>PUFA01000018.1:3170000-7970000 GCA_003508835.1 Eonycteris spelaea | reverse complement strand
ATTTTAATAATAGTTGAAGAGAACAGATTTTGATCCTTTAGTATCTGTATCAGTTTTCTGCTATTGCTGCCTAACAAGTCACTCTCAAATTTAGTGACTTAATTGTACACTATCTTTCTAATGTAGTACAAGTGTACTATAAAAGTGGTTATGATATTAAGTCCAGTTCGAGGATTCTCTGTTCCATCTATTAAAATGATTTTAAAGTAGATTTGTAAATTCATCTAATCCAGGTAAACACTTTGTAATGATTTGGGGTAGATGCATTTTCTTATTAAGTGGTTTGAACATAATTAAACCTTTATGTGGCAGTTCAAGATTTTCCATTCCCTTCATTCATTGTACATCTCTGAGATTAAGACACAAATGGAGTTTGCCGTTTAGGCCTTATGCCAGCCAGGTCAGTGCTTTTATTTTTTTTAATAAATATTTTTAGACAAAGAAAACCTAGTCATTTAAAACAGCATCATTTCATTGGCTCATGATTCTATTGGGCAGTTCTGGTCTGGAACAGTCAGCTGATCTCTGATAACCTCTTTCATGCATCAGGGACCAGTGGCAGTTTAACTGGGGGCTAGCTGGTCCCAGATGGTCTCACTTATCTTTGTGAAGGCTGCCTGTTGGCTGGGAGGTGATGCAGGTGACTTGGTCATGCATCTCTCATCATCTAGCAGGCTAGTCTAAGCATATTTATCTAGCAGCAATATCCCAAGCGAAGCAAGGAGGTAAGCCCAATGTGCAAACTCTTTGCAAGTACTGCTTTGCTTATCATGTTCTAATGTTTCATTTGCCATTGTAAGTCCTATTGCCAACCCAGCTTTAGGCAGTGAAAGAAAAAACTCTGCTTCTTTCTGAGAAGAGTAAAGAATTGTGGGCATTTTTATAATTTATAATAATGTCAACTTAAATTCAATAGAAAGTGTTATAAAAGGCTAAAAAGAGAGAGAGAAAAATTAGTGCAGGGAGGGTGAGTGGAGATTTGAAATGGACCTCAGATTGTTGACAGGGGAGAGGAGTGCAAAGGGCATTATAAGATAGATAGAGAACCCACCTCTGTCTATGAAAATTTTGAAGATAGAAATCACTTGACCTTCCCAAGGGATAACACTCTACCCTTCTTTGGCTTCTGTGTCTCACCTTTACCTGAATGATAGATACGTAAATGTGAGTGTTACTGTTAAGGTTTTGTCTTTACTCCTCTTTCATCTTTATTCTAACATTTTCCTGAGTGATCCCATCTTTTCAGTGATGATGTCTAAATCTACCTACATAGCCCTGACCTGTGACCTCCAGAACCACTTTTTTTCAATGAATTAAACATCTTGGCCTGTATAGTCTCCAAGCACTTCAGCCTCAGTATGTTCAAAATCAAACTTATTTTCATGCTCAGAGGTCCTGAAGTTTCTTCTCTTTTCCTCTTTTTAGTTAATGGTTTCACTTGCATTCACTTATCCGAGCTGGAAATCTCACCTTATAGTTATCTCAGATTGCTCCTATTACATTCACTACAATTCCTGGCAATTCCAATTCCTACAGGTATTTTGTGTTTACACACTCTTTTCCATTCCCACCCCACTGCCTTGGTGTGGGCTCCCATCACCTTGGACCTGACTTCTTGTAGCAGCCCCTTAACTCTTCTTCCTCAAATAGTTTCACCTTCCTAAGTTCTCCTGACTCCACTCAATTCAGAGTACACTTTATAAAATCAGAGTTTGATCACGTCACTCCTTTACTTAAAAAATATAAGCTGAGTCCCTATTACTTACAAAGCTAAGTCCAAATTCCTTAAAACATGGTTTAACAAGTGCTTAGCAATCTGGCTCCACCTGATTCTACCAACGTCATCTTTTGACACTCTGCTTTACCCGCTCCCTCTTTTTTCCAAACTCACTGAGCTTCTCACTATACCCAAACAACACACCCTCTTTCATAATCCTAGGCCTTGGCCCATGTTGTTTACTCTTCCTGGATTGCCAGCCCTCTCATTTCCATCTGGTAAATTCTTATTCATCAGCACAGCTCATGAACCTGTCACCTCCCTGCTATTGACTTCCTTGAACCATCCAGAGTTAGTCACTTCTGTGTTCCCATAGTCTTTTGTCCTTTCCTCTGGCAGTGACCATCTTTCATGCTTTTGGCTGCCTTGACTTTTTTGAATACCTGTGCTATGTGTGGCAAATTTTTTAGCCATATGAATTCCATCCCTCTGAAGTAGAACCCAGAAATTTTAAATTTCCCTTGCATCTAGAAAGCCATTAAATGACCCAGTCTCCACCAATTAGATGTAGCTATAGGGAATTTTTTTTTTTCAGAAGTGGGCAGTATATATCTCAGGGGGGTGAAGTGGAGAACTGATCTGTTAAGAGTGCTAGGATTGGGCCTTTGATTCTTGGGGTGGCAGTGGTAGAGCTGCTGGTGCGTAGCCCCTAGTGCTGAGAGGAGGTAAGAGTGGTGTTTGCTTGACCAGCTCTCTGGTGTGGCTGCTGTTTGGGCCTCAGAGTCTTGCTCTCTGGCTCTGTGGGATATTCTATGAGCTATCTAATATGCTGTGATAAATTAATTTATTGTTTAAACAAACGAGTGGATCTGCTTCTGCAATAACTGAAAAACAATGAAACACCTTAGAACACTCAAGTTTTATTGTCCAAGTTATATTGCATTTAAGTGTTTGTTTCCTTCACTGGATTATTCACAATTACTGTATCTTATGCTTCTACGCATAATTCTAAATTCTTATATAATTCATACAAAATATGTATTGAGTGAGTGCCTACTTTGTGCCGTGCTCTATGCTAGTCATTTGGGATACGATAGTGAAAAAGACACATGTGATCTTTGCTCTTACAAAGTGTACAGTCTAAAAAATCTGTGCCTAAAACATTCTGGGTATCCAATTAAGTTAGTGTACCAGTTCATTTGGTTAATTATTTCATTTAATGGACAATCTTGTCCTGAAAACAAAAATAAATGAGAAATGTCTCTAAGTTTCTCTCAGGCTAATAGGAGACATGGATATGAAAATAAATAATGTCTACGCAATTTGAACAGTGTGATAAATGAAATATGTTCCAGATTCACTGGTGGGATGGAGGAGGGGTGGGTGGCATTCTGCTTAGAGGAGTCAGGAGTGAAAGACTGAATCACTGAACTTATAAATATTTGAGCAAGTTTGTGTCAGAAGACGTCCTTTATTTCCTCTTTCCTTTTCCCTCTTTGCTTTTTTCCCCTTCTCTCTTTCCTTCTCTTCCCCTTTTCTTACTGTTTCCTTTGCTCTTTAAGGTTCAACTTGAGGGCCAGTTTTATAATAAATTCTTACTGACCACTCCTCTTCCTCCTTCCCAAACTCCCAGGCTAGGTTAGTAATGTTTTCAAGCTCCCATGCCTTGTACATACGTATACTAATTCCCTTACTCTTTGATGTATGTCACCTATATATTTATCACTCACCCTCCTTCACCCCCAAGTCAGGGCCCAGAACATAATCAGTACTCAATAAATTCAATAAATATTTCTTGAGGGAACATAAATTAAAATTGCAATGAGATACCACTACACTCCCATCAGAAGGACCAAAATGATAAAGATTGATAACATCGAATGTTGATGAAAATGTAGAAAAACTGGAAATTTCAAACATTTTGGAAAATTGTTTGACAAAATTCATTGAAGCTGAACATATGCATATTCTACTACCCAGAGATTGAATTCCCTGGTATATATCCAAAAGAAATGAATAATTATGTCTAAGAAGGGTCAACATATCAGCCTTATTCATAATAGCCCCAAACTGGACACAACCTAAATCTCCATACACAGTAGAATGGATAGATGAATTGTAGTATACTCATACCATGGAATAGTACACAATAATTTTTCTTAAAAATGAAAACTACATGTAACAATATGGATAATTTTCATAGACTAATATTGAGCAAAAGAAACCTGACACAAGTACATATTGTGATTCCACTTACATGAACTTCCAGAAGAGACAAAATAAATTTATGATGATAGAGATTAGACTAATGATTTATTTTTACAGAAGGGAGGAGTAAGGCACTGGAAAGGGACAGGAGAGAGATTTCTGAAGTTTTGGAAATACTATTTTTTTCTGATGGTTTATTTAATAGCCACATACAGAAGGATTTTTCTAGGACAACGTCACCTGTCCTTCATTAAAACCACTTTACACTTTCAACCACATAAATATGTAAAAATTTGATTTATATACTTATAATTTGTGCTTTTTTTCCTGTATGTAGGTTGTACCTTGATAAAAATGTAAATATGAAAATAAATACAAATCGATATTCCTTAAATGAATGAGTGAATGAATGAATGAATGAGCTGGGTCTTTCAAGAAAAAAGGAAGAAGGTATTGTAATGTAATAGGGACTCTGTTGAATTTTTAAGCAGTGCTTGATTCTTGAGTTCCTTGACTCTAATGAGGTCCCAAATAGTTGCTCTTGTACTTCCTTTGCTCAAATATTAGTTACCTTTGCTATTTAACCACTGTTGTGAGCTTAAGAAAATAAAATCATTAACAGTAAAGCAGATGCCAAGAACCTTGTGGGAATGACATTTAATTTACTGTGAGGAATCTATTAAGCCCTTTGGGAACTGAGAAATATGCCTAATTACTTTCTGTTTTTTATCCTTTTGTGCTTTATGAGATGCAAGTACAAATTATTTAGACTCTTGAAGGGAGAGAAGTTGGCACCCGTGTTTACAAACAAGAACAGAAGTCACCCAGTGCATGATATTGCCCAAGCCATACCAAGGCCAGAGTGGAATCGTCCTAATTGCTGGGTGGCCCGGCCACGGGATGCGCCTCTCCCATCCTACTTCAGGCAGGGCTCATGGCTAAGCCACTCATCCTGCCAGCCTGACAGAGACTGCGAAGGCCACCGACTCCGCAGGTGACCTCGTGGTACATGGCGCTGTCGAAATCGGACCCAGCTCTGGTTCCCAGGCCAGAGAAGGAGAGGCAGTTTCCAGAGATTCCAGTAGGTGTCGCTGCCCCGCAGCCGTCGCGCACCTGGAGGCAAAGGACAGATACTGTATACGCCTTACCTGAGGCTCCTGGCGCGCGCGCCGCACCTGGGCTGGCTCCGGGCGCCGCCCTGGCCGCGCGGGGGCACTGTGCTACCGTCGGGCCGCCGCCTCCGCCCGGAGGGCTCGCGCTGCTGTGCTGTTCTTGCTCGGCTCTGTCCTCATCCTCTAACTCCCTGCCCAGGGGGTGGGGTTCGACGGCGCGCTGGGAAAGGCAGGCGAGCTGGTGCCCAAGTATGTTCTTCCACAAGGGTCGGGCGACGGAGAGAGCTGCTTCCGAGCAGCCGGCGGAGGAGGCAGACAAGAAGATGCCACAGTCGCTGCCACCTCAAGGCGACCCCGGGGAGTCCAGCCCGTCCAAAACCTCCAAGAAGCACACTCCCTTTCATATCTGGCGCTCCAAGAAGAAGCAGCAGCCTCCGCTGTCTGATTGTGGAGTGTTCGTTCCGCACCCGGCCCCCGCTTCCCTGGGCGAGGCCAGGTAAGCTCTTCGCCTGACCCTCCACTCTCACCTCCTTCTCCTTCCTACCTACTCCAGCTACACTGACCCTTGAGTACTCTCCGCCGTCAGCCTCGCTCTAACCCATTCAGAGGAGGGCAAAGGCTCCGGGTCTGTTTCACCCGTCAAGAGTGTAACGGGGTCCAGAGGGACGCAGTCGTGGCCTGTGAGGGCGAGCAGGTTCCTTGCTACTTCTGACTCAGACCAAGAACCAGCGAGGGGAACTTGTGCCCACCCACGTGGCCTTTATTTTGACTGGCAAAGGATTTATGCAAGAGTCTACATTATTAACCTGCTAACGAGAGCAGAGGATAGTGAAGGGTTATTACCATAATGAATGATGATAGGAACTCTGCCTTGGGATTATATCATAGGTCTGATAATGGTACTTTCATTGTGAAGATCTCTGCTCTTAGAGCTATTATGTCTCCATTTTCTTCACAATATCAGAATAGAGAAGAAAGTGGCAAGGATGGTTACTCCCGTTTTATGAGTGGATAACCTGAGACCAAAGGGTAAATGGCTTGTCCCAATTGGAATCAGTGGCTGAACTAGATACCATCTAGTTATTCAAAGTATAACTGTCATTGTGGTTTTTAAAAGTTACGATTTTATGGTGTTTTCATCTCTGTGATTATTTCAATTATACTATCTGCATTGTTATAGTTATTGAATAATAGTCATTTTAAAGTTGTATTTATGTGGTTTGGAGGTATAAAATATTTTTAATGAAGGACAGTTGGCAATGTCCAGCAAATCCATCTGTGTGTGTTTTTAAAACACATCCTTACGAAAAATGAGGGCCAGAGTAAAATTGTGCAAGATTTGCATTTTAGATATACTTTTCCTTCTATTTCTAAAAAAGTCTTAATTTTGTAATATGTTTTCAATCATTTAGCAAAAATTTCATTGAGCGCATTAACTAAGTGCTGGGATATAAAAACATTTACTGAGTTTCTACTTTGTGCCCAGAAGTGTGATAAAAGTTTTACATTTAATAACTGAACAAGGATTCTTCGTCTCTTGTGGAAACTAAAAAGTAAACAATAGGAAAAAGGCTACCATGGATGTTAGCACACAGGAGGGGATCTCCGGAGGCTTAGTCAGATGGGAAAGGGGGAGGAGCAATGAGTTCCAGACAGAGGTTGCACTATGAGCATCACCAGTACTGGGAAGGGCATGGTACTTCTTCAGAAGCACCAATGATTCAATGCGCTCTAAGTCCATGTGAGGAGATAAGGAGGAAGAGCTAAGAGAGATGGCATTTTATTTTTTCTCTTTTTCTCATCCACTGGTTTCTCAACCAGTAGCACTTAGTTGTAATAGAACATATTTTACCTATTTGAAGACATACTGTGCTTAATTATGAATTGGAATTTCTAGCAAAATGTTATGTTGAATTATTCTTTCTATTATCTTAGTAAATATTTTAAACATTTCCATAGTGGTTGTTCCTATCTGATGTCGTCCCATCATTTACTGTCTATCAAAATGTAATCATTCGCAGCTATGGACAATTTATTCAAATGCAAATACATTTTAGACTAAAACTTAAAATAGGAATTTTGCTTCTCTCTCAAGCTTCTTGCATTTTAATTCAGTCTTGAAGCATCTATTCTTCCCTTTAGAACTATGATGAACTTTTGCACTAATAGATATCGTGAAAACTAAACATACTGGTCTGTCTTTGGGATGTTTTTCTAGTTAGATCATCTTTATATTTTATTTACTTCTGAAATGGTGTACTTGTTTCTAGTGTGAAGAGAGTCAGAGTGGTCAAAGTGCACTTAGGTTCCTCATCAGTCTTCAGCCAGTGTGGTCTCATGAGCCGTCTGACCATGTCCATTCTTGTCTGTCTAGGATTTGGAGGTGGTGAACTCAGCTGGAATGTGCAGCACTCACTGTGGACTTAGTCTCTACATAAGGCTGGGACAGTTGAGTGGCCACATATATCTGCCGGTCATGTAGGATTAATATGGGCTTTTAGGTCAAACGAAAATGAAATAGCTGTGTGACCTTGGGCAAGTTTCTTCACCTTTCTGAGTCTCAGTTTCTTTGTTTGGAAAATCGAGAAAATAGTAATACTGACTCTGTAGGGCTGACCATTTAAGTTATTAAATGTAAAACTTTTATCACACTTCTGGCACAAAGTAGAAACTCAGTAAATGTCAAACCATCATTATCATCATCATTATAAATGCAAAGATCTAATGGATGAAATAGAAAAAAAATAGAGTTAGATGGGGAAAAATGCTTTTATTCCTAGAAGAGCTCACCACGCCAATGATGATTCAAAGTTTATCAGTCAGATTTCTGTATTTTGCAAATATTTGTGGCTGTTAGTGTAGATTTTTAAAAGTCAGTAATGGTCACTTTCTTTCTTTACATAAAATGATTTTATCTCTCTTCCTAAAATTTGCCCTTAAATGTTTTCTTCAGCTGGTTTTGAAAAACATTATTATGTTATTTTTCATAGAAATAGAGCCATTGCCTTCCTGGATCAGCCCCATCTCCTGTCTAGTCCTTTAGTCTCTTGCCATCAGAGTGCCCAATGGAATGTGTAGAGAGGGCATGGCAAGCTGTGGCCAAACTTTCCTTAGCAGTCATTAGTGACACTGTCTATTATGTTTGGAATATACTCCATTTGGTAAACAATTTATTCAGAGTGTGGGCTCTTCAGGAACAGAGTCCCTGTTCTACTTACTGTGACACTTAGCCATATCATCTGGTCAAGTTAGAATCCTTTTTGTGCCTCAGGTTTCTAATCCGCAGAGGGGCATAATAAAAAGTTGTTATAAAAATAAACAGGTTAATGTATGTCAAGTTCTCAGAACAGTGACTGGCATATTGTACGCACTCAATAACTGGGAGTCATTTCTTTTGTTGTTGTTGCTAGTATCTTGCGTATACCTCCTTTTGAACAGTAATTTTATGTGTTTAATTTTCTGCTATGTGATGGAAATGATACTTCCTTTTCATTTTTCCTAATTAAGGCACACAAGGTCATTTTGATTAAAAATGAGTGCTTAGCTAAAGGCCAATGCGTGAATTAAAAATAATCACCCTGGAACTGAACTGAACAAACCCCAAACAGAAAAACAAGCATGAATACTCCCTGCAGAAAAGGCACACTCAAGTGGTGGGTGGCCTCATAATCCTCTAAAGATCAGCAGACTGAGTTTCATTTGGAGAAAAAAATGCAGCTAGTTTCAGAGGGCAGTGTCCTCACTGGGCTGGCAGAGACCGACCTCCATGTCAGGGTGTGTAGGCTCAAGTTTGGGGATTGTAAACAGTCCCTTACTTTTTCTGCGCTTGAATGGACCTTTCCCTTTCATAAGGGGAAACAACTTACTACCTGTTTATATTACTGAAGTGTTGTGAGGATAAACAGTTGTTTTATTCCTTCAGAATAAGAACAATCATTTAAAATGTTGTTTGAAAGCATTCCAGAGCTGTAGTGCTGGTCTTTGTGGCTTAAAATTGATTCTAGTTTTCAGCCTTTTGTGACTGCTTTAGTGTTTAGACCTCTGAACAGGTTTAATTATTTCTAACAAAAAGGACATAGTAGATAAGCCTATTTTTGTTTTATCTACTGTTGCATCTAAATTGGTCAATACTGAGGTATTTCTCTTATTTAGCTTATGCTAAAGGTAAGAGTTTGAAATTTTAGGTGTTTTTTTTTTTTTTTTTTTACCACTGATAAACCAGGAATTTAAATTTTAACTCTGTCACTTACTAGCTGTGAGCTCCTGGGGAAGCTTCTTTACTGCTCTAACTTCGTTTCATGTAACCTATATCATAGCATTGTTTTTGAGAGTTATAAATATATGTTTAAAACAACTAGCACAGTGCCTGGATGATAACAGATGCTCAATAAATAGTGGCATCCAAGAGCATGCTGAGAGCTTGTTGCAGTGGAACAAAGCATAGACTGTGGTATTGGGCAGGCTCAGTTTCAAAACTGTCTCTGCAATTTGGATAAGTTTTGATAAGCCTCAGTCTATAGTTCAGCGTTCCTGACCTCTAAAGCGAGATAATCGCACTTTCTTTCTGGGGCTCTATGAGGATTCAGTATTATAAGTGTAAAACACCTGCACAGTGCCTAGCCCAAAGCAGGGGCTCAATAGATGAAAAGATAGACAAAAGGAAGCAGGAGTGATAGTGGCAGTGATAGGTGTAATTGTCATTGTCTTCATAGTAATGGTAGTAGCATTAATAAATATGTTTTTACTTTGTAAGTGGAGTCAAACAACTTCAGAAGCCCAGAAGTTGTCTTCAGATCTGTCTAGCCTTGAAGTACCTGTGGGTATCCAGATGTGCATGTTAGTCTATAAAGAGTGGCCCTTTATGCATTAAGTGGCTTAAAAGACTTAATACATCTGACTTAGGAAGCCAAAATAAACTTTATTCTTGAAGTTAGAGGAGTTTCTCCTGAAGTGGTTTTGGAATCTAAGATCAGTATAGGATAATTCTCTGCCACTTATCTCTGTCATTGTACCATTATCCACCCTCTATTTCTACACTTTCAGGCATAATCTTAGTCTGTGTACAACGCCTTTGGGGACCTTTAGAACTTCTGGGCATGGGTTTACTTCTTTTTATTTCTTTAGCTTTCAATTATAAATCTTATTTGTAAGGATGAAGCAAGGAATCACTGCTTTACTATTCATTTATGGTAAAACAATGTAGCAAAGATATCAGACTTTGAAATTCATTTTCTAATTCCTAATATTCATTTAAAATGCCCATCTTACTACATTAAACTTACATTAAAACCACATCTCTATCTTACAGTTTTTTTTTTAAAGGCTTCCCTTAGGAAGTGACATGTAGTCTGAGTCTTTTTTTCCATTTGTTTTGTTTTATTTAGGTTCCACATATAAATGAAATAATCTCATATTTCCCTTTCTCTTTCTGACTTATTTCACTTAGCATTTTACTGTCTATTCTTGTTTTTATGGCTGAGTAATATTCTAGTGTATATATGTACCAGTTCTTTAGTCATTTGTCTATCGATGGACACTTCGGTTGCTTCCATATCTTGGCTATTGTAAATGATGCTGCAGTATGCATAAGGGTGCCTAGATCTTGTCAAATTAGTATTTTGGAGTTCTTCAGGTAAATACCCAGAAGCGGATTCATTTCTAGGTCATATGGTAGTTCTATTTTTGACTTTTTGAGGAACTTCCATACTGTTTTCCATAGTGGCTGCACCAATTTACAATCCCACCAACAGTACATGGTTCCTATTTCTCCACATCCTTTCCAGCACTTGTTATTTGTTGATGTTTTTGATGATGGCCATTCTGACAGGTGGGAGGTAGTATCTCATTTGGTTTTGATTTGCGTTTCTCTGATGATTAGTGATGTTGAGCATCTTTTCATATGTCTGTTGGCCATCTATATTTTCTTTTTGAGGAAATGTCTTTTTAGGTCCTCTGACCATTTTTTAATTGGATTTTTTTTATGTTAAGCTATATGAGTTTCTTATATATTTAAAATATTAACCCCCATCTGATGTACCATACACGAATATCTTCTTCCATTCAGTGGGTCGCCCTTTTGTTTTGTTGATGATTTCCTTTGCTGTGCAGAAACTTTTTAGTTTGATGTAGTTCCATGTGTTTCCTTTTTCTTTTGTTGCCCTTGCAAGAGGACACATTTTCAAAAAGGTATTGCTAAGATCAATGTCAAAGAGTTTACTGCCTGTGTTTTACCCAGGAGTTTTATAGTTTCAGGCTTTCCATTTAAGTCTTTAATACATTTTGAGTTTATTTTTGTATGTGATGTTAGAAAGTGATCTAGTTTCATTTTTTTTTACATGTTTCTGTTCAGTGTTCCCAGAACCACTTATTGAAGGGATTATCTTCACCCTATTGTATATTTTTGCTTCTTTGTCATAGATTGACTATACAAGTGAGGGTCTGCCTTAAAGTTTGAGTTCACCTACTGGGTCAGTTGTGTTTCAAGAATGTCCATGTAGAAAAAAAGTGATTTATTTATTTTAAAAATAAATTGTATCTCTGGTGAGAACATTTGAATCTTGAATTGTGTGCATTTTTGTTTACCTTGAAACTTTATCAAGGTAAATTTAATCTCTATTTCACGTTCTTATTGTATAGAAAATTTACAATAATGTTAATGAAAAGCGATGCAATCTGACCTGTAGAATCATTTTTCCATGGCACAAATTCCTTTCTGTATCTTCTTATTGAAATGATTATCAAATCAAATTTTAAAGAGAAGTTTCTTATGTTCAACAAACACTTACTGAGCACTTATTCTGTATCAGGCACTGGAAAATAGAAATGAAATTGGAGGTGATCCCTGCTCATAAGAAACTTCTGGTCTAGTAGAAGATGGGGCATATGGATGAAAATGAATAAAGTAGCACATAATGCATTAAGTGTGTGTGTGTGTCGGGGCTGGGGGTGAGATTTAATCAAGCATGCTGAGGTCAGAAGAAGGACTATCCTGAAGAAGCAGAAAATTTTTCTCTCATGAGAAGTTTTACTCATGGTGAATAATTAATGAGAAATTTTATTTTCTGGTATGGAGATTATTAAAAGTTCTAAATCTTCTTAAGGGTATGATCACCTTAAACTATATCCAATACTGGACCCAAAGGAAAGTCATGGAAACTTTTATTTTCACAATGGCAATTAAAACAAATAAAAAGACTCATTTACTCAGGATTATGCATAAATCATTTTCTCCAGTTCCATTAAATATCTAGAGCTCAAGATTATGTTATTTCTGCTCTTCTGTTATATTTTGGCACCTAGGAATAGAGATTGGGCTGGGAATGTGACACACTGATTTGAAAAGCTTTGCTAAAATTATAGGTAATCATGATGTTGCTACTCTAAATATAGGTTGAAAATGAGTGGCTCTTGACATTTTTGGATTTAAAGAGCCAAAGAGGATCGTTATTTAGGGTACATGGCTAATTTGGTGTCTACCAATCTTTGTCAAAATGGTTTTTGAGTTTGTCAATGTGAGTCCAGCATTGCCTGTCTTCTCCAAGCAGGGCACTCTTCCTCAAACCAACCTATCTTCATTTGCATACCATATCGCCTGGCACATCCAACAGATGTCTTTCTATATGTTCACTTTAGAAAACTGAATTCTGGGCTTTTACTCAAGAGAGGACAGAAATGAAAATTCAATATCATGTCCCAAAGCGAGTTTTCAATATAAAAGTATATATATGTATATGTATGTGGGGAGTTTGGTCAGAAGGCCAGTCAATTGAGTTTCCTTAGCGCTTCCATAGCTTCTTTAAAATGCAACTGCATTGGGCTAACTCAAATGCCACATCAAAATACCTCTACACATTCAAAAATTAATGAGAAGTCTTCATTCTAGAGGATGAGCGCTATCTTAGTGCTGTCTTGGATTGGCCTTTTCAGTGGAAGCAAAGCCATGGCGGTGATTATAAAATCAGTGATTTGACAAAGTATCAGGAGACTCCAGGACATACAAGTGAAGCAGAGAATTCAAAGTCCCTTTGTGGCGTCTGTCCCCAGCTTCTCTCAACAGGTTACAGATGAGAATAGGTTGAACTTGCAGTTAATACAGAAAAATGAAACACAGATTTAACAAGTCCCCTTTGTTTTTCCCTTTTTTTATAGATGGCAATTAAATGAGTAAAAGCAAGTTGCTGTTAAGCTTGGCAAAATATTCTGTGATGAAAAGAATTGGCTGCTGGCTGTATTTATTCTTGCTTTGTGCCATTTCAAGCCAGCGACCCTAGCTGAGTCTCATTTTCTAGAAGCTAGGGTTATGGCATCCTGAAGGTAATAGCAACAGCTCAAATAAGAGAGGTGGTCACAGTGACTTGAAGACACCCTGCATAATATACCTCTTTATTTTTTTGTAATTAATAAGCAGTAGCATAAGCTCCTGATAGTTCTTTGGATTCTCTAGTTGGATAGTTCTTTATCTCGTAATTGGGGTAAAGAGGCAAAATAACATGTGCTATGAATAAGGTAAGAAAAGAGAGGAAGCGTTTGATTTATAATGATTACTTCAGACCATGTCTGTGAAAACATCGTTTTCCACCAAGATTTGATTGAAAGATTCAGTTTATTTAACATACACTGTGTGTATCAGACACTGTTTTAAGGGCTTCACAAATATTAACTCAGTACAATTAATTCATAACATCCCTGAGAGGTAGGTACTATTGTTATCCCCATTTTGAGAACAATGAAGCACAGAGGGGTATGGTAATTTGATCAACATCAAAGAGGTCATAAAGGCTGAGGCAGGGGTTCCCTACCTGGTGGTCTTGAGTCCTGGATTAATCACTGCAAATTGACATCGCTGTGGTTAATGCTGTCTTCTTTATATTCTCACAATGAGTATATGTAGGCTCTAGATTTCACAAGCAGAAATTATGATATATGTGTAGGAAATCAAGTCATTTTTGGTGCTGGACAATTTCTATCTTAAGTAGTAGAGAGAAAATATGTAAATTCATAGAACTATAAGTACATTAAAATCTCAGAAGAAAAAAACAATTTTAAAAAAAAAATTCTAAAATATATGTTACATATAAATATATCATGTCCAGATCCCAAATTTGGGGCTTCTGCTCAAGCTTCGTCAGGAAGCAACATAACCAGGAGATGGGCCTCATTTGTGCACCCTCCTTCCTCCCCCATAGCCTAGGCACAGGAAGCAGAATGCAAGGTCCAAGATAAGTGGCTGGTTAGGTGGCCCTCAAAATTTTACCGTTGCTGCTCAGGCTAGGCGGAAGGTATGAGAATTTCTCAAGTAGAGCCACTAGGAACAGCTCTAACTTTAGGTCTCTAGAAGTTCTGCTGCTTGAATCTTTTTGGTTTTATTTCCAGATTTATCAGCAACAATTCCCTGGCAACTAATACAAGTTTCATCTTATGTTGACCTTACTCTTCAAGGATTATAAATCATTGCTAATATTTTATCCCACTTGAGGCTCATAATGGCTCTGTGTAATAAGCCCATACCTTCATTTTATAGATGAGGAAAATGAAGTTCCAAGAAGGCAATACAGATGGAGGAAGCAGGACCAAAACTCAGGGTTTCTGGTTTCTGGTCAGTTGTTCTTTTGGGTTCTTTTGGACTGTAGACTCCACCTCTCCATTCCTGGCCTATATTCACCTTCAATAGGAGTCCCACTGACTCATCTACCTTCCTGATGACTATTCCCCTGGAAATCTTCCTTGAGTTTCATAAACCAAGGACTATGAGACTGTCTGATCCCTTGACTGAATTACTAGTTATTCAGCCAGTGTATATACGGTAGTCTGGTTATGACATATTAAATACATTCAGAGTTTCTCCAATAATTAGCACTTCACATACAAGTAAAAAACAAACAAAGAACAAACAAACAAAAAAACTTAAAATAACTTAATTCATGTTTTAAGAAAATTTAAAGCTTATACAAGTTATATTTTTATTACAACAAAATGTCATTTATAATTACAGAGTCTATCCATATTGTACCCATGTAAGAACTTCCTTTATGAGGCTTGAAGTAATGCTGGTGATATGACATGTAATGTATTTTATGAATGATTTAAGTGTTTTGATAATACTGATGGATTTATAAATATCCTACGAAAAGCACAGCTTGTTTTTGTGTCTGCTGTTTGAAAAAGATAATGACAGTCAAAGCAAATTGTTGACATTCATGTTGAAATACAGTGTCTCCTTGCTCTTGAGTGTCACATGCAAACCAAAGAAGGAGCCCTTTTCAAGCCTGAGCAGTGGAGGCTCCCCTAAGCCTTGCCAGTCATTCTTGGCTCTCTTGCCTTGAAAATGTTGGCTTGCTTCTCCACGGGTTAGCTCCCATGAGCTAAGTGGTTGTTGTTATTTGCAAAACAAGAAAATATAGTTGCTCCAAGGTGGGATTACAAAAGTATTGTTTTTTAGTATTGGCTACCCAAAACAATTTTGTCTGGAGTGGACTCAGTTATCGATCAAGAGTCCTTCACTTGAGCACACTTTGGATTGAAACAAGAACCTTGGCATTCCCTGAACGATTCAGTAAACAAGTTTAAACAAGCTAGTCTAAAACTAGATTTTGAATTTTTTTCAAAGGAAAAGCAAAATACAAACGAATGTCTGGCATTTGCTCAAAGTTTTTACATTTACCAGTTTATATTTTTGATTGTTCTAATCTCACCCTGTAAGAAGTTACAAGTAATTTGACCTAGAAGCCTTAGTAGCTAGTGCATTGTTGGCACTTAATTGTAATCTTCCCTGTGACTTCACTTTTATTAAAAGTTTTTTTTTTTCATGCCCGTAAGGAACAACTATTTTTAGGTCTAAGTGATAACTATTGGAGATACAGGGGGACTTTGCCTCCTTCATCATAATGTACTTTCTTCCTACAGAGAAGCTCCTCAGAAATTTATCTATCAGCTTCCTTGCTACTACCAGATACCTGGTAATGATTCCATGCATTTACAAAGCCAGCAGATGTTAAACAAGAGAAGCACCAATTTTTATCTTTATACCACTCAATAACTGAGCAATAAACAGCCAAAGTGACAGCCAGTTAGTTCAGTTTGGGTATATTTTTGAGGAAAATGGGCGTGGCATGGAGTAATGAAGGAGGAGAATTCTTTTCAGCTAGATAATCCCTAATCTCTCCTATAAATGAAATAAATATAAGAAACTTAAACAAGAATAAATAGGATAAAGAGCACAATTTTTGAGTACCTAGTATATAACTGCTGCTTTCATATTCAGTTTCTCATTTATTCTTTGTAATATCTCTGCTAGAGCTAATCTTCATAGAGCTCTGTTCTCCGTATGTTTACAGTTGATAAAACAGAACCTGAAAGCATTGTCCAAGCTAATTTAGTTAATAAATGATAGAGCACTTTTTGAATTCAGGTCTTTTTAACCCCAAAGCTCATAATATTTTCACTGTACCATGAGAAAACCGAAGCTCATTAAATGAGCTGTTGGTAGAGGGTATGTGTGTGCATAGGAGGTAGTAGCTAAAGAATAGACACAGCCAATAGAAATGCAGTTATTCATTTAGTCTCAGAGCTATCACCCTTCCAAAAACCAGGAAGGAAGCATTTCTTCTTTTTGGTTATCTGCACCCGATCTCATCCCACTATTGAGAAGCAGAACATGCTAGAACAAAGAATTCATGTGCATTGGGAAGTCCGTGGAGCACCTTGCTTTCCCGGAACCCTTGACTTGAGATAATTCTGCTGAGAATCAATGACTCAGTCCCTGAAGTGTTAACAAAACTTGTTGCACCTGATTTCTATTCTATTCTAAAAGCCACAGTCTTACTATCTGTTGCCAGGATGATTCACAGGGTATGTAAAGGAAACTAAGGTGAAAAATGTTGAGAGTTTTTCACTCTTTATAAAGGTTAATCACAGCTTTAACAGAGGAAAGAAAATGCTGGTGTCCAAAACTCCAAATTTATGGGAGACGCTGTTGGCTAGAAAGACATTTATCTAGAGAGCTGGATGTAAAAGGATTATGAAAACTCTCTAAATAATCTTCATTTTATAGGAGCTAGTAAGTTTTTCTTTAGTGCCCTTAGCTCTCAAATTTGTATTTTATTTTGACTTTTATGTATATGAAGGATTTAAAAAATTACGTTTAAGAATGCTCATTAATTTCTATGAGCATTATTACATGCACAGAACTAACTCACAGAAGGTCATAGAAGACAGTAAATTTCTGTTTCATCATTATACTAGTCAAAAATGTATGTGCTCTGGTATTTAGATTTTTAAAAATTTATTTATTTAAATTAGTTTCAAGTATAAATGGTATTTAGATTTAATGTAGTTATTTTAAAGCATATATTATTATAGTCACAGTGACACTCAATTTCTAGAGTACAACTAGAAATCTGCTACTTTATCTTAATCCCCACCCTCTGCTCAGTTCTGCTTATTATAGACTTTCTGTAATTTTAAAAACAATTATCAAATGATAATGGTAATTGAAGCATCAGACTTGCTTCTTTCCTTTGTGAGTCAAGTAACTGAGTAAACGTTACCTATCTCAAAAGTGGTCTTGATGTCTGCTCTTCAGTGACTATGTCTGTCACATTCCGGAAGGTAAGTAAATGTGAGAGTGAAACTGCTCTAGTGTAATTCATTTAGTAAACGAATATTTATGGACACCCGCTATGCGTGAGGCCCTGGAGTGGGGGCCAGCAAACCAGTTCATCAAGTTCTATTGTTGGGAAACTGAGTTTCACTATCCTGTTTTCTGAAGAAGCTGCAATATTCACCATTAAAATAATGAAAAGTTTTCATACTTACTATTATAACAGGGAAGACGAGAAAATATTCAAATGTACAAAACAGAGGCTGAGAGATACAGGAAGTGAAACCTCACAGGGATTGGAGGATTGATAATTCTTGAGAGCTTTGAACTGTTACTAAAAAAAGAAATTCCAAAGAACATCTGACAATGTTTGTGTATGTGTGTATATCTGAGATCCAGTTATATGTATACAGTGTCTAAATTGATGGGTATATTTATATCTGTATCTGTAGATATGTATATGTATGTATTCACACACAGACATACATTCCAGCACTAAAAATTTATGTACTCAGTGCTGATTACCTATTTGGTTAATTAAGCATGTGCTTACAATGCCAGCAAAGCAGGAATGAGGAAGAGAAAAAAAAATCCAGAATTCACTTGGAAATTTTATGTTATCTCAGGATATTAAAATTTTGTTTTAGGATTTAGCATTGTTTTTATTTTGAATGATCTATTAGGGTGGGAGAGGCATAATGTCTTTAGTGGCTAAAGTGGTCGTAATACAGACTTCTATGTATACTGTGTTTAAAGAGCTGCTGGGGAAAAATTAGAAAGTATGATGTGAACTATGGAAAGTAATAGAGAAATATGCCCAATTTATTCTCTCTTTCTTTGCATGTTGTAGTCCTGACCTCAAAGTTTCACTGTATCTTCTTTGAAGAAGCTCGATTTGGGTTATGTCACTTTTTAAATGCCCTGTCCAGTTCTATGGAAGTAAACAGAGCAATGCAACTGGTAGGGGGCTGTTCCTTTATGATTGAGGCTCTGATTTTTTTTATTGATGGATCTATATTTGCCTTAGCTACTTTGGCAGACTCACCATATAGTTATAATAATATGTAATCTCACTATCTATGGATAACACTATTAACATTTCGTGCATATTTTCATATAGCTTAGCAGTAAAGATAAAATTACAAAGGCAGCAGTTTAGATGGCTTTTGTATTCTGTTTCATTTAACATTATATCATAAGCATTTTCTCACTTCATTAAAATATGTAAAATAGTTTTTTTTACTCATTGCTGGATATTTAGGTTCTAATTTTTCATTATTGTGAATAATGCTGCAGTGAACATCTCTGTGAAACCTCAGTCTCGAAATTTTCTCTATTTGCCTTTCCAGATCCACTCTCTACCTTCCTCTTTGCTCTGGGAGCAGCAGTATTTACGGGCTGCATGGACCAAGCTCTCTTGTCCCTCTAGTTTCTAGCTAGGTTCAGCCAATGGGAGGCATTAGAGGAGAGGGCAGGAGCTAGAGTGTGGTTGATGGTTTTGTTACTCTGCTGAAGGTCACAGCCTCTCAGGTGGACCTTTCCACAGCTCAGATCTTTCCAGTTCCAGCACTTGCTCCCTTCCCTTGCCTCTGTTCAAGGTTAGGAATGACTTCCTGCTGTTGGGGGTCCTGGGCTGCTCTACCATTCTTTATTGATTTTCCCTCACCCGTCTACATCTTGCAAATAGTAGTTAGTTATTTAAACACTTTTCAATCATTTCTTCTGTGTGTGCCATCTGTTTCCTGCTGGGGTTTTGACTGGTATTATCTAAGTGGGACACTCCTTTTTATTATATTTTATGTTTGAGTCTTTGTACTGCAGAAGGTAAAAGACCATTCAGAATTGGGTAGGGGCATTGAATTAGGTCAGGTCTGAGCTGGTGTTGGTGAAAAATGGAGATAGATTATGTTTAAGTACTCTCATAGAGATATGAGCAAATTGCTATTAGAACAAAGTAAGGGGGAAATAAATTCTTCCATGCGCTGTGTGTTAAACACCTGTTCTCAAAAGATAAGGAGGATACCTTAGCCGCCAAATATTTCCAGTTCTCTTATTTCATTTAGGTATTATTGGTTCAATTGTTTCATTTTCTTTTCGTTCTGGGTTTTTTGGGCTCACCCCTTAGATTTTTTTCTCCTGTTCTTGGCAGTTTGCATATTCATATACACAGCCTCTATATCCACTTACATATTCCTTCTTCATTCACATGTTCACTCGTGACCTCTTTCTTACAGAAAGCACACTCAGGATTTTGTGAGCTGACTGGATACCGTGATTTTGGCATTCCTCCAAAAATGAGAGCAAACTTTCTAAGTCTTTAAATGAAAAGCAAAGTATGTAGGCAAATAGTTAATTTATTCACTTTTGCTTCAGTTTGAAATCTCAAGGGTCTATAATTTTTTGGAATAAATGCCAAAGCAGTCAGCAAATTTACTAGGGGCTGTTAATACTCTACAGATCTTTTAAATTGAATGAGAACGTTTTCTATAGTTACTGGGTCATCACTGACAGAATCCTTGGCTGACACAGAGTAGTGAGGCTCATCCAAAGACTTGATGGGTTGCTCAAAAGTCCTAGTCTTTAATGTTGGTTTTTTAAAAATAAATTTTATCTATTTTAGGAAATGTCTTTGTTGATTTGATATGCAGATTATATTTCATGCTCTTAGAAATATGAATCACTGTGAGTATATTCTACTATAGATATAAAATAAGGATAATTCACTTAAAATGCAATATATAAAAATCTCACCATTTACCAATGACCAGTGATAGCGGAAAAGGAAAAACAAAAAGTAAAAACCCACTGATGTAGAAATGAGAAGGCTTGCGTTTGAATCTAGATTTCTCAGTAGCAAATTAAGTGATTTGGGGCAAATTATCTAAGCCTTGCACCTCAGGGTATTTACTCATCAATAAAATGGCGACAACACCAACCAGGCGATGGAGAGGCTCCTTTGAAACGATGTGTAAAAGTGTTCTGAGAACTATGAGGACTTAGGTAGAGTAAGCTCCACCACCACTCCACTCATCCCTCGTCTCTCCCTACATTTTTTTTTTGGAAGACTTGTAAATTCTATTCTTTCTTCTTGTAGTCTTTTCAGAATTGAATGGCTGCATGGCAGTATTCACTTTTTCATGTCTTTTTTCCATCCTAATCTCCTCTCTGTCCATTCCTCCCCATCTGTGGAATTCTGGTCAGAAGCTAGTATGGGGCACTTACATCCATGCCTCTGTGCAAAGCAAGGGGGTGAAAGTGGAGGGCTCTGTGGATCTTGTGGCTTTGCCCTGCACCTCCTACCCCTTCTCGAGTGGTCTTTCCCACTCACCTCAGTCTTCTTCCACATTAACGCCTTCAGGAATTGTTTCAGCTGGATGCACGTGCCCATATTTCCTCCTCAGCTATTGCTACCGAGTAGCCTTTCACTCGCAGATACAACACAGTTCACAGCTCATGTGAGCTTCCAGGTAACTTGGAGAGGTACTTAGGTTTGGTTATCTCCACTCTGTAGGTTAGGCAACTGAGGCAAGAAGTTGTTTAGTGAGAGTCTGGGCTGTATTCCAAGACTCCAGACTTTTAGCCAATGCTCTTTTCACTTCAACACCACAAGTACCCCAGCCGAGTAGATAGAAAGAAAAAACATGTTTTGTAGATTTACTGGTTTATTTCAATGTCCCTTCTTCTTCTTTCCTTTTTATGTTTAACATGGGTTAAGCTCATGGAACAAAATGATATTGAAGTAGAAGAGGAAATTGAAAAATATTTGATTAGTTGAGTAAGATATTGATCAGTCTAATTAAAGATGACACTATTATGAATATTACATTTTTAACATTTCTAAGAAAATTCTATATGTAGAAAATAATGGATTTTGTTAATAATAAACGGCTGACTGTTGAGTCCTGAAACTTGACTCTTACCTACTTAATGCTCTTTTGAAAGACAGTTGCCTCTAGGGCATTTCAGTGTTTGGAGTTTGATAACCAAAGGCACTGCCCTGACTTGTACAACTTCAGAGAAGCAAAACCCCACCAGACACGTTTCCCATCAGAGCTGCTCATATTCAGGTCCTAACATGCACCTTCAGGTTTTTATTTTTATTTTCATTAAAAAAAATTTTTTTTGAAGTAGCATTAAACACAAGATATTTAGGAAATTCTAATTTTGAACAATTTAAAATATCCACAAAATGATCTCTTTGGGAATTTATGATGTGAAAAGGCCTGTTGTTGAATTCTTGAGTTTCTGGAGCCCCAAAGCCAGGCTTTGGCATAAGACAGACACCCGGAGTGGCTGCATTCAAGTTCCCTGAGGCATCGAAGCTTAGTGGTGGATCAGAGTTGAGGGACTGCCACTTAAATGTGTCTGATGGCTTATTAGCACCGTGGAGCATGTGATCAGGCATAGAAACAGGTAGTTGTTTCTATCACAACTTTGGGATATTTGTACCAATAATTTAGATGTTCAGAAAAGAAGATTAATAACAATTTAGGGGAAGAAGTAGACCAGAAATCTGAAGACGTAGCTCTCTACTTATTAGCTATGTTAATTTGGTATAACCACTTGACTTTACTGGGGCTTAGATTTCTCATTTATAGTAGAAGGAGTGAATTTGGTCTTCCCTCATAAGGTTGGTTCTTGAATAAGTCTTCTGAGCCAAATATTTGAGTTTATAATTTTTCAAGGAAAGTTGGTCAAGATGTAAATACAATAAACAGCAATGTCAAATCAATGTCTACGTCATACAGAAACCGAATTGATTCTAACCATAAGTAGTCATGTTCACCCTTTTCAGTGGGCATGTCCTTTGATAAAAAGTAGAGATACATCAAAGTCACAAGGTAGGTTGGCAAGGATACAGTTTCTAAGCCCTCTGAGTAGAAATCTTGTACATTTTGAACAATTGCAATAGGGAAATGAAGAAAACTGTAATAGTTATACATTTAATTTGGGCAAATAACATGAAGGGTGACTCATGTAAATGCTGTATGTCTCTTAAGATGTATCCATCTGTCTTTAGGCTTAAACATTATTTTACAAATTCAGCATAGGGTCTTGAAACTTAAACTGAGGTATTTGAATAGACTTCTGTTTATAGCCTAGAAATCCTTACTAATGACAAAAGTTCAGAAAAAGAAAGATTTAGAAAATTTCTGTACCTGTCTTCTCAGCAGTCATAATGTATCTTTTGACTTAATAAAATAGCATACTGCTTTCTTTACAGGTTTGAGGCATAGTGCCTTTAGTCCTGAGCTTGTGACCAAAATATCTAAATTTCGCTCCTCGTTAAGCCATTGGCTGGTTGTCTTAGGTAAATCATCTCGCCTCTTTGGAGCTTAATATAAAAAACCTTAAACATGAAAAACCAGTGGAAGGATGAAGTGATTTTTATTGATCTTTCCAGATTTTATATTCTATTTGCCTTGAGATTCCAACTTGCTATTGAAGAGATTGAAAAATATTAGCAAAGATAAATGTTACCCCCAACATTTACAGGCTAGCAATTCTAAATATTAAAAACAGTATCCAGTGAAAGATAGTGTTACTGAGGGAAGGTTCCCCAGGAGATAGTTTCTCAAGTGGGTTCTCCCAGAAGCAGACCCTATGATAAGAATTCAAGTACAGATAGAATTCAGGAAATACACGTAGAGAGTGATGAGGTGAGCAGAAGCAGGAAGCCAGCCAATAAAGGGAGAATCATCATGTTCATTTCCACTGTTAGTAAATGGAGGTAAATCCTCTTGAGAAATTCCAAATGTCATCGTAGAAGTCAGAGCTATATCATCCCTGGGGGAGAGATATTTGCATGTTACAACTCCAAGGTCTGCCAGTCACTGTTTGAGGGCTGCTCCTGCAGAACACTATTTCTCTGGCACTTCCTGCCTCTGGCAGCGTGGGCTTTTGCTGGCCAGAAAGCCTCCAGCTGGATGGGAGTCAGCAGTCACAGACTACAGTATCCTGAGGGGACAGGGGTTGTTAGTTACAGTGCCTGCCATAATCTGGTCACAGCAGTGCAGCCAGAGCTGTGCTTTCAAACTACTGCACTGTGGGGTACCAGCTCAAGACAGGTACGCATTCACTTTTAGAAGGAAACACCACAAAGAAACACTGAAGCTGTTCCCCAGGAAGCAGTGAGCAGTCCTCCTCAGCTCCAGCAGTTTCCTGTCTACCTCTAAACAGGACGACATGTAGCAGCCAGGGTGGGGCAGGCTCCTGAGTGCCTATTAGAATTATGTCTGGGAGGTAGGCCATGGACATTTCAAAACGGCATGTTGACAGTGCACGTGCAGTCAGTGTCATCAAAATTGCAGGACCTAATTGCTGGCCACTCCTAGGACATAGTATTTTAAAGGAAGTAGCATCCACAAGTTTGTGGTGCCAAGGGTGAGACTCCATGGGCAACATGATTTTATTTTGTAGAAACTCTTCTTTTGATAGAGAAAGCAAATTCTCTAATGTGTTATAAAAGCAAATTGGGAGATGCAGACATTTTTCTATCAGGTTCTGTGGAGAATCAAGCCAGCTGTCAGCAACATATTTGACTGTTTTTGAAACATCTGGGATTTGAAATAGAATGTTTGGCATAAGCATTGAATTTTTGTTCCTTCAGTATCACCCAACATTTTGTGGAAACTCTATTGCTTTCTAGGTAAAGTTGGCTTTCCAAAATCAATCTTTCTGTGAATTGCTATTTATATAATGGAAAATAAGTGTTAGAAACATAACTATATTTCTGTTAGAAATCTAACTTTGGTTTGCATTTTTGTAATAATTTAGATTTTACTTTGAATATTTATGTCAGAATTAAAGCTAAATATTTAGAAATGATTTCTCTACTACTGTTATGCAAAAGCCAGCAGAAGACCTTTAATAATCCATGTAATTGTAATTATAAAAGGTATTATTAACAATAATATGGCCTGGTGAATCACTGTCCTTGAGTGAACCACATTGCAAAAGAAAATTATAATTCAGGCATCATGACTATATTGCTGTTAAGTAATCTGCTTACTACAAAATTATTGATATCCAGGTAGGGCTAATGGAAATCTTTCAATCATTTTCTTACGTCTCCATGCCCATGAAAGGCTGACAAAAAATCAAGAAGGCAGGTGGACTATTTAGGTAGCCTTTTTGAAAAAGGATATTGAAAATTCAACTTGACATAATCATGGAACCAGAATTTTATGGGTTTTTAAAAAGCATGTGAAGAGGTCTTCTAGTCTAGTGTTTCTCAAAATGTGTTGCTTAAATATACAAATCAAAATCACCTGGATTAAAAATTGGGTTTCTGTCCCTACCTCCAGAAATTCAAATTTGGTACATTTGGAGTAGGAACTAGGAATCTGCATTTTAACCAACTTCTTATTAAAAGTCATTAAAGTTTGAGAACCATGATCTGGCCCAATGGGGATTAGGAGACAGAAATCTCAAGAGGTTCTACCAAGGGCACCCAGCTAGCTGCCTGGTGGCATAGCTGGGGCCAAACCTCAGTTTTTCGAGTTTAAGGGTCATTTATTTATGTTTATAATTTTTATAAATATTTGAACCCATATCCCAAACTTATCCTTTGCATAAGTAATCAGTTACTACAGAATCAAATACAGAAAATGTGTAAAGTCTCAGTCCTTTAACATACACACACACACACACACACACACACACACACACACATATGTAAATGAGATTTCTGCAGACTAGAATAGTAAGAATAGTTTTGGAAGGTTGAGCTTTACATCCAAAAATGCTCCACAAAATACAACAAATGAAAAGTTATGCTATGAATGGATTTATAACAAGCTTCTGATACGGATGTATTATATGTTTGCCATACATATTTTTCTTCTGATCACTTCTTTATTTCTACATCTGTTATTCATATTTGAATAACTTCCTCCTGCAGATTTTCATATTTAATCTCCAAGAGCCAAAGAGTTGATGACTGTCTGGGCTGGTGAGTTTGTGTGATTAGTACATGGGGTTGAAGAAACCATAATTGTGGTTCTCATCCCTGTATGTGGCCAGTCAGCCATGCACAAAGAAAAAAAAAAAATGCTTCCTTGTTCATAAGCTACATTTCCGACAAGGCAAGTCTTCCTGAAGTTGTGCAGTGTTGGCCACGCAGGCACCAGGTGAGAGCAAGTGTGTGGCTCAGCTCAGCATGTCACCTCTAAGAAGAGGCAACTTGCAGGACACTTCCTGCTGATGGTGGGTGCTTAATGCCAACTTTGTTTAGGATAGGAAATACTGTGAGTTTAACCTCTGACCCAGAAAAGGCTACAGAGACTCTTCTGTGACCCACCGGCGGCCCTCCAGTAGCCTCTCCCAGGCACTTAGGCCCTCTTCTTTAGAGGAAACAGACTTGAGGCAGGGTTGATTTTGAAACAGTGTTGCTTTTGACATTGATTAAAGTAAAAATAAAATTTAGGGACAATAGCTCTACTTTTGTCTTCTCTTCCATTTTCTTCTTACTCTTATAACTGTATCTGAATCCAGTAAGGATTTCAGGGGCTTAGAGACAAGATGAAATCAGACAAAGTAGTGTGATTTACAAATACAGCAAAAGAACAAAGGAAAAACAAAGGTGGGACCGAAGTTAATAAGAAATAAGACTAAACCTGCTGATCATAATGACCTAACCACTAGTATTACTGGGTCTCAAATTTGGTGCTTAGTTTTCTAACACTCTCAGTAAAACAAGAAATGGTCTAAGTTACCTAGTTTCCTCCTTAAGATAAACACAGACCTACCAGGTGAATTACACACTTCTCTGTATTAAGAACAGAATTCTCTTTGGGACATTGTTATAAAGAGAATTCTGGGAGGTCAGGAACAATAACATTGATGATTTCTTAAAATAGACTAAATACCAAATTTTTGAGGATGTGTCTCATAGCCCCTAATATTGAATTAAGATATATAAGGTAATTCTGCAAGGGGCTAATACAATGCAATCTAGGAATTGATGTGCAAATTAATAAAATGACAATGTGAAGTCTTAGGGATTTACAGAATTTGTTGAGCTATTGGAATTTCACAAACAGTGAGATTCATTATCACTGGGATTGCAAAATGCTTTGAACTCTGATGTAAATACAGGGAGAACGGAGGAAGGAAGAAGAGGTTGAGGAAGGTAAACCTGGCTTTTATGTGCAGGCGAGTTGAAAGAGGTTCCACTTCCCTCATGGGGCCTGGAGCCCCAGGTAACTGTACCTTCCCCTACACTCACTGCTGACCCTACAGACACCCTCCCTCCTCTGACACTTTTTTAAAAATTAATTAATTAATTAATTTTTTATGGTGACATTGGTTAACGAAATCCAGTAAATTTCAGCTATACACTTTCACAGTAAGGCATATATATATTTATTTTTACTGTGTGTTCATCTCCCATCGTTAGATTTCTTTCTGTCACCACATATTTGACCCGCTTTAGCCCGTCTACCTCCCTCCTTCCCCCTCCTCTGACACTCTTGAAATGTTTATTGAGCTGCTGTCACGCAGCTCTATATGCCAGCACTAGGGATGGCCATGTGTCTCAACTTACACCTGTTGTCCCAGCATAATTATTACTAACACCCATTTTTACTCTGAAAAGACCCTTGTTTGGATAAGTCATGAGTTCATCCCACTGTGAATCTGACTGCTCACTATGACTGCTTTTTCTTTGTAATTAATACTCAAGCCCCTGCTTCCACATTGTAGAGCAGTAAATCACATGTACTTTTTTCTATGTATGTTGAAAAACTTCCCTAGAAGTCTTAAAATCACATTATGGATATTCTCACTCTCTCTATCTTTGCACCAATATATTCCTGGGCGTTGAGTGTTTTTGCATTGTACTTGAATGTGAGGAAAGGAGGAGAGATTTGATACCCTTTTCCATCCTGTCCTTTTCCTCCATCCCCAACTGGGATCCAATCATTCTTCATAAATTGCTGGCAAATGTTTAATTGGAAAATGGACTGTCTTCTTTTTAAATTGTTGGTATAGGCATCCTACATGTGTGTGTATGTGTGTATATACATAAGTATGAGATATTATATAAATGTAATCTCCCAGTTTGTAGCTTCTCTATTTATTGTCTTGAGTGTGTCTTGAGTTACAAATGTTCTCAATTTTAATAAAGTCTAATAACTTATCATTTTTTTCTTTTATAATTCTTTTATGTTTTCAGTTCTGGAAATCTTTGCCTAACATATAATAGACATTTGATAAATGTTTAACAGATTAATGACCTCTGGGAATTAGTTGCCCGTATTTCATAACTAGTATTTCACAGAGCTATTCATTTCTATTTGTAGTTTTGCATCTATATTATTTATATTTGCTCTCCAGTCTTCTTTAATGAAAGGAAACTAAGTTCTATAATGTATTGATTGCCATTTCCCTAAAACTCTGTGCCACTGTTGTCGGGAATATCTCTTTCCTTCCTCACAAGTTTGGAAAACACCTGTTGAGGACAGTGAATGAGTTTGGGTGGGGTGCTGTATGTTAATGTGGAGCTGAATAAGAACAAGTGTTTCTTTCTCCATTTGCGATGAATCATTAGCGATGAATCTTCCTGGCTCCTGATTGAGCAGCCAGTGCCCTCCACAGCGTAAGCACTCCATACTCAGATGTCAGATGTCTTTGGCAGACGTCACTCTTATTCCCTGCTTTTTTGTCCACTCTTTTTAGAAGCACCTTTATTAGGGACTTCTGGCCTATCTATGCTGAATTATCAGAGATAAGAGTGGTTTCCTATACATTATCTTACAGAAATTGAAATAAAGGCCCTCATCTTCAGATGAGCTGGATTATCAACATTCCAGCTCTGTGGTCCAGGAGAGCCAACAAGATGAAAAAATAAGGTATGAGGAGCCAGTTTTCAGTTCCACGAGAAAAAGGACACTGTTTTATTTGCTAACTTCTCCAGTGCTTAGGGTGACATCATCTAAACCAGCCCAATTTTGAGGGCTAGGGGCTGTTTTCACAATTATGCTAGGGCAACAGACATCAGCTGTTACTCTTAGGAAAACTGGGAAGGGCTAGATGAGGGGGTCACAGACGAGGGGGGAGGAAGGGCGGGATACTGGCGAGGTAACTGCATTCGCCTAAAGCTGCCCACCATTTATCTTAAACTTTGTGTTTGCTCCTCTAATTTCTGCTTACATCTGCTGCTGGGTACTCTTGACTTTTCACTAGTCTCCCCGACATTCTTTTAAAGAAGGAAAATGCTTCATTTTCCGATCTGTTTTCCTTTCTATTTAAAAACACGAACTTTTACTTATTGGTTTTGTCATTCCAATTTTACCTCTATGGCCTGATAACTAAGAATTAACAAGAGACCTTCCAATCGCATGTGGTCAAATGTAAAGAAAAGTAAGAGATTATTAACACAAAATTCAGTACCTCTGGGGATGAAAGGAGGGAGGGAGACACAGTCAGGGACAGGAGAGAAGGGAGCTTCAAATATTTTGGTAAAATTCTATTAAGCTAAGTTGGTGGGTATGTAGGTGTTCATTTTATTATATATAAATTTCACATGGACGTAATGTGACTTTTTGCATGTATGAAATGCTTCTTAATATTATAAAGTAAGCAAAAATAAAAGGATACTTTTGCATGGGAGGCCACATGCTGGTGTGGGAGCGCTGGACCCTGGCTGAAGCTGATGAAGATTTAAATGCTGACTTTTCTCAGTGAGTTTGGGCAGATGACTGAGCTTGAGTGTGCTTCCTGTTCCTCATCTGTGACGTGAAGATTGACGCAAAGGTTCCATAAGGCAGTGTGTGGAAAAGTTTCTACTGTAAGAGGGAGTGCAGTTAACAGTAGTTTTCTTCCTTTACCACCTTTCTTTGTGTTCAGTCCCTACTCACTTTCTTTTCTCTATCTTCGGATAAAAAAATACTCCTTTCTAGAGGCTCTGTTTTCTCTCCTAATGCCCTCTGTTTCTAGTTTAAGGTAAGCTTTGAAGAATAGGGAAGAAATTAAAGGGCTTGCCCCTAATTTTAAAAAATCGTTAAGGCTCCTGGCCCCAATAAAGACCCTATGCTGTTACTTTCACCTTTAGTCTGTATCGTCTTCACATGTTTTTACATCACCCTCCTCAGAAAAAAACAAAAACAAAAACAAAATAAACACCATTATATTTCATGCGCTGAACAGGCCATAAAGTTTTCATCGGGGGAAAAAGAGTCTCCCAGAAAACATATGTCCTAACAAAGAAAAATGGTGGAAATGTGAATTTTTCCACAGTTTGTGCCTAATTATTCTGGAAGATATGCATTTATATTTATGAATTATCAGAGCCTGGAAGAATAGAAGAGAAATCAGCACGACAAAAATCTCTCTCTTAAGCTACATTGATATGAAAATAACAAAATGATGCAGCGCAGTTAGGCTATATCTGAAGCGTATTTCTCAAGTGAAAATGGAGGACAGAGTTGTCCACAGACAGCCGGTTGCCCACTCAGAGTGTTGTCTGCAGGTCAGCAGCATGGATGTCTATTTAAAAAGGCAGAATCTCAGGCCTCCCCTACGCTGCTGAATCGAAACTGTATCCCAAGTAACTCATATTGGCACGTATCATGGCATAAATTGGCAGACTCCGTAGCTACAGTTATACACGGAGATGAGGCATGTTGTTTGGCACTTTTCGCCCTCCTCCCGTTTAGTATCGCTTTAGTCTGCTTGCCTGGAAGTTTTGTCAAATTTGGATTCACTTACCTGTGAGTTGGTATGCTTCAAACTTGGCTGTGAATGCTGATTCTGAGATACAGAGTTTAATGATGGAAATGAGGATGGGAAGGAGCAAGTGAGCCTCCACACACTGCCACTCACAGGCAGCGTACCGGCCACCTCCAGCCTGAGGAGGAGACATGCTTTCTTGTGCTCCTGCTTCAGGAAATTCAAGGGGAAGGAAAAGATAGTTTTCCCCCTTATGGCTTTGGGACTGGAAAGGCAGGGACGAGTCCTGGCTCATTGTAAAATCAAATTTCATTTCCACACCAAAAAGGTATGCACAATATTCATAACAGCGTTAATTATAATTGCTAAAAAGTAGGAAGAAAACACAAATGCCAATAACTGATGAGAGGATAAATAAAGGTGGTGTACGTCCCCAGATGGAATATTACTCAGACGTAAGAAGGAATGAATTACCCGTACATGCTATAACAAGATGAACCTTGAAAACATTATGCTAGGGGAAAGAAGCCAGTCATAAAGATCACATGTTGCATAATTCCATTTATAGAGATAGAAAGTGATTAATGGTTGTGTAGGGCTGAGAGGAATGTGGGTAACGGCTAATGTGTGTGGGGTTTCTTTTGGGAGTAATGAAAAGGTTCTTAAATTGTGATGGTGATACAACTGTGACTATACAAAAACTATTGAATGATACACTTAAGTAGGTGAATTATAAAATGCATGAATTATATCTCAATAAAGCTATTATATAAGACCAATGTAATTTTCGCATTTCATGTTATGATCATAAAAATGACTGCCATTTTGGTCACATGCAGTGAAGGGAGAATGAAGGTGAGATAAGTACACGAGAACTTTGGTTCCTGACATAAACTATGCTGAATCCAAAGGACAGAGCTCCCTCCCCTCTGCCAGGACCCTGCTTTGTTCTTTCTCTTCAAATTCCCAGCATCAGAGGCATTTCCACTGACTAGTGAGGCTGTTTCCAGAAGTTCATTGTGTAAAGTGTGTGTGTGTGTGTGTGTGTCTCCTGGGAAGAGAAGGGAGCTAACCTTTCAGGAAAGCATGAGCAGTTGTGAGCTTTTGGATTGGTTCACCTGATTAGCTGATTACCACCATAGAAAATGCAAAGATGACTCTTGGTGGGATGGGAGTTAGTGCAGGAAATAGTGTGGCCATGGGAGTTATGATGCGGAAAGGGAAAAGCTGAGGAACTGAATGCCCCTGGCTCCTTACCCCCAGCCCTTGCTTCTGTTCGTTTGGTGTACACACTACCACTCTGCTCCTCAAGCCTGCTGTTCCCTCTTCACGTACACAAAAGAGTGACAGAGGACACCTACCTCATGCTCTTGAAAAAGGCATTGCCACAAAAACCGGAATCTACCATTCCCTCGATACAATATTTTTCATTGTCTAGTCTCGCATCATCACTCTCATCTCAGGACAGAAAATGCGAGGCAAAGAATCAGAGCCAAGATGCAGGATTTAGGAAGGCCCGGAGGAGGCAATGGGAATCATAAGTGAAGGACAGAAGAAAAGAGGGAGAGGGTGGGACATAGGAAAGAAAGGCCATAAGGAGACCAGATGGGGGGAACAGTATTTTGAAATTTTGAAAATCAAATCAAGCACAATGCATTTAAGTAAAATTAAATCCAACCCACCCCTTAAAATAAAATGGGAAGACGAAGGTAAAGAGATTATGGCAGTGAGAACTCCCACAAATAAACCTCACCATTGTACAAAGGGCAGCTTTACTAAGACCCATTAGAATTTTTGGTTATTTGAAAGACAAAGAAATGAAGTGAAGTTTGTTTTTATTTTGTTTGTTTTGTTTTTGTTCACTAGGAATGCCACTTTGCCTTTCAGCATAAAGACATTATCTAAATGATATCTTAATGTCTCTCTAGCTATGCTAAATTAGTATAACACATACATATTTATGTAGTGCATTTAGTGATTGGAATAATTGTGTAACAATCTGTATCATCACTCTTGGAATTTTTATTATATCAATTCTTAGGTACCTCGCAGTTGGTATTTTACTTAAGAGGGAAAGGAAAAGATTTCATTGGTATTATAATCTATGAAGGATTTCATAGATTTGGGAATGTTCAAACTCTATTTGTAGCATGTTTGTGTTTCTACAGTTTTATTGTTGTTCATTATATTGACTGAAGAGAACTATTGTATTTATAATAATTATCCTGAATTATTGAGAAAAGGTTAAATTATCCTTTTTGAGAAGGTGAGAAAATTTTACAGAACACTTATGAAAGATTTTCTTTAAAAATATTTACATTGTAAAATATCCTAATATTTACAGAGCTAGAAAAGAAACCCTGTTTTTAAAAAATCTGTTTTAAAAAAACAGCTGCACAGGATAATTCTAGCCCTGGATCTCTGACTAACTGAGGCTCTTATAGTATTTATGCAAAAATGAGTATTATAATTATTCTTTTACCTGCTAAACTCTAGTGGAAAGTAAGTTTTCCCCCATCTCTTTATCATTGACTATCTTGTTTATGTTTAATGCTGATAATTACATTGTACTGTTTACTACTTTAATGATTGGATTTTTTTTTTTGTTTAAATACACCTACAATTTTTAGATTTCAAAACAGCAGAATAAATACTAGAATCTCGTTGATTCATAGGTATTGGTTTAGTTCTGGAATATGCTGGTGGTTTCTAAATTGTGGACAGGGTGGCCCAGCTCCTCAGAGATCTGAGAGAGAACTCTGCTATGCTACCTTTGTCTAGAAGGCAAGGCCTGCTGACATGATACTCCATGGAGAGTGCAAGAGGAATAGCTGAAGTGCTTATGAAAGCCTTTTCAATCAAGGCCAAGGCAGGTAGCACTCACCTGTATGCACCTGTGTAGCCTCATGGATGTTAAAGTATTATACCACTAACACACCAGTGAGCAAGTAGGTACTGCACATTACCTCCTGTACCTCAGCTGCCCAGATTCCTCTGACCTGCCACGACCCAGCCCTGCAGGGGGAACCTCAAATGTCTGAGCCGTGAATCCACGGGGGTTAAATGGTTCTCTGTCCTTACCTTTGCTCAATATTTTGACTACCACTGCTCTCAGCTCTGAAGATTTATTGTACTTTGTTGACTACTGCTTACACTGTTTGTGGATTCATAAGGCTGTGTAATATCTCCTGACTCTGCATCATCTTCTTCTCCTCCTCTTCCTCCTTCTCCGCTTCTTTTTTTTTTTTTTTTTTTTTTTGTCTTTTCCTGCCTTTAGGGTACTTGACTACTGATCTATAGCACTTTTATGGGAAATTGAATAGAAGAGTATCTGGTCAATATTGGGTTTTAGAACTGCCTTGCGTAGTCCCTCGCCTTTCATCCATGCACTTAAAATTCGTGCATGCCACACCTTTATGTACACTTGATTCAGCTTTCCTAACACCAAATTTCTTTGGCATCTCTGAACACACTCGTTAATAAGTGTCTTTAACATCATTTATCCTACTCTTTGTCCTCTTTACTCTCATATTTTCTGAATGTTTCTTTTTTTTTTTTTTTTTTACCTTTCTTACATGTGCAAAATAGTATCTTACACTCATGGATGTTCATTACTTAAGTGTTTAATAAATATCTATGTGTTCTGTCTAGTGGTTATTTCCATTTATGTTCTTGTAAGACTGCCTTAAAGTTGTTATTATGGGATTGTTTCAGAAGCTGAATTCTAGGAAATGGGACATTAGGACACCTTGATTTTATTTCTAGCATTAAGCACCCTACCTAGAAAAAGAAAGTAATCTTAAGTTGTTTTTGAAACACAAGCTCATTTTGGAAAGTAAAGCAGTTTCTAAATAAATAAGTTAAGTTTGTTTTATAATAGTACACCCAAGTTCAATGAACCATGTAATTTCTACTTATGGACGTTAAGTTAAAAACATTTTTTTTATTTAAAAAAACTTGACAAGCTTAATATTTAAAGAAGAAAAAAGAAAATCTCTTATTTGGTAGTGCAATGCCTTAGAGAGATTATAGCAGTAGTGTGTTAAACACGCAAGACTGAAATTTATATTAATCATGTTTTAGAGTGTTCTTTCTGAAAATACTTATACTTCAAGGAAAAGTGCAGAAGCACTTGAGATTTTACTAGAACCTTAAATATAATTTGATAATATCTGGTGATTTGTAAAAGACAATTCAGGGAAAAAGGAGTCACCTAGATGAACTCCTGAAAGAGTGAACCTAAGAAGTTTGTTTCCTCAAGTTATTCTTCATGCAGATATTTAAAATATCTCTTATTGTTATTGTGTCATAGTTTTACAAGTGCTTTAAATAAGGGAGCTCCTTTAAAATTATGGGTGTATTGTGGAGTTCCAAAGACTGCTAATGTATATCTGTGTCTTTCTTTAAAAGACTTGTTTTTGTTTTAAATGATTAAATATGCATATCACACACAAAAAATATTGTCTTTTATATTGATTTTACACTTGTTCACAATTTGCTATATGTCTCCTTTTTTATTTTTAGGAAAAAAAAATGATTGCAGATGTTTTAAGGCTAGCTCCATCCATTCCATTTCTCCCTTCTTTATCTAACTGTTACTATAAAACTAAAATTGGTGTGTATCCTTCCTGCTCATGCTTTAATACTTTTATTGAATGTGCATGTACCCATAAGTGATGTGTTATTGTTTTAAATATTTTTAAGTTTATATCAACAGTATCGTATTACTTTTATCTACCCTTTTACAAACTGCTTTTTAAGATATTTATTACTATTTTAAAATATATTTATAATGATATAAATATATCTAGTTTAACTGCTATAAAGTTTTATTTATTTATTTATTTATTTATTTGCAATATCATTATTTATTTATCCAGTATTCCATTGATGGAGATTTAGGTTTTTCTGATTTTTCCAATTTTTCACTGTGTGGAAACGCCACCCTAATTGAATCTGAGCACTGAATGAACTCATAAATTCAATGAGAAGCAAAGAGTACATCATAATCCTTCCATATTTAGACATCAAAAACTGTAGCATTAGCATCTATGTGTATGACTTTACCAAACTCTAGCAAAGGAGAATTCTACAACTTTTGCCAGAATATGTAATTTCATTTCTAGCATGACTTCAAGAAGGATCTATTTATCCTCTTTGGCAACTTTAGCATCAAAGTCAGAAAAACCAGCATCTAAAATCTCTGGCATGCCACTCTTGTCATCACTCAGCATGGGCCAGTGGAAAGGTCAAATTTAGTGGTATTGCCTCTTGACCAGCTGTGCAAATGATGTGGCAATGAGCGCTCTTGTCTCTCTTTATGGCCCATGAATAAAAGTTTCCTTAGGGTTTTGCACCTAGAATGAGACTTGCTGGTTAATAGGATATGTGCATTCTTAACCTTTATTAGAAAATATTAAAATTTTATCTCCAACGCGGGTTTATCAAAATGGATGAGTTTTCATTCCCCACATCTTCGCCAATATTTGGAACTATCCAAATTTTTGCCAATCTGATGGGTATAAAATGGTATCTGAATGTAGTTGTTGGATTTTTGAATTTTTTATTCGGAAATATTTTCAAGTGTACAGAAAAGTTCGAAAAAGAGTGCAAAGAACTCTTATATACCCTTTAGCCAGATTCATAAATTGTAGCCTCATTTGATTCATCATATCTACCTAAATACATTTTCTTAATCACTTCATATTAAGCTGTGCGTATTATGCCTTACATTTAAATATTTCAACGTGTATTTCCTAAGAATAAGAACACCTCTTCTATTATCCCGGTACAATGATCAAGTTCAGGAAAATCAACACAACATGCCGTACTTTTATCTAATCTGCCAACCGTAATCTTGTTTATTTTAATATCCTTTATAACATTTTTATCTCTAGTCCAGAGTCATGTACAGCATTTGATTGTCACAAGTCCATAGTCTTCTTTAATCTGGATTAGTTCCTCAGGCTTTCTTTACTTTGAAAAATACAGTCTTCATGTTTTAATAAAATGTTCTTTATTTTGAGTTTTGATGTAGTTTAATCTACATTTTCTCATTAAAATCTTTATATTTGTGTATTGATTATTTAAATTTCCTCTTCTGTGAATTAATTATTCATATTCTTTGCCCACTTTTCTATTGAGTTGTCATATTGAGGTTTTTCTATATTCTGAATACAAATCTTTTGCTTGTTCTATGTATTGTAAATGGCTCTTCTCAGCCTGTGGCATTTTTGTTGTTATTGTTTAATGATTCCTCGTGTAATACAAAAATTTAAAATTTTAATGTAATAACATTTATCAATACTTTCATGTAAAATTTCTTCTTAGTCTTCCTCAAAATTACCTTGGCTAATTTTGGTCTTTTGCTCTTCTATTATAAACTTAGGATAACCTTGGGAAGTTTGTTGAAAAGACCTAATGGCATCTTTAATAGAAAAGCAGTGAACTTATTCAAATTGGGAAGAATATCAACATCTTTATCATGTGATTATTCTCATTCATAATTATATCTCTTCATTTATTTAGGTTTTTATTGATACCCTCTAGGAAAGATTATAATTTTATTTTTGAAGTTTTTAGCCATCTGTTTTTTTTAAAAGAGGGAACCTATCTGCATCTTTATTTTTTTAATTTTTCAATTACAGTTCATATTTAATATTATATTAGTTTCAGTGTACAGTATAGTGTTTATATTTATATAATTTACAAAGCGATCCCCGATAAGTCTTAGTACTCACCCGGCTATCACAACATTATTGACTATATTACTTAAGCTTTACTTTATATCCCCATGACTGTTTTGTAGCTCCAAATTTGGACTTCTTAATCCCTTCACCTTTTTCACCCAGCCCCCAAACCCTCTCCTATCTGGCAACCATAATTTCATTCTCTGTATCTATGAGTCTGTTCCTCTTTTATTTGTTCATTTATTTTGTTCTTTAGATTCCACATGTAAGTGAAATCATATGGTATTTGTCTTTTTCTGTCTGACTTATTTCACATAGCATAATACCTTCTAGGTCCATCCATGTTGTTGCAAATGTCAAGATTTCATTCTTCTTTATGGCTGAGTACTATTCTATTGTATATATCCAACCTTCTATTGTTAGGCACTTAGGTTGCTTCCATATCTTGACTATTGTAAATAATGCTGAAATGAACATAGGGATGCATATGTGTTTTTGAATTAGTATTTTGAATTTCTTTGGATAAATACCCAGAAGTGGAATTGCTGGGTCATAAGGTAGTTCTGTTTTTAATTTTTGAAGAACCTCCATACTGTTTTCTACAGTGGCTGCGCCAATTTGCAATCCCTCCAGTGATCCATGAGGGTTCTTTTTCTCCTCATCCTCACCGGTTCTTGTTTTTTGATTTATTGATGATAGCCATTCTGACAGGTCTGAGGTGATATCTCATTGAGATTTTAATTTGCATTTATCTGATGAATAGTAACATTGAGCATCTTTTCATATGTGTGTTGGCCATCTGTATGTCCTCTGGAGAACTGTCTATTCAGGTCCTCTACCCATTTTTTAGTCAGATTGTTTGATTTTTTTTGGTATTAAGTTGGCCATTTATTTTTTGAATGCCTAAGTACCTTTAGTTTTTGTTGTTATGAATAGGATTTAATTTTTTTTTTGCATTCTCTAATTATAGATTTCGATATATAGAAACACTACTGACTTTTATATATTTATTTTAAGTCTATCAACCTTGGTGAACTCTGTTATTATTTCTGGTAATTTGTAGATTAACTTGAATTTTCTTAGATAATCATTTAATCTATGAATAATGACAATTTTGTTTCTTCATTCTAATCTTTATAATACATTTTTTTCTTATCTTTTGCACTGACTAGAAACTCCAGTTCAGTGACGAATAGATATGGTGATAAAAGGCACCACTGTCTTATTCTAGGCTTTGAAGAGACTAACACTGTACGCTTTTTGTAGACACTCTTTAAAAAGAACTCCAACCTCATTGAGAATTACAAAAAGTAACAAGACTCCAAAAGAGATGCAGGTGAGCGTTTGTCTTGCCATAACTCCTAGATAATGAAAGTAGACAATGAGACTCAATGGATCAGAGCAAGACAGTTTATTATTCACAGCACAGCTATCAGCATGAGCATCAGCATGGCAACACTACTTTTCCTGACCCCAAGTCCCACGTTGTGATGTGATGGCTCAAGTGTCACAGCTGGGGAACCCAAAGCTATGGGCCCAGCACCATTTATACCAGCAATAAAGAAACCAGTTTCTCCTGTAGAGCAATTGGTCTTACTGTAGTCATGGTATGATTGTCTTGACCTATGTGACTAGCTGTCACATGATTGATTGCCAATGTGACTAGCTATGCAATTGCTCAAGACAAGCTGGTTAAGGCCTTAAGGTTTGAAATACTCAGAAGGCACGTGTAAGGATGTTTGGAACTCAGGCCAGACTGCCTTCCCAACAAGATTTTTTTATCTTTATTTAGTTTGATAGAGGATTTTGACATGAATCACTACTGAATTTTATCAAGAGATTTTTTTTAATATATGTTGACAAAAACATTATTTAGTTTTTCTCCTTTAATCTGTTGTATTAATAGTAACATTAATTGTTTAGTGTGACACCAGGTTGGAATTTCTGGAGGCAAATTTATTTTGGTGAAGATATATTGAATTTGTATACGTTGATTAATTCATTTTGCTAATATTTTATATAGCATTTTTGTGGCTATGCCTATAATTGAGATTGGCTCACAGTTCCCCTTTACTTTATAACCCAGTCTGTTTTGGATATCAAGGATACATGAGCCTTATAAAATGGATTGGTAAGCTTTTCTTATCTCTCTATTCTCTGGAACAGTTTATATAAGAGGGATTAAAAGAAAGTTACCCTGAATTTTAATAAAAATTGCTTACTATAAAAATATCATGGCCTAGTACTTTTGAGTAATTATTGGAATACCCTTTCAATTTTTTTTTAACTTAGTAAGACTTTAATCAGTGTGTCTGTTTCATCTTGAGTCAATTTTGGTAATTTATATATTTTCAAATTTAAAATTTTCACATGTATTAATGTAATATTTTCATAATTAAAACATTTCTGTTTCTGTAGTTAGATTTATGTCTTTATTCCTAATGTGTTTTCTTTTCTTTTTCCTCTCAACTATTTTGTTTTCTATTTCATTAATTTCTGATATTATCTTTATATTCACTTCATTCTCATTTAAGTTTATGCTGTTCTTTTTCTAGCTTCTAGGGTGAATGCTTAGTTCATTAACTTTTTGTCTTCCATTTTTTCTAATATATATACTTAAAGTTATAAATTGTCTTCCAAATATGGCTTTAGCTGCATATCTTTCATTTGTTATGTAGTATTTTCATTATTATTCAATTCCATTTTACAGTTTCAACTATGATTTCTTCTTGGACCCATGAATAATTTATAAGTGAGATTGTAAATTTTTGAAGTTACAGTATTTTTTATTGTTTTCTTTAAGTGGTAGGGTTGGTTTTGCCCTTCTTTCAGGAATCTCATCTATTCAAGACTGGTTTTTATATTAATTCCTCAGCTTGTGATTATTGCATTACAAAAGCACTATAAATTCGGACTCCACATCTGCGTGGATCACAGACTTTGGCATTTTGTTTTTCTGGCAGACTTTTTTCTGTCCTGAGCCCTGGGCAAACAGCAGGCTTTTTTGTTTCTTCCCTGGGCCACTATTTCTACTTCCATTTTCATGGAGGAGGTGTACCATCCATGGATCCAGCTTTATAATAGGGTTTTATTTCCAGTTCTCTACCTTGCATGATCCCAGTGCTATGTCTCTTATCTCCTTAGGGTCATTAAAAAAGCAGCCCCTAGATATTAGAGCTTATTTCTGGATTTGCTATCCCCACTAGGATGCAAAGGTACCAGTTTGTGCACTTACTGTTTTTGCTTTGAGTTCTTTCTTTACTTCTGATGTCAGGGTATTTCTTTTTCTTTCTTTTTCTTTCTTTTGAGTTTTAATCTATTAAATGTTATTTCACATTTCTATGTTTTTATAGTGAAAGGGTGTCAACCTTTGATTAGCCTCCCAGAGACTTTTCCAAACAGAATTTTGACCCCTGTTTCATTATGAACACTGGATAAACTCATAAATTCAGTGGAAAGCAAAGACCATTTCATAATTCTTCCATATTTAACATCAAGCAATTATAATATTATCATTTATGTGTATGACCTCAACATCCTCTAGCAAAAGAGAATTCTACAACTTTTGTCAGAACATGTAATTTTATTTCTAGCATTTTAACTAGAACATTTATCCTCTGACAACTTTAGAACCAGAGTCAGAAAAAAATCACTTAAAATTTCTAGCATACTACTCTTAGCATGGGTAAGTGGAAAGGTCAAGTTTAATGTTATTGCCTCTTGACCAAATATGCAGACTATAAAATTACTTAAATGCTGTTCTGCCAGAAAAACAAGATCTCAGGGCACACCCTTTATTTGAACATTCACATTTTTGATTGATCACATCATGTTATACAAAGACCTCCCAACTAAAGTTGTTGTGGTATTTACATGAAGTCATACTATTTAAGAGCTGGAGTTTTCCAAATGAGTTTTATTTTGATTCCTTTCAATATGCATATGACTATAGATTCAAGAGGACTTGGAATAATTTCAGAAATTGTTTCAAGTAAGACAAACATCAAGTTAGAGTTTAGGATCTATAAGTGTTAGTTACTTTTAATAAGCTCAATTCAGTTCACAGCCTACAACATAATCCTTCTCTAATCCTCAGCTTTAGACTCCTCATCTCTGATAAAGGAGAGGGCGTGATCAAGGAACAGTTCAGGAGTCAGGGCATTATGCTTGGACTGAGATGGTTTGGGATCAGTGAAAGGCTACTGCCATACCTGCCTCTATGAAATCAGCAGGGTGTATCACCACCAGCTCCCTGACCACTGATTTATAATCTCTACATTTGGAACATTTCTAACAAAGGAGTAACTAGAGATAAATTAAAATAGTCATCTACTTCCTGTGTAATTTTAAGACATTTTATGTTTTACCCTTTGCTGGTATAAATGTGGGAATTTAAACTGCTATATCTTTGCATCAATGGAGCCTTTGTGTATTGACTATCTCTATATCAAATTTATATGACCCACATTTTCTGGCAGCTAATGTCATCATGAGATATTTTCATCTTATAATTTATCAATAAGTACCAAATCACTGCCTCATTCAGCTATTATACCCCATAGTGTTGTTGTTGTTGTTGTTGTTTTAAATCAGGAAGTACAATATGTAGATTGAAGTCTTGCCCACTATCCGATTTTAAAGGATCTCAGCACAAGCAGACACAGGCATACTGAGCTGAGATAATAGAATAATAACAACAACAACAAAAATACAACAAACCCCCCAAAAGATGGCACTAGCATTTATGGAGCTTCATGGCAAAAATCTATTTCCTATAAAATATACAGGAAGTACATTCTTATGAACACAAAAATATCTCTATTCAAAGACTTCTGTTAAGTGAACTTTTATACCGAACTCTAAGCCATTGTTAATTTTCTTATCTTCTCACATGCTGCAATGTTATCATTTCAGAGTACTACGTCTTCAATGAAATCTTCGTTTTCTCCAAGCAAAATAGACCCCTACCTTCTTTCTGTCATATCTTGTAACCCTCTATCATAACTCCTTGTGCTTTCTTGCATTTGTTATTTTTTACATGCCTATTTCTCTCTACCAGAACATAAGCTCCTTAAACACTAGTACCATCTTTTTCACCTAGTACCTAGAATATGTGGCACATAGTTTATATCCCATAAAGATTGGTCGAATGAATAAATGAGAAATAAGGGTTAGCGTTCATGTGTGTTTTTACCTAGGTTCTATTAAGTTTAACTTTACATTAAACATCAGTGACGAAGCTTGCCCAGAGTACCAGTTTATTTTGCATAGTAGAAACATCCAATAAATATGTATGCAAACTTAAAACTACCTAATTTAATTCCATCTGGAGTCCATGCATTTTAAAAATAACCAAAGAAGCCTGATGAATCACCTAACACTTTTGTCAAAACCTCTTATCTCAGAAAAACTTATTGGTCATTATTTTGGTAATTTTGTACGTAGAAAATCCTGACATGAGTCAACAGATCAAACATTACAGTCACTTTTTTGAAATCTGATTTAAAGGGATTTGTTTCTTACCATTAATTTTCTAAGTTGTAATTTGTTGCATGCTTTGGTTTGTCTTTCTAATTTCCTAGACCAAAAAATAAGTCACTGTGACATTACATCTTATTCAGGGCCCTTGTTGCAATGCAATCATTAAATATTAAGAACTTAAAAAGTTAAGTTAATGTGTTGTTAGATAGTTATGAACTTTCTGAGAGCCTCCATTCAATCAAGTTTCAGATGTAAAATATAGACATGTTAAAGTCTTTAAAGACCATGTAGATCCAGGGGAGTAAGCTTCAACTATTCTCTTATGGTTTGGAAAAAAATTTTCTATCTGATTACTTCAGTTTGGGTTTTCAAGATCTGTACTTAAGACACAATTCAATATGCTTACCTGCACATATAACAATAGACATTGCCAAATCTTACTTGAGGCAATGCCATTTTTTTTTTGATTTTTTTTTATATCAGTGTAATTGTGCTTGTGTTTTCTCCATCTTTTACTTTATTGGATCCTAAAAGGGTAGGACTAGAAATAAGTGCAACAGGAGGAGGAGCTTGATCGCAAGGAAGGGCAGAATATTTTTAGGCAGTCATGAAAGGATTTGCCTTGATTTTGGAAGAAACTGAATGATTTAGCAGAGCCTTTTAATAGCCAATAAATATTTATAGGACAAAGACTAAACCTTGGTAAGTGTCAAGACTATGCAAAGAACCAGAAGTAGAAATAGAAAAATGAATACAGTATAATTTTTGCCTACATGGACCTCTAACCCAGTGGGATTGACAACTACCGATCATCAGTAATGCCAAATGAAATGACAACACCCATGACATTATGAGTATACAGAGGAGAACACCCATGACATTATGAGTATACAGAGGAGAACATTTCTTGAGGGAAAGTCGAAGGTTTCTCAAAGGAGATGTGAGTTAAATCAAAGTAAGGGCAGGATTGTGCCGTATAGAGGAGGGCGAGGCAAAGAGCACTTTAAGCAAAGAAAGCAGTGTGACTGGAGTTGTGAAAGTGCAAGGTGTTTTGGGAAGCCATCTATCTTGTTGACTAGTTGAGATATTGGTCAGTGGCCTAATGCTGTGCCTTGACTATGCCCAGCTGGAACCACCTTTCCTCCTCTAAGCTCCTAGATCATTAATGCCCTCCTGACACAATCAAGTTTTCAGGGGAAAAGAGGTGCAAAGAGGAATCATTTTTTTTCCTTGATACTAAATCTAAAATGTGAAGATCCTCTTAACTTCTTTTCGATCTTCACAGCAAATAATAGAATTGGATCCATTTTTAACAAGCAGCTCTTCAGTAAGAACTGGTGAATGTTTTGCATTTTATTTGTATTTTGTATATGTTTTCCACTATGAGAGTTTAAACTCCATTTTGCTTCCCTTTAGCAGGAAATTAGATTCCGTGAATTTTTCAGTCATATTTCCCATTACTAGTGATATCATTATTCTCTTGTCTTCTGAAAGAGTCTTTGAGACTCGCTCGGGATCATTCCATGAGTGGTGGGGACATGTCAGGGAAGGTGACTGAAGAAATGACACCTGAATGGTTGATCTGTGGCCTGAAGAAGGAGTAATCATTATATCACTAGATCAGCAATGTGTGGGATGGGGGTGGGAGAGAGAAGGAGGGGAAGAAGAGTGTGGGAAGTGTGACAAGCACACCCACCATTGGCAAGGAGCATGCTGCATTCAAAGACTTGAACATAGCCTCTGTGAAGGCAAGAAACTGGCCTGTCTTGTTTGCAGTGCTAGCTCATGTATCCAGAACATTGTCTCACATGTGGTAGGTTCTTAACCAAAAAATGTTTGTTGAAGGAAGAATTGAAAAGGTCTCATTGAGGCTGGAACACAGTGCAAGCCATCATATGGAATAAAGCGATTCTGAGAGAAAGGCAGGGCCATACAAGGTCCTATAGCTCACATTAAAGATAAGGGGTTTTATCCTCGTAATGGGACACCACTAAAGGATTTTAAGCAAAGGGATGACATAATTAGATTTGCTCTACAGGGTAGGGCAATGCTTTCCATCTTTTTTATCATGACCAATAATAAGAAATACATTTTACATTGTAACCTAGTAAAACACACATAAACACACACATAACTGAAATAATTTTTTATGAACAGTGCTTAGCCTTACTAATAAGATGCACTCCATTATTTTATGTTTTGTTCAGTATTTTTAAAAAGCAGTATTCAAAACCACATGTCTCATGAATCATAAGTATAATTTGAAAAATACTCCCATGGAGAATGACTACTCTAATGATGGCGGTTATGTGCATAAAATTACAGAAACCAACAATTTTAGGTGATCTGAGAAAGGGAGAAGCTAGCTTTAAAACAATATGCAAAACAGAAGTCTGGAGAGAGTCTAGTTCCAGGGGAACTCGACAGAACGTCTACTGTGGGAAGGCTTTTAGGCACTGCAGAATCCAGATGAAAAGAACCAGAGCAGAGTACACGTGCTTAAAGGCCCATGAGAGAGCTAGCGTGGAGGACTGGTGCCCAGATTTTTCCACATCTGGATCTTCCCATGATTCCCTTCGGCTTCCCCTGTCAGTGCCTCTCACAACAAGCTGTGAGGCATGGAGGTTTGGTGATATGATCACCGTTTTATAAATCTGGTAACTGGAGTGTAAGGAGGTTCTGTGATTTGCTTCAAGGTTAGTTGCCCATTAAAAGAACAGAGCAGGGCTGGATTCCAGGCCTCCTTATCACTGATCTGGCAATCTTTCCATTTTACAGCACTGTATCATACATATGCATGAAAAAAGAATTAGGATTAGAAAGGGACAATGAAGCATTTCGACAGGTATACATTCCTGTGCTAAAATGATGAGTTCTGTGGCTAACACCATTTATTCAGTTTGGTATTAAAAACTAAAATTGAGGTGTACAAACTGCTTCTTCAGAAATCTAGGAACACAATAGTTAATCTATTTAATGAAAGAACAATTTATCTGAACATCCAAATCTAAGTCACATAATATTTTTATTGATCTCTTGGCTTGAAAGAGTAGGAGGGTAAATCAGAAAATGTTTTTATAATAAAAATGCTAATTGTAGAAAACCGTTTCGAAGCCTGATTTTAATCTTTAAGAGCTGAGTAAAATGATGAAAGATAAAATGTGGTTAATAAGTAATATACAAAATTAGAAAGCATTTGAAATATGTTTTTCTACCAAAAGCTGCTGGGTTTCTAGAGGACATTGGCTTTTTGAACTATCATGGGGCATTATGGACCATAACAAGATTTTCAACTAATATTGACCTACTTTAGGCCGAGCAAACATTTCTTAAACGCGCTTGCCTGTAGCATGGGTTGATTTCCATGGGAGTCCGAGGAGGCAGCTTAGCATTCACCTACTGTTTTCATTAGAACTGGGTAATTTTGATGTTGGTTTAGCATTAGCTCAAAGCTCCTGCCACCATATATTTGTATCTACGTAGGCTTAGGGTCTTGGGGTTTAAATTGTTTTTTCAATGATTTTTTCACCCATAGTTCTCTTTATATCTTACCTCCAGACCTGCAAATGAAATTCTTCTAACCCATATTCACAGCTAGGACAGCTTTGTGGCGCTCATACTTATGTGGGAAACCCGGTTCCACCGTCCTCACTGTCAGGCCAGAGGTCTCCATGCCCGTCCTGGTGCTGGCCTTAAAGACCTGGCTCTAAGGAGTGCAATTTTGGTCCTAATACACCCCCACCCCATGTCAGCAGCTTCACACTGCTTATGCTGATGGTTTGGGTTGAGTTTCCTCTTCTTTTTCAGCACCTTAAAATTCTCTTTCTTTTTGCTTTTGAGTGTAATTTTGTATATTAAGTACTTTAATATAATTTATTCAGGTTTTCTGTGTAGTTGGTGTGAGAGGAGAGTAGCTTCTTGAGTTCCTTCATTCTATCACCTCAACTAAAGTCCTTTTTATTCCTTTACAATTTGACTTTTTAGGGGACAAAGTATTTTTACATTATTGTTTTACCCCCCACATGTTCCCTGAAATTTGACTTTTTAGTGAAAAAAAAATGTATGCAATATATAATTGTCGCCCAATCTGTAGGGTGGCATGCCTTTGTGGTTCTTACGAGGCTGGGAGTGGTGTTGCTAGGTTGCGATGTCTAGAGTAGTTTGTTACTGACAGGAGCTAAAGAACTCATGCCCTGCTCTTATGACTAGGACACCTCTCAGCTTCCATGGCTGAACACAGGTTGGGAAATGTTAACGAAAAAGAGAAGACAAAGATTATTATCCCTAATTTTCACCTTCATCTCTCAGCATGATGAGGCTCCAAATTTCATCAGTCGTTCTGTGTGTGGCAAAGTTCTTACCAGTGGACACGGGAAGCCAGCGAACTGAAGGAGTGCCTGTACCTGTCCACTTAAGAGTGAATTGGACTTTTTGTGTCACTCACAACTTTTTCAGTTGCAAGTACAGATATCCAACTCAAATTCTCAAAAAAGGGAAAGGACTTATTGGCTCACACACCTGGAAAGTCCAAAATCATCCTGGCTATAGGAATGACTGGGTTCAGAGGCTCAAACCACCTTACCTTCTCCTGGCTGTTTTCCTCTGTGAGGGCAACATTCTCAGGTAACCATGCTCCCATCCCTGCCATGAAGGGCCCCCCCAGCTCTAGGGTCACATCACCTCCCAGCAAAAAGAGAACTCCTCTTCCTACTGTTCCAACAAAAGTTTTGGTGTTGTGTCTCATTGGCCCGCTTGGGTTCTGTGTCCATGCTTGAGGATTCGGAGTGCTCTAACCTCCTGGCCACAGCGGTTGTGCCCATTCCCAGGCCTGGGCCTTGGGTCAGTTTCAGAAGAGCCACACAGTCAGAGTGGGGTAAGGGTGATTCCCCCAAAGAGCAATCAATATGCTATAACTGGAAGAAAAGCAGATGAAATTCTCTAGGCCAGCAAAAATGAACAGATGCCCACCCCAGATGGAGCAGGTCTTCTACATGAAAAGAGAGTGAATTTTAAAAGGATTTCACTTAATCAAAATTTAGATTCACTCCACGATACAAGCCCTGTCTTTAAGCAGTGTGAAAGTTTATATTGTACTGCTGGGTAAAAGAAGCCACACTCAATCAGAGACCATGGTCAAGCTGTGTGATTGTAAGATTTACAGGCCGGTTTGGGGCCTGTTGCAGAGAAAGAAAACTGGACCTGAGCCTCTGTCGTATTATATTAACTCCAGAATTGCTGATATTCTTCTAATGTTTAAGTCAGATTTTGGAGAGACTGGCAAATATCTCATATCCTTTACATCCAACTGCGTGAAATTGATAAAAATTGCTCTTAGTACAACCAGCTTCTGGCTTTCTTCTATCCTGTGGGTGCTCTTTCACCTGATAAGAATTTCTGTTTTGTGAGCCTCTTTTGGCTACTTCAAAGACTTCCATTATCTTTGAAATAGTGAAATGTTACTTCTCTAAACAACACTTCAGATGGAGGTGAATCTTGACCTCTGTACCGCTGGAACTCTTTCGATGCTTAGCGCCATAACTGGTATGCTCCTTTGGTGAGGAAGAAATGCCACAAACCATGATGGCTGCTGATTTCTGCATTGGAATGGATTGCCACCATGGACCTGGCCAAAGACAGGCTTATTCACTGTCTACTGCCCCCGAGCCAGAGCCTGGAATTACCTACTCTGTGAGAAATTTTTTGCCAAGAACTTGGATCAGGATATTAAATCTGTCTCTACTACCCAGAGGGCCACTTTTTCTGGAAGACCAGTTTACAGTGCTTAATTGTCTGTCTTCAAAAGTTTCACTTTCTCTTGAAAAAGAGAGATAAGGAAAGCCCACTTTCAGAGCAAATTAACTGGGAGCAGTAAATGTTTGGCATGGCTTAACTTGGTGTATAGTTTTGGCTTTATCAATCATGTGAACCTTGTTATTCAAATCCCGCGGGCAGTGTTAAGGATGCTGCTGCTGGAGCAGAGGTAAATATGGTGAGATTAGCTACAAGTTCCAAACTGCCACCCTGGAAGAAATTGGAGGCATACATTTACATGGACTTTCCAGGACTGGAGGCAGAGTTAAGGCAGGATTTCATCACCTTCTCTGTAGGCAAAGATCACCTGGAAGCACTTATTGAACTTTTTCGAGGGGTACTTTTCAAACCACATGACTTGAACCTTGAAAGTGGATTGATAACCTCTTCTTTTCTGATTAAAGCAACACCAGCTACACAGACCTAGCTAAAGATGACCTTCTGGACTTGAGGACAAAAGAAAGAATCCAAATGCATTCAACTGGCAGAATTTTTAAGAAATCCTGATTTTTTTTTTTTTACATAAATTTGCCTTTAATCTGGCAAAGTGAGAGATTAGAGCTCTTTCATTCCTTCTTTCCAGTTTTATTATAACATAATCGGCATACAACAAAGGCTGTAATTCTACCTGTTCCTACAACGTTTTTGAGTTCAGATTTTCAGCTGTGGTTGCCATTAATATGCGAAATCAAAATTGATAGAATGTCAAAGACTATCTCATGTTTTCAACTTGTTACAGTTGAAAACTGTTAAATAACATCAAGTATTATATTAAGATGTTTATATATTTTAGATTTACTTAATGTTTTTGGGAAATAACCATTACTTTTTTTGTATAAAAAATAATGTATGACATAATTCTTTGTTTAAAAAAATGCTTTTAAAAATCTGTTTATATAAAAATAATCCCCAGGGCGCTTTCTCCAGCCCTGCGCTCAAGATTTGGTGAGGGGAGATGGGGTTGGCAGAAGAGGGGCAAATTGCACTACTCAGCTGGTACAATTTGACTGCTCTCTCTTGGCTTCTGTATATTGCAGGCAGTCAAATGCTGGCCGATTCTCTCTTAGCGTGCTTTTTTGAATTCTTTGGAAATACCCGAAAGGTATACAGATCCTACAGCATTCCCTGGCGTTGGCCATGATGTGACTCTCCTCTTAGCATCCCTTCCCTGGGCTCTGCCTGGAGTCTACCCCAAAGCCTCTCATTGCCAGGTTCCCTTTGCCAGAGCAGGCAGGCCTCTTGGGGTGCCCAGTCAACACAAACACAAACCTGGCAACTTTGCAGCATCCTCCTGTTCCAAAGAAACTGCAGACTTACTAAAGACTGTGCCCTCTGTTGTTCCCTTTCCTGGCTTCCATCTCCTGGCAAGAAGGCAGCACTGCCCTCTGTGTCTACATACATCCCCAGACTCCAGGGTATACTGGCCAGATACTCCCTAGAATGTGTCTACCATAGACCTGTGGCAGCTCCAGGGCCCAAACCTCACAGTGTAGTAAACATTCATCAGGGGAGGAAGTACTGCCTTTCCTTCTTGCAGGCATTCTCAATTCCTAATTTTGGTTTTCTTGGGGCTTCCCTCACCCAGTTTGCTGCAGTGGGTGAGAAGCAATCTCTCTTCCCCCCGTGGGGGAGAGAAAGGACACCGAAGCATAGGCCGTACTTTGATGGTGCTCTTTAGTCTCCACTCAGATTTCTAGTCTTGTTTTTTATAAGCCTGAGGAAAAAGATGGGGGCTGGTAGATGCCAGACTGGTTCTGCTGTAACTGTTAAGTCTGACACAAGTTTTTCCGATACCTGTCTTCAGAACATGTTAGCCATTGTTCTTAAATGTGGGGCTTGAGGTGACATTTTGAGAAAAAGAGAAAAGTTAAACTTTTGAATAAGTGAATATTTATCTCAGAATGATTTATAAAAGCAACAACTGGCACCATCCTAAAAGTCCCTCAATCAAAGATTTACTAAATAAATCATGGTATTCGTTAAACATAGTATGTATGTAGGGGCATAGAATACACTCATGATACATTGTTAAGTAAATAAAATAAGAACAGTGTGTTGAAAAATATGTGAGTGTGAGTTCAGCTTTAGAATGATTTTATCTCTGGCTGTGGCATTATGAGTATTTTAATTTCCAGCTTATTTTCATTTCTTTTTTTTCTTTCAGTTTTATTGAGGTGTAATTGACATACAGTACTATATAAGTTCATGTCATACAGCATAATGCCTTGACTTAAGTATATTAAGAAACGATTTTTTTAAAAAAGAAATGATTACCACAATAAGTTTAGTTAATATACATTATCTCATACACACAAAAAAGAAAGAAGAGAAAAGGTTTTTCCCTGCTGTGAGAACTTTTAGGTCTACTTTCTTAGCTACTTTCAAATAAACTACACACCAGTGTTAAGCACAGTCATTATGTGATGTTACATCCGCAGAACTTGTTTACCTTATAACTGGAAGTTTGTGCTTTTTAACCACCTTCATTCAGTTCCCACTCCCCTGCCCTCAATCTCTGGTAACCACATTTTTTAAGGAGGGCTACCAACTGGCACCTGAGATGTTGAAAAGTGAGGAAGAACATGTGGCAGCAGAGCTTAGACTAGGGAGAGGCAGGAGGGGCACCTAGGGCGTGAAGGATAAGGAAATGCTGGCCCTCAGGGTCATGTAAGAGTGCTACCTTAGAGTTTCACCATCGATGCCTCTCTTGCCTCACCCTAATCCTAGCCCTATGTGTCAGAAAGAAACGCAAAAGAGCAAAATGTGGAAGGTATTGCTCTGTGCCTCAGGCTACCAACCTGGGCATATGTGTCCCAAAGTCCAATTTCTGTAAAGACAATCAATCAAAGGCTCTTAGACAGTCTCTGCTGTGTTATCTCCATCACTGGAGTAGGGAAGAAATGGATATCTTATCGCTTCTTTACCATTAACAACTCACATTTAATCTTACATTCCTTTTCCAAGCTTCACTTCTGTTTCAGCCTGAACAATCTCACTATCAATTTATAGCTATTTTTCCAGCCTGTTAATGGGCATAATGGCAACAAGAGTCTGGCAATGACTTGGATCATAATGATGGATTCAGTAGACACTTATTATATGTATACAGTAGGCATAGTACCATAGGAAAGATAAATAAATATAAAAATTAACAAAATGTTCCCTCCAAGTTTTAAAGTGACAAGGATGGTCAAACTGGAAACTTAAGTACAGAAATGTTACTCCACAAACTTAAAACACAGCCTCTTGCAAGCTCAACTGTGATTTATAATTAAAATCCCAAGGCAGAAAAAAAAAATTCTCTAAGCAGCAAATACAACTGTTTTGAAGTCTTTATTTTTTTTTTTTCTGTGCAGGAAGCTGAAGCCATCCCTGAGGCCATACAATAGATTTAGATTTGTGTCTATACAGGTGCTGATCTAACAAACTTTGCTCTCTGATTTACTCTGCAGTTCTTCCTATGTCTAACAGATCAGAAACCTTTAACATCAACTTACTTCAGAAGAGGAGACTTTACAGAATTCCTCCCAACCAGTTCAGACTGTACAGTGTAGTAATTTGGTACATTTCCATTTGATTCCAAATATTAAAGGAAAAGGTGACCTACATTCAGCATACTCTGAGGGTGAAGAAGCACATACTGCATTTGGCAAAAGTTGCTGTCAAAATGGTTATATTTTTGGTAAAGGTACATTTTTGGTAAGCCCCCATTTTCTGGTCCATTCACTTAGGAGAAAGCTCCATTTGCTGATAATGCCAAAGACCAGAGGTGCTAGGGTGAGAGCAGGATGTGCCCACAGAGCAGTGAGGAGAGTGAGAACCATGATATGTGCAGATTGCTCTCTGAGGAGGCTTCCTGGCATTGTGGGAAGGCTTCATAAGGGGATGGGTCTGTGGTGGAATGGGAAAACTGAGGGGGTTAGCACACTCCGGAGAGAAGCTGTGAAGTGGACTTGAGGCCAGGGAAGGTGAGTAGGAGAGGTGATTGTCACTCTTCAGGCCTCAAGGTATAAGATCCCTGATTTGGCAGGGTATAGTGGCAACGGGCAATAAAAATTATATATCAGCATAATAATGAAGGGAGAATCATTACAAGTTATCAGTTGACTGGATATGGGTAATGGGAGCGTAGAGGAGTAAAAATGGTCTTAGGGTTTCAGGTTTGAGCAATGAAGTTACCTTTGCCAGATCCTTAGTGGAACTTGATATAAAATCGTTTTTGTCAGTGGGGAAGATGGGTGGTGGAAACCATACTTTTAGACACCTGTACCTGTGGATGTGTTTCTTGGGAGTTTGAGTCCCAGTCACCTTTAGGACCACTGGAGCTACACCCAAGAGAGTAGACCCTCTAGCCTTCATAAGAGGCCCTCCAAAGCAGCCAGAGCTATGCATAGGACATCATTTGGGCCCTACCTCAAATGTGACCCAATGTCTTGTCCTATTAACCTGTGAATTAAGATCTAAAAGTTTCCTCTCATTGCGATACCCCATATTTAGCTTTTTTCAGTGTTCTGGGTCTTGATGTCAGTTTATGTTTTTTTCTGACTTCTCATTAGAATTGGTGATTCCTTCTTATACTCCACTGCAGCCTATATATATATATTTCCTTTATAGCCCAGAACCCTTTTGCACTTAGTATTTACATGTTTGTCTCCTTTAGCAATTGGTAAATTCTTGAGGGCTGAAACCATGTTTTTGAATCTCTAGTGCCTTGTGCACTTCCTGGCACCAAAAGATCTCAGTAGATGTTTGATGAATGACAGAATGGCTGAATGGCCTCTAACTTAAGTGCATACCCTATTTCCAAGTTCACTGTTCATCTTTTCATACTCATTTCTCAGAGGGGATCTTGCAGAGTGAGACAGGACAGAAGCTGGGCTAAACACATCCGAGAATGGAGGATGAAGAAAAGGAGTCCAGAAAGCCTTGAGATTCCAGTTTGAATGTGGGAAGTAGAATTAAGGAGTGAGCCTAAAAATCAGAGTTTGTCTTAGCAGGAAAGGCTGGAGAGCTAGAACCCACAGCATCATGGGAGCCATGGAAAGAAAAAATTTTGATGATGAAGTCGACAAAGAACAATCAATTCCAGAAGAGTGAAGGCTGAGGAAAGACATTGAATTTAATGATTAAGAGATCATTGGATCACTTGATTACTTGAGCGTTGGGTTTCCATAGAGTGATAGGACCAGAAGATGGTAGTAAAGAGTTAAGGTGTGAATAGATGCTGAGGAAATGCAGGCGATAAGTATAAATGATGCATTTTACAAGTTTGGTGATGAAAAGAAGACAAGAAGGACTTTGGAGTTTAATAGATTACCTGTTTTGAGTTAGAAGCCTGATGACGTAGATATTTTTATTTCCATTTGTTTTTTCCATTTATTTTTTCTATTAAAAATAACATGTACTTATTTTTTAATTGTATAAATACAGAAAGGTGAAAAGAAAATGTCCCATTCTTCAGAAATAATCTTTGAATCATTTTCAACATTTTTGGTATTTTTTTCTAGCTTTTTTCCCTCTATGCATATTGTTTGATATTTTTGAAAAAAATTATCGTATGTACATGTGTGTATATATAATTTACATATTAAAATCCCCTTCATTTTTCATTTAAAATATATTATGAGAATTCTCTGTGTGATTATTTCTCAAAAAGAAAAAAAAGTTAATGGCTGCAAATTACTCCATTATGCACAGTACTAATACATGGCAGATGCCCACCAATAAAATATACTTGTCAACTTCCTTTTGGATCAATTAGGTGTCTGTTTTAATTAGTTAGTATCTAACTGATTGTTAAAAATTTTGAATATTATCCCTAATTATGAAACATACTAAATTTTAAAAAACTGTAAGACTTTTCTTATTTCAATACAATACCCATTTCTATTTGTAATTGTGGTATTGTTTGTGCAACTTAAGAAAATTGGCATCATATTTAATGGTTTTAAGAAGAAATTGATTTTGTATAAATATCTTTATGGTTTGGCCCTTAATTAGCTGTCCTTTCAACATTATTCTTATTAGTGTTTCAAACTGTGAATTCAAAATTGTAGTAACCTTTAAAAATAATTCTCCCTTTCCCAGATAATCATACTCCTTCTTTCTTGCTATTCTAACCTATTCCATTTCTCCTTCATCCTATTCTCCTTTTTTAAAACAAAAATAATGTGGATGTTAAGAATTCCCAGTTCCTTGTTTAAAAAGTATGTTAAATATTATTCGGGCAAAATCAGCAAATAAAACTCTTTAGGTGGTAACGTTGTCAAGAATCTAGTAGATTTTTGTTTTGTTTTGTTTTCAGGAATAAAAATCACATATTTCAATCCTTCTACCACTCTAACTTGGGATAATTCATATGTGCCTTCATTTCTCCATAATGTTATTATGTGGACTACTGGGGTTGATGAAAGATGATCCCTGCCTGCAAGCGGTTCTTTTCAAGTGATGGGACTGATTTAACAGGTAGATAAGAATGTGAAAATGCTATTAACAATCCTGGAAATTGGGTGCCTAAAACTAATGTGACTCACATAATCACCCTTTTGAGGAGCTTCACTGGTTGCAGTAGTAAAGGAGGTGAAGAGCAGGTGTTTTGTAAAGCATTCAGATATGAATGGTAACTAGGTATTCTAGAAGTGAGCTGTTCTTGTAGACAAGTTCAATAAACTCTTGGAGCTACCAGGCCATCATTTGGTAATTTGCTGCCCTAATGTAATTCTCAGTATGTATAAATAATGCATTAACCTTTTAGTGACCCCTTGATCTATAGAAAATAATGAATTGATCTTAGAGAATCATAGCCTGGTTTGAAATAGTAAAGGGTCTTAATATCACCTGCAGACTAAAAGTTACAGGTGTTTCTATGTAAATTGATTGTTTCTATGAACAAGTCTTCTTCATAATGAATACATTTTGCTAAGGTATCTCCAAGCCACAGTGGAGTCATTCAACTCTTCCTTTATCTTTTTTTGGGATTAATTCTATAGGAAATGTTTTTGATTGATAGAGCAGTTTTCATGTAAAACTCTCTTCAACAGAAACATTTTTATTTCTGTTATAAATGTAGATACAAATGTAACATTTATGCCTATTTATTTGTCAATACAAGAGATGCCTTGAAGCACTAAAATGATCTAAGTTCGGCTCCAGTGAACTTTCGCATTGAACTACGGGGGTACTATTTTTAAAATACTGGGAGATTTAATTTACTTTAACTTTCCTCTCCCCTTTCTCTCCCTCCACCTGCTCTCATATGTTCTAATTTAAGATAACCTAATATATCAAAAGTAAAACTATAGAAACAAGGCAATACTAGGACAATTTGTATTGCAAAGAATTCTCCACTTTGCAAAATAACATAACTTCCTTTAACTTGCAAGCTATAAATAATATTTGGTTTATAAAATTCCATATCCAAACAACTTTTCTAGGAACATAGAGTACAAGCACAATAAAATATGTTTTTTCTCCTATTTGGTACCTCTTTGAAGGATAATTAAAAAGTCAACTGGCTTTTCTTGAGCTTTCAAATAAAAATACAAAAGTTAACATGTACGTTTTAACAAAAATCTAATGATCACACAGACTCACATGACGGTTTTACTCCAGTGAAAACCCAGAATTGTTTCTATTAATTCACTCATTGAGCACATATTTAATGAGCAAGCCAAAGTCCAAAGAACTCCCTGTCCTCCTGGTTAGGCCACCATTCACAACCTCCCTATACCCTTCCCCTACCTCCACTGTGCATGGCCTAGATGACCAATCCCCCAAGGAGGCTATGGTGAAGAATTGATTATCCACATCCCCTAAAAAGACCATCAGGACTAACCCTGTTAGGCCCTACTTGCTTCCTTCATTACCAGAAGTCCAGTCTCTTTGGTCACTCTTTGTCATTGGGATTTTCTCTCCATACTCTGTGACTCTCCCAGTTTCTTCCACTGTGTGCTCTGCAACTTGGGGTACATCATCAGGGAAAAAATTAAGAGCTTTCGTAAGTCAAACTCATTTAAATCTTATAACAGCTCTGTGGCATGTCCTATCATCATCCTTATTTTACAGGAAAAGAATCTGAAAATCAGATAGATCAAGTGCCCTGCCCAAGATGACAATAGATGTAGCAGGGATGGTTTTTAAGTAAGGTCCTCTGATAGCAAATCAGATTCTCCTTTTACCATAAGGATGCAATGACACACAAATGTTTGGCACAAAGCAAACATATCCATCCTTCAGTTCATTGTCCCTTCCACACATCAAAGCGTCATACTGAATTCTAGTGCAATTTAGCAAAGCTGAGAGGCTGTGAAGTTCTTTGTGGAAGTAACAGATCAGGTATTCTAAGGTGTGGTGGCTTCTCCTCCAACTTTATATCAGATAAACTAGAATATCCTTCCTCTGGATCTTTTGTGAATGCAAGTTGCTTTTTAAGGTTCTGGAAGCAACCAAAACTAGCCATTCACTTGGCTTTAGGATGACTCTTTTTGAGGATTTTTAGTGTTAGACCTTTGAAATAGAAAACTAGTTTGTAGGGCTGGCAACGTTGATAACCTGGAAAATACCCTTGGACAAAATTGTGTTCCTTTCATTTCCTTCCATTTTCTGGCTCTGTGTGTATATATTGCCATCTATAGACTTGCTAACTGGAGCTATTCAATATAGGTCTTTTCTAAATAATGAAAGGATGGCATGTATTTGTGTAGGGGAGAGCGTATGTTTTTGGAAAAGGGAAAAAATAGCTGGGATAGGTAAGATCAACTAAAGTAGAGAGCAAATTAAATGCTAAAGTTCACAGGAGGGCTGATCTGGATAAATCATCAGAATCAGATAGTTGTGCTACATTTCTCTCCTTTTATATGACAATCATTTAGGGAATATAAGATAAACTAACAAAAGGACGAATGTCCACCTGTCTATGAGAAATTTTCCTACCTTCTACCAGAATATATAACACAAATTTGACCAAATACCATAGTTGTAATGCAAAAAGATGACAAATGAATTGTGAAATACTTTGAGTCACTTATTTAAGTCTAAAATATGGCTTTTATTTTTAGCTAGTATTACTATGGGGCACATTCCTCTCGATGTAAAAGTATCCAAATAATGAAACTACTTTACTATTAAAGGTAGACGGTGTATAGTACATTAGGTATTTAAATTGCTTGGAGTCAGGTTGTCTGGGTTCAATCCCAGTTCCACAGCTTCCTAGCTGTGTGATATTAGGCCAATTGCTAATCCCTTTGAGCTTTAGTTTCTTCATCTGTATAAAACGTGGTAATAACACCTATCTCACAGGTTTGTTGTAAAGATTAAATGAGATAATAAGTGTAAAGCACTTAGTACAGTGCTTAAGATATAGTGCCACCCAATAAAAGTAGTTATTACTGTTAAACTACAATTATCTTAAGTGCTTAATACTGCTGGGTATATTGTCTTTCCCTAGTGCTCTATTTAAAATAAGAGAAAATTATAAAATATATATAATATCATAGACATATGAATCTTTCTATCCTTCTAAAGTATACCTATTCAGATCCCAGTTCTACCTAATAAATTTCTAGAACAACTGGTTTTCTGTGGATGATTTTTATAAGAAATGACTGTGACATTTTTAAGAAAGAGATTTTAGCAGAAGGCTATGTGACTTTAGTCCATTTTGGTTATCTATTCCTGGATAATATCTATCCCAAAACTTGGTGACCTAAAATAACAATCATTTTATTGCTTCTAATGATTGGAATTTGAACAGGTACGTGGGATCCTTGTCTCTGCTCTATGAGATGTCTGCTGAGGCTAGAACTTTCAAGGTGGCTCCTTCGGTCACATGCCTGGCAGCTCAGCTAAAAAGTTGGGAGCTGGTGGGAATGGTTGCACTGGAGCCATATGTCCATGTCATCAGTTCTTGCTGCTGGACAGGTTCCAAGGTTCTCCCCTGTCATTCCCTCTCCATGTGGCTTCTCCCTTAGGGTTAGCTGTACTTCTTACAAGGCAGCCGAAAAAGGGGAAATAAGTTTACTCCTCGATGTGGGGAGCAGCATGCAGTACTTAGATGGTGGTGATTGGCACAGCCGTCTTTGGAAACTAGCTACCATGGCATCCTAAAAATGTGTCATCTACCCCTCTGCCATTTAGTCTTATAATCCCTACTTTGGAATAAACCTCTCTCTAAATAGCCTACAACCTTTTTAAAGTGATACACGAAAACATTTTTAAGGGTACATTTTAATCTTTCAGTTCAGAGACCTCCTTCACACAGACTTTCTAAACTGAAACATTCAGATTCCTATCTTTTTTGAGAATTATGTCTGAGGTGGACTCTAAAATGAGGGGATTATAGACCCAGATGGGCAAACAAATTGCCTGTTCCAGTTAAATAAATACACCAACCTGAAACATGGCATTGAGTTCTAGTCTATTGGCTTAATCTTTCTATGTGTAGGTGGGAAGACTATACCAGGAGGGGTAAAATATATATGGAAATGGCTACATTGCTTGGTGGTTTCTTGTATTTTGTTTTTGGCACTTGAAATATTTTGTCACGGGGCTTGTCCTGTGAAGGTACCCAGACTCACTTGGAATGTGTCTATACTTTGCAGCACCTGCTATACCAATGCTGGGCTGGCTCCCTGGGAATTCTGTCAGGGCCAAGAGCTCCTGTGGGTCCATTCTGGATTCATGAACCAGATGTTATCAGTGGGATCAGTGGGTGTCAATGACATGAGGCATTTGCCACCCACAGGTTGTGTTGACACGAGGGGTTTCTTTACATTGTTTGTTTAGGCATCAATTAGATTAAAGCCCTTGTGGGCAGAGCCCTGTTTTATAGGTAACATCTTTATATATACCAGTGTTCTTAATAGAGCAGAATATTAAGTTCGGCATGACAAAATCATTGTGTCCTCTATGCTTCTTGTCTCTTGAAGCTCTTTGAGAGTGAAATAGTTCAATGAACATAGTCTCTTAATTATACCTCGTAACCTAGATTCCTTAGGAGATGAGTCACTATTAATTCAAATAGGAGCTTTTCTTTCATACTTTGTACTTCATTGATGTTTTCTGCCTGAGTTTATCCACTTCAGAAATTTTAAATAGAAGGAAGTCCATCAAGAGAAATTATACAACTTGTTTAACATGAATTGTAATACAATAGGTTTTGTTTTGTAGTTTGAAGAAAACCGTATTGTACTTAAAACCCCTCTTTCCCCCCTTCCTCTTTTCCTTCTTCTTTTCTTTTCTCAGAAATTAATTGAGTGCCTTTTATGTGAATTTACTTCACTACAAGCTGTTGGGGGTACAAAGATAAAGGACACCGAGCACCTACCCTCCAGGGAGTTAAGTTTTTCCCAGGATAATCAGTAGGTTGCAGGAGGGCTTGAACAATTGAGAGTCAGGAGTGTCACACTCTAATCTAAACACAGGTGTCATACTGGTAAGTATTCTCTGAGTACCTTACTAGTGAAAAAAACATGGAGTTCTCTGGTAGAATCCTGGCAATGGGACCCACCAAGCGCATGTTAGCCTGTCTTTGCTTGACCCCTGATTTGGCCTTTGAGGCTCCTCCAGTAAACTTCTGGGCATTACTCGTTCTCTGCAAAACATCCTAATACTTCACAGAAATAATAGATGTATTTTCTATTCTTATGCTAATATTTTCTCTCTCTCTTTACAAAAGAATAAGATGACTTTTTAAGCCTTCAAGCCAGGGTGGCTTTGCGGATTAAAGATATACTATATATAAAAGTACTTCTTTTCAAGTTACAGAGTACTACACAAAAGTAAATATTGTTGCTATTGTTCACCCCTTCTGGTAAAAGTAGAAAAGAAAGGAGGCTGGAAGCTCTTTGGTAGCCCACACTTGTCTGAGAAGTTTGAGTTCTAGTTCCCCTGACACGTGTTGACATGTTCTGGTCCGTAACTATAGCCACAGAGTGGAATAATTGAGAGCTGCTTTAATGGCTGATATAAAACTGACATTTTTATACTATAGAGGGAACTCTCCAATTTATTTGAAACCCATGATATTTATATCGTGACCTGAGTTAGATCTAATTCATGGTCCATTTCAAGGACCATGTCTTGTGCCTGAGTCTTGTGCAAAGGGCTTTTAATAGCTAGAAACTGGGATAGGTAAGCAGTAGCAGAGATAAGTGCATTCATTTTCTATTGCTGTGTAATAAAATACCTCAAAACTTAGGAACTTAAAACAACAAACATTTGTCATTTCACAGTTTGAGCAGGTCAGAAATTCAGGAGCAGCTTAGTCGGGTGGTGGCAGCTCAGGTTCTCTTAGGTGGCAATCAAACTGTTGGCCAGGGCCGCAATCATATGAAGGGTTGACTGGGGCTGGGAGAATCATTTCTAAGTTTACTCATGTTTCTCTTGTTAGAGGCCTCAGTTCCTCCCCAGTTAGTGGCTGCAGGTCCCAGTTCCTTGCCATGTGGGCCTCTCCACAAGATGACATGGAAGTGAGCTTCCCCTGGCGCCAGTGATAAGACAGAAGCTACAATATTGTGACCTAGTCTTAGAAGTGAGATATCATTCATTACTTGTGTGTGAGAGGGAACTAACTACACAAAGGCATAAATACCTGGAAGAGAGGATCATGGGGAATATCTTAGAGGAAAACTGCAACAGTAGTCAAGAAAATTAAGTAAATAGAAGAAGAATTCAGATTTGGACCTGCATATAGGATTGTGAGTGACTTTTTCATCTCTTTGAATTTATCTGGATTTGAGTAAACTAGAACTTCTGTTGTATTGTAATTATCTGTTAATAATTATTAGAGTGCTTATTCCTCTTCTGTAAAGGTTATAAAAGTACAAAATGAAGATACTCTACTAAGCAAGCTTGTAGGATTTTATGATCTAAAACAGGGACCAGCAAATTTTGTCTGTAAAGAGCCAGATAGTACATATTTTAGGCACTGTCAACCATCCAGTCTGTTACAACTGCTCAATTCTGCCATTGTAGCACAAAAGCAGCCACAGACACTTCTGTATTACAACTACTATGTGGTTGTTCCAATAAAACTTTGTTTATAGAAATAGGCGGTGGGCCAAATTTGGCCTGTAGGCCATGGCTTGCCAACATCTGATATAAAAGAAAACTATAGAATACTAAATCAGAAGATTTTTAACCAGAAACACTGTGAAAGATAAAAGATTTACTTGTAAATCTCTACCAGTTTCATTTTATGGATTTATTGATTTGTTCTATAAAATATGTTTAGATAATAAAAAGTAGCTACGGGAGGAATGAAAAGATACAGAGAACTGAAAAGTGAAACAATGAGTGGGATCAGGATACTCTTTGGTTATTTGAACTCCATCCCCTCTTAAAGAAAAAGAAATGATTTGAAATTATGCACAGTAAGAAACAAAACAAAATTATTTCTGTCATCCTGTGCTCTCCTGTCCCCCATCTCATCTAGTTGCTGCCACTGCAAAATTACCTTTCAATTATTACTTTTTAATTCTCTGACAAAATCAAGACAGATGTTGTTTGCCTAAACAGGGTGAGATTTCCTCCAAGTTTTTTTCCTTGCAAATTTTAAAAACAAGCCGTGTCTTGGAAACTATCCAAGAAAAAATGTGTGCCTCTCACAAGATAATTAACAATAACCTGGGGTGTTCCAGAATCTAGGCTGGGAATTAGTAACCTAAGGAATTGGGAAAAAGAGATTGAGACTGACAGGTAAAATCTGTTCATTAATATTAGACAGTATAAAAAGGTCTGTTCTGTCATCTGGGTTTTACCTTCTGCTACCGCCACTCAAAATCCTAATTTAGACCTCCCTGAGGAGGCTATTAGGGTTTTAAAACTTTGTATTAATTTTTTTTATTATAAGAAAATGTACAACAATTGTGGAAATTACAAAAGAGAAAATAAATTACTCATAATCCAATTAGCCAGAGATGACCACTATTAAGATTTTAGCATAGTTTCTTTCTGTACATTCTTGGATATTAAATATAGTTGATATATAATTTTTTATTCCACTTTTCAACTTGCTATTATATCACAGGCTTTACCCCTATGACTTGCAGTGGTCCCCAACCTTTTTTGGCACCAGGGACCAGTTCTCTCATGAGAATCTAATACCTGAACATCTGAGGTGGAGTTGAGGTGGTGATGCTAGTCTTGGGGCAAGGCTGCAAATACAGATGAAGCTTTGCTAGCTTACCTGCTGCTCACCTCTTCCTGTGAGGCGGTTCCTAATAGGCCACAGACTGGTACCGTCCACGGCCCAGAGGTTGAGGGCCCCTGACTTAAAAGATAAATGGCATTCCATAATGTGGATATTTAATAATTTACATAACCATTATCTGAATTGGTTGAGTTGTTTGTAAATTTTATTATGATAAATAACACAGCCACAAACATCTTTGTAAATAAATCTTTCAATGCTTCTATGATTATTTCCTTATAAATATTCCTAGAAGTAAAATCACAGAGTATAGGTATATTAACATTTTTAAGTCTCTTGAGTTTTTAAGTCTCTTGAGTTTTTATAAATTTTATAAATTTCTTACTAAAAGACTGTAGCAATTAATATATCCTCTAGTAAAAGTATTGAGCATTATTAATTTTAAAATTGTATCTATTTTATTTTAATTTGCATATTTTGATTACTAATGAGGTTGAGAAAATATCTTTATTAACCTTTCCTTTCTTCTTTTGAAAATTATTTTTCTCACCTATTTTTCTGTTTGCTAATATTTTTTTATATAATTATATGATTTCTTTACCTAGTATGGCTCTTAACCAATTGTGATATTTTTGCTGAAAATATTTTTTGGCTCTTTATTGCCTTTCATTAAAAAAATGTATGAGAAATATAAATTTTTGTCTAGAAAAATTATCAGTATTTTTTTATTTCTTCCATTGCTTTTAATCATGAGAAGCTATTCGCATCCTATATTATATCCTAACATGCCATATTATGCCTTCTAAACGTCCTTGTGATTTGATTTTTTTACATTTAATTCTTTCAGCCACCTGTAATGAACTTTGATATATAGTGTAACTTTGCTCCAATTAAAGGAATGCATGTTATAGAGGTGTATCATGTTCTCTTAAGCTCAAAGATTCTCTCTTACTACTATTCTTGGCTCTACATCAGGGCTTCTTATTATGTGAGGCAGCATTTTTCAACTTAGGACTTTTGGTGTCTTTGGAGTGCCCTGGATGGCAAAGTGCAGTCATTCTTTTCATTTGTCTTTCTTCCCTCTGTAAGACTTAGTAACATGTTCTGTGCAGACCAGCCCAGGCCCACACCTCCCAGGAGGAGGCTGGTACATGCCAAGTTTCATTTGTAAGGTACCCAGAAGACCCACTTTCCTAAAAATTTCTTCTCCTCTGAGTTTTTATTGATGTCAAATAGACCCAGTGTTTCTCCCTTTGCGTTAAACATTGCCCTCTCCCAGAAGTCTTTTTTATTTTTTTTAATTTTAATTTTTTTTTATTTTTTAGGCGAGGCAGCCCTTGGTTGAGCTCACAGATTGCAAGGACCTTGTCAGCTTACAACATCTTGTTTATTTATTTTTATTTGTTTGTTTTTTACGCTACAGCACCTGGTCTTCCTAGGTGATCTCCCCTCCAAGTACTAACCAGGCCTGACCTGCTTAGCTTCCGAGATCAGACAGGATCAGGCTTGTTCAGGGTAGCATGGCCATAAACAGAAGTCTTTTTTAAAAATGCACATTCACCTCAGCAGAGAGCATGGTATACTAGTTTCCCAACATATTAGCACAAGCTTGGTTGCTTAAAACAAAATTTATTCTCTCACAGTTCTGGAGGCTAGAAGTTCGAAATCATGCGTGGGCAGGCCCACCCACCCTCTACCTGAAGGCTCCAGGGAAGATCCTTTGTGCCTCTTCCTTGCTTCTGGTTGTTGCAAGCAATCTTTGGTGTTCCTTGGCTAGCAGCTGCATCACCCAGTCTCTGCCTCAAGTATCAATCACATGGCCCTCTTTCCCTGGTAACTGTGTGTGTCTGTGTCTCTGTGTCCAAATTTCTCTCTTCTTAAAAGGACAGCAGTCATTGTATTGGCCCCACCTGAATGCAGTATGACATCTTAATTTAACAAATTACATCTGCAAAGACCCTATTTCAAGTATATCCCAGTATACACAATAAGTGAATAGTTTTTTATATTATTGAGTTTTATTAGGTCACCTTCTGTTGAACAGTTTGTATGCAACCACAAGAAAATCCTGGGGACCTGTAGTGAGGAGGTAAATGGAGAAAATGCAGAGAGCTGCAGGGGAGGGGGAAAGGGGCCAATGTCAGATTTCACCCCTGTGTCTTGGCTGGTCCTGTAACCAGATAAACAATAATCCATATGTATTTTACTTTTTCAGTAACTTGCTTGCATTTCAAGTAGAGAATCCAAGTATTTAGTTAGGTTGATCAATATCTTCCTTTTCTATCGGGAACACACCAATTTGATAGGGAATTGATAGGATAAAATGAGTAATCCATTACAATGATTTATGTAATGGTTTCATGTCAAAACTTTTCTGTTTTCAAAAAATATATTTTATAAATTAATAGTAATTGCTATTATATGATTTTCTTATATTTGAAGTCTGGTGATATGAGTTTTAACTGTTAAATTTGGAAACAAGGAAAAGGCTTCATTTTGACCGTTTCCTAAGATTCTGTCCTCTTAAAGGGAAGAAAAAATGGTAGCTTGGGAAATTAACTTTGCTAATAGCATTATTTTGATTCTTTTTAGCTAAAAGCAATCGCTAAAGCTGGAAAAATGCCAATAGCCTTCTTCTTTCATTTTAGAAATTATGCCAAATAAAAAATGTTAATAACTTTATATATCTACCGTTTGATTTTATGAATAGCTCATTTTTTAGACGCATTTTGATATGCCCTATTATCTAGCTTTTAAGAAAAAAAGCTTATTTTCTTTTGAAGTATTGGCAATATTTAAACATTTTTTATTACAAAAGCAGTATAATGATATTTTAAAGTGAAGACGATGATACAGTTATTTTCCTTTCTGTTAGCTTGTGCCTGACTTCCATAAACATTGTGCAAGTTTCTACCTTCATCTTGAATGCAGAAATAAAGATGTCCTGTGTATACAGAGCTTGTTGACTCACAAGTCCTCACCCAACTTGATGAGATAACACTCCCTCCTTTAAAATCCTGTTAAACAAAATAAATATTTTCTTAGGACAGAATGCGTTGTGGTTTAGTGACTCAGCTCTCAAAGCTGAAAGCCTGGATTCTCAATCATTCAGTGCCACAAGAAAAAACTTGTTTTATATGATCCCTGACCAAGAAAAAGCATTTATTTCATACCTACTGAGTTCAGGTTATAAAGATAGAAGATGATATGGTTCTTAATTCTCCAAAAGCCTATAATTGAATTAAGAAAGAACATATGTTCACAGAAAACCTCATATGAACCTTTAATGAATAATAATAGGTTAAACCATATGAAATTGCCATGTTTGACTGGTTTTGACATACTGTCACTCACCTGAATTTTATATGTTCTTTAGGTGTAGGTGGCTGTTGGGTACAAGGCCTGTTCTGAGCCTCGTACCTCAGCGCTCAGCCTGGGGGACTGTGGGGCCAGTGCTTTTTCCCTTAGAGAATGCCACACGCTATACTGCCTCTTCTGTGTTGCCTCTTCTCATTTCTCAGCTACATAGTTTCACATGTGGAAATTTTCTTTCCTTCTAAGCTATCCTCTTCTTATTTGGAATACTTTCCTCTCTTCCTTTTTCTTTCTAGTCTTAACTAAGGAAAACTCTCTCCTCTTTCCCTCACTCTGCTTCCCCTTCTTTTTTTTTCTTTCTATTGTTTGTGTCTCCTTTCATTCCACTGTGGATCATGATCATACAGTCAATGGCCTACAGCCTAAGAGTAAAGCTAGTGATACATTTATATGAAGGAAAGGGAAAACCCATGAGTTCTGATGTGAGGATAGAGATAATAATCTAGATCTGGTAATGACAAAAGCCCGCTAAAGCCACTTTATAATCTCTGAAAAATTCTCTAATCATCATCTGTTTCTAATTGAATCCATTCTTTTTCAATAATATTTATTCCAAAAAGAGAATAATCTATACCTGAGAAAAATAAATACTGTTCCTCAGACTGTTTTCTTTTCTTTTCTTTTCTTTTTTAAAGAAGTGTTGAAACAATTCTGTGAATCATATTGGCATTCTTTTTCTTTTCTTTATCCCTCGCCCCCCTCACCCCCCCCCAAAAGGTTCGGAACATGACTCTTTTGTAAGTTGAGATTTCCTGTAGTATAAACTGGATCACTGAAGGGTAAGGAAACACAAGATTCATTAATATTAGCAGTCCCAGGGAGTGAATTCTGAAATTAAAGAATCGAATTTGATAGCCAAAGATTCCAAAGAGGAAAGGGGAAAAATTAATAGCAAACCCAAGCAAAGATGCACAAATAATGAAGCAAGTTGTACAGAAGGGAAGGACAAACACATCTCGCTGAGCACAACTGAAAGGTTGAGTTTGGAGAGAGAGGAGAGTGAGGTTAGAATAGTATTGGATACCTACCCAGGGGGGTAGTTTGAAGCTGACATCTAGAGCTTGTTACTAACATCTCTGTAAGGACTTTATTAAGATAGAGAATAGGGACATAGTGATAATCTCTTCTTGACTCACACAATTTAGAGGATTTCAGTTGATAAGAGCTGAGATGATAAATATCAGGCTATTCTTGGATCCAGCTTCGTAGCATTTCATTGTCTTCAGCCAGTATATCTGTATTCCTGATGTATCTGTAATATGTTTTGCATTCTTACTCTTGTTAAAAATGATTTTTAATTAGAGATTTCTTTTGTAGCATTAGGACCACTTAAAGACACTAACTGAACTCATTCATTAAGTAAATTATGATAATTCTAGTCGCTACAAAATGAAATTTCTAGGAGGCCCTTAAGCAACTCTATTCCCTTGTAGAGTTTTCCCACCTGGTACAGGTGACTGGGGGGAGCCAAAGATATGATTCAGGCAATTATGTACTAATTGTTGAACCTTTTACATTAATCATTGAACAACTGGCATGTATTTGGAAACTGAGCAAGTCAAACATGATGAAATTAACAGTAATGAAAATTACTATAAAAACTAATCTCTGTAAGAATTATCTTGATAGAGTGAAAAAAAGGAAGAGACTTACTCTCATATTTTAAAATAATTTCTTTCATTTCTCATTATCAGTAATGGGAATTTATTATAAGGACCATATTATGTGTGGTGTGGGAATGTTTTAGATGTCTTACAAGTAACATTTAAAGACTCAGTTTTCACTTCTAGATTTGTAAGATTTACAGAGCCTTTAAATCTCTGAATTATAGCTGTGAGAAATTTGAGAGTATCTAATTTATAAGAAAAAGTAGGTATTTGTGAGTTCAGCAAATATAGTACATGCTAATAATTTTTGAGACAAGGAACAATTGCACAATGTCTCTTAATGCTTTATTGTGTCCAGAAATGCTGTGAAGTAATAATATTTGCAGCAGTGCAAGTATTACAAAAACTCAGGAGTGATGAAAATAATTCTTCGAATGCCTGGAAAGACTAACTAAGGCAGATGACACAGTGACAGGTTCTTTTGGGACCCCGGAGTCTTTTACTAATTGTTATTGGCATCGCAGTTGTTTTGGACTGGTAAGCAAGGTGGGACAAAGGTAAACAGGGAAGCAGATGATGCATATTAAAGGTGCTATAAAGTCAACTTCAAAGTGTGTGACATCATCATAGACTTCTGGAATATAACAACAGACAGACCAGCCCAGCGTGCAACTGTCGTTAGTAGGAAGAGGTACTTTGAACCAAAGCTTTATATTGATATTATTTGAAACAGTCATAAACAGCAACAGGCCTGTGAGCAGCTGCTGTAGTCATGAGTCAGACCATCTCTGTAGAAAGAGCTTTGTATTCAGTCACTCAAGTAAACCCCTCCTGAACATCTGTGATGTGTCAGATATGGTTATACACTGTGGCTGAAACAGAGGAAATCATATACATGAGCCCCTTAAGGAACTTACTCTCTGAGGTGAAAGAGCCATCAATGATTATACTGAAGCTAAAACATAGCAAAATCTATATTTGAAAAGGTAGACTAGGTTGGAAGAGCTTCAATACTAGACTGTGATGTTAGGACTTTATTCTTTAGACAGTGCTGAACCATCCTATAGTTTTCAAACAAGAGAGTACATGAGGAAGATCAATCTATTTGTAATGTTTGAACGGGTGAGAGGATGCTGGAGAGACTAGATAGCATTGAATAGCTGGGGAACTCTCAGTTGAAGAGACAATGAAGTTTGGAACCAGGATAGCCTAGCTGGAATGACAGGTATAATCAAGACATTATACTGATGAGGTGAAGCAACATGTTTTGTGTATTTATAACCAACACCTCATCCTTTTCTTCTCCAAAGGATGTATAGTCATTTGCATCCAATTAACAATGTAAATTGGTAAAGATCAGAAAGCCAAAGGAATAATATTGCGATAAGGCCAGAGAGACAGTACTTTACAGAAACGCACATTCATAAAGTTCTACATAACCACAAAAACGGATTCACTAAAACTGAAAGACAATAGGTAAGGAAGAGAAAAGCTTTTTTAGCACTCGAGAGTGAGAGAAATTTCTTCTTTTAGTCCCCATAGAATAGAGATGCTTCTTGACTTACCATAGGGTTACGGCTGCATAAACTCATCATAAGTTGAAAATACTGTAAGTCAAAAATGCATTAACTACCAAACACCATAACTTAGCCAAGCCTATCTTCAATGTACTCAGAACACTTACATTAGCCTACAGTTGGGCAAAATTATCTAACACAATAAATACCCAGTGGAATATAGGTTGTTAACTCTCGCGATTGCAGAGCTGACTGGGAGTTGTGGCTTATACCACATATTGCTAGCCCAGGAAAAGATCAAAATTAAAAATTTGAAGTATGGTTTCTACTGAAGTATTTTGCTTTCACACCATTGTGAAGTCAAAAAAATTATGAATCAAACCATTGTAAGCTAAGGGCCACCTGTATTAAGTAAGGTTGTGGCTAACACCCTTGTTGGCTTCTCTGCAATATGTCCAACAGAGTTCTTAAACAAAGCAAGCTCAGGCCTGATGACAAAGGGACCCTTGACCAGTGATCAGAGGCAGAGCAATGGAAGCGGGAGGGCTCAGACTGCCCCTCGTGGTTTAGTGGTTGTTTTCTACACTTGAAAATATAACCATGTTCTTCCTGATCCTTGCCTACTCTGTGGTAAAATAATCACCACTAGTTGTGTTTTGTGTCACACAGGATAGAATTTAAAATACTCTCTCTTGCATTATTAATGTGTTATCTATGAGCTTAGTAAGGTTACTAGACAGTCTTTCTTTGGGGATTATATACGTCATCAGAAAAAAAGCTACATTCTCTCTCCTCTGTCATTAGATGATAAGAATTTGAGTAGTGTTAAAAGGAAAATACTAGCAATCATGAAAACTTCTTTTATATTTTGACAGCTGAAAACCAAACTTGTTCAACTTGAATGTTATAAAGAGACGTTGAAAAAAATGCCATGATCTTCACTTCCTCTAAGTGACAGCATGTGAAATCATGCATGAAACATAAGACTCCTCATAAATCAGGGTTCTTCCTTGAGACAGACTTCAGGTGGTTCCCAGTCTTCTTTGCTCTTGCCCAGAATGAGGTCCTTCCTTCTTCTGGGACCAGCGCTAATAAAGCCAAACCTTGTTGAGCCCAGCCTGGTTCTCGGTGGGCTTCATGGTTTGTTAGCCTTATAAAGAGTGATTAATAACCAAAATTTACACATTATTGGCTCTGAGAGATCTTGGTTAAATTTCACAGACTCTGTAGCACTCAAAGCCTAGATTTCACAAAATGAAATTATTATGGCAAAGTTCCCCAGCCTTTGTTGGAGAGATGATCTGCATTCCAGTGGTCAGATAGGAGGGGAACATAGACATGTCTGCTCCACACAGTGCACTGGGAGATGCCCCCCCAGCCTTCAAGCCACCATTTAAAACATCAAGGTTAGAGATATACACTGCACTGGGGTTTAACAGCCACTATATTGTTTTATCATTTATATTTGGGTTTATACTCTATTTCAGAAGTGATAACTGAAAAAGTTTGTTTTTAAGGAAATAATGAGCCATAGAATTTTTTACCACCCGTTAGTGGAATCTTCCAGTCTGCTTTGCAGTGCATGAAAATAAATGCCTTTTTTTGCTTAAAAAAAAAAAATCAAGGGGCCCCAGGGATACGGAGGCAACGAGTAGTAGAGGCCTACCTCACCAGTGTGTGGTACTTTTTATAAAAATACTACTACTAAACAGGATCGATGCTCTCGTGCAACCACTAGATGGCAAAGTTTCTGCATTAAAAACTATGACTACCATTTGCTGATGCCGGATATTTGTATTGATGATACAATAATTCTGATACAGCTAAAACTGTGAGGATGTTTGAGTTTTTAAGATTCTAATGAGCTTAGAGAATTTTATTCATTTCTCCATGCAACTGAAGATTTTGCGATCATGCAACTCATCTAAAGAGACTTCGAAATGAGTCTCTGAGCTGGGAATCATGTGAGTTCTCTAGCCCCAGCTCTTCCATTAATTAGCCATGTGACTTTGAACAGTGACCGTCCTGGGCCTCAGTGAGCTTATCTGCAATATGAGATATGCGGGTCTCTAGATTACCTCTAAGGTGTCTTCCAACTCAGACATCCTCATTTCGATATCATTTTATAGGTAAGCCCAATAAACTCACCAGTTAAAGTACCATCCACATAATACTTAGCAAGTTATCATCCAAAAAAATGTCAGCTGACATCTATATACATAATAAAAACAAAATTATTGAGCACCTACTATATGCCAGTACTAGGTAAGCGCTTTATGAGTATTACTTAGTTTAATTCTCATGACAATCTGATTATAATCCTCATTTTGCAGATGAGGAAACTGAGGCTTAGAGAAGTTAATTAACTATCCCAAGATCACATAGCTAATGGTCAAGCTAATATGATTCTGAAATCTGTATGTACCCCATTGCCATATTTCATCTCTCATTCAGCTGAAAAAAATATAAATTTAAATATAACATTAAATTTAAATATAAACAAATCATTGCTTTAATTAAAAAAGAAATTAATTTTAAAAATAAAAAATAAAATGTTAATTTAACATCAAGATAGGTAGATAGATAAATAAATAAATATAACATCGCTTCTGGGAGAAAAGCCCATTCTATAAATTGAAAACCCTTGATTTTCTAAGGGAAATAGATTTATAGTTTTTATTTTATTATTTTTTTTTCTGGAGACAGGACAGGTTTACCTGGCTCAATTGTCACACTTTCCTTAAATGCTTCTTTGTGAGCCTGGGCATAGCAGCCTGGCTTCCGTTTCCGTGCATGTGGGTAACCAGCAGGCCTACAGCTCTGTCAGTCTTACGGTTTCTGAGAGCCAGTGTCTCCTCAAATCTGTGTGGAGGAGACTCCACAAGGTAATCCCTTGGCACTTTTCCAGGTCTAGAATGATCTGATGCTGTGTGTCTGTAATTTGATGCAAGGTCTAATATTTGGACGTTTCTCAGTAAATAGTAGCTCTCTATCACTTAGCAGTTGCAGTAAAGAAATACTATATGTACTATTTGCAATGATTTTTAGTGAATTAAAACCTTTCTCTTACTTTTTTGTGGCCAGGAAACTTATGTAGCCTTACAACCACTGTCTTAATTCAGAAGAGGGGTTCTAATATCCAGTGTTTTAAGCTCTCCTAAGGAAATAACTCAGTTCAGATGAAGGCACTTTTTAGTAACTTTTAAATCACAACTCCAACTCAAATTATTAGAACACACTAATAATTTTTTGAGTGGACAACAGATGGCAGTACAGCCTTAATTTATACTCTGTAGTTAAACCCAAACCTTTACTTTGGTGTCATATTTTATTATTTTACATGTTCATTATCTCTGAAGCAAGAATTATTAGATAAAAACACTTATCTAACTTACTTAACTTTGGGCTACACATGTTAAAATGTTGGAGGAACAACTCAGTGGAATGGACCAAAATAGGAAAACCTGAAGTGAATTTATGGGAAGCGAATGAGGTTTAAGGCCCTTGTGCTATAAATTTTGAAAAATCAAGATTTTTTTTTTTTCTTAAAGAAATCAGCACAAATTATTTAAGCTTCAACCCTTACGAAGCTTGGATTTGTCTGGAAATAGCTATGTGGCATTTTTAACTTAGGAAAGGGCACATAATCTCACTATTATTAATTTTTACCAGCATATTATCCAGGAACAAATGTTTTTAAAAGCAAGCCAAATGAAAAGGAAACATAGAGAATAACTGAATGAGCTGGCATATATTCCACTTATTTATGAGTCTGAGTGAAATAAAGTACTTACCACTGAGACTCACTTCTGGCAGTATAGTATCTGGGCTAAAAAAAAAAAAGATAAGTATAGATTATAATTAGTAAATTAATAAATTATCTTCTGCTAAAACTCCACATTAGTATGCAGCATTTAGGAAATTTTATTTTATTTTGTCTTATGTTTTAACCCAAGAAGTGTTGTCTTTAATGAGAACCAGTAGCGACTATTTACAAAGAAAACTGCACTTCCATTTACAAATCTTAAATTTCTTACCAGGGAGCCAAGCTTAGCTTTCTTTATGACCACCTATAGCTTACTCAGCAGCAGTTAAACTAAAACTTACTCTTTAGAAAATAAAAATTAACAAAATTTCCAATTGGCCTTTCTTATTGCAAATGCTTATTAAGTTTGGCTTTTAGACTTATCTATGTCTAATTCTTCATGTAACTATTATTCAGAATTAATATATCACTGCCCACTTAACAAGTCATTATGTCTATAAGACTTAAATATCTTTGAGGGCAGGGAATGGATTTGTGCACTTTTGTGTATTTTGATGTCTGACACATAGTAGGAAATCTAAAAATGCTTTTTGAAAGAATGAATGCCAGATATTGTTTTAAAAACTAACTTAGGGCTCAGGGACCCTCCAGCATGATTCTCGGTCTATTATTTCTGTGTAATATTTTGTGAAGGTTATGCTTCAGGAGACAAACTTGTGTAATAAATTTGCTCTGAGGGGAAGTTCTGTCTCTGACAAAGAGAGGAACTAGAAAATGCTCCTGGGTTGGCCTGAGTATCTGACATTGTGTGAGAAGCAGACCTGAAGTCAAGATCTATATTTGAAGTCCTCTTGGCTGACACATTCTTGTGGCTTTTCTTTACCTCCCTACCAAGTCTCGGAGCCAACTTTGAAATAATGGCACCTGTGACCAGATGCACAGCCACGCTGCTTGGATTTGGGTCAGGAGGAAGAGGAAGTCAGTCACACCTCATCATCCTCTTCTGTCAAAGCAAGGTCGAGGATATTGGCTGTACCATAACACTCAGCATTTCCTCTTTCAGGGTGAAGCAAGGACCTTTCCTGGACTATCTGAAATGGTCCTCCCCTTCTTCTGGCAGTTGAGAAATGAATCCTACCTTTCTCTGGGAGATCATGACCCCAAGCATATAGAATTGACTCTTGGCTAGCATGCTAAATCTTGTTAGTTTACCCCCAAGTCATGAAAGCAAATGGGCTCCCTCAGTTCAACATGCTATGAAGTCAAAACCGTGAAAGTTTCTCCTTTGTTAACACAAATTCAATCATGATCTGTATCAACTCTACCTCTACCAATAGTGTAGTAAGTGTTTCAAGACAAAGTTAGGGAAGTGATATAACACACACCAGCATTCATTTCCATTCCTTCCCCTACTCATTTTTTCCTAGTAGAACCCCAGTTTGGGTTGTCAAGGTGCCCACTCCTCTGGCACAGTGATGTTCTTTGGGCCCAGCTTCAAGGGGGTAGGACCAGCGTTTGTTTGGGTACAGGATGAGCCATGAGAGTCAGCTAAGTGGCTTCTAGGAAAGACTTCCTCACTGCTAAGAGAGAGACACAGGATGAGATTGTCTTTACCCTCTGAAATTACTACATCTGTATATAGTGACCAGAATTGGAGCAGCCACTGAAAACAGCTGAATAAACTGGTTAAACCAACTTAGTCCACCCTTCTTTCTTTGATAAGTGATAATAAATTTCATTTTTGATTAGGCTTCTGTGAGTTGGACTTTGTTACTTGCAGACAAAAGGATCCTATACTGTAGGCAGGGATAGGATCACAAACAAATTGTATAGAAAGGGAACCTTTGCCGGCTTTTAATCACACAATGCGTAAGTACCTAGCGGGAAGACTGAACTCGGTGTGGGGCGCCCACCTCCAACAACATAAGACTTAAGCAAGCATAGTTTGTGTTTATCTCTGCACGCTCTACATTCTTTTAATGGCACATATATTTTTCTCCAAAAAGGAAAAAAAACATTCAGTGACAGACTTCCTATACATTTCTGGTTTACTTTTACAAGTTATGAGACCACACTGGCTGGAATCTAGTGGTCTTTTCTCTTGCTTGCTGCTCCTCGTGCCTAATTTGTGAGCAGAAGGACAGATGAGCATTGTGGTTTAGGGTCAGTGGAACAATGACTGTAGTAAAAATAAGTCTTGATACACGTCCATGATAAGACTATATACCTTCTCAACTTTAAGATCCTTTTTGTTATCGAAATTCTCCTGAGCTACATGTATGTCTCTCTCCCTTCATACATACAAACTCAAATTCCTGAGATGAGATTTGCCTCAAAGGTTATCTTCAGCACTTTCTTTCAGAAGGTAGAAATGTATTTTTAAGTGTTTCTATATGGAATAAAATGTTGCAGGAAGGAAACTTCCTAGTGGTTATTTATGCTGAATGAAATTGTGATGGGGCTAAAGAAATTATTTTTTTATTTCAGTTCCTTTTGCTACTAATTGAATCATCTTTACTATATACAAATAATACTTTTAAGGTACAGAGTTGGGGAAGATAAAAGAAATTGTCGCCGCTAATACATCTTCACATTTTATGTAATACAAGAAGTTCTTCCAAAACCAAAGAAGTTCATGCTAGAGTTGTACAAATTATCCCATACATGTCTCCTAGCTGACATCACAAGTGATTAATGTCTCCTGTCCTTAAAGTGTACTTTGCCCTAATTATCCTTTATTTATTTATTTTTTGAATCCTTGGCACATTGTAGAAATTTCACAAAAGCTTCTGCTTTTTCTAAAAATGCTAAAGCTTGTATTTAGTTTTCTTTCCACTTCTTTAGTTTTCTTCATTGAAAGCCTCTCTCCTGCTCCAGTATCTTTATCTCTAACCTTAATTATACGCGCAAGAAATATATCAACCCTTATATCAGTTGGATATCATTGCAGATAACAGAACAACGGACTCGAAATGACTCAAAGAATAGGGCTTATTATGCAACATAACCAGAACTTCAGAGTAGGATGGATGGGATTGGTTCATTCAACTGCTCAACAATATATTTGAAGACTCGAATTGTTCTCATATTTCTGCCCTGCTTTCTCTTCACCTATTCTCCTCGAGCTAATACCACTCATGGTCTCAAGATGGCTGTCACATTCATCACATACAGGCATGGCACCAGCCTACAGGAAGAAGATATTTCTTCTGCAAACCTTCTTTAAAAGGAAAGACCTTCTACTGATTTCTTCAGTAGACTTACTTACATCTCTTTGCCCAAAATTGCACAGAAAAATAGGGCGATACAAAGACTTTAGAACCCAGAGAGACTAAATCAATGTGGTAATATCAGCAAGAGAGATGTGTAGTCATATGTCTAAATCAATTGCTCATGAGGGGAGGACACTGGGATTAGATCAATCACAATTGACTACCGGGCCGGAAGCAGCTCCTCTGAGGCACATGAAGGATGGAGATCTGAAAACAATCAGGGTTATGAGCAAGAAAATGTGTGTGTGCGGAGGTAGAGGCACGGCTGAGAGTTTGGATAAAGGAAATGGTTTGGGGTAAGCAATCACTAGAGTGTGCTAGAACTCTGCCTTTGCTGGCTTCATTCCTTATAAGTCTAATAAATATTATAATCTGGGAACAGTTTTCCTTTTCCTGGCATAGCCTATATCTCTCCCTAACTGGATTTAGTTCCCACTTTATTTCTAATGTTCAGGAAACATAACATTTTTATTTCTTTTTAAAAATCAATGACAGTAGAGCAACCAAGAAATCAAAAATGAAATTGGACTTTTTCATGTCAAAATCTGTCTACCCATCTAGCTTTGACCTACCTATCTCTAATTTGTTTTCTGCATGGGATTTACAAGAATTCCGTTAGCCACATGGTGAAGTCATCAAGGTTTACTTATAAATGTGTTATAAGGTACCAAATTATCTACAATACTTGTGCATGTTTTAAAGAATAATTTATTATTTTGGCTGATTGGAAATATAATTGACCCGTGAGCAGGCAGGTTAGAGCACTGCCTCCTGTGCAGTCCAAAATCTGCTTTTAACTTTTGAGTTCTCAAAAACCTACTACTACAGTCAGCCCTCGGTTTCTGCAGGGATTTTCCAGGACCCTGGATCTCAGTCCTTATATAAAATGGCATAAACAATGCATACAGTTGGCCCTCCATATCCATACCCCCAACTACTGAACAAAATCACTGTTTTTGATGCACGTTGTGTGAATCTGAGGAACGAAGCCCACATACAGAGGCCTACTGTCTTTATCGAAAAGAAATCCGCCTATAAGTGCCCCCACGGTCATTCATGTTGTTCAAGATCAGTTATACACACGAAAGACTGTGGCCTTTGGGTTTCTTGAGTTTCCAGTGTTCTTGATAGGTTGTTGGCATAACTGTGTTTCCACTCTTCACAGAGTTGTTGATCTAGGGATGGAGAACCTGTGGCTCGAGGGCGCCAGGAATTTGCATCCGACTGTGGGGAATCCAGTTCTTTCACACCACCAATGAGGGCCTGCAGAGTTCTGAATGTCTAAAAAGGTAATGCTTCATTTCCAGTATTTGGCTCCCAGAAACCAATCAGCAATGTATTAAAATATTGTAAAATAACCCCTGTCTGATTGTAAAACACATACTTAAGAAGAAGGTAAATGGCAAAAAGCACCATTATATCTAAGCACCATGATAATAGGTAAGGAATCTCAAGGGATGAGCTTGAATTTTTGCTCTTTGCTGCCTTCAGTTGTTCTGTCTCATTGTCACGGGTTCTTTTTGCCTGCCTTTTCTTCTATTCCACAGACTGTGCTTTAACTCGAAGGTATGTACAAAGGAAGATAATATCAACAGTTGGAATTAGTGGTTCTTTTTCACGAAAAGCATTTTTACTACTTCCTACTGTAAGGCATTTCGTTTTTATTGTATCAGTAGTTCTTAATATCTAGATGTTTGCACAAAAAGTTCTGAATTGATTATATTGCTTTAAAAGAAAAGTTTTCCCCAAGATGGGAGATGAAGAAGTGTAACTGGACGCATCCACTCGTGAAAAGACATTTCTCTTGTACTTCTCCGCTGGTAGGAAAGTAGAATGATGTCTTTAGTCACAGTGTGGGAACTGATTTAGCCGCTGGGCCTTGTAGGTTGCACACGTCTGGTTACAAGTTATTTATGAGATTGTGAGGGATATTTTGTCATGAAAGAAATCCTCCCTTCAAAGAAAGTTGCTTTAGTAGTGGTGTATATTAAAAGGAAAAAAATAAGTGCAAGAAGGAAATTTTTGGAGATTGGATGTACAATAATGTACTTAACACTACTGAACAGTGTAATTAAAATGGTTGATATGGCAAATTGTGTGTGATGTGTATCTTACTACAGTTAAAATAAAAATTAAAAAAATAGTGATGGAAAGCAGTAAGAAAAAATAACATATTGAGAATATTAGCTCACATTTTATATTTTATTAGGACGTGACAAAAGTATGTAGGGAAATTCAACAGAGAATGCTTTTTCTCTCAAAAATGGTGTAGTTTCAATGAGAGTATCAGAAATATAAAATTAAATTTTATAAAATGTCAAAGTAAAAAATTAAATTTAAATTTAAAAATTAAATAACCTAGCTTATTATAATTTATATTTCCTTTCAAATTGGTTTTGTATTTTGTTCTTCTTTCTTTATAAGAAACAAAATCCAATAAATCTAGCTACTAGTCCTAGCTAATTTTGAGTTGTTTCCCACATTTGTCCTTTAATAACTTAAAATAAAAATAATTCTGTAAGTGTCATGCCATTAAATATCCTATGATGGTTACTGAAGTCCAGTGTTCGGAGTTGGGGGAAAAATAAATTCCCTGAGAAAAAGGCAATGAAGGGTCTGCAGCCCAACAATGGTCCCGTCTTCTTCACAATACTAATGTCCTACCTAGATATGAACTCTCGACACTGGCTCCCTCTTCCAGGGTGCAGTCAAGCAGCCCTGGGAACTCAGCAGCCTACAAAAGAGGCCCTAAAGCCAAGCCAGAGAGTCAGTACTGAGAGGACTGGCAGCGAGAAGGCTAGTTGGCCCACTTGGGAAAGGTAGAGGCTTGGAACCAGAAATGAATGAACTGGGAACCCTGTGTAGGATGGAGCCAGAGCAGATAAAAGGGAAGTAACTTGAAGAAGGGAGGAAGCAAAGGCAGAGTGTCATTCTGGCTACCCCGTTTCCAAGTGTCACCTGAAATGGGATCAGCTAGGCATGCCTATCCTCTCTGCCAGTACCACACCCTCCCCCTCAGAGATGGTCAAATACCCACAACAGGAAGAACTGGCTCCAGGGCCTACTTCTGGATCTGCCCATTGTCTCTCACCCTCTTTCTAATTCCTGCTCTGACTCTCTTGATCTTTCTCATCTGCATATTCTGCTAGGGCTGGGAGAAAGGAAGAGGCAGTGGGGCAGACTTTCTCTTCCCTACCGATGTGTTCTCAACTTTCTGTCTCTTGAGACCATAGCTGAGAGGAGTAACTGGACCATTCTCAGAAATGCAAGACACCCCACAGCACCGGCCTGGCCAGTGTTACAGAGAAACAAAAGTTAACTGCGCTTAAATCCTAGGTAGTTTGTGCCTTTTCTGAGTGCCAGGAAGCAGGTGCCCTCCCCTTCCAAAGTAGGCATCTCTCAGTCCGTTCTCCTCAGCGAGCCAGGTCATTTCCTACTAGATGCAGCCGATTCACTAGGTGGTTATTTCAGAAACACCCTTGGTGTCTTTCCTAGGCAGAGGGCCATGAATTCTTGATTCCTGAATTGATCTACTCCTTTAAGTTATATCTACTTATCCAAATGAATGCTTAAATTTTTTATTTGCGTTAAAATTAAGCAATTTGCCTTTCCCTGAGCAACCAGAATTTATTCATGTTCTATATTTGTTCTGTACATTCTATTTTATTATATTTGTTGCTATCTTTATTTGTTTAACATGCCGTTAAAATTCCTTAGCCATTCCTTAAAGCTGACCATACTATATTGAATCCTTCAATTAAAATAAGACATTTACTATGCCTCCTTATGTAAACAAAAATATAGATTTATAATTACAAAGATAGTATTGCCACTCAAATGAATATACACATCAACAAGAAAAAAAGTACAACTACAAATCAAAACAGAATATTACTAGAATTGAAATCTTAGATGTAAAAAATCACCAGGGATTTTATATTTATTTATATAAAACAATTTTTCCTGTAAATGGCTACATAAAGTCTTTACTCAGTTTCAGAGTAGAAGACATTTATGTAAAATATTTGTATTCCTCACAGACCATTTTTCATATGAGAAAAAAGCATAAGGAAGTGATATATTAAATGAAACATGTATTATGTATCATCATATGAGATAAATATGTTAAATATAAGAAAGGATTAACATTTTTTGCATATAAGAGAGGATTAACATTGTAGATTATGTGTTTTGCTATACTTATTTTCATTTATGTGCTTATATTTATGTTATATTTACTGTCTTAATTTACTACATGGAGGTATTTCCAGGGCATGAAGAAACACCCTTTATTACTTAAAGCATTTCTTTAAAAAAAAAACAAAACAAAACAGTGCAAGAATACTGAGTGATATATTGTTAATTAAAATTAGCATCTTCAAAGAGGCAATTACCTTAATGAGAATTTTCATGATATCTAGTATAAAAATCTCCCTTCAGTTCTCATCACTTATTTTGATCTAGAAAATTGTATTTGACTATAATGATTATAAATGAAATTGTCATATTTTCAATTTTTCTGAAGCGAAGTTCAAACAAGTAAAATGGAACAAACAGGCATAACAATTATTTGATTAATTCGAGCAAAAAACCATTTTGCTTTAAGTATTTGGATTCCTTCATGCTCTATGACATGGACGTGGCATCTATTACACATTGAAAGTGTGTGTGTGCATATGTATAGTTTATGTGTATGTGTCCTTTTTAAAAGGAAAAATAAACCATTCCCCCACAAAAAAAAAAAACCCTAAAAAATGAAAGCAACTATAACCTATAGAGAAGAAATCTTGCCAAATCAACGCTGCTCCTTCAGAAGTCAGGTATACAGATTTCGATTCTTGTTAAAGCATCTCTGTCCTATTATTCAGGAGACATCTGTGAATCTCTCATCTCGCTCTTGAGATTGGGATGCTCCCAAATTAACTAAAACAGACAGGTGTCTGCTTTAGTCTTAACCATCTCAGAGATGTTCCTGCCACAATTGCTTCTGACAGCTTTTTCTTTGCGCAGTTAATCTCATAATTGTCAAGGTGGAGTGCTTTCTGGTTCCTGCCTGGTTATTCTAGTTTAGTAAATAAGTGTGACGATTTACCCTGACAAGCATTTTTTGCGGATGCAGAGAGGAAAACATTTTTTAACACTTGTTTTCCATGTTTCCCAGGTGTGCGGCTACTTTGAGAGGTGATGCCCCACTTCCTTTCCCACCCCCATTATTCTGGGTTGTTGTTTTTTCTCTATCTCTAGCTCCATAAGGGTCCGCTGATTTTTCTCTGAATGGCCGTTCCCAACCTTATCTCATTTCTTAGACCAGACCAAGCACTTCGAAATACGAAGTGCTTATGAGAGCTGAGACTCGTTCACCCCCATCCCAGCCCTGCCCCATCCCGTGGGGCACAGTGTTGCATCTTCTGTTGGGCTGGCCTAGAACACAGTACATGAACATTGATCACTGAGCTCGTACATTTTGTCTCAAGTGACTCAGGCTGCTAATCTTACCAAGGATAATTCTAAAAGCACCATGCAAGAATTAGGACATTCCGAATCATGAAGTCTAACCCCCAAACCCTAGCCCTGAGACTGAGTCATTTACTAAGGTTAAACCTTCCCAAGAGTGACTTCCTTAAAAGATTTATGAGTATCATCCATCCATTCAAACACTGCATTTTACCTTCCTATTGGCACCTTACTTTAAATTACCTGTGCCAGCTGGTGCTGTGATTAGAGCCTGCTAAGCCCTTGGACCTATGTTGTCGTGAATCTCTGTTTTCATCATCAGATCTTGCCATCAGTTCACACACACTCCACCCACTCCCCCTCCTACCAAACCCGTCCTATCTACACAGGAAGGCCTATGGCCCAGCTTCAATCTCTCAGCCCTTTCCAGACCATCTGCATGGCTGGAGTTTCTCCATGCTCTGTTAGTGCTGGTCTCAAAGACTAAATATACAATCAGCGGAAAAAAAATTCAAGGTAGAGAGTAATGTGTATATCATGTCACATTTTCTGTAAAAGTAGAGGATTCAAATATATAGCTTTGTTTGTAAATGCAGAAAGAAACTATGGAAAAATACACTAACAAAAAAACGAACAATAATTACCTGTGATGGAGTAGGGGGACGTGAACCAATAGGGGACACAGATGGGAGAGAGATTTTTTATTATGTAGTTTTCCGTATTTTGAATTTTGAGCCATGCGAAGGTATTGTCTATTCTTTTAAAGGTGAAGGATTGCATAGATATGTTTTAAGGTATAGTGTGATCAAAGTTCAATTGAAATGGTTTAGGTACACGTGTAATTTGCTTTTATGAGTCTCTGATTTGCTGTAAACTATACCAATCCCGATTACATTGCCTGAGGGGGCTGCTATGGTTCCCAAGTTTCCTTAACACACCATTCTACTGCCTTTGCATATACTCTTCCATGTCTAGAAAGTCTTTCCACTACTTGTCTACCTGCAAACTTCAACTCGTCGTTTAAGATCCTGCTCGAACGGCTCTTTCTTTGTTATCTCTACCCCCAGGAAGTTGTTCATTTTTCTCTTTGTGCTGCCACTCACCTTGGATGTATCTTGAACTCAGCACATCCCATATTGACTCACAATCTCCTTCCTTACTAAACTAGGAGGTCCTAACCGGTCAGATTGCATTTGGATGGCTGGAACATTATATATTTTTCATGAATAAAATGCTGTATATTTGCAATAATTTTTTTTAAAAAGGTAGAAAACAATGCTTTTGCCAATGTGCAGCATTTCAGCTCTAGTATTAGTTTAATGGTTATTTAGGCTTTTGAAGGTGGAGCAGGAAAGCTCACCAAATCTATATACACATAAGTTAGCCCTGTGTGGGTAGCAGATGGAGAATGTGCCATTTCCAGAGCATGACCTCCCCTTCTGCTCCAGCACTTGTGCTGTCGGGTTGCAAAGATCCAGGCAGCATGGTGACCTAGAGAGCAGTCTTTTGTCTCTCTAAATGCCTGGTTTTATTGGATGTAGCAAGAACCACCTTTCCCACATGTGAGGTTTCATGAGTTGGGCACTCTATAGGTTGGAGAATGTTCCCTTAATATCCTAGGTATGGCATTACAAACAACAGGGTAACAGTAACCAGTTATTTTTCTCATAAAAGTTAAGTTTTTGGCCTTATAGGAAAAAGCTTGATTGCCAATGTATAGCCAGTTTTGGAAAAACCCAGATTATCTGTATCTATCTATGATACTTTGCATTTGAAGATATTGTCATCACCAGAATGTAACAGGAAATCAATGAGTGATTTGTTTTTCTTTCCAAGCAGGTTTAAATTTGTTGTGTGTTTGCGGGGGCTTGGGGGTGGGGTGGTCAAGATGCTGCGAAGTAGAGAAACCAAAATGCTTCTCTGCCCTTACTAGAGAGGGGTATCAGAGGAGTGGGACTTTTAAAATAATCTTTTTTTGCTCACTCATGCAATGGAATTAAACAAATTTGTCAGAAGAGTAACTGACATTCACTCATCACCCCAATTCTGCTCCTGCATATCTTTCAGTCTCTTCTTTGTTCAAGTGAATTTCTTGCACTTACTATTGAAAATATTTAAAATAGTCTTAGAATGGAAACATCAAGGACTGAAAACCTTTAAGTGACGTCCTTTAGGATTCTGTTTCCAGCTCTAGTCAGGACAGACCCATTTCCTTCAGGAATATGTGGGTGGTGATCACCCTGACCAGCATGCCCATCTTGCTAGAAAGGACATTTATTATTGTAAAGCTCGGGGTATCTACAAAGCCCTATATAAGTAGTAGTTACTATTATTGTTCTCTGACATCATTATATTTCAAGCTGAATTCCTACCAGCTAATGTAGTACAGGGGAAAATTAAAGCTCTGTGACATCATCCCCATAATAAAGAGGAGTCACTGACCAGTGTGGTGATGCTCATTTCTTTTCCTGAGGACATCAAGAAAGGATCATATTATTATTTTGGCTGGAGAAATGAAAAATTGGGGCTCGTCTTCTTTTGAATCTATGGATTTTCCCTAATTATAATAGAATATTGGTTTTGGTGGAATCCCTCATTTTGGATCCCTTCCTTTGCCTCTGGCTGCACTGACAACATTCGAGCCAATTGGAACTGTATCTGGTTGTATATGTAGCTCTGGACACCACTTTTTTTGCAATACATATTATTCTCTTGAGAAGAATCTGAAGATTAGTCCAACCCAGAACCTCGATGTGGGGTCAGAGCTGCTGCAGGTGTGGCCGTGGCAGGTGTCATGGCTGTGCCGGCAATCGCAATAGGAGTGTTGACTCTCGGAATAGGTGTCCTGACTCCCGGAATAGGTATGAAAATTCCAGAAACAGGTACTACGACCGGAATGTTGAGGTAAGTCCTTGCCAAGAGAATCCTTCTGAATCATTGCTTTGCTCAGTGTCCCTGTAATAATATTTGAGAATGAGGTGCATAATCATGAATCAGTATCTATTACTATTAAACAGGGTTAATGCCATTTTAGTCTCATATATTTGAAAGTATTCTGAGCAACTATTTATGAATATACTCACTTAAATGCCTTTTTTTTGAGTGTTAAAAAGGTTGTTGGGGGGAGGGGGTGGTTTTGCAATTGGTTTGAGCTTAACTAGCAAAGTAAATACTGGTGAAGGTAGCTCCTGCTAAATACTGTTCTCTGAGACTTAGTCCTCTCTATGCTTTTCAGAACCTCTAATGCTGGAAAATAACCGAACTATGTCCTTTATACACTTTCCTTTGGGCTGGGCTCATTGCAGTATACCAAGTTCATATTTAAATCAGATAATAATAAATCACATAAAGAGCTTTGAGAAGTGGAATGATTAGTTTAAGATTCCAAAGCAACAGCTAAGAATTGCTTTTGTACTTGATTTGATGGAAGATGTCTTAAAATTGACAGGTGAATCAAGGTTTTAACCTCAATGGTATTCATTATTCTCAGTACCTGTTTGTAAAAGCAAGTGTGTTGTTTTAGTATTAAATCTGTGCTACTTTATAAAGTGTGGGGTGGCCGTCAGCAGGAGCCTGAGATCCCCTTTGATGCTTATTCATCCCTTTCTTCCCTACCTGCAATATTATACATTTGTTTTGCTTTGCATGTGATATCTTTGAAGCTGTTGTAATGGAATGTGTAAAATGTGTATGTCAGACTAGTTTTGTAATATGGTTTGGGAAAAGCATGGCCTGTGTCCTGACCTACTGTTTTTTTTTTCCTAAGGTACTGATTAAAGTGTAACCCATAATTTGATGAAATAGGAAATAGATTTTAAACCCATAATTTAATGAAATAGGAAATAGATTTAAATAGGAAATAGATATAAAAATATATGTGTGTGTGTTTCTATGTGTATATATGTATGTGTGTGTGTGTGTGTGTGTGTTATACCCACACTCTTGAACTTAAATGCTGAAGTGATAGTTGAAGGTAGAATAAAACATTTGAAGTTGTCAGTTTGCTGACCACATCAGTCAGATGAACCCTCTTAGCTATTTCTTGTATTCAAGATTGGAGGGAAGGTACTTAGTATTATTTCTGCATTTATTCCCATGATTATTGATTTTACTGTCATTTCTTCTTAGCAGAACTTTGATATCTCGCTGCCACTGTACCTATTGACTTTTTCTTTTGAACACTTTAGTTAAACACAATTTATAGAAAGGACAAAAACTCACTATGCATAGATTTGTGTCCTTTGTTAATTGTTGGTTAATTATCAACTATCAGAGGACATTTTTAATGACTTTCAACCAGCAGCAGGAAAGAAAATGTCCAGAAGCACAGGGTGGTAAACTAAAATTTGTGACTGGAGGACAAACAGATAACACTGAACTTAAATGCTTAGAGCCTTTGGGTAATGTGTGATTATGTGAGATCCCTGTGATTATGACAAATGCAGCCTAAATTAACATCTCCAGGGCAACCTGGGTCATCTCAGTAAATACCAGACCCATCTAACCTAATTCCCTGTTGACTTTGAATGAAGATCTTAGAAACCTGAGCATTAACATGTTATTCACCAAGATGATCCAAATGAGAGCCCTAAATAATGAGGAACTTTTCCCCTATTTGATTATGTTTCGTTAGAATCTAAAATGAAGATTTACCAATATGAGAGAAGTAGGGACTGCTTTTGGCATTGATACTAAAACTCTTATTTAAAACATATCCCCGTTGTTGATGACATCATTCAAACCAGTGAAGATTATTTGCCCTTGTATTATCTTACAAATTTTGCCTAAAATAACTAAAAAAAATATCAAAATACTTCTAAGGATTAAATGTGACAAGTTTAGTAATTAAGTATGTTTGACCACATGTAGACGTTAAATGAAAAAACTGAATTTTTTTCACATATTTTACAGAATGATAATATACATTATAACAATGATATATACACTTTGACATCTCTCATGTTCTCATGGAATTTTGTAATATCCCAAGTAATTTTTCTTTATTATTATTCAGAAATCATATCTATTCTCTACTAGACTTCCCTATGGCAGGATAGTCACATCTTATTTATACCTAATGCAGTGCTTGGTATATAGAAAACACTCAACACATGTAATTGCAATGACTGAAAACGTGAATTTTAAAGTACTGAATGTAGCCAAAAGACCAGAGCCCTGATTTCAGCCCCTTTTTAGACCATCTAGGTCATCTTGGGTGAGTTATTTATCCTTCCTGGGAATCAGTTTTATATTTGTAAATTAGGGGATGGGATTTGGATTGAATAGTGCTCTGCAGAGACTTAGGGACCCTGTAAGGTGCCTTGAAGGCTACGATAGGAAGCAAGGGATGAAAGGAAAGCTGGATGAGAGAGGAACTCAGGCTTGCAAGCTTCATGCCATGTCTTCACTCAGAGAAGCTCACTCATTTCTGTTTTCTACTTATGGCTAAATCCATGTACAATTTCTTTTGGGAAAAAAAAAAAAGCATTTTACGCTGAAAAACATAATAACAACAGCCAGACTAAATCCTATGTAGTGTTCTTCTACCTCTAGTATCTATTATTAATTCATCTCATTATCATATTGCCTTTTAAAAGAAACTTTATCACGGTGCTCTCATTAACTCTTTATTCATATGCCACCTCCTCACCCCCACAATACAGGCCTTTCCTCTATTACATCTTGTAGTTACTCTTTAAACTTGAATAAGCTGTTTGTCCCTATTGAATTTTCTTCACTTTGTAGAATCATTCTTCAATTTAGAGTTTTGAATTTTGTTCATATTTTTTCTGAGCAGTAGCAATCTTGAATATCTAGTTTCATCTATAAATCTGATAAGAATATTCTTGATCACTTTCTTCTGATCATTTATAAAATTACTAAATGGGATGAAATTCAAGCTGGAATTATTTGGGGGAGAAGTTGAATAAGCTGATATTCTGACCTTCCCTTGTTGCTAGCTGATCTTGCAATAAGTTATCTTTTCTACTTTCATATTTCTAAAAATGATATTTGAAATAGCAACTATTTTTAAGGTCGTGAGTAAATATGTATTGACTGTCATTCAAGTACTACATGGAGCATTATGTATTTCACAGTGTAAGTAGTAATGAAGGAATGGGTAGGTAGATTACAGGATAAGAGGAAAGAAGTACTAGAATGTCAAAGTACACAAAATAAAGGAAGGAATTCAGATACCCATGTGCTCAGCATTTATTCAGAGCTCACTAAAGGTCCCTGGTGCTTCTGCAATTTTAATGCTAATTTTGCCAATGGCTTCTCCTTTGTTCCTTATGTTTGGTACACGTGCTGTTTATTTGTTCATTTCATGTTTGCTAATGAGGTACCTTGGGAGTTTCTCCTTTCAGCAAAAATAGAAAGGAATGAAAAGAAATTGTTGGAAGTACACTGACTAACTCAGTCACACAAAGTACCAACTTTCCCCAAAACAAGCCAAAAAGAAACAATACACTAACTCAAAACTAAAAAATAAGATCGAGTGTATCAGTTACATTTAATACTATGTTGTTCTATTTTATTATTAAGAAAGGCATCAGAATCAAGGTGATAGCTGAACACATGAGAAGATAAATTAACCAAGTAGTTTGTGTTTGATTAGAGAGACGGTACAGAAAGGAGCCTTAGGAAGAAGAATTTTTTCTCAGGGATAGTGTGGGATAGGATTTGATCTTTAAATATAGACAGAAAGATTGTAAGGTCTTGAGCAAAGAAGCATTGTGTTGAATGAAATATTTCAGAGCTAGTGGCCTTGATATTCTTGATATGGGATATAGGGGGGGAAAGCTCTGAATGCAGATGGAGTCTCAGAAACTGCTGAAAAGGCTACTTAAACAGTATGGGTTTCTATTAAAGTAAATGCTGTTCAATGGGCTGAAGTCAAGAGATCTGATAACAGGTTACATGTAGGGGCAAAAGTGGATGGAATAAGAGATTTTAAGGTTTTTAGTTTAGGTTAGAAAAATGGGATTCATGGTGACAAATGAAATTCTTCAGAAAGGGAGACCGCTTGAAAGGAAAATTTTATTTGTTCTTTTTAGAAAATGTTGACTTTGAAGGAATAACTGGAAAACTAGGAAGAAAGTTTTAGAATAACAGAGAGAACATATGGAGAAATATTTTTAAATAATTTAAAATTATTTCTCTTCTTTCTTTCTTTCTTTCTTTCTTTCTTCTTCTTTCTTTCTTTCTTTTCTTCTTTCTTCCACAAATTAACATCAAAATTCATTTGGCAGGAAAATCTGATCTAAACTCTTATGAAGCAATTTCCTGTCCTTGTCCTATTTAGAGTGAATTATCATACATTTTTTGCTGCAGAAATATTAATGTTACATAGTATATACACATATGACCTTTCCCAAATTGAAATGTTCTTACTTTCTTATAATCTACCTACTAAAATATTCAGCCTCCAATGGGCTGTCCCAAGGGATTGTGGACCTGCAGTAAGTACAGGAAAAGAACGCTAGTGAGGGGCCTTACAGAATCCGACATACCTGGGCGTTATCTGTACAAGAGATCTATAAAGAATGTTTAAACTTAGAGAGATATAGTAATTCACAAAAGTAAAATGTAAAACATGAGGGAGTCAAGAAATAGGTAAGTTGAACAAGGACCATAGATTTGATTTAAAAAAAAGAAGAAGAAGAAGACTATGGTTGAATTTGTATGGTTCTTGAAGGTTGTGGGAGTAGAGGAAAGTGGGCCCTGGTAACTGGAGAGAGAGCCTGAGGTTTATTTAGAGGAAGGCGGAGAGGCTGAGGTTAGAGGGGGGAGGATTAGATAGCGGTTGCTACCCTTTTGACAGAGGACAGGGCTGTTCGTTAAGACAGGACAAGCTGGGCAGTTGTAGAAGCAAAAAGGAGGAGAAAGGACAATGCTAAAAATGCTTCAGAATGAGGGAATCATTTAGGAGTAGACTGGATGAGACGTGGACCATGAGCACAGGTGGGCCAGTTTTGGAGAGATGGAGAGACGCTTAAAACTAAGAGGAAATATCAGACCGTGAAGTTGGCACAAGAAGGGATTCATGCTGAAGAGTTTCACTTTTCTTTGTAGGGAAAGAAATAAAGTTCCTACCAAAAACAATGGCTCTGGGAGAGAAGCAATGGTTGAGAAGAGTGTGGTGTTAGAGTAACCACTGACAAAAGTATGGTAGGAAGTCAACAGGAAATGGATGACTGTCGAAAAGGACTTGATGAGCTAAACACTGTAACTCTATAACCCAGATGTGTGCCATGCCTCTCTTGTTATTCAGGGCAATCTAAAATTTCCCAAGCCACAAAAATGGGGTATCTTTGTATTCTCTCAGCATACCTGTGGTTGTGGCCCATGAAATGATGCACACAAAATGCTCATGTGCCATTACTTTTCCCAATCATCAGCAAGTAGTTTTCCCCGGACTGTCTCAGGACAGAACTGCCACACTGCAAGGGTCTCCTACTTGCTCTCCCCGTCCCGCCTCTTTTGTACTCCGCCTTCCTACGGTTCTCTCTGCGTACTCCATCAGACTCGTCTTCTACAGATACACATTAGATCCTCCTGTTTCTCTGCTTGTAACTCTCCAAAGGCTTCTCGTCACGGTTAGAAGAGAAATCTCCAAACTTTATGTGGGTTTACAGGCCCTCCATGAACGGGCCCCTGTCCCTACCTCACTCACCACCTGCCCCCTGCTCTGCCCCAGCTACACCGAAGCAGTTACTTGAACATGCCAACTCGTTCTGGCCTTGAGTACTTGGCACTACCTGTTTGCTGGCCTGGAATGCACTTCCCCAGTCCTCACAAGACTGATTTCTTCTTGTCCTTTATGTCTTAGCTTAAATGTCACCTCTACAGAGGGCCACTCAGTCATGATCACCTCAACTTACATAAATTATCTGCATAGAACATAGTACTACATATTTTCCTGCTTCTTTGCATGTTCATTGCTAGTCTTTCTTCTCTACAATGTAAATTCTGCGAAGCAGATATTTTTGTCTCGTTCACTATGGTATCCCCATTCCTAGTAAATGTATGCCACACACTAGGTGCTCAATAAATGTTTCTCAAATGGACAAAGAAATATTTCTTTGTACATTTACTTTCAACTTAATTTCTTTGACTGTTTTATTTCTCGAGGACTACTAATACTTATGTATTCAGCAGTTTATTCAATTTTCTTAACTTTGTTTGATTTATTAATTTCGATTTGACGCAGTAAGTACAAACATTGTTTCTCCTTTCTGCAGTTTTGTAACTGTTGGGATTAACCACCCCTGCAATGTTTCCTAGGCAGTCGAGTCTAAAACCAGCTTGTTCCTTTGTGTCACAACCTTCCCATCCACTGTCCCAAGTAATTGCATTAGAAGAAAAAAATATTGCATAACAGAGAGTCAGTATTTTTGGTTAGGAACCAGATTTGTAACGAACAGCTTAGGCAACTCTGCCTCCAGGCCCCTGCAGCCTCCCCATTTAGAGATAGTAAATTGTCACTGTGCTGGTATGGGAGGGTGCAGCACCCCAGCTGAGCACTCAGGCTGTCAGGCCAAATCCTGGACTTTTCCTCAGGGATGGAAACTTCCCTTTGGTCCCCAAGGTGTTGATGTAGTCGTTCTTCTCCAGCTTGTGCAAGTACAGCCTGGTATACACATGTCCTGTAACACATGCCCAGAGAAACTGAACTGAGTAAAAGCCAGCCATAGGTAAGAAGTTAAATAAGAAATATAAATAAAATGATTCTGCATGGTTAGAAAGAATGAATCTAGAGGGGGAAACCAAAACGCAAGTATATCATTATAAAAATGAAATAAGGTGGGTCTATTTAGGATTTCCTTTCTCAGAAGGGTTGACAGCTGCACTGGGCTCTTACACAGTATAATTAATATGTGTCACTCCTAAAGGGACATATGACCTGCCTATATCATGAAGCCTCTTTATATTTAGCAGTGTGCAATCATTAATTAGCTCAAACATGAGCCCCTGAGTTGGTATCATTATCTCTGTTTTGCAAACAAGGAAAACCGAGGGTGTTGGTGCCCAGACTCCAAGCTGTGTGCTGCCAGGCTCCCGGAAGGATCCCGGAATTCCTGACTCTCAGCCTAAGCTCAGGTTTCTCGCACTGTTGAATCAATATAGGATAGGATTGAAGACAGCCAAATGGAAATGATACTAATATGTGTGGTTCTTGCAGCATTTCAGTCCCACCTTTGTGCTTTTCTACGTGAAAGAAGACTGCTCTTAGCTTGCATGGCTGGGGGGCTGGAGGAGAGGGTCTAGAGAGAAGGTGGGAGTATGGCATGGTGACATGGGAGGGAAATGCATAATGTGATTTCTGGTCTTTAGAGAGAAGTTACCCACACTGAGCTTTTTGAGGATGTCTTCTAAGTCTGAAGAATGTGTTGGTCTTCATTCAGGCAACAGAGCTAAACATGGGACTGGGCTGCCTCTTCCAGAATGTTTCTGGTAAATCCTATAAGCAAAATGCAGACAAATCCTGTCCTTGAAGGAAGCATCTCAGCACCAAGAACGGCAGCACAAAGAGCTATGGAAACATGGGGACCATATGTATAGCAATGTGTGGGTCTTCTTTGCAGGCATATCATAGGTACCGCCTGGTCCTCTGATAGGTAGTGCTGACTGGTTTTTGCTGGTCACGTTTCCATAGGATCATATCTATTTTAAGCTCCTCTATAAATTATTCAAATGAACCCAGAAACCTTTCTGTACCAGATGAGTAAAGATGTACCTAGGAGTATGCTTGGCACAATCTCCTAAATGCCAGTTACTCTTCCAAGGAGTCTGTATCCAACAGCCAATTGAAAAGTGGGGTGTGGGTCAGCCTGGAAGTAAGGAGGCAGCCTCTGAGCTATTTCATTCCCCAAGCTTCTCCTCTTCTCTAAGCATGCCTTAGTTCTATTAAGCACACTTTATGCTAGGAACTCAAAGAAGAAAAAGAGTTCTGGTTATGTGTATGTCATAGACAAAAAGGATAGAATAAACAAAAATAGATAATAAAATAGACAAAAAAGATAGACTCTTTTTGCCCCTGTCTCTTATCTTTGGTCTGATTTATGGAGAGAAGTTTAATAGTAACTCTCAAAACGTTTCTTTCAATAGATTGGGTTGACCAGTAAAAGTTTCCCAATTCAGGATATTTTTAAGCAAACATATTTACTCTCTGAAAGCAGGGCACATCAATATTGCTTTAGCTTCTTGTTTACAGGAAAAGATACCTGCTTTATATCTTTAATCACAAGTGGAATTTGAAAAAACTCATAAAGTAGTATCTTTTCTTCATAGAATTATTAGAGTAGGAATTGATTTTGTTGAATTATTTTCATTTTAAGTTAAATCAGAGACTCATGAACATTAAATGTATGTTTCTGTGGAAATATAAATTACTTCAATATTGGAGAACTGGATGTTCATAGCTGAATTGCAATACTTGGCTATCTGGAACTTTGGAAAGTGAATTGTTCTAGACAGTTGCGTTTTATAGATGACTTAATGTCTTACTTGTAGATTAGAAACTTTAAAATTTTTACTGCTTTGGATAAGAACTATCCAAATATATGTTTAGTCATTTTTCTTTTTTTTTTAATGGAATATGCTAAAAATTAAGCTTCTTGATGAAGCATGATTATTATGGATAACAGCTCTTTTACAGTAATGTTCTTGGAGCTTATTGAAGTGTATGTTCTATCTGCTATTGCAGTGAATTATCATTTCTGTGTTATTCTTAATAGTTTTTTTTCTAGAAGTTTTCTTATTATGTGTCATTACTTTTGCCACTGTACACTTTAAAAAAAATGTTAAAAATGTTTAAAGTGTTTCAATTAGTTATGTTTGGAAATTAGTTTACAATGCTCATTTAAATGTTGTATAAAAGAAGAGTAAATGGGCTTGAAATGAGGCCAAAGGTACTCCTAAATATTATTATTAAAAATTTTTTTATTATGGAAATTTAAAAACACTTACAAAAGTAGAGAGAATAGAGTAATGGCCCACCATACCATCTCACACTGACACAACAACCACATTCAACAATTACCAACTTCTGGGCAAATCTTGTTTCCTCTCTACCTCCCCTACTCTTTCACCTTATAGCTGGATTAACAGCCAATTTCAACATCAGTGTGAACTCATATATAGGTTAATATAGGTACAGGTGGTTACATATGGAAAGATTTAGATATATTTGTATAAATACCAATTAATTATATTTTTTTGATCTGTCAGCTGAGAGGATCTGGAAGCAATGTCACCCTAGTAGCAGCAAGCATACCTGCAACCTAGGTCTTGGTTTCTAACATCATTCTTCAATAAAATGAACCAGGGCTTCTTGGAAAAATGGCTGACTTTAGGACTGGAGTACAACATATACAAGATGAGCCTGGAATGTCTCATAGTGCCAGAAAATAAAAAAAAAATTTTAAAGCCACACACATGCACACACAAAAATATAATGATGGAAATATGTCAAAAGTGCATAGGAACTAACTGAAATAGTTCCCAATAGCCAAACTGGAACAATTTGAACAAAAAAAAAATGAAGAAGCATTGCATTATAACTCAATGTATTAAATAAATATCCTTGAGTCCATACTGATAGAAATAAATGATTGAATAGATAGATAGATGGGTAGATATATGGACAGACAGACTGTGTATGATTGCGAGTATGCAAAAATTATGTTACAGGAAAATAAAAAATAAAAAACACTGATTTATTAGGCTTACACCACACTGGTGGACTTTTATCTCTGCCCCTGCTTTGAACACATGTATATTTATTTTGTTACGATAATTCCTGCCCCTCCAAAAAGTCTTCAAAAATAACAAAAATCAAACAAAAAATAAAGGCAGACTGGTCTTAATTGTACCAAAAGTGATCATTTATATTATATTCAAATCTATGTGCATTTATTTGAATGTCAACTTTTAAAATCTAAGTTGATGCCGTAAAAATAGTACTAAAAGATTCGACTTTCAAGAGCAGCAGTTTCAGAATAATTAAGAACTTGATTCTGGTGTGCTGCTGATAAGAAGCCAGGTGTTACTTTTTTCATTAAAATAAGTAACTTTCTAGCATTGCAGCCTTTGAGGAGAAGATTGTTCTGCTGGTTCAGCCACAAGCTCTTTACATATATACAGTTACTTTTAGTAAACTCTTTATTCATTCTGGTGTTCTTGAAAGTATTCATCAAACATAGAAGACTCATCTTCATGTTCCTTTGGTTCTTTTAATTCCAAGTCTTCTCCACACTGAATGGCAAAATCAATAGACTGTAGTACAATGTTCATGCTTTTGTTATCTGAGTGATCATAAGGCAAAAATCTGACTATGCTATAGTCATCAATCAATCCACATCTGGCTTTATTCAACTTTTTAAAATTTTTGCTTCTTGGATCACTTGTAGAATCATTTAATAAAAAATACATGTCTGGATCTAGAAACTTCTCAATTTCCTTTTTAGCTTTCTTACTCAGCAGATCCATTTTCGTCATGACGATAACTTGTGGAATTTCTAGAGAGATCATAGCGCTCAGGGCTGCCAAGATGCCAGAAATAAACTTGAACGACTCCACCGTGAACTGAGAACCCACCAGAAAAACTCCGCAGACTCGGAACTCCCACCATTCTAGCTGCTGGACCAGCTGCTTCATCACGGGCAGGTGCATGTACAACTCTATCTGACCTGGACAGTCAAAAAAGATGTAGTCGTCCTCTATGTGACCAAGACAATCAGTTCTTTAGACAATCAAAATTATTGGCAAAGTACTCCATGCAAAATAGCAATCCTCCATTAGGACTGAACTGCAGAGAATGGTCCTTCATCGCGTCATCCCCTCAATCCGTTCCCGGACGTTGGCTGTTACGGAGTAGTTGAAGTGTTTTGCTGCAGGATCGAGGTTCACAACCTGGACAGACTGATTGAGGGCTTCACAGTGCTGGACCATGGTGGCACAGTAGGTCCTCTTCCTGTTGCCTGCAGGTTGCATGACCAGCTGCGCGCACCTAGGCATGTCGGCTCTCCAGGTCCCCGGGGCCGCCCACCGCACGGTGACTACCACGAAGCCGACTGACATGCTCCCGTCAGCCACGTGCGATGCCCACTGAGGACTTCTATCTTTAAAAGTGTATATTTATAATAGTGTTAAGAAAGTCATTTCCAGAAGAGGAAAGCAGGAAGAAGACTCCATTTCCACCAAGGGTGACCATCATGGGTAGATTTAAGGCACAAGCAAGAAAGAAGAAAGATAACTGAAGGAAGACAGAACCAGGTGATCAATACAGCCAAGTGTTTTTTTTAAAAAAAGAAGGGAAAACAGGAAAAAGAAAAGAGAGAGAGGTACACTCAGTGGTATGTCATTAATTGTGCTCTGTGTTCCAGTAGTGTTAGTTGCTGGCCTGAATGAGATCTCTGTTTTGCCATCTCTTTCTTGGATTCCCTATTTATTCTGACTGCTAATTAAAAATGATCGGAATAAGCTTGAGTCTTCTTTCTTGACGTTTTTCTTTTACTTCTGTGGTACATAAGAATTTTCTGAACATGTAATTTCAAAACACATGCTGGTCTGTTCCCATCTTCTGCACTAACCAGGAAATGGGCTTCTACATAAACTGAGACAAACATGTGCTTACTTATTCACTGAGGAATCCAATTTATAGGGAGTTTACACATGATTATATCTATATAAGAAGAGTACTGCTTGCTTAGAAAAGATGGAGACTATGATTACATTTGCCATAGTAAACATGACTCAGAAGCTAACTTGGAAAAGGATTGAAAAAAAAAAAAAGACAAAAGAAACTGTCTTGCTGTTTGTTCAGTAATATGAGTACTATATTTGTGGTCATTTTTAAAATCTGTAGGTTCAGATATTGTCATTTGCTACTGTTATACCTTTACCAATATGTTTTTAATATAAACCATCTTGCTGTTAAAATATTGATGTACTAGAAATAGTTACAGTGTGTAGTAACTTGCAAATTTTTATAACTGTACTATGTTTCTTTTTTATGTACTTTTATATTTAAGAAGATGAAACTACTTTTAACAATTTAACTGATTTTTTAAAGTCATAAAGATTTTACTTTTCATTTGGTATTTTGAATGCGGCCAATATTCTGAGTGAATTTTTGTAAGAAGTAAAAAGTGTAAATTCACTATCTCCCCTAGACCTGGGAACGTCTTGCCTATTCTTCTGAGGGCAGGCCCTGCTCCCAGGGTGGATATCCCCAAACTCAGGAGGTGACAGGGAGTGTGTTCCAACCTTGGATGTGCAGACTTTGATGTATACTTACAGACATGAGAGGCAACTTGTATTGTAGAATGGAGACAGGAGGAGAAGGATGAAAAACCTGGGCTTTTAGTCATTTCGAAAGTGTATTTTAAAGGCAAGAAATTAGAACATACTTTAATAGTTTATTAGTTTAATTTATAACTTTGAAATATTTAAACATATGGTATGTGAACCTCCATTTTTTTTTTTTTTGTATGACATTTTGTTCCTCCTTAGCCACCAATGTTGGGGCAAAATTAGGTAGATTTTTTAAAACAAAACAGAAAAGACTGAGCTCATCTGTTCCTGTTTTCTTAATTCTCTTAACCCATTAATAAATACTTTGACAGGTTATCTTTGAATTTAACCATGAATCATAGGTAAAAGGCTCTACCTAAAGATACATTCCATAAACTTTTAGAATCTTAGAATAAAATTACCCCAAATGTTTTAAATTCCAGCTCTTCAAGGAGAATATTGGCAGAGGGAGAAAAAATGGAAAAACAATTAAATAATTAGTTATCGATACTTATTTAGTTATTTATGTGTTTAAGGCACAGAGGAAATATTTTTAGTTTAAACAATGTTCCCAGCTCTAAAAGAGCTTATGAGATGGATGGGAAGGCAAGAGAAATGTACATGGAATAGTTAAAATAAAACAGAATAGCAAATCAGTGTTACCAGTAATAAACATTTTCAGAGAAGGATTTCAGTAAGCTTGGGTTATCAGGAAGGCCTGCAGGCTGGGCTTTGACTTGTGAGTCAGAGTTGGATTGACACAGACAGATGAGGTGATAGATATCCTGGCAGGGGAAAATCACCTGGGCAAAGGTACAGATAAACACTGTGTGCATTTGGGAAACTGGGGACATACTAACTTGGTTAGAGCAGACGGTTTGTGTAGACACACAAAGGCAAATGAGCTTGAAAGATTTATAGTACAGTCTAATTAGGGTTGAAAGTTTGGGCTTTCTTCTTGGATAGTTGCTGAAGGTTTCTGAGATACAGATAATAGGATAAAATCTGTGACTTGGAAGGAACGAACAAATGGCTTTATTCAGATGGATTGGCCGACCATGGAGGTCCTGAGCTTGTGCAACAGACATGAAGCCGAGGGTCTAATATCTTGAAATGAGTCATTTTCTTTTTCACAGAACTTACAACATTTTCTAATGGTTTTCAGAGATGTTATCGATTTCCACAAGTGATTGGTGATGACATAGAATAGAATAATAGAAAATGAGTATCCATATAAGTAGGATAAAAAGCAGTATATATTTTTCACTTGCCACACTCATATTTCATGTGCTTCTAGTATTTTATGGCATTTACCTGTCTGCTTCTGTAAATGAAGAAAATGTAAGTACCACCTAACTTGTATTCGAAGGAGATTAAATGTATTTCCAAAATTCAGCTGGTGGAATATAATTATATTAACCTTGTCTATACAGAGCATAGGAAAGTGTCTTTAGCCCCAGGTAATGAGAACATGTTACTTTTTTATACAAAAATGTCACATAGGGTTGGGCAAGCAGTATAGTAAGGTGGAAAAAGGCATTGGACCTGGGAAATCTGTGAGCTTGTTCTCATGATGATCCTTCCACTGAATGGCTCTAAGACCTGGGGCAATTCATTTATCCTTGGACAACCTCACTTAGGGAAATTAAATTCTATAAACTCCAAGGCCCTTTCCAGTTCTAATGTCCCATAATTATGTAAGTTACCTCTAACACCAAAAGAGCATTTAATAAAATGGATTTTAAATACACTTTGAGTCAGACTCTCCGGTTGAGTTTCCTGGTGGCTATGACACCAAAGAATGACACAGCTATGGATTTATCTGTGATTATTTCGTGGGAAACTTCAGGAGGAGTTTTCTTTTTTTCCTAATGCTGATTGCAAATCAAGGTTATTAGATCATTCAGTATGTGAAATTATATTGACCCCTCCCCATGAATCACAGTTAAAAATGGGTTAGCTTATAGATGTGATTTAATGAATGCTATTCCTTCTGTGAATTTTTGTGGGACCGCCCATGAGGGACATTAACCTCAGGCACCTTTGAAAAGGCTGAGAGACAGTGTGGTGAATTGGTAAAAAATCTGTATCTGGAGTAACATCAACTCAGGTTCAAATTCAAGTTTTGCCACTTGATAGCTATATGACCTTGCGCTAATTAATAAATGTTTCTGTGCTTCAGTTTACTCATCTGACTCAAAGTGTGTTTGAAATCCGCTGAGTTGTAGAAATTAAGCAAGTTTATGACATATAAAGCACTTAGAACACTACTTCCCCATAGGTAAATTTAATGAGGTATTCTTATTATATTTGATAAAGTTTCATTAGACAGGGCATAAAAGGGTCTCTTTTTTAAGAAGACACCCTGGCATGTAGAGCAGTAGGCACAATTTCGTGGGCCAACATATCTTCTTTAAGATCAGTTCAATCACGTTTGCAATGTTTTTTGGTATTGGTTCGATCGTAATTCCAAAGCCACAAAAATGGCATCATTCTGATCATTGTTTCATCCTGTATGCATTTTCCTTAAGATGAGCTTATTTTGTCTGTTTGGGGCACATGCTTGCTTTCAAGGAGGAATGTTCTAGAGTAAACTGAAGTACAGGAAGAGGAGGTTTAGAGGCAGTGAATGAAGGAAGTAGATCTGATGTCCACTTTTCTGCTTTCAGTAGGTACTGGCTATTCATTTAAAAGGTGTTTACTGGGAGAAAGTTCTGCTGTAGTTCGAGGAACTAATATTTCAGGTTCAGTTGAAGCAATGAGTCAGGGTTTCTAACACTAGTCCTATTCGGGCTACTTCATTTTAGATAACAAATTAAGGTTAGTCTTCAACTTATAGTTAATGAATTACCTCAGCTTATCTCAAATCAAGCTTCATTTGAGTTTTAGAAAATTCCTAGCAAAGCATCTCACTCTCAGTCATCCCCGGTGATTTGAGCTGCAACCAAATAACAGAAAAGTAAAAAAGATTGAGGGATGTGGACAACAGATCTTTTGTGTTCCTACCCTTGCTTCAGACTTTGGCCCTACTGGTGAACAATTTTCAGCCAAGGTTTTCCTGAAGTCTCTCTCTGTTTCTCAGCTGAGAAGAACCCATTTTTATGGGGCTTGTCAGAAATGGGCGTGAAGCTTTTCTTCCTGTCAGAAGGATCTCAAGCCATGAAAAGTTCTTTTCATTCTCTCTTCAGTGGATCCAGCTGGAAGGGGTGTGTCTAGGCACCAGTTCCTTCCCTCTAGGGCAAAGGAAACTCAGCAGAAGTTCCTGTCCTTGTACAAAGGAGGAGGGCACGGCTGTTCTCCCTGGAGGGAAGCCTAACAACAACCTAAGTGCCAGGACTGTGCCCCTGAGCTGGGATATGGCTGTCTACCGTGTGAGACAAACTATGTAGGGACGTCAATGGTTTCCACTTCTGGTCCCTTGGAGTTAGATTTCAGGATAACCCTGTATATGCTATCCTCTTAGGTTAGAACGGTGCACCATGGAAGAGCACCTTAATAATAAGGGTACACAAAAATGAAAAAATAATGAGTGTATGTGTTTTCTTTTGTGTCAGAAAATTAGATCCGTCTTATCTCTCCTTCTAAACCTTAATTGCAATTACGTTTTTAACCAAATAAAGCCAGTTAAACTGTGATTTGGGCTGAGACTGGTGACAGCTACGATCTAGAAACTGACACATGCACTGAATTCTAAAATCTCGTGCTGAAAGTAGTTGCCACGGGGCAATGCCTGAAGGTTTGGGTTGCGCTTCTTTCACATCTGCTGAGGACAGTTTGATATTTGGCAGAGCACAAACCAATGGAAAATGCGTCCACATCAAATATATTTTCTACCTGAATACGCGGAAGCTGCACATGCCTCTTACTTTGGATACTGACCGCGGCTTTACTTTTGAATCATACTTTTCGCAGTTAGTTTACTGTTAAGAGAGGCTTTTTCTAATTGGCATGTACTTCTAATTAGACACCAACATGTGCCAAGACAAACCTTGCATAGATAATAGATAATAGTTGATGCTCAATAAATGTTTGAATGAATGAACGCATGTCCCATGGGCTTTCATATCAAGAGCATACACTTTAAAAGAAAATTATTTTCACCAATTAGACATGGGTGCTTTTCATGATGTTTTTTTACACATATTCCATGATTGCATGTTCACTCTCTTCTTCCGATTTTCAAAAAGCAAGAGTACAGCAGAACAAGAGCTATAATATTTTACACAGTTTCCAATTTTATTCTATGCAGATCTCATATTTCCTCTTATAATTTAGACGGTACTTCTTTCATCATTTGTGCATTTCTCATGTCTAGGTCATTTTTTCAATCTGGACCCCAACTCAGCCCAACTTTCTGCATTTTGAGGAGTGACATCACTTCGAATGGGTGGAAATCAATATGTGAAAGCAGAAAACAACTTTATTCTTTGTGATCACTGTCCCTTCAAACACGTCCTATAGGCTATTTCTTTTCCGGCCCCTGCATTTATCAATTACTCTTAGAAAATAAAAAGCTTTATTTCAGTAATTAAAATGTCTAGCTGAATGTAGTAAGTAAAACTCTAAATTTCATTCAAGTGAATATTTCCCCGCTTGCCCAGCTCGAGTAGGCTTTAAGTGGGCAGCCTGCAGTGAGGGAGGGGTATAGTTAGCCTCTGTTTATTCTTTCCTCCTCCTGATTTTGCTCTTTAACTCTTGAACCTCAGCTCACACTACTCACTTTCTGTGGGTTAGGCCCAGAAAGAGTATGGATTCAGGGGGCAAAGGGACACTTACTTATGTTGAAAGTGTTCTCTGGATTAAGTGGATATTTATAGCTACTTCTCTGCCGGGGATTTGTGGTTTTTCTAAGCCTCCTCTGTTGGATATATATCTCATCGTAATTTCCAGGATGGTCAGTGCCTTGGGCCAACTGTTCATAACTTTACCCTTAGCCCTCAAGCATTGAGTTCGCCACACACGAACCTTTTAAGAGTCCCATCATCCCTTCTCTAAAACCTCCCCCTTTTTGGCCACAGTCTTTTTCAAGACTGCTTCTCCAGCTGGGTCCACATCTGTTCCAGGGAAAACTCTCTCACATTCTTTGGCCCTCACCATCAGTTGAAATAAGAATGCCTTCTGCTTTCTCTTTGCCTCAGTCCAATAATCTGTTTCTTGCCTTTAGAGTTCTCAAGCTTGAATCATGTCTTCTATCTCCCCCAACCTCCAAGGGACTTGAAGTTCTCCATTAGTCCCCCGAAACTCCTCTCACTAGGCTAAAGAAAAGGAAAAACTCCTATGTTCTTTCTTCTATGGGAGGAAATGAGAGTGGGGAAGAAAAATCCTGTGCTCCAGCAGCTTTCTCCAAATGATTTCTCTTTCATAGCTTCTTTGGCTTCAAAGTGTCTTATACTGGCTCTGAGACATTGTCGTTGGAAGTCCTAGCATAAGTGGTCGAGCACCTCACTTTCAAATGCGCAGGTACTTGGTACCTATGGATTTGTTCTTGAATTTTCAAGCTTAGCTGAAATTGAGCAGGAAGCATTTTATTTTAACATCCTATTACATATGTATATATAGATATTTTTATAACCCCTGCTCAATATCCTGTACTTGGAGAAATTGTATAAAACAATAATAGCAAATTTTTACATAGTATTTATTACATACATGCCAGGTACTGTTTTAATCCAGGCACTGTTTAATCCTTTTAAAAAATTTTTACCAGTATCCACATTTTTTTCAAAAGGTATAAAATATACGTGGTCAATATGGTTATTTTCATTTGCAAATGGAAGAGTTGGAAAGTATAAAGACCCGTACTTGACTTTATTTTAAGATTATCTACCATCAGATATCTCACACCCAGGCTTCTGCAGGTCTGGAATTCTCTTTCCACTGGATAGGAGTATGTAGTTAGAATCCCAGTTGATGATAACATATTTATTGTTTAAAAATCAAAATAGTCAAGTTTTTGGTCGTAAGGATTTCTGATTTTGGATTTCGTCCTTGGAGGAGGTCAGGATCTTCATGAGAGCTGGGATCTTGAATATTCTTCCAGTCATCAAAAAAGAAGTCCTTTTTTCTCATGCTCTGATTCCAATGATAATTTATTAATTTTCAGGTTTTTTCCCATTCAAGATCAATTGGAATACCAGTTTATTATAAAAAGTTAGAACTCAGGAACAGCCAAATGGGAGAGACGCCTTGGGCAATATAGAGAGAAAGAGACAAGGAGCTTCCATGCTTCCTCTGAGCCTGCTACTCTCCCTGTGCCTCTTGCTCACCAACTCAGAAGCTCTGTTTAATCCTTATAGCAACTCCATGAGGTAGATACAACTATTATTCCTATTTTTCCAGATGAGAACACTGGGGAATAGAGGTCTCTCAACTTGCCCCAGGTCACTCACAAGTAAGTGTCAGAGCTGGCATTTGAACCCATGTAGCAAAGCTACACGTGTTCTCCTGACCACCACATTATGTTGCCTCACATGCTGTGGTCGTGGGAGGGGCATCCTCTCAGGAGCTGGGCAGGGATGAATTCTAACCAGCTCTATTTGCCATGTGACTTTGGAAAAGTTAGTCTTACCTCTAGTTTCTTCCTCTGAAAATTGAGGATAATGCATTGGGATTTTGTATTTATGTGGCAAGTATCTGGGGGATTTGCTTCTTTCTATTCCTTCTTTACTCCCCTTTCTCTACAATACTAGCTAGATAGGCTCTTTACTTCAGTACTCTGGATCTGTCCAGTATGAAGATATTAAGCACTTCTCTAGCTTAGCAAGCAAACTGAGGTGGCATTTCTGTTCTGTTTAATGTACGGTCCTGTCTTTAAAAGAAGTAGGGAAGGTCTGCAAAGATATTTCTATATTTCTGGTCAAATGCAGACCTTGATTGAAGCTTCTCAGTTGTATATTCTTCTTCAGAGTAGTCCTGACATATTTGCATGAGCAGCGAGCTTTGGGGAAAGTTTTTAGCAGGATATGAGTGGTTCTGTCAGGAGCCTGGCAGTAAGCGAGACGGTACACAGGGACACCACGTCATTCTGGGACCTGGTCATAGGGGGTGCTATGGTGCTTATAAGTAGAGAAAAACCCACATTTCTACCTTCCTCTTGCTGAACATGTAAAAGTAGTACCATTTGTTGTCAAATAGATCTGGATTCAAACCCCAGTTGATCACCTACAAACTTCGTAAGACAGGTCAATCAATTTAGCCCTGCTGAGCCCTTTTCTTATTTATAAAATGGGACAATAATATTTACCTCTTAGGGTTGTAGTGGGGATTAAATATAATCAGGCCTTCTTAGAAATTAAGAGGCCTAGAACACCTCCATTTTAGAAAGTTCTAATAGAACAAAAAAATGAACAAATGCCAAAAATAGGGTTATAAAAACAATGGTGTGTTCTAAATGTTTACTTTTGACAAATTAATGGTCTTAGCACCCACAAATATGATGCAATATAATTCTGTAATTTATACGATAAGGATTTATACCAAAAAAGTTAGTTTATATTCCATGCGATGTAGTTTTATAAGGAACAAAAATTCCTGTCATTGTTTCAAAGTACCTGTCTTTAAAGTCTTTAGTATTCTAGTAATTTAGAAACTATTAGTTTTTAGAAATTTAGAAATTAGTAGTCTTTAGTATTCCTAATAATTTAGAAATACTGTACAAATTGGTATCTGAGGGCCCTCAAGAATGTGAGACGTGGGCCAAATGCTCTCCTGCCACCCTTGTTAGAGACCTCAGGCTCTGCTAAAGCTCCTGGTTCCCAGGAGGCACCCATGAACCTTAACCTTAATCCTCGTCGTCCCTTCTCCCCAGTTCCCTTTTTATGACTGCCACTAGAACAACAGTGAAAATGACTCACATGGTGCTTTAATAAATTTGGCCTTGACGCTCTTCCAGGGCCCCGTAACTTTGTTTTTCTTGCAACTTTAGATATTTTAAAAAATTACTTTCATTAGTTTCCTTGGCTTGGTGCAACAAGGAGACTAGAAATAGTCTCACTTTATTATTCTTCATCACCCACTTAAAAATTTTTTTATTGCCAAACAACTTTCCATTGTATGGGAAAGCCACATTTAGTGTATTTATTCATCAGTCAATGAACACTGGGTTGTTTCCACTTTTGTGCTATTATGAATAATGCTGCTATGAACATTCATAGATGAGCTTTTGCGTGGACATGTTTTCAATTCTCTTGGATACATACCTAAGGGTGAAATTGCTGAGTCACGTGGTAACTCTATATTGAACATTTTGAGGCATTACCAAACTGTTTTCCAAAGCAGCCGTACTTTTTAAAATTCCACCATTAACGTATAAGTTTTCTAGTATACTCATTTCCTTGCCAACACACGTCTTGTCATCATTTTGAGTATTCGCTATCCTAGTGAGTGTGAAGTGGTTGAGTTTGCATTTCCCTGATGACTAAATGATGTTGAGTATCTTTTCATTTATATGTAGTCTTTGGAGAAATGTCTATTCAAGTTCTTTGCCATTTTTATATTGGATCATTTGTAATTTTATTGTTGAATTGTAAGAGTTCTAAAAACTAGACTCCCATCAGATATATTATTTGCAAGTATTTTCTTTTTCCTTTCCTGATAGTGTTCTTAGAAGCACAGGAGATTTTACTTTTGATGAAGTCCAATTTATCTATCTATCTATCTATCTATCTATCTATCTATATCTATCTATCTATTTATCTATCTAGGTTCCTTGTACTTTACATGTTATAAAGGTTTTTCCTAAGAGTTTTATAGTCTTGGATCTAACATTTAGGTCTTTGATTCATTTTGAGTTATTTTCTGTATATAAAGTATGGGTCATCATCATCTTTTTTTTTTTTTTTCTCCTAGAAATATAATCTGTGTTCCCAATGGCATGACGTCAGGGAAGATGTAATTGCAGAACTGACCTCCCAGATCTGAGGGGAGTATAAAGCTGATAAGGCCCCTGGTAATGACCAAGTGTAAATGTGGCACCCAAAAGTGGTGCAGGCCATAGGGGAGCCTGGCTGACACTGTGATCAGGCTAGGATTGCTCGCTGCAGCCTGGGAATTTGGCTGCTTACAGTGGAGGTGAAAGTTTAGCACAGAAGAACTCTGTCCCTCTGACAAACTGAATTTATGAAAAGAATAGTTACAGAATCTTTCCAGCTGGTAATTGTACTTGCCAGCCAGTAGAATTAAATCATGACTCATATGTCTGCAATACTCCTTGCTGGTCTTTATGGTGATAAGCCCTCCAACCTCTCCTTTCTCTAATCTCATCTGCATCTCTTTCCAAAACAACAAGAGGCAGAGGTCAAGCTTCTACTGTTGCCCTACAGAGCTTTTGCCTTCTCTGCTGGAGACCCTCCATTTGGCCCTGAGTCACTCTCCACTCTGCTCAGTGTCTTGCTTTGGCCTTCAGGCTTCCTGATGGGTCAATCAAAGGAGAATCCTAGAAGTAGAGCAGAGACAGGGAGAGGCGAGGCAGGCATTGGTTCTCTGGGGTCCCTCCCTGTGGGTTGCTGCAGGCTGGCCGTGTCTTCTTAGCATAGCCCTGCCCATCTGCTGTGTGGTATCTGCTCCCTCCTTGCCCTTCAGACCTGTTCATCACCCTGGAGTGGGGCACCACTCTTGGGGTTATCTGTACCCTGTGCATACATTTGTCATTTATTAGGCTTTCATCAAATCATCCCACTCTTCCTGTACTTTCTTATAGAATTTGACCAATATACTTCCTCCCCAAGTCAGGCATTTGTGTGCTAAACAGGCCATATTCAAGATTTTCACTTTAAATTTGTGAAATGCATTTATTCATTCAGCGAATGTCATTAAAGTACCTATTATGGATGTGAGATGCCCATTATGAGCCAACTCATTTAGACACTGGGGACTTAGGGTGATTGAGATTGATAAAATCCCTGCTCTCAAGGAGCTTACATTCTGACAGGTGGACAGGCGATAATCAAATAAATATACATTATATCATTAGCTAGTGATAGGTGAGTAGAAACAGCATAGGCAAAGGGAACCAAAATGATGATGAGCGGTGATCTTTTAGATAGGATGAGCAGTCCCAGAAAGCCTCTGTGGAGAGGCTTGACTTAAGTGAAGAAGGCCCATGTGGCTATCTGGGAGAAGGGTGCTCCAGAAGAATGAACAGCATGCACAGAGGCCTGGGCATGGTTGAGGAGTGATAAGGAGACCAGCCTAGAAGTGAATGAAGCAGACACTAGGCAGGGGCCAGATTATGCAGGGGTTTGGGGCTACTATAGAGCTTTGAATTTCTTTCTCAACATAATGAAAGCCAGGGGAGGAGTTTAAGCAGAGGAGCGACATGATCTGACTCACAGTTTTAAAAAAGATCACCATTTGGTATGACCAGGGAAAAAGGGTGCCTAGATAGCACTGTCAAATAACAAAAATAGCACAATTTTGTAACCAGTTTGATGTCCTTTATTCAAAAGAAAACAATGCATGGGTTGGGGAGTACAGTGCCTCACCAGCAGAGGAGCACTCTTCCTGAGGGATTTTGGGCAAGAATGAGTTTTTAGAGTGTTAGAAGAGGCAATGAGGATACAAAGCATGATTGCCCAGGAGGTTGGGGATATCCTATATAAGACTAGCAGGTCCTATTTTCTCAGGTAAGGTAAGCTCGCTAAAGCTGAGTTGGAGGATTGCGATCAGTATACGTAGGTTCCTTGACAGGTGACAGGTGACAGTCTGACTTAGGTTTAGATTTGTGATGTGGGATGGGTCACTGGGGCGGCACACATTTTGTGGGTCCCCATACATGAATTACCTTTATAAATAACTAGCCATTGCCTTTTCCTGTTCCTCAGCCACATCCCTGTGTTCCAGGAGGCTGAGTATCTGATCTATACAAGTAATGTGACATGATGTCTATGACATAGGAATGTTCCAAGAGAGAGGCCCTCAGAAGATGACTGGATGCCCCCAAGAGACAGCAGAAATTACGCTAGCAGTGGAGGTGGGGATAAAAAAGAGAAGGATTGGAGAAAGATAAGCAAGAAGATTGTGAGAGAGGAGACAAGAGGGAACCTAGAGAAACAGATTGGTTGATGGCAGGGCAGTGTGGTGGAAGCTGATACAGAGAGGGGTGTTGTCGAGAATGTGTCATTTGGAGTCCAGCAGCCCTGGGTTTGAGTCTGGACACTATTGGTGAATTCCATGACCTTGAGCAAATTACCTCTCTTCTCTGAACTTGCTTCCTCATTTGAAAAAGGGGATGATAACAAGTACCATTTCAGATTCAATGAGATTGCATATATAAAGCACTTAGCAAAATGTATGGGACATAGTTAACACATATGGTTGAAATTTATAATAATTTAATGGTGATATCTGCTATCCTGTGTCCCCCAAGACTTCTAGCCACACTAGGTCACCTGTCCTTTAACATTCAAATAAAAAGAGGGCGCCTCATTCCACATGCTAGGCAAAGCCAAAGCCGCCACTTTCTCTGAGTGACCCATTCCCTCTCTCACCTCTCTCACATGTTTCCTTTGGCCACAAGTCACTCTGTGCATGGAATCCAGACTCTTCTTGATTTCCCCAAAGCACCAATATCTCACAGAGTTATGCACAGCAAATTTTACTGAGGGCTTGGCACAGTATGGCAACAATTAAAAATTATAGATTGGTCACTGCTGTTGATAAAATTTCCTCAGCCATTCCATACACTGGGAATGTCTCACTGACCTTTCTCAACCCCTTACTATTTCTACAGTGTCCCAAATTTTTTCATGAAGTTATTCCTCTCTGATTAGGCCATTTTTAATGTATAAATAATTTTTTTTTGTTAAACCGAGAATTCATCTTAATTTAGATCTCTTCCATGAAAATGCACAGGAGAAGATGAGATTATTATATTCTTTTTAGCATAATCTAATTGTTAGGCATACGTTTTTTAAATGGAGGAAAGCAGTATATATTTATGATTATGTTGCTGTGTGCCACCCCTCAATCACCTGCAGAAATGTACAGTTAGTGTTTTGTTGCAAAGAGTGGAAATTTCCTTTCTGTTAGTAAACGAGGCACCTGGGATATCATAGGAACAGAAACTCGTGTTTACTGAATACAAGAAGCAAGAAGCAAGGGACATAAGGCTATCAACACCTGAAAAGCTGGGAGGAAGCAAAAGATCTCCCCTTATCCTCTTTGGTAGCAAGAAAGCAGTCAACCTTTCAACACAGGAGAACCAAACGCTTGATACCTTTGTAAACACACAAATGTGCTTCTCTTGATCCCTTAGATGGCTGCCAATTGACCACCAAATAAAGCCCCACGCAGCCCCCATGGAATCCCACGTCTCTGCTGCGGTGTTCCACGGACGCCTCCCTGAAGACACTGCACGGCCCCATTTCGCTTTGCTCATGCTCTTCCTTTTGCCTGGGATAGTGATACCACCCCGTTTTTATTCTAACAAAAAGATTCAAATCCTAGTCCGTGCCGCCACTTTCACAAAAGCTTTCCCCGATTTCTCTCTACTTCATAGATCAAGAATTACTAATTTAAGAATTGCTACAACTAATATAGGTACATGCTGCTCTATTTTGTCCTCACAGACGTACCTATATTAAGTCCCCAGTAGAATAAGGTCCTCAAAAAACAAACAAACAAACAAACAAACAAAAACATTGTGAACCATATTCACAGTGCATGGAGAATAGCCAATAAATATTCATTGACTATTTCATTCATTTCATTCATTCATTTTCTATTGCTACATAAGAAAGTATTGCAAATTTAGCAGCTGAAAACAACACACATTTATTGTCTCAGTTTCCATGGGTCAGGAATCTGGACAAGTCTTAGCCGAGTCTCTGCTCAGGGTCTCTGCAATTAAGACATCGACAAGGGCTGAAGTTTTTAGCTAAGGCGTGGGCTCTCTCCCAAGTTCATGAGGTTTTTGGCAGAATCCATTTCCTTGCAGCCATAGAACTCATGGCAGTTTGCTTCTGTGAGGCCATCAGGTGAGAGGACACTTTGATGCCTCAAGTCTCTGACCTCCAGACCTCTTTTAAAGGGCTCACTTGATTAGTCAGGTCTACCTAGGGATAATCTCCCTTTTGAGTAACTCAAAGTCAGCCCATTAGGAAACTTAATTACATCTGTAAAAATCTTCTTCTTCTTTGCCTCGTAATGTACCTAGTCATAGGAGTGATATCCATTATTCGCAAGGCCTGCCCACACTCAAAGGGGAATACACAGGGCATGCACATCATGGGGCAGGCATTTGGGGAGCCACTTTAGAATTCTCCTACCACAAATATTTTTTGGGGAAATATGGCCTTAGTAGAATGTTTTCTACTTGTTTGCGTCACAAGATTCAAAATTACTTCAAAATAGTAGGAAAAACTTCAAATTAATGACTATTTTAAATGTGAAAGTCTTTAAATAATGTCTATGAAAGAAGATAGAATTTCTCCATCATTTTTTGGTAGATTGAAAATGAAAACAATAATTATTTTGAATCATTTTATTTGCTGTTAATATGTTGTTTAGAGTTGGTTCATTGGTTATATTTATGTTGTTTAGAGTTGGTTTCAATTCATTTTATTTCATCTAGAACAAGAATACAAAAATTTCCTATGTAAGTGACAGAGTGAGTTTGTTAACTAACAACTCATGAAACAGGCTAAATAACTGTTTAAACACTACATAGATTGAGGAACATGACAGAACTATGGCAAAGATTTTGTCTTCTATGGAAAGGCTAATGCCTCTAGCAGGGCACTAAAAGCAGCCACAAAAAGTCCTTAGTTTAATGAGCTCAAAACACAGTTGTCATTTCCGTCTCAGAATTCTACCCAATTTTTATTCAAATATACCCACCAAAGTTGGAGTGGTGAAATGCTATCAGTTTCTTAAACAGCCAGGAGGAATCCAATGGTAGGAATGGAGGCTGTTTCTTCTATAAGGGAGGCTGTTTCTTCTATGAGCTTTGGGGGAGCTCAGTTATGACATAACCATCTTTAAATCAGGTTTGCTAAAGGACTAAGGACAGAGAGAAAATTCTGTTAGTTCAGTTTATGAGGAGAACATCTCAACAGGGGATTTGAAAGAGGAACTAGTCAAAACCTAATGTAATAATAGATGGAGTATATTAAAAAACAAAGGATGGCAATTTAAAGATGATTTTTAAAAAAGCTCTAAGTTCAAATATTGAATACTTTCTCTGGGAAGATTTGTTGGGCCCTGTGAACATGTACTCTACATTTATTTATATGAACATTGTTGGTGACTAGCAGCTAAAATATGTTTATATAAATTTTTTCCAATGTGATTGGAAGGGCAGATCCAACGAAAGCCAGGTGTTGGCAATTCTGCTTTCTTTTGCATCTACCGCCCACCGGCCTCTGTGTTCTGCAGAGACCCGGTCATAGAGTCAGAGGCAGGAATTTATCACTCCATCCCTGACTTCCTGCTCCAGAATATAGATAGATACACACAAATAGAGAAAGAATGTGTGATTGAAAATCTCCAAAGCTGGAATGACTCCTGGGGAACTTGGCTGAGGCGTAGGAAGAAGTGTGTCAAATTCTCATGCCTTACCTCACACGCCCGTGAAAAGTCCTGTTTCTAGCGGTGAGCAGAGCACATGACCACTTTTCAATTTGTACTTAAAAAAAATGTGTACTTATGAAATAGTTCAATACCTTGAGTGAGCCTGGAAGTAAATGAAGCTGGCAGCTCTTCCTCTCATCTCTGTCTGATGTTAATTTAATTAAGTCTTGCAAAAGGATTTCATTAGTTTGTTTGAAAACAAAAACTACAGCCTTGCTATTTTTGTCATTCATTATGATAATCACAAAGCGTAACCTTTTTTTTTGCAAACACTTTATTTAAACAAAATGACGAAACACCCACAGGTCATGTTGGAGTAGTTATTACTTGTGCTTATTCATGAACTTCTCACTGCAGAGGTGGCTCTGCAGGAACCACCTGTGAGAGGCTACGTGCAAAAAGACTGACTCCTGATCAAAACGAACATGCTGATGGAGGCCAATGACAGAAAAATGTGTCTTTAGTTTGTTTGACAGGGAATGATATAGCACATGTTGCCCTATAATAGAGCCAATGATGCCAGTTATAAACTGTCACTGATATTTCCACCAAATTGTCATCTAATATGTGACGGGTTTAGAGTTCAGAGAAAGTATAGATGTATATCTTTGAGATGGAAAATGGACTCTACACTCACTCTATGTAGTTTGTGGATGGGAATATTAACCGTCCCTTAAGTTTCAGCATGACCCAAGCCCAACCACCAACCCTCCGACGGTGCTCCCCAGTGTTCTCCTAGCCTCGAGACTACATCATGGAGTTCTCGGATTCAACACTTCTCATTTTGCTTTTTCTCAGTCCTTCCTTCTCTCTGTTTTCGCAATTGGTTGCAGGCCACTTATCCCTTCACATCTGAACGACTTCAGGTACCCATCCAGCTAGGTCCACCAAAGGCTGCCATGCTTGTCTTTCTTCAACATCGCTTGGGATCATGTCACCTCCTGCTCAGAAACCTGCAAAGATCTCGCATTTCCCATGACATCACACCCAGGCATCTTGACTTGTCTTGCAAGGCCCTCTCCAAACTAGGTTAATTTTACTTATTTAATCTCCACTTACTTATTCCACTGACCTTCATTATGTCCCATCACTCCAGTGAGCCCTGTCCCTTTTGTCACTTGATCGCTTTCCTTCAGGCTGTTCCCTCACCTGGAATGCCATTCCTCAGCTCTTTCTCATTAAATCTATCTTTTCCTGTTTCCTTCCTGCAGTCTTCAGGCACACCCTGACTGGTCTCTTACTCTTTGAACTCTTAAAGCATTATGTCTCTTCTATACATTTTAGCATTTAATATATGCCTGCCTGCATGTTGGTTGTTTTTATAGACAAGTCTATAAGCTTCTAGAAGTCAAACTAAGCCTCATATTCTCTATCCCTCATATAATCAGTACATCGCAGTTACCATATAGAAGATATTAATTGTTTCATGGTTTTTTTTTTCTGTCCAGGTTAGGTCAGTAAAAATAATTCTTATTTTCAGTTTATGTTGTCAAGTATATGTATAGCTATGGTACCAAATAAATGTTTTCTATATAAATGATTGCCACAGAATTCATTAATAATAGATTATAAGAATTATATCTTCTCCTGGCCTTAAAACTTCTTTAGAAAGAATGAAGGAAGAAGCCCAGAGTTAGAGTACATGCATTTTAAGTATTAATTCAAATGTCAGCTCTTTAATAAAGCACTACATGAGTCATCCATAAATGGGAGCTATCATCCTATGCCCACTGCCATCCTGTGCATACCTCTAAACAATATCACCTTGTATTGTATTCACACATCTGTCCTCCTTCCCTCCCTTTTACCCCAAACTGTGAGTTCCTTGATGACAGAGACTATTTCTTTTAATCCCTGAATCTGCAGAAACTGATTATAGAGCTGGCAACCAATAAAACCTTATTGAATGAATAAAATGAATTATGAGAGCCCTCATGTAACATGAGTGTGATATTCTATAAGTACAGTTACGGTTGGCAAATAAATACTTAGTCTTAAAATAAATAAACCTTTTATATTTTTAAGTGATTATTTAGTATAAGTGGGGCTGTGTTTTGTTTTGTTTTTGTTTTTTGTTTTTTACTTTTAGGAATTTTCACTCTCAATCCATTCCAAACATATCTTCTTACATAGAGAATTACAGAGGAAATTACAGCTGAGTTTAGACCAGAGAAAGTGAATTGTTTCTTGCCAAGCCTAGAGAAATTTGTAATATATTTTTAAAATAGGTGTAGCTATCTACTTCTATAACTTTTCTTAAGAATAGCACTCTTATCAAAAAACAAAAGAAACAAATAAACTGTTTTTTTTTTAAATGGGTGAAGAACTTGAAGATACATTTGTCCAAATAAGACATACAAATGGCCAACAAGCATATGAAAAAATGTTCAACATCGCCAGTCATTAGAGAAATACAAATCAAAACCACAAATTGATATTACCACCTCACATTCATTAGGATGACCACTATCAAAAACTAAATACAAGTGAACACATGGAGAAATTGGAACCTTTGTACACTATTGATGGCAATGGAAAATGGTAGAGCTTCTATGGAAAAAGTTATGAAGGTTCCTCAAAAAATTAAAGATACAATTACTATTTGATGCAGTAATTCCACTTCTGGGTATTATATCCAAAAGAACTGAAGGCAGGCTCTGAGAGAGATCTTTGCATGCCCATGTTTGTTACAGCATTATTCACAATGGCCAAGAGGTGCACACAACCCAAATGTCCATTAACAAATGAATAGATAAACAAAATGCAGTATAGTCATACAATGGAATATTATGCAACCATAAAAAGGAAGAAGTCCTGTCTCATACTAGAACATGGGCAAAACTTGAGGAATTATGCTTATGAAATAAGCTAGTCACAAAAAGACAAACATTGAATACTTCCACTTATATGAGATACTTAAAGTAGTCAACTCACAGAGACAGAAAGGAGAATGGTGGTTTTCAGGGGCTAGGAAGAGGGGAAATGGGGAGTTGTTTTTCAGTAGGTAGAGTTTCAGTGTTGCAAGATGAAAAAGTTTGAGAGGTCTATGGCACAACAGTGTGAATGTAGTTAACACTACTGAACTGTACACTTACAAATGGTTAAGATGGTATATTTTATGTCATATGCTTTTTACCAGAATTTAAAATTAAAAATATAAAAAAGAATAGCACTTCCCATATATATTCACCATCATTCAATACATAATTGCACACTGACATGAGACAGCCAGTAGGTGCTTAATAAATATTTCTAATATTGATGGTTATGATGAAAAATATAGGAGAGCATTTTTTCTGATTTATGTCACTTAATAATAAAGACATAAGTAATTGATTGATCTAATAGTATTATGACTATTTTATTGAAGAATGAAACTTGTTACTAAATACTGAAAACTTCTGATAAGACTTGTACAGGTTAGAAACGATTGGAGCAAATGTTATGATAATTACTGAATTGTATTTATTATTGAATAGAGGTATCAAGTATTTGGGTTTTAATGAAGTGACATAATTTTTGCCTTTTATTGTTATGATGCATGCTTACATTTTGTGTAACATTGCATGGCATGTGGCCTACAGGCTATAATTTATATCTTTAAAAAAAAACTAAGTAAGAGCTGGAATTAAAACAAGACATAACAAAAAGTCAGCATTTAAAAAGTTGACCTAGATCACTAGACAAAAAAAAAAAAAAAGAAAATTAAAGCTAAAGTATCTTTCTTGCTCTGTCTACTTCCTATCTCTTGTAATCGGGTTTTCCATATAATTTAATGCAGGCAGGGCAACTTTCCCCAACTTCCTCTGCTGTCCTTTCAGCAATTTTGGTTCAATGTCACACCCCAAAAAAGGGCACACCTCTTTAACACTTTCAACTCTTGAATCAAACACACCCTTATTAAACATGCTTTTCCCATAAACAGTCAGTATCTGTCATTCGGCTCAGCCTCTGGGAGAGAGCGGTAGTGCCAGCAGGTGAGCTGGTGAGAGTTAAACAGGGTAGGCTGGAAGGCAGAGGACGAGCCAGGGCTATTTTGAAAAAGAAGAAGATTGATATTGGTAATGCCTGCACGGCTACATTTTTACTTCTCGTAACCGCTTGATGTTTCTCTAGAAAGGGAAAAAGAAGCTACATCATGGTAAGAAACTACCTGGAGTTTTGTTATCTCTTTCCTGAGCAAGACTTTGTTTTGAACTTTTATGGTATTTATTAATGACATCAATTAACTTCACAATGTGTTTATTGTCTAGACGTGGCATAGTTCTGGGCTTAAAATTGTAAGCAGTGTGAGTAGAAGGACTATGATGGAAGGCTGAGTACCCTGGAGACTTTGGCTTGAAGTAGAAATGAAAATGCCTAGCATGTGATCTTTTAAAAAAAAATATTGCAGGTAATCTTTGAACAGGTTACTCTTGTTAAATATATTTGAGTTGGTTTCATCAGCCATTCTTACAGTGTCAGTTCTATAGACCTGTTGTTGGGTGTGCGGTGCTATAAAGAACTTAGTTCATCCTTTTTTCCCCTTGAGTTAAAAAAAAAATTTTTTTTGCTCCCCACCCCTTTTCCAAATGTCAAAAGCAAACTGATGTCCAGCCCCTTGGAAGAAACTAGTCAGGAATATTGTAATAAGAGTCAGGAATGATCTTTATTTTTCTTCACAGTAAAAGAAAATAGAACTCTGTTACCCATTCTTTTAAAATGTAGGTTATCTTTCAAATGTGTTCTGCAATAGGCGTTGTCCCCATAACAAGTTATTATGTATTGCACATACTTTCCCCAAACAAGATTTTATTAGGACGTAGAAATTTATGAAAGCTTCTTACAACCCTATCATTCTAGAGGTGCTATAGCTTAAAGCGATTTATGAGAAAAAAGCAATCTTGTAAACTTTTAAGAAAAAGAAATTTATATAGGGTCTATTAAACTTTGCTCACTAGTTTGATCATAGAGGCATAAATACAAAGCCCAACTTAATGTTGGGCATTATTGCCATGATTTTCTTTGTTAATACTTTCCCCCATTCTTTGATATTTTAGAAGCAATGGCTTAATAACTACACCGACAAATAGTCTTTACACTGAGATCGGAGCTCCTAATCATTCCCAAGATAGCTTAACAGAATTAATACCTTGTATTTTTACAAAAAATGCCTTTTGAAAATGATTTTCCAAATTAAAAAAAAGTTTAAGAGCATCATGACTATGAACCTTTGAAAAGCATGTTAAGTGTTTCCTAAGTGAAATTTCTGATAGTTCATTATTTTATTAAGGCTTAATTATAAATATCTTTAAACGTGTACTATTGGATTAATTTAATAATAGCTTACGTACACCAATAAGTAAGCTTGGAGCAGGGGGGGAGGGCTGCCGGAGGACGTATGTTGTCCATGCTGATACTTTTGAAGGTTGTTTCTCCCGTGGGTTTCCTGCAATACGAGATAAAGGTGCATGGAAGGCACTGCAGAAAGTAATAACATAGTGGCTAGTGAGGCGACATTTTCATTTTCATTCAAATGTTGAAATGGGCAGGAACCTGCTGCCTCTGTCTCCAGGCGTAATCGGAACTAGGGCAGTTCTCATCCTGGGCGCACAGACTTGTCCACCTCAAGCCTGTACAAGAACAGTGTTGCAAAATGCAATCCAAACATGCAAGCCGAGGCAGAGAGAAGGCAACCAAGGCTCCTGCTGCCTGCCAGCAACAGAGTGATGAGGAGTGATGAATGTTTTACTTTACAAAACTGAAGGAGCAGCAACTTTCTCAGATTCCCCAGGACAGTCTAGTGGAGGAGTGAAGAATAAGACCAAAGTCTATGGGAGGAAAATCAGTGGATCTCTCTGAGGCAGGAAGAAGTGAGTGGAGGCCCAGAAGACCCAGGGATGAGAAAAAGGTATTAGACACTGAATGAAAACCATAATTTTATAGGCCCAGTGAGCTGAAGTGTGAACGTCTCCCCAGTTTGGCAGTTCTGTGCTGTTCTCTGGGCTCTCTTGGAGCTGCCCCTTCCAGCTCCTACAGCTTGATCTCTACCATCTATTTCCAGTCCTTGCGCCTCCTCCTCCTCCCCAGCTTTCTTTCGTGCACTGGTTGCCTCCAGGTTCTTTCTGTGTCTGAGGTTAACTACCTGCTTTCACCCTGAGAGTGTGTGTGTGTGTGTGTGTGTGTGAGAGAGAGAGAGAGTGAGAGAGAGAGAGAGAGAGGAGTGAGTTAAGTGCAGCCAAAAGGAAAAGAGCAGGGAATGGAAGAAGAGTTGGCACGAACATTACTGTGCATCTCCTGGTCCTACCAGCTGTGCATGACCTTGGCAAATCACTTTTCACACTGCAGTTTTTATCAAGAGTAAAATGAGGATGGTTACCACCTTACAGGACTGTTTCAGAGCCCCTATTATGAGTCTAACATCTCTTCAGATGTTTTCCTCAGAAGAGAAAAATAAAAGGCCAATAGTATATAAAACATGTTCGATGCCATTAGAAAGCAAAAAAATGCTTTATTGTAAAACATAGCATATACCAGAAAAGTGTATAAATATAAATGTGGTATAATGAATAATTATAAAGCAAGCACCTGCATAACTAGGCACACAGGTCAAAAAATAGCATGTTGCCGCCACCTCTTAAGTCTCCTGGGGTCTCTTTCTGATCAAACCCCCCTCTCCTCCCTCACCAACAGGGCCAGCACTACAGTGGGGGAGTGGGATGCTTGCCTCAGAGGGAAGATTAAGAGGGTGCCAAAAACTTCAGTAAATCAAGATAATCAATATTTTTTTTGCAATATTTTTTAAAATAAAAAGTTAATGAAAAATCCATGATGATTAAAACGTTAGAAATTTAAGACAGGATCTGCACCATAAGAGAGAAGCACTATCTTAACTGTTATAGTCCACATCTTTCTTTATAGTTTTACCACCTATGGATAGATCCCAAGACAATGCAAAATCGTTTTCTTGTTCTCAAATTTCATGTAAACAGAATATATTACTATGTGTTGGATCCTTTTGATCGACTTTGTTATAAAATTCACTCATGGATTATGTGTAACTGAAGTTCACTCTTTTCTATTGCTGTATTCTATTTTATGAATGTACCCAACTTACCTTTTTTTTTTTTTTTTACTGTTGATGGGATCTGGATCTGGGTCTGTTTCTTGTTGGGGGATATTACAAGCATAGCTGCTAGAACATTCTTGTGCATATGTTCTGGAACAATGTTCAGGAGCTTTGGAGAGCAGCAGTATTCAAAGTCTGGGGACTCTTGAGGGTTCCTGAGATCTTTTGGAGGCGTCCATAATAATGTCAAAACTATTTTCATAATAATGCTAAGATGTTATTTGCCTTTCACTCTCATGCTCTCACAGTGTACGGTAGAGAGCCAGAGGCAACATGACAAGCAACAATGTCTTTCTTGCTTTCATGATTAATGGAATGTGTTGTTGAACTTTAAAAATTGTTCCGTTTTAATTTCTAACCTGATAAGTGTTGATCGATACAAACTACATAAACAAAGGCTCTTGGATCCTTAATTTTTAAGAGTGTTAAGGGGTTCTGGAACCCAAATTTTGAGAACTGCTGCTCTAGGGAATAGAGGAGAGGAATTGCTTGCTCATAGGATTTGCATAGTTTCAGTTCTGTTAGATGACGCCAAAGTGTTACCAAAGTAGTTGTACCAGTTTACGTTCAGTCACCAGTATCCGACAGTTCCTATTGCTCCACAGCCTCTCTACTACTTAAAAGTATTTTTTAAAAATTATTTTTTCAGTCTGGTGGATGTGTGAAGATATCTCATTGTGATTTTCCTTTTCATTCTCTTGATTACTGATTAGGAACATATCCTATGGGAATAATTAAGGATATATGTAGAAATAAGTTATAAATATGTCTTCTGAAGCCTGCAATGCATCAAAAATAAAAACTATAGGAATTGTGATACATTAACATGGTGGAAGAAGTGTAAACATTAACAGTATTATTATAGAAATATATCTATTGGCATGAATTCAAAGAACAATATACTAAATAGCATATACAAAATGGTATTATATAATGCCTTTTTAAAAAGTCAGAAAGAAGAAAATAGTAATAGTGCTGTCCTGGAATGGAAAAATAAAGGATAACTTGTATTTCTTCATTGTACTTATTTATCTGACTTTCAAATATTAATATGTATTTCTTTTATTTTCGTCTATGGTTTCTTTTTTCATTCCCTTTCTCTTCCCCCAGATAATGTGCTAAGTGTTTTATAAACATTTCATTTGATCCTCAAAAAAATCCAGAGGATGAGTATTTCAAAAACTAGATTTTGGGGGAATCATTTGAGAAGGCTAGACACCAGCCTTTATTTCTGTCCGAGAAGTATTCACTAAGGAGTTCAGGAATAATTCATTGCCCCAAGCCATTGGCTGTTCCATTATACACTGCTGTCTGACGCTGACTTGATGGCTGGGAGAGTAAAGAATTTCTGAAAACATGGTTTATGTACCTATTGTTTACCATGCATTGGGGGAGGGGGAGGGACACAGGGGTGACCAAAACTACATTTTTGTTCTCATGAAGCTAACATTCTATAAGGAAAGACAGGCAATGAAGTATAGCAATAAATATGAAGTACAGTTCAGGTAATGAAAAGTCCTATAAAGAAAAATAAAAGAGGATAAGCTTATAGAAAGTGAGGTGCTGTTTTACATAGAATGATCCAAAGGCATTCTCTCTAACCAGTTGCATTTTTCTGTACATTATGATCTGGCGGGGAAAGTTTTTTTAAAAGGTAGATTTCTGTTTGTCACATTGAAGAATGAGGGCTCAAGCAATGATATGCCAAATTCTGCTGACACATTAACTTTCTTACAAACTGCATCTGATACAGCTATTCTCATCTTCATCTCACCAACTGAGAATCATAAATTAATTTTATTACTTACTTAGTTTCTATAATTTAAACTTGGGCTATAAAACATCAGCAAAAATAGCAGACTATTAATTATGTCAACCATCACTGTCTTAGGGTACTCTGTGATTTTCACAGTATGTTCATATATCATTTCACATGAATTTCTCAATACCAATGACAGAGCAGACTTTTTTTAAAATTTATTTTTATGGCAACATTGGTTAACAAAATCCAATAAGTTTCAGCTGTACATTAACAGTAAGGCATATATATATGTGTACACACACACACACACACACACACACACACACTGTGTGTTCACCTCCCACAGTTAGATTTCTTTCTGTCACCACATACTTGACTCCCTTTACCCGTAATCTCCCCTCTCCTCCCCCACCCCATACTTTCTGGTAACCACTAGTCCATTGCCCATGTCCATAAGTCTCTGTTTGTCCTGTTCATTTGTTGCTTTTAGGCTTATATCCCACATATAAGTGATATCATGTGATTTTCAACTTTTCTGTCTGGCTTATTTCGCTTAGCGTGATTATCTTGAGGTCCATCCATGTTGTCGCATATGGCAGTATGTCATCACTTCTTATGGCTGAGTATATTTCATTGTATATATGTATCACAGCTTCCTTATCCAATCATCTATCATAGGACACTTCAGTTGCTTCCATGTCCTGGCCACTGTGAATAATGCTGCTATGAACATCTGTATGCAAATATCTTTTTGGATATGGGTTTTCAAGTCTTTGTGTAATACCCAGCAGAGGGATTGCTGGATCATATGGTAGATCAATCCTTAGTTTTTTGGAGAAACCTCCATACTGTTTTCCATAGTGGCTGTACCAATTTGCAGTCCCACCAACAGTGTATGAGGGTTCCTATTTCTCCTCATCCTCTCCAACATTTGTTATTACTTGTCCTGTTGATTATAGCTATTTTAACAGGTGTGAGATGGCATCTCATTGTGGTTTTGACCAGCATTTCCCTCAAAGCTAGCAATGCTGAGCATCTTTTCAAAGTTTTTCTTGCTATTTGTATGTCCTCTAGGGAGAAGTGTCTGTTCAGGTCCTCTGTCCATTTTTTAATTGGATTATTTGTTTTTTTGTAGTTATTGAGTTGTATAAGTTCTTTATATATTTTGGATATGAGGCCCTTATCGGAGGCATTGCTTGCAAATATATTTTCCCATTTGGATAGTTGTCTTTACCTTGTTGATGGGTTTTTTGTTTGTTTGTTGTTTGTTTGTTTTTTTGGTTTTTTTTTGTTTTTTTTTGTTTTTTTTTTTTGTTTTTTTTTTGCTGAGCAAAAGCTCTTGAGTTTGATGTAGTCCCATTCATTTATTATAGCTTTTACGTTCCTTGCTTTGAGGTCAAATTCATAAAATCTTCTTTAAGCCCAATGTTTCTGAGTTTAGTTCCTATGTTTTCTTCTATGCATTTTATTGTTTCAAGTCTTATATTCAGGACCTTAATCCATTTCGAGTTAATTTTGGTGTGTGGTGATAGACAACAGTCTAGTTTCATTCTTTTGCAGGTGGCTTTCCAGTTTTCCCAGCATCATGAATGTTTTTGGCTTTTTGTTGAAAATTATTTGCCCATATAAATATGGGTTTACTTCCTGGACTCTTGATTCTGTTCCACTGGTCCGTGTTTCTGTTTTTCTGCCAATACCATGACGTTTTGATTACTGTGCTTTGTTGTATAATTTGAAGGCGAGCAGAGTGTTGCCTCCAGCCTCATTCTTTTTTTCAGGATAGCTTTGGCAATTTGTACTTCCATACAAATCTGATGGGTTTTTATTGTTGTTCTTCTGTTTCTTTAAAAATGCCAATAATTGTGATGGGGATTGCATTAAATTGTATAATGCTTTAGGTAATATAGTCATTTAACTATGTTGATTCTTCCAATCCAAGAACATAGAATATCTTTCCATTTCTTTGTATCTTCTTCAATTTCTTTTAATAGAGTGTTATAGTTTTCATTATATAGGTCCTTCACGTGTTCGTTAGATTATTCCTAGGTATTTTATTCTTTTTGTTGCAATTGCAAAAGGAATTATTTTTTCCACTTCTTTTTCTGACACTTTGTTATTAGAATATAGGAACACTATGGATTTTTGAATGTTGATTTTGTATCCATAGACTTTCCTGTATTTGCCTATTGTTTCTAGTAGTGTTCTTGTGAAGCCTTTAGGGTTTTCTATATAGAGAATCATGTCACCCACAATAATGATAGTTTGACTTCTTCGTTTCCTATTTGGATGTTTTATATATTCTCTTGCCTGATAGCACTCGCAGGATCTCAAGTTACATTGAATAATAGTGGCGATAGTGGACAGCCTTGCCTTGTTCTGATCTTACAGGGAAGGTTTTTAGTTTTTCACCATTAATTATAATGTTGGCTGAGGGTTTGTCTTATATGGCCTATTATGTAAGTTACTTTCCTTCTATACTGATTTTGTTAATGTTTGATCATAAATGGTACTGTATCTTTTGATGGCTTTTTCTGCATCTATGATATGATCATATGATTCTTTTTAAATTTTTGTATGTAATATATCACTTTATTGATTTGTGCCCTGGGATGAAGCCCACTTGATCATGGTATAATCTTTTTAATATGTTGCTGTATTTGTTTCGCTAGTATCTTATTTAGGTTTTTGCATCTGTGTTCATGAGAGATATTGGTCTGTAGTTTTCTTTTTTGTGTGTTATCTTTACCAGGTTTTGGTATCAGAGTAATATTGGCCTCATAAAATGAGTTGGGAAGTATTGCTCCTCTTTGATTTTTTGGAAGAGTTTGAGGAGAATAGGTATTAAATCTCTTTGAATGTTTGGTAGAATTCACTGGTGAAGCCATCTGGTCCTGGACTTTTACTTTTTGGTAGGTTTTTGATGATTGTTTCAATTTCCATACTGCTGATGGTCTATTTAGATTTTCCAGTTCTTCTTGATTCAGTCTAGGAATTGTATTTTTCTAAGTACTGGTCCATTTCTTCTAGGTTATTAAATTTGTGTTATATACTTTTTCATAGTATTCTTATGATCCTTTGTATTTCTGCATGTCAGTTTAATTTCCCTCTTTCATCCTGATTTTGTTTTTTGTGTCCTTTCTCTTTTTTCTTTAGTGAGTCTAGCCAGGGTTTGTCAATTTATTAACCTTCTCAAAGAACCAGCTCTTTGTTGCATTTATTTTTTCTTTTTTTTTTTTGTTTGTTTTCAATTTCATTTATTTCTGCTCTAATTTTGATTATCTTTCCTTCTGCTGACTTTAGGCTTCATTTGTTCTTCCTTTTCTAGTTTTTTAAGATGGGTTCATTCTTGTTTTTGGAGATAGGCCTGTAATGATATGAACTTTCCTCTTATGACTGCTTTTGCCATGTCCCAAAAGTTTTGATATGTTGTACTATCATTATCATTGTTTCTATGTATCTCTTGATCTCTCTTTTTATTTCTTCTCTGACCCAGTTATTCTTCAGTAGCATGTTGTTTAATCTCCATGTATTTGTGGTTCTTCCTGCTTTCTTTTTGCAGTTGATCTCTAGTTTCAAAGCATTATGATCAGAGAATATGGTTGGTATGATTTCAACCCTCTTATATTTGTTGAGGCTATCTCTGTGTCCCAGTATGTGGTCATTCTTGAGAATGTTCCATGTGCACTAGAGAAGAATGTATAAGCAGCTGTTTTGGGATGGAAAGCTCTGTAAATGTCAATTATGTCCAGTTGGTCTATGTTCATTTAAGGATGTTATTTCCTTATTGATTTTCTGTTTGGATGATCTGTCCATATCGACAGTGGGGTAAGGTCCCCTACTATGATAGTGTTTTGGTCTGTTTCTCCTGTTAGTAATGCTTTATATTTTCGGGTCCCTGATTGGGAGCATAGATATTAATAAGTGTTATGTCTTCTTGGTGCATGATTCCCTTTATCATTATGAATCCCTCAGTATCTTTCTTTACCTTTTTATTTTGAAGTCTATTTTGTCGATATTAGTACTGCTCTCACTTTTCTCTGAATGCCATTTGCTTGAAATATCATTTTCACCCTTTCACTTTGAGTTATATTTGTCTTTGGAGCTGAGATGTGTCTCCTGGAGGCAGCATATGGTTGGGTTTTGTTTTTTGATCCATTCTGCAATTCTGTGCCTTTTTATTGGTGAGTTCAGTCCATTTACATTTAGGGTGATTATTGAAATATGAGGTCTTCTTATAGCCATTTTATCTTTTGCTTTCTGGTAGCTCAGTGTTTCCATTGTTCCTGTCCTTGTGTTCTGTTTTCTTTATTTTGGTTGGCTTTTGTGGTTTTCCTCTGGTTCTTCTTGTTTTATGTTATATACTTCAGTTCTGAATCTTCTTGTGTGGTTACCATTACGATATGTAAAGGATAGTTATTACATATACAGTTGTCCATTTTCTTATGCACGTGCCTTATCTCCATTCTCCTTTGCAAGTTTGGATCTTTGAGTCCTCCGAGCAGGAATTTTTGAGAGCATAAATTTTTGATCCTTATTTAATAGTGTTCCTGTGTTCCCTTCATGACAACATGCGTTCTGCGTCTTTGAAAAGCATTACTAAGAAGTCAGTAATTCTCACAAGAAATTACAGAAAACTGAGATATTTCCGGGAAGTGTATATTAAATTGGGAAAATAAAGATTATTCCATTTCCTTGAACTAAATCCACTATTTTCTGTCATACTTTAATGGTGGTTACATTAACCTTGAGTTATGAAGTCTCGAGGACACTAGCCCTTTCAGAGGCAGCCTAGAGTCAACAGTGCTCTGTCGGAGGGATTTCGCTCTTTATAGAGCGGCCACCTACAAGTTCCCCTCTCTTCATGGTCTCTATTGCCTTATGATAAACTTGACTGTGCCTAGTGGAGGATAGGCAGGCTGTGTCAGTCCCCTCCTGGGCTGCTTCCTGCACTTCTCCCCAGTCCCATCATTTTTACATATGGACAACCTAAGCGGAGGTTATTCTTCTGGACTTTAGGACTTAGATTCTGAGACTCACCCACTTTTTTTTTTTTATTGTTTTAAGTTATGTATTTTTGATCTTTGACATGAGTTAGTGTGCAAGTCATTCTTTTAAACTGCATAACAAATATGCTTTTTTGGTCCTGAGACAATTAAAAACAGAACTAATGTGACTACTTCACAAGGAGCACATTTCCATTTTCCAGTTTGGCTAAGCTTCTTTACTCCAATTAGGAACTAATTAGTCAGTGATTTGATTATACTCATCAAGATGTGTATACAATCCAGGGGCCAGTTAAGGAATACGTTGATATCAATTTCAAATTCCTACATCTCCTCTTAGTTTCACACTATGTGTAAGAAAAAATATTCACCAAATTAGGATTATACATCTCTACCGTACAGCAAATTAATTCAGCATGATAGTTATCTTTGTGAGGAAAAGAAAACATTTGGGAAACTTTTAAATTTACATATAAAGAAAAATTCTAAGTTATCTGGTACCCGTAATTAGGTGGAGGGTAAGTATTAGCATAGGAAACAGCACACTCAAATTGAGTAATGAGGAAAGTTATGAGGGTCTATTGACAAAATGGGCACAAGTTTTTAAAGAAACCGAGAGAGGTGAAAGAAACTTAAGCGTCAGGGTTCTTTGCTCACGAGGCCTCTTCCAAGGATCTGTCCTTAAATCTGTCATCCAATGTTTTGGGTTCTTTTCCTAAAGAAAGCTCTCAAAATTACGTTTGCTTCTTGCCCCACAAAACCTAGTTCTACTCCAAGCAAATGACAGTGAAGCAACTCCCTGGCCAGCACCAATTGAGACCCTTTCCATCTAGGCCTGGAGAGGGAAGTGTAGCTGCAGGAGAGGGCTGCCTAACAGAAGCCATGGTCAAACACTGCTACACCCAACTCAGAGCCTAAGGAGGAGGGTGGAGAGGTGGGAACCTCCCCACCTCCCCGCCCCCTGCCCCCAAACCAAACCAATCCCATCATTTTTATATATGGATGACCTAAGTGAAGATTATTCCTGGGACTTTTAGGACTTAGATTCATGAGACTCACCTCAACCTCACTCTGGTCTTCCTCTTCGATTCTGTCAGTGCTTTCCACTGGCTGAACCGGCCCAAAGCCAAAGGGTAAGGGAGTCTGTTTCTCTGCTCCATCATGGTCAAGGGCCTGGGGCACAGAGGAGGATGAGGGAGGATGAGCAAACAGAAATATCCAGCACACGCCGTTTACAGAGCTACTGGATTCTAAAGACAGCGCGCCACAGTAAGTGAGAGCTCCTCGGCTGTGTGCTGTCGCGTCCGTCGTTGTGTGGTAAGGCCTAGGAAGCATGCCACACGGGTGGAACATAGGCTATGTGGTCAGTATGTTCTTAAAAGGGGTACATAAAAAATGTTCAAGTAAATAAAACCTTATTTGTTTAATGACATATCATAATTTCTAATGGAAGCTAACTTTAAGAAACAGAGCTACTTTTAGAAAGCCTGACTTGTGTCTCAGGAAAATGATTTGAGCCACATTTTGTCTCTTTAAGATAAGGAGAAAATTCGAACACAGAACAGACTCTCAATAATTACTAGTGAATGAGTGAGTAAAGGATCCTACAATTCAAATTTTCTATGATCTACCTTCCTTCTGATTGATCAAGCGTCATTGGCTTTAAACAATTAGTTTTCACTCTGTTTCTATCAAACAATAAATGACCTAAAACAATTTTTACTTGGACTGGGAATCCACATTTTAAGCAACTCTTTACTTCTTCATTAAACCCTCTGGAAGAACGGGAAATACTTTTGGAATAATGAACATTTATCTATTTCATAAGTGACAGCTTTTCAATATTCAATAATGCCTTTCTTTCAAGACACTGTTAACCTTGAAAGTTTAAAAAAAGAAGTCTGGTATTGTTTCTTTCACCCAATGGTATAACTATGATTTTATGCAATAGTATGTGACTGTCATTTTGCTTGAAGTGGCAGCATTATTAAAAACAAACATACTGTGGTTCTAAGTAGAGAATTATGTGTACCTAAAGTCAAAAGGACAGGGAAGAGATAAAAAACAAGAAAAACAATAGTGAGCAGCAGAGATGGGGGGGCATTGGAATGCTGACAAATATTAGATAGAAGCAGTGCAGGGCAAGCAAGCATTTACCCTGAGAGACTGGGGAGCAGTGACAATGGTGAGGCTCTGAAGATCTAATGTAAAGTGTTATTGGCTGCACCGTATGAAATTGTACTGTATCTCAAACTGATTGAATGTAGTATTTTCATATTTCTTTTCATAAGAGGTCTGCTTTACTACTAAACAGTGTGATAGTCTGTGTGTCATATATATAGTGCAAGCCTTAGTCTTCACTCATTGTAAAAGCCCTGGAGAAATTATAGAATTGTAAAGTACAGAATAGAGAATATAGTCAATAATATTGTAATAACTATGTATGGTGTCAAATGGGTACTAGATTTATAGGGTGATCACTTTGTTAGTTATATAAATATCTATTACTTTGCTAGTACACTTGAAACTAATATTGTATGTCAACTATAATTGAAAAATGAAAAAATATTAAAACAAAAAAAGAAATTGCTATTATCACACAAATGGAACAATAGAGGTACATAATTCTGCCTCCACAGTAGCTAAGAAGAAGCTAAATTATATTCACTTTATTCTGAAGGAAGGAACTGCATAACATATAAGAGGAAAGTAAAATGTTTTAGTGTTTTAATAGGTTGAGGTGTATTTGTGAACACTTCTTGTGCATTTTGTGTGTGTATGTGTGTGTTATATGTATTTAGAGTGAGCCATATATATATCAGCACAAAACAACAACAAAAAAACACAAAATGGAGAGAGATGAGGAGGAAGTAGATTATTTTAAATGCCTGTTCTAAATCTAAGTATGTAGTCTCAGGGATCAATTATCTGAATCTTCCTTTAAATTTAACTTCATCTGTCTAGGGTTCTGAAACTGAGATGATATTCTACTGTATACTTATGGAAAAAATGGGATTTTAGTTTTAATTCTAAAAGTATTCAATATCTATAGCCATGCTACCCTGAAGAAGCCTGATCCTGTCTGATTTCAGAAGCTAAGCAGAGTTGGACCTGGTTAGTACTTGGATGGGAGACCATGTAGGAGATAAAGTTCTGTAGGCATAAAAAATTTTAAAAAATAAAAAATAAGGGATTGTAAGCTGACAATGTCCTTGCAATCTGTGAGGTCAACCAAAGGTTGCCTCACCTAAAAATAATATAATAAGTAGGTAAGTAAGTAAGTAAGTAATAAATAAAATAAATAAAAGTATTCAGCACATGAACATTCTAGAAGTTGTAGGAAAGAGTGATTTCTCCTCATGAAAGTCTTCCTTGTTTTTTGTGTTTCTCTTTCTCACAACCTAACTCTACATCAGAATTCTATCCTGTTTTGACTATTTCTCTCTTTTTTCTCCGCCTTCCCCTAACCCATTTTGTTCTTTGGTCATCACATGGTTCAAAAGTATTTCTTTCTTCATTTTAACCCTTGTTTTTACTTTTAAAAGCTGAAGGGTACAGTAGCTTAAATCTCTACATTTTGAAGCCACACAACTAAAGCTACTCTAAAAAAATAACTATGCAGAAATAAAATTTCTTCACAAATACAAGCATACAAAACATATCTTGTAAACCTACAGCATTATCACGTAACATGGCCAATCATATAATTCATAATAATGTTCATTGGACTCATTCATTCCTCATCATGGCTGAACTGATGTTAGGCAGCTTGAAGTATCTTTCAGAACAAAGTGACTCTTAGGAATCACAAGTTTTTTTGTTTTTTTTGCTTTTTTGTTTTTTTTAAAGACTTAATTTAGTACATTAATGACAAACATTTCAGTAGGATGCACAAGTGAGTACATGCAGAAAGATCTTAATCTTTCTCAAGTCAGATCAGGTTGGGAGCCAGCAGTAAAACCTGAAGAATTTGAAGTTTGTGTGCCAGCAGCTGCATCACCGTGTAGAATCCTCGAATGGGCAAAATCGAGCTGTAAGTTCTTGAGCACACTGAGTCTTGTGCGGAACAGATTTCCATTCTGTTTTTGTTTTGTTTAGACCTCACCATGCTTACAGTTACCTCCAGGAGTGGTGGTAACTCCCTTTTGGAAGAGAAGATGAATGTTACTAATTCTTTAGTAGCAGCAGATAATTCTGTCCACTTCTAGTTGAAGTCCCTGTGCTGGGTGTTAGGAATGCAGAAGGACATTTTTTGTCTTAAGTGGCTTATATTCCACTGGGCAATGAAAAGGTGGAAAACGATGAAAGACTTATTTATAAACAGTATGTTTATTACATTTTCAAATAATATGCTTAACATATTTTTCTTTGACCTCTGACCTGATTTCATGTGAAGTACTTAACAATTTAAAGCAATGACTCCTAAAGGTAATCTAAAAAAAAAAAAAAAGGGCAATAGCACACTATTTTGCTTATATGTCTAGACATTTTGGTATATTAACAATTGGTAGCAATATAACAATTTATCCTGTATTTCTGACCATTTGCTCCCCATTAGTTGAGGATACAGCAGAGATCTCTGAAATGATATGTAACAATACAAGGCAGCTTTTACTAAGTGATAATTGCTGATAACAGGTACTGTCACACTAAGAAAGTGGAGAATCATGGAACAGCACCACAACCAGAGATGCCTGGGCCTCTACACTCTGCCTGGAATATGGTCGTGTCATAGATGCTTACGCATGTCCTCTAATAAGCCACATTTAATACTAGCTAAATCAGATCCCAGTGTGCAATTCGTGGACTATTTCCAAAATAGTCTGATGGACAGCACTCATCCCAGTAGAGTATGTGTGGGAGAGGATTCTAAGTATAGTTCTGCACAGTGAGGTGTGCAGTCTGCCTTAAGTAGGGTGGGCAGAAAGTACATGGTAAAAAGCTGACTACAGAAGGGGTTCCAGGATTGCCACCTCTGCGGGAGTCTGAGAACCTCAGGACCCTGCCTATGCCCAGGAGAGAGAGCCTGGGGAGGAGGAGCCTGGGAGAGCAGGAAGAAGACCAATCGGCTCTCATGGCCTCTTTGGAAAACACCCCTTCCTTACGGATTATCGATTATCGTCAAGGTTGAAGGAGGAGGTGCTTATGTGGCCTCCACGCCTGCGTTTAGAGCATGAAACACAAAGGCGGCTGCTTAAGAAGGCACCTGTTGCCACTCTCTGGCCAACTCCCAAGCCATCCAGTTTTTGTTCTCCATTGCCATGCTCATTTTTCTTCCTTGAACACTGGAACGGAATCATCCCTGACTGAAAAGAAGTATTGGTCCTATTTTAAAGGGATGTTCCTCAGAGCTGTTACTGGGGACTTTACTCTGGAGGAATGGGCATCCTGAACTCTGCTCTGAGAATCCTGAGTAGAGAGATATGAAGCTGGAGATACACCGGTGCCTGGCCCTTTTAGGGAAGACTGAATTCCCCTATAAATGAGGACCTAGCCTTTGAAATGACTTGAGGCCCCCACTGACTAAGAACTATGAAATGTGCATTTGAGACGCATGAATTGTGTTCCTGCTCTTTATTTCCCAGGGAAGAATTTTATTTTTAAATCAACTCTATTAAGATAGAATTCATATGTAAAAATTGCACCCATTTTAAGTGTACAGTTTGATGAGTTTGGAAGAATATGTACACTTGTGTAACCATCACCACAACCAAGATAGAGAACCTTGCCATCCCTCCCTAAAGTTCCTTTGTGCTGTTTCCAGTCAGCTCTCCGCCCACCCCCTGCCCTCAGGCAACTACTGATCTACTTTTTGTGATTATAGATTAGATTTGCATTGTCTCGAACGTTGTATAAATGGAACCATACAGTATGTAACCTTTTGAGTCTGGCTTATTTTACTCAGTTATAACACTTTTGAGATTTATCCATGTGGGTCCCTGTTTCATAAGCTCAGTCCTCTTTATTGCTGAGTAGTATTCTGTTGTATGCACGAACCACAATTCATCCATTTACTAGTTGGTGGACATTTAAGTTGTTTCCAGTTCTGACTTATGAATGAAGCTATTGTGAACATGTATGTATAAACAAACAAAATACTGCAGTTCTAGGAAGGTCGACAGACAAAGCCTGGCAGGTGATAAACTGGCTGCTCTTCCTAGGGAAAGAGGAGTCGAGTAGTTGATGAGGCCAAGTTAACTGGTTTTGTAAAAAGCGGCAATAGCCAAAATTGAAAAAAAAATGTGTGTACTGAACTAAGAGAACTGCTGATCAGGCATCTTTCAACCACATGGGAAAGATGGATTGCAACGTGATTGGCAGAATAACACACTTATTTGGGGTTTTTTGACATGAGTTAGGATTGAGCCAATAGACTCAACCCTATTTTCCTGGCTACTTCTTCGGGATATGTTCGAAGGCCTGTCAGACAGCAGGGATGGAACTCCATCTCCAGAGGAAGAAAGACTGCTGGCTGTGGGACTTTGGGTTGGGATAAATAACTTTGGCAAATGTGCTTTAAAAAACCACCTATCTTAAGGGCTTTTAGGAGGATTGGATGAGAATCTGTGTTAATTGCTTAGCAAATGTCAAGTGCATAAGGAGGACTCAGTAAACATAAATTACAATATTATGTTTAAAAAGCATTATTGACTCAGTAAGATTCCAAATATATTCCTTAGGAAGTTGGAAGGTTTTAATGTATTTTTAAAAATTACATGATGATTTCTTTCTGTATCATTTATATAATCATTAGAGAATTGAATTATTAATCAAATTCTGGTTAGATTTTAGAAGCATATCAGCTGTCACAAAAGCCCTCAGCAACATTGGTCCATCTCTAAAGCAGCAGCTGTCCTGCTCCAAAGCTCCTACCAGGTGCTTCTCAAACCAGAAGAATCACCTCTGGAGTTTGTCAGTAAATCTGATTTAGGAGCCCTTCCTCAGGAGCCAATCCCCGGGGCATGTGGCCTGCAATCTATTTCACCAGATTGTCTCGGAGGTGCCCACTGCACTTCCACATCCTCTGAAAGGAGTCCCTGTGGTGGAGTCGAAGGAGCAGGGCTGGAAGCTGAGGACTTGGGTCTGAATCCTGACTTTATTGTCCCTCCCCCAGCACTAGTTTTATGTCTCTTTCTCATTTCAACAGCACCTCACCAGGCAGAATCACATGATGTTAAGCGTCAAGACGTTCTCAATAAATACTCGTTGGCCTTGTTAATTCCATGCTTTCTCTTACAGTCGTTCCTATTTCCCACCATTTTCCAAAGTCCACTGGCTGAATATAACGCACAGGAAATGGAGCTGCTTTAAAGAGGGGTTCAGGAATCTCCTTGTAAACAGTCAATATTGTAAAAACTGCCCTGAATGTTCACCTTCCAGGAAAAGAGGGTCTCGAGTTAGCTCCTGAGTTTGAAGTGGTATAGGTAATTCTTAAGGTATTGTAGCCACACGTGTGGGCTTGTTTTCAGCGGAGGCAATTATCCAGAGTACGCTTCGGTCGGCTAGGAGCCAGGGCAGCGCTCGCCGCGGTGCTCATCTTCTCTCTCCTTCCTGCCCGCCCCGGGCCCCTCATCTACTCTCTCCTAGCGCGGGGCAAAACCCCGCGCGCCACGGCGCTCATTGGCTGGTTTGTTTTTATTGACCTTTTCTGAGAGCCCTCCTGACTTCTGGCGCGGACACCAGGTGTGCACCGTTTTGCTCCAGGCGATATAAAAGAAGCAGGTTTTTCCTCTTCTTGGGATCCGTGCGGATCATCGCAGGTGGCGCGGGCCGCCTCCCATGGGTGGGTCGGGCCCTGGGGCTCCTGCCAGTGCGCTCCCGGAGCCCAGCGGAGCGGTGCGGCCAGTGCAGAGCCCCACGCGCGTCGTCCACTTGCGCGTTCCGGGCTGGAGCTGAGGGGATGCGAAGGCGGTCGTCCTCCACCTTTGCCGTCCTTTCGTGTGCTCCGGGTATTTACACTCCTAGGAACATACGCGCGGGCAAAATCGAGGGGGAACTCCAAAGTTACAGGATCTGTTGGATGGGAATCAGCGGGCATTTGAATGCCCGCGTGCTATTTCCATTGGAGGAGCGCAGGCCCGGCCCACCGGGAACTGCCGATTTGACCAAGGGCGGGCCCAGGTGATCGAATCCCTGTTGCTTCAGGTTTTGATTTGCAATTTGTTGAACCCAGGTGGCTTCTCACTGTTCTGAAGGAGACTAATCTGTTTTAGAAAAAAAAATCTGCCTTAAGAGAATTTAGTGGTGTTGCTGCTGCCCTACAGTCACGCACGGCTGTTTTGAATTGCACGTTTGTCGAGGAAAGAGGTAAAAAGCAAAAGCTAGACCGACCTGGGAATTGTTTGTTTTGTATATGAGGTTATTTGGACTTTCTGAATTTTCTTTAAAACATAAGAATTATATAAAGTAGATGTTATTCTAAGTAGCACCAAACATAGATGACGTTAAGAAAAAACTTAAAAAGTAAAATCAGTTTATTTTTGTTTGAATGAACGTAACAAAAATGCCCTAATTGTCAATTAAAAACTCTTATCATTTTGGCTTGAAGTTCCATAATGTACTTACTACTAAAGCGGAAAAAAAAAAACCGGATTCTCATATTTTCTCTCGCCCACTCCTTTTATTTTTCAGTCCAGAGCACAACCACCAGAAGAGAACAAAAAGAAGCCAGTTTTGGAGAAACTTGGCAACCTGTTCACGTCAGGAAGGAGAAGGAACACCAGAAACGGATTAGAGTGTCCCACCAGTTCCAATGCCAAATCATTTTCTCCGAAAGATGTAACCTCTTCCCAACCCCCTGAAAGAGAGGATAGGAAGAGGAACTCTCAGGGCAGCCAATCAAAACAAACAGATACAGGCGAGGCGGGCCTCCCCCAGGAGAAGCCCCAGGAGCTGGAGGGCGAGCCCTCCGAGACCTGTGTCCAGGCAGCGCCCCCTGACGCAGAGCTGCCACCTTGCTCGAGCAGTCACGCAGCGGTGGCTGTGCAGCAGTGCCATGGAAGTGATTCACCCCAATTAGAACCTCTGGAGGCAGAGGAAGAGCCCTTCCCAGGTGCCACCACCGTTGCCAAGCAGCTGCATTCCTCACTAGAGAATTCCCCCAGGCAAGAGAGCCCAGAAACGCTCGCCCGCAGTCCGAGGCAGGACGCTTTGGCCGGCGCTGACTGCGAACACCAGACAGCCCAGGGTGCGGGGGATGTGCCGGGGTCGCCCACCGGGGAGCCGCCCACGGGGAGACTAGGCGAGGCTGCTGGCAGAGCCCCCCACGTGGGTGCCGAAGGAGGCCCCCCGGAACCCCAAGACGCGCATAGCCAGCCCTCCCGAGGACGCATCTGCTCTGCCAGGTGATCCTCCTGCTGTGGGCCCAGAGAACTTGGCGCGTTCTCCGCTGGCAAACGGCAAAGCCGAGCCCGGAGGACGGGGGAGCCGGCTCGGCGAGCGTGCCCATCCCGCCAAGTGTTAACTTTGGACATCTACTTGAGTAAGACTGAGGTGGCGCAGGTGGACGAGCCCGTCGTCATTACTCCCGGGGCAGAAGATTGCAGCGATCACGACGATATGGATAAGAGGTCGAGCGGCCGCAGGTCCGGGAAGCGGAGAAAGTCGCAGAAATCCACCGACTCCCCGGGCTCGGACACCGCGCTGCCCGACAGCGCGGCCAGGGACGACGTGGTGTTCGACTACGAGGTGGCGCCAAACGCGGCCACCGAGAACGGCGCGGCGGAAAAGAAAGTGAAATCTCCGCGGGCGGCCGCGGACGGGGGCGTTGCCTCGGCAGCGAGCCCGGAGTCCAAGTCCAGCCCCGGCCCCAAAGGACAGCCCCGAGGGGAGTCGGACCGGAGCAAGCAACCTCTGCCGGCCTCGTCTCCCACCAAAAGGAGGGGCAAGAGCCGCGTCCCGGAGGCGGTGCCCACCCCGCCTGCTGGCGGCCCGCGGGCTCCCGCCAAGGAATCCCCACCCAAGAGGGCGCCCGCGCCCGACTCTGGCCCCGCCGCCAAGGGCGCTGCCGGGAGAACGGGGAGGAGGCAGCCCGGGTGGTCCCTCGCGAGCTCACGGTCAGGAGCAGCTCGCTGCTGCCAGAGATCAAGCCAGAGCACAAGAGGGGGCCGCTCCCCAACCACTTGGATGGCCGTGGAGAGGGAAGTCGAAGCAGAGAGCTGGGCAGATTGGCCGGAGGTCCTGACGCCGACGGCTTGAAGCTCAGGAACCATTTCGGTGCAGGCAGGTCGACGGTGACCACTAAAGTGACCCTGTAAGTAATTGCGGAATTGGGCGGGGCGGAGATGCTGTGTCCACAGACAGGCTGGGTGGCCGCTCTGAGAAGCCCGGGTCTTTGCATTTGTGGGAGAACTGTCTGTGCACTGAATTTTCTCTATGTTGAAATTGAGATAGGGAAGGGCTAGTTAACAGCTACAGTTTAAGAAGATGACACATTCGGGAGCCTAGTCGGTTGTTAATTCCTGTTTTAATATAAGGTTTAAGTTAAATGAATGTAAAAATGAGATCTTGTGAGGCTTAGTGTTTACATAAACAATAGAGAGGGGACTGTATGGCTTGACAAGCTAATTCATTCTTTATTCAAAGTGTACACTGGCATTCTTGGATAGGGCATTCCTAAAACACATACGCATTGAATTTGATAACATGGAGAGAACACTAATATATTCAGTATGTTCAGTAGCCTTGACATGTATGCGTTTATGAGAATTCACAGAACCTTTTATGGGACTTCGTGCATTATTTGCCTAAAAGCCTTAAAAACAAAACAAAACAAAAACCCTGATACAAACATCTTGGTTGTTTCTTCCTTTTTTTAATGTTAGGGAGTCTGGTGATATTTTAGCTTCCCTGAATTGAAAAGTAATTTTCAGTTATTGAAATTAAGAAAAGTCAGTTATTTTTACTGGAGAGACTTTGCTAAATGAAAAGACACATTAGAAGCATCAAGCTCAATAACAGACTAAGTTGCTGCTAAGTTGATTGAGTTTTCAAATATTTATTGAGTACCTTCTGTTCATGGTACTGTGCTAAGAACTACAGCGGGGGCGGGGCGGGAACAACTATGATTCAGTATTTTGCCCTTGAAAAGTTTATGGCCCAGTCTGGCACACAAGATACTGACAAATCAAATAACAATATGAAGTGATATCTGATTAAACTGCCAATGAATATTACTATCTCTGAAGGCTGGGAATGTGGGAAGGAGAAAGTAAAGCACTGTTTTTTCCTAGGAATCGGGACTTGTGCCTTAATGATAAATCAAGTCCCATAGGTTGCGGGGTAGGGAGGGCACTATAACATTCTTAAGATCCTCCCCCTTCCCACACGCTCACTCCTACATCTCCCAGTCAGCACATGTGAAAAACGAATATCTAAACTGCTCAAGTTTTTCCTGCATTCGCATATTTATTTAAAGGGCTGGTATTTTCACAGCATTATCATTCTGAAACCAAATAGTCCACTCTAACTATTTGAATTCTTGGATAAGTAAGCTTTAGAGGAGGTCTTCTTGGTAAACGCTTGAGAGGAAGATCTGCTTAATGAATAACTTGAGCTACCTCACCAGCTATGAACCTGGAGACCTTTGGTATAGTCAGCTATTTATGCTGTAACAGCAGCGTCTGAGAAATAACCTGAGTGAATGATGCTCATTATTTGTAGAAGGCCAGTGTGCCAACATTCAGACCTTCTAAGTGAGAGCCTTAGAGAAATGTTGCTTGTACCTGAACAAGGAGGCTTCTGCTTCCCTCTGTCTTCGGAGAGGAATACACCAGTAGCAAGGCCAGAAATGTGACACTGCTAAGGAGTAGGGTAAACAAACCTAGAGAAGCCTATCTTACAATGAAACTTCTTCGCATGCTGTCATTTGTAATAGAACGAAACCAAAGGCCCTTTTTTCAGTACTGATTACTTTCTACCTAATTTTTTTCCTTTGCCAGACACTCATTTAATTTTGTTTTCTACAGGGCCTCACACTTAGTGTATTGGCAAACTATTGAAATGGAAAATTAATAATTCTTTCTATTCCTTTTCTGTTTGATGGGGTTTTTCAGACCTTTTAGTTTTCCCCTGATTGTATTTCAAGAAAAAATATTACTCAGATTCTTTTTAAAAACAATTTGAGTCAGATGTTTTAGTTTTAACTCTTTTATATACCCTCAAAAATAATGACTTTGAAGCAGCATGTTTCTTATGCTGTTAGAAAAATTATGTCTTCAGTTCTCTACCAAGTATTGAGTGGTGAGATTCTTAAAATTATATATTTAAAATAAGAATTTTCCACTCATAGCCACAGCTTTTTAGACTCCTTTATTTCCCCCTCTCACATTATAAAGAAGGCATTACAACATGAATTATAGGAGCCTTTTGATTACTTTGAGCTAGGTTAATTGTAGTGACTCTTGGTAGCAGAAGTTAATTGCACAGAAAGTTTGGTTGTAAAATGTATTTTGATCTTGGTGTAAATCTTTAATGTGCAGATGTGTTTCCTGTCCTTAAGGTAGCTTGTTGGCTAACCTGTAGCATTTTCCATTTACATCATAAGATACAGTTTGATGTTTGTCATTCTTTGAGCTGATTAGTAAGAATTTTTAAAATGCATATTCCCTGGTATTTGAACATCTCTCATTAACTGATAACATTTGTAAGCTTTCTATTTCTGGTCATCTCACTGGTTTTAGAATTTTATCTTTAATGAAGTACTTCTAAGTTAATTTGCTTTTAAATTTAAGATGTGGGAGCCTGCTATCTTATGGAGGAGATATTGAGAAAAGTGAAGACCAGGAGAAATTAATGAGAATATATCAAATTTAGCATTTAAATAAAAATATTGTTAATCAAATTCTAAATTCTTGGTGCTGCATTCGGGAAGGATTTCTCAAGTCTTCTCAGTTTATCCAGAAAGAAAAAATGTCTCAAAGTTTCACTACCTGATCCTTCAAAACACTCCTCAGCAAGAAATCTAACACGTGGGTGAGTCAGGGGCTCACCCAAAAACACTTCTTAGCTCCAACCTTCCAATGAGTCCAAGTGGGAGCCAGCATGGGAAAATGCTTCTTCACTTTGTGTTCTCATTATCATGGTGTCCTCATAAAGTATGGTTACTTTATCTTATAGATCTCTTGATAAATCACTAACTCCTTGGATCGGAAAGAACCAGAGGAGGTTACTGAGGCCAGTCTCGTCTGACTCTTTCTGTGGAAGCAGAATAATAGAGTGGTCAGGAGCATGGCATCTAAAAGACAGACACCCGGCTTCATTCAAATCATGGCCTTGTCTTTTACTAGCTGTGTGGCCTCAGGCAAATTACTTCCCTTCTCAAATCTTCAACTTCCTCGTCTTCAAAGAGAATGTATAAAATTGTGCATTAGGCAAGCCATAGAGAGTGTTTCTCAAGTGCTTGGCAGTCAGTGAGTGTTAGTGGTTCTTATCTCTTCCATTTTGTAAACCACTGGACCTGTGGTTTAGACATTTTTACCTCTAGCTTTGGAGCCCATTCTTCTAGGAAAGCTTATATAAAAGTGATTTATAAAACAGGTAAGTAGGAGTGATTCTGGTTGGAAGGAGGGAAGGTGGCCAGCCAACAGCCCCATCCTCAGTCTCTGCTCTCCCCACCTGCCACCCAGGAAGAGAACTCCAAGGATTGTTTCAACCATAACTTGGAGGACGGGGATGTGGAGATGGGTTTGGAGTTGTTTGTTTCGTTTTGTTTTTTAATATAGATAGAGAAGGTAGAGTCCAGAGAGTTAAAGTATCTTGACCAGGTTCACACAGATAATTAGTGTAAGAACCAGGACCATATCCATGTAATGTCAGAGAACATTTTGTTTCTCAGAAAGAAAAATGTATGTGCATTCTTATACCCAAGAAACTCACTTGAGAGAGGAGGCTCTTTTTGTCCAAGAAATAGTGACAAAACCAACAATTGAGTAATGGATAAGTAAATTATGGTACATCTTATGATGAACTTTTATGCAGACAGTAAGAAAACCTTTCAAACAAAATTTTTAGTAACTTAAAACATGTTAAAAATGTTAAATATAAGGTTAATCTTTTTTTAAGGCAAGATACCAATTCTATAAACAGAATAATCTCATTTCTATTAAAAATATTTAACTACACATAAAAAAGATTGGACTTACACTAAAATGTTAACAGGGAAATTGTCTGAGTGGTAGGATTATAAGTGATTTTCCTTTTTTATATCTTCCAAATTTTCTGTAGTGAACATACTTATATAATCATAGAAAAATTTTATGGGGGAGGATAAAGGGAGTAAAATATCTAATAAGGTAAATAATAGATATTTTTTATAATCCAGCTTTTTGAGATATGTAAAAAAAGTTATGACAAACTAAAAAATACACATTTGATGTTTGGGGAAATCATTTACATTTTTAAAGTATGGAAATGCATTGACTATTTAGATTTCTTCTAGACCTAAGCTGTCTCCCAACTCTAGTGCCAAGCACTGTGTGTACATAACTAGGTACTCAATAAACTTGTTAACCTCCCACCTCTAGATTTTCTTAGTTACGTAATTTTCTTATCCCTCATATAGAAGCAAAACATACATTAAAAATAGTTGATAGTGTATTTAGGGTTGTTTAAAAATTATTTTTTTTAAATGCCACATATCTGAAAGATGTTGGCTTTTTACAGTTTTGTAATAAATTAGCATGTTCACCTTTTAAAACTAGGTCAATAACTTTATTATATTTCTTTATTTTTGCAGCCCTGCCAAGCCCAAACATGTGGAACTAAATCTTAAAACCCCTAAGAATCTTGACAGTCTGGGAAATGAGCACAATCCATTTAGCCAGCCAGTTCACAAAGGAAACACTGCCACCAAAATCTCCTTATTTGAAAACAAACGGGCAAACAACAGCCCAAGACACGCTGACATTCGAGGCGCAAGGAGCACCCCTGCCTCTAATAAAACTTTTGTTGGAAGGGCGAAGCTGAATTTAGCCAAAAAAGCCAAAGAAATGGAACAGCCTGAAAAGAAAGTAATGTCAAGTAGTCACCAGAATGGTGTGCTGGTGAAAGAAACTTCTGCAGAAACCAAAGTTATTCTCACCGAAGAGGAGATTCTGCCAGCAACCGGGAGTCCCAGTGTAAGAGGGATGGAAGGCCAGCCTGCTGAGGATCAAGCTCGTGGTTCTCAGCTTAACCAAGGGGATAAGGCAGATGTGCAAATAGATGCTGGCTGCCTTTCTCAACCAGTGGTTACTACTCTGACTCCTGTCCAGGACCACAAGCTCTTAGGAGAGGACGACTCAAAGCCTGCTGACAGCAAAAGACTTGTACTTGAAAATGAGACTGATGTAGCACAAAACATCCCCACCATTCTTGATACCAAAGATTCATGTCCCACAGTCATACCAAAGCCGCAGGATAACTTTTCTGACTCACAGCCCCCATCTGAGTCATCTAATCAGCCTCCTGTTTCACTGCCTGAATGCATTCCTGTGGGTGTTCCCAAAGACACATGTGCTGAAGCACCCATAAGCAGTTTTCTGGGCACTGATCTAAAAGTGTCAGAAAACCATAATGGATGTATTTTGCCTGTGTCTCATCAGATTAATGAGAAAATGCCCCCCTCTAAACTTGTAGCAGGAGACGGAGAAGGAGGAGAAGCAAGCCCTCTTTTGTACACAGAGCACAGCCCAGAAGCTGAAGGAACTGAGTGTCCATCCAAGGTCCTTGTCCAGGTCAGGTCTTTCGTGCTCCCTGTGGAGAGCACCCAGGAGGTAAGCTCCCAGATCCTCTCAGGTAGCTCTGAAGTTAGAGAAGTGCAGTTGCCAAGTTGTCACAATAATGAACTTGAAGTGGTTTCCGTTGCAAGTTGTGCTCCCCAGAAAGAGGAAGTACTGGGCAATAAGAGCACATCACCCAAACACATTCATCGTGAAGAGGAACATGTAGCCAAATCTGGCCCACAAGCCACGCTGCTGGAATCAGAAAACCCTCTGCCTACCCAGGCTCCAAGTCAAGACAACGGAACACCCCTGACTGTCGAATCCAGCCCCACCCGCTCCCCTGGTAACAGAAATCATTTAGAAATCACTCAAAGGCCAGATCACAATGTGGTGAATGGCCAGGACAGCCCTGCCAGTCTTTTGAACATTTCTGCTGGTAGCGATGATAGCACATTTGATTCTTCTTCTGATATGGAAAAATTCACTGAAATTATTAAAAAGATGGACAGTGCGATTTGTGTGCCGCAGAAGAAGAAGAAGGCCAGGGTGCCAAACTCTCCTGCCCCTCACTTTGCCATGCCTCCTATTCACGAGGACAATTTAGAAAAAGTGTTTGATCCTAATGTGTTTACCTTTGGTTTGGGGAAGAAAAAGGAAAGCCAGTCAGAAGTGTCACCGGCTGTGCATTTGATGCAGAACCTTGACGCAAAATCCAAACTGAGGCCCAAACGTCTGTCCACCGAACAGAGCATCCTCTTAAAGTCCTTGCACACTCACACTAATGGGAAAGACGAATCTCTGGCGACCCCAGAGATAAATGGCAAAGAGAACAGGGATGTTACGAATGCTGGAGTTAAGAGATCTAGGCTAGAAAAAAGTGCACTTTTCTCAAGCATGTTATCTTCTTTACCACAAGACAAAATCTTTTCTCCCTCTGTAACGTCAGTTAATACTATGACCACAACGTTCAGCTCTTCACAGAACACTTCTCTTTCTCGGTCTCCTGTGCCACAGTCTGTGGCTGAGGATGCCCCACCCTGCACTTCAGAGAAAGATCAGCCGAATCTTCTACCCAACCACTTAAAGGTCTTCAACTTCGACTCGTCAAGTACATCTCATTCAGGCTTGAAAAGTCCAAGTTTCACGGAAAAATACCTGCAAAAAAAAGAAGCCAAAAAAGATCTGGATTCACAAAGCAACCTTCACTTGCCAGAAACGAAACTTTCTGAATTTTCAAAACTAAAGAACAGTGATGCTGTGGAAAAGGCTAATCATGCTGAAAGTCTTAAATCGAACTTGCTGAACTACGGAAACGATGACACAGACTTTGTGGGTCTTTTCAAATCCAGCCGGTTCGACCCAAACATATCTTTTCTGGAATGTCATTATCAGATTCAACAGTAAGTAGCAACATATGATCATTTACTTGGGGTATTTATAAATAAAAGTGACAGAGGGGTGATGAGCAATTCATGTTATTCTTTTAGAAATGGTTATGCTCATGTACGATTGTTTTCTATTCATATATTTGAAAACCTCTGTGCAAGGGACTGTTAAGGTCTAAGAAAAAGGTACTCAGATTCTGTTCTCAAAATATGTGTAGTCTAGCAGGGAAAATAAGCTACCAATATTTTAAGGCACTTGTGAATTAATGTGTTGCATTATGAAATAGAAAGTACCTTGAGAGTTTAGAGACAGATGGTTTTTACCTAGTTCTGCACTAAAATGCTCAGTACTATACCTAGAATTTTGAAGATAGATGAAGCAGCTTCCTTTTATTTGGAAAAGCCCCTGCCAAGGAATCTTATTTGTAATCCCTTCTAATGCACTGTGAGTTTCACTCTTCTCATATAAGTAGCAATAAATGTATATCCTTTACATCATTTGAGAAAGTATCTTTATTTAAAGTTTGTTTTTATCAGGGAAGTATTTTTTTCCTGAAAAGCCTTTGAATAAAGAATTTTGGTCTACATTGGGTCTTCCTTTAATATTGTAGAGAGATGAGCAAAATATGATTTTGAACAATTATGATTCCTCCATCTTCTTCTGACTTCTGAAGTTGTCTTCTTTATTCAGTTTTTGATATGAATTTGTGCCTTTCTCTTACCAAGCTACCAGCTTGATTCTCAAGTGGAGGAGGATAATGAAAGAGCAACAGAATATAAGGTTTAAAAGTCAGCTCTGTTAGTCCAGAAATATGAGTGGACCTTTATAGTCCTGTTGTCCACCCTGTGAACCAGGCCATCCGTCAGCTATAGACCATCATCCATAACACTTTATCCAGGCAGAAAATACCTTGCACTCCTCCTCATTTGTATAAGGTACTGCAACTTGTTTTAATGTGTCGTATTGGCTTTTGCTACAAGCTTGTCATAGAATGTAACTCTCCAAGCTCTTTCAAAATGTATAGTTGGGTTTCCAGCAGAGGTTCAGATCCCTCTTTTCAAAAAATGTTAAATTTTGATCTCAGAATACAATAATATTTAAAAATTATTAAGGACCCCAGAGAGCCTTTTTTCATATGGGTTATGCCTATCAGAATTTATGGCTCCCTGAAAGGATCTTGGGAACCCTCAGGGGTCCCTGGACCACACTTTGGAAACCACTACTGTAGACAAACTGAATCAGCCTAAAGCTCCCAGATATCATAAAGTTTTTAAGTATTTCTCTCAAGCACAACGTTTCCACCGGTCCACTTCCTGTTCATTACAGACTTATTCTCTCTTTTAAATCATTCTTGGTTCACTTCTCTTATTTGACAACAGTCTGGTGAGTCTGACAACAGAATATACAGTTTCCCTGTGGAATCTCTTGAAAAACCAAGCCAAATGCAGCAAAAGGAGAAACAAAGTGCTTTATACTTTCTCTAGGCCTTTGTATGATTAAATTTTTCGTTTTTCTTTAGGTTTTGGGCTTTGTTGATCACATAACTCTTCTCTCTTCTATGTCTTACCTGAATTTCTTTTTAAATCTCAGGCTTTTTCTTCATCTTATCTACTTCTAATGTGTATATATAAAAATAAGTAAATGATTGATTTTTTATAAAAAGTCCTCTATTGAGGCCTTCCTGTGGTCTTTTGGGCATATTCCACTCTGACATGATACAAGGGTGACGAGATCAAAGGCAGTCCTTAGAATAGGCATACTGGTCAGCACTGAAAGTAGTCCATGTTCTATAATATTTTTACATGTGTAATTGCTGTTTTTATTATCTTCTGCATTTCTGGTTTTACTGGTCTTGTCACATGGTCTTGATTAGTTTTGTAGCCATATAAAAACATTTTTTGTCCATCAAAAAGGGAGTGATTAAGTACCATATGCAATGTACATTGTGAAATAATCCATAAACATGTTTTTGTTTAGGCTAGTAGTTATGGCAGATGTTACTATGAAAAAGTCTTCATAGATTCAGATTAGGTGTGTGTAATGAACAAATGAAATTAATACAACTCATTTTAGATAAGTGATTAATACACTGTAATTTCTTTATTTGAACTTATACTGAGATTGTCTGAATTATAATCTCTTAGCTGAGTCCTTATTCTCACATAAAACATAGGTCTGACTCTTGAGTTCTAAATTTTCTAGATTGGCAAAAATAGCCTAGGCATTTAAATGAGAAACTGAAATGGCAAATTCAATTGGGGTCGGGGGGAAGCTTTTAATTTAACAGTATAGACTCAAAGAGAGTTTAAATACAACTTTGGCATAAATCAAAGTAGACTTGTTTTAAAATTGTTAAATTGGAGGTGAATATGATCTTACTTAAAGGATTATGGGAGGAGAAGAGAGGACTGTTATGCAAAGGTTAATTACTTGTTGTGTTTTATTCATTTGATTACAGATGCTTAGAGGAAGTGTCCAAAATAAAATCAATCCACGACCTGGAAAGGTAAGATTATTTTCTATTTCTAGTCTAGATTTTATTTCTGTCTGATAAAGTAGAATCACGTATGCTACTACTCTCCTCTTGTAGGTAATGATCTACAGCGAACCGGACGTCTCCGAGGAGTGTATTGAAGTCTTTGGTGACATAGAGGATTGCAGCTCTTGGAGTCTCTCTCCTGTGATATTCATAAAAGTTGTTAGAGGATGGTGAGAATGGCATTTTGACTTCTTGACTTAGAGGGCTTACGTTTTCCATTTTAAATTACTTTTTGGGTCCTCCTCAGTCCTTATTTAAAATTATGCTTTTCGCAATAGTCATGGTGAGTATCAAAAAGAATTCATGTCAAAAAAATATAGTTTTTAATCGTGTTTCTGATTATAGGGACGATCTGTATTTATGCTGGAAAAATCAGAAAAGCATAGCAGTATAAGTTTCTTTTCCCGTATACCCCCTCATGACAGTGGTTTGAACTAACGAACATCAGAATCCATACTATACTTTTGGTTTATGAATTTTCAAAGAGGTTGATAAGAATTGTACTTAGTTATGTTGGCAGAATTTTTTTAATTCTATAAGAAAACACATTTTTGCTAACTTTTAATGATAGTTCCGTGAAAGACTAACCTAAATTTTATTTTCCAACTTTTTGACAATGGATAGTTTTGATTAAGTAAAGAAACTGGTGAGAAAAAATTATTTTACTAGCTTAATAGCTTCTAGGAAATCCACAAAATTGAATTAAGAAAAGCGTTTTTTAAAAAATTGGTATGTGGCATAAATACTTATCTTTAGTACCTATTTATATACTTGTTTGAAATAAAGAGGATAGGACTCTAGATACTTGTGATTTAAAAAAATTAGTAAACTCTTCTTTTGGTCTCCATTTGATTAAATATGTAGCATCTTTCCTATTAGGTTTTAGATATTTTGATATTTTTTCGTATATTCAACATATTCATTAAAAAAATACAATTAGCTTTTGTTCTTAAATTTGAAGACTGAAAATAACACAATTTTTTTTGTAACAATTTTGTTAATAGAATCATGCTTTTCTTTTGCAAAATCGTTGGCTTCTCTCTTTTTTTGAAACCATAGGTATTTAAGAGCAGCACTGTCATATATTAACAGGACGTTTTTCTTTAGTGTTTGGGTGTTGTTGGGAAGGATAGTTTTTAAATGCTTTTCATTAATATGCTTATAGTCCTTTGTATCAATATATCCATTGATATATGGCTCTAAAATGTAAGTTTAAATCCCTGTAAGAGAAGTTTTCTACACATATAAAGAGAAAATATATTACAGTAAAAGTCCATTTATCTGATGTATTATTGTTTACAAATCTCCATTAAAGATGACATTCTCTAGAACATTGGTATCTCTATAACGCTCCTATTGATAGTAAAAGTCCTCTAAGATCCTGATAAGTTCTTGAATATCAGAGTCTTAATTATCCTAGTCAATTTTAGTTTTAGGGAGAATTTATACAATTTAAATGTTAGGGAATTGGCCATGATATTTGACATTTTTTGGTGGCTATTAGCCAGGATGTTTGAGTAATATAAACCTCTCTCATCAAGACTGGCTAATAGTTTTGCTGTGCTTTATTCTTAGTTGGATTTTGTATGAGAAGCCAAATTTTGAAGGGCACTCCATCTCCTTAGAAGAAGGAGAATTGGAACTCACTGGCCTCTGGGGTATGGAAGATATTTTGGAAAAAAACGAGGAGGCAGAGTCTGCTAAGCCCGTGACAATTGGTTCAATCAGACATGTGGTCCAGGTAGGTTATGGGAAAACCAGAATCCAACCATTTATTTGAAAACATTTATTGAATGCCAAGGATGATTCTTACTTTGAGAGAAAAGTTCATTTTATAAAGTAAGCAACTGGGAAAAATATTCAATTGGTGCTTTATTTTCTGTAAGTATTTATATACTTCGAATGAATTAGAAAAGAAATATTATCATTGGTTTTTCATTTTTTTCCCCACAATAAATCTTAAAGGTTAATTTCTCATTCCTGGCCACCCCCATCCCACTCCAAATGTATTTTATTAATAAACTGGTTTCGATGAGTTCTGTATGAACAGATTTTTATTTCGGTGTTTTTTTTTGTTGTTGTTGCTTCATGAATTCTGATTACCTTGAGTGGTGTAGAAGAGTTCTATTTTGGAAAAATAAATAATCCAAAAATAATTCAATTGACAGTTCAACTCTGGGGTTTCATGTGTATGTTAAAAAAAAAAACAGATATTTGAGGCCACTTTATGAATTGAGTAAAATTTTCTTCGTTTCTTATTTATTGATGAGAAAGTTGTATCAGAGTCTTTCATTGTGGCTGTCGGGGTTTGATGATTCTTTACCTTTCAAAAATGTAATTAATGGTGTCTTCCAAGTAGAAAATTAAAACCCCATTTGTGTAATAGAGATCAGCATTGGGGTACAATAGGGAGAAAAGGAATGTTCTAAAACGAGACTGAGTAAGAATAAGAGTTTTTATGTAAGTGCATAATGTGATAAGCCTTAAGAAAGGCACAAGGAACCCTATTTAAAAATGTCATAGTGATTTACCTGTAGTTTTTGTTTACTGCTCAAATAATATTAGTAACAAAGCAATGTTAAAAATATCCAAATCCTACCATTATGAAGTATCCTCCCTTCATTCTTCTGGATTCTCTATTCTGTCTTGGCCATATTCTAATCTGTATTGTTCTGTAGTTATAATATAGATATAAAGCTGTCATTTTTCCACTTAAAACTGGTTCTCAATCCTTTTTCTCTTTCCATACCATTTTCCTGAAGATCACACTCAACTCGTAACATCCCTCATTGATTTCAAATTGCAGGGGGAGGTATCCAAATCTGGTGGGATGAGGGTTTAGCTGCATTCCGGAAGGTGGGGTAAAGGAAATGAAGCATCCTGGTGAAGGGGACTCCTGTTTTGCCTGATAATGGCAGACTTGATGCAGTTAATGCTTCTCTTGTCACTACATGCTTTGGGGTTTCCATCAAAATGGTGTGCTATCATTTATTTTACCTTTCTACTTTCCAAGGAGCTTAAGGTTGTTTCTAGTTTTTTACTATGTTAAATAATGCTGCGTGAATGTTTTTGTGCACTTAATAATTCATAACTTTTCGATTTATTTCCTTGGGGTGAATTTTTCTGAAAGGGCAGAAACACTTTTATGGCTCTTAGTTCATCAGGATTTAAAAAAAAATACAGATTGTGTATACGGTTTCTTGAAACACAAACTAAGTCACAACATATAGTCAAGGAAGTCAGTCACCTTTTAATCTCATTAAATTTGTTCCTTTTGGTAATGTTTGGAAGAGACTCCCCTGAACTAACCCAAGTGTTATTGTTTCTTCTGTACCTGAGTTCACCTAGCTCAGCAATCAGATATCAATAAAGATTCGATTAGTGCTTAGGCACTTGGCCAGGAGAGGCCTTTTGAAGAGCGATGAACCATGGACATGCAGGGCATGGACAGTGACCAAAATGCAGAGATTTATAAATCACCATAAACGTGTGCCTTTGTGTTAACAATTTAGGTCAAACCAACATCACAGAGATTGGTCATAGTCAAGAAGAGTTAGCACAGGGTTTATGGACACAGAACAAAAGTTGAGGAAGACTCCGGTGCAACCACCCTACAGACTAGCGTGCCTGCACTTGGATGGTCATATCAGAGCAAAGAAACCCAAACTCCTATCACCAAGGAAAGCCAAGCCATTTTCTCAGGGAGGAGGAGAGAAATAAATATGTTCCAAAACTCTCATACATTTCTGGTGCTCTTCGCTTGAATGTTAACACTCAGATATAAAGCAATGTGTCTGTCCCCAAAAGCCACATATTATTCATTCATGGACAAAAACAGGAAAGGAATAAAATGGCAGGTGTTCTGTGATATGTAGGTGTATATTTAAGGTTTATTTTAATTATCTGAAAAATAATGAGCTTACTGTAGATTTACATACATGGTGTAATTATTATATATGTACATATGTGGTTTTTTTCCCCCCCAGGATTACAGAGTTAGTCATATTGACTTATACACTGAACCAGAAGGGTTAGGAATCCTAAGTTCCTACTTTGATGATACTGAAGAAATGCAGGGGTTTGGTATAATGCAGAAGACTTGTTCCATTAAAGTACATTGGGGCACGTAAGTATTTTATTTAAAAAATATTTTTAATGAAGTTTTTTTGAGTATAGTACTGGAAAAATTTAAGATATTCTCTCTCTGATTTGTTGTCTTGTTAAGTAACTATTAACTAAAATGATTTTTTTTTTATAAGGCACATAAAATTCTGATTCTTTTGTACCTGTATTACTATGATTCAGCTCCTACAAACAATAATTTCTTGGAGGAAATGCAGGGGGTGGGGAATGCATTTTTCATGTAGGGATCTCCTTATCACAAAGGAACCTGATTCCTTCAAAGCTAAGAGGTTTTACCTTCATGGTAATCCAAAAGATAATTCAGAGCAGGTGCCTTTGATATTTCGTGCGGATAGAGACCAACACACAGGGCACTTCCTTTCACATTTTCACACAATGCTGTTCAAAGCCCCTAAGATGTTGGTTTCACAAATCACAGGAAACTGCAGGAGTATTTTGAAGGAAATGCGAACGTCTCGGATAGGGGAGAAATTAGGATAGGAAGTGCAGGCTCCCACACTGAGGTCTCTAAAGCTGAGTGCACAGCGCAGGGCACGGGAAGACGTCCAGCGAGAGATACAGGAAAAAACGCTAAAGCATCTTTATATTTTATTTAAAATCTCTTCTTAAGGTTTTATTTTTTGCATGTGTTTTGTAATAAATTTGTAATATTTTTGGTGGTAATATATAATTTATAAATATTCATACATTCAGTGAGTGCTCAAAAGTTTTTATCAATGGGATGGATATGCATACCTATGTAATGTGCCATGTAATAACTACTACAAGAAACATAAATTATAAAGACAGTGGTAGTACTATTTTAGATAGGGTGGTCAGGAGAGGTCTCTGGCGACATTGAAGCAGACGCCTGGAAGAAGTGGTAGAGTCAGGCCTGGGGATACCTGGGGAGGAGGAGCCTGGTGCGTGGCCGAGGCAGGAAGCACAAACATGTTGGGCATGTTTGGAGAACAGCTGGGAGGTCCAGGTGGCTGGAGTGAGCTAGGAGAACACTGATGGGAGAGAGGCCTTGTTTATGTCAGGCCTTTTAGGCTTTGGGAAGGGTTTTAGATTACTTGGCGTGACACAAGTCATCGTTGGAGGACTCTGACCTAACTTGTGTTGTAGAAAGATCACTCTAGCTGCTCTGAAGAAAACAGACTATTAAGAGGCAAGGGTGGAAACAAAGAAACCAGTTAGGAGGCAATTGCAGCTATATAGGCAAGACGTTTTGGTGGTGAGAAATGGTCAGATTCTGGATTCATTTTGAAAGTAGAACTGACAACATTTGATAACAGGTTTTATGTGGGACGTGAGGGGCTGAGAAACGTCCAGTGTTTGGGACCCCAGCATTTATATAGATGGAGAAAACTTGGAGGAGCAGGCTAGGAGGGAGAGTGAAATTTCAAGAGTTCAGCTTTCGAGAGGTAAAGGTGGATGTGCCAACTGTCCGTTCAAATCAGGCCAGGAGGGAGACTGGATGTGTGAGGCTGGAGTTCTGGAGGGAGGCTGGAGACATTAACTTAGGAGTCATCAGTGTGGAGAAGGTATTTAAACCATGTGCCAGATGAGATCCCAAAGGGAGAGAGTGTAAAGAACAGAAGCCATCTGAGCTTTGGGCACTTTCATATTTAGCGATAAGGAAGAAAGGAAGACTCTAAACAGAAGAATAACCTGTCTTCATCTCTTGCTGCCTTTAATTTTTTCACATCAATGAGCTCTATAGATCTTTTTTTCTCAAAGTATTAATGTTGAGAAATACACTTTCCTTAGAAAAGAATGAAATAGGTGTCTGCGGTAATATTTTAATCTCAGTTTCTGGAAGCTTTCATGACTCAGGCTTGGGCTATGTGGAAGCATAACAAGCTACATTTAATGTTTCTTACCTTTATGGTAAGTTTAACTTGTCTTGTAGGTGGTAGTTACACACCTTCATAGTTTTCAGTTTATGACGGGCTTGCACAGCTTGGACATCTTTCTTTGGGCTATTTATTTCTGTTGCCTCTAGGAGAATAGAAAGCTGCCTTGAATGTCAGTTCAAAGCTTGGATTCAATGAACTTGCTTGGTCAGCTTTGGGACCAGGTCATTCGTACTTTTACAGATCCCCAAGGGAAGTCTGGTTGGTTTGGGAGAATTCAGCTAATGAGATGTCCCGGAGCTCATTTTGCTCCTTTTGCTGCACTGGTTCCCTAAACTGGTATAAGAGAGGTCTTTGCTGTGTGAGTGACTTTTTAAGATTTCATTAAGAGATATACTCCAGGGCTATTCACTCTAGATTAGACTCTTCTATAGATATGTAAAATAAGGGCATTACTTGTCAAATTTTTATTTTGGAAAATGAATTAATTTCTAGGTAAATTTTCCTTTCATATCCTGTTGAGTATTATCTGTTTTTCACCTTTGTTTTAATAGCTGGCTAATGCCAGCAGCCATCCTCCCAGAGGGGAGGGTATATATATTTTGGGGGTATGTTTCTAATAAATAAAAACAAATAATTTTAGAACTTCAAAGGAAGCCTAAAGAGCATTGTTTAAATAAGGAAGACAAGCTTTGGTTATTTTCTCACGGTTAGGATTAGTTAGCAGAATAAGTACTAGAATGCTTATGGGGAAGGGACTTCTTTTTTAATAGCCAAATATTCTTTGATGAATTTTGTTATGAAATAGTTGATCATACAGAAGAATATATGTACATTATGAAGCCTAGTAATTCAACAAACCTGCGTGTGCTCACCACCCAACTTAGGCCGTCACCATCGCCAACACTGACGCATCCCTGTGTGGCCCACCTTGGTCCCATCCCCCCAACTCCTCTCCACACACATAACCTTGCTCTGGAATTTTGTGTTTTCCTTATACCCTTATTTTACAATTTCACCCTATAGTATCTGCCCCTACAATGTTTTAGCTATACTTGCTTTTCAACTTTGTAATCTGTGTTTTATTACTATGTAATATTCACTATGTATATTTTTTTTTGTGGAGTATACCATATCAGAGCCCAACATTTTATTATGAAAGTTTCCAGGCATACACAAAAGTATAAATAGTTCAGTGAACATCCATTTACCCTCCATTTAAATTATTTAATAATTTTTAATGTTTTGCTTCATTTGCTTTATTTTTTTTTTCTGCGCACTTGAAAGCAAGTTGCAGATATCATGACCCTTCATTCCTGTATACTTCAGCCAGAATCTATAACGACATTCTGCTGCATAACTATCATTATCACACCTAAGAAAATTAATATTTCCATGATAATATCAAATCTATAGTCCCTAACCAAATCTTCCCTGGTCTCAGGAATGTCTTTCATGGATTAAAAATAATAATAATGATCATTATATATATGGTTGTTCTGTTTCTTTAAGTTCCCTTTGATCTCTAAAGTATCCCAATCTTTGTTTCCCATGCCACTGACGTTTTGAAGGCTTTAGGTCAGCTGTCTTAGAGAACATGCCACTTTCTAGATTTGTCTTTGCGTGCTTCTCCATGATGCTGTCTAACTTGTTCCTCTGTCTCCTGATTTTCTGTATTAGAGGTTAGGTCTGGAGGTATGATCAGATGCAGGAGGAACACTTTTGGAAAGGGTGCTTCATGTAGATACTGCCACATATTCATGTGTTACGAAAGGTGGCACGTGCTCACCAGCTTCCCGTTAACGATACCAAGTCAGGTTGCTTGGTTAAGTTGGTGCAATTAACCACCTCTCACCATCATAAGGGTATGTTTCCCCTTTGAGATTCATAGCTTACCCTCTTTTAACTTCAAAGTTGGTACATTTATATTTATTCCCTTGAATATCAAGTTGGTTTCTGTAAATAGTCAACATTCATGTGTACCCATGTCTAGAGAATAAGACAGGATACAACTGGAAATACTATTTTTTGGCTTAACTACAAATGAACAAGACCAATTTTTCTTGTGTGACTCAAAGGGTATTTCTAAGAGTCATTATACAAATGCTGTTAGTAAATATCTAGATGGACATTGTTATTACCTCAATAATATTCATTTGTATGCATACATTTATGTTTTTTTTTAAACAAAGCTCATTCATAATATAGGCAAAAGCTCATTACCTAAGTACATAGGAAATAAAAGTATACCTCTAGAAACTGAAATAACACTGCCCGAAGTACTTTCCCCTTCTCCTGATAGCCTCATGAATAATGCAGCTTGTTGGAACAGAATTTAAGAAAAGTGAATCACTATCTTGTTGGAATAGAATTTAGGAAAAATGAATCACTCCCTGTATGAGTTTTCAAATTCCAAAGTCCACCCAACATTCAGAAATGTCTGTCTGAGTTCCCCAGCAGGCCCTTAGTGCTCACTCACCAAGGAAGTAGACTCAGAACAGCAGCATTTTCAAGTGTATCAATTTATGGGTTCAGTTTTTTAATGGAGTCCCATTTACCCAAAATGACCTCGCTTCTATAAATGTTAGGTGACTAAATCACATGCTTCAAGGAAAGTGAAATGTTTAGTGTCAGATGAGTAAATCTCAGAATAGACTACAAAAGAAGCGATTTAATGCGCTGGTACTTCAGCCAGCAGCATTGCAAAATCTCAGATCAGGGTTGTTTATGAACCATCCATCGTGTTTATGAAAAATTCAGCCCATTCACTTGTGAAGAGTCAGACTTCGAAGCTCTTGGCTTGTTAGCATAATAGCACAATTTATGGCTAACTGCCATTATTTACTTAATAATGTGTGGTGTGCCTGGGAGAGCCCTGAGCTCAAAAAATATGTGATGTGCCCTGTCAGGCTTAAATATGAGGAGGTTTTAAAGGCCCCCACTCTTAGCCTCTGTTTTCTTGTGGTTTCAGGGCATGGCAGTGGTATTTAAAAGATAAGCCTCTTTTTTTTCTTTAGTTTTTTTTTTATTGAAGTATATTTAATGTTTGTACAAAAAGGTGCACAAGAAATTATAAGCATGTAAACTGAGTGAATTTTCAGTGTAACCATCATCCAGATCAAGAAATAGAACATAACCAGTGTTTCAGAAGCCTCCCTTGTTCATGCTTCTTCCTGGGCATTCACTTGCTCCCACTATAACTGTTATCCTGACTTCTAACACTATGGATTCATTTTGATCTCACACACATACACCACATACAGCCTCTCAATATTTGTGTGTGTGTGTGTGGTGTGTGTGTGGGCAGGTCTTCATAGGATTTTGATTGTAAATCCTTAGATAGTGAGTCTAAAGAAGTTACTGATTTATCCAGGGAATTTTTTTTTTTTTAACAAAAACCATCACCAAAATATGCCCTTAGGCCAAATTTTGGAGCAAGAGAAAAGCAAAAAGGGGGAATCAGACCCATTTTGCTGGTAAGAGATCTCATTTACAACTGTCCTCTCTTTGGCATGGTGTTCTGGGGAGCATGGTACAGTGCCCCAGCTAGGACACTAGCAGGGCTAACAAAGGACTGAAGAGTAGACGTGATCGCCAAGAATGATATATTCGTTTATGAAGAGGGTATATAACACCTCACTTATATAAAAGTCACTTCTCCAGCAACGTCACCTTTCCAGAACCCTCCCAGGAACCAGGATATTGACAAGACTTTGCACAGCCTTCAGAGGCAGTTCTAACAGGCATGATTTTCTGGTTTCCTGGTTTCTAGCACATTAGGGGAGGGTGGGGCTGCTGGTTCCCTGACCACAGCAGAAGTGACAGCTGACAAGCCTGATAAAAGGGTGTGGTATTAAAATAAGCCATTAAAATCAGTTCCAAGAACTCAGAAAGCTTTGGGGCCTGGGAACAGGCAGCCTTACAGACCTTTGGAGCCTCGGAGAACAGCACTGGGCATTGTCATGCTCACAATGTCGTCCTGAGTCATTGAGAAAAGAGGAGATTTTGTGTACTCCTGGCATGAGAAAAATTGCCATCAAAACATGATTAGGAGCCTCGCTCTAGAGTCGGCTTGAATCAGCTCTGCATTTGGTACCTGCAGCTGTGTGGCCCAAGGCAATTTACTTAACCTCATCTGTAAAATGGGGACAGTAGCATTCCTTCTTCATAGCATTGTGAGGATTGGATGAAACTCTGGGTGACATTCCTTGTTAAGCTCTAGGTGGATGTTAGCTGTCATTACTTTCTGACACCGTGACAAACAAGTAGGTAGAACATCCTATTCTTTGCTTACAAATGAGATGTTGCCTTTTAAAACAAAGCTTGCGATTTCCTAGCCTGGGCCTCTGTAAATACACAGTGCAAAAGAACTGCAGTTGGCACTTGAACAATATGGGTTTGAACTGCATGGATCCACTTATAGGTGGACTTCAAACGCATGTTGTTCAAGGATCAATTGTATTTTTATTACTTGAAAGTAATAGAGACCTTTACAACTTGGAAGGAATTTATAATATAAATTAAAATTAGTGGACAAAGCCAGCCAAGGAAACAAGTCAAAGACTCTTAAGAAGAGGCATATGTAATGAATGGCTTTTTCCTCTTTGAGTCTAACATTAATTAATACCTCAGTATAACTGTACATCGTTCAGATCCACATCTTCTCCTGTTCTTTTCCTTGCTCATCAGTGAGGTCCTGTGTACCACTAAACACAAATGACAAATTGTTTCTTTCCTTCCTTATTGCTTATTTAGATGGCTGATTTATGAAGAACCTGGATTTCAGGGTGTCCCTTTTATCCTGGAACCTGGTGAATACCCTGACTTATCCTTCTGGAATACAGAAGCAGCATACATTGGATCCATGCGGCCTCTGAAAATGGTAAAAAATGAAATCCAACAAAGTATTCTTGGAGTCAGTGTTTCTTTGCCGCCTTACATCGATATGATTCACAGGAATGCGACTTTGAAGCAATAAAGTAAACTTTTAAGAAACAAATATGTGGTAAATAATAGAAAGGCTATCTTGCTGGGCTCTAAGTGAGAAAATGTGGATTAGCTAAAGTCCTTTGCCTTCAAGGCATTCTAAGCTGGGCAGGTAGAAGGAGTGAAGAATTAACCATTTGTGGGAACAGGAGGAGGGACAAAGTCCAACTTGGGAGTGATGTGACAGAGAAGGGGAGACTTTGGAGAGCTTAGGATAAATCAAGTTGGGTCTTAAAAACCAAGCAGGGTGATTCTGGATGGAGATGTCAGGGAATGTCCTGCATGAGCCACAGTGAAGCTGGGACAGCAGGACATGCTCCTGACCAGCCCAGTTGTCGTGATTGACAGAGGACTGGGTGGCAGCTTTGGGGCACCGGGGCTGGCTGCTCATATGCACATCTGTACTTCCTCTATGCTACCCTGTGTTTTGCCTTGTTTTTGTTTTTCTGCCAAACTCTAAGCCTTGGGAGGATCCAGGCTGCATCTGTCTTGTCCTCCGTGTTGAACACAGTGTGTGCTGCATCATAGTAGGTCTTCACTAAATACTGTGGCATGAGTGAGGCTCTGATTACAAACATGTTTTTGAAATCCCACTTTGTGGTTGTCTTCTGAGTCAGTCTGAAATAAATTAGAAAGTGAGGAATATGATCCTTCCTGCCAAAGCCTATGGTTTACTAACCTGCATGTTTGTTGGTCTTAATGCAGACAATTTGGGGCATTTTTCTAAAGTTAAATCCACTTTCAAAGGAAAAAGTTTTGTGAGTTTTGTGAATGCATCAAAGAACTGCCCCCAGTTTAAAAGGCAGTTTTTAATGATAACTTACAAAACTGAAGTTCATGGCATTTGAAATGGATTACTTTTGAAAAGGGTACTTACTTGGTTGTGTAAGCTCTGGTTTGTTCACAAAATCAGCCACATTCCTTTGTGATTACAGTTCACTTTGGTGCATCTGGGCATCTTTGGCTGCACTTATTTAAAACTGTTAAGTAAATGTTGGTAAAAAAATATCCTTCTAATTTTCCCACTGCTGCTTTTAACTCTTATCCCATTTAATATTCTATTGTAATAACTTTTCTATGGTTTACCTTTAGTGAGTTTTTGGGGATTTACAAAGAAGTTTTTATTATAAAAGTATGGAAACCTCACAGACCCATCCTTTGGGATCTTTTAAATTTTATCTAACAGTTTTTCTAATTATTTCAAGAGTCTCTCTAGATCATATTGTGGACTTTGGTGTACTGCAACATGTTTATAAGCCATTGGTTGCAAAATCAAATGCCTCTGGGGGCCAGGCAGCGAACAGACATGAGTGAGGCTGGCTGGGAGTTGAACCAAGGGAGGGCAGAGACAGGCAAACCAGAGCCTGTGTCCTGGCTGGAGGATGAGCCCAATGTAGAGTTAGTAAGTGCTAAAGATGAAGGTTGCTATCTGTGAGAATTTGGGTCCAGAGATGTTAGATCTTGGGACTGCTTTTTAAGAGAAGTTAGAAATACGTGTGTGTGTGTGTGTGTGTGTGTGTGTGTTTGAGAAATTTACTTCGTTTTAAAAAAAAAAAAAACCTAAAACTTATCAGGTCAAAAAACACACCTAACAATGAGGTTCAGCTTATAGACCACCTTTGTGAGTCTCTGTCTAAACTGTCTTCTTCATGTCTTTACCTGCACTGTTGGTAATTTTAGAACTGTCTCAATGTACATTGAAACAAATGAGAATATAATTGCACTGAGGTTCGATGGCTTACCATAACCTGCCATGTGTAATATAAAAGGTAAAGTATCAATGAAAAACCATTATTCTTAAACTGTTATTTTCTTTTCAGGGTGGCCGTAAAGTCGAATTCCCTATAGATCCAAAGGTAAAAATATATATTTATTTTTTAAAATTTTATTCCCATTCCATCTCCATGAAACTACTTGGGTGATTTTACATATCAACTTCCGTAAAGCATTACTCCCATCACAGGACATTGTCTTAACTTACACGTGCCATCCTTCAGGCTGGAAAATGATGCTAATGGCACTAGTTATCACTAACAGCACGTGCAGCAATGCTCAAAAGGTTCATTGTTGTATTACGTTTATAATTTGTAGTTGTATTTACTAATTGCAGGGCCTGTTGCTGCTTGCCAGTTAGCAAGGAAAAAAAAATTCTTTCAAGACGAGTTCTCCCTACTCCAAAATGCTCTTCAGACATCTGTAACACAGAGCTTGATCTATAGTTTTTCATTTTAAAGCAACTCTGGTTCTTTAGTTTAACCTAAGCAAAATACTGAATATCAGTTCTAGACACTGAAACAAAAATCAATGATTTCTAAATTAGCTTTTAAACCTTGGCTTTGGGCTAAACACATCAGGAAATAAATTCTGATTTTTAAAATGATAAGATCCTGTTATTTAGTGACTTTTTAAAAATATGATGAGAACATGTTAATTTGTGTTCCAGGACTTAGTGATATATTAAATGACTGATTTAATGTTTAGCTATTGAGATATTTAACTTCTTAAAAAATTACTGGTATATCTCATTTCGATTACAGGTAGTGATTTATGAAAAGCCTTTTTTTGAAGGTAAAAGCATGGAACTAGAAACAGAAAAGTATAGTTTTGTCACGGAAGAAAGTGAAACAGAAGCAGCAACTGGAGATGAATGTCTGCCATTGGCATCGGTGGGATCTATGAAAGTTCTAAGAGGCGTGTAAGTAGACAGGCAGAACCTAGAAGAATGTTCTTTTTCTCTTTTAATAAATAAACACCCCCCCCCTCAAAAGAACGTTCCTGATTATATGGTAGAGTGAATTTCAAACATGTTCTCTCCCAGACGGTTGTGACCTGGATTTGATACCAGTTTGAGGGCCTGGTTCAGGGTCAGTCAGCTGAGCAAAATTATGTTCCAAACTATTGAAATGTTGGTTTGCTATTTTTATGATCATATTTTGTATTTTATAGATCTTACATATTTCCTTTGGAAGTGTACATTGAAAAGGTTGTTAATAGCCAAAAATTCATAATATTTTATTTACTATTCAAAGAAAGTTTATCCAGTTTTTTTTTGCTGGTGTTCTTCGAGTCAGTCCTTATTACACACACACACACACACACACACACACACACACACACACACCACCTATACTCCTTTATAAAACATTGATGTGTACTTCTTAGATTGTTTTCTTGGAGCTGTTCTGTTAGTCTCTTAAATTTTAGAGAAGAATTCCTGTTGTCATAATGCATGAGTCCATGTCTAACTTTGGAACTATTCGCATTTGTCAATGAAACTGATATGCACATTAAGAAAACAAAACGAGAATTACTACTCCTTCATGTTCTTTCTGTTGCAGTTGGGTTGCTTATGAAAAGTCTGGATTTACAGGTCATCAGTATTTGCTTGAAGAAGGAGAATACAAGGACTGGAAAGATTGGGGAGGCTACAATGGAGAACTTCAGTCTTTACGGCCTATATTAGGTGTAAGTTAAAGAAAAGCTAATAGCTAATATTTGATCTTTTGGGGCTAATAAATTACTAGCCTTTGAATTTTGATTTTTTTTCTTCTCAATAGGATTTTTCAAATGCTCACATGATAATGTACAGTGAAAAAAACTTTGGATCCAAAGGTTCCAGTATTGATGTATTAGGAATTGTTGCCAATTTAAAGGAGACCGGATATGGAGTGAAGACACAGTCTATTAATGTACTGAGTGGAGTGTGAGTAAAAAACACAATTGGGATTTTAAACATGGGTTTTACCTTGGCTTGTGTTAAACTCATAAATTCTCTGACAGGGTAGGCACTCAAGAAATAGCTCAACAACTAAACATTAAATCAGTCATTCAATACCCACTGCCACCATACTTCCATAACCACTTTTTAAAATCTTTCTCGGATCATCTTTTTTCATGTGTAATATAACACTGGAGTAGGTAGGGTTTTGGGTTTTATGGGAGAAATCTACAGATCCACGTCTGTTGTCGTTCTGCATGGAAACAGCTCATGAATGTCTTATGATGGGAATCAAATAATAGTGATTTAATGGGAAACCTGAGGTTGGGACAAAGTCCTATTCCGTTTCCCTGTGGTGCTCCGCCTGCTTCATTACATTTCTTTACTATTATTTTGACATAAAAATAATTATTTCAGTGTACCTGGAGTTAGCAATTGAGTGTTTTATTAATGTTAAACTAAGCTTTTATTGAAAGATGATTAGTCAAAACTCTTTGGGATGCAAGTGACTGCAAGACAACCTAAATTGGCTAAGTGATAAAAATGGAATTTATTGGCCCACATAACTGCAAAGTCTTGGAGAATATTTTGCTCAGTCATGGCTAGATACAGGGGTTCAGACACTGTCATGAGAACTAGTTTCTGTCACTCGACTTGGCTTTTTTCTGTGTTGGCTTCACTTGAGACAGGCCCCTTTCGCTGGTGGCCTGTGGCAGTACCATGTGGCTTTTGTTCTTCTGTCTGACTACTTCCAGTGAGAAGAGGTTCTCTTTCCCACAAGAGTTCTGGGTTCGACTTTGATTCTGTAGGCTTACGTCTTGTGCACCTGCCGAAATCAATCACTGTAGCCAAGGAGATGGCCATGCCTGCCTTATGTGCCCATCCCTGGAGCTGAGATGTAGGGTCAGTCCTATGGGAGCCACCTGTATGTGACTGGAGTGAGTAGTTCCCAAAGAACGTCAGAAAGAATGGGGACAGATACCAGATGGGCAAAAAGAGATGACTATTAGAAGGAGTTATACAATTATTCTTATGATCCAGGCTGATCATAAGTTGTAATTTGTTATTGGTGAGAGTATTCTTAAATGGTTATATGAAATCATCTGACATTGGTTTTGTTGAAAGTGTTTGCTATTAGGTCTTATGCCATGAGTAGTAACATAGGCTATTTGAATCATTCTTACCTCAACTATGGTATTTCATGGGGCCTCCCACAGTAGCCCTGGACATTTGAGATGTGTCTACAATGTAATATGCTTTTACTATTAGTCATGTTCACCAAATTCTTGTGTATGCTGTCTTGACAGAGTGACATTAGGGACTTCTGGGTCTTCCATGCTTAACAGGAATTATCTTCTACTGGGTCCTGTTCTGGAGCCCTAACATTGTAGAATCTGCCATAGATAAAAGGTATGGTATGGCAGAAATCCGAAATGTTGTGGCTCTACAGTATTTTAGATTGCCTTTAAAGTTAATTATTTGGAAGAAAAATACAAGTCAAGCTGGGGAAACAGCTGTACATTTTGAAGCTCACCAGGTGTGTTGGTTCTGTTAGTCAGCGCCCAGTCATGCACCCCTGAAGAGGAAGCAAAAGGATGCTGGGCAGAATTTCCTTAGGGCATTTGTACAGATTATGCTGTAAGCTCAGGCAGAATTATTGTACCCAGAACCAGTCTTTCTTTTTTGCCCAGCCCTTGTTTATTTGAAATCAGTTTCCTTCATAAAATGTTGCTTTTATATGTTTCTATTTTTAGTTATTTCTAGTAGCATTTCCTGGCTTAGGTTTTTTTTCTGGTTGTAGCAGTTGAGTTTTGATACTGGGGGAAGTTTAAAGGAGGTGTGTGTACGCACACACTCCACCACTTCCTTTCAAATTTTGTGGCTGTGGAAAGGCTTCTGTTTTTACTAGGGCTGGCGGCTTCCTCATATTTCATTTTACAAATGTTCATTGAGGTCCGTTATGTGCAAAGCATTATATTACATCCTCAAAGTGTATATATGTACACATATGGGCATATATACATATATATATATATGTGTGTATATATACACACACACATATATATATATAACATAATTATTGCTACAAAAGTCATAGTGATTAAGTGCTTCAGGAATCCACAGCAGAGGGATTACTTTCCAGTTCGAGCACAGGGAAGACTCTGGACGAGCTGGCACTGCAGTTGGGCCCTGTGGGACAGGAAGAGTCGAACTGTGCCAAGATTTGAGGGAGGAAGACTAACCTATTCATTTCTAATAGTTTCAAAGAAAAATAATTTTAACGACTTTATTCTTATTGGTAAATAAGCATTTTAGTTTGGATCTTTATTTCTTGGTGTGGAAATCAAAGTCAGAAAAACGTTTTTTTTGAGAATCCTGGTCTGTGAGAGTATCCCAAGAGGTTCACTATCACTTGGGCAATAAATGCCCTGGGTGGTAAACTCACTACAAGCTCTGAAAAAGAGACCAGCCTTCTGGAAGGATGCTCATGAATCTAATAGAGGTTTTATGAACTGCATTCCATTTCTTAATGGAACATCACAAGAAACTTTTACACAGCCCTGCTAATCAATTCTAGTTCTATGCTATGCCCTTACTTAAATGGTAGAAACTGGGCACATTTTTTTTAAAAAAACTGAGAAAAATGAAATATTTTTTGAGGCCAGCTTAAAAACAAACCAAAAAACAAGTCCTATTGTTTTAAACTTTTTCCTCTTCCCTCCCCCAGAAGGGCTTGTTTGTCCTGCTGCCCTTAAACTCTGAGTCAGGATTCCACCAGGCTGGGACCTGCTTATACTTACACTTGCTTCTCTCCCCGCCACAATCCCTGCCAATCTTATAAACAGAAAAGGGTTGATTCACATGCACAGAATATGTTTAAACAAGGTCAGTAATTTTCTTTTTAAGATACTCAAGTATAAGTTATAAGTAGACTATAGATTATATATACATACACACACACATATATGAATGATCTATAGCCTATATATATCTCAGAGACTCTCAGATCTGAGTTTTGGGGGTTTTTTTACCCTCATATTCATGGGTGATTCATCCGGGGCTGCATATTAGAAACAAAACACTAATGTCAATTCAAGTAAAATCTTAAATGGTTTTCCTGTTTCAACTTCAGTGAATCAGATAGGCTTACTTGGGTGTTGGGTATTTTCTTAGAAGTGATTTATTTTATAGGAAGATAAGAGTACTCACACACTTAGTAAAAAAGAAAATGTACTAAAGCTTCCTCCGTGGCTTGCTCACTTGTTGCCTTCTCTGTGTATTCAATCTCTCCTTCTCACTGTCTTTTTCTCTTCCAAACCTTGAAGTCAATCAAACAAAAAAGCCTCTCTGTTAACTCCATGATAGATCTAGAGTCCTGCCAGGAATACTCTTTGTGGTACAGCTTGTCCTTATTTTTAGCATAATTTCTTTTTTTAAATTTTATTTAGCTATTTTTTTATTTTTTTTTTATGCCTGCAGCACCTGGTATTCCTAGGTGGTCTTCCATCCAAGTACTAACCAGGCCCGATCCTACTTAGATTCCGAGATCAGATGAGATCGGACGCATTCAGGGTTGCATGGCCGTAGACCTCTCTTTTTTAAGTCTTGGTTTTTGTAAAGTAGATTTTCTTGTTACGCAGATATTCCTCTCCACATAGTAAGTGTTCCACACTCCTGTCCTGCTTTCGCTTCTCTTCATAGCCAACGGCTGTGTGAGCAGAGGTAACACACAGGTACTGAGGGCAGTACAACCTCACACGACGACAGCACTGGCACCTGCGCCAACCCACTTTTAAATGAAAATAAAGGTTATCTGAAAGTTAATGTCATGACCACAGCCAGAACCAGGTCTCCTCATTCCTCACCTCACAATGTTAAATAATAGTTTTTTTAAAGTTGCTAATGAAGTTCTGAAGTGCAGGAGCATTATTTTCTGGAATAGACCAACTGGTGTTTATAGTAATTTCTCTGTTCAAACGGCCAGAAGTGAGTGTACAGATGTTAGCAGTCGTAAGCTACTTCACTTGAAATTTTCACAGTGTTCTTTTTCTTCTTGATGGCTGTTCGTTTCCTAGTAATGACTCTACTTGAGTTTTTAAGTCAAGCTCTTTAAATAGCAAAATCATAATCCATTCTAATTATGAAGTGTGTGGACTATTCCGAGTATCACTTGAAGGGAGAATTTATAGGGCAAGTGGCAGTTCAGGTCATGAAGTGAAGAGACCTTGATGAGCCTCAGGAGACTCAGTCATGGGTTCAGTCATCCCTGGCCACTACCCAACTTGTCACCTTAGACAGACAAGTCAGTTCCTATTCAGAACACACCAACAGATAATTGTATGTGATACTTCTGACTCACATGTACACTTTTGAGGGCAAGAATTTTGTCTTTTTCATCTTTGCATGGTAAAAGGATAATCAATGTTTGTTGAATGAATAAATGAATTAAGTTTTCTGTGTCTAGGTTTTCCCTTCTGTAAAATGGGAAAATCAGTCCCTCCCTAGAAGATTAAATGTGATAATAGATTTGAAAACATTTTGTAATGTTCTCAGTATGCATAGAGGCATAAAGGCATTATTCCTTTGAGCTGTGTGAGAGCAGGGCAATGAATTGAGACACTGAGTTATCTCTTGATTATAACAGAACTGAAAAACTCCCCCGTCCCTCCAAAGACTTTATCTTTGGATAGGAAATAGTATCCAATATGTTGGTTTTGTTGATTTTACACTTAAAAAGATAGTGAAAACATTCCAAAGAGATCCATTTTTAGTATTTCTGAGAGTTTGTTCAATTTTGCTTATTATCTAGTCATATCATGTTGGAAATCCTGTTTGTAACAAAATTTTAGTTACTTAGCTGGGTTTTTTATTTTTATTTTTAAGCATTTCTTCTGTCAATTTTTGTATAATAGAGACAGCTTCCTGTAATAGCTTTCTGGAAAAATATTTTAATGTTAAAAGAATTCTTATTTGCCCACTAAAAGAACTTTTACAGGTAATTTTTGAAAGTCCAAATTGTTCCCTTAGAATAGAATTAGAAAAAAAAATACAAATATCTCCATGGAAGCTTTCTCAAGGTATAGGATGGAATAAGTGAGAACACCAAAAGGTTCACTTAAAGATATTCATTTATCACTTTGTCATCCAGACAAAGCTATTTGTTCCTAAAAGATTAATGGAGAATCAGAAAAGTTAAGATTACTGATTAGTAAAACAAATGAAAGTTTCTATATGATACAGTTACCCAAATGTGTGTGTTAGTTTTACTGTATATGTAAACTATGAACTGTAACAAGTCACTGTTTTTGTTTCTTTAGATGGGTAGCCTATGAAAATCCTGACTTCACAGGAGAACAGTATATACTGGATAAAGGCTTTTATACCAGTTTTGAGGACTGGGGAGGAAAAAATTGTAAGATCTCTTCTGTTCAACCCATATGTTTTGGTAAGGAGTCATATTTTTCTATGAGAATATTTAACTGAATTCTGGATTCCCTTAACGTGTAATACTTAACACTATAGAAGCTATTCTGAGATTATTTTTAATAGTAATTGCTAATCTGGAAGAAAAAACTTTTTCAAGATATATGCTCTACTCATTTCCTTCTCTCTTCCCTTTAAAACTTTTTAGGATTCTTTCACTGGCCCAAGGAGAAGAAATCAGGTAACAAAAGAAATTCAATATTTTATAATTATGGCTTTCCATTGAAAAGCTGAACTTACATGTTAAAACATCAGATATTTATGACATTTTGTTAGGTTTACCTATTTTTATGCCTTAAAGTATAACTATATTTTAAAATTAGATTTAATTTTAATGCTTGATAGCACTGGTCTATATCTGTATACTTCCTATAAAATGCTCTTAAGTAGAATTTATCATTACATTGAATCAGTTCACATTAATACACTAAGATTAATATTTCAAATACATGTAGTTATTGCAATAAAGAATAAAATGAATTTTCATATTTGCTGTGTTCACGTTAGACATTTTATATGATCTCTTTTATATGGTCACTCAGTGAAGCCTTTGAATGCTGACTGTCTACAGCAACCGAAATGTTACATTTGTTATTTAGGCTTTTTAATGGATGTGTTCAGATGGCCATAATTATAGAGGCACAAACACCACTGTAGTCTTCTTTATTGGCATATGTAAGATTCTAATCAGTCAGCAAATATCTTCCATTGAGAGGGAGTAAAATTATGCTACGTTTCCAAAATATAGTTTCTTGTAAATGTTAGAACTGATGAACAATTACTTTTGGCCACAATAAAGCTTTAAAATGCCTCATAGCTTGTTACAACAGGTTGTTCTTTAGAAAGCTGCCTCTGTTGTTGGGTTGTCCTTTGATGTCTCAGAATTAAACAAGCATGAATGGTGCAGCCAAAGTATTTCTAATTTATCATTAATGTAGTAGAAAATTAAAGAATTTATAAATTCATACTTGTTTGCTGTAATGAGCTAACAGGTTGTGTTTGAGTTATTATTTCAAAGGTTGAATAATGTGTTTGCAAAATAATTTTATGTATTTCCGTTTCCTTTTTCAAAGATTCACTTGTTTTCGGAACCACAGTTTCAAGGTTCCAGTCACAGTTTTGAAGAAACAACAAGTCAAATTGATGATTCATTTTCCACCAGGTCTTGCAGGGTCTTAGGAGGCAGGTAAGCAGAGTGGACTGGCAGAGCCTTATCATTAGCAGTGGGGGACATTGAATTCGCACACTGCCAAGTATTTAGTGGCTTCTTTAGGTGCTTAGTTCTATATGAAACCACCAAATACTACAAGCCTCTGGTAGTGCTAAAGTATCCTTTGCAGCATCTTAGTACGGGGTGTTGGAGGATAATGGAGATCAGTGTGGACTGGAGAAGCTGAAGATCACCACCTCATTGTGCAATGGGATACACACTCAGTTCTCTACTCTCTAGGTCTGTCCCATCACCTGTAAAGGGACTCTAGATAATCTCTGAGGTACCTCCCAAGGTAGATTTTTTTAGAGGTGGATAGGATAGGCATTCTGCATGCTAGGTGAGGGCATGGTTACACTGGTGTGTATGCTGATCAGGGAGTACCAACCCTCTCTAGCTGGGAGGTCTTTGTACTGGGGAGAGGAGAAGCAAGTTTGGACAGGGAGGGTGAGATCAGGTCCTGAAGGCTACCTCTGAGCAAGATGAGGAAAGGGCAATAATATGGAAATGCCATGCTGAAAACAGTATGGTGACACTGATGAGAGTAGTTTGCAAAAGCTGTACAGTAGAGAGCCCAAGGTCAGGGACAACTTGGTCAGGAAAACCTTAGAGCAACCTGTCCCGGATGTAATGAGAACCAAGTCCAATAATAAAATAATAATAGTGCCTTTAATCATATAGTTCTTTATGGTCTAAATAGCACCATTGTTCACTTGCATTGCAAAGTGGAAAGAGCAATGGCTGTCATTCAAACGTAGATTTACAGTAAAGCCTCATAGTTATTAGACACATACCCCCACCTCTGTCCAGGTTCCTCTTTATCCCCTACCTACTTCATTATTACCAGCAGACATGTATTTTGTTGCTGTTCATTTATTGTCTGTCTCAGCTCTCTAGAGTGTAAAACTACAGAACAGCAGGAACTTTGTTTTAGCCCAGCAATGGAAAAGTACCTGACACACAATTAATCCTCAAAAAGTATTTGTTGTATTAAAAAAAAAAAAGAAACAAAAAGGCCAACTGTTGTAGTGAACCATGGTGTATCACCATTTTACAATAATGCTTCCAGAGAAGCTAAGTGAGTTAAGTCACTATGATATTTGACTCCTGGCCTAGTGCAGAGGTGTTGAAAACAAGTATAAAGGAATGTGAGAGAAATTTTGAGAGGGAACCAGTAGACCCAGGTGACTGACTAGCTATGAAGGTCAAGGTATTATTCAGAGGACTCCAAGGGATTGACAAACTGCACTGGCCAGGAGAATGGTGACACTGATGAGAGGACAAGGAAAACTGGAAGGTAGAGAGGTAAAAACACGAATAACTTCCTGGAGAAAGAAGTTTTATTTCCCAAATGCAAAGCTAACAACTGACTTATTATGAAAAAATATTTGCCACAGATTAAATGCAGTAAATATGTCCAGATATTTTTGAAGAAAGCACACTGTTAGCATAAGCGTGTGTTTATAGCATGCCACCTCTAAAAGTCAGACTTTTTGAATAGAAATAACTCAAATCACATATTGCACGTGTGTGTGTGTTTTTCCTACTGTAGCTGGGTTGCCTATGATGGAGAAAACTTCTCTGGTAACCAGTACGTGTTGGAAGAAGGCCACTATCCTTGTCTCTCTGCGATGGGATGCCTGCCTGGAACAACTGTGAAATCCCTTCGTTTTATAGATGTGAGTATGGCAGTGTGACTATAACGTTACAATGATAACTAGGTCACACAGCCGATGGTCAGAGCAAGACACCTGCAAATAGACCTACTTGGGATTTAAAATCAGAGGCAGAAAAACAGCTGCAGCAGAACTTTACATCCCAGAGCTTCCTGGTCTTTTTTGACCTTTAACATGGAAGTTTTTTGTTTGCTGTTTTCTTCGACTTTGGGTAAAGAATGAATCAAACATGGCACATAATTGTCATGGGTTAGTTAGGTCAAGTCCCTCTCCTGTGTTTTTCTTTTTTTTCCATTTCATACCTGATCCCCATTTCCATTGCTTTCCCCTTTACAAGCACTGTTCTAAAGTGTTTGAGATACAGCTTGGATATTCTTGTTTTCCCAAAAAATCTATATTTAGGCTTTTGATTTATTAGTTTTGCTATAATTCTCAGTATATAAACAATACTTACATTTAAAAATTTTTAACTGTCCATGATGCTATATAGTATCTATTGATTCTAATTGGTACAATATATATCATATTTTTTTTAATTTTTTAAAATTTTTTTATTTTTCCCTCCCCACCCCCATGTAACCACTAGTCCATGGTCCATGTCCATGAATGAGTCTGTTTGTTTGTCCTGTTCATTTGTTGCTTTTAGGTTTTATCCTGCATTTAAGTGATATCATGTGATTTTTCAACCTTTTCTGTCTGGCTTATTTCACTTAATATGATCATCTCAAGGTGCATCCATGTTGTTGCAAATGGCAGTATTCCATCTCTTCTTATGGCTGAGTATATTCCATTGTATATATGTTCCATCACCATACTTTTTATTTAATCCTCACATGTATCCCTATGTACTGGTGTGAGAGTCTCAGGCATGTATATTAAAGAGTGGATTTGCCAGATTTCGTGTGCATGAATATTCAGTTTCACTAAGCTGCCAAATTCTACCACTTTAGATTTTTGCTGGCAGTGCATGAGTGTTTTGTTTGTCCCACACATTCTAATTTTGTCCAATTTTAAGGAATTGGGTAGAAAGTATTCTCATTGTTGTGTTAAGCTGTGTTAGGTTGGTATCTCATATACTTAATAGTCATTTGGGTTTTCTGTCCAATGAATTGCCTATTTATCTTTTGGCTTTTTATTTAGTTTCCTGTATCTTTTGTTATTAATTGCAGAAATTTCATATAGTTTATAAAGCTGTTACTGCTTTAGAGATGTGCAGACAAATGGCTTTTCCCAGTTTACCATGTATGTGCCAATCCAGATTACACTGCCCCCTTTTGAACTATATCTTGAATTTTGATGTAGTCAAAGCAACATTCAATAGAACAAAACTGTAAGATAATGTTCACATTAGTCTGAATGTCTGTAGTTTGGGAAATATTTTTTTTTGGTAGCTGATCTCATAAAAAGCTTTAAACATATATAGTTGATTTTCGTTTTAAAGGCAGAAAGAATGAGCTTTATCTCATCCCTTACTGCCTGTTCAAATAATTAAAATGTTGACCTTTCTTGAGATGTGAAAATAGCAGTGAAACATGGAATGATGAGCCAAGAGTCATTTGTTTACGAGTATCAGAAACCATCTCTCCACATGAATCTGTTCACTGGCCTACAAAACCTACATGTCAGGGCACATTCACATAAATGAAACAGGAAGTCCCACACCCCTGCCGCAAAAGTAAGCTAAAGGGCATTTTTGATGTATCATTTATGATTTTAGGATTATTATTAGAGCTTAGTTTAAGGTCATGAGGGTCTATAATTTGAAACTAAATGAGTTTGAACATCAGGCTTCCATTCCTGTTTCTTCCTCTCCTCCTAACAGTTATTCCTACAGGAGAGCTGGGGAGCATGAGTGCACAGAATCATTGTCTATCGACAATTACAACAACAAAAGGCAGTTGAATCTGTATTCAACGTTGCCTGATTAACAGTCACCACTCGAGGACGCCAAACCCTGCAGGGGCCTCTGACCCTCACTGTTTATGTCCATAGCAGTCCCAGCCCCTCTTTATCTCAATAGAAAATGGCGAGATTGAAAATAAATTCATTAAAAGAACTGACATTCCATTCTTTTGTGCCTAGGATATCTTGCTCCCTCCCCCACCCCACCAGCTTTAAAACACTACTTACATTTACCTGCCCTCAGTGCAATAGAAAAACTTCCTGCCCCTCCTTCCTTCCTCTCTTTAGTTCTGGAGTATATAAACACCCAGACTTTCTGGGAAAGGGAGTTTGACAGGCCAAGCCTGGCCAGATCTTATATTCCATCCTTGTAACAAGATGATTTTTGCATAATTTCAAGTTATTATCAAAGATGAGTAACTGAACAGTATCTTTGTTCCTAAACAGGAATTTTCTGAACCAACAATTATTCTTTTTGAAAGAGAACACTTCAAAGGAAAAAAAATTGAACTAATGCAGAAACAGTTAACCTCCGATCCCTAGGATTCAACACCCAGATACGCTCTGTTCAGGTGATTGGTGGCATGTAAGTGAGTTACCTACTTGTTTATTCAATAGAAGAATCGATTCTAAACCCCCTATTTTCTGTAAGGGTTAATAATTATGTGCTTCCACAGTATACTTTTTCCACCAGGAAAAGCCATATGTGAGGCAACTTTCATCTCTTCCTCCAGACTGTTGGTTTGCTTGACTTTGTCTTTAACACCTCTCAGAGTACCTAAGGGAATGCTTTGAAAAGCAGTGCTCAGTAAATTTATTGAGCACTTTTTTAACAAGAGAGAGAGCGAGCTAATTTTTCTTTTCTCTTTGAAAGACCAAGTCCTTTTGGAGTAAGGTCTGGGATTTCCCTTTAGCTAGGAGATGCTAACTAGCAGATGCTATGCATGATTAAAGGTCAACATGGCATTTCAACTTTGAATAACTGTAAAGTTAAGATGCAAAAATGAGTAAGAATTATCAATGTTATTTCTTAATATTTTTAAGAAAGTATTCTTTCAAAACACAGGTTTTGTCTACCTGTATATATTAAATATTGGAGGGGATTGTAGCTAGTTAAAAAAAAAATCACCGGAGTGCTAGAATTAAGGGTGATTTTTTTTTTCAGCAGGTTTTAATTCCTTTTTATGATAAAATGGTTAAGATAACATTTTAGAGTTTCAGGATTAAAAGTCGAGAACACCCTTTCTGATGTAACAGATCAGCCAGAGAGGAAAGCTGCTGGGTTGCCTGCACCAGCATCTCTAGGAGACCCGAGTTTCTTTAGCAGTTTTCTGGATTGAGAAAGATTACTCATTTTAGACAAAAATTTATTTTTTACCTAGTTACCCCTTATATAGTACTTACCACATGCCACACACAAAGAACTTTACAAATATTATCTATTCAAATAAAAGACTATTATTAAAACTGAAAATGTTTTTTGAAAAGCTCACAGGAAGTACTGGGCTGTCCCGCTAAAAGACTATCATCTCTATTTCACTGCTTTATTGGAGGGAAAAACTTACCTATTGTCTTCAAGAATGGATCTTTTTTGGCATACTATGTACCAAGAGTTTGCTGTTTGCCAAGAAATGGGTGCTTTAACTGTTTTAGAAAATAAGGTAGTTTCCTCTTCCCATGTATGTTTACAGTGTAAAGCTCAGTCTAAAAATTGGAAGCATTCTAAAAATAAGTGTTATTGGGGCCCACAAACAAATGGATATTGTAGCTTACTTGTGGTTACTACTTTTTTTTCCAGATGGGTTACTTATGAATATGGCAATTACAGGGGTCGACAGTTCCTACTATCACCAGCAGAAGTACCTAATTGGTATGAATTCAGTGGCTGTCACCAAATAGGTTCTCTACGACCTTTTGTTCAGGTATTTTTCTCTTCTTCATGCTTTGAATAGACTGATTTTTTTTGGTGGGGAGAAAATATAATTCTACTTTTCAGTTTCAATTTTAAGTTTGAAATTGGCCCCTCCCTTTACATACCCCAAATTTCTGAATTTTTGGTGTTAAGGGTTGTGCCTGCTTTCAGAAATACTACCATGCCTCACATCAAAACACAGCGTGTCCCAAGGCTTGAGATGTCCATAGGTGGTGGGCTCCCTGCCCCAGGCACTTCTTTGAAATTTTGTCAAAATTTTATTGAGGAAATCCTAAAGTCTCTGTGATTCTTGGGTATAGTAATTATCCCTAATCCAACCTTGCCTTGGATTCTGCCCCAACTATTGATGCTTGCTCAGTACTTCTAACAGTACAACTTATATATGATTACTGCTGGGATTTTTGTCTCCTAGAAACGAATTTATTTCAGACTTCGAAACAAAGCAACAGGGTTATTCATGTCAACCAATGGAAACTTAGAGGATCTGAAGCTTCTGCGAATACAGGTCATGGAGGACGTTGGTGCGGATGATCAGATTTGGATTTATCAAGAAGGATGCATCAAATGCAGGGTGAGCTTTTAGGATTAGACAAAGGTCTGTGATAGCATCTTCAATTAGAAGCTATTTCATGATTCCTGGAGCACTTTCAGAAATAAATTAGGTGTTTCATGAAAATATTTCTTAGCTCTTATAAAACCAGTCTAGGAACTTAAAATGGGAGTTAAATCTAACACTGATCCAAGATAGAGTATTTATATCTATACTTGACTTTTATATAGTCATAGAAAAAAGAAGTAACTGTTACTCTTTTTTCTTAGTCTACTTGTTATAGAAATAAACTATAAGCCCCAATATTATCAAAACAAATCACTCTTGGTTGTTTTGGAGGACCTCACAGACTAGGACACAGAGTGAATAGGTATCACCCTATGTACAACACAGTCCATCTCCTAAGTGTCAGTCATACCTTGTAAAATGGAACACACCCCATTCTCCCTCTTGCATCACTCCTGCCATAATACACATTTAAGAGCAGAACGTAGTAAGATTTTATGAGAGAAGCTCATGCTTCTACTGTAGATATCTTTTTAGCTCCTTGATTTAATGGGCTTGACTGTTTGCTTCTGATTTTTTTCTAACTTGGTGCTCCATGAGTCACCAGAAGGCATACAGCTTTGTGAAAGGCTTGCTAATTAGGTCTGTTGAGCTTGAGGGAGAATCCTTTCTGTAAACAGAAGTACTGTTTAGACATGCATAGAATAGCATGAGCTGTGATATGGAAGCATAAAAAAAACACACACACAACAATTTCTGCCTTTGAACTAAAAAATTCAATAAAACACTACCTTTCATCAGTAATTTCCAACAAACATTTCAATGAAAGTAAAGTGTCCTAGATTATCAATCTTTTTATCTCAATATAGAATAGTATAATTTTCATAAGCATTTTCTTTAACAGTGTGTGTTAATGTCATGTGAACATTATTTATATGTAAAGGGTAGATTCACTTCAGGTAAAAACTCATAACATTTTTGACTTAAAACATACTACATTTGTATTTTTATAGTTGGATAGCACACCTTTCGAGAAAATTTTAGACATTTCTCGTGACAAACAAGAAAAATAAATACATGGAATTTCAGGTTTAAAATGATAAAACACCCTTTTAGACACTTCAGTGCTACACAACCTTCAAAATTAGAGATGTAGCCATATTCAAGAAGTGTCAAGGAAGGAGAGTAGATATGTCTGGGGGAGATTTAGACCCAGCCTTAGGTCACAGTCATTTCTGGGAGGGGAAAAATATCTTGATTGGCAGATTTAATATTCTAAGGCTTCCCTTACTCATACAGTCTCACTAAGGGCAGACATCTCTTACAATGAACAAGAACTGAGTACTTTCTATCACTCATTACTAAAGGGCATAAATATTTATTGCCTGATCCAGTTACCTGGGCTAAAAGCTGAAATGCCTCATACAGGATAAATGAAGCTAAGATTTAAGATAACTTTAAATCAATTTAAACAGGGAAATGATTACAGTGATACCTGAACGTGTATCCATCTCTAAGCTACCTTGTCTTTTGCACTAAGCAGATAGCAGAAGATTGCTGCCTGACGATCGTGGGGAGCCTCGTAACCTCTGGATCTAAGCTGGGCCTGGCCCTCGACCAGAGTGTGACAGTCAGTTCTGGAGCATGAAGTCAGACGGCAGGATCTATAGCAAGTTGAAGCCAAATTTAGTTTTAGATATCAAAGGTAAGGATCATTTTCTTTATTTGCTTTGTTGTCTTTTAGTTTACTAAAAATCTTTACTTTTGAAAATGACGAGTGTACTAAGCCACTGTGCTGAACACTTTACAGACATTCTCATGTGATCTTCACAGCAATATTAAGAGATCTGTGTTACCCCCTCCTTCCGTCCCTTTTATAACCCAAAAAACTGAGGCTCAGAGGGGTTAATCAGTTTGGCCATGATCTCACACCCTAAGTGTTGAGGTAGAACCTGGATATGGATGGTCTTCAAACCAGTTATTTTAGTATAAACAGTCTAAAAATCATAAATTAAAAGGCTGTGATCTCACTTAGTGTACTTGATGAGTCTGATGTATATGTAGGTAACCTTTCATTGAAAAATCTAACAGGAATTAATGCAGCCAAGAGGATTTCAACAGAACATTTGTTAATCCAGAGCAAACTGATGGTGCTTGGAAAGAATAAACTTAGGCCAGTGATTTCCAAACTTTATCTGCATCAGAATCACCTAGAGGACTTATTAAAACACAGACTGCTAGGCCCTATCCTCAGTTTCTGATACAGTAGGTTTGGGTGGGGCCTGAGAATCTGCATTTCTAACAAGTTTCCAGGTGTTGCCCTTACTGCTAGAACCATTGATAATTTAAAAATATAAAGCAAAACTGACTTTCTAACAGACACAGGAGTTCAGTGAACTATTGTTGCTACTGACAAGCAAATGAAGTATGTTTTATTCATGCCGTATACGGTAATTATGCTTTAAATTATTAATGAAGACTTTCTATTTCATATCAGGAAAGCCAACATGATTATGTTTAGAAATTTAGTAAAATGGTGATAATGTAACCATACTATAACAAAAACTCCATTTTTAAAAATTGCTAGACAGTTGGCTCAGTTTTACTTTACTCAGTTCTCAGCCAAAGCTGTCATTAAAAATTGACATGTGGAAGGCTCTGTTCTAGACACTGGGGGTACCAAAGTAGGGGGAAAATGATACTACCTGGGCTTCAGAGGGCTTACATTCTAGAAGCTCCAGGCATATAGAATTTTTTTTCTCCCATCTGCTACCTGGCTTCTAGTTTTGACTCTGACAAGAGCTGTGGGATTCTAAGAGGTTCCTTGTTAGGACTTGACTTTTAAAGTTCCAAGGTCCCTTCCTAAACAGCATTAAAATTAGTCAAATGGCTCTTGAGGAAGGATATGTGAACTTTCCTTATGTGAACTCTCCTATGGTACCTGCAATAGTGACTGAATGGCATGTTAAACTGAATTTAAATGTCTCCGAATGTGGGAGCATGGTGCCATCTTGTGGACACTAGCGAGTAGTCCACGTATCCACACACTGCAAGGGAAATCTCTCTCTCTCTCTCTCTCTGGTACACTTAATAGGAGAATGATTTTTATTAGTTACAACTATTAAACCATTTGTTACCTACTGGTATTGCCATAAGATTTATTATACCGAGTGTCTTTCTCCTGGTGTTTGGGGAGCGAGTTGTTTGATAGACATTCATGTATTATTCCAGACCACATGCATTATGACAACCGTGGCAGGTGACTCATGCTCACTTTAAAAACATCAGAAATGTAGGATGATTTTAAGTCTCCCCAAAGGCAGAAGAATAAATCAGATATTTTAAATAACTTTCTAGTCTTCCTGATCTAATTAGAATTATTCTGTAATATAACAAAAAGCATGTTAACATACTATAATCGTGAAGAATGAAAAAAAGACATTGTGACCTTAGCATTTTCTGAAATCTCAAGTATAGTGTGTGTCTCAGTGGAGACAATAGGGTTTCCTGGTAGTAGTAACTTTTTACATTGCAAACTTACACAAAAAAGGTCCAAGGCACACTGACCTTGTTCTCTATCCTACAACTCCCTTTGTAGAGACTCTACATTAATCAGTGATGATAAACCAATCTCTTATAAGAGTAATACTGTAGGAGATGATTTCCTTCCCCAAATACCAAGATCTATGGAGTAAGTTATCAGACCTTTTAGATCTTTTTAAAATGCTTTAAAAGAAAATAATAACATCTAATTCTTAGCCTAATTTTTAGCCAATATGATTTCAATACCAGTCACACTTACCCTGCATCTAGATGAACAGATTTTCATCTTGATGGAGTCCTTGGTGATATAACCTTGGTGTAGAGGCTTTTGTTAGAAAAGGATAAGGTATCTGAAAGGATGTTTATTTCACACTGCAAAAAAAATCAGATAACCCTTTTGTCAACACTTCTCCATTGCAAGAGCAGACCACGAGGATGTTCTTAACACAAGTATCTGAACTATCTAGTAGGCACCCTTGGAAAGTAATGGACGTTCTAGTGAAAGGGAATGGAGACCATACTAGTTTTATAGTACAATAGGACTCAGCACCTGAAATGCTATGAATTCTTATACACCAAACCCTGAGTTCTCAGTAGTGGGTGTACTTCTAGGTGTCATTCAGACTTCCCCTTTGACCTAATACAGCCATTTTTCATTGTTCATACAAAACCTGCTCCATCTGACAATCATTTCACTGCTGTCAGGACAGCCTGTTTTTTCCTCACTGGTATCCTGAATCCACATTCCATCACTGAATGTATTTCATGGTCTCTTTGCACCTTTTCCATTCTCTAGATTCTTCCCTGTTTCCCTCAATTTCAGATATTTTAAGAGTGACTATGGACAAGATTTTAAGACTTGAGTAGGAAAAGGAGCCCCAGGAAGTAGGACATCCTGCGTGGAGCTGCTGGTGCCCACACCATGAGATGTGAGCATGCTTACGGCAGCAGATTGACACGCGGTGCCTGTCAGGGTCCCCTCCTGCATCGTTTCTTTGAGGGCACATGTTTTACACCTCGGTGATTACTTTTGTTATACTGGTGTTGTGATAAACTATGTCTGCTACAGTCCCTTCACTGTGGGCACATTTCCTTTTATTATCCCTTTCCTTTTTTTCAGGGGGTGTACAGTATGATCAAAATCACATTATCCTCAACACTGCTGGCAAAGAGAAGTTAACACAAGTATGGGAAGCCATGGTCCTATAAACCTGAATAACAAATGCAGGAGGACTATTTCCGGTCTTCCAGCTACGTTAAAAAAAAAAAAGAAAGAAAAGTAAAAAAAGACTGCTGACAGAAGAGCCAAGAGGAAAGCAGATGTACTCCTGCAGGAACTCTAAATTCACTCCTGAATCTTACTGCCAGGACCAGGACAACTGCCTCATCTTTTCCAAAGACCGTAATAGTTTTAAGCTATTAGTTTGTCCTTCTTTCATTTCCTGTCTTCATTTCCTTTCAGCAGCTGCTTAAACAGTTTGCCTCATTAGCAGCGTTTGGGTTTGATTTTTTAAAAATATTTTATCAAGATGTTAAGACTACATACATTCCTTCCAAAGATAGTGACAGGATAGAACAGGTACAAGTTTACTGACTTTGTACTTACAAACCTGCAAATCCCTTACATTTTAAAGAGAAGAATAAAAACTTAGATTTGTAAGATAGAAACTGTTTAAGCATCTGAGAAGAAAGAAGGTATCGGGCCTGTAGTTCTGGCCTTTGACCTGTTTTCTGAAATCATTACTTATGCTGTATAGCAAAGTGGGGAAAGCCTTACATATTTAGACATATTTTAAGGAACTAAATAAGTATAAACAAAATACTATTTTCAGTTAACATTAAAAATTAGTCAATTTATAAGATTTCATGTCCACATCTGCTTACATTTATTAGCAGGATTTGAATAATTTTAACTCACCCATGGGCTGCCCTAGAATGTCACAAATGAGTATTATTTAATGATTTTCTTACAGATGCTACTTGAATAGAATTACCATGACCTAATTTTTTAGCCCATCCTCACTCATCCACAACTAGTTGTAAAGCAACGCTATACAGTGCTCTGCTAAACTCAGATCTTTAGCCTAATTTCCTGCCCTCCCATCCTGCTGCCTTGGCATGAGGCCTGCATGGGGCTACCTTACCTGTACTGTTTCACAGCCATGCCCCTGGGACAGCCTCAGGTCACTGCAGCCCCTGTGGTCATTCCTGGTAGCAGAAACTGGAGGTGTGGAATGCTCAAGAGGGATGGCCAGGAATTCTCCCCAAAGCAAAGGAAAGGAGGCTTTAAGCAATACTTGGTCAAATCTTAGAACTCTGAAAACCCTAAAATGCAGCCAGCATTTCGATGAAAGTTGAAAATGTTTAACTGCTGACAACACACTGCCCAGATGGTGCTGTTCAAACTGCGCATACTTGTTTTGAACAAAACTGCTAATCATTCCTTGAAAACACTCTTCCTCTTGTCCTCATTTCATTGTCCTCGTCACTGAATGCAGGTGCTCTTGTCACAGGAATAACAAATTGTGTTTCTTTTCATCTGTTCCAGTGTTTCCAGTTCTAAAATGTTGAGCCTTGCCGGAGTCTGTGGTTAGCGTGGTCGTCAGTGTGCCATCTTCCGTTTTAAAGTAATGTTTATACATGTCCAACAGCAGTCAACATGTCTGTTTTATTCTCAGATGTATAACTCTGATTTTAGGACTTACAGAATGGTGGGGGAAGACATTATACAGTAGCCTGTGTTGAATTTATCTCTTGAATAAACTTGTTTCTGGTCAACTGTATTGATGAAATCTGATAGAGTCCTTTCAGTAGCCTTCATAACATTTCAAAGGGAGTCAGCTGGCAGATTAGAAACAAATGTCTGAATGATTAAGACAAGGCATGTTTCGGTAGTGCTGGAATAATGGCAGAGAAAGGTTAGCTGACTACCCTCTTTCCAGACTCAGTGGTGAAAGTGTGCACTGCACCTTTCTGAGCAGACATGAGGGTGAGGTCCTACCATAAGAGTGTCACCCCTCACCACAATCCGGGAGCCCTCAAGGGAAAAGAGCTGAGGCTGCTCAGATGGAAGTCAGAGTGGCTGTATTCACAACTTTAAAAATTCTTCTGAGATAAATTTATAGTGGTGAGACCAGTCATTTTAGAGAAAAGACCTCACCCAATACACTACCAAATGAGTGTCTAACAGTAATAAACCAAGTAAAAAGTTACTAAAATAGATCTACATCAAATGCTAAATTCGAGTATCTTGGATGCAGTAATGAGGATGAGTAAAACAGGAAATAAACACTCACCTTAAACAAGTGAAGGGCACAGACTAGAAATTCAAAAGCTGCAATAGGCAACTGGTGAGATATCCAACTACAGGCATTTAAGGTCAAACTAGAGAACTTTGGGCCCCAATGGAATGGTGGTAATTCCCATGGAAAAGTCCTGAGAAGCACGTTTCACTTGTTGAAGGAGGCCTAGCCCTTATGCAAAATGTAAGCGTTTTAAAAAGTTAGAAACTTTAATATCACCTTTCAATTTCCAAGAGAGTAAACCACCAAATCACTGGACAGATTTTTATACATGACCCTAAGAGATTCAGAACTTTGAGGACTCTTATGACAACATTAAAGCAGGAGAAAAAATCGAAGGAAACCTTAGCCCATTAGAAAAAAGTGCTCAGTGATGAATCTAAGAAGGAACTAACTATAAGTAAGCTCTTCATGCTGCTACCCATCCATATGCCCAAAAGTCTTATTAGTATCTCACAAACACTAAGATAAGTTTGAGCTACTAGGACAGAAGGTGCCATAACAATTTGCAAATCTGGTGTGAAAGAACAGCTTGAAAAAACAATATGCAATTTTAACTGACTTTATAGACAAGTCCAAGTACGGCTATTTTCACATCATGTCTTACTTGTGTATCCCTTGTGCTTAGCACAGAGGACGGACCTCTCAGCAACAGGAACACAGGGATGTGTCAGGGACAGGTTACGCCAGAAAGCACCCTGGGCAGGGTAATGTGCAGAGGGTGGTAGTGTAGCTATAAACTCGATGTCTGTGCTCAGTTCAGAAGACAGGAAATTATTGGCAAGAGGTGTTTGTTTGTTTGTTAAACTTAAATCGTGGAACTTATAGTCTAATCTGGAAAGGGATGGTTAGAAAAAAGTTTGGGCCCACAGGCACTCACCAAATAAGAGAACCAATAATCAGGAAACTGGGTATTTATTTAAATGACATTAATTACAGTCTTTCCTCGTGCGTGTCCTCTTTCTACCTTCAGAAAGGCTTCTGGAACTTTAGAAAAAGGAAAGGTTTTTTCAATAACTGGCTGAATCTGTAAAACAGAAGAAGAGATTGGTGGGTAAGAAAGCCTGCATCTACGGAGGCAGACAATGTCTGTAACTCGCTTCCTCTGACAAACCCCGTCTCCTTCGGGTCTGCCTTACGCATCCAAGTTAGCTCACTGCCAGGCCATGGCTGCTGTGAATGCTGCCCTCACTCCTGTCTGCTCGTCCTCTTGGTAAGGTAGCCCAACTCTGCCACTGCTCAATTTAACTTCTGTTCTATGCTGGTCATGTCATTTGCCTACTCAGAACGCTTCATTAGCTTCCAAGCCCAGCATTCAAAGGCCACCACCACCCCAACCTCAGGGGTCAGGTGGACCTCACACTTCACCAAAATGATCTGCTGGTCACTGCCTGAACATGGTATGTTTATGCCTCTCCTCTATGAATTCTACCACCCTTCCTGCCCAGGTCTCACACTGCCCTTCCTGACCCCCCGGTCTGCAGTGTGTTCTCTCTCTGAACTGCTACAGGACCCACGCAGCCCTCTTCACATCCTGCTCGTTACAGCTGCGTATATGTCTCGGCCGCCCTGTTGTGTATGGTAAATATCAAATGGGTGTCCCAAGGTTCTTGCTGTATATGTCCCTGTGGTCCCTTCACAGGCACTGTACAGAATGAGGACAGATTTTTTTGTTTTAATTTCTTAAATATTTGGCATATCCACTCAACCAGAGCTTAGAGTACCTGTGATATACGCCACTCTTTGGTATCCCTCACGACACCCAACACAATGCTAAGCATGTGGCAGGAGCTTAATTAATATCCCTTATAATCAATGACAAAGGGAATAAGAATATATAATGGAGTAAGGGCAGTCTCTTTAATAAATGGTGTTGGGAAAATTGGACAAATACATGGAAAAAAAAGGAAACTAGACCACTTCCTTATACCATATACAAGAATAAACTCAAAATGGATTAAAGATTTAAATGTAAGATCTAAAACCATAAAACTCCTAGAATAAAACAGAGTAAACTATTTGGCATTGCTTTCAGCAACATTTTTTTTGATATATCTCCTCGGGCAAGGGAAACAAAAGAAAAAATAAACCAATGGGACTACATCAAACTAAAAAGATTTTGCACAGTTAAGGAAACTATCAACAAAACAAAAAGACAACCTATTGAATGGGAGAAGATATTTACCAACGATACAGCCAATAAGAGGTTAATATCAAAAATATATATAGAAACTCAAACACCACCAAAAAAAAAACAACAATCCAATTAAAAAATGAGCAGAGACCTGACTAGACATTTCTCCAAAGAGGAAATACAGATGGCCAACACACATAGGAAAAGATGCTCAATATCATTTATCATCAAGGAAATGTAAATTAAAACCACACTGAATTATCACCTCATACCTGTCAGAATGGCTATTGTTAACAAATCAACAAACAAGTCTTGGTGAGGATGTGGAGAAGAGGGAACCCTCATGCACTGTTGGTGGGATTGCAAATTTGTGCAGCCACCATGAAAAACAGTATGGAGGTTCTTCAAAAAATTAAAAATAGAACTACCATATGACCTAGCAATTCCACTTCTGGGTTTTATCCAAAGAAATCCAAAACACTAATTTAAAAAGATATATGCACCCCTATGTTCACTGCAGCATTATTTACAATAGCTAAGATATGGCTATCCATTCATTGATGATGAATGAATAAAGAAGATGTGGTACATATATACAATGGAACATTACTCATCCATAAAAAAAGAATGAATTCCTGCCATTTGAGACAACATAGATGGACCTAGAGGGTATTAAGCAAAATGTAAAGTCATACAGATAAATACAAATACCATATGACTTCACTTATATGTGGAATCTAAAAAACTAAATAAATGAACGAACAAAATGAAAACAGACTAATAGATAACAGAGAACGAATGACGGTCACCGGATGGGAGGCAGTTGGAAGGCTAGATGAAAAAGGAAGGGATTAAGAAGTACAAATTGGCAGTTATAAAAATAGTTACAGGATGTAAAGTACAGCATAGGAATATAGTCAATAATAATGTAGTAATTTATGGTATCAGATGGGTACTAGACCAATTGGAGTGATTTCATAAGTTATATAAAAGTTGTACACTTGAAACTAATATAATGTTGTAGATCAATTGTAATTGAAAAAAAATATATATATTTTAAAAAATACAAAAAATAAAAGACAGTTAATTAAAAAAGTTTTTCAAATGTCACTTGAATGAAAACCAGTGAGACAACTGGGAAGAAGAGTCTTATGTGAGCAATCCAGGCTTCGGGAGAACTTGTATCAGGCTGGAACTGCCCTGGGAGACTGCTAGACAGCAGAACAGCTGGTTAGAATTTACAGGAAAGCCACCTCAGTCAGCTCATAAATGCTGGAACGCTGCTGGTTCTTTTTACCATACTACTCATTAGTACTGCCAGCAATCTCCTTCTCAAACTAGGTCCCAGTTAATACCCTCTCTCCCCATGCTGAACTCTTTCTTTTCAAATCTTCAAGCAAATCAATAATTATCCACTGGGTATTTTAGTGGGCTGCCTCCCATAGTTCCACAGCCAGGGATAAGCTGTCGAGGGCATAAGCCAACACATGTTTTATGACACTTTTACAAGAGGAAGACGTGTTCTTGTGGTTTTCAGATACATCCAATACACCTCACTTGTGTGAATTTCACAGCTCAGCCCAGAAGAGCATCTCAGACTCTAAAAATTCCTTCTCCAAAAAGCTGAACGCTCATAATAAAAGTAACAGCTAGCACATATTGTCCTCACTGTGACAGGCACTCTTCTATATATTTTACCTCATTTAATCCTTATATGATGACCTTATGAGGTAGGCACTACCATTACTCCCATTTTACAGATGAAGAAATTAAAGCAGAGTTACATAAATTGTCCAACGTCATGCAACTGACAAGTGATAAGGCAGGATTCACCACTGTACACTGAACCTTTCATATATCATTGGCTGCTTTCTATGTCTACTCCTGAAATCTGAAGGGAAGGGAAAGGTAGCCAAAGATTATGATTTATCACAGCCTGCATCTTGGCCGGCCTGCCTTACACTAAGGCACCATGCCAGCTGAGGATCCAGTCTCCAAGCCCTGTGTCCAGGCCACTGAGATGGCAGATGTTAGTACATATGCCACCACTCCCATCTGCACCTATGGAGGGCACAACTGATTAGTAACCGTGGTTCTTCCTGGCAAACTGAGCGTGACCTTAAAATCTTTTCCAACACTGCAGGCACTATGCATAGATTTGAGCTGTCTTGTTAAACGAAACCTATTTGCCTTCTCTGCTAAAAGAATAGAATGTATTAAAGCTGCGTCCTGTATGTCTTGCATGAAACCTCCTAAACCCACTACAATTTTTAGAGCTCCTGGGACACTGTTTTCTGGATACTGATTACCTGAAAAGGAATCACCCGAATGCATGCTTAAAATGCAGAGCCCTTGGCCTCCTGTTAGAACAGCTAAATCAGAATCTTCAGGGGTGGGGACAATGCTTTTTAAATAGCTTCCCAGGTGAGTTTTGCACACATCAGTGTGGGAATCACTGCAGCCTTTGCCCAATTCTTCGGGTCCCTGAGAATCATATACATATTTATCCTTCCCACGAAAGCTGTGTGCCTTCTAAGTGTGAGGCACTGATCCAGAGCAGGTACACAAAACAGGCACCTGGGAGATAAATCAAGAAAAAAAGGAGGCAATAACATCAACTCATGGTTGAGGACTGGCAACAAAACCAACACAGCAGCAGTGTTACCAGAGGTCACAAAGGAACCATGACTCCACCTGCTCAACTGCAGATGAACTGCCTCGGCTCATCTAGCTATGTTCACTTCGGATCTCTGACTGGAGAGGCAGATCCGGAACTGATGACACAGGCAGCCCGCAGTGACTGCCACACTTTAATCTAGCTGGTCAGGCCTATTGTGGCGAATAACCCCAGAAGGCTGACTGTGGCATAAAGAGTCATTCAGCTCTCCCATAAGTGACAATGAAAAACAAGGCTTTCGATTAACAAGCAGGCAAATGCCACTGTTGGCTGAATATGTGACAGCAAATGGAGATTAACTGGACAATGAGGCAGTGTCTGCGTACAGCCTCACATCAGACCCACAATGCTTGTTTGTTATGGACAAAGGGGTCAGAGTGAAAACCCAGAGAGGGGAAAGAAAGGTGACTCACAGTGAGGTGGGAGCATTTATGTGATGACACTGCGATAGTCCACCCAGCACAGGGAGCCCTGTTATAAAGCGGGTGGGCTCCACAGACTTCCCGCTACTCACGGGGCTCACAGCTGACGGGAGATGCCCACAGCAGCAGCACTCATCCCACTCCTGGATCCAAATTTGGGATCTCCTGCTCATACCTCACCTTCCTTAGACAAAGGCTATAGAAAGCCAGGGCCCAGGGTTTGGCACTTGTGCCTAACATCCCTTCTATGAGAACCTAGGGACAATGGGAACCTCAACCACGGCTGAGGCCTGAGAATATCAATGATTGTCAGCTGATGGGCAAGCCTCCTTACTCTGAGGCAGAAACCCTCTCTGCCCCTGGGGAGGAAGAGGAAAGAAAACCCTCTCACTGCAACAGCACGGGAGAGCCGGTGGAGCAAAGGCATCATCCACACAGGCATGGCAGTAAGCAGAGAGCTTTCCCCTCAATTCCCATTTCCCCAGTGAGAATCATACATGAGTACAGGTTTTAAGGTATCTAAATATCTGAGTGAGCCTGTTTGATAAGAGCAGAAAACCGAACTGCAAGTGGTTAAGTGCTAAGTGCAAAGTCAGAGCTATCAGCAGAGGAGCCAAAGTCAGAGTCCCGGACTTCCAATACGCACGGCATGAGTGTAGTGTGGGGAGAGAAGCTCCAGTCACAGTCTGCCCACCTCTTCCCCAAACCCCTGGCCTCAGTGTCCAATGGGAATAGAAACCACAGGTCTCAGAAAGTGGGATGTGTGAAGAGAAGAAGGATGAATGACAGACACCAAGGAAGACCTAAGGTCTCCTGGCATAAGTCCAAGTCTACACACCTGTGGACAGAAACTAGGGACCCAAACTGAGGCAGCAGGACCACAGTTCTAGCACTACTTCCTGAACAGGTATGACCCTGACCTCTGTGATAGGATCAATATTTCCAGTCTCGGGGTAAAGGAGAAGAAGGGAACTTAAACTAAGGAGATATAAAGGGAGAGATGAGCTTTGCTACTTCTGAAACTTCCTGCCCCAGATGGAAAACTCAAAGCTGGAAGATAGGTGGTGAGATGGTGGGGAGGGATGGGAGTAATCTACAAGGGAGTAAACGTGCCCATTTTGGAAAGCACCCAGGACTTGTCCCTCCGTCCCCCTGAAAAAAGGTACTCCTTCCTGACAGAAGGTATAAGGATAAATTTGGCCTACATTTCTCCATAGAAACAATTTCAGTAACATAAGAAAAACTTCAGTAGCATCAAGGCTGTGAGATCCATGAAGTACCTGCCATAGCTGGCAAAATAACCCTCTATAGTGGTCCAAAAAATTCAATCCCTAGTTATAACATTCTTTTTATGGAGAAAAAAAATCCAGTTGCAAAATACGTAGTTAAAGTTTTGGAATGTAATTCATTGCTTAAACTAGAGCCTGGCTATCACAAAGGGGGTCTAGAAACTAGTACTTTTTTCTCTAAAGCCTCACTTTCCAATATGGTAACTTTTACCATATGTGGCTATTTTAATTTAAATAAAAAATAAATAAAATATGCAAAGAAACAAACTCAAAAGAATGAAAGGGTACAAAGAAAAATCTCCCTCTCATAATTGATCCCCAGCCATCTAGTTCCCCTCCTGAGGGACAACCCATATTTCAAATTTCTTTCAAAGCTTTTAAGGTAGCCAGAATGTTCCCCAAAGATGTCCACACCCTAATGCCCAAAACCTGCGAGGAGGATAACTGACATTGCAAAACGGGCTTTGCAGATGGGATTAAGTTCAGGATCTTGAGATGGGGTGATTATCTGAGTGCGCCCAATGTCCCAAGAGCCATTTTGGGGGGAGATAGGGGAGTTAGTCTGAAAGAGAGACATAATGATGGAAGCAGAGGTCAAATTCATGCGAGGCCACAGGCCAAGGAATACAGCAGCTCTAGAAGCTGGAGAAGGCAAGATACAGATTGCCCCCTACAGCCTGTCTCCAGGACAACACAGTCCTGCTGACCTGTTTGGGACTTCTGACCTCCAGATCTATAAGATAATAAGTTTGTGTTGTTTTAAGCTAAAACATTTATGGTAATTAGTCACAATAACAATAGGAAACTAATACATGCATATATAAGTAAGTATATATAAATATTTTCCCTCAATGCATAGTCATTCTTATCAGTGGCTGACTATGGTCTAAAGACTCTGCCTTACCACGTCCTCTCAGTCATAAAAGATACTGAGAAATCAAGAAGAGAATTTTGTAGCTAGAATTCAAATTCCATCTATCTCATGTTTGGATGACTAAGCAAGCAGAAAACAATGAAGGTTCTATGAGGAACTTACTATTATTTTAATTATTATTGCCTCAATCTTAAAGGCAGCAAAGGGTGGTAGACAAACTGTCCTAGAGGCCAAGAGACCTGGGCCCTATCTAGCTGTGTGACCTAGAACATGTCATTTAATTTCTTAGGGCCTCTGCCTCTCCAAATGTGACACAATGGCAGATGGGGAGTGGGGGGGGGGGACATGAAAGCAGTAAACTAGATAAGTGCTAGGTTTTCCTGTTTGAGTATGCTAATCAATGACATATGTTTGGTCTGAATATAATTTCTGCTATTGGCCTCCTACCCCCACCAAAAAAAAACTTTGCTAAATAGTAAAAAACAGAAAATATTAATCGTGCTTAAAAAAAATGCCAATAAACTATAGGTACAAGGCACAATTTCAGTAGCAGCCCATCATACTCAACGTGCTAATTGTAAATCATTCTTGACATCAGCCTACTGATACATAGAACATCTTTGGAATACCCAAGAAGCTGTAACACTGGTTGTTTCTGACAGGGAGAATCTCAGTGACTGAGGAACAGGAGTCAAAGAAGATTTTGTGAAATTACTTTTTCTACCTTTCAAATTTTGAATGCATACCTATAAATGTATACCTATTCAAAAACTTGAAGTATTTTAAAAGAGTAGGCCTGTTTGGTCCATAGCTTTACACTTTCAAAAAACAACTATAGCTCCTCTATCAGATACCTGCTAATTAGATCCATTAAGCACTCAGCCAAGTTGGAAGAATTTCAACGTCCTTGTCCAATTTAACATCTTACTAACCACACAATATGTAAGTAGATCTGTTTTGTAATCCTTTCCAATTTTCAAGTGTAGACAGTCAATGACCTGCCTCACTCACAAAGCAGCAGGATGCACGACAAGACAGCTGACCTCATCATGGCATCCAAAATTGTTGCACATCAACTTCCATTGTCCCAGAGCCCTTCACTGTCAGAAAGTACTCCGGAGCCCAAATAACTCTGGTCAGGAAAGAGAAGAATCAAAGGCCTAAGGAACATTTCCTCACTCTCCCACATCCGAGGCCACTTCAAGGTCACCTTTATTTCTATCATGTCCTCCTTTAGCCATCCTACCCGTTATCTGCCAAAAATCATAGGTACATATACACAAGTCCCCTCTCTTCTATTTTGTAAATAGTAACTTCAAAGTAGAGAGAGAATCACAGTATTTTGAATACAAAACAGCAGTGGTAAGCACGTGGACAGCCTAGTGCAGGTATCAGGACAAGAACAATTGTGTGGTGGACTTCTGGAGGACAGGGACCTCTCTAATAACAGGGCACCAAACACATGAAGCACTATGTAGAACTATGGGCCAAATTATTTGTCAATAATTCATTCCTTTCTTCTTAGAAATAAGCATCCTGCGGGATATGGAAATAAAGCCTACAATGAGGCTCTTACACACAGCCATAATAAGGCTGAGCAGCTGTCTACCGAGTACCCACTGAGACTCAGAAGTCTGAGAAAGACATGCAAACTTGAAACCAAAAAAATTGGGGAAAGAGTAGCAGGCCCTTTCTATTACATAGTCCCTTGGCTGTAATAAGGGAAAAAAAAAAAAAACCACTAAAAGCAGTCAGTAGGTCCTAAAAACGATCCATTCCAAAACTGCAATGGAAAAATGAAATGAGCCAGCAGGGGGCAGGTGCCAGCAAAAGAAAGCCCATCGCAAAGGGTTCTTTTTCAAGTGCTTTTGAATGGATCATGTGGTGGTAATGCTGGCCCTGCTCCAACCCCTTTCCCTGCCCGCTGTAAAATGACAAGGATAAGACGACTGAAGCTGAAGTCCCAGATCAGTCTCCAGCACAAAGAATGCAGCTGGATGGTGGAGAGGGAAAAGCACGAGGCTGGGAGTCAGGAAGTGTGAGCTCTAGTTCCACTACTGCAAACTTGACCACGTCTCGTTATCTCTGAGCCAGGCTTCTCATCTATAAAATGAGGATCATTTTATCTATGCTCTCTTATAACATTCTAAGGTATATAAGGTGCTCTATCCTATAATTCTATACAATCTCTCAATAAAGTCCTAAATATCAGCACCAGTATATGAGTTTGCCTTCAGGGTTATTCCTCCTGAGATGGAATGTCAAGGCTATTAAGACAATGTAAGAACCCAAATAAGTGAGCAGTAGCTAAGGAGCCTTTCAACCCCAGCATCACTGAAAGGCTTTTTAACAACCAAAAAGAAATGACCCAGACTATAAGGAGCAGTTCTTCCCCACAAAGCCTACTGCAGGACAGACATGAGTAGTCAGAAAACCAACCAGCTGTCCCTACACAATCTTTGCCATCCTTACCCACATCCTGCTCATTGACCCTCTCGGGCAAACCACTTATTACTTATTTGCCCACAATGTTATTACAGCAGCCTGGGAAGAGGATTCCTGGAGATCTGACTTCTAGTCCAGTCCTATTGGGGTTTAGATTCCACAATGTTTGTTCTCCTTGCTCATCTGCAAATCTGCTTACCTCCAGAGCAGCCTCAAACCCAGAATAAAGAAGCTCCAGAAGCAGTTCTATTGTAAACTCATAAGTTTTTACCCCACTCTGTGCTGCAGACTACCTTCATGGTCCCTTCTTTTCGGGACCATCACCAAAATATTAGTAGCCCAGCTATAGATCCCAGCTCTGCTAACCACTAACCAAGTGTCCTTGGGAAAATCATATAACCTCTCTGGGCCAGCCTTTTCATCTATAAATCAATGGGATTGGACTAGACAGTGTATGCTCTTTTTCAGATCTAGCAGTCTATGCCTATGATTCCCATGGAGATAAAACCAAAATTGTAGCACTGAAACTAACTTAAACATGCTGCTGTGCAAGGAAGCATGTATATTGGTCAAGCCTACCTCTAGAGTTCCCATGGACTAGGCTTGGTGGGCAGGTCACCAAGATTATAAAGAACACTCTAGCAATACAATGGGTTGCACATACCTTTCCTGCATCCACCAGTTTTGCAATATCATCTAGATATGGACCACTGGGCATGAAAAAGGCCCAGCGATAATGGACTCCTTGCCAGAAATGCTAAAAAGGGGGAAAAGAAAAAAGACATGTCAAATACAGGAAAGGATAAAATTTGACTAAAAAACATATTAAAGGAAAAGTACTTTCTGGATGACTAACATACACAAACTGAGTTCCCATTTCATGCTGACGCAATGAGTTGTATTTCCAGCACGTTAACACAGTGACTGACAGATAGTGGATGCTCCATAAATGTTTAATAAATAAGTGAACAAAGAAATATCCATGTGAACTTAGGCTTTCTCACTATGCTGTGACAGATAAGCAAGTAAGCACAGGAAAGCTCTCCTTAAAATGACAGTCTAAGTAGTCCTACACACTCAATTTCTTCACTATGAGAAATTAGGCTGAGACCTCTAGGCTTTCCCTAGTAAGGTCTGAATAAAGCTCAGAGGCACAAGAAAAGAGCTTTTTACTTAATTCAAGATTTCTTTGGGGGCACTAAGGTAATATATGATTTTAGATAAGAAATCCAACCACAAACTTTTACTGGCTCTGAGAGTAAAAAGCCAGCTTTATAGGCAAAACAAAGTATAAAGTTTCTTATGCATCGTAGCTGAGTCATCCCCTACAGTTATAGCAGGTCCCAAGCCATCTAATCTATTATGGGACAAAAGGTCCCCAAGTGAAAATAAACAAAAATCTTACACTAAAAGGACTCATGACCACTCTCCTAGCATACCTGCTTTTAATTGTTACTCTTTCTATCAGAGGTAGGGTAGGCCATGATCAAAATAACAAGTGAGCTGAGGTTCTCCATGACACCTCAGTGACCTGCCCAACTATACTTCATCAGATGTGAATTATCCAGAGGTGGTACGCGGTCAGCCAGCGTCATGCTGCCTCCCTCCCGCACCTGCCCACAACTACTGGGAGAGCTCAGATTTCTTTTCACTGAGCTCACTATCTGTCTCACAGCCCCTTAGCATAATATAAGCTACTACCATGGCATGAAGCTGGCAAGTGCAACAGAACGCCTCTGCTACTCCAGCTCAGGCACTTAACCGTTGTGTCATTTAGGTCAAGCTATTTCTTCAGCCGGTCCCTGTCTTGCCTGCAGAATACTGAAACTACTACCTAGTGCACAGAGTTGTTGGAAGAATTAAATGAGAATGTATGTAAAGTGCCTGATACATAGAAAGTATTCAGTAAATTTTATTTATTGGGGAAAGATTGGGGCAATATCAAATTAGAGTTTAAGACTGTGGAAAAAAAGACAATATCAAGCTGTTGTCTAGGCAGAGCTTTGCAACGGGTGTACCAGGAATGCCTTACTGTTTGGTTGAGTGACCTTATAGTTCAGTCTAACCTGGAACTGTGAGAGTTAAAGGAGGCACCAGTAATAATTATCCCAGGACCAGAGATGCAAACAAAGCTAAGAAAAGGTGTGATGAGACATGGATTCCCATTAGTCTTTGGAGTAGCTAGGTAGAACCTGGGCTGGCAGAGTCTCCAGGTAGTTTGCTCTTGGCCCAGAGCAGTCTCAAAATGCTCTTCAAATACTATCATTTTCTATGAGTGTCCGAGCATGAAAGAGGTTGGAAAACACTGGTCTAGGTAACATACTTTTAAAAAAAATTCTGTTTGAAGGCTTATGTAGCTAGATACCAGAAGCACTGGTATAATTAACTAGGCCCCAAGCTTACAGGGGGCCCAGTTAATTATCATCATGGAAGACCTGTTCACGTTCTTCCTGCTAAGGTCTGGCCTTATAGACTATAATTAAAACATTCTAGGAATGTTTAGGGTTTTAAAGAAGGAACTGAAATAGTCACAACTGCCACATCTATAATTCTTTACAAGCAGGTTGCCCTGTAAAGTAAAACTTTGGGTCAGTAACAGCAGAATTTTTATATTCTGCTCCATGGGGTTTGTGTATTTTTTCCAGGCCATTACAGAAGAGAGTAAACCAAAGCAGGCAAGAGAGCCTGAAGCATTACAATAAAGCTTTAACTGTGCACAGTCTCAGGAAGACATCAGAAACTACTTAAAAGGTTTCCACATGAGATTACCACTATCACCTTTCAAGCAGGGGGAAAGGTAAATGAAGAGAGCTATGCCCGTTTTACTCTCAGAGGACAACTCTTAAGGTTAACATGTAAGAGGTTTCACTGGAGTACAAACTGTAAAATCTCATAGAAAACTTAAAATTATATTTTAAAGTACTTGGCAAGCCCTGGATTTTGTGAAAAGGGAAAGAAGAGATAAAGGACAGTTAAGATCCCTTTCTCTACCACAAAGCACTCTGCAGACAGTTTCTGGCTGCCACCTGAATCAAATAAAGAACCCTAGAGTACAATGCTGGTTTGTTCACCTCTCTTACCCATATGTGATTCCTAAGAATTGAGTAGTGGTCTCCTCTATCATGGCTCTCTAAGTATTCAGTTAGTACATAGGTTTGAGAGACCAAAGTCCTAAATTTCACCCCCAAAAGGTCCTAAACTATCTTCTAGGAAAAAAAAAGAAGCTACAGATAATTATCAAGCCACTCATTTCACAGCTATGGGTCAGCGTGGGCTGGCGGGACACAATGACTAACAACCTTTGTGCCACAGAGGAACCTTCTACTGCTTTTTTCCTGAAACTGAAATATTTTGTCTGATTAAAAAAAAAAAAACAACAGAATTTATCTTCATTTTTGTGTATCACATCCCATTTCAACACTAATTCAAATTTTAAACTAATGATCTGTAATTACCACCAGTGTATAACATGAAATTATATAAGCCCTGTCACCATTGTGACGACAAAAGGCTATCATGTTAGGTAGAGAGTAGACTCTCAAGCTCTGCTATCAGTCCTGTGACTAAGGCTGATCTACGCTAGTCCCAAAGGCCCACCAGACACTGGATGTGCTCAGGTGGGAGACAGAGCTCCTTATAGCCCTGGTAATGGTGGCCTTGCTAACAGGCTCAATAATCAAGTCTCAGAAACTCTCAGAATGCCATCAACAACTAGCTTCCAATTCACATGGGATATGAAGTATTTGGACAAGTTGATACAATTCCAGAAAGGGCATGATGTTCTATTAGTCTTTGTAGCTTTACTAAAGTAAGAATACAATTTCCTTTAGGCTTTTGAAATTTAAAAAATGTCCATAGACTTCTCAAGGTCTGAAAGCCCCAGTCGGGGAATCACTGGCATATCCCAATCCTATGACCATAAAATCAGCCAGCTGCACACGGACTTAATAAAGTTTCCACTTTCCTTTACAAGAGACTATATTTGTTAAGACTGGTGAAGACAGAAAGAGGACCATCAGGTAGAGGCAAGAAAAAAGCAGGTGTATCATATGCTAATAATAAAGGCTAACATTTAATAAGAGCCTTTTATGTACTCGGCATCACGCCAAGTTCTTCACATGGATTATCTCATTTAATGCTCATGCCATGCAGGTGAGTGGGTATCTTATTAGCCTCATTTTATAGTGCAGAATTGGAGCTTAGAGATATTAAGTGATTTGCACAGGGTCACACAGCTACTAAGTGAAGGCCAGAATTTGAACCCAGTCAGTGTGTGACTCCAGAGCCCATGCTTGTAGCCACTGTGCTATGCTGCTCCAAGATAAAGGAAACTGGCCAGGTGGAAATCAACTTCCAGAAGCATGAATTGCCTACTGGTTCTCACCAAGACTCTCCTCCCTACCTTTAATGTCTTAGAACCCACGGTGACACCTGTCTGTAACATGCCATCTGCTATGCCCAATCGGTCCATGTTCAGGAGGAAAGGAGTCACCAAAGTCACATACGTGGCTCCTGACCATTTCTTGAGAAAATTTAGAGCCCATGTTTCGGTGGATCCACCAACATTATCAAGAATGAAATCGAACCTGGAAAGGGAGAAACAAATCAAAACATTCTTGTTAGTCTTTACCCAGGGCTCCAACCCCCTTCACGCCCATCAAATTTCAGTGACAGCTCACAAACTAAGTTGCGCCGTGCCATCCAGCAGAAGGGTGGCTGCTTTGACAAAGGAGAAAGGGGCCTACCCACTTACTGGATCTCTGGCTTTTCTCCACAGTAAGTAAAGTGCATCTGATGCTTTTTGTCATAAAATCATATTATTTTCTAATACTTTAAGAACTACTTAAACAAGTGGTTCTTAACTGAGGGTGAGAACAGCCCTGCAGGAGACATATTAGGCAATGTCTAGAGACATTTCCAGTTGTCACAATTACGGAAGGTGGTGAGAAGAGGCTACTAGCATCTACAGGCCAGGGATGATGATAAACAGCCTACAATGCATGGAACAGTTCCTCACAACAAAAAATTATCCAGCCAAAATGTCAACAGTTGAAAAACTAAGGTTGCCAAGGCTGAGAAACCCTGACTCAAGCTTTATAGAAAACTGCAAAGTATCCATCCAATATAAGTCAAAGTATTCTTTAGTGCCCAGAAATACTGAGGTTGAAAGACAAGAATAATTTGCTTTTATTCTCTCCATAGTCAGAACTGCTTGTAGAAGCATCCTCTTCACTTTCTGGAATTTTCTTTTTTGGTTTCATGCACAACATCAGGACAAAGAAAAATCAACAACCTGGTCTCAGTCTTTGATTCTGCTCTAACGTGCAAGAAAATCCAATCATAATAGAATCCACTGGAAATGACAGATATTCAACTCCTTAAATCTAATAAAAAACTGCTATGATCACTACATTCTACTTAAAGGGAATAAAACCCAAAAAAGCTTTTAAACACTTTTAAACACTTGGAAACAAAGATTTATTTAGAGAATGCATGCTTATTAATTAAGCAAATTAATAGATAAATTCCTTTTTGGTAAATTCCTTTTCCCTTCTAAATTCATCTGGATAAAGTCAAATGCTGAAGCTTCTAAAACCAGCTTGGCCAACTCTGTGGATCTTGAGTCTTTCATGGGACTAAAACTAAAAGAAGGGCAAATAAAAATTGAAGAATATGAGTGCAGGACAATGACCTTACTAGAAGACTATTCCTCTCATCAGAAAATAGAAAATTTTTTATGAATTTAAGTTTCTATAGTTTCTGCTTTTAAGTTTCTACTTCCTTCCCAAATTTTAAATAAACAAATACGATGATATTTATTTTAAATAACAAGGGCAGCCTGGTATTACAGAACAAGCACTGTGTGGAAAAGGCTGGAGACCAGGTTGTAGACCCAGCTCTCCCACCAATAATTAAGTGGCATGACTGAGCATGCAAAAGCTCATAAATCCTCAGCCCCTGATTTTCTCTACTATAACATGATTGAGTTGGACGAAAGATTTCAAAGGCCTTTCTTGCTGTAAAATTCCAAAATCCAAATCTAAAAAACTGTGACTTAGAAGGAACAACAAATTTATTCTAGATGGATTTAGGTACCAAACTCTAGGCAGATGTTACAAAGATCAATTATAACTAAAGCTGTCAAAAAAAAAAAAAAAAAGTAATGGCCTGCATCTGTAACCCAGTGAGGTTCCCCTAATGGAAAAGAGCAAGCAAAAAGAGCAAGACCATTTGCCAGAGACACAGAGAAACAAACTGCAGCACAGATGTGGAAAGCTAGGCTGAGCATGCTCTAGCCTTCCATCAGTCAGGTGCTCTGTTTTCTGGTGACAAATTCCAGAGATGCAGAAAACTTAAGGTAGGTAGAGGGGACTGGGTTGGCCTTGGACTCAGTCTCATGCTGCAATTCCTAGAAGCAGCAGAAGGTATGTGATCAACCAAAATTACCAGTATCAAGAAGCCAGGTCTCAAAGGCCCAGGGAGGCCTAGGTCCTAATGTACAGGCAGGAAGGTAGCTGACAAGGTTTCTGCAAGGGACAGTGCCAAGTGCGTTCTTCTGCAGGGGCTTTATATTTGTTGTCACCTCTACCTGGACAATTTTTCTTCTCCTAGATTTCCCTCAATAATTAAACAAATATTTGGGGACTGTTTTGCTTATTGAGCACCTAGAACATGCTACTATACTGTTCCAAGTGGAGGGATACAGCAGGGAACAAGAATTAAAAAAAAAATCTCTTTCACTTGGTTTGCTCCCTGATGTCTCTACTCAAATGCTTCAGAGGCATTTTTAAACCACCCCATCTAAAACAGACTCCTCCTCAATCATTTGTTTTCCTTTTCCTGCATCGGGTGTTCTTGAGAGCACTTGCCACTGACACCTTCTTGACTAGAATATAAGCTCCATGAAAAGGGAATGTCTTGTTCACCACTGATCTGCATCCTGTGTTTAAAACACTGTCTGGCAAGAGTAGATGCTCCATAAACAGTTGAAGGAATCACCAGTCGTCAGCTGGCTGCTCCGGGGTATACCACCATACTATTGTTGGGAGTTGGGGGTGCTGGCTCGAAAACTAGGCAGCCGAATAGGGGCCCCTCTTTTTTTTTAACCCAGAAAATATACTTCTACACGAAGAGGCAAGAATGATGGCTTCTAAAAACTAACCAAAAAAAAAAAGAAAAACCTTTGAAAAAGAAGCAGCAAAACAGCCTTCCAAATACTCCTCAGTTATGTTTTCAGTTTCAGCTTTGACTTGGCCAGATGAAGACCAATTAATAAGCACCCCCTCTATTTCTGGTTGGGCCACAGTCAGGACCATCAGGGATCAGACAGCCCTCTTGAATCTGCTCCTATCTGGTATATTAGGCCAAACCACTGCCTGGCATAGATGCACTGGGAACAGTCACACTGCCCCCATTACCATATTTACGCTGCCGCTGTTTCTCTGAAGCTCATATTAAGCCAAAACACTAATAGCATGTTTAATGCTAATCATATATTTTCATGCAATGCTCCATATTCTTCCTGCTTGACAGATGCCACTGAAGGGAACGAACTTCCAATTTTGCTTTCAGATATCTTACAACCATGCAATAAAAGTTAAAATAAAAATTAGCAAAAGACCATGTAAGCAAAATATCTTTTTTAGTACATACCACATTATGCTACTGTGCTGTGTTAACATCTGGAATTAAAACAGAAGCCAACATAAATGACTTTCTAATGGCATGAAGTGTTTTCATAGATTCTTCTCTAAGATTCTGATATGACTGTAAGGCCACCAAACCATCTCAGGTTTGCATTATCAACTGTCCCTGTTCCCACCTTCCCAATGTGAACACTGTTTTAATACATACGGTTTTAAAGATTTCAACTGCTCTTCCACATTTCCAGATTTGTAATCAATTACATCATCTGCCCCAAGCTTCCTTACAAGTTCACTGGCATCCTGAGAGCAAACTGCTGTCACATGAGCATCCCATGCTTTCATTACCTGCCAAAAAGGAAAATGAAAAAAGGGACAGGAAAGTAGAAAACTGACTGCATTTAAAAATAGTTGGCACCATGTGTACATATATTAGCTTAATCTCTAGAGAACTCTAAGTGCTTTGCCTTAAGAACTACAAGAAGCCATCTGTCAGAGACTAGTAAAAATGAGTAAAGTGTTGTTCACTAAGATAACTCTAAGAAATAGATCTCATTTTCCCTGGAAGAGGCAGCCGGTCGCCTTGCTGTCATGAAGTTATAACCAATCCAATTAGAGAAGGGCTTGATGCCTCGCCGGTATCAGAAAAGACAGGAGTTGATAGCCTCAAGTTTACTGCTCTCAATGATGACAAAACAAACAAAAAAAGGTTTGGAAAAATGACAATTTTACAGGTGTCTAGAACATAAAATGCAACACCTCTTCATCTGCATCTCCAGTAAGTATTAGTACAGTCTTCAGTCAGATTGCTTGTTTCAAAGCAACTAGTTATCAGTACTAGGTAATAAATGAAAAGGTGCTTTTAAAAAGGGAAAAAATATGGACATTTTATTTTTAAACATAGATCACCTCTGGACTAAAAGCAACTAAATAAATAGTCCCCAAGATTTATAAAGGAGATGCCTTATATTTTAACATAATAAGGAATAGACTTAAAAATCTAAATTACAACATTATTCAGGATTAAGTATCCAGAAAGCATCCTGCTCTAATTGCTGTAATTCTTTTCTAGAATAACAATTTTATAAAATTAAAAGGGAGGTATTATCAACCTAATTTGAGAAGAATTACTTGAAGTTCACTGAGAAACTTTCATAAGAGATTGGCTGTTTTCCTCATCCTGCCTGAGTATCAGTTTCCTGAGCTTCCTTAAGTTGCAAAGGTTCCCCAATATATAAGAGATCTGTGTTTGTTTTGTTCACTACTAAATCCCCACCCAGTGGCACACATAGGTGCTAATAAAATAGCTGTTAAACACAAAAATAAAGGATTTTAAAATCATTCATAATCTTATCTAACTTCTCACTTTTTAGAGTAATGTTGACCAAGGATTTATAAGCTCTGGAAATTTGAAGGGAATTAAAATATTTAGGAGTCAGATCACATATAATTTACGATGTTTATGGGATGCAAACAGAGATACTTGAGTATAATGACATGCTGCTTTAAACAGCAAGTTCCAAAATAAATTCAAATATGAAGAATATAATCCAAGATGAAATATCTGGTATCTAATATGTAAAATGTTTTTATATATTCTTTTTTTATATCCAGCATCTAATATTAAAAAAAACTCTTGAGAAAAAAGGAAAATTATGTTCTAAGTGCCTACATTTAATATGTGTTTTCTTTAAATAGTATTAAATCCTCAGGAAGAATTTGTCACAGGTTGAAACAGTTCAATAAATTTTTTTCCAAATTTCTTGTTTTTCCTCTCCCACTTAGATCTATTATCTCTGAAAGCCACTAAATGGTTTTAAAAACAGCTTTACCTTTTTAAAAAAGAAGGCAGACATAACTCAGAGACAGAAAGCCTACAGCCATTCCAAAAGCTTTTCTTTGTGCCCTGGCCCAACACAAGCTCCTCCCTCCCCCCAAAATCATCATTATCCTAATATTTATAGTAACACCTCCTTACATTTTAAAATGTCTTGTCACCCAATTATGTATTTCCTAGACATTATAGTTCAGTCTTGTGCATTTTTAAAATATGATGTCTTCTTTTAAGTTTCTTTTCAAACTCTAGGTTCCTCTTTTATGCCTTAACTTTCTTATAATTTATCTATGAAAGAATCTGGGCCATTTAACCCGCCACAGTGTGGAATTTCTTCTTGTACACTCAAGGGCAGTTCCACATGCTGCTCTGTCCTCTGTATTTTCTATTTCAATCCCTTTAGCAAGAATATGGATAAGTGTCTGGCAAAATGATAGGCACATCATGTCTGGCTGTTGCTCTTTTTATTGTCTTAGCAGGTGGTTTCAAGGGAATAATGTTCTATCTCTTTTATTTAGTTGTTGGAATAGTTTTATAAACACCTTTGTTTAGTTCTTATAATAAAGGCAAGACAAATAATTGTTTCCCTTTTTCAGTTTATAAATAAGTTCCCCACCGTCTTCTAAAAGTGACCACTTTTAAAAAATATATATCATGGGTGGGATGGGCTCTTGGCCATGTCCTGGAGCCCCATCGTTGGGCCCTAGTCCAGGGTCCCAACAGTGCATGAGGCAAGATGTTGAGGCCAGCATGGAAAACCAGGATGCTCAAACCAGACAACTGCAAGATGCTGTAACAAATGCAGAGAAGCATTTGGGAGAGCTGTGCCTAATCTTTGCTGTTTAAGTATGGAAAACTGCCAGACTGTGAGATAAAGTAGACGTCTTGGTGAAGTAAATTATAGAGACTTCAAATTTAAAGTAGAGTCTGAAAAACTTTGCTGATGAGTTTGCCAAACTTCAGGATTATCAATAAGCAGAAGTTGGAAGACTTCAAGCCAAAGTTGTTGAACCACTGAAAGCTTATGGAACCATTGTAAAATGAAACAAGATGACCTCAAAGCAACACTGAGAGCAAGGAATTGAGAGGCTATAAACAGTTAACTCAGAAGAACACATCAGTGAAACTCATCTGATCCACATGCTGTTTCAGAGGTAGTAACGAATTACAGAGAGCTACAATGGACACTACCCAAACAACTTGTCATCGGGAGGAAACTACTGGCAATTTTTAAGCTCTTCAGAATTAATCACTATTGAAATGCTATCTCATGGTAAGTCTACACTGCTGCCTACCAAACTATAGGAAAGATTGAAGATTTAGAGATCTTCTGAAATTCTGTGTATCCGCCAGATTATTCATCTAGTTTAGACATTGTTAAGCGCAAATTCAAAATCTACTCTTCAGAGATCACTGTCAGCTAAGTGTGTATCTGGGACAGGATAGGTATTCACTGTCAACTAAGAAAGGATCAACAAGCAGAAGATGAGGAGGAGGAGGATGAAAACTTAGAAGTAAAAGAAGAAAATTAATTTTCTTAAGTAAACTTCACATTTCCATTGACTTAGAATCCAGAATTACTAAATTGTAATACTTTATACTGGTTCGATACATTAAATCTCAAAAAGTAAAATAAATAAAAATATATAATCATGAACTCATGGATTCAAATATATTCGAAGGGTATCAATCCACTGAATAACTGAAGCTCAAACTATCATATCTTTGGGAGTTTCTTCAAGTTGACTCCCGAGTCTTTTTGACATGACTCAACTAATCTTTGAGAGTTTCCTTGCTGTCTAATATATTCTGGGCTCATTCTTGTACATTTTGTGCCCTAGATCTGGAACCTACCATTTCTCCAAGAAGCTGTGCATTTTTAGTTAGCAGTGTATTTCAAGAGATAGCTGTATATATACATGTACACAAAATACCTCTTGAGTTCATATTGACACTTCCAATTCAAATTCAAGACTACAAAGCTTTTACTTAACCTCTTTCTGTTATATCTGTATCTCCTTTCTTCCACACCTAAAATTCTGGTTATCAAAGATACGGAGGATGACAGAATTAAAATATGCCATAAATACTCATTTATTTTATTGTATATTACACACAGAATAGTCTTTGAACAATACCAATATCACTATCAATATGATTAATGAAAGCATTAAAATAACTTTAATATATGCTCTATTTTCCCCTTTATAAAAAAGTTACGTTATATTTACCTTGTTAGAGCATATGGCTGCTACACACTACACTTCCTCTAAGCCCTCATTTAGTTTTAGTTATACAGATAACTACTTTTACTAATTATCACCAGTCCTTAATTCGATGTCTCTCTAGTCATTTAAGTTGTCAAAAGTTCATTCTCTAATAGATTTCTCAGACAGGGATCAGAAAACATGTTGCCCACATTCTTGCATGTAATTAAGTTTGTATGTGTTCTTTATACATGAAGGCCAGTTTGGCTGTATATAAAATTCTTAGCATACTCTTCCACAAGTGTCTTAGATGTGTTACAACATTATCTTTCCCTTGGCATTAAAGCATTGCTGTCAAAAAGTCTGATGATAATCTAATTTTACTTATCTTCTAAGATATATGTTCTTTTTTTTAGATGTCCCAAGGATTTTTTTTAAGGTCAATAATTTTATTAAAGTTTTCCTTGATATTGCTTGGTAAGTCCATGTTCTTAGTTTGATAAGTGCTATGATCAATTTAACATGTAGTTGAAAATCATTTAATTTCAAGATAGTAGGAAAGTTTCTTGAATTATGGATTTTAGCATTTATTCTAGCCCTTTGTTTCGGTTTTCCTCTTCAGAGACTCCAATTATCCATATATCAAAATCTTTCCTGTCTTCAATACTTGACACTTTCTCTTGAATGTTTTTAAGTTTCTTTTGTAATTTAAATTTTTCCTGTTTACACATTCTATTTCTATTTAGGTAGTATTATTATGAAGTTAAGTCTTCATTGCCAAATGATTTTTTCACTTATTTTTATTTTTTTCTTAGTTTTTCCAATTCCAACTTATTTTGTTCTTTCATGTCTTTAATTTTTTTTTTTTTTTGCTTATTTTGAAACTATGGGTTATTTTTGATTTTGTGGGTACATTTTTCTGACATGTTTTCATTGTAGATATTACTGTACTCTATTCATTTTTCTTATAATAACTTTACATGGGATTTAACCTTGATAATTTATTACTCAATGTTTTTATTAAAATAATTTTGTTGTAAAATACAACACACAGAAAAAAGTACCTGGAATATAAACATACAGCTTACCAAATTATTACATATACTATTGTATCATTCAAGATTAAGAACTAGACCACTACCCATGCTACTGAGCCTTACTTTCCCCCTCCCAATCAAAATGCCCTCAATCCCTTAGAAATAATAACCACAGAGCTTTTAATATAACCTTTAAAAGAAAAAAGTTTTACTTCCTAGGTAGGCATCCTTAAACACTATTGTTTAGTTTCACCTAATCTTGAGTGTCAAGGTTGTAGTCTACTTTTGTATCTAATTCTGCTTGTGAGATTCATCTACTTCACTGTATGCAACTGAAAACAGTTTGTTTTCATGACTGTGTAATATTCCAGTGTAAGACTATACCACAATTTACTTATCCATTGTACTGTTGATAGATGTCAAGTTGTTTCCAGTTGGGGATAATATCTAATTCTTTTGATGAACATGCATGTATATCTACACAATATATTTTTGAGAGCAGAATTGTGGGGTTGGTATAGGGCAATTTCTATCCAGATTTAGCAGATGATGTCAAATGACTTTCCTAAGTGGTTATATCAATTTACACACTATCCAGCAAGGTAAAATATTTCTCATTCCTTTCTACCTTCCCTCGCTCTTTTCCTTTCTTCCATTTACTTATTCATTAATTCACGTTGAACAAGTCTTTGGATTAGGTCTTAGTCTTTTGGGGCTGCTATAACAAAATTCCACAGACTGTGTGGCTTATAAACAACAGTAATATATTTCTCACGGTTCTAAAGACTGGAAGTCCCAGATCAAGGCACCAGCATGGTTGTTTTCTGTAGAAAGCCCTCTTCCCGGTTCATAGCCAGGGACTTCTTTGTGCCTTCACATAGTAGAAGGGTTATGGAGCTCTACTGCGCCTCTTTTAAAAAGGGCGTTAATCTCATTCATGAGGACTCTCCCCTTATGACCTAATCCTCTCTCAAAGGTCCCACTTCCTAAAACAATCACATTTAGGCATTAAAACTTCAAAATACAAATTATGGAGGGCAACTATTCAGACCACAACAGTATCTAATGGTGAATGAAAAAGAAGTTAACATATGTACCTCTTAAGAGTCCTCTCCCCTTTTCCCCAATTCAGTGAGCAGATGAATGGGAAATTCCAGCACTATCTGGATCCTCAAAAGGCCTCAGGTGAGGGTCAACACCCAAATTCTCCCTCCTAGAAAGCAAGAGCCTCTGAGTATGCTCACTAGCCCCATATTTGGGAAAGGGCCTCTTCCTTCATATTGAGATATATTTAATCCAGGTCCCACCCCCAGGAGCCAGCCAGTTAAATATTCGACCACAATGGGAGCAGCCACTAGGTGCTGTCCTGTTCCTGAAGGCTCAGACCATTGCTCGTTTTTGTTTTTGTTTTAATTTTGTTGAGGTAAAATATATACAACATAAAATTCACCGTTTTAACAATTTTAAAGTACACACTTGAGTAGCTCTTAGTACATTCAATGTTTTGCAACCATCACCACTGTCTAATTCCAGAACATTTTCCTCAAACCAAAAATAAACCCATGCCCCTAAGCTGTCCTTCCCCATTCCCTCCTCTCTCCAGGCCCTAGCAACCACTAATCTGCTTTCTGTCTCTACGAATCTGCCTCTTGTGGACATGACATAAATGCAGTTATATAAGAAGTGACCTTTTGTGTCTGGATTCTTTCACTTAGCATAATGTTTTAGAGGTTTATCCATGTTATGGCATGCTTCTATCAGAACTTCATTCCTTTTTATGGCTGAATGATATTCCACTGTGTGTTATATAACATCTGTTTTCCATTCATCAGTTGATAGACATTAGGGCTGCTTCCAGTTTGGGGCTGTTACGAACATTGATGCTGCTATGAACATTTGTGCACAAGTTTTTGTTTGAATGTATATTTCCATTTCTTTCAGATATATACTTAGGAATGGAATTTCTGGGTCATATGGTAATTATATGTTTAACATTTTAAGGAACTGCCAAACTGTTTTCCATAGCAGCTGTACCATTTTATATTCCCACTGGCAATATACAAAGGTTTCAGTTTCTCATCCTTGCTAACATTGTTACTCTCTGTTTTTTTCTTTATTACATAGCCATTCTAGTGGATGTGAAGTGATATCTCATTGTAGTTTTGATTTGTATTTCCCTATTGACTAATGATGTTAAACAACTTTCCACAGGCTAATTGGACATTTGTATATCTTCTTTGAATGTCTACTCAAGTTCTTTGCTAATTTTTTGAGTTGTCTTTCTGTTGTTGAGTTGTAAGAACTCTTTACATGTTCTGGATATTATACCCTATAAAGGATTTGCAAATACTTGCTCCTGTTTTATGTGTTGCCTTTTTACTTTATTGATAGTGTCCTTTGATACACAAAAGTTTTTAATTTTGATGAAATTCATTTTATCTATTTCTTCTGTTGCTTGTACTTTGGGTGTCATCTCAAGAACCTGTTGCCACATCCAAGATCATGACGATTTATTCCTATGTTCTCGCCTAAGGGTTTTATGGTGTTAGCCCTTACATTTAGGTTTTTGACCCAGTCTGAGTTAGTTTTCATATATGAAGTGAGATAGCAGTCATTTTTTTGCATGTGAGTATCTAGTTGTCCTGGCACCACTGGACTATTCTTTTCTCCATTTAATGGCCTTGCCACCCTAGTCAAAAATCAATAACTCATAGAGATATGGGTTTATTTCTGAATATTTAATTCTTTTACATTGATCTCTATGTCTATCTTTATACCAGTACCACATTGTTTTAATAACTGTGATTTTGTAGTAAGTTTTAAAATCGAGACATGTAAGTCCTCCAGTTTTTCCTTTTATCAAGACCGGCAATTTGAGTCTCCTGAAATTCTGTATGTATCTTAGGATCAACTTGTCAGTTTATGCAACAACAAAAAAAAGGCAGCTGTCATTTTGATAGGATTTCATTAGATCTAAATCACTTTGAGGGAGTATTACCTTCTTTACAGTTTTTGGCTATGGCATCTCTATATACATTTTAGAATCAATTTATCAGTTTCTACCAAATTGTAGCCTTCCATCTACCTGCACTACCCATGACCTTCCTCCCTGGAAGCTTTCCTACATTTCTTATACAGGACATCCACAAACGAGTTCACATATAAAACCACTAGAAAGATTAACACTTCCTTCTACATTATAAAATTTCCTTCTTCTAAGAACAAGCTGAAATTACAATGAATTTACTAAACCTAGCTTTACCGCAACTTTTAAGTAAAAATAATTTATGTACATTTATAAATTCATGAAAATAATCCTACTATTCACAAGATTATAAAATTGTCTTACATTGCTAAAAGAAATTAAAGAAGACACAAAATGGAGAGATATTCCATGCTCATGGATTAAAAGAATTAACATTGTTAAAATGTCTGTATTCCCTAAGGCAATCTATAGTCAATGCAATCATTATCAAAATCCCAATGGCATTTTTCACAGAAATAGAACATAAAAATTCTAAAATTTGTTAAGGAACCACAAAAAAAACCCTGAATAGCCAAAGCAATCCTGAGGGAAAAAAGCAATGTTGGAGATATCACACTCTCCAATTTCAAACTCCCCAGCAAAGCTATAGTAATCAAAAGAGTACGGTATTGGCAGAAAAACAGACATGTGGACCAATGAACAGAACTGAAACCCCCACACGTATATGGGCAACTAATTTATGACAAAGGACCCGAGAATATACAACGAAGAAAGGAAAGTCTCTTCAAAAAACAGTGTTGGGAAAACTGGGCAGCCATATGCAAAACAATAAAACTAGATAATCTATCTTATATTGTATACAAATTTAACTCAATGTGGATTAAAGACTTGAATATAAGACCTGAAATCATAAACTACATAGGAGAAAACATAGGCACAAAGCTTCTGGACATTGGTCTTAGTGATGTTTTTCTGAATTGGATTCCAAACAGCAAGAAAAAAACAAAAATAAACACATGGGACTACAGTAAACTAAAAAGCTTCTGCACAGCAAAGGAAATCATCAACAAAAAAAAGGTAACAACTCGAATGGGGAAAGATATTTACTAATGATATTTCAGGGAAGGAGTTATATCCAAAATATACAAAGAACTCATACAACTCAACAACAAAAACCAAACAAGCTGATTTAAAAATGGGCATAGGACCTGAATAGACATATTTCCAAAGAAAACATACAGATGGTCAACAGGCACATGAAAAGATGTTCAATATCACTAATCATCAGGGAAATGCAACTCAAAACCACAATGGGATCTATGGGATTTTTTCTGATTTACTCAATGTTCTGAAAAAAGGAGGAAAAAAAAACCACAATGAGATATCAATTCACATCTGTTAGAATGGCTATTATCAAAAAGACAAGAAAAAGCTGGTGTTGAAGAGGATGTGGAGAAAATGGAACCCTTGTATACTGTGTTGGAATTGTAAAGTGGTGCAGCCACTATGGCAAACAGTAGGAAGGTTCCTCAAAAAATTAAAACTAGAACTACCTTATGATCCAGCAATTCCTCTTCTGGGTATTTATCTGAAGAATATGAAAACACTAAATCGAAAAGATATATGTACCCCTATGTTCACCGAAGCATAACAGCCAAGATATGGAAGCAACCTTAGTATCCATCAATGGAAGAATTGATAAAGAAGCCATGATATACACACATACAATGGAATACAACTTGGCCATAAAAAAATGAAATACTGCCATTTATGACAATATGGATAGATGCTGAGGGTACTATGCTAAATGAAATATGTCAGACAGAACAGGACAAAACCTGTATGATTTTACTCATGTGGAATATAAAACAAAAAAGAAACAAATGAACAAACAAAACAAAATAAACTCATAGATATGGAGAACAGAATGGTAGTTACCAGAGGGGAAAGAGATATGGGAGGGTGTAATGGGTAAAGCGGGTAAGATATATGGTGACAGATGGAAACTAGACTTTTGGTGGTGAGTACACTACAGCATATACAGATATTGAATTATAATGTTGTATACCTGAAACTTTTATAATGTTATTAACCAATGTTACTTCAAAAAAAAACAAAAACAAAAAAACCAGCAGGGTTAAATAAGCAAATGTTTATAAAGTGCTAGCATACAATATGTGGCTCAAAATAAATCTTAAGGTATCATCATCATCATCATCATGTCTTATTATTTCTATTGTTTATGTATTACTAATACTCCTGCTGCAAGAAGCCCTGGAACAGCATGCATAAATCACTTTCCAAAATTAAAAGAAAAAAAAGGTCTTACCTGTATAGCAAAAGTACCAACTCCACCTGATGCTCCCAAGATTAAAACACTGCAATGCAAAAAAAAAAAAAAAAAAAAAACTATAATTAATGAAAATACTAAGCCAATATAACTGGATAAATAAATAAGATGTTTTCAACATGCAACTGGCTCAGAGATAAACAATCTCCAAAGCAAATAAAGTCATTCAGCTTCCCAAGATTCTATTATGTAGGATTTTAATTTTTACCAAGAAGCTATAAATGCTTAAAGTCAGACAGTCTATGAGTGCTTCACCAAAAATACCAAATATCAAAATACCAATAACTTGTATTTTTTTTCAAAAAAGCTCAGATGGTTCTTGGTATCTCTGTCTTAAATTTTTTCTAGACTGAAATTATCACAAAAGCTTTGGGATCCTTTTTAGTGTGTTAGAGTAGATTTAGATGCTATCTAAGAAAAATCACATTCCTGACCACATTCCTGTCAAAGTGAAATAAACGTCTTTCATTCAGACATGTCCAGTCAAGTTCATTGACTTTCATAAATGGAAATCAATCTTAGACTCAAGTTGGCTTCCTGTTAAAGCATCTGAATCTGTCATATCAGCACAAACATCCATGTACTCCAGGTTTTTACCATGTTTAATTACTGTAGCCCTCCTGCCACTCTAGACCAAGGGTGTGCAGCTGGCAGTTTATGAATGAGTGGGGGATGGAGTGAGAGTATGAACCCTCTGCAATTGTGAACTGATTGAAATAATACGCAAAATCTGACGTGATTATGTATATGTACACTGGGGAGGAGAGGGATCCAGACATATTATCAACTTCCCAAAGAAATGTGTGACCCAAAAGAGACTCCCCAGTCACTGCTTTACATACTCTAACATTTTATTCTTGACTTAAGCTAGAATTGCCTTCCTTGGTCTGCGCTATTTCAGGTCCCCAGATATTGTACTGAAATGCACTTTGGTGTTATGCTACCAATCTAGGTTGAGGAACATTTGAGTGACTGTTTGATATCTGACAGTACATTAGCTAAGGAGGTATTGTTGAGAAAATTCTTCATGAGAATTCTCTTTCTGAGTGCCTACAGAGGGACATTTTTTCTGAAGATTAAGGGGTGGGAGTAGCTATGCTTCTTTTTATCTGTCACTGCAAATTGTGCAACTGAGAGGTTGTGGGTCCCTCTTTAACTTGGCTGCTAGAAAGTGCAGAGAATTTTGCCACCAATCTCTAGCAAGTATCTTGAAACATGTATGTTGTCTACAATCTTAACTCTAGTTTCATTTTACTTTTTTTCTCTCTTATTCAAATCATAGAAAGCTGAGTGTCACCTCTTAGATCTTAAAAATTACTAGTAAAATTTTGGGCCAGCTGTTCACTTTGAAATTAATACCATTATATGTAATTAAAATAAGTCTCCCTGTAAATTTGTTCCTTCTAGAAGAGTTACACTTACTTTCACAGAAATTATAAATTGTGAAAAGAATAAACTTTAAAGATCAACTCCTCCAAAATCCTTTAAGTCACAGAATTAAGAGCTTTCGTACTTCCTAAATGGTGGTGGGGGGGGGGACATTAAAACTGCCTCACAGATACATCCAAAGATCAACTCATCCATGGAGTAGTTTACCCTCTTACTTTGGTCAATTCTTATAGCAAGGTAACTAGTCAGATTCTCATTTAAGTTTTTCACAATTTAACTTTATCTTAATTCTGACCCTTCCCATTATTTCCTGAGCAGAACTCCAGCCACTCCAGCCCTTCACCTCTTAGCTCCAAGTCCCACACACAGTGGCCCATTCGTCAGGCTCTTAAATCCTTTCACAACTTGCTAAGGTTTCTCTTCTCTAGAAGGCTCAAGTCACAGTTTTCCTGCACAACATCCTTGAGATAGCCCCAACCCTGATATCCACACCGCACATTTGGCATCTGTCGCATTGTTACCTTTCATTCACACGCTTGTTACCCAGAGACCTCATATTATATCCAGCACTAGGCATATCACCCTGAATGCGCAGATATCTGATCAACGTTGCTTGACTTTAAAAATCATCTAAATCAGCATTATATCCTACAGCTGAGGCAACAATTGCTATTACCCTAAATTAAGAAATCACCTAGCTATCTGAAATACTGTATTAAAGTTTTTTCCAGTAAAGATAAGCTTGAAATTAAATACTAATTTTCTCCCTGAGAATGCTGGATTTAAGAAGATGCCAAATATAATGGCTGCTTAAGGATCCAACTGCCAGACACATCTCTGACCTCATTATTGTCAGTTCATCACTTCTCCATAACACCTGACCCAAAGCAGCCTCATTCCTCCAAATAAAAAAGCAAAAATGTGTTTCTCAGCAATGCTTTGGCACAAGAGGGAGTGGTTCTGCTTCAGCAGCTTCAGTTCCTGATGCTGTCACTTGATGGCGCCCCCAAGTGCAAAATCAGGCAAGAAGCAAGCCCAGTAAAGTGCTACAGACTGCTAGTCAGCTTATAAAGAAGCCCTGGGGACATATCATTCATTCCCTGATCCTGCAAATTCCATGTTTTGTGCAGGTTCAATCTGGGCCCGTACTTTTCTTCAAAGAAAGTTCCACAAAGGGACAGCAGGCAAAATAAATTTTCAAGTAGCACTAAGTTGGCTGGTCTTCTATGGTTTGAAATCCTGTGGCTGAACTAACTATCCTCTTGTACTCTTCAAAGCACTTTCACTACAAAGGGAGAATACTGCTGTGCTTACTACCTCCAGCAGCACTTCACTTATGTTCTTCTATAGAGCGGGAATACTTTCTACCCAATTGCTATAATGGTCATAATATATATTCAAGCCTCATTGAAGTAGCAGCCTATTTACTACAGTAAAGAAATAGTACAGCAGCACACCTTTCTTTACTATTTGTATTGCTTATTGTATTGTTTATTGGTTTATACAGAGCAAGTGCCCAAGAAAAACACTATTTGCAAAAAGCACTATAATTCAAAATTGCCAAGAGTTTTAATCGCATTCCTCTTTTACTTCCTAAGTCCACATATATAGCATTTTTTTTTTTAATTTAGTGGGAACTGCACTGTGGCAGATATATAAAGTATAGGAGAAAGTATGAAAAACTATTATGCTGGTTATGTATTCTTAAACCCTAAACTCTAATTTTATGTCATTCCTGCCCAATCTCTGAATTCTCCCTAAAATACATTAAGGTACTAAAGCAATGTTGGCTTTTTTTTTTTTTTTCCTATGACTGAGTTACTTTTTATTTAGAATTCAGGCCCCTAAGTCCTCTACAATCATATTTTTCAGTATTATAATCTTATAAGGCAAGGCACCGACATCCTAATTGCCTTACAAATAAAAAAATATATGAAACATACTGCAAAATAGCAAGAGATCCAAAAGTAGAGAATCATCTTTCAAATTTCTATACCCTGGCTTAACCCCAGAAATCTCCAAATGCCTGGCTGGGTATCTAGAGACCTGGGATCCAGTCCCAGCTCTCCACTAACTGAATTTCTAGGCCTCAGATTTATCATCTACGAAATGATAATTACAGAGGTACACTCTAGGAGTCAATGAAAAAGAAAGAACTGGCATTTTCAATCTAATTTAAGCTTATATTTAGTTTCTCCACCTTTCTAACATAGAATTAAATCCCCTTTATGAACCCCCAGACCACATACTTGTTGCGGGGGCTGGGAGAGGCCGGAAAACAGCCGCATCATTAGTGTGCCCTTTATTAAGACCTAATGTTCAGGAACGAAGATGATTTAAATATGACTAAATCTTCCATCATTAGAAACAGCTGGTCTTTGAAAAATAAGGATGCTGCTGAAAATGTATAATCTCAATTTTCAGTTTCACACAACTACTTTTAAATCTGGGAGGAAGATGGGTAAAAGATAGGAAAATATATCACAATATACAAAGTTTACTCCCTAAAGTGAGAAACAATCTAAGTATAATATAGTTACGAAACGAATCAACCAAATATGACCAAAACAGCCTGGATTTTGTGTGTCCCCTTCTTTTAAGCCTTAGTAATTCTTACAGACATTCCCCAATTTACAGAAGAGTTCATGTATGAATTAGTTGTTTGGAAATTTAAACACATTTTCCTATAAAAATAAAGCTATTTATACATCTTGGCAAAGTGCCCAGGGTAGCTGTTTAAAAAGGTTTGGTTAACCCATAATGGACCAAGGACCTCATACACAGTATAACAATGGTTCTGTGGGAGATGTATTCAGAATTTCAACCCGGGGTACTGAGAACACATCTCCCAATGGGATAGGAAGTGGGAACCACCCGAAGTCTCTAGTTCCTTTAACGTGGTGCAGAACAGAGGGAAGGAAAAAAGACAGAGGAAAGGCTCCTTTATTATGGCAACAACTGGATGGAGAGAGCAGAAGCATGGTCAGAGAAGGATTTACCATGGAGTTGATGGGGTTCAGGAAATGTTACCTCAAAAGATGGCACCTTGGCAAACTAAGTATTTTAAACTGAAGAAATTTAAGAAATTACATGTGGGAAGGACTCTCAGACCTTCTCCCCAGAAGCTGGTCATAAAATCCTCATAAGATGTGCCCTCCCTAGGAGGAAGCATCCTTCCTTAACTCCAAGATGGAAGAGTGCAGAGAGGAATAAGAATGAAGAGGGCTTGCTTGTTTCCCCACTTTACTTAACACTTGGCTTATACCCTTTGTCCTATCACATTTTTTCACAACTCTGCAATCTTCATCAAATGCAGCATAAAAACATGCAGGGTTAACTACTTCTTCGGGCCTTCATTTCCTTATGAAGGCTCCCATGTCACATAAAAGTTACAATACATGCATTTGTGTCCTTTTCTTTTGGTAATTTGTCATTTGTTACAGGATCCCCAGCCAAAAACTTCAAAAAGTAGAAGAAAAATATATTTGCTTCCCCTATAGAGCCAATAAAGTTTAAGCTCTGGCTTAAAGTTTAAGCCTAGACTTTTACTGAAAGGAGCCCCAGCAATATATTTGCATGGAAATATGTCTTTGTAAAATTTTCAAAAGATATGCAAATGAAGAGTAGCAGACTATACCACCCCAAAATATATCACTTTGGCATAAGGATAATTTGAGCTGAAGGCAACTGAGAGTAAGTAGATATAAGAAAGCTCTCTGTACTCCCCTATTTGCCTAAAAGCAAGACATAAATTTACCTCTTCTTTGCTCCACCAGGATGGGCAGAGTTAATTCCTGGAGATAACTGCAGACCCTTATCAGAAGGGAAGGCAATGACTTAATTCTGCATAACAAATTTTACTCTTGCTTCTCCAGGTAACCTCTCCACAACTGGCCTTCCCTAAGTGTTTGCCTCTTTTGTCTTTAGCTGAAGGTGGTATTTTAGTCTGGATTCTAAACTACCTTTTTTGAGTTCCTCATTTTTCCCTGGGGTATCTCCCATGTATATGTGAGGTATACATGTTAATAAACTTATTTTTGTTTTTTCTTTTTTAATCTTTTTTTTTATTATTATTATAGGGGTCTCAGCAGAGAACTCAGAAGGGTAGAGGAAAAATTCTTTTTCCTCCCCTAGTAACCACAATCAATTAAAATTGCTCTTTCCACTTCTGCACTCCATTATACTTTCCCTCTTGTCAGTGACACAGATTTGGCTGAAGGAAAGTTGATTTAAAAATACATTTGTTTGGTTTAGTGGGATATACTGATGTGGTTAATTAATTTCTGAGTAGTTATTACAGGCTGTCCCGGTTTAAGAATGCTGAAGGAGTTCAGAACAGGCCTCCCCAAGATGTGCAGCTTTGGCATGTGGATTATTTTGAGCTGAAGGCAATCGAGATCCTGCAGATCACAAGAAAATTGTACTTCTCCCTCAAAGAATTTAAATTAGGGGACTTGCCCATAATGAGTTATCACCAGAAATAACTTTTTATGACCTATCTATAGGGTGGGCAAATTTCTAATTACTGAACATCTGTTCTTTTTATCATCCTGCAAATGACCTTGCTTCCTTCTGAAGCTCCAGGTGTCTGACCTCATCACTTAGCTCAGGATGCCGTATTTCCCCTTTCTGTCTCTGACTCTATCATGCATGTGGGGGTTCCCATATATAAGCATAATTAAATTTGCTTATTTTCTCTTATTAATGTCTCATGTCAATTTGATAATTAGATCAGCCAGAAGTTTCTTCTCTCCTACAATGCCTTCCAGGAATATTCCTACTTCCCACTAATATGTCCATGCAAATACATCACCGGGGCTCCTATCATGGCCTTGTATAAGTGAAGGGCCTCAAGCTTAAGCTTCATTGGCTCTGCAGGGAAGGGGAAATATCTTTTTTCTCTACCCTTTGAAGCTCTTGGCTGTGGCAATGTAACAAATGACAACATTATAAGCATGTGAAATTTTATTTTAAGATTGAGTATCATAGTAACCAGCACTGGATTATGAGAATAATGAAGAAGAAAGATAGTTAAACAAGGTTTGAGATGTACAGAACCAGAAGTGAGTCTGTAGAAAATTCTTCCAATTAAAAGACATGTAAGAACTTAAAATACACCACTTATAAAGTTAATTGTGTATCAGGACCCACAAAATGGATGCTGCCCCAGTGGCTCAGCCCACTCACATATCTAAAACTAAGTCAGCCTGCACTTATAGGAAATACCTCACTGTAAAGGAAATCTAACACAAATCACAATCTTCCAACTCAGCTTTCGCTAGCTTACATTACCCTAGAAAATAGAACCCACTAGCTTTGTAAGGAAATCACTGACCTCGTCACCAATCATGCCCTATTTCCATGCTGCCTCTTCCAATATTCTGTAAAACCTGTTCTTGTCCAAAACCCCTCAGGAAGTATGCTCTACTGCTTGTAAGGCACTGTACTCCCCCAAACCACAGATCGTTTTCCCTTAAATAAAGGACATCAAACTAGTTACTAAATTGTGTAATTTTTGTTAGTTCACATCTGTATAGGGAAGACATCAACAACAAACTACTTAATGAGGGTTGTCAATTAAAATGCAAAGTATTTTAGGTTTACTCATCGAACAAGAAAAACTTTAAGTGCCTTGCAATCTTAGTTTATATATTAAAGACATTTGGAAGATATTTTTTCAAATGTAACAACGAACCTAAATTTTACATGACACGAACAATAATGTTGTACAGTGAAACAGGAAGGAGCAGGATTTGGGAAAGATTATCAGGTTTTGGCTCAAGGTAAATCATCGTTAACTGACAGTACGAATCCAGAGGAAGAGTCAGGGTGGTAGTAAGTCTTGATTTGTACAACTTGAGTTTCACATACAAAGATGCTAACTACAACTCAGGAGAGAGGTTTAGGGTTAGAAACATAGATCTGGAAATTACCAAAATACAAACAGAAGCTGAGAATATATGAGATAACCCTGGAAGACAGAGAGGAATAACAGAGTATGACACTGCGGAAAGAGTAACAGTTATACAGCTGGAGGAAGAAGAGCCTTTAAAAATGACAAGAACTGGTCAAAAAGGCAAGAAGAAAACTAAAAGAGTCTGATGTCCCTGAAACCATGGAAAAAGTGAATATTAAGGAAGTAGTCAACAGTGCAAGATACTTTGGACAGTACAAATTATAAGAGCTGAAAAGTCATTGGGCTACTTAGTCACGACCCTGGTGATAACAGCTGCAGTGGAATGGCAAGACTGGAAGCTAATTACAGTGCATTGAGGAGTAAATAACTTCCAAACTCCACAAAATAGTTACCCTAGTCACCTAGAAAACAAATCTGTAAAACACAAATTTCCAGGAAACAGTTTTCTACTACTTCCTTCAACTGAGCTCTCCTGGAGCATCCAGGAAAATCAGTCCAGGAGTGGAAGCCAGACAGACCCCTTTGCATCGCACTGGCCAGGTCAGAGCTTCCACTCACCCTCTCCTCTTCTTTCCAACCCCATGATTTCTTTAATCAAGTAAACTGCAGTGGTTTCTTTCTACTTAAACCTCGAATCATATAACCTAGTCAAATGCAAATGAAAACCCAGATGGAGAAGGGAGAAACAAGCAGGTGTTTGGGTGAACAGGCAGGTGAAGACATCTGAAAGAAGGGAGGTGTTGCAATTACCAATATAAGCATACTGGCGGGATTTTTAAAATCCAAGGTTTTTAAATTTGAGCCCATTTCTATAAATAAAATTAACCAGACACCTCATTTACCCTTACATGACAAAATTTTACTGTCAAAAAGCCAACTCCCAAAAAAGAAACAACATCTATTCATCTTTAGAGCCCTAAATTATCTATATGTTTCTACTGAATAAATCATGAAGAAACTATGGATGGAGAGGTAAGAATAAAATCATTTTACCTGACATTGTCTAGTGATACCAAAGTGTGGGCAATAATGATATATGACATCAATATTAAATCATCCCCTTGGTTTGCTGATGCTCAGTTGTACAGAAATATAATTACATTACAAAAAAGGAAAAGGTAAACACTATCGAACCCTTAGAAAGCTTTGCCTTAATTTCAAAAAGCTGTTTGTTATTAAGAAAATCCTATAAAATCCTCCAAGGTGCCAAGACATCCTTTTTGTCATCCTTTTTTATTTTTTAATTAACTGGTTAGAAAACCAGACCATTAGTCCTTGATAACAAGCACTGACCCTGCTTTGTGCAGACTAAAGAGTGCCTTCATGCCAAGAGCTAACAGGAGAAGAATAATTATTGCTTAGAGAAGCTAAAACATGCTCCATCATTCACACTAAACAGTCAAATTGAAAAAAGCCACTTTGGACACTGAAAGCTCTGAGTTTATGATAATAAAATTCCACTATAATAGTAATTTCTTCGTGTAAAAGAATTTTTACAGTATTTTAAGGTACATCTTTCATGTGATTCTTACAAATAAGTAGTTGGAAAGGCAGGCCATTACCACCACCTATGTGTAGGAATTTCAGTAAACTGAAACTTCCTAGAGCACCAAGGGCCAAGTAAGTTCTCACTGCCTCTTGGAACAAAAGCACCCTATGGTAACCACACAAGCGAGAACATGGCAGAAGTCAAGGATATGAGCGAGAGAAGCTCTTTACAATGGATGTCGCTCCAGGCTGGTGAACATATGGCTAAATCAATGAACAGACCCAACTCAGTATAATATATAATTGCCTTATAAGGTATAAAAATTCCCACATCTAAAAGCTCTCCTAACAACCTACACTGTCCTACATTCAGTACACAGGAGGAAAGTTCAGAGACCATAAATGGCGTGCATGTGGTCACCTGATTAGTTAGTAGCAGAGCAGAGAATAGAACCCATTGACTTCCCCAGTTCGAGCCATTATTGCTTAAACAGAAGATAGTACAGTAACAAAGAACTACCCAAAAAGCCAAAAATACAATGGGGGCACATATCTATGTATCTGAGGAGAGAAAGCAAGATCTAAATTGTATTCTTCAGGGTACTAAAAAAAAGTATGCCTGGAGAGCCCTGAACCAGCAGCTCTCTAACCATAGTGCACATATAGTCATGTAGGCATAGAAAGGCTAACAATTTTAAGGAAAAGCAAAGCAATAAAGCATCAATGTCAATACAGAGCCTACAATAATAACAAAGGTCTAAAAATCCTGAATAAGATTTTTGCAAGGTTATTAACTAAGACAAACCATTAGAAAAATCTATGTGGTCAAACTAATTTAATTCAAAGAAAGTCTTTGACCAAATTGGCAACTTCAAGAAAGACAAGCCCCAAAGCTTAAAAAATAAACAGGATTGACCTTTAGAATGAACATTGCCTTGAATTCTACGATAAAGGGTAGCACCTCATTAGATGAATAGCCTTCACACTGCTTTCAAAAATACAGCTATTAAGCTTTCATGAAACCGAATGCTCTGTAACTCAACACATTAAATGCAGACTGCAGTGTTTCACAACAACAGGAATATGGAATGACGCAGACATTAGTTATCTTACCTGCACAATCCTTAGCAATCAAAAAATTAAGGTATTTTAATTTATTAAAATTTGACCTACAGCTCTCTCCTTATCATGATTGTTTAATGGTTCTTGGTAACCAGTTTTCTCACCAAAAAATAAAATCATCAGGCTTCCCTATGATGCCAACTTTCTAAAATACGAAGAATATAATCAATCTCATTGTGAATAATAGCAGCCACCATTTATTGACTACCTCCTATGTGCCACAGCCTGTGCCACTAGTTTTTCTTGTTATCTCCTTCAACCTTTAAAAACTCACAGAAGTAACTGGGCCACCCAGCTAGAAAGCAGCAGAGTCTGGATAGGAACTCAAGTACATCTAAGACATATCTACCCAATGTGTTGCTAACTCAAATGAGCATACATTCAAGTCCTTGAAGCACCAGAACTGACCTAAAGGATACCAAGCATTGAACCTAAGAGAACTCAAGAATATTCAGCAGTGTTCTGAGTATAGTTAGTATAGTCCTAACTATACTCAGAAATAAGAATATTCAGCAGTCTCATTTATATCTGGTTTTCATAGAAATCTGCAATTATGAGAGAACTCCTAGTAGAGATAGGAAAAAAAAAACATGCACTTTGACATTATTCTTTAGAAACTGTATGGGGTATTCTAAATCTTTTTTAGGAATCTGATAGAAGCTATGGATCTTCTTGCCAGAGAGTTACATATAAAATTCTGGATTATTTTAGAAGTTCGGACTCCTGAAGTCCATCTACACGTTTCAATTTTAAAATTCCTATTTGACTGAACTAAGAATCAATAGAATGAGCTTAAGAAAGTACAAACTGACACAAATAGAGTTCTTTGGAAATTGTTTTAAATGTTACCACAACTCTACTGATGTATATGATCCTAGTTTCAATACTTCCGATAAATCTATGGCAAGGATCTTACAAAAGGAAAGAAGGCAGGTTTAAATCCACCATTGATACTCACCGTTTTCCTGTGCAATTACTGTCATTCAGGCCGCCAACCTTGTTTATGGCAGACCAGGCTGTGAGAGCCACATACGGCAGAGAGGCAGCTGAGTATGAGTGAGGGATTTGGGCTTGTGAGAAACCTAGATTTGAAGACAACAGTCAAAAGTAAGCAATGATTTGCAAACCTATGAACACGATCAAGTACATTTACCTTTACAGGAATCCAACTATTTTCATAGATAAGTCTATAACATTATGCCAGGCTCAGTATTTATTATATACCCTTCTTTAAGATTATCCATAAGGAGTATTCTCCAAATGACTCAACCTACTCCTAGGGTCAAAGGTTCAATGATGTTTCATGGGCAACATTATCAGACATAGCTGCTTAATTCTTTATAAAAAGATCACATTCAATAATCCCATTAGTCCTAACTATACTCAGAAATAAATGCAAATAAATCTGGAGCCCTCATAAACACATTCTAATGTGTTTTTGAGATCAGCTGTTTCCTTTACCCCCATTGACTGTAATCTTTCCAGACTTGCTCTAATCTCAGTAATACCCCTTCCCTTCCTGCCCTCCCCTCTATAGCCCTTTCCTCAATGTTAACCCTTTCTCTCTATTCAAATTGTCAGGCCTCCTGACTGTATTTGATTAGACTGCTGTTTTTAAAGTTATTTGAAACAGCCTGATATTTCCGTGCTTCTGTTTATAATTAATTGGTACGATCCATTTGGTATATTTGGTTTCTACTATTTACACTGGGTAAAACCAAGAAACACAGCAGGTTTCTAGATCTCACTCCAAATCCCTGCTTCACAAGACAAAGACACCGCTTGGCAGGCAGTGTTATTAAATGACATCAAATGCTTTTCTATCTTTTAAAAATTCCTATATCTAGCTTAGCTCTTTCAAAACTACCCATTAAACATGTACCCGATCTGAAAACAACCAGTTATTTCAAATATATTTGTCAGTCTTTGTTTATCATATTTTCTGATGTACAGTATCACAGAATTGGTTAGTTACCTCATTCCCACTGACTACAACAAACTCTGAGAGAGTGCCTTGTTTCCAGGGAGGAACTGCAGCCCAGACCTGAAACAAGCACACACATACACACAAACTTCATTAGAAACAGGTAAGTATGAGGGTATTCCCTAATACATAACCCATCCTGTGGAAAAAAGCACAAGTCAGCAATACACCAAGCAAAAGAGTGATCTTCACATGATATAAATGTATCACTTAGCGTGATTCTGAATATATCAAGTCAAGCCACACTGGAAGCAGATGCCACTAAATCCTGCTGTACTTACACTACATACTTAGAGTACCAGTAAAAACACAGTCTCAGGGCTTGAATCCTGGTTCTACCACTGATTAGCTACGGAACCTCTTTACAGCCCTCATCTGTAAACTGGTCCTAAGTGAACTTACCTCATACGGATTAAATGAGTTATTTTTTGAAAAGCAACCAGAACAGAGTTAGTTATGATTATGAGCTCACTTTCATTTCTTGGTATAAAAATTCGAAGTGACAAGTGACAGGTGATTATACCAAACTTAAGCTATTTTAAAACCTTTTAGCCCATAAGGTAGCAATTGTCATTTAAAGACTCTTTTAAGAAAAAAAAAAAAATAGTCCCAATTCTACATATTCTAAAGTCTTGCAATTCTTAAGTACTAGATTTAGGAAGCTTGAGTACAGTCAAGCCATTTGACAGAACTAAGAACAGATTCTAGCCAAAGTTCAGATAGTCAATGGAAAGGGAAAAAAAAGGTCAATGATACAGACTACACTTTCAAAAGAAGCCGAATGAAATTTGCATATTTAGAAATGAAATAGCAGCATTTCATAACCCACCTCATCTCCGGGCTTGAAGTACTTCACATCAAGTCCACATTCCATCACCACACCAGAAACATCCCGACCCAGAGTCAGAGGAAATTCTTCTCCTTTTGTTTTTATATGTAAAGGATCACGTTTCATATTTAGAGCTGCAGCTCCATAACCACCTATAAAATACAATTTATCTGTTTCTTCCAAAGGAGCAGAATAATTTAAAAACTACTACAGGGTTATAGGCCAGGTACAATTCTAGGTCCTCAAAATGTAGATTGTAAAGTAACTATATATTTCCAATCACACAGGAAAGCATGAAAACAATGAGCACTGTTCCTTTCAAAAAATTTGGAAAATTATAATCACTTGTTAAACTAAAGCTACCATTGCTCAAAATATTGTTTAATTCCAATTCTGAAACTGTCTTCAGAACTTTCAGTTTTCTTTTGTACAGTTTTACTTTGTTCTTTAAAGATAATTAGTTATTCATTCATAAACTTTTTAAACAACAAAGTCATTTGGTGATGAAGTTAATAAACAAATAAGGTGTGGGGGTAGAATTTGACACTAACACTGGTCTATAAGTAGTGGTCCCCACCTACTAAAAAATGTTTCTCTAATATCTTTGGATTAAGTGCATAGATTCCCCAGTAGAAAAGGACCACTTGGCTGTGTCTGTTCTGATACATTAAATCAGGTTAATTGCTTTATTATACATATCCATTTATTTTTAAGACTATTTACATAAATATCAGCTAAAGGGAACTGAACTATTCTTCTGATCATAATTTTTTGGTTCAAATAAATTGGCTACTCTATCTACAATCATTCCAAGTAGTTTACTACACAACTTCGACATATAAAATGGCTTTTCTAAGACACAAGAGTATACGTAATTATCTCCTCTGCTTGACATCTTTCTGAGAACATTTCTATGTGAGGTTCTCCAAGATAGGTACCTTGCTTACCTCCTTTCCATTATGTACCACAATTTAAGCTCCAGAATCACTATACCACTCTGTAAGTCTCCCCTTTCCTCACCACCCACTCTCAGGGGCAGTACAACATTAGACTTAAGGATGAGGAGAAACCAGAAAAGGAGCATAGAAGACTACGCCAGCGAAGAGGTTCATTTAAAGACATCAAATGCTGCTGACAGGGAAGACAGCTTTTCGAATAAAATCAAAAGCTGTCAACGGGCTTTTAAACAACAAAACAGAGAAAAAAAACAAAAAAAAGATCCAACAACACAGAGGTCTTTGGTGACCTTGACAGGTAAAGTGGCTGTGGCAAGGAGTAACAAAGAATGGGAGGTGAGAAACTGGAGACTTGAGAACATTCAACTCTTTCAAACAGTTCTGTTATAAAGGGGAGTAGAGAAATGGAGCAGAGGCTGGAGGGGAACAGCTGAGATGGACAGAGAATTTTTGAGTGTTATTTTTTTCTTCTCCAAGAAGAGAGAAATCACAGCAAGTCTGGATGCTAAAGGACATGATCCAGCAGAAAGGAAAACACTGAAGATGCAGGAGAGAATTGCTGAAATATTTCTCCCAGGTGAGGGGGGATGGAACCTAGAATCCAAGTGGAAGAGGTGGCCTTAGATGGGAACAAGGACGGTCTACAAGGTAGGAGGGAAAGTAGAGGATATAGGAAGAGATGCTGACAGGTGAGTAGCTTACAGAAGTTGTTTTTCTAATAAAAAATCAAGACACATGGGAGAAAGCATTTGAAAGTTGAGATAGTACCAGAAAATCAAAGCTGATGGTCATCATGCCAATATTACACATTTTCCATCTGGCTAATTAGGGTTGCACTCTATTGGAGGAAAAAAACAATTTCACATGTAATACAAAAGTCATGTTTTACTTTTCCTGTCTTACATTCCTTTTCCATCACTAAAATACAATTAAACAATTAGTCACTGAAATTCCTATGTGGTTTAAGCAAGAAGTGGGCAATTAGCCATGTCAAATTTTAGCAGCTGTTTCAGAGCTGCAAAAAGAGTTCAGTCCTCTCTAGGTACAGAGCCTGCAGTGCAAGGTTGTTTAAAGTTTTCTTGGTTACCCTGATACACTAATGGGTCAACTGAGTAGCCCTGGCTCACTGTACTAGCTAAACTAGCCCCAAATCCAGAAAGCAGCTAGTAGTAACAGAATCTGTTTGATGATACAAAGGAATGGGAGCCCTTAGGAGCTTCATCTCATTGTCAGAGGTAGCCAGTTTGACTGATTCAGAGTTGGAATGACTTGGAAAATCATAAATCTGTCATTAGTTTCAAAGACTTTGATCCCATCCAAAGAAACAAAATTATTGGTATGATGCTGTTCGCTATATTTTTAATTATTAATTTTTTCCCATTTACATAATTTATGATTTTATGTCCAACAATAGTGGCCACTCCAGAAAAATAGCCTACCTTTACCTTTCAAAATAGATATGTCCTTGCTTTCTTGTCAAAGGAAATAACTGCATCCTACAATTTATAAACATCTCATTATTTTTTCCCTAAGCTATCATTTCAGATATTTTCTGCAACAACAATCACACATTTTCAAAAAAACAATCCATAAGCAGGAAATAAAGAGGATAACTTGCAAATAATATTACCCAGTCAAATCATTAAAAAACTAAGATGTCTCAAGAATACTATATATAAAAGTTAAATGCTACAATATTTTATTATTAAATAGCTGCAAATAAAGTTCAGATCCAGCCATTCTACTGAAATTAAAATGTACACAATACATTTTATGCATGTGCACTCAAAGAAATGAAAAGTTAACAGATCTAAATGGAAACAAAATGTAAAAATTACTCATGAACAAAATACTGCTAATTTCAGTTTGTAATCTCAAGTTAGAATGAAAATGTAAACTGACATCAAATAATGACTACATGACAACAACATAAGCAAAATAGGTAGGTACTAGTTGACAGAACATGGGATCGAAGAGTTTAAAGAGTTTATACTCAAAAGAGATGAAAAAAACACACCAATCATTGGGTGGAAACCAACTACATAAAGACATATCGCGTAAAAACTGTATTATCTTCATGCTCAAGGTAAATAGAATAAAACAACATGCCCAACTAGTAGTAGCAATCATCACTTCAAAGCAAACAAAAATACAATAAGTCCTCACTTAACATCATGGATGCGTTTCTGCAACTCTAAGTGAAATGATGTATTAAAAAAACAATTTTACCATAGACTGATATAAACAAGAGTTAAGTCCCTGGTGCATTTTATCAATGTTATAAAGGACCAGTGCTGAATGAAATAACAGTATTTGAGGAGGTGCTATACGAATGTTGATTTCATAAGGCATTCATAGTAAATCCTTTCAATTCCTTCTTAACAGAGCTTTCTAGCTACAAACCCATTTAAGAGTCCAAGTCCTTTGCCAAACTCCTTTCCCACAAAGAAATGTGTAATAGATATTCTTCCATTGTCTTATCAGCACTGTCCAAAAGATTATGCAAGCCACATATGTAATTTAAAATTTTCTAATAGCCATTAAAAAAGCAAAGAAACAATGAAATGAATTTTAATATTTACTTACTCTATCCAAAATATTAGCAGATCGCTATGCAATCAACATAAAATTATTGAGATATTTTATATTCTTTTTTTCTCATGGTCTTTGAAATCCAGCGTGTATTTTACACTAACTGCACAACTCAATTCAGACCAGCACATTTCGGTTGCTCAAAAGCCACCCCTGGCTAGTAGCTACTATATTAAACAACTAGTGGCTACTAGATTTCACTAAGTTAAAAAGAGCAGCATTAAAAATTAGAGTCAAAAGACCTAAAGACAGTGAAACTGGACTTTACTTCCCTAATCCAACTGTTCGCCAAGGTTTTATGTCCCCAAGATCTTTTTGAGCAGTCTAAAAGTTCCTTTCTTTCCCAACTACCTGTTAGGCTACCTTTTCTTCACTTACTTCAAATCACATATTATGACTGAACACAAAAATATATTCATGAAAATCCAGTTATTTTATTAAACCAGAAAGCAAAGAGATACTTAAAAGTGTAAACAATACTACTCTTAGCACTATTTTTTATCTTATTTGACAAATAGTTATTTTTCATTACAAGCACTTTGAAGGTAGATCTTATGCTCTATCAACTACCTGTTCCAGTGCTTCACATATGTAGTTGTCCCTGTTATTTCTGTCATTTTATATTTTTATCCTGATTTAATTTTCTAATGTTAACACAAAAGTTTGCTATATTTTGAAATGAATTAATAAGTATTTTTAAATATCTGTTCTAATTTCTAATAAAGTAGACAGTCATAGCTATAACTCACATAAACAAAAGCCCCAATAATTAACAATGTAAAGAGAGCTTAAGACAAAAAAATTTGAGAATCGCTGTTCTAATTTATCACACAAACCCTAGAAACAAAGAGGAAGAAATGAAAAGTTAAAGTATCAACTTTACTTTTTTTTATATATTCCACTACATAATTCTTTCTATCTTTAACCCTAATTTTGTAATTGGATGTCTGAACAACGAAATTTACTTCATCACACATAGCTCATACAATTGCTTTTGCAATCTGATAAGTAGAACTGTAGTCTACACACGAGGCCTTCAAAACAGACACGTGATTAAATTAAAACACATATGGCAGCTTACTTAGAACACTGAGATTAACTAACCAAGATGTTTTCTGACTTTTTCAGAAGACGTAGATGAGTTCCCATAAGCAATATTTTTGTCATTTTCCAAAGTTAAAGTAATTCATGAACAGTAGTCTTTTTAGCACTATAATAATTGCATACTATATATAATATAATGCTCTTCAAGTTCTGTCAATATATCCCAGAAGAAATTAAGATGATAACATTATTCCCACTTAATATAGAATAAAACAGAAAGGTGTATTTTAACTGCCCGGGGCAGAATGCAACAGCAGAAATGAGGAAAGCACTGTGGCATCCTGTTCTGATGCGTTGTCCTCTGGACCAATAAAGAAAGCTGCGAACAGTGAAAAGTAAAAAAACTATAAAAATGCAAATTCTCAACTGATTAAAAACATAACCATACCTCTAAAACCCGTGATGGACTTCAGAATATCACAAAATTCCCAGGAAAGTATACCAGAAAGTTAGCTGTGGACACAACTCTCAAGTCCCAATTTGCACTCTAAGGAAGCATGGAAGGAATTCAAACTTATGTTTTGTAAAATATTAAAGTATCCTGGGCATTGCAATTTCAAAAATTTTGGAAATACCTGCTGAGATACTGTCAAAAAACTAAACAATTCCTTTGTTAACCAAAGTAGTGTAGTCAAATAATAATTGATCTTGTAAAACTGATTCTCTGATGAAATTCTCTGGAACTAAAAAAGCAAAAAACGAACGAATCTTTAGAAAACTTACTTCTCATGTTAACATCTATAGGATTTACACTCGCGGCGTGAACTTTGATAATGACTTCATTTGGATAGTGTATGATAGGTATCATCATGTCCTGGGTAAATCGAAGCACTTCATTCTGCCCATATTTATCTATCACCCAAGCGGGCATGACAGTGTTCCTTGGAGAGGTAGTACTAATCTTTCTAACTGAAGGTTTTTGTAAAAGTTGGCTTCTCCTGAAGCAAACCATAGTACATGCCTTTCTTCTAAGTACACAGGTCTTCAGAAATTCCATCGTAAACGTGGTTGAGCTGCGTGCCCTAATTTAAATGCACTTGGATTGGATTAAATTCCCCTCCCCCCTCGAATTCCGTCAGATTCTGCTAGACACACCGGCCAACTTCAAAATTGAGAATTTAAAAATGAAGTTAGCCTAGTGGAGCAAATGATGGAAGGAGAAGAAATTATTGGGCACTTGGCATTCGAAATGCTCCAATTAATGTTCGGGTCAGTATTCTGTCCATTCTCCTCCCCACCTGACACCCCCCGCCTTCCCGCCCCTTGAAAACAAAAACAAAACCCTAGAATTCTGCCCTGTCTCTGGGAAACTCGGCAAGACCAACTGACTCCGCTCGCGATCCGGACGCCACAGAGCTCCAGACGATTCCAGATTCCTGCGGCGACCTTATCCAGGAGTCTCCTTGCCACCCGCGCTCCTTCACCGCGGGACTTGCCTTGGGGCGCCAACCAATCGCGTGCAAGGATCATTTCCTCGCGCTGCAATTCGACCAATCTAAGTACTCAGTGCTGAAAGGCTCAGTGACGACCAAAAATGGCTGCGCCCATGTAATACCGGTATCGGCTGTTGACCTTTCCTTTTCTTCTTTGTCACCTGGCCCCTGTGGTGGCAGCCTGGACATCAGGACCATGCTGGGCCGGACCCTCCGAGAAGTGAGTGGAATTGGCTGCTGAGGGCCCAGGGAGGACGAAAGATTCGCGGAGTCCGTGAACAAGGAGTCCCCACTCCTGAGCACGCATCGCAGTCAGCTTCGCCGCCTCTTTCTCTGGCATTGGGTGGGGGAATCCGGACCTTGGGCGCCTAGCGATACTACCCATACCGGTTCTCGAGTTAGGACCTCAGCAGGGGAGACTTCTGCATCGTGGAGTTGTGGGTTGGAAGTGTTCATCGGCTTCTCAATTTAGACATTTGCTTCAGGCTGGGTTAGCCCCGAGTGGTCCTTAGAGGGCTCTCTTCCGCGAAAAGAGGTTTTGCTGGTCCTTTCAGTTTCTCTTCTGTCCCCAACATTCATCTGATGCAATTCTAGGACCCCAGAACTCTACCCCTTGCAATAGCCAAAGTGATGACATTTGGCTTTTTTCCCTATTGATGATGTTCATTTTCTAGGCTTCAGCTACCACTGATACCAATGATTTCTTTAGCCTTGTCTCTGTTTCTTGTACATTATTTTTTAACTCTAGGCTATATTTGTGAATGTCGTCTGGGCATCTCCTCCAAATGTCCCATAAGCACCTCAAATTCAATTTAACCAAAGTTAACTTCATCATTGTAACAGGAGCACCTCTTAACTCTCAACCTCCATCTTAAAAAATAAACCAAAACCTGATTTCTGAATTCTTAAGTCTCTTAATAATAATGGAACAACGGTTATACTAGTTGCCGTTAGATTCTTCCTCACCTGTCATATTCAATAAATCACCAACCCTGTTAATTCTGTCATGAAATTACATCTGGAATCTGTTCTCTTGCTTGAGCCTTCTGTTAGAACTTTAATTCAGGTATCCTTGCTTCCTGGCCTAGATCTCTGAACCCTTATAACTTGCAGGCCCACTGCTATCAGAATCACCTCGGGTCCTTGTTAAAACTACAGCTGTGTCCCACAGAGTAGATCTGTTTGGTAAGGCCTATAGTATATGGTTTAACCAGGGCTCCAGATGATTCTGCTGATAAGTAGGGGTTGAGGACCTACCCTGCCTCCTTTCTTCACCTAGAAAGTCTTTTTTTTTTTTCCTTGCCAGCTGGCAGCCTTTTAGAAAGCTATAAATTATAATGAGAACTTTTTAAGCCAAAGGCCTTAAATAATAAGTAATTATTCCCCCAAATAATTATTTTTTTTACTATCCTAAATTGCATCTGGCCTATAATGTCAGTAAAGAATCCTATTCTTTAAAAAAGTCAAAAACTTGTTTTAAAATGAAATACAACTTTAAAAATATGGTATTTTATTTTTCTGCCCTTTTCCCCCTCAGCGCCACCTTTTTTGTGCCACCCTTTCCTGAATGACTGCTACCTCAAGGGGTTAAAAAAACAAAACATTTAGAGGAACTGATCTAAGGGTAGACAGGAGGTTGACTTTGCATTATTACTTTCACTTAATCGCGCCTCTAACAAATATTTATTGATACCTACTGTGTGCAAAACATTATTTGGTAGTTATTTTCCCAAGGCAAAATATATCTTCTGTCCACTCTATATTTTTTCCCCATCATTGGACAATTGCCCCAAATTTTACCTGAGATTAATTTAGTACACATTCTATTTTAATTATGTAAATATGCCTGGAAAGTTTAAATAACTTGTTCACCCATTGTTGTAAATTATAATAGTTCAATTATTTTCTCTCATTCATCACACCCTTAATTGAAGAGATAATTGAAGAAAGGGAAAATTTGCTGAGGACCAGATTAAGAAAGGCTGAAAACAATGGAGTTTTGAGGCAATCTGGGGTACCTAAGTTGAGGCTTAGGGCAAAAGAGAGGCCCTGGGAGGAAGCACTAAAACGAGGTAAAGTACCAAATAAGAGGTAAAACTCATTTGTAAATTTTACCCAGGTACATTCAGGAAGAGAGAGGAACCTTTTACCTTTTCTGTGGCATGATCCCAGTGTGTCTAGGAGCCAGATGCCAGGCTAGTATTATTAATCCTAAAGTTTAATTCTATACCCAATAAGCTTCTTGGGGGTCTAGCCTAGGAACATTTAATTATTGTTCTATGGGAAAATCGATTCCAAATTTTAAATAACTCAGTTATTCATTCAGCTAACATTTATTGAGCACCTCTTTGTTCTAGATACTGGGGATTAGCTTTGAAGATAAACAGAGGCTCCTGCCCTCATGAAACCTATAGTTTTGTGGGGAGACAAGCATTAAGTAAGTTTTCTTAAAGTAAATTATATAATTTTATATAGTAAGTGCTACAAAGAAAGATTAAGCAGGCTATAAGTTGGGGATACTGAATGTTTTAGATAGAGTGGTCAGAGAAGGTTTCTCTGATTGCTGGGCTTGATTTAATAGAGACCTGAAGGGTATGAAAGATGAGCCCTGAGGAGATCTGGGAGAAGAGTGTTCCAGGCAGAGAGAACAATAAGAGCAAAGACTGAAGCAAGAGCAGGTTTGACATGTTCAAGGAATAGCAAGGAAGCCAGCATGCCCAGAGAGAAGCGAATGGGGAGGAGAATAGTGGGAGATGAAGTCAGAGAGATAAGCCAGGAAGTCAAGTCATAGAGAATCTTTTATGCCACAGTTAAGAAGTGTGGATTTTATTCTAAGTGTAATGGGAAGCCTATGAAAAGTTGTCAGTCTGTGGACATGATCTGGTTTAAAATTTTAAAAGCTCCTTCAGGCTACTCTTAAGGATTATATTCTAAAGCAGAGGTCCCCAACCCCTGGATGCAGACCAGTACCGATCTGTGGCCTGTTATAAACCAGGCTGCAAAGCAGAAAGTGAGAGTCAGGCCACCAAGTGAAGCTTCATCTGTATTTGCAGCTCCTCCCCAGCACTAACACCACCGCCTCAGCTCCACCTCAGATCATCAGGCATTAGATTCTCATGAGAGCTCTGGTCTCGGTGCCAAAAAGGTACGGGACCGCTGGTCTAAAGGAAAGTGAGGAAGTTGGAAGATATATCAGAAGGCTGTTACATTAACAAGAGATGATGGTAGAATAAATAAGGTGGTGGGAGTAGACGTAATGCAAAGTGGGTATTGCATTTTAAGTTAGAGCTTGCTGATGGATTGGATACAGAGTTTAAGGGAAAGAGAAGAATCAAGGAGGAGTCTTAGGTTTTTAGTCTGAGCAGTTGAGGAAATGGGACCATTTATCAAGCTGGGAAAGACTAAAGGGAGCATATTTGTGATGAGAAGGTTATAAAAATTTCTATTCTGGACATGGTATTGTTGAGATGCTTCCTAGGTACCCAAGTGAGGATGTCATAAAGCAGTTGGTTGTAGGAGTGTGGAGATCAAGAAAAAGACTGGGTATGAGGCTATAAATTAGTGACAGCATAGAAGACAATTAAAGCTATATGGCCAGATGAGATCTCTTAGGAAGTCAAGTGTGAAAATAGAAGGCCTAAAACTTTCCAACATTCAGAGGTCAGCAATAAGGAACAGAGCTAGCAAAAGAGACATGAAGGAATATCCAATAAGGCAAGAGGAAAACAAGGAAGGCTTAGTGTCCTGAAATAGAAGTGAAGAGGCACTTCAAGGAGTAAGTGATATCTTATGTTGAATACTGCTGGACTGAGCAGTGAGTGCTAGATTTAGGAATGTGGAGGTTGCTGGTGATCTTGACATGCTATTTCTTGGTACAGTGGAGACAACAGCATGAATGTTAAGTGAGTGTTAAAGGTGGTACCAGTCAACTGGACACTCAGTCCTCAAGGACTCTCCTATACTTTCAGCATTTATCAAGACATTTTTATTTAAAAACACTTCTTTCTTTTCTTAAGTGAATCTTTGATGCTCTCTGAAAAGTTAAGGAAATATTCTCCACTTTGTTACAGAGCAGTAAATGCCACGACATCTTGCATAGAGAAGTAGTTGAGTCCCATGGTCCAGAGCATGTGCTTCGGAAGGAAGATCGGGCCTCGGCTAAATCCCAGTCTACTGCTTTCTTGCTGTGTGATTTCAAGCAGAAACTTCAGTCATTTATCTGTAAGATGTAAATAATAGCCCTTTAGTGTAGATGTAAAGATTAATTGAAATATAAAGTATCTAGGATAATGCCCAGAACCAAGCACTATTATTAACACTAATTTTGTTACAGAGACAAAATTACTAGATTATATGCATTTACAATTTTCCTCTGGTTTCTAAGAAGAGTGGTTCCTGAGGAAGTCTCCTTAATTTTTCCAAGAAGGTATGTTTTCTGTTCCTGCATAATGAATTAGTATAAACTTTTTGGCTTAAAAGAGCACAATCTTTTAAAAACCCACAGTTTTATCACCTTGCAGTTTTGTGGGTCGGGAGTCCAGGAATAGAGTGCTGGGTCTCTGCTCAAGAGTCTCACAAGGCTGAAATCAAGATGTCAGCCAGGGCTGCAGTTTCATCTGAAGCCTCAGAACCCTCTTTCAGCCTCAGTGGTTGTTGGCGAATCTTTTCTTGTGGTTATAGGACTGAGGTTCCTGTTTTGTGGGTATTAGAATAAACTTAGGGGTCCGGGATGTGGAATAACTAGAATTGAGTGATGAGAGGTTATACAGATAATGACAATGACATAGTCTGGGCTATGACCATGTTAGTAGGCAGCTGGGGTGAAGTGTGGTCAGAAACTGAAAAGCCAGGTGTCAGTGCATATGACTTGAAGTTTGAAGTCAACAGGAGCCATTTTAAAGATTATAGTGAGCTAGCTGCTAAAATCTTCAATGAATGGTAAGGAGTACAAGGAAACTAGATTAACACACTAGGGAGAGTAGTATAATATCCTCCAAGTGCCTGAGCTTCAGATGAGTTGGGGTTTTGAAAGAAGAGAAAAGAAAGGCCTCGAGGAATGAGGAGGACCCCTGCCTGCACATTCTCCCCTTCCCCGCTGCCTCTATGGTACATGGTAGGTAGGAGCTAAAACAGCCATCCCTTCAGAAAGCTGGAGGAGAAGTGATAGCCTCATGGAAAAGCCTAGCTATTAGAGAAAAGACATCCCAGGGAGAGAGAATTTGTTTTTTAACAAAAACTTTTATATTTGATTTCATCTTATATTCAGATATGACACTTTTAATTTTGTCCTGGAGAGTTATACTGTTTATATCTCATACTCCTTATGCTCAATTCATTCTAGCTAATTAGCATCTTTGTTTTCATTTCTCTTCTTCAGTTCCCTTACTGATTTTCTCAAACCTCGATTTCCTAAAAATGGTCTTAATGAAGATCAGCACCACTTAAAATGAGCGCTTCTAAGCGCTCTCATTTCTTGCCCTTGTAAACACAACTGTAACTCCTTCCCTCTTATTCTCATGCCACTTGGCAAGTCAGAAAGCAGCTTGAAGATAGTGGGCATTAGGGGACTTGAGGCAAAGAGGAAAAGTGGCAGACATAATTTTCTTATTTTTTACAGCTGTGCCATGGGATACCTCTCTGTCTCTCTAGCTTTTGGTTTTTGCTAGTTCTGACTCTTGCACCCAGCCTACCACTGTCGTCTTTCTTCTCACTCCATATTTACAATGTTGTGATACATGCTATCTTTTATTTCTCTTCAGATCCTTTCTTCTAAAGAACTCACATTTCATACAAACCATTGAACAAAAATATCTCTTCTTGTTTACCTCCTTTAAGGCATGCCCAGCTGCCCCTCCGCATCTTCGCTCCCCCAGCCTCCCCATGCCAGTTCTTTCCGCCTCTTGTCCATCAGCATCAGGGGTCTTCTTCAAATGGCCATACCCACAGCTTTTCTCATTTAAAATCCTCGGCCCTAAGAATACCACTGCTATGATGATTTATTCAACAACTAACAGCAGATCATTTGCAGATTTTCCTCGAGATGAAAACTGTTGTTTGATGTATATAGGACATGTGAAAATACAGTCAACTTAGAGGACAAACTGAGCTTCTACTAGGGCAGAGAGAAATGGCGAAGGAACATGTTAAGAAGTTACCTCTACCCTTTATTATTTGTGTGACTTTGGGCAAATCACTGAACCTCTCTTCAGTTTCTTCATCTCTAAAATGATATCAACAGTACCTAACTTCTGTGGTTGCTTAAAGGGTTAAATGAAGTACTAATGCATATAAAGCCAACAACAGTGCTTGGCTCTTGGTAATTACTCAATAAATATTGCTTCTTCCCCCACCCTCTTATTTCTGAGCTCCCATCTTATCCAACTCTCTTTTCATATTATCTCCAAAGATTTGGCATTATCTTTGACTTCTTGTTATTCATTGCTGATAAGTAAGTAGTTATTACTTCCTGTAGGAATTATTAGTTACTACTTTACTTCAGGCTTCATTACCCGTGATTTACAGGTTCTGATCACTTGTCCTGCAGTTTATTTTAATGCTTTCTTTACTAGCCTTCCTAATGCAGCAAAGATGGGATTTCGGAAAAACATGTTTTTAGTTTGTTTTTGAACCCATATTTTATAAGCATTTCTCAATTCATCATGGTTTTTGCTAAATTCTATAATAGATATAAAGGTCTATTTAATAAAGGTCATTTATTTAGAGCTATAAAGTCCGGTAATGCCTTATCTAGTTCGTTTCTTTCTTTTTTTCACAATGGGACCAATGCTTCACCCATGCTGGGCCTCTACTTTTCATAGACAGGGTGGCTGACCCAAATCACTGCTCCTATTTGTTCAGGGCTGACTTAGAAACAAAGTTACTTAGCTAGGGCTATGAATGTGGTGTCCATCTTCAAGTTGATCAGCGTGGTGCTCCCTTGTTCACTACACTAAGTGTGGAGTTGATAGGTTCTCTTGGTTTTTAAATCCCAGCCTTACTTCAAAATGTTGTACTTAACCACTCCATCTGCCCACCTCAGCATAATATTTGAAACTTCTGCAGACTCAGCAAAAGGTTTTTGAATTGTATATAGGTTTCTGCGGCACTGAAACAAGGCCAAATTACTCCAACCGAGCTCTGTCAAAAATGTCTCTCCCTTATCAAGAAGACCAAGTTTCTAAATGCGTACATTACTGTATCAGAAGAGGTGGCCTTAAAGCAAGCTGAAGAATCAGAGAAAAGATATAAGAAAGGTAAATTACTTTGAATTGTGCTTGACTGTTATATCCCTAGAGAGAGAAAGTTTAATTGAATGTAGTAGTCTCCATTTGGTAAGTGAATCTTTCAACATAAAACATGCCCTTATTTCAAGAACTTGCTATGATGTATAATAAGAGCAAGGTGATTGGATACATGATACTTTAGAATGTCCAACTATAATACTTTCTAACATAAATTTGATTTCTGAAGAAGTATCTTTATAAAAAACTAGTAGTTATTATAACTAATATTAATGTGTCTTTTTATTTTGAACTAGATATATCTTCTATTCTTTTGGCTTTTTACTGCAGATCACTCACTTGGGTATTTAGATGGAATTCCTATTGCAGTAAAAGACAACTTTAGTACATCAGGCATTGAGACAACATGTGCATCAAACATGCTGAAAGGTAAAGTGTGACTGATCAGAGCATTAAAAGTTTTATAAAAATAAGCATTTTTCACTTTAAAGATAAGATACTAAAGCACCAAGATATTCTCAGACTGATATCTGTAAAGGAAATACTTAGGATGTAATATTTCCTTTTTTACTATTTGCTCTTTCAGAATGCAAAATAATTCTTTAGAGTTAGGCCAGCTTAATGGATGAATCCTATTTAGGAAGTTTTAGTAATCTTAGGAAGACTTAATAACTGATCACCGCAAACATACTAAGTGACTCTTACTCCCATTGATATAACAGGAGTAAATATGAAGCAGCTGTCATCACCCCTCTCTTGAGGATAGTGTGAAGATTCATTAGCATCTGCTGTCTTGTTAGTATTAATTTCTCAACTCCTCTACCTCTTATATCACTCTGCTGAGTATAGTGATGCTTAGTTTTATTCTTTACCGTTTAGTGGGTCAAAAGGGAATAATGTTTATCAAGATGTTTGGACCCTAGGAGGAAAATGAAATGGAAATAAGTTATTCAGAGTACTGCACACTAAAAGTAATATTCTGAGATAGGCAGCACAGGTTCCCCTGATAGGTAGACTATTGTTAATTGTTTTGGAATATATACTAGATAGAAAAAATTTTAATTGACAATAAAAATCTATTTCTGATCGGAAATGGATAAAAATCACTGTGATATAGCATCATCTGAGAAGAAAGCCAATTTTAATGAGCAAAAGTATGATTTGTAATTCATGTCAAATGAATGGGGTACATCTCTGACTGTCATTCAAAATTTTGTAGTACTAACAAAGTCAGTGTTTTTAGATTATAAAAATAGTGAATATATAGACTGTCTTTGGAAAACATAGCAGTTAGCAGTAGAAAAAAGTAACTTTGGGGAAAAAGTACAACCCACTAATTAAATTAGAAATAATTAACACGTATCAATACAAATTGCTTAATTGCAGTTTAAAATTTGTTTCTTGAATATGATTTACATGTTCACTGTTTTTTCTCCTAAAATAAAAATAACTGAACTTTTTTCAGGTTATGTTCCACCTTATAATGCTACAGTAGTTCAGAAATTGTTGGATCAGGGAGCTCTACTCATGGGAAAAACAAACTTAGATGAGTTTGCTATGGGGTAAGTAAAAATGTTCTTTATTTGTATTTCTTCCATTTATCTTTAATTTCATTAAATGTAGGTACCTAAAAATAGTGAGGTGATTATTTTTAGTTTCTAGATGAGATTATATTCTGTTGTCTAATAGGTATGTGATCATATCTCATTTTGGTATTAGTTTGCATTTCCCTGATGATTAACAATGTTAAACATCATATGTTTGCTTTGCCACCCATATATCTTCTTTAGTGAAGAATCAATTTAAATCTTTTGCTCCCTAACCTTTTTCTTTATTGGGTCATTTGTCTTATTGAGTTGTAGGAGTTCTTTCATATATTCTGTATTCAAGTCCATTCTCACTCAGGTGATTTGCAGATATTTTCTCCAAAGCTCTGGTTTATCTTTTTGTTCTGTTGGCACTTAGTAAATATATATTGAATGGATTAATCCGTGGGAGTAAACTTGAACATAAGTTGTTAGGACAGCACCTTGAACAGCTGATCAAAATGAACATCTCTAGTAAGGGTGGAGTGGACATCGTGTACTGCCAGATATGATTCCTGGAGAGGAACACACATCATCTCTGCAGTATTACAGCTGAGGATGTGTCACATGAAGCTAATAATAAAGAAACAAAAGACAAATCTGAAATGAGAAGCAGTCTATTAAAATGTCAATATCAAAAAAAAAGAAAAAAGCTGTGAAAATGTTTCAGATTAAAAGAGGCTAAAACCTAAAACTTATAGAAGAATATGTAGAAAATCTTTGCAACTTAGAGTTAACCAAAGATTTCTTAAGACATATAAAGTACAATCCATAAAATAAATTAATAGATTGGACTTCATTAAAATTAAGAATTTCCCTACTTTAAAATACACTATTAAAAAACGAAAAACAAGCTATAGACTGGGAGAAAATATTTGCAAAACTTGTGTCTGAGAGAGAACTGGTATCCAGTGTATGTAGACCCTTTCCCAACTTGATAATAAGAAAACTATTCATTTTTTTAAATTTAGGTGAAAGATATAAGCAGACATTTTATTAAAGAAGATACACAGTTGGCACATAAACACATAAAAAATGCTTAACATGATTAGTCATGGGGGAAATGCATATTAAAACCACAACAAGATACTTCTAAACCCATTAGAATGGCTTTAAAATGGCAATACCAAATGCTGATGAGAATTCAGAGCAATTGAATTTCTCATACAATGCCAGGAGGGAATGCAAAATGGTGTAGCCATTTGGGAAAATAGTTTGGCAGTTTTTATAAAGTTAAACATACATTTACCATGTCACCCAACAATCTCAGTCCTAAGTATTTACCCAAGAGATGAAGACTTAAATGTTTACACAAAAGCATTGGCTAGGGCCTTTCAGTACAATATTTATTGTGGCTTTATTCAGATTGCCAAAAACTGAAATTAACTCAATGTCCATTGGCTGGTGAATGATTAAAAGTAAAAAAAAGAGGCTGAAGAGACAACCATAAATAAATATAATACCTGACTCTAGACTTGATCCTGTATTGAGAAAGTGTAAATGCTATAAAGGACATTAGATCAGCTGAAAAAATTAGATTACATACAGTATATTAAAGTATTGATGTTAAATTTACTGAGATTGATAATTATACTATGACTGTGTAAGAGAATACCCTTAGTCTTAGGAAATACATTCTAGATACATACTAAAGTAGTTAGGAGTAAAAGGCCATAACAATATAATTTACCCTTAAATGGTTCACACACACAAAAAGGGTATATATATACAGACACACACACACCACCCAATTATAAAATATATGAGGTAAAATGTTAATAGGTGAATCTGGGTAAAGGGTATAAAGTTCTTTTTGCACTATTTTTATTTTTGTAATTTATTTGTAAGATTGAAATTATTTCAAAATTTTTAAAATGTTATTAGCATTACATATACAATGCTTTTCTTAAAACTTCTGATTAAAAGAGGCATTCCTTCAAAAAACTTCTTGATGACTGAATGTTTGTGACACTTTTCAACTGGAAGGCTTTAATTTATAAGGGAAATCATCTTAAGCTGAATTAGATGATCAGTTGGGATAAAAGTCTTCCTTTCTTAACACTAGTTTTCTCCACTTTCTACCACAAATGTTCTTCCCTTCTTCTTCCTCCTCAACCATCTAATTAAAGAAAGCTACATCTAATCAGGCTTCCTACCTTTGTCAATTCAACTTACAGTGAGTTATACAGTGTTGGAAGCAAATAATCAAGAGATGAAAATTTCACATAAAATGAAAGTTTTTATTAAGTATCTTACTTTACTTCTTCATCACAGAAGTGGAAGCACAGATGGTGTATTCGGACCAGTTAAAAACCCCTGGAGTTATTCAAAACAATATAGAGAAAAGAGAAAGCAGAAGCCCCATGGTGAGAATGAGGATTCAAATTGGCTTATAACTGGAGGAAGCTCAGGAGGGAGTGCAGCAGCTGTATCAGCGTTCACATGCTTTGTGTAAGATGTTTTTTCCATCTGTACTTTAAAATCCAGCCCAATATGAATAGTCATAAGCCATAGGCAAAATCCAACAATAGAGAAGTTCATACCATGGTATTTTTATTTCTTTTTAGTGAGCTATTTATGTTCAATGGTATATCGAAATTATATCTTATAAATGTATTCAACTATACGATACACGTATGGTATATTTTATACATTTAACTTTAAGATAACATTTAAGCTCTTCCTCTATGGTATCTGGTTCTCTTAAAAACATGACTTTATGAATCTTGCAGAATAAACCAGTTAGCATAAATGAACTTCATTGGATTTCATTTTTTAAATAGTTTATTGGGTTTGGGTGTCTGCTTAATGATTGTACAAATATTTAAGGGCTAACATACCATGGCTTTAGCTGAGTGCTGCTATGCTAAATTGTTAGCTACAGTTTATCCTTAGGCTAAATATGACTTTTGCAAAAAAAAAAAAAAAAAAGAAGGAAAGGAATGTAAAAAATAATATGTATCAGTGGATACTTATAAACATGTTTTTATCAATCTGCAACTAAAAATGTTTATCAGTAAGTAAAGGTTTTTCAAGTTTGTAGGGAGCTGATTTGTTCAACTGTCATACTTTGCATTTGGAAAGCATCAATCATGCTTTATGTCTTGAGTCCCATTTGTAAAACATTTCTTAGCCACCTAAAGAAGAGTCAATAAATATTGCTGTTATTATGTTTATCTCTCTTAATTAGCCACTGAAACTAAGTTCTTTCACAGTCACTGCAAGCAATAAATTATTTATATTTTTTAGAGCTATGGAGATTTAGATTCTACAGATTTTTTTTTTTTTTTAGTTTCCCTGAAATCTTAACAAGTAAGACCATGTCATTTTATCTCTGTGAAATTTTATAGTACTGCATTAATATTAATGAGAGTTCTGACAAGTTAGGACTGCAAAATTAGGTGCTTTTTTTTTCTATCCTCATCACCCCACTTAGTGTTCATCTTTCTGAATGTGCTTTGAGAAGATGGCATTTTGACACATAATTCCTATGGAAATGTAAGTTTTACTTTTACACAGCCATCAGTGAATCCTAATTGTGAAAGCATCAATCTGATTTCGTGGCTCAAATGAACTTGGTAAGAAAGGCAATCCAATTTGCATTTTCTGTAGACCATGAGGGCCATGTGACTGGTAGGAGCCTTATTCACTTTCACTCTGGATGTTGTCAAGAGAAGCACAGACCCAAAGTAACTCCAGATTGAATGGGTCGCAAACCATCAAGTGTTCTGCTTTGATTTCTCCCCTTTTGGTTCATTTCTTTTATAAGAGTTTTAAAAACAGGAAGATTCTTGGAATACTATGCACATGGAAAAATATCCAAGATATACTGTTAATTGGAAAACAAGTTGCAAAGTAATATGTATAATATGATCTTATTTTTGTTAAAAGTAATAATTACATACCTATATACGTTAGTTGCATGGAAGTATCTGGATGAATGTATATCAAAATTGGTAACTGGATTTTTATGGGGATGGTAATTATAAGAGAAATTTCACTTTGTTTATCATATAGTTACATAATTTAATTTTTGCATAGGCCTGTACACTTTTCAAACCAGAAAAACCTTTCTTCTGAAATATTTTTTTAGATTTTTAATTGTGGTAAAATGAAATACTTTTTTAGATTTTTAATTGTGGTAAAATATAAATAACAAGATTTATCATCATAACCATTGTTAAGGGTATGGTTTAGTAGTATTAAATATATTCACATTGTTGTGCAACCAGAAGAACTTGTTTTATTTGCAAAACTGAAACTCCATACTCATTAAACAACAGCTTCCCATTTGCCTGTCCCCACAGTTCCTGGCAACCATTCTACTTTCTGTCTCTATGAATTTGACTACTCTAAGTATCTCATATAAGTGAAATTATCGGTATCAGTGCTTTTGTGACTGACTTATTTCACTTATCATAATGTCTTCAAGGTTAGTTTTTTTTTTTTTTAAATAAAAACATATACTCTATAAGTAATTGGGCAAAGAAATGAACAGATGCTTTATAGTTGGGTAATGTAAACACAAATAAATATGAAAAGTTATTTAAAAATGCACAGTAACAAAGCTTTTTAGTTATCAAATTAACCATATTTTATGAACTGCTAGTATTTAATGATGATAATGAAACATTAAACACAGTCTGATTCACTGCCATTGGATTATAAATTGGCATAACCTTTCTGATGAGTAATTTGTCAGTATATATTAAGAACTTATTATAACGTTCAGACACTTAGGCTCATTAACTCTACTTCTTGGAAGCTAGACTAAAAAATAATCAGATATATGAGCAAAGACTTATATTTAAAGGTGTTTATTACAAAATAATTTATCATGTAGTTATCCGAGACAGCAACAACATAAATGTTCAAATAAATTAAAGTACATTTTTATACATGATTCTAAATGGAGTAGCGGAAGGGCTATACCTGAATTTCTGGGAGGGGTGTGTTTGGTTGGTAAAAGCATACTGTAAAATTGCCATTAAAGAATGTATAAGATTTATATGTATATTGATAAGAAAATGGACTTTAAAATACTGGGAATTGCCAGTTGATATGATAGAATATTAAACATATTTTAAATTTTAATGACATGATAAAAGGCTCATCATAAGCAAAATGAGATGGAAACTTAAGACATAGAATGACCTGAACTATGAAAGTAAAATGCATTTTAAAAAGACTTGAAGTTGGTATTCCAAATGTGAAGTATTTGCCTCAGGATGGTAGAATATTTTGTCACCTTTTACCCTTTGCTATATTTTAAGAATTCTTTGAGACAAGCTTGTTTTACTTTCGTATAATCAGGGGAAAATACAGTTGAAATATATATATATTAAAAAGATAGATTCCAAATATAATTAGAAATATGCCATTCCTCTAAAGAGAATTCCATTTAAATTCCAGGGCTTTAGGATCAGATACAGGAGGATCGACCAGAAATCCAGCTGCCAACTGTGGGGTTGTTGGTTTAAAACCAAGCTATGGCTTAGTGTCTCGTCATGGTCTCATCCCCCTGGTGAATTCAATGGATGTGCCAGGAATCTTTACCAGATGTGTGGATGATGCAGCAATTGTGTTGGGTATTTATATGATTCCATATAGTTTCAAAATAATACAGTTTCACTCTAAAACAATGTCTGTCACTCATGAATATTTTTCCTTACAGGTATATTGGCTGGGCATGACCCCAAAGATTCTACCACAATACAAGATCCTGTTAAACCATTTATGCTTCCCAATTTGACAGATGTGAGCAAATTGTGTATAGGAATTCCAAAGGTAACTCTTTCCTTTCATTACTTTACAGAAATACTGTCAAGTCAAATATGGAGCACAGACTTGGGAAACAGACCTGCTCTGCCACCTTTTTAGCTATGTGACTGATCACGTGGCTTAATCCTTCTAAGCTCTACTTCCCTATCTGTAAAATGGGGATAATAACAATATTGATCTTAGAGAGTGATGAGGTTTGAATTAGATAATCACCATGGGGATGTAATGTAAAGCGTGGTGACTGTAGTTATAATACTGTATTGCATATTTGAAAGTTGCTAAGAGAGTAGATCTTAAAAGTTCATCACAGGGGAAAAAAACCTCTGTGTATAGTGACAGATGTTAACTAGACTTGTTGTGGTGATCATTTCTTCATACATACAGATATTTAATTATGTTATATACCTGAAACTAATACAATGTTGAATGTCAATTATACCTCAATAAAAATAATTAGATAATCATGTTAAGCAGGGATCTACAAACTTTTTCTGTAGAGGGTCAATTAGTAAATATTTTAGGCTGATTGGCCATAGTTTATTGATCTGATGTAAAGGACGTAACCCAGCGCCATGCTTTGCATAGTAAAGGCTCAGTAAATATTAAAATCATTACTGTCATTATTAGTATTACTACTACATTTATTATAGTGGCAATTAAGTAATTCATACATGAAAGTAAATATGTTAAATTGCTGACCTTCAAAACTTTTTAAATTTAAGCTTGGCGATAATTTTTGGGTAACTTTTTGTTCTGGGAGATTGATATTGTAAGATGTTTAGCAGCATCACTGGCCTGTAGTCTTAGAGGTAACACCTCCCCCGCCACCCACCCACCACCACCATGCCACCAAAATGTATGCAGACTTTACCAAATGTCCCCTGGTTGAGAAAAAGAGGATAAAATTGCCCCCAATTAAGACCACTGTTGTAGAGAACTGCTACTCTAAAATCTTCAATTAAGGGTAATAGCTGTGCCTTCTTTTATGGATTTAGAGAGCACAGATTGTAGACACAGTCCTAGTTTGGAATTCTAGATCCTCTTCTTCCAGGCTATGTAATGTTAGGAAAGTTACTTAACTATCCTAGTTTTACTATTTTTTCATTAATAAAATGAAGGATGATAATACCTCATGGGATTGTTAAATACCAATCTTTAATATTGTTATATCCAGCTTCTGATAGCTAATATGGTACTTGTCATGCCATAAACACTCTTAAATTAGTTCAAACTTTCTAACTATCTACTAGCAATTTAATCAGATTTTCTAATGTATTGCCAAAGGTCCTAGAGTACAAATTTTTATAAAACTGTCTATACAGACGTTGTAATTTCTGTATCTTAACTTTTCCAATAAGGAATATCTTGTACCAGAATTATCAAGTGAAGTACAATCTCTTTGGTTCAAAGCTGCTAACCTCTTTGAGTCCGGGGGCGCCAAAGTAATTGAAGTGTCCCTGCCCCACACCAGTTATTCAAGTGCTGCTACCAGTATTGTGTACATCGGAAGTGGCTTCGAACATGGCAAGATTTGACGGGCTAGAATATGGTAAGATGACTGTGTTTTGGCTTTTTAAAGTAGTTGTCTCAAAGATTTGAAAGTTTCACTTATTAATGACAAAATTGTTACCTAAGGTCATGTCAATGATTTAGAAAAGTAAATCAGTGAACCCTTTTACCTTTCTTATTTTAACATTATTCTTAAACTATTCATCATAAATATCTCTGTAAAAACAGTTCATCTCTCTGGACAGTGAATACCTTGAAGGGACAGTATCTTATTTTGTATTCTCAGTCTACCTAATAGTGCTTAGCACATGATAGGAGCTCAGTAAACATTTGAATGAATGAATGAATGAATGAATGAATGAGGGAATGAACAGATGAGTTTTCCCTCTTGGTTATTTTCTTCTCTCCTTTTTCCTGACTGGTCAATCACAAAGCAGATGAAGAAGAGGAACAATTAAGGGAAATCTCCCCAAATTTTAGTATTGATCACAAATGTGAATCTAGGTCTGCTTTTCAGCCAAAATTTTACTTTGTTTTTAAGTAATGTGTATCTTTTTTTCTGTTTTCAGGTCACAGGTGTGACATCGATGTGTCTACTGAAGCCATGTATGCTGCAACCAGACAAGAGGGGTTTAATGATGTGGTAAAGGAAGAATTCTCGCAGGAAACTTTTTCTTATTAAAAGAGTAAGATAATTAGTTTAGGAATTGTCCCCGTTCTTGAAACTGAAGAGTGAAGTAGTAGTATGTCTGTCAAGTCTTATAAGTTGAGATATTTTGCTAAAGAGGCAAAATCCTTATCATTTAAATTAGAAATCATAATTAAAGGCCTGTTTATGGTTCCTTTGGTTCCTGGTTATTCAAAAACAAAAACACATTCATGTGCTAGCTAAATGATTAGTACAAACTAAGTAGGAAGCCCTGAAGGATTTTGGCCTCATTAAATGTCCTTTGACTATTATTGCCACATTGGCCTATTGCTGTTAGAGCCTTAAGCAGGGAGTTACATTGGTGTCTTTGCAACATTTAGTGAATTTACATAGTTTTACCTTCCATTATGTACCTGTTTGTTCCAAGAAAGAATTCTAAATTACTATGACTCCCACAGTAGATTGTCTTCAATGTAAATTTACTGACCATCTTGTGAAGGCATTATCTTAACTGAAATAGGTCAAAGAAAGATAAATACTATTTGATCTCACTTACATGTGAAATCTTTTTAAAAACCAAAATCATAGAAACAGGGAATAGAATGGTGGTTGCTAGGAGCTGGGGTTGCGGGATAGGGGGAGATAATTGGTCAAAGGGTACTGTCTTCAAGTGATAAGATGAATAAGTTCTGGGATATAATGTACGGCATGGTTAACATATACTGTATTATGTACTTGAAAGTTGCTAAGGGAAGATTTTAAATGTTCTCACTGCACTCAAACAATCCCTTGAGCTCTCTGTGCTACACTCTCCTATCCAATACTCTGCTCTGACAAATTCTGGCTGTCTGCCTCCCTGAACTTCAGATCTTGGTCTCTTTAACTTACTGAGAACCCCTTCCCCCTACTCCTAAATTCTATTTAGGTTCCTCTTCTTTAGACTGAGGCCTGCAAATTACCTCCAGGCATTACCGTGGGAAATCAAAGGACTTCACTTATTGCTCCCTTTCCTGAATGCCTGTTGTCTAATGTCAAATTGGTGGTTTTATTTTGTCTCATTTTCCAGTTGTTTAAGATGGCAAGGTATGTCTCATCTCTATTACTACGTCACTGATGGAAGCAGAAGTTCTACTCTTGAACCATATTTAAAGTGGGAAGAAATTTCATAGAAAACAGAAATATTTGCTCTTTTCTAAAATTCAGATTCTGGGAATGCTGTTAATACATTATTTAGGCCATCAACTGTTACTGTTTTGTAAATTATAGGAATTATAGGTGATGCCTGAATTCATCTCTGTATACCCTATGGTCAAATGATAGTAAGGACATCGATATTTCTATAGTATATTTTAGGGTAAAAAAGATTTCACATTTTTGTCCCAATATATTTGGTCTGCAGTAAGATTGGAGTTGTTACATTCGTTTTTACAGGTGAGGAAACTTAAGTTAGAACAATTAGTACTTTTGCCACCCTTCATTACTAGTTTCAGGAGGATCTAAGGGCATTTTCTTTTTCCCTTTCTTTGCACCATTGACTTATATGTCTTGATAGTTCCTTAATCTTTTCAGTAAAGTAGGTCTCTTTTCTTGAATTTCATATTTCCATTCCTGGGCTGTGCCTATCCATAAAATACAGAATTGCAAACACTGCATACTTTCTCCAGTTTCTGTTTCCAGAGCCTTTTTCCTAGTATCCAATTCTAATGTCATGTCAGAATTTTGTAAAACTTCAGTATCCTTATAATAATTGTCACTATACTATAGATGAAATAAAACGTGATAATGGAGGATTGGAATGAGCCTCCAGAGACCTAGTTTTACTCCTGTTTTACCACTGTCAAAGTTTGTAACGTATGGAAAGTCATTTAATTGCTATACTTTTTCCTCACCTAAAAATGATTGTTCTGGTTTAATGGTGTCCCTGGAAGTTTTAATATTTTGTGAATATATGTGCAGAATTGCACCTAGTAGTGAATTCTGATTAAGTTCCAGATGTACAAACTTATCAAATAACAGCACAAATGAACAAAATTCATTTCTATATGGTGTTAAGAATCTCAGTGGTGATTGCTCATAAAGGCCAAGAATCCAGTGATTCTTTAACAAGTCTTAATGTGTGAGAAATACTTCAAAGTCCTAACAAAAAACTCTTAAAAAATCATCTGTTTTTCCACAGAAACTATGAGAATTATTTCATCAAAGCACAGAAAGTGAGGCGACTCATTGCTAATGATTTTGTGAATGTTTTTAACTCTGGAGTGGATGTCTTGCTAACTCCCACTATCTATCTTGAGCGAGGCAGTACCCTATGTGGAGTTCATCAAAGAAGACAACAGGACGCGAAGCGCCCAGAATGATATTTTTACACAGGCTGTAAATATGGCAGGTGAGACTCCCTCAAGAAGGTTCTGGTTTCCTTTAAATTTTTAGGCAGACTCCCTAGTCTTCAGCTTAAGTTTTAGCTAGATTGTTTCCCAAAGGCAATAGCGTGTCCTTCTGGAATGCTTAGGAATGTGTGTGTGTGTTTGTGTGTTTGGGGGGCTTGGGTTGGGGAGGGGGGGCACAAGTACTTACCACATACACACATGCAGAATCAATCTACTTCATAGCATATTTTTTAACTTTTATTTTTAAAATTTTCAAACCTACAGAAAAGTTGAAAAAGTATGCCCTTTGCCTGGATTCATCCTTGTTAACATTTTGCCTCCTTTGCTTTCTCCTTTCTGTCTGTCTCTCTCTACACACATACTTTTTTAGCTGAATAATTTGAGTTTTAACATTCTGATACATAACCCCTAAATACTTTGGCATGAATCTTTTAAAAATAGACATTTTTTTACATAACCACAATTCCATTATCACACCTAAGAAAACTAACGTAAATATAAATATAATCCATCTTTAAATTTTCTCATTTTAAATTTAATTAAATTTTCTAAATTATTAAATTTAAATTATTAATTATGCAAAAAAGTCTTTTATAAGTTGTTTTTTTCCCATTATATTACATTTCATAATGTCTTTTTAAAATCTGAAACGGTCCCCTCAATTCTCTATTTTTTTTTAGAATCATATCAGTCTGTGTAATAATTTTTGTTTCAGTCATCAGATACAATGTAGAACACTCAAGAGGAAATGAAAAGTCTGTTGTGTTTACCTATACTTTTGTTTACTGTGTTCATTTCTCCCTAATGTATCAAGATTCTTCATTTTATATCCTTTCTGTTTAAAGAAATCCCTTTAGCCATTCCTTTAGAGTAGGTCTGCTGGCAACTAATTCTCTATGCTTTTTTTGCTGAGAATGTCTTGATTTTCCTTTCATTTTAAAGGTTATTTTGGCTGGATGTAGGATTCTATTTTGCCAGTTCATTTCTTTATCTCTTAAAAACGTAGTGCTATTTTTTTGTGGCCTGCTTAGTTTCTGATAAAAAATTCCTTACCTTTTAAATTTTTTGTTTTAAGTGACATTGATTTTTTTGAAGAGTCTAGTCCACTTGTCCTGTAGGATATCCATCCATAATCTGGACTTGTCTGATTGCTATCTCATAATTGGGTTGAGGTAAACATTTTTGGCAGAAATGCTAGATACTTTTCAGGTCATAAAACAGTTCATGTTAGTCCCATTTTTAGAAAATAGATTGAACCTTTGGTTAACTGCTGGATGTTTTCCTTGTAAATAAACATTTTTCCTTCTATTAGTATAAGGAATTGATAGGTGATACTTTGAGACCATGTGAATATCCTATTCCCCAATAATCTTGAACCCAGTTTTAGCACCTGTTGATGATCTTTGCCTGAATTATTACCTAGAAAATTAAAAAATGCTGACTTTTCTAATTCTATTATTTCTTCTACATATATTAGTTAGCAGTCTTCTCTAAAGAATAGCTTTCCTTTTTTTTAATTTGATTTATTATAAGCAATTACTGTCATTATTTTTTTGATGGTCAAATTGTCTTAAATTTAGCCAATAAGAGTCCCTTCAAATTGCATGTATCTTTTAGACCCATGCCCATTAATTTTTTAAAACTTCCTTATTTTTTTTAAGTTTTATTAGTTTCAAGTATACAGTACATTGGTTAGACATTTATACAGTTTATAAAATGATCCCCCTAATTGCTCTTTCTCTCCTCTGGCTCTCCAACTAGCCATTACATTAATGCTAACTGCATTCCCGATGCTGTGTTCCCCATCCCCATGACCATCTATCAACTACTGATTTGAAAACTTCTTATTTTATGGTGTAACAAAATATCCCAAGATCTTATACTTTCTTTGCCCCAAACCTGGAATTAAAACACCCTGAGCTCCTCTTTCTTATCTAACAGACTAGCAAAAGTTCAGAAGCTTAACAATAAACTCTATTGGTAAGGCAGTAGGGAAAAAAAAAACACTAATTTTACAGATAGTTCAAAATGGTACATTTTTGGAGGGGAATTTGGCATTATCTAACTGTAATTCATTCATCCTTTGATGAAGCAATCTTTCATTATCTGAGAAACTTTCAAGAATACCAAAAAACTGTACACGGGTAATTTACTAATCATGGTATAAAATAGCTAAATACTGAAAACAGGCTAAATACCCAGCCATAGAATAATAGTTGAATAAATTATGGTAAACCCACATAATGAAATAGTGTGCACCTATAGAAAAGGAATGAAGTTCTCTGTGAACTGATATACAGTGATTTTCAAGATACATTGTTAAGCAAACAAAGGAAGGTACAAAAGCATGTTTATCATATAATTTTGTTATTTTTCAGGCTTTACCCTGTCATGACCTGCTAGCATTGGAAAGTAGGAAAGGTCTCTGCTTCTTAGGATGGAGAATTAATTAACTAATGGATTTCTTCTTTTCACTCAGGACTGCCGGCGGTGAGTGTCCCTATGGCCCTCTCAGACCAAGGGTTGCCGTTAGGACTGCAGCTTATTGGACGTGCATTTTGTGACCAGCAGCTTCTTACAATTGCAAAATGGTTTGAAAAACAAGTGCAATTTCCTGTTATTCAACTTCAAGAACTAATAGATGATCATCAATCTTTCAAAATGAAAAGTTAGCTTCTGTTTCTCTAAAATAGTAATAAATATGTAAATTAAAATGACTTTTAAAGATTTTTATAATCTAAAAATGTCAAATGATCTTGCTGAATTTTTGTAACTTGGTTCATTGTCAACATAATCATTCCTTAAAATCACTTTTTAAAATTCATGGTGATATAGTTAATTAATTATAAATAACCTCAGCATTTATTAAGCATCCACTACTGCAAAGTACAAGATTTCTTCTATGACACGTGACACATGTTCCTGAAAAATGATGCATTTTGCAAAAATGTTCATTGAAAAAAACAGCTACTTCATTTCCTGAGGTATATTATTGTCAAATAACTATATCGTACACCTGAAACTAATATAATATTGTATATTAACTACATTTTAATTTTTAAAAAGAAAATAAATCTTACAGTAAAAATAAGTTCAGGGATAAACTTCTCAAAACTTAATACTTCTTTGTAACCAAGGCACCAACAAAAATAATAATTGGTACCTCAAGAGATAACCTGGATAGCCAGGCAGACATGTGGTAGAGGCTGCCTTGGGATGTTACAAATGCAGGAAAAAAAACCCAAAATGGGAATACTTGAGAGCTGAACAAAGCAGATGTAAGAAGAGCTCTGATCACAGGAGGAAGTGCAACCTGCTGGGGCCCAGAGTCATGCAAGACTGGGAGTATGCTTCTCCAGAGAGGAGCCCCAGGGGCAGGTGCCCCTTTTCTTCCTCTAAAAATAGACCTGCACTGACAAGAACTTTCTTACTTTCATGCTGAAGGTTAAAATTTTACATCTGCTATTCCAGAACCACATGCCAAGGAACCAGAACAGCTCCATGCTGCGCTGAGTTCGTTCTCCAGTTAACCAGTCCTAAATGAGTGCATTGGAGTCATAGAAACATTGGCTGTAACCTAACAGACCATATTGGACTTGAAACTTTGCAGGTTCTTCATAGAACTGGTTTTAGTGAGAAAGTTTCAAGATACAATAATCCCTGCCTTATCTGAGGGGCATACGTTCCAAGACCCCCAGTAGATGCCTGAAATTGCAGATAGTACCGAACCCTGTATGTACTATGTTTTTTCCTATAAATACATACCTATGATAAAGTTTAATTTATAAGTTAGGCACAGTAAAAGATTAAGAGCTATAACTAATAAGATAGAGCAATTATAATAATATACTGTAATAAAAGTTATAGGAAAGCGGCATTATTAAGTAAAATAAAGGTTACTTGAACACAAGCACTGTGATATCATGACAGTCAGCCTGATAACCAAGAGGGCAACTAACTAACGGGCAAGTGGTGTGTGTACAGTGTGGATATTCTGGACAAAGGGATGATTCATGTCTCAACTAGTCGGCTCGAGATTCCATCACACTACTTAGAACTGCATGTAATTTAAAACTTATGAATTGTTTATTTTTAGAATTTTCCATTTAATATTTTCAGGTAACTGAATTCACAGGTAACGGAAATGATGGAAAGCATAACCACAGATAAGGGGGGATGACTGTACACAAGTAACATACAATATGAAAAAATTGTAAGTAATTTGGTGAAGATGCCAAAGAGAGGAGGCATCCTTACCCCAGATTCATTATTCCTTATGGTTTTCTTACTCTCTTGACTTTCTTTACAAGTGCTCTCTATTTGGGCACCTTGAGCCCAAAGAAACTTTAATGGGAATCCGTGTTCAAAATTTGAAAAAAAAAATCTAATGAAAATTTTACATTTACCCACTGTAAAGTTTCATCATTGGACTTTTTGTCTTTGCCAGAACACTGTTGCCATCAATGTTGATCAGGCATTCTAATTTAGTCCTGTTTATATATTGTTGATAAGTATAAGTAGGGAGCTGAATTATTTAATAAATTCACTTTGTTTAGTAAGAAAAAAATCTTTTCTAAATATGAAGTACATGAAGGAAACATATAAAGGTAAAACCACTGGAGTAGTAGGAATTTAACCTGCTGTTACTTTTCATCAATAGTTTTTTATCCTCACTGGGATCTGCCCATTCCCAAATACTCCATCTTATGTGAAGTACACTTCACATAAAAACTTTTGTGCAGGCCCTTCTAAATTTTGACTGAATCCCTGAAAGAGGAAGAAATTCACAAGAGAGAATTGTATTATTTTATAACAAGAGAAAACCACCTTAGCTGAAGGAGTTAGTATAATGTAAAAAGCATAAATCTTTGCCCAATCTTTTTTTATGTGTGTATACTTCAAAATAAAAATTTTTCTAAGAATATTTATGTAATTTCTCTTATTCCTGTATCTCATTCCTAATTTCTATGTAAGATGCACTAATGATATGAATCTGGAAATAGGGATGTGAAACATTAACCATTCTCACGTAATTCCCAACTAGCATGAAACGATACCTAATTTGTTTTCCTTTCTCCTCCATCTTTACCCAGAATCTAATAGATCTCATTTTGCCAAATCACTATCTAGGAATTTAAGTGGGGAATGGTTTCTGTGTCTCAACTCATTAAACCCGGAAATTTTCGGTGGCAGAGCAACTCTGAAAGGCAAATATGGCCTTAAATGTAAGATGGGCCCTTGATGAGATGCAGCAAAACAAAGTGAAAGTTAGATTCAACAGCAAAGCATTGCTGGAGTGAAAAAATGTGATGAGATCACAAAACTTGGCACCCTGACACCACATAGAGCCAAGGCAGCAAGTGGGAAAACCAGTGTTCTGTGTTGGCCTGCACTTAGCCTTACCAAGAAAATCACTTAAAACCGGGGAGGCAGAATATTCCCTTTGAATGGCTGGGTGACACCAGTTTGTCAGGAACACAGAGGACCTTGGGCCATCTAGAAAAGAGCATGGTGCAGAAGAGGATCTTCTAAAATTAAAGAAAAATGGTAACTACTATTAGGAAATCACCTGTACCTTCTAACATAGATAAGAAATACCTTTAGAATTTTAGAATAATCTTACAGATGGTGAAAAGATACCTGGCTGCAAGATACAAATAAGTAGACTGTTGAGGATTCTGCAGACTGCCACACCCTGTTTCACTCAAAGCAGAGGAGCAAACTAATGGAATTTTCACAATAGTTTTTATTATGAATTTTTACTTATTAACTACTGTTGATCTCCCTTTCCTCAAACATCTGATTTTACCAAGGCTAAATGTGTGTTGGCTGTGCAAACCCAGGGTAAAATTTGTTCATTGTGTTTCGGAGTACCAGAGGACAGTTTAAAATATAAGGCTTTTCCTCAGTTATTTTATACCTTAAGCAGTGTGTACAGTAGAACATAAACCGAAAAATTTAATAAAAAATAACACGAGGAAACCTAGCTAACATTATATAAAAGTAATTATTACAGGATTTCAGAAGGGCTTTTTTATTTCTTTATACCTCAATGGAATGTAGAAATCCAAAAGGATTTCCTGCAGTTATTAAAAACATTATTACAGTGGTATAAAAGTAAACAATTCAGGAAAATCAGTGAAATGATACAAGTAGGGAGAAAGGATAAAACCAGGAATAAGATTAAAAATAAAAATGCTTGTCAAAGTATTTATACAGATACTGAAGGCTCTATAGTATGATATAATGGAATATTTCCCATAGCTTTCCTAGTTAGTAAGGCCAGCAGATTTAAAAAGCTGATAAACCTGGGTTTGAATCTTATTACTGCCATTTCTGAGATGTGTAACCTCTCTGAGCTTCAGCATCCTTACCTGTAAAACAAAGACAATATTTACTCTAAGGAATGGATTGAAGGATTAAATTTAAATGATGCACTAACAGCACCTACATGATACCTGACAGAATAAGCACTCAATAATTTACAGCTGTAAATAAATGCATCCAATCATGAATTTAAGTCATTTTCTTATAGATACATGTTAAACTCATGGCATATGGCCAATAGCAATTTACTGAAAACTAGAGAGTAGTCGTATAGCTAGCTACCTGATAACCTGGTTTCCTCTGAAGATAATATTTAACATATCTGGAAGAACTGATGGATTGCATCTTTTTAAAGGAATTTCCATGAACTTTGGATAAAAAAGAAAAAAAAACTGGCTAACACAGGGTTCAAAGACCTACAGGTCTTCAAAAGGCCCCTGTCCTCTGTCAACTAAATGAGGAGTAGGGCCAACATGGTCTTTTAAGATTGAAGCCTCCCAAAATATGCCTATCTCATACTCCTGGGGGGAAACGCTTGTGACAGAGACCAGTTCTTTCCCATGCAACACAGTTCCACTTTAACAGAGAGATACATAGAGAATTGAGGCCCTGAGATGTTACATCTTAGCTGCAATAATTTATTTTATCATAGGAAAACTTTATGTTGCCAATGGCCAGCTAGCCATTGGACATTTGCACTGTTTTCGTTTTTAGAATGAATAACACTGCTTTGGACACTCATGTACGAGTATTGTATAAATGTGTTTTCATTTTGTTTGAATATATACCTAAATGTGGAATCGATGGGTCACGCGGCAACTCTGTGTTTAACTTTTTGAGGAACTGCCACAGTTTTCTAAAGTGGCTGCACCATTACATTCCAACCAGCAATATATGAGGGTTCCAACTTCACATCCTTCCCCACACTTGTTATTGTCTGTCTTTTTTATTATAACCATCCCAATGAGTGCAAAGTGATATATTATTGTGGTTTTGATTTTCATTTCTCTAATGACTAATGATTTTGAGTATCTTTACATGTACTCACTGGACAATTATATACATACATATGTATATGAATGTGTTTGTGTACATGTGTGTGTGTGTGTGTGTGTGTGTCTTAGAGAAATGTCTATCAAATCCTTTGCTCATGTTTAAGTTGGGTCATCTTTATTTTTGACTTTTAAGAGATTTTTTAAAAATATTTTTTAAATATAAGTCCCTTATCAGATATATGATTTGCAAATATTTTCTCCCATTCTGTGACTTGTCTTTTCACTTTCTTAATGGTTTTTTAGAAGCACTAAAATTTTTTATTTTGGCGAAGTCTAACTTATCTATTTTTGCTTTTGTGCCTTTTGCCTTTGGTGTCATGTGTCAAATGTACCTGTAATATATTTTAGTAAATGATATGAAGAAGAGATCTAACTTAAAAAACAATGATATCATTGTTTTTTAAGTTATTAAGACCAGTATTATAGTCTAAACACTTTAATATAGAGTTAAGTCTGATTTTGGCTCATTGTCAAAGCATTATTAGTTTTTCTTAAGATGGTCCCCAAAGCAGGCTGAGTGTAGCATTTAAAAGAAATAGTGATACCTACAGTTTTGCTTCTGCCCAGCAAAACTGTATAACCAGATATCTTACATTTTTCTAACCAGATATCTTATACTTTAAGGCACTTGTTAAATGTGGATTGGATTGGATTGGATTGGATTGGATTGGATTGGATTGGAAAACAGCTTTAGGGAGAAAAAGTGTGAACAATCATGTAATAGCCAACAATGTGATCTAGCACTGTTCACATTGTTTCCATTTCTGCCCAGGTCATCGCTATTCTTGCCAAAACTGCTCTTTCAACACATTTTCAATACAATCATGGTAATCACTGGTGTTGTTTGTCAAATATTTCCAGTTCTCTCCATTCTCACGCCCTCTTATGGTTTGGCGTGATCACGTGCCTCATTCTAGCCAATGTGTTGTGAGTGGAAGTATCATGTTTCTGGGCCAGAGTTTGCTGGGTTGGTACTCTTAGGGGTGGGGAAGTGGGGGTGGGGGCTGCTCTCTTAGACCGAGTCCCTAAGTGACTAAGGTTAACAAAGCTCCTCCTCTATCAACCCAGTGGGTGAGTAGCATGAACAGAAAATAAAAATTTAAAAAACTTTCATTGTTTTAACCCATTGAAATTTTGGGTAGAAAATTAATGAAGCATTAACAGCCTGTTCAACCAATATACCAGTCACTGTCCTCCTGGTCTTAATTCAGTGGTCTGCTTTCTTGAATGTGAGGTGAAGGGTTTCAGGCAGAGTGTGAAGAAATTGGGCCTGAAGCAATTTCACAGTTATGTCTTCATTCACTCTTCCTATATGCATAACCATTTAAACAACATTTAAGGGTAAGCCCACTATTTGTATGTAGAAGTTGAGTGTCCTAGAAGCGCTCCAGCATTCAAAAAAGTAAAATGCCTGGAAAATTAACATTTCCATAAAAAGTAAAAGAAACATGTATGTAGTTACACTGAATAGGTAATAATTTGCAGAGATGAAAAAAAAAACGATTTTCAGTATAGAGTGAAAACTTCAGCACAGCCCAGAAAGATCACTATAAATAAGTGTGAAATTAATTCACCAAATTTGATACATATTTCCAATTTTTAATCTATTCCATGGCCTTTTAGGCTTCTATGTAGTGGACATTTACAAAACTCTTGATATTCATGGTGTGCCCATCCTCTAAGTACACTGAATGTTGAGGCCTCAGAAAAGCATAAATAACTATAAACTATGAGTGATTAATATAAATTAAGTGGTTGTATATATAATTTGATAAATTGGTCATTTGACAAAGTTAGTAGCATTATGTCAAAGAGTTTCAATACACATTATTATTTTTTGCTTGATTACTTAAAATTTCAACACTTCTAAAAGAAACTATTTAGCTAACAGTGTCAAAGGAAATTTAAATTTATTCCTTTGGCTCTAATAGAGCATAAAACCTCCTGGTCTAAGAGCCAAGAAGGGATTATACATTTTGAGTCTTAATGAATTACCCATATAAAATAAGTACTAACAAAGAAGCTAGGACTATTAATTCTGAAATTAACTTCAAAACTGGAAATAACTTTGGAATTAGTCTCTCAGCTAAATTGTACTGCCATCGTTATAGGAAGGCAATTTAAACATTTGTTGAAAATAACACCTTATTTTTTGCATGCATTATTTTTATGAAAACCTTTTACTTTCCAAACATACATAGAATTTCAAAATATGCCTGATCAATATGCTTTATAAATATTTGATCAAATGCTTATAACCATATCTAATGAGTGAGCATTTTTAATAAATCAAAAAGAAAAATAACACTAAAATATTTATAGATAAGTTACTATCTTCTTAGTCTTAAATCCATATCTAACTCATTCTTTAAGACTTGGTCCAGCATCCCTTTTCCAAAACTCTTCCCCTGCCTAAACACACACACACACACACCACACACACACACACACACACGCACACACCACTTAAGGCATTTTATGCTATTGCTCCTTGGAAATTCTTGCATATTTCTATCATGGATTTTATTATACTGTATTATACTTCTCTGTGAGATAGTCTTATCCACATACTACAAATTCTTGAAGGCAACAAATACATCTTAATTATTTTGTATCCTCCAAGATATAATACTTAGAAGACAACTAACGTTTGTCAAAAAAAAGAAAGTAATATCATGAAGTTGTCTATGTACCACTTTTTTCACAAAAGACAAAAATAAATAGAAGTATATTAATTGAAAGGAAAGAGATAAAATGATCACTTTTAGATTATATATTTGCATACCTGGAAAACCCATGAGCATCAACTGAAAAATTCTATATAATAGAAGAATTGAGTAGGATGGCTAGATACTAAAATTAATGTTCAGAAATCAATAATCTTCCTATATACAAAAAAGAATCTGTTAGAATGTCACTGTCCAACACAGTAGCCACTAGCCACATGCAACTTTTTAAATTTTAGTAAAAATTATACAAAATTTAAAATTTGACTCATTAGTGATATTAGCAATATTCCAAGTCCTCATTAGTCACTTGAGTTGTGGTAAGAAATGGACAATCTGGAACTATTTTCCATAGGCAATGGGAAAAAATAAACAAGCAAAAATGTTTCTGAAAATTCTAGGATGAAAGGTCCATGGCTTTGAACAGCCAGTTGAATGTCACCCCCCTGAAGGTGTTTTAGAAAATTCTGAAAAAAAATAATAATAAGGTGATCACCCATAAGATATTAAAACATATTACAAGGCCATAATAGTTTAAATGTTGGAATAGACAGATATAAATAAAACAGAATAGAAATACCAGAATCTTACTCCAACACCTAAAAAAATTTTACATGTCATAAAGGAGGCATTTCATTTTTTTCAAGGAAATATTTTTTTAAATTGATTAATTAATTAATTTACATGAAGAAATATTTAAAATTTTCCCCGTCTACCTCCCCCTTCTCTCTTCCCCCTTCCCCTCAGGTAATCACTAGTCCATTGTCCATGCCCATGAGTCTCTGTTTTTGTTTGTCTTGCTCATTTGTTGCTTTTAGTTTTATATCCCACATATAAGTGATATCATGTGAGATTTTCAACTTTTTCTGTATGGCTTATTTCACTTAGTATGGTCCATCCATGTTGTTACAAATGGCAGTATTTCATCTCTTCTTATGGCTGAGTAATATTCCATTGTATATATGTTCCACAGCTTCTTTAGCCAGTCATCTATCATAGGACACTTCGGTCGCTTCTATATCCTGGCCACTGTGAATAATGATGCTATGAATATCTATGTGCAAATATCTTTTCAGATATGAGTTTTCAAGTCTTTGGGGTAAATACCCAGTAGAGGGATTGCTAGATCATATGGTAGGTCAATTCTTAGTTTTTTGAGGAGCCTGCATACTGTTTTCCATAGTGGCTGTACTAATTTGCAGTCCCACCAGCAGTATATGAGGGTTCCTTTTTCTCTGTATCCTCTCCAACATGTGTTATTACTTCTCCTGTTGATTATAGCTATTCTAACAGGTGTGAGATGGTATCTCATTGTGGTTTTGATTTGCATTTCCCTAATGGCTAATGGCGTTGAGCACTTTTCATATATTTGTTGGCCATTTGTATGTAAAGGAGGTATTTCGAATCAGTGGTAAAGAAAAATTATTCAATAAATCATGTCAGGACTTGGTAGCCATCTAGAAAAAACTAATTTGTATTCTGACTTCACTGCTTCCTCCAAAATAAATTCCAAGTGTAGCAAAGATATATCTGTAAAAGAAAACTATATTACAGCATTGCATTATAATAGCAAAAAGTTGAAAATAACGTGAATGCCCTTTACTGATTAAACATTATGATATATCCATTCAATTTAATACAATTTAGCTATTGGGAAAGAAAATTTATAGTTCTAATATGTTTTCATATGGACTGCAGGAGAAGTACGTGTGCAGGAAGAAGTACATCATAAGCTGCCATTTGTGCAGAATCTGTTTATATAGGCTTGTACATGTAGAAAGTATCACCAGAAGAGTGAACACGAGAAATTGGTTTCCTCTAGAGAGGGGAACTAGTAGCTCTGGGACAGCGATGAGAAGAGACTGTTTTCACTGGTGGCTCTTTTGTACCATTGAATTTTGCACAATATATATGAATTAACTATATTTAAAATAAATCAAATAATTTATTATAAAAACCAAAATATAAAATCTACAAAAAGATTGCATCTCTCCTACCTCCCACTCTATCCCAAGTTTATTTTAATTTCTTATAGAAGAGCTGCAGAAGGTCTATGTCATCTCAGGCTACAGTGCAGTAAACTCTTGTTTAGAAGGTTAGAATATGGCAACCTGTTTAATAAATGCTTAGTAAGCAATGAGGACCTGATATCAATGCACTTAGTAGGTACTTGTTCAGATGGAATTTTTAAAAGGGGAGCACTTCAGATTATAGCAAAAGTAAAGAGCCAAAGTAGTCTGTAGTCACGTTTCCACAATGTGAAAATACAAATAGACTCAATGATGGAAGAGGAACGAGTTCTGCGAATTCTAAATAGAGAATGCTTCATAGAGTGGATATAAGATTCCAATGCTTTCCCCAGTACTCTAGCATATATGTCACTATATACACCCCCCACTGTTAAGAACCTACTACACTACCTCCACTACTGACCTAAACACTTGTGTCTTGCTTTACAGTCTCTAAACTCACACACAACAATCTACACAAATTCTAGCTCACTTGCCAATAGGAGTAGAGTTATCTAATTCCCCCATTTGCCGTTTGACAATTCGGACAATTTAGATCTCTTAAAAGGCAGAGTGAGTTCTCCTGGGCATTTACATGATATTCTTGAAGGCTGAAGAAATATTCTGGAACAAGTGTATCTGCCAAAGACTACCCTAAAAAACCCTAGGTAGAAAAAAAAATCTTCCATGTAACACACTTAAACAATTTCCTTTTATTGGTAGTTGTTTTAAAATTTGAGACAACCAATCGAAAGATGAAGTTAATTTATTCACAATTAAATTTATCGTCCAGTATTTTTATACAAATTTCCTTGGTGAAACAGCCCCCTCTGAGCTTCAATTTTCTCCTCTGTCAAATGGGAATAATAATATCTGCTCTACTAATACTGGGATATTGCTGTAAAAACTGAAATGTGACATCAATTTGGAAAGATATCAAAGAATTTTAAAACGCTCATTATTGTTCCTTGTTTTAAAAAAAAGGCTATCAATATCTTCTAAATATATCAAATTTGTTTAATTCTTTTTGTTTTCACTGGCACTAAAATTGCCAAGTGTCTAGCATTGAAATGTGGTTTACCTTTCCATCCAGCAAAACAAAAATTAAAAAACTAGATGCAAATGCCTTTATTACTAAAAAAATATTGGAAAAAAATTTAAAAATATAACATCCTGGGTGGACAAAGTGGTATCCTTAATAAGGAAATACAGGAATATTTGAGTAAACTACGCTACTTGCACAGCCTATTCATTGCAGATTTTATGTTTTTATTTTTTAAACAAAATTTGAGGTATATACTATTGGCTTCCTATCCTGTAAAGAGAGGATTTTCCTTTTCACACTCCATAACCTCATATACACATACACAAAAACACACACATTTCTTCTCTCATTTATAGCATAATTTCTGTTTAGATCAAAAGTTACTGTTTACATTACTGCAAGCAAGCTACAGTAGATGCTGTGATGAGCCACCCAGTTCTCTCTTCAGTACAGGAGAATTTCTTCCCTAGCTACTGGAAGATGCATCTCTGCTGGCAGCCAGTTTTGGAATTAATTCAGCTTCTGAGAGTTGCCTCACTCATGGTCAAGACCTGTTCCCAAAGCAGCTGTCATTCAATGACTGTTCAACATGGAAGTAAAAGGCCTTCACTGCCACTTAGGACAATTCTCAAGGGCCAGCCCAGCTTTAGAGCTCCCTACCGGGTCAGCTAAGGGCTTTGTCACAGCCAAATTCTCCCTCTGCCCAATCCTGTTTCCTTGGTTTTCTTCCCTCCACAGGTGATGATCCCAAGAGTATTCCCAATAAACCTTCTGCCTGTCAATCTCTGTCTTCAAGCCTACAACTGAGGAACCCAACCCGTGATGGTTGACACCAGAAATGGTCTGAGAAAGCAGGTGCTAAGATGAGATTTTAGAGATGGATCACCAGCCATCTGGTTGACAAAACTCCGTTGGTGGAAGAGGAGCTCACACAAACAAGGTAGCAGTGCAATCGTTAAATTGTCGCTGATGGTAGAAAATGCACTAGCTAGAGCATTATATCAGGCTTTTGAGCAAGATGGGGAAGATGATAACTAAAAGGACAGTTAAGGTGGGTATTGTTAAACTCAATTGGTGCTTTGGAGAGAAATAATGAAAGAGTAAGAGTGATAAATCGATTTTAAAAGTGCAAAAGGCAGAAGCCTCCTTGGTAGCGTATTTAGAATCTCCTTTCTTCTACAGCAGAGATGCAGAGAATGCTTAGGACAAGGCTCACGACTTAATCATGAGAGTAGTGAGCTCCAAAAATGTTAATCTCTCAGACTAGGCAGGTTTCCTATGCCACGATTAGGGCCCTGGTTGAAAAAGAATAGAAGCCTGATAATAGAATGAAGACATCTTGACCGAGGCATCTGCAGAACTGGTCCATTCCTCCCTATTATAGGCTAGTACTCCCTTCTTCTTAAAGTCAAGCCATTACCCTATGAAATAGCATGTGCTCCCTCAGATCTGCCCTAACCTCCTAGCTGGCTAGATTCAAATCAAAATATCATTCAGCTAAGGAGGAAAGGGGCTATACACCAAAGATGCTGAAGGAGCTTTCCAGCAGGTACTGACAGGAGCTGGAAGAGAATCCATGAGATGGGATTCAGAGGGTATTGATCCAAGCAGGCAAAATGTTACCTTGGATAAGGAAGTGTTTATTAGGAGCACTGTCCTGGAACACAGGGTTTTACACTCTGGGAAAGCCCCCAAGAGATGGTATAAGCATGCTGTTAGGATGGCCCCAAGAACATGGCAAGGGAAAAGCAATGATCCACATTAAGTGAGGTTGAAGTGCCAGAATTGCTCTGGCAGATGGTGAAAGAGGAGATAAAAGACTCAGAGAGGTGGGCATGGTGGAGTAGATACACTGTACAAGGTCTAGATGACTGGGCTCCTTGGAGGGCGCAGAGTTTACACGATTCACCAACTCCACAGAAATGTGCTGGTGAGACGGGCATCAAAAGCTCTAAGAATTCAGTGGTAGCTCCTCTATGTAGACCAGAGATGAATTTCTGTCTTTATAGAACTCGACTCACTGACAGAAATGAAAATGATAGATCAACTCTCCCCTTCAGCCTCATTCCCGCTCCCAGAGGCCAGGTGGTAGTACTTAACCATCAGAAGGCAGGTGGATGCAATTACTATAATGAATGGTAGGCTTGGAGTGGCAGCCAAGTGGCCTGACCTACATAGAGTCGTGGAGATGGTTAATGTAGTGTTCCTAAGGACAAACATGTGAATAGCCAAAAAAGATACTACTTAACTGTACAAACAAAAGAAGTCAGGGATAGAAGGTGAAGGCAGTTATCCTAACAAAAAATCAGGATGCCTTGCCCATTTTCCACAACCAAGCCAGTTTTTGAACCCAAAACTCATCCATTGAAAGAGGTTAGGTGCCCAGGAAGTCACAAGTATTTCCAATAATGATTTCCTGGTCCTTTTCCAAAGGTGTCCCATGGCCATTTACTCAGGTAACTGGAGAAAGAAAGGGAAGATCGAATCATTACGAGGACTGTTGGACACAACGTCCAAGCTGACATTAATACCCAGACCCTAAAACATCATCATGGAACCTGTTATAGTTGGGGAGAGGGAGTATTTATTGACCTATAGACCTTACTTTAGGGTTTAGGGTGATCTTGCCACTTCAGTTCACTAAATCTGAATAACTGTAGATCTTTTTCCCTTTTGTGGCTTGATCAGTTTTGCATCTGAAGACTCCTCCAGTCTCCTACCTGGAAAATACATACTTGGATACCGGTATTCTTAGAGTTGAATTGAGCAAGGGACTAGAACTCCATGTGTTTTATTAGATTTTTAAATAATACCCGCATTCATTATGGAACCTCACCCTCAGCTGATGTCTTCAACCTGAGAGTCTCCCAGACTCAGCCTGTCCAAGGAAGGAATCTCTAGCAGAGGGGATAGAGAGGGACTAATTCATCTCTTATAGTACAGGTCTTTAGCCAATCCTATTTTCTGCCTGTGCCTCTAATTGCTGAGCCTTTTGTGGATTCTCTGGCCAAAATAAACCTGCTTCTGGACTCTGCCTAGAGATACTTTTAGATTTTTCTTATTCCCTAAATCATTGGTTCTCAACCAGAGACAATTTTGTACCCTGGAGACATTTGACAGTAACTGAAAACTTTTTGACTGTCACACCTGGGGTTGTGCTACTGGCATTTAGTGGGTACACACCAAGAATACAGCTAAACATTCTATAATGCACAGGACAGCCCTATACAACAAAAAAATTATTTGGCTCAAGATGTTAATAGTACTGAGATTGAGAAATCCTAAACCATTTAGCATAAATACTCTCAGCTTCTAGTTTTTGATGCTACCTTTTTCTTCTATTCTGTTTTTGTGTTCTTATGCTTTTATATCTTTTACTGTCACTCAAGAGTTATTTCTATCAAGAATGATAATAAACAAATTGTTTAATTAACCCATTTAACTGGAACTCACATGGTAGCATTTGAATTTTCGAAAGTATTGAATTTATGTTGAAAATATTTCAATTCCTGTCCTAAGTGCTGGCATCGATGAATGAATGTTCAGTGTTAGCAAGAATGTGTGAATAAAAGCGTGAAACAATGTGTGTGGAATCAGCTAGGAATAGACTTTGGGTCTTATGGAAGATTCCACACAGTTGTTTTTAAAGGTAAGCAATTTTTTTAATTAAAAAATAAATAAATAAAAGCTGCAGACCATAATAGCTACATATTATTAACTGAGATGTATAAATACTTTTCATCTTCACAGGGGTTGACCAGAATTTTTGTGAAGGACATTTCATACTCTCTGACACTCCACACATCATTATTTAAACTTACAATACTTTTCTAGGAGTTCTTGACACTTCTCATCTGTTGTTCTGGCCAGTGGAATTTGCTTAGACTAAAGGTAGATTATGTAGCACTCAACTGCATTTACTCTGAATCTTAAGACAGAAGCCCAGGAAGCCAGCAATAAAGAGGTTTATAAGGAACTAAGTCTACGAACACAGAATGGAGGCTCTAATTTATACTCAGTCAGAGACTATTTCCTCCACAGGGGTGACCCACCATTCTCTAAAAGCTTCAAGTGCCAACAGGAATTTTGGGTGCATATTAATGTATTTTGGTCTTTTATCTGCATTTCATTTGAAAGTATAAAACTTTCATGACACCCTTGATACATTCATAAACCATTTTTTTATTTACATGGAATCAAAACTGTTTTTGCAGAGTCTAATTAATAATTGGACAATAAAACAGGTTTAAAAACACATAGTTTTATCATTGTTATTTTTCCATTGGACATTGGGAAATTAATATAGTCTCACAAAGAAAAAATCAAAATAAGTAAAGAATCAAACACTGTGGTAACAAAAATAAATTTTCATTTGTCTGCAAGGTAAGCTTGGTGAATTTTTGTGGAACCAAAAGTATAAAATGTAGGTTAAAATGAAACTTTAAGAATCAGTTTGTAAATTTACTTTTACATTTTTTAAACTTTAAACTTTTTTTATTTTTAGTCAACAAATTATATATAATCAAAACTATGCTTCATAAAAGTTGTCTTTGATTGAAAAGCATACATATAGCCCCCCCCCCCAACATTTATGGATGTGTCCTTTTCCATGAAAAAAATTCCATGCTCCTCAAAAACACAAAAGAAATACCTCAATAAGTACATCCTGATAAATTTGTATATTCATGTAAAATAATTTCATTTAAAAGCCCATTATTTAATTTTTTTTTCATTTGCCATTATTTGAAGAGAAAGGTATTTAGGCAGCTTGGAAAGAAAATGTAAGACAGGTATAGTGTTTCTTATAGATAAAATGATTCTGAAACTAAATTATTTTAGTAGTTCTTGATGTAAAAGTAAAGGCAAAAACATACTTGTCAATTCTCTCTGATGCCACTTACCATTCTTATAAAGAAAGTAAAAACAATTCATTTCAAATAAAGTATATTGGTTTGGTAAAATCTGATCAGTTTTTAAACATAGAGGAAATTTCTCCTTTTTTAGAAATGAGAACTAGCTGTGACCTGGAAGTGAAACATGGAGCTTCAATAACCACAGCAGTACCAAGATTTATCTCCCAGAGAGCTATGTCAATCAACTCTTCCAGTCACTCCCATTTGAGACATAGTTTATTAAATCTATGTCATTGATGAGCACTCATTAATTAAAAGTAATATTTTATCCTATGAAGTGCTAGTAGAGTAAATGAGAGACTAAAATAAATTGAAAATGTTCCCAGTCTTAAAAAAAAAAACAAATTTTTATTATTACTTAAGAAAATCAATCTTTTTGTAGAAAATTAGAAAACATGGGTGAATTAAAAGAAGAAATCTGTAATGCCACCATCCAGAGAAAACAGGGATGACCTGTCTCTTTAATGCACATTCTTCTAGGCTATTGTATAATCTTAGGCACCTCGAAAAAAAATGCGTATATAATATAAAAAGAAAAAAAAAACTTTTACAAAAATAGCATTATATTCTGGCCTTTAAAAATAACCTGAGTTTTAATTCCAGAGGCCCCCAAAGTGGTCTCTTTGCTTTGAAAAACAAAGCCTGCTGTCTGATTTTTGCATATCAATGAGGGGTAGGCTTTCTGCAAGAGGTCATTTTGGCAGGGAGCCACTGGGCCATGGGGCCATGGCACAAATTGACAGCATCCCATGCCAGCTTGCTGTAGCCTATCCTATGTTCATGACTTTGGCTTCCAATGCTGCATAAGACACTCTTGAAGAAGGAAAAAAACAAAAACAAAAAACTAGAAATCTTGTGCATCCCAAGACTTGCGAAGACACTATAGCTTGCAAGCCAATTCCTTGCCCTACACTCAAATGAAAATACTGTAATACAGTCTTCCATGGGGTTTCCACAGTGGGAAACCTACAGGACTTCTGAAATAATGGTTAATAATTAAGTAATCATTTTCTTGCACCTCCCATCAAATGACTCGGAAATCTAATTTCTTTTGCTCTGACAAACAGAACAGGAAAAAAGTCAAATGATCTCAAGGGTACCAGAGGCAAAGCAGAAACAGGGCCAAGAACCCCTGGGCTGGCATCCACACTCATATGTTCCCTCTTGGAAGCTCCCTGCACAATACCTGCCCCTGTTTATAGCCTATTTCTGTTTTAAAAGTCCTAGGAGTAGAGGAAAGAATGAGTAACAGGGAGGAAGAATATTGTTTTTTATTCAACACAAAGTATTTAGCATGCTTCTGTAGGGGAGGTAAAACTTTTCCTCTACCCATTACGGTCTTCAGCTAGACATGGGTATTAAGTTGATATAAGATAGGTTAACTGGAGAAAATTATTCAGATTTTATTTAATATTTTTACACTTACATAGGAGCCTTCACAGGAATCTGAAGGTACAAAAAGCAGTTAGGCCTAAGTGCTTGTATAGTAAGTAGAACAAAAAGTAATTGTGGAAAAGTAACTAAAATGTATGGAGAGACTAAAGGAAGATTAAGGGTTATTTCTCATGGGAGTTTTATCTCTTGCTTTTAGAAAGAAAAAGAGAGGTCATCATGCTCTTCTTGGATGTTTTGTTTTTCAAGTGCCCTTAACTCAAAATGTAATCCTTAAGCCAAAGTGGTATCTTTGGGGGGCATATTCTGTTAGTCTTCACCTCCCCACAAGCAGTCCATTGTTTGAACTGAATTATGGACTGAATCGCATCCCTCCAAAACTCGTTATGTTGAAATCTTAACACCTAGTACCTTAGAATAGAACTGTATTTGAAAGAGGAATTAAAGTTAAATGAAATTATAAGGGTGGGTACTAATCCAACATAACTGGTGTCATTATAAAGAGGAAGATACACCAGGGACATGTGCCAGGAGGGACAACCATGTGAGAGCACAGCAAGAGGGTGGCCATTTGCAAAGCCAAGGAGAGAGGCCGCAGAAGAGCCCAACCCTGCCCGCACCTTGACGTTGGACTCCCAGCTCCACAACTGTGAGAAAAAACATTTCTGTTGTTTAAGGTACCCAGTTTGTGGTATTTTGTTATGGCAGCCTAAGCAGATTAATATATGAGGCAAAATAATATCATATAAAACAGTTCCCTGAGGAACTATTTAGATATTCCCTTGATAAATCCCCTCAGTCTAGTAATTCTACAATGAACTACACACACACACACACACACACACACACACACACACACACACACACACCAAGTTCAGTAACTACTGAATGATTAAACTTAAAGCCTGACTATTTACAATCAACACTGTCTTCTAAAAGGTTACATCTTAAATGTTCTTGTCCAGGATGCATGTGTTTGTTCTCCCTCCTGGCTCTCTGATAATGCTCTCCTGAGTCACACTGCAGCAACCTAATTAGTTTCCTATTTTCCAAGTGCCTGTTTTCTGATGAAAGCTGCTTACAGCCTCACCACTATTGCAGGGGAGGGGGCAGGAGGGAGACTGACTGTTGACAGAAACTGTTTCTACGAAACTCATCTCTTGTTTTCCCTGGATACAGTCTGTGTTGGGAGAAGAGTCCAAAGGGACAAACTTAGGAAACAAAATGTAAAATCCCAAGCAGGGGGTGATTCTTTGCAGGGTGCGATTCATGCATCATTCAATGCCTGTGGCTTGTGTTCCTACTCTGAGCCAGGTTCTGTGCTAGACACTGAGGACTTAGGCAAGAATGAGTTAACATTCTAGCTAAGTGTGATGTCATAATTAGTAAATCTTAAGACTAATGCTGTTTAAAATGAAATTATGTACATTCTCTTTTTTAAAATCTCACTTTCTGAAAGTGCCATAGAGAAATTTGGAGATCAGAATGGAGAAAGTGGTGATGGGGGTGGGGAGGGGAGGGGGGTGGTTCTAATTTCCAAAGAGCTAAGTGGCAGGAACAGAGAGAGGAGCAGAGCTGTTGGCAGGTGGGAAGGTGGGGGCTAAGAAAGAGGCAGCCCTAGTGAATGGAGGAGGCCTTGACCTCTTAGCTGTAACCTCACAGCAGGCTCCCACACGCTGAAAATGCTGACACCTTCTTCTGGTGGGAATGCCTTGCTGATCACCGGGCTCTAACCAGCCCTCTAGGGAAGAGAGGTCATTTTGAAAGGAAGGCCTGAGCTCTCTGTTTCTGGGGAAGGAGAGAGAAGAACTGGTGCATAAATCACAAGCCTCAGCTAAGTGGCCGCATGGAGCACCATCGCAGTCACCTGACACCAGCCTCAGACTCTCCTAATATCAACCCCAACCTTGGGGGCAGAAAGCAGATCCTCAGACACCCAGAATCAGCCAAACCAAAAGCTGGTTCTTTAGGAAAGTTTCCAGATCTACCCACATGGAAAATAATTAGCTCACAGAACATTAAGGGTTTTACTGCTTCGGGAAACAGAGAAATAGAAGGAAAAAATTAAGAGGAAAAAATGCTAAGGGTGAGTGATGAAAAGAGTCACTATGGGAATGAATGTCTTGTTAGAGACCTGTCCCAGAGCCTTTGTCACTGCTGGGCTCTGCTGACCTGCATGCCAGTGCAAAACCTTGCCTTGAGTTAAAGGGATTTGACCTAGGGTTGGAAGGAAAAAATTATTCAAATTCCCAAAAGATGACAGCTTCCAGGGGCACTTGGAGGTGGGAAGTGAGGATGTCTGTTACTTCTTAGCTTGTACCTGTGGACCAGTCAATAGAATTCTAAGATCCAAATAAATCCTCAGATTCTATTCCTACCCTTCAAAACAACAGCCACTCCAGTCTCTTCAGTGATTCTCATGCTCATTATGGCCTATCCTGGGTTTTTTGTTTGCTTTGTTTTTTGCATTTACTGTCTCCTGCACCTAAGCTTCTGTGTTAACCACTTATCATAGTCTCTTTTACCTGTGGCCCCAGTGAACCAGGTCTCATGATATTCATGTCCTGTACAGTCCCCTCCCCTTGAAGTTGGGCTGGCCCTGTGACTGCTTTGACTGATAAAATGTGGTAGAAATAACATTCTGGGGCTTAAGAGCCCAGGTACTAAGAAGGTTTGGAAACTTTTGCTCTTGCATTTTGGGGAAATTGGCCACATTATAAAAAACTGACCACTTTGAAGCTATCACGATGATAGGAAGCCCAGGCTAGCCACATGGAGAGGCTGCATGGAAAGAGGATGATGATGCCTGGTCAGCCCTACCTGATGTGCCAGGCATGTAAGGAGGGAATCTTGGATGGTCCAGACAGTAGATGCCATATGGAGCAGAGAGGGCCATTTCTGCCAAGTCCTGCCCAACTTACAGAACTATGAGTAATAATTGTTGTTTTAAGCCACTGAATTTTTAGATAGTTTGCTACATAGTGATTGAAAACCAAAACTGCTCTCTTTGCCAAGTCATTTCAATCACTTCCTTTAAGACCTAGGTTAAGCCATTGTCTCTGGAAATGTGCCTGACAAACTCAATGTTTACTTCTTATTTTAGAATTTGGTACAATGCTAGGGTTATGCAGCCATATGCTGGCTTTTGGTCAGTTTCATAAATCAATCTCTCCTTAAAATTAATAATTATTATGGCTAATGTTGAGCATCATGGACCAGGCATTATAGTTGGAAATATTATTTTACAGATGAGTTAATTTTACAGATGAGGAAACCAAGGCACAAAGTGGTTAAGTAACTTGCCCAAAGGTAGTTCTGTAAAGAAGAGTACACTTTCAAATGTGATTGTCATTCTGTAGTTTTGATAACACACAATATAAGCTTTAAATGCTTAAAAGGAAGCTGATGTGGAGAGAATAGCATTCTATCTATATTTTAGGCAAGAAGAAGGAGGAAGGAAAGATAGAACTAAGTCCATGAGTATTCAGTCAATAAGGTCAGACTTTGGGGTACTGCCTGGGCCAGTTTTGTGGTCTGCGGAGTATGTGGTGTGTATAAGAGAAAAGTAAGCTATGAAGCCACTGAAAATCAGAAAAAAACACCACTGATTTTGGAGGTTTCCCAAACCCAGTTGCATGAAGAGTGGCTCTGCTTTGATTGAGATGCATGTGAAATGGCCGTTTGGGGGGGGGGGTGTTTTTGTTTTTTGCTTTGTTTTTGTTTTTGTAACAAGCCTTCTGTTATTTGAACTAACTGAAATAGGTTTCTGTCCCCTGCAATCGAAAGATATCTGGCTAAGATCCCCTCCAAAAGACCATATCTAGATGACCAAAAGAGATGGCCATAAAATAAGACATTTTGAAATACATTTACTGACTATGCAATTTTCTACTCAGTGAAACAAAGGTTTCCTGACAAATTTTATATTAGGAGAGAAATAAAAAACCATGCCAGGAAACATGTTCTCGGGAAATAATCTGGTTAAAAACATATTTCCTTAATAGGATACAATTTGATTCTAACTCTCATTACTTTTTGACAAGAACAGTAAGACACTGGTTGTTTAGTCAACAATTCATGAAGCTTTCTCAAATGTTCACAGCCCAGTAGGTAACATAGCAGATGCCAGATTCCATCTTCATTTTACTGATGGGGCTGAACTCTCAGAGGATGAAGAATGTCTGTGATCAAAGGAGCAGGAAGTAAGAAGCTGACCTGGTCGTCATGTTCCTGGTCCACTGCTCTTTCCACCACTGAGCATTATTCCATGCTGCCTTTCCCACACATGTAAGTGTCAAGGGGACTTCTTTCTGACCACATATATCTCCAGGTTCCATTAGGGCCTCCCCAGAGCTAAGTATTTTATAGGGGTCATTATTATACCATGGTCAGTTAGAGAGCTCTTCAAATATGCTTATCATAAAGTCATTTGCTTGCAGGTGTTTCCTTCCATGACCAAAAGTTTTAGTGATCTGAGGAGCATTCTACCTTTGAAATATTTCACTGAACCCACTTCTATCAACATTATGAAGATCACTCAAACTTCCATGCTTGCAACAAAGGTGTCTATGTAATCAAACATTTCAGCACTCCTAACAACGGTATAGCATTCCAACGAGACAACAGAGCACTCTTTATTCACTTTCTGGAACATTATTTTGTTAGCTCACATCTGCCTTCTGCCCACAAAGTGGCGAGGTCAGTGTGCCCCATACATAGCCATCATCTACTCCCCACCTCCTAACCCCAGAAAATAAGAGACTAATTCAATTTTTATATCCTTTTGAAATGTTTTCAACTTTAACTTGCCATTGGAGAAGTTATACATTGGTTAAGCTCTAACAGAAATTTTAATGTGAGAAAATTTCAAGAGGATTTCATAAAAAGGAATAAGCTATAATGGCAGTTCAAGCGATGTACTGATCTTCCAAATTTAACATAGGAAGGTCATGTGCCATTTCATAGGAGTTTTTTTGAATCTACTTTTCTGGTCAGACATGTCATCCTTCAACTTCTCTTTTACTCGCCCTAAAATTGGCCCTTATGCAACTCAGGAAAATGCCCACAAGACTATGGCCCGAAGTACTGCTGGTCCTGCCAGGTCTGTCATCCTAGAGGTTCCTTTGCTGTCTGGTCTTCTTTCTGCTGGACAAGAACAAGGAGCAGCTCTGAAGTACAAAGGCTTGCGTCTCACAAACACAGTCCAGTCCATTGTCCACTGTTTCTCGTGAGATGACAAGGGAAGGTGGTTGGACCCTGACAGTCAGTGACCCTACATGATGCCCACTCATTTCTCAGCCCATTTCTCTGCTTTGTCTTATTACGTTTGATCACAAATTGAAGGTAGAATGTTGTCAAGACATAAATATACAGTTTCCCCTTTGAGGCTATGGTTAACAATAATCTAGAAAGTCTTTGGGTCTGATTTGTGCAAATCTGGAGAATTACACACAATTTAGTGTATTTGTTGGAATCAAAATAAAGATCCATCCTGATTTATATTTACTTTTAAATAATCCTAAGGAATTATCAGTCAAGATACTTCCCTTACATTCAGCATTTCTGTGCCTTAATCTCAGGAACCAATATAATACCAAAATTTTCTCTGGCCACTAAACTAAATTTTTCAAAGTGAGTCCATGCTCTCATTGGCCTAACTCTCCCCATGGCCTTCTGGGCTCTCACCAGTTCACCTCAACATTGAAAGCCCAGAACAGTCATGGATAAATACCAGGGTTCTGTGTCCAGCATTCACTACCAGGCTAAAATCTGTATTTCCTAATTCTGCCCCAACTCTTTGCCAATGAGAACTGAGAGTTTTCTGTTATCCTCTTGAGACTTCATTTACAATTCTTTTTTCAGCCGTGAAGAAATATATAATCCCTGGACCTAAGATGTTAAAGGGGCTGTGCTAGGTCAGTTTTGTTTTATTTTAAAACTTGGCACAGTTGGCATTAGGGACCAGGTAGTTGTTTATTGTGTGAGTTGTCCTGTGCACTATAGGATATTCAGCAGTGTTTCTGGCCTGTACCCACTAGATGCCAGTAGCACTGCACCCCGCCCCATAACCACTATGACAACCAGAAATGTTTTCAGACATTGAAAATGTCCCCTGAAAGGCAAATGGTTCCTGGTTGAAATCTGCTGGGCTTGGTATATGGAGCAACAGGCCTACAGGGCTTCTCTCACATGCCTTTTGTGAAACTCTGCCAATGACTGAAGCTTAGTTTTCTTGTAGTAACTCTATTCATGTAGAGTTTCATAACAAAGTTCATGAAGCATTCACCACATGAGACATTTTAGAAGCGCCTTCCACACATTACTTCCTTACATCCTGACAACAACCTTAAATGGTAAGCACAACTGTGAATGACCTCCATTTAAACAGAAGGGAACTGAGACTTGGTGAGGTGAAGTGCCCCAAGGTCACATAGCAAGTCAGTGGCAGAGACCCCTCTTGACCACTGTGCTTTACTGTCTCATCATTGTGGACAATAAAAGTGGTATTAACAGTCATAACATTGGGCAATGGCAAACCAGATTTTGTGAGTATAATGGTTTCTGAAAACTCTTTAAGTCTGCGTGAGTCTGTCTCTTTTCATTTCATATGTTTTTTATAAACAGCAGGGGAGCAATAACCATTTGAACAGTTAAATTGACTTAGCATGATAAAATCCACTTTTTTTCAGTCTTGAAATTACAGTGAATTATTTGCCATTCTGTCTGGACTACTGTCTCCCCACCACCCCCGGCACCACCTCCCTTCTCTCCTGCTGCTCCTCAGGCCCCATTATCTGCACTTCTATTTTTCTTTAATTTTTCCAAACAGGATTGTATTTTATACTTCAGATATTACCCTAAGGGGCAGTAATGGGAAACCCCACAGCCAAAATGCTCGGCAGAAAATCAAGAAAAGAGGAAAGTAGAAAAAGAAAACTGAGAATACAAATATTTTTCTAGATCCCTCAAAATTAAAGCTTGAAAAGCCACAGTGCTTTGCAAAATATCACATTCAATTGTTAGTTAAAAAAAAAAAATGTTGGAGGTGACCTCAGGGCACCACAGGATAAAGACAAAGCACTGGTTGGCCTGGGGAACCAGCCTTGGGGTCCAGGCCAAGGCCTTGAGGCTCAGGCCTTTCTAATATGGCAGAAAAGTATTAAGAGAATCTTTTTTTTTTTTTAATCACCAATGTTTCTTAACTTTCTCAGGGGTACCAGGAGACTGGTTGGGATCCTGAGTAGGATTTAGTTCGTTAGGTCTGCTCTCCCTCAGAGGCCAAGCCTGGGCTGGGTATCAAAGAATAAAATTAAGAAGCTAATTATGAGGTGAAGAGAAGAGAGAGCATCTTTCAGTTAGACTACTTACCCTATGATTGCCTGGGAATCTCCCAACATGGTACAGATTGTGATGCATATCCTCTCCTGTGGTTGCCTGTGATCTCAGCTAGAACAAATACTGGGAGTAGTTATGTATTAGTTACAGAATAAGATTAGAATGAGGAATCACATTTAAAATTTGAAAGGACCGTTTGAACAACAGTTTAAACCACAGTTCTCCCTGTCATTTTCCAAAAGCAGGGGCCTCGTCAAGATTTGGTATTGCGTGAAGAAGGTATTGGATACTATCTTTCCTGAAGGAAAATTCAGGCCCTTTTTGCCACATGAAATAATGAGCACAGGATTCTTTGGGGGAAGAGGTGTAAAATTTTTAATATGCTGAAGCTTAGATAGAATTTAGTATTTTTCAAACTAAATTGCAACCCTTTAGAAATTAATAAAATCCATTTGGTAAACTGCAAACAGCACTTAAAAAAACAAACAAACAAACGACTTCAATGGCAGGTGTGATTCGAAGCTTTGCAGAGCATATCGGGAAAGGTCTATCTTGAATTCTCTGGTCTGGAGAGAGGTCACTCTTCAGGTCGCTGTTTGTCACAGGTTCAGAAAAATAGAGGAAGTTTAATACAGTGGTGACCAAATCTTTTTTACACATCTCACAGAATCTGCAAATAAACACACAGCCCATAGCCTCCTTTCCAGCAGAGGAACAAAAGGGCTCGGAGCAGTTTTTTAGAATATGAATTCTTTAAAAAAAAAAAAAAGGCTCCTATAGTCAAAGACTTAAGAAACGTTCTACACGCAGTCCTCTCAGAGATTCAGCATACATAATCCTGTAAAAGAATACAGTAAAGGCACCAGCTTAACTCTTTTTAACCAGATGTGTCCCACACATTTTTGACCTTGGGGCTCTTTACTAAACAACCTCTAATAACAGTTGCTCTACCCTAGACCAAGCCTTTGGCCTGACAGCTTCTCCCTTTGGCCCCGCTCAACTTATTACATCTCTCACTGTGACTGCAATCACACACAGGCCTTTACTCTGCAGTCCATAGTAGGTTCTCACCGTTATCCTACAGACACAGGAAGTCAGGTTTGGTAAATTATCTGCTCTACAGTTTGAGGACTTTAACATTGGAGACCCAATCATCACCACCGCATTTTGGCTTTTGTTTAGAGAAGGCTTTTCCACTCTTAAGTTGATTTCTACAGGTACTGTTTGTAGAATTATATTGAATTAAATCTAACTGTGGGTCAGTTGGTCACTGTGGGTGAAGTCTATTTATTGGCTTTAAAATTATTTTATGTTCTTTTTTCCTCTTTCTTGGGTGCTGTGCTGTGAAGCGTGACCCCAGCACCTGCCTGTATGCTGTGTGAACTCAACCATTCAGGCACTTTCTTTTTTTTAATGTTCAAATGAGACAAGCCACACTGGTCAGGGCACGTGGACTCTCCCTGGAGTTCATCAAGGAACTGAATTTATATATTGTTGCAAAACAGTCAACATTGCAGCCTGTCCGTTAGAAACAGGTGCCAGGAGAGGAAATGTTTAATATTTTCCACGTGGCACGGATTCTATCAGACAGTGTTCCCAGTCTGAGTCTATTTATGCAGTTAAATCATAGGTCTAGATTCTTCCTTTTGCCTCAGGAGTCTGGTTGCTGGCTCGCTGCCGGCTCCTCTTTAATTCTCTATCTTCCGTGTGGCCATGCATGCTGCTGTGCCAGCTGCTTACTTCTGAGTGAAAACCTAGTTCTGGTTCCCTCCAGTGTCAGCTGGTTTGGCTCTTTGTAAGCTACCTTTTCAATTAACCCTTCTCTGTCATTTCAGAAACCAATATGCTTTCCAGCAACTGGGCCGAGCAGGGTTTTCCATACTTGTTGACAGCATTAACTGTTTTCTGTACCTAGTAAGAACCCAGGAGACACATCCACCCACTCAGAGCCACCCTTGGCAGGAGACTTGAGGAACAACTCCCCCCAAGGCTGAGGAGAGTGGGGCCACTGCCCCAGCTTCTTTCTATTCAGCTTACTTAGCCTGCTCCCTCTCCTGACCCCCCCCCCGTTCCCATCTGCTCTTTGTTTTAATTTCTACTTATTTTCTTCCCTCACATTGAAATAATGCCAGACATGAATGCTTTTTAATCGATGGGCTCTAACCCTCATGTTAACAAATCCTGCACCCTCTGAAGCTTTAATTTGCTCACTTTAGCAATAAGTTATAGACAGTTGCCATGTGCCGGGTAGTTCTAGGCTCTAGAGAAAAAGTGAGACAGTCCTGCTTTGTGTTAATGAGGGGAGTAGATAATAAACAAAACAAAATATATAGAATGTTCGTGATAAGTGCTCAGGAGAAAATAATAAAGCCCTAAAGGTGGGAATTCTAGAGAGCTGAGATACTAGAGGGGGTGGCCAAGGAAGGCCTCTCTGAGAAGATGATATGAGGGTAGGGGAGAGCTGTGGGAGGGAAGCACGTTCCAGGCCAAGGGATGAGGCTGTGCCAAGGTCCTGGGGTAGGATATGCCTGGCAAGGTCAGTGTGGAGGGAGTTGCAGGGCTGCTATGAGGTACCCGGCATACAGATAGCACTTAATAAATAGTAGCTATAATTATGATAGTCACTCATCAGATGTTTGTAGTTTGATTGATGTAAACAGATGTAAAGTTACCTGGCCAATTAGACCCAAGTCTGTACCTTGGCCTCAAAAGGAATATTTTATTACAGCCCTGCAGACCCCTATGTGTGACCCCAGCAGGAATCCTATCAGCACCCCTAGCTTTTCTCCTTCAGTAGGGTCATCAGGCCATTGCCCAGCAAAAAAATAATAATAATAAAGTAAAATTTAAAATTTTTGCTGAGTGGATTTCCCTTGCCTACTACAGGGCAGGAGTGGGGTCCCGGGAGCAGCAGCAGCAGCCGCACCTGGGAGCTCATTAGAACTGCCAACTCTCAAGGCTGTACCCAGATCCGCTGAATCAGAAACCCTGGGTGGGGCTCAGCAACCGGCCAGGCTAATGGCGAACGAGCCCTCCAGGTGCTCCTAATGCATGCTAACGTTTCAGAGCCACTGCCTGGAGTTTCTGTTCACAAGGTCTCCCAGGGCTAGGGATGGCCTCACTAGTCACCTTGGTCACTTCCTTTGCTCTTCATGGAACTACTCAGAAAGACAGTTTGTGAGTTTATATTTCCTGAGATGCCCTAGAGGGTCTCTGGGTCTGTTTCTCCCCAGATCTCTAGAGGTAGCCCGTCCGCCCCTCCACACTGGTGTCACTGAATTCTGAATGAACACATTCCCAGTTGGGCTCTGAGACCCTCTCGGAGGGCTTCTTCTGTCCTGGTTCCTTCTTCCAGGACTTGCAAAAATGTCACAGACCACCTCTGAGAACTATTCTAAGTTTTGTTATTATGAAATTAAAAAAAAAAAACTTTCAAAACCACGATAAGCCAGCTTCATATTTTCTGAAAAGATGCCACATTAATTTCTCTCCCTGTCCCAGGAAGATGTTATTTTCCTATTTACTGTGAATCAGATAAAGCATGATGCTCCAGGAGACAAGGCCACTTCCAGGAACTTTTCTGGCATTGAATGGCAGGCAACATGACTTAACTTTTCCATTGGAAACGGTGTGGTTGACTTAGAGTAACCACCCCATCGGTCCTCCCTTGCAGTGATGCGGGGATTGGTGAGCTGGAGGGAGAAGAGGAAGGAGGAAATCTTTCAAAAATCTGATTTTGTTGCTTCTCAGTTTGAACCCTCTGGTAAACTCTGTTGACCTAAGCAACAGTTCTCAGGTTAATTCAACCCGGGGCTTCTGTTTAAAATGTAGACTCCCAAAACAAGTACTTGTAACGCAGGTGGTCCTTCACATTTGGGAGAAAGATAGAGTTTAAATTTTTTCACAGGAAAAAAGTTTCTTATAATGTGTGATTGCTACCTCTCAAGAACAATCTCTGACCATTTTCTTTTTGCTATTTAGGATAACATTTATTCTTATTTTTTGTAGTCTTTAATATATTTTCTAATTTTTATAAAACATCTTTTTTGTTCTATGTCTAATTTACTTAGAAATTTTATTAGAATGTCTGCTAAATTTTATAAAAATATTTTTATTGATATGAACAAAAATTCAGTTTGTTCATATAATAGATCATGTCGATAGATTTCCTGATATTGACTCACCCTTAATTCCTAAAATAAAGCCTGCATGGTCAAAGATGCTATTCTTTGGGTATATTGCTGGATTCCATGGAAGATAAAAATTGTTACATTTAAATTTTTTTCCAAAAATTATTTTTTATTAAGATAGTTTTAAAGAGTCAAATAGTTCCATAAAACTTATAATACAAAATAGTAGTCATTGCCTTGCCCTACTTACCCCTCAATTCTCACTCTCTAGAGGCCAACCATTTATAACTTTTTGCCGCGTCCAGCAAGTGGTAAATCCTGCCACGTCCAGTGCGGCCCTAGAAAATAATCCTGAATGGAAATGGTGGGAGATTGAGAAAAGAAAGAAGGCAGAAAGCTGGGATCAGAAGACCACTATCCACTGATGATGGAGTTAAGAGCTATTTTATTTTTGCAAGTTGCTTTTATATAAGAGCATACATTTACTGGCTAAAATGAGATTATCCCCACTCAGCCTCCACATCCTACTATAATCATTTACATTTCTATAGGGTAGCCCCCACCCCACACACCCTGCTATAATTGTTTGCATATCAACGCTGCATTGTTCTCCTATCAGTTCTCAGTTCCTCATTCTTGGGAGGATTCCTGGAGGTGAGGCAACCGTTGGTTGATCTCACAGATTGCAAGGACCTTGTCAAACTTGCAACCGACTCTCCACAACTTTTATATCTATTTCCACTGGCATTTGCTTTTCTATTTTGAAATGGCATGCTCGCACAGCTATTTCTTGATATTTCCGTTTTTGATTATCATGTAGAGACTTCTGACTATTGCATTATGGAATTTAGCTTTTTTACCCACAAAAACTCTACATAACACACACACACACACAAACATGTCCACAGGCATAGTCACACATATAGACACACTCTTCCCCATGCCATGTAATTATACCAATACTGATTGATTATATTCAGTATTCCCAACTAAGTTATGAACTATGTTTAAATTTACTTCTTGTACAACTTTTGGTTTTCTCATGTCAAAATTTTTCTCACTTTCTTAATTTTCCTATGTACCAGTCACTATTTCATACCCAAACTCTGACAGAATTAAAATCTCAATTCAGTACTTCCAAACATCAGATAGTCTATAAAATTTATTTTTGTCAAATACATATCCCATCTGGAGCCTTTTGTCCTGCTCTAGCCAGAACTGATAATTCTCGAAGCCTGCTGCACAGCTGTCATCCTAAGATCTCCCTTTTCCATCATCTCGGGGATTTCCTTCCTCCTTTTCCTGGGATCCTTATGTTTTTTCTTGCTTAACTCTCACATTTTGTTGGAATACATCCTTCAGTAGCTTCTGAGAAAGGTTATATGTAAGTTAAGTTTTTTGAGATCCTGAAGGTTCTGGGAAAAACTTTTATTTTGCCTTCAGATTTAGTGGTCTGTTTAGCTGGGTGTAGAACTCTAAACTGGAAATAAATTTTCTCTGAGAATTCAGAAGGCATTACTCTACTATTTTCTATAAAAAATTTACCATTCTCCCTCCCAATTCTCTCTCACTCCAATGAGAGCTTTATAATAATTTTTCCTTTCTTTCTCTCTTCCCTTCCTTGGACATTTGGAATCTCATTTATTTCTCCCTCTCTTTCTATCCACCAACAGTTGCTATTTTTTTTTCATTTAAGTGCCTATTCTCACCCCTCCCCGACTCAGATACTCCTCTCACAGCTTCATTTTGCTAGGGATGTATTTTGCTTTTTCTAACTGATTTTTTTTTCTGGCTGCTGGCCACTTATAAATGATATGGTATTTTATGTGTGAGCTCTTTAGGTCTCAGGGTAGGGCTGTTTATGAGTCCAAGTAGTAGGAGTCCCACAGATGGCAGAAGGTAAAGAAATCTCGGTGCCCACAGGCTGAATTATAGAAGCTGCCAGCACTCTGTGAGGTACCTGTAGGAAACCCCTCCCTCCAAACTTCTCACACTGCCTCAGCTGAAGGGTACAGGGCTCAATTCCCTTTTAGCTTCTTCTTGGGCTCACTGGGGTAAGAAAACCCAATGACAGCCTGATCCTCCCAGGATTTGCTGCCTTCCATTCTTTACTCTTGGCCTTTGATATGATTTTCTAGGCACTTGCTCAGCCCACTGGGAAAAAGAATCTCATGATTCTCTCTGCTTGGAGCCCACTGTAGCCTGAGGCCTCTACTCTCACCCAGCTACCCATAAGAGTTAGCAGCTGTTTGGCTCTGGAGAGGAAAGAAATGTTGGATTTGGGGTGGGAAAGATGGAAATGGCATCCAGATTGTCATATTCCCAGGATCTCCTTTCAGTCCCCATAAATTATTTTCATAGCCATTGTCATATAGGGAAACCAGATTAAAAGAGCAGAGTTGGAATGAATAGCTATCATCCTAGTTTGACAGATGAATACAAGTTCACCCCATTCCTGAACTTAAGGCTGGTCCATCTGGGAGAAAAATGCCAACTATCGTGGTCCTACACCACGATCAGCACCACTGCATGCAGAAATAAGGGAGAGTTACTGCATTTGCACTATGAAAAAAAGCAATCAAAATGGCTTAGAGTAAAAATGTCTTTCCTAACCCTATTTTATCTGATGAGATAGCCACCTGCAGTGAGCAATCACTGCCAGTTTCCCCCTAGAAAGTTTAAAGATCAGGCTGTTTCTGGAAAGGAAGATTGAGTGGGCATATTATTAACCTAAATGGAATTAGGTTTCTGTTTCAATAAAGATTCCCATTAAAACTGAAAGCAATACAGCTACAGCAGTGCAGCTATAGCTACCCACTGCCCGTAGGAAGGTGTTCTTAAATTACACCTGACTGTCCACCCCATTATCACTTTCCAAAAGGCAGTAACTTGAGGTGGACTTCTGTGGTCACAGTGTCCTTCAGGTGACAGCCTCAAAGGAATCCTAGCTTAAATGCAATCAATACTGGGTACATACATTACTCCTGTATCAGCACACAAGAGGCTGGCAATAATTAATCAACTAATTACGATATCAACATAATAAGTGACTTATTGACTGTTTTGTATTTTTATATTTAGTTACCGTGGAAGGATATGACTACCATATTTCACTCAAACTGTGCCCATCTAAAAGGGAAAATAGGCATCATTGTCCTCCTTGGACAGACATTGCCAGGGCCTGCTATGCTGGGGCAAGCAGCATTCAAAAGTCTTGGTTTCATTTGCCTATGTCAAGTCTAATGAAAATTTCAATTTTTCTCTTTTAAATGACTTAGGAAGGAGGTCACACAGTGAGTGGGCTGCAGCTAGCACTGAGATAGGCTGTTTTGAAAAAATGAATTCATTATCAGCCTTTACAATCAGAAAATTAACATAAAACTCTGATCACCCTGACCCATGACAACTGGCAGGACTGAATGGAGGCTGCCCTCTTTTGATGGGGCAAGTGTTCTTCCGACCCAATACTTCCTTATTTTATATTCAGCAACTTCTCTCATTTTCATCATCTGCCTGGCTGCTGACTTAGGAGTGCAGTCCAGTAGGAAGACTCACCAGAAGGTCACAGTTCTAGTCCCCACTGTACTGTACACATGCTGGGCAAGACATGCTGGGCAGCTAACATCAAAATTTTAAGACTTTATTACATGTAAGGGAACAGGGAACCAGGAGGTGAAAAGGCTTGCCCAAGGCCATTAGTCAAATGTTTTTTCTCATATACCTATGATGAAGATCCTAAATGCAGGGCATGGACAAAAGTGCTTCCATTGTTCAGAGGCAAAGAAGGCACCAGGAACTGAAGGTGTAGGTGGCAGGGTACCTATGAGACAGGATGCCTCCCTTGTTGACAGATGTGCCTAAAGGACAAACCTAATTCTCTTCCTATTTCCCCAGAGAAAGAAGGTTAATCACACCACTTCCTAGTTCCTCCATACCTGTTACTTTGAATCTAGACAAAAAGTTCTAAGAATCCCTCAGAGCCTCCATCCTGACTCTGGCTTGGAGAATCTCTGTCCAGATCAGAGTGCCAAGGAGAGTGACACATCCCAGACCCCACTTATTTAGTTGGGAGATCTTCCTGATAATTCAGAGATGTCACAAAGCCTCAGCATCTTCCTTTTGATTTGAATCTGCTCAACCCCCAGCAGGTAAAAACAACAGGTTTAATAGATATAAGATCACCTGAGGATCTTGTTAAAGTATGAATTATGATTCAGAAGGTCTAGGAATGAGCCTGAGATTCTGCATTCCTAACAAACTCCTTGATGAGGCTGAGGCTGCTTGTCCTAGGCCCACACTTTCGGTAGAGAGAGGCTTTTAGATAACTCCTATCACAGCTATATCTTACTCTTCTTTCTGGGGATCTTGCCTGTTTTCTCAGCCTTATCTTTTGTTTTTCTTCTATCCTTCTTTTCCTTTCTTCATCCGTCCTTCTTCTTGGCCAACTCATTATTCTTATCAGGCATCCCTCCTGAATCCCAACCTTCCTCCATTCAAGGATTAAGAAACTCACATTCTTTTTCCCTCAGAAATCATCTCCCTCCCTCCTCTCCTCAGTAGTGCCAGAAAAATAAAGGTTACCATTTATTGGCAAGTGTGTGCCAAGCACTGTTCCAAGTGTGTTGCCTATATTATTTAATGGTCACAATTCTACAAAGTACATATTATTATTATCATTTTGGAAATGAGAAAATTGAGACTTGAGCGGTCAAAGAAACTTTGTCCTCAATTAGGAAGTATTGAGCTGAGATTAGAATTTGGATCTATCTAATGCCAAAGTCTAAAATTTTTATACTACCTTATGCTCATCTAAGGTAAAATGGTCTAGAAGTCAGCTAGTAGGAGTGGGTTGATAAAAAGGGAATGAAGTCCCCCAAGCATCACTCTAGTTATGCATACTGTACAGTTTCTGAACCCTTCTTAAGCAAATGCCCTTTGGTACAGCTTGACATATCAATAATAAGAGCTGTTTTAGGAATGTCCAGATTAGCTGGGGAAAGGGGCAGAATTCCAAAGAACAGTTTCCAAATATTAAAACCCAAACTTGCCAATATTTTCAGTGTAACTCTTTAATTAGGCCCATAACTATGCACATAGAGCCTATTACCAAAAAAGAGATTCCTACCATTAGCCAATCACTCAACCACATAAAGTCTAAAGGATGGTGCCGTGTCTCCTATCAGTCCACATAGGGTCCTCCTTGGATAGGTAGCCAGTTAGTTCCCTTCTCTCTCCCTAGTTTATCTTCCTGACTCTACCTCTAGCATCCCCTTGGCCTGTTAGTATTCTCTACCCTGCTATCAAGAGCCTACCTAAGTGTCTTGGCTTCCAACCTGGGAGCCTATACCTAATCATCAAACTTTTGTGTCTTTCAGATTCCTCAAACTGCAGCATCTACAAGATTTAAAAAAAAAATCTTGCTTATATTGGCCATTTTCTTACCCTGACTTTTTTGAGGTGTACCCCCCCCCAAAAGTCTCCTTTTAATTCTTCCTAAAGATCCCATAAAGTGTGTGGGGAAGAGAAAAGACAAGAGGTAGAGATGAAGAAAATTCTATCTTGACACAAAAATATTTAAAAGGTCTATATTCACTCAAAAGGGGAAAATCAGAATTTTAAAACATGGACTGGACAAAGAAATTGGAGCAGTGTGGTGTAGGGGAAGGAGTCTTGGCTCAGGAGCCATGAGATTTGAGTTCTAAATCTGTCTTTACCACTAACTGTCTATGCAATCTTGGATCAGCTGTATCATTTTCTCAATACCAGTTTCTTCATCTTTAAAGTGAAGGGATTGGATTGAATGATTACTAAGATTCATCTGATCTACACTTTTTAGTGTTTCCCTAGCATCTAAAATAAAATGAACCAGAAAGTTTTTGTGAAATAATGATTCTTTTAACCAGAAACAGACACAAATTAGGTTGAGTCAATACATAAAAACAGGAAGAAAAAGAAGTGATGAATAATGATAAATGAATAATAATGATAAGAATAAAAGACTAAAAAAATTAATTAAAGACAAAAATCTGATTGGATAGTTGTCCTTTTTAAAAAGATTTTAAATTCTTTACCAAGTGGCCACCTACTATCCATAATTATCAGTTACTTATAAAATAGTCATTGCAGCAAGACATGTTCTATTTTATAGCATATGACCATTTAAAAAGCATTTTCCAATAATCATTGAATTATAAGGTCAACCACCAACATTTTTATTCTAAACAATGATAGGTAGATCAGAAATAAAATTAGGTCAACATAAATAGTTTCCTTCCTGGCAGGTTATAGAATTTAACATACATGGTATTTTCCATCTTTGAAGTTAACATGTAATTATGTTTGCTTTACACAAACTCATCTGCCTCCAAATATTTCAAACTGAAAAAGAGAAAAACAAAGCCTGCCTGGAGCTACCTCTCCCTTTATGCATTTATGGGGTCAGAAAAGACAATTGCTGGGGCATAGCCTTAGCTGGACTCCGAGCGTATGTTTTGGGGGAGACCCACCTCCCAATAATATAAGGGCAAATACAATATCTCTCTCTGTTTAAAAGTTATCTGAATCAGTAAAAATATATCAGTCAGTCTGCATGTATACCACCTTCCTTAGTGCTATTTGCATCTAGCCGTTAGAAACCCAACCTTCCTAAAAGTTATATCACGTATCTTCTGTGAATGAACCTTCTTCAGCCCAGATCATTTGTGCAGGAGGATAACTCTACTTTGGGGGCAGCTGAACATGAGGACATTTTCTGTAATGATGCATTGGTTTAAAATTCATCTCAGTATCTTCCTTCTTCAGCCCCATCCTAGTTTCAGGTACCCATGGCCTCATTGCCAAAAAATCACAATTGAAAACAATATTTTAATTCTTTTCCCTAGATTCCCCTAGCCTGACTTTCATTTATCAGGGACAGAATCCTTCATTTAATAGTAGCTATTACCTTGGAAAACCTGATTCTACCATTTTGTATCCATCGTGTTCCCAGGTGAGGGAAATGAAAGGCACCAAGGAGTCTGGAATGTCAGGATCCTTAAGTACATCAAAAGACAAGTTTGATGGAAAATCTGAACTCTTCCCATCTTCTACTAGCCACTAGGACCTACTTACTTTTTATCGTTATCAAGAACAATTGTAAAATATGGCTAAAGATGTAGACTGTACATTGACCTAAGCTAATTTGACCATTCAGTAATTATTGGTTCCTGTGGTAAATACCTGGGGTTAGGGGAAGGTGGAACCTCTTATATCCCTTTCCTGTACCACCTCACCCACAAGCAGTTTGTTATGATGAAAGCTAGTCTTAGGCCAATTTCTGCCACACATAGGAACTTTCATTAGCAAGCAAGCACAAAACCATCATTGAACCCATCCTTTAATCTTGGTCAAGTTCCCACACTCAGATACTAACAAGCATCTTACATGAGAAGGAAGCAGATACCCCAGTATTCTGACAGCTGCTTATTGCACTTCTAGCAGGATCGGGCAGCAAAGCCCTCCATGTAGTGAAAGGAGGCAGGGCCAGATGGATTTCTGGATCTAGGGCACCGCCCCAATGTGTAAGGCTCATGGGCTTGCTGGAAAAGTACACTATTCCTATGTAAGGATAGCAGAACCTAGTATACAGTTTTCTATTCAAACTCATACCTTAAAGACTATTTAGCTAATAAAAAAAGCCTTTCTTATAACACTTATGCTAATCCACACACTGTCTGGATTAGATATCTATAACAATATTTATAATGCTTACATAACCATTTCTAAATCGTGGTTTCCTGATTAGTTTCCTTCACAAACTATCTATGACCCCTAGAGTGAAGATTAGAGTAACCTTACACATGCGCATCATGTTTACAATAAATTATTTTAAATGAGCAAAGAGACAACTCTCTGACATATCCTACCTATAAATTTGACATCTGAAACCCCTCCACCACTCCCATTCATCATATTGCAGGAGAAATTATGGAAATATGCAAATAAAATAAGACCATTCTTTTGAGTTTGCATCTCAGCTCCATGTCCTGCCATTACAGAAAGTATATTTGAATATAGAACAGAAAAAGGAAGGCACGTGAAAACAAGGTGGGAAAAGAAATGACCTGGGGACCTAGGAAGTTGTTTTAGCTTGTAAATTGTCTTAGCAATGCAGTTTACTAAAAAGGACCCTGAGAGATGGGACGGGTGAAGAGATGGGAGATAGATGGGGAAGGGGGCATTCTCCCACACAGGCAACCTCTCTGCAAAAGGAGGAGCCCATGCCACATCCACTTCTTAGAGGAGGGATTTCTTTTCTGGGCTTTTCTGGACTCTGAGCTTATTAACAGTGGCTTGTGGAGCCATTACTCAGGTAAAGAAGAGAGTGAAAGAGGTCATTGAGCAGACACTTCCCTCATCTGTTTATCAAAGAAACTGAGTTCTTTACCAGAGCCAATTACCTTCGCAGACAACTCAGACCATTGTTCTCTAGGGCAGGACAATGATTCACTTGATCAGTAACCTACTGCTTTATCTGTTATAAAAACTCATTCCTCACCCTTTTCTACTCATCACGGACATTTGTTTTGGACAAGTTAATAGATTAAAAGAGCAGTGTAATTTTATTTGGCGAAATGTCCAGGAACACTTTCAGTGCTATTCACTACTATTTTATTTATCAGTTATCAGTATTGAGCTTCCGTTGATGAACAGAAAGTAATAAAGTAGGAAGAACAATGGAACAACAACAAAAAAGAGACCTGGATTCTTGTCCCATTTTTACCACTTTACTAAATGTGTGGCAGCCTGGTCCCTTCTCTGAATTGAGACCAGACCAGGTGACCTCTAAGGTCTCTTCAGGGTACAGAATTCATTTCTTTAACAATCATTTATTGAGCATCTCTTACACATGAAGCACTGTTGTGGGCTGTATTTAGAGGATACAATAGTGAATTAAAAAAAAATCCTTAACCTAACGGGATCCACATTCTAGCGGGAGATGAGAAATAATAAATAAATAATAAAATAAATACACTATATGTCACATTATATGGTAACTGCTATGGAGGAAAATGAAGTAGAATAAGAGGGATAGGGTGCCAAGGGAACAGTGGAGATCGGCGAGGGTGGGCCAGAGGGGTCTGGGTTAGGGAGGCATGTAGGGCTTATGGGCATGCACAGTCTTTGATCTGTACCCTGGAAACATGGGCAACCACTGGGAAATTTTTTATCTGAGAACTGCCGTAGTCTGACTTTTGCTGGAACAGGATCTCTCTTGCTGTTGATGGCAGAGGTTAAAGTCTACAAACAGGCTGGAAATGATGGAGGCTTGGACCAGACTGATAATTGTAGAGGTGGTAAAAAGTGATCAGGTCCTAGATTTATCCATAAGACAGAACCAACAGAGTTATAAGGGAAAGGAGTCAAAGACAGCCCCAGGATTTTTCCAGTTGGAAGAATGTAGGATTTTTACTATTGGTTACTGGTGGTACAAAGGAGTGGAATTAAGTTGGGCTTGGACATATTAAGGACAAGTTGCCTATTGCCGTCCAAGAGGAGATGTTAAGTAGCCTGTTGTACATGTAAGTCTGAAATTCAAGAGAGGTTTAGGATAGAGTATATATGGCAGGCCCTAACAGTGTCTTGCCCGTATCTATTTGGCATACTCTGGAGGTCACCTTCAGCTTGGTAATAGTTGTCACACCTGCTGTGGTAGAAAGACCTCTAAGGTAGCCCCTATGATTCCTGCTTCTTGGTGTTCTCACTCTTATGGGATGCCCTTCTTCATAAGTAAGTATGGGACCTGTGACTTGAGTAGTATAGAGCAAAGGTGGCAGGGTATATGTCATTACCTGCACATGACTATGTGATTATGTTTCATAAAACTGCAGGACCCATCTTGCTAGAGAGTCTTTTTTTCCCTTCTAAGGAAGGAAGTAGCCACATTGGGCAATCTCAAGTAGCAAAGAATGGTGGGTATCCTCTAGCAGCTAAGGGTGGCCTCTGGCCAACAGCCAACAAAGAACTAAAGCTCTCATTCTACAGCCACAAGGAATTGCATACTTCCTACAAGCATGTGAGTAAGGAACTGGATCCAGAAGCTTTCCCTAGTCATAAGACTGTTCTCAGTTTGTGCAGTGCAGAAGTGCAAGGGGTTTAATGTCCCCAGGAGAAACCTTCACCCAGTGAGTAATAGGAGCTGGTGGACAAATACCCCAGCTTCCTTTGCCCTGGGTGGAACAAATCTGAAGTGTGTAGTAAAGATTCCAGCACAAATAGAACAAAGGAACAGATGAGAAAGTGTTCTGACACAGATGCACACTTGAATGGATAACCGATTGTTTAAAGGGTGGCACTAAGGTGTAGGGAAAAGTGGCCATTTAAAAAAATGATGTTAGGTCTGCAAGATATTCATATGGCAAAAGTAAAACTTGACCCTAGATCACTCTATACACAAAAATTAATTCAAGTGGATTGTAGATTCACATTTGAAAAATAAAACTAAAGATTCTAGATGAAAACACAAAAGGATAACTTCATATCCTTGGTGCTAGGCAAAGATTTCTTAATCAGGATTGTGAAGCACTAACTATAAAGGAAATGATTGACAAATTGGACAACCTAAAATTAGGAATGCTATACATCAAAAGACACCATTAGCAGTACATACCACAGGGATGCAGACATTATTTGTGACACATATAACAATGAGCTTGTATCTAAGTTATATTAAGACCTACAAATCAGTAAGTGAAAACTGACAACATAATAGAAAAGTGGGCAAAATCCTTGAATAGGCACTTCACAAAGAAGAAATTCAAATGGCTGAAAATATATGAAAGGAGCTTAATCTCATTAGTCATCAGGGAAGACAAATGAGATATCACTATATACTCACCAAAGGACTAAAGTTTAAAAAGATGTAAAACACTGAATGTTAGCTAAGATATAGAACACCAGGTACAACTACTTCAGAAAACTATCAATATCTACTAAAGCTGAACAAAAACATATACTGTGATACAGCTGTTTCACTCCAAGGTGTAAACCCAAGAGAAATGAATGCATTTAGTCACAAATAGACCACGGGCAAGGATGTTTTTGGCAGAATTATTTTCAATAGCCAAAAAAATGTATATAAGGCACATGTCATTAAGAGCAGAACAGGTTGGGTTGTTCTATTCACACAATGAAACATTACTCAGCACCAAAAATGAACAAATGACTGCCACGCACACCACCGATGAGTCCCACAAGTGCAACAGTGAGCAAAAGAAGCCTTTGGGGGAGAGGATGAGGAATAGAACAAAAAACCTCAACTTTATCTAAAAATTTTTCTTCATTTGACATAAAACTATGTCTAAACAAAAGTGAAAAATTGCCAACATTTGTTAATTCTGAGAAATGGGAAATCAGGTTCTTGTTACATTAGTCTTTGCACTTCCTAGAATTTAAAAAACATATACCTTCCTCAAAAAACAAAAACAAGCCAACATATGGTACATGAGCAGAAGTAGTAAGAATGTCCACACTAAGGCCTATTTTTTCTCTCTGCTAAAGTCCTTATTTTTTATACCACACAGTTTAATACCTAATTACTGATTGTTTTACACATTATTTTTGCAACCTAAGCTAGATTATAAATTCAGGTCACAGACTGAGTTACATTTCTCCAATACTCCCCTGTGGCTCCTTGTATAGTGAAAGGCACATCTTGAAATAATCAATAAATACTTGAGTGCTTTATAATTGATTGGCAGAAATAGCTTTGCTTTTCTCAGGCAGGACATTTATTTAACTTTCATGCCAGTTTCTCCAATTGTGTGTATTCTTTCCTGTGTATTTTTATATCTAGCCTCATATTTCCCTAAGGTTTTGCTATAACAGATTTCAAAAAATATTTATTGAACAAATAAATTAATTTTAGGGGGATTTACACACAAACTCAGATATTTTCCCCATCTGATACATACAAAAAAAAATTTAAGCTGCATCTTTTCACTGGCTGTTGAGCCTGGCCAAATGATAATATTGCCATAGAAATAACACTTTAAAGTGTTGTTAGTCACTTACACTTTAGCATGAACAAAGAAACTAAAACTAAGTTCTAATAGTAGTAATTTTTAGCCCTTGGAATCTGACAGAGGACAACTGTCAAGGACCGCTCAGAAAGAGGAAACTCGAAGACACACAAAATAAAAATGGCTCCTTTTCAATTTTGTGTAAAGCTCCAGAAGGTTGGTAAGCAAAATTATAAAGTTTAAACAACCGAATTTACTGTCATTGTTTATGTTATTTCACCGCATCGATCTGAAAAGCAGCCAGCCAATCATCACTAAAGCTCTTTGATGGGGTTTATATATTCAAAGTGTTGACTCTTGGAATGTTTATTCTACACCTACATGACCTGCCTAATGGTGCCTGGCCCATACCCTCTTCAGCCTTTTCAGGGCTGGGGCTAGGAGCTACCAGTCAGAAAGAAGGCAGAGCCAGAGAGCCGTTGAGGTTGTACGCTGAGCCTCTGCCGAATCCCTGGAGAAGCTTGCATGGGAGGCTGTGTCAACATCATAAGCATTTGTCACCCCGTAGCTGCCTCCACTCATGGCAATGCCCTAGCAGCAGCTGCAGCTCAGCCTCTGGGCCCCAGGTTCAGACACTGTCTAGATGATGCAAGCCTGTTAAGGGCCTGGAAAAGTAAGGGCTTATCTTGACACAAGAAGCTTCACCAAATTGGATAAGAAAAGCAAAATCATAGGATCCTCAAAACCAGTGTGTATTTGGGGAACTCATTTATAAACAAAATATCCCTGAGAACATGGATTCTGTGGCACCCCTCATACTTTAGATGACTCAGGGATATAAATACCAATTGCCTTCTTTGTTAATCAAGAGTGAATTAACCATATTCCTGTCAATAACTGTTTAATTCTCATTTAATCATGAGGAAACAATTAGGCAAATCCAAATTAAAGGGTGTTCTACAAAACAACTGGCTCCAATTTGGCAAGCAATTGAGAGCATTTCTGGGAGGAGTAGGACTGGGCTAGTGCTATTGGGCACAAGGGAATGGACACCTAATTGTCTGCCCTCAAAGAGCTTACAGGAGGATTTCTAATGTACACACACAACAAAACATGAAGTACCATTCTCGGGAAGAGCAAATACTTTCAGATACTGTGTCGACTAAAACCATCCCCTAAAATGATTGGCATTACAATATGAGACTTGATGGCAAGGCCACCTTAACTCATGGGTAATGCTATCACAGTCATCTTTACCAATTTTGTGCCATGAATTCTTTAAAATGTCATTGTTATAAAAGATAATGATAATAATAACAAAACAATAAGACTGGGTAACTGTTCTAAATTAAAGATGAGAGATGTGGCCACTGAAAGCCATGTATAATTGTTGGCCAGATCCTGACTTAGAAGAAAAAAAGGTACAAAGGACATTATCAAAATGATGTGAAAATTTGAACTTGAACTGTATATTAAATAATAGCATTTTATCAATGCTAACCTTTCTGAGCATTGTGCTGATTGTACCGTTATTATATAGAAATATATGGAGTATGGATTTCTTAGGAGATACACACTGAAGAAAGCAGGCTTTTAGTTTTAGGAGGTCTGTAATTTCAGTCTCTGAGCCTGTTTCCTCATCTGCAAAGCAGAGACTATAATGCCTGCTTCACAGGGTTGGTGAGGATTCAATGTGAGGATTCAATGTGTGTGTGAGTGAATGGTATACAGCACCATTACTGGGACTTTGCTATCAATTAGTGGAGGGCAGTCTGATGAAGCCTGTGGACGCCTCTCAGTATAATATTTTTAAATGCAGAAAAATTAAATTCATGTTATTATGTACCACTATATCAATTATTGAAAAAAGCTATCAAAATGTTTTCGAAACCAAATTTATAATGTAATTAATATGTGTTTCTTAGTTAATGCATTAAATAACAAGATCTAGCAGTGGCCTAATAAATACCCAAATTTTGAAGTTGTGAGAACATCCATGATTTTTGAGATCAGATTTGACTTATCTATATAGTCACTGTCAGCAGTGCTTTATGAGCCCTAAAAATGTTTTGATTTTTTTAAGTCCAAAAAAACCCCATGAATTTTATTTAGTTTAGAGAAAATGCGAGTGTGTGTGTGTGTGTGTGTGTGTGCGCGCGCGCGCATGTGCGTGTGTTCGTCTTTACACTGATACAGTAGCAAAATAAAATTTTCATGGAGCAAGGTACCCACAAAGGCAAAGGTGCTAGCGCCTATATGAAAATCATAATGTGGGCCTATTCAAGATACCTGCAACGACCAAAATGTGATAAGAAAATATTCATGATTTCTGTTGGGACCACGAAGGCACAGGTTCTGCTATATTGCTAAGGCTTGTTGCCTACATTCATAATTGAAGAAAATACTAAATTGAGTAGAAGAAGCCAGACCCCCGAACAGGTCTGAGGCCTGTTTGCCAGGGAGAAGGGAAGCATGGGAATGGGGAGGCCACTAGTGTGGTGGCAATAGAAGGGCTGGGTCCTAATCTGAACCTTGATGTATTCGGGCAGGTAGAGAAGGAGGGAGGTGGTTGGGGAAAGCTGCATAAATAAGAATACAAAACAGAACACTAGAGTAGAAATGCATTCTCTTTTTGCATTTTTTTCGCTTGCGAAGAGTGCAACCTAATAGAATGCGAAAATAGAAATAAGCACAGTGTCTGGTGTTTAGGGAGATCAGTAGGATGATGCGAGTGAGTGACACAATTGAAAGACAGCTTGTGGAGAGCACTGAAGGCCAGAGAGCTCTCGTCTAATCCAAAGATTGATGGACAGTCACCGTGGGTTCCTTAGCAGCAGAATGGTGAGTAGACAGTAATACTTTAAGAAAAGCCCATCAACTCAGCCAGCAATTTTAATGTTTTAAAAAGTTCAAATCCTATTTCAATTTTATTTTTCTTTTTGGCAAGGCTGGGGCACAGACCCTGGAGACGAAGCAGTTTCTCTTTAAGTGTGTTGTTGCCAAGTGAGGCTGACCTGCCAGAGAATGCACCCTGCAGTATGGTAGGAACTGGCACAGGCATTCTGAATTGTTCAGGTGGAATGTGGAGTCTACTTGACATTTGTTAAAGCAATGCCAGGGATTTTTCCCTTTCAGCGAGTATGAGTTTCCTATGGGCTAGAAAAAAATAGTTTTTCAGCCATCACTGCAGAATCAGCAGGAAACAAGCCTCATTCTTCCCGTTCCTCTTACTTTCCTGCTTTGCCACAATTTGCCTCCAGCAAGACCCTTTGCCCTCTGAAAGCCCAGAGACAGCTTACGCATGGATTGGAGCAGCACTGTCCTGTACCTCCTTGCAGATGCCCTCTGAGGGCAGGAGCCATCTCCCTTTAGCCTTGGTTTAGTAGCCCACCTGGGACTTAGTTCACAGCCAAATTCAGCACATCCTGAGATCCTGTCAGGGTGGGGGCTACCAGGGCAGAAACTGTTTGAAGGTTCTTCTGCCCAAGCAACTTGCTCCACAGAGCAGATTTATTTTATACTGATAAAATCCATACACTTGGTAATTACCTAGACTGGGGGGAAAGTACCAATAAATCATTTGGCACATAAAATAGAATTTAAAGAATAGAGCAGAGAGAAGAAATCTGAGAATTTTCCTCCACATATTCTAAACCAGTATTTGCTTACAATGACCCTCCATCTGTATCTTCTGCCCAAACCTGGCTTGTTCAGCTCCAGAGCCACATTTTAATCATGACCTTCAGTGCCTCCTATTTGCCCTCTGTAAAACCATTCAGCACGGGAGTATCAGCCCTTTGTGAGCCAGCCCCACTGAAATTCCCTACTCACATCCCATACACCAGCCACACACAGCAACTCCCTTGTAGCTCTCCAAAGGCCCTGTGCTCTCTTGGGCCTCTATGCCTTGACACGTTTACTGTTCTTCCTGCCTGGAACACCTTCTGCTCAGCCTTCCTGCCTGGCTCACTTCGAATCATCCTCCAGAACACAACTCATGTACCATCTCTTTATGGTATTCCTAACCACCACGCTTGGTGAGGTGCTTGTCTATGCCTTGCCATAGTCACTATGGCTGTCTGACCATTGTACTTAACGATTGTCTCATCTTTTCCACACTAGATTTGGTGGGGATCTGGGCCTTTCATCCTAGTTCAGGTCCTTGTTATCTCTTCCCTGGACTTCTGCAGGCAATTTCATAATAGGTCTTGCAGCTTCCAACAAACCTCTCTCTTCTCATTTTCCCCCTATTTTCCACCTTCTGAGTCATAGCTCTAAATGATTTAGTTCTCCCCTTATTCTTTTTCAATAATCTTCTATGGCTCCTCATTGCCCTACTCTATGGCCCCCAGGCATTCAAGGCACATTCCCACTGGACCCCAAATTTCTCCTCCATGTTCTTCTTCCACCATTTCAAGCCAAACAGCCTAAGCCACAGTCAGGACGGTTCTCAAGGAAGTCACAAAATTTCTCTCTTCCACTTTGACACATGCGGTTTCTTCCTCCCCCATACCTGCCAAGCAAACCCCAGGGGCAATGTTACCAGTCGATGTCTCTCAGCTCCTAAGCCAGAATTCATCCCTCTCTTCAGGGATCTGGTGACTCAGTCCAGTTCTGCTCAACTGTTCTTTTTGCCAGAGGCTGAGCTCCTGACCAGAAATTTTAGCTGCACCAGCAGGTGGCAGCTAGAATTTGTTGAGTTGTCTTTGGCCTTGTACTCTGAACCTGAGGTGAGCCCAGATAGCACAAGCAGCAATGACTACTACCCTGCAACACAACACAAGATAGATTCACAACACACCATGATGGCCCTTCAGCAAAGGTGGGCGATCTGTCCTGAGCTCTGGCCAAGTGCTCCCTTCCTCTATGTCACTGTTCTTCTGTCCTGACACCATCCAGAATGGACAGGGGGGCCTCCTTGGTACTCTGTTGCATGCCCATCACAAACCCTACTAGCCCCAGAGCATGAACGACCACTGGCTTTGATGCAGGCAGCCTTCCTGGATGCTTCTTTCTACGGTTCAGTCACTTGGGCTACTGTAATGAAGCACTGTAGACTGGGTGGCCTGTACAGGCATATTTCAGAGATACTGCAAGTTCCGTTCCAGACCGCTGCAATATGTGAAACTGCAATAAAGTGAATAGTAATCTTTTTGCTGGTGGAGGGTCTTGCCTTCAATTTGTAAAAAACATAACACCCGAAGTGCAATAAAGCCAAGAACAATAAAATGAATTGTGCCTATAGAAGCAGAAATCTATTGCTCATGGAGGCTAAAATCCAAGATCAGGGCGCCAGCATGCTCGGGTTCTGGTGTGGGCCCTCTTCTGGCTTGCAGACTGCCTATCTTCTCATTGTATTTTCACATAGCAGAAGGGGAAAGGGGGCTTTCTCAGGCCTCTTTTATAAGGGCAATAATCCCATTCATGAGGACTCCATTCTCACAACCTAATTACCTCCTAGTGGCCCCACAGAGACATCTCTGGGTCTAGTTCCGCTTCAGAGAAGCCCAGACTCATCTAGTTTTTTCTATTCTCTGGGTACCTTGCTTCACAGGGGAGCCCAGTGTTTCCAGCTTCCACTGCCCTCCCTTCCAAGAAAGCTGGCCGGGTCTGATGAACCCAGTACACTGCCCAGGGTCATGTCCCAGACCTTTAGCCTGCAGAGCGGGACAAACCCAGGCATGTCCCAGGAACCTCATGGACTCTGAAGCAGAAAGACAGTACTAAAAATCAATATGCTAGGAAGTATTGCTAAATATTATATCTCTACAAGTACAACTGAACATTCCTGCTATGCAGAGGCATGAGGACTTCCTGACTATGTATCTCCATGGTTCCATTTGCATATTTATACCTGGCAGCTCTCAGCCTTAAACACAGATTATTTGAGTCATTTTGGGGTTTGGATCCCCATTATTGGAGGGTCACTTTTTTTTTTTTAAGTTTGGGTAGATGTCTTACTATTAAAGAGAATGCTGAGATAATATCACTCATTATTTATTCCAAGGAGTCCAATAGGTGTGAGAACCAAGTTGGCTTAGACACTTTCAACTCCCCACTTTGTGTACAGCATTGCAGTGAACCCCCTCGTGTACAGAGATAAAGTCACGGATAGGGTGATAAAGCCTAGCGCTGGAGTTCCTCGCCTTCCCTAGGGCCTTTCCAAAGCTTCATACCTAATTTTATATTCATCTTCTGTATTCTTTTTCGTAAATTCACCTAAATTATATAAACTTCAAGGCCCACAGTCCTTGATCAACCCCTGCTCCTATATCCTTTTAAATTATGTGAGAATTTCTAAAGAACCTATACCATGAATGGAATTGCTGGGTCATGAGGTATCTATATACTTAATTTGATTAGCTAGTGTCAGATTCTCCAACCTGTGCTCTCACCGGCAGCAAAAGGAATCTCTGTCCCCACACCCCTCCCAGTACTTGGTGTTATCTGGCTTTCTAACGTTGCCAGGCTAGTATCTGTATACCTGACCACTTAACATACCTTGGAATATAAGGTGATCTCTCCTTATTGTTTGGTTTGCATTTCTCTGATTACTAATGAGCAGAGCATGTACTTGTAAAGCTTTTGGGTTTCCCTTTTGTAAACTGTCTGCTTATATATTTAACCCATTTTTCTTTTGGCATACTATCTTTTCTTTTTGAATTTCAGAAGTCCCTTGGGGCAGGCTCAAAGCAGAGGGACTGGAGAGCTACTCTCTCCAGTTTTGGGAGACTCTAGGGCTCTGTGACAGGAATTGGAGGGCCATGCCCATTGACTGAGCTCAATCTCCTCTGAGCTTCTTTCCCTTGGCTTGAAATTCCTCTCCTTCGTCACCTATGACTGTTCATAGATTCAATATTTTGCAATTTGGACTCATTATGACCCAATGTGGCCTTGGCTCTTCCTTTCTTGTTTCTACACATCCTACTAAGCCTTTTATTCTTGACATTTCCATGTTCAAATTTCCAAGAAAGAAATGGGATTGAACCCAGCTTTTGCATGTGTGTGTGTGCCAAGTTAGAAAACGAATTGCCGAGCGGCCTGTTGATTAGGTGCCCGCCCTGAATCAATCGGCTCTAGGGGCGCAGTAAGACAGGGCAAAGCATAATCACCTAAAGTTGCTCCTTTGGGTTTCCCCTAGCAGCATTAGTGGAAATGACAGAGAAAGTGAATAACTTGTTTACCTTGGAGAAAGACACACATATATAATTAACCTTATGCTGTAATAAGACTAAGAGCCAAATTCACTGGTCAAGCTTGGCAGCACAGATGGTGGGAGAAGGACCCATAACCAGGTAGGATTAGGGCTGGGGAACCTCTTGTCAGCAGGGGCCACTCTCCCAGGGATAGCCAGGTGGGTAATAATATCTGGAGTGACTGGCAGCTTTGGGCTGTGTGTTGTATCCAAAGGGGTTCATAGCAACCAACTTGGCAGAATGGTTTGGTTCTGAGTGATGGAATATACCATACCAGGGGTTGGCCCTGGTCCTACTCGGCAGGTGGGGGAGGGGCGAGTGGTGTCAAAAAGAGCAAGGCAGGGTCTCTAAGTTGTCTGAAGTTCAGAGCAAATCTCGAATCTCAGTGGCGAAATGGAATGCTAAGCAGACACCCAAGATAGAGGCTCACTCTTATGGAGTGTGCATGGGCTTTGTGTGTGTAAAGGAGAACACTGATACAACTCCAGGGACACGTATCGGCCATGATAACACAAAAGATCAGTAGTGGCACAAATAACTTGAGACCCCCACCTACAAATTGGCCTAGGCTCCCGATCAGTGTGGAGTGGGTCAGCCGTGCAGGGCACCCATGTTCAGAGCTGAGAGGCTAGAGAAGCTGGGAGCAGAGAGAAGTTTGTGAGGAATCAGGGATGGCTCTTCAAGTGACCTTGATATAAGTATGTATCTGAAACAAAGAGAGAAAAGTGAAGTATCCTTTTTGGTCAGTGGAATCAAAAAGTTCTGGAGCCCACCTGACATCTTCCCCTTGGTCTCAAAATTACCTACATAGCTAAGCAGGTTGTAATGAATCCAGAAGGTAAATTACTTCCTGTTATAACCCATAGACTATGGTCTACCTGGGAAGGCAGCTAGTAGACCAAATCCCCCTGAGAGTTCATAAGAACTTGTGAGGAGGAAAGCCCTGTAGGGCTAAGCTACTCTCCCCTTCATTTCTGAAGAGCAGGGCCTCGTGGGCCTTTTTAATTGCTCTTGAAAAGTCTAAGCTGCTTCTGTTACTTCCATTAGTTCACCATGAAAAAATTATTCAGGTGGTTGCCCCAAATGCTTTAACTACCTTTATCTGAGTCAACAGCAGAAGTTTGGCTAATTAGCAAAATGAATGATAAAATGGTTTCTGTTGGCAAAATTAGCAATCTGTTCATTAACATAAAGGATGTTCAAACCAGGCTTATACTATTGAACCTAATGGCGTTCAAGATAAGCAGAATGGCTAAAACATTAGGGCCCCTCTTTACTCTTACCTAAGCTGAGTGTATATGATTCTAGTCAGCCCTTCCTCCACTGGTCGCCTTTCAGAATGGCTTCAGAGGCATGATTCAGAACTTACCTTCTGCTCAGTCATGAATTTAGACAATTTTGGCTGCCTGATGCTAACTAAAATCTGGTCTTTGGAACACTGTCCTGTAACTCTCAAGAGGAAACTTTCGTGTAACATGTGGACTCCTAAAAGTCAGAAGGCTGAAACTTCTCGGCACTTACAGAACCAGCTGCTTGAACACTTTTTGGATCTTCTAATAAATATGTATGTGTCACAGCACATGGTCTGAGACCTGCTTTCGATACTATACCATAGTGGTGCAGTGAGGAGATGGGGTTAATCAGATCCTGCCACATCTTGGCCAGAAACAGGCAACCTCAGTGAAGCAACAATGAGATATTCTATTGAGGCTAGACAACACTCATTCATTCTTCCGTTTGGCAAATATTTCTCATGTAACTTCAATTTGCTGGACATGTACTCAATACTGAGTGTAAAATGTGGCATGAGGCAGACATGATCCCCTCCCTCAAGAAGCTTCCAGTCCAGGAAGGAAGTGATCAAGCAAGTAATAACAATCAGTGGTGGGTATCATGGCAGGGGAATTACAAGGAGGAGATGTGGGGACATGGAATAGTCAGACTATACAGGACTGGAAGGTTAAGCAGTTTCTTCTTTTTCTGGAAAAAATCAAGTGCTAGAATCAACCCATAGGCAATTGGACAAATGCCTGAGGGCACTGGTGTGGCCTGACTGTTAACAGCATCTGCAGCTCAAGGACATTTTTGAGGTCCTGTGGTCATTCTCCTCCTATCAGCCTGGGGCCACATGGACACCTGTCCCCCTCCTATTTTTATCCCAGAGGAGACTAAGGTTTAAATACATATGATGCGGTTGGCAGATTTCATCCCCAGAGACCACAGCACGAAGAGGCTCAGTGACTTGCCCAAGGGCATTTATTGAGTCAACGGTAGAAATGGAAACAAAACTCAGTCACCTGACGCTGGGGCTAGCTCCCCTTCCCTTGATACATCACCGAACAGGGAAAGAAAAATAATCTTCTGAAGTATCAAATAGCATTGGTCTTTTGATGAGTGAGCAAGCTGATGAGCAAAAAAGAAAGTGGGTTTTAAATTTCCTTTGACATAACCCCTTTGGAAAATGAAGCAACAGATGCCAGAAGAATGTGACTTATAAGACAGCAAAAATATTTTCAAGTAGACGCGAACAGCTGATAAACATGAGGCCTGGTTATAACTGTCAGCCTAAAAGAGCAGAGAAAGAGTCAAATATATGATATGCTAGAGTTCTCAGGCGGGCAAGATGGCTGCTCATGATTCACAGTTTTTCTATAGGTGATGGGTGGCCCTCTTTCATCCTCTTAGTTGTGGAGGGATAGGGGAGAGTTACTTTTCAAACACAGGGCACGTAAGGGTAGTTTCACTTGAAACCTTGATAAGCTGACTAACGACATATGCCTGATGAAATCATGGTTGCCCAAATTCTTGTTGAGAATTTGGGAGTAGAAGGTCTATGATTCACTTCCTTCTGTAGCAAGCTATGAATCTACTGTTTACTCACACTGAACCTCTACAGGAACTCTGAAAGAATGGGCTTTTAGGTTGTGAGTTCTGTGAAAGAAGTGAAATTGTGTACCGAATTCCATATTAATTTTTTTTCAATTGGAATGTTTATGAGCTTCTTAAAAGATTGTAGCTTCCTTCGCCTCAATGGCAATGACAATTTTCCCTCCACATAGTTCTGCCACACACCAGAATCGTGTCGGCCCTCACTGCGCCAATGGCAACACCTAGATTTAGGTGTCTCCAGTCTGACTTTAACAAAACAAAACAACAAAATTGAAATGAATTTCCTTAGTATCTTCCAGTTTGAAAGAGAAAAGGAGGTTGGAAAAGAAAAGGGCTTCCTTTGACTGTTTAGTCCACTTGCACTCACTGTTTATTGAAACAATGTTTACAGGCTTCATTTTCTTGATGCAACCAAATACACTCTATTAGCATCGTTGAACGTATAACATCCAGGCACCGGGCAATTTAGGGTCAGAGAGCTCTGATATGATTGGTCTTGGTGTAGGCTTGCTTCACTCAATTTCTGTTTCTTCATCTAAGAGATAGTCAAGCATTGATAGATGGTTTGTGCTGGGAAAGGGGAGGGTGAAAAAGTCAGTAATACTTTCCTGGTTTTTTAAAGATTTGTAACATGGAAACAAATATCTCGAGACCTAATTACCTAAGAAGCAAATCTTATTCATAAGAAAAAAGAATGTTGCGCTTGGCAGGATAAACCCTTCGGTTTTCTGTAGGCCAATTCTATAAAACAACCCCAGAAACTAATTTACAGAGAGTCGGAGAAGTGTTAGCTCGATACGGATCTCTACCTGACCTCTAGATTCACAGATCCAGCTGCGGACAACATCTTCCTCGATGTCCTCATATTCAACGTGTCCAGAGCAGAACCCATTGTCTCCTCTGCCCATTGCTCCAGCCCTGCTTACCAACAGCGCTCACTCTCAGTGAATGCTACCATCTTCTTTGCTGGCATTCAGGCTAGAAACCAAGGAATCCTCCTTGGTGCCTTTTCTCTTACGCTGTCCACTTCCAATAAGTTGCTTACTCATGTTACTTCTGCCTCCTAAATCTCTCCCATATTTATCTATTTCTCTTCAGTCCCACCACCTGCCACTACCTTAGCCCAGTTTGCTAGCACCTCTCACCTGGATCACAGCACCTGCCCCTTAATCAGGGCTCTGCCTCCTGCCTTGCCCTCCATGTTTCCTCCTAAACTGCAGATCTGATGCCCTCACCTTCCTGCTTAAGATGCTTCAGTGGCTCCCACTGTTTGGAAACAAGGGCCAAACAAGGCTTATAAAGAGCTTCTGTGGTTAAACAGATTTATCCCTTCAAGAGTCTTGACTTGCCACTTCTACCTCCTCATACTCCATCCTTGAACTACGAAAACTTTTAGTTCCCAGACAGACTGGCTGGCACCCCCTCTCCTCTTGGCCCTGTGTATCCTAGTCCCACAGCTTGGAATGCTCCTTACTCTCACTCCTCCTCACCTGACTAATTGCTATTAGTCTTTCAGGTCTCAGGTTATAAGTCCCTTCTTGACGTAATTTATGTGCTCCAATAGCAAGTGTCTGTCCCATTTCAAAGCTCTTCCTTAATTGGGAGTGCAAATGCCTATGTATTTTTTTAGCTGAATTTTCTACCAAAAGGTAGGTTCCTTACATAACATTCTAAAAAGGCAAATATAGTGACAGAAAGCAGGTCGGTGGTTGCCAGTGGCTGGGGTGGGGGGAAGAGATTGGCTGCAAAGCAGCCAAGCACACTTTTGGGGTGATAAAAGTGTCCTATAACTTGATTGTAGTGGTGGTCATATGAATCCATGCATTTATCAAAATGTATCAAACTGTACACTTAAAATGAGTAATACATTGGATATAAATTAAACCTCAATAAAGCTGGTTTCAAGAAAAATAAATGTATACTTTTTGAAGATAGGTTTATACTTAGAACAGTGCCTGGTCCGTAGTAAGTACCTACAATTAGTCATTGTTAAACGAATACTATTTTGTACAGTTGACATTAAAAAAAATGTAAAAATAGTGTTAAGTTTTGACCTACCTTGGCATCCCACGAATGGGATTCAAATTTCCTTTAGTGAAACATGTAAACATAAGACCTGTGCATGGCTTTTGGAGTAAAATGGTTCCGGTAGGAACTGACGACATCCCAGTGACATGAGACAGCAGTTCTGTTTGCCCTGGGTATGGAAAGGGTGAGGAAAAAAAGCTTCCAGGGGATGGCTACTGGCCTGCCTGTCTGGAAGCTCCTTTTCTGGAGCCCCAGAACAATCTAGGTTCTGGATGCACTGTGCCCTGAAGGCTCAGACAACACCCACTTTTATTCCTTTCCACATACTCCAACACTGTCCCCCAACACCAGGCAGCTCAGAATAAATGCGTGGGAGCTCCTGCCCACACCACCGCATGAATGCCCTGACATCGGTGCAGAAGGACTGGAAACAAGGGCCCACGTTGGCCTAAGATGTTTTTGACCAGAGGCACGAGTTGTATTTGGCTAACAGAGAGCTGGACAGGGTTAACCCTTGCCCAGCTATCCAAGGTTCTACCAAGAGCAAAAGAATAGTTAAAATTACTTCATTTTCAGATGAGGAAACTGATATCAGAAAGGTTGAGAGACTTGACTGGACTGTGACAAGACAACGGGGGTGAGATCTCCTTTTGTGCACTCGAGGGCCAGCCACCAGCAGCCTCCTCCCTGCACCACACACCTCTCTGGTTGGTTTGTTCATCTTAACATACATACGAACTGTGCCTTCACAACCCAGCAGAGATAACCCAGTTGCTCGGCCAGTTTTAGAGAATACTTGGTGAACCAAAATAATAAATCTTGAAATTCAAATGTTCTCTCAAAATGCATTCTTGAAGGAATGAAAAACACAACAACAACAACAAACCCCACAGTCATTTTCTGAAGATCGCACAGCTCATTTGGCTGAGAGATGAGAGATTCCCCACCTCTCTTGTAATGTATTGCCTTCCCCCATCCCCACGAAGGTGCCTGCTTCTCTCCCACCTGTCAAAGCACACACAAAATACATCAAGTTCGCTCTGTGTGGCTCTCAACACCACCTCTTTCCCTTTCACACACCTGGTGGGGACTGTTGAATGAATAAACAGACAACCTCATTTGTAAGTAGGTGGCTTGAAATCCAGAATACATTTTCCAAAGAAGCGAACGTCATAAGAGGCTTTGGGTTTCCTAGGCCTGCCCACAAAGCCAAATTAATCTATCACACCACTGAAAGGCTATATATTTTCAGGAGGAAATAAGGGGGGGAGGGGAATACAGTTACCGTGCTTGTTAGAAGATACACAAAAATGACTTGAACAAGAAATGCTTGCACCTTACACCTACTGCCCCCAGCTCCGCTCGGAAAATGAAGGGGGGCCATCTCTCTCTCAAGTGAGTGATCATGCCTCGAAATTAGTGACTTCCTTTATTAACAGTTGAATCTCTGACAGCTGCTCAGATCAGCCAGGCATACATTACTTTCATCTTTAATAAACAGGCACTCTGAAGTTAGTGGCTGGTCTCCATAGCAACCAGAGCAAATTTTCCACTGATGTTGGGGGCAGAAAGGAAGAAAGAATGGATCACTTCTGCCGAGGGGCTGAATCCTGAGATGGTAAAGGCAGGTGGGTATGGGGTACGTGCGCTGCCCTCCATTTTCTTATGGGTTCCAGCTACTTCCCAGTGAGAATGGGGAGCGACAGTTTCTACCTTTCACTACACAAGGAGGGTCCTGATCAGTCATATAATATGGGAAAGGGCTGGTTTAGAGAGCATAGCATACACAGAGGCCTGTACTGCTAAGGAGCAAAAGACAGTTCGATCCAACTTAATTTTCATTTACTATGTGTGTTTGGCCTTTTGCTATATGCTTCATGAATTATTTACAGCAGGATAATATAGTCAAAGTGAAGAGAAGTGCCAGCAAATATCATGGTGATGGGCGGGAGGGCAGGACAGGTTCCCAGAGGAAGTACAGCCCCTGCTTCCCCCAGCCCAGAACAGCTGACACAACACTCTTCACCTTCAAGCTCATCCAGACAAAGTTTTGAGCTCTAACAGTGGTGACTACCAGCTGGTCAGGCTGGAACCAAGTTTGTTGATAGTTCATTGATGCAGCATCCACCTGGCCTTCTTCTGAGACCCACAGAATTTCTACCTTCCAAGAGCTTTCCTTGGGGGGGGTTTACTTGGTCTCCATGACTGGGGTCTAATTTGCTTTCCTAATCTAGGCCTTCCCTGAACTCCTGCCTTGCTTTTCCTGCCTCTCTTTCAGGTTCCTGAATCACAGTTCCGTATCCCTTGGTGGGGTCATGTCCTAAATGAACTAGTCACCTAAAACTACCCTGACAAGGCTTCTCACTTAATTTCCCCTCCCAGAACTATCTGCTTCTATGCCCCAGCAGGAGACCGAACCCTGAGGTTGCTGATTGATGCTTGCAGGCCTAAGTTTGTAGTGCACCCCTGAAGACTGTACCTTGGGCCTTTAACACCTCCTCATGTCACCATCCCAAGGCCTACTAGCTACTGGTTCCAAATTCTTCTGTCTCCCTACAAACCAGGGCTGCAGCTAAAATACCAAAAATCTTCATTCCTCAGCCTGAATGGGCTATACAAAGGTAGTATTGGAGATAGATCTTGAAGGGCAGCCAGGATTTGGGTACTAGGACACAGACTTTCTATGTCAGAACCAGGGGCCTGATAAGATCATAGGATGATGGCATCATCTCTTTATTCAAATCTCAATTAGGTAATTCCAACTTCCTGCCCCACCCAATGGGTAAGGGTGCAGGTAGTCCTGGCTGGAAGAATCAAGTCCTGTCAGGGCCCCTGTTACATGGACAGGTATTCAGTCACAGTATTCTCCTCAAGTTGTGTAAATACAATTGATACCCTCCTAGGGTTCTTAAAGTGATACTAACAGCCAAATTCCATAAAAAGGCTTGTAACTAAAATTCACTAAACACATTCACTCATTATTCACAAAATAGGTGAGGCTGGAGGAGCAAGCAGGGACCAGTCATGAAAGGCTCTGTAGGCTACATTAAGAAGCTTGGACTTTTTAAGGAGATAATGTTGAATAATTTTAAGCTGGGGAATAATGGGGTCAGACAAGGTTTTAGGAACACCAGGATGCTGCTGTAGGCATAGGTAAGGGAACGGAGAGCTTGGAGATGGAAAGGAAGGTGCCAGAAGACTACTTACCCTGCCTCGTTTCTCCATGAGGGGGCAGGGGACTCAGGCTGCAGATGCCATGTGCACAGTGGACCTTGTTTCTTGGTCTCCTCCACTTGCACCACCTCTGTTTTCATTTTGCTTTCTGCTGGGTACCCCTTCCCTCTCTTTGTCCTTGCTGAGTCTTCTGTCTGTCCACCATAGGTGCTCTCCCATGCTCACTTTCTCCTGTGTTTTTCCACTTTCGCCCTCACTTCAGAGTCCCCTATTCTTGCCTCTCCTTTTCCTGCTTTCTGTTCTCATTCTCATTGAGAGGGAAAGCTGCCCAGGAAACCCCCCTTCCTCCAGCTTTGGAGAAAAAGATCGGCCCCAGGAGACAAATCCTTTCTCTTGTCTGCTGGAAACCAGTAGGCCAATTTTTCCATCACAGGAGCGGAACACCACAGGCTGTTGGCCACACCAGTGGATCAGCAGAAATGTCTGTTAGGAGTTTATTGTTCATTTCTATCCACTCAGTATGGAATACTCTGAGAGCTTCTCTTGACCCTCTCTTGACCTGAAATACCTCCTCTACTGATGCCTGAAAGCCCACCATTAAGCCAATCATGCCTTTGTGTTAATCATTACTTTCTCCCCATGGTTTTCCTTTGTACATTAAAATACTTCTGGAAGGGGAGGCACAATGGCTTCCCAATGCCTTGCTGTATACAAAGAATGGAGGGGAAAAGTACAAAAGGTTTCTAAACTCTCCTCAACATCACAAACAGGTATAAATCAAATTTGACTGAGTGCAGAATTAAAAAAAAAAAAAACATTTAAATTGTAGAATTCTGATGTCCACATAATCATTTTCTTATTTTATCTTTTTTCATTGAAGTATAACACACACAATAAAGTGTATAAATCTTAAGTGCACACATTAATAAATTTTTACATATGTATGTATCCATGTAACTACCCCCCTCATTAAATATATTTCCAGCACTCCAGAAGGCTCCCTGTGCCTCTTCCTGTCAATATTCCCCCCAGAGATCACCATTGTTCTGATTTCTATTACTGTATATTAGTTCTGCCTGTTCTTGATCTTCATGTAAATGGATTCCTCACTCCTTTTAGCTCAGTATAATTTTTTTTTGAGATTCGCACATGCTGTTGCATGTATGAGTCATTTGTTCTTTTCTATTGGTGCTTAGTATTCAATTATATGAATATTCTACAATTTCTTTATCTATTTTTCTGTTGATGGACACTGGGTTGTTTCCAGTTTTTGGTTATTATGAATAAAGCTGCTGTGAACATTCTTCTACAATTTTAAACACATGCACTAATTTTTATTGGATATATACCTAGAGGTGAGATTGTCAGGTCAAAGAGCAGGCATATATTTAACTCTATTTCCAACTGTCAAATGGATTTCCAAAGTGACTGTACCATTTTGCATTCCCACTAATAAATGTGTTCGAGTTGCAATTATTCTACCTCCTTGCGAACACTGAGTATTGCCAGTCTTTTCCATATTAGCTATTCAGGTAGAGAAATATTTTCAATGTGTTTGCCCAAGAGAGATGGATTCCTGAGTTCGGGGTCCTGAACAGAGAAAGGAGACTTCACATCTCTAACAGGTGTGGAAAGGAAGTTCTGATGAGTTTTTGTTTGTGTGTTTGTTTTAATAACAAGAAAGTGTAAAGGCTAGAATGCGCCCTAGAGGTAATATTTTTATTACATCAGAATAAGCTAAAAGAAAGCCAGTACTGGGGCCTGTAGCACCAGTGGAAGAAAGAGCTAATTTAGGCTATTTCTAGGAGACCACTCCAGATAGGGTAGACTAGAAGCCAGCACTGCAGACCCACATGTGATAGGCCGGCCAGAAATAAATCTTTTACCAGGATTCTTGGTTGCAAGCAAAAGAAACCAGCTTAAGCTACTATAATCAAGTAGAAATGTATTGAAAGTATCTGGGTACTCACAGAATTGGTAGGAGAGTAAAGGGCCAGGCCCAGATATGGGCAAGAACTAAGGAGAGTCTAGAAGGTCAAGAGCAGGCAATTTAGTCCATTCAGTGTGGCTGCCTGACAGCTGTTCCTAGGTCCTTGTGTCAGGTCAAAGTTCAAAGTTCCAAAGGAGCTCATCGGACTGGTTGAGCTTAGACCACATGTTAACCTGCAAGGGGCAGGTAGAATCTGGTCTTTCCAAGACCTCTGTGGTAGGGAGGAGGTCCATGGATTTATACCCCACTAAGCCTGCATACCTGGGTAGGTAGTAGTTCTCAAAAAAAAAAAAAAATCAGATGACATCTGGAAGGTAGAATGGATATTGAGTAGCCAGAGAATTGCCACATGTTCACTGCACTCTGACTTCAACAGCATTACATTCACAATATGATGTTAATAATAATAGGGGAAATTAAAGAAAACTGGCCTAACTTATAGGGTAAGTAAGAAAAGAGAATTTGATGTGACAATAAAGCCCAGCTAATTTGCTAACCTGTTTTCAAATGGACTGAATGAGAAAAGATTGTGTGACTCAGTTTCCTAATTTTTTGCAAGTCTGAGTCACTCTAGGATCCCCTTGCAACATAGTCAAGCCTGACTGAGGGAGTCCTAGGTGTATGTGGTGAGGTGTGGGGGCTGCATAAATTAAGAGGACAAGATCACAGCATAGGGATGGCACTCCTTTCTAGGTTCTTCATCCCACAGGCTCTATAAGCATAGTGTGTAGGACTGTGAGCTTCTCAAGGGCCTAAGAAACTATCTGAGACTTGAGGGAAAATTACAGTTTCCAAAATACATAAAGAAAATTGCAAATTAAAAAAAAATTTAATGCTCAGTTAGCATTTAGGCATCTTTCCCCTCTTTGGTGATGTTCTTACTCCCAGCTCAGAGTTCCCCCGACCATCAACACATTGTGCATTGTTCCAAATTACAAAGCCACCAGCAAAATAGAGCAAAGGAGAGAGAGCAAAGGCAGGTGACCTGGCTTCTCCACACGAATGGCTACATCTTGATCTTCAGTTGAAGCAAAGAATCAAATTCTAGAAAGGAAAAAAATGACTAAAGCCCTAACCTCAGGTTCAGAGATCTAGTGTTCAATTGAATTAACTTTATATCTAGGAAAAATTATGAAAATGTCTGCGTTACCAGAAATTGGACCAGAGGTCCCATCCAGCCTGGACTTTTGGAGCATACATTTTCCCACAATGGAAGAAACATTGGTCTGGGTGTCAGAAAACCCAAGTACATTTCAGGCTTTGTCATGAACTCACTACATGACCTCAGACAGGTCATAACCTATGTTCTTCTCTTTCCTCTTTGTGAAATGAAGAGAGTTGGTTAAATGAGCACTGAAGTTTGTTCAAGTTCTATGATCAGTTGAACTCTTAAATAGATTCCTAAATAAAGGAAGTAAAGAAAGGAACCATGTTAGCCCTGCTGACACATCTTCTCTCATGCACTACAGAAGACGAAAGGATATAATAAAAGCATCTCTGTCTTAAAAAACCATGCTCAATCTCCAAGTTATGCAGCCTGTGATCAGGAGAAACAGTTTTGCTGTAATTGAGCGGGGTAGTTCTAGGAAAAAATTATACCAAATTTCACTAAATGTGCATTCATTTGGTTAACCAGACCACTAAGACTGGCATGCTGTACTGATTACACCATGTGAAGGATTACAACCTTCCATTTTCAGTGAATTGGCTTTTCAGCTATCAGTCTATAGCCCACTATAATTTATATTCTTTGTGGTAGTGGCAAACATGTCTAAATTAGTTAAATTATTTTAATATGTGGTTGCTTTAAGGATCAAAAATTCCCGACTGCTCCTTCCAAGGAAACATCAACCCACGACATATGGAATAAATCACCATTTTCGTTTCTTTGTTTCATTTTTGATTCTTCTGAATGATTTCATTATTGTTGTTGTTGCTACATCAGCTTATATTTGGGATCTGACTAAATGCTCCGATATATGTGCTGATCTGTGATGGACGCTTTCCTTCATTTTGCACCCTACCACTAGGCAACATAATTGTGATCAATTACAATGGCTAGATGGTGAGCTCCTCATTCTGTCCTTCTCAGGAGGCCAGTATAAGTCATGCTGCTGATCCACGTGAATGTAATTTGAGCAGTTTGAAAAATGTGCAAACACATTATTAGCAACGTGTTTAAACAGCACCTTTCCCTTAGATGTTCATAACCCTTTAAAGTTATGAATATAATTATTCCTTCCAGCATCACTTTAAAATGCATATGGCACAGCAAGAATTTATATTTGTCAGGAAACATGAAAATTATGAATAAATAAAAATCATTTCCTATGTCTCACATAGCATTTTTATTTATTCATAGGCTCTATGTATCCCTTGTTTCTTTCAAAAAGAATTTGAGGCAACTTACAAACTAATATATATATATAGAATAACTCGAATAAAATAGGAGTAAAACCAGAATGGAAAATAAGAAAGCTCTCCTCAAACAAGACAAAAAGCCATAATGGAAAATGTGACAGATTCTATTATGCAGAAATTAAAAATTTCTATATTGAAAGGCAAAGCAGCAGACCAACAGATAAAGGGTTAATTCCCACAGAAAGAAACTTTATAAAATACCTAAAGATCAATAAAAGACCAACCACTTCAGTATGTATTTTGTACAAAGAATATGGTGAATAGGCCCAGAAGAAGCAATACAAATAATAAAAAATATTGTAGAAAAAAAATGTTTAAACTCTTAATTCCTACAGAAGGAGTTCCAAATTAAAACAAGACAACAGTTTGCACCCAAATCAGTGCCAAAACAATAAAAAGAGTAACATACAGTATTATATAGCCATTTTGGTTGTTTTAATTTTTTCCCTGTGCAAATACTATAATGAACATCTTGATACATATATACATTTTTAGCAAATATAAATATTCCTATAAGACAGGTTCCAAAATAAAATTGCCTTAAATTTACATGCATTTTTTAAAAAAATGATGCACATGGCCAGTTTACACTCCTAAAATATCATATTACTTTACACTTACATCTATAAAATCTGAGTGTGCCCATTTCCCTAAACATGCAATTACCATACAACCTAACAATTATAATCTTGGGTATTTATCTCAGCAAAATGTAAACTTATATTCAAACAAAAACTGTACATAAATATTCATAACAACTTTATAACAGCCAAAAACTTGTAACAATCCAATATCCTTCAATGTTTGAGTGTTTAAACAAACCTTGATACATCCATATCACAGACTACTACTCAGCAATAAAAAGTTGATACATACAACAACTTGAAATCCTCAGGGAGTCATGCTGAATGACAAAGCCAGTTCCAAAAGGCTATAAACTACATGATTCTATGAACATAACATTTCTAAATTATCAAAGTGAGAAATGGAGAAGTGAGTGGTTGTCAGGAGTTAGGGATAGGGTGGAGCCAGAGACAGGTGGGTATGCTAGATGAAGGCAACACAAGAAACCTAGTCATGCTGGAACTACTCTGTGTTTTGATTGTGATGATACATACATGAACCTACACATGTGATAAAATTACAAACGAGTACAGGTAAAACTGGGGATGTCTTAATAAGATTGGTGAGTTGTACCAATATCAATATCCTAGTTGTAATATTGTACTATAATTATGTAGGATGTTCCCATTAGGGAAAACTGGGTACAGGGGATCTCTCTGTATTATTTCTTACCACTGCATGTGAATCTATCATTATCTTTAAACAAAAAATTTTATTTAAAAAAAAAATAAGGTGATATATATGATGTAATGTAAGTCTATGATACACCATCGAGTGAGAAAAGCATGTCACAAAATAGTAGGTAGAATATTATTCTATATGTGATAAACAAAGCCATATATCAGACTCTGTGTGTGTGTGTGTGTGTGTGCGTGTGTGTGTATGAGAGAGAGAGAGAGAGAGAGAGAGAGAGAGAGAGAGAGAGAGAGAGAGAGAGAGAGAGAGAGAGAATAAGTAGAAAACAACTCTGGTTCCCTCTGGAGAAGAGGAAGGAAAAGTGAGTTCGTTTTAGTTTATATTCTCCTGTATTGTTGCAGTGCTTTACAACCAACATATCTGATCTTTGCGGTTTAAGTATTTTTTAAATTGTAGGGTGAGGTTAAATATAGCAATAACAAGGGTCAACCAGTTGCTCTAGAACAGGAGCAGTGTCTCCTCAAGCAAACTGGGACAAAGGAGGTGTGTTGGGGAAGGCAAGTTTCTGTAAGGCAGTGAAGCAAAAGGAGACTCAGAGGAGCGAGACTCAGAGTGGAAAGGGGAATGATCTGCAGGGCACTGCAGGAAGGGTCAAGAGAGGGAAGATCATCCTCGGAAGGGTTGTGGGGAAGGAATTCAGAGTGTTGAAAGTAAGATGGAAGCTGCTTTTCTGAGTCTCCTAATGGGGAAAGGAACACAATATTGATTTTAGTTTGCTATTTGGAGCAGGATATTTTTCATTTATTAGGGAAATAGTGGCTTCCTCCTATGAGGGGCTTCCACTTGATTCTTCTTGCCACAGTCCTCAGGGAACCAATGTGAGGATTCTGACAACAACTGAATACATTTCCCGGAACTTTATTCTGGGACAGGGTATAATATGGGTCTGCGGTCTCACTGGACCCCTTGTCGGGTGAACTCAAGTCAAGACTCTATCATTTATCTTTATTGTCTCTATTGTGGAAATGGACCTGTGTGGCATTTCTGGTCTAGGGATCCGCATAACAACCCCTCACCCCTAATAAAAGAGCTGGGTAGTTCCCTTTCCCCCGTGTCCATTTGCCCTGATATATGGTCACTGATCCCTCAAGGCTTGGGGAAATCCTAGGTTCCTTTTTCAAAGGGCTCTCTATATATACTGGCTTAGGTCTGGGAACTGGATAAGAGGCTATGTATCCCTACTATGAGAATGCAAGTTAGATCTCTACCCAGCAGAGCTAGAACTTTTCTCCCTGTGTAACTTAGTAAACTCTCCAACCAGTTCATTTCTAGAAATCCAGTAGTCAATTAGCCACTGTCATAGATACCCACATGTAAAACTCCTTTTCTCCATCCCTGTGGCTTGTTAAGATAATTGTATTTACCTTGCCATGGATGTCCCATTGAGACCAGGGAAAGCATTCCATTGCAGCATTAGCACTATCATTTCTGGCCTTCAGAGAGTCACCTTGATGTCTTCAAAAATTTTGGTATCACCTTACTAATGCATTTTTTACTACCTTGGTGAAGCGCTCTTCACATCTTCCCAGAGCATTTGAGTAGGTGATGGTTGAACAAGTTGGAGTAATTGCTCCATTCCAACATTCCTATTTCCCTGAGCTTCTGGAGTCTTTCCTCTCTTACAGCCTTGCTACCCAAAGTATGGTTCACAGCAGCATCTTGGCATTACCTGAGAGCACGTTAGAATCTCAACCCCCTAGACCTAGCAAGTCAGACTTTTATCTTAACAAGATCCCCAGGTGATTCATAAGCACATTAAAATTTGCTTCACAGTGGCAGTTCTCAAAATTTAATGTGCCTCAGATTCATTTTTGAAAGCACAAATTCCCAGTTTCTGATTCTGTAAATCTGGGGTAAGATTCAAGAATTCCCACTGCTAACATGTTCCCTGTTGACGTTTATGGTCCCAAGTGACATGGTCACTCTATGAGCCACTGTTCTATATTATACGAAAGAATTTACAGAATTCTAACCTAAATAACTGTAGGCCATCATAGACTCCAGGCTCTAATTAGCCAATCTAACAGACCATTAACACCATGCCCTAGTACTTGAGCCAATCCTGAATCCTAGGTGGTGTCTCATGTCAAAAATTCAGCTGATGGAGCCTCACTATCCTCCACCTTGGTCTAACACCCTGAGAATCTCCTTCCACATATGTTCTTCTCACTCCTGAGGATACCATTTGTCAAGGTCTTAGAACCCTTTCAGTGGACAGGCTGCTTTTTCCTGGAGCAGGTCTTTTACACTCCCTTTCTGGACCAGATTGGGATCTAATTCTTGTTACAGAGCTGGAGACAAAGAAAGGCAATGGATCTGAGGAGCATGGCATCAACTCCTGAGGTAAGTGCTCCAGGTGTAGTTACTGAAAGGCTTTTTTTTTTTTTTTTTTTTTTTTTTTTTGCAGAAAGAGGGCTCAGAGGAATTTAGAGTTCAACGTTCTCAGTCTTAACCCTTTCCTATTAGTACTCTACATTAGTATCGGAGACCCGAAAAGTTGAATTTTTAATTGGCACATTAACTCTGCAACCTTTGTAATGAGGCCCTGGGCTTCATTGTGAACTGTAAGAACTATAGGACAAGAGATTCCTTCAAGCTTGACATAGAGGCTTAATTCTCCACAGGTGTTCTTAAACATATATATTCATTGCTCTTAATTCATCTTTTTGCCTATATATGCACTCTGGAGCTGTTAGAAGAAACCAGGTGACTCAACAATCTTTAAATTCACTGCCTTTGACCAAGCAATTCAGTGCCATAGCTTCCTTATACCCCAAAGTCTTGCCCTCCCCTCACTCTTCATCCCATGCTATGACCACTGATGGTTTGAATGACTGTGATACTGCCACATGCATAGATTATTAGTGTCCTTTTCCACCTTTTAACCTCCCCATCTCCCACAAGGTTATTCTTTCAACTCCTCATACATGATTAAGCCAATCCCAAAATCCTATTATGAAGATTTATTTCCTGATGCAACTTCCAGTATCAATTACTGTATCAGAGTACCAGTAAGAAATAGTTAATGTGCTCAAATTAGGGTAATTTAAAGAAGGAACTATTTACAATGGCATAGAGGGGGTATAGGAAAATCACAAGGGAGAAGGCAATAACTAGGAGCTAGTTACAGCTGAGCATTACCTCCAGACTCATGTGGAGAAGGCCTCATTAAGAGAAGCACTAACCTCCAGTCAATGAACTCAGACAGCCTGTGGCAATCACAGAGAGGGAACTAAGAGAATACACACCTTGAACCCACTCTCTCCCCTATTTCAGTCTCTTGCCAGGTATCTCCAGTAACCAAACCCAAAAGGAAGCCAGAGGCAAGTAAGCCAGTGGATATAATCAACCAAGTCAGCCTCCTGGGTGGAGAGTGGATCTGGAGGGGGAAATTCAAGATCTCTAGCATTGTGTGAAAGGCCAGGAATTCCGTTTTAAACAAATGTGCTTGTGGTATCTAAGCAGAGATGTAAAGCAGGTAGTCGAGTGGCTCTGGAGACTGGAGAAAAGTCTGGGTGTTGCACACACCTGAGAGCTCTCAGCATAGAGATGAGACCGTGAAAGTGGATGAACTAAGTTAGGCAGAGAATGTAGAGTGAAACATAAGCATATCTAAGGTTGAACCTGAGCAGTTTCAACATTTAAAGGTCAAGTAAGAGAGGAAAGTTTTGCAAAGAGACAGAGAAATAGAGCCACAGAGGTGGGAAAAAAAAAATCAGAAGAGCATGGGAGCTTGGATACCAGGAAAATAGTTTCTCTTGGAAAGAAGAGAGGGTCAATTTTGTTGAAGTCCGCTGGGAGGTTACATAATATGAAGACTGAGGAGTATCCATAAGATTTAGCTGTAAGGAGGTCACTGGATACTTTGGTAAAAATAGTTTTAATAGAGAAGTAGGGGAGAAAACCAGTTGGAGGTGGCTGATGAGTAACCAGATGTTGAATAAGGGCAAACATGACTATGTACAACTCTTTCAACTAGTTTGGGTGTGAAGGAGAGGAAAGGAAAAGAATGTAACCATGTAGAAAATTTGGGATCCAGAAATGGGATTTTATAAAATGAGAGTGACTGGAGCATATGTAGATGATAATGAAAAAAAAATCCATTAGGGGAACAGATCAAAGATTAAAAGGGGGATAACCAGGTAACATACTTGATCTGAGAAGGTTGGAATCCACAGCAAGAGGAAGAGAATTGACCTTCCTAGGAGAAGGGACATCACTTCCACTGTGTCAGAAGGAAAGAACAAAGGATGGACACAAGTGCAAGTTGGTTTACAGGTGCAGGTGGCAGGAAGCGAGGTAACTCCCACCAGGACTTCTATTTCCTCTGTGAAATGAGAGCGAAAACATCTTTTACTTGTGAGGGATGAGATGGGAACTCAAGGCTTTGAGAAGAAAGTGTGAAACGGTAAAATGGTAATTTTAGAAACTGAAGGGTGAATGAACAAGAGGACAGTGAGGTTCTGCAGGGGTGGATGTGGTTTGAGTCAGTGAAGATGATGACGGGGAAGACTTCTACACCGCAGCATTTTCTATCGCTATGCTTTGCTGCCTAGGAGACGTGAAGAAAGTATATTATTGAGTTTTTCTAGGAATGTTTTTTCCTCCAGGCCAGTGTGATGAAAGAACAAAATAGACCAGTATGTTTAGGGTATTGGCAAGAAAGTAACTGACATAATGGCATTTAATATGTCAAAGGCAAACAAAGACAGAGTGGGTTGATGGACAAGGGAAAGTAGAGGGGCCCAGGGCCTAATGGCCTCAGTAAGATGAGGTACAGAGTAGGTGGGTAAGCAGACTAGACTAGAGTGAGAGGGAGTTGTAGTCAGAGTGGGAGATTTGAGAAATGACAAAGTCCAGAGTGTGACAGAGAAGTGGGTGCTGGGGGTGGTGGAGTAGAATAAAGAATCTGAGAGGCAGAGTACTGACTGGGTTATCCATGGGCACAGGAACGTCTAGAAGGGTGGCAGGGGTGAGGTGTGAAGGAATATTGTGAACTAGGCGGTATGAGAGGGAGCCTGGGAGGCCAGTGGATGACAACAGCAAAACTTCAGAGTAGCAGCCATTTTTGCAGGAATGTCTGGGTGTCACACCAGGGGATGAGGAGCAGGCTAGTCCCACCTTCTTATCTTGGGTGTGTAGGGTGTGAAAGAATACTTAAGAGAGCTGCAGAAGAATCAAGAGTTGGATTTCGATTCAGTCAAGAAAATGAACGGTTCTCCATGGAGCTGAGGTACCATGATCGCTGATGCGAGTGGAAGCAGTAGAAGTGACCAGAGATAAAAAGAGGTTTCAACTTGAACGTGTTTTGTCCCTGCTTATGAAAAAGAGTTGCCAGTGGAAAGATTTTGAAACAAGTGTCTCTGCCCAGAAAGCATTATTCCTGCTTTTCAAAGACATACACATATGCCAACTCCAATTGTCCTTCATTTTCAATGGTGACCCTCTGTGTGTGGTCTGGCTCTAGAGAACAATGCCTAACCAGCAGTATTTTCTCCATGCTTAGGACTGTCCTTGCGATTCTTGGGTTCCAGCTGCTGTTTGCTGAATCTGGCATGATTTTTACCTTTGTCTCCTTATTTCCTAGTTTGCCAAACACCAGGATTTAAAAAGAATCTTCCCACCAAGGATTGCTTTAGGCCAGTGTTCTCTGGATGATTTTCTATGTCTCTCACATCTTTCACCCTTGTACTTGCTATTGTCCTCCAGTGATTTCTCTGTGCTGTTCTACCTGTACTTTACTTCTGCATGGGCATCTACCTTCTGCCTTTATCCATCCTGAGGGGAACATTGGGCTGCTGGGCAGCCAGGGTGCCTCTAGGATCACCTGGTGGATGGTACTATAACCAATATTTATTATTAATAAAAGAAATGACATGGGACTGAACTTTTAGGACTTGTTACTTGCACCTCAGATGGCAGGAATTATTAAAACAAAAGTCTAAACATAAATAGCAAGACTGAAATTACCAATTTCCCTTTTTACTTTTCTGGGAAGTCTCTTTCATTTCACTGTGACTTGATTACTAATTCTTAGTATGCAAGCTGTGACCCCATCTTGAATGAATAGATCACATGTGTCTGTCATTGTTCTTTTTATTCCCCAGAGGTATACTCACACACCATAGTGGATAGGCCAATCTAGAACATAAATCCAGTTACACACTTAGCAAACTGATTTCACTATGCAACAGGATGACTTAGAATAGTCACATCAGTTACTGTCGTTTGGATATTATTGATCAAAGCCCTTCCCATAATTTTCAATTCAGTGTTCTCTCTTCCATTTTGTTTTGTTCTTATTGTTTTAAATTGTTGTTTGTTGTTGTTGTTGTTGTTGTTGTTGTTGTTGTTAGAGTCCTCAATATTTTCTGGATGGTGCTGTGAGTGGGTTGACTCTATTATGACCCTTTTGTCTATCATTACCTATCACCTAAAATGCTTACAAACTCTCCACCCTACTGCCTAACAACCGTCTTACAGGTCTGGAGAAATGTCCGATACTAGGGAAAGCCCCAGAGTGCAGGCATTCAGTTTCAACGGCAACTCCATGGGCTTGTCAGTTTGCTCTTTAGTAACATAAAATAAACAAAAATGTAATTTACTATTGTTATGAGAGATTTACTTTTAAATTATTGAGATATGTAACTTCAGAACTCCCCTGATATCAGAGGCCTTTCTTAGAAACCCGGGTAGAAACTTGGGCATAAATTTACCTTACACACATCTGTTCTAAAATCTTATTGCTAGCACTTAGATAAACACCTTTTTGCTTATAGGTACAACTTGAGTTGGCTAAATCAGACTAAGTGAAGGACTTATATTCCTCACTTGAAAAGTTTTCTTGCCTTTTCTTTCTCCTGCTAGATGTGAACAATCTACATATGTGGCCTGTGCCCCAGCAGCCTTTTTAAAACCCAAGGGAACCAACCTTAAGATGAAACCTTTGTGGAGAAGAACAGAACAGGGAAGGAGAGAATGTGGGCACTTGCTGACATCATCAAGCTGCTGGATCATCAACCAGCTGTGCAGTTTTGTGAGAGAACAAATTTCCTTATATTTAAGTCAGTTTGGTTCAGTGTGTGTGTGTGCCAAGAAAGCATCCTAGGAGTTATGGGTACTCACAAGTGCCTGACCCATGTAACTAGGGAAGGCCAAACAGGAATATGAGGGGCATTGGGGATAATTCCTACCAATATTTTCTTTACTCACTCAACCTGGGTTCTGATAGTGGGTTATTCGTGCTTTGAGTTAACTTTTCTTCGTTTCTTCCCCCAATCTTCACTCCATTTTCTTTAGCTCTCAGATATATAGTGTTGCCTTCAAATTGAATGAAAGCTAGAGTCAAATCAACCTAATACTTTCAAAATGTGTGAAGAATTCATCGCAGGGTGGCCTGAAAGAGGATGTCAAATCACTAGGTAGAAAAAGAATATCCCACAGGTGTTTTCTGGAGTCAGCAAAATTCTAAGAAGGAATATCTGAGGTTTGTCAGCACCGGCACTGCTTTGTGAATATTTGTATCCTTAACTCAGGCCCTATTGGACTTACAGAAGTTTCTCTATGTCTTGTCAGTAAGTGAGTGAGGCTGGGATTTGGATCAAAGACATCTAAATTACTAAAATTATGCTATTTGAGGTTTGTTGAGATTACTGGTTTTAATCGAATTTGAAAAATTTCCAGCCAATATTTCTTCAAATACCTTTTCTACTTTATTGTCTCTCTCTCTTCCCCTCCTGGGACTCTGGTTACACGTATGTTAGATTGCTTGATTCCATCCCACAGGTGATTGAGGCCCTGTTCTTTTTCTTTTAATCTTTTTTTCCTTCCTGTTTGAATATCCATTGACCTGTCTGTAGGTTCACAGATAATTTCATGTTGTGCTCATTGTGCTGTTAATTCCTAACCAATGAGTTTTCTATTCAGATGCATTTTCCAGGTTCAGATTTTCCTTTTGGTTCTTTTTTAAAGTTTCTATATCTCTCTTGAAATTTCTCATCTCATCACCTACTGTATACATATTTTCTTATATATTCTTCAACATATTTATTATAACTATTAAGTTTTTGTTAATTTTAACACCTGAGGCATGTGTGGGTCTGTGTTTATTGACTATTGTTTCTCTTCACTATTGGTTGCATATTCCTGCTTCTTTGCACTTTTAGTAATTTTTTTTTTTTTTTTGTATACTGAACTTTACAGGCGATAAAGAGATTTTGGATGTTGTTACCTTCCTTAGAAGAAAGTTTAGAATTGTTCTCGTAAGCAGTTAGATTATTAGCACATTATATTGATCCTATGGAGCCACACTATCAAATAGAACTTCTGTGATGATAGAAACATTCTGTAATCTGTGCAGTCCAATACAGTAGCCATTAACCACATGCAGTTATAAGCATTTGAAATGTGGTTAACATTACTAGGAAACTACATTTTAGATTTTATTTAATTTTAATTAAATTTCAAAGGCCACATGTGCCTAGAGGTTCTTGACTAGTGCAATTGTGAAGACCTGGTTTTAGGCTTGGTTAAGGTTGGTCTGTTTTGGTTTTGCCGTTATTCCTAGGGCATAGCCTTTAGTCCAAGGAAGTAGTCTTTACTCCTCAGGGATGCCCTTCTGTGGTCTCAATGGAGTCTTAGGTGTTTAACATGCTTCTCTAACTCTGTGGGAATTGAACTCTAAACTCCATTCCTGAACACAAGGCAGGAGCTCTTTCAGCCCTCCAGTTGCTGCTTTTCCCTGGGCTCCTTAAGCCTCCCCTGTGCCTCTTGCTATACATGCACAGATCGGGAGTCAGCTGAGGATTTGAGAGAAGTTTATACACAGATTTGGGAGCTCCTCCTTTGAGGCTCCTTCCTTCCTGAGATGCCCTCCTCCTCAATTTCCAGATGCTGTGGAAGCCTCTAATTTCAGCTTCTGACTCCTCAGCTCAATAAGACTGTCACTGTCTCCTCTATCTTTATCCACCATGGGAAGTGGGTAGGGCTGTCAAAGGAAAAGCCCAGCCTGTGTAGATCTCACAGTGTAATTCCCTTTATCTTCTCCAGTTTTTGTTTGTAGAACCAAACCATTTTGGCTATCCTGTAAGACCTTGAAACAGGCTTATCATTATTATTTTGGTTTAGGTCCAGAATTTATCATTGTCTTTGGCAAGAAGGTTAATCAGATACAATTTACTCTGCTGTCATCAGAAGTTGAAACTGATTTGAATGGCCAAAATTAGACACTGAAATACTGAGTTTGGTGGGAAAGCTTGGCTATCCTTTCTTCGTAACACACACCTTCTCATGTCTTTTTGCACCAAAAGGGCCTCAATAGTAGCTGAACGAATGCTGAAAACTAAAAATGAAAATTCTCTTGGAGTTATTGTTTGAAGCATTATCAGCCATTTATAATTTAGAATGAATGATCTTTTCCTGAAAGCAGGTTTTGATATGGGTTAATGAGAAAGAACAAGAGATTCCTGTGCTTCCTCATGTACTGCACCCATCAAGATTCAGATGAGGATTCTGATTGCAAGTGGCAGAAAACCCGCCACAATTTTGGCTTAAGCAAAAGGAGAATTTATTAACAAATCTCGGTTAAAATTCCACGGTAGGGCTGGCTTTAGGCATAGATTTGGGGCTTATATGGTATCATCTGAACACACATTTTTTGCGTTTGTTTTTACTTTTTGCTTCTGTTCCAGGCTTTGAGACCTGCCTATTGCATTGATAGAATTAATCCCAGTTTCTTGTGACTGCAAAGGCATGGTGGCAGCTTCCGCCCTGCACTCTCTCAGGTGTCTACTGCAGACGAGAAAGTGAGAGCCTGTTTCCCAAAAGCGCCCATGAAAATCTCACTGCTTCTTACAGTTTCTGCTTGGGTGGTTTGCCTATCTCTGGACTAGTCACATGGCTATGAAATAGGATAAAATGATTGGCCTCACGGTGGCTCACCTGCTCCACCCCATAGTCAGAGGGGTGTCAATTTCACCAGACCCTCGTTGATTGAGAATGGGGGAGGGGTAGTTTCCCTGATAAATATCTGGGTTCTTATTTACTGGAAAATCTGACACACAACTGGGACAGAAACAACAGAAGCCACTGAGATGGTTATTAAAGGAGAACTGGAACAAGGTACCTGGAGGGTGTTAAAAGGTTTACAAACGAGGGGAGGCAGCGAGCCTGAAGAGAACCGCTGCTCTTTTTCCATTTATTCCCTTTGCTCAGGGCCCCTGAAAAAAGGTTGCTGTACTATATCATTGCTTCATGGTTAGGTGCTTGGGGACCGGCAATGAGTAAAATCCATGAAATTTAGATACCACAGCGGTATCTTAAAAAGGTATCAGGTGGAGAATGGCTTTTAATGCAAGAATCCAGGCCTCCCAATTAGAGGCTTGTTCCACTGCTAAATTTGGTTTGGGTTAAATGCCCAGTGACCTCTTGTGGATATAGCATTTCATCACTGTGGTTGAATGCTTAGGAACAAGTCCTCCTCTCCCACTCCTTCTAATAATTGGTCATACATCAATTCTTAACAGCTCTATACCATTAGAAGTATGAATTCTTTTTCCAGATAAATTGCCCAGCCCTCCTCTCAATCTTTTCCATTAGTGAGAAAACAATCCAAGGAAAGAAGAAGACAATGCGAAATTCGCAATGCTTCCGAATGTTCACTTGGTTTGAACAATGCCTGACTAGCATCTCCCATGGCTCCAAACCATCTAGCAGCATTTAAGAAGGGGCAGGAGATGGGATGGAGAATGCCTTTTCTCTACCCCTCTAGAAAACCGAAGAAAACATAGAGGACCCCAGAGACCACCAGAAAATACCTTGGGAGTCTCCCAATTCACTCAAGCCTCATTGGTTGCTCCTAAGCACCTTCTAACTTGAATCTAATCATTTAAAGACAGCAATCTCCAACCTTTTTGGCACCAGGGGCCGGTGCTCCTATGAGACTCTAATACCTGAGGATCATAGGTGGGGCTGAGGCAGTGATGTTAGTGTTGGGGAGCAGCTGCGAATACAAATGAAGCTTTGCTCGCCCTCCTGCCACTCACCTCCTGCTGTAGGGCCAGGTTCCTAACAGGCCACAGTACTGATCTGTGGCCCAGGAGTGGGGGACCCTTGTTTTAAGATTGCCCAGTGACTCTTCCTGAAATTTCAAAAAGTGACTGTATTTTTTATTATCTTACATTTTTCTACAATAAGCATGCCTTACTTTTGCCACAAAAAAAAATAAAACAAAATATTTAAAGTTTAAAGATTCCCACAAGGCTTTGCTCCCTTTGAAGTTTCCTCACTAACTAGTGACTGACCACGAAGTCACTGCTCACAGCATTTCAGGCTTTTTCTGTCACTATGATTATAGATAATAATAACAAGAAAAATATATTTTTGACAAATCTAAAAAATGTGATATTGCAGTTGGCTGTGGAGAGGGCAAGTCCTGTCAGCTTTTTTTTAATACTTGTATTCCTTTGTAATAATTTCCTAGTCTTTTTAGGAAATCAGTCCATTCTTTACTTGTTTAATGAAACTACCCGGCTCTCTTCCCTCAGTTTCACTTTCCTGATGAACCGGTCTTTCGAGGGGTAGAGATATTCTCATAGATTCTTTCTCCTGCCTGTCCTCCCACCACCCGCCCAACTTCTTCACTTTTCCTCCCACTGCCCCAAGGACACCTGTCACTGACCTCATTCTCAGCTTTGTTTGTTTCCCCATAAGATTACTGGCCAGGTGCTAAAATCTTTGGTTTGCTAGGCAATTGTCATCGTTCCTGTGACCTACACTCTGGATGGAGCAGACTTCTTCATTATTCCCGAAGTGCTGCAGGCTCAGTTACCAGCAGTGTCCACCTCTGAGGCCAGACAGAAACTTGTTTAGCCAGTTTTCTTCTTGCACTAGGTTGTTCCAAGACTGACACGCAGATTGAGAAAAACACAGAGTTTCTGTGTTCCCAGGAATAAATCCCACCAGAACAAGCCTCGATCTGTTGCTGAGCAATGATTCTCATTTCCTCTCCCCACTCTGCTCTCCTCCTCCACCCTCACCTCCCTTCGCTACAAAGCTATGGACCATCAAGTTTTAATGCAGTGTTGAGTTGTTGATGAAAACAGTGTGGTATTTTCTGAATGTCAAATAACATATGACAATAATGCAGGCCTAACATATCAAGAAAACAAATGTGTGCTGCTTTGGCACTGTATGCAAATGCACAAATGGCTGATCTTTAAAAACTTCCATGTTCACGAGAAGTCTTAGAGCATTAAAATTGATGATGGTGATTAGGTTGCCTTTTAGAGCAGCAAAATCTGTATAACTAAATCCTCCTGGGCTTAGCCATTTTCAGCCCAGGCATATTAACTTGGCATGCTGTGAGCCTGCTTTTGTACACACACACAGTATTTAACCATGAGTGCAGTGGGGCCCAAATTAAAACCATATTTTGTTAGCACCACACATTCCAGCCTTGACAGTATTTATCAAAAGGGAAGCTGCTGGATTTATTGAAAGAAATGAACTTCACCAGGGTCTAGCAGACCCAACCCGATAGGAAGTTATTTTTACTGTGCTTGTCAGTGGTACTGCCGCTGTTGCTCAAGGCTGTTTATTCCCATTGGGCACTGTTTGCTACTGTTACCTTTCCAGTGTCCTCTTCCCAACAGCCTGGGCCTCATGGATGCCATTGGCTCCACATCCATTTATTCTTCAAGGCCTTGTTTATGTTCCTTCTTTTCTGTGAAGTCTTTGCTGCCTAAATCCAGTTTATTTCTTCCTCCTCTGATCTCTCCAGCCTTGGTATGGACATCACTTGGGACCATGGTGGAAATGCAGAATCCCAGGCCCTACCCCAGCCCTCCTGAATCCAAATTTTAGCAAGACCCCTGGGATTCCTGTGACATTGAAGTTTGAGAAGCATCGCTCCACATACACTTACCTTTTCTACCATGACTCTCAATGGGAGTCATGTTACCCCCATGGGTGTTTTGGAAATGTAGAGGGAATTTGGGGTTTTGTCACAATGATGGATGCTGGTTAGGAGCATTAGTGGCATTGGTGGCAAGGATGATACTGGGCTGCCTGCAGTGTAGAAGACAGCTCTACATATGGAAGACTTTGTTCATAAGTCACATGACTTTCTAAAGTACTGCCAGGCAGTCAGGTAAGTGAAAAACATTTTTAATTATCTGAGCCTGGAACCTAATTCTTTTTTATATATAGATACAAAGTACTGCTTTCACGGTTTTAATATACACTGAATTTTCTAGGAATTCAACTTCTGTGAATTCAGGGAAGACTGCTTTGTTTTCTTCAGAACTTTACCTTTGTTCATCACTTTGGAAACTATCCATAGTGTCAACAAAAGTTCCCTGCCACCAATCTAATGCCAACAGGAGTCCCCAATATGTGATGGGTTAAAAGGAAAAACTTTACTCAGGTTAACAGTTTACAAAGCCAAGAAATGCAGCCTCCAGTAGAAACCTAGAAGGAACTTCACAGAGGCAAAGGGGAGGCACTTTTCATTGAGAAAGCCCTGCCCTAGTCCCCGATTGGTCCATTTTTGTGCAAATGAGGACTCCAAATTCACAATCTAATTCGTCCAAACAGCACTGTCCCAATTGGTCAGCTTCACCAGATCTGATTGGTTGTTATGGTGCAGCTTTGATTGATCAATAGATGTAAATGAGAATGTAGCTGCACAGTTCCAATTCGATGGAGCAGGTCTCACTCAGCCTATGGGATAAAAGGGTTGACTCAGCCAGCAAGGAGCCAGCAAGAAGGCTGAAGGTTCAATCTATAGTTTTCCCTGAAATGCAGCATGTATGAGAGGCCTCTGTCAGCAATGGCTGCTAGATTTTGTGCCCAATTAATTGTAAGGAGTCCTTGATATATAATCCTTCTTGAGATTAACAACGGTAATGCTACCAACTGTATTTCAGTCTCCAGGACTATATATCTGTATTAGTATATTTGTAGCTGTCCCAATAAATGATTTTATATCTGGCCATTTCACTGTTTTTTTCATATAATTGTGCCTGAAAATTTGCTTATTAAAACACATATTATTTTATTACAATTTGCTCTTCTTTCTTCTTTATATTAGAATTAAAGAAGTCATTATAATAATTTTGAGTTTGCGATATTATTTATGTGTGAATTAGTTATATTAGTTATGGATTCTATTTCAGGAAAATGAAGGAACCATTTAAAACTATTTGTTATAGAAACAACAACAACAAAAAAAATGATCCAATCAAAAAATGGGTAGAGGACCTGAACAGACACTTCTCCCTAGAGGACATACAAATGACTAACAAATTTATGAAAAGATGCTCAACATCGCTAGCTATTAGGGAAATGCAAATCAAAACCACAATGTGATACCATTTCATATCTGTTGGAATAGCTATAATCAATAGGACAAGTAATAACAAATGTTGGAGAGGATGCAGAGAAAAAGGAACCTCATACACTGCTGGTGGGACTGCCAATTGGTACAGCCACTATGGAAAACAGTGTGGAGGTTCCTCAAAAAAACTAATAATTGATCTACCATACAATCCAGTAATCCTTCTACTGGGTATTTACCCCAAAGACTTGAAACCCCATATTTAAAAAGATATTTACACACCGATGTTCATAACAGCATTATTCACAGCGGCCAGGACATGGAAGCAACCGAAGTGTCCTATGATAGATGATTGGCTAAGGAAACAGTGGTACATATATACAATGGAATATTACTCAGCTATAAGAAGAGATGAAATGCCGCCATTTGCAACAACATGAATGGACCCCAAGATAATCATGCTAAGTGAAATAAACGAGACAGAAAAAGTTGAAAATCACATGATATCACTTATATGTGGGTTGTAAACCTAAAAGCAACAAATGAACAGGACAAACAAACAGAGACTCGTGGACATGGACTATAGACTAGTGGTTATTAGTGGGGTGGAGGAGAAGGGAGGAGGTAGATGGGGTCACATTTAGGGGGATGGGGGAGGGTGAAATGGGTAAAGGGGATCAAATATATGTAGATGAAGGAAACTGGACTTTGAGTGGTAAACGCACAGTAGAATATACAGACGTCAAATGATAATGTACACCTGAAAACTATATCATTGTATTAACCAATGTTACCCCAATAAACTTAATTTTAAATATATATATAAATAAATAAAACTATTTGTTATAGAAAGAGAATGTTGAGTGTGATAGAGTTGGGAACAGTGGTGTTACATTCTTTAATTGGCTCTTATTACATATTGTGTTATAATCTTGGCTATATTTTTAAGAGAGCATGCATAGTCTCCCCTACTATATTATAAATATCTTTAGGGTAGGACTATAGTTTTTGAATTGGGTTTCTAGTCACTACTTAGTTCAGTGAAATGCACATATTGAGCATTAAGCAATTGATCATGTGGTTACTTCAAGGACAGCCCTTTCCATGCATTCCATTCCTCAAATGTTACTGAGTTCCTACCGTGTGCAGAGTACTGACTGCCTGCTACACCTGTCATTAAGAAAGGGTTTGGCGCTCTGTTGCTCATGGGCCAGCCACAAAGCCTAACACATAAAGAATTCTGACACAATGGAGGCTAGAAGTGGCCTTAGGGAAACAGAAACAAAATATTATGAGATTATGGAGGAGGAAACAATTCTAACACATATATGCACATACACGGGTCTGGAGCGACAAATGCATTTATAAGTTCCCTTTCTTATGTGTTTGTATTTATTTGGTTGTTCATCTTCTTTACCCTATTGAACAGAAACTTCTTGAGAGTCAATCTCAAGTCTTCTAATTCCTTTAGATAGCTGGCAAGCTTAAGTGTTGTGTCAAGCAAAATCCCTTCTATTTCTTGGGACGAGTCCACAGGCATACAGACTTTTCAATCTTGTGTGATAATGTGATTTTTTGGTACAGGCTAGACTGGCCTGAGAGTCAGGAGATATGGATTTTAATCTGCTGGTAATTTGGTTAGGTCATCGCTCCACTCTAGGCCTCATTTTCCTTATTAGAACAGAAGATAAACCAGACTGATGGTTCCCAAACTTCAATATTCCTGGGGAGATTTTTTAAAATGCAGAGTTCACTGGGCTCCACTCCAGACATGTTGAAATAGACTTTGGGGGTGGATCCCAGGTATCTGTAGATTTTAAAGGATATCAGGTAATTCTGATAGGTAGCCAGATTTGCTTCTCAAACTTTAATGTACAAAGAAATCACCTGGGAGATCTTGTTACGATGCAGATTTCGATGCCAGTGCTACTGATCCATGAACCACAGTCCCAGTAGCCAGAAATAAAGGACTTTTAAGTCTCTTTCAGCTAAATATTCTCCAATACATCAACTACTAGTGAGTAATGTGATACAAGGTGACCCATTAAAAATAGTCCACATTTAGTGTAAGATGACCTAGCTCAGTTAAATTATGATGATAGGGTATAAAATTATTTCCTTCATTTATAAATTTTAAGTGGTATTTTAAAGTAATCTATAGAGGATTTATTCCCCTTAAGTTAGCATCTCAGAGTACAGTGTTGAAAAGAGTTTTCAAAAATCTTCAGGCCAGAAAAAGTTTTGACCAATCAACAGACTTTGAACTGACTTTTTGCAGCACAGAAGGCTCAATGCTGGATGAGATCTAAAGATCATAGAAGGGACCCTTCAACCTTGGTTCCTCCCTATGGGCTGACATATGCCTAAAATTCCTTAAACGGGGGGCAGATCTTTTCACTCACTCCTTAATTAGTGATGAGGCTTCAAATACAAATATCCCTGGAGAGGGTAAAGCGCTGACTTTAAATCTAGCAAAATAAATGATGGGGGAGATTTTTATGGAAAGAGATTTCCATAGGAAACAGTTGGGTTGGGGATTGGGGCTGGAGCAGAAAATGAGAAAGATGTTTCCGAAAGGGAAGCCAGGGGCTGAAGTACTCTTGACCTTCATAACTTTGTCAGAAGAAGGCTGCCACCATTAACTAAAACAATCCTACCTATCTGCCTTCCTGCAAAACAGACCCAATTCTTGTGACTGCTCACTTCCCGTGTTCAGGTAAGAGACCCTCAGGTGTCTTTATCCTACAGGCTTTCTGCAAATAGCTCCGTAACATACTAATGAGGAGTCTCAGGAAGGAGAAAGGTGGGGATGAGAAATGTTTGTGTGACCTGAGCTGACCAAGGAGGCTAAGGGAGGGAGAGAGGGTCAGGTAGGAAAACTGATATGGATGCCAGGATAAAAGGAAGGTGGGGTGTGCTCCCAGAAGAAAAAGGGGCTACGTGACACTAGTCTTGCCTCTGCCATTTAGCAGCTGCTCAGGCTCAACCACTGGTCAATACAGCCTCTTCCTAATCTCCTGTAACTTGCCTTGAGGTCACAACTGCCAGTTTGAGACAAATCGTAAACAAAGCTGAGGACATTTATCTTTCTTTCAGCAATTAAGGTACACAGTCTCCCCCACAAACTATAAGCCTCATGATACCCATACTCAAGGAAATCATAAAGGCAGCAGGAAGATCTTTTTATCTGGCTGCTGCTCAGGCATAAAGGCTGAGTATCTAAGATCTGGAACAATCTCTAAAAGCAGGGGACAGATTGGGCACTTGATAGAACCGTAAAGCCTGGAAGAGGTTGCTCTAGCAACTTCCCTCTCAGTGTGTTTTCTTTTACCTCTTAATCATTTTCCCTGAAAATGGAGAGAGCTGAAAATGGACATACGGATCGGCTGAGCTCCGAGGAACGGTGTTCCAGATTCAAATGACATGTATACTTCTATAAACCACATGATTCATGACTATCAACAGTCATGTAGACACAAAAGTGAATGCTCAATTCAACTAATAAGAGGGAAAAGGAAATTGTTCTGTTCCACTAAAGCCTGTAGGAGCACTCCTTGGCTGAGCAGGGCAGTCCAGGCCTGTCCTGTAGAAATGATAGTAGGTCTCCTGTCCCTGTTGACTCAGAACCAATGGATGTGGCTCCCTTCTTTGAACCTTCCAGGACACCAGATCCCTGTTGCACCTTCGGAGTGGAGCCCATTTGTGCTGAAGAAGAAATGTGGACTATTTTTAAGGAGTAACCTTATATCACATTACTCACTAGTAATTGATGTATTGGAGAATATTTAGCAGAAAGAGACTTTTGCTGACATTAGAAGTCACTTTCACCAATGACGAAATAGGACCTAAGAAGTTTGGCACTAGGAGGGACTTTAGATCATTTAATTCACATTCATCATTTTATAGGTAGGGAAACTGAGGTTCAGAAAGGGAAAGAGGTTTGCATAAATTCACTGGTAAATTCTCAGCAGAGTTGAGTCTAGAATCCGGCTGCCTCCTAAACTTAACCTTCTTCCTTCCTCCTGCTGCCTCTCCAGAGAACATGGTGGCTTTCCTGGTTTGTTGCAATTTTCTGAAAACCCTCAAATTACCAGGGTTCACCTTCACCTACCCTCATTTTCTCAGCCCCCTAACTGAAGCTGGATGAGGCCATCATCTACACTGTCTCATGAGGCTCGAAGACAAATGGTCCTTGCCAAAGGTTCATAGGAGGAGGCTGGAAGAGAGGGGCCTTAGGTTTGTGAATTTATACCATCCACCCGAGAATTCCATTTTCAAGTTTAGAGGGAGAAATGAAAGCTCTTACTGGACTCAACTAACACATCACATACCAAATCCAGTATGGGCATCGGCAGGTACAAATGGAACTCTCAGGCCATGGTTTCTTCTGCTCTGGAGGTTATGATCCCACTGTAGAAAATATCAGTAGCCTCCTGTGGTTGAACACAAGTCGGGGCATATGTCCCCACCCTGACAAGCTCACTGCCAATTGGAGTTGTTGCCATAAAAGTAAGTCTTAGCTCACACCAAGTTTTATCAAACGCAGGGGACTTTGTTAGACAGCAGACAAAATTAATCTAAAAAACTCATTTGTGGTTCAAAGATATTTCTCTCTCTCCTCACCCCCAAACAGTAAACAGCAAAAACACCCAGGGAAGAGAGCTTCCTTTCCTGGCTCTGTCCTTCAAAGATACTCTTTGGCCATATTCATGAGCCCTCCCCCACAGGACAATGGCCAAGAGAACTTGTCCATCCAAAGCCCACACCTCACCTTCTAGATCACTCTTTGGTATCCAAGATCCCTGGATTCTGTACCTAAAGGTCTTGAACCCATCTCCAAAATGTTCTTAGGCCTCTCCTGAGTCATGAGGATGGGCTGGTCCACAGCTGTGCTCACTCTTGGGCCTGAGGAGTGGCCGGGGAACAGCTCTTCATGGAGAGGAGGACACTCAAGCTAGAGTGTCTTTAGCAAGTGAGGTAGAGGTGAGAAATAAACACGACGGGGGTTTGGGAGAAGCAAGTGGAACTCTGAGGAGCCCAAGGATTCTGTATTCAGACTTGGCATTCTGGGTCTCTCTGAAGATATGTTTTTCAAGGCAAAAAGATAGAAGTTATTCTATAGTGTAGTTTCTAAGCTGGATTTACAGTTTCTAAATATTTACACACATGGTATGTGGGTCTCCATTTGTACCCTGACCGGTCTGCAAGTCTAGGGGGCAGGCTTTTTAAAGCAAACACAGACACTGTGTTCCTATGGTTAGATGGTGGGAAGAGGGGAGAGGGGGGAGAAGTTTTATCCCTGGAGAGACACCACAACCAGAAACCCAACCCCAGCCCTACCCTGATGGCATAATTATCAAGCTTGCAGATTTTTATCCCTTATTCATGCAAGGCAATTAGTCCTATTATATTCCCCCTAACCACACACAGACCAAGAAATCTGCAGGTTCTACTAAATCAGGAATTGCTTCTAACACCTTTCATGCAAATAAAGCAGCCTAAATTATTGACACAGACAAGAACCCACTTGTTTGGTTTATCCAGTAATTAACCCACCACCAAGGAGTTAGAGCAGATAAGGATTAAATTGTTAACACATATCACACTCATGCTAGAATATTTTTTAATGAAATGATCACAAACAGAGCAGACAGCCAGCCTCCCAGGGTCCCCCTTTTGTTCCTCACTAGACACACCTCGGATCTTGATGTGGGCAGAAGTTCCTTGGGATGAACAATCAACCTGACTCAGGAGCCCAAAAAAAAGGGGCTCCCTGGCTTTTATCCTCTCCCCCTGGAAGGGCCATGCCAGCACCTAAGAATGATTTATATCACTGTATTAGGCAATAATTCTGCCACTCAACAAGCCTCATCCCACAAGCCTATATCCAGACTTGGGTTCAAAATTACTTACTGCACAACATTTATACAATCTCTTTTTTTTTCTGTGCCAGTGCTACATGTTAAGTATCTTCCCTTTATCTGCACTTATATTACAAGACCTAAGAATTTCCTACTTACATCCACTTAGGACCTTTCCATGGGCAGGCTAGGCCATGATCCACCACATGCTGATCTTTCCACTCTTCTCTGTAGTCATTCTTTACACAAACTTAGGAAACTCTAATAATTATTTTTCAGCATTCTTCGAAATTACAGTAATACAACATTAAGCACAAAAAGATAGATCAGGACTAAAACCTGTGACGTTAAAAATCCCAGCGTTCCAGCCAAATCCTCTAGAAAGTCAATTAGAATCCCAGGTAAATTAACCGAAAGAAAATCTTTATCATTTAGCAACAGGCAGTAGCAGGTACAAATCTTACAGATATGTAAATTTTTCTTTATTTTTCTATAATACAACTTAACTTCTACATTAGCCTTCATTTACCAGAGGATCAAAACTTTATCTCAATGAATTCAGGGTTGGATCTTTGTCTAGGACATTAAGGGGTGTGTGTGTGTGTGTGTGTGTGTGTGTGTGTGTGCGCCTCTAGTCTTTTTTTCACTTTTTAAGATTAAGATATAATTAACATACATTATATTCATTTCAGGGGTACAATGTAATGATTGTAAAATGATAAGTGTAGCTAACATTGGCCACCATACATAACTACACAACTTTTTTTACGGTGAGAACTTTTAAGATCTATCCTCTTAGCAACTTTCAAATACGATTGCAGTCTTATTAACTATAGTCACCATGCTGTACATTACATCCCTGGACTTATTTATTTTAAAACTGGAAGTTTGTACTTTTTGACTCCCTTTGTCATTGAACCCACCACCACTCTCCACCTCTGGCAACCACCAATCTGTTCTCTGTATGCATGAACTTGGTTGTTGTTGGTTTTTTGTGTTTATTAGTTTTTTTTAGATTCCACATATGCATGAGATTGTATGGTATCTTTCTTTCCCTGTCTGACTTATTTCATTTGGTATAATGTGAGAGTCTCTAGTCTTCAGTCATCTGTCCACATTTGCATCTGTTGAGACCACCATTGTCTCATCTGCCTTTGGTCATCTGTCCATGCAGATGGCAGCTGAGCTGTCCCCTCACTCTTGCCACTAAGTTTGTTAAAAGCCAGCCACTCTTTTCTTCCCCTATTGGCAGCATGGGAGGCATTCTTTGCTCACAATCCATGCTGGTCTAGGGAAATTTGTGAGGCTGAATCTACAGCCCTATCTGCCTAGACATACCCCAAATCCATTTCTTTAGGGTCTTGCCTCCTTCCTGGGGCTCTATCCTAGAAGAAACAGGACCCTCCTCTCTCCAGCCTCAGATTAATTGGTAGGTTCTGTCACTGGTTCCATTCCCATCAACTAGGAACACTCAATCCCACTTTCAGGAATCCCTTAATGACTATAAGTTCTTACTTTCCCTCTGAGCCACTTCACCTTAGGGATGTGGACAGAGACCTTCAGGTGGAACATACATATTCCCAAATCTCTAGTATATGTTGGGGGCCCTCCTTCATCCCAAGGGCTTCGACTTGAAACACTCAAAAGCCAGCAAAGTAAACCTTTATATCTCTGTCCTCTGTTAAACATCCTTCACTGAGGCAATGAACACAGACTCATCTTACTCAAAGCAGCAAGATGAGAAGTGGGTGAGAGGGTTAAGAAAGAGATATAAGGAGAAGGAAGACCATATAGTATTTCAAAAGTAACACCCAAACATAATACTGATAGAGTTTTAAATGTTTCCATAGAGCCTCTTGATAGAATTACCATTCTAAACCGAAGACGATTGTCTAACTGTTCTACTTCAAATCCTCCAATGGTTCCACATTGCCCACAATGGCAGTTCAAACTCCTCTCCACTGGAGAAGTGAGGTCCTGGCATCTACTGAAGAGCTATTTATCAGGGAGATCTGCTATTTGCATGAGAAGAGACAGCAAACATTCACGTGGATTACCCAATCACTGAAGCATGGGCCCTAGGAGCAAAACTAGCAATTTTCCAAACATTTCTGAAACCTGGCTCTGACCTCTATTTGAGCACAAATTCTGATCTACTTTTAGAAGATCCTGCCTATTTCATTTCTTAAATCAAATATTCTCATCCCTCCTGCACTGTCTTCTCTAAATGGGCCAATAAGAACAAGAGCAACATTAAAAAGAGTAGTTTCAATATCTGCCTGCCCTCCTTCCTCCCTGACAGACCTGTGGCTTGAGCATCTCCTTTAAGAAGTCTTCCTTTCTATCTCTGACTTCATTGTAATCATACCGTGGCTAGTGTGAGCAGCACAGATCTTGTCTATCACAGTTTTATGTGTTCATTTTGCTTTTCCTGTCTTCTTTCTTGTATTATACTATAAACTCTACTGGACAAGGTCTGTACCCCACATCCTTTGTAGTGCCCCAACTATGTAGCACAATGGCCTGCATACACAGATAACTTAATAACTTTTATACTTTGATTTCTGGGTCTCCACTCCAGCCCCCAGGTAACCATTTATTAGCAAACAAATTACTTACCAGTAAAACAGCCGAGGTTTCTAGAGCAAATCATTCGTATTACTACAGCTGGAAAAAAACCCCAGCACATACCACTTTCCTTGCAAAGAGGAATTTCAATAGAGGAATGTGGTCATGACTGCACTGATAGATCCTGCTTGAGAGTTTTGACACTTCTGTAACTCTTTGACCTGAAAAGATGAATCGACTCATTTCGAATCATGTGTCCCCTTGGGTTCCTTTAGCCTAAATACATAAACATCAGAGAACTCGATTCCCCGTAATACTGGCAACAACAACAAATAAATATATACATAGCCTCTGGCTTAGCGCTCACTAGCATGATTCCTGAGAGCCAAGCACCACCTCACCCCCTGCAGCACCCAGGACTGGCTTACAGATGACTTAGAGGCAGTCCCTGCCTTGGTCTGCACCAGGCACAGCCCCACCCAGATGCCAAGGCTGCTTCTCTCTTGCAGTGGTTCCTGTTCCTGCTGATGCCCAGAGTCTGCAGAGCTTGCCTCCTGGGGAGACCTGCCCCATGCCTGGCTCCCAGCTCTAAGGCTGTGGGGCAGCTGGGAGTGGAGGAAGAGCCCTGCCTCTGGCCTCCCTTATTCCCCTACTGCCTTGGGTGGACAGCTTCATGAGGCAGCCCAGCCCTGGGGAGCTTTCTGAGGGAGGGAGTTCCTTTTCCTACACTTCCCATCTTCACCTCTCTCCTTCTCCCTCCTTGCTGTGCTGGACTTTTAGCCACACCTGTGATGGCCTTGCCAGGCTCTGGCAGAGGACCTGCACCTCTTTCTTCTGCAGGGTTTGGAGTCCAACAGGCTGTGTTTAAATCTTGACTCCACCTACACCAATCTCTTCTCCTTTCTAAACATCTTTGTCATCTATAAAATGGAAATAATACCTACCTATGGCATTGTCCCGAGGATGAGGCATTAATGTCAATAGTAATAATAAAGCCTTAATGACTGAGGGACTTCTATGTGTCAGGTGCTGTGCCAGGTTTCATACATTCTCTTAAACGCAGCACGGTGACTGGACCAGAGCAGGTGGTCAACAGGTTCCTTCACCCTCTTTCTTCTTTTCTTTTCTCTCCCCTCTTCCTTAAGGCAGGTAGGACCTGAAGGTGCAGTGTCTGGTCCCATAGGAGGGCTTTATCTTCTCGGCAGCATCTTCCCTTCTTCTGTGGGCCACCTGGAATCACCCACACCCCCCAGAAAAAGGAATTTTCTTCCTTGTCCTGTCCAAATCCCCTGCCCAACAGGGCAGCTCCATTTCTGTCCCCAGCCTGGTTTTCGACCTCTATTCTCACATGGGGCCCCCACCCCTGGTACCTCGTTCCTCCAGGGAACATAGCTGGCCATGTGCTGGTGATAAGGCATCTCCACGTTCTCCTGGACCAGAGAGCCCTGGCACAGGCAGGCCCTCTGTGCCAGACATGCTGCGAAACACTTGCTGGGCAGACGACCAACACTCAAGGAGCGGTCTCCAGTGGAGCAGAAGGGTAGGAACCCGCCAGGCCTCACCACCACCCCATCCTAGGGAGGCAGCCAAGAGGAAGGGGCCCTGGGAGGAGAAGGGCCACACCCCAGCATCAGAGGAGCAGGCAGTGGGCACCATAAGTCTGTTCGACTTCAAGCGTCTATGCCACTGTGGAGTTTGAAGGAGTCTGAGGACCTCTGGCAGATTCCCCTGCCCTTCACCTGCCCCTAGTGCACACACACCACCCATGGTCTGAGCAAGGCTGCTGATTGGCCCACTCGAGAATTTGTTCTGAGCGGGAACTGGAGAGAGAGAGCAGCCGTGGGATGTAAATGCCCTGGGAGGCCTTGAAAATGCTGGGAGAAAGCAAAATTCCCCAAGTAATTTGGGATGGAGGCTTGAGCCATTTGATCAGGATATGAGGAAAGAGTGATTCCTAGAAGGCTGAAGGATTCGGGAGCCCTGTGTTGTACCCCATGCAATTCGAACAACCACCCGAGGAGGTAAATAACTTATTTTCTCCTTTGTGTGGATAAGTAAGCCCAAGTCACTTAAGAGGTGGAGCTCAGCTGGGACCACAAGCCAGGGCCCTGACACACGCTGTGTCTGCCCAGCTCTGTTCGAGAAGCTGCTCGCACACAGAGCCCTGCAACCCGCTGTCAAGCTTCATCCCTTCCTGCACAGACCTCTGCCTGAAGCGCTTCATGTGCAATGTGAACGCTGTCTTATTCCCCATGCCAGTGCAATCTAAACTTCTTTCCTTGAGGGCTGCTGGGTTAGAAGTCCTGACTCTGAAATCAGACGACCTAATCGTGTTACCTTCACTTCGAGTCTCAGTTTCCTTATCTGTAAAATGAACGACCATAACAACTATTTCATAGGACCGATGTAGGGTTAAATTGAAAAAAAAGAAAAAAAGGAAAAAAGGAAAAGAAGTAGAGTAACTAGCATAGAGTTAGCTTGCAATAAAAATTATATTACCGTTATTGTTTTCCCTCACTTAATAGACACAGACTATTTTACTTAAATTCTAGAAACAGAAGAAAAAATTTCAAAATAAATTGTACTATGCACCACATAGATATTGGCATCACAAGAAAACTATATGGATTTTGGAAGGACTAATAAATCCTAATAGATTATTTTTTTCTATTGCTATCATTCAAATATAGATTTACATTGTTAAGTAGTATTCCCAAATACATTTATAACCTTTTGATTAAATACTTTGGTAGCCACAAAGCATAACTTAAAATCACCAACTATAATTTAGTGATCTGCATATTTGATGTACTACCATTTCTTTGGCATATTTTTAAATTAATAACACTTATTTTATTTTTAATGATAAAAGTCAACCTATTGATTGTAGAATATTTTAAAATAAAAAATATAAAAGAAGTAATAAAAATTACCTGCACTCCCACCATTTAGAGATACTCACTGTTCATACTTCGATTATTACAATCTTATCTTTTTAAAAATTATTTTACTTATCAAAATAAACCCATTTTATTACATATTATATAATGAGAATTTTCCATATTGTTATTCTTTTAAAAACAATGTTTATACTTGTATAATATTTCACGATAACTCTATAACATAATTTACACAACTATTTTCACATAGCTGCATATTCAGATTGCTTCTAATTGTTCCAAATATTAATGTGGACATACATAAATCTGTATGCACCTCTGTCATTGGTTCCCATATTTCCTCAGGTCTCATAACAACCTGTGAGTCAAATAAGATCAGTTAACAATTTTTCCCAAATTAGAGTGGCACTGTTTCCCTGCCCCTCCCCCAACACACAGGCATGAACTGGACTCTGTCTTTAACGTCTCCACCGGTTTTTAAGTTGTTGCTGTTTATCTCACTTGGTGTGGATAGTCACATATTTTGCTGAAGAAATATGAATGTATTTAATTACAGAGTGCTGCCCAGAACCACCTAGAGCTAGTATATAACATATGGTTTGTATTCTAAAAGTCCTTCACAAACCTGACCCTCAGGGTTTCAGATGAAGTGATGATTCTCAATCCTGGTTCAGTTAGATTCATCAAGTAAGTTTTAAAAGACACATCGATGCCCAGGCCCAAACCTAGAGATTCTGATTCAACAAGTTCCTCCAGGTTTTTTTTTAATATACTTTTTATTTTTAAATTATTATAGATTCACAGGAACTTGCCAAAATAGTTCAGAAAGGCCCTGTGTACCCTAAGTTTTTCTCACTGATGACATCTTGTACAAAACCAGGATATTGACATCGGGTACAATCCACAGTTTTCACTAGTTTTACATAAACTTGTGTGTGTCTATGTGTGTGTTTCTATGTAATTTTATCACCTGTGTAGATTCGGGTAACCATTATCACAATAAAAATACAGATCTATTCCATCACCACGAAGATTCTTCTGCTACCCCACCTCTCTCCTTGCACCATTCTCAACCCCCAGACCCCCATTTGCTTTTGAGTCCCCAGGAGATGTCTCGGAGAAATCTCAGAGACGTCTCCCCACTCGAGCCTGACTGATGCAGTCGCTTCCTACAGGCCCCTTGAGGGAGGCCTGGTGCTGCCCCTCCGACAGCACCATCCCCAAGCCTATGTCCTACGCCCAGGATATTGCTTCCAGAATCCCCCAAAGGTGACAAAACTTAGACATGACGAATGGGGCTGTGACATGTGCCATTTACACAGGATGATCTCTAAGAAATGGAGAGACAGCCCACTATCCAGCTCTGTCACACTTTGTTACTTGGTCCCAAAGCAGATTGCATCTGCCCGCATAGTACACTCCCTACCTGTTCTAACTGCAGTTCCCTTATCTTTAAAGGTCACATCTAAGCCCTGGGGCTGGGCTGGCACACTCTGCCCTTCCTCCTTCTCTCAACCTCTGTCCCCAGGGGGCCTCTGTTCAAAGTTTCTTCATCTCAGTCTTCAGTTCCTTCAGATAAATAGATGCCTGGGGAGTTAACTGCATGCGTTTATCAGATATGGCGAGGCTAAATTGCAAACTCACAGTCTAGGCTGGGCTGGTAGCCCCACTCCTCTCAGGATAGCTTTGATAGCGTTGAAAAAGACAAATATCCCATTTAATCGCAGGGACGAAGTCTTCAGTTGAGGATAATTAGTGCATCCATACTCTCATCCAAAATAAAGGTTTTACTGAGTCTAGCTTTGGTCAAAACTATTTGATTTTCTAAAAAATATTATTGCCCTCTCTCATTCCCCTCCCAACTGACACAAGGTGTGTTCATGGTATTTAAGTTTATAGCTCAGTATTTAAGTTTCAGAAGAGTAAAGGGAGTGTATCTGTGACGAAGCTGAGAGGAAGTAGCATCACCCAAAGATAAATACAAGGACTCTAGAACTTCTCTGCAGGACAGGGTAGCATATTTTAGGTAGTACAAGAATAATTGTGTCATGTTAGGCAAAAGCATAGGTTTGCCTTGGCCATAAGAGATGTTTTGCATCAGATTAATAAGATGGAAGTGAAGGAGTCGCCTTGTGTTTACTTCCTGAAGATAGTGGAAGGGAGGCAGATGCTGTGGCAGCTGGAGAACATTGTCACTGGGCTGCTGACGTGGCGAGTCGCCCTGACACAACACCAGACCACAGTCCCCGAGCGCCCGCCAGATGTCCTCTAACAGTTTCTCTGAGTCCTGGGCCAGGTGCAAGTGTCGCTCCATGGCAAAGAGTGCCAGCTTCTCACGCAGGTCACCGTGGAGTCGAGGTTGAAGTTGATGAGAGAGAGACACAGGTTCCAGTTCATTTTTGCTTGTTCTTGCTCTTATCCACTCCTGGTTCCCTTCTCAACTGCCCATCGGGCGGACCCATAGTGACTTCAGGTTCAACACCAGATCCAGGGCCAATGGCATCCACAGATCGCCACCCCAACTCATACAAGTGCAAAGGTAGGAACCCCATATTCCTCAATCCTATGTCACTCACATTGGTCCTGCATTTTAGATTGAATCCTGACTGATAGAGAATTATGTATTGATTACCTCTCAGAGACTGAACTTGGAATTTGTTGATTGAACAGAAGATCAGATATTAACTGTGTATTGATTGGAGTGGTAGAAAATGAGCAAGAAATAAAAATACTGTATGGAGGTGCATGGAAATATATATCTCTACTCTGAACAATAAATCCTAGGTAACATTGGGACTTTCTACTTTGACACTCAGATACCTTGACTATTATTCAAGGATCTTTACAAATGTTTACACATTCATTTATTTGACAAATGATGTACTGTTTACCCCTCAGCTATATCTGCCCCACATACTATCCTTCAATTGGATTCAAATACATAGTAGCTATGGTTCTAAAAAAAAAAAAAACATTTAGGCATTTTCCTTCCTCCCACCCTAGCCTTGACTCCAGTCTTCTTTCAGCTTAATTATATCTCCCAAACTCCAAACTCTGGGTTCAGAGGTCTTGACTCAGATCCCTGCCTTAGGACTCCCTAGATTTCACATTCATTCATGTGCACCTTGGTATAGACCTCAGACTTCCTATGGATTCTGGTTTGACATGGTCCTTCAGGCCCTGCTACCTCCTATGACCTTGGCTGGAGCTCACAACCCCAGCTCCTACCAAAGTCAGCATATAACTCTGGCTACCTTGATGGTGCTTCCCACTGAGAAGGAGGTACTTGATATCCAGACAACATATTCAGGAGCCCAACAATTTGGAGGGAGAGGTAGCCATACACAGAAATATAAAGTAAACATCCAAATGTTCTGAGGAAACACAATCCCCTCCACCCAATCCAAGGGAATCAAGGGAACCTTCCAGGATTAGGTGATCTTCGTAGTGCTCGTAAAAATTTAGCATAATCCCAGCTATATTTCAAGGTCCAGATGTGTTGGGAAGGTAGGAAAGGAAAAATCATTCGGACAATAGAGAAAGCCAGAGAATTGAAGCATGAGGCTTTGCATAAGCAAAAATCAGTTAAATGATTAAAATAGTGGAAAGAACAAGTTAGGAAATACAGACAGATTTCAATTTTTCTGTTCAAAAAAACAAAAAACTAGGGAAACTATAAAAACTGAAAACAAGTCTTCAGTTTGTTAATCGCTTCAAACTAGTGTTTCACAAACTTCTTGCGGGGTGACAAATACCAGACATTAAGATAAAGGAAAAAACCAGATGAACATAAAATGTTAGTCATTGCCCCCAAGTTAAGAGTGCACCATCTCTACAAGGAGAGAGAGAGATGTCCCAATTGGGAGGCTTTTGGCAACTTGGAGCGCCCTTGACAAGCTGAGCTGCTGCACTCTGCCTAAGAATGCATTTTTAAACCTGATAAATAATATTAACAACTTCTCTAGTAAAACACACGGAGGTGGGGGAATGCTAAAGGTATTTTTGTTATAAATAAATATAGTATCACATCTTTTAGACGATTTATGGCAGTAGGGATTTCTCTAATTTAAAAAAAAAATGACAATTTGAAAAGACGCCAGCAAAATCAGTTTCCTCTAAAACATTGTTTCGACTACTTTCTACAAGACGGGTGTGATCCTCATATAATTCTCCACACAGGAGGATGGAACAAACCTGAAATATTTTGAGGCTTATCTAATAAGTATTATTCTAGTCAATACACTTGGGTTAAGTTCCATACAGCCTCACCATTTAAATAAACTCTGATTAGAAAGTTTCTCATTCATGCTAATGAAACGGTTTCTCTCAGATTTATCAGACTAATTAGAGATGAGTTATGTCTAGATTTATTGCTGCCCCATCCAAAGGCCTGTGATTAACCTCAGGATAGCCAAATCATAATGCTGTGTGACCATAAATACTGTGCCTCTGAATTGGCGTAAAGCAGTTGAAAGCCCTGTAAATGGAAGAGACGCAGAACTATTTTTCACATATAACCTGTACAAAGCCAGGATCCACTGGTTCAGTCTCATAGTAGTGTAGTGGTCAAAAAAGCATAGTGCATTACAAAAAGGAATTTCAAAGACTCACATTCTTTTTAGAGGTACTTGGAAACCATACAGAGAAAGCAAATATATGGCACACAGTAACACTTATGAATTCCCATTTCCTCTCCTTCCCTTTCACTGGTATCTGCTACATTTGTTCTCAAGCACCTCTCTCCATAATTCCCCTGAGCCTTTCTCTAAACAGAGCCCCCATAAACTTATGTTTTTCCTCTCTTTACTTCCTCTTTCCTATCTCTTGTGTACAACCCTTCTCCCAGCGATTAAAAAAAGAGAATAAAACTACTTCCTTTCTGAGAAGGGAAAAGAGGGAGGAAATTGGGCAGGCCACTGCAGAATTATTTTTGGTTATCTGGGAAAGGGAAGAAGGCTACAGACATTCCCACAAAGGAGTCTTTATGTCATTGAGCACCCTCCCTGCCAGAAAGAGATAAGAGAACAGAATTTATACTGAGATCAGGCATAGGAAACTCAATTCAAAGATAGAAATGAATCCAGAGCCACACATTCATTAAAAAAAAAAAAAATCTTTCAACCATCTTTTGTTAGTTGATGTATTATTTCTTTATTGTAAGAGAGTAAATATAAGATATTAAATAGCATGTGCTTTGAAAATTAAGATGAGGCAACAAAAACTGGAGTTAATAAATGTAACAAATAAAAATAACAATAACAAATTATAAATGTTTATTGGTATCCAGTTATATCTCTTAACAGTGTGAGTAATGGAGACTTAATGTTAGATAATTTGCAGGGGTGGTCAGATAAAACAATGTTTTCACTCAGATAAAGGTTACACCCTAACTCCAACAATGGGAAAACATCATATAATTCATCCCTCTAAAACCCCAGGTTCTACGTCAGCTCTTAGGGACACACCAATGTTCCAATATCTGTGAAGCCAGTTCTACAATTTTTGAAGCAAAATTTTAAAGAAATCTGATAATTGTACATGTACTTCAGGCCAGGTTTCTACTTCCCTGACCAAAGTTAAGCCAGGGAGGGGCAGGACCCCTTAAGGAATGAGGGCTGCTGAGCTCATCTGTTCAGTTTGGCAGAAACATCAAAACTGGCAGAGGAAAGAGGCCTGGTCAGAGTCCCCATAAGTTTCTCAAAGCCAAAAAGGTAAGGAGAGAGAGAACAGCAGGAACCTAGCAGCCTAAAGTGGCATTTCTGGTGTGCATTCAGGCAGCTTCTTTCATCTGTGTTTTGGTAAAGGCCTCCCTTACACAAGAGCTCATACATACTGTGAACTGGTTAAGCCAGGGTAAGATGCACAGCCTCTGGGAGATGCCCTGCCGCTCACAACCTGCCCCTGCACTACAACTCAGCACAGCCGAGTGCTTCAAGGGCCCACGGCTCTGCCCTGCAAAGAAGCGGACAAGCCCTGCAGCCTGCAGCCACCGACTACATCCTCAAGCCGACAAGGACTTCATCCCGGCAGAAAAGTGATGATGAGATACATATGTAGTTTTAGTCTGTTTAAGGTACTACAACAGATTATCATAAACTTGGTGTCTTAAACAATAGAAACGTTTATTTCTCACAGTTCTGGAGGCTGGAAGTTCAAGATCAAGGCGCCAGCGTGTCCGGGTTCTCATAAGAACCCTTCTCCAGGTTTACGGTCGCTTTCTCCCTGTGTCTTCACGTGCCAGAGTGAAAGAAGCTCTCATGTCTCTGCTTAACAGGACACTAACTCCATTCATGAGAGCTCCAGCCTCATCACCCAATCACCTCCCACAGGCCCCATCTCCTGATATTATCACATTGGGGTTAGGATTTCACTAGATGGATTTGGGGGAACCCAAACATTCAGTCCATTACACACATGTGTGCATATATACGCACAAACACACACGCACACACGATTTGCAGGCACGGGATTCTTAAATCACACAGTGTGAATTCTCTTGACGGTCAGTAACATTCTCTGGTCAGGTACTTTTTACCTAAACAGAGCTCTATATTAAGGTAAAAAAAATTTTGTTCTTAATTTTAGAATACCATACTTTCCTAAAGAGGCATCACGGAATGAAGCCAGCCCCAGTGATACTACTGCTTGAGGAAGCCACTACCTGTTCAGAGCTTGTTTTCTTGTCTGAAAATTGGGAATGATAAAACTCACCTTGTAGGATTTTCATGAATACTAAATGAATGCATATATAAGAAGCAACTGACCAGAAGTGGTAACAAATGAGAATAAAATTTAGAAAAAGGACTTGCTTGGCTCTAACAGATGCTCTCCAAAGGTTAAAAAAAAAAAAAAAAAAAAAAGAGGTTGGCGAGAAAGACAGTGGCTGGTTGATAGGAGGTTTTAAAGGCCACCTGCCTGTGAAGTTTGATTTTGCAATCTCAGTCTCTTCCAAGCTTCTATAAGGAGACGAGTAGTCAATGTGGCATCTAGTAGTGCTGCCTGCAAGGATGCTTGTAAAACACTCCAAGCTTATTAAAAATTCCCAGCAGATCTCTTCTCCGGGATTCTTTCCCCGCCCACACCAGTGAGCCACTCGCGTGCAAGGGAAACAAAGAAGCAATTCTAAAGCACAAAGGAGCTGCCCAACTCCTCCAGCAGTTTCCCCAGGGGGAGAAAATGTGCTTCCAGACATGCTTGGCTGGAACTGACTGGGAACCAGGCTGTGTTCACTGAACAGGTTGAGAATCATTTGTCTCTAGCTTTGGGAAATGATGACATCATCTTTTGGCATTTTAAATATTCAATCGTTTACGTTGAAAAGACTCTTGCCATTCGTTTCTTTGTCCAGGTTAAATAAAATAGGCCTATTTCTACATTGTATGAACTAAAACCCTTGCGTAAACAAGCCTCATGAGACCCATTTGAGAAAAACAACTCATGGTAATGATGGGAAGAAAGCACTGGAATGGAAGACTGCAGAACTGGGTTCCAGGTCTCTCATCAGTGGTAGCCGGAAACAATTCGCGAACAGGTTCCAGCCTCCGTTTCCTCTTCTGTGAGATGGACTGAGACAGCTTTAAGGTTCCTTTCATTTCAGAGAACTAGAGGAGTTAGGGGTAAATGAACCAAATGGCTCATTCTACTAAGGGCTTGTCTGTCACCTGTGGTTTCTGCTCCTTCAAAGGAGTGGGGATTAGCTGCTATTTAGACACAGGAATTCAATGCTTTGATTATGTTGGTGTCTGTTTTCACAGGCATTGAAGCCGAACCCTGCCGCCAGCCTTGAGACCTGACTGGACCTCTCCTCTCATTTGAAAGTAAGCAGGCCTGGCTGATACGCGAGACCACAGAGGTGCCAGGCCCCCCACCAGACACCACAGAGATTAAACCCCATTTTGTTGCTTACTAGGTGTGTGGCCCTGGTTAACCACAAACCTGCCTACATGCCTCAATGGCAGGCCAGCTGAAAGCCATTGCTTCTTATCCAGCCCAGAAGGGATACGATTAGAAGAGTTACTTAAAATGGCAAAATGTTACCTTCCTAAAGCCCTGGCAGTAATCCAGAGGGATTCTAGGCAAGGTGGCTGGTCCCAGACTCTTCACTCTCAGATGAGATCGAAGTCATCTGGTTGCTTAGGGTGGGATGGCGTGGAGAATAGTGAGTGAAACTAAACCTTTTTTGGCAGTTAACTGAGCAAAGGAAGAAAGCATTGGCTTTATTTCAAAGGGCAATTAAAGTTCAGGGAGGAAAGGAAGTGTTATTCTTAATTTTTTCACACTCTCCCTGACCCCAACCTCCATTCCACAAATAGCCCAGGGTGCCATTTGCTGCCAGCAGAAGTATATGGATACTTCTGAAAAGCTATGAATGATTTACAAGCTGGGTCAATAATTAAGTTACCGGGGAATGTGTACAATACATAACCAGCCTTAACTCTTTATATTTCAGAAGACATGTTCCCAGGACTGGCAAGAGAATAATGGTTGAAAATAAAACAAAATCGACACAGATTTGAGAGGCTTCAAGGTAGTAAAATGTGTCATGTGTTCTGTGAGCAAGGCTGATGAGTAGATGGTGTTTCCCATCTTGGCCTGTGAGGCTCTCCAGGACAAAGAAAAAGGTTTATTGGTTTAAGTACCTAAACCCATCGTTTCCATTCTAGCTCCATTCTGGGGAGCTGGGCGAGTTTGAGTGGGCCCGTCCCCTAGACCTGGCTGGAGCTCCCTCAAGGAGAGATGTGAGTTATAGCGAATCCAGATGGTTCCTGAGGGAAAATCACCCACACTTTTGTTTGGGAGAAGGGAAGGGAGTTTGTTTTTGAGCAGTCTCTTTGTGCCTAATCCGTGGGAGGCACAGCTTTACTCATCCACTCTAGTGAAGGGGTCAAGGCTAAAACCCTGAGTCACCAACATGTGCCTGTGCATGAGTATAAGCTAAAGAAGGTCACAGAAGGAAGTCAGCCAGGGCATGGGAAGTCCTCCCAGGTGGGGCAGGACTGGGCTGGGCCTCAAATGCTGGTGGGGATGAGGGGCAGGACACTTTAGGGACAACAGTAGCTTCTTTCACACGATCATTCCAGCAACAAACCTATGCTGAATCCTGCCTTCAGTGAGCTGGACACAGGGCTAGGTCCTGGGGATACACTGGTGAGAGAGAAAGATTGTGCCTGTTATGGACTGAGTAGTGCCTCCCCAAATTCGTATGTTGAAACTCTAACCCCCAGTACCTCATAATGTGACGATATTTGGAGATAAGGCCTTTAAAGCGGTGATTACATTGAAATGAGGATGTTAGGGTGGATTCTGACTGATTTCCTTATAAGAGGAGGAAATTTGGACTCACAAGGCAACGCCAGGGATGCACGTGCACACAGAGGGACAGCTATGTGAGGAAGTAGTGAGAAGGTAGCCATCTGCAAGCCAAGGAAAGAGATTTTGAGAGACCCAAAGAATGAAACTGGGCAGAAGGAGCACCCCTGAGGCCCAAAGACCAGCCTCAAAGGGGCAGAGAGCATGGAAAAGCTGACGTATGCCCCACTGTGGAGTGGTGGGAGTGAGGCTGACAGCACAGAAACTCCAGATTATAGAGTTTTGTGAAATGGGCAGAAGTATTCACGCTCGATCTCCAATGAAATGCAGAGTGAACTGAGGTTTCTGAATGGAGGGACAGCACAAAGAAAAGCAGTACTTTAGGAAGGTTATTCTTGCAAGCATGTGCTGAGAGGTTGCGGGCCTCAAGGCGTGGGGCAAGGGGTTGCAGGGAGGAAGGCTGAACCAAGGTGGGAGCAGGCAGTGTGAATGGAGAGAAGAGCCTGTGCGTGGAAGGCGTTGTGAAGAAGTGACAGGTCTTGGTGATTGACAGGAAACTCTATTTTCATTATCTTGTCCCTGTAGCAGCCCATTGGTGATTCTGCTGATTTACAGGAAAGCCCTTCGTAGACCCACCTCCAGGGTCAAGTGGTTGCCATGGCACCCGGCTTTGTGCGAGGGGCATAAATGGACAAAATGGAGAGTTCACCTCACACCTTCCTTCTTTATCCTACGGAGACCCACAAAGCTTCTCAAATCCACACAATGGCTATCATCAGAATGGTGGCAGAAAAGCGTTTGATTATGGCTTTGAGACTCAGTAAGAACGTAAGACGTGAATCATGTTCATAAAGCCATGTTGCGGATGATTTCTCTCTGAGGGTCTTTCAACTTCTGGCTTCATTTTCAGCTGTTCACAGCTGTGGTGGGAGGAGAGAGGATGCGGTTAAAAGAAATGATTCAAGTAACTGAACTTCCCATACCTCCCCCTGAAGGGACGTTTATGTCTGACTGACAGAAGCAGGCCAGCAGTTGCTTAGATCTTCCAGGAAGGAAATGAAAATATGAAAAACACTGGGGCTAATGCTCCAGAGTGCCTGCTGACAGCGAAGGTCTCTTGACTCGCAGAAATAACCAGATGGAGAAAGCTGCCAGGAAGGAGATCCTGGCCTGTCAAGTGCTGGGTGGAGCCTGTCATGCATGTTAAGGAGAGGGGCCGCCCAGCCCCTGGTCGGGAAACCATGTTTCCATGAACCAGATTTCACAACTGCAGACAGCTGCCAAGGCCAGAGCTCACTGTAAGACACAGACAGGACAATGCCAGCCTCATTTGCTGTCCATCAGCAGCTGATGGTTAACTCGGAGATCAAATGAGGGGCACGCCTCTGAAAAACCCACAGTTGAAGCTAATATAAGCACATGTGGAAATAAAACACAGGCGAGAGAACCAAGCAAAAACATCTTGGCATGGTAGCTGGCTCTAAATGCATTCTAGGAATACTGGGGGCAGTATTTTTAAAGAGCAAACTGTTTATTTCATTAAGCTATTTTGTGCATGGTTGTAATTTATTATTTTATATTACGAATTTTTTAAATCCCTTTTAGAACTATACGACTCCAAGATGCTCCATTTTTCCCTGGCCCGAAAAACTGATAAATGTTATTTGTAATCAAAGAGTGGTCTGAGGATCAGCTGCATTGGCACCTCCTAGGAGCCCGATACATTGGGAAAATCCCAGACCCCAACCCAGAGCGACCGAATCAGAATCTGCCCTAGTAGATCCTTGGAAGCTTGCGTGCACATTAAAATTTAAAACGCTTTGCTTCAGAGCAAGTTAGGCAAAAAGAAGAGCTGAGAGGGTTGGGTAACTGAGCGCTGACTTGCTCTTAGCAAGGAGAAATATTATAGCCAGCTCAATGCCCACTTCTACTCACTGGGCAGGAGAACTAGCAGCAGCCCCCGGGCCACAGCAAGATGGTGTAGGCAGTGATGCAAAGGCAGAGGGAGAGGGCTGGCTTCCGCCTCCTAACTTCAGGAACAACACAGGCGCCTCCCTCCCTCGTAGATTCTCAGCCTTTATCCGTAGAAGGCCCCGGGCCCATATGAATGTAGTCATGCAAAAACAAAACAAACAAAACAAAAACAAAAAATCTCAGCAGTGTAAAAGAGAAAAAAAATTTTTCTCTTTTCAATTAACGAAGTGTAATGGGCACCTTCTAAAACTTGTACTTGGAGGTATATGCCACACAAGTAATTTTCTTTTCATTTATTTTTCCAAAGAGGCTGTGTACCAAGACTATCCAAGTTAATTACTTTGCTTTCAGCCTGGTTGGGCCGCAATTGTTCGTGGGACTTACAACCCCTACCTGTAAGATCAATGAGATGTACTGAACCAAGAAAGGGATTTTGTTCATTCAAAGCTGCGCTTGAAACCTGGCTAGTTACCAGGTGACCCTAGACAAGTCTCTTATTTCCTGAAATGGAGATAGTAAACTATTAAAATGCTGAGTGTTAATTATAATTAATTTCTCATTGTTGAGTAGAACCGTAGCAGCATGGCTTAGCCTGCCCTGCCTAATAATGGCACCACTATTATCTCTGTGTTGCAGTTGAAAAACTAAAGCTTTGAGAGTTATGGCTCAATATCCTACTTGACAGCGGCAGAGCCCAGACTAGTAGATGCCAGCTCTGCCTCTCAAGGGCCCAGAAAACGGTTAAACCTGATACCATTGCCTTGATGCCCGGAAGGTGCACTCTCCCTCCCAGTTGCTTCTGCTCTGCCTTGTAATTAATGCTCCCACACTTGAAGATGGAATTACAAGTGAACCGGGTGTACCAAGAGTAGTCATCGACGATTTATGTTAGGAAAGTAATCGATGTTCACATCATTTATCTTGCTACCCTTTTGACTGCAAAAGTCATTATTAATATTTTAAATTGTGACCTGTTCAATCTTCTCTCTCCTTTGCTTCTGAATCATTTGATTTTTCACCCCTGAAAAATCTAACTCTTCATGTCAACAAGAAAAATCTCAAGATGAGGTGGTAAGTCAAACATCCCATTGGTTCTCAGACTATAAAATATCTACCCTTTTCCTGCTCCCCAACGCTATTCCCCCTCCTCCTGTCTTTTTTTTTTTTTTTTTTTTTTTTTTTGCAAATGATACCAAGTGAGCTCCAGGCTCCCTCCCAGGTTGGAGAGTAAGTACACCCTTATACCCCCTTAGCTTGAGTGAAATGGAGAAGATTGAAACTGAAAGATGGAATAGATTTGAATTAAAACAACTTTGTCTCAAACAAAAGCATTTAAGAGAGTTCAGTAAAGTTTAGGCATGCTGAGAATGCTGTATTTCCTGGTATCTTCTGATTAGCTTTCAAGATAATTAGTGGAAATGGGAGTATTGCCTGAGCAGCAACCACATTCCTGGAGAGAAGCAGGAAGGAGAGAGCTGAGAATCCTGAGATACAACCCCACTGTCTCATTAGCTTTTTTTGGCATCTGTACATTCTCTATCTGGCTTCAGTGACATCTGGGTGACCCTAGGGACAAGACTTTGATGTATGGGTTAGATGGCTCTCGAGCTCCTAGTACTTTGCATGCATTACCTTTGTCTATGCATCACACCCCTTTCCTGGGAGAGAAATTCGCTATCCCCATATCTGGAAGAGGGAAATTGCTGAAGGCACACACAGTCACCATAACCATCTAGTATGGCACCTACTATTATTATTCCTATTTTTCAGATGAGGAAATTTAGGTCTAGACAGATTTAGTTACTTTCCCACAACTTTTCAGTAAATATTGCAGCTGGAATTAAATCCAAATCTTTCTGACTCCAGAGCCTGAGCTATAACGAGAGGTAACATTTCTGCCTTATCTAACTTCCTTGTTTTACATTCCACAATCGCAAGAGAGCACAGAGAAGCAAAAATCATCACAACAAAAATGTCACGTATGTTCCCAGTAACCACTAGGCTTCTTTTTTACCATTTGGCTGGCCAACCGGGTGCCACCAGAATAAATATTCAACCAACTCTGGTTTCTTTCTATCTTTTCTCAGACTGTGAACTACTTCTGAGTAATGATCATAATTTTCCATTTTTATATCCCTCCTAACACGGCCACATTGTAGGAGAGGAAAACTGGCAATTGCTGAGTTTCTAGTATGGGCTATGTAAGCACACAGACTGCCACTCAACCCCTCCCATACCTCATCAGAAATCATTAATCAGTTAAAGCATTCTTCCCCAGTAAGGCTAAAAGAGCCTCAGGATCCTTTTTAACACAATGTTTCAATTGACTACTAGCAATCAGTTAGACGCTGGGTGAAACCTATTTGCTTTTCCTTGTCTAAGTACTTTGCTGAATGCTTTCCCATGGTCCTTGTTATGTGGATATTCACTGTCCAAGTTTCAGTTATGAGGTTGCAGAAAGAAAGAAAAGTCATCATTGCACAAAAATATTCACTAAAAGAGCAGACCGCTTTTCTATTTCATACTTGCTCAGCCCTTCCTCCTCTTTGTAGGCAGTTCCCATGAGATGAAAACGTTATGCTCTTGTTCAACTGTTTTTGTATAGTGTACATATAAAAATGCAAGGAAATGGCAAATGTTGGGCAATATAAACTTTTTGTGAAGAGAGTCAAAGTGTTAGTCGCAAACTGATCAAATCAGACACATGAAGCCATTAGCAAATGAGAATCTGGGAAAGCTACACCAGCTAACAAATGAAGAAGAGAAAATCCGGGGGTGATGACAAGACAGGTGCTTCAAAAGAGATCATTTGAATATCAAAGGACTGAGCCGAAGCTCTTGGGAAAACTGATAAAGCCCTGGAATATTTTTGTAAAAAAAAAAAAAAAAAAATGACCTTGCTTATGCATGTGCTGTAAAATCCAAACATAAAGTGAAGAATTGTGCCATCCCTCTGCACAAGTTTGTCAGAAAACAATTCTACCAAGAAAGACAATCAACACTCCACTAGTCAACAGTGAATTCTTGATGAAATTTTCTTTTTTTTTTTTTTTTTTGCAGGTAATTCTGTACGAAATGAATTAGACCTAGTCGCACCACTCATATTAGATTTGGAATTTAATATGGAGTGTGGAATTAACTGGGGAAATTTTTTGTTTTGCTTCAAGAAGAAAAACTCTTAGTCCAAACCTTTTGATACATGAACTAATTAAAGGTCACAGAGAGAGTCAGTGGTCTGCTGGTCACACGACAAACTATCAATTAAGACATGGTCCCAGTGACCCTGAAGATCAGTGAATTTAACATTTTCTCAGTTGGGTCTCTGAGCAGAAACTGCAATATTGAAGGTCGGAGACAAGAGGCAGAAGGAGCCTACTGACCCCACTGCCTATACACCCATGTGACAGCAGTGGCTGAGCCCTTCTGCTAATGAACCAAAATGCTTTTCCTTAGCTGTGTTACTACGGTCCAGCCTACTGAATGGAACCTCTCGAAAGTCTCAGGCCCCAAATCTCATTTCCAAATAACTGCTCTCTAAAGCCAGCTCTCACAAATCCTAAGGAGGAGACCGGGGCAGGGCTGCCAGGACAGGCAGTCACATACTTACCTACTAGGCCAGGAAATAAGGCACCTGGGTGAAACCACATTCCTAGGCGGCTGTTCATAGTCACAAACAAACACCCAGCCAAGGGAGAGATAGGTGACAGGAGGGAGCCGAGAGTGCCCTTTGTCTTTTGTCATCAGTGAGGAGGAGGGAACACACCAGGCTAGGGCATTTAACTGGGACACTGGCCCAACCCAGGTGTCAAGAATTCTGGCTGTGCGCTTGGTTTTCCATCATCTACCAAGTATCTGTTTCATTATCTGTAACAGATTTTTTCAAAGTATGGTCCAAAGACCCCTGGAGTGAGGGGTCATGAAGTCAAAACCGTTTTCCTAAGAATACTGAGATGTTACTTGTTCTTTTCACTCTTAATCTGTCACTAGTGTGTTTTATGGGAAGGTATGTTTAAAAAAAAAATCTCTCACTAGTGGACCATGGAGTCTTCCAGAGCCTGCACAGGGCTCTGACATCATCAGTGCTCTGATGGATGATAGAATGTGTTTGTGTTCTCTTATATTTTCAAAATTTATCATCTTCAGTGAATATGGTAAATATCAATAAAGTGAAGCCATGTGAACTAAAGCTTTTTGGGATTAGCAATTTTTAAGACTGTAACATACAGGTTCCAGGTACAAATGAGTAAATAATAAAAAGCAGGTCTCCTCTTTCTACCCTGTTCCCCAGACACCACGGCCCTCTCCCCAGAGGCAGGCACTTCACCACCTTCCTGTGGTTTCTTCCCAAAGCGGTCAAAGCACATACCGACTGGTGTGTGTGTGTGGGCCTGGGGTTGCCACACTAATAGCCTAGCACCTGCCTTCACCTGTCTCCCAAGTCATCTTGGTAATGGCTTCCTATCGCTGCAATCTGTACCACAATCTCTTCAAGTAGAGTCCTGATGAAGGTCACCTGGGTTGTCCTGCCACCTTTTGTCACTTACAATATTAAGATAACTCTGCCTGTATAAATGTCCTTTCCCATATGGGGCAATATATATCTATATCCTCCACACTATTCCATCATGGGAAGGTGCATAATTGATTTAGCCAGCTCACTGTTGAAAATCATTTAGGTGATTTCCAACTTTTGTATAACAGTGCTGTAATGAATATCCCTGTACGTAAATCTCTTAGAATAGTTCCTCACAAAGAAATTGCTAGGTCAAAATGTATTTGAATTTTAAATTGTGGTCAATATTGTCGATTTTGCCTTCAAAGAGTTTGCACCACCCTATGCAACTCCCAACCGTGTTTGAGTGCCTCTTTCCCTGAACTCCTGCCTACACTGTTTGTCATAACAACACTTTGATTTTTGACAATCTAATAGGTGAAAAATATTGCCTTTTGTTGTTTTAGTTAGCATTTATTTGATTATTCATGTGCTTGGCCATTTTTCTTTATGTTTATAAATCACTTGTATTTCTTTTGTCTGCCCCTAAATGTCCTTTACCCATTATTCTGAGTTGTAGGTCTTTTTCTTATTGAGCTATAAAACTTTGTAAAAATACATTCAGTAAATTAGCTCTTTGCCATATATAACATATATATTACATATAACATATATAATATATATGGCAAAGAGCTAATATATATAATATATATTATATATAATTTATATACATAATATTTTTTGAATTTTTATTTGTATTTCGAATTTATGTAATTCTTTGTTATGCAGAATTAAAATGTTTTTATGCAGTCAAACTTAGCAGTCTTTTCTTTTATGCCTTCAATGTTCTGTTCTATATTCTTACACCACCTCAAAAAGTCTGGTCCTAGTGTGAGATTATTAAATTTTAAAATTCTTTTATGTTTATTTCTACAGTTTGTATGATTTACTTTCTTACACTTAAGTTTGTGATCCATCTGGAATTTATTTTGGTATGAGAAATAAGAAGGCAGTGACACATTTGTTTTTAGCTGAATGGTTAGTCATTTAATCCAAGGCTGTTTATTGAACAATCTATCTTTTCCCTATTGATTTGAAGCAAGTTTTGATAGGAGCTTCCACAATTCCAAAACAGCATCAACACTGGGGCCCAGAACTTGAGAAGCAGCACATGTCGCAGCCATGGCTGTAACTCTGGATGGGAAGCTGCTCTCTTTGGCAGGACTTGCTGGTGATTAGCACTCCCCTTTCTGATGGAGCAGTATCTCTGGCATGCCCCGCCCCTCCGCACTGGAGCTCCATACCACCAGCCTAAAGTCTCCAGGTACTATTTGGTAGCCTCAAATAAAACTTTAATGAAAACATCACTTCAAAAATGGGCACAGTAAATGATGTAGGAAAAGCCATATATACAACTTCATTCGCAATTCTGAATCAGAAACTTAAGGAAAAAGGAATTTGAGGTGTCATAAACAGGGGGGCAGCCGAGTCTAATAGAAAATGTCCTAGGTGATAAGCCAGAGCCCTGGCCTCTTGTTTCTGCTATGCAGCCTTTGACAAGTCTTCTCTCCTCTGTGCTTCCCTTCTCATCTATAAAGTATGGAGATTATGCTAGAAAAGCCTGCGTTCTCTTCAGTAGTAACACTTGAGACTCCAAAAGTGCCTTGGAGCCTCTTCCAAGGATTTCTCTTTAATTTTTATAGAATCCTTAGTGAGATTCTCACATATCTACTCTCATGCTCTGAGGGTCCCTTGACTCTGCTTTTCCCTGGAAGCCTCGAATCATGACTCTGAAATGAAGCCCCTCCTTTGTGTTGTCATTATTTTCAAAAGCCTTTTCAACAGTTTCTCAAGAACTAGCAGTTTCCCACCTTCCTGGGTCCCACCCTTTGAAAGAAACCATAAGTTACTTACAGTAGCCTCTTCAACCTTAACAAGCTTCTCTTTTCAGCCAAAACGCTAAAACTAAGGGACATCAACATGTGTAGTCTCTGGAGAGCAATTAACCACTTAAAAAATAAAAAAAGGAAATGCTGAATCCATCTCTTAATAATGAAAAGGGGCTAATTCTGGGGGAGTTTTGATGCAGGCTGTGTGATCCAGAAAGGGCACAGAATACAGGTTACAGTTACTTCCACTGAGAAGCAACCAAATCAGAAAGTTCTTGAAGAAGTTCTTTCACAAGAAGTACTGGGAATTTGGAGCATGGGAAAGAATACTGCTTTTTTTTTTTTTTAAATAATTAGGATTTTCTAGACATCAGGAAGTACACATCGCACACAGAAGGCAGGCTGAAATTAGAAGTCCAGAGCCTTACTTTAACAAGTCTATCTAAGAATTCATTTTTACAGTGGGCTGCACAGATACCAATGGGATTATGGAGGGGGAATGGAGAGCGTTAAATATTATAAATTTTGATGTATGTGAGTTTCAGAGCAAGTGAAGGTTCTCCTTAGATATATTCTTTAGGACTTTAGATTTTTAAATAAGACAAAGAAGAAAGAAAAAAAAGAAAGAAAGAAAAGAACTGAGCCTTTATGGGGGAGGAAGAAATTTTCCTCTACCTTTCTAAGCTCTTTTGGCTGGCCTAATAAGTAAGTCGACATGAGACAGATTAACAAAAGAAGATAACCAAAGTTAATTATACGTACATATGGGAACCCCACATACATGAGTCAGAGACAGAAAGGGGAAATGAGGTACATTCTGAGTTAAGGGATGAGGTAAAAAGAACTTTGGGGCTTCACAGGGCAGGGAAGTCATACGCAGGATGATAATAAGAGCAATGTTCAGTAATTAGATGTTTGCCTGCCCTAGAGCTATGTCATAAAAAGTTACCTCTGGTGATAATTCTCCTTATGAGCAAAACCCCAATTTAGATCCTTTAAGGGAGAAGTAAAAGTTTCTCTTGAACCTGCAGGGTCTCAGGTGCCTTCTATCCATTAATGTTCAATGTCTAAAGCCCTTTATTAATCACCCAATGGTATATTCTGATTGTCCAAGAAGCTACTGGATTTCATGTTTTTGATGTAATGATTCAGCACTCAAAGACCTAATTGCTGTTCATTCATATTGCACAGGGCAAAAAACGGCCTGGAAGGGCTCATTTTAAATGCCAGCAGTGTTTTCCTCAGAGGAAGAGGATGGGGCTAACGGAAAGAAGGTAAATGAACACTTTTTCTTTTTACTTATCCACTTCCATGTGCTTTATTTTTTATAACAGAGATTTATTCCCTTTAAATGTTTTAAAAACATTTTTTAAAGACCTCACTGAATCATTCAATTCCATGAAACAAATAGGTGCTGTGACAATGCTTTGGGGGAGAGTGGCCAGAATTGTCTCCAATTCTCTAACCAGAGCTTCTGGTGTCTGCTGAAGTCACCCCATGTGCATTTACGTCACCTGCTCTTCTCCCCTTTCCTGCAGAGATGATATGCAAATAAAGTTTCTTTACTGACTTGCCCTTGAGGTTGAGATGTGAGCAAGAGGCCAGAGGACAGTATAAAAGTTGGTCCTACTGGGCTGGGCAGGGAACCCAAAGATGAAGGAGCAAAGACTGGCCAGTGTGTCAGAGCCAGAAGCACTGTGCCTTTGAGGGGACTTTTCACCTCTGTCCTTGACCAAGCTCTAGAAAGTAAAACACTTTTGAGGAAGAAACTCCCACCCAGAATAAGGCAGGTCCTGAGCATACCAGTCTGGCAGGTGGGGCATGGGAGCTGGCTCCAGATGGGCGAGAACCCATGGGGCTGGGAGGGGAGCTGAGAGGAGAGTGGGGAACAATTGGGCGGGCTTCCTCTGCTAGGAGGCCAGAAAAGCTTAAAAGTGCAACAGGTTTCTTGCTAAGAGAAACATTGACCATCCTGTCTCATGGATGTGGGTAGCCTTGGGATTTTTAGATGGTCTGTGATATAAACTCATGGAATCCTCCCATAGAACACCTGCCTCTAACTGCCTCTTACCAGAGCAAAGCAAAAGTTGAAATAGTGCATCACATCTGGCATCATTCCCGTGGGACCCCTCACAGGGCTAGGGGATCCTGGGGACCTGTGCCCTGACTAGGCAAACCCCTCGCTGAAGGACGATAGGAGGGTTTTAACTGTACTGAAAGGCCCATAATTGCTGCTCAGACCTATTCCATTCCGCAAAGTTTCCAATCCCATTTCTGCTGTGCCTTTCCCTGCCACATTCCATAACCCAACAATTTAACCATAAGTAGACTTGAAAACTAACTACAAAACATCAGAATCAGCCAGGTCTTCAGTGTCCTCAGGCCAGCATCACTGTAGTGTCTTCCCCTGGACAAAATAGGCGATAAATAATAATAATAATAATAATATATATATATATATATATATTTGGGTTTTTTGCCTCCTTTTGCATCTCTCTCAGGAAAGCTGGGCTGATTAAAAAAATAAAAGTAACCAGCTGGCAGTAATCTTGGCTCTGTGCTTTGAAGCTGAGGTAATAAGCCTTTTGAACAAACTGCAAAATAAGGGACAAGGGGAAAATTGAAGGGGACTTTCGTACAGATTCTTTCTTATTATTTCATGACATGGTTTTCACATCAGATATTTAACAGCCCATCAATCTGATTATGGTACAATTAGTCCCACTTCCAAACCTGATTAGCCACTCTGGTCTTGTTTCTTATAAAGATTAATTTTAGATTTTTCTCAATTAGGATTAAATGTCAGCCAAAATGTAATACATGAAAAGTGTTACTAACATTATCATAATAACAGCTTATGCTCCCTCCACATTAAAGCATATAGCACATTTGCCTAAAATGTGTGCTTGAAACCCTTTTCTTCCCAACCTTAAAGGAAAAGCAAAAAATGCTAGAACTGCATATGAATGAAAATGCTGTTAAGAGCTTTTATCAATGCTGCCGAATTCATGCAAAATCAAATTTATCTCCATTAGATTAAGTTTAACTGATTCAGTCCACACTGTTGCCAAAGATGGGCACTAAACTCTTTTAAGAAACAATAACTTTGGAAGCATCTGTTAGACTCCAACACTCTTCTATTTGAACAGTAAAGGGCCTTATGTAAATTAGCAATGAGATTGGACAGACTGATTTTCCTTGGGAATTATATGAAAAATTATATTTTTAACCAGGAGCTTTAAAAGTGTGATGTAACCAACGCTATAAATTAAGTTTGCAAAGACCTCAGGGAAAAGTTCTCATCAAAGGAACCAATGAGATTAAAAGACAAGGAACAGATTGAGGAATCCTGGCTAAAATTCTCTGCCATGGAAGTCTGGTGTCTACAATGGCTTAAGAAAAGGAAAGACATGAGAAACACTACTTCCACATGATCAGCCAGGGACTAGAGGAAATCCCAGGTCACTGGCACTAAAGCTAACTTTAGCAATTCTGTTCTGAGCTATTTCTAGAAATGAAATCTCAAAAGCATCACCTAGGGTTTTATCTGATGGAAAAATAAATTAGAAACATCTTCAATTTACATTTTGGAAAATGAAGGAAAATATCAAAAAAATTAAAACCCAGAAACAACCCAGAAACCTAGATATAATAACTGCTAATATTACAGGTATTTCCAAATAATATTTTTAATAAACACAGCTAGATCCATGTATATGTGTAAGGATATGTATCTAAGTAATCTTGTTTTAAACACAATTGGGATCCTACCACATATAAATTTTACAATTGATATTGTTCAGGAACCTATGTGGCTGATACAGGAAGAAATTACCACAGGGTAAAAAGTCTTCCTGCCTCTCCTGTGAATCTTAAGACCGTGAATGGGGAAGAAAAGAGAACCACACTAAGCAACACTCCACAGGTGCTGAGCCAGGCACTTTATTACTCTCATTCCTTGTAGCCCTTACAAAAATTTAGAAATTCAGAGCTATTTTGCTATTAATGAAACTGAGGTTCAGAGCCTTAAGTTGCAAGCTAAAAGTGGCAAAGCCATTATTTAAATCCAGATCTCTCCATCACTGAACCTCCTCTTTACTCAGCTCTATCACCAGAACTGGGATCATTTTGTCTCCTCAATTACACACAGGATGAAAAGTAATTCCAGGTGTTTGCAGAGCTTCATAATCCAACATCTCAGCCATCCCTTTATTTAATAACCACTAAACACCTACCACGTGCTAGGCACTATTGTAGATGCTGCTGACATAACACTGAACCAACACAAAGCCCTTAGCTTGCATTCGAGATAAGAATAAACAAATTTTATATCTATCTATATAGATATAGATATAAATGATATGTAGATTAGATAGAAAGAGAGATAGATTTAAACATAGAAATAGATATAGATTTAGACATAATATAGGTAGATAGATGGGTCGATGGATACATAGATGAGAGAGAGAGATGAAATTATGTTAGATGCTGATAATGAAGGGTGAGGGTTAAGGAGAAAGAGAGCTGTGGGGTGGGGGGGGTGTACATTACTTTTCTCTAGCTGGAAATTACAAATTACCACAAGCTTGATGACTTGTTATTGGCAAGCCTTACTTCTTCAAGAAGTTCTTGGGGACATTCCCTTCCTTGCCTCTTCAGCTTCTGGTGGCTGTCCTGATATCCTCATCTCAAAATCCTTAACTTAATTATATCCATAAGGACTATTTTTCCACATAAGGTCAAATTCGCAGGTTCTCAGGATTCGAATATAGACATACCTCTTGAACAGCCACCTTTCAACCCACTACAGGCTGCAGCTGCTGTTTCTCAGGAGGGAGTCAGAAAAGCCCTCACTACAAGACGGATTCGAACAGAAACCTGAACAAAGTGAGGAGCATTTGGGGACACCTAGGCAAGTGACAGAGAGAGGAATGAGTCCTAGGGCCCTGAAGTGGGAGTGTGCTCAGCATGTCAAGTTATACAGCAAGGGGGGCATGTGGTTGGAGTAGTATGAATAAGAGAAAAAGAGTAACATGAGAAGAGGTGAATTGTGGTGAACGATCTCATTGCCACATATGATGGCACCATGTCTGAGGTTATAAAGCTGCTTCCATTGTGTGGCCAACAAGAGGCCAACGAATGAACACTTAGTGGTATGACCCATACAGGGACAACACAGTCAAGTTTCTTCAAAAGAGTTCAAAAAGTCTGGCAAAGTGAACATTATTCAAAGGTAAATTCCAGTCTCCCAACTATATTCCCAATTTAATAAACTGGCAACTCTGAAAAAATTTTCCTGACCTACATCCCCATCTAAGTTAGATCACCTTCTGTATTTCCCTAGAATGCTGTCCCACACTCATCGTGATGTTCTACAATGGATTGTCACCAACCCTGTTAAGCTGATGGTCTCCTAGTCTAATCTCCATACTTCTTGACAGTAGGAAAGAAATTATCTTCATATTCTCCACACTTATACAGTAGTATGCAACAGGCAAGCAATTCGTGCCCACTAAATAATTGAATGAGTTAATGAAACATGAAGATCTCATTTTATCCATGCTGGGAATGTTATCCAATCACAACTCCAAAGGAATTTTTAGCCCTGAAGCATTTATTTTAACCTAGAAGTAGATGTAGCTAAGGACATTTAACCTCAAATCTGGAAACTAGTGAAATAAGAAACAGAGCTCTGCTTCCTATTATCATAAATAGGGCACTAAGACACAGAAGACCTTGGGTTCTAGTTCAAGCTTTGCCAATAGCTGTGTGGCCTCAGGCAAATCACTTAACTTCTCTGGGCTCTGGGTCCTCACCAATAATAAGAGAAAGCTGGACCTGATGGAATATAAGTATTTTTCTCACTAGAAGTGCTCTAGGTCTCATGTGAGGTCCTAGGAGGTAAGCCGGTATTTTAATTACTCGTTTAATTCAAAACTTGCTTTGATAGGAAGTTTTTGCTTCTTTCATCTGCCCTCAACAATCCAGGCCCACACTAAGCTTGACAGCCTCCATCTCTGTAATTCTCACTGCCTAATAATCTCACTGGTACTGCTAAATCCTGTTTCTCAAACTTTTTCTGATAAATACCCCTAAAAGCAGAATAGAGTGAATGACTTACTATTCCAAGAAAGACTGGGGTGAACATCTTGGAACTGCCCTCCAGAAACTAGAAATTTATTAAAACTTTCCAAAAATGGTATTTTTTTAGAAATTTATTTTTAAATCTACATTGAATATTTAACATTTATGTGAATTTTGTATTCTACTTCACAATTTATAAGCTTGGTTTTTTTTAAAAGTATTTTTTCCACAAAACTTTTGAGGGAAATCATTGCTCAATGTTTATCCTGAATTGGAGGTACTGGGTGGCAAAGCACCCTGAAGACCTAAGAGAGGCATTCCCCAGGGTGAAGACTGAGCTGGAATAACATCTCCCTTAATTAAAAAAAAAAAAATGTCAGAGGAGATCTGTGGGCAGGAAAAGCCAGTAGAACCAATGAGCCTCAATTCATCCTCTGTTCCTTGCTTCCACCAGGATCCAACACTCCACTCTTTATTGCTCTAATAAGCTGAAACTGGGTGGGACTTTGGGAAAACTTTGCTGAACATTAGAGACAGTATAAGGGAAATAAACATAGAATAAGGCGTATAGACAGGCTGGCTTGGGAAGTACTGGCTCCATTTGCCCACAGCCAGCACCTTCCCAGGCCTTGGTCTGGTCCATTCTCAGTGGTGATCCACAGTGAGCTTAAGTCAGACCTCCTCATTTGCTGTGTCTTCTCATCCTTCCAAATGGAAGCTGACTCATGAGCATCCTTGGCTCAGACCTCGCAGGCCCAGCCTGGCCTTGCTGCCTCCAGATTTCCACTCTCTACAGTTTCTCCTCACTTCCCTGCTCCAGGCTCAGGCCACCCTGGGCAAAATTGCTCCCTTCAATGACTTCTCTTGGTTCTGACTAAGTCCTCTCCCAAATCACAGGACAGATTCTAAAACTGGTTCACAGTGAAGCAGAAAAGACTAGGCGCTTCAAGTTGAACCTCTCTCCTGAACCACAGGAGTGAATCTGAAAGTTCTACAAAAGACACCCCTCTGAGGAACACTCTTGCCCACCAAGCCATGGCCTTCACCTTCTGCACCATTATCTCGAATGTGTCTGCCACACTGGGGTGCCTGCAGAGGTGCCACTTTCTGCTTTGCACAAAGGTTCTCTGTAGGGTGGGATGGCCCTTTATTTATGGATTGTCTTTCAGGAATTGAGAAGCTTCATAGATGAGAATAAAAAAGACCTCCTCTGGGTACACACACACCCCAGGCAAAGATTTTCTCCCTCCTCCTGCTGGAAGCAGCCCTATAATCAGGCTGGGTTTCTGCCCCCAATTACCCTCAGACACACACCTTCATGCAGGTCACTAAGAATGACTGAGGCATATGGGGGTTGCAGAGCTTCCTTGGTGCCTCTGAAATCCACCCCCCTACCCACCACCGACACCTGCAACACACACACGTACAGAGGCAGCAATCAAAATCTCGGGCTATCTGCAGTAAACCTTGTTCGAAGCATTCCTGAACCAAAATCATGGGTTACCTTTCAGTGTTCCCTCACTGTTACAGAATCTCTACCACAGAAGTCAAGCTCTATTGCCCAGTTGTTTTAGTCCTGGCCCTAAAGTAAGCCGACTTTTATTTCTTTCACATTTCACAATGTTGCAGAAAATGCTTTTCTTATTTGCCTCTTTTCCAAAGGCTTTTGACTTCTCACTGTTCTCTTTCATTCTTTTCTTCCTAGAAGCTTTTATCTCTTGCCATCCCCCAGTGCCCCTCAAGAGAATAGAGCCAGCTCTCATCTTTGAGCATCTACCAAAAATCTCTGTGTCACATGGATGTGTCTCCTCGGGAAGGGAGGTTCCTTGGGAGGGGGCTGGCCTTTCCCTGGGCAAAGATCCTGAAGACAGCTGACCTAGAGAACCTGGGTTTGTGGGGAAAGCCTAAAGGCCCTAGGAAGTCTTTTCAGATAGTCCTGCCCACTGTTGCCATAGATATCAGAAATAATTTCTTCAGCACTCTTCTACACAAGACTCTTGTCAAATGCTGTTTTGAATTACAAATGAGGAAAAGTGTTCTTGTTCACATATACCTTACCAAACACATATGTTGAAAATGGCAAAGAGAAACATTGAGATAATTTAAAATTTTTTGTGACAATTGTGTAAACAACTTATTATTACAGGTTGGGGTCCAGATTACACCACTGCGGCATAAAAATTATTTTGAGCAGAAGACTTTTGAGTTCCTGAAATCCCTTATCTGCCTAAAAATAGATCCTCCCCAAAAATCTTCAAAAAATTCAATTGTCATAAATTCCAACCCCAAGAATAACTGGAGATAAGAAGTCTCCACCTTATACCTAAACAGGCATTATCACAAGGCTATCATATCTCCCATCTATTCTCCTAAGGGCTCATTTATATTTCCAGAAAGTCATTTATTTTTTCCTTAAGTATCCTTTTCCTTTTAAGATGGTATCTAAGCCCCATTCCCTTCCACTTTTAAGATGGTATCTAAGCCCTAAATTTTATTCATCCTTCTGAGTCACATTTTTCTGTGAATTCCTGTACATACGTTAATAAAAATATGTGATTAAATTTCTTCTTGTCTCTTGATAATCTGTCCTATGTCAGTTTAATTTGTAGGCATCCGTGTACTAAATCTAAGAGTTTAGAGAAAATGTTTTTCCTCCCTGACAAGAGTCCAAGGTAGATTAAGGGGAGAGAAAATGCTGGATTCATAGCTACTCTACAACATATGATACTTTCAAAGCAAGTGGAAACTTGAAAGGTTCCTAGGCATCTTTACAATGTAAACTTTATACAAATCATGCAAATCATAAGATTTTTACACTGCCCTTCTCATTATTCTGGTATGTTAGATTTTACCCAATACCTCTAATAAACTTGAATTCTTGATTAGAAAGCAGAACAAAAGAAAAAGGAGTGCACTGAGTGTTAAGGGCGGACATCAAAAATCCAAGATCTGAAAAGATTGTACAAGGTATATTCAGAGGAGAGGGGCAATATTACTTTGTGTTGGAGGCTAGGGGTAGATTTCTTGTCTTTCCCCTTAGTTTCTTCTGGCCTAAGAATTAAATTAACATGAGACAGATTGACAGGAGGAAGTAAATTTAATTAAGTATGTACATATGGGGATCTGTAAGAATAGGAACAAGATGGCCAGTTGAGGCTTATATGCCATTTAGAGCTAAGAAGAAAGTGGGATAAAGGTTTGGACTCAAGGGTAGAAAGGCAATTCACAAAGAGATGGAATAGCAATGTGTGGTAAACAAATGTTTGCTGGCCCAACTTTAATAATGGGACACAGAAAAGACTTTGATCAAATGGGCCTTGCTGGGTACCTCCATGGCTGTAACATCTAGTTCATATTAAAATATAGTTATCTATGATAATAGCTCTCTTCATGGAGCAGGTCCTCTATTTAAATTCTTTTAGGCAATTGAGGGAAAGGTCAAAGTTTCTTCCTGAGTCTTTTGTTTCCTTAAAATAACCAGCTTACAATAATCACTACCCCAAAGACAGGCATATTTTAGGATGACAATAATTATAATTATATTAATTTTTAAAAAATTTAAACTAGTTATTTAAAATGCATAAAATGTATAAAATATTTTTGCTGAAACATTAAGACAGCAATCAAAATGAATAAACCAAACAATCAGATGAATCTCAACAATTTAATAAATAGGAAATGGAAAGTATGTGTCAAAATTTTACATAAAACATAAAATTTTATAAAATTTCACAGAATATAAGATAAGTACAATAAAAATATATAATTCTTAGGAATTTATTTGCTGCAATAAACTCTATAAAAAGGAAAGCAAGAGAACAATGAGTTCATGAATAAGATTACTTTGGGGGCTGACATGGGAGTGAGAGAATCATATGGTTAAATGTTCATTATTAGAAAGATATTAGCTTGTGTTTGAGATGGTGGTTTCACAGGCACTTATTGCAGTATTTAAAATGATGAAATAACCAAGGAAATAAATAAAAAGAAAATATTTTTTAGGTTCAGAAATATATAAATATATTAAACACAATGACTCTCCAGTCCGATATCCTAGAAATATCCAATGTATCAGTTTCTTGCATATATTCCCCCAATTTTTTTATCTTAGTATATAAAAGCATATTCCAATTCCCCACTTAAAAAGCAACAAGTAACCTGCAAGCACACTCCCAGAGAAAACAAGTGAAGTTTGAGTGAAGTTGCTGGTGTTGACATGATTACAGAGAACATATTGAGTAATTTACACTATGTATAGCACAAGTAAAGTCTTTGAAAAGCAGAGTAAAGTCTTAAGCAAAGGGACTGAAAACTATTAGTAATGGAAACCCACAGCTTCCTCCTAGCTCAACCAAGGATGCCCTCTTCTCAGAGCTGCTGGACAGATAAGTCTTGAAGCCCTTCCTGTTGGCCCTGAATGCCTAAGATTAAACTAGAACAATCAGAGGGACTGGTGAGGGCAGAGGGCTCTGAACAATAATCCACCTCTCCCCGCTCTACACCACCACAGATTTCTTGTGGCCCAGAATCCAGGAGTTTCTCTTTTTTATAAGAGGACTGGGTATAAAACCTTTGTAGGCCTAGACCCCAAATGTGAAGAACATGTTAATTCCTTTCTTTCTAGGACAAAAGTCCCACTTAATCCTCTCAAGGGGAGACCACAGCTCTCAATCTGTAAGCAAATTACTGCTTTTGTTCTTCCAAAAAAGAGTCCCCCAGCCTGCTCCTGAAATAGTCCATGTTCTCAACCTCACCCTAAGGAAGTTACACATCTCACACCCCAATTTCACCTGCATGTACTGAAAGTAGGCAGAAAGTAGTGGTGAAAGCAGAAATTACACCCCTTGCAGCTGTATTGAGGGACTTAGATGTCATGGCCTAATTCAGGCCATCAAAACTCTGTACCATCCCCTTGCCCCTCTCCACCAACTGGGTTGCCACCATTTTGTCAATGAGCCATTTGATTCAAATAACACTGCACCCCACACTTGGACTATAACCATTGATGTTCTGGTAAATGTTTAACAACTGGCTCTTTGAGGAACAAGAAGCTGTAATGTTTATTGATTTCTAATACTCCCACTATAGCCGATCAAGCTCCCAATGTGATGTCATTGGATGCACAATCAGATTTCATGAGCTAGTGAGTGGGCTCCTTCACACCACTAACCATAATACTTTGGTATAGTTTATTATTATTTTGGTAAGTAGCTCTACATTGACCAATATTTTCTATCCATGCCTCACTTTCTTCGTTTTTAAAAATGTGTGAAAGAAGAGACACTTCTCCAGATTATTATGAGAATCCAAGTGACAGGCACATAGCGTTTTCAATTCATGTCAGTTCCACTTCCCTTACTTCCCTTACCTCCTTCCCTTCTGCTCACATTGCACCTTCATTCCTCTTCCTCATTGCAAAGGCACGATCCCAGCAGGGATCCAGGCCCAGGGAAGTGCCACCTGGAGCCTGTGAGATACTGAAGTGCTCTAGTGGATGGCAAGCTGAAATGCCAAGAGGATATTTTCCTCATAGAAAAACTTTGGTGGACTCTATATAACATAAGGTCTACATGATGAGTGGGTTCTGTTTGGCATTCCCCATGGTGGTGCCCTTGAGGATCCTAGTGGAAATGGCCAATGGATCCTACCTGGTGACAGAGCCCACACAACAGTGAATTCCACATGTGGTAGATTCTACAATAGCACTGGCACTCATACTGTACCAGAAATACAACCTGGGTTCAATAGGTTTTTGTGGGGCTACCCCATTTCCTGTGGAAGGCAATTCTGTGGGAAAGTGCACTCCCGATTCCAAACCTATTTAACCCATGTTGAATTCAACCTGTCAAAGTTTGGGGAAATTATAAATATATAAAACACACACCCCATGCTGACAAATAGTTATTATAGGAGGTTTAGAAATTATTTCTCCTCCAATAACATGGAAGTTATACCTCTTTCTATAGCCAAGTTTCAAGAAAAAGTAGTACTGCCTTCACCTCACTCAGTAGCCCCCTTAATCAGGTTTTATCTTCATCCACTTCCATGACACAGTTCTGGCGGAAATCACCCAAGGCTTTTGAAGTGGTTTTGAAGATATATCTATAAATTCTTCATTTCTTCTCCCCTAAAGAGGTAGAGTATAATTCCCATCCCTTTGAGTGTGGGTTTTCTATTGAAAAGATTATGGCACAAATGATGGTTGTCACTTTCAAGATTAGGTTGTAAAAAGGCTAGTCTGTTTCAGTTCACTTGCTATAGAAAAAGCTGTTCGAGCAGTTCCTTAGAGAGGCCCACATGGGAGCATCTGAAGCGTCCAGCCAAGAACCATGTGAGCGGCCATCTTGGAAATTGATCCTCAGCCTCAAACAAACCTTCAGAGACTGCATCCCTTATTGACAACTTGACCGCAAATCCATGGAAGACCGTGAGCTAAGCTTCTTCTGGATTCCTGACCCTCGGAAACTGTGGGAAATTAAATATTTGTCATTTTAAGCTGCTCAGTTTTGGGGTGATTTATTATACAGAAATGGATAACTAATAAAGCTTTCTAAGGAACCTCATGATTATGTTTTTACCCTTTACTTGATTCAAGTTCTGTTACATGTGACACTTCTTTTTCTTTTCCATGCTCCCTCTTAGAATTACAAAGCACAGTCCTTTATCTTCTGGATAATCCCACCTTTCTTTCTGTTGGCCTTCTCCTCCCTGGAGTTTCCAGAATTATATATTCACCCTGCTATTTTTTCATTTTCATAACACTATCTCATCCTTTCTCATTATTTTGATGAACATTTATATTTGTGTACAGGCAGGTGGCCACTCAAACTTTCAGCAGTGGGTAAAGAATATATTGCCTTACATGGTTGGGAAAAATAATGGCTGTAGTAGCTCACAGAATGCCTAAAAGATCTGTAAGAATTTGGGCCCCAGGGACTAAAACCCAAGACTCAAAATTTTATCTCTACCATTTCTTATCTCTGCTTGCTTTGGCTTCTTTTTTGAGTGTGTGCTGCATTCTTTTCCTGACACAGATTGACTCTGTCTACAAACTGGAGAAGATGGCACTGTGATGGTCACTCTCACTGAGACCATGTGGAGTGGTAGAGAAGTATTTCTGCAAAAGAAGGGGATGATGGTCAGATAAAAATGTCATATGTCCACCACATTGTCTGTGCATAGATGACACCATCGCTGGCCTAGTACTGTGTCCTGAAATCCAGACCTGTACATTGCCTGGCTCGAGACATCTCCAGTTGGACAGGCATTGGGGGCTATATTAGTTGCTAGCTCTGTCATAACAAAGTACCAAAAACTGGGTGGCTTAGAACAATGAAATTTATTATCTCATAGTTCTGGAGGCTAGAAGTCCAAAACAAACCAGCTAAGTATCTATAACAGAGAACTAAAACATTTTGTTCTTATCATGTGACAGTGGAATGGTGGGCTCTACTTTAGTCATAATCTCTGAAAGGGCAGGGACTATGTCTTTAGCTTTGTAGACCTAGCACTAAGCATAGGGAGGGACACATAGAGGTGACAATACCAACAGCTGCCATTAATCAAGCAATATCTATGTACCAGATATGTGCTAAAAGCCTTATGTATACTCAAACTTTTAATTGTTACAACAATTTCATGAGGTTAAGGCTATTAATATCTTCATTGTGTAAATGGGAGTACCAACGCATAGGGAGGTCAAGAAATTTTCCCTTAGATTGTACACTTAGTAAAAGGCAAACCAGAGATCTGAACCTGGGCTATCTAACTCCAGAGCCCACACTTTTAACTTTCATACTCTATGACCTATCAAATAATAGTGATCAATCTTTATAAATAAACAAAATATTAATATCCTCACTTTATTTAAAAACACACAAAATCACTTTTGAGGCACCAAAAAGATCACCTCAAGCCTCTAGGTCTTCATCCTCTAAAGCAGCTGATACATTAAACCAGTTAGAGCAGCAAAGGCCATGGGCACTAAGAAGCCATAGAGACCTACAGTATTTTTTATCTTTGAACCCCAAACCAAGATCCATGAGGGCAAAGGTTCTGATTAACAGGGTGAATTTGTGACATGGACCACCACTGTGGTTTGAATGGTTTCCCTCTAAAAAAGATATGTTAAAATCCTAACCCCTGGCACCTCAGATTGTGACCTAACTTGAAAATTGGGTTTTCACAGGTGTAATTAAGTTAAAATGAAGTTATTAGGGTGGAATCTAATTCAATATAACTGTGTCCTTCTAAAAAGGGGAAATTTGGACACAGACACGGACATGCACCCAGGGAGAACAATATGTGATAATAAAGGCAGAGATTGAGGTGATGCATCCATGAGCCAAGGAACACCAAAACTTGCCAGCAAACCACCAGAAACTAGGAGAGAGAAATGGAATAGATTCTCCTTCGCAGCTCTCAGGAAAAAACAACCACATCAGCACCTTAATCTGGAACTTCTAGCCTAAGGAACTGTGAGACAATACATTTCTGTTATTTACACACACACACACACACACACACACACACACACACACACACACACACCAGTTTGTAGTGGTACTGTGTTATGCAGACTAGCAAACTCAAACAGCCACTTTTTGTAGATGCTCCTCGGTGACTAGAATTTGGATTGCCATCAGTGGTACATGATTCTCCTAATCAATGCAGGGAGGGCAGCAAGGGAATGAAAAGCCAGAAAGGTAGTGATAAATATCTAAATCACTGTAGAAGAGTGTTTCATATGATCTCAGACCTGAAAGACGGATAAAGGTGGGAGAGGGGAGGATTCTAGGAATAGGGCATGAACAAAGGGATGGAGAGCAAGTGTGCATGAGTGTCCAGAGAATGATAAGTAGGTAGTATGACTTAAATGCAAAGGTTCAATAGAGAAAAATTTATATGGCGATGATTTACAAAAATGAAAATCTGAAAATATGGCATGATTCACATGTCAGATATCACAGAGGGCATATGAAAACCTTTATTCATTAAACACATGTTCTTGAATGCTGATTGTGTTTATGATACTATACCAAGCGTGGATATAATTAATGAAATCTCAAGACAAACTAAATGCTGAGATTTCAGCCAGGCTTCATCTTCGAAGACAGCAGCAGTCAATTTGACTTTCCAATTTACTGTCAACTTTTAGTTCAGCTTAGTGATTTCTTTAAATAGTCTCAGTACTAAACGCCTCCAAATAATTTGAAACAAGGTTTTTATTAAGGAACCTCAGAAATGTGTATAACAAAAGTCATTTAACTTCATAAACATGAAAGTCTTAAACATATATACTATACCTAATGCTATCAATTAGAGAACTGAAGTCCTCCTGGCAAAAGAAACCAGGAATGAAACCCAGTCCTCTACAGAGATATTTTTAAAAATTAATGGATGTCAATTCTCATGTTGGAGGTTTATTAAATTTCTTCTTATGTACTCTTCAATCTTTCTATAATCGCTATCTGTTTTGTTCAGCCTATGACTGCCTAATTTAAGTAATATTTACCTTAGCTTTAGTCAATATTTGTCTTTTTTAGTAAATGTTATACTATTATACTGCTTAAACATTTATTAAGCAGTTAAAATTGAGTCTTTCCCTCATTTAGTATTTATCTTTGAACAGACCAGGTACAGCACAGACAATCATAGTAAAATTCAGAACTTACATTTACTTGCTTGACCAAAAGTCATTCTGCACACTTGAAAATTTGTGTGACCCAAGCAGTTCAACAAAGAGCCTATACAAGTACAAGAACCAGGAAGTACATTTATTAGTGACCCCACTAAATCCAACCATCATTGGAACAAACTAGTCAATTTGTTCCAGTCTGAAATTAAAAGTACAAGTTAACTTTTAGTTAATCTTAAAGCATATATTAATTATGTCAGTATGCTCACAGGAGTCTAATAACTTAAACAATTCTTCATATTCTGCATTTCTTTTTCATCAGGTGAATCTGAAAATGCGATATTCTTTCTCTTATAGCCACAGGGAGTCAGCTTCTGTGTGATCGAAGCAAATTTGTAGTAGATGGGAATGTAGAGGTAAGACTTACTTCTTTGACACTGTTGAGTGCTTTGAGTCCCACCCAGAAAGAAGGGGAAAGGAAGACTCTCTAGTGAACAGCCTGTGGATCTGGAACCCAAGCTCATTCATTTATAGAGCATCTACTACGTGTTACTGTGTGCCAGACACTATATCGGGAACTGAGGCCAGGATGTTAAACAAAACAGGCCAGGTTCCTGCTGCCTTGAGGAGAGACAGAAAATAGGCAAACAAGCAAGAAAATATTCAGATGCTGATCATGACAAAAAAAAAAATTTGAAAGGATAATTTAATAGAGTTGACTTGTGTCTCCTCTGGATTGACCGTCAAAGACTCCTCTGGGGAGTGACAACCACATCTGAAAGACGAGAAGGATCCAGCCATGGGAACACCAGGGAGAGAAGCAGGCCCTGCAGAGGGCAGAGTCATGCAATGGCCCTGCGGCAGGAAGAAGTCTAGCAGCTTCTGGCAATAGAAAGTCAACTTTTTATCCCTAAATGTTCACAATGATCATGTATTACTTTATAATACACTGAAAAAAGTCATATCCTCTAACACTTATGGGCATCAATCTTAATGAAATTCTATTGAAGAAAAAGTTTTAGGCACACTGATATTCACAGCAGCATCATTGATAATAGTGAAAAAAATAGAAACAACCTAAATATGCAACACTAGCTGAGTTGTTATGTATATTTCAGAATATCTATTTGTTGAGAATAATATAGTCATTAAAGTTATCAAGACTTGGAATAATGCCAAATGAAAACAAGCAGGATATGAAATTGATGATCTTAGCCATATGGAAATTTTTTAAAAATAGAAAAAAATAAAAGGAAATATAAAACTGTTAAAATAATCGTTTTTGTGGGGAATTATTTTTCTATCTGTCCTTTATTTTCCAAATTTCATTTAATGAATATGAATTATTTTTATGCTTTAAAAAAATACCAACTTGAGTCTTTAAATAAAATAGTTCTTTACCTCTTCTTTGCTTTGCCACTTCCAAAATGTTTTTCCCCTCCTCATCCTCCACCCTTTCATTCATGGACTCTTCTATTCTACTGCAATAGATTGTTGTAAACATTAATGAACAGTATACTAGGTAAATCAGTGGCTGTGATTGCTGATTTGTAGTGGACTGTGCCATCAGCCCAAAGACTGAACTCAGCAGTTATCATCTGGAAAATACATGAAAGAAAAAAGGCAGGCCACGGTGGAAGGAGAGAAGCGAGTTTTATACATTGGAGGAAGTGGAACTCCCAAGGATATGAAAGAAAGGGACAGCTAAAGATTAGCCATACCTGCAAGTGAATGGCTGTGGATCTAGAACTCAGAATCATAAGAAAACTAGGACTTGAGCAGTGTCACAGGTCAGATTCCCTGGAAAGCAGATGGAGATTTGCCAGCAGATAGTTGGGGTTGTGGGTTGAACAGTGCACCCCCACTGCCAAATAAACTAAAACCCTAACCCGCATACCTATGTATCTGACCTCATTTGGAAGCAGGGTCTTTGCAGATATAAATAATTAAGATGAGAATCATTCTGGATTAGGGTGGGCCCTTAATCCAGTATGACCCAGTGACCTTATAAAAAGATGGAATCTTAGACACAGACAGGGAGCACACCACATTACAATGGAGACAGAAACTGGAGTGATACGTCACCAATGAACACCAAGGATTGCCAGCAGCACCAGAAACCAAGAAAAAAGCATGGGAAATATGCTCCTCGGGAGCCTTCAGGAGAGAGCATGGCATTCCTGACAAACTGACTTCCGACTTCTAACCTCCAGAACTATGAGAGAATAAATTTCTGTAGTTTCAAGTCACCCAGTGTGTGCCACTTTGTTATGGCTACCTTGGGAAAGGAATACAGATTGGGACCGTTCTCAGGAACTACATGTTAGGGAGCGAAGGAAGCAGGACCCAGCAGCGGGAGATGTTGAACTGTGATGTAGTTGCAAAGGAGTCCTCAGCCCTGGAGTTGAGAGCTGAGGAGCTCTGGAGTTGAGAAGATCCTATAGAAATGTCCCAAGTGGAAGCAAAGGGCCTTCATGTCTCCAGCATAGATGTGTCATTGGGTTGGAGCTGCCCTGGGAAGAGGTGAAACTTTGGGTGAGGCAGCTTCCTTCCACTGAGGGCAAGTTCCAGAGGGAGACTCAGCTGTGAGCCATCAGCTTTTCCAACCATTACCGGCAAGCTTGGGGCTTGAAGTGGTAAGACCTCTGGCCAGAAGAGAGAGAGCTGGGCGGACCACCTCAGTGCCCATTATTGGTGGCCATTTTGTCTGATCTTGGGAAGGGCTCGGGAGCCCAGAGACAAGGGATCTGTTTCTTTAGGGACAGACTGACTGAAGAGAGAACCAGAGGCAGGGGAGAGACAGAGTGAACAGAGAAGACAGATGAGCTCTAACAGCTTAAAGACTTAGAGACCTTTAGGCCAACCCCACGACCCAACACGAGACTCTATCCAAAAGCAAGGAGAAAAGATCAGCCTGCCTTCTGTAGGATGACCCTTCTCTGAAGCTGAAGAAGTTCTTTATTGTTAGGAAAGATCAGACTTCCTGTGACTCAGTTTCTCCTTCTTGACAATCCAAGCCTTTTCATGCCGTAACCTACTTATTCCCAGAGACAAAAGATTTGCTGAGTTTTATTTTTTGTAGTTTGCTGCACAACTTTTTTCCAACTACCCACATTCTCTCCAGCTGCTGAGGCTCGCTGCTCAGGGAATGTGTCTTCCTTCTTCCACAAGGCAGCTCTTCAAATATTTGAACACGCTATTCTGCCTAAATCTTCTTTTCTCCCGGTCAATATCCCCAGGACTGGATAAACTCTAAGTTCCTGTCCAGCTGTACAATTCAATTACACAAGGGATTCCTTGATCTTCTTTACATGACGTTGTTTCAAACATTTATTCAATCATCATATATTTATTAAGCATCTATTGGGGCAGGTACTTTGCTAGGTTCTGGGTATACAACAGTAGACAAGGCAATTCCTGCTGTGTGACTTTATGCTTTATGAGAGAAAAGATGAGGAAAAATTTCTCAGAAACTAGTGCAACAAACTGGCAGTTGAGTAAAGAGGTCCAGAGCGTAGGACACAGAGTCGTACTGCCTAGATTTGAATCTCATCTCACTCACTCATGAGCTGAGTGTCTTTGATTATTTAATCTCCTGACCTTGGTTTCCTCATTCATAAAAAGGATTAAAAACAATGCATACGTCATAGCACTGTCATGGGGGATTAAATGAATTAATACAAGTGAAGCTCTCAAAAAAGTGCCTGGCACATAGTAAGACTCAGTGAAAATTACCTGTGATTATTGCCATTATTATTACTGTGAAATTAAAGATTCAATGGGAAAGAAAGGCATCAAGAGTGATGTTCAGGGTTCTGCTTGATCAACTAAATAGAGGGTAGAACTATTTAATGAGACAGGAACCAGAAAGAGGGACAGGCTTGGGATAAAGTGTTGAGCTTATTCTTCTACATCTTAGGCTTAGGGGAATGGTAGGACACTCAAAAATAGTTGTCCAGAAAACAATGAATATAAATTCTTGGAGTTCAGGGACAAGGTGGTTGGAGTTAGAAATTTTCATAACCTCTCAGTATCCTAATCATCCTTTTCTAAACACACTCCATATTCTCAGCCTCTAGAAACCAAGTGGCCAGAACTGGTCAGACCAGCCTAGAGCACATGTTCATCCACAAATGAAGGGCAGTTCTGGCACGCAGTCAAAACAGCCATCGTCTGCATTTGCCAGTAGTATGCTGGATGCTGGGCACATGAAGAGAAATAATATACACTCCCTGCTCTCAAGGAGCTTCCTGTTAGTAAAGCAACTATTCCTGAGGTGGTTGTAAAGCCTGTTCATTGAAAAAAAAAATCTTCTGGGATTTTTTTTAGGTCTTAGTTTAATTTCCAGTAGGACTCCCATTCTGTTGCACAGCAGAAACTGTTTCAATCAATTTGGGTTTCCCTTACCCTTTCCCTGAGGTAGAGTCTAGATTCCAGAGTGTCTACAGAGGCATCCAGAAAAGGTCTTGGAACTTTGCTGTTATCTGTGTGTTCTTGCATCTCCTGAGATGGCTGTCAACCTCTCTGGTCCACATGGCATCTGCTGAGCCATCCTCTGTTTCACTCCTTCTCTTCCTACCTTCTTCTCTCCATCATTTACCTCTACCCCATCTCCCTGTCTTCAAAACTCTCTGAGGTAGTCATGGGAAATGCAGGGAAGGCCAACTGAGGCCCTGTCTAATTCAACATGCCTCAAAGCCATTCCTTCTGGGGAAGCTAAGCCCAGGGAAGGACAGGCTGCAAGGCACCCCTTTATTAGAGACCCACACTGTCTACTCACTTATCAATTCTTCTCCAAAACATGTCCCACAAATAAAAGAAATACTGCAAAATAAAAACATTTTCTACTATTTCTAAATATTATTATGCCTCACAGTTCATCACATTTCTTTCCCTTGAAGCCAGGTAAGTCTATGAAAGGTTGGTCTCCAGTAATTTTCTGATCCCTGATCTCCTTTCTCCACTGTTAGACTACTGGATCCATGATTTTTCTTTCATTCTAATTATTCTCAATACTCAGAATTTGGTGTCAACCTCAGTCAGCTCCTCCAGATCCAGTGACCCCTAGTGTTTAAGGCAGAATATAAGGTGATCAAAATCAGAGGCAGACAGGAAGATCAGAGAATATTTGCTAAAATCCAGGCAAGGTTGATGAGGGCCTACATTTAAGCAGGTCACTTGGTGTTCAACACCTTCCCTGAGGATGCCAAGACCTCCCCAAGGAGCTAGATAGAAAGTATAGTGTCACAATCAAGACTGAGAGATTAGGGGAATCACAAAAGCAGGAAGTGGGTCAAGAGGGATTCTAAAAGTAGTATGTAGAAGCTCCTGGTAGCTTGTGGTGAGATCCTTCAGCAGACCTAGAAGGTATATCAATTACACTTGTAGGGTTGGCATAATACAGTCATGGGAATGGAGACAAATGGAAAGGAGTTAGATTTATCTATAGAATCTGGTAACGAGTTGGTATGACAAGCAAATGACCTGATAAATTCAAATTTCATATTATAGAAGGAAAAAAGATTTTCCTCTATCCTCTATCGACCGACCAACGGGGCCTATGAACTAAACTGACAGAATATTCACAGGAGAAAAGGCATATGAATTTAATTTGATGTTAATATTTTATTTTTTACGTGTATTGGAGGCCTTAATAGAAAGGAAATGAAGATCCAAGGAGATAATTAGATCAGGGGCTTATATACAATTTAACAAAGAATGCTACATCTGTGACAAATGACACAAATTTGAGAAACACAAGACAGAGGAAAAGGGGTTAGGGCTTCTAAATTGTAGAAAGGTAAACATATGAGGGAAACTAATAAAAATAAAGGTTATTTTAGTGAGTTTATTTGTGTAGACCCATCTCAGTGCCAACTTTCTGTCTCTAGGGATAAGGATTGTTCTCCTCATGTATAGGGAGGGCTAGCGGAACATCTTCACAAAGGAAATTTTAGACTGACAGGAGAACTCTCTCTGCACTTGCTGCATCTTAATTGCCTTCGGCTCAAACAATCCCCATGCCATAAATATGTGGGGTGCAAATTCAAATCCCTAATATTCAAGTTTGGGGGTTAGGGGAGCAGGAGGACATGCTCATATTTCTGACTTGGAGGCTAGGTGAGAAGTGGTGGTATTCCCTAATGCAGAAGGGAAAACAAAGTGAGATATATAGGAGGGAGAGAATGAGTTCAGAATAGGCGTAGTGGGAGAAAGCAGAAGGCAGGAGCTGGAATTATGGAAGACAGTGCTTTAGAGAGTGTGATGCTGGAAGAGTTCAAGGTGGAGCAGTCCTGAGGAATAGCAAGGTCCAGAATGATACTGAAGACGAAACTTCTTGGGAACAGACAGGTCCAGGCTGCAGGTGTTGGATGGGTTGTCCACATGGCCACAGAAGCTGCCTGGGGTGGGGTGAGGCTGCCCTTCCTGTCATGGATGCTTTGCCTCTCTGTAGCTGCACATGGCAATGAACTGTTCTCAGCTCTTGTCACCTGAACAATTTGTTACCTTTTTACATTACTCTTCAAGTTGCTGATAGAAATACTCACCAGGCCTGAGCTGAACATTTACCTTGAACCTGCATGGGCAGTTACAAATATGCTTTGACAGTTAGAAGGATTTTGTTTTATACAGTTAGGAAGAAATGTCAAGATAATGTTCTATATATTCAGTTTACTAATCCCTCCCCTCTGGTTACTTTTCCATGATAGCCTGATCATAAGGCAATCATAAGGCATGGCAGAGGGACAGGCTGAGGTATTTATCTGGTGGTTTATTTCCTGGATTTTATCATGTATGTAAGTCATATCTCCTAGAATCAATTGAGCCCATGTCCTGTAAATAAATAAAAGGTTATACTTCTCTCAATAAGATGCAAAATGCAAAAGGCTCTTGGGCTTTCTAATAGTACTATGTTGTACCTGGATCTAATAAACTCAAATTTCATATTCAAGCCTAGAATGGAAGGCGGAAGGGAGGAAGAATGAAGGGGTGATTGATGCTGGGCATGAACGGACTAGATGACTAGGAGCTAGAGAAACGAAAACAAATTAGTCAGATGAATTGGGTCTTGTCTACTCCCTGTCTTTCTAGGCTCTAGGAAGTGGGCAGGTCACTGAACTCTGGTTTCCTTTCTGCTAAGTGGGGATCTATATTACTACGCCTGGCTTAGCAGGGTAACATGGGAATAAAGGTGACACAATGGATGGGAAAGTGCTTTGCAAACTCTCAGCCAACAGATGTGTGTTGTTTTTATTAGGGAATAGTCACTGGGCCTGCATTTCAAACATTCAACAAGTCTTTCTCTATCACAAAGCATAATTCTTCCCATGAACAAGATCTTTTGATTTTGGTTGCAGAGAAAATCTTCTCCCTCCTCTAAGGCAAGGCCACCTCTAGCCCATCTCAGCACCAGTGGCAGTGAAAAATATCTGAATGTAAAACATTTTAAAGAGTAATTTGTATTTTTCTGAAGGCAGAGGGGTTCATCCTGGAAGAAGGAATTATACTTCTTCAAAACACAGGGAAATGCCCTTGAATCCTCTTTAGACAACCCTCCTTCCAAGGATTTCCCTTCTTACATTTTTCATCCCTACGTGGATAATTTTTTGATGCTTCTCTCCACCCATAGCCCCAAAGCCCAAAATGACCCAGCAGCTCAGCTTTGCAGGTGCATTAGGGGAAATGTTATGAATACTTAATTTTTTCCCCATGACACTTTATTTTCCAGGTCATAGCTGCCCCTGCCCTGAAGCTATGTAAGTGTTGTATAAGATTCACAGGGGTGGCAAAGAGGAAAGATAAAGATCTTCAAGACTTCACCTTCTACTCTTCTTCAGCACCTGGGGAGAGCTTGCTAACCCAGGAGAGCTGCCTGCTCTCAGAAACTGGAGTCCCTGTGTGGGCTGTTGGCACCATGCTTTGGCCCACTCCCTCCCTACTCTCCCCATAATAACCACTGCTCAACAAGTTTGAGTCCCCAGGCAGGTAAGTGGCTCATAAATTGTTCAGTAAAGGGTAGCTGTTAAGATTACTAATAGCATGCTATGTGCTGTGGAATATTTAAGGGAAATATGACCCAACGCACCTTGGAGAAGTTTAAGATCTATCAATCCAGGTGATAGTGTTTCTTATATTCTAATACAAAACTTTATGTCTGGTGAGGCCTCAGGAAAACAAAGGTCTAGTCTTCTGCCTTTCAGCAAGAAAATATCTTTAGTTTGCATATACTTGAGACTTGGATAAGTTGAGTAATTTTCTCAAAGTCACACATTTGGCTGGGACAAGAACCAGGACCTTCCCTAGACTCTCGGGTCTCTGTAAGACAACTCTCATATACCTCATTCTTCAGAAGGTCATTTGCCATCTAAAAGTGTCAAGTACAAAGTTGTGAAAAATGATCACTTTATTGTTTTGACTTCCTTAAGATATTTGGTTCATGTCAAACTGAGGCTAACTAATTCCCAGAGGTGTTTCCAAACCAATGGTGACCCAGGAGACAGAGGATGAAGTGGATGCCATCCATCCAGAGGAATATAGATGTATATTAAGGGGGGGGGGAGATGTAATAAACAATGTAACAGCAATTTGACAACAAAGGGAAGAGCTTGAATGTATTAACAGTATTTTCTTTCCCAAAAAAATTGTGGTAGAATAGAAAAAGGAAGAGAAGCAGGAAGTGGCTTCAAGGAATGTTAAGCACAAAGACGTATTGATTAAGAAATATGGGTTGTTGCATGACATAAATATAAAAGAAAAGCCAGATCAGGTTAGACTCTGCCACTTCAAAAAATTAGAGAAGATGAAGATTTTCCCTTCCTTACTTTAGGTCTCTCTGGTTGTCAAGCAGGCACTCTTTCTCATAATACACACATGATAATACACACACACACACACACACACACACACACACACACACACGGGGTAAATATTATGAATGCAGCACAAACCACCACATCAAAGCTCATCATCATATTTCAAGGTTGATACAACTCCAGAACTTGAGACTATTTATTTGAAGAGCTTTTCAAATGTTACAGGATACAAAAGACTGAACTTTTTGATTTCTTGCCTTGAAGCTCAGTTGAAAGGTCTTTTTCTTCTTCCCCTACCTCCCTGAGATGGAAGTATGTGATATCATTAGTAGTTTTAAAATGGCGAATAGTGCAGTGCTGTTCAATTGACCAGTAACTTAAATCCACAGGCTGGACTCCTGGTGGTAAAAACACCACATGAGGGACCTGCTTAGAAAAATCCAAATCGTATTGATTATACTTTCCTTGACCTTTCTCGGCATCCTTCTTCACACACTCTTTTCAGATTCATCTTTTTATTTTCTTTTAATTAGCAGAGTATTTTTAAACAGTTTTAGGTTTACAAAAAAAAAAAAAAATCAAGCAGAAAGTCTAGAGTTCCCACATATTCGCTCCTGCCTCTCCCGGGCCCCCTGCTATTAACATCATGCCACAGTGTGGTACATTGGTTACAGCTGATGGGCTGATATTAGAACATTATTATTAACTAAAGTCCATAGTTTATATTAGACTTCACTCTTTGTGTTGTACAGTTCTGTGGGTTTGGACAAATGTGTAATGACACCGATCCACCCTTACAGTATCCCGCAGGGTAGTTTTACTGCCCTAAAGATCCCTTGGACTCCACCTATTTATCACTTCATTCCCTAATTCCTGGCAACCACTGATCATTTTATAATCTCTATAATTTTGTCTTTTCCAGAATATTACATAGTTGGAATCAAATAGTATGTAGGCTTTTCAGATTCTTTTACCTAGCAATATATATACGTTTAAGTTTCCTCCATGTCTTTGCATGGTTTGATAGTTCATTTCTTTTAAGCAATGCATGATATTCCATTGTCTGGATGTCCCACAGTTTATTTATGCGTTCACCTCTTGGAGGATATCAAGGTTGCTTCCAAATTTTGGCAATTATGAATATAGCTGCTGTATATATCTATGGACAGGTTTTCATGTAGGCATCTTTTTGACTCCTTTAGGTAAATACCAAGGAGTATGATTGCTGGATTATACCACGAGTATGTTTATTTTGTAAGAAACTGCCAAGCTGTCTTCCAAAGTGACTGTACCATTTTGCATTCTCACAGCAGTGAGAGAGAGTTCCTATTGCTCCACATTTTTGTCAGCATTTGTTTTTGTCAGTGTTTTGGATTTTAACTATTCTAATAGGTGTGTAGTAGTATCTTGTTGTTGCTTTAATATGCAACTCTCTAATGATATATGATGTCAGGTATCTATCCATATTCTCATTTGCCATCTGTACATTTTTTTTTTTTTGATGAGTACCTGTTCAGATCTTCTGTGCATTTTTTTTAGTGGGTTGTTTCCTTATTTTTAAGTGGATTGTATCCATTATCAGATGTGTCTTTTCCAAATGTTTTCTCCCATCCTGTGACTTGTCTTTTCATTCTCGTAAAGGTCCATCTATTTTTCTAAATCACTGTGTTCTCTATCCTTTTCCTCCCTGTTTCCTTGGAAAAGTCTTCTGTGTTTGGAAACTAGAGAAAAGGAAGGTTCTATATCTAAAATCTCAGGGCCCTAGGAAGAAAGTCACACAAACCTGAGACCTGAAACAATCTGACAATCCAAGTCCTAAGGAGAATCAACTACTAGCAGCTACAGCACTTAGCCTGGGAAATAGAACCTGCTTCTGCCTCCACTGAGCCTAGAATGAAGCATTGTGACAGAATCTGGAGGCCGTGAGTAGATTTTTAACTCTCAGAGGGAGAGCCCTAAGCACAGCGATCCTACAGTGATTCTCAGTTGCCATCCTCTCCTTTCACAGGGTCAGGGAGAGCGGTGGTTGATAAGTAGGCAGACCATCTAGCTTCATCAGCACATGAACGCTGCATGAAAAAAAAAATTAATGAATCAAATCTAAGAGAGTTAAAAAGGAACACAGTTATATCATACTAATAAGTTCATTATCTTTCATATTGGCTCAACTCTGGACTATATCAAACAAATTGATGGTGCTAGCTAACACAGCCCAGACCACCAGAAGAGTCGGCACGGGTGGATCACGTGCAGTCACACGTGTACTGAAGCACGGAGGGTTCAGAAAAACCAAGAAAGTAATCCAAGTAACAGAGGCCCAAGAAGTGGGGATCCCAAAGAGAACTCTGAAAAATCCTTTCTAAACTGTATAGTCTCACATTTGCCCTGATTACCGTGTGAAAACAGGATGAACTTGTTGGGTAGGTTTTACCCATTTGTTGGCTTTTCCACTGTTGCCAAATATAGGTTCCAGGAATTGCATTTGATCACGCACTTACTCGTCTGTGTTTTTTAGGCTCTATTAGGCACAGTGGATTACAGGAAAAGAAACCTTTTTACAGCATAACGGGAGGCACCTATAAAATCAGCTGTAATGGATCCAGTCTGATAGGGCAAGACCAGGAAGATTCACCTAAAAGGTGAACTGCCCCCGCCCCCGCATATACATAACTCAAAATAAGAATAAAATTAAATAATATATAAATGTTGGAGAGTTAAAAATATTCTATTTCTTATGACTATATCAACTCTTTTATATTTGTATATTAAATAATATACCAAAATAACTCTCTCTCTCTCTCTCTCTCTCTCTCTCTCTCTCTCTCTCTCTCTCATTCTCTCCCTCAGCTGCTGGTGACCTCACATGGGCCGTGCAGCTGACTTGAATGACTCCTTTTGAAAGAACCCAGCAACACCCTGGGTTTCATTGGGCGACTACCCGAAACCCAAGAATGGACCATCCCAGCCCTGGGGTCATCAAAGAGTATTAAAGAAGACCACTGATTGACAGACATTTTCATGGTCTGCCCTACCTTTTTTATTATAAACCTAGATAAACATATAATGATGACGTGTTTATAGTGGTGGCTGAAGGAGGAAGAACATCTCAAAATACTGCAGAGATTTCTGTGCTTGTTACTAAATACTCCTTCCAGGTAGCTGACAAATCTGTAAAAATAAGACATTTGTGTGTATTAATAACAAATAACTACTGAATTGTCACATGTTCTGGCTTCTTTGCATTTTGACCAGTAATATGTTAAATTTTTAAAAGATAAATTTTTAGACACTTTTAGAATTGGGAAACGTTAATTTTCTACACAAACTGGAAAATATAATTTCTTTTTCTGGAAAGATCTATCCTTTAAAGTTATGCTTCATATATACAATGGAATATTACTCAGACATGAAAAAAATGAAATCCTACCATTTGACATGACATGGATGGACCTAGAGGTTATTATGCTGAGTGCAATAAGTCAGACATAGAAAGATAAATACCATATGATTTCATTTATATGCGGATTCTAAGGAACAAAAAGAACAAACTAATCGAAAACAGACTCACAAATATAGAGGAGAATCTAGTGACAGCCAGAGCAGAGGAGGGTTGGAGGCTGAGAGAATTTGGTAAAGGGTTAAAGAAGTAGAAATTAGTAGTTGATAGGTAGTCACAGGGATGTGGAGCATGGCATATGGGGGAAAATGTAGGCAGCAGTGATGTAATGGCTAGGTAAAGAGCCAGAGGAGAGAAAGAGCAATTAGGGAGATCATTTCATAAAACTATCTAAAGGTCTAACTGATGCTCTGTATACTTGAAACTAATAACATATTTTTTAATTGAGTTACAGTATATGAGTGGGTTGAGATTTTCTATCCTGTTACAGTGACCCATGTGTTGATCCTTAGAGCAGTACAACACTGAGGCATTAGTTTCACAGTTAAGTCTTGAAATCAGGAAGTGTAAATCAGTTGACTCTGTATTTTTAAATGTCAAGACAGATTCCTTTAGATCTTTGAATTTCTATGTCAATATTAGAATCAGCTTACTAATTTTCTCTTTTAAAAGTCTACTGGGATTTTGGTTGTGATTGCATTGAATCTATACATCAACTTAGGGAGAACGAATTTTTAAAATACCAAGTCTTGCAATTTGAAATGTGGCATACCTCTTCTTTTATTCAGAGCTTCTTTTAATTTCCCTTAGAAATATTTGGTAGTTTTCAGTATAGAGATGTTATACATTTTTATGAGACTCACTCTTAGTTATTTTATGCATTTTGGTGCTATAGTAAGTGCTTTTATTTTAATTTTATTTTCAAATTGATTAGACACAGAAATAAAATCTATTTTATACTAAAAAATAAAAGATTTATCCTTTAAGCTGCATTTCAATTTAATCTGACTTTGCTTTTTTCCTCCTTCACTTTTCCTTTCCCATTCACAGTTCATCCAGTTGTGGATTACAATTTCTATCTTGGGAGCCATGAGCCACCGAGCACTTCAAGGCCTGTCCAGCCATCCCAGGCAGGGACGGAGTATGGCTCCTCTCTTCATTCCTGAGAACGTGAATGTAAAATGCATGGAGTGTGTCACTGAAGGAAAAGGCTATTTCTTTCCTTGGAGGTCCTTTCAGAAATAATCTTCTTACCTGACAAGCAGGTGGGTTCAAGTACTGCTCTGCCTAAATTCTGAGGGAGACAAGGTAGGAGACTTCCGTCCAAGGGATGAGTTACTGGCAATTACGGACAATCCAACTGATTAGAGTCAGAATGCAGGGCAACTCCCTCAACACAAACAGCAACCCCACATCTCTCACCTCAAGGAAAAACCACTACGCTGTTGTTCCCAATATAAAATATATTTATGACTACCAGTAACTAGCATTATTGAAGAAGGGGTACAATTCTTCCCAAAGATATAGAGCAAAATAATCAGACTCAGCACAAGAAGAAGAATCTCGTCTCATTTTTACCAGTTTGCTTACTAAAATTCTGATTGTTGTGATAAAATGATTATGTAGTAAAGGAGCTATTTATTACAGCTGACATTCTAATAAAGCAGTGGGGGTGGGGAAGCAGGAGGAGCTCATCTACCAACTTTATTAGTTAAAATTACAAGATGAAGCAAAATTATAAATAAAATTATAAATAAATGTCCCACTGCTCATATTTAGTTTGAATATGCTAAAATTAATGACTAAGATCTGGCTATGCAATTAATTTTGATATAATGCCCAGTGTAGAGCATGTTAAACAGCAAAGACAGGTGGTTCAGGACTTAGAGCCTGAGGCACCAGACTATTATGCCTAGACTCATCTCTTAGCTAATTTCCCCCAAATCTTCCGGAACGAAACTGAATGATGCAAAAGCGTCCACACTCTTGTCCTTAAAGGATAAAGTTTCTTTTTTATGCTGAGAAATTTGAGGGATTGCTAAACAAATACAATTACACCCTAAATGCCTGGACTAGCTAGCCACTGCAACAAAGGGGAGAATCTGGGCATTTATTCAAGGAAAGGTTTAATGTTTCTAGAATAGAGAAAACATTTTAAAACAACCACCCCACCACAACATCGAAATGTAATTTTGTATTAGATATAATTTATGTATAAAATCTTGACTCTTTCTTTTCATATGTATTTGCATTTTCGCAAGGATTCGTAGAGTTGTCAAGTAAAGTTCAAAAATTATTTTCAATGGCTTTTTTTTTTGTTTTCCCCTTGTACCGCATCAAAGCAACTGAAAGAAACCCTATTAATTTGAAAAATGCATTCTAAAATGTCCGCGTTCTTAAGCCCCAAAGGAGAATGAGCCCCAAAGCTAAGCCCTTCACAAGCAGTGACAGAAATGATGTCATGAAGCACCACCGTCCAAACATGTCCTCTCTTCAAACAGACCAGGCAGTGAAAGATCGAATGGAGGTGCTGGTTTCTATTTTATCTCCACCTAAAGGTTTTCTCATAAGCTGAAACTGAAGCTTATGTTCTTTACAGAGTTCGCTTGTTTCAGAAGAAAAAAACATTCCAAAGAAATTGCTTTAAAAACTAAAATGTATGGTTTAAATAATGCTCCTGCCATTGGTCACAGCCCAAAACACAAAATCAGCAACAACAACAACAAAAAAAGAGCCTTTAAATGTTCACACTGATTTTTTTTCCCCCCTAATTTTAATGTCCCTGCTCCACCCCCACCCACCAGCAATCATTTCTGGCAACACAAGCAATCTCTGTTCACAGCAGTTGTTTTAAGAGAAAACAAACCTTTATGCCACTTAACCCATTAGGAGCTAGTTAACAATTCGTGTGATTGATTCAATTTAACAAAATGTTTTTTGTGTATCTACTAAGTGCTTGGGATGCATCAGTGAAAAAAATCATCATAAAAAAAAATCTCTGCTCTTGTGGACCTGCATTCCAATGGGGGGAGACGAACAACAAATTCAGTACCCGTGAAAGTATTAAATAGGGTGAGAAGCTGAGGGAGTCAGCAGAGTGGACATCACATTGCAAAGAAGAACTTTCTAGGCTGAGGGAGGAGTTGGAGCAGATGCCCGGAGGCTGGAGTCTCACCAGGATATTAGACGAACAGATAATGTCCAGTGTGGCTGGAGTAGGGTGAGCAAAGGTGGTACTAAGAGAGAAGCCCAAAGAGGTCAAGGAGGAATAGGTAAGGGAAGGGGAGCAGAACGTACCGACCTAAAATCTGCCTCTTTGGCCTAAAGAGTATTTCGAGAAACAGCAGACACAGGAAAGCTTTGAGAACAGTTACACCCTTGTAAGGGACTATGACATTTGTAAGGGTGTCTCCCTCTTTGTACCAGGAAGGGAAGTTTGACTCCAAATGACAAGAGACTCTTACTAATGAAGAAGGCGCCACTATAAACCGCATAGCAAATCTTCGCCTTGTTTACCGTGCCTTTCCTGGTAACCTCCCCGTACCTGGCCTCCCCACACTCCTCTTCCTTTTGTCTTCAGCTGAGCGTGGTATTTCAGCTGGAGTTTTAAGCCACCCCAGGGAGTTCCTCAATTTTCCCCGGGTATCCCCCATGTAACCAAACAATTTTTCTCAAGTTAATTTTTCTCAATCTTTTGCTATAGGAGCCTTGGCATAGAACTAAAAAGGGTAAACAAAAAAATTTTTTTTCTCCCCTCCATAAGGACCCCAATTTATCCCTCTTCAAGACTTCTTGCCCAGACATTTTAGACATTTTTGTCTTAGAAACGTGTCACATCTCATGGCATAGGCTTGATCTCCAGAATACTTGTCACATGTCTTCAAACATCAGAAGATAAAGACTGTGGCTTAACTTTTCTAACTTGAGCAAGTCACCATGCAAATCTGCATTTATTGTTGCCTTCTAACCTTAACATTTACCTTGTAAACCCTTTCCAGCAACAGCTCTTTCTTTTTATTTGCAGAAAAGATCTTCATTTTGGAACTTCTTGCCCTCAGGTGAATGTTGTAAACTTTACTTTTCTGCTGGCTACAAAATTGTTGGTTCTTAAAAATGGCATTTGCTTTAGTTCAGACATAAAATTTTCTTCTCCAGCCCCACATTCATCCCAATTGTGAACTTTAGCAACTAAGGCATTTTCTCTCTTTCCAATTCTCCGTCCCTAACCCCTTCTTCTTCTTCCCACTCTTATTCCTCAGGGCTCTTCTGTGCCCTCCTAAAAGAGCAATTATCTCCCCACTATTCAGACGAGTGTTATCCATCTTATGGCTCATGCTTACCTTTTGCTTACTAACTTCTTTTTCCACTTTAGTCATCTTAAAGCATCATTACCAGAAAAAAGCTGGAGGTAATATTTTATAAAACACATTTACCTGCATGCGATAGTGACAATGCCATTATTTTACCAAATTTCATTTTATTTCTTCTCTCTGGGAAGTCAAACGACATTTTCCAGCTTACCTTGCGGTTTTACTGGCGCCGTGTGACTCAGTGCTGGCCAGGGGAGGATGGCTGGAAGTCACATAAGCCACTCCCAGGTCTGAACATTAAAAACATACCACGCAGTCCTACAATCTCTCTTCCCTTTCTTCAATAATCTTGGAGGCCATGTATTGAGGCTGTATCACAAGAAGATGGTAACACGGACCTCAGAGTCTCCAGAAGGAAGAGAACACCTACTGACCCGCATCTTAATCCACTTTGGCTGTGCTAAGCCCCTGCTGCCACTGAGCTTCAGGGTTGTTTCTATAACACAACCTAGAGTATTCTATTACCATATTCTATCTTATTTAATTCTTGTTCTGCTCCCCCATCTCCAAAAAAATTTTCACTAGAAACCAGGGCTCCATGAAACCTGTCATCTGGCTAAGCAGCATAGCCAGTAAATGAGGCAATCAGCTCTTGGCTCTCTCTATGTCAGAACTACCCTGTTTCTGGGACTCTCAGTACACACTTTCTGCTCTTCATATGTAGGGAAAGGAAAAAATCTTCCCTCTGCCATTCTAGGATCTCTGGGTGGAGCCCGTAGATTAGACTGACAAAATACAGATTGATAAGAGGGGGAAAAAAACAGAAGTTTATTAACCTGTGCATCGTGCATACGCATAGGAGGACTCAGATATTAGTAACTCAAAGGGGTGTTCGAAGTTGGGCTTGGATAACATCTTAACAAAAGAACAAAAACAAATTTAGAGAAATGACAAGAGAAAGGAAAAGGACTCTGAGTGTCTAAGACAGCAAATCGAGGGAGGGCAGGTATATGAGAGGGCTGGTTCGTGAAGTTTGTTGTGTAGATTCTTCTGGTGCCGTCTTTGGCCTCATGTGGGTCTAGAGTTGCCGCCAGTGATTGACTTCTGTCCTTGTTGGTAGAGAGGGGAGAGGAGACACTTTTACAAATTTATATCCTGCTTTTAAGTAAATAGGGGAGGGCAAAGAGCTTTTTCTTTGTGTCTGCCTTTCCTCGATTGCCTTCAGCTCAAAATAATCCTTATTCCAAAGCGATGCATTTGGGGGTAGCATCTTATGCTGCCCTTCAGTAGTGGTCTCCTACTCTCCTTGGGCATTCATCTCAAATTATGCTACACTTACTCTTTTCAGAAAAGTCATTTGTTCCTAACCATCGTTGTTTAATACACAAAAAGAAAAAGAAGGAACATACTACTGCTGTGGTCTACTGGAGAATAATCGTAGGCCTCTCTGACGTTTTGCTTATGCAACCAGATTAACCAGTTCCATGCTTCTAACCAGTAAGGCAAAATAAACAAACAACAAACAGCCATGTACCACAGTAGGCACTGCAAGAGAGAACCAAAGCCAAAGTCACCAGGTGCTATAAAAAGAAGCTGAAGCAAATTATCATAATGCAGGCTTCTCTTATACCATCTTGTATGAAACCTCTATACCATCTTGTCATTTTGCAGCCATGCTGCCACTTATAAATAATAACACCTCCCCAAAGACAAGGAGAACATAATTCTTCATTTATGTATGTGTGTGTGTGCATGCGCACGCACACGTGTGCACACACGCATGCTTGCATGCCCAGACTTTAGAGAGAACTTTGGCAACATCCTTTTACTTAATCTGGTCTCCCAGCTTCTACTTGAAATCTCTATTAGCCTAATCTCAGCAAAAGTGATCTAAAACATAAATCAGATCATTTCATTCTTCCATTTAAAATTCTTAAATAGTTTCTTATAGCACTTAGACTAAATCCAGACCTGAACTATGGCCTCCAAGATTCTGCATGACTGGGCCTGCCTATCTCTCTGCTTCATCCTCCAGAGCACTCCCTACTCCTCACTCTCCAACCACTGTTCTTCCGGTAGCTCTGTCTCCCCTTGGCTTCGGATGTTGCTCTTGCCTCTGCCTGCAGCGTTTTGCCCTGACTCTCTGGCTTCTTTTCATTTTCAGGTTTATTTTTAGATGTCTCCTTCCCAGGAAGGCCTCCCTGACCTCGCACATGAAGAAAGTCCTTCCCCCATTATTTTCTATCATTCTATTCAATCTCTTCAGATAACTCATCACAACCTGCAGTGATCTTAATCATCTTGCCTGCCTTCCCCACTAAAATGTTGGGTTCATACAGGTAATATAATAATAGTTAATACTTGCTTTGTGCCAAGCACTGTCTTAAGTGTTTTACATATGTAAACATAGACTGCCAAGTATCTCTCGGCAACACCACCTGTTACTTTTTAATACCCAAACTTTATAGAATGTGTGTACCTCGATACAAAGTTTGTTTGTTTGTTTGTTTGTTTGCTTTAAAGCTGATGAAAATTTTATATTTATATCTCCAAAAGTTCAATATGTTTTACCAAAATGGAATGAAGAAAAGTTTTCATTATCTTTCAAATCCAAATGGTAGAAAAGTAGCAACAGTCATAAACATTTTGGAAAGCACAGTGAGTGTCCACAGAGAGGATGTAGTCTTTGGATATTGCTGATGCTCAAAGTGACCTTAGAGTGTCATGCCCAGAGTGAATCATGCTCTGTCACTGGCACTTGTCCTGAATACATTTACCAGTGCTTTCCATATTGAGCCATTGTTTTTGCTGAGTGCTGTACAATGAGTACCAGAAAAGTTGAGAAAGTTTTGAAGAGAATTGTGGGTAAGGAATTAAATTAATAAAAATAGTAATTTCAGTGGAAGAGATGTTACTCTACATAAAGCAACTTTTTTAAATTTTCTAGCGAGCAGTGTTCTAAACATTTTGCATCCTAAATGTGATCATTGTTACTGATACATAGGTGTGTCTGGGAGAAAAACTTCTCTGCCCTCTGAGATTTTTTTCTCAGGGGCATGCAAATTAAACTGGAAAAAGATTAGCAAGAGAAAAGACAAAATTTTATTTACATGTGTATGTGGGAGTTCACAGAATAATGTGACTCAAGGGGTCAGTTAGAATTTCGAGTTCTTATGCCATCTTAGTAGAGATGGGAAAAAACAGAGCAGTCACTTCCAGGAGAACAGATGACTTTTTAGAGAGAAGGGCGAGAAAGGCACATGTACAAATGCATTTTTTGGATTATCCTTAGGAGGATAGATGGAAGATACGATAGTTTGAAGATTAGAGTTACTTCCAGGGAGGGGACTTATGGCAATGGAGTTCTTTTGTGAGGCTCTGCTTTTAGGCAGATAACAGAGTTCAAGAACTCAGATACCAGTTGCTCAAAACAATTCTTATGCCAAAATGGCATACGTCTTCAGGTGTTTTAGCATACTTTAGTTACGCCTTAGGAAACTGGTTAGGGCTTTGGAGGTTCAAGTGTAATGGGTTATAATTTTTCCCTTTTAAAATAATATGAAATAAAACTCCATTAGCATCTTCACACAGAAAACCAATTTTCAGATGCAGGTCACTGATATTTACCAAGATGTCAGTATTAAGTCATTTCAAGCAAATGTCTGTCTTATGTGAGGCTTGTAAAGGTTAAGTAACCTACCCAAGATTTTAATGGAAGTAGTAAAGCTGGGACCTGAACTCAGATATCCTGAATCTAAAATCTGTCTTCTTAACTCCTATAGAAGCTACAGAGGCCTTTCCCAAGGAAATGTCCACGTCCATCTCTATATATCTCAATGCCTGACAGGGCTCAGTCCAGAGTACATGGACAATTACTTGCCCCAGATAAATGAATGGATTGAAGGAAACCAGAATGTGTCACCCCAAAAGATACCTCTTTGATATAATAATGATTTTGAGCTGAAAACAATTAAGAAGGAGAAATATCAGAAATTGTCCCTATACCCTCCCCATCTTCTGCCTACAGGCGGGACATAAATTTTTCTTCTCTGAAGATAGACTCTTACCAGGTGGCATCAGAGGAATTTGCAAACAAATCTTACTCCTCTTATGTAGTTACCTTCCCAGAGTTTACCACCCTTGGAAGCCTAAACCCACTTTTGTCTTGTCATTCATCTACAAATTTACTGTCATTTGTTGAAGATGCTCCATAAGCCAGAGTTCTAAACCAACTCCTTGAGTTCTTCTTTCCCTGAGTTTTTCCCATGTATATTTGAGATATACATGTTAATAAACTTTAGTTTGCCTTTCTCATTAATCTGCCTTTTGTTACAAGGTCCCCAGGCAAGAATTTAGAAAGATAGAGGGACAAGATTTTTTTTCTCCCTTATAGATGAATGGATGGATAAATATACAAATTATTGCTGAAATAACTGGACCCTAATCCTCAAAAACATCAAGATTCTGAAAGAATTCCTGAGAAACTCTTCTAGATTAAAGAAAACCAAAGATATATTGTTACTGTTTGGGGGCAACTTCAACTTTGGTGTGGCCCCAGTGGCGTGGGGTCAGGAGTAATGATGCAGAAGTGCACTTAGCATTTTTCCTCGTCTCTTCCCCACTGATGCAGGAAAGAATCACAGGTCACCAAGATTTAGAAAAAGATTTATTAAAATTATATTTTTTAAGGAGACAGGCCACACTAAGGAAGGCTGCAGCCCTGTGGAATTGGGGAGGTAAAAATATAAAAGAAATAAAAGACAGAGTACGCCTCACAGGAGGGGTGGGTTTACAGCCAAGAGAGCTATAACAACACAGAAGTGGGAAGGTCTGTATTATATTTGAGCCATGGCAGGTGGTTACAAAGATGTTCTTAGGTGATTGGCACATGAGGTCATTTTGATTGACACTTGGCTGCTATATAACTCTTTGCCTAGTGCACATGTGCTTACCCAGAATTCAGTCTGTGATAATTAGATTCATGAACGTCCAGGCATAAACATAGTATTATAATGACAGTATTAATGAGCTGAGGTTGTGGGCAGGTTCGGGTAGTACCGTCTGCCCACTCGTCTGTGGCCAGATTAAACCAGCTATAGGTTTATGGCCCTCCCATTCATCCTTTGTCTCCTGAGATGCAAGAGGGATTCTCTATCAACGGAGTGTTCTTTGGGTGGTCTCTGGGCTTGGCCTCCATTCTTTTGTTCCCCGGTCACTCATGTCTGACTAGCTACCTAACAATATGACAACTAATTGCAATGGGTGATCCTAGATTGGATCCTTTTGCTTTAAAGAATACTATTGGGGCAATTAGCAAAACTTATGGAGACTGTGGATTAAATGGTGGTAACTGAAAGGACTGATAACCCACCTGAATGATATAGAGGTTATTTCAAAGTGGAAACATCTGAGCTACAACAGATGCAGAAAGTACCCTTATCTGAACCTCCCTTATCTAACTAAAGCAGAACTTTATGAAAGTCAGCCGCCATAGTCCCCTCCAGGGACTTCCAATCAGGGAGGCCTGACCTTGGACATGAGGACATTCCAGAAGATTGTGTAAACAAGCCTCATCCCAACCTTCCATCCTCTGATGGCTCTGAAGCCCTAAACACCACTAACACTCCTCCCCTCCCCCCATTAGTTGATATATAAACCACTACCTGTAGCTGTTCAGATTGCCTCTCTCTGAAAGCTCCCACATGCATAAATAAACATTTCTCATGTTAATATGTCCATTTTTAGTTAACAAAGGCCCCCCCATTTGAATATAAAAAGGTAGAAGATAATTTTCCACTCAACATAATCCATCACTGTTAATTTCCTGATTTGATGGTTGTATTATGTTTATGTAGGAAAGTGTCCTTGCTTGTCAGGAGGAAAGTTGGCTTCTATGAACACTTTTTCCATGATATCTATAGGAGTTGTTTCTTTTTTAAGCTATGAGGGCACTAGAGTTTGTGCTCCCTGACAAGCAGGAATGGGCTAGGCATATGGTAGTGGAGGGGCGGGTGATGATGGCCATGGATCTCAAGGCTATAGCCGTGCCCATCAGCAGAGGCCAGAGTTAGTGGACCCCAAGGGAACATCCTCACAAATGACTTAATGTGAGGAACAGTTTCGATTCTTGGCTCTCTGATTCCCTGCTGACACTAAGATAAATGCCATCGGTCTTGGGGATTTATTTTAATTCATTTTCATCTATTAATTTGGTGCAAAGAAATTATTCACTCATCTACCATACCTCTGTTCTCCTGATGCTTCCCCTCACTGTCTGGGAATCTTGCTGATTCTCATGGATCAGTGGGGTGGCTCTCAATTTGGATACACTTGGAAGGCCCAGTAGGGCTTCTAGTTTCTTCTTTACCTCTCAGTATCAGCCATAACTGCCTGATTTGGTGTTCTGTTTGTTGACTATTGCCTTAGGCTTTATTTTCATGGTGTGGAAGGTTTTATTGCTCTGAATCAGCTCAGTTACTGTGCCCATTGAATTATATTGTCTAATTTTGTTCTTTGGATAAATCTTTCAAAATCTTAAGAAGACATTCTAGGGAGGAATTAGATTGGTTCCTGAGGTTTTACTCTTCACATAGAACTCTATTTAAAATAAGCATGGTTGAAAAAAAAATAAAACCTAGACATTAAAAAATTATTGAAAGAAAATACATCAAGATATGTTTTTTATATATTTCTCTATGAATTTATATAATATTTATAATGGGAAATGCAATTACTTTGTTAAATAAACACAGAACACTATCTTTTTAAAAACAATCTTATACATATCTTTGGATTAAGGTAAAAATACAGTAGCCCTGGTTTTACACAACAACTTTTTTCTCCAAAATAGCTATAAGGAACATTTCTCTGATGCCAATCTTACTTCTTACTGACTTTTACTATAAAATTAGCTCACTAAACTGAGCTTTAAAGAAGTCAAATAAGAAAGAACACTCTCAGTAGTGATCATGTAGCACTTTTAAAAGTTGTAGATTTATTCAAAATAACAATGTAGTTTCTGTTAATAAAGGGCTCATCTGTCTCTCCATCCATTTATTCAACCAGCCATCCAATTCCTGAGCCCCTGAGTTCTTGAGGAAGCAGTGCTGGGTAGACAAGCCTATCCTTGCCACTCTGAAGCTAGCTGGCTGGTGGGGAATAGAGCAATTAAGAGTCATTACACTGGGGGAGTCATGGGACCATGAGAGCAGAGAGGGAGGCAGCTGGGAATAGTGGACAACCTCTTTGGACAATGTCCTAATGAATTTACTTAGAATTTCCTAGATTTAGGTCATATTTTTTTTTATACAAGTTCCTAGATAAGTCTTATTGGCCCACTTTGACTGGGGGAGCACAGCCTCAGCTGTGGATTGACCCTTCCCATCACAGGCCTTACTCTTAGATATTGACATTATTAACCCCTCAACTTTACCCCAAGAGCTGATACTATACCTCCAATTCACTTGGCCATCTTGGTGTCTGGCCAGGGCCTGGCCCATATAATACATGTAATAAATGTTGAGTGAACTGTTTGCTGGTAACTAACAGGACTGCACATTCTTGCCTGCTATGAGGGTACATGGGACTCACTCTGTGAATCTAAGTAATAATGAATTAGTGAGAATTATTACACATCACTGGTGGAGAATGGAAATGAGAGAGCTCAAAATATTATTTGTGAAGTACAAACATGTAAAACAGTTCATGATTATGAAACATAGTGCTTCTTCTGATCTCATCCAGATGTAGCTACAATGGCGCATTGAAATAGATGGCCCAGACACAGAGACAACCTCACCATGCCAATAGCCACCATGCATCCACACATACACATGTATTAACACTGTGAGTTTGCCAACTTGTCTGCTCCTTTAATCTGTCGATGACGATCCCAACATTCCTGGTCCAATTTCCCTTCTCCCTAGGTATATACCACAGCTCCTGAGGACAGGCCACCCTGCCACATTTCTTCCTGGACAATGTGTGATGGGGAAGACGAAGGAGGAGGGAGTTAGTAGGGGAGGGAAAATCTTCCTTCCTCTACCCTCCTAGATTCTCCAGCTGGAGCTTTATAAGTTACACTGATAACAGACCAATTAATAAGAGGTGGAAGAGAAACCCCAGAAGTTTATTAACTGTGCTTTTTGCATACACATGGGAACATTCAGTGCTGAGTAACTCAAAGGTTAGAACTTAATAGACGTGACAAGCAAAGGAAAAGCACTTTGAGTTTTTATGGGTGGCAAATTGTGGGAAAGCAAATAGATGGGGAAACTTATGATAGGTGAGGGAGAATATTAGCAAGCCTTGTTATGCTGATTCCTTAGGTATAATCTCTGGGCTGATATGGGTCTAGCGTTGTCTCTGATGATTGACTTCTGTCCTTCCTGGTAAAGAGGAAGGGGGATGCCTTCACAAAGTTATGTCCCGCTTTTAGGTCAATAGGAGGAGAGCAGAAAACTTTTCTTGTATTTGCTTCTCCTCAACCACCTTCAGCTCAAAATAATTCTTATGCCAATGTGGTATATCTTGAGAGTGGCATATTCTGCTACTCTTCAAGTTCAACGAAATCTAGTCAACCTATAGCCTGAAGATACCCCAGAGTTGGAAGCCAACACACTAAGGCTGAAGAGAAAGAGTGTTTTGAGGGGATGTGATGGCCAACGAGAGGCTTCCGAGAGTGTAGATTACAAGAGAGCTTGTGGAGGAAAAAAGAGGGGACATAGAAGCCCTGCTAGGGATTATAGATCTTCTTTAATGTCCTAGAAGAGATCAGAATAAAGAAAATAATTACTTGTTTATCGAATCTTCTGTCTCAGTCCATTTGAACTGCTATTACAAATACCACAGACTGAGTGGCTTATAAACACCAGAAATTTATTGCTTACAGTACTGGAAGCTGAAAGTTCAGGACCAGGTGCCAGCATGGTCAGATGAGGGCCCTCTTCCACATACTTCTTGTTGTATCCTTACATGGCAGAAGAGGTTAGGGAGCTCTTTTATAAGAGCATTAATCCCATTTCTGAGAGCCCCATCTCCTAATACCTTTGTCTTTGGGGACTTAGGATTTCAACCTATGAATTTGAGGGGGACACAAACATTCAGATCATAGCATCATTTAGCTCTCTACTTTGCCTTTGGGACCAGACTTATTTAAATGTGACAACTTTCCAGGGCCAAGTGATGAGGTCACAACACCTCGACATCTCCGCTTGTTTCTGATGAGAGCCAATGGGCATCTCACATGCATCATGTCCAGCACTGAACTCCTAATACTTCTCCCACAATCTGCTCTACCCACAGCTCACTCCTTCTCAGCTAATGGCAACTCCATCCGTCCAGGTACTCGGGCCAAACCTTTGGTATTCTGCATGGCTCCTTTCCTCTCATTCCAGCATCCAATTCATGAGGAAATTCTCTAGGTTCTACCCTCCAAATCCATTCAGAATCTGATCATTTATTACCGCCACAGCTCCTCCCAGTTTGAGCATTCATCATCTTAGGTTACAGCAATTGTCTCCCAACTGGACTCCCTGCTTCTACGCCCACCTTCCTTCAGTCTATTCTCAACTGAGCAGCCAGAATGATCTTTATGCACCTTTAATAAAGTACAAAATTATTCAGCTCATTTATCTCCTATGCTTAAAATGTTACAATGGCTTTTCTTTCCCCTAAGATAAAAGCCAAAGATGTCTTAAAGGCCTAAAAGAATGTATTCTTCCCCCACACACTCCACCTACCTCATCTACTCTTCTCTCTGAATAACTTCCTTTCAGCCACAGTGGCCTCCTTGCTATTCTTCATACTCACTAGGTAAACTCCAGCTTAGAGACCTTGGCTGCTCTCTCTGCTGAAACACTCGCCCTAGTAGCCACAAGGCTAACTTCCTCCCTCCTTTAAGTTTTCGCTCAGATGTCACCTTCTTAATGTGACCTACTCCTTTAAAAAAATTGCAGCTCTCCCGTGAGCCCAATGTTGCTGATCCCCTTACCCTATTTTATTATGTTAGCATTTATCACCTTATCTATGATGCTGTTTAGCCTGGCCAGATTATAAACTCAATAAATCCATGATGACCAGTGTCTTTGTTTTGATCTCTACCGTATTCTTTCATCTGGAAAAGTGACCAGCACAGAACAGCTGTTCAATGAGAGTGTGCCGAATGAATGAATGGAATCAGTTTATACAAACAAGCAATCAAGGATAGCTTCTAGACTAGGGGACCTACATATGCCAGGATCAGCCCTCATGAGCTGGAAAGTGAGGAGCTAGTCTTGCCCCCATTGACAGATACAAACTGGGGTTTGGGGTCAAGCTATAGGGCACACAGATTTTTATCCTCATTATTAATATGCTTTGTTTCAGGACAGAGGCAAAGGCATTAGTGTTGGCACAAGTCAAAGACAGCTTCTACAGTGTCTATGTCATTTTATTCAATAGCTCGACATGCAGCAGGTTTAAGATCCAGACCAGATGAGGGCAGCAGGATGGTTTCAGCTAAAATCTTGGATGTGTGATACAGTTATATATGGATACAATTTATAAATTCCTTTCAGAGCTGCAAATGGTCTCAAACACAGTGTTTGGCAACTCTAAGCAAGGTGGAAAGGGAAGCCAGGAGGAGGCTCACAGGTCACTTCATTTTTTCCAAGGAGAAATGTTTACTTCCTCACCATTAAGATAAAAACAACCAATGTTTGCCCCCTGCACCAAGTACCAAACAGGACCAACTGTACTCACTGATGCAGCTAGAGTCTCAATAATGAGCTGACCCAGCACTGCACATCAGCTTCATGAGAACTGTAAAAAAGATGTATCAATAAGCTCTGATACATGGGGAAGGTGGTGCTATACACGTAAATAAGAAAATTGTTATTTTTAAAGATAGTCTAGTGTTAGGGGTTGAATTCTGTGCCCCCAAATTCATCTGTTCACATCCTAACCCCCACTACCTTAAAATTTGGTCTTATTTGGAGATGGGGCCTTTACACAGGCAATCAAGTGAATATACGGTCATTAGTGCTGGCCCTCATCCAAGATCATTAGTGTACTTGTAAAAGAGGAAATTTGGACACAGACATTCATGAAAGGATGATGCTGTAAAGATACTTAGGGAGAAGATGGCCACTTACAAAACAAGGAAAGAGACCTTGGAACAGATCCTTTCCTCACAGCCCTTAGAGGGAACCGAGATGATAAATTTCTATTGTTGAAGTTACCCAGTGAGGTCCCTTGTTATGGTAGCCTCAGCAAACTAATACAACAAAAAACGTATATTTTGATGTTTTGTTGATATGATAAACAACCCTTCCTCTCCTTACTTCACTGATATTTTATCACTTATTGTGACCAGATCATTCGAGTTATGTAGCACTGGGCAATGGGCACCACCAAATCACCAATATCTGTTTCAGTTTTTGTGTGTTACAAAATGTTGTCTCTTCACAAGAGAGAGTAGCCGTGTTACGTTTGGCTGCCTTTACCCACCCTTCATTTCCCTTCCATCTGGAGCCTTCGCTGGAAACTTGAAAAACTTACCTGTCTTTTCCCAGTGCACCTCCAATCCCACCAGCTCTTTTCCCCAGCGCACCTCTAACCCCACACCAGTCCTCCCCAAAGCACGTTTTCAGTCTCCCTCTAAGAATATGCTTGGCTAGTGATTCCTTTTGGCAAAGCCAGATTACTCTTTTTCTTAATTCTCTCTGAACCATCAATTCCTGCCTTTCGGAGTGGGCCTTCCACAGCCCATTCCACAGGAGATTTATTGCCTGCTTCATCTTCCTTTTGCACGATTTAATCTGCTGTGTTTTAATTGGGTAATAAAACTCTGTGTGCCACCCAGCAAAATTCCAGGGTAAGCAATCACCAGGGACATTCTCTCAGCAGCCAATTTCTAATTATTTATTCAGGCCCAAAGCCTAATTCCACCCCTGAGTGCAGTGGTTCTGAACTGCTGCGCTCTCTATTTGTGGAGGGGGAGGGGCTGAGTGGGCAACTCAGGATTCCCGTGGGCCCATGACACCCCTGGGCAGCAGACCATCTCTGGCTCAGGATGGCCTTCGTACCTGGGAGAAACCTCTCCTTTGCTGTCACAGCAAACGGGAGGCTTGCCCTGGGGGCTTTGCTTTGTTAGCATGCACACACACACACACACACACACACACACACACACACGAATTACTCAGAAACAAGATTGCTGCAGCTGATGATGTTGGGTCCCCAACCCTTAAGGAAAAACAGGGACTAGTCAATTCATGGTTCACGGTGTCAGGACAACTGTTAGCCATCTGGAAGGAAACTGACACAGAATAAACTCCATATAAATAAAAGCATTGCAGGGCAGCAGAATATGCCACCCTAAAATATGATTGTAGAAGTTTAGGACATGTTACTCCCAAATATTCAAATATGTTGCTTTGTTAAAATATGACACTTTATTATATTGATTATTTTGAGCTGTGGACACTTGAAAAACAGCACATGCAGGAAGAGGCTTTCTCTGAACTTCGTTTTTCTGCCTAAAGACCAATCTTCCAAAAGGAACTCAATCGTCATACATTCCCTCCCTGGGAACTGCATACAGGGAAAGATTAACTCTTGTCACAGGAGGGACTGGGCATTAGCACTGCATCCAGATAAACTGTGTCACAGGCTATCATGCCTTCCACGGGCCCAGTCACCTTTCCTAAAAATCATTTACTCTCTTCTAAGAGACCTCTATTCCTCTTCCCCTTTCCCTATTAAAATGGTTTTTAATTCTAAATTCTAAGCCACTTTAGGGTTTTTTCCCTGGGTGACACCCCTGTATCCATGAGGTACACATGTTAATAAACTGCTGTTTAGTTTTCTCTTGTTAATCTGTTTTTTATTATAGGAATCTGAGTCCAGAATTCAGAAGGGTGGAGGAAAAATTATTTTTCTTCCTCTACAATACCAATATAAATATGAATTTATTAAAATATTAGAGTAGAACATGGGAGAATTTTTATAACCTCAAAAATAGATCAGGTCTTCTAACAACGTTAAAAATACCTAAAACCTAAAAACCTTAAAATATTGATATATTTGACAATATAAAAATTAAAATGTGTTAAAAATATGCATTCCTCTCCAAAAAAAATCATAAACAAAGTCAAAAGATAAGTGACAGACTGGGAAAAATATTCACAACTTATATCATCCTACAAATCAGTAAAGAATATAAACAACCCAATAGAAAAGATTGCAAATGTTTAAACAGGGAGTTTATTGAAAGAAAATAATGAGTAGGTCTTAAATTTTATTAAATGCTAAATATAAAAGAAACAAAAATTAAAATTACAATGAAATACTATTTTTTACTTATATGACTAGCAAAAACTCAATTTTTATTGAGCAATTGGGCAGTATTTACCCAAAATACATATACACATACCATAGCTGTGTGTAAAGCAAATTGTCACATATAAAAAAATGGTTAGGGGGAATAGAATATGTCTATATGACTTACTGATGCATAAAAAAATATCCAGAAGGATAAACAAGAAAAAAATAGCAGTGGTTATTTTTTGAAGAGGATGGGAACTGAATGAAGAGGGATAAAGTGTGAGGGAGTCTTTTGTTTTATAGCTTTTTGTACATTTTGATGTTTGAAACATGTGACTGTGTTACCTATTCAAAAAATGAATTAAAAATAAAATCTGATATGTTTGGGGGGCGAAGAAAGAGGGGGTAAGGGAAGAGAGAAGACCTAGATTATGCGCATAGTGTGGTTTCCTAGCAACCAATCCTCCATCCCCTCCTTCCAGTGCCTATTGTGATGGCAGCACTGGGAGGTGGGGCAGGGAAAGGAGGAGGAGGTAGAATTGCCTGATGTCACACCCATACAACTGTCAAATGAAACTATACATACGTCATGTGTTTGCATGTGTGCAAATGTTCTTCTACTAAATATAAACATTTTGCAACCCTTGTTTCACCATTTCTTCATATTTAAAAATATGTACACTAGTAAGCTAAAGCAAAGGAAATAGCCTGGCCTCTTTTCACCCCTGAGAAAGCCTGCCCATTGAGCTTTTGTCACATCTTTTTTTTTTTTCTCCTTAAAACTTCCCCCTGGGTGTTCACCATAACTAAATTTTACTTGGACACAATCATGAGATGGGGGCACTCATGGATGACTCTCCCTGGGCACCACGCTCTCCCTGGGAGACTCCAGTACCTCTGATTCCATCTCAGGGAAGTAAGTAGAGGCCAGATGGGGCTATTCCAAGGTACACATGCTCCTTCTTGGTGATTTAATACTGATTGAATGTTTAGTGAGGGATTGCAGAGTAGATATCTTAATATAATGGGAATCTTACCCATAAGGTTTATCTAAGGAAAAACCTCCATTTTGGTTTTAATGTTGGTCATTATTGAAAGGCAAGAGATGGGAATTTGTTGGCAAAGAAAAGGAATTAGCATGAAGAGAGGATAATGAAGTCAGAATTCCCCTAGGAAGTTGGCTATGTGAAGTATTTATTTAGGGTGTCACATAAGACAAAGATTATTCAGGAACCACAGGAAATATTTAATGTTCCAAAGATGGTGTGCTCAAGGGCTGATATAAATTCTATGAAAAAGAATTGTTAGAAAAAGACTCGATCTGCTTTCCTTGGGTGAAGTCACTGGTCGCATATCTTTAGGAGCCGGGCATAAAACTTCTGTTTTAAAGCCCCTTTTGCAGCGTGATTTCACTAGAAGGAGCCTTATTCAGGTACTGATTGGTTTGGGGAAGAGGAGCCAGGGCAAAGAAGAGGCGCCCAACATTTCCTAGAAGAAGTGGCAGGAGCCAGAAACTAAGCCACTCTGCCCATGGCTCTGAATTCTTAGAAGAAGTCCTCTGTATAAATATATGCCAAGGCCCTCAGCAATGTAGGCATCATCTCCACCCACCCCACTGCCTCACTTCAGCTCCCTCTCCAAGCTCTAACACTGCTACCCTGCTGACAACATCTCCCAAAGGTCATCACCTAGGATAAAGGGCCCCGACTCTGGGAAAGCACGTGAAAGGTATAAAATGCAAAAAGATGCCCAGTGGAGCTCATTTCTATATGGGTAGTCCAAGTCCTGAGGCCTTCATCAAAGCAGATTACGATGAAGATGGGACAACTGTACAGCCTTTACTGTTTTCGTGAGCCCCAAGGATGGAAGATGGGCTTTCAAAGAGGCTAAGTTTGCCTAGTGGAGAAGACACTTACAAGTGTCACACCGTGGGGACGAAAATGCTGAATGGAAATTCAAAAGGGACTCTCGAATGCCATGTTGAAAACGTGAGAAAGCATAGGCCAGAACCAGGAACAAGACGACCTTGGAAACTTCTGGAACTTAATAATGTCCTCATGTTTGCTTTTCCTATTACCTCTTCATTCTGTTTCCCAGTACAACTTTTAAAACCCCAAAGCAAAAATGTCAAATGTCAGATGTCTGCTTCCAGAGCGACAGTTAACAACAGGGGTGGGGTAACCTGAGAGAGAAGAAAACCTTGAGGAACTGGGCGAGTAAGGCAATTTCAGAAGGGCAGATGTTTATCAAGAGGAGGAAGAAACTGTAGTTTGGGATGTTAGAAGTCCCAGAACCTTAGTCATAAAGGAGTGGTTTCTTTAAAGCTTTTATTTTTATGTTGCTATGTACTTTTTTATTTGTTTATAACCTACCTTTTTCATAAAATATTGAAATAGCTAATAGTATATAAGAAGCACATGCAATAAAATCTATTTATTTTATTTATAATAAATATTTATAAAATATTTTCCATAACATATTTAAGTAGCTTGTGGTATGTAAGAAACATATGCAATAGTATATATAATTCAGAAGCAGAAAATTAGACCTGTCTACTCAGTTAGAGTGGGCTGGGATCTGTCTCTGAGTTTTCAGTCACCTGAAGAGGAAAGGACAATCATATTGGTCACCTGATTCCAACTGTCCATGAGAAGACAACCAAACGAACAATTGCTGAGGTAAAGGTCTCCTGGTTCTTATCTCTAAAAGACCATTCTTTTACGGTACTTCATAGAATGGTGGGAAAGGGATATGGTAAACAATAACATCTCTACACTTACCATCAAGAGAAAAAGTCACAAAGCTCCCCTTACAGCTTCTAAGAAGATGACTCCAAAACAAGTCTCGCAGGTGGCATTTCTGTGGAAACCCTCTTCTCCTCACCTAATCAGAGCAGCAGAACTAGTGCCATGTCATGTCACTCCTGTTTGGAACTTGTGTCATGTAGTGTCAACTCCTCTTTGCTTTTCACCACCTTTCACCACCTGTTTCCCACTTCTCTTTCTCAGTCTCAATTTAAACTTTACTTTCTGAAAAAGGCTATCTCTGACCTTGGGCTGGGCTAGGTTTCTGGATTTTCCCTACCTTTCACTTATCACATTCTACATTTTCACTTATTTGGCATCTAACAACAGACTGAAATATCTGATCATCTCAATAGATGCTGGAAAAGCCTTTGACAAAATGCAACCCTCATGTATAATAAAATCTCTCAGCAAATCAGAACTAGAAGTGAACTTCCTCAACATGACAAAGGGCACCTAAGGGAAACCTACAGCTAATATCCTTAATGGTGAAAGACTAAATGCTTTCCCCCAAAGATCAGGAACAAGGCAAGAAGGTCTGCCCTCATCACTTACGTTCATCATTATAGTAAAGATCCTAGCCAGTGGGGTAATACAAGAAAAAAGAAATAAATTGTATCCATATTGTAAAAGAAAAAATAATGCTACTTTATTCTTAGGTGACATGATCATCTATGTCAAAAATCCTAAGAGATTGATTTCCTACGCCTATCAGTAAATAGAGCAAAGATAGAAGATACAAGCCTAATATATAAAAATACTATTATATTTTTATATAATAGTAATGAACAATTAAAAATGAAATTAAAAGCAATTAAGTAAAGTAACATAAAAACATAAATACCTATGGATACATTTAACAAAAATATGCAAGACATATAAACTGAAAACTTCAAAACATTTCTGTAAGAAATTAAGAATGACCTAAATAAAGGGAAAGACATTATATGTTCATGAATTGAAAGATTCAATATTAGAATGTCAGTTTTCCCCAAATTAATCTATATATCAAAGCAATTCCAAGTAAAATTCCAGGCTTCTTTGTAGAAACTGACAAGCTAAGTTTAAAACTCATACGGAAACATAAAGGACATAAAATAGCCAGTTTTTAAAAAGAACAAAATGGGAAAAGTTATACCACATGATTTCAAGACTCACTGTAAAGTTATAGTAATCAGATGGTATGATATTACATAAGGATAAATATAGATTAGGAGCCAGCAAGCTTTTTCTGGAAAGGACCAGAAAGTAAATATTGTTGGCATTGTAGCCTGTTTCTATTCTGCCTTTATAGCAAGAAAACTGCCATAGACAATACTTAAATGGATAAAGCTTGACTGAGTTCCAATAAAATTTTATTTAAAAACAGGTAGGGGGCCATATTTGGCCTTGAGGTCATAGTTTATCCACCATAGTTTATATATACCAATGGAATAGAAGCAAGTCCAGAAATAGACCCACAGATGTACAGTCTATTGACTTTCAACAAAAGTGCCAATATATTTAAATGAAGAAAGGATAATCCCAACAATGAATAGTATTAAAACAATTGGACAATCATATGAGAAAAAGGAACCTGGACTTTTATCTCATGCCATATACAAAAAAAATATGACTCAAAATGAATTACAGACCAAAATATAAGAGTTACAACTACACAACATCTAGAAAAAAATATGAGATAAAATTTAGTGTCTTTAGGTTAGACGAAGATTTCTGAGATATGATACCAAAGTACTACTCATAAAAGAAAAAAAATTAAGTTTATAAAAATTAATCTTGACACCCGACTTGCAGAGTACAATGCTGAATATGCAATAAGCTTTAACTGATAGACTCAAACTTGCTCTTGGTAGTCAAGGCGGCCTTAGAGGCCAAATGATTTTTTTTGTATTTCAGTTTCTGATTTTGCAAAAGGAAAGTTGAGGGTACACATTTGAGTGAAATCTTATGCAGGCCCTCATACAAGGAAAGTGAGATACAAGAGAACTCTTTTGGGCAAAGTATAGAGACCGACATGATTTGGCTCAAGAGCAATGAATTAATGAAAGGACTCACATGACCAGGAACTGGAACTGGAAATCCCAGAAAGCACAAAACTTCTGGAGGGACCCTCTCAATATCTCTGCTTCTGCCTGCAATTATCTGATCTCATTGCACACTCCTTAGGGAGACATTTTGATTGGCTCAACTCATCTTATTATGTCAGGTCATAGATTGCTGGGCAGCCTATGGATTTATTTCCAATTCTGGTCCAATCTGCTATGGCTAGAGTAGGGGGTGGGGGGGGGGCGGGCAGAATCAGGCAATATAAAGGAGTTTATTATCCAGGCAGAGTCCATCAAGAATGTCAATTACAGAAATACAGATAAATGAAAGATCTAATCAGTACAGAACTGCTACTGTTTCTTCTAGTCAGATAATGATGCTAATTTCATAAAGGAGTGTTTTAGGGTGGAATGGAAGGTCCTTGTCATCAACAGAGCATGTACTGAGTTCCTAAACTTATACTAAATTCTATACTTGCATAATATGACTGTGATGGTTAGTTTTATGTGTGAACCTGACCGGGCCATGAGGTGCCCGGATCGTTGGTTAAACATTATTGCGCGTGTGTCAGTGAAAGTACTTCCAGGTGAGGTTAGCATTTGAGTCAATGGACTGAGTAAAGCAGTTGGCCCTCCCCAGTGTGGGTGGGCCTCACTCAATCCACTGAGTCCTGAATAGAACAAAAGGCAGAGTAAGAAAAACTTCACTTTCTCTGTCTGACTATCTTTGAGCTGGGACATCTGTTTCCTCCTGCCTTCATACTCATGCTGGAACTTACATCATAGGCTCTCCCACTTCTCAGAACTTTAACTTGGACTGGAACTATACCACTGATGCTTCTGAGTCTCCAGCTTATGGATCTTGGAATTTCTCAGTCTCTGTGTGAACCAGAGATCTTATTATATATACGGATAGACATACACATGCATCCTGTTGGTTTGGTTCTGTTTCTCTGGAGAATCCTAACTACTATAATAATTCAAATGTACAAAAATCAATCCAACACAAACAAGACCAAGTGAAAATTTCATTCCAGACTTTGTGATTCTCCACACAGAGCTATGGGACTCGGTTCTGCTGAAATACGTTACATATGCCCTCATCGTCAATAAAATGGTGAACAAGAAACTGGAGATGTCTGAACATGCTACACATTCATCCTTTTTCTCTTGTCTGTCACAAATCCATCCCACCAACTCCCCATGGCATAAAATCCTCCTAACAGTTAATCCTCCTCAGCCCAAAGTGAACCTCGTAAGCCATATGTAAAACACAGTCTTATTTTCTTTCTCTTTCCTCTGTTTCATTACTCACTTCATTTACTTTTATTTTTCTCTTTTTCATTGGGGAAAGACAACTTTATATTTGGGTAAATTAATCTCAGTTCTAATAATAAAGAAAGAATGTTTCTCTTTGACATTTATTAGCATGATGAAAATATCTCCTGAATTGCTAATATTTACATCTTGTTACATACAGGCTCAGATCTTTTCTCTCACTAAGCACCTAAGATGACCCCTCTTTCCTGCCACAATGATTTCTATTGGTTTTCTGTTTAAGACATCTCTGGGAGAAGCAACTGTCATTGTCAAAAGAAAATAGTTGGCCTCGGAAACTTGATTGCTTAGAGTAAGTAGGTGATGTGTATGATTCCGAAGAAACTCCTTTGTATTACACTCAGCTGTTACAAGTTGTACATTTTCAGGTATTTTTCCAGGATGTCCCTGCTCATCATTCTGGACTCGCAGCTGGGTTTCATTCAGTCCATGGCACTCTTCTTCAAATCTGAAAACACCACCTGGAGTTATTCCTAATGGTTCACTTTTCCTAATGGGAACTATTAATGGTTTTGCTTTCCAGCTAAATTTTGATAACCAAATGAAAGCAGTGTCAATGAGATTGTGAAAATATATTTTTCAAAGCCTCATAAACCATCTCTTTTGGTGCATGGTACCTGGCTCTGCACATATGGAAGTAACAGAAAAGATTCTTATCCTGCAAGAATCAAACAAAACCTGAGGCAGTGTGTGGTCTTTTAAAGCAGTCAATCATTCTCTTTCCATTCTCTCTCTCTTTTTTTTTTTAATGTCTGCTCATATCTACTTCCTTTGTGTTTATATAAATTTATATGTATACTTATTATATCGTATTTTGGAAATGGAAGTATTGTAAAGAATCAGCTAAGAGTAATACTTGTCTCTCGCCAGACTAATGTACTCTAGTGGATTTTGTGCCCTCACAGGAGTATGAAACCATAAATCTTGTCACTCTAAACTTGTCTTCTGGCAATGTCTAGACAACTAATATATGACATTAAATATGTTGTCGCTCACATGGGCGCTTCAGAATCACCACCAGCTTGTGAAATGGTTATAAAATTAAGGTTTATCTAATGTGTCAGCCGCTTTCAATAGCCACTCATTACCCATTGTTTGCATTCGCTGTTAGTTCCTAAATATGATCCAGATGTGTTTGGTGGTAATTAACAGAAGCTGTTAGCCATTTTGTATTTCTCATGCAATTCTCTATCACAAGGTGGTCTCTTTCCAGTCAGAAAAAGCTCAGGGCAATTCCTACAGAGCCTCCAGTCCAGTGTCCCCTTTTTACAGAGGTGCTTTGGAGGTCTGACGAAAGCTTGATATTGGATGATCAAGTAAAGATAGTATGATAAACATTTGCGCAGAACTTTACTGCTTTCTTTCATCTGATCCTCACAAAAATTCTATGAAGTGGATAAGACATTGCTATGATTGTCCTGTGTTACTTAAGGCAAAAGCTGAACTAAAATAAAGAGACTAACATTACAGTGGCTTAAAGAGCAAAGAAATGTATTTCTCATTCACATAACAGTGTTGAGGCGAATGCTGCAGGTTTGTGGTATGGTTCTGCTCCACACAGGCATTCAGGATTCTGGGTCCTTCCATTGTGTAGCTCTGTCATACCCTCAGGCATGTCTATGGTCAAGCTGGGTGGCCAAAGATCCATCCCGGGCAGAGAGAGGAAGATAGTGCAGGTGACATACACCCAACTATTTTGAGACCTGGACCAGGACAACATACATTCCTATCACTCATATTTCATAAGAAATAACACAGTCATGTGGTCACCTTGATTGCTTGGAGGCTGAAAAATGCAGGATAATGTGCCCATGAAGAAGGGGATAATGGATTTGAATAGATGACTAACAATTACCACCATACCCTTCCCATTTTACAGGTGAGGAAATTGAAACTCAGGGAGATAGCTCATGATATAGAATTAAGTAATTAAGTAGTTTCACGTGCCAAGTATTATATCTACAATTTCAAATGACATTTATACCAAAAAAAAAAAAATGAGCATGGTTAATGTATTAGTCAGGGTTCTCCAGAGAAACAGAACCAATAGGATGTGCATATAGAGACAGAAAGAGAGATTAGTTTTAAGGAATTGACTCACATGAATATGGAGGCTGGCAAGCCCACACTCCGCAGGATAGGCTGGCAGGCTGGAGGCCCAGGGAAGAGTCACCTTTACAGTTCAGTTCCAAAGGCTGTCAGCTGGCGGAATTTCTTCTTGGTCAGGAGAAATCAACCTTCGTTCTATTAAGGCTTTCAACTGATTATATATGAGGCCCACCCATATTATAGAGGCAATCTGCTTTATTCAAAGTCCGCTGATGTAAATGTTAATCTCATCCAGAAAATACCATCACAGAAACATTCAGAATAACGTTTGACCAGATATCCGAGCACCATGGCCCAACCAAGTTGACACATAAAATTAACCATGACATTTAACAATCCTGTAACCTCTCAAAAGTCTCCTTTAATTCCCTGACTGCATGAATGTACCTGGTGTCTAATTGAAACTCTGCCAGTGACTTCGACATCTCTGATCATCAACTTACCTTAACATCACCAGAGGAAAGGGTATCGTTACTCTCCTGACATTAAGAGCATACTAGGAAGTAACAGCACATGTGACTGAGTAAAGGTTTTAAAAATCTTAAGTGCTGCTGGTGGACTATTTCCCACAGACCACTCAGTCTTTTCTTCAGGAGGCCTAAAGACATAACTTTGAAGACAGGGAGAAGGGAAGAGACAGGAGTAGAAAAAGAAAGAAGGTGCAGGTAGGTTACTGAGCACGCATTTGCCATACCTCTCTCATCTTTCCAAATGCTCCCTATAGGAGCACTGCATTTCATCCACCATTATTCTCATCAAAAATTTACCATCTTGCACCGTATTAGATGCTATAGCCAGCTAAAGTATGAACATCAGCTAAAGCGGGCTCCCAAATAGAGTGCTCGAAAGTATTAGCTACCAAGTGTTTTATGAGCTGAACAAACAGGAATGATTTGAAAATCAATGTCAATAATTTCCAGTCATTTCTGAAAAGAAAAAATTACTTCCCATCTGCACATTGCATAGTGTTCTGGAAAGTGGTGTGTTGTGCTGTGATCTGTTCTGCCAGAGAATTGCTGACACCTGTACCCGCCCCGCCTCGTATTCTGGAGCTTTTTAGCTTGAGGAGAATATCTGCGTGTCCTTGGGGTCGGGCCTTCCTCCTGCCCTGACTTGGCTCACTGCCCACTCCATCCCCAATAATCTTTGGCTTTCCTCCCATCATTGTTACCTTATTTGTTATCCTCAAAGTAGTTTCCAAAAGTAAATAAATCTCTAAGTATTTTTCAAAGAATCTTACCTCTTATGATAAAATGGATGGTGTTTAAGTACCCTTTTTTCTTTAAATTATAGAGAAAGCGACTTAAAGTTTCTACTCTTTCTACAATAGCCCCCAAGTGCCATGTGTGTTTGAGCAAGCCCAGAGAGAGAGAACTCACTGCTTCCCAAGCCCCAAGTCATGCCACACTAAGAAAAATGTCTTTGTTGTGTCTATTCTGATTGATTGGCTAGGAACCACATAGAATGATGGTTTGTCCTTCTAGCTAACCCTCTTTTCACACATGAAGTAGAAATTTTTTAAAGATTTACTAGATATTTATAGATTTTATTATTAGCGTACCCAAAGTACTATAATATCTATAAATCTAAAAATGATAAGGGTGTGTGTGTGTATTGCTAAGTCATTTGGGTGGTTGCTACTAACTTTATATTATGAATATAATAATGGTGTCAAATAGTTCAATAATATCAAAAATAATAAAAAGGCATACAGTGAGAAATCTCCTTTTTACCTCTATCATCCACCCATTCACTTTTTCTCACCTCTCTTTCAAGCGGGGAGCCATTGTTAGGGGTTTCCTGTGTGTTCTTCCCGAGACTTTTTATGCAAACAGATACAAATATGTATTCTGCCCTCCTCCGATAAAATTGAAAGCACACTGGGCACACTGTTCTTTTTTCCTAATAATATATGGCCAAGATCTGTTGATATCAGAACAAAAAGTTTTTTATTTCCCTACGGCTACATAATTAATTCCATGTATGGATATGTCATAACAGATTTAGCCAGTCCCCCATTGGTGAACACATAGGCCATTTTTCTTTTCTTTTTTCTTTTCTTTTCTTTTTTTGTTCTTTTTCTTTTCTGTTATAAGTACAAGTAACATTGTATACATCATTTTGCATACACTCAGGTCTATCTATAGGATAAACACTTTTAAATGAATTGCAGTGTTAAAAAAAATGAGCTTTTCAAATTTTGACAGATATTGCCAAATTGCCCTCCATAAATGTTGTACCAAATTTATATCCACCAACAATACAAAAAGTGTCTTGCCAACCCAATGTTTTATCAAATATCTGGAAATCTGCCTAGCAGATATGTGAAAAATGGTATGTAAATATAATTTCAATCTGTGTGTCTCTATTATGAATAAAGTGAAAGATTTCTTTAAAAATATTTAACAACTCTATTTTCTTTTGCTGTGTTGTCATAGCCTCTCCCCATCTTTCTATTGGGTGGTTGTTTATTTTTCTTATTGATTTGTAGAAATCAATATGTTAAGGTTATTCCATTATCTATGACATGAGTTGCAAATACTTTTCCAGCTTATTTGCCTTGTGACATAACTTACAGTAGTTTTTACGTAAAAATTTGAGTGTGGTTGAGTCTATCATTAAAAAAACTTACCTCACAGAAAGATTTTGCCGAATTTTGAGATGTTAAAATAATTTTCTTATGCCTTTTTCTAATATTGTTATTGTTTATTTTTGACATTTATGTCTTTGATCTCTTAAAAGCAATGTGAGCTATAGATACTTATTTATTTTTTTCCAGATAGTGATTCTGTTGTCCCAAACACTTATTGATGACTTCTGTAAACTTTATGTAAACTGTTACAGAACAGAACAGGGGCAGAGAGTCTGCAATCTGTGGACCCTACGGCCTGTTTTTGTAAACAGTGAAAGAGCCCAGTCACATCCATTCATTTCTGTGTTCTGCAAAACAGCAGTTAATTAGCCACATCAGAACCTGAATGGCCTGCAAAGTCTAAAATATTTAATTTTCTGGCTCTCTACAGAAAACCTTTGCCAACTCCTGATACAGAAGAAAGATAAGAAGAGGAGAAGAAAAAAGAAAAGGAGAAGGGAGAGGAGATAAAAAAAAGAGAAAACATTCTGAAAATAAATTTTCTTACCTAAACTGTGCAGAGAAAAGTAGTCATTAGGAGAAAACAATTGAACTGAAATTGTGGGTTTATTTTTCTCCTTTATGGTCTTTGTAGAAGATGAGGAGCTTTATTTTGGTTTTGTATGACGCTGTGGTCCACTTCACAAAACCCCACAAATCTCTCATCGTTTTTCCTACCAAGCGAAGCCAGAAGTCCCTCCAGAGGTTCTTCTCTACAGAGGTTCCAAGTCTCATGCTCATTCGTGTATTTAACGAGGTGTGTGGATGACCTCAGGGGACCCTTTGGAATGTGGAAAGCTGTGGTTCTTTTTTTTTAACACACCCCTTTGGGATAGTATGTGTTACCACCTTTCGAATCTCCTTTCTTATAGGACTGTCAAGGAACACTTCTAAACTGGCTTTTATTGTTATTTTTTAAATGTGTTATACAGGACCCTAAGGGTTCCCCCCCCCCACCGCCCCCAGAAAGTATAGTGTTTCTTCCTTCTAAATATTAAACAAAGGAGTTTACACTCCAGTGTCTCAGTGGGTCGCACCGGCTTTTTAAAGCTCCAGCTGTTTCCCCTTCTTTTCTCAAACATCGCAATTTTCTGCCAGCTATTCATTCATCTCATTAGACCCTTTCCAATCACCTTGGGCGTACTTCATCCTCTTCTGAGGTAGTTATGAAGTAACAATTATTACAAGACAAAAATTACACTGACCTGCATAAAGAGAAAAAGTATAATAGGAAGCATAAAGTTCTTTTTATAGCTGTAGTACAATTATAAATTCTACAATGCTTCACAAACATTTACTTTACATTATTAATATTTCAGGATTATGTCCAGTTCAACACTGCAAATTTGCAGAAACACATGATGAACTTACAAAGTGTCCGCACAGTATATGAATATTAGAAATAAATATTATATGTGAAGAACATTTGCATTTTCAGTATAATATAACCTTTATACATCATTCTATTTGAGTCTTAGAATAATCAAATGGGTATGGCCAAATCCATTTCAAAGATGAGAAACTGAGTCACATATAATGTATTTCATTTTTGTTTGAATCTATTCTTTTTTATATACTTAAAACATTCACCTTACCAAAATTCAAAAGGTACATAGAGATATATAAGAAAAACTTCCCTCCACCTCTCACCACCAGCTTCCCAGCATCTCTTCCTGGAAGCAATTGCTATTCTTTGTTTCCTATACATCCTCCTGGAGATACTGTATGCTTATGTAAATGTATAAAGTTACACATGGTTTTCTTCTTTTTTATGTAAAAATCTTAATATAGAATTGTTCTGAACCTAGCTTTTTTCATTTAATGACATATCCCGGAGAAGTATATATAATGATATATCAGCACATAGTGAACTTCCTCTTTCTTATGGTTTCCTAGAATTTGATTGTATAAATTTATAATATATTTAAACATCTTATATTGACCAATTTTAGGTTGCTTTCAATCTTAGTTTTTAATGAGTAACCTTATGCAGGTGTTGTTTACACACATGCGAAGGTATCTGTTGGATAATTTCTATGCTGGAATTGTTGGGTGAGAAAATACATGCATTTAAAAATTCAAGAAGTATTGTAAATTCTTGCTTCATAAAATCAGACAGATTTTAGGTGACTTAGCCAAGACTGCAGAGCTAATATTTAATGGATTTAAACTCAGAACAAATGTTTCCTAAACAGAAAATGGGAGCTATGAAGAAAAGCACTTTGTGGGGGACATTAACCCTTTGGGAATATAATTAAATGGGGCACCTGAAAGAGAAGAGAGGGAGGAGTTACCTCTCTTGCCTACTCCACCCTTCTGCATTGTTCTTTTGCACTTGTTCGCTGAAACCAAGTGCCCAGTGATGAGCTCACATCAGCAAGCCTAGATGGGTTAGCCTCCTATCAGCCTAGGCCCATCAGTCTCATAGACTACTGAGATGCAGGCTCCTCTGACTGTCCTGAAGAGTTAACTCAAAAAATAATAATAATAAATATAAATAAATAAATAAATAAATAAATAAATAAATAAATAAATAAATAAATAAAGAGTTAACTCAAAGAGATAACTCACTAGGAACAGAAGGGGAATGAGTTAGTTGATAAAGGTCATCAAAGATATTCTGCTGGCAAGATAAACCCTCTCTAAAAGGCTGGCTTTGTGAGTTACTGTCCGTGGTGCTGACAACATCCCTATGGGCTAAGGCAGGATTGCTTTTCTTATTCTAGGGGCATTAAAGAATCTCATACAAACCCTCCCCAGGATTTCTGAACAGAAGAGAAAGGAGGTAATTGAGGAGGGAAGCAGGATATATGAAAAAGACGAAGGGCTACTTACGCAAGCAGAATGTGTGTGAGGTGGGATGGAGAAGGAAGAGGGATTGGTATATTATTTAACATTGTTTACAACTCATCAGAGACACTAAAAGATAATCCTGTCCCCTTTATGATGGGGAAGAGGGGACATGGGTATAATGTCTTATGCATTCCATTATTGTATGCATATATCCCCTGAGACCATAAAGAAAAGTAAGATTATAGAAAGGACTATAGAAAGAGTTATGTGGAATTTCTTGAGTGGGCAATTTCAGAAATAAGATGGGTTGCCATCTGCCTGAGCTGATTTCACTGTAATCCTGCCAAAGACTGGGAAAATACTAGATAACCACCTGAGACCCTCACAATATTTGAAGTTGCGACTTCAATGAAAACATTCATCCTTCTCTTGCTCTTTATCTCTGTTTGAGCTTCAGGGCAGCCTGGATTTAAACTAAAGCAACATCACAGGCTATACTGATTATTTTTGTCTTATCTAAAGTCAGTTGCCTTCAAGTGTTGTTTTAATACACACGAGAAGTTAATCACTTTCTCAACCTGTCAGTTTTTTCCCTAACAGCATAAAAGTATAATACAGAACATAAATTCAATAAATTACATTCAGTTCTCAATGCAGCAATGGAATTGAACAATTTTCCATTCACATGATTAAGTCTGAAAAATATTTATGTCTTGGTGCAAAAAGAAAAAGAAACCCTTAAATTTATATAAAGTTTGAGTATAAAAATATAGTTTTTTATACTGTATACATTTCTATACTTGGCTTTGGTTTCATTTTTTAAATGCTGGATTTTGAAATTGGAGGGAATATATAGTATTAGGGATTAGTCCAGAGAGTCCATAAATGCTAGCATATATTTTCCAATATTGTAATGGCCTCCCTGGCAATGCAATTAGCCTTCTGTCTTTGGCTGCAATAACAATCATTGCTTCTACACAGGTTCTGAGCTCTCTGGGTCTGGGGATCTCTTGCCTAGGAGCAGTCATAGCAATATCCAGATGTCAGGTCACTAGACAGAGTCTCCAGGGGCTCCTACTAGTGTGTCTGTCTTTACAAGAGGTGAGATTTTCCCACAGGTCACTAGGAAAATAACCTGTTCTCCCTAAGATTTATCTGAATCTGCCTGTGGGCATTGACTCTTCTAATCCATCTCATATTCCAAGCTTAGAGACCATCTTCAAGTCCTACATCAAATTTCTCTATTCCAGGGTTGACTCAGCTCCAATCTAAAATCCATCTGAGAAAAGAAAACATTTAACAGCAAGACTATCAATCACCTTTTCTTCTAGATCACTGATTCTCAACATTTTCTTTTCCTTACACACAGCTAACACAATGATCATCCCTCATCACACTGCAGTGATTCTCCATCAAGGTGTGGGTGGGAAAGGCAGAGGGGCATGTCCCTTTCTGTTTCATCCAGAGAAACATCAAAATGGCACCTAGGGTGGGTGGTAGACTTTATAAGGCTCCCCAAGTTTCTTTGTACTCTTGTCTGCATAGCTTCCATCTGCGATTAAGCAAGCCCTGTGAAGCAACTAAAGGAATATGAACACATGATCTTGTTGGAAGAAAGGGATTCAATGACCATATTAAATTAAGAAAAATCAAAGATTATATTTTGGTAGTTAACAAACTGCAACTACTTCAAGAAACATTGAAACAAGAATGCTCCATGAAAGCCTTCTTATAATGAAAGTATAAATTATCATTTGATGTTTGTTTTCCCTTTTAAAAGCTTTGTAAAAATACAGTTTAGAGATAGAAATAGTTTAAAGAATAATATCAAGATGAACATCCTTGTACTCTGACCCCACCTAGAAGACTCTTGCATGACTCTTGTAGAGCACAACCTGTCCTCCTCAGCATTTTGTAATAATTCTCCTGCCGTTCTTAAGAGTTTAATCACGTATTGTTCAGTTTTACCTGTTTATAAAGTTTGTATGTGACATTTTTTTTCACCTTAATCTCATGTTTAAAGAATTCATCTCTAGTGTTGTGTGCAACCACAGTTCCTGTGTTCCCATCGCTGTGCAGTATTCCAGTGTATGAATAAAACCTACAATTGACTTTTTCTTCAGGTGTGTAGTGGCTATTTTTAGATATTTTCTAACCCACATTGAATTTAGAGTCAGTTGTCAAGTTCCTTTTAAAATAAAACCTACTGGGATTTTGATTAGAATGCCATTAAATCTACAGATCAGTTTTGTGTGAATTGACATCTTTACAATTTTATCTGTGAACATAATATATCTCTTCCCTTATTTAGGTCTTCTTTAATATCTTTCAGGAAAGTTTTATGATCTGGTATGTAAAGACTTTAATGAGTATATTTATTTCCTACCTTTTATTTATTACTGCTATGTTAAATACATTTTCATGCTCTATTTTCTGTTGCTGGCAATAACAGTAACTGTAGTAATGATAATGATGATGACAATAACTAATACGGATTGCGTATTCATTATGTGCCAGACACAGGTCCACTGCACTGCCCCTACACTGTGTGCGCTACAACCCATGTTAAATAACATGCCTAACAGTAAGTACACAGCTAGTAACAGGTAAAGTTGGCATTGAAGAAGGAAAGTCTAACTCGACAGCACATGCACTTAACCACAACCTCTGTTCTTCCAGGCATTTTCGTATTAGTTTCCTGAGCCTACGATAACAAATCGTCACATGTTTGGTGGCTTTAAAACGTGAATTTATTCTTTCAGAGCTTGGAAAGCTAGACATGCAAAGTCCAGTGGGGCATGCTCCCTCCAGGGGCTCTAAGAAAGGATTCTTCCCTGCCTCTTGCAGCTTCTGGTGGCTGCCCCAGCATTTCTGGGCTTGTGACTGCCTCACCCCAATTTCTGCCGCCATCTTTACAGTGCCTTCTTCTCTGTGTGTCTAATCTCCCTCTGCCTCCCTGTTGTTTTTGGACTTAGGGCCCAACTGGATAATCCAAGGTAATCTTCTCCTCTCAAAATCCTTAACTTAATCACATATTTTACTGTGTAAAATAATATTTAATCTTTTATTATATAAGGTAATATTTACAGGTCATAAATATTAAGACATGGATCTATTTTGGGAACCACCATTCACCTCACTACAACTCTATGGAAAACCAACGACTCTCATATAAAGACAGCAATCTGATTATATTTTCTGATTATTTCCAATAAATATCTGTCAACTCTATTGTAGACCATTGCATCACCTGTGAATTATCCAAATATGCTTTTTTTTTGTTTCCATATTGCATAGCACATGCTACTGTGTTATCATAATTATCACCACAAACAACAACGAATATTTATTGAGTGCTTACTAGGTGAAAGACACGGTACTGGGTGATATACAGATCAAAAGGATGAATGAAACAAATCCGTTGCCCTCTCCACACCATAATAATTGACACAGTTTGTCTAGGTAAAAAAACATAACCATTAAACAATAGAACAAGGTCAAATAGAACAAGGTCACGATTACTTTTACAGACTCAAACTTCATTCAAAAGAATTGCTTTTCTTCTGCCCCTACTATGTGGGCATGCTGTATCAGCCCAGATGGGCCATTTGGCCATGATTCTCCACACCTCTTTTTTTTTTTTTCTTGTTTTGCACGACTGTCCAGTGCCCAGTCTCTGGCCTGAGTCATGAGCATCATGATATTAGGGGTAAATGGAAAAGGAAAAAAAAAAGGAAAGCAGCTCACTCTGCTGCTGTCTCCATCAGACAGGGCTTCCTGGCTCCTCCATAAACAGAGATTATTGTGTCCACAAAAGGCCTTTCCCAGAAGCCAATTGCCAGACTGAGAATTTTGAAGGAACATACAACAGATGAATAATACATTATTTTCTTCTCTAAGAGCAAAAGTTTATTCAAATGAATAAAGGAAAATGCAAGCATAAAATTTGGATTAAGGAGACATTTTTAGCCAAACTTTCAATTGTTTACAGACAATTTTGGTGTGGCTTAAATTTAGCAACTCCATAGCATGGATTACTATTAAAAAAATTTTTCAGTGGCTTACAAAATAGAATGTATTTTAAGTAAATATACCTTTACTTATTTCTTACAAAATCTGTATTTTAAGTAAATATACCTTTACTTATTTCTTACAAAATCTACAAAATAGATTTTGTAAGAAATAAGTAAAGGTATATTTATGACTAAAAAAGGCTGTCAGCTATTATTATCCCAGAGTACTGTAATATAGTTCATTTTCATTTTTTTCTTTTTAATTGCATTTTCTACAATAAATATATATTAATTTTAATGATAATATTTAAAACATAATGTTTAGTTAAACTGAGAAATATATTAACATGAAATCATTCTGGCAATGTCATGGCATTCTACTGAAACTCCATTACCAAATAATGCTAGTCATACCTGTAAATAAGCAGGAGGGGGAACCAAAATTACAAGGAATGTTGGATAAAGTCAATCTCTGAAATCGAAAATAGTAAATAAAATTGTACAAAAAATCATATCACATACAGAAAGATCACTAGCCAATGTATTGGTGGTGAGATTGGACCATCTCCTAAATTGTTTCTCAAATTATAGGAAGTTATATCTCAGGAAGACGTGAACTGACAAAAAGCTCAGACAAGGATTTGCTCCCCCGCCACACCCACCTTTAGCCACTCTCATACTTTCCTGAGCCTGCAGGATCAGCTCTATCTTCAATCACAATTTCCTTACAAGAATTTTTTTATCCACTTATCCATGGACAAGTGAGAGTGCCAGGAGTCAAACTGTATGTTGAATATCAGCAAAGAATAATTTCTTCGTATTTTTAGATAAAAATAAATATAAATAACCATTTTAAGATTTTCTTCTCACCCTCTGAAGAATTGTCTGTTGCCTTCCAATGCCACAATCATCTGAATGGAGCTAACTAAGGCCAAAGAGATGAAATGGAAAAGGAAAATGTAGGGAAATTTGAAGAGATGGAGGAGCTGAAGGGGGTCAATGAGATGCATTTACATGGAATATAGAGGGTCACTCACCCTTACAGAAAATCCTTGGTCAAACTAAACTTATATAATAGGTCACACATCAACTCACACATAACATAACTCCAACTGCATCAGCCACAAAAAAAAATGCGTAAGCGTATTAATTTATTCAGTTCCCCTGCACAGAATCACATCACCACTGTGAATTTTTATTACATGCTGAAAAACAGAATATTCAGTAGTAAAAGATCACCAGTAGCAAAATAATTACACACAACAACAGTATTAACTTAAACAAAATCTAACCAAACAATGACTGCATTTGAAACTCTAAAGTATGTATCAGTCATTTTAGGAACGCATGCCTTTGCTGATTGAGATTTTCACAACAGTAGAAGAGCCTTTTTTTTTCTTTGATTAAGCAGCAAAATCCACAGGCTTTCTGCTACTCCAGTGCCAGAGAAAGGTGCTGATCAGAAGGCTGATCCAGCTAACCTGAGGGAGCCAGATTACCCACTCATAGAAGGGTTTGTTCACTTTCCCAGGTCTTCTGACCACATCTGAACAAAGATACTGGGTTTTAGAAGAGTTGGTGTTTTGGCTTTAAATTTGGGGAGACTTCCTTCAAACCACAATCCTTACAGCACCCTCAGGGAGGTGTTAACAGCCTGTCCTTGAAGCATCAGGGAATGTTTTGGACTTTTGGAACTTATCTTTGTTTGTTACACCTCTGTCAACTGGGGCCAGAATTTGAATTGGGGATACCAACCCTTTACCTGTCATGGTGCCTGAAATACCACCATTTCAGGGTCTCCTTTTGGCTCTGGGTCTCTGTTGTCCAGTACTGAAACTGCATTTTAACCACATATTGCTTTTCATCTGAACTTGGAGAGAGCCAGATCTGGTGGAAAGAATTTTTATAGGGCTTGAACATAAGATAGAGACCCAGAATGGCAAAGAGTAGGTAAATTAAAAGATAAACCCTGAAAGGGAAGCTGGGAGGATCTCATACCAAACTTTCTTACACACAATTTTCCTTGGGACTAGATAATGGCTCTTTTTACCTCTAGCTTATACCTAGTGCAAACTACCACTTCTTGGTAGACCAGATAGCCTTCTTGATAAAAGACTCAGATCAGAGAGAGGTGGTGGCAAGGGTGGAGAAGGGTAGTGGTTCTTGAAGCAGAGCTAAAATAATGTAGTCTCACCGAGCCAGAGAAGACCCCACAGAGAGCCAACAACATGTGTGTTATTCGTGTTAGCGTGTGGCCTCCTCTTTAACATAGTTAACTCTCTCTTCCCTTTGCCCACCTTCTGCTCTCTCTCCCTTAGGTGTAACCTCAGGAGAAGTGTCTTCCTGGTTCTGAGTATCTGAGAAATGAATGTGCCTGGGAACTGATCGCTCTCATTTAGTCCTAAAGTCTCTAAGGATCTTCTAAAAATAAAATACACCTCTACCAGGTGTGACTTTTGAGCGGTTTGGTTCAGCTTTCAGAGATTTGGAGGAGACTCATTAAAACCAGGAAAATCTGTGTCATTTAAAAGTTAGACTACTTAAATGCATCTATAATTTGTTGTACTTTGCTAGAAACTGGGCCAGCACTAAAAGTTAATTGCTATATGTTTGGATATTAAATATAGACGTTGCTTAACAAAACAAATATTTGGCTCCCAAAATATGTTAGATTTGTTGGGATACATGTGCTGGTCTCTAAAGAGCCTGGAGAACAAGGCGATGTGTGTTATAAATCAAAATCAACACAGGAAGCAATAATAAATATTTTTAATGCATCTTAAAGTCAAAATTTCTTTTGCTATCTAGTTGAACAGGAAGTGGAGATCCTAGATGCCAGTTGCTACTGTTGAAAGACTTATTATGAACTCACAAGAGACCACTTGCTACCATGGAAAGGGCATTGACTTGGTGTTAGAGTGGGTATCAAATCCTGCTCTGTGACAAACTAGCTGTGTGACTTTGGGAAAGTTACTTAACTGCTCTGAACCTGTTTCCTCATCTGTAGAATGGGTTGATGAGAGAATTAAATAGATAATTTAATTGAGATGCCTTATGACTTCCCCTAATAGGTACTTGCTATAGACTGAACATTTCTGTCCCCCAAATTCATGTGTTGAATCTCCAATCCCTAATGTAATGGTATTTGAAGATGAAGGCCTTTTGAAGGCAATTGGGTCATGAGAGTGGAGTCCTTGTGAATGGGATTAGTTCTTGTTAGAGGAGATAATAAAGAGGATGTGACCACCGGTTGAACCTTAAGCTAGACCTGGACACTCAGAGGCTCTTCACCCCCTCCACTGTCCTTGGAATGTTTACTCGCCTACTGTTCCCACTGTGGGAGCTTTCCAAGAATGTAACCTTGAGAAAGTAATGTGTTGTTGAGGCCATCCGGATGGTATACGTGACTGAAGCCAGTTAAAGCCTCTATGTAAACTTTTAAATTTGTCTTGGGGCCACCCAAAACAAGCCTTGTAAGTTCCTTTCCTATTAACACTGCCACCTACCAATCTGGGGTGGTATGCCTCTTCTTCAGTCTTGCCTTGCCCTTGTGTACGGAGGCCAGTTTGCAAACCAGCAGTGCTCTTATAAGAAAGACACAAGGCAGACAATCTTTATCTCTACCATACAAAGATGGAGAGAGAGGGGCAGCTGTCTGCAAAGCAGAAAGAGGGCTGTAACTGGGAACCAAATTGGCCAGCACCTTGATATTGGACTTCCCAGCCTCCAGAACTATAAGAAATAAATATCTGTGGTTCAAGCCACCCAGTTTATGGCATTCTGTTATAGAATTTCAAGCTGACTAAGACAGGACTATATAATAGTGGTGCAGTAAAACAATATTTTTTGAAATCTTAGTATCCTTACTATAAAAATTAATGCAAACATCTTATGTAAAATGTTACCAAGTAGAACCCAGCATTAAAGTAACAGAATAATGTACCAGACCAAGTAGAGTTCATTTTAAAAAGTAAAGATGGTTCATAATTTTTAAAGGTGATGATGAAAAATCACATTTTCTCAAGAGATTCCAAAACAGCATCCATAGCAATTGCCAGTTTAAAACCAAGGATTATGAAATAGCAATAACAAAAATGTTCTAAACATGACAAATTACATATTTATAATAGTGTGACATTTAATAATAAAATATGAGTTATTTCCATAAATGTAATGGATAAAGCAAGGTGGTCTATTATTTAATCTTGTAGAAGTGCTATTCAAAGCAATTCAAAAAGGGAAAAAAGAGGTATAAAATATTGGAAATAAAGAGACAAAATTATTTCAGAAACTGTCACTGTATACCTAAAAAATATGACAAGGCTGAAATGCAGAGGTTTTAGAACCATTAAAGAGTTCTATGAGGTGGTAGATTAACATAAAAACACAAAGCTTTCTCAGTTGTATCTCGATAAAGCTGAATTTTGAAAAAAAAACACACAAAACTTTCTTATATATTAAAAATAATTAGGTAAAAAACTAACAAAGAAAAAGATGCTATTTACAATAGACACAAGATGCACACAACACTTAGAAATAAGCTAAATAATGTGCAAATTACATAAGAAAACTATAAAATACCAACAAACACTGAAGAAAATATAAATGAAAAAACTACCTTGCTTACATGTGTGTGCTGCCGATCTAATTTTGTCATCCTTGTTGGCACTGTTACTGGCATTGCCCACAACATCCAACCCCCAGCTTCTGGAACAGCGGCTGATCCCCTTCCTCTGGGTTTCCTGCCCCATTGTGCAGAGGCTTGTTGGGACCTTTATCCAAAATGTCCTGCCCTCCTCCAGCTAAAAGCCACCCAAGCAAAGGTCATTCTATTATCTTTCAAAGTCTGAAATTTGAATAAAACGCCTGAGAGGTGAGACGGACAGCTGGTGGAGCTGAAAATGTGGATGGAGTTGCCTTCTGCCGGTTCCAGACCCGGCAGCTGCTCTGGTTCTTTTCTCCTCCACGCCTAGTCCTTCAGCTTCCCTTCACATCTCTGCACTACCCCAAAGCCTTTCGAAAATTATTTTATTTCATCTTTTCCTTTAAGTCAGCCTGTCTGTTTCTAATTTTTTGTCACAGAACTGTAACCAAATCAAATAGAAAGACATAGTATTATAAAGATGTCAATTACCTCTAAATTAATCTATAATTCACACTACTAATCAAAACCATAAAAAAAAATGAAACAAAATAGTTTTAAAGTTCATCTTGTAAAGTGGCACTCAGCTTTAGCTGCACATTAGAATCATCTGGGGACCTTTTAAAGCTCTCTGTTCCCAGCCTTCACCCCAAAGCAATTAAACCAGGACCTCTGGGAGTGGTAGGAGGTTATCAGTGTTTATTAAAGCTCATTGAGTGATTTTGATGTGCTGCCAAGGTTGAGAATTGCTCCTCTGGAAGACTAAACATGTAAGACCAGCAAGAGATTTCTGGGAAAACAGAAAAGAAAAATGGGCAGGCTAGTCCCATTAGCAACTGAAATACATTATAAAGCTATAGTAATTAAAACGGTGTAGTGCTAGCACAAGAACTGACAGACAAATCAATGGAACAAAATACATGCTCCAAAAAAGAATAAAGCATGTACAATTTAAAATACAATAAAGATGACATTTAAAATCTGTGGGGAAAAGATGGACTACTCCATAAATAAAGTTGTAACAACTAGCTAACCACTTGGGGCGGGGGGAGGGGAAGCCATTAAATATAAATGATAGGTGAACTAAATGTTAAAATGTGACAATTAAAACTATAAAAATGTATCGCTTTTGCCTGCGTAGTATATGTTAATCCTTTTTTTGGTGCTAGAAACCAAGTTTTCCTTGGGAAACCACTCACCTGCAATTTTCAATCCATTTGATTGGGGATTGAAGTAAAAAGATAAAAAGACATTAACTCTCACTAGAAACTAAAGAATATAATAAAAACAATGAGATATTACTTGTTGAGCATTATATTGGCAAATAAAATTTTTTATTGGTAATGTTTGCTCTTGGTTAGTATGTGGGGATTAGAAACTCACAGAGTATAAATGGCAGGAAACATTGCAAACATATATACTTTTAATCTAGTAATTCAACTTTTGGTATTATAATACAAGTTTACAATCAGCCACAACCATAAAGATGTACATACATAGAGTTTATTGATCACAGCTTTATTTCCACAAGAGGATAATACATCTATATGTGTGTTGATATTAAAGATTTCTGTGACTCTTCACACTCATTAAAATGGCTGTTATTAAATACACATACATACAGAGAAAATAAGTGTTGGCAAGGATGTGGAGAAGTTGGAACTCTTTGTACTGTTAGTGGAAATGTGAAATTATTCAGCCACTATGGATAACACTATGACTATTGCCCCAAAAATTAAATTGAATTACCACTTGATCCAGTATTTCCACTTCTTCTTTGGATCTGTACCTCAAAGAATCAAAAGCTTGTACTCTAACAGATATTCGAACACTATGTTCATAGCAGCATTATTTACAAGGGTTAAAAGATAAAAGTGACTCAAGTGTCCATCGATAGATAAATAGATAAGCAAAATGTGATGTATATACACACACAATGGAATATTACTTAGCCTTTTGAAGGAAGGATATTCTAATACATGTACAACATGGGTGAACCTTGAGGTCATTGCACTAAATGAAATAAGCCCATCACAAAAGGACAAGTACTATATGATTCCACTTATATGAGGTACCTAGAATAATCAACATCTAGAGGCAGAAAACAAAATAGTTGTTTCCAGGCCCTGGGGATAGGGTGAGGAGTGGGGAGTTATTGTTTAATGCAGAGTTTTAGTTTTGCAAGATGAAAAAGATGGGTGATGGTGGTGATTGCAGAACAACGTAATGGTACTTAACTGCCACAGAATTGTATTGTGTGCTTAAAATGGTTATGATGGTAAATTTTATGTTATACATATTTCACCACAAAAAATTTTTTCTGTGTAGAAAAGAAAAGTTTTGTTTATTTATTTTGATTCCCTCAAAATTTCTCTTTATCACTGTTGTCTAGGAAATTTGCTATTATGATGAGTCATTCAAGAATGACTTTGAAATTTTGAGAATACCTAGCAAAGTTTCCTAGATATCGTTCTTCATAGTTGCTTTTATAGTTTGTGATTATCAACCATTTTTATCTGTAATCACGTTTATAAAGTAAGAAGAGTCTTAAAAAAAAAAAGCAGCGCTCTTAAAAGCATCAAAAAGGATTTTTATACAGGGTTAATCATAAATGCAATTGTGGGAGATCAGGTGATGACATCATATCTTAAGTTACAAGTCACTTCTTTGTGGGATAATTTTCCATATTGGAATTTTGTTTCACATTTTCTCAGTAGCTCCATTTCACTCCCAGAAACTAGCTTCTTGTAAAGAATCCAGTGGCCCAATGATGCATGCCAGGGACCCAAATCTAAGAGGACTCACTTGGCTAGCCAAGTAACCTTAACTGGAGGTGATCTGGTTTCTTTCTCGGGCTGGAACAAAACAGTGAAAATATTTCCACTCAAAATAGAAACTGCAACTAAAAGAAATCCTGTTCTTTTCTTTTAAAATAAGAACGCGAGCAGAAATTCGGATCGCATTGTGCTGGGTTTACGAAAGGAGCTACAGCATACACAAACAGCAAATCTTAACTGGCACTAGACCACATGACAAATATTCCATCTAAAAACTGTATACAGCGCAGCTACGATCATAAAATATGATCAAGACAGAAAAAAATAAGGTGAACTTTGTGTCAGAAAATCAAAACACTAAACCATCTGAAAGTAGAAGAATACCTTTCCTTAATGTCCATTTAAATATGGATTGAGGTTTATAGACTCAAAAGTGCCATTAGGAACACAGGATAGGACCTTATGTAATCTGATCCCAGGAACTAGCTGACTTTGACAAAGGTCCCCATTTGCAAACGAATGCAGCAAAGTTGTTCAAAAGCAATACCAAAAGAACAGGAAAACCCTCGGTACTAAAACCAGTTCTGCCTGTCTACTCTCTGACCGTTATGCTTCCATTCCAATATAAAGGCATTCTTCTTGGGTACGGCACACCGTCTGTTTCTGAGGGTTATTTAATTTTGATGATTTCATGCCAAAGGTGCATAAAAGTGTTGTTGTTTAACTCTGATACTTGGTGAGAGATTTCTTGAATAAATTAAAGGAGCATTCCTAAACACATTTCTATTCTTGAGATTTTAAAATTATTTTCAAATGCAACACATAAAAATACTATCAAAGATCTGTTTATTCTCATTCTCGCAAGTAATTATAAATTATTCATTCTAGTCCTTCCATTCTACACGAGCATGTATTTAGAATTGAGGTAAAATACTGATTCTAATAAATGCCAGTCCTTGCTCAGAAGCCTCAGAAGTCCATCCAAAAACAATCTAGAGGCCCAGTGAAGGCAATGCCAATAAGTCAATCGACAAAAATAACCAAATCTTGCTATCGAGGATAGTTAAAAATGAGCATACTCCATGACTAGGTATAAATCCTGAAAAATATATATGCAGTGAGACATGTACTAGAATGTTCACTGCAACTTTGTTTGTAGTAGCACAACTGGGGAAAACTTTATAAGTTCACCAATAGGAAATTAGGTGCATGTAATTGTAGATGTAATTGTGATGTAATTGTAGAATAAAATACTCATAGATGTTAAATAAATAATTACTATATATACGAACTTAGCTCTTGAAAAAATAATTTTAGTGGTTAAAAGCAAGTTTCAAACTATTTCATTTAGCATAATATCATTTGTGTAAATTTTAAAGACATATAGATAAAACAGTGAAAATTTAGAAATATCCTAAGTATCCAGAAAGAGGAGATTGGATAAATCAAGGAAATATATTTATACAATAAAACATATCATAATTTTTAAATGATGGTATAAAGCTCTATTGATTGACAATTGAAAACTGTCAGTGATTTTTTTTAAATGAAGAAGCAATATGTATACTATGATCTGATTTTACTTTCAAAAAGTGTGTATATATGCATAAAATGTTAACTTTGCCGGTTTCTAGAATAATTGTTAAGCTTTATTTTCTTCTTTATATTTTTCTGAATTTTTTTGCAATTAATAGTAATACTTTTATAATCAGAAAAAAAGTTACCACAAAAAAGAAAGAACACGATTGCAATGTGGAAGATTATTGCACCAATATATATCTTATCCCACATGTTTTGTTACAGTATGACATTGACACTTCCATTGAGAGGTAAAGCCTCTCCATTCCTGCCCCTTGAATATGGGTCAGACTTTGCTACTTGCTTCAAATGAATAGGACATAGTCAAAGTAACTGCATTTCTTCCAACGGTAAGTCTTAAAAGATGATACAGTTTCTACCTGGTTTGTTCTCTCTCTCTCTCTCTCTCTCCACCCCCCCCCCTTTGGAACCAAACCACCATGTCACTAATTAGCCCAGGCCACATGAAGAGGTTTCATGGAGATGTTCTGGCCAATAGACCAGTTAAGACTCAGGCAAGAGCCAGCATCAACCATCAGACCTGGGAGTGAACTAGCCCTTGAACGATTCCATTCTCAGCCTTTGAGTCTTCCTGCTGAGGCCCCAGACACGTTTGTGCCTTGCCCAGAATCTGGGAGCTTAATAAATGTTATTTTGTGTCACTGTATTTTGGAGTAATTTGCTATGCAGTCTTAGAAACTAGAACATACATGAGCAATATTATATAGTGTTTAAAGGCTATTTATCTGGTAAGAATAAGCAACTGACAAAAAAAATAATCAGTTCTTGCTACCTAGTATAGCTGAAAATGAGCATAGTCCATGACCCAGAAAATTCATCTCTAGGTATAAACCCTGAAAAACAAATGCACAATGGGGTATGTACTAGGACGTTATTGTAACGCTGTTTAGAGTAGGGTAATTGGGAAAAACCTAAAAGTTCATCAGCAGGAAATTAGATACATAAACTGTGAATTAAATAAATTACTGTGTGTTCTAACTTAGCAGGAATGGATACATACCAAATTCTTTATAATAATTGTTTCTAGGAACATGAGAGGAAAAGGGGACCACGGAGAGGACCCCAGGGGATTTCTTTGGTGTGGGATATTTTTTAAAAGTCAAAATATAAAAAGAAAAAAATAATAAAATGAAATTTGAAAAAATGTTCATTTGAATCAAATTTGACAAAATGCTAACACTTATTCTTATCCAGGTGATAATTGCCATGTATTCTTCTGTATTTACTTTCTCCCCAACACACCAAAAATAAATCTCATATTAAAATCTTAAAGGGTTATTGTTATTGTTTCCCTCTCTATTGGGAACAACAAATCTCCTTACGGAAAACCCTTCCACATGAAACTAATCATTTCAGGATCCAACTTAAAATCCTTGACTCTTTCCCTTGATAATTTGAAAAAGGATTTTGTTTGTTTTTTTAGAAAAGTTATTTTAGAAGTCAAAGTATAAATTGGTGCAATAATTCTTTGTGAAGGCCTTTCTGGATAATAATAATAAATCAAATTAACTTAAAAGCTTAATTGCTTTTAAGTTAATTAAGCTAAAACTCCTCCATGATAATTGAAAGCCTGCTTGGGTCCATATTTTATTTGAGGAGCTAGTGAGTTTTAGGAAAGGCTATTCTACTGTAAACTGTGGTTTCTCGTATATCATATTGGGGAGAAATCTGCCAGGAGTTCCATTAGTAGTTTGTCACACTCCCAGTCTAACTGTGGGCAGGAACCAGCCACTAAGTCACAGTGGCTCAATACAGGCTACTGAGGTTCCTTGGGAGCCTGTCCCCAAATGTGGCCTCTATTCAGACCATTGCAGACATCTACAGATCAAAAGAGGAATCAGTTATAATATTGTAAGAGGGTAAACTAGGATGTCTTGGAGAGTCCCCTACCTTTACTTTTAACTTTACTTTTGGGGGTGAGCCAAGTGAACATTACCTGTAATAGGCGCAGCCCTGAAAATGGATGGCACACCTCAAGGGTTTAACCGAACAAACCGAATGAAGGAATTACTTGCATAAATGTTGGCAGGGTTTAGAGAAGCAGTAAGGAAGGTGAAGCACACAGCCCAGCAGCAATGAGAGCCCTGCTCCCTCAGGGAGAAAAGCACCGTGGAAGAGGGGTTCCTGCAAAGGAACTGTGCCTGCAGCTGGAGGCAGCCACGACCAAACTGAAGCCCAGCTGCTGAGAAGGTGAACACCGCAATCCCCCGCTCTCACCCTCCAGTCCCCTGCCAGTGCCTCGCACTAACTAACCAACCAGTAGCCAGAGATCAAGGGCATGGGGGGGCGCAGTCCATACAGAGCAGCATGGCAGGACAGAGCAGAGCAGAGAAAGGCAAAGAAAGAACCTTGCAGCCAAACGGAAAACTAATCATCACATTTCCCCCAGAGAAAACAGAAAGATACGATTATCCTGTATGCTAATTGCGTAGTTTGATTGCTAAAAAGTACAAGTGGCAGAGAAAATGGGTGAGGATCAAATATCTTAAAACTCTAAGCTCCTTATATTGTAGATGTTAATAGATAACCTACAGAACAGTCCATGTCTAGGAATACCTGGTTACTTAAGAAAACACTTGAAATAATTTTTAGAAGTGTATTGTAAGTTAAATTATTTAACATTGGGCATTCTATTGATCATGATTCTATTGATTAGTCTTTATGTTAGATAAATAATAGATACATACATACATGTAGACACAGAACACATAGAGAATATAACATATAGGATTATATATATTTTATATATGTATATAGAGAGCAGCATATATGTATATGTGTATTATATGTGTATGTGTAATATATATATATTTCTATAGATAAAAAATATTAATAGCTGTAGATGAGTGATTGGTAATTCTGTTTTACAAAATTTCCAAGTTAAAATTACTGCATTCTGGGAATAGAAAGATAGCAGGGCAATATATTATCAAAAGTCTTAAAAATGTGCAAACTAAAATTTTTTAATTGATAATATCCAGTGCAAGCACACTTATACGCTGTTAAGGGAAGTATAAATTGGCACGGTGTCTCTGGATGTCAGTTTGGCAGTACCTACTAAAATTTTCCATATACATGCACTTTGACCTAGTAATTTCACTCTCAGAGAATTAAATATGTGCATAAAACACATGTATAAGAAGAATGCTTATTGTATCACTGCTCGTAATAGCACTAAATATGTGTGTATGTATGTGTGTATATATTTATACATAAATACGTAAATACATTTGAAAACCACTTAAAAATCCATCAGTAAGAGAATGGTTGAAAAGCTGATCTTCTTCAAGGGTCTCCAGTTTCAGAGATTGCCTTCCACTCACCTGTGCACCCTGAAAACTTAGGAGAAAATCCGCACCCCTCATTGTCTGAAAGAGAGTAGCTGGCATAGAGTAGGTATTCAATACTTGATCAATAAATATTTTTCAGACTCCTTCCCCCCACCCAGGATATCCAAATCATGATCATCATGTGTCAATTTATTTCCTAAATATTTCTCATATCCACCCATTTTTCTTCTCCGCTGCTAGGAGTGGAGTCTATTTATTCATCTTCACCCGGATTATAAAATAGCCTTCTATTTGATGTTTCTGCGCCTGCTCTGGCCACCTTTCAATCACCTCTCAGCTGCAGTCAGGTTATCTTTCCAAAACAGAGATCTAATCAAGTCACCACACCCTGAAACCTTTAGTGACTTTCCATTTGTGTTAATTTGCTGGGGTTGCCATAACAAAATACCACAGACTGAGTGGCTTAAACAACAGAAATTAATTTTCTCACAGTTCAGGAGGCTACAAGTCCAAATTCGAAGTGTTGGCAGTGTTGATTTCTCGTGAGGCCTCCCCTTGGCTTGTAGATGCTACCTCCTCTTTGTCCTCACCTGGTCTTTCCCCTGTGGATATCTGTGTCCTAATCTCTTTGCTTAATTAATTTTAATATAAGGACACCAATTATATTGAATTAGAGCCTACCCATATGACTCTATTTTACCTTAATTACCTCTTTAAAGGCCCTATCTCCAAATACAGTCACATTTTCAGGTACTAGAGGTAAAGACTTCAACATATGAATTTGGGTGAGGGAGGAGAAAACACGATTCAACCCATAACACTGCGCTCTTAGAATAAAACCCAAACTGTGTCCACGGTGTGCTGGATCTTTGCTTTGTCCCTCCAAGGTGTCTCTTCACTTGGCTTCGCCCTCTCTGCTGTGTCCCTGGAAGCTGACCTGTATGCACAGCATCAAGAGTTCCTATACTCTCCGGCTTCCAGGAAGGTTTGGCAAGTGGGAGGTACCAGTAGGAGATCTGGAGGGTGGAAGAAGGGTAAAGTTGAGGTGCTTTCCCCCACCCCCCGCTTCTTCTCTACCAGGGCACCTCAGGTTGCTTGTGTCCCTCTACTGAGAGCCACGGCTCCCATCAGGTGGCCCTCTCTCTCTATTCAGTGACCAACTGGATTCCAGTAGCTGCTCCTTCAAGTTATAGCCGCTTAGAGCTCCCTGCTAGTGCGAGCCTCAAGATAATGTTTATCTCTACTGGCCTTTACTAAACTCTGACCACACCTTTGTAAATAGTCTCTTCATTAAACTGTCCTCAAATTACCCAATTGTATATGTCATCTGCTTCCTGTCATGCCCTTCATACAATAGGTTGCAAAGTCCTTTATGGTCTGACCCTTGCAAAACTCTCCACCTTCATCTCACACTTCTCTCTTTTCTCGCTCTCTCTGCTACAACCACTATAACCTTCTTTCAATTCTTCAGATGGCCTGCCGATTTGAAATATTAACAATCATACATTCCTGTTATTTTTAAACCATGTAAAATGAGTTATACAAATGTATATAACATTTTGTCTTAAGTCAGGTTCCCATGGAAGCAGATGCTGAGAAGAGATTTGTGTGTAGGAAGTTTAATGGGGAATTCCCTGAGGATTAACACCTGTGAGGGGGTGAGGGTGGCAGGGCTGGGCAGAAGAAGCAGCTGGGTTGTGATGCATTGAAAACAGGCCTCACCTGGTCCCACAAAGCTGGCCCTGAGGAGGATTGAGGCAAGGAGCCTGAGCCTTTGGATCTCTCTATTGACAATCACCAGAAGTGAACCGACCTTGGAGAGGCCATAACCCTAAGTTATCAGCAGCCAACATCCCCAGAAGTGGGGCAATGAGTCCCTGGGTCCTGATGGGAAGTTCTAGGTAGCATACAACATCCACCAAGAAATCCTACCCTAAGATTATTAAAAGAAAATGCAGATAAAGGTGAAGAGCTAGGTACAAAGAGCTGGATAAAAGATGTCTATAAAATATTATTTGTATATAATTGGGAGAATATTAGATGCCATCTAAATATCCAGTAATAGAAAAGTGATTGAATTAAGTATAGTACATCTGAAGATTATAATATCCTATAGCTATTTAAAAACCATGTTGCAGAAATAAGTAATCTCATGATATATTATTAAATAAAAAAGCAGGTTATGAAACAACTTTGTCGAAATATATGTTTGCATGTACGAGTATTCATAAATGCATAGCGGGCAAAAAGACTGGAAGAATGTACATCGAAATGCAAATTGTAATCATTGCCAGGTGGTAGGATTATAGGTGACTTGTAATTTCTTCTTTGTACTTCTTTTTTAAAATATTTTTAGTAATAAACACATATTGCTTACATAATCAGAAAGAAACTATAAATTTGGGGATTAAAAAATTATTGGTGTTGTGATGGCACAGAACAGTAATTTTCAATTTGTTTTGCCTTAGAATTTTGCTTAATTAAAATTTACATTAAAAAATGTTCCATGTAAGCCCCAAAAGGGAAACAGATCACCACGGCAGTGCTCTACTTCAGTGGGGGTGGGGAGAGAATGGGGAGAGAGGAAAGGGCTGTGGGCACAGTCTGCTCAGATCTCTCCAGAGCAAGTAACCCCCAACCTTCACATGCCCTTGCTGGGTCTCTTCACACCCTGCTTGAAAACCATAGACCTCTGTGGCCTGCATCACCGATTTGTTTGACACCCCAGTTTGGGCATGCTATGGCTGTTATTCAGCCTTGAGCAGGCTTTTTTATTTTCATGACATGATATCAGCTTTATTGCATATTTAAGTGTAAAAATGGATGATCTGTTCTTAAACAGCAAATGAAAAAGCCGTACTTCATGACCCTGTGAGAGAAGATAACCCTGGACTTGCAGAGGGCAATGACAGTACAGTGGCTGAGGGCAAGGAGCCATATGACGTGTGTTCAATTATCAGTCTACCAATGGGTCACCTGGGACACGCTACTGAACGTCTTTCTGTTTTGGTTTCCTATTCTGTAAAAAGGTGATGATGATACTGGTCGCACTGACCACATAGAAATGTTTCAAGTATTAAATGAGCCAATTATGTAAAAGCATTTAGAGTAGTGACGGTACGTAGTGTTTGCCGTTAGCTTCTGCTCATCCATATCAAAAAGCTCAGTTACAAGAAATAACACTCATGGAGGATGTTGTCCATATATTCTTCTAAATATTCAGTTTTTTCCTATAAATGTGCAATTTCAGAGCTGTGTATTTGGTTAACATTATTTTAGCTGCTGGTAAAATTACTTCTGCTAAATTATGCTTTGCTATGTCACTTGCCTTGATGAAAATGATAAGCAACAGGCATAAGAAACTTGCTGTTGCCTCACCGCAGGAACAGTGCCAGTGACATTGACCATATTCACCATGGGTCCCCTTCCTAAGGACCCATATGGAAAATTCTTCCTCAGACCTTAGTACTTCTAGTTTAAACGCACAGGAGATTTAGCTTCCGGTTTTTTATCATGGCCCATCCCTTCCAGGGGCTGTAGTAGCTACTCAGGACCCCATGACAAGCATCCTTGAATCTTCTCCATGAATTCATGGGGCTTTTTCTACTCTTATTTATCCTCTATCTTAAATTCCTCATCTATTTGTAACCTAGTGTATAATGCACATTTCTTCAAGCAGACTTAAAAATCTGTTGTGTTTTTTTTTATTGGTAGGAGACACAGAATAAATGAGTAAATGCAAAGTTGAATGCGTACTGACGAACACAGTGTTGATGAGGAGGCTACAAAGGAAAGTGTCTTCTGATGGCACTCACACCCGAGTCTCAACAGTGGTTGTGTCACTGGTTGTATCTCACAAGCCCCACCAAACAATTCGAGTTTGTTGCAATCTCACTTAAAATGAACAGCAAATACCAATTAGACTGCCCTAATCTATCAGTAAGAGAAACCCTTTCCAAATCTTCGTAAAATGCAGTAGGGGGCAAAATGACAACTAAATAGCAGAACAAATGAATGTGATGAGTGCCCAGTACCTTCTGGAGTAATAACAATGAATTTGCCTTAATTTTTGCAGGCTCAGCATGGAATACTGAGTCCAATTTTGCCTGGATAGAAGAGCAAGCTCAACAAAACTCACAGAAAAATGTATGTATACACACACACACACACACACACATACATATGTATGTATATATATATCATTCTGAATCTTGATTTTTTTTTTTAAATTAGGATAGAATCTTAGCATTTAAAAGTGGAAAATATCTCCAACAAGTCCAATCCTCTCAAAGCCCGGAAACACTTACAGGACCATGCAGCAAGTTTTCAGACCCAGGACTGGAGCCTGGATACGCTGATGACAGTCTCAATTACTAGACCCAGCTGACTCTAGCATGAATACATGTGTCCTTTTTCAGTCGGGTAGAAATCCAGACAATGGACTAAAGGAAAGTGACCTTACTTGCCTCTGCATACATCCCTGATGTGAACACCTCTGCCAGGCACAGCGGTTTGGAGTCAAGGGCCAGGACCGTGTCTGCCTCTGCAGCCTCTGCCAGCCAGTTGGTCTAAGAGAGCAGAGCTGAGTGAACCTGCTCTCAGGCCTGTGCTTCTCAACTTGGCTGTACTTTAGAATCATCTGGGGAGTTTTTAAAAACTACGAATGACTGAGCTCTACCCAGACTCATTAAATCAGACCTTCTAGGTAGGTAGAGGTGGCAGACATCACTATTTTTAAAAAGCTTCCCAAGTGATTCTAATATGAAGTCAGAGTTGAGAACCATTGCTATGGATAGATAAGCAGGTTGCCTATCTGATGGAAACTGAGCAGCCCTGAGAGACCAGCTTATTTAGAAATAGTCCTAACCACCTTCTCATGCTTCCCCCTATGACCTAATATAGTATCAAAGGTCTGCCTTCCCCTTCCCCAGTTAATGCTGACTCTTCTACTTACTCAACATTAATTGAGCATCTACTCTCAGTCACACATCAAGAATCCAGAAGTGAGTATGACACAGTTCTTGCCTTCAGGGAGCTCTCAAACCAGTTAACCCAAAGTTCATACAATAGTAGAAAAGAATACTAGCTAATGTTTGTCACATACTAGCAATGTATCAGGATCTGTTGTAAAACTTGGTATATTACTCATTTAATTCTCCCAACAACCTTATGAGATAGGTACCATTACTATCAAGCCCATTTAGAGAAGCAGCAGGTCACAAAGAATTTATGTAATTCCCTAAGCAATTTTAGCTTGTCGTAGCTTGGATGGGAGTCCAGCTAAGGCAGCCTGGCTCTAACATCCATGTCTTTAACCTCTACACTGACCTGAATGATAGATGTGCTCAAAGCTATGGAGGCATGGCTAGACATTGTTGATTCAGAAAATGGTGAGCAACCCACTGTAGCTAAAAATGGGGCTGAAAACTTGGACTGGGGACAGACTGTGAAGAGCCTTATGGGCCATGAATGGGGTTTTCTGTTTTATCTTGCATTGGCAAAGGGTAGCTAACTAAACTTTTAAAGCGATGGACAATGATCAGATTTACACTTTCAAGAATAGCCTCAGAGTGGAAAGACCACAGGCAAAGAGGCAGAGGTTGGACAAATGACGCAAGTTAGAGGAAGGTGTAGGGAGGGGGAGGATTTTGTGGCTGATTAGAGATGGGGAGAGAAGAAGAAGGTGGATCCCAAATTTGTAATGAGAGAGACTTGCCAGTTCAGTGCTCTGAATAGAGAAACAGCAGGTCTGTGGAGGGAAGGTAATGAGTTCAGTGTTAGAAATATTAGGTTTACCCAAACCTTAGCAACTGCTGGTTGCTAAGAGGCATGACAGTTAAACCACTTCAGACCCTTTTGGCTCACAGAGGTATTTCTTTGCAAAGTCATAAATATCTTACAAATGCATTGATTTTAAAATTTAGATGTAATTTGAAGAGAAACGAAGAAGCCACTGTAATGGTGATTTGGTTATTTCAAAAAGTGCCATTCTACCAAAAGCAGAAAAAAATACTCTTTATGCTAAAGAAAAAATCCAAAAATAATCAACTCAACCCCAAATGAAGTCTAAGAGAAATGAAAAACACATACTTTTTAGCTACCTAAATATTTGAGTTCTATTTTAAGGACAGTGGTGGTATTGGGTGTGTGTGTTTAGAATATGTTTAGTTCTAAATAAATTTTTCTCACCTTAACTTTATGGCATAGTGTTTCAACTAACTGCTTGTCTCTAAACTGCCTGCTTTTATCTACTAAAACTAAACTTAGTTCAAGAGACACCCATACAATAGCTACTCATTATTCAATTTAGCCATAAATTATATGACTAGTATTTAAGTGTGAATATTTAAAGTTATAAGCCCAAAATAGAATTTTGAGAATTTTTCTGATAAATAAAATAGCCCAGATTTATTTAAAATTATTCTCAAAGGATGGTTGAAAAAGTAATTATGTTTCTTCCTCCATGAGTATTGATTACTTTTTAAAAGTTAATCCCAATTTTTGGTTGCTTTTCTATAAATTTATATTACATCAAGGGTTTCTGGTGTGGTGGTCAGTTTTAAAATTTCAGAGCAAAGCCCTGCCAGCCACCACAGACAGCATCTCTTCCTTGAGAAACAGACTTTGGCTTGTTGTTGAGTTTCAGTAATGACTACGAGCTTAACCACAGACCACCATGCAACCTGAGCTGCACATCATGGGTGTGGTCTAACCCACCAAACCATAAAGTTGGGTGCGCACAGAAGCACTCCACTGTCAAATAAAAGTGACATTTGTGATACTGGGTTCGAGCAGGCCCTGAAGATATAGTAAGTTACACGAAGACATGGCCCACATAGCCACAGTCCCTATGCTGGACACATTGCCTTCTCTCTCCCAGCCTGCACCTCTGGCTTCATGCAGAGATCTCCATGATCAGTTGATTGAGGAAAACTTGGGCCTAGTTTATAGAAGGTTCTGCACAATATGCAGGCACCACACCAAAGCGGACAAGTACAGCTCTACAGCTCTCTTCTGAGACATCCCTGAAGAGCATTCATTAGTGAAGGAAAACACTCCCAGTGAGCAGAATTACCACTGCAGTGTACCTGGCTATTCATTGAAAGGAAAAATGGCCAGAGGTATGAGTCTAATTCATGTGCTGTAACCAATGGTTTAGCTGATGGAATTGGAAGGGTCATGATTGGAAAATTGGTGACAAGGAATCTAGGGAAAAGGGATATAGACTTTCTGAAAGGGAAAAGAATGTGAAGGTATGTGTCCCATATGAATGCTCACCAAAAAGTGACCTCAGCTGAGGAGTATTTTAATAATCAAGTGGATAAGATGGCCCATTCTATGGATACCAGTCAGCTTTGTTCCCGGTCATCACCCAATGGAATAATGAATAAAGTGGCCATGATGCCAAGGATGGAGGTTATCCATGGACCCAACAACATGGGCTTATACTAAGGCTGACCTGGCTATAGCCACTGGTAAGTGCCCAATTTGCTGCAGCAGAGACCAACACTGAGTTCCCTATATGACATAATTTTCCTTGGGGTGACCAGCCAGGTGAAAAGTTGATTACATTGGACCACTTCCACCATGGAAGAGAAGATGTTTTCTTCTTACTGGAACAGACGCTTCTTTTGGATACGCATCTGCTTTCTCCGTATGCAATGCTTCTATGCATACTATGCAAAACTATCATCCATAAATTTAAATACCCTATCGCCATCATGGTGACCCACACAACATTGCTTCTGATCAAGGAACTCAATGTGTGCAATGGGCCCATGCCCATGAAATTGTAGGTCTTACCATGTCTCTTACCATCCTGAAGTACCTGGCTTGATGCAACATTGGCCCTTTGAAAACTCGAGTTACAGCTCCAGTTAGGTGACAATACCCTACAGCACTAAGGAATTGAATGCCAAGTTATCTATACTCTAAATATTATGCTTTCTTCCATAGCCAGGATTTACAGGTACAAGAATCAAGTGAAGATGGGAATGGCACCATTATTACCCATAATAAATGATCCACTAGCAAAAATTACTTTCTATCCCTGAGACCTTATGTTCTGGTCTAGAGATCTTAGTTCCAAAGGGAGGAATGCTTCCACCAAGAGACAAAGTAACTTAATTCAATTGAACTGGAAGTGAAGACTGCTTTGAGCTCCTCAAGCCTCTTCACCAACAAAGTGAGGAATTACTATACTGGCTGGAGTGATTGATCTTGACTACCAAGGAGAAACTGGTTGCTACTGCACCATGTAGACTTGAAGAGGTTAAGGAAAAGGATGTCTGGAATACATATCTGTACTGTGATTGAAATTAGTAAAGAACTACAATGGATTGCTCTTTCAGCCATTTATTTTATTTACAGTTTGTGTTCAATGCAAATCAATTCCATAACATGAGAAGTTACTATGAATCAAAGCATAAATACACAAACACAATCAATATACAATCCAAAAGAGATGTACAGCATTCAGGTATGAAACAAAAGGGAATGTTCATTCACACACACAGTAGCTTGAGATCTGTTGGATATGGTGGTGGTTCCTGTGTACATTTCTAAAGATGGAAAAAAAACGACTGGTTATCAAGACTACTGTGGCCATATTAGATACTGGAACATTTAAGCATCAGTGTGTGACCATGCGAAAAAAGACTTTAGGGAATGTCTATTTTTAAAAAGGTTTCTGTGCATCGAGGAAGTTGTGAAAAGATTTACTTTCCAGAATCAAGCCCACATTCGGCTTAGGATCAGGTTCTATCTAAAAATATTGACCGGTAACAGAAAGTGTTCCAAATGGCTATCCTGATTGATTCATAGTTTTTTTAAAAAAAGTATGTACAGAAAGAGTATAAAAGTTTTTCTGAATTTAATGTAAGCTTCCAGTCTTAACTTCCCAAATACCTGATTTATAGTTTTGGCTCCTTCACATATTTGCCTTTTCAATTTTAAGATTGTCAATTTTGCCTTCAAAATATACCATTTTTAAAATTGTAAAAAGTATTCAACATATGCAGAAATAAAAAGCATTTTGAAATTGAGGTCAGTGTACTTCTACTTCTTTGGAATTAGTTTAGCTAAATGAATCTGGCACTCTTGAATAGGAATAGATGATACATAAATAAGCAAAATTGACTCATTATGCTTGGATTTGGGGTAGATTCCAATCCATCATTTCTCTGGCACATGTCAATTACTATATAAATAGTCAAATGCAATGTCAAATCCAAAGCCTCAAAAGAAAGAATTCAGTTCCCAAGAGAACAGTGATAGCTTAACAATGTAAAACTTTATTCTAGTTTTTTGGGGACCAAAAATCGGCATTAAATTAGTACTATAAAACAATACAGAGGATTTACAGGAAGACCTGGAAGTTCCTTCTAATGTACATATCAATAGAATCATGGAAGCTTTTAAAACTACCTGTTTTATGGCCTTGTAGCTTTAATGAACCAAATGAAAACTGAATCTGTTCCAAATCCCATCCTTTATCTCTAGATAAGATAAAAGCTATTCATTTTCAAGGTAAAGTTTTGAGTTCATACTTCTTAAGTCACATTTAAGGAAACCATCTCTTAACTAATTCTGGATATGTCTCTCTTCATCTTGTATATGAAACTCCAGCGGATTTAATATTGGCATTCATCATCTAGTCAAACCCTGCGCATGCTCTTCAAACCAATCAAATTGGGATCCTCAACGTTTTCTGTGTCAATAAAATAAGGTGTGGAATTAGTAGATTCAATGAAGACCTGTTTTTTTCCTTGTCATATTGGATGTCTAGATGCCATTTGGATTCGGTTTAGAAGATAGGGAAGTACAGACGCTTCTTGGCCTGAGTCTCTTAACAGTAGAGATGCAGAAGAGAGACCGAGATCATAAAGAGGCTGGCTGTTGACTGCAGAGCCCCTCCGCTTGCCTTGGTGGTGGCATTCGCTGGACTTAGGGTAGTCGAGGTATTTTGGGTGGAGTTACTTGAACTTGTTACAGCAGTTGTCTGGTTTGAATAAATCTAAAATACATAAAATGTTACTGATAAATTTCAACTTGTCACAGCTGCCTCCACATTTTACTTAACATGTGATTAAGATAAGTTTTTTGGAATGTTTCTCCCCATTCTTTACTAACCCACATCATTTAATTCTGAATTCTTGCTTAGTCTCACCAAGATCATTCTCTGTAGTTTCAGAACCAACTACCTAGAGATGCCAAATGAATGCAAGTAGCAACAACCAAAAACAAAAAAAAATGTTCTTTGATAAGTATAACTCCCAAAGGAGATGACTTTTATTTTTGATTCTTTATAAAGCAATAAAAGAATAAGTTGACTAATCAAGTTTCTGTACTATACTAACTTACTGGCATTCCAAAAAGGTTTCCTCTGTTTTCTCAGGAAGGGGAGGTTTTTAAAGTGCACAAATCTGGATTTTAAAATATTGTAGTCTGAGACTTATGGTACCAGAATTGAGTCATCTATACTGGGTTTTCTAGGTAACTTTCACATACCCAACTACTACCACCTTAGTTTTAACTTAAAAGGATATGAAGTATCTGCTTCTCCTTGTAATCCTGGAGTTACATATAACTTCTCTCCAAAATGGCCACAATAGTTTTAAATTGAAAAATATAATGAGCCCTTGCCTTAAGGCAAAATTTCACCAAAAAACACCAAGAAGTCAAAATGACTTCACAAAAAGACACCTAGAGGGTTTGATGTTTTCACCACAAGCAGCCTCCCTGCATGGTCACTAAGCCCAGCTCTGTGGCCAAGAACTAAGCTTCCCCCAGTGTCCCAGTGCCTGAGTGGCATCATTCACCACACTGATTTTTCAAGTCACAAAATGCACAGTCCAGTGGGGCACGTGATAATCTCCTTTGTCACAGAACAAAGGCAGATGGGAGATTTCAGCTCTCCCTGCAAAGGAGGGTTTACGAGGGCTTCTAATTACAGGCAGGACATAGGATGTGGCACCAAGCAGGTCTGGGCCACATGTACATTTAGCTGCTTGATAATTCAAAGATAAAACCATTCTGCATCAGCACCAGCCCCCTTTGTTGTAAAACCCATAAGGTCATCAAGCAAACAATGACTATAGAAATGTACAATTTCTATCCAAAATAGACTAACCAAAGGCGGGGGGGGGGGGATCTTGATCAAGCCAAATCTATTTATTGGGCACCTACTATGCCTACCCAGAAAGAGCACTACCAACAAAAAGCGTTAATAATATGGAATTTATTTAAAACAGGGCGTTCTGTTTAGGGGCAAGACCTGGCTTGGAATCCCTGAAAGTAATCTGTTTTTATTCATACAAAATGTTTTGCTACAGCAGGTGACTTTTTATATAAAGCCCAGGGCATCAATAGGACAACATAAAGGTCTTCTGCACCACCAACAAAAATGCAAACAGTAATGTATTAAATTGACATTAAACAAAAAAATTCCCTACAAAACTAGATGTACTTGCTTACCTAAAACCCTCTTTTTAAGATTTTCTGGGGGAAAATCTGGCTGGAAAGGAGATGGGGAGGAGGTGGGAGAGTCCAGTTGGTTTCTTGCAGCCGTGCCCCTCCCCCACCGAGGAACTGCGAAAGCCTCCCGAGCCCAGCCGACCCGCAAAACAATAGGGTACAGTTACGCGCCCGCAGAGGGAAGCCGAGGAGCGCCCGCTCTCAGGCAGCGCTGCCAGGTGAGCCCGGAGGCTGACTGTATGGGGACCAATGACCTGAAGCACCCAACTTTTCAGAAAATCTCAGGAGACACTCCTCAGAAAGCCCCAATTGAAGGCGGTGGAGAACCATCCCCGCCCGCCAAGCCTGAGCTGCTGGAGAGAAATGCCTTTTCTCGATACCCTACCCCCACCTCCCACCCCTCCCGGTCGGGTCTCCCAGGTTCAGACCTTGGCTTCCCTTGAGGCCGCCGCGCGCCCATCCGGCGGGCAGCGCGGTTCCTAATAAGTGCGCTGGAGTGAGGTCGGTTCCCAGGACAGAGAGTAGGGGCGGGAGGTGTGTGTGTGTGGCGGCGGGGGGGGGGGGGGGGATACAGAGACAAAGCCTGGCGGGGACTTGGGACAGTGGTGTCCTACCCGCCGGCTGCCCAGGGCTGGCAAATATGGGCCAACATGGGCCAACACGGGGCTCCGAGGTGACAAGAGATGGACATGTAACGTAGCACCCAGGAGAGCGCTGCGTCAGCAGAGGGTCCCCGCCCAGGCTTCAACCCCGAGCCACGCGGGACTGGGGTGGGTTCAAAGCGCCGGATAGTCGGGGCTTCCTCGGGATCCCGGAACCAGCTGAGTGGAGGATGGTCGAAAGCGGCGCCCCCATAAGGGGATCGTCCTCTCTCTTTGTGTGGTGCGCTGGGGTGAGAACACTCTTAGAGGGGAGCGAGGCGGCGCTCGGGAAAGCCAGGGACGACCTCTCCTAAGAGTCTAAGGGGTCCGGGCGCTGCAGAGGTGAGGAGCAACCCTCTTCCCCGCTCGTGCTCCCTCGGTTAAAGCTGGTGGTGGGAGAAAGGCTGCCTGGGAAGGGGCGGCGTGGAACCGGGGGGTGGGGCAGGGTCCTCCCAGCCCACTCGCGGACCTGCATTGTTCCCGGGGCTGCGGAAGGGGTGGGGGCATCTCACAAAGGAGTGGAAAGCAGCCTCCATATGACCCTCCCTTAGGTCAAATTGTGCCAGATCCTCTCCCGGAGCCCCAGCCCACGGCCCCAAGGGAGGGGAGCAACAGGCCGGTCCCTGGGGGCGTCTCTAATCCCCTGGGGCGCGGCCCCCGAGCCCCGCCGAGCGCCAGGGCCTCACCTGCGTGGGTAAGAGCAGCGCCAGAAGCAGCAGCCCCAGTCCGAGCCTGGCTACCATCGCTCTGCCCATGTCCGCTCCGTCGGTGCGCGGCGCGTCTCCCTGGATGGCGAGTGCGTGAAGGACCGCGGGCTGCAGGAGGGCGCAGGCAAGGTGGGGAGCGCGGCTGGCCGGCGGGACTTTATATACCGGGACAGCTACAATAGCCGTGACGTGGCGCCACCCTCCCGCCCACCCGCACTCCCCTTCGCCGCCGCCACCGCCCCCCGCGCGCGCCCTGCCACCTCCCCTCCCCGCCCCGCCCCGCGGGGCTCCCCAGCGCCCCTGCCCGCAGCCGCCGCCCGAGACCCGCGGGAGGTCGGGCCGCGGCAGGTGGGCGGCCGGGCGCCGCCGGCTCCTGGCAGGGTGCTTTGTGTTTCCCCGAGCGGGTGGCGTGCAGGCTGGCACAGGCGCCCGGCGACTCCCACACAGGACCTGGGGCGAGCTCGCGAACCACACAAGCCGCTTTCGGGGCCGGGCCCAAGTTTCCTTTGTTTCCCCGGACCTGCCATGTTCCCCCCGAAAGAAAAGTCTGAGCCTCCAGTCTCCAGCCCCCGCTCGGACGGCGGCTCCCGCGGCAGGGCCGGGGGCGGGGTCCTTCCTCCGTTTGGGCTTTTTCAGACGAAGGCAAACTGGATGGGCTTTGTGGGTACCCCTGGCCCGACGACCGGAACGGGGCGCCGCCACGCGCCTGCCCTTGGCGGGCTGGTCCTCGGGGCCCGCAGGCAGCGCCCAACTAGAGCAATTTGCGTGCTCGACCCCGCGCCCGTCGCGCCCGCCCCTTCCCCCAGCCGCTCGCTTTGTTTTTTGAGCTCCTCACTTTCGCCAGGCTGTGTAAGCTCGATGGAGAATCCCGGATAGGCATCTTCCCGAGAGTTGGGGAGCCCCCGGCTAAGCGCGGGCCCGCCGGCTAGACACGGCAAACGACTGGGTTTTGGTCCCAGGCGCTTCTCCCTGACGCGGCCAGCGGACGTGGGCCAGAAGGCGACAACTCGCCCTGAGTGGTGACCCCCTCACCACGCGGCTTTGCTCCTAGGTGCCACCCAGGGAGCAGGAACCTGCCTGACGGTCCCACCAGAATTCACTGCCCCTCTGGAATTCCTGCAGGCACACTCTTTGGTCTCTGTTGCAACGCACTTATTCGTCATTTATGTAAAGAGTAAAAGCTTTCGGGATAAAGAATTTACTTTTCCATAGCTGCCATTAGGCAATTTAATGAACTGGCGCAAATAGGAGATTAGTCATCATTCTGCAGATCTTAGTGGAATATATTTTCCACCGTTCAATTTTACTAGTGGAATATTTTGGCTTAATTTTTCATTGACTTAATCCTTTTACTTATGGTTTGCTCTAGTGTTTTCCAGTCTTTAGCAAACAACAGAGACTGAACCCAAGACGGCTGTGAATTTGTTTAAATTTCACTTTTGCAGAACAACCTTGTAAAAAAAAAAAAACAAGGTTCATTTTATGGAAGCAGAGTGGCAAAGGAATCCACAATAGTTCGTCTGTGACTGAATCGGCGTGTGCCTTAATGGTTAGCCACTTGAACTCGGTAACTTTCCATGTTCAGTATGTGCTTAAGAACACAGAAATTTCTGTCATGCATGTAATCACATTGTATAGAAATAACCTGTTAGCATTCAGCTTCTCTACACCTCTTCCAGCACACTGTGGCTCAGGAGTACCTAGTTCCAAGGCAGGGCCCATACATAGTAGGTACTCCAGAAGCTGCTTGTTAAACTAAATGGTGGTATTCATAGAATCCATTTATGCTGTCCTTCATCTTTTTGTTCTAGTCCTCCTCCCGGGCTGCCTCTTCCTCCTACTCCCTCCTTCTGCTTTTTAGTTTAAGGGGATAGAGTGGTTACGAATACACACTCTAAAGACTGCCTGGGTCCAAATCCTGGTTGTGCACTTTTACTTGAAGTAAAAAAACCTCAGTTTCTGCATGTGTAAAATGGAGTTAGTAGAACCATTATGAATTAATTATTAAAGAGTTGTTATATATAAAACATTAGAACAGTGCTTGCTTTGTACTGGGAACTCTCAGGTGATATTTGCTCCTGCATTGAAGGTACCAGGAACCAGAAGATACTTGCCTTTTTTACAGCTGTGTGATTCGTGGAATATCAAGCACCAAAAAGTACCCAGAACTGATAAGGTGCTTGAGATCTGTGCTTTGTGAGCCACCTTATCACCTCTACCTAATGAGACTGTAGAATTCACAAAAAGCCCTTCGCATGTGCCTTGCAACTGTGTCTAAAAGGGCCATTGCCCAGGGTTTGGCAATTCTGTACCCTGTAGGCTTAGCCCTAATAGGGAAATCCTCTTTACAAATCTCACCCCATTCTATATCCTATATAGCAAGAAACTCAAGAAACCTGGCTAAACCTTTCCCTTGTAGTTCTTTTTGTTAATAATTCTTTCTTCCTGTTCATTCTCCTGATTTTCCATAGTTGTTTGCTTTTCCCTTAGCCAATAATAGTTCACGCTAGCTACTACAGTAGACTAGTGAATCTCACCATTTATCCGAGAATTTTTCTTAAGGCACATGGCCAGTTTTCATTTTTATAGAGATATTTTTTGAAATTAATTGAGTCCATAAATTGGCATATGTGTGGAAAGTGAAAAACAATCCAATCTCCAAGATGTGGATTGTTTTGAGCCGAAGGTAATCTAGAGTCTCTGGGCTCATGAGAAACTTTTACTCCTTTCTGAAAGGATTTAAATTGGGGGCCTTGCCCATAATGAGTGTCTCAGAAATCTATTTTAAGACCTACCTGTAAGGCAGGCCAGACTTCTAATTACTAAACATCTGAATGACCTTCCTCTCCTCTGAAGCCCCAAGGCATCTTACCTCATCCTGAACTCGGAATGCCATGAGATAGCACTTAACCTAACTTTTTAATGCTAGTTCTCTTGTGAATAAAGGGAGCAATATATGCAATTCTGAAGTGCAGAACTGTAAAGAAGAACCAGACTGACACCTCGTCGTAGGCTCTGGAGTCAGACCTGGCATGAATCTTGTTCCACTACTTCTAACCGTCTGATTTAGAGTAAGCTTCCCTACCTCCCTACACCTTGATTTCCTCATCTGGAAAATGGGCTAAAAATACCTCACCAGGGGTATGGTATTAACTGAGATAATGTGTATGTTTAGCAGAGTGCCTGGCATATAGTAAGGACGCACTAAGCTGCCACTTCTGTTGGCATAGGGTACAGTCATTCTGGCGTGGCTTTTAAATCTTTTCATTCGTGTGGCGCTTGCTCTTTTTTCCAAGCACCTTGCATGTGGCATTTATATGTGCACGTGAGGCCAGTAAGACAGATGGAATTCGTTTCATTTTCATGTCTGAAGCACAAAGACATGGTGCCTCACCTAAAGCCAGAATCAAAGCTCCTGACCTGTGTCCCAGTGTTTCCTACTTTGTCAACTAGGTCATCATGTCTTCTCTACCCCATATGCTTTGCACCTAGCACTCAACCAATATTTGCTGGTCGAATGGACTGATATTAAAGGAGCAGGCTATATTTGCTTTTTAAGGTAAAATAATAAATCCTATTCTAGGAACAGAAGACATTATTTGACATTTTAGCACTTTTCAGCAAAATGGATATGAAATATATTAATCCAATAAAGAATATTCTTTCTGTGCTTTATAGCAGAAATGATTGGTGGAATAATCAAATATTTTATTTAAATTCTATTCTATTTATGTTCACAATACTCTTCCCCTTTATTCTGTGCTACCCTGGATTTGGCTGACATTTAATATTTAACTTATGCTGGGTTTTTGTTGTTGTTATTGTTGTTTGTCTGTTTCTTTTCAGCTAAGCTTTTTCTACACTCAGAAACTCCAGCCTGCTTCTGTCTTGATGTGGCAGAGAAGGTAACAAAGTGAATTAGCGTTTCTGACTGAAGACTAGGTCCTAAGTCCCGGAGCTGGAGCATAAGTTGCAGCCTGACTCTCTGTGGGGACGTGCTGCCCCCTGCTGGCCATAGGTACCCTCGGCTCTCACTGTCAAAAAAATAAAAACTGCTGACTTTATTTGAAGCCTTATAAAGCTAATAAACCACAATGAGATTTTTTGACTCTTCTATTTTTCTTTCTATGAGTCTCAAATAAATTCTCTCAGGTCTTAAGTTTCATTCAAGTAAGAAAACAAATGTAAAGTGAATGAATCATGACTACTTTCAGATGCAAATTGAGTAGTAGGATGCCTCTCAGCATCCTGGGGACATTTTTCTTAAGGAAATGAAAGAAAAAGAAGTAACTCAATCTCTTTGGCCAGAGTTTACATTTGTGTCTGCATTGTGTTGGCAAAGATGTGAGAAAGCAGGCCTTCAGTTCGCTGCTGGCGGGATTATGCAAGGGAATTTGACATCTATCAATAGTACCAATATGTGTCCCCTTAGACCTAGCAATTTCAATTTTAGGAATTTAGCCTACAGATATACTGCAGAAATGCAAAAGGTTTTATATCTAAAGGTTCGTTGCAGCACTGTTTTAACAGAAAAGGATTGAAATCACCTAATTATTCAAAAGTAGAGACCCAGTTAAAGAAACGATAGCGTATCCATGTCATGAAATATTATGTCATTAAAAGCAGGAAAAGAGCATAATTTGTACTACAAAGAAAAATCTCCAAGATAAATTCTTAAGCAAAAGAAGGTACAGAACAGTGTGTATAGTATGGTACTATTTGTGTTTAAAAACAAACAAAAAAAAACCTGGACAGAAAAAGAACAGTTTCAAAAGGATCCAGAAGAAATTGATAGCAGTGCTTGTCACTGAGGCGGGGCACTGGCTTTCTAGGACACAGAACTAAGACCCATTTTCATTTTCATTATGTACTAGCCACTACGGAATTTTTACCATTATTCATTCATAAATAGAAAAAAATCATTTAAATAAATTAACAAATCAGTACATTTCGTGGCCTTCTCTGTCTCCCACAAAACAAGTGTGCAGAAAGCCAACTTTCTCAGCCCTGGGGGCCTCAGAATCACCCTCCCCTCCTCAGGAGTCTGCCCGCCTTCATTCACAGGTTCTGGAACAGATTTTATAGTTTTGCCTCAGTTCATCCATCCTGTGACAACTGTGAGACCAATTTTCTTGAGCCCAGATGGCACACACACAAAAGCTTTCAGGAAAAATGAAGAAAAATGAAAAACCGAGATGTAGAAAAAATAACGAGAAACCACTTGGCAAAGCATTAGTGTCTTTATTTGGATTCCCCGTGGCCCCTGGAGTTACAGAGGCTGTGGCGGGAGAAGAGCTTGGGGTTGGGCAGAGTTTGCCTCAGAGGAAGGCCCAAGTGGGTGGACTCATTCCCCTTAAAGGATCTGTTTAAGATTCCCCTTTCTCTCCTGGGCTAGAGATGGAATCCAGGCCTAATTAGGGTAATTAAATTCTAGTGTAAATGAAATCCCACTTCTACCTCACAGAAACAGATCTCTAGGCCACACAAGTGCTACATCATTTGTCATTTGCATGTGGACCCTAAATGATCCTTTGCTTGGAAATAATGATATTGGAAGAGTGGTAAAGTACATGTATTTTTCACACCCACCTGATTTTTAGTCTTATTTCCACGTCCCTTTGTTTTCCCAGGTCTTTCACTTTATGTTAGGTTGAAAGCAAGATGGTTCCTTATACCATAAGAGATTAGTAAAATTTTAAGTGGCCAGAAAAGTTGGATTAAATATTTTTACAAACCAAAAAGAATTCATAATATATCACACAATGGTATATTTAATGAAACATTATATTGAACCGAAAACAGGGACCACAGTTTCAGACTTTGTGAAATCCTTTCTAAATCTCTTAGCATAGTGGTTCAAGATTCCACCCAACAATATCTAAAGCAGATGCTGCTTGCATCTTACTCAATACAGTTTTAAGATGTCACTCTTAAGAAGCACTCTATAACAGTCAGCCATTAAAATAAGACAAATGAATTAGTTAGGTTGAAGAAGACTTCTCTATTGAGAGCAATATATTTGTACATGTACCTCTGGGTTTTAAAAAAGAAGTTCCTCTCAATATTCTTTTTATATATTTTTTTCATATTTTAGGAGTAATACATGTCCAACATAAAAAAATGGAAAATATAGAAAAATATGATAAAAATATTAAAATTACCCATAGCCCACTAACCAGAAGTAACCAGTAATAACACATTTTTAATATTTTCTTTTTGTTTATATATATATATATATATATATATATATATGTAGAGTTTTCTTGTTTGTTTTGCTGAATTAGGAACAAATGTACATGAAGTTTCTACCTTGCTTTTTTCACTCAGTAGAAAATAGTAAAAAAAAAATTTAGTCACAGAATTTGAGGTCACATTCTACAAGTTTAATGAAATAACTGGGATTGTAACAGTAAAACACTTGGTCTCTCAGACTCCATTTTGTCAAGCCTGCATTGTTCCCATGGCCTTCGAGCCAATAGCTTCTGCTTAGCCTTGCCTATAGACATGCTAACATTAGAGGAATTCTGCTTGTGGCTTGAGAAGATAAGGGAAGGGTTGTTTATCAAAGATTACAGGAACCTCCTAACCAGACTCACATCAACTAGTACCATCTTCCTTGGACCCTTGCTTGTGCCCAGATGTCTGCAGTGGCTCCCTTTTGCCCCTCCCATTTCCCCTTCCCCTGACATAAAAGAATCCTGAACTTTGTACTTTCTTAATATGAATTTGAGGTATCACTAGGGCTTCCATCTTCTCAATTGGCACCTTCTCAATCGATAAACCTTGCCTTACTTCAAACTCTGAGGTTTTGAGTTTTGGCCTTGTGAAGCATCAGGCACAGACTTTGGTCAGATAACAGGGTGACCTGTACAGGTGGCCAGTCAGGATTTGTGCGAGATACAGATCCATCCAGGTCCTGGCTTCAGTTTGGTACATCTGGTGGCATTTACCTTCTCCAGCTCTCGATCGAGATGACTCTGGGTTCAGGGATTGGCAGGGTGGCAGTGGCCATTCCCGAAATCTTTTGGAGCTAGGAGAACACTGGAGTAGAGCTCTTCATTTCCCTGCTTTCTAAGACTGGATGTCTGTCTTTCCCTACCTAGCCTTATCCTCCCTCTACATTCCCCAAATCTCCCGAAAATAGGACTTCGATGCAACCTACTAGAGAAGGGAAGCTCATGAGGACAGGAGCCACTAGTGTTGTATCTGAATTTGTATTATCTCAGGATACGTTTTTGGCAGGTTTTAATATATTTCTGCCATCATATATTCTTCAAAAACATTATTTTAATGACTGCACAATATTCTTTCTAATTGGACACTTGTTCCCATTATATAGAACCTCATAAACATCCTTATATACATGTTTTGTTTTCATTTCTGGCTATTTCTTATGATACATTCCTAAAAGTTGCAATTTGGGTCTTAAACTGCCAAAATTGTCCTCTAGAAATGTACACTCATAGCAGCACTGTGTAAGTGTGCCTAATTCACAAAGCTTTGCTGAATGTGGGAATTATAGTGTAAAATATTTTTTAAATTTTATCAGAGAAAATTATCTCATTTGCATTTTCACGGTTAGTGAGATTAAACTTTTTTTCAGCAGTTCATCCATTCGGAATTCTCCTTTTATGAATTATTTCTCATAAATTTGGCTGATACACAGAAGTGACACATGTGAAGAATATGATTGGGGTGAGAAGACACAATTCAGATGTCACTTGGTTAGATCAAATAGAGCCTCCTTATCGAAAGGATACAGAAGCAAGTCAATGTAGTCAGATTTCAAATAGTAGTTTCCAAGATAGTCAAAACATATTTCTAGATTCTGAAATTCTTCTTAGGGCTCCACAAATGCAGATGATAAAATCTGGGTGATTGAGGGTGAGATAAAGTTAATGGTCTCCCTCGATACCCGGCCTTATTATATACATAAGGCTAAAATAGTTTGCACATAAACCCCTATGAACATGTTCTAGAGGCCACCTCCACGGGGCCTGGAGTATCTCTTTAATCTTGGAGTTATACTACACACAGTATGATTACAGGATATGGTACCCTAAGCATGAACTTAGTCTTCTTAATCACTTTCAGCCTCAACAGGGCAACACATCCTGGCTCAAGTTTAGGTTTGAACTTAGTATATTTACAATAGGTATTAGTTTTCCACATATTGTTGGGTGTCAAGCTAATGTCTTTGAACCAGCTGCTAAAGACTCATCCTGTTTTGTTCTTATTTTATTGTGAGAATTCTTTATATACTAAGAAAAATATGCTCATTAGAGATTCATTTGAGTGAGACTCTTGCACATATGCTTATTATGACTGACCAGAGTCAAATTAAGGGTAAGACAGTTTCCGGTGTACCAATCTATAAAGGACCCTACAGCATCACTAGAAGTAAAATGAGAAAGAAATTTTTTTTCTTTAAAACCCTCCTCTCTGGAGAATTCTGTATATGGTTTGAAGGAATGTTTGATGCACACTTGGGGAAGTACTTGAATGAAGTAATATCAAACCCATTAACCTGTTTTGTTTGTTTATTTGTTTTGCTGGCTAATTTGCTTGAGATCATAGAAGACATGTCGAATGGTGCTGCCACTGGGAATCCCTCACTCTTCCTTAAACTTCTCAAACTCTCCTTTAAAAAAAGGTATAAATAGTTTAAAATATTAGCTTAAAGTCACAACAATTACTTACCCTTCTCAGGGCACCCAAATGTCTTGGCTACCTTTAATTATTCTCAGCACTTTATTCTGTCCCAAAGCATTGGAGGGTTATACGACCTACATAAAAACCAGTAGCTCTGGACAACAGCAATCCCAAGGGTGGGCGCACACGGCTGGGAGAAATCAGACTCTTCCCAGGGAGTGTGGTTTTAAAGAGTCCCCTAGAGTTCAGAATCACTAGTCATGGCATTATAGCTTTATTCATTAGCAATAAAGGATGTAGCATAAGTTGTGAAGCATCTATTAGTAAAAGGCACACGTATGACACATGAATAAACAAATAATTTGAAATAACCAGCGTTTATTCCCTGAATGTGTAGCTGCCATCGCAAATAAGGAAGTTCAAAATGCCATATTTAGTTTGTGGTTGTTTTTTTCCCTTTAATCGTGTCTGCCACCTGTTGCTAATTTGAAACAAATTAAACCCTGAAGGTAGCATCCAAAAACAAGGTGACTAAGCAGATTTCACCTTTGGGCAAAATTTATGGAACAGCTTCCCCTATCTTCAAAAAGGGTGAATCATTTCTTTCCAGAAGTGATAGACTATTTTCTATCTTAGTAGCATGCCCCGATAAGTGACAGGGTAATAATGCCAAGGATGGAACAACCAGCTCCCTCCAGCATGCTCGGCTACATAAGCTTCATGAAATCCCCATCCTCCTGGAGTTCTATGCCAGTGCTGTCCACTATAATGCTAATTTAACACAAGCCATGTTTTAATATTTTAATTTTCTAGTAGCCACATTTTAAAAAATGGGTAAAATTAATTTTAGTAAAACATTCTGTTTAACCCAATATAGCCAAAAGATTATGATTTCAAAATGTAATCAATATTAAACAATTATCAGTGCCATAGTTTCCATTCTTTTCTGGTTCTGTATTAGTTGACTACTATAGTGTAATAAATTACCACAAATTTAGCAGCTTACAAAAGAACACATTATCTTACAGTTTCTGTGGATCAGGAATCTGGGCATGGCTTAGTGTGTCCTCTGCTTTAGGGTCTCTCATGAGGCTGCAAACCAGATCTGGATCTCATCTGAGGCTCAAGTGGGGAATAACTCCCTTCCAAGGTCACAGGGTTGTTGACAGGATTTGGTTCTTTGTGGACCCTCAGACTAAGGGGCTCACTTTGCTGCTGCCTATCACCTGGAATTCAGTCTCAGTTTCTTGCCACATGGGTCTCTACATATGGTGGATTACTTCATTAAAGCCAGCAAAGGAGAGTCAATAGAAAGATTCGGCCAGCAAGATGGAAGTTGCAATCTATGTAACGTAATTGTGGAAGTGACATCCCATTACCTTTGCCATATACTATCGGTTAGAAGCAAGTTATGGGGCCTGTACATATTCAAAGGAGAAGAGAGTCCACAAAGGTGTGAGGTAAAGATTATTGAGAGCCATCTTAGAATCTGTCCACCACACATATGAAGTCTTTGAGATTCACTGAGTATTTTACACTTACAATACATCTCAACTCAGACCAGCCATATTTCAAGTGCTCAGTAGCCATTAACTAGTAGCAACCATATTAGGCAGTACCATTCTGGAACAACTAAACCCAGAGATCTGGGAATTAATGGGTACCAAACACTGCTATAAGAATCACATGTTTACATAGAGAATTCAAGCTCAAAAGAATTAGAAGCATAAAGGTATAGAAGGTTAAAAATATTTTGTTGTTTTTAACAGGTCAAGAGAATTTATTGCTATCCTTTAAAATATCATTTTAAATGTCATTTTAGATCTGGATCCTCAAAACAAGTAGAGGCTGGAAAAAAGGTTTTGCATTTGTTTTTACAATTTTATACTTCATGCTTGCCCTGGGTCTCAGATGAGATCCAGATCTGGTTTGCAGCCTCATGAGAGACCCTAAAGCAGAGGACACACTAAGCCATGCCCAGATTCCTGATCCACAGAAACTGTAAGATAATGTGTTCTTTTGTAAGCTGCTAAGTTTGTGGTAATTTATTACACTATAGTAGTCAACTAATACAGAACCAGAAAAGAATGGAAACTATGGCACTGATAATTGTTTAAATATTTTACATTTTGAAATCATAATCTTTGATCCCTCTTCAATTAAACAAGGAGGCCCTTACACTAAGGTGGCTGTACCGTCTTGGGAGCTTACATAAGCAAATCAAAACCTAAGCCCACAAATGCTTCAGGGTTATGAAATTGAAACCTAGGGATGACCAATCTCAAAGAGCCAACTAGGATTTCCCAAATAAGGCAAGCACTGAAGTTATAGCCAATCAAATAATTTTCTTGCTTTGCTTCTGCATCTGTTCTATAAAAGTCTAACCGTTACTCTTGTCAGTGGTGCTCTCCTAATAGCTGCTGGTTTGGAATTGCCCAATTAGAACAGATGCTTGCTCGAATAAACTCTTCACAATTCTAATATGTCTCATTTTATCTTGTAACACCCTTGGCATGAGCTAGCAGTCTGAAGAGGAGTCTGCAGATGGACTGTTTCTACTAAACCTGGGCATCCCACATGCAAGCCAGTGGGCTCACTCCAGCTCTTCCTGTGCCACACAGCACTCAATTCAAACATGAATTCTATGTACAAATGTGCACTGGTTTCATTCACATGATATGTCCACGCATCTGTTCTCATGCCTTCCCTTGTCACTTCTCTAAGGACAGCCCCAAACCTATCCAACTTCTTGTTAAAATTCTGAGTTCCACCTCTCCACCTGCCTCCTTGATGTTTCTCTCTGACCATTCATTCTCCTTTTATCATCAGCTCAACATATCTAACAGCAAACGTTAAATGTTAAACACCCTGCTGTGGGCTGGTCAGCCTCAGCAGGAGCTGGAGCATTCTGCAGAGCAGGGGCTGAGGGGCATCAAAAGCAATGCAGTGACACTGCCAGAGTCAGGGCTGTTTCCACCAGTAAGTAGATCCTGTGAATTTGAAAGAGTTGGTTTAATCTTTTCAAAGTACATAATCATATACATAGACATGAATTAATCAGTTATTTTCTCCTGTATCCCAAAAAATCCTTGGCTCTAGGATGGTTAGTACTCACTTTTTAGTGTGCCTTAGTGCAGCCTAGGTAACCCTTCTCCTCATCTCACACCAAGGCTATATGGTATTAAAAAACAAAATTCAACTGAGTAAATTTAAAAGATCTTATTGGCTTTGTTTAATGAGTCATGGATTGGGCAGCATCCCATCTAACAGATAGAAGGGGCTCTGAAGAGCCATACAAATGGAAGTCTTTTATAGGCAGAAGAGGACCGAAAAAGGAGTTTCTAATAGAGTGGATTGTTTTGAGCATGACCAAGTTCCTATGAGGGACAGGAAGGTCTTTTGGGTGTATTGCCTCAGTAGTGCTGGCCAGATAAATTCAAGATGAGCTGATTAAAGATTACATCCCTGGGAGAGGCTGAAACTGCAGTTAGGTTAGGTATTAAACCTTGGTTTGGTGACGTGGGTTTAGCACAGTGACTCCATTTGGGGCCTATGGTTTCTTTTCTAAACAAGATGACGTAAGAAGGAGGCAAGAGAACTAAAAAGTTAAATCCAGCAATTTCAGAGTCTGCTATATGCTGATCAGCTCTGTAGCCAGGCCATAAGGACACCTGCAGAATAAAGGAAGATTTCTGCTGGGATTGGTAACAACCCATTTCCCATACCCTAAAGGGGAAACAGGAAAAAGTCTTTTAAGTGGCTGCCCTACAAAAAATAAAATCATTCATGGCTAAAATAGGGAACTTATGGAATAAAGGCTGGGAACCGCCAGCCGGCCTTTCCTTACCTTTTCATGCTACACACCTTTCCCTTCCCCTTCCTCACCGTATGCCCATATCAAAGAAGATGGGTAAAACAAAGTCTTTAAACGCTAACTCACAGGAACTGAAGAATGATATATAAACTAAATTCCCCGAACACTCAGGATCCCTCCCACTATCTTTACTCTGTCTCTCTCGGTGTCTTTCTCTTGGTCCCTCTCACTGCCTTTACTCTCAGTGTCTTTACTTTGTCTCTTTCACTGTCCTGTCTCTATTATCTCTGTCCCCCTGAGTCTATCTTAGGCTCTCCCACTCTCTGCCTCGGAGAGGAGACCACACGCTGTCTGTGGAGTATCGTCCTTCTCAATTAACTTCTCTTTTGACACTCTCCACAAAAGAACCTTCTTCTTCTCTCAGTGCAGGGCTTAGTTTCCCCCTACTTAGTGGAATTTGCCCTATCCTGTATCAAGGGAACATTCTAGTCCTCCAAAATGGAATCAAGAAACTCCTTAGTCATGGTTCCCCTGGTGACCATAACTGGTAGTATGAAAATCATCTTCTAAATCTTCATCAGAGACTCACAGTCAGATGAAATATAAGAGTCATAAAATGTGTATTGGAACCAGGGCAGAGAAATGACAGTGCCTCATTTGATTTTATGTGATGAGTAGGCAATGGAAAGGATAGTGTACTTATAAAAATGTCCCCGTTCATTAAATTCTTGTAGTATAAAGAGTAACATCGTTTTTTTAAACTATGGGATACAAGAATACCATGATTGGTGACACCGTGATTCTCCCCCACTGACTCACCTTTTACCAAATAATTCTAAGAAACTAAGATTTTATTTATCATCCAGTTCTAAGGTAATAGATTTGTAATAAATATAATTCCAGATCCAGGGTGTTATAGACTGAACGTGTCTCCCCAAAAATTCATATTGTAGGAGAGGAAAAATATCATTCCAAGTTTTTGGCTGAGGCCCCTGTAACAGAAGACAGATTAATAAGGGAAAAACAAAAAGAAGCTTTTTAACATGTATACTTCATGTAAACATGGGAGATACCCAGGGAAAAATCAGTAACTCTCAAGGAAGTGGCTTAGAATTTAGGTTTAAATACATTTTCAGCTAAATCAAAAAAAAAAGGGAGATGTGGGGGAGGCCAGTTATGGATAGGTACCTTCTCCATGATAAGAGTCTTTCATGCTTTAGAGTCAAACATCTTTTCCAGGTACAGCACAGAAAAGGAGACACCCTTACAAATGGAGATTTTCTTTATATATGCAAATTTCCTTTAAAAAGGCTAACTTCTACTGTTTTCAGAGCTTGTCCTGTGTCTGCTGTTTCTCAAAATAATCTGTATGCCCAAGAAGCATGTGTTGGGGTGGTGTATTCTGCCATCCTTACTATGGATCTAATCCCCAGTATGAAGGTATTTGGAAGCAGGGCCTTCGGGAAGTGTTTAGGTAATTAGGGATTAGTTTCCTTAAACAAGAGACCCTGCCCTGAGTTCCCTACCCCTCTGCCTTTTGAGGACACAGTAAAAAGAGGGCTATCTATAACCTAGAAAGCAAGCCACACCACACCCTGAATCTTCTGGCACTTTGATCTCGGGTTTCCCAACCTCCAAAACTGTGAGAAATAAATTTGTTGTTTATAAGCTACGGGCCTACTGTATTCTGTCATAGCAGCCTGAACAGCCTAAGATACAGGTGTGGACATAGCCAGGCCTCACCTTAGACCCAGGTATGGGGGGCTCTGTTCTGTGCCTTAGTACGTGAACCTCCAGGATACATCTACTCTGTGACTTACGAGCCCCAGGAAAACACTTCTCCACATCTCTTGACCTTTGTCCTCAAAACAAAAGGCACCTAAGAACAAATGCCAGTATGGTTGGTGGGTTGTGCCACTGCCAAGGTCAAAGACATTGCTTTGGGTTTAGAGAAGGACATGAATGGCACAATACTAAAGTAAGAGAAAAACAGAATGAATTCATTTGTCAACCCTTTTTCTGAGATATCATGAATATAGTAGCTTCTTGCATGACAAGTTATAATTTTCCAGGGGGCTGAAGGTCCATTTCCTTGCTCTTCTTCATGTTCTAATTCTGGAGGTGCTCATGTCTTAGGGTGGTATTCACCATCTTGCAATATTACATATAAATTTGCATACTCATGAATTTGCTGCAACAGGTATGGAGCATGATACCAATTCTTTACCGGAAACAAGATGGACATTGAACACAAGAATTTAAATCATTTTGTTTTTACCATTCAATAGTATTTAATTTTCAAATTATTAAAGTTTCAAAATTTTCAAAAAATAAAATTTAAATGTCAGCTTTATTTTTAATTTTATATTAAAATGTTGATATTTTTAATAATTTGCTCTTCACTTTTTAATTTTAGTAGATTTTTTAATATTTTAGAAAAAATAACAAATATTTATTACATAATTTTAATTTTTTATTATTCATATTTATTTAAATATACGTTTTAATAAAAACTTATTCAAAAATATTTGAATACAATTAAATTTTCTTTTTTTAATCTTTGGGTCATTTCCAAAAATTTTGATCATAACATAATTAGCAATTTTGCTAAAGTGACAGAAAAAATTATAGGAACATTTATGAATTATGTATGTCTTTTTTTATGTCTCATCAAAAACTCAGTAGCCCATCAACAGAACATTAATTAGATTTAGTCATATTTCACCAACTTTCTGTCATATAAAAACCAGCACTTTAAACATGTTTTATTTTTTGTCATTATGAGGGTATATTTATCAATGTAGGGATATAAAGCACATTTTATTTAACAGTTGTTAGTTTGGTTTATAGCTTTTAAATATTTAGACACTTGGAATGTGCCTCCATTTGTTTGTTCCCCCTGCATGTTAGTGATCTAGAATGAATGAGGTGCCCGTTATCGATCCATCAGAATTAAGAGCAATATCTGCCTGACGCTTTTTCTCGCAATCAGGATCCCTGTAGCCATTCAGAAATAAGAGATGCCCTTTTAAAAATAAAGCTATTCCTAAAAACTGCCCATTTATAATGCTGTCTTACAATAGGACGTTGTGGACAATAATAGATAGACCAGAGACATCCTTTATAAAGTTATATGCAGAAAGGTCATACACCCAAAAGGAAAGAGAAAAACTCAGCAGGAGGAAAAAAAGCAAATAAAATGAAGTCAACATTTTAAATGTTGTGGAAAGGACCATATCAATGAGCCCATAATAGATAGGAAGGTGGGATTTTGTCAGACTTAATAGCCAGAGAAATAAGAAATCAGTCACTCTTAGAGACTCAGAAACAGACTGATGAAGAGGCAGTACGCAGTAGCAGCTTGTTAAGAAAGGAGCAAACACACAAGGAAAAGGACAGGAATCCAGATTTGTTGAGCACCCACTATGTGCCAGCCCCAGTGCCAAGCAAATAACATACCTTGATACCTTCACCTATATGACACATCCACATTTTTAATAAGATTTAATATATTAAAGCTGTTATGAGACAGACAACTTAAAATGACCCATGGTGCCTATAGACAAAACTCAAACTTGTTGGTTAAGATACTGCACCACCTGGCCCCAGTGTCCCCTCTGTGTCTCCCGGTATATGGCACTTCTCACTGTCCCCATTAGCAGCCATTTCATACCTCTGTGCCTTTGTACATGCTGTTCATGTGGCTGGGGGTGCCTTAGTCCACTAGCAAATTCCTACCCGTTCTTCAAGCCTCAGCTCAAATGTCACCTTCTCCGTGAGGTCTTACCAAATTCCGCCAGGCCCAGCAAGTTTTTCCTCATTCTGCTTTCCTAAAACTCTCCATATCCTTATACATATTAAAATACATCATGCTGCATTAAATGATCTGTTCTGGTGTCTATCTCCTCTATTCAGTAGCTCCTCATGGGCAGATCAGTATTCCAGAACTATACTAAGCTTGGAACATAGTAGGTATGGAATAAATGCACATAGACTGAAATTATAATTGAATGAAGGAACGAACATACGCAGGCATTGTTTTTTGAACAATGACATGTAAACAACAGACATGTAAGCAACCAGCTGGACTACTCAGAGTATGTTGCTTTCATTTAAAGTTCAGTCTGCTGGATGAGATCTGAGAGCTACCTTCCTTCCTTGCCAATATCTTTGAGACGTAGGGAGGAAGTGGGTGATACAAATGACACGTGTCAACATATAATATAACGGCAATAGATCATTTGAGAGCTATGCATCCAATTGAACGTTCTGTAGTGATGGATCTATTATATATTTGTATTTTCTGATATAGTAGCATCTAGCTACATGCAGCTACTAAGCACTTGTGTGGTAAGTGCAAATGAAGAACTGAATTTTTTAGTTATAATTAATTTAAGGTAACCACATGCGGTTAATAGCTACTATATTGGACAGCACCACTTTAGACGATCATTAACCCACAACATATTAGGGAAGTTCTACCCCTTCATAATTTTTCTGTGCAAAAAATGAAAATTCAGCCACTAATGAGCTGGGTAATCTTAAGAACTTCCTTAAACCTTTCTGTTTCTTTTTTTTTTTTTTCACTGTAAACCTAACAAGAGGGACGGACTAGATGATAAAGGAAGACTGACAGCTCAAAGCTTCATGAATATATACATTTGGACTGAGTTCTCTTTTTTTGCCACAGCGAGCCCTCTGGAGGGACAGCTGAAGGGAGCACCCCTCTACCATGTCCCAAAGTGGGAGGGCAAATGCTTACGTACCCACGTGGATTCCAGGGGTTTCCTCCAGAGAACTATAGATGATAGGTTCATTCCCACGCAAGAATCAGAGGGTCATGCTGCAAACACCTAAGGTCCCTGGGAAATCTTATGATCTAAATCTTAAAGGAGAATGGAAAAGGTCTCACTAGTCAAAGCAATATATCCTCAAGCCCTTTCAACTCTTCAGGTCAGAGCAGGTGAGGGTAGCTTCCTAAGTCAAGGATAAATCATTCAGCTTCTTCCCTTAGGTTTTTGTGCCCAGAGAGAAGGAAGCTTGTAAACCTCATCATCAGGTTAAAATCGTGGGCTTTTAATCAGGTTTACTAAACCTAATTATCTAATTGTCACCTGTGGAAAAAGTTACTTTGCAATTCCTAAACTTTAAGGAGAGAACATGCCAAATCCCATACCCAGTTTCTCTGGGACAACTGGGCTCCTAACAACTTGGGAAGACCTATCTAGTCCTCTCACTTAAGAGTAGGAGAGACACAGAGGGAACGAGAGGGAGAAAAGGAGGGAGAAAGAGAAAAGGAAAAGAGGAGGAGAAGGAAGAAGAAAGAGCGGGGACAGCTGCTGTCACCCTGGGCCAAGTGTTTTCAGACTCCAGTGTGCATATCCATCACCTGCAGGGCTTGTTAAACCACATCGTTGGGCCCTACTCCAGAGTTTCTGACTTGGTGCCAGGACCCCAGACTGTGTATTTCTCAGTCCCCAGTGATGCTAATGCAGATGGTGATCCTGGTATCACTTTGGTAACAGAGCCCAAAGTCACTGCTTCAGCCCTCAGGTACTTTTGCAGCTCCTTACAGGATGTGAGTCAGTTCCTCAAAATAAAAAAAATAAAAAAATAAAAAAAAGAATTGTGTAAGTGTGTGTATTTACAGGGAGGTGGCTTAGATGAATGTTTCCTCATTGTCCTGCTTCAGACCGTCAGTAATGCAGACTGGATGCCCTGGGGCTGCTAACATGAGCCAGTAGGAATGTCGAACTGATCATCTTTCAGTTGACTCCAGTCACCTGGCCAGCACCTTCAGCTGAAAAGCATGCTGGCCAAAGAGGGACAGCGCTCCTCAGAGTATCGCAGCCCCCTGGCAGGACACTTGTTTTGTCACCATAACTTGTCAAAGGCTATTCTGCTAAATAGCATTATCATTTCCTGTCAAGAAGAAGGAGATTTATAAATATGTAAGGGCTTTTGACAGAGGTCTGCCTTGGTCATTTACAAGAGGAAGACAGAGAGAGGGACTGGGAGGGGAATGCCACAGACCAGGGTGACTGAATTATGCGATTCACTGAAAGATGTTAGATACCTTGCTTGTCAGCCAAGACCTAGAGCTCCTCTTTCTTTTCTTTTTTTTTTTTTAAGCTAACATTTATATATTACATACCACATACCATGCACTGCCCTAACTACTTTACATATATTAACTCATTTAATCCTTACCATTCTTTAAGATAGATATATTGTCATCCTTATTTTTCAGTTAAGGAAACTAAGGTATAGAGGTTAAATAACACAAAGTCATATTGCTAATGTGTAGTAGAATCAAGATTTGAACCCAAGATATCTGACTTCAGAAACCATGCTCATTACCATTCTATAGGATTTTGGTGTTTTCTTTTGGTCCATTTTCTCTTTTGTTTTGAGAAGAATGGAATTACTGAGAAGAATGGAATACTTATGTGAATGGACCAGCAGATACATTTCACAGGAGGAAAGTCTAGTTCAGAAACAGCCTCAAGATATCAGTTGCTCGGTGAAAGTAGAGTCAAAGTAAGGGGAACTGGAAGACCTCAGTGGACCCTGAGAGCCAGCCTCATGCCTCCAGCTCCTCTCGCTAACTGAACAGGAAGATTTGTGTTGGCCAGCCAGACAGTGGTGAAGGCATGACGAACCTTTGAACCTGGCTCTTACCTGGATTTCTTTCTAATAAGCATTTATCCTGCCACTGGTACATGAAGAACAATAGATAGATATTAGATTGTAGGGGTAGGATGATGTGAATAAAACATGGTTTACACCCTCCAGGAGCTGATAGTCTAGGAGAGGGTAGGAAGGTAAACACTGTAATACACAGTATAGTACAGTTATAATACATGGTTCCTCTTATATTAGTGACAGTTTGGTCTGCTGAATAAGGTTTCTGAGGTGACTTTCTACTTTTACAATATCCTTAATGGATACGTGGGAAATAGCTCTTATTTATTTGTGCCAGGCACTATAATAAGCATGTTACACAGGTAGGGTTGCCAGATAAAATGGAAACCACTCAGTTAAATTTGAATGCATACGTTTGTTGTGATATTTGGACATACTTAAATTTAAAAAGTATTTGTTCACCTGAAATTCAAATTTAACTGGCCATTCTATGCTTTTATTTGCTAAATCTTACTGCAATTGTCTTTAATCCTCACAATAATTCTTTGAGGGGTGGCACTATTATTGTCTGTATTTTACAGGTCCAGAAACTGAGACATAATCAAATAGCTTGTCCAAAGTCACACATCTTTCTGTAAAAACACACTTAGAAACCAAGTTCTTAGGCTGTTTTGTTTCCACCAATGGCCAAGTTTGTGCATTTTATGTTGAAAACTACCAACACCTGTCTTGCCGAATCTCATTTTCTGAACTTGTTCTCAGATTATCAGAGTATATCCCACTTGCTGACCAATATACAAAGCTCTGGGTCTTAATTTTCAGAGTTAAAAAAGATTTAATTATGACATAAATGCAGGATAGAAATAGCACTTACTTATTATGGCAAAAATCAGATCAGTAATTTCTAAAAATGTGTGTTTTATTGCAATACACATACAAAGGGAATGTGCAGAAAGACCAGATGCTGGAACCCCATGATGCCAGAGGACAAGAGGCCTGCAACTCAACAATAAAGCTGCTTTGGGGGACAGATGGCATTAATGGCATTATGCATTTGCATACTGGAACATCTGAGATTATTCAGACAGCAATAGTCTTGGTTCTTCAAATGACAGTTAAAACTGCCTGACAGCAAATAAATGAGTTTAACTTGGTTCTTCGTGACATTGCTTCATTCTGCCCTACCCCCTCCCTCTATTAGTCATTTTTGTCCGGCTGTTTAAAAGAAAACAAAGCCCATCTAGTAGTGCACCAAGCACTTGAAACACCACCTATTTTCCCTTTTAGGCTCAAAGCAAAGAAAAAGCTTACTTCCTGAACAGACTTATAGACTTATCAAAAGGTCAACACTGAGTTAATTAGTAGCCTTGAATCTTAGGGTTTACCAACATATAATACAATTACTTACGGTGGCTCTTTAATTTTCTCCAATTTTTCCCCCTTAGCAGAAAAGTGAGTTTTCATGACCACGTCATAGGATTTGTTTTTATTCAAGCTCTAAATATACAGGATTAAGCCATATAAAATTGCTATCTTGTTAGGTTAAAAATGATCAAATATCAGCAAACTCATATGGTTCAACCCAATATAAATATACATGATATATCTACCATTTGCAATAGCATGGATGAGCCTAGAGGACATTATACTAAGTGAAATAAGCCAGACATAGAAAGAAAAAAAAAAGCATGATCTCACTTATATGTGGACTCTAAGAAAAGTTGAATACATAGAAATAGAGAGTAGACCAGTAGTTCTCAGGGGTGGGGAGGTGGGGGAAATGGGGAGATGTTGGTGAAAGGGTACAAAATCGCAGTTATATAGAATGAATAATTCTAGATATCTAAAATACAGCATGATGGTTATAGTTAACAACACTGTATTGAATACTGGACATTTCCTAAGAGAGTAGATTTCAAGTGCTCTCATCACACACAAAAATGGTAACTTTGTAAGGAAATGACATGTTAATTAGTTTGACATGTAATCATTTCTCATAGCAATCATTTCACTACATATATAAAATCATTATGTTGTACATCTTAACTACATAAGATTTTTATTAAAAATAAATTTCAAATTAAAAAAAATACATGATATATAAATCAATGCAATCTTCCTTTATTCTTCCTGGTCATTGTAACAATAACAATGACAAAAATGCTCTAAAAGTTCCTAGTTACCTGTACAATATGCACTTGAATATAGATCTTAGAGATTGTGGGATAGCAGAGCATGAATGGTGGCAAGGGGAGTGTTCATGAAAAATTAAAACAAATTACAGATTCAGAGCTTGAACATAATTACACAAAACATGAAAAGCTGCCCTTGAGGATATTCCAAACCACATGGTTCAAAGAACTAAGGACACTTCTGGCCAAAGAACTTTTCCTTTTCATTTTACTAGTAAGCTATAATTTTTGGTTTGTTCTTCGGGCTAAGGTAGAAAACAAATAAGAAGCACATTTATTTTTTTTAAGTGCCATTTTCCTCAACGTAATCCTTGATATTTAAGTATATATTTCAGGGCTGAGACTGATTCTCCTCATAGTTTTATATTTTGGGTCACTTGCTTCCTTACTTATTATTGGCATTGTCTTACCATCACTGTTGATTTTTAAGACCCGTATAAGAGGGAATATTACTAGGTTTGTACAGCTTCAAGGGAATGAGTCATAACTAAAACATGCAATAGATTCACTGTGCATTATGGGTAGAAGGAAGGAAGCGAACAGTATCTGCTACAGGTTTTTCATACCCTAAGGTGACTGCCACAGTGACCTATACTTAGTAAATGCTCAACAAATTTAATTTACTTGTCATAAATCAATCTATACTAGTAATCCCAACTGTAGTCCAAAGAATAGTATTAAATATTCTTTTGGGATGCAGTTTAAAAAAGTCCTTAGAGGAAATGTATACCCTTAAATGCTTATGTTAGAAAATAAGAGAGGCTAAAGGTTGTTGAGCTAAGCATAGCTAAAGAAATTAGTATAAGACAACAAAGCAAACCTAAAGAAAGTAAGAGATAAAAAAGGAAATGAAAAATAAAAATAAACTAATTAAATAGAAAGCAAAGATATAATCAAAAGGATTTTTTAAAAACCAAAAGTTGAGTATTTGAAAATACTATTAAAAATGACAACCTCTGGAAGATGGGTCAAAAAAAAGGAAAAATAAAGAAGGTTGTAAACAAATATGTTAGAAATTTAAAAGATAAGAAAATATTAGAAGCCGTTTTAAGTTATTTAATTGGGAAATATATACGATGAAATAATTCATGGAAATTTTAATTTAAAATTAATTCATGAAAAAATAGAAATTCAGGATACTCTTATATTATTTTTAAAATAATTAAATCCATAGATAAAAATCACACACACACACACACACACACACACACACACACACACAGAAAGACATACATGTATATATAGTCTTCCATACTTTAAAGAAACAAAGTTATTCCAATCTTACACAAATGCTTTCAGAGTATTAAAAAAGGCAAAATTTCTTTATCCAGTCAATGAAGCTACTATAATTGAAATTCTAAAGCTATTCAAGAAGAGTATAAGAAAGGAAAGACAAAAGGCTAATCTTGACACAAAACATAGATGCAAAAATTCTAAACATAGAATTAGCAAACAAAATTCATAAGAATGTCAGTGAACCAAAAAAAAAAAAAACAACATCCAACTGTGTCGTTTGCAAGAAATCCACTTTAACTATAAATTTCATAAGGGAATTTTTTTAAATGAGCAATTTGGGTTTATACAAGTATGATTTAATATTAGGAAAATCTGTGTATATAATTTATCACATTAACATATTAAAGGATAAAATCATGTGATCTCAATATATGCAGAAAAGGTACTTGATAAAGTTCAAAATTTATTGCTGATTAAAATCTAGATATTCTATAGCAAAATAAGTATAGAAGGGTGCTTCTTGAGCTGAAAAAAATTACATGCCAAAAACTTTCAGCAAATGTCACTTTTAATGGAAAAAAAAATAGAAGCATTCCTTGTAGAATAAGGAAAGATGATACTACCACTGCTTTCATTCAACATTGTATCAGAACGCCTAACTAATATAGTGAGACAAGAAAAAAATTTAAAAAGCGTGAGGATTAGAAAAACAAAAACAAAACCATTATCATACACAAACAATATGATTGTTCACAAATATTACTCAGAAAAACAAAAAACAAAACCAACATATAATAAATGAGAGCATAATAAAGTGGCTGAATAAGAGTTCAATATGCCAAACTCAATCTCATTGCTATAGACCAGCAAGAAGAGGTCAGAAAATATAATTTTGTAAAGACAGATCCAGCTAATTTATAGTAATAGAGGTCAGAATAGTGGTTACCTGTGGGACCATGACAGAGCTTTCTGGTGTGTTAAAAATGCTCTGTGTGGTGATTAAAGGGATAATACATAATTACAAAGTAACTGGGCTTACACTTAAGATTTGCATATTTTACTATATAAATTTATACATCAATAAAAGTTTTCAAAATATAATTAAATCACACAATTTGAAATGGCAACAAAAAATATGATACCTAGGAATAAATCTAATAAAAGTTGCACAAAACCTTTATATTTAAAATTATAAACTGCTGAAAACCATTAAAGAAACTCTAAACATTTTATTGGAAAAAACATTATAAAGATATGGATTCTCCCTCAACTAATTCAAATGAAAGAATTCAAATAAGGTAATGATGTAGCAGAGGAGAGAATCATCCTACAAAACATCAAAACTTATCACAGAGCTGTTACATTAAAATTATTTGTATTGGTGTAGGGATCAATGGAATATAACAGAGAGCTCAGCAATACATACATGCATTTATGAATACTTGACGAACAACAGAGGTGTCATTCAGATCACTGCTGAATAAATACATATTCAAAAAATAGGCTGAGATCACTAGTGATTCTTATTTTTTTTTAAAAAAAGGGATGAAATTGAATCTTTGCCTCACACCATACGTAAAAAAAAAAAAAGGTTCTAAATGGAATAAAGACTTAAATATGAAAGTTAAAACTCTAAACAGTTTGATGAAATTATAAGTGGACACCTTCGTGACTTTGAGGTTGGGAAGGATTTCTTAAACAAAACCCAAAATGGGTAAATCATTTATAAGACTGATCGATTTGTCTATGAAAAAGATCAGAGCATGTCACTTTGGCAAAAGGGTTATTTATTTATTTACTTACTGACTTGTGAATGTTTTTATTGGGATGTAGGGGATGGGTTGGGAAATGTCACTGTGTGGTTATGCCCCACCAGGGCACTGTCCATTCTAATCTCCCTGGGGTGGCTTCTGGAGCTTTTTCTTTTTCTTAGAACTCCTGCTCTTGCTGCCAGCAGCTTCTTCAGGTCCACTGCTGAGCAGCTCCTCCTTAGAAGAGAATTTCCTCTTTTTCTTGGGGACACTCTGTTTCCTGCCTCTTCAGGGTCACTAACTGGTTCCTCTTTGGGGAAAGATTTCTTCCTCTTGGGAAGATTTCTGCTTCCAGCTGCTTCTTCTAAATCATTACTAATCAGCTCCTCCTTGGAAAAAGATTTCTTTTTCATCGGTTTGGTGGATCTTCCATTCCACACTCCTGAAGAGGCTCTTCGAGCTTTTGCTTTTTCTGCTTTTTGAGTCTTTCACTTATCTCCTCACACTTCTCTGGCATACTACTGCTGTTTTCTGGAGACACAAGGGCAATGGCAGCCAGCTGTTTTTTTCCTTCTTCAACCGTTTCTTCTGTTTCTCCAGCTTCCTAGTAATCTCAGCAGCCACTTCCTCTGCCTGAATCGTGGCCTCCTTCATGACCTCCAGATTCTTTCGTGGAATCTCTCCAGTTTCACATAAGGATATCCACTCCTCAACTTGTTCTTGAAGCTTCTCCCCAAATACACTTTGGGGCACCTCATGGAAGCAATCAATTCGTGAAGCAATACTGCAGTTGTTTGCCAGGTATCAGGAGATACGGCCTTTGTTTTTGTCAGCTGCTCAGCCAATGAAAGTGGAGTGGAAAATGAGTCCATATTTTGGGGTGTTACCCTTGGTCTTCAGGGCTCTGGAAACTCAGTCCCTTAAAAGGGTAATTTTGAGCTGAAGGTAATAGAGAACAGATCGATGCAGGAAAAAGTCTGTGTCCTCCCCCTTTCTGCCTAAAGGCAGGGTATAAATTTCCCCTTGTAAAGGTGTTCCCCCTCCTCTTTCTCATTCCAGGAAGAGGAAAACCATAAGAAATATTCGTTACCCCATAGACTTCTCAAGAGTGACTCTGCACAACAGTCCTTACTAAAATAACGCTTATCTTTCATTGGTTTTCCCCATATATTTACCTTCCCAACTCTTACCACCCCTAGACGCAAAAATATCTTTTCCTTTGTCTTGTTGCTTCTCCACAATTTATTGCCCTTTGTTAAGATGGTATAAGCCCCAAATTCTAACCATCCCTTTGTTACTCATCATTGAGTTCTCCCACATGTTTGCAAATCTGGGGTTCTTTCTCTGTTAATCTGTGTTTTGTCAATTTAATTTGCAGGACCCCAGATACTGAACCTAAGAACATAAAGTAAAAGGTTTTTCCCTCTCCTACAACTACATTAAAAATAAGAAGTTTTGTTTATCAAAATATACCATTAAAAAAAAAAGACAGCCATAAACTGGAAAAAGATATTTGTAACATAATCAACTTAGAATTGTAACACAGAATATGTAATGAATTCTTACAAATTCAGAAGAAAAGGAGAAACTGCCTGTTTTCATTTCCTAGGGCTGTGGTAACAAATTACCACAAATTGAGATTTAAAATAATGGCTTATTCTCTCCCAGTTCAGGAGGCCAGAGGTCTGAAATCAAGTTGTCACAGAGTCAGTTCCTGGCAGATGCTCTGAGGGAGAGTCTGTTCCATGCCTCCCTCTTAGCTCCTGGAGATTGCCAGCAATCCTTGATATTCTTTGGGTTGTAGCTGTGTCACTTCAATCTCTGCCTCCATCATCACCTGACCTTCTTCCCTGTATGTGTGCTCTGTGTCTCGATATTCAAATCTCCCTCTTGTTTTCTTACGAAGACACCCATTATTGAATCCAGGACCCACCTTAAACCAGTATGACCTCATCTTAACTCGATAATATCTGTAAAGACCCTGTTTCCAAAGAAGGTCTCTTTCAGAGGTACTGGGGTTTGGACTTGCACATATCTTTTGGAGGGACACAACTCGGCCCACTATGTAGTCCAATAAAAAAAAATAAAAATAAGAGGAAGTTGGGCAAAACAAATGAAGAAAAAACAAAAATGCTAATAAATAAAAAGATGCTTAAAAGCAAAATGAGATTCCATTTCACTAGATTAATAAATATTAAGAAGTGTGACAATGTAAGCTGTACTTATTAGCAAGGATACAAGCCAAAGGAAACTCTCACGCACTTCTTAGATAATCTTCGGCATAATCATTTTGGAAAATAATTTGGCTTATCTTTAAAAATTGGACATAGGCATTCTCAAAATTCCACTGCTAAATGGATACCTTCTCAGAAATTCTGGCACATGTATACGAGAATATATTTAAAAGCCTCTTCATAGGTGTGCACTTTTCATTACAGGAAAAACAAAATTAAAAAAAAAAACTAAAAAGAAGCCATAGTCTATTGACAAAGAATAAAAAATAGATTGTGGCATACTCCCACTTTGAAATGTTATTAGCAGTAAAAGAAATAGATGAACTACAGCTGCCAGCAACAAATAGGTATATTTCAGAAACCTAATGTTGAATGAAAGCACGAGTCGTAAACATGAAGTATGTTGTGACATAAAGTATGACACCATTCATGTATATTTTAAGAACAGAACTCATCAATATTGTGTAAGGAAACGCATACATGTGATTTTTTAAAATGATTTTTCAGAAAGCAAAGGAATCAAACCTAAATCAGAAGCATGGGTACGAGGGTCACTGTACTGCACAAATTCGTCAATGCCATTTCCGTTGCAGTTGATGTGAGTGATGCTTCAGATGAGTGCGCAGTGAGTTCCCAGAGTTATGCACGTCCATATATGGTGGTACTGGTGTTGACCTTCAGTGGGAAGGGCAAATAAGTAGAAAAAGCAACTGCATAGAAAAGTGGGCAAAGCATATGAACTGGCAAATTAAAGACGAGAAAATCTGAATATGAAAAGATTTCCATTCTCACTACCAAGTAGGGAAAGTTTACAATTAAAAACAAGGAACCATTTTCTATCCATGAGATTGGCAATATTTAAAAATCTGATAACATGAACTATTAGGAAGAATGGGAAAATATGACTGTTATGAGCTGTGCAACTGTAAATTAGTATAATTAGGCCATTTTTAGAAAACTTGAAGAAAAAACATACTGTGAGACTGAGGGTCCCTATGACTTTAATTAAATCTAGTTTTTAATCTTAGCTCTAGAAATCATCTCTCTCTCTTTCTCTTTCCCCTCCCTGCCCCGCCCCTTTGCTCCACAGAGACCTAGCCTTTCCCCCAGATAATCAGCAGACTGTAGGCTGGACCTGATTAATGGTCACATGGGACCTCTGGCCGGCTAAAGATAACACCTTTACCTAAGTTATGTATCAGCCCCTGAGCCCTAAGGTGGAAAAAATCCCTGGCTACTTTCCCGTGAGACTGGACACAGGGACCCTGGAGAAGACCTCAGAACTGTCCTCAAGACTTGTAGAAATTATTACTTTACCTCGCCTCCGATCAATCAGCTCCCAGCATTAACATGAACCCCTAACCCAATAATCTGTAACCTATACATCATCTCGGGGGAATTGGGTGTTTTTTTTTTTTTTAAGAGTGCAAGCTCTTTGTCTCCGAATTGGCCAATTCGCACATGAAACTACTTTTTTTCTTTCTATACTGCAAATTCCTGCTCGTGCATTTCTTTGGGCCCGTGCGCACGAGCAGGTGGACTCAAGAAAAAAAGGTGGAGTTTCAGTTGCTCTTGCTCTAGGACCCAGATATTTCTATTCTAAGCAAACACACCAGAGAAACTTCCACACAGTGATACCCCCAGAAGGGCCCATTGCTGCGATGTTTGAAAGAATATAGTTGTTCTTAGGAAGGAAACTGAAAACAAACTAAACATAATTTATATATAAATTGCATGAAAGAGCCAAAATGTATGTATAAACATGAAATGAACCCCAAAAATAGAGTGAAAAAAGTATTACTACATTATTTCTATTAAATTTTTAAAATTAATGAATATCTTATACATCTTAGATATATCTAAGATAACTAGAATTTGTTACATGTTTGTTTTGCTTGTGTGCTGGCAGGAACAATATGAAAGAGTGAGAAAAATTCAGGAAAGAGGAAAATCTAAAGAGTAAGCTCCTTGAGGTGAGAAGCAGGGATGGGGTGCAGAGTGAAGGAATAGGGCTTTGTAATGGATGGCTTTAAAAAAAAATCTTTGTTGATTAGCTAAACTCGAATTTTGGGATAGGTAAGATGAGGCAATAGAAGGGAACTCTCTTCTCCAAGTAAATTTTCTCCACTGAAACAAACAAACAAACAAGCAAACAAACAGATAAGTAGTAAGTAAATTGTAAAAATATATATAAGAAAATAAAACCCAACGAGTAACAAGTTTCAGAGTATTGAAAGTAAGGCCACTCCTCCTGCATTAAAATCAAACTCACCTACAGGCCCCAAACAAAAGTGCTGCCTGATTTCCTCGTCTCTTTGTGTACGATCAAGTATTTGAGCTAAATTAAAAGCTGAAGCCCAGAGTTGTATGCTCAGCTCTAAACCCAGTTCTGTGTTCTGTGGTCCAAAACTGTGCAGTTCCGTTGACTGAAATGGAAACCTAGTCCACTAGGTGGTCTAAACATGTGAAAACTACAGTCCTCATAATACACTATAGCAGGCACTCTGTCTAAGGAGAAGGGGAATGGGTGGTTTCTGTGAAAAAATTAAAAATCATAAGTATGTGTATACGGAGGAATAGATTGAAGAAATAAAGTGGAGTCATTATATCCAAGCTGCTGAATTACTAAAATCTAGTAGGTTGAGGTATGAGGAAATAATTCTATTCTTGTTTTAACTAACCTGGAAACTTAAACTTTGGAACTTTTCAGTCCTGAGTTAATGCCTGGATATACATCAAACTTCCAGATAACCCTCTGATTACCCCCTGAAGGACTAAGGAAAGAATGTTCATGTATCCATACCACCTGACATTCATTATCCAAACCACCTGACATTAATAACTACGAGACCACTGATCATCAAGAGCAGCAGTCCCCAACTCTGGGCCACAGACCAGTATCCCTAGCTAGCTAGGAACCTGGCTGCACAGCAGGAGGTGAGCAGCAGAGGAGGGAGCGAAGCTTCATCTGTATTTGTAACCACTTCCCAGCACTAGCAACACCACCTCAGCTCCACCTCAGATCATCAGGGATTAGATTCTCATAGGAGCACCAGTCCCTATTGCCAAAAAGGTTGGGAACCGCTGATCTAGAGAATTACCATCACAGACCAATCTAGGGGCTAAGAATGCAGAACTGATTCTTTTCAAGAATGTACTTTTTACTATAAGAACTCTTTACTTTTCTTTCTTCTTCAGAACACTCTGGGTATGGCCTAATTGTATTTCCAGTTTGCAAATTCTAAGACCTTTGAATAAATTTTTATCATTTATTTTCAGGCAAAAGCTTCTGATTCATTTATTCTCATTGACAACACACACACACACACACACACACACACACACACAAAGAACTTGTTAATCTCACAGCAGTTTTTTATACTAATTATTATTCTTAAATTAAAAATTAATTTGATTCATCTAATGAAACATCTTTTTAAGTGCCAGTGACTAAGTTGATTCTATATGATCCAATATCACTGTATTATCTCCTTCCATAATCATATGACAATATCATTTTATAATAATACCAATTAACCTGTTAAAGATTTCACAAGATATCTGTAAACTTTTACAAACGATTTAAACTAGTAAATGCAACTGTCTATCGCCTATATAAAATGACAAAAGGATAAACTGAATTAATATAAAATTTGAAATTGTATTACTTCAGCACTTGAAAATATTTGTAATTGCTTTTTCTTATTGCACAAATCCAGTGAAGTAGCCATTCTATGAAGCAATGAGGAAGCAGTAAAATCAAAGTGTGTAGGACAGGAAAGGGAAGGGAGGATGTTCTGAAGAGAAGGGGAAAAATGACAGTTTCTAGTTGAACAGAAGATGTATCCCCAGGAACATGTATCCCCAAACATGAAACTTCGTGAAATAGGTTCTCCCTTGGAAGTTTTTCAATTTCCGGTTCATCTTTTTACTTTTTTTGTTTTATGCCATCTAATCACTACTGCCTGACCAGTAAGCTAGACGACTATGACTGAGTTGATCTTTTAATCGCCTTATTCTTGAAAAGATGTTCTGAATTTTCCTTATATTGTCATTAAATTCCAGTACGTGTGTACATTTTCCTGGAAACAACGTCTATAACTCTCAAAGATGTTCAAAAGGGTTGGTGGCCCCAAATCCAAGACCCACTGCAGTAACATAAGCTCTCTTCAGCCACGTGGAACCAGGCTGCGCTGGCTTCCGCCCTGGGCTCAGTCAGAGGCCGAGGTGTCCATGGCCAGCCCTCCCCGCGCAGTCCTCCGAGGCCGGCTTCCAGCAGGGGTCGCTGCGTCACCGCCGCCGCGCGCGTGCGCCCGGCCCGGCCCGCTCTCGCCGCGCCGGCGCCGACGGAAAAGGCGGGGCATGAGCAGGGCGGGGCCTGGAGGCCGGAGGTCAGTGCGGCTGCTGGGAGGAAGGGAGGGGGGAGGAGCGGCATTGACGTACAGGTAACTGTGCCCCTACGGGCGTGCCGCGCCCGGGCTCGTGCCCCCTCTCTATTGCTTCACCGCGCGCGCTTAAGCGATAGGGGCGCGGCAAGCGCCTCTGCCCCTCCTGAGCCTCTGCCAGGCCTCCGCGTGAGTTTTCCGCGCCCTGCCCGGGCAAGGCCAGTCTCCGGACGTCCCCAGTACCCGGGAACTGTCGGGGCTTTGAGAACGTGGCCGGCCGAGGCTGTCCGTCCCGGGCCTGGCACCTACTGCGGGTTCCAGACGCAGACTGGGAGCTCGAGGACGCAGGTGTCCAGTTTCCCTTGACCTTGAGGACCAGGAAGGTGCGCACCCCGCAGGGGTGGGGAGGGAGCGAGGGGAACCCGACCCCGTCTCAGCAGTCACTCCGCCCCTCAGGTCACCAGGAGAAGGGAGGATTTTTAGTTGCAGTAGACTTGCAATTACTTAGATCAGGCTCTCCTTATGGTGCAGTGAACAAGCTCAGGAACGTGGACTGATTTCCACAGGTCACGGACAGCGTTGCCTCTTACAGCCTTCGGTTAGTTCACAGATTTTATATCTCTTCTGAAGATCTTACCCGAAACCGCCGTCAGGCTTCCTGCAACGATCATCCTACTGCTCACGTCCACACTGTTGCCAAGGAACTTTTAAAATGCACTCCTAGAGGGGTCGCTTTCCTACTTGATATATATCTTTCTGTGACTCACAGATTCTCTGGGTGAAGTCCAAACTTTGATATGCAAGGCCTTTGGAGATCAAGCTTCTTGCTCATCAGTCCAACCCTGCCTTTTTTTTTTTCTGGGTCATTTTAATGCTCCAGTTCTGATCTTTCATTCCATAGTAATTAAGCACTTACCATGTGCTGGGCACTATTCTGGGCACTTGGATTCAGCAGAGGAAAAAAATACAGGTGAAAAATCCCTACCCTAGCGGAGTTTATGTTCTAGTAGGGAAGACAGGCCAAAAAAAAAAAAAAAAAACCATTAGTAAATTATATGATAGCAAGTAGTAAATGCTCTACAGGGCAGCAGTCCCCAGCCTTTGGCACCAGGGACTGGTGCCCGTATTAGAAGCTAATGCCTGATGATTTGTGGTGGAGCTAAGGCAATGATGCTGGTGATTCTAGCTCTGGGAACTGGCCGCAAATTCAGTTGAAGCTTTCCTCACTCCTGTCTGCTACTCACCTGCTGTTCACCTCCTGCTGTGCGGCCTGGGTTCCTATCCTAACTGGCCACAGCCCAGTCCTGGCCCTTGGCCCAGGAGTTGGGGACCCCTGCTATAGGGGAAGAAAGTAAAGCAGAGTAAGGGGAGATTGGGAAGGCAAGATGCCTATTAAATAGTTGGAATGAGTAGATCTCTGAAGTGAAGATGAATTACCTGTGCAGATATCTAGGGTAAGAATGTTCTAGTGCAGCTGAAACACAAGACTCTACCCAGAAATGTGCCTGCTGTGTATGAGGAACGACATCAGGAAGGAGCTGAGTGAGTGCTCAAGGTTTAGAGAGGCAGGAGATGAGGTCAGAGAGGAAGTAGAGGGGTCAGACCACAGAGAGCCTGTAGGCTAGGGTAGGGATTTTGCTTTTCTCAGCGCTTTTCTAGGGTTTTGAGGAAAGGAGCAACATGGTATAAATTACTTTTTACAAGAATCACTCTGACCATTCTATGGAGAGCCCTCTAACAGAGCCTGCATAGTAACCCTGGTGACAGATGATGGTGGCCTGAATCTAGTTAAACAGTAGAAGTGATAGTATACTGGACATGTTTTGAAGATAAGTCAACATGACTTTCTGACATAATGCATATGGGTAATGAGGGAAAGGGCAAAGTCAAGAATGACTGGAAGCTTTTGTTCTCAACAAATAGAAGGGTAGAGTTACCATCAACTGAAGTGAGGAAGGCTGCAGATAAAACAGGTTTGGGACTGGGGATATACCAGGAGTTTGTTTTTGGACCAGTTTTTGAGGTGCCTGTTATGTACTCAAATGGAGATATCTAATAGGCAGTTGGATATTGCGTCGGGTCCTCAAGGCCACTTAGGTTCATTGATTCACTAGGAAGACTCAACAGGACTCAGCTATGAGTTACAGCTATGATCTAATACAGCAGAAGAATACGAAGCACCATCAGCAGGGGAGTAGATGCATGGGACAAAGTCTGGAGGAAACCATGAGCAATCTTCCAAACCAAGAGTCCTCCCAGTGGAATTACACAGGACATGCTTAATTTCTCCAACAAATTGTGACAACATACGTGAAATGTCTATCAGGAAAGCTCATTAGAGACTCGGGACCCAGGGTTTTTACTGGGATTTAGTCACATAGGTCCCCTCTACCAAATTGTACCAAAATTCCAGACTCTCAAAAGGAAAGCAGGTGTTCAGCATAAATAAAATTGTATAAACAGTTTAGGCACAGTGAGCCACTCCTATCAGTTTCAGGAATGGGGAGAACCCTGAAATCCAAGTTTCCAGACACCAGCCAAGGGCCATCTTGCAAGTAGGCCTTTCTAAGGATAACGGTCTAGGGCCTGCTATATTAAGCCTTTTCTGCACAGATACACAAGTCTGAAATTTGGAAGAAAGGTCTACAATGGAGATATAGATTAGGGAGTAGTTGGACATACAGGTGGTATTTAAAGCCACAAAAATGTACATTGTTTTGATATGCTTTTGTCAAAACTGAAAGATTGAGCTGGATGAAGCGAATGTAGAAGAGAAGAGGATCGGAGACTGAGCCTGGTGTCCTCTAACATTAAGATGTCAGGGAGAAGAGAAGGAGGCTGCAAAGGAGTTTTGAGAAGCAGCAGTGGATGTGGTAGGTAAACCAAGAGTGAGGTGTTCTGGAAGCCAGGTGGAAAGAGGACAGTGATTAGCTGTTTCAAATGCTCCTGAGAAGTCAAACAAGATGGAGACTAACGAGTGACCTTTTGGATTTAGAAACTGAGAGGCAGTGATCGTATAGACAATTCTTAAGGAATTTTGTTGTAAAGAGGAGTGAGAAAGGTAGTGGCTGGGGGTAGTGGGGTTAAGAGAAGGTCTATTGGTTGGTTGGCTTTTGAATAAGAAGTAACATCATGCTGATGGAAATGGTCCATTGGAAAGCAAAAAGTTACTGTTGTAACTTGCTGTTTCCCCAAAGCTCAGTTGCAGACCACCTTTGCTATCTGAACTCGCCTCAGGCATCCCTGCTCTGGGCTCCAGGCTATGCAGGATCCAACCTCTACTGGACCTCAGCTTTCAGTTACATTCTCTGACAGCCAGTTTACTTGCCCACATCCCACTTAAATGGCAGTTCTTTGAGGACAAGGACTGTGTTTTATACCTAACCTAGCTGGCCAATTGGCATATACAGGCAAATGAGTGAAAGTGGAGGTGGATGTAGTAATAAGTAGGATGCTCGTTCATTAAAAATGAATCTACAAGTATTCACTGGTTTTTGTATGCGCTGAGCAGATTGGGGATGGGAGTAAGGATCGGGGCACAATTCCTTGTCACTACGCATAGAGTTTGAAAGATAAGAATAGTCAGAAGATACACAGCACTGGTACAACATAAGTTTGGAAAGGGACATGGTGAATGTAGGCAGGGAAGAGTGGAGGAAGATGGTGGCTCTTGAGTGGAGCCTGGAAGAGGGGAGGCCATGCTAAAAGGACAGAAACTTTTTTTCTTTCAGTAATACAGTCTTTTTTCAAATGCAATATAAGGAATCCCAGTATTCACCAACACTGCTACTCTGGTGGAAGAGGGGTTGGGGCCTGATTAGCCCTCCCGTGTGGCACTCCCGCTTTTCTGCCGTTTCAGAGCTCTGAGGCAGGACCTGGGTTCTCAGACCCCACCCCTGTGGCCCTCGCTGTCCACTGCTAACATCTACAAGTGGTCATCTCCAGCAAAAATTAGTGTGTTTTCTCAGTTTTATGTTCATAAGTTTTATCTAAACTTCCATCTTTTACCAATGTTTGCTTGTTGGAGAGTAAAGCAGATCAGAAAGAGAGGGAGTAGCTAATATATACAGAGGTAATGGCTTGGCTTCACCTTTTGGTTATGTTCTGTGAATGTAATTTTAAACAGTTATTTCGTGCTAGTAAATGTTTCCTAGTGTAGGTAAATATAACTATTTGTGATGTATGCAGACAGTATTGTCAAATCCAGGCATTTCTCACAGGAGACAATAGGATGGTAAAAAGTCAGGACTTCGGGGTGGAGGGTGTTGGGATACGTAGGAGTCCAAGCACTGACATTGAGACAGGACTTCTCTCTGCTGGATCTCTCTTAGGATTTCTTCTAAATAGGGTGACATTTCCTCCCACTCCTCTACTCCTGAAACGCTCCACTCTGGTATTTCAGTTGATGTAGCAGAAAGAGCAATGGACTTGGAGTCAGAAGAATGGTGGGCAGTTTAGCATGGAGCCCGGGAGCCTAGGTTTGAATCCACTAGTATCTGTGTGACCCTGTAATTGAGATGGTCTTGTTGAAAGGAATAAATGAGTTAATATGTAGACCAGTGCCTACATACCAGACCCGTAGTAATCGATGAGTGTTAAAAAGACTTGGCACTGGAATCCTGGCTGGATCGCTTACTAGCTGTATGATTTAGCCACTTGTTCAAGTGTCATTTGAACTCATCTGTAAAAGGAGGGGCCTGCACAGAGCTATCCCTTAGAGGCTGCCCTTACCATCTCTGCAGACAGGCACACGTGCTCCAGGAGCATTGTTAATTAGGGTGGGACATGCAGCCAGGTCTTGAGCTCCACGGCGTACGTACGGTCTTTGGAATTATAGCAGATAGCAAAACTAACTTGCTGAAGTCAGACCAGTGTTTCTAAACTCTTTTTAAAATTGTGATCCACAGTAAATACGTTTTGCATGGTGACCCACTGTATGTCTACATTCATATGTATGTGAGTAATTGTAACAAAAATTCCATGAAGGAGTATTTACTCTTACTGCATGTGATGCACTACCATATTTTTTATACCCTTCAGTTCTAGTTCTTAAAAAGTAAAAATTTTAACAATGGCTCATTATTAAATGACCCGTAGTTTGAAAAACACTGACCTAAAAATTAATTCATCATTATTGCCGATCTTTATCTTCTTCATTAGATGAGCATCTTATATAAACTGTTCTGATCTAGGCCCAATAGCAGATGGTGATTTCAGCCATGGCTCTCTTGGCCCATAACTGACGTTACCTGGATAAATTCTAGTGCATATAGAACTTAGGCCTAACACAGAATTACTGAAGCTGATGATAGAGAGCTCTGGCCACCTATGGTTAACTTTCTTGAGTGTTATGGGTAGGTAGGAAGGTATGAGAGGCTCTGCTTTTGAGTGAATTATTTTTCTTAAAATTTTACACTGTGAAGAATAGATGCCAAAAATGTTAACAGTGGTTATCAGAGTGGATTATGAGTGATTTAAATTTTCTTCATATTTTTACAAATTTCCTACCATGAAAATATATTTATATATCATCATTGAAATCTTTCCCTTAAAAAATTATATTACTACTAAAAAAATCCTTGGTAACATAAAAGATAAAAAAATACCTTACTTGACAAAATAAAAAGTAGTCCACTATTAGGTAACTTTAAAAATTTTCTTTTGATTATAGTGATCCATGGGAACTACTGAAATAAACTGTTTTCTCCTTTATCCCTGGTTATATAAAATTTAAAGTTCTTCCTATGAATGATTATTATTCTGTATTATATTAGACTATACAAAATAACATTTCTCTTTAAGGTGCTTAAAGTAGTTTCTAGTCACCATTTTAGAGTACTCTATGGATTTCATAGCATTTAAAAATTATTTCAAATTACAGTTATGTTGAAAACAGTCCTTAAATTGAACCTGCTTTATTTCTCATTTAAGACTCACAGTGGAGTCCTAAGAGCAATGAGATACAGAATTAAGCCTGTGTAGACTGCCTTATTCATGCCAACAAAAATGTGGTCCAAAATGTTAAATACAACTTGGAAGTAGCTAGCTATGTGCTATTGAGTGGGCTTACATATATTTGCTGTTAGCTTTATGAAGAATGGAAAGTAGGTAGGAAAAATCATGCAAATAGTTATCAAATCAGCCTGAAAATATAGCCTTGGCACAAAGGAAAGCCTTTTCACATTACTAAATCATGGTCTTAAAATCAACTTGATGTACTCGGGAAGGTCTGCCATCATCATAAGATGGGTTCTACTGCCTTTGAGGTAGTGTAGGAATTCATTACTCTTTGGCATGTCAGCATCTCAGTACAGTTACCTAGTTTGTGGGTCTCCAGGCCCTTTTCTTTTCTGCTAGCTAGCCAGTGCCTCTGTTAAACAGTGGGAAGGTGTAAAAGGAGGTAAAGTGCATATCTGTCCCATTTGTTCATTCCTAGCTCTGATTTGGTGGGGTTGGAGGCTGAAATAAAGTTTAGAGATTCACTCTGGGTTTTGAGGTCTTCCTTCCTTGGCAAAATGAATATTGTAAAGATGTAACATACGTCAGTAAATAGTCTTTCTCTCCATGAGATTAAAAAAAAAAAGTCGCAAAGTATTTTTAGTGTATTTCAGTGGCAATCAGTATCCAAGCTAATTTGGGGGTTAGAAAGAGGAGAACCAGTGTTTTCATACATATTACTATCTAGTTCCACCCTCATGACCACCCTATGAGGTAAGCACGTTAATTACAGCCTGAAGTTTACTATGGTACAGTGCATGGCCCTTGGTACATGCAGAATGCAGACCAATATGGCCTTTTGTAGGGGAGCTTAAGAACAGTAGTAGGTGTAAAGTATTCATGGTGTGTATGGTTTCTGTTGTGAGAATGCCAGGACACTGCACTTATGAAACAAAACAATTACTGTGTTTCAGCACCATGGCTATGACTAGTGTCAGATTGCCCTCCAGTGTTTTACGAAAGCCGGATACCTGGATTGGACTCTGGGGAGTGCTGCAAAGGACACCTTCACGCAAACTCTGTGCTTCCTGGAATCGATACTTATATTTTTCTAGTACCAAGTTAAATGCATCAAATTATAAAACTCTGTTCCATAACATTTTCTCACTGAGACTCCCAGGGCTTTTAATATCTCCAGAATACATTTTTCCCTTTTCTGTAAGACTCAAAAGTAATGTTAGCTCTAAAAAATCCACTAAAAAGACTCTGCAGAAAGTCGAAGATGAAGAGGACTCTGATGAAGAGAGTGATCACAATGAGATGAGTGAGCAGGAAGAGGAGCTCAAGGATGACCCTAGTGTGGTCAAAGACTATAAAGACCTGGAAAAAGTAGTGCAATCTTTTCGGTATGATGTCATCCTGAAGACTGGCCTAGATGTCGGAAGAAAGTAAGTATGATGTGCATTTTATTACAAAATCACATGTCTTCTTATTCGTCATTTTAATGCAGTATTGTCAGTCACTCAGCCCATATTATGTGAAGGGTAGCTATATATATGAGAGGGTCTTATACAAAACCTGTTTCAATTATTTCATTCTATAGATGAGAAAACTGATTCCCAAAGAAGTCAAGTGACTGCCTGCGTGCAGTCTGCACACAATGATTGCTAAAGGAATGAATGAACCATGAGGGTAATTAGTCTTATATCATTAGTCTAGCAGAAAGAGAATGAGAATATTAAAGAAATCTTGAACCTTATGTGCCATATTTTCTTGATTCTAAAACTCAAAAGTAAGACTGTAAGATAAACTATTGATCTAATAATAGCTTTGAGGGAAAAGGAAATACCATGTTAAATGTGTGTGGCAAACATAAAACACACTGGGTTTCACAAATGCCACAGTGTGAAAAGGTACCTCTGAGAATCAACGGAAGCAATACAACAGGGTGGCTGAGAATGCAGGCTCTGCAGCCAGACTACTGGGGTTTCAATCCTGGTTCTGTGTATGACCTTGGGCAAGTTACTTAAATTCCCTGGGCTTCAGTTTCCTTATCTGTTAGATGGGGATAATAGAACCCACTCTAGAAGCTAGTTGGTAAGATTGAATGAGTATTTCTCCATGTATCTAAAGCATTTATAGCAGTGCCTGGCACATAGTAGGTACTCATCATATGTTATGTTGATGAAAATACTATGTGTGTTCATATATAGTACATAGAGATATTAAGTGTAACTTTCAAGATTAATATTCTCATTCTCTCTCTGCTAGACTAATTATAAGATTAGTGACCCTCATTGTTCATTCATTCCTTTAGTAATCATTGTATGCATTCTGCATGCAAGGTAAGAATTATGGTATGAATGATAAAGTCAGAAAGATTTTCTTGTGTAACTTGTACCTTTATGCCTAATTTAATGGCATAGTTTAGTTTTTTAATCTTTGAAGCTTAAGGACTCATAAAGGTGACTCTGAGCCCATAGGCACCCTGATCGGATTTGTTAAATATCTTCCAGCAAACTCATAAAGGGGCCTCTTCCTTCCCAGAGTAGTAGCTGCTGCTGCTGTTACTAAGCAGACCCCAAATGTCAGTCACCTAGAGTCAGAGCCTGAAGAGGAAAGGGCACTGATTTTTGTCCACACCCTCCCCTGGTCTAGTTGCCCCAGTGATTAAATTCATAGAGATCAGCAGCCTCTGGATTGGAGTTTCCCCAACATCAGTGCAGACTAATAGAGGATTTCTTAATGGCCTAACCATATGTGTGGTGTCTGGCTTTTCTCTCAGAGCAGGTGTGTGAGGGGAAAGGGGTGCCCACCCCCTAGTCTGTCATGAATCACAGGAGTTACCACCTAGCAGACAGTTGCTGCACAAGGAGTCAGCTGAAGGACCCTGGGCCCTGTCATGAATGAGGGATATGCACATGCTGAACCTTCTGGGAAAGCCCTATCAGAGGACTGACTACCTGCCAGATAGTACTAGCAAATATTTGCAGCAGGTCAGCATCTATTCAGGTCTCCCTCTTGTAGATATATATGGAATCAGTTGACTCTCACTTTCCTAGCAACCAGAATGGAGTTTATGGTGAGGTTGGTCGCTGTCAGAGTAAGCTCTAATGGCAGATGTTTTTCTCACACTTGTATAATTGTTTTAAATATATTTCTTATTTTAAAGCACTTTGATTTTTTTTTCTTTAAAGCAAAGTGGAAGATGCATTCTATAAAGGTGAACTCAGGCTGAATGGGGAAAAATTATGGAAGAAAAGCAGAACGGTGAGATATTACGATATCCAGATATTTTTCCCCCAATTTCTCCTTGGGCTTCTTACTTGGGTTGTCCTTTTGTCTTTCTTAGGTCTCCCTAAGGCCTGGTCACGCTAGTGAGAATTACTAGCCAGCTTTAGTCACACAACCCACTTGCTCTTTTGCCGCCATTATGACTTTGAAATGAAGCTTCCTTCCCCTTTTAAAAAAAATTTAAGACAAGCCGCTATCAGAATTGGAAGTTAAATCTACTAATTAAACTTCCAAGTTATTAATGTTAGCCCCCATGAAGTAATAATAATTAGGCTAAAAAATAAACATTTGATCCATGTAGACATTTCTTTGGCCTACTGTTGCCTGAGCAAATGTGTGATTTTTTAGTTCAGCAGTACACCCCTCCCCCCGACACCCGCTGGATACACTGTTCTGTGTGCAAGACAGTTATCAAAAAAAGGTTCCATGTTTTCTGACAGTGCCATATCAATATGACTATTAAGAAAAGAAGTCACTTTTAGCATTATAAGAAAATGTATTTCTAGTATCCAGTGTTGTTACAGTAAATCATATATCTAAAAAGTATGTTATACGTGTTTTTGTAAAAATAAATTCCATAAATACATCTAGAAATAAAATATTAACATTTCTAGTATTTATTTTTGAGTAGGACATTATGGATATTTTCTTCATGCTTTTTATTTTCTGAATTTTTCATGAGTCTGTATCACTTTCATAATTGGAAAAAATAGTAATGTTAGTAAAAGTTAATAAAACATAAAAGTGTTAGTACAGACACCCTTTGAAAAGTGTGGAAGACACAGACCTGTGAGGCATTGGTAGACATAATCTCTTAGTGTCCAGGAAACAAATGTTCCAGGGAAGTTAGACACAATTTTGGAGGATTTTTTTATTTTAGCTTCTTTCATTTCAAAACACCCCTGGAATTGGAGGACCTGAGCTGTATCCTGTTGCCCTGGGACACGGGAGGGTGTGAGCCATTGGCCATGGACCTGGGTGAGCGCTGAGGTTTTCTTCAGAGTCCTTTCTCCTGGGAACAGACAGGTTCTTGCGGCTAAGGGGACAGGAGAGAGAACTCCCCAGTGCTTGTGTCAGCTGCCAAATCACAAGGCCCACGATCCCTCTGATGGCACCTGACCCGGCAGGTTCAGACGTCAGGTTTCAGTCATTGTTTGGTGAGCTGCAGGATATCAGGCACTCCAGGGACTTCTCGTCCCTTGATTGCTTTTTCGTGGCTGTAGCCCAGCCCCCTTCTCTCCAGCTGCAATGTTCAAAGGGCAAGACCTGTTCTTGGTGCAAGATACCTCTGTGCCAGGGCCTCATTTACAAATACCACAAGTCTATTTTTCTCCCTCTGCTTTGAGATATTGTTAACTACAACCTAATTGCTGCTGCTTCATTCTGCCTCGAGTGTTCTCTTGTTTCGGCTGCCTACCAGATTTCTCCTGAGGGTCAGCAAAGGAAAAGGCCAGTGTTAACACTCAGCTGCCTTGTTACTAGGAGGCCTGGTAGCCATAGTAACTGCAGCTAAGGGGATTTGAAATGTAGATATTTGGAACAGCCCCTAATCCCAGCCAGTTTTGCTTTGTGTCTGCTGTGCTGTCTCCCACATTAGGAAGGACAGCATCTTGCAGGAATAAAGAATCCCTCCCCTTCCATGGCCTGCTCTGTGGGGCCTGTGCCTGGCTGCTGTCCCTGAAGAGTCATGCTTGTCTGATGCTGCAGCTCTAACACTGGCCGCCTACAGCTGAGGAAAGCTTTTCTGTGAGCTGCAAACCAGGTGGAGCCCAGAGTGTTGTAGGTGCTGGGTAACTGTGCACTGAACAGAGAGCGTGTGGAACCCAGGTATGGGGATTGAAGCCTTCCTAAAGTCACCTCTCCCTGGGATTGGTTGGGTGAAGGAGAAACATTCCTTCCCTTTACTCTGCCCTAGAGCTGCTGAAGGGATCTGCTCTTCAGGTCCAGGTTAGCCTGCTCCTCTGTTAAGGAGCTGACATCACACATCTGTGAAAGGGAACACAAGAAGGGTTACCTTTTCTCTCTGTCTTTTTTAAAATAAATTTTATATCATGTTCATATATTATTAAAAATGAATTTTAATGAAACAAAGAAAGTTATAGCAAAAAAGTAAAGCAAACCTTATGTTTTTGGACATTGATTTTAAATGTCCACACAGTTGAACCCATGTGGTCTTTTTTTTTTTAATTGAACCCAGCAGAAGTTTTGGAGGACAAACCCCCTAGATGATGCCCAAGACAGTCCATCCTTCAGACTCTGGGGGGGGGGTCCTCGTGCCTAGCTGTGAACCTTTCTGCTTCTCAGGAGAAAATGGTTTAAAATCGGCCCCTGCAAGTTTTATACCCAGCCACTCTGGGCTGCCTGGATTGACCAGAATGGTGTTGTGGCAAGCAGGTGTGCAGTCCCGTGTTGTAGACTGAGTAGTAGGCCTGCAGAGGCCCCGCGTGAGTAGGAGAACAGATGTGGGCTTGTGGTGGTGAGGTACAGATATTCCGAGAGTGTGAAGTTATGACTGCCTCAGAAAGCATTCATTGGAAAATAAAAGTCAGCATATGGCACCATGTTTCTTAAACACGATCCCTCTAGTAGGCTTTTAAGTGGTCACGTGTGCCACCTTAGAGTCCATGGCCCACACATCCCTCTGCCCCTTGGAAGGGGAATGAGCAGTATGAGATGGCCCCTGGCCATCCCTGGCTTGTGTTCTAGTAGAAGAAGCATATGGCATCTGGGTCAGTTTAGCCTCTTCCTGAGTTACTGGGCAGATGCCCTGGGATCCTGAATTGCCAAGACCAGGTAGGTGTTGGTTGTGGGCTGTCAGCTCCTCGGCAACTATGCCATGACTGCCTCAGGACAAGCCCTGCACTAGCTCAACCCAAAGCTCCCATCTGGGCAGAATGGGTTTGCCCTCAGCTCTTTGAACCCACTGAATTGGCATCCAAAATTGACGCTTTTCTCAGCGACTTTCCATCTTCGTTAGTTGAGTCTTGTCTTTTTTTTTTTTTTTTAAGTATAGTTGGTATACAGTATTGTATTAGTTTCAGGTATATAATAATTCGATGTTTTTACACCTTACAGTGTGATCGCCCCACTAATTCTAGTAATCAACTGTCACCATGCAAACTTATCACAATATTATTGACTATACTCCACCTTTTCACCCATCCCCCTACCCTCCTCCCCTGAGGCAATGATCCCTTTGGTCTCTGTTTCCTGTCTCTGTTCTTGACGATGTTGCATCATTGGGGCTAGCCAGGGCTAGAAAAGCAGTTTTCTTTTTTACTTCCATTTCTCTAAGAAATACAGATGACCACTGTTCCACAGTGACTAGTGCCCAATTATGTAGCTCATCTAGATGAAATCAATGAAAAGTCTTATATGGAAATTGTCTTCTCAGTACATGTAGTATACTGTGCCCCACTTTATCTTTTGCCATGTTACCAAAATAAATGCCTCCATTCAGGTGTTTACTTAAGTCACCCAATAGAGGTGAATATTTGAGCCACACCAGACAGAGATGGTTCACAAGCTGCCAGTTGTCTAGGTCTGAAGGAAGGACACGCTGGTATCGAGCGCAGTGGGGTTTGAGGCACCTCTGAGGCCCTAGGGATAAGTGACTATCACAAAGGAGTCAGGACCTTTTCTCACCTGCCCTTGGGTGATGATGATCACCTGGTGAAATCTGGAATCAGGGATGTTTGTATTGGCATGCATTTCCCAAGATGTAATAAAGGCTCAGTTTTCTTTTAATTTTCAGGTGAAAGTGGGAGATACCTTGGATCTTTTAATTGGAGAAGATAAAGAAGCAGAAACAGAGACAGTGATGCGGATTCTCCTGAAAAAAGTCTTTGAAGAGAAGACCGAAAGTGAAAAATACAGAGTGGTGTTACGGAGGTGGAAAAAGTTAAAATTGCCTAAAAAGAGTGCGCTTAAATAAATGGATTGCTTTTTAGTGATAAAGCTACTTTCTAGTGGTAGTCGGGAAGGAGCTAGCTTAAAAAGCAGACATTTTCTTAAAATAAAGTTCTCTTACCATTTGTGGAATCTGAGCCATTTTGTGGAAATCAGGATCCATATCTTGGAGATAGCAACATTGGCCGGGATTTCCCTCCTGCCCTTGATTTGTGCTTATTTTGACCTCATGAACATAAGTGAGATGTGTGCTGAATGAACTAAGCCCAGGGAAGTTGTTAGTGACTGGCCTGCTGGTTCCCACATTAACTGCGTCAAGAGGTAGTGTAAAATAAACTGGCCTTATTAGTGTCTTTATTTCACTTTTATACCTGTCGGCCAGCTGCCCTTGGTTCAGGCTTTTTAAGGCAAAGCTAAGCAAAGTCAAAGTCTCACTTTATCGCCTTAGGGAAGAGCATTAGGAGAGATCCCTTTCCCCACAGGCCTTTCTGAATTATCAGCAAGTTGGCCTCGGTTCCCTTCAGTTTGTCTTCACAAGCCTGGATAAGTATCTTCCAACTAATTCCAAATGGGCTAGTTAGAGCTCATTTAAAATCAGTTGTTTAGGGTAGGGGTTGATAAGCTAAGGCAGCCAGAGGTCTTGTGCATGACACTCAAGAATAGATTTTACATTTTTAAAGCGTTGTTTAAAAAAAGAAAGGAATATATGACAGACTCTGTGGCCCACAGAGCCTGAAATATTTGCAATCTGGCCCTTTACAGAAAAAATGTGACGCATTTTAATTTTCAGGTGAAAGAAAATACACAGATCTTACTAATGAAGCAAATAATCAGAGACCAATTCTAATTCTCAAGGAGGTTATAAAAGGGACAAAGCCTTAAAAAAAGAGTAGTATTAGAAGTAGTAGTAGTAGTATTGTACATTCCTAGGCGTTACTTTCTAGCATTGGAAGGATCAGCTCAAATAGACTTATTAGATGTGTCATGCCAAAAAGACTGGCTGTTTCTGGCTCCTTTTATTTGCCTTCTAGGAATTCTTGAGAATTCAAGGTAACTAACAGTGAGTGAAGGGACACTTCTATAGCCCAAAGCAGTGGGATGTTTGGGCCCACAAGTCTGGAAGACTTACCAGCTCAGATTTCAGAAGACTAAGGAAAATCAATTTTTATTTGAAAGCTTAAATAAGCTCTCAGGAAGAAATGATATATACTATGCACTATAACAGGAAAGGTTTCTATTTTATCACTTACTAATTGGGCTTTAATGAGTCAACAGTAAAAATAGATACATTTAATTACAATATGTTATGAATTATAATTTGGGAGATTTATGAATTTCCATACTTATTTCCTTCACCTCTGTCCTTTTCTCATTCTCCCTCTTTCTCTCTTTTCTTCCCTCCTATCTTCTCTCTCTCTCTCTCTCTCTTCTCTCTCTCTTTGGAAAATAATAGGAAGCCCAAAAGGTCTTGGATGGTAAGGGGCAGCCTGATCTAGTAATGTTTTAGGCTCAGTCTTGCCATAATGATTTGGATTACCTTGATCATAATTTGACCTTAACCTCTCTGAGCTTCAGCTTCCTTATTAGATGGAGACCAGGATACCAATTGCTTTACCTTGTCCTGTCTTCAGAAGTTAAAATGTGTTGTATGAGGCAAGATGAACTGATGGCAGCTAGAGAGCAGGAAGAGCTATTTGGAAGGCTTTTTGAAACAGTATTGGTAATTAGTACCTAACTTAGCTGCTTATCAGGATTTGACCCATTAGAGACTTCTCTTTTTTTTAAAAAAAATCAAACAGAAAACATCTGATGATGGACAATTGTTTTGGTCCAAGCACATGGCAAAAACTGATCTTTCTCTAGTCTATCTACAGTGCAAGGGACTTGGAACATATTTATGAAACTAACAGAACAGGAGCAGAAACTAAAGCAATTCATAAAGAATTATAGAATTTATAGCCCACTCATTACTCGACTGAAATGATAGCTTGCCATCCTGGCAAGACTTCCTCATTGAAAATGTGACCAACGTGATGACAAGATAAAGGTTTGATGTTTCTAATGCAGAGGTTCTCGACCAGGGGTAATTTTGCAGCTCAGGGACATTTGGCAATGTCTGGAGATATTTTTAGTCGTTACAAGTAAGGGAGTTGTACGGGCATTGAATGGGTAGAGACCCAGTGACACTGTGAAATGTCCTACAGTGCACAGATAGCACCCACAACAAAGAATTATCTGACCCAAAATGTCAATAGTGATGCAGTCGAGACACCCTACTCTAATGGGATGACAAGGCATAATGCTTTTAATACTGCACGCACACAGGTTTTCCATTAGGAAATGCCCTAGCACTGGTACCCACCCTCCAAGTTCTTCCAAGTTATTTTTAACTCTTGCTCTCATGTATTTCTACAAATCCTCCTCCCTTATTTTAACCAACTTCTCTAATGTGTTGAATGTATATCTTTTTGTTTGTAGACATTCTTTTTGTACGCATTTTTGTAAACTGTTTTGCTGTTTTGTGCACATATATTTAAATTTCATAAATGGCATTACCATATATTTCATTTTGTATCTTTTTGCATTCAGATGGTTTTTAAGATCCATCCATGGCACTATAGGTAAATCAAATCATTGCTTCTCTGCTGCGTAATAAATCCCAATGTGCATCTACCACATCTTGCCTTTCCACTCTCCCAGTGACATTTTTCCAGACTCCACCAGCTCCCCTCACCACTATAACATAGTGCTTGCTTACTCTCTGCAATGGCTGCACCAGGCTGCCCTCCCACTAACATACAAAGCGCCTGTGAACTCATGGCCTCACCCAGCCCTGGGCACAATCCAGCTTTCTGACTTTTGCCTGTCTAATATAGGTGTAAAGAGGTGTAGTTTCTTGTAACATACACTCTTTATAAGTTCTCATTTCCTACACATGCGAGCTCCCACAGCCTGCTACTTCTGCCTTTTGGTAGCTGCTATTACCCAATATATTGCTTGGAATTTCTCTGAAGGCTCTGAAATTGGATGCAGCCTTCTGGGACTACCACGCTCCCGTTCCTCTCAAAGATGAGCTTGCTGGGCTTTGTAAAAGTTTTTCTGTTCATCATTATCGGTTAACAGACCAGGTATATTAAAAACAGGATGGTGAGAGTTTATAATTTTGCAAAGTCCTGCAGACATGGATCACTCATCATGCACTTTGATTCCTTGGTAGAGGTGTCAGCTGCACCTGGTGGGCTTTTCATCCTGGGACTTTAAAGTTGTAGGGACTTCCCCAAAGGCAGACAAGTGAAGCCCCAATGACTGCAGTCAGGGTAGAAGAGCAAGTGTCTAAAATAGGCAATTTTTGTTTAGAGGTCTGGACTGGTGAAACCCATTTCTGGAGCGCCACTCAGAGGGGTTAGATACTATTAGATACTTCCCCACAAAATGTGTGGAGAATTTTCTTTAGGATTGTAGGGTAAATCCCTCAACTCTTGATTCTGAGACAGAAAAAAAAAAAATGAGGCTAAATTGATAGCCAACTCTGGACCTAAGCAACAGTATTAGTAACCTGAAGAGAAGGCACCCATCACTACGGGCCAAACATGCTGAATGAAGTATATGCCTCCTCATACCTGGCATCTGTCTATGCTGAGGTTTAATCCCTTGTGTCAGAAATAGCAGGAACTGAACCCCAGAAAGACCAGGGCTATTGAGTTCTGCAGCCAGGATTCAGAGTACACTTAGCAACTGTGTCAGTCTGTGAGAAACAGGGGAGTCAGGAACTAGGCGGTCCTGCAGCTGTGTCTCAGGCGAGAGCCCAGCCCTGCTACCTCTGGGGTGGCTTCAGCTGTATGCACTATGGGGCGGAGCCAAGGTTCTTGGTCTTATACCCACATGCATCTGGAAAATCAGTTTCAGGTAAGAGAGGTCAGGTTTTGTGCTGTTTACCAAATCAGAACCTTCTCTCCAAGTTCAGTCTTCCTAACTGCCAACAAATAAGATTGAGATTTGTTAGAATCAAGAAATAGTGCCCAAGAGATAGCGAGTGTTACAAATGTTTCTGCTTAATTTCCTAGAGGCAGAGATGATTCCTATTGCATTCTTTGTTCTATTTCCTGTGGCTCTGAAACGTTTCCTGAGTCAAACATTCTCACTTGGATGGACCCAGGAGCTCAGAGACCGTGGACAGTCAGCAAAACCCAAAGTTAAAGGGCAGGGGACCACTAGGCAGAAGAATTTACTACGCACAGCTGCATAAGTAGCAGCATGGAAATCAATGGCACAAACTTTGGAGTCAGGTTGGCCATTACTAGAGGTGGTATGACCTTGACAAGTTATTTAACCTCTGGAAGGATCCACTTCTGTAAAATGGGAGATAAAAATATCTACTCCACAGGGTTTCTGTGAGGATTAAATAACACTTGTCAGGTCCCTAGCACATTCCCGACTCATTACAGGTGCTCATAAAATGGAAGCTCTTATGAAAAACAGAACTCTGTAATTTAGGGGCCCACTGTCATTTCTGAATACACAGCTGTCATACTGCAGGAGCTTCTGGAAGGAGTGGCTGTGGCATTACATGCTCTAAACCGCTGTCAGGGACATAGTTCACCATCTGGATTACAAACTCTATTTAGAATGAATTCTTACTCCTTGTAATAAAAATCAATGGACATGCTTAGCCATACAGAAATGTTCTGGCAAAAGCCATCACATTTGGCCAGTGCCCCTAAGCCCTGATGCTGAAGCATATGTAAATCTGCCTCATCCTACTGACCTAAAAGCTAAGATTTAGTTCACCACTGGTTGAGAAGTAGTTTTATTTGAACACAACAGGAAACCACTTATTTCAGCTCAGATGTTTCTAATAATCAGAAAAGCATTAAGCCTTCAGTTTCTGTATATACAGATATTCACAGTGTATTTTGTGAAGTTACTGTACTTCACAAGTTAGTGCTTCTCAGAGTGCAGCCCCAAACATCAGCATCACTAGGAATGCAAAATTTCAAGCCTCGCCCCAGACCTACTGAATCAGAACCTCTGGGGGATGGGGCCCAGCCATCTGGTTTAACTTGCCCTCTGGTAGATGCTAATGGAGTCCCACCCAGGTTCCTGTTACCAGTGCACCTATCTCCCAGCTGTTGAGGGCCAGCTACTCATACACAGAGGTCCTTCTGGAGCACTTACCTTGGCCAAAGGGAGGTGTCCCACCAGCTGTGCCCCTTCCCCTGGGCAAGACCTTAGACAATGATCAACCTACCCCTTTGCTTCAACTGGGTCTAATTCTGCCAAACAATTCATATTCTAGTTCTCAGTGGATGGGAATGAAGCCAGAATGCAGTGGAGACCACATTCTTGCTTATGGCCCTTCCTGGCCCCATCCTGCTTTCCTCCTGCTCCTCCTGACAGCATGCCCTCAATCAATTGCACAAGAACCCCTGCTCTTAGGGAATGCGATCCAGGGCAGTTACTTGCACAATCTAAAAATTTTTACTATTACCAGAACATGTCTGTCCACTATTGCCACAAGTTTTTCACCCAGGGCAATTTTAAAACCAGCACACCCATATCTAAGATCAGACAAACTGGGGCTGAGGACGTGGGTGAAAGGACATCACATTGGGATCTAAATCTTTGTATATTGTGGTTCAGGGGCTGTTTAGCTCCTGAGGCAGTGTGGTATCGTGGAGACAAACTTAGGTTCAAATCTTGACACTGCAATTTGCCAGTTGTGTAAACTTGGGCAATAAACTTACTTCTCCTTCCTTACCACAAAACAGAGAACAGTGCCCAAGACTGAGATTCTGAGAATTAAATGAGGTGGCATTTAAAAGCATTCAGGACCTTAGCTTTCTTAACAGGCATAATTATGGAACTTATCTCACGGGGCTTTTGAGAGGATTACAAGAGATGACCCAGTACAGCTCTTAAGAGTGTGTGCCTGGCACATGGTATATACTCAAGGAATGTTTGGCGCCATTATAAGGAGCAGGTGATAAATGTCATTCTTTTCCCACCTCTGGCCTGGGGGTATTAGATTTATCTGGAAGCTCCCTTAAAGAGTTCATTGTATCTCACTACTCTTATGATCATGGTGAGGAATTTAGTGTGGCGTTATCTCTGAAAACTAGATTTTATAACTCAGCTCACATGTATTGAAATTCTCTGTAAATTTTCTTTTTGGTAGAAAACAAGGATACTTACAGCCAGAAGGGGCTTAAAGAATCTAGCCTTCCTCCAAGTCTTGCTTTAACTTGCTCATGGATTTATTTGTTTGGGGCTCCAGCCCTTGACCAGCCTAACGTGCACAAGGCTTAGAGCACGTAAGTGTCAGGACTCATAACTGACCAAGCACTCACTGAAGGAAGTGTTCAGATCACAAGCCACAACTTATTTTATATATTGTGACACTTGAGTAAAAAAAAAAAAAAAAAAAAAGTTAATGATTTATAATTAGCCAAAGAGACGAAAGAGGGTGAGAAAAAACATGGATCCTTTTGTTATCAGTTAATGTGTTAACTTCGAGGAACCAAATCCCTTTAATCCAAAGGGCAAAGAGTGAAAGGAAGCTCTAAGCTTGAAAGCAGGCAGGGAGGTCTGGCCAACAACCAAACCAGTAAAGATGAAAGGTGAAATGCACCTCCCACACTGTGACCCGGAAGCCACAGTACATAAAGCTGTGGCGTAGAAATGGGCTAGGATTTTTTTGTCGACTTCTCAGTCATTCAGCTGTGACAAACTGAAATCTTGTGAGCTGCAGCCCTGACGCCCAGTGTGGAAGCTTGAGAGGCTGAGACGCCACTGAGCATTCATGTCCTCCCTTGGGAACAGGTGAGGAGGCCGTACAAACAAACCACGACGTGTTCTGAGAGACCTCTGCTCTAAGAAAATAAGATGTTATGAGACATATTTTTTCTATTTTTATAACATTTTATATAACTCATAAAACAGTGCTTGTATAAAAATTCACACAAAGTTGCTAGAGAGCATACAATTTCCAAAAATGTCCTGGGTTTTTGTTACATTCAGTTTTCTAAGGATGCACTCAAACCAATGGTAAAATGCAGACATTATGTGATATTTCATTATCTTTGGTAAAACTATTCTCATTATTTTGTCTCCTCACAGTATTAACTCTGATATCCACTTTGTGCAGGGTTTGCTATCACTAGGATGTCAGAAAAACATTAAGGCTGGATCTACACGAGGCAAGTATTTCCAAATGGCAGTAATAGCCGCTTGGCCCCGCCCCCACTCATATTGTCTATCTGAACAGGCAGGGTGAGAGCTCACTGACCTCCAATCAGGGGTCTCGAGACCCCCTCTCCAACAGGCAAGAAGCAAAAATATGGGGGAAGTGGAAACTAAGGCCATCTCTACAGGAACCCCAGTGGCCATGCTGTGGTGTGGTCACCTCGGTGACTCTTACCATTTAAACAGCTAATCCATTCACCACTAAGGAGATCCCATTGGTTGGTTGATGATTGCTGTTGGGTGGTACCTCCCCAACATAAAACGAAGTTCAGGGCCAACACTAACGCCCATGACACTAGACACGACTTTATTCCCTGTCAAATGTTTGTTGTCATGTAGATACAGCCAAAGTGAACTGAAGCAGGATTAGAACACAGTACATTCATGACTATCTTCATACATTCTTTTAAATGACACAGAAAATAAGGGACACTACCACCTATTGTGACTTGCTATTTTACTTAACATCAGAATGTGTCTGTGCTAATTCTTTAGTCCTCCAGATACAAAAAAAAAAAAAAAAAAAAGGGAATCAAAACCAAACACATGAAAACCAAAACCAAAGAATTTAGATGGAGAAGAGGAGGCTGGGATTTGCCAACAGATTATAAGGAAAAACATTAAATTTTGAAACAAGTTTTTTGTACTTCTATTGCTACATGTAAAACACTGCTCCTGGAGCCCACCTGTATGGCTGGAGAACTGAGGACACCATACAGACAGACTCAGGACCTGCAGGCGTTTCCTGATGAGACAGTCCAGAGGGACAGGAAACAGCTCCCAGAGTGTGTCCATCTCTCTTCACTGAAAGGGACTCTTAAGATGTGGGGGGAAGAAGCCCTACACAGAAAAGGTATTTCGGAAACCACCAAAATACGGTTCCTAAACACTGGAACATGCTCTAGGTTATAGACACATTGCATTCCTAGAACCTGTTAATTCCTGTTAATTTCTTTAATGTGGGTAGATAGGATTTTTAAAATAATAAATGATTGTGCTTCTGAAGCTGCAGGGTCGCATCCCACCCTCTAGAAAGCAGGACAATTTTCACATGGCTTGGAGTCCTCTTGGATACATCCTAGAGACCAGGAACAAATTCCATGGCACCCACCAACCAGTAGGGCTGGCAGGAGAGTGCCACTGCCATCTTTGGGTAGGGCGTGTGTGCGCGTGTGAGTTTGCGTGTGTGTGTGCATGCATTTGTGTGTTGTAGAGACTAAGGCATAGAGAAAGGCCCAGGTTGGGGGGAGGGGGGAGAGTGAGCCTCCTGGCTGCTCCAGCCCCTTTTCCTGTCCAGGCACTAAGAGGTTGAACTTGTTATATTCACATAGGTCCCCTTCATCTCACTTCAGTTTTTTAATAAGAAATGTGTGTGCACATGTGGGTGCGTGAGAGTCATTAAGTCACTGTGCATTTCAAAATTTCAATAATTTAGCTCTGCAGTTTCAACAGAAATCATCTGTAAATGGCATTTAAAAGCAAGTTTACTAAAGTTAAATCAGCAAGTTTACATTGCTCAAAATCCTGTCACACATATATATATATATATAAAGCCTGCTGGGTGCAGGCAAAATTATGTCATACAACCACTGGAACTGAAGTCCTTATCAGCTGTATAAAGATAATTCACAGATTGTTTCTATTATTTCTGCATTTTAAGGTAGCAAAATATTAAGCCACGTGGGTTTTATGACTACCCTGTGTGATTCATTCAATTTCCAGGTTTCTAGGATGACGTAATCAGTTTGAGTTAGACTTTTCCTTTCCCTCTTAGGCATTTGGCCCCCAAGTCAGGTAGGTGAACGTGTTTTTAAGGACTTTAATTGCTGGAGAATTTCCTGGTTGGAACTCCAGGAGAATATGCCACTGGCCTGAAGCAGTATGACTTCCTCAACCAGTGGGAAGAGATGTCTCACCCCAAGGCCAAGGGAACAGCCAGATGTAGGACAGCAGGACCTTCTGGGGGGTTGAAGGGAAAGCTCTGAGAGGACCTGGGGAAGGGACATGGGAGCCCCATGTGAGATGACCTGTGTCCTTCCAATACCAGGAATCCTCCAGAGGCCTGAGGGTCTGGGCTCGCCCTGAGGAACAAGGATGTATACTGACCGGAGGAACTAATACTGAGGTGTGGTGAAGTCACCATACAGCTCCCAAAACCCGGGTTTTGTACAAATACACACAAAGTAAACAGTTCTTAGTGAGCCCAAAGGGACCTGTCCCTAAATCAAACATGAAACCAATTATTGACACACACTGTTTTCCAAGGAAACATGTCTACCCCTCCAACCAGCATCCTCAAGCAAAGAGGGGACGGGCAGTGGAAGGACACAGCTCAAAAGACACTGTGAACGTGTTCCCACGTCTATCTACATTCATGTCATCATCATCATCATCATCATCATCATCATCATCATCATCCAGTGTTCTTGTCTACAAAGAGCACGACAGTCTACCGACGCAGCAACGGAGAACAGGCCAGGCCAGTGAGTAAGCCCCTTCCTCAGCGTTACAGTGGAAGGGAGAATGTGACCATAGTCACAAAGGATGTCACCCTACTGCATCCCCTCTACTGCCATCCAAGAGGCATCTTGACTCTTCCAATCAGATGTAAAAGACAAGGTCAGCAAAATGGGTCTCTATGCCACCTGAAGCTAATATGAGCCATCATGCATAAACATGGCACTTCTAAAAATTTCATAAATCTGAAGCCATCTTAAAAAGAAATCCCAGCAACTGAAGTCATCTCACAGTACTTCACCTCAAATATTTAAAAGACTTTTTTCCTACGTAAAACGGGCCCCAAAGAGCCCAGTGATCTTTTTTAAAAGGGTTTCTTTTTAATTTAAAAAAAAATTGATAAAAATGTTAGATGTAAAATGTGGGAAGAGGAACAAGAGTTGTTGAATTTGCGCTTCAAATGGAGGGAAAGGGGACGACACAGCCAAGGAGAGAGAACTCTTCTCCTGAGTCCTCTCTGCTCTCACAGCTCAGCCCTCCCCAAACTGGCTGCGCCACTGGGGAACTCAGGACAAAAGCCGCAAGTCGGAGAGACCAAAGGCAAGGCTTCTTTCTTGTGGTTGAGTGGGTGTTTACGTGTGCAAAAGTAGTAAGCCACTGCCCACTGACATAAGGTGCGTGTCTGTGGATACCATAACACGTGCTCCAAAAGGCTCAGGCCCCAGGCTGCCCATCACTTCTCCTTTTTTGCTTTCTTCAGGATGTCGCATTTTTTCCTGTTGGGGCGGCGGCACCGTTCGTCAATGCTGGGGATACATTCGTAGTGCCACACCTCCTCCATCTTCTCCACGGGGTAGACGGCCTCCACGTAGTGGCGGATGAGCCGGAGCCGCGTGGGGTCCAGCTGCTTCTTGTTGCAGGCCCCGGAGTGGTTGTACTGCAGCCGCAGGTTCTCGGCCGTGAAGAGTTCGGGAAAGAGCCTGACGAGCAGCCGGGCGGCGAAGTTGCCCACCGAGAGGCTCTGCTGCACGATCTCGCGCACCTCCTTGTCTGACAGCAGGTACGGCGAAGGCACCGGGAAGTCGGGCGAGGGACCACCAGCTCGTCCAGCGGGATCTTGCAGAAGTCCTTGCTGCTTCTTTCAGGGGGCAGCGGAGGCCCCTCAAATTCCTCTCGGAACCTCTCCGGGTTGATTGCATAGCTCGCCAGGTCTCTGCATTCCGGGCCCGGCACGTGGACCTTGCGCTGCTGCTGGTAGGAGCGCCTCTGCTCCGTGTCCCGGCGCCGGCAGCGCTCGTCCAGTTTGCCCACAAACTCCAGCGTCCAGACGCGGTCGTTCTTGGCCCGTGGGTAGAGCAGCTGCACGTAGTGGCGAATGAGCTTGATGCGCGACGGGTCCAGCTGCTTCTTGCCTAGGGAGCCGCTGCAGTTGTACTGCTTGCGCAGGTTCTCATGGGTGAAGAGCTCGGGGAAGAGATGCACGAGCAGGCGCGAGGCGAAGTTGCCGATGGACAGGCTGCTCTCGTAGATGCTGCGCAGCTGCTCCTTGCTGAGCAGGCAGTCGGCACCCGGCACCTCGAAGTCGGGCTGCGGGATCTCCAGCTTGTCAAAGTCGATGGGCACCAGCCAGATCTTCTTGGACCGCCGGCCGGGCCGCTCGCCCTCAAAGCTGTCCTCCACCTTGACCACGGAGATGTCGTCTGGCAGGCTGGAGGAGTCGTAGCAGTCGTCCCGCGGGGGCTCGCCCTCGCTGCCCCCATCCAGCCCCAGGCCCTCGAGCTCGTCGTTGATGCGCTGGGCACACTGCTGCAGCCAGGCCTCCTCCTCCTGCATGTCAGGGAAGTAGATCTCTGTGTAGTTGCGGATGATCTGCAGCCTCTGCGGGTCCAGCTCCTGCTTGCCGCCATCCCCGTAGCAGCTGTACTGCTCACCCAGCTTCCGGTGGTCAAAGAGCTCGGGGAACAGACGGTGGAGGAGGAAGACGGCAAACTCGCCGGGAGACGAGGCTTCGTCCAGGAACTCGGTGAGGTCCTGTGTGTCCACCACGTGGTCTGAGGCGATGGTGCTGCTCCGGTCCAGAGACAGGGCCTCCTCCTGGTCTTTGTTGTCCAGGAAGTGGCCAGGGTCCACCTGCTCCGTCTCAAAGAAGCTGGCAACCTGGCCCCCAGGCTGGCTGTCCTCCATTTCCCTCTGGGCCCAGAAGCGGCTGAAGAAGTCGTTCAGCTGGGGCAGACACTCAGCCTGCCACACGGCCGTGTCCTTCACGGAGGGGTAGTACACCTCCACGTAGTTGCGGATGAGCTGCAGGTGCAGTGACTCCAGCTTCCGCTTGGCTGCAAAGCCGCAGGCACTGCAGCCACGGGAGAAGTCCACGTCGCTGAAGAGCTCAGGGAAGAGCTGCACCAGCAGGCGGCAGGCCAGGTCCCCACCCGACAGGCTCTGGTCCACGATCTGCTTGAGCTCGGCCGCCGTGAGCTGGTACTCCGGAGGCGGCTGGAACTTGGCCACCATCTCTGTGGGGCTCACCTGCTTCTTGATGCGGCTTACCTCCAGGGACAGCAGGTCCACCTTGCTGTGCAGCTGGGACATGTTGGAGGACAGCGTGTTGAGCATGTAGAACATCTTCTGGATCAGAAAGTAGATGTTGGGGTCGCTGTCAGTGGCTGGGGCCGCGTTGCCACACTCCCGCTTCTGTGGCTCATTCAGGAGCCGCAGCGGTGAGGGGCTGTTGCTGGGGTTTGCCTTCTCCAAGAGCTCGTATGTGCTGAGCACATCCCCGGCAGGAGGGTTCTTCTTCTCCATGATCTTGTGTGAGATGCCATAAAGAGGCTTCTTGTAGGAGGGGGTGGTCACATCATTGCAGGGCTCTTCCTCTCCTGACCACACAGAGACCAAGTTCTTGCCCTTGCCAGCCTGCTCCCCGTTGCCCTGGCAGGGCGAGCTGTTCTCCCGATTCCTCATGCCTGCTAGGAGCGCCTAGAAAACAAAAAGTGTATTAGAGGAATGTTATGATTTACTATACTAGTAAAACATAACATAGACCTGTGTGATACAGGTCTGTGTCACACACACAGAGGGGCCAAGGCCTATCACAAGAGCATGTGAGAAACTGCTTTCTATGCCCTGGAGTCACTCCAGGAACGCATCATGAAAAAACCTGCATCCCAGTGCCAAACCTGCTTGCTCTCCCTGCTTCCTGAAGGCTTAGGCTAGACCTGAAGGCTTCAAAATCCTTCAGGTCACCAGCGCTGGACTTCCTGCCCACGGGGCCCAACAGGAAACAGAGCTGGCAAGGCCGGGCGAGAACTCGGATAGGGATGGGAGAGACCACAGGAATTTGAGGAGCTCCTGCAGCGGCCCATGGCACATCACCTCACTGGCCTAGGCCTTAGCAGCTCTCCAATGGGGATAATGACTCCTGCCTATGGCAGCTCCAGAAGGCAGCAGCGTGTCCTCCAGTCTGCAGCCTCTAGGAGACAAGTGTCCCCACAGCTGAGATGCACAGTGGTGGGCATAGAATGGGGTCTAGACAGCAGCAGTGTGCTGCCAACTCTCCACTGCCTAGAATATTGGACTGAAAAGGACTAGCTCAGAACTTTCCAGGGCCCACCCACCTGTGAGATTCCGCAAAGAGATGGGGCCTCCCAGATTTAAGTCTTGGTCTCTTGTTGGTTCAGCAGGCCTTCTCAACCAGAATTCCAGGAGAGAAGTAAGCCCTACTGTCTTAAGGCACCCACTGTATATAATGAATTAATGTGTCTCTTGTGCACCTAGAAGGGTACTTGCTATTATCCATCCTTGCTCAACAGAGAGGTCTGTGAGAGAATTAAACTCTAACAAAAATAATTTGAGGGATGAGTTCCTGACTCACCCAAGGATGGTACGTTCTGTAGGTCCATTGTTGCTGGACTCCCAGGGAAGCTCAAGATACCCTTTAAAGCTTGACTCCAAGATCCACGATGGGACAGTAATCACCCTGACCATTGGGAACCCAGAATTCTCAATGCTTTCATCAGTATTTTCCCTATTGCCAGGCCCAGGATGGTTTAAGAGGCTTATTTACATACATACAGAGAGGTAGGTGACTTTCCACAGAAGTTCAAAGGCAAGTTCAGTGGAGAAAGGATAATCTTTTCCACCAATGATGCTGGTTGATCCTACGACATCTCATAGACAAAAATGCATGCAAAATGGATTGTGGACCTAAATATAAAACCTAACTTAAAATTCCAACACTCCTAGAAAAAAAACAAATGAAATCCTTTGTGACCTATGTTTAGATAAATATTTCTTAGACATAACACTACAAGCACGAAACATAAGTGAACAAATTGATAAACTGGAATTAGACTTCATCAAAATTAAAAACTTCTGCTCTTTGAAAACACTGTTAAAACAATGTAAAACAAGCCCAGACTGGAAGAAAATAGCAGCAAAACATTAATAAAGAACTTGAACCCAGAATACTTAAAGAACTCTTAAACACAAGAATATACAACCTAATGATCTCAACAGACAGCTCAAAGAAGATATATAAAATGGCAAATACTCACATAAAAAGATGTTTATTAATAACATACAAATTAAAATCAGAATGAGATTTGATTACATCACCCCTACTATAATGGGTACAATCAAAGAGACATAGAATATCGAGTGTTGGAGATCACGCGAAGGAACTAGAATTCTCATACACTGCTGGTGGGATATAAAATAGTATAACCACTTTCTAAAAAGTTTAAACATACATGGACCATACGATCCAGGTATTCCATTCCTAGATATTTACTTACCAAACAAAATCAAAGAATCACAAAGACTTCGAAGCAAGTGTTCATGGCAGCCCTATTTTAAATAGTCCACAACCAGAAATAACCAAATTTTGATTAACAATAGATAAACAAGTTGTTACAGTCGTACAGTGAAATACCATTCAGAAATAGAACTGATACCCATGGTACTCAGGAATCTCAAGATAATTTTGCTGAAAGAAGTCAGACAAACAAGAGACCAGACACTATGATTCCATTCACATAAATTCTAGAAAATGCAAACTTATCTATAGTGACAGAAAGAAGATTAGTTATTACCTGGGGGTGTAGGGAGACTGCAAAGAGGTGTAAGGAGATGTTAGTGGTGGTGCGTGATGGACACGTTTATTATCTTGATCACAGTGATGGCTTCGCAGATATACACAAATCAGAATTTATCAAATGGTACACTTTACATATATATGTGCCATTCATTGCAGTTCAGTCCTAACGTCATAAAACTGTTTTTGGCAAATGTTGAAATTGACCCAAAACTCATGAGAATATATTTTTGAGAGTTTGATTAAGCATTAGAGCTATCTGGTGAGCCCCGGTGGGAGGGTGGGAGCAGAGTTGAAGCACAAAGCATTTGCTTCCATTGACATGAGTGTACCCCGGGCAATTGCAGAATGGACAAAAATAAAATGCACCCTTAGGATGCTTCTACATCTGGGAAAAACTTGGTTGGCTTAGCTTTGCCAGGCTCAGTACTTCTGAAACTCGAATATACATATGAATCACTTGGGGTCTTATGAGAATGCAGGTTCTGATCCCTGGGTCTGCATTTCTAACAAGTTCCTGGGTACTGTTGGTCTTCTCTGAGTCACCAGGGCATGGAAGAGTGTCACTTTCAGTTTATCTCATCCAGGCAGATTCAATGTCATTTGTAAGCCTCATTTAACTCATGCCAGTACATGAGGTGTTTTTCTCTTGTAGGGCAAAGAGACAATCTCAAGAGGCTAGATATACAATGGCAGTTGAGCAACACGGCACCAAGAATAAGTAGGCCCAGGGTAAAAACAGACCATGAGGCCGCATAAACATAAAACCTCTCATTTGTTATGTTGCATTTAAATTAATGAATTACTTCCTGGACCCTCTCTTTTAGATAATAGAATAATGTGACTCAGATTAGAGAAAGGTTAATATTTCTCTTAAATCTACTTTCTCAGTGTTTGTCTAAGATGATGAAGAATCAGAAGAATCTGGCCTTCAAAAAAACAATACACACTTCCCATGAGCACAAGACCAGGGCATTTTGGGGTGGAGGGAGCCTGCCATCTGCTCCACTCCCTCTTGGGGTCCCCTTCTTACCAAGCTGTCCCTGTCTTCATCCTACTGCATGATAGTTACATGACAGGACCAGGTCATTCCTGAGTCTATCCTCAGTGCCTACCAAAGTCTCTGGGACACAGAAAAGCTCAGTGAATGTTAGTCAACAACACGTGTGGGTGTTTAAAGCAGGACAGGGGATTCTACTACTCAATACATGCTCTAAGGAAGAGGAGCTGTTCAGATAGGCTATTCGCTTCATGAATAGCATGACTGGAGAGGAAAGGAGTGGGTAAGAGCTCAGCTCGACCATCAGGTTGTTCTTTGTGTGACCTTGGCCATATTACATGACCTTTCATGTCTTAGCTTCCTGTGTGTAACTCAGAGATAAATAATGGTACCTCTCTCACAGAGGTTTAAGGATGTAATGAGATAATGTACATAAAGCGCTGAGCCCATATCTGATCACAGTAAGTACTTAATATTTGTTATTACAATATGATTATTATTAAACAATGTTACTTCCAAGCTAGAGCAGTGGTAATACAACATGCCTTTTATAAAACTATTTGTAATGGTTACTCTTGACCAGTAAACAAGGGGAGGACTTTCCTACATCATTGGCTGCAGGGTAAGTCAATCATAATAGGTATGTCTTAGGGGTCTGTCTGCCACAAAGGCTGGGGGCAGGAGAGAAGTACAAGACAAAGGAGCTAAAGGTGGGGTTTTAAGCTCTTTATAAGTTCTTTTGTTTCACTATCTGGCAGAAAGTAGAGGAGAAGGAAGGAAGGAAGGAAGGAAGGAACTGCCCCCCCCCCACACACATACACACATCAGAAACCTGGAGAGATGAATGGAGATAGTTGAAAATCTTTACCCTTACTGCAGTATGTTTGGAATTGCAAGTCATGACTCACTACTAGTAAATGGTGAAATTGATTTGAAGGATCATGACTAGCATAAGAAGAAAGAGGAGAGGAGGAGGAAGTATGAAAGAAAAAAGAATGAAAAAGAACTAGAATAGGAAATACCAGAGTCCACTGCACATAGTAATTTAATAATTTCAGGAAAGTTTTGTTTCATTTCTGTGTATATCTACATATTTATATATACATCCATATATTTGAGATGCATTTCACTATAAGGTGTATTTCTGACTGTCGGTCACTGTTGAAAAGCACTGCCAAAGAAAATTCAAAATGCCTTACTTGCTAATTCCTAAAGACTGTAAATGAGATTTTTAGCAACTTATTCACCATTAAATTTTATTACACCAAAATAATGTGGTAGGTCCCGTGTGACCATGAGATGATGAGGTTTTACCAATATAAAGAAATTTGAATTGGTAATGCCAATCGTTAAAGAAATCATAACTGTATTAGGAGTGATTTTGCTTTACAATGAGTGATCCTACTAATATTTAAAAAATTCCGTACAGATGACCAGAAACTCACCCTCCATGCAGCACGGGTTCTAGATGGAGACCTGCCCCAGCTAATCCCAGCACAGAAAGTAAGTACAAAAAAAAGTCTCTGGGTGAACTGCCTGAGGACCAACAACAAACAGAAGTCGTCTGACTCCCCTACATTGCCACAGAAGGCAGAAGGCCAGAGTACATGGGAACTGGAAATCCCCTCGTTAACTCTCAATATTCAGCCTCATTAATAAAAATATTTCAGTTTCTATCAAGCATGTTAGAAACACTGACATCAACAGAAACATTTTGGCTAACCTGCTTGAATTAAAAAAAATAATAATAAGTTAGAGTCCCAGTAGAGGGCAACATTCCTCACTCCCAGAGACCTTGGATACACAATTCAACACAAAACACAACACTAGCACCAAAAAGAAGGTTCTTAAATATCCCGCACTGGTGTCCTGTCAGCTCAGTACTCCAATTAATTCCACAAATGTTGCCAAGGCGATGATGAGCTGGCTGCGTTTGCTGCTGCTGATATAAAATCTGCTCAGCTGTCTAGGAGTATCAAGAAATCTTTAAATCTGTGCTACTTGGCACTGGGTGTCTGGCTGACACCATTCCCAATTCTCCGAGGCTCATCTTCCAACCATATGGGAACTCTGCTGCATAGCTCAGGCTCTGCCATGCCAGCATCTATCCAAGGTTTGATCAGGGCATTTCATTCTGCCACCAGCACCCTTCTACTCAAGGGGGAATGCCCAAATCTCTCATTTGGAGAATTTGAATGACAAGAGGCTGATGTTGGGTTACACGTGAGGGGCAAACAGACGATTTAGGGGAGAGTCCACATGTCCGTGCCCACAGACATCCCAGAGATTGGGTCACCATGGATATGCTCCAAGGATTAAACCCCGTCCTCAGGACTCAAACCCAAAAGCAGTCACTGAATTCAGCTCATCGGATGACGAATAGCTAAATGGCGCCTAGAGAGTCAGCAAACCAGCACACCAAGAAAGCATTTGAGAGAGGGAGTTGAGAATCAGTACAGCACCAAGGACAGATGACGTGAAACACCTCCTAGGGGGCGGGGCCACCGCCTCCTCCAAATCATCAAGCAGGAGTGATGCTGAGCTTTTTCGTTTTCAACAGGATTTTCTTCTTCTTCCTCATCAAGTGATTGGATGCAGTTAGCACTAAAGAATGGATGAGCTCTCTAACCACACGAAGCCAGTGCCCAAGATCTGGCAGGCACTGCGCAAGGCCATGGGCACACAGGGAAGACGCCAGACAGTCTCTGCCCTCATGGCTTTTACCCTTTGGGTCATCCTGATACTGCCAACAGCGTATAGTGAAGATGAAGAATGTGCTACCATTCCTGAAAAAATAAGAATCGGAGAGATAAAGCAACTATAATGGGAGAAGATAAAGATAAGGATGCAAAATCTTATCTTTGAGGAGGGCAGGACCTCCTCAAAGGCTCCTCACAGCATCTTACAAACACTCCATAGCCCTTAGCACCAGCGTGGTATCTAAGTGCACAGTTCCAAATGGAGCAGGGCCCAGCACGGCTGACTTCAAGAACCTCATGAAGATGGGAATGGCCATAGTACCTATTTGCTATGACTGTTGTGTAAACTATTACGACTCTCCACCTTGTACCACAGTAACTGATGCTTAGGAGGTATTCGGTACATCTGCACCAAATGAACAAGATGGCATTTCCGTGCTCCAACTAAAAACAAACCACAATGGCACTTTAGGATTGAAAATAAACTAAGAACTCCCTACCCTCCACCCCCCACCCCCGCCCCAGGAGAACAAAGCTACCTTCTGCCTGTCATATGCTCTTGAATACGTTCCCCACTTCCGTGCACAAAAAGATGATTACCAATAAACGTGTTGGCTACTCACCTTCCACATCTGCTGTGTTTGGCTATGAAGGCTTTTCCAGTGCAGGCGCCAAATAAGCCTTTATACAGCCTTTTGTTTGTTTGTTTGTTTTTGAGGGAGCTGTTTTTACTTCTTAGTATTGGACCAAATATCACTCATAAATAAGTCTTTAGCACTGACACAAGTCTGAACCTTTAACATGAAGGCTATCACTCAGATCCCTACTTCCCTTGGTGCTGGAGGAAGGCAGAAGGTGGTTTATGTTCTGACTTGAATGGTGTTTATAATCAGCAGTGCTCAGGCCTGGGGTGTCCTAGAGGGCATCAGACGCTTCCCTTGGTAATTCCATGTCATTTTTTTTTCTGACAAATATGGAGGGAGGCAGCCGAATAGTGACGCAGGGTGCAAGTTGGAGATGAGGGCTGGGGGCAGTAAGTTAACATTTCTGAAGGATGACACGCGGCAAGCCCTGTGCTGGGCTCTTTACATGGGCATCTTAGTGATCCACACAGGAAACCGAGAAGGTGAGCAGTACTATCTCTCCTCACTGTGAAGGAACCTGAGAGTCTGAGAGGGCAAGTGACTGGCTGAAGGTCCCATGGTGAACTCCCCCTTTATCTGACTCCAGTCTCGGCTCATTCTGGTATTTACTACTCCTATGAGCTGGATCAGAGAAGGTGGGGTTCACTTGCCTGGACAGGAAGCAGAGAGCTGAGTACCCCAATCATTCCTGACACCTCTCACCAAGCACAAGGCTGCCTCACTGGCATCCTGGCAGTTTATTTTAACTTAATGTCTAAGTTTGCTTGTCTATCTGTGAAGACATTAATTCTCTCTCATTGGTCTCTTGTACGGATTAAAGGGAATGAGGGATGGTGCTCTTTGTGGAGCAGGCACTCAATAACTGTCAATGCATTTCCTTTCTCCTTTTTGATTACTGCTTGTTTTACCTTCCCGGTTCCTCCAGTCTCACCCTGTGATGAAAGCGCTCAAGAAAGCTGCATATACTCCCCACCTCTACCTCCACCCCCGCCACCACATACGTAAGAAGGATCAGAGGAAATTCAGGGAGGGAAAGATGAAGAACTGTTCAATGTGAATTAGGACGAGTACCATTTTGGAATATCAACATATACCATAATTTCACAAAACTGATAGATTGTTCTGAAGTCCCCAGGATTCTGAAGCTATTGATTTACTGACACATCAACTTACACAAACTTTAAAAGGAAATAGTGCCTTGAAATCACATGATACCTTTATAGAAGGAGCTCACAAATGTTAAAAGGATTATACATATACATTTTTCCTTTAAAGAACAGGAAGGGGTACAGGGATATTAACCTCACTTTATATACACTAAGGAAAATGAGCAAAGCTGAAAAACACCCAAATAAAATCCAGGACTAAACATGTCTTTTTCTTTTCAAAATCTAATGGGTTAGAACTGTATCTAATCCACTGAAAAGTAAACATACATGACCAATTAGAATCCGTAAATTGAATCGGTCATATTAGAAATATTCAAATACATTTTGGTCCCCTCTTCTCTGCACGTCGGAATTCCTGGACGATGCCTGCCGCTCCGGCAGACGAGGCGGGCTGACTTGCCAGATCACGAGGAGCACTCAATGCTGTCGCGTTATTCACGTGATGCGTGGGCTGTCCCTTCACCATGAACCCGCAGTGAGTTCCAGCCCAGTGCCAGACCTTTTCCAACTTGCTTCACATACTGAAGGTTCAACTAAAACACAAATCATAAGAACCTTCTCCTTCTCTTTCTGCACCCAAGAATATGAAGATACTACCTTCTCTATGATGCTGTAAAAACAAAACTATATTGAAGGAAGGGATAAATAGTGACACCATTTGTGCAATGAGGCACAGGGCCACCTTGGGCCATCCACAAAGGCCACAATCCGGGCTTTCTATGGTCAGAATTCCTTCTTGATGCAAGAGTTCGCTGTTTCTTACTGCGGCGAATTGTTTATTAAAAACAACCATACTAGTTTCCCCATCCTGTGTGAAAGCCTCTTGCAAATATGACTTTATTGCTCCTAACATCAGAGGTGGAGTCTATTTTTCTACCCCTTGGGTCTAGGTTTGGCCGTATGACTTGCTTTGACCATTGGGCCATTAGCAAATGTGACGTAAACAGAGGCTTAAAAAGTGTTTGCGCAGAGCTGGCCCTCTCTTGCCCCAAGAACTCTTCCACGTTATGCGAACAAGCTTGGACTAGCCCTCTAGAGTGAGAAAGTGCATAAAAGCTGCGGCCATCTGCGCCAGCCCAGGGGAGGCCCCGCATCTGTGAGTGAGGTCACCGCAGACTAAGGCCCTCATCATGTCAGGCCAAATCAGAACCACCATCTGAGTCATAAAACTGTGAATGAATAAAACAGAGTTTGTTTTAAGATGCTAAATTTGGGGGGGGGGGCGGGGAGTAAAGGGGGCTGTCACACAGCAAGAGTGAATGAATACACTCACTTTGTGTTCTACTTCTTGAACTCTGGCTTTACTTGCAAGCTTGAAGCAGTGTGTAGGATGGATCATAAACATATGACACAAGAAGAAAATAGTTTCAGGACTTTAGGAACAGTGCTTCTCAAACTTCTCAACACTTTCAGAGTAACCTCTAGGAATCTAACCCTTAGAACCATTCACGAAGGGTCACTAGGTTTGTGCGTATGGATGGTTCCTATTGGTAATCATCTAAAAGTGGGAAATATCTAAATATCATTAAGAAAAAGGATACTAAATTATGATTTAAAGTAAACACAAGAAAAAGCAAAGTTAAATGTTTTTCAAAGAAGCTATTTAACTAAGCATCTTGTAGATTTCATTTACCACAGCAGGTATCTCAACAGTCAAGGACTTGAGATTTAATCTGTAGACACGACTTGCTGCACTAGAAACTGCCATTCACACACGCAACTTTCCCCAGAGTCACAAGGTATGCAGCAGGTGGCTGGTTTAGGCAGCCGGAGTCAAGGGTAGAATATTTCTAATCAATCCTTTATAAAAAATGCTCATAGACAAAAAAATTCGACCAACTTTCTGGGCATTACAGATTTTAAAAAATGTATTGTTCTAGTATTACGCATGATAATCAAAAAGTGGAAGCAACACAAAGGTCCACCAACTGATAAATGGATCAACAAAATATGGTACATTAAAGCAATGGAACATTATCTGGCCATAAAAAGGAACAAAGTACTGATACATGTGACAGCATGATGAACCTTGAAAACATGCTAAGTAAAAGAAACCAGACACTAAAGGCCACATACTCTATGGTTCGAACTGTAAGAAATGTTCAGAATGGGCAAATTCAGAGACAGAAAGTAGATTAGTGATTGTCAGGAGCTAAAGAAGGGGGGAATGGGGAGTGACGGCTAAGGAGGACAGGATTTCTCCGTGGGGTGATACAAATGTTCTAAAATCTATTGTGATGATCGCACAACTCTGAATATATGAAAACCACTGAATTATACAATTTTAATCGGTGAATTGTAAAGTACATGAATTAGATGTCAATAAAGCCATTGGAAAGGGAAAAAACCCAAATAAATAAATAAGAGGACACCCAATGTTCCATGATGTGGAATGCAGGACAGTCCTCATTATAACATAATATAAACATGTATATTTATATCCTGGTGAAAATCTTAACTTTCTCATTTTGCTAATTAAAGGACAGTTTTTACTTACGGAAGACTTACTAAGTCTCTAAAATCCATAAATTCCCAATTTATTTGGATCTGTCCAAGCGTCTAAAAGGGGAGAATTAAAACAAACCAATAATAACCCAAGTGTCTCAGGCTGATACGCCATGGTGTCCTGGCTAATGATAATAAGCCTTGAAAATGGGGGGCTCTTTTAAACAGACATACAGAAGTTGAAATGCCTGTCTGGGTCCTTGAGAGAGAGGGAGGGAGAATGGGAGTGGAGGCCTAGGTTGGAGAGCTTGGGAAAATGGTCTAGGACTTTAATATGTAATCTGCTGGTCTGTGGGGAGGCTCACTGCAGAGGGATTCTAGGCCAGATAGCTCATCTCCCAAACCACTCCTCTCTCCTCAGTCTTCACTGTTTTGCATACATGTCTTCTCACCCATATAGACAACAGGCTGCTAGAGGGGGCACCACGTTAGTTCCAGAATTTAGCACAGTTCAATATAACCAGAAGGTAATGAAGGAATAAATCAAATTCATAAAATAGATAACTTAGAGGTGACAGGTATATAAAATTTTCCACCTTACAAAAAGATTCACTGAAGTGTTTCTTCAGTAAATGAGCTTCCCTAATCAACATAAAAGATGATCCTCCACTTTCCCGGCAGTCTATGTTAAGTGCACACTACGTAAAACGTAGGTTTGCTGTCAACAAGTGCTTGCTTTCCCCATACAGTAGATGCTTGTGGAGACTCCCCTTGCCCCATAATGAATCCAGACATAGACAAGATACCAGTTAAGGACACTCTAGATACTCAAGCCAGAGAGGAGACAGCTGAAATGAAAGTTTTCTCATCACCAGGGGCTTAGGAGTTTCCCAGATCCTCATGAGCAGAGAGATTCAGTGTCCCATCAAAGGGTTAGAGCCCAAGCAGGCACTGAAGGGGCTGGGCCCTCACCTCGGGAATCAACCGCCGCCTCTTCACGTTGGGGACAGAGTCTGGCTGGCCCTCGCCACCAGCTGGCTGCTTTCGCTTGCTGGAGTCCTGGAGGGCGGTGAAGACGCTGTCCAGAGGGTGCTTCTCCGAAGACCTGGGATTCACTGAGCAGTCCAGGGCAGCATCTTCAGCTTCTGTCTCCACCTTCACAGTGTTATTTTTTAGAACTGTGGCAGAGAAGAGATAGGGCTCAGTGGGCCACTCAGAGATCCTCTAGGTTCCCTGAGGGCAGGTTGTTTGTGGATCGCCCTTTGACACTACCACTCAGATAATAAAGTCTAGTCACAATAAAAGTACGCCTTCCAAGCAAGCAATTTTTATCTAACTTCGCTAGTGCGATACAATAAAACTATGTTCCAAGAACATTTTGTTCAAAACTTGTTGGAGGAGGGGGGAAGACACGAGGAGAGAAACAAATACTATCTTTTTAATGATGCTTTCAAAAAGTAACTCTGGAAAGATACCTAAGGTACTTATAACAGGTGTGTGTGTGTGGAGGGGGATGGGAAAGAGGGATACGAGACTTTTCGTTGATTTTTCATTTTGTGTCGTTTTATATTTTTGAACCATGTGAATGTATGACCCAACAAAAATATTAAAAATAATTTTGAATTAAGGTTTTTTACCTTCTTCATCTTCACTGAATTCAGCTGAGTTCATCTTCTATTCCACTAAATTAAAAGACAAAGACAAAGTCTTACTTTACTGCTTGATTTATTTAGTTTTCCCTACCCATGAGAAATTCCCTTTCCCTCCCAACCCTGGCTCTGAGTAATAGAAGGTTAAGCCAACACTGCTCTACAACATCACAGAAAATCATATCCTCTAATTCTTGTTTGCACAGCTTAAAGCAGCCAGGCCTTTTGTGCACCTGCTGGGAGTGCTTCTCCAAGACTTTCTGTGGGCAGAATGTGTCTTAAAGCTTCAACCAAGAGCCACTTGCAGAGCCAGGGGACTTTATTTGAGAAGATAATCCAGTCTTTTGTAAAGTGCCAGAGTTGAATGATCTGTTAGCCTCTGCTTTATAAATTCCAGCCACAAAAATGAAAAGGCTGACCAAGGACAGAAGCTTTGGATCCTGTGGACCTGAGCCGAGGTCTCAGGACTCAGGTGCTCTGACGAGACCTGTGCTTTCCCTGATGGAAGCCATAGTCACGTAGCTACTAAGGACTGGAAATGTGGCTAGTTCACATAGAGACACGCTCTAAGTATAAAACATAACTCTGGATTTCAAAGACTTAGCATAGCAAAAAAGAATATAAAATATCTGTTAGTTTTTTATGTTGATTACATGTTGAAACAGTATTTTGGATTTACTGGGCTAAATAAATAACTTTATTAAAAGTAATTTCACTCTTTTTTTTAATGTGGCTACTAGAAAATTTTAAATTACACATGTGGCTTGCATTATATTTTTATTGGATGACACTGGTCTAGCCCTTCCTTCAGAAACAACTTTCTCTTTCAGGGAAAAAGGCACTGTGGGTTTTTAAAAGTTCTCAAGCTCCACACAATCTGGTCTAAACTGTTCTTTTAATTGACAAGGGAATGAGGCGGGCGAGGTGGAAGGTTCCGTGTATGGGATTGGGGTCTGGGGCAGAGCCAGCCCCTAACCCCACTGCCCCAGCCAGAATGGAATGGACACCACAATTAAAAGCACCATTAAGTCTTTGAGATTCCCCAAATTATGTAACGACATGTCCATAAACAGTGCATGAGGCAGTAACATTGGAAAAGGATATATGTGACAGCCTTTACTACTGACACAAGAGGAGCTGTGGTTCCCACAACTGATTAAGCTGACTGCAAGTGCTGAGTCCCATTTTGGTTAAGGATCAGGAGAGCACAACTAAGGAGCATCTCAAAAAATTTCTATAAAAAAAGAGGGTTGCCATCTACAAAGTTCAGTAAACCATTCACTGAGTACCCATGGAAGGGTGTGTGGTCCTGTTTTAGATGTGAATGGAGCTCTGGGGAGTGGGGCGAGAGAAAGGAAGTGCCTAGGTGGTCTCGGCAAAAGATAACTTCAAAATTCACTGACGCCGGCAACATTTCATAGTGCTTATGATGCGATGCACTATTCCTAGTGTATCACAATAAATTATGACAGGCACGGTTCTTTTCATCTCTGTACTACTAATTTTCAGAGGAATGAACAAAAAAGTAAGATTTATCTGAAACTGAAATTACACTGAAAATAATTCCTACTTATCAAATTATCACCTACCTGAAAAACATAACACACAAGGTGATATTGAGGGGAAATAAACAAGAGGTCAACTTCAACAGTCCAAGAATTTTTTTTACCAGAAGCGAATTCTAGAAAATACAAATTCCATCATATGCTGGGCAAATAACCCTCGTGTTTGATAACATCACCAGACCTGGGTGTCTCTGGGGGGAAGCAGAGGGGGCTGACCAACATAAGGCAGAAATCCAGGTCTCCTGATGCCCATCCACTCACGGGGCCCTGAGGTCACCCCAAGGCCCAAGGCCTGAGTGTGGCAACTGCCCTGGAAGCCTGCCACGTGCTCGTAGAACTCATTCCCTCAAATCCAGGGCAGAGGTGAGAAGCAGCAGGACAGATGGGGAGCATGAGAAAAGGGCTGGTGGAGAGGGCGCTGTGTACAAAACAAAACACATTCTGGAGAGAAAAGGTGGGGAAGGGAGGACATGGTGGATGGTTTATCCGAGGGGAGAAAGGGTCATGGGGAAAGAAAACCATGATGGCTCTGGCTAAGCAGAAAATATGTAAAGGACGAGTGAATCCTAGAAGAAAAGAAAACGGCAGTCGATATAAAAACACAGCAGACAGAAGCATAGTGCTGAGCAAGGGCAGTATGGTCATCTAATATTTCATCTTCTGACCCACATTTCTCTCAGGAGCAGTGCAGAGCCCTTTGAGGGTGACCGCATGAGGCCTGGAGTCAAGGGCTGGCTGGGTGTGGTCTCTGGGGATGTGAGTCAGTGAGCAGGAAGGGTATTTTCTGAACCACCACCATGTGGCAATACAGTAGACAATTTAGCACCTGAATTCTTAACTCTGGTGGTTCTCCCGTCAGAAAATGATGGAGGAGCACACGCCTGAGCCACCTGTGGTGCGAGGAAGGGCAGAGGGGGAGCTGGGAAGGCTACCGTGGAGGGAGGGGGGGAAGGGGCAGCCGGCTTCCTGGGCATTCAGGATGCCCAGAGTACACCTGCTTTGGAAAACATCGTGTTCATTTATAGACCAGTGACAGATGCTAGATTAACACAGAAATAACCCAGAACATAGTACAGTGGGCCCTGCCTTCCCAGCCAAAAAAGAAGCCATTCTCTTTGGAAAGCTGATAAATTTCCCACTTGCAAGGCCTGGAAAACCCACAAGTGTATCTGGCTTGTGTGGTGGGGTTAACGTGAGGGTCCTCATGAACATCTGCAGCTCATGAGTTGCATGCCAGGTGCCAGCTGGTCACTTTGTGTATGCCTCCATCTCACCTTGAGCTATTTTAATCCCAGTTTTACTAATAAGGAAACTGTGGGCATATACCTTAAATATGTACAATTTTTACTTGTCAACTATACCTCGATAAAGCTGGAAAAATATTTTTATAATATCATTTTATGGAAATAAAATATTTAAATATTGAAAGGAGAGGAAAGGGGAACAGAGGGCAGGTAACTTGCCCAGTGTCACACAGCTGTTAAGTGACAGAACTAGGGTTCAAACCAAGTCTGTGTGTACAGCAATCGAGAGGAAATATGAAGACAATCCTCATTCTTCTGTTAAGGTTCTTCTGAACACTGGGGCCAATTTCCAGCCTTGGATTTCTCGGTTCAACAGTAGCTAGGGCATCCAAATCTCCCTTTGTCTCCAGGTAGCTACCTGGAAAACCAGTCTGCTCTGTGCTTATAAATAGACTCCACCCCACAGTACAGAAGTTTCTACAAGAGGGATGCGTGGGTCACTTCCAGGCACCCTGAGCTGATGTACTGATGGCACATCGACGACGTCAGGGCTGGGTAGAAAGGGGATAGGTATCGCACTTGCTACCTCCATTTCCTGGTCATCTGACAGATGAAGGTCACAGGGTTGCTCATCCTGGGTGGATACTAAGTGTCTGGATGCCAAGCATACCACTGAAATTCCTTCGGTTACTTAACTATAGGTTATGTAGGAGTGACCAACCACCACAGCTTCCACCCATCCAGGCTGCTAGGATTGCAATCTCCTTTGCCTGCTGGACTTTGTAGAATTTCTCCTTTTAACATGCTCTCCTTTTCAAAGCCTTTTTATTCCTCTCACCACAAATCTCAAATTGTGAGTCAGTCTAAGTATGCATCCCCATGTCCCTGAAAATAAGCTCTCTCCCCTAGTGGTGGCTATTTCATGTCCCTCGAAACCCCCTGATCAAACCCGAGGGAAAATGATTAAAATGAATGAAGAGGATATGTGTCAACGAGACCTGTGTGGTCTGCTGCTGCCTCTAGTTAAAATACCACAGGTTCTAAGACATCAGTGACCTATATATAAGTGGGAACTCTCAAATAGGACTCATCTCCAGTGGTTAATCTATTAAGTAAAATGCTCTTTCTTTCTAAACCAAAGAGTTTAGGAAGCCTCGGGCAGAGTGACTGTCATTGGTACAGAAAGGTTTTCAACATTGCTGAGCTTTGAGGAGCATATATAATTTTATTGAAATGCCTCCTAATCTCTATCCTTCTGCATAGAGTGAGATTGGACAATATTCGATTTTCCATGCATGGGTGTAATACTGTTGTGGCTTAAGGAAGATCAGAATGTCATTAGAAAAGCCCTCAGTTTACAAAAAGCACAAAAAGGAGGGTAATCCCAAAGATTCACAAATAAGATGCGTTAGCCACTCAAATATCAAATGACAAAGGCTAAATTGCTTAAATTGGTTGCATAAATTCAATAGTTGGCAGAACTGTCTCTGTGCCTCGTGCTGAAATAAAGCTACATCTGAATGAATCCCAAATATCAGCATGCACCTGGACAGGGGCAGGAAGGGATGCTTAAGAAGAAAGTCTGTGAAGAAAGACGCGAGGAGACAGAGATGTGAGAACCATTCCCTGGTGCTTAGAACCCATTCTAAGGGATGCCACAAAGAAATGTAAAAGCTAGAAAGACGTACAGTTACAGATCAACTTATATTTTTTGGGTTCACTTTAAGAAGGGAAGTGCTTAAAATCTCTTCTTTTTTCTTTTTGACTATGAAACAAAATTCAAGAGGTATAAAAGGATATTTGGTTAAAAAGTCTACTGTTCTCCAGCCTTGGAGACAACCATGCTACTTCTCCTGCGTGTCCTACCAGAGCTGTTCTGTGTCAGTGGTTCTAAGTTGCTTCGCAAACAGTGGTGAACTACAGCCAGCTCGGTGGCTTGCGTGGATTTTCTCTCCCCAGCCCCATTACTAGTGGAGTCAAGCTGGTGGCTTGACACTGGCCACAGTGGGAGTGGTTACACCACGAAATCGACACTTCTACAATCAGTGTGTTGTCTGTCTTTGGGGAGCACGTTTACCAGGACATCCAAAGCCCTTTTCAGAGGGTCCCATGAGATCAAAACTGTTTTCACAGTAACACTGAGATGTTACTGCTCCCTTTCTCTCACAGGTATGCAGTTGTTTTCCTGAGGCTACATGATATATTAGTTTGCTAAAGATCGAATGCAGAAGCAGTTATGAAAATTCAGTTGTCTTCTATGAAGTCAGATATAAAGAGATTTGAAAAATGCAAATAATACTCTTTTCACTAAGATTTTTTTGAAAAATTATTTTTCATAGAATGTTATTGACATTAATTTGTAATGGCTTTATTATGATTATTTTTAAATGAATGAATATTTAAACTTTTTTTGTTTTAATTTCTAACACAGTAAATATTGACAGATATAACCCATATAAATGAAAGCTCTTTTGGGGTCCTCAATAATTTTTAAAAGTATAAAGGGATCCTGAGAATAAAAGGTTTAAGATCCTTGTTCCTTGCTTTTTTTTTCACTTAATGTATCATGGAAATTTTACTTTTTTTTTAGTTTGAGTTCCCCCAGAGGCAGATTTTAAGACAAGAATTTGGAGTAGTTTCTTAGAGAAGAGGTAGAGAAGGGCTGAAAACCAGTAAGGAACATGTTAATTGGCTTCCTGTGGGGGTAAAGTCCCCTGGATATAAGCAGTGCTGAGGACACTAACGGAAGTGTCCAACAGGGTCTAGGCGGGAGCAGAGGGTCCATCCGGCCCATCTCAACAAGCTCCCAGAAGGCTGAACCCCCGCTGTGCTAGTCCTTTCCAACTCCTTATCGCTGCACACTCAATGGAAACTCAGTGGAAACAATGGCCCACCTTATGTGGAAGGTGTTGCGCTGAGCTTTACGGTATATTTTTTAACCTAACAATCCTATAGAGTAGAATCTCTTTTGTTAGTTTCATTTTACAAGTGAAGAAACTGAGGCACAGTTTTAGAGCCAAAAGGGACCTCAGAGACCATCTCGTTTTATAGGTGTAGGACCCAAGGCTCAGAAAGGTTAGAAACATGCTCGAGATCACACTGTCAGGAGGGGCCCCTTGTCTCCCTGCTCTGTGCTTTGGTAGCCACATGCCTCACCGTGTGACGAGAGCTGTTGGTGCCCATTGGGCGACTGTCCTCTGTACAGGGAATCGACTGACTGTACAGCTAATGTGCAAGGGTCACGACCAACACCTGGAAGGACCAGGAAGATGACGATTAAAGTCTGGAAACCGCTGTTGCGGGGGGAGGATGAGTACACACGGGAATATAAAGTAACAGGAAGGATAGTCGGAAGCCCAAGGTTAGAAGATCATATGTTAGGGTTTCTATAACAACTGTAGCTCACATCTAGTAAACACGGGCTGTGTGCCACAGCTGTGCTGCAGACCACCCATGCTCACAATTTTGTGATCTAGATACAAATAATTTTAAACTTCAACATATACCTACAAATTCTAAGGGGAAAAAGGTCTACTTCATATATAACTTTGACAGTGTTTAAATGGGCATATCTTGATCTTCTCATATTTCCAGTTTATAAAGACCTATAACAAACTTTCTGTCACTTACAGAGCCTCACACTCTTGACAATTATGATATACAGTCACCACAATGAGCAAAGGCCAGGATGGCAAAGAACCTGGGCCAGGAGGTCTTTAACTTTACGGTCCATCTTAGTTAAGCACAGGCAGAAAAGCTAAAGTAGTCAGACTGCTCCCCGTGCAGAGTAAGCCACTGGCCATATTTAACCGCTGATAAACTCCCCAAAAAGCTGCGGAGAAAACGGAAGGGATAATAAACTGAATGTGACCTGGAGTGAGATCATCTTCGTCAGTACTGCTATTTCCAGTACACAGAGTTAGGAACGTCTACATGTTTTCTCAACAGATGACTTCAAAACCTCTATTGATAGAAAAAGCCAAGTACTAAATTATGTGTAAAGACTGAAAATTAATTGTTCATTACAGAGCTACCCAGTCAATAATAACATATTTCAAAGTGCTCTGGATATATATAAACTATGTAATTTTAAAAAATGCCATAAAGCAGCTAGAAGGAAACATGACATAATGGTAATTACTTTGAATTAGGAAGATTATGGATGATTTCTTTATATTTTCTTTTACTTTCAAAATATTCTACAGTGAGCATGCAATTCTTTGGAAATAAAAAATAAATTTTTAAGAATGAAAAATGTATAGCCATCTTTACCTGTTAGGTCATATTCTAAGTTCTGTCCACAAACAGAAATAAGCTAAGAATGTAAAATCAAATCATTAAACATTTTAAACACCACTGCTCTAAGAAACAATGTAACAACTGACAAATTAGTGAAGACCTTTCATTTCATAACTGTCCCCGAATAATTGCCTCTGAAGGTATAAAAAGCTCCTCAGTATGGGGCAAAGGGGAAGACTAGAAAAAGTCCCAGTCACAAACCCAGGTGTGAATAAGAAGGTGAAAAGATCAACTTTGGACACTACGGAAATGTCATTTCCTGCTGGATGCATTATGGGCTCTATCAGTGCATTTGTCTGATACTTGAAGTAGTTCTCAAAATAAGCCAAATTTCATGGGAGGAGGGGGGGAAAAAAACCCCAGACCAAGTCTTCTGGATCAGGGATCCAAGCTGAGTGCTGAGATCAGGTCAGTTAGAGGGTGTGGCTGCTGGAGAAACTAACGGACTGGAGAGCTGCTTAGCAACTCAGCAGAGCCCAGACGTCTAACTGGCTGGGTTTCTGCATTCCGGATGGCAGACGACTGTCACATGCGATCCTTTCTTTAGGGTTCTCTTGTGTCTGAGCATGCTAGGAGATGTTCTGGCCCCAACCTGGAGCCCTCTTTCCATGACACCTCAAAACTGGACCAAACTGGGCAACCAGAGGCTTGCTCCAAGGGCCTGAGCTCCAGGGTAAAGCAGCAGGAGGCAGTGGGGGTAAAGGGAGGTGAGGAGGTTTGGAGAGTTGAGAAGTGGCCAGGCTCGGGAAAAAGGAAGAAACATAGCCAGGTCACTGGTTAAAAGTGGATAATGAAGAGTCACGCAAGACTCTGACTCAGCGGAAATGTTCCTCGTTAAGAGCTGGATGCAAGGCCACAGCAACGTGAGCAGTGGTGATTCCTTGGCAAAGGCAAACCTTTTCCATCACAGGATCACTGGTCTTGTCCCTAAATGTCCCACAAGTTTCCAAAGGACAATGTTCTCTAGCGCTGCTCACAGGGTGCTAGGAGTGACCCAGGGCACTTCTCTGAGTTCTTTGAAGAGGACTGGCCACTCCTGAGTGAGCAGCCAGTCCAGGCCTCTGGTGAGAGCAGCACAGTCTAATCAGAGGCCCCAGAGGCTTCTGGCTGGCCTGGAGTCACACAGGACAAGCAGCAGGCCCAGAAATGGGAAGTACTTGGGCTTCCTGAAACCTCAGGGTTCAAATCCCAGCCAGCTGACTCAGGATTTTGCTCCACTAAATCAGAAACATCCACTGAACTTAGGACTTGCCACTGGGCTGAGATGCAGGTCCAGGAACAGCTAGCTTGGCCCTCCAGCCGACCTCAGGCCACTGAGGGGCAAATCCTGCCCACAGAAGAAAACTGTCACCACTGGAAGGCCTCCTGGAGAATGAGCGCCCCAGAAGAGGAACGCAACAGGAACCCGAGACTGTGGGACCATGGCTGTGTAACACTGCCACACACAAGGGTAAAGCAGAGAGACTACGCTGAGGCCGTTTAAAAGGTGCTATTAATGAAACATATTCAAGGACTTTAAAAGTTCAACTAAGACCTAACTAAACTTACTTTATCCTTTTCTCAGCGATCGTACCACGTGATTTGACTTCCCGACACCTCTCCTCTGTCATATTATTTTTTAAAAAATGAAACACAGAAAGGGAGTCAGCAGCTGACATTCACGCAGCACCGGCTCCATGGTCTGTTTCACACGTTAGTCCACGCGATCCTCACGAGAGCCCTCTTATTTTGCAGAGAGAAAACCAAGGGGCCAGCTGTCTGTGCCTCATTTGGATGGCGCGTGCTCAGAGAATAAGAGGGAAAGGAGTGAGGTATACTCTAGGCTGATGTTCTCATTCCAGCCTTCCAAGAAGAGCTGGGATCCGTAAGGCACGACCATCCCTGCCCACTGAGCACCCATGTGGAGGCTGGGTTTGAATGGGGGAGCAAGTCAACTGGCCAGATGGGCCCTCAGACCACCAAGGTAGTGACATGTGTAGCTGATCTCACAGAAAATGGAATTCCCTCCTAAATTTTAGGGTTAGACAGAACTAGATTAAAACCCTAGGTCCACCTCCATTTAGCTTCTAACACTGGGCGAGTTCTTACCCACCCTAGCCTTGGTTCTTTCTTCTGTATAACAGAGCCGAACATACTACCTCACCTCCTAGAGTTTTTGTAAAAACTACGAAGGAGAAAGTGCCTGGCACACAGCACTCAGTAAATGTTACCTATTATAAAGCTTTTTAAAAGATGTTTTAAAGTGTGCCGTAATAGTGACTATTTTTTTAAACTGGAAAATTAAATTACTCAAAGCTTTAAAAAAGTTTAGTGACTTTTCTTTCAAATGAAAGGAACTGTAAGGGGTGAAAGAGAATCAAATCCCTAGGGAAAGGAAGAATGTTCCCATGCCACCCGCTCTTGCAGGCCTGCTCGGAGTTCACAGGAATGGCCGGGAGCCTTGGGGCTCTCAGAACCCAGCCTTCTCGGCAGTGGCACCCTGCCCATGAGACTTGCAGGACATGTTTGCAATTTGTTTTTATTTTTAGACCCATCTGCACATGCCTTTTGAAAATACCAGTCCTCACAAAACCAGGGCAATTTTCTTGAATTTTTCTACAGCTGTAATTGTCACTGCCTCCCTTATTCAGTCAGAACACAACCTCACATGGCAGGGTGCAGTGAAGTTCAACTGCATAGCCCTGCCAGCAATTTAGCATCTTACCCTTTGGACACTGCACTTTCTGTATGTGACTAAATGTGATGTCTTCTGCAGCTAAAGGGTTCTACTTAGCAAGCCCTCCCTGGCCTCATGAAGAGCTACCTCCTTAAACATCAATAACGGGAGGTGCAAAATTCTGCTTATAACTTTAACCTTGGGGCTCAAGGCAAGGATAGCCAGCACATCCCACCAGCCACCCATGTGACTGACTGGACAGTGGTGACAAATTTTCCTAGGAGGTATAAGCTGAGTTTCCTCTGTACTTCCCACTTTTTCAAGTGTGCTGTCTTGTGACCACATGAGCTAATTAAAGTTGGAGCAGTCTGGTGTCAACTACACCAAGCCACACACCAAGCCTCCATCCTTTGATTTACTAGATCTCTGCTCAAACCAAAAGCCCCTTGCATATAAGAAAAGATCAATAAGTGATTTATTCAATTGAGCAATCGATACCCTTATAGATACTGAGCAACTATGCTTCAGTGGTCAATGACAACTGAAAATCAAGAAAAAGGAAAGGTGGCCGCTGGTAGAAAAAAAAAACGAAGAGGGCTGAATTTAAATACATGTGTTTCAAGTTGGCTTAAAAATAAAGAAAGGGCATATTACCAGGTGAGCTGCGGAGAAAAACTCAGCTCTAAAGCAACAGTTTGTAAAGTCTAGCCATTCAGTGACCAACATGCCAGGCATTAACGGCTACTCCAAGTGAAACAGCACCTCTCCTGTTTGACACACTGAAGGCCTGGTGCCAGCGTGGAGAGCTCTTAGCTTGGTATGTGAGGGTCATGTGTAGCAGCTAGTTCCAGAAACCACAGAACTCTGGGCTGAAATAATAATGTTGCAAGAGATACTGGAGCATCAGAAGGGGGAGAGGAACAACTGTCCAATCTAGAGGGGGAAACAGCGAGAGCAAAGTGATGCTCATAAAGCACATTAAATATACATGTTTTTAGCCTATGTTTTTTTGTGACTAAATTTTTAAAAATTATCACAGTAAAATTGCTCTCTGGGGGTGGAGTGTACAGTTCTAGGAAAGGACACATATATAATCCCTGTAGCCACCAGAGAGAGGATACAAAAAAGTTCCATCACCCCAAAGATAAATTCTAAAAATAATTCTCCAAACTTACTTTAGCCAATAATGGGGACAATGAATAAGGGTAACAACCATAATTCATCACTTGTAATCAAAATTTATAGGAAAAAAAAACAAAACACTACATCCTAACCTCCTATACGTTAACACCAAATTGGTTTTGTTGGTAACTGGCAATCTTCATGTTTCTACATTATAAAATTTGAGATATTTAGAAGATACATCCCCCAAATTTTCATCCTGGTACCAATGTTATTCATAAAAACATGCTGTTTCTTTCCTTGATGCTCCAGAGGCTTTCTAGACAGCTCTAAAGAAGTGGCAAGTGGGAGATTCCTGCAGGAGATTAAACTTTCACCTAACCAAACCTCTGTCAGGATTTATTGCCAATTTTTCTCTTCCTAATTATTAGACATTCTGCTATTCCCTTGCTCACATAAGAGATGCCTAAGAGCCCAGAAGTGACCAAAAAGGAGAATAAGAAAATGTGTCTGTGTAATAATCTTTATTATTGGAATGCAAACTCTTTTTTGCTAGGTCCTAACTGGTCTCTCTTCTTGCTGTTACTAGTGCTTTGCGTGCGGTGACGGTGCGGGGGAGGGGGGATGGAGGGGGGGGGGTGGAATAAAACTTTTAAGTTACTTTGACAAGGAGATGGCATCTCTGGTAAAATCCACGTTCAGTGGCAGAGTTTTTATGTGACAGATTTTAAAGCCTCTGGTTTTATCCGTGAATTTCATTCGAGGGCCATGAAGACAGGTTAACCTACCAGCAGGCACAGGTTGCACTGACCCCACCTTTATTCTGGAATCCAAGAGGCTCTCCATTCATTTAGCAAATATTTACTGAGCACCTACTAAGTTACCAGACACTGGGTCAGTGGCTGGGATGGAAAACAGTTAAGATATAAAAATCTTGCGCAAATCTCAGTGCTGAGAGTGAAGGAAGCTGACAGGGTCTGGCATGGTGATATGAAACCGTAAACTAGGGACAGCTGGTTATAAAAACACAAACTCAGGGAGCGGGGTTTGGGGTGTGGATACCGAAAGAACTGACTCCATCCCTCCCCTGGATATAGAGCTAGTAAGAGAGCTCACCTCTTTGCCCCTGTTTCTACAGCCGTAGCTTTCTGGCACTCTACGTGTTGTGCAGTGACACGTTAAATATTCGAGTTACTTTAAACAGGTGGAGCTGGGACATTTCCGACTCTGAAGTGCTTAGCCCTATTTCGTGCACTGTCTGGTTAGCCTTGGCGTGTAAAATTCTTCCAGACAGGCCATCCAAGTAATCAAACTTTTACCTCTATAAAAACACCTTGTAAAAAAATGTGTCTCGGTACACAGGTTCTCACAGGGGCTGCTGCCCAACTCACAAGGCGAGGGCAAACTCTGCGTGGGAAATATTTGCAATAAAGAGGGAAAGGCGGTCAGAAGCAACGGCGAGCACCCCAGGCTCCACTCCGCGGCCGGCCAGGAAGGCCGCGCGCCAGCCGGGGTGCACACCCAAGGAGTCGGGCCCGCCTCCAGCTCCCGGGCAGCGGGAACCGCGAACCGCGCCGTGGACAGTCGGGGAGGCCGCGCTGCGCCCCCTTGCGGCGGGGCCTGTCTCCGTCCGTTCTCGGCCGCCGCCGCCGCCGGACGGCCTCGCTCCATTTGCAGACTCCGGGGGCAGCGTCTCTCCGAGCGGCAGCTCCTCTGGCCTTCCGCGCCCCGCTCCGCATCGCGCTCCAGTCCCCGCCCCCTGCTCCGCTCTGACACCCCCTTCTGCTCGCCAAGCCGTCCCCCGCCGCAGCCCGGCCGAGCGTGAGCGCCGAGCCCCCGCAGGCTCCGCAGAGCCTTCCCGCGGCCCCGGCCGCTCCATCGCGGCGCCCGGTGGGGGTGCGGGGCCGGCGCACGGTGCGAGCGGGGCAGGCAGCGGCGGCGGCGCGGACCGTTCCACTCCGCGTCCCCCCGCCCCGCGCGGCGCGCGTGCTCCCGGGGACGCCATGGAGCCGCCGCGTTCCGAGCGGCACAAAGGGGCGCGCAGCACAATGGGCGCGGTGAGCCCGTGGGCGCCGGGCGCCCGCTCCGGCGACTCGGCCCTGCGCGGGGGTGGGCGCTCCTCCCGCGGGCGCGCTCGGAGCAGCCCCCCTCCGCGTCCCCTCCCTGCTCCCGCCCCCACCCCGGCATGGATGTTGCAGCCACTCTCCCGTCCGTCCGCCCTGGAGCCGCCGCCGCCACCGCGCAGTCGGCTTGATCCGCCCCACACTTACCTGGGACACGAGTTGTGTACTTTGCCGAGCGGACCCGCGCCGAGTTTGGGCGCCACGTGGGGTGCGGGGGAGCGCAGGGCCGGGAGTGGGGGCCGCGCGCGGAGGGCCTGGCCGGGGCGGCCCGCGGAGTCGCTGGGGGCGCGGGCGGGCGCCGTGTATTTTCCCCTCTCTTTGTGTGTGTCCGTGCGCTGCGCTCTCGCGTGACGTGACGGGACTCCGTGTGTCATTTCCGCACAAGGACACAGGAGCCCCCGCTGCAGTGGAACCACAACCCCTCCGCCCCCACCCCCGCCCGCCCTCCCCCTCAGCGGGGCACACGCGGGACCGGCGGCGGCGCTCGGGCGTGAACGGCCGCGGCGGGGAGCTGGGGCGCGCACTCCGGGGGCCCGGGCGGCCCGGCGCGCTCGGCCGGCGCCGCGCCGCTCCACGTGGGCCCCGCCGCTGGCCCTGCGGGGGGCGGCAGCCGCGCACCCACGGCCCGCTGGGGCAGCGCTGGCTAACAATGTCCCCTGCACGGCGTGCGTTCTCCCCCGCGAGTCATTTCGCTAAAACGTGGTTTCTCAGACCCGAGGAGTTTGACCTGAAAAGCCTCTTTTTCTACTTTTTTTTTTCCCCCCTCCGGGGGACGGCGACTGTGCGGGGCGTTTCCTCCTCTAGCGCCCGTGCCTGTCCCGAATTCTTAGCATTTCCGCGGTACCCTTGCCCTTCGGGCGGGTGTTCCCGCGCGGAGCTCCGCACAAAGACTTCGGGGCGCAGGGACCCCTGTGGCCCCTGCGCCCAGGCGGAGTCCGCATGGAGTCGCGGGCCGCGGGAGAGCGACCCTGGCGCTGGGAAACGCTGGCTCTGGCCACTCCCCCAGCCGAGTGGCCGCCCTCTGTTGTGAGCCTGAGCTGGAAATCTGCCTTTTACTTGTAACCCAAAGTTTTGAGGTTTGAGGCTGCAGAGCAAGAGATTCAGAAGTGCGCGCGCTTACAGAACCACATGCCACAGACAAACCCACGGAATATCTGCGTCCAGCTCTTAAAATAGAAAAACACGAGTCACCATCTCAATAAAGCCTGATTCTTTAGACTCCTAACGCCCGGAGGGGAGGTTTCAATTTGATAATTTATCAACCTACCTCTCGGGCATTTTCTCAAATCTCTAATTTAAAGGGGTGTGGTGTGTGAAGTCAAGGAAGCCCAATCCAACAGTTAGACCACGATTGTATTTTAAGCAAATAACTAACATGTAAATTTAAAAAACACACACACAAAACTTTAATTTGCCGACCGAAGGAACTGTAAGAAAAATGCAAATGATCCCATCTGCTGCTCACAGTTGACTGGCTGCAAGAGAGAACCATGTGGCCCAGCCCTGCGCGGTCAGTGAATAGGTAGAATAGATTTTAAAATAAGGCATATGCTGGCTCCTTGCTTCCCGGTCTCGGGGAGGGTTTGAATTAACCTATAGTTTTGGATTACTGTATCTTCCTCCAGACCACTTCAGTTGGGACTTTAGTAATTATTCAAGTTTCCCCCTTCGAGTTTGAAATAAAAAAGCACAGAGTTATCCAAGACCTTTGAGGAACTACGTGGAACATTGTCGAACTGCATTTGGATAGACCACTAAAAGAATCCATACGTGCTCAGTGTCATTCAAAACAGGATGATGAAAAGAATGGGGCCGAGATAGCAGCCCTTCAAATTCAAAAGACTTGAGTTCCCCTATCTACATTTAAAATAGAGCGGAGGGAGGAAGGGAGGAGGACCGCTTGGAGGAGAATGGTTAATTTATACATTCCCAGAAAACCGAATGGAGGCACTTTGATTTCTGCCGGGAACTTGACTTTTACACTTTCGCATTAAATAACACGTATGATACACAGTACATCGCTTGCCTTAGTTAACAGATATAGCAGTTTTAGTCTCACTTTCAATTTAATGTGACAGTCACAATTAGAATTTAACAAGTGTAAGTTGGATTTCATTAGTTCAGTTTTCTAGGATTTCCCACTAGGAGAGTTAGGAAGAGTTAAGACTAGCATTTAAGCTCACTTTGCATTTTAAACCACTTTACATAAGTGGTTTAAAAATGCGAAGTGGTTTAAAAATGTAAAATTACAGTCTTAAATTTTTACGAAGGGGACTAGATGAAATATGTATGTGTTGTGAAGGATAACTCTTTAGTCGTTCACAGTAACAATTCAAATTAAGTAATAAAAGACGATAGAAATAAAATAATAGAAATTAACATCTTCATATTGTTCGAAACCAAAGATTTTTGTCAAATACAATAATTTTACTAAATAGCATCTAAGGCAAGCGACATACTTAACTGACATAGCTGACTTCAAAAACATTAAGTGGCCTTGAGAATTATTGTAAATATGTCTTAAATACACAATTAACTGGATCAATCTACTTAACAAAGTAGGCTGTTTATTCCAAGTAAGTTATTAACAGAAATAGAAATCATTGCTATCTAGGACAGGAAACTACTTACCTTCAAATGGTTTTTATATGAGTTTTTTTTAATGAGTGTTAAAAAATAAAATTCAACTACGCAAATTTGAAGATCTAATTTACTTTATTAAGCAATTCACGTATCCCATCTAGCAACTAAAAGGGCGCTCCAGGGGTTGTACAAAGTGGATTTTATAGGAAGAAGGGTTGGGAAAGGGAGCTATTAACAAAAGAAAAGAAAGGATTATTTTTAGGCCAGGACATCTTTCAGGGCGAGGGGAATGGCAAAGGTTTTTATCATGTAGATTGCCTCTTCTTTCTATGGGGTGGGGACGGGGATTGAGATAGCCCACGTGACAGATTATCGTATTGGTGCTTGACCAGAAAATTCCAAACTAGTTGTTTAAGATTATATTTCTGGGTATTAACCAATGTCACCCCAATAATTTTAATTAAAAAAAATAAATAAAAACATAGCCTTTTTATTTTTTTAAAAAGGTTATATTTCTGGGAGAGGTTGAAGCATTGATTAGATCAGGTATTAAATCTAGGTTTGGTATCATGGGCTTTTAGCACAAGAGATGCTATTTTGGGCCTGTGGTTTTCTCTTCAACAGGAAGAAGGGAAAATAGTACATAAAGGTGAAACCAACTGTATTGGAATAGCTGTATTACGGTTGTATTACAGTATATAATAGTTCTGAAAATGGTATTGGACAAAAGCAATGCCTTATGAAAAAAATATGAATAAACGTGGAGTAAGATGGGAAGAGGAATAAGATATGAAAAACACAACTTCTGCCCAGCCTAGCCCTAAGAAGTCAGTAGGAGCGACTGTTAATGGTTCATAAGGATGTGCACAAAGACCTGGGGAAAAAATATTAGTTTTAGAGGTCTGCTTGATTGGAAATTTCTTAATTAGAAATGAGTTTTTCAAAATTTCAAATGAGAGCTGCTGCAGTTGATCCAGGGAATTAATTTTCAGTTTTACCTAAGGAAAATGCAGCAGGGGGGAAATTGGCTGCTTGGCCATTTAAAGGACTCGTGTAAAACACTAACAACTTGAATGGCAAATTACACAGCATTCAAAGAAAGAGATATATATAATGTAAATATATAGAATTAAGAGTGGCAGACAGACATTAGGTTTCAGATATCTTTTAACTGTTACTCTAAAGGTTTTATCATTGCTAAAATATATTTATAGTTGCCACGACAATATTTAGTAGGGCTTTCTTTTTTTCATTAGTTAAGTCTTAAAACAACGCAACAGATTTCACTGTTACTTGTGAGACATTTCCACTTTATCTCTTGCCTGCTGGATGCATAATTTTGCCAAGTCTTCAAACAGAAGTAGCTGGCAGATCCAGATTCTGCAAATCCTCCAAACGGAAAAGTAAGAGGGAAAAAGAGGATAGACGAGGAGCGTTAACTTTATTAAACAGAAATTACAGAAAGACACACCTTGCAAAATACCTTGTGAAACTGACTTTTGGTAGGGGAGTTGGTATTGGGGAGCTGAATTTCACTCGTTGTGTTCAGGGGGGGGAAACTACCTTTAGAGGAGTCGGGAGCAGGTAAATGACCCAACGTGGGGAAAAAATGAGGTTTTGAGTGAAGTGCTGCAGAGAATTTGTGCTGGACAGTTTTTTCTTACATGTAGAACTATTTAATAATTTGCAGCAGCTTGAGATGTGAAGCACGTAACACAGCCATTAAGGTCTTATTTGAGTGGAATATCTGTCTTGCACAATAGGATTCTGCAAAAAGAAATATTAGAGAGAGTGAAATCTGCTGCGATCCCACTCTCAATTTCAAGCTCTTGAGACAACAAATGCCAATCCGAACTATAGCCCATTCTGAGTCCAGAGTACTAGCTGGAGGCACTGCAGCCATCAGGGCCCCATTGCCCAGAGGGGCGCCTAAGGGCCTGCAGGAATCTCCGCACTGATCACAGGACTACTAGCGACAGGCAGGGAGCGGGAGGCTGGTTCCCCAGCCAATCAGACCCCATTAAAAAAGAAGAAAAAGGAAATATACACTGTAATTGGCCAATTTTTTAAAAAAATTATTTCATGCTGTGCATCAAAAATGGTAAATGAAATGGTATGTATACATATTTATTTAGTCTTATTTGAGTTGCCTAAAATCTTTTCTGTAAAATGAAACACCTCATAGAAATAAACTTGAGATCCAGTAATTCTATTTCTAGGAGTTTATCCTGAAGTAATACTCAACCAAGGCTACATCTACAGAGATGTTCACTGCAGGATTGTCCATGACAGCAAAAAAACTGGAGAGAACTTGGGAAATAGTTAAATAAATAACGTGCTATTGCATACTATATAGGCTTTAGAAAAAAAGGAAGGTACTCTTTTTTTTTTTTTATGGATACAGAAAAACGTCTCTGATATATTGAGTAAAATAATAAAATTATACATCTGTATAATATACTGTAATCCCATTTTTGTTAAAAAAAAAAGCATGTATGGCAGTGGATGTCTTTGGGGGATAGGATAGTAGAGAAGAAAGAAGGACTTTTACTTTTTCAGGTTATACTTTTGTGTGATGTTTGACTTTTTCCCCCCCCAATGAGCATCTGTTGTTTTTGTAGCCTTTACCTTGCCTAAACAGTTGTCACCATGGCCTGAGGAGCAAAAGTCACCCTGGAGTAGCTAAAAGTCATGCCAAGCTGTTGTGAGAGTCTTAATTTACCTCTGTCACCAGTCTCCCCTTTATCTACATACTCTTATGGCTTAAACAGGAAAAAAAGAGAGCTAGAGAATAAATCTTAGTAATGATGTTCCCAAAGTAAATAGGGCATTTGGCTATAGAATCCAAGGCTCCCTTTCCCTAAGCTTCTGAAGTGTCAACACAGTATTTTAGAGACCAAGGATTTCCCTAGAGTCATGACATGTTAGGGCCTGAGAAATAATAGATGCCAACTGCCGGATTCTACCAATAAGGAAATAGAAGCAAAAAGGAAGGGTGGCTTGTCCAAAGTACAGTGGCTTTTGGAACAATATTTTGGGTTCCTCTTTCTATCTTATTTCTACCAAAGACCAAAGAGATTGAAAAAAAAAAAAATCAGATTCCACCAAAGAGTAAAATATACAAGGTCTGTGCCTCACAGAGCTGTCAGTTCTTTGGAAGAGTTTAAGAAGTATGGGTGTGAATACTTTTTAAAATGTCTGGTAAATTCTTCAGTGAAATCATCTGCTGCTGAACTTTTTTTGGGGAGCTTTTTGATTACAGATTCAATCTGTATTCATTTAAGTTAGCAGCCCCTGTCTCCAGCCTTATCCTTTAGTCCTCAGCAGCTTAGATCTCTTCCTCAAGAGGCTCTCCCTTGATGTGACTGTGACACAAACACTGGACACTCTAACTGGCTGAGCTGGGGACTGAGGTTTGAAATGTAGTTGGATATTCACAGCTGTACATGGACAATGCCAGCCCTGCTTAGCAGAAGGACTCTTAAAAATTTCATGACAAACCAATACAACCGAATCTTCTCTTCTAGAAAGTATACATATTGGGTGGTATTTTCCTTTCCTCGGGCTGCCATAACAACGTACCACAAACTGGATGGCTTAGAACATCAGACATTTGTTGTCTTACAGTCCTGGAGGCTTGAAGTCCAAATCAAGGTATCGGCTGGGTTGGTTCCCTTGATGGGTTGTGAGGGACTATCCATTCCAGGCCTCTCTCTGGACTCCTGGTGGCCTCAGACATTCTTTGGCTTGTAAATGGTGGCCTCCTTGTGTCTTTACATTGCCTTTCCTCTGTACGTGTCTGTCTCTATGTCCAAATGTCTCCTTTTTATAAGGACACCAGTCATGTTGGATTAGGACCCACTCTAATGACCTCAGCTTAACTTGATCATCTGCAGGGAATCTATTTCCAAATGTCACATTCACAGATACTGTGGAGGAGGGCTTCGACATGGTTTGAGGGACACCATTCAACTCATCATAGGTGGGAAAAAGAGTAGCGTGCTCCTTTGTACTCAGTCCTAACATCCTGGAAGCACTGAGGCCCAGAGTGATGTCCTGATGACTTCTTGTGCTACAGCATAAAAACCTCTGTCACTGCAGGTATCTGCCAGACCCTTTATTTCTAAAGAATGTGCCTAATTTAATTTTGTCGCTCTTTGGGAACCTGGCAATTTGCATTCATATTTCCATTCCTCCCACCCTGTCGTCATTGTCCTGCACATAGCAGGTGACGATAAAAGCCGCCGCACGTGCTAGCTATAGCGTGCAGGCCTTATGAAGTCGGACAGCCTTGGGTTTGAGGCCAGGTTCTAGTATGTACTAAGTGTGAGGCTTTAGGAAGCTGTAAGCTTTTAGCTTCCATTTCCTTGTTCACAGCATGAGGCAATTGCACCCTACAGGCTGGTTATAAACGAGGCAGTTATGTGCAGTAGCACTCATAGAGTGGCTGGCATAAGATTAGTTCAATAAAGGATAGCTGTAATTTTTTATTGGTTATAAATGAAGTGAGTAAACTGTCGGAATAACTAGCCCAGGCACATAACAATTAGGATTTTGAAAAATACACTTATAGTTTGGCAGCAAAAGCACCAAGGTTCATATGACCAGCTTGAATGCTGCCTGGAAGACACCCATAGAGCACCACTTTAAAATTCAAACTGCACCCAGAAAGGAAAAAAGATAATTTTCTTTTAATTTAAAACATGTGAAGGTCCTGAAACCACAATTCTAGTATTCCTTTTCCTTACTCCACCCATAAGAAAAGGAACAATGAGTCCTGCTGTCCTTCTCCATGACAGATTCTGGTAGCCTCTGTCACATGTGCACATTGGTGCCAGCAGAGCCCTGAGCTAAATAACCCAGCCCGTGAGAAACCATAGGCAGTGCATGCAAATCTCAGTTCATACATCTGTGAGTACGAAAGAACTATTTGGATAATCTGCTTTCTATTTTGAGCCCCAACCTTGTGGAGTCCTCCCCACCAGGCTTCCAGGGGCCTCCGCCCTCCCCGCATCTGCCCACATGGGTTCTTGCTGAGCCGTCCGTTGTTCCACTCACCATGCCCTGCGGGCAGCAGCTCTGCCATGTCCAACTGGGGACATGGTCATCTCTTTGCAACGTTGCCTAGAACAAGGTACGTGAAGCAAATGCCTACAGGGAACAGGCAAGGAGAGTTCATGAGTGAAGCAGGTGGTGTGCCTATTATAAACACATGAAAACATTCTTCACTTCTACAAAGGAAGCACTAGCGTGCATTTCTTTCAATGTGAGCCATCTTCAGCTATATTTTGTTTCCACATTTAGGGAAAAATCTCGGGTAAAAAGAAACATTGATTGTCTGTAATACAGCAGTGCAAGTGTCATGATGAGTGGCAACTAATCCTTGGGCGAAGCACAGAGAGAGATAAGGCAGGGACTGGTAGGGACTCTGGCTAACTAGAGTGGTCATTCCTTATCCATTTGGTGCCATGACAGACAGACCCAGCACGGCCAAAATTTGCCCATATTCAAGAGAAGCTCAAACCCAGATTTTTACGTAACATTGCCTAGATTTTTAATACCGAATGACTGAAATTCACATGGTTGAAGTCAGATAGAGCTCACAGGCCTCTAGTTGGTGGCGCAGCCCAGAGCCTCTTCTCTGGAGACAGGCCTCCTGCATAGCCAGGCTGCTGGAGAGCCCGCGCGGCGGCCCTGCTTGTCCCCACTGCTCTGTCCAGGGTCCTTCTGCTTCTGCCCAAGACATTTTGCCCGCAGTTCAAATCTTCTCCCTGCTGGGGCTCAAGCTTTTCGGTGCAAAAGCTTGAGGGCAGTATCAGCGTTCTGCTCCATCTTATTTATCCCTTTCATCAAGACAATAAACCCAGATGGGAATATCTGCCCGGAGGCAGGGAAGAGAAAGGGGAAAATACCAGAAGAAAATAATATAGATTAATATTTCAAAAAATTTTATCTTGCCACATATATTTACTGAACATATTTTTTTGGTGGTGGGGGGGAGTTATCTATAAAACAGTTTCAGAATTTCTTTGTGCTGTGGAGGATTAAGCACTAAGAAAATCTGTTCTGAAGGCTATCCCAATTCAGCCAATACAGCATTTTCATAATAATGTATTATGAGGTAACATTTACTTTTATTAGTATAGTATCTTGTTTTCTTAGTTCTACCATGAGCAATTTCTGAATTCAATAAGGTTTTTGAAAAAATATGTAATACCTTGAAGGTTTACCCACTGAGTTCATAGTTACTAGTTACACATACTAGTTATTACCGAGCCACCATTGGTTTAAAGAACTAACATTATTACTGAGCCATTACTGGTTTAAAAGATTAAAGCAATATAACCTTTGTACTTTGGGAAGATGATAAATTTGGGAGCAGAAAGTTCAGACTCAAATTACCTTTGTTTCATCATTTTCTTTGGTGGCGGGAGAGAAATGCTGGTTTCACCGTGATGCTGATTTGAGCGGTCAGGAGTGGGGCAAGAATATTAGAAATATTAGAAATACACCAGATGATCTTTCAAAAAAACGACCTTTTTACCCTCCTGACCTACATAATCAGCATGGAGCAAAGAGGAATAATCGCCTGTTGGAACCCGAGGGTGTGAGTTTGAGGGAAAAGGGACCAGAGGAATCCAATAATCCGTATCACCCACTTCTTTCCTCTGCATATTTTTGTTAGAAATTAGAGTCGTTTGGGGTTACTTTCCTCCAATAAAATTTAAAACATTTTTAAAAAGGAAAGTATTAGCTCCAGCAGAAATAAGCGGCACGTGTACGGTGTCAGCAAGAAATCATAACAGGTTTTAGGACGACTTGGTACTAATGTTGTGAGACTCCAACATTCAAACATTTGGTGTTTCCTGAATTCTCTTTCTGGAGATACTTGACAGTTTCAAATGGTATATGTAACTATATATACCATACATTCAACATATATAATATTGGATACTATTAATACAATAATATAGATAATAATATATACCATGTACATATATAACATATATCCAAGTTGATAGCCAATGATTTCACAGCATTTAAATATTAAGAAATTAAGACACATCAAAGGTATTGCTTCTCAAGCCATGCAAATTCTTCCTGAGATGCTTGTTGCAATCCTAGTGTTCAATAAGTAAACTTTGTACTTGTGGAAACTGCATTTATTCAGCCTTGACATTGGTAAGTAAATTATTTCAGTACCAAAGGGATCTGTAGTCTAGGCTGGCGTGAGTGAATGTGTTTCCCAATGCTACATTTCCAGAGAATTTTTGCAATGACAGAATTTTGCTCCTATCTAGTATAGAGGAAGGTGGGGGATACCATTCGGTACCTAAACAGAGGGCTGAGCAATCAGACATCTTTGGAAGATGGTCTGACCAGCTTTAATGTGACAAGCTTTCAAAAATAAACAATTATTGAATACCTTTGACTGCAAAGCTTTGAGTCTTTGAGGAATGAAGGAATGGATTAGGAAGGTAGGTCCCTGTCCTCATAGAACCTTCATCTACCCTAAAAATCAATCATGAACCCTGAAAACTGTAATATAAAGCAGAAGGCAGTACTGGAGTGGGGGTATTTGAGGAGCCTGATGACATCAGGAAGGTTCCATGGAGAAGGGGGCTGTCCTGGGAGCGGGCAGGAAGATGGAGCAGAATTCTGACAGAAGGCTGGGTGAGGGGCATTCTGCCCAGGGAACACCAGAGGCAGCAGCTGAGGCAGGAAACTGCAGGCCATATTTGGAAGACTATAAATAGCCCTTTCGAGTGAAAAACAGAGGGCCCTGAAGTCTGAGGGCAGGCAGAAGTACCAGGTAAGGTCAGAGTAACAGGCGATGGACAGATTAAGGTCTTCCTCCAGTCTGCACCACGAATCTTCCAAAACCCTGAGCTTGGTTCTTGACAATGCCATCGAAGACAAATGTGACCTCCAGCAGCCGCAAGCTAAGAAGACCTTGATCCCAGAGTGTTCTCTGCTGCTGTCAGCAGTGCTGGTCTCGCAGACTGCCTCTCTGTGACTCCGTGTTAGTGACCCAGTCTTAATTCAGATTTGGGAAATGCCAGGTAGAGGAATGAGGACAGAAACAGACACACAACAATAACTGACGACTGACCCCTCCACAGTCTTGCACCCTCATGCAACTTCCAAAGAGCCTAGTTTGTGTGTTTAGGGAGCGTGCTTCAGAATATTGCAGCTGGGTCACATGTTTATACAAGGAAAAGCTACCCCCCAAAACCAAGAAATTTAACGAAGAAATAACCAAACTAAGAATTTCTGAGCCTGCTGGATAACAAGAGTTCATCTGCAAAGGCAACTGTAAATTTAAAATTTCATGGCATTCATGCAATAAGGTTAATATTCTCTAGATGGAATTTTCCACCTTTGCACGTCTTCCTTTTTTTGCCTGCTTGAATTTCAATTAGCCACAACCTAATAAAGACTTCTTATAGCCAACCAGAAACACTTACAGTAAGCAAATTCTCTAAAATAAAAAATATAGTGCTACTTTATAATGTTGTAAACTTTCACAGGATCCTTGATAAGCACAGTAAACCCCATAATAATGCACTTATCAAAAATATAATTTTAGATGTAATGAAGAATTGGTAGCTGGTTCCCATTCCCTGCCTAGCTTCTATTTGAGAACAGGGCAGGAACAGAGGTTGGAGTGGGGCTTAAAATTCTATGCTAGGGGTGGGGATGGGGGTCTTGGAGTGGAGGCTAAGACCATGAAGGCGAGGGAGAGGAATGCAAACTCGTTTTAGAAAGTGAAGAGGTGAAAGGTGAATCTCTGATCCTTGATATTCTCCCAGCTGAATCTCTGAATTTGTCTAACTAACGGAAATGTTTCTGGAAACCCTGATGGTAATCCTGCTGCCTCTGGACTCAGAGTTGTCCCCAACAATATTTAAGTTGGAGCCAACCACCTCCACCAGGTGGCACCAAATCATAGCTGAGTTTGCATGAATTTAGCTAGGGTAGCTGGACTCCCAGAATTCCTCAACTCCACAGCCCCTCACGGCTCATTTTGTTGTTAACCTTGTAAAAAATTGTGACTTTACATTTTACATCACTGAATTCTTATCGAATTATAGTAGAGTTTTACTGTATTAATTTATAAAAACCAATAATTGAGGCAAGTGCTCTCTTAGTAGACTAAAGATCAAAGGAGACTAAATTATACATTGTGCTATTTGTTTATATATATTAGCTAATTAGCCCCTTCAACAACCTGTGAGGTATAGGTTAAATAATATAAAACTACCATTATTATAGGTTAAAAATGGTTAACTATGGATGCTCAATGGTTCCTTGGATGCTAAGTTCTATATATACCTCATAGCATGAACTTACTATTTTATTAAAAATTTCAACATGTGTATTTTATGTGTGCTTGATCTATCAATTTCTCAAAGATGTGGTTAATAACTTTGAACTTAACTTATTTATTTTTCTCTGCAATTTTTTTTTTCAGTTTTTCCTTTGTATATTTTGAGGCTGTATTGTTAGGTGCATATATGTTTTTGATGGCTATATCTTCCTGCTCTATTGTTCCTTTTAACAGTATATAATACCTTTATTCACTCCCCCCATTTTTTTTTTTTTTTTGCCTTTTAATCTATACTATCAGATATTAAGATTCTTCCCATTTTTCTTTTGGTTCATATTTTTTCCATCTTTTATTTTCAATCTTTCTATGTCTTTTTGATTTAAGTGTCTCTTTTAGACAATTTACTATTGAATCTTGATTTTTAACTCAAGTAGAGAATGTTTTTTAATCTGTAAATTTAATTTATATTTATTACAATTAATTATGTATGTACTTATTTCTGTCATTTAATTCTATATGTTCATTTATTACACTTGCCTCTTTTCTTCTTCTTTCTATTGGATAGTTTTTTGTTCGTTTGTTTGCCAATGTAAATGTTACGCATTCCTATTTATCTAAAATCTGTTACTTCAAAGTTCATATTCTGTCTTTTGTATTACACTAAGATTAGATGTTGATAGAACCCTAGAAATATAGTCCTTTACCCAAATGGATCTAAAACTGGAGAATATGTGAGAATTTCTTGGAAGTTTATTACAAATGTTGATTCTTGGACCTCACTGTCAGAGATTCTGTCTTAGCAGGTCTGGGAAAAGCCCTTATTCTAATGCAAACCCTTGATTTTGATGCAGGTAGTTCACAGACTACACTGTGCAAATACTGTTGCCATCCAACCCCGTAACTTTCCAAATGGTAAGCTTTACATTCATCCTTTGCCTTTTAAATATGCATTCTATAAGTTAGAAGTCTCTGGAGCTACTTTTATATTCTTCTAATTAGATTTTGCAATCCATTTTTTTTTACTACTACTCTATTTTACTTGTTTGATTCATCATTATAAAAATCATATTTCCTTTAACATTTACTGAATGTCAACCTCAGTAATAGGTGCTTTCAGGCACTCAGCAGCCACTTTACTAGGGGGCATGACTGTCTCTATTTCTACAAGGAAGCAGAGAAGACACTTGGGGACTTTGCCTTATATTACGTTCAATAGAGAAGCTAGGATTTAAACCCAGATCGTCTAATTTCAAAAAGAATATGATCCTAAAGCCCACAGTATAGTGGGGAAGACACACATAATCTTGGTTTATGGTCATCTTTGTATTGAAAACATGCTTTGCATATAGTAACATTTAATGAATTTCAGTGAAAAGAAAGCATGAATTTATCCTGTTTTTTATTTTTAATTAGTTTTAAAATTTCTTTCTCTACTCGTGGTTTTAAAGTCAGGGGAATTACAATGTGGTAATACAAAGAAGCAAAGAGGACTGTTTGGGGAAACACAAATCTGAAGACAAAATAGAAAGAGCCTGTCCTCTAAACAGCTACTGTATGTAGCAGGTCATCAAAGTCCCATTATGTGAAAGTGTCCATTATAAGCAAGGGCTACTTTCATCTTGTTCTCTTTAGTTTACTTTTCTAATTAATTCAATAAAAGTCTTCAAGTGTTACAATAATGCAATGTCAGTACTATTTTCACTTTCCTGTATTCAGTTTTATAATGCTGTTGTTGAACATAACAGAGCAAGGAACTATATGCAATTGTAGAAATTATTGCTGGGAATTTGCATATGAAATACACACCTTCCACTGCCTCTAGTTGGCATTGTTAACTAGGTTATAAATAGTACAGCTGACACACTGCAAACAGAAAGCGCTTTTTGATGGGCACATACTATGAATGGAAGAAGTGTTCAAACACAATGTTTAAGTTGGAAAGCTTTCATTAGAACTAGCCAAGGGGGAAAGTGGTTTATTTCCTAATCATAGTCTTGCTTAAGAATCCAATCATATAGAAAGACTTATGGTAAAGCTTTCTAAAAACAGCTATTTATGCTACTATTTAGGTAAACAAAAGATACATCCAGTCTGTAAACATATTTGAAAGTGTTGATGGGCACTTTTAAGAAAATTGAGCTATTCCCTTTGGATTAAATAATCTCTTACTGTACATATGCGGAGAGGCAAAGGAAGTAAGCGGACTAAGACACAAAATCAGAGAGTGTGGTTCATATTTATACCACTTTTGAAGGTAAAGCTCACACTAGGTCATTTTGCTGATATCATCTACTAGAATTTGAAATTTTAAATTTAAAAACTATTTGAAAAACTTTAACTATTGAGACAGAGCAAAGAAATACTATTCATTTTGATTGCATGATCATACAAATTATTAATATTTTTGCTGATGATTTATATTGGTAGAGGGTGAAAATTCAATAAATGTTAGTGTACCATCTGTTTCAGTTATTACAAAGTGTAGGTAACAAAGACTAGTGATGACTTTTGTAAATGACCACTATAACATGTGCACACACCATTATATTTTCATGGACTGTAATAATTTGGTTTTCAAAGGGGTTTTGGTGTTGTTGTTATGGCTGTAAAGCAACGATGACAAAGAATTTTAATGCTGAACTACTCATCCAGATGACAGTAGAGGTGAGGAGGCTAGGGACAAAATTTCCTGCCTCCACATTGTTTTTAGGCATCTAGTTTGCCCTAGTGCCTTGATACCACGGTGATAGCTTAGCAACAGCTAGATACAAATTAAGGTAATCTGTCATGCCAGCCTCTAATCATAAAAAGTTGGTAGGTGGGACACTGGAAAGAAAAATATAGATGTTTAATGGTTTAATCAAAAAGAGACTTGCTCCTCTCCTACCACTAGCCCTTGTCCATCCCTTCATTTTCTTTATATATCTATATCTATGTCTATATCTATGTATCTATATATCTATATCTAATCTTTATAAAGAGATCAAGATCTTGAAAAAAAAAACAAACCAGTGTTATAACTGATGAGATAAAACAAAATGTAAACCTTTCTTAAATAGGAACGAATGATCACAGTGATGCATGAAAAGTGTTTTGCGAAGACATTTCTAAAGCATTCTTTCATACGAATAGATGTTTGATTTCTGTTGACAGATACTAGAAGGATGAAGTTACATAAAATATTACTACCCTTTGGACTGGCAGACTTGGATGATATGCTGGATACTGACATTTTTAAAGTCAAAATAACGTATGATGCCTTTAACTATCTTATCATGATCATTTATATGTTAAACAGATAAAGTAAAATAATCTGAAAGGAAGAGCATAACGTTTGGGAAGAGTAAATAAAATCACCTTGATTTTCAAGGCTATTAATTTTATCTCAAAAACTCTAAAACAATAAAATAAAGGTTACAGCAAATAGTTGTAAGCTAGATGAACAGAAATAACAAACAGACTTTGACTTGTGTAATAGCTCTGATAAGTTTATTATCAGTGGCTGCCTGCAGTGCTGTGTTGAGCAGGACGCTGAGGTTCTGTAGGAAAAAGGGGTGTGAATGATGAGCGAATGTCCATTAGGGCTGGGAGGGAGACTGGAGGGAAAAACACTTCAGTGGAATGGGAGGTATAGAAGGCAAGGAAGGTTAGACCAAAGTACTTAAGTGCAAACACTAAATTTATTTCAAGTCTTATAAATCTTATATTTAATTTCATACTATGCCATAAAAATCTAAATAATCACTTATAGTTAAATTACCTAACTTTATGGGGGGAAAAATGTTCTCGGTCAAGATGCATGTTCATTCTGTGGCTTCCCAGAGCACCGGGCAGGCCGCCGAGTACCCTTGAGAGTCTCTGGACTCCATTTAGTGAAGCCCACATCTAGAGGATTGATAGAAATAAAAGGGTTTAAATTTGTGCACAATGGAAGTTCCTGAGAAGTTGAGAGGTACCTGCTTGTCAATGGTACAGCTGAGCTTTAAAGACTCTAAAGCCCAGTTTCTGAAGACTGTCTGCAGCTGTACCCCATACCTATGGTTTTGCTTCCAGTGGTTTCGATTACCTGAGGTCAAAAATATTACATGAAAAATTCTAGAAATATACAATTTATATTTTAAATTGCATGCCATTCTGAGTAGTGTGATGAGACCTTGGATCATCCCTTTATCCAGCGTATCCACGCTGTATATGCTCCCTGCCCGTTGGTCACTTAGTAGCCCTCTCGGTTATCAGGAAGACTGTCATGGTATCCCAGTGCTTGTGATCAAGTAACCCTTATTTTACTTAATAGTGGCCACAAAGTATAAGAATAGCGATGCTGGCAATTAGGATATGCTAAAGAGAAGCTATTAAGTGCTTCCTTTAAGTGAAGAGGTATACATGTATAGGAAAAAACAGTGTATATAGGGTTCGATACTATCTGCGATTTCAGGCATCCATGGGGAGTTATGGGACTTATCCTCCCATAGATAAGGGGGGACTAACAGCTGTATATTTCTCTGAAGACAAGTGCCAGGATTCCCTGGAATTCAGGAGTTAGAACTAAATTACTGACCTGAAAAAAGACTTTTGGGGCCACAGAAGACCATACAGTTAGCAGGAAGTTGACCATTTCAGTATTGCTGTTAAAAAAGAAAAGCATAGTTTTTCTTTGGAGTGACGGAAAAGTTGTGGAAATAGTGAAGACAGTTGCAAAACAGTGTGAATATAATTAATGTCACTGAATTATAAGTGACTAAAATGGCATATGTTATGCTATATACATATTGACATAATAAAAAAATATGATTCATGATTGGAAGTTTAATATTGTTGAGATGGCAATTATCCAAAACTTGATCTATATAGTCAATGCAATCCCTACCAAAATCCCAACAAATTTTTTTGCAGAAATTGACAAGCTGATCCAAAAGTTTTTATAGAAATGCAAAGGGCCTAAAGTGCTCAAAGTAATTTTTTAAGACAACGTTGAAAAAGAACTATGAGTATAAATAGGGAAATCTGAATGAGATGGATGAATTGTATCAATGTCAATATCCTGGTTACGATATTGTATTATAGTTTTATAAGATATTACCACTGGGGGAAACTGTAAAGTGTATATGGGATCCCTGTGTATTATTTATTACAACTACTTGTGAATCTACAATTATCTCAAAATAAAAAGTTTAATGAAGAAAAAAAGAATTAAGTTGGAAGACACACTTTCTAGTTTTAAAACTTAATACAAAGGTATAGTAATCAAGACAGTGTGGTTCTGGCATAAGGATAGTCATAGACATCAATGGAACAGAGTTGAAAGTAGAGAAACAAACTTTTATATTTATGGTCAATTGATTTCTTACAAAGTTGCCAAGGCAATTCAAAGGGGGAAAGAATAGTCTTTTCAACAAATGGTTCTCGAAAATTGGATATCCACATATAAAAAAAGATTAATTTAGTCCAGTAGTTTTCAATGGGGGTGATTCTGGCTTCCCAGGGAACATGTGGCAATCAATGTCTGGTGACAAATTTGGTTGCTGCAATTGGTGGCAGGGGTGCTACTCACATTTAGTGGGTAGAGGCCACAGATGCCGCTAAACATCAAGCGATGCACAGGGCAGACCCCACAAAAAAGAATAATTTAGCCTGACATGGCAATAGCACTGAGGATTAAAACTCTGCTTTAAACTGTTACCTCACATTGTACACAAAAAAAAATAACTCAAAATGGATCATAGACCTAAATGTAAGAGCTAAAACTATAGAACTTGTAGAAAAGCACATTGAGGAAAATTTTTGTGATTTTGGTTAGGCAAAGATTCCTTATATATGACATAAAAGGTGTCATCTATAAAAGAAAACACTGATAAATTGGACTTCATCAAAATTAAAGACTTCGGCATTTCAAAAGACACCATTATAAAAATGAAGTTAAGCCACAGACTGGGAGGAAATATTTGCATACCATGTGTCTGATAAAGGACTTGTATCCAGAATACATAAAGAATGCTTATAATACGATAATAAGACAAACAACCCAATCAAGAAATAGGCAAAAGATTTCAACAGACATTTCACCAAGAAGATATATAAATAGCTAATATGCTCATGAGAAGATCCTTAATATCATTAGTCATTAGGGAATTGCAAATAAAAATCACAATGAGCTATCTCATTCTTTCTAGAATAGCTATAATTAAAAAGAATACGAAGAGATTGTAATCCACATGTGTTGCTGGTGGAAGTGTAAATTGATACAGCTATTTTGGAAAACAGTTTGGCAATTTCTAAAAAGTTAAACAACTTTACCATGTAACCCAGCAATTTTACTCCTGGGGATCTACTCAAGAGAAACGAAAACATATGTCCACACAAAGACCTGTACTTGAATACTCATAATAAGTAAAAAATAAAAACAACCCAAACGCCAATCAACTGGTATATGGATAAATAAATGTGTTATATCCCGACATTGGAATACTACTTAGCAATAAAAAGGCATAAAATAATGAATAATGCTACAGCTTGGATAAACCTCAAAAACATTATGCTATGTGATAGAAACCAAGGCAAAAGACTAAACATTGTATAATTCCATTTATATAAAATGTGCAGAGAAGGTGAATCTGTAGAGGCAGAGGGTAGATTGACTAGTGGCTGCCTAGGACTGAGGGTGGAAAAGGGGCTGACTGCAAATGGACACAAGCAGTCTTAAGAACTGCATTGTGGGCATGCTTGCGCAACTTCGTAAATTTACCAAAACTCTTTCACTTGAACTTTACAATTAAACTAGGTGAATTTTATGGTATGTAAATTATACTTCAATAAAGCTGCTTTTAAAAAAGAAAAATTTGAACAATTCTAATTTTCAACAAAGGAGGAAGGAAAGATGGATAAAAGGAAAGAGAAGCAAGGTATAGAACTGCATAAATAGGCAGCAATGAGGAAGCTGAAAATAAATTAGCCATACTCTATGTAGCAAGTAGGTTTAAGTTTCTGTGCAACTCATGATGCAAAGGGAAGGGCAGACAGGGTGACATCATTAAAATACCTAAAAAGTGAGAAGTAATACAAACAGTAAAGTTACAGTGATTAATTTAGGAAGGAAAGGCCGTCTAAGTATAGCTTCATTCTTTAAGATGATCTTGTTTTCTAGTTTATTTGAAGGCTTAAAAATAAATAGACCCAAATAAAACAAGACAATAACAAAATACAACAAGCTCATATGGTTTTAGCATGAAAGATTTGAGTCAAAGATTATTTGTGTTTCTTCAAACGAGCCTTAGGAGTTTCCTTTTCCCAAGGCTTTGAAGAAGCAAAGATGGCTTTTCTTCTCTTACAAAATGATTTCCCTGTGTCCTGGCCAAAAGCGGGAGCTATGACAATTGACTGAGCCCCTTTCTTGCCCCAGGAGGAGACTGTGCACTCTAATGGGAAGGAAGAAATCATCATTTTGAACTGTGGCTGGTCGAGAGCTTACAGTGAAGCAAGAGGAAAGTACTCAGAGGTGTGAGTTCATCTTGAGCATCATCTTGCAGGAATGGGAACTTTCAACCAAGATTAGTCTCAAGCTGAAGAATTTTAAGGGAATTTGTTCCACAGTTTTAACCTGCTACTGTGGAGAACCTTCAAGGGCACTATTTTTCCAAGTCAAAGACTTTCTTAGTAGCAGATTGGAAGGTTGACTTGTGAAGAATTTACCAACTACCCATGTACACCAGAGAAACCAACCAGAAATTCAGATGCCTTGCTTAGAATTTAAACTACTTATTAATGTGGATCAAAAAAGGGGTTCTTTGGAAAGTAACCTCACAGGGGAATCTGATCACAAATTCCCAACTGGGCAGGTCATGGTGGGTAGTCACACCCCAGGCCTATAACTTCTTTAGTAAAAGCTTTATCTTTGCCTTAAGCAAGCCCTGTCCTTGTTTTCTGTGCATCTAGATTAACATACCTTTGAAATAAACTGGAACCACCCTCAACAAAGCACCTAATCTTGTTAACTATCCTATAATCCAATACCCTCCTTGCTTTCTCCCATCTTCATGTAATCTTCCTGACATTCCCTTCTTAATTTCGAATTCACAGAAAAAGCTGCAAAATTGTTATTCTCCATTCTCTGGAGCATTTGAGATCTTGCTCCCCAGTATACGTTGTCAGTTTAGCTCAAATAAACTCTTATAACAATTCTCTGTATGTTTGTATTTTTCTTATGTTGACATTAATAATGGTTATGAAGACTACGGCACCGTGGAAAAATATTTATAACGTGTTATGTGAAAACAGCGGGACCCAAAGTTGAATTTATATTATAATTACAGCTGTGTAAAAAATGATATGGATGGCAGAAAAGGCTAGAATTACAAGTGAAATGGTGATATTATGTTAACATGGTGAGATCATGAATGACTGTTTTCCATTTTCCAAAATTTCTTTAAAGGGATTATTGACTTAAACATGTTTAAAAAGTGAAATGTAAGCAATTCCAACAGTCTTCACAGTGGCGAGCCCACTCATTTGCACACAGGATGAACAGTGATGGGTAAACTCTTAGTCTTAGAAGTAAGCAGATCAAGGTGAAAGAGAGCTGATACAGCTCTTCCATGAAGAGGGAGTCAGCATCTCCACAGAGGACGATAATACAGGCCTGAAAAACTTTGTTTCTATGGAAGAGAAAGAAATATATTATTTAGGAAAAACACTGCTTCACCAATAGAGGCCTAAAACCTCGCATGTCAGAGGTCCTGAGGGAGGGGTGGACCTCAGCTTCAGTTATGGTCCCTCCGAACCCTCCTCAGGGGACACCTCTTTTTCAGTCACCTTTAGAAGTATGTTATCTCCTTCATGGAAAGGCAGGACCCATTCTGAAAGATTAAATAGTTCATTTGAGAAGGGATCAGGACTGAAGGTAGAAAAAGAGAATGAGGTAAATAATTATCTTGTTATATTCCTTTGCCTTTGTGTTTTTAAAAGAAAGTACAAATAATCATATTATTACCAAAACATGATTAACAATAAAGAAAAGTACTGCTAATAATGAAATGACAATTGTGTCCTCACAGTTAAATGGATTAAACAAAACCAACCCAATCCATTTTAGCCTTTTTGGGCTTTTTGTGGCATTACAGATTCTAAAGATAAATCCTAGAGTTTCTATTGGTTCGAAAGGTGATCTTAACAGTAGGATTTCAGTGGAAGACAAAAGAAGAGGCAGAAAAGGATCTTTCTGAAACTAAGAACTCTAGGAAGGAGATTAAAAAGGATTTTCTGAAAAGCAAGGTTTTTCTTACCAGTGACAGACCTGCTGATTAGCTAGAGTCTTAAAAAAAAAAAAAAAAAAAGAAAAAAAAAAAAGAAGTATTCTTTAGCTGCAATTTTGTTGATTAAACACAATTTCCCAAAAACTTGTCAGGTTTTGAAAGGAGAGCATATCATTGTGGATTATTCAGATTATTTTCTGGTCACCTGAGTTCAATGTGTTGTATAAACTCATGTATGTCTTTTACCCCAAGTGTCATCGCATCTTGGGCCACAGCGATATCATTGCCATAGATGAGATTAAAGTCTCAAACATTGGAGAATGAGACCTGGACCAGGCAGATAAGTCAGATAATTTTTTTATGTGTGACTAAATAACTACCTTATATGAGCAAGAAAACATGAAGAGGATTTAGTGTTATCATTGGGTAAAACATAACAAGTTTAATGATAGTTATAATAACTAATCATGAATGGCAAGTACCTATCTAATCGATAATAACTGATATCGTATTTTATGCCGTAGAACAGTTTTTCTAAGTTGGGGAATTTAAGAGGATTAAATGAGGAGGAAAACTGGGGCAGCAGAATTTAAACGTTTAGAAGAGAACGTCTCTGGGGGTGGGATTGAGAAGATGTCGCTGACGCACGAGAGGGTAGTCAGAGAAGAGGGGAAGAATCGGCACAGAGATGGGTGGCAGGCGCCGATGGGCAAGGTTTGGCTAGCAACATGAAACGCTGTGGGGGACAGCAGGCAGGGGTACGGCTCGCCACTTTCACAGCAAGGCCATCATCTGAGTGAGGACTGTAAGAAGGCCATTGCGTGGAGGAGCGCAGTGAGAAATTTGTTCAACAAGTATTCCCGGAGTGTCTACAGTGCTGGCACTGACCGGTCTAGATGGTGGTCACTGGAGTGAATGACTAGTTGCAAGGGCTAAGGAGTCAGTGGACCGTAAGGTGTGTTGGTAAAGCTGTGAGGGAAAAAGCGGAGATGGAAAGATGCACTGGTGAAAGGAAGGATTTTATTTTAGGGACAGAGAGAACCGGGCACATTCACAGCCAGCAGAGGAGTCACAGACGATTCAAGAATAGGGACATGAAGGAGAGCAGAGACTACAGGCATGAGATTTTTGGAAAGGAGGAGAGAGTCTTATTTGGAAAAAGAAACAAAGGAAGAGAAAAAGAGGTACTATTTGGAAAGAATGTCAGGTGGGAGGAGGTGTGCGAGGGCAAGCCAGTCAGAAGTAGTCCTTTCGGTAAATGGGGGTGGTGATGATTACTTCGAGAAAAAGTGGTTATGGGATTTGAACAAGACGGAAGAATGAAGGCCCTCAACATGGAGCCCTCACTCATGCAGTCTTTATTACACTTAACAAATTAATCACTGGATAGGGCGGAGCGTGCAGGCGGGTTCAGGAGCCTGAAGTGAGTGAGGTTTGGAGGAGCCAACTTGCAAGTCTGGGGCAACCAGGTGGGGGATGCAGAGCAATGGCTAAAAGTAAATTCTTTCCTCTAGCAAGAAACTGGGGGTCGGGGGCAATGACAGAGAGGGGTGAAACAGGAGACATTCTAAGACCGCCAACTCTGCCTCATTGGTACATTCAGTGGCCGTACCCTGGCGGCAGACCTTGAAAAGTGTGATTAAGCATGCCTTGGTGCTCGGAATTTCTCCCTAGAGATTGTCTGAAATTATAAGAACTTGATAGGAGTTAATACATAAATATCCCTGAAGAAGGTGCATGGAGAAGGCTATTAATACTTTAGAGGGAATTAACCAATTTAGGTTTAACAAAAGTATGTCAAGAAGCCGAGGAAGTGCGAACTCTGCTAAGAGGACCTGAAGAGACAGGCAGGTGCCCTGCGGGCAGGGCAGAGCTCTGTCACTCAACGGTGAGAGTGTAGGACAGGCCCCTGCAAAACTAGAAAAGTGGGTGTTGAAACAGGAGTCCAAGATTACATGTCATACAGAGGAGAGCTGGGAATACTTTAGCTCACCTGTGAGGCAGCTTAACAAGAAGTTTGTCATTAAGTTTTCTGCATTCCTCTCTTTGGGTTTCACCTCTCCTTGAATCTCATGTAGCATCTTTGTTATCTAGAGCAGGGGTCTCCGACCCCCAGGCTGCAGACCAGTACTGGAACCGGGCCGCACAGCAGGAGATGAACAGTGGGCGAGCGAAGCTTCACCTGTATTCGCAGCAGCTCCGCAGACTAGCATCGCTGCCCCAGCTCCGCCTCAGATCATCAGGCATTATTACATTCTCATAGGAGCACTGGTCTCCGGTGCCAAAAAGTTTGGGGACCGCTGATCTAGACAGTCAGAAATGGCAAACATTTAGAACATAATACAAAGCTGGAAGGTGTGAAGGGTGGAAAATTTTCAAGTGAGCCAACTTCTGCTTCTGTAGTCTGCTTGCTTGTTTCAGGGTGTAGTTCTAGGCTTTATGAACTGCCTCTTTTGGGAGTTCAGCGCTGATCTCCTCTAACCCTGCGTGGTAGGGAGTCAGTCATGGTAGAGAGTCAGTCACCGCCAGCTAATAAAGGTCACAATTCATCTCAATTGGCTCTGTGGGTCTTAGATTTGATCGCACCACAACATTTGGAGGCCCCAGCGAGATCTCTCCAGAGGGGGAGATCTCCTAAGACCCACGATCCCAGCCACCTTGGGCGCGGACCTGCCCTGTCCAGGGGACGGCCGCTGAGAGACGTTCCTCAGCCCCGAACGCCAGGTGGACTCGCCCAGGAGGGCAGATGGACAAAAGGTTCAATTCTGTAACCACTGGGCACGAGCCATCTGGAGCAGCTTCACTGGTGAGTAAGACTGCACTTGGATCTGTCTGTCAGTGGGCCCTAAAGGAAACTAGTGGAAGGCTGGACACAACAATACTTCCTTCATTCAGTCAAGGTCTGAGACGTCAGACTTGACTTCAGGTATCCAGGTTTCTGGTTCAGGTATTCAGGTTTTTGGGTACGCACCACAACAAAGGGAATTCAAACGCTCTGTCATCTGAGGGAATTGAGGATCAGAGGGAAATGACTTGCTTAAGGCAGCACAGCAAACCAGCTGCTGAACCAGAATCAGATGATCCTAGGACCTCAGCTTGTGCCCTGCAGAACCTGGCCATCTGCTTAATAAAACCTACAGCCTACTTAAGTTACTGCACATCTAGAGAACACCAAGCATGACTTCTCCTTTGTGGAAGTTAATGATTAAAACCTTGTCTGATCTAAAGCATCTAACCATAGTTACTAATTAAGCCAATTTCTTGAGAAAAGGCATTTCAAAAAGAAGAGTGTTCTTTTAAGCTAAATCTATAGGCCTTCAAATTGTAGTAGCATAAACTGGACAATTATAATATTTTAAGTCTACTTATAAATATTTCATAATACAATACTTCAACCTCTGTAGCTTTGTATTTTCTTTTCATTGTATGCCTCATGCCGGGCCACGATAACATGGTTTTGTAACTTTTGGGGGATGAATTTAACTAAAAAACTTCACTTGGTGTTTGAGTGAACAAGGTAATAAAATCTGTTTGCTGTGTTCGCTGTCTCCAGATAAGGCTGTAATTACACCACATAAGGAAGAAAGGTAGCTAAGTCTAAATCTAGAGCATTTATGTAAACTCAGCCTTCTTGTCAATGGTGCTCTCATATTGCAAGCATGCAAACCGCAAAACCATCTCCTATGAACCACATAGAGACAGTGTCCGATTGCAGGCCTGTGAGATTGCTTGTATTTCTGCAACTGGATGTCTGTGGTTCAAGACCAAACTCTGACATTCTGAGGTTTAAAGAAAGTATTGCCAATGAACTCCCCAGTACAATTACATATCTGAAGCTTTTAAAAATTAAAAGTATTTTCTATACCAAAGTATTACAAATAAATACATTTTACTTGAAAAAATGTTCAAGTTTGGTCCTTTGAATGTATTTCAATAAACACTTGGTCTTCAAGAAAGAAAAACAGGCAATTTCTACTACAACCACGTTAACATTTGATAACATTTTAATTTCCTACTTCAAATATTTGGTATTTTTTCCCCAGATACTCCCTCTCCCCAAATCTTACAAAAATATGAAACACAAAGTATATTCATACTGTATCTATAAATACAGAGACACAATTGCAAGAATATAAAGCACATTTTTTTCTGAATCACTAGCTTTTGCTTTGACAGTCCCCCTGGCAGGCATGGCAGTGTCCCCCCTGACACCTGCAGCTTCCAGCTTGCTCGGTCCTCTCTGGAAGGAAAACCGCAGGCCACCGCCCTGGCGCCGTCCGCCCGGTCCAATCAATAAGGACCTATTTCCTGTCCATTTGCTGAGGTCACAGGAGCGAATCTCATTAATTATTTCTGCTACTGCGGCCTCAAGTGTGCTTTTGGCGTGACAAGTAAAAACTGCTTGACCTTTTTTTTCTAATTTTGTTTGTAACAGTTCCGAAAAGAAGGCAGTATTCATGTAGTGATGTGATAAAAAGAAAAAAAAATGTGTAGGTTCTTAAAGTCATTAAAAAATTTAGATATTTCATTATGAAAGCTTTCCCGATCACCTCATTCCTCATTTTTCCACCTAATGAACAACAGTGTCTTTTTAATTTGGTGTCACGAAAATCTGGTCACAGCAAACACAATGTTTTCTAAAGCAGATCTGGCCTCCGAGGGAGGAAAGCTCTCCAGGGCCTCCAGTGCCTTGTTTCCATGGTAACGACACAGGTCAATAGCTGAAGTCACACCTTTGCCAGCTTTGATTGTTTCTCGCAACTGTTAAGAAACAAATGCACGATAAAAGTCAGTTTTTAAAGTACCGCAATTAAATTGGGGAGGGGAGGTGAAACACGAAGAAGGGGAGAAACATACGGACCTCTCGTTTCTGCTACATTCTTTTGAGGTAAAGAGGGCATCGTTCCCCAAAGCTCTAGAGGCACTAACATCCCCTAAGGCTGCTCCGTGTCTGCGCTCCAGAGGAGCACAATAGGCTCCAATCAGCCTAATTACGCCTCCTCCCTGAATCCCACCCCTTCACATCTTGAAATGTGCCCTACTGGGGGATGGCAGAGGACATTTACATCTCTGGCATTTTGAATTCAGCAGCCTGATATTCTTATGCGAGGAAGGCTTCATTAGCATCCTAGTTAATAACTGTTTTTTGTTTTTTTTTGTTTTTTTTACACAGTATGTTGACACAATAGTCCATACGAAAATTTAAGATACTATATTTTGAAAACTAAAAGTCTTTATTTGACTGGGAAGAATGAACTACAACACTCTTTGTAAAGAATAAAGTAAGCTCTCACAACAAAGGGAGTTGATTTCCAATTCCTCTCTTTGAGGACACGAAAGAACCGATAAAATGGTTACACTTTAGAGCTGAAAAAGATTTATAATGATTTGGTCTGTCCACCTTGCCCTTGCCCTGATTTCATCTTCTCTTTCTCAGTGAATACCTCAGATGTCTGCCTAACTCCCCAAATCGGAAACCTGGGAGCCCTCCTTCATCCTTTATCTGGTTAGGCACATGGCAGCACCAGTGTTGCTTACCCATGACTGAACTTTCTGGCCCCTGGAAACCGGAAGTGGGGAGTAGTGACAAGTTGTAAATGACGCATGTCACTATGGGCTGCAGCATGCAGCTGTCTGTGGAGTCCCTCCAGAGCTCCTCCTCTGGCACATCGACCAGCCACAGTGGAGGAGCTCCTCAGCCTGGACCCTGGAGTGACCACGACGAGCCACCACAGTGCCTTTCCAACCTGCACCTGACATGTGAGAAACACATCTTTGTTGTTTGAAGCCACAGAGATTGAGAAGTTGTCTGTAGCCATCTTGACTGACACAGTCACTAAGTTCCAGCCATTCCATCTCCTTTAGGCCTCTCGAATTTATCCTTGCTCTTCATTTCCGTTGTCACTACATTAGTTCAGACGATCTTCATTTTTCGTCTGGATTATTTTTTGCAGTCACCTCCTACCGAGTCTTCCCATCACCAGTTCTTTGCCCCTGGACTCTATCAGTTTCCTTTTTTCATTACGTATTTAGGGAAACTACTTACAGCTCTCATCTCCCCTGAGACTGTCTTCATCCCTGCCACCAAGTTCCCCAAATTCCCTTTGGGTGGAATGCGCTCAATCAGAATGACAGCCCCAAGAGGCCAGGTGCTACTCCTGGGTGCTCCTGGAGTATCCTCTGCATATCTGGAGTACAGCACTATTATAGTGTTGTATTTTAATTTTTCATTCACTTATCTATCTCTTCATTAGACTTTAAGCTACTGCATAATGTATGAAACATAAAGGAATAAAAGAAATAACTGTTTTATTCCTCCAATTACAGAGATGACAGAACAGCTGTCCAGAGACACTTGGTGGCTCACCGAAGACTGTAGATGAATCGTGGCAGAGACCAGAAGACAGTTTCTTCTAACACCCGGCCCAGCAACAGTTATACTACACCAGACTCCCAGCATTCCACAGAAATTTCCACATTGCATATGAACTTTGGGACTCTTTCAGCCTAGGGTTCCCTGGCTTCTTGCCAATCAGTGAATGCAGAAAGACACTAAAAATGGTTCTGGGTTTCAGAGGCAGCCAGATTCAAACTCTCCTTCTAGCTTTGTAATCGTAGGGAAGCCATTTAACTATTTTGAGTTCTAAAGGGAGATAATATCAGTCCCTTGTAGAACTGTTGGAGGAACTACATGAGACAGCAGAGTGCTTGACAGTGCTAAGGCACTACAGATGTTCAGGATGACTTAATTCTTCCTTTTAAAGCCCTTAGCCCCTGCCAAGATAGCCACCCCATCTACTAAGATCACATCTATTTTAACTTAATGTACAACGACCTCAAAGTAGTTGAACTTGGATCAGACCAGCCTTAAAGATTAAAAAAGAAAAAAGAAAAGAAAAACATGCCCCACATTTTCATTATTTTATAGGCATATGGAAATATGTATGACTGGATTTCAGTTTGCAAATATCAATTGAGCATCTATTATGTGTAAAGAGTACAATGATCTTTCTCTAGTTTATGGATCAGGAACTAATTAAGAGTATACTGTGAAAAGCAGCAAAACCAAGGTACAAAAGCAGGACTATAGATGATCAGAGAAATAAGAGATCAACTGTCATTAGAAGAGATTCAAGAAGGCCTGACCAAGTAAGTAGGATTTGAGGCATGTCTTGAGTATGTTGATAGTCATTATGAGGTTTGGGGTAGCAAGGGAATTATAGGAAAAAAAAATGGCTTTTGACACGAAAAGCAATGACACAGAGGAGACCAGAATGCAGTTTCAAGGGAAAGAAAATAGGTTGGTGTGACACAGCCTGCAAGAGCAGGTGTTAGGGGATCACAGAGGGCACTGAAAACCAGGCTGAGGAAACTGAACTTTATGAAAAAACGTTTATTATCAAGTATTTTACTATTATTTTTTGGTTTGTCCATCCACCTGCACCTTTCTCTTTAAGCCTATAGACTTTTGGTTGACAGAGACAGTGGACAAAGGTAGAATTATCAAATATTTTAAAAGTACAGAAAAGTTAAAAGACTAGGAGTGGCCAAACTATGGCCGTTTGTATAAATAAAGTTTTGCTGAAACATAACCACGCCCATTCAGTTAAGTACTGTCTATGGCTGCTTTTATGCTATAACGGCCAAGCTGCAGAGTTGAGCAGCTGCCACAGAGACTCTATGGCCTGCAAAGCCTCAAGTATTTACACTTTGGCCTTTATGAGACAAGTGTGCTGACTCATACTAGATCAATGAATGTCCTCTACCTAGGTTCGACAATTGTTAATATTTTGCCATTTCACTCTATCTACCTGTGTGTGTGTGTGTGTGTGTGTGTGTGTGTGTGTGTGTGTGTGTGTGTTTTCTAAATCATTGGAAAATGAGCTGGCAACAGTAGTGTGCTTGTAAATTAGCTCTCCAGGGGAGGGAAAAAAAGCTCTATTTGTAACATTTACAGATTTTGTGGTATGAATACTCCTATCATTGGGTTTCAATCTACCCAGGATTGTGGGATCACAAAATTCTTGAATATTTAACAACAGGCTCTGAGCTGGTAGGACTTGGCTTGGACATCCTATGGAATGCAGTATACTTCACCCTTGTTTTGACATGCGTCTCCTATGATAAGAACATCCCCCTACATAACCAGAATACTATTTTGCAGCTAGAAAAGTTCATAATAATTCTCTAATGTTATCTAATGTCTAGTCCATGTGCAAATTTCCCCAACTGGCTCCGAAGTGGCTTTATTAGCTTTTTAAATTCCAAACCATGATCAATCCTGGTTTACACATTGCATTCATTTGCCATGACACTTTAATCTTTCTTCTCTGCTATGACATTGCTATTTTAAAAGCACTAGGCTGTGCTGTACAACGTTTTACATTCTGCATTTCTCTGATTGTTTCATTTAGTTTGTTACTCTATAAACTTTATTCTGCTAGGCTCAACTGAATAATTGATGGTGGCTTATGTGGTATGTAACCCTACAATGAAGGGTAATTCAGAGCAGGACAAGAAAGCACCAGGAGGACATTACTGAAAGTTACTCAAGTCCTAAAAGTGGTAATTTGTCTCACGCAATGACTATTTTACTTCCAGTTAATACTTAAATCTGCTCCCTCCACAGAGGTGGGCTCACAGTGCTTTGCATATCAAGGGACCTGATAGCTTCCACGTGTAAAACGTTCACTTCATGACTCACAAGTAATCTAATCCTTCATGAAAGGTATTGTTCCTTGAAGAGATCAGTAGACATTTCCACCAACTACATAAACTATCGGCTTAAAGAAAATCCTTTAGATATAATTAATAGACTTAAATGAGATAATTTTTTTATAAATTAGAATGGGCAATGGGTCTATCCTGATAACACAATTTTGCCCTTTGTAAATAAATATAACAAAAACACATTAAGCTGGGGACCCCAAACCTAGTTGACCCTTAGCTTCATCTAGTGAATTTAAAAATGTAGCTGCCTAGGCCCCATTCCTGAAGATAGACTCTGTAAATTCTAAAAAAAAAGAAAAGAAAAGAAAAGGTTCTTAGGTCATTCCAATGATTAGCCGGATTTGGGAGAACCTCACTCATATTTTGATTTACTTTATTTTAAAATAGTTGTGTTGGGTTTATATTGTTTCAGCCAAACGTCCAACTGGCCATCTTTGCCATGACATAAGTCAATTCAACAAGCATTTGTTGGGCACCTATATTGCCTAGGTATACAGCAGGGGCTGGAGATACAGAGAGAAACATTGCCTCCCAAGACCACCTGTAAGAGGGGCTGTTATAGGGCTATAGAACCAGAAAGGGTTAAATAGAACACAGGGAGATGGGACCTATGACTTTGTTTCTAAGAGCTGCAAGAGAAAAGGCCACAATTGAAAACAATTTCTTCCACTTTTGTGTTCACCTACATTTTGACTAGGTAAAGCCTAAATAAGTCATAGATAAAACTTTCTATTTTAGAATGTGGCTAGAAGTGATAGTGTAGCCACACTGGCCTGTATGACTTGAAAAACAATTTAGCTGTAGAATAAATAACACAAGAAATATAAAAAGGTGAATTATTAGTCTCTGTTCTATTTCCTTGATAAAGCACTTTAGGCACTAATATAATTAAATCTCTAATTAAGTTAACGGAAAAATTGTCTAAGTGTGGCATCACCTGAAATAAATTAAGTCCAAATTCCCTGCTAGAGGATCCAATTAAACATATTAACTCAGAGAGAAGAGGATGCAAAGTACTTAAAGTTAAGTGCACTATTATTTAACATTTGTTAAAAGATGTTACTAAACACCTTTCCAGTGATAAATGTTGCTTTGTGAGACCCTTTTGAGAAAATCATTGTATGTCTCTGAAATCTATTTGGTTCAAAATCTTCTTCAAATATTACCAGCCCTTGCCATGAGGTCTAAGTAGCTTTAGGAGAAGTGGAGGCAGATGTCACTGTTCTCAAATGAAACTAGAGAAAGACTTAAAAACCTAGAAGAAACCCCAAGCACAATCTTATCTTCTCACTTCATTCTGCAGGAAAGATCTTGGGATGAGAGAGGCTAAGTGATGTGGACAAGACTGAACAGGAAATTTGTGAAATAGCTAGGTTTTCACTTCTGGCACCCTGAAGTCTTCCACTCTACAGCACTGGGAAAGATTTGAAAATAACCCCAAGTTTTTTTACCCAACTAGACAGAGTGCTTAGAGAAAATGGGGATGCTAAAATTTGTCTGGAACACAAACTAGATCTTGTTCTGAAGAAACTATAATAGAAAGTAAAAGAGTATAAAATGATACATTATTTTTTTATGGTTGAAAACACCTGGATAAGGGTAAAAGGAAACAAATGGAAATCATGCTGAAATGGAGAGACCCCACATACCTCCTAATCAAGTGGTAGAAGGGACCATGCTTCCCTAATGGAGTTTATGAAGTTGGAAGAAAGGTAAGATGCAGGAATAATCAGGGACTCTAGTCTTTGACATCTGCTAAAGATCACATTCCATAGTTGACAAATTTTTGGTGAGCTGACTGATAATCTTATTTATCAGAAGATAGAAGAAGCACTTCTTGCTTAATTATGTCAACTTAATTGGATGTAGAAGTGGTAGGAATCTGACAAAAAAAGTAATGCCCTCTTGGTATTAGAATCAGGAAAAGAAAAGGACCAGCAGGCATGGTTTTGGATACCCAGACTATACATCAGGAAGGTGCACTGCAAAAATTAGTGAAAAGATGACCTTGATTCAAGGAAATCATAAAGTTGGAAATACAATCCTCCAAGAAAAAGTATGGGGGAGCCTCTAAAAAAACTAAATTTCCAACGTTAGTCATAATTAATTATGAACAAAACCAAAAAAATGGCTACAGAATAAGTTCTCTCTGAGGCTCAGACTTGAAAAGGTCCAGGAGCGAAATCAGGAGCATATCGTCCCTTCCATTGCTGAGCCCAGGTGAGCACCTGATCAGCACTAAGCAGCACTGTGGAGACAGGACGCTACCCCTGATTTGAAGGAGCTGACAAAGGAAAGGTACAAAGCTGTAAAAATTATGAGTGGGAATCCACTCATAACTCTGTATTATCACCAGGACACTTGTCAAAATGTTTCTGAAGTTCCATTCCTCATAGAAAAATGTTCAGAAACAAACAGTCTTGTTAGAATCTGCTAAGACTGACAGGAGTAAAAGGGGGAAGGAAAAATAAGTGGCTTGAAAACGTAAAGGCTGTGTGTCAAATATGAACAAGTAAGCCCAAATACTTGCAAAAGGTATATTATGAAGAGACGACAAAGGGGCAATAGAATAACTAAAGAATGAGTTAAAAATTGTAATGACTAAAATAAATTCCACAAAGAGAGAACTTTAAGGATAAAAAATGCACTCAAATAGCCCATTACAGGTTGTGAGGGAGGTCTTAGAGTTATCATATGCCTTTCTTCTGCCTTCAGGTGTCCAAGACCACCTACCCTCCCACTGCAAACATAATATCTTCTAAGAAGGGCAAGTAACTGAGAGTCGCCACCCATCAGCAACTTTCTCACTCATTTTGTCTGATGTTCCTGTCAGGCTCTCATCTTCTGGCACTGCCCTCCATCTTCCTCCTCATTCTGGATAGCGGGTGTCCAGTCTAAGACACCTTTGCAAAGGCATCTGCCCATCACCGTCTGCTCTTGCATGTTTAGAATGAATATAAATGTCCTTCCCAGCTAACCGAAAGACCGTGAGGAATCTCAGAAATGAGAGATTTCAAATGACTAATGTACTTAAATGTAGAACAAAAGGAAAAGATAAGGATGAAGGTACATTCTGGAATACAGACGAGTGAATTTATGAAGAATCATGGCAAAATTCCAGAAAAGGTTGTTAAATAGACAGTTTGTGAGTTCTAGAAAAAAGGCAATGGTGATCGCAGTTCCTGGATAGGTCACAATGGACGAGTCATCACAAAACACTCCCATTTTTCTTTTCACATGACCACTTGGCTGTTAGCTTCAGAAAAAGTAAAGATAGAGTATATTTGAATTTTGAAAACTTCATTCTCTTCAGGGATAATACAGAGAAGTGGGGCTTGGATTAGAGCATAGTAACATGGATTTGAATATATAAACAAGTACTCCTAGACAATGTTTAGTAGTGGATGTATATTGAGCAGAAAAGTGATGTCTAGTGTTGTGCTACAGGACTCAGTACTTGGTTTCTTTCACAGTTTTATGCATGGCTTGAATGAAGGCAGAGAAGAAATGCATATTAAATTTAAAATTTTCAGATATCACATAGCCACGCTAACACATGAATAGCATCAAGATTTTAATGGTTTTGACATGTTGAACAATAAATTGATAGTAGCCAGATGATATATAACAGGGATAGTTGTATAGTCTTGAATTTAAGTTTCAAAATTAATTGTATAAGTCCAGTTTGGCAGTGACTCATTAAAAAATGCTGAGAATCTTTGATAACTGCATTCTTTACATAATCCACGACTGCAATGTAGGTACAAAAAAAAAAAAAGCAAATGCAAACTTTGGCAGCATCAACAAATGTACCTCTCCAAAATGCAGGTGGGAATGGTCACATTGCACTCGTTGATGTCAACTCACATTTAGAAAACTATGTTCAGTTCTGGGTGACAGTGCCATGTGTAAGAGGGGCATTCAAGATAGACTGGGTCCAGAATTAGGATGAAAAAATATTTGGCAACATGTCATCTAAGGAATGTTTAACCTGGAGCAAAGGATTAAAGGAGGGTATGAAAGCTATCTTTAAATATCTAAAGCCATTAAATGGAAGAAGGAACAGTCCTGTTCTATATGCTTCAGGGGACAGAACAAAGAGCAACAAGGGGAAGTTCTGGGAAGCAGACTTCAATTACAAATAGAGAAAGAGTTGTCTAACAAGAGGAGAATTATTTTTGACAAGTTGCGAACTCCCTATTAATGGAAGTCATTGGCAACTGGATGACCATGTCAGAGAAAGTATGAATTAAACTTAGCTGGTGTGGGAGCTGAACAAAGCTGCGTCCACAGTCCCATCCAATTCTAAGGTTTCTAGCTGACAGGGCTTCAACTGAAAGGTCTTGTCAGCCTCTGAATGGCAAGACTTGGTAGAAAGGAAAAGCTACAATTAAAACATTTCTCTAATATTAAAAAAATGTGAAATGTATGGCAAACAGCATTAAAAGCATTCTTTTTTTTTACTTAGGGTAACAAATTATTTGCAAGAATCTATAGGAAAAAAATATCTACCGATCTTAACTGAATATCTTACTTAGGCAAAGTTAGGAGACAGAAATAAGAAAATTTTTTGTTATATTCTCAATCACAGGAATTCACATGCAAAAACAGTAACAATGGTAGTGCTTCTCAATATTAAAATAGTAATAATTAATAATAATAGTAACAGCAATGACAAAAAGATAATCCCATATGTAGTACTTATGTATGCCCAGTACTGTTCTAAGATATATTTATATCTATACCTATACCTATATCTATATCTATATCTAACATATATATCTATAATAAGATACATATAATAGTATCTACCTCATAGGGCGGTTGTATAGATTTAAGAGAGGTGTGTGTGTGTGTGTGTGTGTGTGTTGTGTGTGTATTTATATATTATATATACATGTATCTTCAGTTCTAAGATTATCTATCTATCTATTATCTATCTCTATCTATCTATCTATCTATCTATCTATCTATCTATCTATCTATCTATCTATCTATCTATCATCTTAAAACAGAGGATACATACATGCAATTCTCAGCACAGCCCTATGAGGTTGGTACTATTATTTTTGTTTTACAAAAAGTTGTGCAAAAGTAAGTTGTCTAAGGTAACACTGAAGTCAAGATTCAAAAAGTTCTTACTCTTAACCACCATGCCATAATGTCTTGCCTTTACTTCTACGTGAACTGGAAACCAGTGCAATTTCATTTAAGAGAATACATACTTTTGTCAAAAATGTCCTTTGCATGCCTCTGCACAAGGGCAAAATTTTAAAACACATATCACAGATTAAAAAAAATATGTCAATCAAAAACTTTTGGATATTTTCAGAGATGATGGAAAACTGAAGCCATCATTAGATTAATCATGTACCTCTATTACAACACATACTTTTTTTTTCTATCATAAGTAAAAGTGTCATGTAGTTGCAGAAAAAAATGTCAATAGGAATTGGATGCAGAAAAGTTCCACATTTCCTGCTAAGAAAAAGGCCGTACATATCTCACTTGATTAAGCATATTCTTCTGATCATACTTTTTTTTTTTAAGGCACTGGACAGGACTCAGGTGTCATCACAGCCATTACTGAGTCACAAAACAAAACTGATATGTTTTTACTTAAATTTTTAATAATAAAAACTTATTTTTACTAAAAATCTCAACCAAAGATTCTTATTGTAGTAGAAGTACTTGGAATTTCACACTTATGTCATTTTTAGTATGTTTTTTTAAAACCAATCTCAGAGCTATACTATATTTAAGATATTAGATAAGGGACTAAATAAAGGATTGGTTCAAAATGACAAATACAATTTAACCCATGCTTTAACATGTTTACTGTTATCTAATAAAAAGCGAATATTTTCCTTTTGTAAAATAGCCTGTAAAATTCCTATAATACAAATTTGTATTGAGCTTTAAGATATTCACTTTTTATCAAGTTCTGCTTATTCTTTTGCAGAGTTAAATCATTCTGCATCACTGGGTTAGAGTGCCTGACATGTATGACATTTGTTACACTGTTCTCCTTTCCCTTGCAAAGTCCTGAGACCTGAAGCCTGTGGAGATGGCAGGTAAGAGGAGAGATGGGCTCTAGGATGTCACTATTTCCAGATGTGGTAGCCTTTCAAGAGCATTTGAGCAGAATCCCCCAGATGAAGCCCGACAGGAAACTTAAAAAAAAAAAATCTTAAAATGGAATGACATGTTCTCTTCTGAAGACTGATTAACTCATTTCTGTGTTTCATATCAATATGAAAAATAATTGTAAAGAGGCAGTGAACAAACTTTAGTAGGAAAGGACCTGCACATGTGTGACCTTAGGCAAAGCAACTTCTCTAAGTTCACTTCACTTGTAAAATTGGAAAGATAATATTTAAACCACATAGAATTACTATGAATAAATAAGATAATATATGTGAAGTAACTTTGACATCAATAAAATTCTATACGAATGCAAGGTTTGAAGAGGAGGAAAGCATGGGGTTCATTGCTAAACACAGGGTTCACTGTAACATGCACCTGGCTTTATAAATGGTCACAGACTATTTTATATAGATTCGTGGAGGTGTCTTCAATATTTTAAATCTCATTGGAAACATTTGTTTTTTAAGAAATGAATTTCCAAATCATCTTGACCATTGAAAATTTAATCCATTTTCCTTAAAAGAAAAAAAAAACATAAAAATGACAGAGTTGATATTTTCTTTTTCTTTTCAATTTTTCTTGCCTTCTCCTCCACCTACATCTATTAGGCTCAGTCTGGATGGTGTCTGGCCTTCTGTTAAGAGTGAGATTTCAGAACTGATTTTAAGGCTTAATCTTTCACCTAAGTATATTTATGAGTCCATGCTGCGAACTACAATCCACAAACAGCTGAACATAGCCAAATAACTCACTTCATACAAAGTCATGTCTGAATATATATACATACATACATACATACATACATACATACATACATACATATATATATCTACACACATATATATATATATGTATAGATATATATATATATATACCTCATATAAATACCCATAAACTAGATATATATACAGTTTAGAAGTATTTTCACGTAGTTAAAAACATTTTACTGGCACATTCAAAATTGACCTCAATTGTTGACTCCATGGCAGAGAATTTGGGAAAAGTAGTGCTTGCTACTGAAAGAAACAGACTTGTAGCTCAGGGTATGAGCAGATGTACCTAATTTTGAAATGTAATTAGATAGATCAAAAAGTACAATTTTCTTCTTAGTTTATCATCAGCACTCGACAGGTTGGGCATTTGAAGTCAGTAATATGGAATTATATTAAATCGAGGCCTTATTCCTTAGGAAAAAAAATCAGCGTTTCATGTCTTCTCAAGGAAAATGTAAAGATTTATAAATCACAGTTTTATCCATATTCTAATTCGAACTAATTTTTAATTTTGGTATACCATTCCAGAGAGGAAATTAATGCCCCCACATACTGAAATTCAAAAAGCAAAACTGTGACTACGAAGCTTTTTAGCAAACTCCGTAATAGAAATTTAACAAGCAAAACATATCATAGGTTGTCGACTGCAGCAAGGCGCCACTTTTGCCTGCAGCTCTTTAGGAATGAATCGATAAATAGTAAGCTCTGGAATCTCATGGCAAATGCTATGCTGGTTATTTCATTAGAGAGAACACTGTGCAACAGGAGCACTCATGTCATGTAGGTATCAAACAATCCTGGGGGTTATGAGGAATACATAAACTAAGAGAAATTTTTATTGTGTCTTGGTTTCTATTAAATATAAGGTTCCGATTATTTTACTTGAGTCCGTATCTTAGTTATACACTTCTTAAATCCTCCTTATGTCTTAGTTTTCATCTGCTTTAGTATTTGAATGCGGGTACTTGGATATCGCTTCCCTCAAAACTAGTTTGTCTACCACCATCGTCCATGTGACCCTAGAGTCCTAACATTCATTCTAAAGTGCACCCTGATACAAAATAATCTTAGAAGACATTAATGACTTCCATCACTAGGAAGTATGTCAAACAACAGAAAAACTACATTTAGTGAGAAGAATGACAATGAAATAAATGCATACCTTGGCCATGTCTTCTGGGCAGGTTGCCTCAGACTTGGAGCAAATACAGGAATCGATGTATGGGGTGTGTCATGTAATCATATCTGCAGGATTAATGCCTCTTCCAGACATAGGGGGTCTCTACGTTATAGTGTTACGGAAGGCATATTTGTAAAAACAGATCCTTGTCTTCCACAAAAGAATAAGATGAGAACTTGTTTTAAGTGGTTTTAGCTATAAAAACCTTTCTTGGAAGAGTGAAGAATGTTTACCGGTTTTTAAAAAATCATAATAATTATTGCACTAGTTCAGCAAAATAAATCCTAAGAGAGTCATTTACTAGACAACCACTATTTCTGAGACCAGAACTATGTCAGATCATAGAGTAACACATACAATTTTCTGGATACTTGTAAGGCCAAAGCCTGCATACAAATTCTCCCTTGCTTTTTTTTTTTTTTTTTTTGGCAGTGTGTCTAAAGTAACCTGGGAGGCAGTATGGTGATAAAGAATATACCCTGAAGAGTCAGCAGACCTTCATGACTCTGTAAGACAGTAACTGTATGAACACTGTTAGGTTATTTGATCTCTTCTTCAAAAAACAAAGGGATTCAGATATAGAATTTGATAGAAACATTTGATTAAAGTGCTTAGTGCGTGTCTGGAACAGAGTTCACATGGAAAACATGCATACGAAGGTGTGCGCCTTAAAAAGATCACAGCACGGAGAAAGGCCTACCACTTTTCCCACCTGGTACACACAAATCTCGTCAGGAATGGATCACAGATAACGGCCAGCATAATTTCCTTAGGTGGATAACAGGGAGACCTTCCACAGGGGGCACCATTGCTCTATGCAGGCATTAATCTTCAGAGATTCATCTTTGGCTTGATAGTTACGATGCCTAATAGTTATGATCTTTCATCAAGCTAGAAAGTCAAAGACTTGGGAGAAAGAAACAGGACCCTCTCACCCATAAGAGGGGAGGCTGAGTAGTACTTGCAGACACTGCTTGGGAAACATGGGGGGAATGGCTTAAGATCTACCAACTAAACCAATTACAGGTTTCTGATAGATCCAGAATCTTGAAATTACAAAAATCCTTCATGCTGTACAAAATCAGGTTGTAGGATAAGCGTATGCATTTAGAAATATCAATCTAGGTAAGGACAAAGGCTTCTAACTTATTAAAATCACATTCAGCATCTACACAGAGGTCTACCTGCCTCTCTTTCCTTTCTCTCAAAATATATACTTTTGGAAAAACCCATACTTCTCCGCTGTGGGTTTATTTATTTATTTTTTTGACAAGGAAAGAGACAGTATACCTTTCAGTTCTACTTAAAAACTGTTTCAGTGGACTAAACAGGCTCCTCCAGAGACAGAAGGCTCTATCCTCTATATAAAGGCATATAGGCACTCCCTGTGCGCAGGTGGCTCCTGACCACAAACTGGGAGCAATAATTGAATCCAGCTATCCCACAGTGCAGAGCATTCACCCGCAGAACCAGCCTGCAGGGCATTCTTAGTTTTCTAGACTAAGATTCAAAAGGTTACTCCAATTGATTTCAACCCAAGGAGTGCAAGGCCTTGAGGATGTAACAATTGATTAAAAGTATCCGTTGGGAGTGTGGGAATAAGAGGAACAAAGGTGGAGTCAAATATGTCTCATGAATTAAAAGTACAGAGAATATAGGCACAAACATTTGGCATATTTTAGGTCATTCATTCATTTACTCATTCGACAGTAATTCAAAAAATATTTACTGAGTACCTAGTATGTGCCAGGCACTGTGTTAGGCCCTCAGGGTATGATGGTGAGCAAACCCAGACAGGATTCCAGGCTTATAATCAAGAACTGGACTTCAACAATCTAAGTCTGCCTTAGCTTCCTGATAAATGTTAGTTCTTATGTAAATATATAATTTATTTAGAGGCCAGTAACTCAAAATGGTAAATTAAAAAATGGGAGAGATTGCCTCACTAAATATTATTATTTTGAATTAAGTAATTTAACATTTTATATATAAAATTAGAAACCTAAGATCAATAAGCTAGGATATATGATTTGAGGAAAAATAAAAAAGACAACTGCTTAGAGGATTGAATTAAAATAGTATCGATAGTATTTGAGCTCACAACTGAGAGGGTGGCATGTTTTATGATGTCATAAAGGGGTTTATTATTGATATCATTTTAATAATTTTATTCACAATTCACAAGGGAATAGAGATTACCATCATTAAATTGTTGACACCATTGAGGTGTGTGGGATTGCTAACACCTCAGAGGACAAGAATCTAATTTTAAAATAACATTAAGAAATTAAGAATAGATCATCAAAGCAAGATGATAGTCACTGGGGACAGATGCAAAATAATATGCTTAGAGATGAGGGAAAAAAGCTAGCTTGATGATGGAGAATGAATAAATGTCCAGAAGACAACTGTTTTGCAAAGACTTGTGAGTTCATGATAAGGCACAACTCTGGTGGTTCAAGATACTAATGATTGCACATGTGATTAAAACTTATTTTTGTTTAAAAATTTCACATGGTACAAAAGCTTCTATGCTTTATTAGGGACAGAAATTGATCCACAATTATTTTTCTATTATTAATAATTATATTTTGAAGGAGATTTGGAATCAAAGCTGTAGTTGCACAAACCAATTTTGGTAAATGAATTGTTTTGAAAACAGATTAAACAAAAATCTATTCGTTATTGCTGCGAGGAAAAACACTTGTCTGAAATATGATTGCCAAAAGAAAAATAACTGGTTTTATCTGATTTTTAAGGAAACAAGGAGTGGGGTGTTCAAAACTTTCAGATGGCAGTTCTGACAGTATCTCCCAGCACCCATCACTGTGCTGTGGTTAAATCACCAGATCGACACCTGAAATGCCTGCGCAGCACGTGGTTTCCCTCTTCCTCAACTGTCCCCCAGTACCTCAACCACTCCTCGAGGCCTCGCACAAAAATTCACAGCATAAGAACATTCACATTTTCCAACTGTGCATTTCTGCCTATTGTCATAGAAGAAAGCAATTCTTTAGAAGCCTAGAATTAAATTCTGATTATGTTGTTAAAAACGTGTTTTTCAATTCTCAGTAGCTCAGGTCCATAATCTGAAAAGATTCCAATTCAAATCAGAGTACACTTTTAAAAGATAAAATTAAAACACACACACACAATGTATTTCTTATTTTAAACGTGCTTAAATGTTGTCAGCTTAATGCCCTTATTTACATTTTTACACATTATCCTCTGGTCTTTATCAAGCATATAAAATTTTACATAGTTGAACCCATATTCATGATGGTATTTGGATTTGGATTTTTTTCTTCAAAATCTATTATAAACATCTCCTCTAACTGGACCATAAGTCCTTTTGGAAAAAGATGGGAGAAGGGAATATCAGTGCTTCTCCATAGTTTCTATAATTATCACTAAAACAGAAACCCTAAATGTTAAGACAACTTCAAGAGGTTAGAGGAGACAAGAAATTTCGTGAATAGAGTGATGCTGTATGGGATATTTTATCAAGGGAGCTAACGTAAAATCCTGGGGTAGGAGAGGCAGCATCCACCCAAGGAAGGGGTACGGGGAGGAGAAAACACAGCAACATCTGTCTCTAAATGTGCCAATGTGAAAAATTCTCAGAGCCAGTTAGCTAGGGTTATGGGAAAGAACGAGCAAGCAAAAACTATCTGCCAAAAAAAAAAAAAAAAAAAAAAAGAGCCTGGCTTTGTCAGTAAAGAAGGGACAATAATATTTACAGAAAATTTTCTATATTCAAGGTTCAAAAAAGGAGAATTTTGGACTGTGTATGCAGCAAAATGTTTGATGCAATCTATGTATAATAAAAGGGAAAATCTGGCTAAAAGGGCAACACTTGGAAAGGAGAACCATGGCAAGAGAGGAAAGACTCCATTTTATTCTTAAAGAGAAGTGATGATATGTGATCATACAAATGCAAATGTCTGTGGACAGCACTGTTTGCTGGTGGGAAGAGAATTTTAATGTGTACTCTATGCAAATGCATTTTATAACAAAGCAAAATGTGCAAGGCTTCTGAGGGCGGAGGGAAGAGGGGAACAGTGGCTCTAGACACTGTGCCTGAAAGGCACAGGAGGATGGAGCCAGAAGAATGTGCCACTCTGGGACCCTGAACGAATTCTGAGAGAGGCACGTCAAAATCCCACTCCTTTAAAAATATATCTTTTACGTTTAGCTAAAACTGGATGCCTAATGAATGAATGCCTGGAAGATCTTTCTTTAGCAAGTGCTTAAATCTTGAGCAGTTCTCTGTGCTTAGAGTGAACTTCAATAAGAAGACATCGGAAAGAATAACTCTCCCTTCTGTCCAGAGTCACGGCGAAAACTATATGAACTGCATAAGAAAGACTGGAGATGAATATATAGACAGTTTCTGTAAATCATTTAGTCTTTGTGGCCCAGTCTTAGGCACTTGTGAAAGAATGAGCAGGAGGCCCACTTACAGTGCCGAAAGGGTCTAGTTTCAATCGAGTGATATTTCTTCATACCTGTGTATCTGAAGCAATTATTAAAAAGAAATTGGGGAAAAGCCTGCATCTCTGTGATGGAAAAAATTTAAGCAAGCCATTTTGAATGTGTTAAAAAATTAAAATTGTAGAAAGCCGAACCATAGGTGCCATGTTTTGCCTGAAGTGGTAAAAATACCATCTGCCTCAGTCTTTTAGCAGCATGCTTATTTCGAGTAGCAGTAGGCTAAACTACAGGCATACGCTCCGCTCCAGCTGGGGAAAATACACAGACGTGTGTAGATGTTTTCCTAAGCGAGAGTAGTCAACATATTCGTTTTCTTTCAGATATATATATATTAGTTACCATAGCAAACCAAGCGTGAATGTGGTCCGAGAAGCTTCTCCACCAGTCTCAACACATGCCCACAAATTCCTACAATTCAATAGGTGGCACTCTTTCCTCTAGCACTGATGGGAATCAGCTGTGTTTAACCTTAGAGTTTAGGGAACATGGAATAAATAGTCTGAGAGACACACCCAGGGCTGCAGACCAATCACTGTAATTAAGACCCCATAGCACTATGTATAGGGAGCAAAACTGTTAGCACCAGCTTTGTGGTCACAATTCGCTCCTAGTAATTACATTCTGTCTAATAAAACTTCTCTTGCAGTTTTAACAAGGTAAGTAAGATGTTCCTTGCTTTTCCATTTAGAAGGTACTGGGTAGAATTGCCTTACAGTTAAACAGCTTCCTTCCTTGCCCAGCCCCTAGGTGGATGAGATTCAGCAGTGGGTAGAGTGCTCCTGGGCTTGTGTTAACCAGCTTAACAGAGGGGGAAGAGATTTAATGAATTAATAGTTGTCAAGTAGTTTGATATCTTAAGATGAAAGGCACTGCGGCGTATAAAGCATTCATATCCAGCTCCATCACAACAGGAACTCAATTAAAAAGTAATTCAATTTCTTATCTGAGTGTTTGAGTACAGACCACTGTTTTGCTGAATGTGGCAGACACCCTCGAGATCCAGTGGAGACTGATTCTGAAATGATCACCTCTTCTGCCCTCTTCCCTTATTTCCTTGTCATACTGAGACTGACGAAATCTGAGGGATGGCATACAAAGCCACAGAGCACAAGGCAAAGAATAATTTTCTATTGTTTTGAAATCTAATTTTTCAGGGAAATTTGGCTTTTGAGTAAATATTCACCATTTGGAAACAGAGAAATTTCCACTAACAAATTTCATGATGGTCTCCAGAAATGGCCGCTAAGTTTTTTTCAAATGTAGTTTTACAGACAAAGCCACAGGGAAGTCCTAAGCCACTAAGCATGATGCCTGCATTAGTCAACATGAGCACTATGACCACACAAAAAAGAGGTGAGGAGGCTGTGATGTATGCTACTAAGAGCTCGTGATACACTGCATACGAGATAATGCTGCACCGTGCAGACATCTCCTTGATACTTGGTACAGATGGATATAATCTTTCTTCTGCATGTTAGTTGGGCTTAGGTCTGTGTAAGGATGATAGGTCTGGATTAATCACCTAGATCAAGTTATGCCCTTAAAAATCAGAATACCACCACATACTCCAGGGTAGTGGGTTTATGTTTACTAGCATGAGATATATTGTCACTGGGCACTTGCGAAGGCAAAGTTAGGGCTCCTGAACACTGGGACTGTCTTGTATAGTCTATCTACTCTTAAAAAGGCTAATTTGAGTCTACAATTCTCGATTCTGGATATCTCGCAGTCTGCACTTCTCCCAGCACAGCACTAATGCATTCATCCACACGCATTGATCAAACACTCCCACGTGCTGGCTACAGATGATGCAACCACAAACATGGCCGTTAAGGGCTCTGTTTTTAGGGCTCTTACATTCTCGTGGAAGAAGAAGCAAACAAACAACTAAATAAAAATGATTTTTGATTATGATAAATGCAAAGAAGAAAAACATAGAACAAAGGCTACTTTCGGTAGGGAGGTCTTCGTCCAGGCAGTGTGTGATGGCAGGCCTGCATCAGCCTTGTCCATGGTGGGAGTGGGCACCAGCACAACGCCTCACGCGTGTTAAATATCAAACACATAATGGCTGAGTAGATAAAGGAATGGATCTGGATCTCCACAGTATACGAGATAGAACTGCAGCCCCTGTCCCCGCCGAAGAATGTCTCCCTTCAAATTGAGAATGGGCTTAAATTGTAGAACAGCACTAGTCTAAACTGCTCGTTTTATACTAAGGAATGGAGGGAAGACCAAAGAGTTAAGTGACTGACATTAGATATTGCAGTGAGTTGATGGTAAAGCTGGCACCATATTTTTTTCTTTTTTTCAAACCTCTTCTATTGTCATGTGCTTCTGCAATAAGAAACCCTAAAGGAGTTCTTGGAGTCATAAATAAGCATCAATGATAAACACTTACTCTATTGCAAAATTGTTGTCTTTTCCCTTACTTTTTAGTTTACAAGTCACCTTTCTTTTATTGTCACAGTGAAATCTCCACCTTTATTTCCAGGCTGGTTTATTACAACTTTCCTCAGCAACCTTCTCAATCCTGCTGATACCTACATGTGTCAAAAGCTTTCTTTCCCTCTGTGATTCAGATCGAAAACCCCACACCAGATTTTCTCTTGCAGCTTTCACGTGTCTTCTGTTTTCTTACTCACTCATTTGCTCGCTCGCTCATGTACTCACACACCACCTACATGTAAAGTGCCAAGCACTGTGTTGAGCACCAAGTATACAAAGACATATAAGACACTGACCCTGCCTTCAAAGAGCTCACAGTCTATGATCTGTCTCAAAAATGGACCATCGTCACAGAGCAAGTGCAAAGACTGAAAGGTCCACAGTGTATTAAAGAATGGAGGAAAGCACCAGATCCCACCTGGGGAGCCAGGGAGGACCTCCAATAGATGATGATGCTTAACTAAGCCTTACAGGAGGGGCAGCGGAGCCACATAAAGGGGGAAGATTGTTCCAAACAGAGGCTAGCCTGAGTCAATGCATGGAAAACAGAAACAGTGTGTTTCCTGTAATTTGGTGCTGCTAGAACACAGGGTAGAAAGAGAAGGTGAAGAGTTCCTCTAGGGGGCAAGATCGCACAGTATTTTATATGCTAATCTAGCAAGCTTTGAAACTTCCTTATAGACAACCTGGAGTTAATGAAGGGTTTTAACGTGCACTATGAAACCATCGGATTTGTGGCTTAGACTGACATTCTGAGTGGTAATGGATTTGTAGGGACAAAAGACAGGCAGGGGGACCAGTCAACATGTTTTCCAGTGGTTCACATGAAGAAATTTAACACAAGCAATGAAAGAGAGATTAAGAAGGAGGGATGGATGCAAGAAAATTTAGGATATAAAACTGGCATGACTTGGTCATGGATGATAGGGGTGAGAGAACAGCACTCAAGGGTGACTTCTAACTTTCTCACATGGTTGACTGGTAGGATGGCAGTGCTAACAACAGGAGAGTGAACATGTAACAAGGACCAGAGATGCAACACTAGAAGTGGACCCTAATGTACACTATGGACTTTGGGTGATAATGATGTGTCAGTGTAAGTTCATCGATTGTAACAAATGCACCATTCTGGTGCAGAATATTGATAGTAGGGAGGCCGTGCATATGTGGGGTCGGGTGGGAACTCTTAATACTGTTCGCTTAATTTTGCTGTGAGCCTAAAACTTCTCTAAAAAATTAAGTCTATTAAAAGGAAATAAGACCAGAGATGTGGGGAAGATGCTGAGTTCAGTTTAAGATGCATTGAGCTTTGTTTGTGGGAACTCAAGAGGATACGTCCACAGCCAAAATCTGGGTATTTGATAAGGCTCAAGTAGACATCTAGGACAAAAGTGACAGATATGGAAGTTCTCAGTTTAAAGATGCTCCCGTTATCTAAATTTTCTTGAATGAGGCAAAAGTTTGTGAAACAGTGAAAAGGAGGAACTGTACTTCTAGCAAGGAAAAGAGAGCCATAGGTGTGCACCTCAGGGCTGCCCAGAGAGCAAGGGGTGCTGGGTCAGCCCTGAGGAATCATTGTGTTTTAGTTGTTCTCCGGCAAGCAGAACCCTTATGGGTCATTTTTCTTCTTCCCTATCTTTGGAGTGCAGGTGTACTCACACCCTGGATATTCCTGACTATTGCATGATAACCAGATGGTTAACATGTTCCTTTAGCTAACCAGCTGTATGCATCCCACGTCTGCTAAAACATTCCATTTGTTCCTGAGGGGAAAACAGAATGTGACTGAAGTAGGTTCACAGGCTTCACTGGTGAACTGATTTTGAACTACTGCAGCAGTTTTTAACCAAGGCTGTGTGTCAAATTATCGTGACACCCTTTTAAAAACCCTTCCATTCTGTGCCTGCCCTGCTCTTCCCACCAGGAAACTTTGATCTTGGGGAAAGAGGGTTTGATGCAGTGGAGACCTAGGCATGTGTGTTTTCAAAAGCTCCACAGATGATGTGAGAACTACTGCCTTTTGGAACCTGAGCCTGTCCCGTATGGTGCTTGCCAGGTCTAGTCTGATGGCACTAAAAGCTGTCTTCCATCTATTGGCCAAAGGCATCTTTCCAGCAATGCTTAGTGATCTTACCCTGTTTATTTTGCTATTTTGCTTCATAGCACTTACCACCACCTGACATTATATTATGCATCCATTTAGTTGTTTATTAGTGATCCATCTCTCTCACTAGATTGTAAATGCCTGAAAGGAAAGACTGGATCTGGTTCACTGTTGTATTCCAAACATCTAACACGATGTCTGGAATGAAGGAGGAACTCAATAAATAAACTGATCATTGAATGAATCTTATTTTATCTGCTAATGCCTGTTTCTTAACAGGGGAAGTTCCTCAGCTTTGAAAGGGATGGTTCTCTTTTGATCTTTCAAATACAAACAAAAACCAAACACCAAATTGAAATGTATGGATAAAATCTGCCTACCTTAGCATAGTCTAATCTTCCTTTCTCTTGAGCCTAAAATAGAAAGTGAGAAACATTTGTTAGTTCTTTAAAACTTATTTAGTGCTTCCGTAACTTCTGCTTCTCCTCTCTTCTCCTCTCTTCTCTTTCTTCTCATATTATACAGTGAACTAAAGAAATATACAGTATATAGATATATACCTTGTCATATAGTACATACATATAAAACTTGCAAACATTGAAAAGTTGAAAGAACAGTACGGTGAGTACACAAGGACACTCTATCTAGATTGGACAGTAGAAGACATCAGGACTCTTCCACTCTCCATGCTTTAGCAGGCATCTTATAAGCCTAGAGCATCTCATACGTAACCACATGACCACTAACAAATTAAAAAACTAACAAGAAAGGCCATATCATCTAATATACAATGTGTATTCAAATTTCTCCAACTGTCTCAAGAATATACTTTATATCCTTTTTCCCCAAATCAGAATTAATAGAGAATCACACATTGCGTTTTGTTTTTATGTCTCTGAAATCTAGACCAGCCCCTCCTCATTTTTCATGAAATGAAAATAAAAATCATAACTTTTTTCATAAAAAAAAATCACTGACTTTTCAAGAGACTAGATAAGCTGTCTTAAAAATGTTTCTCTTTTGGGATTTGTCATATTATTTCTTCATTGTGTCATTTAACTTGTCCCTGTCTTGCTTGCAAACTGAGAGTTGGGTCTGAAGAAGCATGCTCAGGTTTAGGTTAAACATTTTTGGCAAGAACCTTAATATGGAATATCATGTACTTCACATTGCATTCAATGCAGGAGGCGCAAAGTGTCAGGTTGTACGGCTCTTAGTAATGTTATAAATTTGATCACTTGGTTAGGGTTGTAACTATCAGAAGGTTCTACTATAGAGATATATTTCCTCCTGTACAATTAGTAAGCAATCTATGGGGTCAATTTTTTGACTTTCCTTGGCATAAGTTTTATTTTGTATTATGTCAAAAAAGACCCCCACATCTATTCCCTACCCCTACCAGGAATGAGGATAGAAGGAAAAGATAAAGGAGACATCCTGTATGAAGCCAGATTTTATTTTAAAAAATATTTAGTTATTAAAAAACAATTTAAATTCAACACATATACTCAGAAGTGTTATATATCAAATTTTAAGATAATAGAGACAACTGATGTACTAATCTTTGCTGGTAGGTCAGTTTGTTTTTTGTGGACTTCAGAATAAAACTTCTCCTGCCACTTCAGAGAACAAGAGCTCTTCAACTTATGTATCGGTTTGGTCTTGAGACCATTTTTTTCCTGAGTCTAAAATGACACCATACGGATAATAAACACGAGTAGATTACTTTCATGAGAGAAAAGAAGAGTTTTATAACAGTGGTCCTGACTCTTATTACTTGTTTACAATCTTTAAAAAATTTATCCAAATATCTCTGAATTTTTGTTTTTCTCATTTTCATACTAAGCAACTCGTAAGTATCATAATAAGACACTGCTCCTATACAGCTGTTGACACCATCGCAAACAACTCTAAGTTAAAATTGTGACTTAGACATTGACAATGAAACAAAGGCCTTGGCAATCAACATACTATGAAAAAATTTGGGGTTTTCAATCAGCTCTTCGAAGATTTTTTTGCAGTATTTTCAGTGAGCTAAGAAGAGTTTGAACTTAGTTTTGAGAAGTGTTTATACCAACAGAAACATGAGTCAGTTCTTACAGAAAATTTAAAACCAGGAGTATTCTTACTTTGTTCAGATATTTTGTTTACTTGTTTGTCTGTTTCCCTGTGGACATCTTTTCCCAAAATAAAGCAGTTTTGTCTATAGTGACAGCCCCTCTCCCCCACCGTAACTTCGGCAGGAGGGATAGAGAGCTTGGAGCATGTCTGTATAGTGCAATCATGACCTAGCTACTCACTTGGATATTGCGCAAATGTGAACTGCCCTTGATCCTATGAATAATCCATAGCTTGTGACCAAAATTTCAGCAGCAACATTTCACGATATGCTTAATTTTTAAGTTCTCAAACTCCTAGCTGTCTCCTGAGTTCATTTAAGGTTAAGAGATATCTGACACTGAAGCTGATGCTGTGGTGACAAGTTTTCCACTTTTCAATTGTTCCTCCTTTTCCTGGTCTCCTGCTGATTATTATGGATTTCCCAGGCACCGTAATTTTCAAGTGATGCATAAACTGGAAGCTCTACAGAATTGTTCCTATTTTCAAAGAACTCCTTCCTCTAAACATCTGACATCTCCTCCCTACCTTTAATTTTGTCTCTGTTCTAATAGTTCCTCTTCATTCTAGGTCTTTCAACATTCTCGTCTTTCAGTGTTAACACAAAGGACATGTTAAAAGTGTTGAAAGTGGTATTTGTTGTTAAGTTAGGAAGTTGAGGAGCTTTTGTATCTTAAGATTGCAAGGTAAAGTGTGGAGAAACGATATAATTTACAATGACTTAGGGTGGACTTTTGCTTTTGGATGGATTGTCTCGTGAAAAAAAAAATCAATAGCAGTTTTTTTCAGGTAGTGAAAGAGAATGTAATGCTGTTTAAAGAGTTAAGTAAATATAGAGTAGTCCTATTACAAATTTTTATAAAATGATTTTTCCCATCACATAGTTTGCTTATAAACTAATCATCTCAGAGACTTCGAATATTTTTTAAGTACTTGTGCTTAATTAATCACGAGCTATTTCAAACTCTCTCATATTTTGTTTTCCTAGCTTGGCCACCACACTTTCACCCAGTTAAGATATACTTTGCTGGGGAGGATGACAGAGAAACACCATTTATGTAATCCATATCTGTTCAACATCAGCTCTTAAATGTTTTGAAAGCTGAGAGATGAAAAGCCTGCATAAAATGACAGCATGATTACTACAGCCGACATAACCTGAACAGACTGTAACTACTGATATACAGCTCGCCTGAATGTCCTTTTAATTTTATCATGACAAACATTCTAATTCTGTGAGACCATTTCATCCTTGACTGCTTTAGCTTGTAAATAAAAGTATCGTTTATTTTGTAAAACAAATATAAATATTTAAGTCTTTACAGGTATACTGTATAATACATATATATTTGCAGCTGCTATTTTGGTTAATATCGACATATGTCATACCACACACCTAAAGTATACACTCTGATATAATTTTTTTCACAAAAAGCTTTTAGAGCTTATAAAAATGTAGCAAATTAGAAATAGATACAAACGATTTAATCTCATACATAAATAATATCTCATTAAATATTACCTATTCTATTTATTTTTGTAAAATAGTTAATTTGGGAGAGGCCACAGTTTCTATGTACTTGACGGTTGCCCGTTCACTAAATAATTATCCACTGTGCAGTTACTATGTGTCAGGCACTGTTTAGGCACCGGAGACATAGCCATGGACAGAACAGATAAAACTCTCTGTCTTCACAGAGTCTATATTCTAGGGGCCACACGGTCTTGTTTTAGATAGGCTTCACATACAATCTCCCTCTGTAACTTAAGCTCCATGAGAGCAGGGAAATTTTTTCTGGCTCACAACTGTATTCCATGTCTAGAAAAGTACTAGTATATAGAAAATTGGTCAGGAATATCTGAATTAATAGATAAATGAATGCTTCTTCTTTATACGTGGTGGTTATATACTGTCTATCCAGGAAACTTACAAAGCAAAGTTTACTTTAATCTATCCTGGTTCTAGGAAAGCTGTGTTTAGGTCAGTATGTAGTAAATGTGGAGCCATTAGCTGGTGCCTTAAAAATAATTTTTACCCATACTGAACGACACCATATTTTTTCTTTATTACCCAGATTTTATTCATAAATAGACTAAGGAAAGTAATCTATAGAAAATAAATTCAAAGAATTCATGAAAATCAAACAACAAAAGGATAGAATGGAGAAGAATGATCTAGCAGCCTTCTCACAGATGTAGCGGTTTAGTGTAATTAAGTGTCTCAGCCTTGAAAGCAGTATGTTGAAGGGCAGAGAGCCCAGGATAGAAGTCAGGAGACCTCAAGAGATTTCAAGATGCACACCTCAAAGCCTCAGTGTTAAACAGCCCTTGTCCATGGAGGAAAGCAAGTGGCTAAGATCTTAACTGCGACCACTCCAAGAGGCACTGTGACTTCCTGGGAAAATAGATGTGCTGGGAAAAAGAAAATATGGTTTCTATTCCGTAATAGGTTAATATCTCATTTATTTTAAATTTAAAAATTTTTTATGTGGCCTTCACTTTCTCATCTGTAAAACAGGATACTGGGCCAGACCAGGTGTTCCCAAATGCTGGGCTGGCTGTATCAGAATCATTTGGGCAGCTTGTTAAAAACACAGGTCCTCTGTACCCTAGCCCTGAGAGTCTGATTCCTTTGAGGATCACTGGTCTAGCTTATGCCTAGAGTCCTTTTCGATTTGTGCTTCTGCTATGCATCAGTATTCATTTCAAAGGCTAAAAGAGAACAACTCTATAAACTCCTTAAGTCTCAAGGAGAACGGAATGCTGCAACTTTCCCCTCTTTTTATGACATCTGCCACTTATGTATATTTCTGGCAGAGCAAGATTTTATTAAAATAACTTTCTCACTGGGGCCCAAAATAGGCCTATATAAAATAAATGCAGAGTGCATTTCAACAGTCAGCACTCCTGAACCTCTTCCTGCCACACTGTTCATCTCCAGAAGCCACTGTAAATTCTGCCATACACAGCAATTCCCTGAGGGCTTCATTCTGGGTCTTTAAAAGGGATTCACTCATCTTTTTCCTTCCTCCTGTAGGTGTACTTCTTGTCAATCCAGGTCATGAGAAAAGAAAGTAATTTTTATCAGTCTTTAGCAGTTCACAGAGAATGTGTGGTTTGAACCTTGTTTCATCTTAAAAAAAGTGAAGTAGACAAGATAGTGTGCCAGTGCTCATGACATTGGAGGCCTCCTCAGACAGCAGTAGTGAGTACTGTAAAACAATATTCCATAAAACAGCACTCTGAGAGGATGCACAGAGGGATTAATTCCAAAGGTTTATATGCCAGTCTCTGCAGACCAAAGGCAGATAGAGTCCCTGTTGGTAAGTAATGGATGTACAATGTGGTCTTTTACTTTAAGAAACAAATGCTTTTTTATAAGTCAGGTAACAAAGAAGGATTGGATGACATAAATGAACTGTTTCCAATTTCCAACTACTGTTATCTGAACTTGAAAGTTGGGTATGGGGAACCCTTTTTCTAAAAGTAGAAAACTAATATTCTACAGCAAGGAGTCCAGAAATTGTCAGAAACTGATCATCTCTACTTATCATGCTATTCTTCCCAAATGCTATCAGCTATATTTTGGAATAACAGCCATTTAAAAAAAATTCTTTTCTTAAACCTTCAAAGAAAACTACCTTTTCCCTCAAACTGTTTAGTTGAAAGAACATAATAAACATCCCTTTATCCTCCATCTAGATTAACCAATTGCTAATATGTTGCCTTCTCTTTACTTGATCATTGGCTGACTATCTGAGAGTAAGTTGTAGACATCATGATTCTTCATCCTTTGAGCATTTATCTCCAAAGAACAAAATGGTGTTCTCCTACATAACCACAAACCATGATCACATCCAACAAGTGTAATATTTACTATAATATTTAAGATAAAATCCCTATTCAAATTTTCTAAGTTTAACGATAGTGTCCTTTAGAGCTGTTTTTATTTCATGATCAAATTAAAAATCACACATTCCCATTAGATGTCATGGCTTTCTAATCCCTACTAATCTATAAGAGTCCCCATACCACCAATTTTTCTCTTTCATAATACTGGTATTTTTTAAGAGTCCAGGGCAGTTGCTCTGCAGAATGTCCCCAATTCTGGATGTTTGATTGTTTTCTCATTAGATTTAAATTAAAACATTTTGGCAAGACAGCTATACAGATGATACTGTATACTTTCCTATTACATCAGGAGTCATACAATACCAGTTAGTCTGTCTCATTATTGGTGAAACTAAGTTTGTTTACGGTATTTAATAAGTAAGTAAGGTGTTTGAATCCATGTGAATATTTGGTTCCTATTAACCATTCATGCGATTGTCTTAACCAATTATCCATTAATGACCCTTGTTTGAATAAAGACTACATTGGTAGCTGCAAGAATGACATTTTAAAGGTAGTTCAGCACTGGCAGAAAAATTATTAGTTTCTTTAGAAAAAAACAGGTCTTATTAAAAATAAACTCTCTGTACATTTGCATTGGTAATAAGAGGTGGAGTTTACATATAAAGAAGAGGTTTGTTGGGGGACAGAGGAAGGAAAGATATCTCCATCCTCATCCTATAATGGTTTGTGTATAATGCATGTGGTTTTAAAAAGGTCGCAAATCGGAAATCTACTAGATCTGCTATCTCAGCAATTGAAACAGCCAGTTGAGTTTTGGTTTGATAGAATAGGCAGCCTTATATTGTCAGGTTCCCTAGTTACAGAGCTGGAAAGGTATCAGAATATGAAGGCAAGTCTCTTCTTTGCTATTTTCACCATTCTTGCCTGCCAATAAGAAGGCAGAAAAGGCATCTCCAAGAAAGTCAACACCATTCAGAGGTGGACTGCTCGGGTACCTGATTTTGCCATCTCTATCATCTGGGAAAGCTAATCTTTGGAGGCAAATGGACTGTCCATAGAATTAACTTCCTCGTATTCCTTTCTTTTGGTTCACTGCAAAAAGAGAAAGCAACAGACAGGTGCAGAAGGCTGTGATGCCTAATTGAAACAAGAGGAAGGGCTTGTATTATCTACATAGTAAATCTCTCTCAGTTCAAAAGTATTGCTATCCCTTTGCAAACCATTTTTCTTGCTATGCTCTCTTAAATCTGGAAGAGACATGAAGTTTAAAATTGCACAGTTTGATCAAGAAAAAAAAATTCTACCCAGATCATAGAAAGGCCATGAGCAAGAAAATCAGGCTGATAATGGAACTGAGTTGTTTCCTCCACTGGCCAGGTCCCAAAATGATGGCCACCAACCTTGATGGTGTACCTCAAGCTCACCAAACTTAAATTACACATTTTTCCACTTCACTTTTCTATTTCTATTTTTTAAAAAGTTTTAATTAGTTTCAAGTATACAGTACATTGGTTAGATATCTATATAGTTCATAAAATGACCCTCCCCCCAGTAGCTCCCTCCCTCCCTGAGCCTCTGCCTAGCCAACATATTAATGCTAACTGCATTCCCTATGCCGTGCTCCCCATCCCTGTGACCATCCATCAGCTACTAATTTGTACTTCTTTAACCCTTCACCCCATTCTCCCAGCCCTCAAAGCCCCCTCCCCTCTGTCCATCACCAAATTGCCCACTATATTTGTGAGTCTGTTTTTGATTAGTTTGTTCTTTTTATTCCTTAGATTCTCATAAATGAAATCATATAGTGTTTATCTTTCTCTGTCTGACTTAAATACCTTCTAGGTCCATCAAAGCAATATCTTTTTCCATCCCTTCCTTTTCATATAGGGGTCTTGTTTTCTTATCCTTTCAGCCACTCTATCTTTTGGTTGGAGCACTTAATTCTTTTCATTTAAGGTACTTATTGATAGGAATGTAGTTGTTACCATTCTTTATTCCTGTTTTTGATACATGTTTTTTCTTCTTAAAGAAGTCCCTCCAACATTTCCTGTAATACTGGCTTGGTGGTGATAAATTCCTTTAGCTTATTTTTGTCTGGGAAGCTCTTTATCTGTCCTTCAACTCTAAATGATAGCTTTGCTGGATAAAGTATTCTTGGTTATAGATCCTGGGTCTTCATCCTGTTGAATATTTTTTGCCAAGCCCTTCTGTCCTGCATAGTTTCTTTTGAGAAATCAGCTGCCAGTCTTATGGGTGTTCCCTTATAAGTAATTACTGTTTTTCTCTTGCTGCTTTTAAATTCTTTCTTTGTATTTAACCTTTGGCATTTTAATTATGATGTGTCTTGGTGTGGGCCTCTTTGGATCCCTGATTTTTGGAATTCTCTGAGCTTCCTGGGTTTTATGTCCATTTCCTTCACCAGGTTAGGGAAGTTTTCCATCATTATTTCTTCAAACAGCTTCAACATCTTGATTTTCTTCAGTTACACTGATCAGATGAATATTTGGACCCTTAATAGTGTCCCATTGCTCCTTAAATTATTTTTATAGTCTTGGCATCTTATCTCTTGCCATTCTGATTGCGTGTCCTTGGCTTTCTGTCCTCAGATAAAGTATTTGATCCTTTTCTTTATTCACTTTTTTATTCCTTTGTTCATTCTCATCTACTGTTTCTCCATGTCTTTTTCAGACTGGTTCCTTTTATAATTTCCATTTCATTTTTATGTTTTTTATCTCTTTGTTGGAGTTCTCTACACTTCCCAAAAGTTCATTGAGCATCTTTATAACCAGTGTTTTGACTCTGCATCTGTTAGATTACTTGACTCCATTATATCTGGATCTCTGTTCTGTTCTCTCATATGTTTCTGCTTCTTTGTCTTCCATTTTGGCTGCCTTTCCGTGTCTGTTTCTATGTACTAAGCAAAGCTCCTAAGTCTCCTGGTCTTATTACTGGGGATTTGTGAAGTAGGTGTCTGTCCAGTGGCACAATCCTGAGAGTAGTTCAGCTGCAGGCCAAATTTAGCCCAAGCCTCTACACCTCTGGAGCCACCTGTTAAGATTCAGTATGCAATTCTCAAAAGGCCACACCAGAAACTGAGGCCAGCTGCCTCCTCTAGCAAGTCTCAGCAAGGAGCACCTGACTCACGGAGGTTACACCTGGATGTGGTGTGGGTGGGGCCTGAGTTGGGCCCCTATTCTATCAGGGAATCCTCCGGCTGGGCGACCTGTTATCCAGTCTGATGACCTCACAGCAATGGCAGCGTTGTGTCCACACACTGGTAGTGGGGAGGGCTAAACAAGAAACAACGGATACCACTGGCACTTCTGTACAGTGCAAGTCTCACGTTGGCCCTCGCTCTGCCAGTGTCTCCTTGTAAGTCCCTGGTGCCCCCTATGCACAGTTGAATCAGCACTGGTGCTCTGAGTGAGCAGGTCCGTCACCGTGAAAATCAGCTTGTGGACGTGGCCCGTTAGAGGTGTCTGCACTGTCATTGCCTCCGTCTCGTTCAACCGCTCCAGACTGGGCAGCCCCGCGTCCTCGCCCTGTCCTACCTTCTGCTGGCGCAGGCTGATTTTTTGGACTTCTCCCTAGTTGTATGGCTTGTTCATCTCAGGTGACTTTTCCTTGCTGCTGCTCCTTGTTTCTGTCACAGCTCTGATTTGGTTACCAGAGGGATGAACAGAGACTCTGTCATCTACTCCATTTCTTTTCTTACCTTATTTCTAGTAATGGTACAATTCTTCCTGTCATCCGAGTTCAAAATCCTGGTTTTGGCCTCTGATGGCCCAATGCATCTCTGCCAGCTTCTCCCTATCGTATCAGTCTTTAGCTCCTATACAATTTCCCTCTGCAATTAGTCTAAGACCGAACCTCCTTACCTCCCATTCTTCTTGCCAACACGGTGACCGGAACTTTTCTCCTGCACTTACCAACAAGTCCCCCCAAACCTCCTACTGATCGCTCTAGTAACTCCTTGCACCTTTCATTCTATGTAAGGTAGCCAGATACACCTCCTTAGAATCTATTTCAGACTTTGACGTTACTTGGCTCAAAAACTTTCAATGTCTGTGCCATGACTTCTGAATCAAGTTTATTTTCCACATGCAAACATCCCAAAGGTTTTTAAAAAATTGACGTAAAACTCATGTAGTAAAATTAATAATTTTAACCATTTTAAAAGTATAATTCAGTGGCATTTAGTACATTCACAATGTTGAGCAACCATCACCATTATCTAGTTCCAAAACTTGCAGCACGTATCAGTACTTCATTCCTTTCCATGGCCAAATAATATACAATTGTATGGATATACAATATTTTGTTTATCAATTTATCATTTGAATGGACATTGGATTGTTTCCATTTTTTTACTATCATAACTATTGCTGATGTGAACGTTCATGTACACGTTTTTGTTTACACATAGTCATTATGTACTATTTCAGATCAATTCTTCGTCTGTCCCTATACTGTCCCGTGTTTTCCACATTCCATCCATGATAACACTTTCCCCCCTTGAATATACTAGACCCTTGTGCGTCTGCATCCCTTGGTGGCTTCCATTGCTTAGGAAGCCCTTCATTTCCATCTTCACTGTCAAGATCTTCTTCTTCAAGGACTATCTCAGTACCTACTTCACAAGCCCTTTCTTCACTTTCCCAACTGGATATGAACTCTTTCCTCTGAGCTCCTCAAGTGGCCTCAATTACAGTAGGCCTTATATTAGTGCATTTCTCTTATCCCCTCTTTATGAGGCCACAGACAACCTGCAGGCAATTTGCCATATCTCCTGTAGTGAAGTACTTTGTTTCCTTAAGGGAAAGAGAAAACTAAGCTTAAGAACAATTTTAATTTAGGTGATATCTAGTACCACTTCATAGTCTTTGTGGTTTCACACACAGTCCTTTCAAATGCCCACACCGTGGTAGAGGATATTGTCAATATTATTCCTTTTGAAACAACTCAAAATACCTTAAGTAATTAGAATATAATGTGGTGTTTATGAGGACTCTCTGAATGTGCATTTCCTCTTCTGTTTACAAATATACAAGTGTTATGTTCATGCGCACCAGGGTTGCCTAACAATCTTTATTTCACTTTTTGAATAAGAATAGCAGGGTTTCTAGGAATGGGTGAATTATAGCTTAGCATTGGTAATGTGCAGTTCACTTAAGGTATTTTATGGCTGGTGATGACAGTGTCATAATATCACAAGCCTAAGTGACATTTCAGTACTTTCAGAAATAACCAAGAAAATATAATCATAATTCTTATTTCTCCAAGTGACTTAGGATCATTAAAAATAAAGACCTGCAGTAGTCCCTGGACTCCCTGAGAGAGTCAGAGTTTTGTGGTTTTCCGAAAAATTCTACTTCCTTTTATCAGGAATCAAAATGATAACTGAGCAACGACTTCACCTCTCTAGGGCGAATTACCCATTCACTATCCATGTTCTTACCTGATTATTATGTTTCACCAGTTACAAATTTAAAATTAAAATTAAGGTAGGGAGGAATCTGTAGAATTTAGTATGGAGACATTGCTCAACAAATATTTTTCAGCTGTTTCAGGTCTGGCCTGCTGCTCTAAACTGCCTCTTGTGAAAGGGTATGTGCTGTGTGTGTGTGCACACATGCATGTGTGCTAATGGGTGTGATGGAAGAGGGCTACCTAACCTTAAGATTTTAGGGGGAAAAGGAGAATTGCAGAGGCGGTATAAGGGCCTGATATGAAAAATTCCATAAGTGCTCTTCTTCCTGGCTTCATAAAGTTGCTGAATGGGCACTAAGGGTCCGTCAGCTTCTCCTCCCTTCCTGTCTAGTCATTAATTCTCACTTTCCCCAAACAGGAAATCAAAAAAGTAGATGGGACACAAACCTTTCTGGGCAGAGCAGAGAAGTAATTTCACATGTGATAATAAGAAATCACAGGTGACTTCTATCATTGGGAGCAAGACTTTTCTATTTCTCAATGTCAAAACTAGTATTAAGCTTCTAATAGAGATATATATTTTTCTTGTGATGCATCCTTTGCCTAAGAACCTATTTCTTAGATTTATTTGAGAGCTGAAAGGGACCTTAGAAATGATCTAGTTGAAATGGCATCACTTTACAGGAAATAATAAAAAGGACGTGAAAGAACGTGATTAATGTTATACAGATGCTAGCAGAGCCCAAACTAGAATCCAGGTTTTCCAAATCTTGGTTCTCTATTGGCCATTTCTACTATACCGACTCGCCTCTTTCTATTTAACAAAACAGGGCTGTCACCAAATAGCTCACCCTGTGTAGACAACACCATACATACTTTTTGACAAATGTTAATCGGGTAACTACTCCAAGTAAGTCACTATGCCAGGTATTATGGGTAGTTCAAAGGTGGACTCACTATTATCCTTAAGGATCCTGTGATGAAATTCAAAACTTGGGGGAGGAAAGAACTGCAAAAATGCAGAGGAGGTAAACATCGCAAAGAATTGGAAAAAGCACTAGAAAGAACTACTTTCAGGATTAATAAATGACCTCTTTGAGATTTAGAATAGACTGTCCCTCTAGAGTGTTATGCAAATTGTGTCCTCTAACTCATTCACAGAGCAAGATCATTATCTTACAGAGCCTTATATAAACATGACTATTACAATATAGAAGATTAAAATAAACTCGAGTTAGGAGTCTTTAACCTGAAGAATGCTTCCCCCTGCATGGCGGAAACTAATATTTCTTATTTGCTTCAGAGAAGTTCATCTTCCCTTCATCAGTGACCCTGTTCATGGCGCAGACATGTAGATGAGCAGGGCCTCAAGTCAGCGGCCAAGCAGAGGCTATTTGGATGTCCCTTTGAATCTAAATCAAGTTGGGGATAATGATTTGGGAATATTTCACCAGCTGTTTAGGAAATCCTGGACTCTTATGTTGTCTACATTTAGAACTTTGTATGCTTGCATAGAAACTATGAGTTAAATATGCCCATTTTTGGTGAAACTTCTTTAAAATTCTTATGTATGATATTCTTATATGTATACGTATATATGTGAATAGCCAAGGGAGTGTTGGTAGCTTTCATTGAACATATTTAGTTGGATCTTTTCGACCAAAATGTAAATCTGCAATGTATTCTAATGTAACCCAATTAGAGCTACTAACACCATCTGTATATATATTTTCAGTTCAGCTGTCGAAAAACACACAAATACTCCCTAGTAATACAATATTCAGTAGTCGTGTGATATTTCATTGTATGATATTTCATTTAATCTTTTTCTATGTTTAAATGGATCAATTTTCATTTCTTCCTTTTAGAATTAATATTTTACTACATATTTTAATATGGAAATCATTTCTGATATTTTTCTTGGGATAGATCATTAGGACTGAAATTACTATAAAAAAGTAATTTCTATAAAAAAGTATATAACGTTTTAAACTAAATGTTTTAAAATAAAACCAAATATATGTATAGTATTTAAAAAGTCAAATAATATATGACTTCTAACAAAACAACCTACCCTGTCTGTCCCGGGCCTCTTTTTAGTTGCTTGGCACATAGTAAGTGCTCTTATTGTTATTTATTATTCTTCTCTTCATATTTTCTTAGGAATTCCTAATTCCTAAAATCTATCCCTTTCTTTCTTAGTTATTCTCCTGCCTTGACCGAATACATCAAATGCTCCCTGAAAGAAGATGCTTGAAGATAGGTTTTTTGAGAATGTATTTATCTCTTTTAAATTGCCTTTATTTAACATCATGCTTGATAATATGACTGGCATAAAATTCTAAGTGGGAAACAATTTCGAATGTTGAAGTTAACTCATTGTCTGGAAGCTTTGTGTCACTACTAAGGCCATTCTGATTCTTGATCCTTTGCAGGTAGAGTTTTCTTTTTCTTTCTAAAAATATTAGGACCTTTTCTTTATCCCCACTGTTTCAAAATTTGATAATGATGTGATTTGATGTAGGTCTTTTAAAATTCATTGTTTAGAGTATCATTTCAATTTAGAGACTGAGGTCCTTCAATTAGAGTTTTTCTTTTAAAAAATTCATTGTTAATTTTCTTACCTCCATTTTCAGTTTTCTCTTTCTGGGATTCATAATAAATATAGGATCTTTTGCATTGGTCCTCTAATTTTCTTATTCTTTCTCTTCTATTTTCAATTGTCTTTTCATTCAGATGTCTGGGAGATTTTCTCATTCTTTTCATTTAAAAAATCTTCTTTCACACTTTTATATTTTATAAAGCTGATTTCTTATTCTTAGATTATCCCTTTTTATATACCACTTGCTCTTATTTCATGAATTTAATATCTTAACTCACTGAATATACGGATTAGAGTGCTTTTGAAAATAGCTTTTCTTGCACTATCTCTATTTCCTCTAAGTTCCTTCTTATTAGTTTGCTTTTGACTCATTCTTTTATGGCATAGGCTTTTCTCAAATGGCTAGTAATCCTCTATGACCTAATCTACTTTAGTTGGATATTCTGTACCCTTAGACACTCTGAGGCTTGTCAACTGGTAGACCTCCTTTTAGGAGGGCTGGTCAAAGACATGGCATGTTTACTATGAGAGCCTCAAACAGCCACATCTGCCGGTTGTCTCACCTGGGGTTGACAGTTTCCCCAGAAAAGAATCCTTTCATTTTCTACCTGGCGAATACGAGAGATTTTAAGCTGGCTGCCGACATTTTGAGAGGAGGGGTCGGAGAGGGAAATTTTATCTTTCTCAACGTAGATATCACTTAGGTTCTCTCTGCTCTGAGTGTGGTGGCTCTACCCCCACCCTCAGGTGTGCCTGTTGCCCCACGTCGAGTCTCAGATTAACCCAATCTATTAGAAGCATAAAGTTAAACAAATTCCATGAAGCTTTGTGTGAAAGGGCAAGAATTTTTGTACCAGAATTTCTGGATTAAAAGAAACCAAAAAAAATTCCCTCTTGTCTTCTACAACTTCTCTCCCCACAGGAAACTGGGAAATGAACCCAATTTAAGCCCCTTTACCCCTCCCACTTAACTATGGTTTCTTCCTTTGATAATGCTTCAGAACTTGAGGATTTTGAGTCCAAGTTTGTTTTAAAATAACCCAATGAGCTAACAGACGGAGCTCCTGGAATTCTGCAGCTTGTGCTAGAGTCTACAGATGGGAAATTGCCGTCAGTTAAAGGGTGGTGCTATTACCATAGCCCAATTTTTGAAAGCCTTTAGGGAAAAAAAAATCATCTGAGTTAATTAGCATTCACCACAGGCACTAGTTTCGTGATGCAGTACTCTACAAACTCAGATAATAAGAAAACAGTATTGCAGTTTCTAACTTTTAGCTAACATTTTACCTCTTAAAAATGTAGATTATAAAGTAAGAATTTTACCTGTTATATGAATAAGCTCTTATATAGCTGATCTATATGGCCAATGTCTTAGGTCAACATAAAATATGAATTTTTTCCTTAAATCAACTAATACCACTGGTATCTAAAATAGGAGTAATTTCATTTTACCTCTCCAATCTGCTTAATCCACAAATCTCTTCCAAGAAACTCCTGATGTAAGACTACTGGAGCTGAGTTTAGATTAAAAGTCGTGGAGTCACTGGTCTTTTCTTTAATAAAAGGCTGAAGATCAGAATTTATCTAGAAGTAGTCAAAAGAGTTAAATCAGTGAAATACATAAATATCAGTATGTTTTAGTAACACACAGAAAGCATCGAGTATATAATGAAAAAAAGCAGCTTAAGGAATGCAGTTTTTAGATGTACTTTAATAAGCCAAAGAATAGTTCATATGATTAACGATAATCTTTAAATTTTTTTAAATGATTTTTTTCCATACATATTCCTTTTTCTTATTTGGCAGCAGCCTGCCTATATTTTATTTTAAGTTCAAGTTAAGAATTTAGGAAAAGATATACTTAATATAATTGCTTAGTAAACTAATCTAAGATTTAATAAAACATGTTTAAAAAAATATATAAGTATATATTTCCCCCCCTCTTATGAGCTATTTAAGTAACACCTAAGAAATACATTCTAAATGTAGTTTTAAAATTACATATACACAGAGGCACAAGATAACAGCTTATCTCGGAACATTTTATATTTAATTACGCTCATTTAAAAGAATCAATTTTTAGAATTAAAGCTTTCAATTTTACTCAGTATATTTCTAAATTTCATTAACTTTTCACAATTTGTTTCACATAAGGAACTATAAGGAAACTGTAACAAAAATGCAAATATTCTTCCTTCTGTGAATGGTAACATTACAAGTTATTTACTAACTGCAAGAGTTCTTTCAAGAACCCTTTCAGGTAGTAATAAAAGATAAACATCACAAATATGATTAAAGTAAGCTGTAGCTTTCCATCAAAATTACATAGTATTCATCAATCATACAGTTTATATAACAATCTTCGTCTAAGATTGATGGATTTTAAGCACACAATAAACATTTTTTGAGATATAAAAGCAACTTATTAACTGGCGAAAGATTTTTTTGTATATCATTTCAGCTATTTAAGTACTGCAAAAGAGAAAGGGTGTGCAAATACCTTATGACTCATGGCCATGTGCTTCCCATACTGAAACGCCATATCCTGAACCTCAGCATCATGGTTTGCTAATTCCATTGCAGCTTGGCAGCTCTTTGCTAATAAGGCACCGTGGGAGAGAAAAGCCCGCTCTTTCCAAGCTGATATTCCAATGTCATTTGTGATATAATTTTCCTAAAATATGCAATCAAAGCCAAAATAAAAAAAAGCATTGAGAATAATTTAATTTTTTAGTTTTTGAAGAATAAGAGTTAAGATATAAACTATTCAAAACATTCAGGCTATTGCGATAAGACAGAACTAAAAATGAGGCTGAACCTCAACTGTACCCAAAGAAAACTAAGGAAGAGGGAACTGCTTTTTCAGGGAATGAAGAAAAAATGGGGGGAAAAAACGCTGAAGCAAATTTTATATTCAGCTAGAGAACTTCTACGAAAATATATTTATAGAATAAAGCAAAATCAGAAACTTGGACCTCTAAACTAACTCCCTTCTATATTCACATCAGTTCTGAAGTGCTAACATGTTAAAAGGCAAGAATCCTATTTCCTTCAACTTATATGAAAATGTTAAGGGCATAATAAAGGAACTGCATTCTCTTATAAATAGTTAAATAGAAAAATTAGAAGGAGACAACCCATTACAATGGAGTACAATTAGATTACATTATCCATCAAACTTTATTTTCATAAGATGAAACAAGGAGATAAGAGAGGATATAACTGTAGTTTATTTAATTTCATTCTTTTAAATTGTGAAAATCATTGTTAAGTATACCCATACCTACTGTCTCTAGATCGGTAATGTCCAATAAAAATTCAATGTAAGCCATATATGCAATTTAAAATTTGCTAATAGCTACATTTAAAAAGTGAAAAAAAGGTGAAATTAATCTTAATGCTATATTTTATCTATCCCAATATAGCCAAAGTATTATTTCAACATACAATCAATATAAAATTATTAATGGGATATTTTACATTTTCTATATAAAGTTTTCAAAATCAATGTGTATTTTACACTGACAAGCACTTCACTAGCCACATTTCAAGTACTCAATAGGTACAGGAACTAGTGGCTACCCTATTGTACAGCTCTCCTCTAGGCAGTGAGCTTTCTGAGAACAAGAATGATGAAGCAAATATATAAATGTTCATTTTATGGTGTTTCTTTAAAACCTCAAACTAACTAGAACCCATCGAGAAAGATTAATTAACCCAAATACTTTACTTCCTATTGCCCATATCATAATTCTTCCATCATTAGTTGAGGACAAAAAAAAAAAAACTTAAAAAGGGACCATTAAAAGGTCAGCTCAGATTTAGATTTAGCCCCACCTCTTTCACCATGCCAAAGGGAATCTTCAGCCCTTTGGTCAAATCAAATTCTCAGCCAAATTTTATTAAACCTTTAAACAAAAGCAGAGTTCTACTTATGACAACAGCTGCACATATGCAACATAGAATTATGTAATAATCAAAAATGCTACATAGGGGAGAAACAGTGCAGAAAATTAAGACCTGCCTTACAAAACATTAGGCATAAATAAAAATATTTAATTTTAGAAATTTGAGAATATATTTAAAATGTGAAAAGTTAATGTATTAATAAGTCTAAAATAAAAACCATATCACTTCTCCACATATACTAACATGGCATTTGACAAATTCAACTCCTATTCTTGATGGGAAAGAAAAAATTGAATACATTAGGAACAGATGTGCATTTCTTTAATATGACAGGTGCGTGTGTGCATGTGCGTGTGCACACATATGTGCACAGACATGCCAAAAAGCTAGCAAACGCTTTCGAGAATCACATAAGACCTTCCTAAAATCAGGAATAAGACAGAGATGCATACAACACCACCTCTGTTTAACAATGTAATAGAAGAGGCAAGAAAAGGACAGATACATAAAAATTAGAAAGAGTTTAACGATTACTATTTGAAGTCAATATAATTGTATATTGAGAAAAAAACAAGATTCAACTAAAACACTACTACAAACAAGATGATAAATCAGTAAGGTAGTAGCATGTAAAATTAATATAATTTATAATTAATGCAATAAATGTATTAACCATAGCTTTCATGCATAAAAACTAAACCGAAAAAATAGTATGAACAGGGTCTTTTCTTCCATGATAGCTATGAAAAGAAAGATTAAAAAGCTGGCGATAAACTTAGAAATGTACAAAATTGATATGAAGAAAATGTTAAAATACTATTGGAAGTACAAAAGTAACTTGAATTAATGTAAAGACATTTTTTGTTTAAACACAGTAAGAGTCAACTTCATAAAGTTACTCCAATAAAACTGCCACGCCTCAAACCATGCAAGCTGATTATAAAGTTCGCAAGGGAAAAAAACAAACAATAATAGACAGAAAAACCATGAAAACAAAAAACAGTTGCAAGTGGGCAGTGTGGATAGGGACAGTGAATGATGTCTAGCCCTACCAGATATTATAACATGCTATAAAAATTTTTTAAAAGTTTTTTTTTTTAATGTATACTTTTTAGACAGACAATGGAACAAAACAGAAAGTCCAGAAATCAATCGAATTTAAATGCAGGAATTTTCTTATATTTTAGGGAAGAGTCAGACTTTTCAGTAAATCATGCTGGTACAACTGAATAGCTGTCTGGAAAAAAAATATACAGACTGATCTGCATTTTACACCATTTACCAGGATAAACCCAAATGGCTGAAACAAAAGCAAAACAGTCAACCACAAAAACACAGACATTGTTAGAAGACAAAGGAAAGCAAGGAAAATCATTTTCATTTCCTATCACAGACAAATGGTGAATCTCCCTGTGGTAGGCTAATAGTAGTCCCCTCCCACTCCCCCAAGATGTCCACATCCTAATTCCCTGGAACCTGTGAATGTTACCTTATGTGGCAAAAGGGACTTTTTAGGTATGATTAAAGTCCGGATCCTGGGATGAAGGGATTAACCCAGATTAACTGGTTGGGCTAATATAATCAAAAGGATCCTCAGCAGTATCTGAGTTAGGAAGGGTGATGACACAGGAGAGAGACTGAAAGATGCTATACTGCTGGATTTAAAGATGGGAGATGGGGCCACAAGCCAGGGAATGAGTGGAAATTAGAAAGGGTAAGGAAATGGATGGTCTCCTAGACCCTCCAGCAGGAATGCAACCTTGACAACATCTTGATCTGGGGGCTTCTAAAAAAAATTTCCACCTCCACAAAGCTTCACTCTTAGTGTTGGTGAGGCTGTAAAGAAACAGGTCTCTCAAACTTGGCTGGTGGCTATGAGACTGGATAGAAATTTCACAATATCTATAAAAATTACAAATATATTTACCCTGTGACCCAGCAATCCTACTTCCAGGAATTAATTCTACATAAACCCAAACGCATGAAATACATACAAGGTTATAGTCTATAGTTCACTCAGCTGTCAGGGTGATCATTGTAAAACATAAGCCAGAACCACACTGGCCTCCCTGTTGTTTCTCAAACGCTCCGGGCACTTGCTATTCTCTATCACACACTCTCCCCAGATGTTTGCATGACTTGATTCCTCATTGCTTTTGGGTGTGAATTCAAATTTCAATTCCACATCCCTCTCCCATCATTTCTGTTTGTTTACTCTGCTTTAAATATTTTCTTTTCTTGATACAGTAGACCCCTGATATAGTTATTTGTTTAATGGGTTATTGCTTGTCCCCTTCACTAGAATGTCAGCTCCATTAAAGCAAGGACTTTGTTTTGCCCTCTGCTGAATTATCAGCACCCAAAAGAGTACATTGGGCATGCAATAAAAACTTGTTGAATCCTTATCTTTCTTTTCATACCTTTCTCTTTCCCTTCCCCCTTCCTTTATCTTTCAAAATTGGACATAATAAAGAATTGAAATAATTCTCTTTGAATGACTTCCTACCATCCACAGAATCAAGATGAACTCTACAGCATGGCATTCAAGGGCCTCCTTTTTGGTACCAAGCAATACTTCTCACCCCATCTCCTACCCAAAACAGCCTCCTTGAGGCCTGCATTTCAGCAACACAAGACAATTTGCTGTTTCATGAATAAAACATCTATTTTCACACTTGCATTAATTTAAAAATATTATCCTTTTTAAAGAGATTATCATCTTCTTCCATTCTCTGACTAGTAAAATGAATGTATCCTGTTCAAATATCTGTTCTTTGAGAAGCATTATCAAAAACTTCCACGAACACTTTCCTTTTTACACTAACATTACTATATTCATTATTTCAACATAGGACAATTTCTCTATGATTTATATGATTGCTTGTTTGGTGTTTCCTTGAGGACTAGATATGTGTCTCAAGTCATCTTTATATTGTTTAATCACTAACACCACATTTAATTTTCAACAAACATTTGCTAAATGAGTAGAACCATGTTTATCTGTTGCATTTATTAAGTAGTTGTGTGTTATTTAAAAAACTCTAAAAGCTAATAAGTAGGTATATCCATATAATGAAATGTTATTCAGCAATAAAAGGAAGGAACTGCTGACACATGCTATGCCATGAGTGAACCTCAAAAACAAGCTAAGTAAAAGGAATCAGCCACAGGAGACCATATAGTGCATGATTCCATTTATCTGAAATGTAGGTTAGTTGCTGCCTGGGTTGGGAGTGGGAACTATAAATGGTCATGAAGGACCTTATGCAGTCATGTGTGAAAAAATATGTTCTAAAATTGATTTATGGTGATGATTATATCACTCGATAAAGTTACCAAAAACCATTAAATTGTATACTTGAAATGGTATTAATTTTATGATGTAAAATACATCTCAATAAAGTTGTTAAAAAAGGTTATGAGTATAAAATTTTTCATTTCTTATCTCAAATGCTTGGATTAACATTAAAAAATTTTATATGACTTTCAATTAACTTTTGTGGTTTGTATACCATCTTATTTATTCATATAACATTTATTTAGATTCTGTATGGGTCGGGTTCTCTGCAAAGCAATATAGATATGGAGATTAATAAGTAGTCTGTCCTCAAGAAGTTAACAGTCCAGGAATGTCATATGTGTGTGTGTGTGTGTGTATATATATATATATATACACATATATACCCATATATATATGTATATGTATATATATATCTACATCTATATATGTCTTTATATGTGGATATAAATATATAGATAAATCAATATAGTTCTATTTAAGAATAATTTTTGAAAGATCTCCAATGATCAAAGATCAGTTTTGTTCATTGTATTTTCTTTGCTGTGATTAAGACATTTTATTATTCATCATTTCTACATTTTCAATTATGCAATACATGATCACTAAAAAAAAATTAGAAAATTCAGACAACCAAGAAACAATTAATTTATAGTCCCTTGAAATTGACTACCATAAATCAATCAAGCCACAGTTAATAATTCTGGTTCTAAGTTAATCAGAAATTTTATTCCCTGAACATTAAATTATTACATATTGTGAACTTGGTTACAAATGAGACAGTCCCTCCATTCATTTCTATCAGCTTGCCATGCATATATTAAGAGAGCGTGCACTATTACAATGGAAAAGTTAATGTATGATTGTAAAATACCAAGAAACTGGTTTGATAACCACATCCAAATCGGTATCTTCAGACAGCAGATATACAGAATTGGCGTGAAATAAATGACTACAGTTAGGGTAAATGAGAGTTAGATATACTTACATATATATAGTTTTTACTTGAGATTATTATATAAAAGGAAGATACAGTCAGTGGATATTTATTTTTGATGGGATTTTTTTTTTCCAGAAAGGTAATGCCAACATATCTACTGAATACCTGTCAGACAGAAGTATATTAATTGTAAAAATGTAGTTCTTTTATTCACTGCCACATGACCTTTTTGCTCAAGTAAAACCAGTTCCAAACACACACATACAGGAAAAAAACTGAAGCTTGCAACACGATGTTTGCTGAGACAGTGGCATCAGTGGTTTTTCTTAAATATAATACATTATTCTGCTACTGAGTTGTCTGGGAGATGTGTACTTTGAGTTTTTCTAATAGGAGTAATACATTGGCACATACCTATTCACATGACACCAAAGTGCATTTGTAAAGTGGCTGCTGGGGATTAAAGGTCAGGTCCATGACCAAAGAAAAAGGGCAAATTAACTGACCCAGGAAGATGTCAAAGTCTCAACTAGAACCTGCCAGGCCAAACTTCTACATTTCACATTACAGAAGAGTTTGGGAAACTAAGGAACTGACTACCCGTTGAATTAAAAGCATTTTAAAGAAAGATATGAATGTTTTCCTGTTCTCATACTTCCTCCTTCAGATTCATATTCTGAGCTGCTATCTTTACAAAGGTAGCATAAAATTGAGTTTGACAAGGGACCAGATCTCTTTAATGCCGCATTTCGCCATTTAAACTGTTTGCTTTGAACTGCCCTTTTCAGTTCTTCTGAGCAGCTAAACAAGAGCCAAAACAGTTTACTAGCCTTATTAAAAAAAAAAAAAATCAAGTTCAGGAAATTTTCAATAAAGACCCTCTGTATTTAGTGATAAGAAGGAAGCAAGGGAGAATAGAATCTAATATTTCCTAACTACGTAATGATAGTTGCACATTCACTATTATATTAGCTTTCAAAAATTTCATTTATCATTATTCCCATTTAATAGGTAAGGAGATTTGAAGACTATATTTTAACCAAGATCAGACATTAGTAAGTGGCAAAGATGAATCTCAAATGTATAGCAACTGGATTCTAATTTGCTTAACACACAATAGAAATATATGCAAAATGTCTTTCATAGTTTAAAAAGTACGTTGTATTTAAGAGTAAAGGACATGTTTCATCTATGAATCAAAAAAGCATTTTAAACTTGTAAATTGAGACCTTAATGATATCCACTGAAGAGATCCAAGAGTCTAAAGTATATAAATAACACGATGAGACACAGTGGATATCATAAGCATTTTTTTTTAGGGATCCCAAGGAAGAGAAAGAAAGAATACTATTTTAATAGCATCATCTAACAGAATGAAATAATTTGCTTTCATTTACGATCCAGTCACAGGGAAGATAGTAGACTAGGTATCTGGAAACTTTTCATCTATGTAAATCATGGGAGAGAAACCAATAAGACTTGATAAATGTATATACTAAGGTCAGTTTCTAAAAGTACTTCTATAGAATAAATAAAATTATTAAAATTTTACTCACAAATTAGAAGAGTTACCAGGGATTTTTAAAAATCAGGAATTCTTTGGTTTAGGGCCAGCCAGCCCCTTCTTGCCCTCCCCACTTGTCAGTTCTTGCTGAGATATATGGGAATGACAATGCTGAAGAGGGGTCAGGATGGAGACGAGAAGACTATTTTACAGCAACAAATCCTTCAGCAGGGGTGTCTTGGGATGGGGGAAGCTTTGAACAGCTAGAAGGCAGCAGAGAGTCTTTAGCTGGGTTGCATGGTAGGAGCAGTAGGGAATACTAACTAATCTTTAATATAAACAAACGGGATAACACCAAAGGAAAACTTGGGTTGTTCTAAAATGCTGGGGGTGTATGCTGGTGCTTGCCAAGCCATGTAAAAGTAGATGTGGTTCAATTGGTGTGTGTGTGTGTGTGTGTGTGTGTGTGTGTGTGTGTGTGTGTGTTACTATATGGCAGATACTGTGGATACGTCAAGGAGTAATGCTTAATTACAAAGAGTAATTACAAAGAACTTAGGAGAAGTTCAGCAGGAGGGAAACAGTAAATAGTAGTTTGGTGTGTGAAAAGAGAGCTATGCTTACAGTACAGACAAGGGAATGAATAGTTCTTTCTATAAAGGAAGGGTAAAGGAGGCTTCAGTGGAGGGGATTGTTAGCTGAGTCTGGTTCTGAATAATAAATTGAGTTAGCCAGGAAGAAAAGGTAAGAGATGACTTTAGTGCATCAATATTAGTTTCCTATTGTTGAAGCATACAGTGGGAGAGGTAGGTGAAGAAAGATGAGACTAGTCAGGTAGGTAAGAGGCCCAGAGATCTGGAGATTTTTACTTAGGTGCCAGGAAACTGTTTTCAGCAGGAAATGATATGATTACATGTGTAATTTATATGGGTTGCTCCAGAGGCAATTTGGACTGGAGGTACAACAACTAGAAGATCCATTAAGGGGTGAAATGCTATATTCTAGTGAGCAGGGCTGAGGTAAAATGGTGGCTAGTGGGGACTAAGAAACAAGAAAAATATGAGCTGCTCAAAAGTGAAATAAGATAGCTTCCTACCGCGGACATGAGTCACTCACCCAGGAGGCACCCCTCTCCCTCCTTATTAACTATGGTCAGGTAGTCACTGCTCCTGCCAATGATTAATTTAGCAATAAGCACTGGTCCAATGCTCGGCACTGAGACATGAGGAAAGTCCACTAGAAGGAGACCCAGGTAGAAGTGGCAACTGCTTCTTTTGGATGTTGCTCTGTCTTGGTGAGACACATCCGGGACCGGTAGCCAAACTGCCACCAGCCTGATAATAAATGGGACACTAGGAGGCAGAGCAGAGAGACAGAGAAAACCTTGAGATCAGGGACTTGTCATGTTAACTGTCCCTGGTGCCTGACTACCTCTGCACATTCAGTGAGAGTAAAACGTATTTCCTTACTGATATCTATTTGATTGGATTTTCCTTTTATACAGTTGAAAGCGTTTCAATAAATTTACTCCTTAAGATGAAAAATGTTTACATTATAAAAAGTTTACACAGGCCAACATGGACAACTAAAATATTTAAGAAGAATTTCCTTAGAATACTATATTAGTTATCCATTACCACATAAAAATTACCCCAAAACTTAGCATCTTAAAACAATAAACATTTATTATCTCACAGTTTCTGAGGGTCTGTAATCCAGGAATGGCTTAGCTGGTTGGTTCTGGCTCAGGGCATCTCATAAGGTTATAATCAAGCTGTTGGCTGGGGCTACTGTCATTTAAAGGGGCTGGAGGACCCGCTTCCAAGCTCACTCCACTCCAAAGAGCTCTACACATGACACGGTAGCTGTCTTCCCCAGAGCAAGTGATCCAGCAGAGTGATAGAGAGTGAAAGCATACCCAAAAATGAAGTTTCAGAATCATTCATAACCTGGTCTTGGAAGTGACACATCATCATTTCTGCTGTATGCTACAGATCACATAGACCAACTGTGCACAGTGTGGGAGGGGATTACAAAAAGAAAACTAGAAGGTGGGACTCATTGTGGACCATCTGAGATGCTGGCTACTACAGATGGAGTCTATGCTTAGATTACTAGGTCAACAAAGCTGGACATTTTCAAGTCTCTTACGCATTCTGTAAGTTGTTTTACTGAAAGGTTTTTCTGATGTGCACATGACCAGCCAAATTTGAACTGTCTTGCCACAAAATAGAATTATTGTTTTACTTGTAAACTTAACAGATAAAAAGTGTTAATATTTTCATTTAAATATGGAAAGTCATCTCATCGATTAGCCACTTGTATTTCCTCCATTTATTCATTTGTTAAAGAGTTACTTCAATGTATAAGGCATTGTTCTAGGTGCCCATGCCAGTCCCCAAAACCAGACAGTCTTTGCACTCATAGTTTAACAGTCTAGTAGGGAACTAGACAATCAGATAACACATAAATAGATACATAATTACAAAAGATGCTTCAATGGGGAGAATGAATGTACTTTTATGACAGCACATAATAAAAGAACACTTCACTGAGACTGGGCTTTGGGGGATGGTTTTCCTGAGAAAGTGACACTTGAGCTGACATAGGAAAGATGAATAAGGGATATATCACAAAGAAGATGATGTTCTAGGCTGCCAGGATTACACAACAAAGGAGAATGGCATGTCTAAGGAATCGGAGAAGGCTATTGGGGCTGATGCAGACAGTGAGGGTGAGAATGGTACAAGGCAAGCCTGGAGGGACAGAGTGAGGTCAAACTGTGCAAGGTCTTCTGGGTCACTTCCAGGATATTGGTCTGTATCCCAAGGGGAATGGGATGTCGTTGGGTATTGAAGTGGTGGCACAACAGTGTCAGATCAGCATTTTGAGATCCTTGGCAGTGTGGAAAAAAGACTAGAGATGAGAGGATTGAATACAGAGAGGAGAAGGAAGAGGTGGTGAGAGTAGCTCAGGCAAGAGATGATGGCAGATAGGACAATGCAAAAGGGGTAAAACCAGGCTGCAGCTTGTGCCACGCCACTGATGGTGGGGAGTGGCAGCATCAACTCAGTACTGCTCTTGATGACGACTATGGGATGAACATACGTGTCCCTGAAAAGTTCATATGCTGAAGCCCCAACTGCCAGTGTGTTTATTTTTAGAGTAAGGGAGTTAATAAGGTTAAACAAAGTCAAAGGGTGGGGCTCTGATCTGATGTGATCAGGGTCCTTGTAAGCGACACAGACAGCTTGCTCTCCTCTCTCTCCACCATGTGAGCACACAGTGAGACAGTGGCTATCTGCAAGTCGTGAAGAGAGCTCTCACCAGAAACTGAATTGGCCAGATCCTTCATCTTGGACTTCTAGCCTCTAGAACTGTGGAAAAAGAAATTTCTGTTGTTTAAGTCACACAGTTTAGGATATTTTTTACGGCAGCCTGAGCTGGCTAATTTAAGTACCCTCTTATAAATCATAGGATTCAATCAGTGATGTTTTGAAAATATAGTTATACTGTTCCTCTCAACATCTTTTCAGCATGGTCTTAACAACCATCACATTACAATGTTGCCTTAAAATTTGTTGGAAAGATTTATGTTCTGGTTATCTATTTCTGGATAACAAGCCACCTCAAAACTTAGTGGTACAAAACAACCACTATTTCGTTATGCTCACACATTCTGTGGGTCAGGAATTCAGAAAGGACAGAAGAAATGGCATGTCTCTGCTCCACAATGTCTGGGCCCTCAGAGGAAAGACTTGCAGAGCTGAGGATGATTCGAAGGGCTGGCACTGGAAAACTGAGTTACCAGGAACCCAGTTTCAATAAGATGGCTTATTCACCCACACATCAATCAGGCCCATGTAGGCCTGATGACTGGAACACCTCTCTGTGGTCTCTCCATGTGGCTTCTCACAGCACAGTGAGAGGAGTAATTCTGGAGTGTGAGTAGCCAGTAGTGTCACTTCCACCATACTGTTGGTTGAGGCGCTCACAATCCCACTGAGTTCAAGGGAAAGGAATACAGATCCTCACCACTTGATGGGAGGTCATGAGAGAAGACTTAAAAAATTTGTAGTCTTTTTTTTTTTTTTTTTTTTTCAAACCACCATACTCTACTTTTGGAGAATACTTCGGAGAGCAACTTTCTCCGCTTCCTCCCAGTTATGCTCTGGCTAATGTAGTGATACAGGACATGGAGTAAGGCAGCTATGGGGGTAAGGCTGGTCAGCGGCAGAGGTATTAAGGACGACCCTTAAGTTTTTGACTTGAGAATCTAGATGAATGGTGGTGCTCTTTGTGAAGACAGAGAACAATGGAATGAGTTTGGAGGAAAAGATCATATATCTGATCTTAATATGTACTAAGGCCAAGATGCTTATGAGACCTCTGAGTAGAAATATTAAGTAAGCAGCAAAATATTTAACTCTACAGCTCAGGAGTGATCTAGGATGGAGCTATAAATTGGGACTTACTGGTATATAGATAGATAGTTGAAGGCTTGGGCTTCATTTTCTATATGGTCTATCTTGTCCTGCGATCAGATGTTTCATCTCTCAGGCAAATGAACTGCCTTTTAAGATCTTTTGCTGTAATAGCTGTCAGTGAGTGATCTAGAGTACCTTTAAATAACATATAAATTTAATTTAACATTTAACAAATAAAAGCATCACCAACCAGGCCCACTCTACACTTGAGGGTCTACTTAATCGAAAGGGCCATTATATGTACTAAGCGCTTTCAGTCATCAATAACTTTCCTGCTTTCTCAATATCTGTATCAACCTTCATTTTACCACCTTTGCATATGTAGCCTAATACTCCTATATTTGATTTCTAATATGTTTACTTCACAATACATTTGCTGCTTTCCCCTTTAAATAAAAACATTTTGTGGATTAAAAAACACATAAAAGTATCATTTCTTAAAAGTGTTGGTGGGCACATAGGTGTTTTATGTTATTATTATTTGAACTATATGTATCTGTCACATAAACTCTCTTTTATATGCTTGATGTATTTCAAAAAAATTTACACTCACTAGCGTTTAAATCTGAATAAATTCAACATTTTATTAGCAATGAATGATCTAAGACAGTGTCTACTTTATAAAAAAAGGTTGTTAGTAAAATTATAGGTATTTATTATCACAACTACCAGCATCTTTAAAGTCTTGGATATGTGAGTGATATAAATTTGAACAGATGCCCAGCAAACAATAAAACATGATGTGGCATGTTTTATTAGCTTGTTAATACATGCCTTGGGTATAGTGTGGGGGATAGGTTATGAGTAAATGTACCAGTGAAATACACCCCAGAATATCTTAATGCTTTTATACAACATTCACTGTTTTAAACCTCTTGAAATATAGGTTTCTTTTTAAGACAGTTTTTACGTGTATATGTATATGAGATATTTTTCACTTCAAAGAAAAGAAAATAAAGTTTTTCTATTTCTCATCTACAAATGAAAACTTTCAATATGAACGCCCTTCTACTTTGATAAGGTTAATTAGCTTCTTTGAACTCAAACTCATTGATTCCTTCTATCTAGTCACCCTCCCCTGGCTACCTTCATCCATTTTTATAGGACTAGACGGCAAGCCCTAGATTTTCCATCCTTCTGTGCGTCTGTTCGCATACCGCACTATAACGTCTCCATGTAAAACACTTTGGTTTTCTCTGGCTGCCTGAGGATCAACTGCCATCATGAAGAACATGGCAACTCTCCCAACCAGGAAGTTCTTGATCAACCAACTACTTCACTGAAAACAAATGGTCACTGAGTCCCTTCGTCCTGGGAAGGCAAGAGTACCTAAGACAGAAATTTAAGAAAAACTCACTAAAATGTACAAGATCACACAGGATGTCATCTGTGAATGTGGATTCAAAACTCACTGTGTTGGTGGCAACACAACTGGCTTCAGCATGATTTACGGTTCATGAACCCAAACACAGACTTGCACCACGTGGCCTGCGCGAAAAGAGAAAGACCTCAAGAAAACAGCGGACTGATGTCACCACACACACACACACACACAAAAGATTGTGAAAGAAACACAAGAACAGAGTGAAGAAAGTCAGGGACACCTCAAAGCCCAAGGTTGGTGCTGGCAATAAGAAGAAGCAGATTCTACGGCCACTTTACCTGCAGTGATTATGCAGATTTTTCATAAGAGGATTGGTAAACTATAAAAACTTTAAGAAATCCCAAAAAGTCCACTGTAGATGCGTCATGAACAGCTCTGATATAGCTTTCCTGAAACTCCAAGTAACAAACCTTTGCTCTCTCTAGCCTGGGTAGGGTTGGCTTTCCAGTTACTTAGTGGTTCCCAGCCCTGAGAGGCAGGGCTTTGGTCCTCAGCCTAGAAGCCCTAAGTCAGCTCCTCAAAATCAAAATCCTAATGACAAGCTTGGCCTGCACCTCCAGATCCCCCCAGGTTCTCTGACTCCACCTGACTCCAGTTCAACCCTAAGTTCAGTGGCTTCAAACAACATTTATTATTGTTTATGTATCTGTGGGTCAGCTGAGTTCCTGCTAATCTGGATTGGTGGCTCTGCTTCTCACTGAGTGTCTCTGGGTTCGCCCATCCTTCTTGGGCCAGTAGTCCAGGCAGGGCATGTTTTTCTTATGGTGATGGCAGAGGCCCAAGAGAATCTCCAATTGGCCAAAGCAAGTCAAATGGCTGGGCCCACAGGTGAAGGTAAGTAAGTATACTTTCCCACTCACTGGTTCGTTGGTCCTTTTTAAAATCTTTCCTAGCAAGGCCCTTTGCTCCAGTTCTGACAATAACTTGGTCTCTATCTTAGCTCTCAGTGCAAACCATCAGTTACATGACAAAAGACATGGATATGTATATCAGTTATCTATAAATTACTCGAAACTTAGTGGCTTAAAACAATCATAAACATTTACCATATCTCACAATTACCATAGGCCACAATTTAGCAATGGCTCAGCAGGATGATTCCAGGTTGGGGCCTCTCATGAAAGACTAGAAATGCTATATTCTGCAAACAAAGAGACTGAAATGATCCTGTACAAATACCCTGTATTTCTAATTATTGTCTACTAGTCTGTGAAAACATTCTTGTGCAATGCAATAAATTCGACGGGAAAATGCTGATCAAAGCATACTTAGAACCAAATAAGACTGTGACATGTAAAGAACAGGTTAAAGATGGTGAACGTTGACTCAATTCCACAAAATACACAGTGATAGAGTAATAAAGCAGGAAATATAAATTGTAAATCACTTAATAAGTTGAGAGACAACATACCTGCTAAATTCTGGGCCCTTGCCGTCAACTTGTTTCCACTGCCAACAATCTTGTCTGCTGCTTCACACCTGTGTTATTCCAACACTCTTCCAGCTGGTCTCTCTGCTTCTAATTTCTCTGACTTCAATTTATTCTATTCACAGCTTTGACAATAATCTTTATCAAAGATCTCCTCATTGTATAAGACCCTATAGGGCTTTCCTTCTGTTTACTATTTTAAATCCAAACTCTCCAAAACAAATGTTCAAGCTCTACCCACTGCTTCACTGGTCCTTTTTAAATTGTCACCTTTCCTAGCAAGGCCCCTGTGCTCCAGCTCTGATGAACACTTTGTCTCCATCTCAGCTCTCAATACATGTACTTGATTTGTCTAGCACAGTTGCTAGCACATAATAGGTACTCAATAAAATTTGTTGAATGCTGAGCAGGCCTAGAGGAATAATTAGGTAACCCTAAAATAAAATATTAAATTTCTTTCCTTAGTTTTAGTTGAACCTGTGTCCAAAGCACCTTCATGTTTGGGTCATATATATTTTCTTAATATCTGTCTGCCTCTCTGAACTTACTTCCAATCACTCCTCTGTTTATCCACTGTGTTTTAGCTGGGTAGGCTTTCCTTCCATTCTTTGGGTACATTAAGCTGGTTCTTCCCTTTGGCCTTTGTCTGAGTTGCCTCCTCTTCTTGGATGCTTTTCCCTCTGTATTTACACATAGCTAGCTTTCTGTCATTCAGATCTCAGCTTAAAAGTTACCTCCTCAGAAGACTTCTGTGAACATCTATTCTAAAGTAAATCCCTCAGTCCTTCACTATCACTTCTCCCTATTTAGTTCTTTGCTGTGCAGTATCACTATCAGTTATTTCTCTTGTTCATTTATTTGATTGTTTATAGTCAGTCTCTCCACAAAAACGTAAGCTCCATGAGAGCAAAGATGTCTTATTCACTGAGCACTTGTATTGCTCGTGTATGGCACACAGTAGATTCTCAAAAGGCATGCTAAATGAATGAATAAACGAATTTGCCTTCCCAGACAATTCTCAAAGACAACTTCCTGAGCCCAACAAACCTCAGCTTTTCCTAATTTGCTTCTCCTATACCTTCTAAGGTTCAACATAAAAGAAAATTACCTCATTCAAGAAGCTTCCCATGAACTAATGCTAATTCTTAATGCTGCCCTATTTCCTACAAATTTAGCCTGTACCATATACTTTTACACATGGCCTTAGGGTAAATCGCTTTCCAGCAGTTTCATGGGGATGTTTTCCCTCTGAACTATACAATCATCAGATCCTTGAGGGCAGGTCTGTGTTTTTTGTTGTAGTTTTGTTTTGAATACTCCACTAGCTATCTACTGTATATATAGAGGCATTTCAATACAAGCTTCCTAATAACTTTATTAGGCGCTGTATTAGTGCCTAATATAGCGCTATGGTTAATGTAGGACTCATGATAACAAAGAACTCAACCAGAATCCAATGAGAAACACTTCATCTAGACTTTCTAAATTCAATCTCTTTATTATGTTAAAGTATCAGGAGATAGAATCATACTCTTTTAATTTTCTATCAAAAGAAATATCTTCACTGAGATATGAATTACTACATATTTGTTGATTTCTGAGTAGATGCTGGGAGAATTGGCTGTTTGTAATTTTATGTCAAAGGTACTATTCACTATATTTGCCAATATCCATTACCTGAGGGCTCATCACATATATTCCTATTTGTTTAATTTTAGAAAAAAATTTCTATATGAAAATTATATGTAGCATTAGTCATCCAACAACGAGAAAATCAGAACACAGCATATTTCTCTTTTAGTCCTAACTGGGAAGAAATAGTGTCAGATTCAAGTTCACTTATAGCACATTCTGGTAGTACTGATGACCATTTCAACTTCCTTTCCATATACTCTATTCTATTTTTAGTTTTGTAAACTTTTTTGTTTATTTGTCTACCAAAATTCATTTACCTATAAGTCTACAAAGAGTTATTCCCACATTACCTATCTGGAGTTCTTAACTTTTTATCTGGAGAGTATGTCAGCACCTCAACGTTAATCTTATGTCAACTAAACTCATCCACTTCTCTCTATAAACAACTCTCTTTTATGCCAAATCTATCATCATTTTTTTTTTCTGGTCAGCCAGGTGCCATTTCTGATTTCTTATTCTCATGCCTGAAGTACCCGATAGACATATTAAAATAAGTACTTAAGGTACCAGCAACACAAAGGCACCATAAAACTTATAGGGGGAAATTTTTATATTTGTTATTTTTTAAAAAAGTCATTACAACACAAATCGAAAAAATAAAATCACGAGAACTGACACTTCCGGCAAGATGGAGCAACAGGATTGGATTTACTCTCCTACCTGAAACAACCAAAACACTTGACAGAACATATGAAATAAGAGCTTTGAAGACATTTGACATTTAGCAACAAAGGACAGTGGTCTCTGAGAGATGTGAAATAAACGAGTCTTAAAATTGTTTCAACTTATTGCCTGGAGGAATGGTAGGTGCAGTAGAGAATAATAGCCTCCCAGAGTTGAGGAGGGGACCTGGTGTCTAGAGAGGCCAAAGGGGTTAGAGTTAGGGGTTAAAGTCACAGAACAGAGTACTAGAGATAGGAGATCTGCCTAGAGAGCTCTGGAGATGTACAGAGGGTGTACCAATACATGGGTGCAAAGAAATGATCAAAGTCTGGAGAAAGAACCATTCAGAAAGCGTAGAGAGAAATTCCTATAGCTCACACAAGGCTGAGAACAGTTCTTGTTCTCTCCACTCAGAGTGGAAAAACTGCCTTAGCAGTGGGGAAAATTAGCCCTAGACTAAATGCTACTCTGGTTCTGACTAACAAAACTTAAAAGTAGACTTGAAAGAATCAAACTGTACCTAGAAACTTAACTGCATTCCAGAAGAAAGCTCAAGAATATTTATAGAGATATAAAAATGCCTACACCTAGCAAAATAAAATTCAGAGTCTAGTATCCAATCAAAAACAACCAAACATGCAAAAAAAAAAAAAAAAAAGCGGGTGGGGCAGGAAAATACAACACATACGGAGAAAAAGCAGTTAATTGAAATCAACTCAGAAATGACACAGATTGATAGAATTAGTAGATAGGGATATTAAAAGTTTTCATAACTTATTCCATATGGCCTAGGAGCTAGAACATGGAGCATGTTAAGTAGAAACACATAGAAGATATAAATTGATGAATTTGAATGCAAACCAACAGCAATTATTTTAAAAGAAAATACAAAGAGAAAAATACTGAAAAAAAAGAATACAGATCAGTGGATTCTGGAATAAGCCTATTACACATATAATGTAGTCCCTGTGATAGAGGCAAGAAGAGGAAAGACAGAAAAAATATTTGAAGAAATAACCAAAATTTTTCCAAAATCACCAAAAATATTTGAAGAAATGACCCAAAATCACAAGAATCATGAAAAAAATGACACCAAGGCACATAATAATCCAACTGTTCAAAACCACTGGTAAAGAGAAAGTCATAAAAATAGCAAGAGAAATTTAGACAAATTATGTACAGAGGAATAAAAATAAGGATGACAGAAGCTTCCCGCTGGAAAAAGGTAAGTAAAAAGACAATGAAGCAAGAGCTTTAAAACCCTGAAAAAAAATTGTCAATCTTGAATTCCATATCCAGTGAACATATCTTTCAAAAACAAGGTTGAAATAAAGATTCTTTCAGAAAAGCAAAAGCTGAAAGAATTAATTACCAGTAGACTTTCACTGTAAGTAATGTTAAAAAAAAAAATCTTTCAGAAAGAAGGAAAATAATACCACATGGAAATCTGGATTGACACAAAGAAATGAAAGGCACTGAAGAAGTTAACTATGTGGGTAAATATAAAAAACTTAAAAAAAATTAAATGCCTTTAAAAATATAAGTGAATGTTTAAAGCGAAAATAATAACAATGTATTGTGGGATTTATAATATACAGTAATCCCCCACTTTTCAAAAGTTCCTGTTACTTCACTTTGCTTTTATAAAAGACCTACATTAGTACCTGTTTTTTTAATCAAAAGAAATCTGAAGAGGACTTTTATATAAGTATAAGAGTGGTTAGCATTTATCTTGCACTGAGCTATTACAGAGGAAGAACACACCCCGAGCAGCAAAAGTGGCACCACTAAACTCCTTTCCTGGGAACTACACTCAGCATTTCAGCATCAAGTTGCCATAGCTTTGAACTGTGTTTGTGAGCATCCGTGCTTTATTTTGATTAATTTTGTGTATCCATTAGTAAGATGAGTCCTGAGGTATCTGAAAAGCCTGAGAAAGCTCTTTAGTATGTTACCCTAAGGGCAAAACTATGTGTAATTAAGTGTTTTGATCATAGTGAATGAAATAAAAACATTGTACATGTGTTGAACTTGTGTGTGTCCACCATTTACACCATTTACATACAGAGAGAAAGAATCTTGAAAGCTTCCAAAGTCACTATTGGTTCTGCTAATACCAAAGTGGTCTCTTTTAGTTGGTACATAGTAATGCATAAAATGGAAAGTCTATTGCTTGAAAGGACTCATAGGTGTAAAAAGCAGGGTGTTCTGGTTAGTTATTTCATATGTTAGGAGAAATTGGTCAGTCTTTTAATTAAGCTGAAACAGGAAGCACTGGATGATGATGATGAAAGTGTTGCAAAACTGGAATTTAAAGGCAGCCCTGCGTGGTTTGATTGGTTTTTGAGGTGGGGGCATCTTCATAGGTTATTAGAAAGAGTGCTTCAGTTGTTAATAAGCTGCCAAGAAGTTCCCAGAAGAATGGAAGAAAATAATTACAGAAGGTGGTTATTTGTATAAACAAGTGTTTAATCATGATGAAACTATAATTTATTGAAAAAACTTCTGAGCACGACATTTATTTTGATAGACCTAAAGCAGGCTAAGAGAACCAAGGCATCGAAGGACAGGTTTACCCTAATGCCTACTGTTAACACCATTGATGATACATACTTTCCTTCAGCATCTACTAGTTTACTGAAAATCTAAGGGCACTTAAGGGCATTGATAAGAACCCACCTATTTTGTTCACATCTAAGCAGTTGGAATATCCAAGTCATTTTTTCAGAGTACATAAGCAGATATGTTAGTCCTTTTGTTGAGAAATACTGTAGAGAAAATAATCTTGATAATAGGTGCTTTCTGATTGTCAGTAACCGCTGACAATTATATGTTATGTTATTTTATTTATGTGTCATTTGGTATGATTTGGTAGGTTATTTGTTGGATTTGGGAACACTCAAAATACTTTTCATATAAATTAATGGTAATGATTCTTTATTACATTTTGGCTCATTAAAGTTTTCATAGGAATGCTCTATTTTGAATAGGGGATATCTGTAAAATATATGACTATGACAATGATAACACAAAATCTGAAAAAAAATATTATTTTGTAAGGTTCTTACATTATAATTAAAGGCATACTATTACTTAAAAGTAAATTATAATGAGCTAAAGATTTATATTATTAATATAATAGCAACCACTAAAATGCATTAAAGAATTACAGTTAATAAGTAAAAGGAGACAAAATGGCATCATAAAAATAAGACAAGGCAGACAAAGGAGAAAAAGGAAGAAAGAACAAATGGGACAAACAGAAAACAAATAACAAGATGGCAGAGTTAAATTCAACCATGTCTACATACATCAAATGTATATGATCTAAGTGCACAAACTAAAGGTGAAGGTTGGACAAGAAAAAAAAAAAAACAAAAAAAAAACAAAAAAACCCCCCAAACCCCCAAGATCCTACATAAAAATGCTGCATGCAAAAAGCCCACTTTAAATATAAAAAAGGTAAAAGGATTGGAAAAAATATGCCATGAAATGTTAACAAAGGAAAGCTGGAGTGGTTATATTAATATTAGATAAAGTAGATATAAGAGGAAAAAAATAAAGAATATGCCAAAGATAAAAAAAGGTCAGTTAATGATAAAAAGATGAATCATCAAGATAACATAATTATCCTAAAGATAACAAAATAATCCTAAAGATTAATGTGTCTAAAGCAGAGCTTTAGAACTTTAAGGCAAGCCTCCTCTTTGGGAGTGATGGATATGTTTATTATCGTGATTGTTATGATAGTTGCATTGGGGCACACATGTATCAAAACTGCAAGTTGTGCACTTTAAATAACTGCAGTTTGTTGTACATCAATAAAGCTGTCTAAAAAAATGAGAAAAGGTCTACTCCAAGCATTCTAGGCCTCTCTATATCATTAATTTAATAAATATTTTTAGGCTACTACTCATGTGCTAGGCACTGTTCTGGTACGTAGTTCATATTCTTGTAGAAGGAGGCTGAAAATAAACACTAAGAAAAAATATCCTATGATGACAACTGTGATTTTAAAAAAGAGAATTAAGTAGGGTAGCTACTTCAGATTGGATAGAGGGTTCTTTCTGAGAAGGTGATATTGATGTAGAGATATGAATGTCAAGAAGGTGCCAAGCATTTTGAAGTGGGAGGAGAGCACCCCTGGCCTTCATTGTTATATTGGCTTCCCAACAGTTCTCATTTCCCTCCAATCTCCTGTAAATGACTGCTGAATTAACTTTCCCAGAGGTTAATTTGATCAGATAATTCCTTTGTTTAAAAATCTTCACACTCTCTCTTATCTCAATCACCAAATATGGTATTAGCTCTACATTCTCACATTATAAATCTTCACACACGTGATAAAACCTACCTTTCTAGTCTTCTCACTATTCCTTTATTCTTACATGGAGGAAGCCCTGATCTTAAATATGCTTTCCTACTTTTGATAAAGCTACTTTCTCTGCCTGGAATGACATCCTTCTCCATCAGTGGATATCCTTCCCATCCTTAAATGTCACTCTCAAGTATCATAATCTCCTTACTATCTTTTATGATTTTTCCAAGCAGATGTGACTGTTTGCATTTCCCTCCTGATATGTTTCTCAATGGACAAAACTCATCTTGCTTGTTTTTTAATATTTTAGATGGCACAGAGCTTTGCAGGTGAGAGATATAACTTCCTGGAGGACTGAATTGCCTTATTTTTATATTTTACTTGAAAGCTGATTGAGAGCCAAAGAAAGAGAAGCATAAAGATAAACTGATGAACAGAAGTTATCTTGCCTCACAAAAACATAATAATATTCCTCATAAGAGAATAATCTACTGAAAATATACTGTGTGCTTAGAAAAAGCAGAATGAATCTTTACAGTTTCAGTGCCTCTGTGAAAACCTGTTATTTTCTAAGAAAACTGGATTCTCTTTAAAAACCTCTCACTTTCCTTTCATGTTCTAACTTGAGCAGAACCTCTGAGGTTAGGGAAAAGGTGTGGTGTTCCCCATTTCAATGTCAACATGAGTTGAAGACACTTTCCTTGATTAGATTCACAAGGGGGAAACAGGAGTGAATGGGAAATAAACAAAGGAAAAGGTATATGAGATGAAGTCTGGAGGAAACCAGGTACAAGTTTCCAAGAGTACTTCCTCTACCAGTGGAATTGAAGAGGAATTTTCTACTCAAATGGCTAACCTTGTAATCAGCTCTTTGTTCAGCTTCTGCAGACATGTTTGCCACATAGGCCGAAGGGAAGGGTGACCTTGAGATCAACTGAAGACTCAACCTCTCTTTTGCTTGTTCTGTCTACATAACAGATGTATTGCCTTTGCCTGTTAAGCCCTATAAAAGTAAGGTTGCCATTGAGCTCAGGGCCCAGATCTTCAGAGTGCTAGCTCTTCTGGGACCGCTGGCGTAATAAATCTGAGTTCTCTAACTCTCTGAGTGGTGCATGGTTTCTCGCGGGTCTGATTTCTCTGCAACAGAGTCACACAGGATGTGCTTAATTCCTCCAAGAATTCACACGTGTGAATTAAAATATGTCATAATGCATGTGAAATATGGTCTTCCAGGGTAATTCACTGGAGCTTGGTGCTCAGAGCTTTTGCTGGGGTTGGTCATATAGGCATCCTCTGCCTAGCATGTACTAAAATTCTAGACTCCCAGAAGAAAGTAAGTGTTCAGCATAAATCACGTTGTTTGAAGAAACAGTTTAGGTACAGTGAGCTGCTTATCAGTTAGAGAACGGTGGAAACACTCCTAAAATCCAAGTTCCCAGATGCCAGCCAAGGGCCAACCTGACAAGGAGTCTTTTCTAAGGATAGTAAAAGCCTTGTCTGCATAGAAAAATATTGAAAATATTCTTATTTTTTGATTTGAGAATCTTACTTTCAGAATTTTTTATACACAAGATGTTCATCACAATATTGTTTAAATTGGTAAAAAAAAAAAAAAAGTAAACAAGGTAAGTGTCCAAAACTTGTGGAATGATTCAGTAAATTATAATTATATTTTGGAAGCTCAGAATGATTATCTTGAAGAGTAAAGAAGGGCAAAAAAATTATGTAAATAATAATATTTAAAAATAAATCAAAAATGGGAGAAATGCAGGATGAAATTTAGAAGGAAATACACTAAAATATAATCATGATTCATTTCTGGGGCTGGTTTATATGAAATAACTTTTATTTTCCTCTTGACATTTTTCTATGCTTTTAATTTTCATTTAACAAATATGTATTACTTTCATAATTAGTAAATAAGTTATAATAATAAGATAATTATGTTAAAAAGATTATTTATTTATTTAAGAAGACCAGCGGAGAATGATCATGAAATAGGCTTTAAAATTGCTGAGCTTGAAAATATTCAAGACATAGAAGTAGGGATGTCAAAGAAGAGGCTGGAAATCAAAGATCTGGGTCAGAGATATAAATTTGAGAATCACTATTTGTAGATGGCGATTAGAGCCTTGAACTAAAAAATGATTTTAAATATAAAGGTCTGTGGATTCAACATTTTTTGCTAAAATGTTAAATATTTAATGTGTATAGTGAGTAACATGAGTACAAGGCAAAGCTTGATTGGGGAATTCTTAGACTGGCAAATGACCATTTAAAATATAATTTTTCTATTTAATATGCTTCTTTCTTCAATTAGTTAACGAAAAAAACAGCAGAGGGAGGGGAGATATTATAAACATTAAAGAGAGCACAGTGATTAATTTTTATTATAAAGAAGAAATGGTTCACAAACTACAATTAAAAAATAAAAATGTTATTTTTCAAAATACAGAGCAAAGGATATATTTCCTAAATTACTTTGAAAGTTTACATGATCACAATCTACCTACAATTCGTTAAGTATTACTAACATGTCACATAAACTTTCGCAGTTTTAAGCAGAGATTATGTAATAATTCCACAAATTCTTCTGGAGAAGGTGATTTCAAAAGTATTCAGTTCCAATTCCCCTCTATTTGCTTTAATGTTTAATGCACTTACCCTCATTACACAGACACCAGTCCACAGAAAGCTTTTTTGAACTACCCCATCACTGCATTAAGTTGCCATATAGAAAACAGACTGCTATTGTATCCTCTTATCCCTAGAGAGATGAAATGGTTTGCAGCTTATTTTAAATTACAAAGCAATTCTTTTGTGTACTGAATTGGCCCAAGGCTAGGGAGGCTGTGCCACTCACTTCCCACATGACCTCCACTTGTGGTGGCTTCCCAGTTGTGCCAGAACGTGAAAACCTTGAAGGCACTTCATGTGGGGCAGTCGCTCTTTGCCTCTGAAGTGATTCCTGGGCCAAATTAGAAAAAATAAATTCTGAATAGCCATTCCAACGGCTAGTACACTCAGAGGGGAGGGTGGGGGGGAAACCAGAATTTTTCTGGCTAGGAAGGGAAATGTGGTTAACCTAAATTGGACCTGGGGCACAAATGGAGACATCGAGAAGCCCTCCTACTGCTTCAATTCAACTATATATTTTTGCTTCCATCATTAAAAAAAACAAAAAAACAAAAAAACAAAAAAGATAGGCTATTTAAATATTTGGGCTATATTCAGAAATGTAACTACTTAATAAAGGTCTCCAGTGCTTTAAGGGACTACGTTTGGGTCAGTGGTGGGAAAAGAGAGCAGACGAACAAAGCATTGCTACAGATTATTTTGAGTAAAACTTGTTAGTCTCAGTCAGCAACTGCTGTTTGGTTCACTCATGTATGATCACTAGTCCTTCAAGAACTTTGCTGCTTCCTCTTTTCTCTTTCCCAGGAAGAAACAGACTTTATGGGACCTGGAGTCAAAAAACCTGGGTTCAATGTTAAGCATGCATTAACAATTTCCAGACACTATGATTCCTGCCATTTGTCATCTCTGAATTTTAGGCTTTACCTCTATAAAATGGGTATGCCAATATAAGTTATTCTGTAGAATGAAAGTACAAGCAGTGAAGTGCTATCTAAGCATTTATCATTGTTGCTGCTAGTAGGTCTTCCTGACATATAGAAAGTACTTAACAAATGTTCACATTGTTAATGAACTGGGCTAATTATAGTGGACAAATAGTAAAGACAGATAAATCAATAACCTTAAAACCAATAATATTTTCACTTAAAAATTAACACATTTAATTGTAAAATATTAATATTTTACATAAAACTAAGTCGAACACCTTGGAAACATCCAGGGAAAAACAATGCCTCAATGACCAGAAGAGGTCACTGCAATCATCATCTATGGTGGAATCTCAGGTGTGGCAGATGGATGCTAGCAAATCAGGTTTCATTAAGGTGCAGAGGCAGTAGAATGAGAGGTTAAGAACCTGAGCTCTGGAGTTCAAATGTTAAATGACAAGTTGTATGACCATGGGCAAGTTACTTAATCTTTTCTTTTTTTTCTATTTTTTGTTTTTAGGCAAGGCAACCCTTGGTTGACCTCACAGATTGCAAGGACCTTGTCACTTACAATCCCTTATTTTTTACGCCTACAGCACCTGGTCTTCCTAGGTGGGCTCCCATCCAAATACTAACCAGCCTGACCCTGCTTAGCTTCCGAGATCAGATGGGATTGGGATTGTTCAGAATGGCAAGGCCTTAGATTACTTAATCTTTTCTAAATCTTAGTTTTCACATATGTACAATGGAGAGAGAAGTAGCATCTGCTAGTGGGATTTCTGTGAAGATTAAGTGAAAAACATAGGTGAATACTTACCACAGTGTTTTTTGCTTATTTATCACCATCTTCATCATATTATGCACAGGATGACCATCTGTGAGCGGAACTAGACTGGAGTCCTCCACTTTACAATCTGCTAGTTAACCCTGAGCCGTGGTGAACTATGGTATGTTTTTGAAAAAATACAGCAGAGGGGAACCACTGTGGTCATATATCCTGCTGGGTCTCCACATAGCACTATGCTGCTTAGGTGAAGTTAGACATGCCTGCTGGGAACTGCAGTTCCCTAAGCCAAGAATTAGCAGAAGCTCAAGGTACAGTTCTTCACATTTCACTCACCACTCTCTGAAACATTCAGAGTCCTTGGGTTATACTTTTAAATTTCTTATCCAAGTTACTCATGCCTATGTTTCACTTCAGTAAAACTTATCTTTCTTTTTTCAAGTGGAAATGTCAAAAAGCTTAAGATGTGCAATAAATGCATATTTTTTCTAATTTGCAGTGAGTGAAGTTTTGCTAATATAAAGCTAAAGAAGTTAGAATAATGAAACACTAAGGTAGGAATCCTTTATAATAGTGCATACCATGTTAAATGACGGTAGTGGTCAATGAAGCAATTGCTTCACATTCAATATCCTACTGAAATGAAGTAACTACATTTTAAGAAAATAAAACCAAACCTTTCTTGAGATGTCCTGCTAAATGAGTCAAAAAATCTTAATCCTAGATCTATAAAATTTATCAAAATAATCCAACTGTGCAACCATCCTACATCTTATCACAGAATATTTAATAATGCAGTAAATTCTGATCTTGGCTATAATAGATATTCCTCTCTCACACCCCCAAAGGCATCTTCTTGAAATCATGTCTACTCCTCTGTGACATGGAAGGGCCTCTTCCTCTGTGGAAATGCTAGGCCCAGTCATCTCAGCTCGAGCTGCTCCTCCATCCTGCTTGTATTCTGACAGCACTACCTGTCAGCCAGCAGAATCGTGGTGTCTACTGGGCTGCTGCAGATTGAACAGACTGTGAATCCAGCTAAAGGATAAGAGGTTGTTTTAATTGGCTAAATCTGCTATGTACTAAGCGTATGGCTACGAGTTTGTAGCCAAAACACTAATCTAAAAAAAATGTCATGTGCAATTTAAACACAAAACAAAAATGACATTTTCGCTCGTCAATCCTAGTTTTGTCATGAGGGGTTTTAACCCGACATTTTATAATGACTACCAATTCCTTACCTTTGCTGAAGTAGAATTTTCATGATATACTCCTTGTACCAAGTCCATAAGGGCACTTGCTAAAAGTTCCACAACCTAAAAAGCAAGAAAAAATTTAAAAGAAACAATTTCAAAAATTTATCCCTATTTTTAACTCAGAATGCCTCAGAAGGCTTAGTAGCTAGGCAGTATTTGTGTCTGATAGGAAAAAAACATTGGGGTTATATGCAAAGATTCTGGCAAATGGCATTGCCCACCTGGATATTAAGAGCTATGATCCAATTTTTTTCAGTCAAAATTTAAGCAAAGAGAAAAAAAATCTTTTAAGCATAGCATTTAACCAATATACATGAAAATCCAGTTAATAGCCATTTTGAACATAAGCTTACATTTCAGATAACTAATGAAATCTTAACCCAATTTATTTTCTGTATGTTTATTTCTGTCAGGTGGATACTTCTTAAATATCCCCATTCTGGGAGCCATTACAATGCTAATTGTTATACTTAATATAGAAAGAAAAGCAAAAGCAAAAGATTGGTTAACCTTTCAAATGTGTTTACTCAGTTGTACTTTAAATGTACTGTGGATATATTCTGTATAGGGATCCTGGGTCAAACATACCTTATTTTCATACCTTAAAATTTTTACAGCAACACAATATTGAAATTATATTAATAAAACCTGTATTACTTTCAAGGCTCAGGCTATTAAAAGAAAAATCAAGCAAAATCGGAAGCTTTGAACTTGTTCCAGAATGTAAAACAAGCAGAAAACACTAAATGATCTCTCTGGAACTACTGTACAATTTCGAGATGTTTATATAAACCGTCGTAATTCAAAAGGATAACACAGTGCTATTTATTATAATGTTCACTGCAGCCATTTCAAACAAGAATTCCTCAAGGCAACCCAATCCGTTTCTTATGAAGTCTTACTATCTTGTATATTTAGCTTCCATATTATGCAGTCCTATATCTGATTCCTACTTCTTGCTTCCTAAAATTTAGCTCAGTTCTGATTGAATTAAAGGATTTGGTTTCAGCTTTTATCATTCTTGTAATTGAAGACATTATTAAGCCATAGGATACAGACCCAAACAACAAGATACTTCAATTTCAGGTACCCTGGATTTAATAAACATTTTCTTAGAGGCAAATTACATTAATTTGTGGAAAGACTTGCTTTAAGATTTTAACACAAGAGCATTTGTCTTCAAATTTATATTTACATTCATACTGCATAATACACGCAAGGCTGCTGATATGGAAATTTTACTGATTAAACACATTTTTTCTAGCTCTGCAAATGGGTTAATTTGTAAGACCTATACAAAGTCTTTTTTTTTTTTTAAATCACATTGCCCTTTAGTAACCAAATACTTAAGAAATATTGTAGCAATATGAGCTGCAGAGGAACTGGAAGGACAATGATCCTACAGTGTTACCAGATGTGTTGAGTTATTTAAGTGGGGAAGAGAGAAAAATGAATGGATTTTTTTCCCCTGAAGGTATCAGATAAGCCCTATTCCCAAATCCAGGAGGATTGAGTATCACCAATAGGTCTATGAAAGACTGTAACTAAATGCACAGCATCAGATCAGATTACAGTTTATACAAGCAACATCCCAAGATCTCCCTGATGGCTGGATACATAATACAGATCAATCACTCACTAAGAAATGCTATGGTTTTGAAAGAGTTTGAGCTCTGAGACCAGAACTGGTAAAGTGAAGAGGGATTTACAAAGAGAAAGTCTTAACTAAATGTCAAAATGATAGCATGAACTTTTAACAATGAATCTGGTTTTGGATAATCCCAGTGTTTATTTCCCTGAAATTCCAGACCAGGCTGAAGCAAAAAAACCTTTTTATTCTCTCATTCCTTTTCTCTTAATGCAATCAGCAAATATAGACAGATCTGTACTTACAAGTCTGTAATTTATAAATGACCTATCCTTCCAAATGGCCATACTTACTTGAGCAGAATACACCTTCATAGCCAATGACAATCATCAAGGAAAAAGCTTTGGGCTCATGGGTTAACAAATCCAGGAAGAGATTATGAAAAGCGGAAATAGCCTAGGGGACTTGAATGTGTCCCAGGCAAGGGTGACTTACCCAGTGCACACATAAATCTCTTTCCATTGTCTGAAATGTTTACTTTACTTTTAAAATAATACCAAAGAGAGATGTGTTTAAGTATCATCCTCCTTTAAAATTGCAAATATTTCTAAAAGACCACAGGGCTACCAGACACACATACTTTAATAAAACTAATCTTTTTTTCACTACATGGCTTACTACCACAGAATTTCACTTGTTTATATATCTACTGCACTAAAATATAAAAAAGCACTTGCTTAATGAATATTTCTTCTTCAGGTTTCTGAGGAATAATTTGTTCAAGCAACCTAAAATGATAGCAAGGACAATCCAGAGGAATATCCAGAAGTCTAAATACTAGACCTTCCGAGGCTAAGAGCCCAAGGCCCAGACTACTTGGTGCTCTGGACAAAAGCAACCATGAGGACGACTCAAGGACTTTTTTCCTCAGGTCTGGGGAGGGAGGTGGGGGGTGGAGGGGGTTGGCAGGCAAACATTTCCTACTAGTAAAAGAAGACAGGCTACAAGAGCCTCGATGTTAGCTACTCTCAGATGCTCCTAGTCCTAGAGCAGAGGACTAGGAGCCAGAGGATCTATAGCCTATTTCGTTGTGAGATTTGGGGCAAATCAATGAATTTCTCTAAGCTATAAAATGATGAGAATTGCAAAACATAATCCCCTACCCTCCGCCATCGGCATTTAAAAAAATTTTTTTTAATTTTCAAAAAATTTATTTATTTAAATTAGTTTCAAATATATGGTACATTGGTTAGACATCTATATAGTTCATAAAATGATCCCCCCAATTCTCCCTCCCTCCCCTGGCCCTCCACCTAGCCAGTGTATGAATGCTAACTGTATCTCCTTGGCCGTGCTCCCCATCCCTGTGACCAACTATCAACTACTAATTTGTACTTCTTTGACCCTTCGCCCATTCTCCCAGCCTCCTAACCCCCCTCCCCTCTGTACGTCACCAAATTGTCCACTATATTTGTGAGTCTGTTTTTAATTAGTGCAAAACATAATTTTTAAGGTCCTTTCCAGTTCTAAGATTTTGAGCTTCTAGAAGTGAAACTCTTGTTTTTTATAATTAGGCATGTAAGTTTAAAAACTGCTTTTTTGCTAATTTGTTCTTTCCACGTGGACCTTTCCCTCTGTCTGAATTTGACTGATTACTTTCTTTGTGAACTTTTTGTACCCAAGCCTCCTTGGTTCCAATACCTAGAATAATAATCAAACAATTTCCATTTTAAAATCATTTAAATCATTTCTATTTTTTAAATCATTATGACTGGTAGTCTGCTCCACCAGCTGGCAAAGTCTTACTTGGGTCAATTAAAGGTCACATCGCTGAACTCCGGGTCTTGAAGGGCTCTAATGCATAGGAATAATTCATACATATAGAATTCAGAACGATGTCAGGTTTAAGTATAAAGTTGCATCAAACAAATAATGGCACTAGTTGGCCACATCACTTCCCTCTCTAATGAGTAAATATGTTGGGCATTTAGAAGAGTATCTGGAACATAATAAGTCTCAGTGAGTGTTAACTTATTATTCTTCTATAATTCTATATTATTACTCTGTATTCAATATGAGTCTTGGATAGATGAAGGGCATAATATGGAAACCGAGAGTTGAATGCCCAAACGTTTTAGAAGAAAGTGGGTTTTAACTGAACAATGGAACACACAAAAGGACTATTTAAACCCAAATCAAAGATCTCTGTAACACTGACTTCTTGCACCCTCAAAAAATTTCAGATTAAATGAGTATCACTATGCTATAAAATTTACTTCAGCTGTCGAGAGTAAATAAGAAGAACATTTTCTTCTTAAATTTTTGCATTTTTGGAGGTTGTGGAAATAGCAGCATTGCTTACCTGTACATGCAAACGCAAAAATGCGTTTCTTTTCAATTTGTGTCCTGTTTAAATTTTACTCTAAAGAAATGCCATACGTTATCCCTCAATCTTCTAACACCTTAGATTCCAGTGAGCCAGAAACAGTAACCATTCACAGTGCTAGTGCTATGAGCTGGCTTCTCTTGCCACCTCATTTTCTGGCTACCAGGGAGGTGATGTAGGAAAGTAAGTGAACAGTGCACCCCCAACTGCTATTCTTAAGCAAACTGTTGACCCTTCCCATTTCAATCTCCAGCCTTTCCCCAAAGAAAAGAAACAGATAGTATCCACGTGCACCTGAACCTTACTTAGCACACAGATCTGATATAATCGAACTTTGGAGTGAATTTCTTAAGCAGTTAATTAATTTATAAGACGAATTTCACCAACCTCAGAGAAATATGTAATTGCATCATTCTTTATCTTTTGGCAAGGGTAACTACAACTCAATGATTTTCTAACCAAAAAACTAAAGTGATGCATAACCTCATCAAAGGTGTTGTGATGATTATGCCCTGAGCTATAATAAAATTCTCATTATAAAAAACAGAAATTGAGAGAAGTAGAGAGTAGTAAAAAAACAACAATGAGCAAAAGCACCCTCACCTACTTTTCTATACAAAGATGCCTGTTGCATATTCTTAAGGGAAAAAAAAGCTGGTTACAAAGCAGAAGAGCATGAGAGGTACTTTAAAAACAAAAAATGAGGTCACTTTATGTGTTTACGTATGCAGAGAAAAACATCTGAAAGGAGAGACAACAAAATAGTAATACTAATGATAATATGGAAGGAAGTGGTAAGAGTCTGATTTTTAAAAATTAATTCTTCAATTTTACGAATTGCTTCAATTTATACTTGCTTAAAGTGAATGTTTTAAAACATTTTCTCCCTCTTTTTATTAATAATCAGATAAAACACCAAACCTCCTTCCACGTGTGTGTGTGTGTGTGGGGGGGGATACCCCGCTTTTGGTGTCAAGGAGGCTTCATGCTAAGCCGTATCCACAAACTGATTTATGGACTATATTAATCAATAGTCCCTGGATTCGCAAAAACACGATCGGTAAGCGGTGGTAAGCGTTCTGTGCAGATACGTCACGCCTTTCTCAATACCTGTGATTTAGGAGCACTGTCAGTTCGCAGTCGACAGGTGGAAGAGACACAGCAGAACTTCACTAGCGAACCAGGATATTTTGGTTTGAGCAAAGGAGCACCTAACTTAAGTTGAAAGTGAAATGCAGCTAAATCTTTAGAAAAAGGTTATCTAGAAACTAATGTGGCACAATTAAAGTTCTAGATAGCATAAGCCAGAGTTGATGTAATAAGGCAGCAGAGTTGTATTTTAATTCACTTAAAAAAGGTTGCCACGTACTTAATTGCTTGGTATCTAAAAAAGTGGAGGCTATTACAGATTTATAACCTTTTTTTTTTTTTTTTTCAAAAACTTGCACTAAAAGAGTTATTTTAATCACGGTTTTTACTGCAGTGTGGAATGACAAGACAACATGTGATCCATCACTCTATTTAGGAAGTGAATGAACACATGGCCCCTCAGTCTTTACTACTCTTAACAGCTGCTAGTAAAAAAACAGTCATGTGTGTGCACGCATCTGCAATGCCGATGGCATTAATTACACGCAAATTTATTGCACTCCTCTCCCCACCCCCAGGAACAAATAGCAATGCATAAAGGAGCCGCGAAAGTAAAACGCCCTTGGGGAAGAATTATTTCTCATATACATCTTGGGAGGAACAAGATGGATTCAAATAAATATATCCTTTTAAAAGAGCTTTGGTATCTGAAGGGCTATTTGTCAAGATTTTTTTTTAAGCGCTAAAACCTATATTGTCAGTGAGAAGGGATTACAGAAAAATACATTTATAGATAAAAAGTGCTGAATAGTCTGCTAACGGTAACCAGAGCAGTTAGCATCACTCTTTAGATCTTCTTCACACAAACGAAGCACAAAGTATATAAGAGATGCATTTAAAGATGGAAAGACTGACATTACCAAGGTAAGGGAGAGAGGAAATGGTTAAAGGATAGTGCACTCCATATAGAGACCAGTAATAATATCTGACATTTGTAAAAGCACTTTATCATATTATATACTGGGTTTCAACAAACTATCTCCATCCAGGTGGATTCAGTCCCAGTGCTCAGTCAGAGCTTCCAGGCTGGCAGCCTTGATGGAGGTGCAACCTCTGAAGAACACGGGGAGCAGCAGCAGTGGCCAAATAAGGGGTAAGTCTACTCACCCACCACACCTGGGCACAAGCAACCCAGATGAGCCCTAATCTGCAATGCTGATTAATATAAATGAGCAGCTTTAATAAAACCATTGATGAAGTCTATGAAAGAATGGTTCTCTCCACTCCTTCCTATCAGACAAAGACCAGGTTTAATGAAGACAATGATGAAAGGTCTGTTGCAATAAACACACCAGTAACTCACAGGAGTTCTGGAGAAAGCATCTAACTTGGCTTTTTGAAGGAAGCCTTTTCAACACTGCCAAATGCGTAAGGCCGAGCTTATTTGTGGGAGGGATGGCAATCTGTTCTAGTGAGCTGGAAGTTCTTTCTGGCTAAGGGGGACGAGCAGAGACAGAAATGGCACCTACCAGTAGGACAGGTGCAGCAAAAACTAAGCAAATTGATAATCTTAATTTTTAATTTAGAACAGCTGATACATTGGTTTATAAACGCTAACTACTGGTAACATTTGTCAAGGAGGATTCAGAAAGTTCAGTGAACTAAAGAAAAGTATAAATTCAAAACTGAAAAAAAAATAGACAAGTTCAGGAAAACGGCTTGAATATAAAGTCTTGAAGTTTAATATTATTTTTGACGAGTACACTCATTCCATAAACATTTTGATAGCCTGCTAGTGTCTGGTGCTGTACTAATGCAAGTAGATATAGCCTTAAAAAGATAAAGGCCATTAATTTGTGTTGTCACTTAGAAGGTTAATACACGGATAAGCTCTGCATGACTGCAGGCCAGCAACATCACTTTTTTGACCTCAGTTTGCTTATCAATAGTAAGCCCTGTGATCAGAAATACTTAAATGTGCAGTTGTATACATTAAAAAAAATTCTTAAAATTGTAAGGAATAGTTAATTAGCCAAATATATGGATTTTTAATTTTTACTAACAGTAAAACAGTAGTCCAAAAATTTATTCATTTTTTTGAGTGAAGGTACATAGTTCTTGGCCTTCTGTTTGCCACTGAACAATGACAAATAATCATTTACTTATTTAACCAAAGTGGCAGATAATCTAAATGCTTAAATCAAGGTTAACTTTTCATAAGAAATAAAGGAAGAGATGCTTTTGAGTAGGTTAAAGAAAGCTGGTTGTGACAAGTCTCTGGCATTACTATAAAAACTGTTAAATAGTTGTTTATTCATAAAACAAATTCCGACACTATCATACAACAGTTAGTTGTCTGATTTTCCACCTTCTTCTACATGGGAATTGTGCATCAGATAACTAATGTTGTATGATAGTGTCGGAATCCGTTACACTTTGTTCTGACTGAACTTGCTCTGAGAATTATGTCCACCATTTCACTGATCTGCCTATTTTTCCCCATGTAGCTGATAATTTCTCTTTTCTTTCACTGCTTCATTGAGGACCCTCTCAGTGATGTTAAGTGATGTTTTCCAAGTGTAATTTTACCTAGAAGTTAATCTTACCCTTGAGAAATACAAGTTCACAACGTGAAACTTCAAAACACCATAATTGTAGTACAGTATTTCATTCAACTGAATAGATACTACTGGTTAGAACACTGCCTAATAATATTGGTTTTCAAAAATTTTAAATTGTAACCCACAGTAAGGGCTGTCTTTTACATCATGATGAAGTACATGCACCCGTGCATATGTATAAAAATGAGTAAAAAGTTTCAGAAAACAAAGTTTTATTATCCCTCTATTTTCTACTGTTTTCCATTTTAAAAAAAAAGGTGTGGCTAGTGATTTGGTAAATTGATGTTAGTACTACCAATAAACAGGATGTGATCTGTGGTTTGAAACAATATCTTACATCATGCTGATAAATGTCATGTACAGCTCACACCTTGGTTAACCATCTTAATTGCACATTAAGTTCCCATGCAGTTTAAACATTGTTATTCTGAAATATGTTTTGTAAAGGTGTTAATTCTGTATCATTTTATACCCAAAACATGTAAATTAACTGAATGAAAATAAGAGGCAGGAGGCGGGATAAAACAGAATCATTCTTGGGTACTATAGGGCATATTCTGTGAGGCACATATCAATCTTGTTGGTTTATATCACTGATGCTGATTCTTTGATCCAAGATTTATAAAAACAAATTGGCTTAGACTACATTTGTACAAAGAGTTAAAAATTTCAGGACTTTTCTGGGATTCACATATACATCTTGAAAATTCCAAGGATACCATGTCTTTTGGGTAACACAGTTCACTTTTCAGCTTAACTAATTTCTCTTTAAATTGGGCCACCCTAAAAGGCAGATGTTTGTAAATTAGAGACATCCTAAAGCATGTACTTCAAAGGCAGCCACAGAAATTAAAGTATAAATCATATGCATTAAAATCCATGCATCTTGTCTAAAACTGCAATTGTATTTCTTCCAAATACCTTCACAGCCCTCCAAAATCTGTGATTCAATGGTGTAATTCTAAAAATAACTTTGCCCTACTGGTATTGTTAGGTAGCTAGTCAGACACAAGCGAAAAGGGGAACAAAGGAATAGTGGCCCAGCCCAGAGATCGCCCAAAGAACATCATATTAGTAGTTAGAGAATCCCTCCTGCATCCCCAGAGACAAAGGACAGAAGGGCCATAATCTTAGCTGGTTTAATCCAGCTACAGACGCCTGTGCAGAAGATAATACCCTAATTTGCCTACAATTTAAGCTTCATTATAATACTGCGTTTATGCTTGGAAGTTCATGAATCTAATTATAACACTGAATTCTGGGTAAGGACATGAGCACTAGGCAAAGAGTTATATAGCAGCAAAGTGTCAATCAAAATGATCTTGCTTGCCCATCACCTAGGAATGCCTCTGGAACCACCCATCATGGCCCAGATATAATGCAGACATTCCCATTTCTGGGTCTTTTTTTGCCCTTTTTGCCCTTTTGTGGCTTTTTGTGTGGCTTTTTTGTGGCCCTTTTTACCCTCTTGTTGTTTTTACAGTGCTCGTTGCAGCTCTCATTGCTGAAACCACGTGCCTCCTTGGGCATGCTTTGTCTTTCTCCATGTGCTTCCTTGAAGGCATTCTTTGTCTTTCTAAAATATGCTTTTAATAAATCTTTTCTAAATCTCACTGACCTGTGATTCTTCACCTGTGTCAATAAGGAAGAACCAAGGAAAAATGCTAACTACACTCCTGTGCCATCCATTATCCCTCTCCCTTGCCTTTGGGTGACACTGAACTCAGTTGGATAGGCCCCAGCGGTGACAGTACTACATTCCAGAAAATTAGGTAATCTATTTTTTTCCCTCCTTCAAAAAAATCAGGTAGTAGAAACTTGAGGTTGGCTGCATTATACCCCGGAATCAAATACTGGATACCCTTGGGTTGGAAATTTTCCTATTTATAAAGATATACAATTAGCTTTTAAGCTGGTATCTCCAATGCTTAGCACAATGCACACAAAACTTTGTGTTGAATTACCAACACTGTTTTAATATGTGAAGTCATTTTATCAGTCATAATTGTAAGGCCAGTGCTCCCGGAAAAGGCCCCAAGGGCGTCAGGTCCCCTCCCCTAGCTCCCGCCTGCTAGCCACCTGATGCCCATGGACCAATCCCGGGTGCCAGGACTACGCTGCGGCGCCACCCCGCTGCACCAACGAAAGAGCCCCACACTGTGCTTTCGCCTTTTTTGAATCTTTCCCTTCCTGGACGCGACCCTTAAAACCCTGCCCCGACCCCGCCCCGGTGCGACTTCTCTGGCCCCTTTCCGGACCAGAGAACCTCGCCTGGGACCGCTTGCCTTTCAATAAAGGACGCCTGTTAATCATGAGTCAGACTCTGTCTGTTGAGCGGCTGAATCTTACAATAACTATTTCAAAACAAACTTGCAGTAATCACTGTTTAATCACTATTTTCAGACATTTATATTTGCATATCACCTTATAGCTTTCAAAGTCTTGAACAAATAAAGCCACAAGTCTCTCATCACAAATCTGCCATAAAGGTGAGTTCATTGATTTAGGGTATTGCTTTAGCTTGCTGAAATTGCATCCAAATCTCTAGAACTCTGATATTTATATAAGATTTTGGATTCTCTATTACATCTTTGGTTTATTAACAATTTTTCTTGATTTCTTGTAGTCCTTTAGATTTCATGCCATTTTCAGGATCTAGTTATATGTTGTACGTTTAGACATTTCCCTACAACACTCAGAATTATAGAATATTGGAACTAACAGGAATGCAGGGGGCGAAGATTAGGCTGCCTTCATTTTACATATGAGGAAATTAAAATAAGTTGCTTTTGCTTACTAGTTATTTTTCTAAAATGTTTCGCAAAACCATTGTTTTGTATTGAAATATTTATTCCAATATTTAAAAACTACTAGTTGTTTAACATATAAATTCTAGTATCAATAACTGCAAAACTGCAGGCAAAAAAGTTATGGTTCTTTGTTGCCTTCTTAGTATTGTTCTTTAGTTAAGCAGAGGATTTGGGAGCCAATTTACTTGGATTTAGACAGCAGCATTATCATTTAGTAGCAGAATTACCTCGAAGAAATTACTTAACCTTTTCCATACCTTAGGGGGGATTAAACGGGTTAATATGCATAAAGCACTTAAACAACAGTGCTACTACATAGAAAACACTAAAAAATATGTTAATATTATTTTTAAATGTTCAGTAGCAATTTTAATAAAGATTAAATCTACATTATAAAATTATTATTTCATTTGAAAGTTGGGTTATTAAGACATTAGATAAATAGTCTGGAGAAAAAAGATCTGAATCTGAAATTCTGAGAGGTAAGAATGAGCTATCCAATGTTAAATGACTAATTAAAAAAAAAAAAGCCAGGAACAAGAATTAAGTCCACAGACTTCTATACTTCAGGGCTCTTTTCACTTCTCTTTGTAGTTTTACGTGTCATCTCCGAGGAGTGTAAAATACCTAAGTGCTGCTGTACAGCTCGGCACATTATGAAAACGTAAGCGAGATTCAAGAGTGTAGCTGAAACCGCTTGGTAATGAAATAGTTAACCTGCTATTCTAAACAGGGACGTTGTCCTTTAAAAACTAAAAGTCGGACACAGAGTACAGTTTTGGTGTTTACTAATGTCTGACTGACTTGCTGTGCACAGTGAAAATGGCCCCAAGCAAAGACAATTAAGCCACATGAATAATAACAATTAATTTAATGCAGTTTCCAAAATACTTTAAAAAGGAACATCTTTGGCAGAACCGAACTTTCCAACAAACCCACTTTAATGTTTTCACCATTCACAATATCAGAAATGACCTCAAGGTCAGGCATTTGTCAGTTAATGACCTATTGGGCTAATGGCCTTTAGCTTTGCCTTGGGCATATAAGTCCTCCAGTAGGTCATTAGCTGACAGAAAAGGGCTCTTCCCCAATCACCGTTGATAAATAAATAATAGTTGCTCCTGGGTTAAGGCCCCGAAAGCCAACTTTGGGAATTTTTTTTCGTAGAGAATTTACAGCTCTGAGGATTCAAGAAAATGTTGGGAATGCTAAAACCAAAATTATAGCAACCCAACTCAGCTATAGGTGGCTACTGATAAAGAGTAGTCACACAGACACTTAGGGATGCTCTTAAATTTTCTTTTGCTTATGGTGTTCAAATTCGGTATTGATCTAATGCAGTAGTTACCGGAGTACAAAGGCACTGCATTTTGAAATTTCATCTATAAGTCAATTGTTTGTAGCTTATACCACATTTTCCCAAAATACAAGGTGGCTAGGTTCCCAGGACAGCCCACTAAAGCTTGGTTAGCCCATATGTTAGAAATAGCATATATTTGTAGTTAAAAATAGAATAGAAAACTACAATTATATAATACCTACAATTAAGTAAAATAGAAAAATAAAACTAAATAGGAAATGTTTTTTAAATGATCTTTAAATATTGATAGTTACAGGTAAATTTGGTTTAATAAGATGAAAAGTAGAGACACTCGTTCTATCTTAAGCCTATTTCATTTATAATTATATAATTTCCTTTTTCTTAACACAGAGTATACCAAGTTTTACTCTGATTTTAAACTCCAAGTAAAGTTTCTTGGTTTATTTTCCTCTTGAAAGGAACAAGGATAAGGCAAAAAGATGGATGGTAATTTTTCTGAACTAATAGGTAAGAGGAAGAATGAAAAACTGGAGGAAAAGGGTTTAAGAAGATGTGTATACACTTGGGAGATTTCCTGACATGAAATCAACTGAATTGTGAACAGTAAGAGACAAAGAAAGTGGCACCGTGTGCCATTCTACTGAGGTGAATGAAGAAAGTGTGGGTGGAGAAGAGATGTTGAAGTCAGGTAAGCTGAGGATGCAGAAGACGGAATCAGCTATTCATCTGTCCAGTACTTCTAACTCAGGAGTAAAATCATTAGAAAGGAAAAAAAAAAGAGTAATGAATAACTCAAGCTGGGAAATAGATTTTTTCCTTTTTCTGGCTTTGGAGAAATAGCAATTTATGTTAGTGAAAATGGAGGATAAAGCTGGTTTAATTAATTTTATTTCTGGGGAGTAGAAAAGGGGATTTACAAAACTCGAGGATGCTAAATGTACTATAAAATTGTTATAATCAATATAGTTATATCTCTCATGGCAACCATGGTGTCAGTGCAACTCAACCCATTTCTTTGGAAGATGTACTTTGTTGAACTCAGACTTTTTTTAATGGGCTTCTATAAATGCCAGACATATAGAAGAAATACTTTTCTTCCTCTTCTTCCTTGTCATCAGGTTTCTGGTTTGACATAGACACTCTGAAAAATGTCCATTTTGCAATGATGGCATTTGACCTTCCTATGCCAAAAAGATACTTCATTCCATTGTTTTATGACACCAGAAGGGCAAAGTTCAAGGTTTAATGAGATAAATTTTAAAAGAACATACTATTTTGACTTCTTATTTTTTATTTATTTTTATTTTTATTTAAAAAAATTTTTTTTAGGCAAGCAACCCTTTTGACCTCACAGATGGCAAGAGCCTTGTCATCTTAAAATCCCTTATTTTTTTATGCCTACAGCACCTGGTCTTCCTAGGCGGTCTCCCATCCAAGTACTAACCAGGCCCGACCCTGCTTAACTTCCAACTGTCTGCTTATTTCTAGTACGCGTCTCAAAAACTAATCATTTATCACTTTTACTTTAAAGATCAAGAAGCAGTCTCAAAAATATATTGCCTGTTTAATATGTGGCTATATTAGCAAACAATAAGAAAAAATTGTGGAAAAATTAGTTTGGGAATTTTGAAATTGTAATTATATGATAGCATTTTGACGTTATTTAATTACTATGGAGATAGTTTCCTTTATTGTTATAATATATGACACCCTACTTACCTTCTATACATATTTATTTTAGTCATGAAAATCTGCACTTGAGTGGGCTATATGTAGAAAAGAGCATTAAACTTGGGTGTTAAACTAGAGAGGCTGAAAGATATTAATTCAATAATTTCCACAAGTAATATAGAACTAACAAGACTATAAACATACAAAGTCACAATAATACCTATTTTAAATGACTATGGTAGGGAAAAATTTAAATTTCATATGATTATAGCATGTTTTAGGTCCCACTTTTCAGCATGAATTTGAAAGATAAGACAAACATAACCAATAGCAGGCTCTCTATTAAAATATATAGATAGTGTAAAAGGAGGTGATTCATATGTATAAATTGAGCATATTTATACAAACAAATTCTTCCATGTAAAAACATATTATGCCTTTAGGAAAACAAAGTTAACATAAGGAAATACATCAGTTATGTAAGTAATACATCTTGCCACTGGTTATTTTGAAATATAAGTCACTAATGCTTAATAGAACAGCTTCCAGGAGTGACATCATGATAATGTTCTGGGTGTGTAGACAAGATTTGGGCTAACTCATAGTCTCTCATCTGATGTTGGTGACAGGTCCATTAAATGAAAATGACTATAAAGATTAAAAAAAACCATTGTGAATTCAATTATTTAAATATTATGGTTATCACTATGTATGTAAAATAAAACACAGTTTTGCTTGTTTGTTTTTTAAAAGATTACAAGTAATTACAGTCTTATTTGCATTGTGGCTTAATCCTAAATATAAATTCAGTTTACAGATAAACACAGGGACCAGAGAGAACCTGTAATGGTCAGCCAGATATCTAAATTATAGTGCTTTTCCATTCATGACTTCCCCCAATTATTCAGCATGTCTCACTGATAGTTTGATGCTAAAACACTCAAATTTAGATTCTGGCATGACCCTGTCTTGTCAGTGATGTTCTATATGAACATAATAATTCAATGAAGTCAGGGAATTTATGGCTTAAAAAGAGACATTCTTAGGTATCTTAGTCCAGGGTTTTTAAACAGTAAAGTACTAAAATAAAAAGCTGCCCTTAGGTCCATAATTGAAAATGAATGAAAATGCAAGCATTAATTTTTAAACTCACTCTTGAATTCAAAATCTTGTTAATTCACACTTATGTGACTACAGTTATAACAGTAAGAAGACAATTACCAGAAGATTAATATACCAACTCCTATACTTAGAGATATTTAAAAATCTAAGTGTTACCTAAAGCAATTACCTTGAAGACCCCTAATATCTTCAGGGAAAAGCGATAGGAGAATAATTGACTTTGCTAATTTACCCTTGGCAATTATAAAAAGCTCTGAATTTCATATGACTGCAGAACCCTTCATCTAATGGTCTATCCCAGGAGAAGTACAGAGATAAACACATAGAAATTTAGAGAAGAATCCAGTAGCACAAGGAAATGGGAAATTAGTAGAACAAATATGTCATAAAAAATTAAAGTGGCTACAAATATGCTATCTTTAATTACCAAGTTAAATACACATCCTCAAAGAAAAAGTAGGCTGTCACTGTGAAAAAAACCAGTGACGTACTTTACATACAGAAATTCTGTATTAAGTTCCACCTGCTCACTCATGGCTGCGGTCTCTATTTCCATTGCTGTTGCTGACAATTTTTCTTTCTTATAACAGAAAATTAAAACATTATTAAATAGAAATCTAACTTTACCAAGACATTAACCATATACAGAGAACTTAAGAAAATTTAATACTGTCCCAAAGAAATATTTATTGCCACCTCCAACTTCGCACTTCCCCAACCATGTTAATGATTGGTATTAGATATACTCAATCAACTTAAGCTTCTGGGAACTCATTTAATAAAACTGGTCCTTTCTGAGATCTAACTTCACTTTCCTTAAAAATATATTCTGATGGGAATACTGCCAAGTATTTAAATTAAAGGAATTTGTTCTGAATATGGTAGATTTGCTTTATCAAAGATAATTCTTGACTTTCAAGCACTTTAGTTACCCCTTACAGTCTCTTCAGTTTAAAATACTGTTCACATGATTTGGAAATCATCTATTATGATTAAAAGGGGTACTAAAAGCCTAGATTTGTAGAAGATCAATTACAGACCCCTAGACATGGTACTCAAGGTCTTTCACAAAAAGCGAGCCAATATCTTTTGAAATTGACCTACAGAGCCTTCAATAACCCTTTGAAGAATAAGGTGCAAATTCTGGATGAACAGGAAGGTTGTATAGAATAAATCTTCAATTCAACACATAACTATCAAATATTAAAAAAGAAAAAATTTTCTCACCAGACAAAGGTTGATAAAATGCAAAAGTGTAAACCTGTGATACCATGAAAGTATAGGGCTCACTGAAAGAGACGAAAATGCCTGATCATTTTTATTTAAAGGAGAAGTTTCAGGCTGAACTGTCACTTGGATGTGTTAAGTTTTTTTTTTCTGTTTGTTTTTGTTTTTGTTTTTATAAATCAAGTAGTGCTACTGAAATCCAGCACCTAATGGAGCAGATGGTGGAGGTCTTAGATTCTGGAACATTTGTAGTGATGCTTCTGAATGCAAAACACTGAGTGGAATTCACAGGCTGTGAATCTGATTTGATTTTGATGGGAGAAAAGCCTCTATTTTTTCTGAACTTGAACCATGCTGAAAGAAAGATTGTGTGAATGATACAAGCTAGCTAAGAAAAATAAATACATTAAATGCTATTCCCATGGGCGAAGTGGTTAAAACAAATGAATATTTGTTTGTGTCATTATAACATGGTTATATATTTCCTTAATACTACATCTTAACCTAACATAATATTTTCATCAGACTAGCTTAAAGTAAGTTAAAATTAATGATTAGAGAAAACAGGAATTTGTCTAATGGCAATAAGCCTTGTTTTTTAAAAATAGGGCCAGGCTGAGGATATTACTAAAATGTCGACCTAGTGATTATGTCCAGAACATTTCTTCCTCTCAGGTATGAATGGCCAGTATATGTGGCCAGATCTAGTCATGTGCAGATCAAGGAGCCCAGAAACTAAACCATACTACACTTTCTGAGACCTCCTCCTTCTCTCAGACTCAAGTTTCATCAAAGACCACAGCAAGTATGATAAAGAGGTGAGGTGAACCATTGTAGTCAGAAAGTAGCTTCCAGGGACAATGAATCAGTCACCTTTCTGCTACCATGTGAATTCCAAAAAAGAGAGAATTTAGTGAGATCCATTAAAGTAGACTATACACATAGAAAACAGAGCAATTTGAGGGTAAATAAAAATAAAAGGAATGCCTAAAAGGTAATAAATCTCTGAAGGGAGGTTTGAAATGATCTATTATTCCATTTATATGGCTGATTGATTCATTTCTTACTTTAGCTTCCTTTTCATGTGACCATAAACTATATATTAAAGGTACTATACCATTTTCTTCCTAAAAAACTAGCAGATCTGTCCCTTGAAAAATATGCTAGTAGACAAAAGCACAATGGGGAGGTAGGACAGAAAGCTACTCGTCTCCCAGAAGCCTCTGTAATTTCCAGAGTTTTGGCTGGGCACAAGGCTAACCACAATAAAGTTTTCATTTCTTAGCCTCCCGTACAGCTAAGTGTGGCTATGTTACTAAATTCTGCCAAAAGATGTAAGCATACGGATCTCGAATAACTTCTGAGAAATGTATTTAAAGTGTTGACATTATATAATTTATCATTCAAATTGGGATACTTGAGAGTAAAAAGGAGTGCTAAAATAGTTAAAATTTTATATTTTTTAAAGTGTGTATTTATTAACTAATAATTGATTTTACTCTACTGATGTACTTGTTAAGTAGTTCTAGTCAAAAACTATTTGCAAAAATAAAATTTTGAAAGAAATAAAAATAACATTTATGTACATTAAAACAAATAAAAAATAACTTCTTTATATCGATGATCTGAATAAACTAACCAGTAGAATAATTATTCTTGGTATACATTCACATATTTAATTGGTTTCTTAACCATATCTATCTCTAATATTTTGTCATTGGCACTTTTCTGAAGAATGTGTTTTTAAAAATATGGTATTTTAAAATAAAACTGCCAGCAATATTCTTCACAGTTACATTTTATGATTAATTAATTTGAAATTATTGATACCTTCAATTGAGTCTGATTAATAGACTATAATATTTTTAATTGAGGAAATGCTCTTTCTACTGGTTCTGAGTTACCTGACAAACTCAGAGCACATTTGCTAAACGGAGGATATACTCAATTCTAACTTCTTTTTCATACTGAAAAGTGTAACTATTTCAGCTCAAGTATTTCCAAGGTACTATCTTTTTCCTTCCCTAAGAGCACTTTTCTTTGACAAACATTTTTATAAGATAAACTTGTCAAGTAATTACCCCTATGATTCTTTTAAACATTTTGTCAAAATGAGATGCTGTACAATCCAGGCCTTCTCAATTTCGTTTCATTCATGTGCAATGTATAATTTTTCAAAATAGGAGCACTATCAAAAGATTCTTCCTTCACGGTGGTATACTCCAAATCGCAATTATAGAATTTCAAATTTAATCTTGTTTAGTATTTAAGTTCTTACTATTTATTTTGGTCCATCCTTGTCTTGATTTATAGGGGAAAAAATCTAATGTAAGCTTTGTTTTCATTCATTGTAATTCTCTAATTTGGTGTTCCATTTGTTGAATTAGATAGAAGATTTCCAATTGATGTTGAACAGAATGTCACAAAATTTTAACAACTGATTTACAACGAGGTTCAGTACCATTACTGGATAGAAAGATTTCTAAAATCTGACTGATGATGGGCAACAAGAGAAGGCAAGTACTGCCGTGCTGGGCATATCGCTGCATTCAACATCAGCTATATCCTCAACACCTTGTAGTGCAAGACTCTGACTTAGAGACACTTGTAAAATTTGAAAACAATAGCTGCTATTTTTATCGGTAGAATGCTGACACTTGATTAGATGTAATTAGGAATTATGGGTATACCAAACCAATTCCAACCACTCCATAGGTATCTCGATGTAATAAGAACATTGTTTTTACCACAACACTGTGTGTGCTTCCACAAAATTTGTACTTGTGTTATTACTATAAACTAATAATTTATCTTCCATGCTGAACTTTTAAACTGAATTTCCAATCTTACTCATAATGCCTTACTTCTGATGGCCTGTATTTCTAAAGGCCGTACCTTGCTTCTATGAATGAATAGAAATAACTAAAATGATTTAATTACTTGAAGTACCTGATGACACTTAACTAAAACTAGAGTTATTTAGATATTTGCAGAGTTCGTCTGCCAATGGAGCCAAAAAACATAAAGCTATTGCTTCCCTTTTTCTATGTACATAAAAAAACCTGTAGTCGAAAGGACTGAAATCAGAATAACAGTCATTTATCTAAATAAAATTTAGGCTTCGCAGAGTGTTATGAATATATACCTTCTGCAGCTGCATGTGATAAATCATCATTTTCAGGAAGTCTCCTTGAGTAACTCCTAACTTCGGAAGTAGATCCGGACACTTTTTCTGCATCTCTAACTCTTCTTTTTCATGTATTCAGTGATACAGCCCTGGCCTCCACAGTGGATAGTAAAGGTCAACAAACTCTTGCAAGTTACACATTCCTTATCAACTTCCTCGAGAAACAAATCCAGTACTTTAAAAAGTGAAATATATACTTTTATCGAGCTTCCTGTTGCCAAAGGTTTATTGCATAAACAAAGTGGTTGTCAAATACTAAACTAGTTAAAGCTTTACATTACACAAGCAAGCACATTCAGTCTACTCTCTACTCACTCTACACAGCTTTCATTTCCCACACATACTTCATAGATACCGAACCTCTAACTTTGTTTCCCACTGAAGTTTTGAGCTGGTACCTGGTGGCTTTGTGACTCTTGAAGGCCATGCGTGGGCCTTGGTATAATTGGATGATACACTAAGTGACTGGCTGAGGCAGTAGTGTCAAATTCTTCTCTTACCACCTGAGATAAAGGAGTTAGTTAACTGGCCCTAGATATTCACTATCAGTAATTGTCCTGAATTCTGTCCTTGAATGGGAGATGTCTGAAAGAGTTAGGAAAAGAGATGCATTATTGCTAGTTTTCTTTCAGATTTACCATTATATCTTAATATAACTCTCTGCTGTATATGGGTTTCACATACTATTAGCCTACACTAGATAAAAACTGAGGCAGAGGCTGGACATGTAGAGTGGAGATCTATCGAACCCATGCTGGCTTATTCTAACGTAATTATTAGCAGTCACTCTCTGTTAAGAAATTAAAAATCCAAGAGAAATGCTAAGTCAGATAGGATTCTGGGACAGCAGACTTACACTGAGATTGACCTTAGCAAGCTCAGATGTATACTCCGATGACCTTCAAGGAAAGGGAATCTGCCCTTCTCAGTCCTTCCTTCCTCCCCCCTCTGTCCTACTTACTGGAGTGGGAAAACAATAGCAATTATCTTGGGCCAGGAAGTGATCAGATAAGGATGGCAGAGCAGTAAGACGGAAGGAGCCTGGGTTTCTGACTTTGTAGACCCACCATGCCAGCCTTGGCCTGTCTACTCCTAGACACGTTTACATGAGAAAAAATAAACTCCATTCTTGTTTTGGCTACTGTTATTTTACAGTCACAACTAATCCTGATTTATGTGAAATACCTCTACAATTTTTCTAGAAAGCAGTATGGTAATATGTATCAAGGATACTAAAAATGTTTAAACTCTTTTTCTATAAAGAAAAATCTGGAATGAGGAAAACTGATATGTAAAGATGTTTACTTCAGGTCTACTTATGATAGTAAAAAAATTAGAAGCAATGTAAATGTTCAAAAATGAAGAATTTGTTAAATAAATGATATAACATCTAAATAATCAACTATTATGCAGCTATTAAAAGGTTTATGAAAAAGTTAATAACATGTGAAGATGCCCACATCATAAAATAAAGTGGGAAAAAATAGGCATGATTTAAAAAACCTTATACATACAAATTTTCACCTATGTTGCTAAAAATCCACATATATATGTATAAAAAACAAAAAAAGACTGAAAATATACAACATAATATTAACTAACAGTGATTATCTGTGGATAGTAAGATTATAGGTAATATTTATTTATATCTTCTTTATATTGACTATTTAATACTATACCATTAATTAACAAATAATTTTATCGGTAATCAGAAAAAAATATAAATTAATTTCTAAATTCTTTCCTAGCATTTACTAGTTCTATCTGGTGTTGACACGGCCATCATCATCATCATCATCATCACCATCATCATCACAATTTTACTGAGCATCTACAGGTGTGGAGCTGGGGCAGCAGGGAACACAGACCTCTTACCTCCTGCAGCCAACCAAGAGCCACCTCAGGCCATCCAGACACAAGCAAACCCAGCCCCGTTTACCTTGGTGTTCTGTAGCAGAGCTAGTCCATTGCAGGCATTTGCTAGGAGAAAGTCTCCACTCAGGATAGCTATTTTATTTCCAAAATGCATGTCTTTCAGTGGCCCATCAGAAGATTGCAATTCATTTAAATTTACTATCCCACGATGCACAAGGAGAGCAGTATGGATAAGTTCTGTGATCTCTGCCAAACTTCTTTGACTAAAACATAAAGGTAAGGCTTGTCTGAGTGTCAAGAACACCATCTAATCACTAATGCCAGACTTCAGTTTTCAACCATAAAGAATTTATACGTTAGTCTATTTTTTTAGGTTGTTTCTTTTTAATAAAGTTTTAAAATTGAAATATAAATGGCTTACAGCTATATTAGTCTCAGGTGTACAACATATGATTCAACATTTGTATATATTGCAAAATGATCACCCCAATAAGTCTAGTTAACATCTATCACCATACATAGTTACACGTTTTTTTTTTCCTTGTGATGAGAACTTGTAAGATATACTCTTAGCAACTTTTGGGTATAAAATGTAGTAGTATTAACCACAGTCGGCATGCTGTACATTACACCCCATGACTTATTTATTCTAAAACCACAAGTTTGTACCTTTTGACCACCTATGCCCATTTCACCTACCTCCTACCCCCCACTCTTACAGCCACAAATATGTTCCCTGTATCTGAGTTCAGGTTTTTTGTTGTTTTGTTTTTAGGTTCCATATATAAATGAGATCACATGGTATTTGTCTTTTCTGTCTGACTTATTTCACTTAGTATTTTGAATTCTGTTGCTCGTTTTTTGAAGTTTTCAAATGTACTTTATTTATTCAATCATGCCATATTCTAATGGGTACATGGTGTTTTTACTTGGCATCAATTATGAGTTGGTTTTGAAATAATTTGGTATTATAACAGAATTTAAGACTACTGATTTCTTCATTCCTTTGGAATGACTCTGCCAACAGGGTACAGGTTCCATTTTATTCCAATTTGTGTTGGAATAATTTATGTGTCCATAATATATTAATGTCAATAATGTTTATGTCCATATAGTGGGTCCACTAGCTAATAGAGAATTGCCATATATGTCATGGAAATCAGGTGTACATTTCTGGTGGCTCTGCCTTGCTGAATGCTTCAGACTTAGAAATGACTTACTGCATTTTGGCAGAGGAAAACTTCGTGAAGCTAAAGACAACTGTGGCAATTACAGCTGCTGGTTTGGTTGCAATTTCACATCAACTACTTTTGCAAAAAGGCTTTCATGAAGTTTTTATTAGAGGCCTCTCCACTGAGTAGTATGGGATCTATAAGCAGACCTTGACACCTTCCTTCTCTGTATCATTCCTTACTCTCTACCCCATGAGTCACCAGGATAGCTAGAGAAGCTGGCCAGTGGACGGCTACCCTTCACAGTTCTGTTTACTTTGTTCTCAGTATAACTTCCTCATCTCTGTAACTTTAGGATTTCTAAGAATCCTTTCTAGTATCTAATAGAACTCCAGTATAAATGGGAATGTAATTTGTGCCAGACATTAGGTTAAGCACTTTTATACATTATCTTGTTTAATCCTAAATGCAAGAAATGGTTTAGATTTAAACCTCATTATATCCCAAAGAAAATCATTGAGAATGGAGGCTTATAAGACTACTAAGCAGTTAACAAAAAATATTTTTTAAAAGGAGCTAAAATTAAAAGTTATCCTTTAAAAGAGCAACTAAAAGAAAGGAATAAAAAATGTATTTTATTAGTACGCTGCAAATGTTTTATAGTTGACAACCACTCACTATAAAAATGCATATTGTTACATTTCATAAAAATTGAACAATGAGATTAAGGGCAAGAACAGAACTCAAGAAAGGTTAAGCATTGGTTAAATCTCTCATGCAGTTGAGCTTATGAAAGTAATAACCAGGTAAGCAAAAAATTGTTTTGAATTACTCTAAGGATGGAAATGAATGATTCTGAGCTTTGAATAAAGATATCTATAATCATAAAATAGTATCCGTTAAATACATAGCAATCTTTAAATGCCACATGGCCAGAAACAACAAAAACAGTGATAATGATGAAAGTGAAACCCAACATTTGTATACTACCTACCATTTACAAAGAACTCCCAATTATCTGCTTATGATTCTAATTGCAGTAGGTCTGAACAGGTTAAATCTGATCAGAACATTCAGTTTACAAAGGACAAGGCTGAAACTCAGAGTCGCCCTATAATGACCAATAATAATTTAAAATGTTTATTTACCTAATGAATAGTAAATAAATAGGGAGGGGCAGGCAAAGTTATCAATGTTACCAACAATAGTATATGCCCACCACAAATTGTCCAATTTTCATTCCTAAGTTTAAGCTGAGGAAGAGAATTTTGCTAAGAGAAAGTATAGTATGAGTATGACCAGATTTGTCTCCTTTGTTCACAGTAACTGGGGAAATGAATCCAATTGTTTCCACATCATCTGGTTAGAACCGAATCAAGTGATGTAGCCCAATCAGGAAGCTGGAGAACAGTTCTACTGCCACCAGTAATGTCAGACTGTGGGCAAATCCCTTAAGCTCTCAGGCCCTTGGTCGTCTTCTCATCACTAAAAGGAGGGCACCTGGAGAAACAGTCCCCTCCAGTTCAAAGATTCACGGATTTCAGTTCTAAAATTTAATATCCAGTTCTAAACTTCTAAGATTTGAGAATTTAAAAAATGATGTGGACTAACAGTTAATTGTTGTTGTTGTTGTTTTTAAGACCAAATTATTGCTATTATTGGTACCTACTTTTCTATAGGAAACAAAAATAAAATTACTGGTCCTGCAATTCCACGATCTAGTACTGTGCTCTTAAGATTTTATCACCAGATAAACAACTCCAAATTACACTGTGCAAGAGTCTAATTTAGTGTACAGCAGAGAAGCAGTATGAAAGAAGCTGGGAATATTTTCTTCTCATTATCTTATTCCTATTTTAGCCACCCAAAGCAATCTAGTAAACTTTCAGTGTACTGGATTTTTAAAATTATCGTAAATAAAAGTCTTCAAGCCATTTTACGTACATATATTTTAGTACTCTTGGATATTTTTCATGCTAAATCTTGATTGGAAAAGAGTCACAAATGAATACCACTTATGTTAAGTAATCAGAGTAAGGAAGTAATTACCACATTGGATGTAACCCAGAGGATTAATCGATGTTTTCACAAGAATTTTCACCAAATTGCTTTCTTTCAATTATATGTTAAACAACTTCATTTGTTTTGATCCATTTTCTTCCAACATTTCTCCAAAAAAATTTTTTTTTTTTTTTTTTAGCATTCTAAGCTTTAGAAAGGATGGCAGATACTGCTAGTTACCCCCTATTCACTCTTTCCTTCCTCACTACTAACACACCCTTGATTTTATTTGGAGTGACAATGTACTCAAAAACATTCACCTCCCCAGGATTCCCTGAGGCTAGAGGTGATACTGTAGCACAGTCTGGCCAATAAATATAAGTATAAGCTCACTAGTTGAAGTTCCTGAGAATTGTACTGAGTTTTTGATATAAGGGCCAGATTCAGCTGATGTGTACCTTTGGCATTCTGGGCTTATCCCTTCCTCCTGTCTGGAAGATAACCCAGCAGCCTGGAGGCACAGTGGAGACCTAAGGATCCTAAAGAGGATGCCCTTCCCAACACAAGAAATGGTGAGCAGGAGGAAAGGAGACGCCTGGGCCCCGGAAGACTTCTTTATGAAAGCTACACCAGCTCTGATGTGCCCATCTCTAGACTTTTTGCTGTCTGAGATAAACACTGCATTCCTTTAAGCTACTGTTTGTTAGAGTCCTGTTATACACAGTCAAATAAATTCCTGAAAGACACGTTCAAAAAAATTATACCACAAAAATAGTAAAGACATTTTACATTTCTGTTTCTGTACTCTGGTTTTTTTACCTAATAGTATCTCTTGAAGATAGTGCCACATTATTTACAGATAGAAAAGTTCCACATTATTTACAAATAGAGAAACTCCTTGTTCTGTTTAACAGCGGTCTCTTCAGAGGTACATTGTATGGATGTGCCGTGCAACTTTTGAGGTTGTAGGGTGAACGATAAATCTATATTTGTTTAAAGCATTTTTAAGAATCAGCTCATGGGTCACTTCTGTGAAGTCTTCCTTCACTTCCCCAGAGTTAGCGTCTTCTGTGCTTGAAAGCCTCTGACCATAGTGCAATCATTTATTTTATAATACTGTAATTATTTCTTTAGCCATGTATCTTCCTGCCACCTCTCTCTCACTATACTGTAAATTATACTAACCTACTTCCCTGGGTTGCTTATAAATATTTGTTAAATGAATAACTCTTTACTTAGCAATCTATTTTATAAAGATAGAGGGGACTGTTATCATTCTTGGTTTCAAAAGCAAAGGAATGATATAAACTAAAAAGTCAGGTTTATAGAATCAGAGTTAGAAGTGACCCCAGAGGTCAATTAACCTCAATTAACCCCCTCCAGGGATGAGTGATAACAAATTACACAGAAGCCAGGTCCACTGATGAATGGTTTTAATTAACAGAACTTATTCCTTATATTAACTTAAAATCTTCTTAAATGTTTTACATTTTTAAGTTTGGTGTTAAAATAGAAGTGCCAATTGTGGTTCACCACACAGGCAAGAAAGATAAAAGACAATGGAGTTTTCTTTCTTTTTCTTTCTTATTCTGTTTTTTCCTTTTCCCGCCTCCTTCCCTCCTTGCTCTCCTGCTTTTCGAGGGGTTTTAACAAAATACAGAAAAGTTCAGAGAATAATATTTAATATATAACATTCCACTTAGAAATAAAAAATGTTTACACTTTGTCATTTTTAATAGTTTTTAAAGATGCATTTAAAATTTTTTATTTGGGGGAATTTTCAAACATATAAAAGTGGGAAATACAGCAAAAGAATCTCTGTGGACGTTAATCTTGTTTCAGCCACACCTTTTACTCTCCTTCCAGAGTATTTTGAAGCAAATGCCAGATATCACGTCATTTTATTTGAACATACTTCAGATATCCTGTCTTTAAAAATGTCTAAAGCAATTATGGCTCCACTAAGTAAATTAATTACTTTGAGTCAATGAATTACAGTATGCTGAGCAATTTTATATAAAATAATTTTGTAAGCATAATAACTCAATTAACAGATTAATAAATAAGATAATGTAAAACTCACAACAGCTCTCTGAGGTAGGCATTATTATTTCCACTGTACAGAAGGGATTGGGCTGGCAGACTAAATAACTTGCTCAAGTTCACATAGCTAGTAAACAGCAGAGCTGGATTCAAGCCCAGTACTCTCTCTTTATTCTAAATAAAGCCTGGCTCTTTGCATATCAATAGAAAACTAATAAGAATCCCAAACACAAAATATGCAAAATTCAGAGTGTCTCTGAAAGTATTAAGATGGTAGGCAAAAGTTATTTATTTAAAATCATTTTATTTGAATCTTAAAAGATTTTTTAAATTGTAAAACTGATTTTTATGTTCATGTGGGAAGAATAAATTTGAAAATTACAAACAAAGAAAATTTTGGAAAAGAAAATAAGAGGCCTGCCATTCTGGATTTTAAAACTTATTATAAGGTGATTGCAATTTTAAGAACTGTAGTAATATCACAAGAACCAACATATAGACTATGGGAACAGAGTCCAGAAAGAGATCCAAATATATTTGGAAAATAAATTATTTATGGTAACGAAAATAACATTTTCAAATTGTTAGGGAAAAGATGAATTCTTCTTACAAAAGATGTTGGGACAACTGGCTATTATTAGAGAAAAAATAATAAAGTTAGCCCTACCTTACTCCATAGAAAAAAATATATTTAGATGGATTAAAGATCTAAATGTGAAAAAACAAAACTATAAATTTAGGTCAAAAGGTAAAAAAGGGAAAAAAAAGAAGCTCAATACTAAAAACCTATTTGAAAGCTCTGTGGCCCATCTTGATGGATATAAAATAACATTAAAAAAAAAATCAGGAAAACATTCTTATGACCTTGGAGTGAGAAAGGCTTGCATCATAAAACACTACGGAAGTAATAAAAAAATAATGGATAAATTTGAGTAGTTACAATATACAAAAATGTTTATATAAGTAAACCATAAAAAAGACCAAGGCAAATATAAACTTGAAATAAAGTATTTACAACACATACAAGAGACGGAAGATTGTATTCAAAATATGTGTGGAGCTTGTCCAAATTGGACAAGAAATTGACAAGAAAAAGATAAACAGCTGAAGAGCAAAACGGGAAAGGATATGAAGAAGTAATTCTAGAAGAAACACAAATGGCCAAAAATGATATAAAATCATGCTCAACCTCACTAATAATTTGGAAAAGTAGTATTATAATAATAATGAGATGATATTTTTAGTCCATTAGCTTTGCAAAAATGAAAAAGATCAGAAATGAGGCAAGCAGGAAGATGAAGGAACCATTAAGTCCATCACTTACTTAGCTTCTCTGCTCGAAACCCTTCAGTGGCTCCCCATCTTGCTCAGGGTAGAAGCCAAACTCCCTACAACAGACTCCAAAGGCCAACCCAATCTGCCCCTGCTCCTCTACCCTCTTAGCTCTCTGACTCCACTTGCTACTCTCTTCCCTCCCTGCTTATTCTTCTCCAGCTCCATTAAATTCCTTAGTGTCCCTTGAACACTCCAAGCCTGCTCTTGCGTCCCTCTGTCTGGGCCAAACTGCCCTTTAAAATACTGCCAGGCTTAGTCACTTGCTTCCTTCAGGTCCCTTCAAAGTTCACCTGATCAGTAAGGCCTTCTCTGACTACTCCATTTACAACTGCAACCCTCCCACCCTTGCCAGCACTCACAATCACCACTTCCTGCCTTATTTATTTATTTATTTATTTATAATCTCCACAGCACTATTGCTACCTGACACACTGGCTGTTTTGTGTTATGTTAGCCCCATAGAAAGAAAGCTCCATAAAGGCAAAAAAATGGAGGTGGGAGGGGAAGAAGTGGTTAAGAGCAAAAGAATTCCTAAGATATACTTCAAAAATAACAAAAATTCAAAAATATTGACATATATGAATGGCAATAAAAAGGAAAGATATATGCTTTTAATGCCCGGTAAAATAATCTTTTACAGGGATAACCTTTGACTAATTATAAGTGTCAACTATTAATTTTTTATAAGTAGGTGAGACCCTAAGTTCCAAGAAATTCATCAATTCATTGCAATAATTACAGAGACGTAATAATTTTCCTATTTTGCCATTTGTTCATGATGATAACCTGAGTGAAGATGGAACTTTGAATTTTGGGTTTGCCATGATCATAGCATTCAAAACTAATCTTGTTTCATTTCTGCATTTGGATATAAGAATTCTAATTTTAAAAACAGGTGACTGAAACCAAAAATTTCAAACATTAAAAGCGAAATGACAAAGCTATAGGCTGTAGTAACGGCGACCTCCAAAAAAGAGATCACATCACAGGTTCAAGGGCTGGAAAGAATAACCAGATCTTACTTCTAGCTCTGACCACACACATTAAGCAATCACTGAAAATACTGAAGGCTCTGTGTCTTTTTTAGGAAAGTTCACCTGACATTCTAAGTTAGAATATACTATATAGAAAAGAGGCAGAAAATAGTTTTGTGGCTGGTCTCATTCAAAGAGAGTCTATGTTAGAACCTTGCCACGCTATGGAAAAACAAGGTCTGGAGGATGGGGGGCTGGGGAGACAAAATCCTTAACATGGTAATTCAGTAAAAACCTTTAAAACAAAGTTCTCACATATTCAGTACTGTAATTTTGAACTACTGGTAGTTTTGTAGAAATATAATTTTTAAATAATCGCAACTTAACACAAAGACCTATCTCTCTTCATTTATTTCCAAAAAAGAAAGCTCTGTATTTTTTAGATTTTTAAACAAAAATTGCATATATTTAAGGCATGTAATATGATGCTTTGATAAACATTACATAGTGAAATGATTACTATAGTCAAGTTAATTCACATATTCATCTCCTCACGTAATTTTTTTTTTTTTTAAAGAAAGCTCAGTATTGATGTGTTCTATAATTAGTTCCCTCCATACCAATCTACAAAGAGGCGAGCTGCCTTCGTGGTGCTAGTCCTACTTGGGAAAACAGAGGATGCTGGGACTCAGCAAGAAGTCACCACAGTTATCACCAGAAATCAGCCAACCAAAACGAAATCTGTAATACATTTTCTCTTTATGCATGAACTTAATACAGTTCTACTTAAGGATCAACTAACACACCTATGAAACTAATAAAGCATAACCAAGCCTGGGAACTTATTGTATTTAAGAATATTTTAAGAAACATTCTTTTAAATAACTAGACACAAACTTGACCCTGTCAACACATAATTATCCTGCAGGTCAATTAGATGCTTGTTATGATGAGGGAGAGGGGTAACTAACTAATAGTATCTGGTTTCTGGAAACAGTTTAAGCTAGCCTGTTTTCTGCCAGAGAAGCAAAGGAAAAGCCTAGCTAGGCATTGTTATCTCTAAAAGTACTTTTCGGTTTGGGTATCACAGAAGGGGTTAAAAAAACCTTGAGACTACCAAAAAGACCTAACAAGACATCTGGGTGCTGTGGCTGTCACTGACAGGGCAGCCCTTGGAGGGAATGCCCATATCAATTCGGTTTATCAGATGGACAGCTGATCAACATTAAACAGACTTGCTCTGGGCAGACTGAGCTGAGCTTCCTGACATGAATTCCAATGAGAGCCCTCTGCACTCTACCATTGAGCTCTGCCATTTTTTACTGCTGCAGCTCCCTGGACATATGGGAATCCCTAGCGATGAGCACATAAAGCTGCCTCTAACTCAAGTGACGGCTCATTTACCCTGGCTGAAGGCAGACATTAATATCCTGAGGAGACCAGACCCGCCTCTCTGACCCCCATCTACCGAAGCAAAACGACTGTCCTATTTCTTCATTTAATAAGCTTTAATGAAGAAAGCCAAAACCCCTCTCTGACTGCAGCACAGCTCTACATGAAAAGGTTATACAAATATATCCGATTCGGTGTCAAACTCTTCCAAAATATCTGTCCCCTCCCTGCTGGAGATAGCTGCTGTCACTCGCCCTCCCATAGTGCCCATTCTTTCTGCTGTAGTGCGGGAGTTCAGTTCTCTCCTCCGATAATTATGAGCTGTTTCCACGTTATGGCAGGTGGAAGATTAGAGAACTGGTTACAAAGAGCATGCTAGTGATTCCATTTTCATTTCATACCTCCTTCTTTGAAGGTTCATCATTTAGCTATGAAAACTGCTTCAGGCGCAACCAGACTGGGAGAAATGACAAGTTCAGTGACAACCCAGGTAGTACACCAGAAAATGCTTCTGAGCTAAATTAGAATATGAGAAAACTAAAACTATTTGGTGAATTAGAATTAGCATAGATACTTTGGTTTTAGGAGCTATCAAAGGAAGGCTGCGTGATGGCAAATGAAGAAGACAAGCAGATTTGCACCTGTAAGTTCTGGAGGTGGCTTAAAAATGAGGAGAATCTGAATCATTACTGAAGTTTAGTACTGGACCCACTGCCTATTGCCAGGCTCTGTGGTTCTGAATTGCTTCACGAGAAGCTGAGGTTTGAGTTTTCTCTCTTTGAGAAAGCAAGGAGGTAGGGGTTAGGAGAAAAGTGAAGGCTCTATGTGAAATGGGGCACAGAAGCACTGCAGGAGAGAAATGTCATTCTGTGAAGACCTCTCTAATATCAGGAGGCAGTGATGAACTGAAAAGGGAACCTTGGCAGGCTTCATTTAGACTACAAAATGTGTCTAAGGCTGGGAAATGTGCAGATAATGTGAGTGTAAAGGGGCAAAGATCTGTTTCCTATGAAAAAAAGTGATATGCTTTAAATTACGTTGCTTTCACTACTATCTAATCAAATTAGGTATCTAGAGTCATGAGAACAAATCCTAAATTTTTCCCAAATATTCCACTAGCTCTTTTCATGTATAAAAGCAGAGTGGTTCCCTACCACATTTGAATCAACAGACAATAAAGGCCATGGCAGGTACTCAGTATACAGGTTAATGCATAATTAGTAGGCTATGACCTAGATATTATGATTTTTAAATACAGCATCTCATTTAATCTTCACCATGTTTAGTTATTAACCCTATTTTATTGATGAGGAAATGAATTTCCACAGGGGAAAGAAATGTCAGGGAGCCTTTTATAGGAAATATTACTCAGAAGAAGAAAAGACAAACAATGTGAACATTAAATGGAAGAAAGATTTAAAATCAAATGACATATCCAAATACTTCTTTAAACAATCAAATTCTACAAAATACTCTTGTTACTATGCATTAAATTATTTCAAACTACAGATATGATTATAAAAATTCTTAATAGCATCACTGAAGGCTATTCTTTAAAAAGCTTTGTTGAGATACAATTTACATGTCAAAATTCACTCATTTTTAAGCACACAGCTCAATGAATTTTAGAATTTACAGAGTTGTACAACCATCGCTACAATCTAATTTTGGAACATTTCCATCTCCTTCAAAAATAAACCTTACACTCATTTAGTCATTCCTTATTAAGGCCATTTGTCTTGATTTTCATTATCATTTTTCAAGTATTTAAAAATTTTAATGAAATTAACTATAAAGAGCAACAGTATAAAATGGAAATGTCAACATACTTTTACTGAAAAAAATATTACAATCTGTGGCAAATAGTAAAAAATCCATATGATAGATATGTTCTTCAAAGTCAAATACTGATGTCAGAGTAGGTGTCTGAAAGTATTGCTTGTTTTTAAAAACTGACTGTAAGGTGTCTCGAAGAACAGATGCAGAATGGTTTCCAGCTACGACTTTTAGGCAAATTACTTTGAAAGGTAAATATACAGTTTATTTATTCACACACACACACACACACACACACACAGATCAAAACAAAACACACACCACACACACACACACACACACACACACACACACATCCTTGTATTTTATAACCACACCACATACCCCAGGCAAACCTTGTTTAACATTTCTTTAGTGTTCTTTTTATTTATATCCACAGAAACAACAGAAATGTTCAAAAGGCTTCACAGCCTTGGGACGAAAGAAGTAATACACACATCAAAGTAATAAAAAGTCTATGAATCACAATTTAGATTCTATAAAAAGCTATTTCCATCCATTCTTTCAAATTGCATCTCTTTATGTAATTCCAATATGGACTTAATGTGTGTTCACTGAGATGAAAAGCCATGGCTACTGATTTCAAATAAAGCCAGCCTGCCATCCAAATATCTTTTTCTTGGAAAAGTGGTATAGAAAAATGAAAAGGTTCGATCAAAACTACCCTTTGAAAAAGACCACAACAATTAAAAGGTCTACTTTACAAAAATAAATCATGCACATCAGATGAGATGTGCATGATTTACTCTTACTGTAAAAAAATCAAAACTGTATACAAATACCTAGAGCTAAGCTGTTCAGTAGGGTAGACACCAACCACATGTAGCTATAAGCACTCAAAATTTCGCTGGTCTGAATACAGATATGCTATATGAGTTAAAGAGGGTACAAAAACATTTTAAGTAGCTCAGTAACAAGTGCTTTACACTGATGACATGTTGAAATAAGTTTAGCTGTATTCATTAACATTAATTTCACTCACTGGTTTCCTTTTACATTTTTAGTATGGCTGCTAGCAAATTTAAAATTGTATTTCTATGGGGACCCACCAAGTTCGCCATCACTCCATCCTACTTCCTTTTCCAGAAGTTCTCTTTCACATTTTAGCATATTTTCTTTCAAACCATTGCTATATGTTTTTAACATGTTTATAAACATATATCAAATGCAATGCATTTATAAACACAGAGCAAATGCTGTGCATTTTCCCATAATGAGTTCATGCTATGAATACTGTACTGTAACTTGCTTTACTCACTTAATATAGTTTGAAGAAGTTTGACACTACATATGGGACGGCCTCATTCTTTTTAATGATGCTATTTATCCATAGCGTGAATGTATCATATTGTTCTCCAGATCCAATTAATAAATATTAGGTCAATTGTTATTTCTATCATTATAAACAATGCTGCAATGAACACCCTTATACATATATCTGTGTACATATACAGAAATGAAATTACAGAGTCAAAGAGCAGATCACTTAAACTTGTGGTAAATACTACTAAATAGGCTATTCTACTTTTAAAACAAAGAAATAAATAATCTGGTTTCTTGACAGTCTATAATTTCCCCATGAGTCTCTCAAATGTCAAGGACATAAGCTTCATGTCCTGGATTCAGTAAAGAAAAAGAATTTTAACCTATGCCCTGAAGTCAGCCTAGACTTAGCCAATTGATTATTGCAGGAGGTGTTCTTGAGGTGATTGCGCTGATAATGACTACCTTTTTTCTCTGACAATGCTGCTTTCCCGTCCCCTGCTGAGATCCTAAGGTAGGTGGCAGCTGCCATATCTGTTCTATGTGGCCCTCGATCTCCGCCACACTGGTTGAGAGACCCAGAGCTGCGCACCTGGCTAATCAAGGGCGCTCAGAGGCTCTCTCCAGGGAATCTGAAATTCAGAGTAATCTGGGAGTTGCTAAAGGCAATGCTTCAAAGCAGCATTTCTGAACTTCAGTTATTAACTTATGACTTTTGTCATTCCTGCAATATACCGTGTGAACTCTTATGTACTTCAAGTTTTTCTTTAAATCTTATCTTTAAATCCTCTTTTAGGATTTTGTCTAGAGACACTATACAGCAAAGAACTTAAGAGTACAGATTCTGGAGCCAGACTGCCTAGATTCACATCCCAATTCTGCCACTTATTAGCTATGTGGTCCTGAATAATTTGCTCAACCACTCTGAGTGCCCAGTTTTTGTCTGTAAAATGCAGATAGCACATATGTCACTGTTGTGAGGGTTAAATGACTCTGTATATAGTTCTTAGAATGATAACTTCCCATAGTAAGTACTTAATAGATGTTACCTATTACTGCTTTTAAATTGATTCACCTTTCTAATTAAACAAATTTTTAGCGGAAACTTTACATCCCAACTCTCTGGCTAATACAGATCAGAAGTGAGTCACCCACAGAGAAGCAAGATCTGAACCTGTGGTCACAGGGAGTTATCCAGTGTACTACCACAGGCATTCTCATGGGGGCATCCTGGCCTGGCATAGACCACAGAGTCCCTGAGCTTCTTTCTGGATACCTCCCTTGGTGATGGGCAATCCTTTTCTGTCACTTTAGTCCTATCCCCATCCCCTACTGCTGACCAGCCCTTGATGTTTTTCTATGAATCTGCAAAAAATCACTAATCTAGACAGACACATCTATGTTACAGATTCGGAACCGGCACATAGGAAAGGTCTACTGAATTACTTAAAGTCCCATGGGTTGTAGATATTGGAACTAAAATCCAGGCAGCCTAACTCTGATCCAATGCTTTTTTCTTCTAGAGTCAGTAAGTTTGTTTTAGGAGTTAAGAAAATATATATTTTTCATATCAGTACCCTATCTTCTTAAAAAGTAATCTCAATGGTTCAACCAGATACAACTCTAGAAAGGTGGTTCTTAATTTCTGAGTACCTGTCTCCCTACAGCACTTGGGCATCTTCCACCCTTAGGTATCATGCCTCCCCACATCAGAACCTTTGGAAATAACCATGAGTCATAGATGCTTCAGGGTAAGTTATCTAAATAGTGAGTTTTGTTATCAGAAAGCTCTGGTTTTAAATCCTGGCTTCATTTCCTATTATCTGTAGAACCTTACAAGTTATTTCACATACACCCTCCACCCAAGTCTTGGTTTTCTCTCTATTGAAAGTGGGGTAATCAACAGGTATTTCATAGGATTTTTGTAAGGAGGAAAGGAACTTCATTCATTGAGCAAGTCACAAAGATTTATGTAATACCAACTACTTGCTGGGTAGCAGACAAGGCCTTTTCCCAATTACACCAGTTGCTCAGAGGGGCAGACAGATAACAAATGTTTTCTTTTGTCCCCCCCCTTTTTTTACAAAGTAGGCCTAATTTTCTAGTTTTGTTTATTCATTCAGGAAAAATGTATTAAGTACCTGTTATGTGGCAGGTACTATCCAGGGCACTGGGAATACAGAGTAGACTAAAACATGGTTCCAGCAACATTTTAGAGGGGCAGGAGCTTGGCATATTCTTAGACCTTCCTAAGCTAGATGACAAATTTGGGACTTTTCTTAGAGCAGAAGAATAACTAGGATCTTCAATAGCTATCATCCAATCCTACTCTTTCAGTTACAGATGCATAAATCAAGGACCAAGTACTTTCCCTGTACTTTGTTCAAGGCCATACAGGTAGTTATCCATATAGTTAGCCAGAAGTACAATCCTTATCTTCTAATCTTTTCTATATATTATGCTACTCCAAGAAGCAAACAGTTTAAGTGTAAGTTTTCTAGGTGGAAGTTTCAAAAAAGTTTCTAATAACAAAATAAAATCAAGTAGCACAGAATAATCATTCTTTTTATTATGCTAAAATGCATATCTTCCAGAAATATATAACTTCTTAGTAGTCCTTCAGATACGCATAAGGTGTGCACATATTTCACAATTTTTTTAATTACGATTGACATTTAATATTTTATATTAGTTTCCAGTGTACAACATAGTGGTTAGACATTGATATAATTTACAAAGCAATCCTCCCAATAAATCTAGTACACACACTGGCAACACACAAAGTTATTACAATATTATTGATGGTATTTCCTATGCTATAGTTTACATCCTCGTGACTATTATGTAACTACCAATTTTAAAAAACTTATTTATTTAAATTAGTTTCAAGCATACAGTACATTGGTTAGACATCTATATAGTTCATAAAACGATTCCCCCAATTGCTCCTCCCTCCTCTGGCTCTCCACCTAGCCGTTATTTTAATGCTAACTGCATTCCCTATGCCATGCTTCCTATTCCCATGACCAACTATCAACTACTAATTTGTACTTCTTTAACCCTTCACCCCATTCTCCCAGCCCCCAACCTCCCTCCCCTCTGTCCTTCACCAAATGTCCACTGTATTTGTGAGTCTGTTTTTGATTACCATTCTTTATTCCTGTTTTTGATACATGTTTTTTCTTCTTAAAGAAGTCCTCCAACATTTCCTGTAATACTGGCTTGGTGGTGATAAATTCCTTTAGCTTATTTTTGTCTGGGAAGCTCTTTATCTGTCCTTCTCTAAATAGCTTTGCTGGATAAATTATTCTTGGTTGTAGATCCTGGGTCTTCATCCTGTCGAATATTTTTGCCAAGCCCTTCTGCATAGTTTCTTTTGAGAAATCAGCTGCCAGTCTTATGGGTTTCCCTTATAAGTAATTATTTTTTTCTCTTGCTGCTTTTAATATTCTTTCTTTGTATTTAACCTTTGGCATTTTAATTATGATGTGTCTTGGTGTGGGCCTCTTTGGATCCCTGATTTTTGGAATTCTCTGAGCTTCCTGGTTTTATGTCCATTTCCTTCACCAGGTTAGGGAAGTTTTCCATCATTATTTCTTCAAACAGCTGTTCAACATCTTGATTTTCTTCAGTTATGCCGATCAGACGATATTTGGACCCTTAATAGTGTCCCATATGCTCCTTAAATTATTTTTATAGTCTTGGCATCTTATCTCTTGCCATTCTGATTGCATGTCCTTGGCTTTCCCGTCCTCTAGATAGGGCATTTGATCTTTTTCTTTATTCATTTTTGTTTATTCCATTTAATATACTTCTCATCTCAGATAATGTGTTCTTCACTTCTGGTTCCTTTTATAATTTCCATTTCCATTTTTTGTTATCTCTTTGTTGAAGTTCTCACTGAATTTATCTACACTTCCCAAAAGTTCATTGAGCATCTTTATAACCAGTGTTTTGAACTCTGCATCTGTTAGTTACTTGACTCCATATATCTGGATCTCGTTCTGTTCTCTCATATGGCTTCTGCTTCTTTGTCTTCCATTTTGGCTCCTTTCCTGTCTGTTTCTATGTACTAAGCAAAGCTCCTAAGTCTCCCAGTCTTATTAGTGTGGATTTGTGAGTAGGTGTCCAGTGGCACCCTGAGAGGGGTTCAGCTGCAGGCCAAACTTAGCCCATGCTCTACCCCTCTGCGGCCACCTTTAAGATTCAGCAAATAATCCAGATGCTATATTTATAGTTGCCTCAAAAGGCCACACCAGAAACCAAGGCCAGCTGCTTCCAGTGTGAGTCTAGGCGCTGCTCAGCAAGGAGCACCTGACTCACTGAGGATACACCTGGATGTGGCTTGGGTGGAGCTGCGAGTTGAGGGAGGTGGGGTTTCAGGGAATCCTCTGGGTGGAGCGACCTCTGTTATCCGGTTTGATGACATCGCTGCTATGGTAGCCCTGTGTCCGCACAATGGTAGTGGGGAGGGCTCAACAGGGAACAATGGATACTGCTGGCATTTCTATACAGAGCGAATCTCTCCGTGGCCCTCACTCCAACAGTGTTCCCTGTAAGTCTCTGGTGCCCTCTGCGTACAGCTGAATGAGCACTGGTGCTCAGAGCGAAAGCGGGTCCGTCACCACAAAAATCCTCTCACGTAAGTGGCCCCTTTAAGCGGCTTCTGCAGCTGCTGCTGCCACAGCCTTCATCTCGCCCAGCCGCTGGACACCGGGCAGCCCCGCATCCTCACCCCATCTTTCCTTCTACCATTGCAGGCTGCTTTCTTGGATCTCTCCCTAGGTATATGGCTTGTTCATTTGGATCCCAGGAGATTTTTCCTTGCTGCTGCTCCTTGTTTCCATCTCAACTTTGATTTGGTTGCCAGAGGGATGAACAGAGAGCCTCTATCATCTATGCCATTTTTTTTCCCTCCTTATACCCCCCAAAATATTTTGAATTTTTTAAAAAAAATTGAACTAGTATCTGACAGTCTTAAAAATCAATTAACATTGAGTACATTGTACAAAAATAATCTAAGATGATCACAGAGATGAATTTTGTAATTCAATTTGTGAAATATGTCTTTTCCACATAATAAACAGAAAGAGACATCTGAAAATGGCCCCTGTTCACCTCAGAATATACACTAACTGTGTAAACGGATAAAACTACACGTTCCAATCAGCAAATATTTTACTTGTGCTTTCAGCTGAAATACCAGGAAGCATCTTAAAAAGTCTGGATTTAAAGAATTATATGGAGAACTTTAAGCTCATCTAATAATGTATCTGCAACTCATAGAAAGACACTTCAGCTCCATAAGACTTTTATTTTGTAAGCAACCAGCTAACAGTGTGGCTCCCTACATTACTGTACTTATTCTGACCAAACTGTGCGATGTCTCTGTAATTTTCCAAGTAATCTGATCTTTTCCACTTCTTGTGGGTTTTATATTGCCTTTTGTGCCTTTACACATTTCCACGTTTAATCATCTCAGCACTTTGCTACCATTATTGTGTTCCCTATGCACTGCTCTAGTCAATTCTTATGTCCACTGTATGGTTTCCTTAAAGGAAACCAGCTTCCTTTTACCACTCTGCATTCTTAGATGTTCTTCCAATCAAGGCTAATCACTTAAAGAGGAATCTAAGCCTACAGTAATTATTTTAAAAATATTGATTTATGACAAATCTTTACAAATGAATGTGTTATAAATAAGCTTTAAAAATAAGAAGGCTGCTAAGAAATAAATAAACCTAAACTATCTAAGTACCAGCCACCAACTTCTCCTGTTAAGAACCTTCCTGAGAGTTGATGATACGAAACAGTTCACAAGTCATTTTGGAAGTCAAAGATCAGCAGAATGTAATCAGAAAGGAGAAAGTCATTTAATAAATACTCACTCCATTCGAATTACATATAGTGCCATTACAATGAGCTAAAAATATGTTCACCTTAATATATATTTCATGAAATGGCCCACTCCTGAGTTAATTTATGGGGGAAAAAAACTTTAAAAACTAAATATTTTGATTATTTGTAACATGAAAGAGTCAGAACAGGTGAAAATGGAGAGAACTGTTAACCTGGATTATCTGATTATCATTATCATCAATAATACTATTAACAGAATACCTACTATGCATCAGACCCTAGAAACAAAGTAGAGAAGTGTTTTTGTTCTATCAGTGAGTATGTATAAAAGTGAGTGTTGTGAGCGTTTATGTATTCTTTCCTTTAAAGTAGTTTAAGGCATGGTCTGTGTCTTGAGGGCTCACAGTTTAGTTGGGGAGACAGTACAATGCCATAAAAAGATTTAACAAGAAAACCATACAAGTGTTAAATAAATGTCACAGTCTATAATTGCAGTAGGGTTACACAATTGTGATCACTAAGCATTTGGGGGGAGAAATGGGTGGAGGTAACACGAGAGCTGGGCTTCTCTTGGAAAGAGGACCACTAGAATAATAAGAGCAAGGATGCTGCTGTTCACTGTCAATGGTGCCACGCGTGGCTGCCACAGCAGCGCTGGGTGGTGGGGTGGGGGCATTCCAGTCGGCTTGCTGCTGCTGCTGCTGCTGCTTCTGCTACTGGTCCCAAAAGGGCTCACTGCCACTGCCAGACAATGAACAGAGTGGACAGCTGCCCTGGAATGGTTCAGAATGGCTGCAGCCAGCAGACAGAAACGGGAATATGGGCGGAGCGTACGTTTAGGACAAAGGCTTGGGTCTCCTCTCAGACAGGCCTGAGAAGAAAATGAGAAAAATACGGGAAAGGAGGAGAAAAGTCCAAGAGCATCCCTGTCTTCTGGCCACAGCCCCAAATAACTTGGATAAATTAAGGGGAACAAACTGATTGAATTGCTGCTATTTGCCAAAAAGTCACTTAACACAAGGACAAAAGAATACTAACATGCTTCTTACTTCTATTGTAAGTTTACCTAAACCAAAGAAATGCGAGTTAACAGTTGGGTCTTAGATACTGCAGTAAAATATTTCATAGTTAATCATCAGACTGTCCAGTTTCTACCTAATTTCACCAGCATGCTTTCATCGGACCCAAGTGCCCTGCTTGTGGTTTAAAACAGAGGCCTATATATTAACCAGACTGGTCAGACAGTGTTAACTCAGTTTGAAGAGAGCAGAGAAATAAATGAATACGCTAATTTAGCCCTCTGTCTTCATTCACATTCTAAAGAAAAGAATGCAGTGAAGACTTTTGTTTGGGGAGGTAATACAGAGAATACCCTGGCTTGCCCTTTTAGCAAACCTTCTGAAAAAGTAAAAATGACCCATAATTCAGCCTCCCTGGGCCTCAAGTTTAGGCAATAATTTAAATAGTTCCTAATTAAACGCCTTGCACTGTAAAGGTCTTGCCCTACTATAAGCACTTCCCCATAGAAAAAAACTGAGCCAGGAGTGCCGACAGAAGGGATTGCTGGTGAGCCTTGTTGCCTATGCTGAGGAAAGGGAAGGATGCGGGGCTGTTCCTCAGGTGGCTGGGTAAATGTAATGGCTGTCATCTGAAACACTGATAACACTGGCAGTTCAATTTCTCTGTATTTCTATAAGGACCTTCTAATTATTCTATTATTAACGGCATATCTCGAATTATATGGCATTACCCTTTGTTGTATATTTTTCATGTTAAATGATCAATTATAAACATTTCTTCATATAATATTTTATTTAAATCCTAAAGCGAGGAGAATAACCAGCAATTCTGCATATATGGTTTTTACAGTTTAATAATATATTAAATCCAAAGAAAATTACATTGAACTCTGCTCATTACAAAACACATTTAAAATTAAATTACATTTAACACACAAAAATGCATATTTTAATATTCCTCTTCTTCTCTAAAGCGCAATTTTGATAGTATCTGGGGCAAAAAATAAGACAGTGCAGTCCTTGAAGGGTTTGTAATTTGATCATGAGAAAGACAAAAGCAGATAATTTCAACAAAGCATCGTAAATATACTGTAGTTATTAAGAACATGAGTTTGGAGTAAGAAAGACCTGGTTTAAATCCCAGACCCTCTATTTACTGGTTGTGTGATCTTAGCTAAATTATTTAAAACCTCCGAGCTTTACTGTCTGTATCTAAACAAAGGGGATAGCACCACCAACCCTTAATGATCGTTGTGAGGCATGAATGAGGTAACATGTTTAAAGTGTTTTCAACACAACGCCTGGCACATGGTCTGTGCTCAGTACACAGCGGTTATTACTACGATCACCGCTGATGCTTGTATAGACTTATTCACAGGTGTGTTATGGGAGCCCAGAAAAAGAGGTAATGGCTCAGCCTTGGGTTCAGGGAAGGTTTCCTGGGGATGAAAGCTGAGTTGTGTCTCAAGAAATAGGTAAGAATTAGTCAGATGAAGGAAGGTAGGAAGGGTGTTCCATGCCTAGAAAATAGCAGAGTGTATGCAGGGCACCGCAATTTTTTGCAATGCAGTATTTGCCAGCAGGTATCGTGCAAGAATAGTTATCACTCAGTTTCCCCTTTCCTTGGCATCTGACAGCAGAGCTGCTTCTCCCCAACAAAGTTTACCACCATCTATCCTCTCCAGAAACACCCTACCCTGAGAGCTGTGTTGCTTTGTCTTTTAAGGATAATTCAGGCCTACAAAGAAGGTAGATTGGGCCTATCCAGAACCCTACCAGAACCGGCTCTTTCCCCTTGCCTGTGTGACATGAGAATGGGGTAGATTGCAGAGACAGTAGCTCTGAGTGGCTAAGATTTTGGGCTTTGCAGTCCAAATCGTGGCTTCATTACTGTGTCATTTTGGGAAAGTTGTTTCACCTTTGCATGCTTCAGTTTTTTCAGCTGTTAAATGGAGATGATAAATCTCTGTTGTGTGAGGACTCAGTGAGTTAATGTATGTAAGAAAATTAGAACAGGGCCTGGTTGCTAATAAATATTAGCTATTATATCCTGACAAAATTAAAACTTCTATGCCAAGACATTCTTGATAAAGTAGCGAGAGTGCATTAGTTAAAAATGTGGTCACTGTGGAGGGCAGAAGGAAGAAGGGAAAATAAAGAGCAAAATATATATAAATATATATATTTACTGAGTACCTACTAGGTGCCAAAAGTACTGCATTATTTCATGTTTCTTCAAATGATCCTTATAGCAGCTGTGCTAGGTAGGTGGTATTGCCTTTAATTTTATATACGAGTACATTGGGATTCAAAAAAGTCAGAAATTTGCCTAGACGAATGGACAGAACCACAATTCAAAACCATGGATAGGTGAGTACAGAGCCATGCTCTCTGAACAGCTACTTCTTTTCACCAGGATGGTGAAATTGGGCCTCCATTTTCTCAGCTTGAAAATTATGATATCAAACTTTACATGGCTAAGAAAAAACCCCGAGATTTGTCTAATTTTTCACATAGTACTCTAAGCTTACTCCAGGAATTACAATCATTTGTTCATGTTTGAATTTCATGTGCTATTCTGCGGACTTCATTTCATAAAAATCATGGACTGCAGTATATAAGCCAGGAGTACACTTCCTTTTCCAGAAGTTCAGAGTATATTACAATTACACAATGGGTAACAAAAATATTATTCTCTTAGGATTCTACTTCTGTGTTTTCAGATGTAAATTGACTAGGCTTACATTTGTTTTACAACATGAGTTTAGTCCCAATTCTAATCTTTAATTTACATTTTTTTCAAGCCTAAATATTGTGTAAGGTACTTTACAGATCTTTAATATCCTGTGATTCATATTTCATAGTAATTTGACTTCTTAGGTATTCTTTTTCCTACAAAAAACATTCATTTTATATAACAAAATGAGAATAAAGTTAGGTAAAAATAAAGTTAAATAAAACCATGGGAACGGTGAATAATATGACTGTCTAGCTATAAAGCATTAACTTCATGAGACGAACCAGAAATATAAACTACAGCTTTATGGATTTTTTATATACATTGAAGGAGCTTTTCATATTTGCACTTCTTTGCAAATGGAGATGCTCTTCTCTAGCATGGAGGAAAATATCTCTCTTGGTCTCTCTCTCTCTCACTTACCACACACTCACACTCACACACACACACACAACACTCACACACATCCACACATACACGCCCGGTGGTCTTGTCACATGTTGGCCCTATACTGATAAAAGAACACCAATCCTCAGGGGAAGCTTCAAATAGTCTAAGACAAGAAACTACAAAGGGAGGGGGAACAGCAATCCTCTATGGAGACATTTTATATACATAGATACTATTTTTTAACCTAAAATATATACAATTTTTTTTTAATTACAGTTTCCCATATAACCGTTAGTGTGTTCCAGTGATGCAAGCCATATTTATTAGAGGCAGCATGTCAAATAGGAGTTGACGATTACAGTCTCTATCAATACATATTATGCCAGACGTAATGAGCCAGCCACAAAGGGCTAGCCATCCAAAATAATCATGCCGCTTTCCAGAGAAATGTCGAAGAGGTTATGGTTTATTACACAGTGCTCATTAGATATACGGTGGCAGCATTAGCAATTTTTCCTTCATTTGTGTCTCATTTAAGGATCTGCCCCCACAAGCACAGTCAAATTAGTACACAAGGTTAAAACCATTATGCCTAGAAAAAAATTAAGTTGCATTTTATTTTACAGTAATGGTGGATCAAAGGTCCTTGGAATCTATTATTTGCAAAACCATTATCTAACACAGAATATTAACAAAAGGGAAAAAGAAAAGCAATGTCCTGCCAGCACGGCTTTGACAGGAACAAAGACAGGCTGTTTGAAATAAGCAAACACCACATTATTTAATTAAATACCCCTAAAAAAACCTGTTTTAAAAATAACACTAAGGTTGTGACATCCATCAACTGCCAAAAATCACAAAATTAAAGTTAACGATGAAGTGCCAACCTATGCTTTGAAATGCCTTGTTTACATCAACTTATTTTTGTAGAATATGGTTATAAATTTACTTACTGCTATACTTATTTTTTCACAAAAGTATAACCTAGTTTCTCATCTTTGTGGCAAACTCACATTTACTGATATTTAATAAATCGAAATTTTAGCTATAACTATTTTAACTAGAAAGATCTGGTCAAAAAGGCAGATCTTCGAGTAAGTTGGAAAAATTAATTAAAATAAATAATGCTAAATAATAGCTACTTATGGATTTTGTCAAATCATCAGATAACTGATTAATAGCATCAGAATTACTGACAGCGTAAACAGCTGTACCAAAGAGATCTTCTGAAGAGATTTCTAAAGCCTGATCAGTTGTTAATAAAATGTTAAAATTCATTATAGTTATAAAGGTATTTCAATATACTTTCCCCATATTTTATTAACAGACTGCAATTGTAGTGAATATACAAGGATCCTCGGCTTTCATCTAATGAACATTTATTGAGAGGCTGCCCCATGTTAAACCCTGTGATAGCTGAGAATGCATCAAAAGAGGAGAGGCAAACAAAACCATAGCTCTGTCCTCAAGAAGCTCATGGCCTCGGATTTAGATAGGAAACCAAAAGATTTCAATCCTAGGTAATAATTGCCATCATAGAAGTAAACCTAGGGTGCCAAGGCGGCCCAGAGGAAGAGGACCTAGATACATTGAGAATGAGGAGAGGTGGCGAACGAGGGGGCTGAAGTAGAATCGTTCACCTCAGATAATCAGAATATACAATTTTAAGGAATATCTTTTAAAATTGATCCAAATTAGAGGAAAGCATCTTGAAGTTGGAATGATAGACTTTATGGTCAATGAAATTTCAGAGTGGATAAATTTATTATCTATTTAATGTTAACTGTAAGTCTGACTGAATAACTTGTCATGGTCAAATTTTAAATTTCATTGGCCATTATAATTTATCTTTATCTCTGTAAATGAGATAAGGATCCTGTCACTTTCCCTTAAACTGATGAAAGTGTGAGCTATAATATGTCTAATATGTGTGTCTACTCTCAAAATACATACGAGATAATAAACTATATCAAAAGAATTACCTAGTGCCAGATACCTACACAAAAGTCTTTTTTTTTTCTTAATGACAATGCCATTATGTCCTATTACAGAACTATATATAACTATGATCTACGATACAGTGGATTCCTGAGTGGACTGTGGCATTATGATAGTAAAACTTCATTTCTTTTGAGAGTACAACAGAATTTCTCTTTTTGTGAATACTGTGATATTTCTAAAGTAGGTCCTATATATCTACACTGATTTAGTTTTTTATATGACTACTATTTCCCTTTCCTAAATAGTGTTTTAATTCAGTAGTACTTGACCTACCAATATTTTCATTTTTTAAATAAATAAGTATAGATTCCAAAGATTTTTAAAACTTACAACTATAACTGTGTATATGTTGTGTACATATAGCTTTTGTGCAAATGGCTGCAACATCATTTCTGGCTTTGAATTTTGCTTGGTTTAATCTTCTCTACCAGGAAAGCCAAAGCTAAAGAACATCAGAAGTCACAAAAGGTATAGAGCATCTGAGCCGATAATCATAACATGCTAAGGAGTCATCTTGTTGAACTACAGAAAGGAAAGAGGCATGGGGCCCCATACTGACCATTTATTGCTTTAAATTTATTTCATTACCATGTATAATTAGCGTGTATAATTTGTTCTAAGGAACAAAATAAGACTGAGACTGCTGAAGGCAGACACAGGGAAGCGCACGGGCGGCCCACTTCAGAAGGGGATCCCAGGGACCCGGGGGAGAAGCTGTTTTGTTGGTATGTCAGGGCTTTTGGTTACATCTTCAATTCCTATTCTATGGGTAAAAGTAAAAGCTTCTGATAAATAGTCATCATTTATAACAACAGAATGAGTGACCTTTTATTTTTTGAAAATGGCACTAAATCAGTAATTGTCTCCATTTCTGTAGCAAAAATATTTGAGCACTTACTGCTTGATGATACTGTCTAAATCAGCAGTTCTGTCTGGATTTGCCAGACCTTTAAGGATTCTTCACAGAAGTAAGTTATTTTCCCCTTTCCAAAATGTTAAAGGAAAAGAAACCCATTCATTCATGCCTGGATGGAGGTACATCTGTTGATAAAAATGTCATTTTCTTTAGTTTTGTAGTCATTAATCAGATGTGATAGTAATAATGGTTATCGCATGGTCACCAGCCGCTCGGACTGTCAGTTACAAGTATATCTAATAAGGTAATAGAAAATCAAGTAATCTTTATTTTACATTTAAAATGCGTTTGGTAAACACACCTTTTTTTACAGGAGGGTAGGAGAATAGCAAAGAGAACCCAAGGTGGTAAAGGAGCTGGGAGGTTATCATTACAAAGTCTGCACTGGCTAAGTTCCCTCCACTTTCCCTTGGCCACTCCCTTTCTTTAACTGAGGCATTCCAAGGGAGTCGCTGTCCTTGTCAACAACACATCTAACAGGAGGCCAGAAGAGGTCAGTGGAGAGCAGTGCCAGGCACACGGTCCTCTCACCCAGAGGGCCGGGCTCCAGTACATCTCAGGTCTCTACCCAAAAGAAGCCAAGAAGAGAATAAACCATTATACTCCTTTTTTAAAAAAAAAAAAAATTGACACAAAGCTGGCTTTAAGGCTGTTGCAATGTTAACTTAAAAAATAAAAAAAGATTTGAAGTAGAAAACAAAGAAATTCTCCTGTGTAGGTGTAAAATATGTTTTTATAGCAAATGTTTCTTGAAGAGGACAATGACAGTAAAAATATTAATGCCTTGATATTGACATACAACCCTATTTTCTCTAATAATCCATTATTTCTCAAAAAACATATGAGTTGCAGGTATACAATAATTCTCATTTAAATATACTCAATATTGATTATTTGTTTATGAGAAAAAAGTACTGATGAATAAGAACTGATTAAGCATTACAAAGTTCCCAGCTTCTAAATTAATTCTGCAATAGGAGAAAAGAAAAGTTAAACATGTTGTTTTGAATGTTTTAAATACTTACAGGGAAGTATAAACTCAATAGAAGCCCTCCTGTGTTTTTGTCTCTCTTAGGGACTTCCTTCACTGAAGGACCACCTATACGGTACAGCGCCTAAAAGAGTGCTTTAGCTAGCCTTCACAGAGGAGTTACTTTCTCAGCAAAATAAAGGTCATGGTCTGGGGCATATTTATCGAGTATAAACTTGCAGTAGTGTATCAGACACAGAAAGAATGTAAACTACAAAATATTATGTAGTTCCTGACTTTAGGGGCTTTATGAATCTAAAAGGGGAACCAATAAAATTTTTAAATGCTAAAGAAAGACCTAATATAGGTGGATACATGCAACAGATTGCGGTTACACTGCCTACACCTCTAATTGTTCTGGAGGAAGATTAACTTCCACCCAAAATGCTACAACAAAATTTGTGTAAGCTACCTTTGAAAATAATGCGTTGCCTAATAAGCACTGCAGGTGTGTCAGAAAGAAAAACAGGTTTTGCAAAATTGAAGCCAAAAATTGAATTAAACCCTAATAATTCAGCACTATCCCATTTAAATTCTCTGACAATTAGGATTTTTCATCTGTTTTTGTTTTACTAAAATTGCTCTGGCCTACCTACAAAGAGAGATAAAAGTAAATTCCTATGTTTTAAAGTTTGCATTGAATGATATAAAATTAAATTCAAAAATGCATTTTAAGTGCAAAGTATCCTTCCACTGTTGCCAGAAAACAACTAACAAAGGGGAGTGAAGTAATTTCACAGCCGTATTTTCTCACTCTCCTTCACTGAGAACACAGTCGTTCGCATGGCATAATAAGCTGTAAATTATAAGCATTTTTACATAGCCTGCTGCAAAGAAAAGTCTGCCAGGTTTTTACTATATTGGATAGTGTTCAAGTGATTAACTACATACAGCTTTGGAAATAAGGGGTGGAAACTTGTTTTGCTTCTCAGTTTGTTGGTTCTCCTTTGCACAGCCTCTAAAAATCCATTACATTATTATTTGCAATGAATATGTTAAATAATTATGGTAGGATAATAGAAGCTCCATATTACTACTGTAGGATGCGAATTACCCATGGACAGCAGCAAATCTTGTAGGAACATAATTATCCAAGTATTTCCTTGAAACAGTGTCTCCAATGAGTATGAATGTAATGGTTTTCAATACCAAAATTTGTAGCACTGAGCATTTCAGGACTAATGACAAATGAAATACACTTTATTCTTTATCTATAGGGGAAGCCCCATTAGACAGAACATTTGGGGTACAAGTCTATTTAAAAGAAATGGTTCCTGGATCAAAGAAATATAGAGCTATCTGTATTCCCCAAAGGATAAAGAATAAATTTGTGAAAGGAAATGTGCAGGAAAAGATATAGCCTGAAAATGTAAAAGTGTGTTTTTTTTTAATTATATAGAGCACTATCATGATCCATATTCAACCTAAGAACTAAGGGAAATTTTGTCTCAATAAATTAACAATAATTCATGGGGCACTCAGACCTACCACAGTGCTCGGGTTTTGGAGGTCAAAGAAAAAGTCTAAAACATGGTTTGTCTTCACTATACAATTCAATACCATGAAACATAAAGATTGTGCTCAGTGCTGAGGAAGTCAAGGTGAGTAAGAAAGTATATTTAGGGTACCCTCATCCAGAGTACCCTAATCTACAGTACGGTCAAATCTCAACTCTGCCATTTAGCTGCACTACATGCTTAATTAAGTTGTTAAATCTCTCTGAGCTTGCTACTCCCATTTCTCAAAAAAGGTGATTTTTGTTAACCAATGTTATAAGGGTTAAATGAGTTAATATATATAAAGCACATGGAACAGTACCAGATATATAGAAAACTTGCTATGTGTTAGCTATAGTGATTATTTTTCCGTATTTCTCAGTCAGTTTTGCACATAGCAAGTGCTCAACAAATGTTTGTTGAATGAGTGAATTAGTCAACAAGTGATGAAAAAATCTAACAGAAGGATAAGAATTATACAAATTACTATGAGATAGACAAGAAGTGCCTCAAAGGCACATAATGTAATAAAAGGCTAAGTGGTGGGAGAGGTACTGGGTTGAAAGATGACTAAAGAAAGGCTCTGACCTCTAGAATGTATCATCTAGTGAAAAAACATATACAAAAATTATTAAATGTTCTAGAAATTCACAGAATATTTCCTCTAAGTTCTGGCTCTAATTGAGCCCTGGCTTTTCCTGGAGTACGAAACCCTGCATCTTTGTCAGTGGATATATTTCATCAACTACAAACCACAAACAGGATTGGAGAGGTGAGAACCAGTGTTCTCACTGTTTCCTCACCATCTTGAGAAAACCACTGTTTCTTTGAAGCAACTCTGCTTCTGCCATCACTCCTCTTCTCTGTCTCTCTGTATTCACTGAAGTCTTTGTCATTTTGCTCAGTTTTGTTTTCTCCTGGTTGACTTCAATCACATGAGCTGTCTACCCTGTAGGTTCTCAATCTACTCAATTCAACCTCTACTAAATTATTTCAACCCCGCACTCCAGAACAACTGGAACTTACCATTCAGAACTGTTCTACCTCTGAAATGTTCAATTCGAATATCCTACTTTCTATCTACAAACTCCTAACCTCTCAGCTCTCTCACAGCATTACTATATCTATGCCGATAATAAGAATCATCATGATCTCCTGTCCTTAATCACTATTTTCTCCTTAATTTTGGACTCCCTCAGCCTCACTTCCTTCCTGATTGAGCCTAAACAATTATATTAAGTCAACCATTCCTTTGCACATAGCCTTTTTTAGTGAGCAAAGAAAATCATACTTTTATCTTCTTGCCTTCTTACTCTAGGGCTGCTAGGAACTGTCGTTGCTGTGTTCAGGGATTTGTATTTAATCCTGTAGGGAACACAACACCACTGGAGAATTAAGGATATTTTACTCCACTTAAAAACTTTAAAACTTGAGCAGAAGAGGAGGGAATGAGAGAAACTTAATAATAGAGAATGGTGACTCAAGATGCCAGTAACAACAGAGAGAAGGATGCAAAGGTTAGAAATAACCAACCTGAGAATATACTCCGTCTTTGTTACCACCACCACTGAGCTACACAGTCCAGGAGTGCGAAGAAAAGTCCATGAGACTAGTGAGGAAGGCATTCTTCAGGCACTAAGCCCCCTTAATTGACAGTTCTCTACTGTCATCTTATGTGGGAGGTATTTAGGACTATTTGTCTTTAGTGAAACAAAGGGCTGTCAGTGGACAAGAGTGGACTATTGACCCAACAATGAATATGGTTATAGTTCTTAGAAGTTAAGTTCCAAAAACAGAGTTCTAGAAATGAAATTGTGTTAGAAGGCTACTAGATGCATAAATTGTTTACCTTGTCACTTGAGGTTGAAGAATATTTCTTATTAATATTTGTATTTCCCTCAATTCTTAGCCCTGTGCCTTGCAGAGGGGAGGTGGTTAGGATGCGATATATTGGGCCACATACTACTCAAACCTAGCTGGATATGTGCCCTGTTAGTTAGGCTCCCTGACTTAAAGCCCATTATTATCCCCATCTTAAACATGAGTAATTACACAGAGTGATTAAGCCTCTTGCTTAAGGTCACATAACCAGTCAGTTACAGATTTGAGACAAGAGCCCAGATCTCTGGCCCTTAACCCATGTCTCTATTACGCCACATTCTTTACCACTGGGAGGGCCTTGAGTTTGGGTTCAAAGGATCAGCACTAAGTCATGAAGCTATTAAGCAAACTTTGCCATTAAATATTTTAAGTGACTGCAAGTCTATTGCTGCATAGAACTAATATTTTACTACGACTGTCAAGAATTAAGCACTCTTTAAAATGCAGAATTAGACAGTAGATATTACCTTTGACTGTGGCTTCTAACCAGTCAACATATAGCCCTTCTTTAAGAAAAAGATTTAAACTTCTTCACCACTAACAAAACAATTATATAGCTTAGATTATTATTATTATTATTTTTGCTATGATGTAGTCAGGCAAGCTAATCTATAGCAAGATATTTATATACAATGAACTAACTCTTAGCTGAGTAATTAGGAGCCGAGCCCACCTACTTTTTGTGGTTAATTATACTTGTTTTTGTGAGGGGCTGTTCTTATTTTTGTTTTTCCAACAGCTTTGGTAATGACTTCTGATGTACAGTATGTTAAACATAAAGAGTCTTCCCCTTTCTAGTTCAACATATAATTGCTGCAATTGTTCATGCTGTGTAAGTTGAAAATAACAATAAAAAGTTAATGAAGAAAATAAGTACTGGTTGTAATAAATTAGTAATAGTATTAGATTTGTATCTAGAGTTTATTTTTATTGTTGTAAGTAGAATACGATCAATAGGCATACATAATCAAACTGCACACACTTCCATCGCTTGAGATCTCTCTGAAAAAGACCTGAGATATCTTTACCCTCAAAAGCCTACTCTAAATTCAATTATTCAGCATAATCATTTTAAATTACTGTCTATAAGCACTCCTCGTTTTCCAGGTTCTTGTAGTACAATAAGATACATTTCTTAAATAGGTTTCCATTTCTTTATAAATATGAGATATAACCTTTTAATTTTCAAGTTGATTTTAATTATATAAAGTAATATGAGTAGATTCTCTTTATTAAAAATATTGAAATATTACAAATAAAATCCCCTCTGACTATTCCCCTATACCTATCCCCAAACATTCCCCCTCCTTACCCCCAACCGCTGTTATTATCAGGTAGGTAAAGTTTCAGTTACTCTTTTCTAAAGCATTTGTTTACATGTCATCATTAAAAAAATATTATACGTTTGCTATATATTTCAATATTGTTTCACATTAATATAATTGACCCCCAAGTAAGTAATATAATCAACATGTTCCTACTTAAGACTCGTTTCTTAAGGGGCTTTTTGAGTTGGTCAATTCCCAAGGGAAATGCAGTTAATTTTGTTTGGCATTTTTAAGTACTAGACAAATTCTAATGTGTGGCATGAAGGTGAGAATTGATAGTCACAGCCTATTGTTACTATAATTAGAAATCATCAGAAGCTAATTAGTACATTAAAATGATAAATTATGAACTAAAATATCTGTACTGAAACCAAGACCAATTCCCTAAATTTACAGATTAAAAAAACACTTCCAAACTTGCTTCTTTCACAGCTTTTAATATTCTCCACCTCCCTTTTTAAATTAAGATTTCATATATGTTTCAAAAAATCCTACCACCACTTTTCTATAACAGCATACAAATTCTGACTCAGATCAGTAATTTTATTAAGATATTTTCTAGATTTAACTTATAACTATGTTTATAATGCTTTTTCTGTGATAGTTCTTGTAGCCCAACAATTACCTTAGCATGTATATCATTAATTAAACTTTAATCAATTAATTGAATTAATACACTGAGTTGAAAAAGAATTAGCACAGTTACCAAGAAATTGATTGTATCTATTTTAACATGGATGGTAAACCTAAGAAAGCCAGAGATATCATTTTGCTCCACTTCTGCTTTCTTTATTTAAAAAAAATCTATAGTTTATACATGTTCATAAAATATTTGATCTTGTCAAAGAGGGCAAAAGATAGAAGTTCAGGTCAGCTCAGAGACTCTAAAGCTCTAATAACAGGACTAGGCTAACTGCCTTCACATTCAGCAAGTTTTTACCAGTTTTAAGAAGTGTAAGTTAGTAAAACATGTATACAGTTAAAAATAATTCAGACCACTGAAGAGGACATAAAATGAACAGTTAAAATCTTTCATCCCTTTTACCCCCACCAGCTGTCCCCCCGAAGGTGACCACTATAAACAGCTCTTTGTGTCTCCTTTGGAGCATTTTTCCATGCATATAAAAATCTACTGCCCATCCATTCAAACCCAATGGGATCAAACTATACTGTTTCTGTATCTTGCTTTTTTTCACATGATTCTTTGAGATCATTCCAGATCAGCATATATAGAACACCCTAATTCTTTTAAACGACATTTGGTATTCCCTTACATCATTAACAACATTTACTGATCAGTCAAGGACTCTTTGATTATTTCTTAATTTTTTTTTTTTGGTGGTGTTGTTCTGTCAAACTATGCTACAAAGAGCGTTATTATACATACATCTTTCAGCATTTATATTAATACATCAGCATGCAATATTGCTAAATCAAAGGGTAGCTGGATTAAAATAAAATTTATAGCTATTACCAAATTACTCTCTAAGCAACTATACCAATTATCGTCCCTACTAACAAAGCATTCAAATATCTACTTCCTTGCACACTCACAAACACAGGGTAGCAAACTTTTTAACACTTGCTAATCTGATAGGGGAAAATTGATTTTGTTTTAATTTGCCCCTTATGATGAAATCCAGCCTTTCTCCCTTTTGTTTACTAATTCCCTAGGAGTCTTTTTCACTGAACAGCTTGTTCATATCTTCCACTCACGTTTGTTTTGCATTACCTTCTTCCTAATTTCTTCTTGATATTCTTTTAAGATCCTCAATTGATTGATTTACTAAAACTTTGCCCTGTGTCATGTATGCTGCAAATATTTTTGTAATTTTAGCAATTATCTTTGACTTTATAGGAATTTTATTCCATTAAAGAAGTATCTTTTATGTAGTCAAATGTGTTAATCTTCTTGTTTATAGGTTCAGCATTTTGGAAACTTTTAGGAAGGTCTTCCTTGCTTCAAGATTTAATAATAATAACTACATTTATGATGATGATGATGATGATGATGATGATGCCATGATCAAGTAGTCAATGGTTGCCATCTGTGTGCTAGGAACCCGCTCAATGCTAGGGTAATATGGGGAAAATAGATGACCTAAACTATGTTGAAATATAGCACATAGAACACACAGTCTTCTCTTATGAGCATTACAAATAAATACAAAAAAAAAAAAAAAAAGAAAAATGCTCATAATTTTATTCTTATTCATCATCTCACCTGCCACCAGAAGGAACACTGTCACTGTGCTGGTCCTCCAGTGGCAGCTCACTTTCCTCCCTCTGCAAATAGAGTCGAGGGCAACTCAAACTCAGAAGAGTCTAAAATCTATTAGTAAAATTCAGGCCCTATAGATACCAGAATGGAAGCTGTAGATAACAGAGGTGAATACATAAAATGTAGTAAAAGAAGAAATAAGTTAAAATATGGAAAAAAAGGTTAGGATTTTAAAAAATATATTACTAGATATTCTGCAATGTTATTTGTGCTGTTATTTTTGTTTCATTGTGATATTCCACTAAAACTTTTTCCCTTCTTTAAATGACACATTATATATTGCTTTACATAATAACTAGTGAAAAAAATTAAGACTGTTCCATGAAGAGTGCTGTAGAGTCAGATTATAGCTCATATCCTGAATTAGAGGTTGCAAAAGACATAATATGATACAGTCAGTCACTGTCAGACATAGTCCATGTTAAACTCTCTAAAAGGCACATATTGTAAAAACGTGTGATTCAAATATTTATTTTGGTCTAGAACACTTATGTTAACAGAAGTTTCAGTCATCCAAAGATTTAAATGGATACTATGTCCAAGACGCTGGTGAGATATAACGATGTATAAAGCTGGGAAATAGTGGTCTAACTGGATATTCAGGAAGAAAAGAAAATATGTTTGGCAAACTTGTTTCAATCTCTTCTACCAAAATTAACAAGAGGTGCTGAGAAATTTCAGGCAATGAAGGTAGTGAAAATACGTGGTCTGTTTATAACTGCTAGTTAGATGAGAACTGTGTCAATTCTTGCTATAACAACAGAAAGATGAACTATTAGTCAAAAATTTCACCTAAATTTCTTTAAACGTAATGTTACGTTATTCAAGTTACATTAGAGAAGTCTATACTTTGAAATTTTATGTTTTATAGATTGTAATGATCTATTTTTTTGTACACAAAATGAAAGTATCCTAGTATTAACAGCACAGGAAATTAAAACCTATTTTCTCAGGAGTGGTTAGAGATACTTTTAAATTAAATTTAGTAATTTTTTTGACTGATTATCTTTGTAACCAATTATTTTAAAATCAGGATTGGTGGAATAAACCTAATGCCCCATAGTCTTCTTGGCAAAAGGCTATGGTAGATGTTTATAGTGCATTTTTATAAATGGCTCTCTTACCTGTTTTTCAAAATGTAGTTATTACATCTTAGCCTAAATTTTGCCTCTCTTGGCCATGGAAGTTAACTAGACACATCCACAAATTCTACCCATCAGTTATAGCCTTAGGCCAAACAAAAGAGGTCACCTAACGCACTTTTGGTCCCTTAGGTAGTTTACTCAGGTTCCATTATCTGACATCAAAGTCAAGTTTATGAGAGAAAAACAGCAACAATGTAAATCCCAGTAGTTTGGAGGTGAATTAAAAAAGCTCCCAAGTCAGTACTTTCCTCAAATGTTAAATAATTCACTGTGACATTATAGATACAAGCCTCCAGCAAAAGTTACACTTGAACAATTAAGGAAGCAGGAGCCAAACAAACGACTTCAGGGATAGAAAAACAAATTAATGGTTTCTCATAGGACTATGCCAAATTACGTTTTCACATTTACAAGCGTGTGTAACACCCAAGCATCACCAGTGACGTATTGCATCAAGTTCAATTATAGAAAATAGCTTGGAACCAAGATTATTCATTTCCTAAATGTAATTATGGATTCTATATACTTGGCTATTTATATTATTTGGAAAATTTTTATATTCATAATGTACTCTTTTGCAAAGTTCTTTTACAACTGGCTAACAACAACCATCTACCAAATGTATTATGTTCCTGTGAAGAATCAGAAAGTGATGCAGCTGTGTCTTAGAGGCTAGGTAAGAAATTCAAAACACCAGGTCAATCACAGTGCACTGTGTGCCTTTAAATAAGAACACAGAAAAGGTACACACTTTAGAGTAAAACCAGGGTTTTAATCCCAACTCTATCACTTCCTACCTAGAGGATTTTAGATAAGACTTAATCTCAGTATCAGTTCATATTTCTGTAAAATGGAGATGATTCAGTTATGCCAACAAATATTTACTAAATATCTATTATGTGTCAAAGAGTGCTTTTCATGGGTTATTCCAAGATTAGAGATTATAAAACATAGCTGGTGTTCATTAGAAGTACGTATGGTTACCCAATTGCAAGAGCAGATGACCCAATAAAACAGGGTCAAAATCAGCAGACTGAAAACCAAGGGAGTTCCTAACAGGAAAGTGTTACATGGGATACAATGTGATGTGAGGTCCATTTGCTTTCCAGGGATTAACAGGTTATTGGTATTTTCATTATGGATGTTTACATGTTTTCTTTAGTTATTTCAATTAAACTCAATCAAGTGCTTTCTACAAAATTTATAAGGTGAAGTTTTGAGCTCAAATTCAAACAGGTTGGGGGAAGGGATGTAGATGTATTAAAGATTTGCAAAGTTGCTTTCAATTCAGAAGTTTTTCAAAGACATCCTTACAAGGAGACCTTTTTTTTTTTGTATATTAGTGTGATGGCTAGTCTAATCTACAAGTGAAATAAATTCTTTGAATCAGACTAGAAAATCAGAATGGAAACCAAAAAAACCCATGAAATTTGGAAGGAAGAGAACTACAGTTAGAGCCTCAACTTTCCTCATTTGCCAGTTGTGCCACTTTGAAAAAGTCTCAAGATTTCTGAATCTCTGTTTTCTCAGGAGTAGAATGAGTTTCATAACAACTCATATCTTCAGAAATACTGTAAGGCTCAAATGAAATAACTGTCATCAAAATTACCAGTAACCTACAAAGTACAAAACAAATATAAATTATATCAGAGGGAGTGGAAACTGAAAATGATCTCAAGATACATCTTCTAGTGAAGATGTTTGTATGAATAAATGGTAAAAGGTCTGCAAAAATTATCCTGGCTGGTCATTTGTAGCCACACAGTAATAATTTTGCTTGCTTGTTAATGAAGAAGGATCACTAGACTTCATAATTGGTAAGTAATAGTCATCACTAAGTATGATAGAAGAAAAAACATTTATGGATAAGGCCATTAAGAATAAAAGAAATCTAAAATGTGTATTGATTTTTAAAATAAATCAATTATATATTAACCATAAGTCAAAGTGTCTAGAAATGCCTCTTTTTGTGAGGAAAGTTTCCTACTCACCCATGTTTTTAGGGTAGTTTTAATTTTATGTGCCGAAGTCCACCTGCAGATTGTTATTTCTATGGAGGACTTAACATAGTGCCAAGTGTACTACTAAGATTAAATAAAGTTATTGCTGAAATGTTTTGCTAAAAAATATGCAGTGATTTAAAAAAAAATGAAAATTTGGAGATTGTTTCATATGCAACAAAAATGACTAATACATACTTATAAATTTATTTTTTAATCTAAATGTATGAGGTGTAAAAATTTCTTACTCTAGTGACCTTAGTAAAACCCTCTTCATCATAAAAATAAGCAAAATAAAAGATATAGTACTGAAGTAGATTACTTCTGCTAAAATGGTAATCGCATTGTTATTTTACAACCAGCTATCATTTTGAGTAGGTCTAAAAATCAAAAATCCTGGACTAGGTGACACAGAGATCTCTACAGAGATGCCATGATACCACGATGGGGAGGAATGGTAGTGATGAATAGAAATCTTTAAACATGCAAGTGTTAACACAAATGTATGGATAAATTTACCAGAGAGATGCATAGAGCAGCCAACTCTCAGATTTGTTAAGAACAATAAAAATCCACATTTTTAAACCTTACAAAATATTTTAATCCATCTTTGAATCAGAGAATGACAAAGAACAAAACAGTGATTTCTACTGCCACTGCTTGGTAAAAGAAAACACAATTTAGAGAGCAATGTCAAAAGAGTAATTTCTTACCATGAATAGATTCCACTGACCATGTCATAGTTCTGACATGAATCATTCACGCTGCTGGGCCCAGCTGCTTTAGAAATAAGTAGCACCACCAAGCCCCTCAACTGGAGGTTATTCCGGCTGTCTTGAACAAACCCCCTGCCAACAAGTAAGGAAAGAAGAAGATTAATACACCCTCATAAGGTCAGATCAAGTTAGCAAATTGCTGCAAATATGCCCACCTTTCCAAAATTGGACAATGGAACTTGTTGAAAAGAAACAGGATTCAGGGAAGAAAGAGTTACTAGGAGGAAGCAATGAATTCAGAAAACAACTAGAGAAACCCAAAGCTAGTTTTAAAAGTGACAGTCTCAGATCATGAGGCTTGATGATCTAGCTTCCTCCTCTTTCTTCCCACTGTCTATACCCTACCTTGCAGTATTAACCATTTGCTCTGATAACAAAAGGAATCCATAGTTTTAAATTGCTTTTGGTAGCTGAGAGCAACTGAAATACAAACCATATGGCTTCGATGAAGAGATTATTTGGTGATGGTATTAAGGGGGAGTGATACAAAATGATTTCTGTCTTCACAGGTAGAGAAGAAGCTGAAAGAATAAAAGGTTTAAACTTAATCCAAATGACAATGTATTTGAGAAGTAAAATGGAAATGAATGTAGTGAGCAAATATCTTGCCTTTTCCTATTATTTATGCAAAGCATTATCTTTCTGGACAACAATAAGGCTTTAACTTAGAATGTCATATTTTTTGCTTATGAGGATTGAAATTTTATAATTTTTACAATAACTAAGGCCAGGAGTACTTTCCAGGAATACATTGATTTTTTTCTTAAAGATTGCAAATATTTGTCATATAAAAACTAAATGGCATCATTAAAAAAAGAAAGAAAATTGTGGGCAATATATTGTAATAAATATTTAGAACAATGTTCATGAGCACTAATCAAATAGATTATATTATAGAACACATAAATAATACACAAATATAATTCTTGAATGTGGTGGAAAACATTAAAATGTTGTATTATAATACTTCATTGAATTAATAAGACTTCTTTGGTGAGTTTTGAACAAAGAATCAATAGAAGTTAATTAAGTTAACTAATCCAAAATTAATGAGTTAGTCCATTAGTTAAGAAAAAAATCTTCACTCCTCATTCATGCCTCTAACAGAAATTTTAAAAGGGTCCCTTCTTACCCTTTCATTAGTTTCAAAATAAGAGAGGTCTTTAAGCTCTCTACAAAGTAAAAGTTATAGCTCTTTCTCTAATTCTATTTTCTTCTCAGTCTAGTAAGTGATCTTCAGCAAGTTAAAAGGGTTAATGATTTTTAAAAAGAAGTTCTAACTTCCTAGAAAAGTCAGTTAAATTAAGTAATTAATGCTACGTCACAGTAGAAACAAATAATCATCAGAAATGTCCAACGTTTTTTATTATTATGTAACAATCTACTTAAATCCTATAGACCCGTAAACTGCAGGGAGGCTGGGAAGTATTTTATTTTAAAAGAAGAAAATGTAAAATGGGAGCGCTTTCTAAATTTTTTGCTTTAAACTTCAAATTTCAACATAGGTGGTTAGATCTTTATTTATGTATTACCTTATTACCTCAGATGAATCTTTGTTTTTTTTCATTCTTGTAATATAATTTTAAAGAGAAGATCTGAATAGGTTCTTAATTCAAGAAAGGGAAAAGAGGAAGGTGGCTGTGTGTGTGTGTGTGTGTGTGTGTGTGTGTGTGTGTGTGTGTGTGTTGGGGGTTGAGTTTGGTTAGGGATGAAGGATATGATGACACAGTAAGAAATCTAAGAGGCTATCCTTGAGACAAGCCTGACCAAGTTCGGCTAATGAAACAGCCCTGGCAACATTTCTGACAACACTTTCTTCAAGATCTTTCAAAAGGGACACACATATATACTAATAGTAACAACAACAATAACAGCAGCAGCGGCAGCAGCAAGAAACACTTATATAGTACTTTATATATGCCAGGAACTGTTCTAAGCATTTTACTACATATTAACTAAATTAATTCCAAACAGCTCTAAGAAGAAGGTACCAAAATTATCCTGGTTTTACAGATGAAGAGAATGAGGCACACTGAGATCAAGCAACTTGCCCAACGTATCAGAGCTAGTAAGCATTAGAGCCTTAATAGAGGCAGGATTTGAACCCCAGCCAACTGGCTCTAAAGTCTACATACACTGTTAACTAGCATTCTCTACTGGCTCTCCATCTGCTTTATCTCATGTACAAAGCTTTCGTGAAGTCAAACTAGAACAGTGCTGCTCTAGAACCAGATTTGAAAATCCTAACATTCTCTAATTGTATACCTCAAATTGTCACCTTTTCTATAAAATGAGATTAATAATGTCCACTTTCCATAGTCATTGTAGGAAAGAGACAACATAGGTAAAGTATATAACACTGTGGAAGCACAAGGTAGTTGATCAAGTGATCAGAAACTTACATTCTCTTTCCTTATTACTTTTTTGCCATCTATTTATTTCTCAACTCCTATTTTCTCTTTCATCTACTTTGTTTCTCCTTAGATCTCTCAAAGTCTTTCCTACTGTACTAGCACATGTAATTTCCTATAAATATTGTTCACTTTTCTACCTCCAAAAATAACAAAAGTTAAGGAATTCTTCATCTCCTCTCCCCCTCCTTAACATCATATATCATTAAAAAATGTGCCACTTTCAGAACGCATTAGTGAAAAGGCCAGAAAAAGAAACTATAGTGGACTGGTTAACAGAAATCAAGAGAGCAGTCAGAAAAGCACACCTTCTAACCATTAATTTTCACTTAAGACAAGTAGTTAACAACATGGAGAATAGATTAACAGCTTGAGTAAATTATATAACCATTTACAAAACACTACTTCTTTAAATTCACTCCGTTAACATCCTTTAAAAAAAGTACTAAGATAACCTGATAACATCCACAGTTCAAAAATTAACTCACACCCAAAAAAGAACAAGAAATTTTGCTCTGAGCATAAAAAACCCCAGGGTTCTAAATTTACAGAGATACTATGTTTTATATACTCCAGGTCACACTTCACCTGGAACACTATGACTTATTCTCAGTGTCTCTTAAGGAGGCACTGACAAGCTAGAGCATATGCAAAAGATGAAATCATATATTGCCACATGCTTGTCTGAAAAAAAACAAACATGGATGCGAGCTTGGAGAATGTTGAAGTTGGTGATCTCAAATTTACTCAGTCAAAAATATAGTGAATGCTTACTATGTGTCAGGCACAGTGCCAAACAGAGGAGGACATGATGATGAGCCCTGGTGAGCTGCTCTCCTTTTATGTGAAAAATGCACTCTGGATTAAAAAATCATAATAAAATGTGGCATGAGCTACTTTAGGAGATGAACAAGGGCTGTGAGAACACAGAGAAGGGTAACTAACATAACTGGAAATAACGAGCTGTGAAAGAGACCTCCTTGAGACCTAAAGGATGAAGAAGAAATGGCCAGGGTAGCTGAAGCGGGCAGGGGACATAAAACAAAAAAGTGTTCCAAAGAAGACACAGCCTATGTAAAGGTTTGCAGGAGAAGGAGGAGGACACAGCTATTTCCAGAATTAATACAGCAGGAACACAGTATGTGAACGGAAGAGTTGGAAGAAGTAAAGCTAAAGGAGTCCACGATGGTTATCTATTAATTTGAAAAGGTCCATATGGATAGCTGACAGACCCAGTGGGTATCTCTTTAGAGACTGACACTCATGGATAGAGAAAATAGCAGGCTAATTTTGGCTTAACATGAAGAAACTAAAAAACAGAGTAGCCTCTGTTGATGCTGAGTCCCTTGTTAATAGAGATGTTCAAGAAGCTTCAGAGCCTCTGACAACACATTAGAGAGAGCCTAGACTATTTGATATCAGAGTTTTTTTTTATTACTCTATCATTTGTTATGATCTCACTTGACTACATTTAATTATCTAATATTCTATTATATATAATAGGTATAAAAATTGGAATGATCCTTTATTGTCACCAAAATGGCATAAGTAAAGCAATTATTAGTATCTTGTAATCTTTATCACCAAAGTTCTACAGAACTGTTTTTTAACTATATAAACAATTTAAAGTTACACTCATTCATTCATTCAAGTAATACAGACTGCACACACCTATGCAAATGCAATGGCTGAGCAAAACTAGCACAAAGCTGTGGAGCTTAAAATCTAGAGGGGAAGACTGGTACTAACGAAAGAATCACAACTAAAAATAAAAATAAGTGGCAATAAATGTCACAAAGAAAAAAGAGAGTTGCTGTGAGGGTTTATAATTAGGAAACTAACCTAGCCAGTAAAGTCAGAGGTTCCCTCAGGAAGCGACAGACATAAAGGAGGGATGTGGGGAGGGAACAGGTAAGAGGGCATCCGCAGCACAAGAACGAGCACATGCAAGGCTGAGAGCGCTGTACAAAACGAGGCTAGAGGCAGACAGGGATAGGGTCACAAAGGTCAAACGGGCCACGATAAGAGGTCAACTCTTTATCCAAAGAACGATGAGAAGGCACTGCACTATTTTAATAAGCAGCTAGTGACATAATCAGATATTTTTCAAAAGTAAACCGAAAAGAAAAAAATACCCCTATCGTCAGTGGAAAACAACTTGGGTGGAAGGGGGAGGAGGAAAACAAGTGGGTATGAGGAGACCAGTTAGGAGGCTTTTGCAGTAATCAGTGAGAATGTGGGGTAGCTCAGTGGACAAAGTAGAGAAGAACTAAATCTAAAATAATATTTCAATTCAATTTGAATAGTTGTTGGATACTATGTAGTCCTGAAAAACTAGCTCGATCACTAATTTTAAATAATATCATCCTGAAAAATCTGTAAATTGCATTTTGGAGGGAAAACACTTGACTTCTCCAAATTCTCCTCTAGATCTATAATAGATGAACAGTAAACATAAATATTCTAACAGCTATACAATTTCATGGAAATAAGGATTGAATAAATAGGTGAAACTTTGTGCGATCCAATTTTTATACTCTTCTCACATTACAGTTTCTATGGCTAACTGCAGTTCTCATTATATCATCATATCTTCCCAGAACTATTAGTTAATTTATTTTCCTTAACTTAATCCAAAAATATTTCAAATCTTCAAATCACAGCTGTAGTATATTTCCATATATCCTCTCACATTCTATTTCTTAAACATATGTATTAAGCATAAGAAGTATACAAAGAAATAAGAGCTCTAATGAAAGACCTATAATAATAGGTTCAAAAAATGGTTACACTGAATAAAACAGGGAAAGATAGTAGAATAACAAAAGGCTATCAGTACACACAGGACAAAAGTCAACTGCTTCTTGTTAAAGGTGCCCCTCACAGTAGAGGTAGCATTCAGACAGTCTTAAAAGATGGTCGAATTTCCCTGAACAGGGAATGGAGGTAGGAGCGAGGTGGGGTTATTGGAATGGAAAGAAGGTATCTTAGGAGAAAGACACAGGCTGTGCAGGGATAAGAAAGTAGAAGAACAGGGAGCAGGTTCAGGAGCTGTGGGGTTATCTATTTGGACAATGTGTAAAGGTGAACAAGCCCAGAAAAACAAACCTAGAGAGTGAAGGGCCTTAAAAGTCAAGTTTATAATTAGGACTTTATTCTGCAGGCAATCTGAAGGCACGGATGGTTTGTCAGCAAGGGAGTCATGTGATTAGAGCTAAAGACTAAAAGTTACTCTGGGCCCAATACTGTTACTCTGACAGTGATATGTTGGGTACTGTGAAAAGAGAAGGAAGATGCATTAGGAAGAACTTCTTTCAATAGTCCAGGTGGGAGATAATGAGGGCTGGAATTAGGGTAGTGGCAGCAGGGATGGAAAAGAAAAGCTGAATGATGGCAATAGCACAGAGGCAGAACAGGATAGTCTGGCCAATTGACTGCATGAGGTAGACACTGAGAAGGCATCAGGAAGCAAAGGAAAGGTAAAGCTGAATTTAAGATTCGAACGTGTTTCCTGGAGGTGATGATGCTAGCGTTAGCAAGGATTGGAAAGAAGAAGGAGAGTTAATGGGAAATTAATGAGTTCAGTTTTGGACATGTTAACTTTGAATGCAAGAAGGACTTCCAGATGGAGATGCCCAGCAGGTACCTGGAAATGGCTGTGGGAATAGATTTGGGAAGCATCTTCATTAGAGGTGATGGCTGAAACAGTAGGAATTGATGGATGAGATTTTGAGGAGAGATAAAAGAGAAAAGAAGGAAAGGAAAGAGAAAAGAAATCTTGGAGAATTCCTGTACTTAGGGGACTGAGGAAGAATGAGTAACTATGAAGGAATACAGTATGATCACAGCAAATAAAAGGGGTCTCCACAGACACCCAGAAAGAAGTATGACCACACATGCTCGATGGAGGAGAGAACTTTAACAGTGCAGTGTACAGAAACTAGCGCCAGTAGCTGCCCCTCCATAGGCTTTTGTGGTCCTTATTATAAACCCCGAGTTTGACACCGAAAACACTGAATAATAAGAAATGTAACAACAATACAGACAACAACTACAACATACTACAGTGCCAGGCATGTGCTTTATTTCTCACAAAACCCATGCAAGGGAACTGGTAAATTTCTTTATAGATGACGAAAATTAGTGAGAAAGCTTAGAAAAATTAGTTACTAGTCACACTAGTCAAGTAGTAATGGAAGTGCCAAGATTTAGATATAATTTGAACTCCAAAGCCCAGGCTCACTATGCTTTCAGCTTTTCTATTTATTTGTTCACAGGTATTCACTCATAAGTCTGTGAGAACATTAAGGGTACTGAAGCTGAATCATCCTTGGATGCCTGGTACCCAACAGAGTAACGGACATAAAATAGAGCTCCCAAAAATAATAGGCAAGAGAATAAATAACTTTGAGATGCACAGCAGCACTCTCCATCTTATACATCTCACCCAAACAAACCTATTACACACCATTCCCAACTTTCCTTATCTCTCCTGTTGTCCATTTGCTACATTTGAGCATCCAGCTCTGAAGTCTTGAGTCCCTTTTTCTAAATTATAGTGAATTCTTTCAAAGGGACAGCCATGCAGGAGAAAAGCCCCAACAGGTTCTAAAAAGTATGCTGAGATGTATTTTACTGCTATGTTGAAAAGTTATTGTATAGATTAAAGGACCTACTCCATAAGTTTCAAATAGAGAAAACTCGATAATTGGAGTGTTTATGTGTTTCGTTTATTCATTTCTGATCAATCCACAGCTGCATCAGTGCCCATGAGAGAAGGCTGCCCTCACTTTGAGCAGAAAGCAGGGGCAGTTCTAGATGGAGAGTTGAGGTAAGATGGCAGAAATGGGGCATGAGAGGAAACTTTTTGAGATTTATGCTCAAGAGTTCAGAATTCTAACTTATGCCAGTGACCTAAACCACAATCTTTTGGTAAATTTATAATCAAATATTAAGGAAGCAATTTACCACTTTCAGGGGATCAACACTCTCCTCTAATCAGTTAAAATACCTCAAATAAAACCAAATGAGAATGAATAAGCACTGTCCAGACTCTCTCGAGGGGAAGAACCCCCTGCAATAACAATACCCCTAAAAGTATGGTGTTTCACTCTTTCATTACCCCCCTTTTAATATATCCAATTCCAATAAATCAATCCAGAAAATGTAAACATAAAAGATGGATGTCAAATCAAACATACATGAGGTGGGATTGATAATTTAAGATTCCTAATAATGCCTGTGACTGTAATCCCAAATTAAAATTTTTAAAAATTTAGATACAGATAACTGAAACAAAAGATTTGGCTACAATGTGCTCAGTTTTTCTCAAAGGACAATAGGAATATTCTGATCTTTTCTTTTTTTAATGTTGACTGCAACCTGCTAAACTGTGACCCACTAATGAGTTGTAACCTGTTTTTGAAAAACAATGTTTTAAGTCATGTGATACATTAAGTATGTGATAAATTAAGTCAAAAGAACTGGAAGTATAATGTAAAATTAATTATATAGGAATAAAATTATCACTATTTAAAAATAGAAAATCTGTCCATACACAAATTTAAATATTGCAATGAAGCATTAAATTTGTTTAATGACATGGGAAAATATTTGAAATGTTAAATGAGAGGACAGAAGAATATAAAACTATATTTAATACCATATTATCTCAATTATGTTCAATACATGTGTATGTATATGTGTATATAAACAAGGCCAAAGACGAAAATTAGAAATAAATACAACAAAACACTAACATTTTAAATCTGGGTTTCATTACATAGGTGCTCAATATACAAAGTGTTCTTGTATTTTTCTGTGTGTTTAAAATACTTTGTTTAAAAAATGAAAAGAAGCAAGATAGGAAGAAAATACTCCCAAATGGTAACAAGTGTTAATCAACAGAATTTTAGGCTAAGGTAATTTATTTTCTAAACTGTATAAGAACACAGATCTCTTCGTAAGTCTGCAGAAAAAAATACTGTATTATAAAAATAACAGAATTGTAAGAAGGCAGATGACTTACTATATTACAGTTATGTTTCTCACTTGAAAAAATTTAACCCACACTTAATGAACCCCAGAGTTTTATGTTGGGTGCCTTTTGGGTTCTCATGTTACACCTTTAATTCTATAAGATTTAGATACAAGGCCAAAGTTTAAATGGTATCAAAGAAGTGATGTTAAGAATATATATATAATTAGCAATTCAATGACAGTGATATTACTCAGTTGTAAAAGACAAAAATTAACACTCATAGAAATTGTTTTAAAGCACTCTAATTTGAGAGAGACTAAAAATAGTCTGCATGTCACAGATTTTTATATAAAATTAGCAGAAGAACTGGAGGTTAATATCCATTGACAAAATGACCTAAATTGAATTATTCCTGATATATCTATCCTGAGACTAAACTACCCTAGACCTGAAACAACTTTAGGGCCTGAGGTGACCAGCCTTTAGAATCTCCGAGCTGTGGCTGCCATTGACATGGCTGAGGGCCACATGCACATCCCACCTGAATTAAATCCCTGAGGGACAGCAGGCCAAGGAACTGCCTGCTCCAAGCCCTCCCAAAGCTGCAATTAGGTCTGATGGGCATGTGGCAAAAGGCAGGCACTGTAAAAAAAGGAGGAAGAGTAGAGAAAGTAGTATGGGGTAGGGCATAGGGGTTGTTGAACAAGAGGAAATCAAGCAGGAGCTTTTCAGTAATGGTTTACTGGACACAGCAGTTTAATGAAATACGATTAAAATTAAAAAAGAAGTATAAAATAATGTCATAATTGATTAAGTCTGCAGCAGGATGTCGGCTGGCCACCTTAGAATTGAACACACCACCAGAAAACAAAACAAAACCACAAAGATTTACCCACTCGAATGATAATTGAAGTTTTATTTTAAAATACTAAAGTAGTAAAATAGAGCCATTTTAAAAAGTAATATTTTGGTCATACTGAAAACTGTTAAAACAATCTCACAGAATAATTTTTACATACAGACCCCTTTTGTTCACATTAATAAAAAATCAATTTAGTGTTGAAGCAAAGGGGTAGAAAATCTGAGTGCTGGAGTACAGGCGTCATTACGCCACACAGACACAGGAGACTCACACCACCACTCGAGCGGGGACTATGGCTGAGAACTAAAGTGCTGTGAATTGCACCTCCCTCTACCACAGTCCTGTGCAGAGACAAGTCAGCCAGACTTGAATGAGTGCCCCCTTACTGCTCAGGGCTTTTCTCAACGTGCAGTTACAATCTGAACAGACAGCCACGAAATTCAAGAGAACTGCTCTCAGATTAATTTCTCTAATTCTATGGTTTCCCTTGGCTAGTACCTTGAGCACATTTTTATCAAAAACAATGTCTCCATGTAGTAATAAATATTTATTATTTCACGTATCAGTCTTATTAGCTAATGAAGGTGGTTCGATTGTGCAAAAATTTAACGTATTTGGATTAGAACAAGTTGGAAAAGACAAAAAGGTAGAAGGTGGTTCACTTAGCTTTTACATAACGTATTATTAAGAGGCTAAAACCAAATGTAAGAGACGCAGTGCAGATGGGAGAAGCCAGAAAAATAAGCAAGTTAGGAAAATATAATGAAGTACTTTGTAGACAAACAGATATTACTTCAAGGGCAAATTGGAACGGGGGAACAGCAAAGTGAAATACAGCATGGATTTTAGCAGGAGAAATGAGTTGAAAACAAACAAACAAACAAACAAATAGAAAAATGACCAAAACCTAAAACTACATTATTGCAAAATGATGGTTCAGAAATCAAAAATTTTAAGAAAACTCTCATTTATTTTTCCAAAATCAACACTGAAATCAGGGTACACAGGACTAATGCAGAGGGGAATTAGAAGTGACAGGTAGCGGAATACAAACTGCTTGTGTTACTCTTCCACAGAAAGAACTTCAACCAGAGAAAAGATCCCATGATCCTAAGTTCAAACCTGCCAGCTCTCATATTCACAAATATTGCTACCCAAATAACATAAAGCCCTTATTGGTATTTTAAATAGCCATTAACAGAGGTAGTAAAGGGAAAAGATTACTATGATAGTAGCATCTCTCAAATTATGTGTGTTGGAAAAACATGATTCGATTTTTTAAAAGTTTCATTTCCATGGTATTAATAGGATGGCACCAACTGAATGAAGAGAGAGACACTTGGAATAAATTACACACAGGCTATGCTAGGCAATTTAATTTTCAGAGAACAATAGTACTTGTTCTACTCCAGCAGGTCAAAAGGGACTGGGAAGAAATCTCTCATTTACCAATTGCCAGCAAGCTACCTGGAGGCTGACTGTCTCGTCCACCCTAGTATATCCCCAAGCCTTCATGGGTGCCAGCTCATTTAACCTGACAATCATACTGTGGGGTGGTAGTTTTCCTCATTTTATTAATGAGGATACTGAGGATCACAGGAATAGTTTATTTTCTCCATATCAATGATTATCACATATATACTACATATTTGCATTCATTTATTTTGGTTATTATTTATCTTCCTGGACTGGAATGTAAGCATGTTACAGCATATTCACTTGTCCACAGTTGTATCTCCAGTACTTAGAATAGTGTCTGGCACACACAAATATTCAATAAACACTTGTTGAATGAAATAAAAGGTAACCTGCCCCAAATTATATAGCCAATAAATGGAGTTCAATTCAGTGTCTGCCTCCAAAGTCCACCTAGATAATTCATCCAACCTAGATAATGATCACAGTAGCATTACAACACAAAGGCTAAAAAGGAATGATTGCGTAGAATCAGGGCTTAGAAAGTACCTTGTAGGTAAGAGGTGTGAATGAAATTTTAAAGTTCACTTCTCCCAAGCACCTCGGGGACTTCTGGTATACTGTGAGCTGCACAAGCAGTTGGCTGCAGCCATCTCCTTACAGGCAATTTCAGCAAGACTCCCTGGAAGCACAAACCAGAGGATTTGTGGTCCATTAAACACAGGGCCATGGGAAGTCTTGAATAGCCTATTCACACAGGGGCTGAGAAAAATCTGCATTGCAGTGAAAGTGCGGTCCAGGTCAAAAACCACAACTGAAAAACAACAACAAAAACCTTCAGACTGCAGGAGTAGCCAGAGTCTACCTGACAGCCAAGGAGTCTTACACTGCAATGAGGATCTTCACAGGCCCAGCTTGTGGAGTATGGCCCTGTGCCCTTCTGGTGGTCTGTGACAGAGGAGCCTCTAAGATAGTTTACAAAAATTATAGGGAAGTTCACTTTTAGGGAAGGAGGAGATCACATTTGTCATCATTCTTTACTGAAAACTTCGTGTCCTTCCCCTGAAATTGGACAGAATGTGAATTTCTTCATAGAAATAGCTGATTGAAGGTCTACTGAGTTAAAAGAAATAATTTATTTATATTGTATGTTTTTATTTCTTGGAACACATTAAAATGAGGCAAGAATTTTATGTTTGGAGACTCTTTGTTCCCATCCTAATAGCTGTATTTTGTCCTAATTCATACCAAAATAATTCACTTCTTAAAAGTAAAAGAGAGTAGAGGATAGTACTATAGCTATAAAGTGCTGGGAAATGTTGAAGATGCTGCAGCCATCAGGCTTTGCTTCATGAGAATCCCATTTCTTCCGCACAGTTTTCCTTCTTGAAAAGTTGGGGCATGGGCTGAAAATTATAGCTTTCATTTCGTTAAAAATAAGAAAAGTAATGAGATAAGTCATAGATTTTCCTCTCTCCCCAAATAAGGCAATTTATGGATATTTATTTGCCTATCCTTTTTACTGACTCTTTTTGGGGAAAGGGGATGGTCAATGAGAGTGGGAGGGTAGGGAGCAAGCGACTATTTTTATAGTACATACTGTGGGCTATGCAGTTTATATGTGCTCAATAACTCTATGAAGAAGGTACTATAGTTATCTCCACTTCACAGATGAGAAAGTTGAAGCTAACAGATAACTTAGTTTCTTGTCTAAGGTCAAAAGTAAGTAGGCAAGTCAGAATTCAGAACCAGGACTGTTTTATTCCAAAGCTGCTACCTTAAAAAATTTGTTGTTGTTTTGTTGTTGTTGTTATTGAAGTTCTTTGGTTCCCAGGGACCAATAATGTGGAGGCAAGGATATAACCCCAATGTGAAAAGGCAGATGGAACTTAGGAGCAAAACAAACAAACTAGGTTTTGTTTCTTGTTGGTACCAGGCTAAAGAGCCTTTAAACAATCACTGGATTATCAAGCCAAAATAAAAGTTACTGTTAGTAGTGTTTAAACTCTACAACAACCCAAATAAAAAAAAATTAATGTCTAACATTTATTTCAATGTGTTGACCTGTAGCACAATGTTTACTTTCTATTTCTAAACTGAAATGTTTCCATCAGTACAAAGCTTACTATATCACAACAAAGAATAAATAGTCCAAGGTTCTAAACATTGCTTATTAAGATACTACAGGCTCAATCTGGGCCACATTATTCCAGAAAAGTAAAAGTAATAAACTCAATGACAACTAACATCTATCGCATGCACTACTCTTAGCACTTTATATGTTATTTACTCACTTAAACCTCACACGAGGTTGTAAGGTACCATTTTTTATCCCAATTTTACAGAAGGAAAACTGAGTCACAAAGAAGTTAAGTAATAAGAGAGAGGGCCATAATAAGTGGTAGGACCATGAATCTCACCCAGGCATGGGGACTCAAGAGCATATTATTCAACAGCTAAAAAGTGCTCCATTACATATGTCAGCACTGGCAATCTTTACAATATATTCTGGTCCCCATTCAATCTAGTCTCAAAATGTAATATAAATAGCGTGCAAACTATTGCCTACATAAAAGTTATTAAAAATTATAGTTAAAATGCACAATTACTTAAGTATACCTAAAAGGTCGCATATTCTCACTCTTTCCCAAAAAGCTATTATTCTCTACAACTACATTCTTCCAAAATGTTGTTTAGTTAACTATAGTGAGATCCACTAATTTCCTACCAAATAGCATTAACAGAGCCATGTATTGATATACATTTCTGAAATAATCTTTCAGATGACAGAAAAACATTTCATATATTTGTGAGATTTTAGAGGAATGGGCTAATAAGCTAAGATGTTGTGGTAAAGAAACTTTGGTAAAGAAACTCATGAATCAAAGAAACCTGATTAACTTTATCAATTCTGAGGTCTGCTGAGTCCCATTTCACAACATCACAATTTTAAAAGATTGCTAAGAAATGTATTTTGTAATAAAGCAAACTTTCATAAGAAAATATAGCAAAATAGTCATTTTATTAAAAAATCAGTAAGTTGACAGTAACTATTAAGTTAGTATTGCTATTATGAGTTTATCTTTAAAAGATTCTTTCATTTTTATAAGAATGGGCCATGATTGATCATCTTCTATGTTTTCTATTTCACAGAAAAGATTCACACAGACTTAACTACATTAAATATTCCTATACAAGTCAATAATAGGGAAAATAAACAAACGATAACCTTAGTTTGACATTTATAGTTGAATATATTGTAATAATAAAGAAACTCAGTAGAAGATTCTAAAATTCTGTTATTAAAATTTTTCTTATGAATACGTAATTTAGTGCAACTTACATTAATTATCCCCCTTTGTTTCGTTATGCTGTAAAACAGTTTTTAAAACCCTCGATAAAGAGTACTATCATAATACATAATAAAGAAGGTTCTGCTTATGTTATCAGACCAATAACTGAACAAAACTGGAGAATACCTGGTATGAGAAATGATGGTGGAAAGAGGGAGACGGCAGGTGAAAAGCAGGAGGTAGTTTACAAACTATTTCTACCAGTAAAAAAAATAAAACTGCTGGTTCATCTAGAGCAGTGGTTCACAACTGGGGGATTTTAGGGCCCCAGGAGACTGGTAATGTCTAGAGGTAATTTCAGTTGTTAGAATTTGGGGCAACACTATTGGCATGTGGAGAGCAGGGACCAGGGTTGCTGCTGAACATCCTACAACACACCTAATAGTCTCCCAAACCAAGAACTATCAGCCTAACATGTCAGTCGTGCCAAGGTTGAGAAACCCTAATTTAGAGAATGTGCTGAATACAATACCTTACAGGATTACTTGAGGCCTAAATATAAACATTTAGCATGCAACATGCTAAGTATACTTCCTGGCACATACTATGTGTTCAATATGTATTAGTTATTAGTATTATTAGTATTACTACTGTTATGCATAGTCCATGATTTTGGCTTTAGTGAACAGATGGAACAGATGTAATCCTATTTTACCTGTTCCAGTGTAAAAATATTGATTAACTTTTAAGACATTGAAAGATTGTTTTTGAAGAATATAGCAAAAGCTTCTTGAGTGTCTATGTAGACACCAGGTATGTAAAAATACGTGGATGTATATATACTACCACTTAGGATTGGGAAAAATTAGTTCTAGATTTTCATGTACAATAAAAGCAACAGTAAAATATATATTTTACTTCTTTCTTCCCTAGGCAGGATTCCCAGGAATATTGATTGATTTTTACTCTTATTACAACAAAGTATTTTTTAGTAGCCACACTTTTTTAGTCAGAATCATTTTGTTTACAGTCAAGTACTTCCCTGCTGTAATTTTTCTCATATTAGCTAATATGACAGCAATAATTAAACGTGGTTAGCCACTGAAACTACATTTTAACTGCCTTTCCTCCCTAGATACCATGTTGTTATGTTTGTTATCTCTTCAAAATCCTTTTTATTGTTACACTAATAAAAAGTTTTCCTGAAAAGGCAAAGCCTTTACTTATGAAAAGATAGGTGGCACCCCTCAATAGGATACCATTAACATTTTCTCTGAACTTCTTGAAAATGCCAAGAGTCTCAAATTAAGAGGCCCTCTTTTTAATTCATGAAATCCTGAGGCAAAATATCAGACTAGAAATAATAAATGAATTTTACAGAGAAATGGCTTTTAGAAAAATCACTGGAAAATTTTAAATGCATTTTTCTATTCTTTTTCTCAGGAAAAAAGCTTATGATTTTAAAAGGTTGGAGAATTTAAGCAAACACTCAGTGGTTTTGGAAATGTAGTTTCCATGGCAACCAACATGGTCTTCTTTATATAGCATTATAAACAGATGGTAAAGAGTGGTCATGTTTGTTTCTTTGCCAGTATATCAATAAAACTGCTGTAACACTGTATTGAATACACTTGAACTATTTAATAAATTTATATATGCTAACCACAAAATCTAGTAATTTAAAATATATAATTAAGAAGTCTCTGTTTTTTTTTTTTCTTTTTAATAAACACATGAAGATCTTGAACAGTGAAATCACTATACTTTATAGAGTCAACAGTCTTCCTTGGCAAGACTTTGTACAAATGTTTTCTCAGCACTTGCCATGCAGGGCATATCACCACAAATATGAATCTGATCAGGAGAAATAATAGAATAAAATAATAAAAGTGGAACCATGTCTGTAAATACATTCCTTGGCTATTTTTCCTTAAAGAACAAATGATAAATTAAGAAGCATAGAGAGTTTCTTTACAATAAACGGTAGGTTGTAAAGCAAATGGCAAAAATTGTTGTTTAAAAATCAGATTCCATTCCATGTACACAGTAGTGGCTTTCAGAAGGGCAGGTGCTCTAAATTCCACTGGCTTAACTGTGGACTTGCTAGGTACTATTTGCTAGAAAAGTAAATTAAGCTGAGAAATTATAAATGTAATTAGTTTGGCAGTAAAGTTTGAACAGCCAGTTCCTGCATGTACTATCAACACATTGGAGGCAGCGCCCCAGCTTTCAGAAGGCAGTCAGAAGGGGCTGTCTATGAGGCCGTGGCTCCGCAGAGGGATTGGCAACCCTTACGAATAGGCCTACTTGGAGGCTTTGACATATTTTCCAAGCCAGGTGAGAAATGCTTACCTTTAAAAGAACTTGGGACAGTATTTACTATTTTTAATTATATAAATGGCCATTTTGACTACACTTAAAAAAAAAACAACATTCGGTAAATGGTACCTGTTCCTACATTCTCCCTCTTATGCAACTATCCCTAAATTTGCTGATTTTTATCTTTTATAAATTCTTTATATTCTTCTCACATCAAAGTAAGTTCACTGGAAGTGATATTTTTCATTGTGCAGACAATCCATGATGGGAATACAGAAAAAGGGCATGCATATTTATGAAAGGAGTGAATTTGGATGATGTAAAGTATGTCATGGTTTAATTGAAAAACAACACAAAAAAATTCAGTTAAAACATTTTAAGACTAGTAGTCTGTCCTAAATTTACATTTGACTAAAAACTAGGAAGATTTTTAAAGATTATATATCTTGGATGAGCTACAGTTACTCCACAGTCTACCGAAAAATGGTGCCATAAAACAATTTTGGGGAATTAATTAAATCTGGAAAACCTAGGAAAGCACCTCCTTTGTCATATGAGGCTGGAGAGTCTGCAATAAGGCACCAAGCTCATCCACCCCCAAAAATGCCTACTTCTAGCAGGTGATCACTACCGAGTGATCACATGACCAGAAGCCATTTTCAAAGGGTTTTCTGCTTGTCTTCTTCTATATCACTTGCAGTGTAGGAAACTAGCAACCGATAACCCTAGTTTAGCTTAACTTTTGAGTGGTTCTCAATCCTGAAGGCAAACAGAATCACATTAAGAGCTTTAATATAACATTACCCACATTCCAGGATATGCCAATTGAGGCAGGATTACCAGGGGTGGGGTCCAGGCATGAGTATTTAAAAAATACTCCTGGGGTGAGATTCTAATAAGCAGCCAGTTAAAAAACACCAGAGAGACCGTGATTCACATTTATCTTTGCCCCTGATGAGAAAGAGATCTCACTCAAATCACCATCTTTTCAGGATACACAATTCAGTGTTAGATTTCCTTTTCATTACAGGGAGGCCTAAGACTGAAAAAAGGCATTGGTGAACTGAATTATTTGGTAGTAAATTTTATTGTAAAGAAGTTCAATCAACACAATACAAGACTGTAGTGTGAAAAAACTTTCTCTGTTAACTATTCCAGATAGTAATGTTTATCTCTTACAAAGATTATCATTATCAGGAAGGTGTGTGAATAGTAAATTTATTTTCACTCTATTTGGGAGGTACTCAATGTTTGAGCTGGTTACCAAAATAAATACTTCCTGGGTTCCCAATGCACTTACCAGATATTCTGAAGAACTGTCTTAAATGATCAGCAGGTAATTCTCACTTATTACTTCCCAGATATATTCTCTTTTCCATGAACGACCTTTAAACTATCACCAACAGTAGTGAAAATTCAGGTGTTTGGAGAAGGAAAAGCCACAGAGGTAAGGGCATCATTGTTTACCTTCTGTAGCACACATATAAAAATAATTTTTAAAAATCTGCTAATATATTGTCCTCTAAAGAGAGTAGAAACGAATGCCACAGATGACAAATGTTATTTTTAACAACACGTTCATCGCAAAATTCTACTGTGTAGAAAAATGCAAACGTCTAGTAGACTGTGATGACAATTTTTTATGTATGGTTTCCTTCTTTCAAATTATTTGCAAGACCAATGCTTTTTTGCTTGATATAAAATAGCAAATGGAAATAAAATTATTACAAACTCTCCAAATCGTCAGCAAAAGAGAATAGGGAGAAGAATGTACAGTTGAGGAATCTCAGAAGATGAGCCTTGATGGTTCGTGGGCCTTGGAATTCACTTGTACAGTTTTGTTTGTTTTCTTATATTTCCACGGGCTACTAAAATTCCCACAAGTCATTTATTCTTTCCCTGAGAAACTTTATTTGGCTATTTGTGTGTTTGGTGCTATTAACTCATCATAATTTTACATCAAATCCTCATAACATAATTGAGGTTTAATCATAAAAAGAATTCAAAACACACAAAACAGGAAAAAAATATCACCCTAATGCATTTGGGAAGAAACAACCTATTAAAGAGAATAAGTGTGTCTGGCAGAATTCTAGAAAGGACAGAAAACAAGAGGAAACAATATTTCTTAATGCTATTTAAATATGCACACAGGAGACAGGAAGATGTGCTAGGACAGAGAATCAACAGGATCTCCAGTCTCCCTGCACATCAAATAGGGCTTCATTAACAATAAAGGAACAGGTGTCTTGGGACCCACTTATACAGGCTATTAACTATTATAAGGCACTGCTTTCCAAATTTATTTTAGTACTGATTAAAAATAAATACAAATTTAAATTCTTTCTATTAACATGTGAAAGGAATGCTGAGCTTTCCAGAATCTAATTTAATACAAAAATATTTTTCTATGGTCCTGACCACAGAGGATACTAAAGTTCATAGATAATATTTCCTAAGTTCCAAAACAAAGACCTCCATATTAAACCTCATTTGAATGTAAAAAAAATGATGAATGGCCTTTTGTCTTGACCTAACAAGACCAAACAAGCTTTATTTACTAAAAACTAAATTTTTACTCTAACTTAAACACATAATAAAACAAACATGCAAAACCAAATTTTAAAAAGTGGAGGAAAGAATCACACACACCAACCTACTCTAAATTCAGTGCATTTCACTACACTGTATACTACTTATTTTGAAAAACATGAGTGGTGATAGTTATCTTCTGATAATTTTTACTGTCTCATCTATAAATATTGATTAGTAAATTAAATATTTGAGCATTTATCAGGACTCTACATCTTACTAAAAATATTTAGAATGTTAGAACTGGAACCACAGCACAGATAATCTATTTCGAAAGTTTTCTACAAAATGAGAAAATAAGGTACAATGAAGCTAAGTAATTTGCCTAAGGTAAACATAATAGCAATATTTGACCACATAAATTGTCAAAATACTATTATACTGATTTTATAGTATAATAGTACCTATCATCCAAAGATGTGAAAATTCAATGTATTAATTTTATTATTTCAAACCGTTATATTTATCTGCATCGAGTTTTCCAAAACAAAATCATTTTGTTTATTCCCTTATATATGTTCTGATATTGATATTATTTCCATTTATTCTAGAACTATCAAGTGATTACTGCTTTTTGTACCACTCTACAGAAATGGTGTAGCATGATATACATCCATAAATACCTAGTAAAAGCCACTGCAGAAATGAAGTAGTGAAAAATGAGATTGATGAGGAAGCCAAAGATAGAATCATGATTCTTAAAAATACAGTGATATTTTAATAAAAATAATCTGAGACATAAAGAACTAAAATGGTGGAGATGATAAAGGCTCTGTTCATCCCTCTGGCGACCAAATCAAAGTTGTGATGAAAACAAGGAGCAGCAACAAGGAAAAATCGCCTGGAATCTAGATGAACAAGCCATACAACTAGGGAGAAATCAAGAAAGCACCCTGCAACTGCAGAAGGTAGGACCAGGCAAGGTCATGTGGCTACCAGGTCTGAGTAGCTGAGTGAGACAGAGGCTGCGGCAGCAGCAGACGCCTCTTGAAGCTGCCGTGTCCCTGTCCGGTGACCGACCTGCTTGCTCTGAGCACCAGTGCCAATTAGGGTGCGCAGAGGGGGCACCAGGGACTTACAAGGAGACATTGTCAGAGTGAGGGCCAAATCGAGACCCGCTCTCTAAGAAGTGCTGGCAGTATATTGTTCTCAGTTGAGCCCTCCCCTCTTCCAGTGCACGGACACAGCACCGCCATTGCTATGAGATCATCAGACTAGGGAACAGAGGTCCCTCTGCCCAGAAGATTCCCTGCCACTCCACCTCCCCAACTCACGGCCCCACCCAAGCACATCTAGGTTTATCCTCAGCAAGTCAGTTGCTCCTTGCTGAGCGCCTAGACTCACACTGGAGGCAGCTGGCTTCGGTTTCTGGTGTGGCCTTTTGAGGCAACTATAAGCACAGCATCTGTGGATTGCTTGCTGAATCTTAACAGGTGGCCCTGGAGGGGCAGAGCCTTGACCTAATTTTGGCTGTTAGTTTGAGCCCCCTCTCAGGACTATACCACTAAAAACCTACTTCACAAATCCACACTAATAAAACCAGGAGACTTGGGAGCTTTGCTTAGTACATAGAAACAGACACAGAAAGGGAGCCAAAATGGAAAGACAAAGAAACAGAAACCATATGAGAGAACAGAACAGAGATCCAGATATAATGGAGTTAAGTAAACTAACAGATGCAGAGTTCAAAACACTGGTTATAAAGATGCTCAATGAACTTTTGGTTAAATTCAGTGAGAACTCAACAAAGAGATAAAAAAATGTAAAAATGGAAATGGAAATTATAAAAGGAAACCAGTCTGAAGTGAAGAACACATTATCTGAGATGAGAAGTATATTCAAAGGAATAAACAAAGTGAATAAAGAAAAGGAACAAATGCCCTATCTAGAGGATGAAAGCCAAGGACATGCAATCAGAATGGCAAGAGATAAGATGCCAAGACTATAAAAATAATTTAAGGAGCATATGGGACACTATTAAGGGTCCAAATATCCGTCTGATCGGCATAAGTGAAGAAAATCAAGATGTTGAACATGTTTGAAGAAATAATGATGGAAAACTTCCCTAACCTGGTGAAGGAAATGGACATAAAACCAGGAAGCTCAGAGAATTCCAAAAATCAGGGATCCAAAGAGGCCCACACCAAGACACATCATAATTAAAATGCCAAAGGTTAAATACAAAGAAAGAATATTAAAAGCAGCAAGAAAAAATAATATTATTTATAAGGAAACCCATAAGACTGGCAGCTGATTTCTCAAAAGAAACTATGCAGAAGGGCTTGACAAAAAATATTCGACAGGATGAAGACCCGGATCTACAACCAAGAACAATTTACAGCAAAGCTATCGTTCAGAGTTAAAGGACAGATAAAGAGCTTCTCAGACAAAAATAATCTAAAGGATTTATCACCACCAAGCCAGTATTACAGGAAATGTTGGAGGGACTTCTTTAAGAAGAAAAAACATGTATCAAAAACAGGAATAAAGAATGGTGATCAAAAATAGACTCCCAAATACAGTGGACAATTTGGTGATGAACAGAGGGGAGGGGAGTTTGGGGAGTTAGGAGAATGGGGTGAAGGGATAAAGAAGTACGAATTAGTAGGTGATAGATGGACATGGGGATGGGGAGCACGGCATAGGGAGTGCAATTAGAATGAATATGTTGGCTAGGTCGAGGGTCAGGAGAGGAAGGGAGCAATGGGGTGACCATTTACCAACTATATAGATGTCTAACCAATGTACTCTATACTTGAAACTAATTAAAATAAATTAAAAATAAAAATAAAATAATTTGATAAGATCAGGATCTCTCAACTTCAGCACTGTTGGCATTTTGAGCTGGATAATTCTTGTTATAAGAGGTTGAGTATTGCAGGCTATTTGGTGGATCCCTAACCTCTACCCACTAGATGCCAGTAGCATCCCTCAGTTGTAATAATCAAAAATGTCTCCTGGGTGGAGCAAAGTCATCCCTGGTTGAGAAACACTAGATAAGACATACTAATATACCTTACATTGCTTTTTAAGCTAATGATACATACTGAACATCACCTAGAAGCATAGCAAAGCTTTTAGTATTCTTTCAAAGAAAGCTTCAGTTCTAAGGCATCAAGCATGAGGGTATTAAGTAAAGGAATAAAATCACAAATTCAGTGTCAAGGTGTGGCTTGGGTTTTGATTCTATGGTTTTCTGCTACTGCCAAAAAGTCCAAAGAAATCTGAATAGGTCCAGATTCCTAATGAGAGATAAGCTAACTTTCATTACATTAAGGTTTCTCAAATTAGAAATGGTTCCACTCCCCACTCCAATAAATCCTTAGCACTTCCTTTCCTACTCTAAAAAATATAATAACCTGTTATTTACCTAATGCACAAATTTCAATCAAGTAGAATTACAGGCTGATGTCCACGAGCAAGCCATTTAGTTCATGTATAACCTATCCAATGGCCTAGGAGCACTGAAATAATGTGGTTTTATTCCCTGTATATTAATTTCATGGGAAAAAAATTGTGATAAAACTATTCTCAAGTTTCACATCTTCCAAAGATCTCAAAAATACTGAAGGTTTATTATACTGGAGATTTCTAAAATGTTAGGTCAGGAATCAAATAATGGAGGTGGTAAGCAAATGTTAGGTCTATATAATTATGAAGAGAAATAACTGACCTCCTCTGTCAAGTGCAGCTTCCTCTGTTGCTCTCTTCTCTAGCCTTCTCACCTGCAGAAGTATGAAACTGAACAACTGTTTGGTAATGGTGGCACCTCATTAAAAATCTGGGGCACAGGGCATATGAAGACCACTAAGAGAGAAAGATGGAAAAGAATGTTTCAGAATCACTAACCAAGCATGAGTTGGCTCAGGATCAAATTTTAAAATAATTAGGCCCATTGGAAGCAGAGTCCATGAGAAAGTCCTGCCATTTAGTGTCCCCTCTGCTTCTAGGAAGCTATAGTCTGTACATTAAAAGAAAAGTCTGAACAATTAATGAATTTGAAATCATAATCATCAAGAGGAGAGTGTTGCTATTTATATTATTATTAGGTGAGGTAACCCTTGGTTGCCTTCATAGATTACAAGGACTTTGTCAGCTTATAATTCCTTATTTTTGTATTTTTTTTTTATATCTACAGCACCTGGCCTTCTTAGGTGGTCTCCCATCCAAGTACTAACCAGGCTTGACCCTGCTTAGCTTCCGAGATCAGACGGGATTGGGCTTGTTCAGGGTGGCATGACCGTAGACACTTATTTTGTTTTGCCTTCACTTGAAAAGTTACCAAGTGGTCTCCCTTTTTCATGCTTAACAAACTTCTGTTTCTTCAATATTGTGAAAGAAGAAAGAGGTCTGTGTTTTTGCAGAGGGCTGCCTACAGGCTGAAATGTTCTGTTAACATTGTTTTGTTTGACTCTATCTATAGTGATTTCTCTAACATTAGAAATTTGGACATGATCTGCTAAATCTGAATTTACATAACTGGGCAGTATTTCCTTTAACAAAGAATAGCATTTTATGGTAAATGAAAACTTAATTTCAAATGTTAGATACAGAAAAATCTGATTTAGATAAAAGAATTTATTTTTAGTTGCAAAAAACAGCAATGCCAAACTATTTTGCATTTAATGCTACAATTTACATATATTACAATATTCATGACACATGATAAATACCCAAATCCTATTTGTAAAACTCTCACTGTGAAAAAATTAGAATTTTAACAAAATGGTGCTTCACATTTTAATACTTTTTGTTTAAAAAATAAACACACCAGTTTGACAAATGATATTAAACCTATTACAAATAACTTCTGATTCCTCTGCTATTTCTTGAGTAATTCTAAATGTCAAAGGTAAACATCATATATATGAATAAATTTCTAAATTTATAAAAAAATAAATGAGCACCCTGCATTTTAAGTACATATTGTGGACATTTCACACAGGTACAGAATTAATTTACCCAAGGAATCTTTAGTTATAACAGGCAACATGCTGCACAAACTAAAGAGGAAAGAGCTCTAAAATAATGCTCTCTGCCCCATTTCACTTACAAATTTGTGCCTCATGGAAATGTTTTAGGGTTGACATTTTCTACTTGATCCTACAAATGTCTTTGCTCTATTTTTCACTTGAGTAACAAAATCTACATTTCTACGCAACAGAGGTTAATCCCTCCTCCCAAAGACTAAGTAATAAAATATTGTTTATAAATAATATCAACATAAAATGTAGGATCACACATATAACACAATCAATTACTAGGGCTTTAAGATATATAAAGACTTTTGACTGAATCAGAATTGAATGAGATGTTTGACAAATCCTCTTTCAAAAAGTAACTATAAAACTGGAAAAAACAGTCAAAAGCAATAATTTTAACACTCTGGAATTCAAAGGCATATACTTTATGAAAACTATTAAAGTTCATGGAGGAACAGTATGAGCCTCAGAGCCTTATAAGACAATATCAAGTGTGCTAATACATGTGTAGTAAGAATTTCAGAAGGCAAGGAAAAGGAAGAGCAGAAAAAAATATTTGAAGAAATAACTGGCTAAAAACTTTCTATTTTTGATGAAAAACATTAATTTATAGAGCCCAAGCTACTTAATGAAACCACAGATAGGACAAACACAAAATACCTAGTCACATCATAGATGAAATGTTGAAGGACAAAGAGAAAATATTGAAAATAGTAAGAGAAAAATGACTCATCATATAAAAGAGAACTACAATACAATTAAAGGCTGATTTCACGCCTGAAATGATGGAGGCCAGAAGTCAGTAGAATTATATATATTTTAAAGTTCTGGTGGGAAAAGCTTGGCAACTAACAATTCTATATCTTATAAAACTATTGCTTAAAAATAACAGCGAAATAAAGACTTTCTGAGATAAACAAAAGATGAAGAAAATTTGTTGTTGTCAGACTTGCCTTACAAAAAATACTAAGAGAAGTCCTCCAGACTGAATGGAAGTGACATCAGACAGTAATCTGAATATAAGTGAAGAAACAAAGAGCATAGAAATGGTAAATTGGTAAATATGTGGGTAAATGTAAAATATCCTATATATATTTTTCTTCATTTCTTCTCTTAAATTTATAAATGATATAAGATTACATAAAACAAAAATTACAAACTATACTGAGGGTTTATAATACATACAGATATAATAAATATAACAACAATAACTTAAACAAAGGGGAAATGGAGATAAATTGGAGCAAGTCTCTATATTTTGCTAGAATTAAAGTTAGTATTATTCTGAAGCAAAATGTGATAAATTAAGATGCATATTATAATCCCGAGAAAACCACTAAGAAGATAACACATAATAACTTAAACACAACAGACAAATTAAAATGGTATACCAAGATATATTTATTTAATATAAAAGAAAGGAGTACAGGAGAAACAGAGGGACCAAAACCACAGGAGATAAATATAAAATAGTGAAATGCCATATTTAAATCCATTCTTATTGACATAATAATTAAATCAGATATGAGTGGACTAAATAACCTACTCAAAAGGCAGGGATAGCCAAATTAAATTAAAAAGTAAGACCCAAATATACACTATATCCAAAAGATACGCCTTAGACACAAAGACATAAACAAGTTAAAAGTAATGAGAGAAAATGATATGCCATGCAAATAGTAACCATAAAAGAGCTGGAATGGCTATGTTAATATCAGACAAAATAGACGTTAAGACAAGAAATGTTACTGGAAACAGTGAAAGAAACTTAATAATTATAAAAAATACAGCAATTATAAATATATACATGCTAAAAACAGAGACCCCAAATGAAAGAAAAACAGAAAGGAGAAATAGGTAATTCAGTAATAATAGTTGGAGATTTCAATACTCCACTTTCAATAACTGATAGAACAACCATATAGAAAATCAATAAGGATATAGAGTTTAACAACTAACAGGATGTAATTGACATTTACAGAGTACTCCACACAATGAATGCAGAATACACATTCGTTTTAAGTACACGTGGAACATTCTCCATATGTTAGTTAGACCACAAAACAAATCTCAAAGAGCTTAAGCAAACTAAATCATTAAAAGTACGTTCTCCGACAACAACAGAATTAAGTTAAAGATTTTAAGTATCAAGATATCTGGAAAAACTCACATATTTCGAAAATTAATCTAGGAGTCAAAGAGGAAATCATAAAGAAATTTAAAACATATTTTGAACTGAATGAAAATGAAAACACAATGTATCAAAATTTATAGGCTGCAACTAAAGAAGAGCTTAGAGAGAAATTTATAGCTTGCAGTCAAAAAAGGTCTCAAATCAGTAATCTAAGCTTCTACCTTGAGAAACTAGACAGGAAAAGCAAACTAAACCCAAGTAGGCAGAAAAGAAGTAAATAATAAAGTTTAAACTAAATATCAATGAACTAGAAAACAGAAAAACAATAGAGAAAAGAATCAATAAAACCACAAAGTGACTATTTGAAAAGATCAATAAAATTGACACAGCCCTAGCTAGATTAATCAAGAGAATAGGAGAGAAGACACAAATTACCAAATTCAGGAACAAAAGAAGAGACCTCACCACTGACCCTACAAGAAGTAAAAGGCTATAAGAAAATATTATGAATAACTTTATACCAATAAATTAGACAACTTAGAATTAATGGACAAATTCTTTTTAAAAAATTTCCACAATTGACTCAAGAAGAAATAGAAAATTGAATAGACCTATAACGAGTAAATAAATTGAAATATTAATTAAAAACCTTCCCACAAAGAAAATCTCAGGCCCAGATGGCTTTGTTGGCAAACTCTATCAAATATTTTAAAAAGAAATACCAATCCTACACAAAGTCTCTCAGAAAACAGAAAAGAGAAACTTGCTAACTCATTCTATGGGGCCAGTACTACCCCAATGACAAAGCCAGACAAAGACATCACAAAAAACTACAGAGCAGTATCCTTCATGAACGCAAACACAAAATCCTCGACAAAACATTAATAAATCAATCCAACAATATATAAAAAGGCTCATAGATGATTACCAAGTGTGAGGCATCCCAGGAACGCAGTTAGTTTAAGATTCAAAAACTGAGTAATGTAATATACCACATTAGTAGAATAAAGGACAAATAACACATGATCATTTCAATAGATACAGAAAAAGCATTTATGATAAAATTCCAACACTCATGCATGATAAAAGCTCTCACTCATAAGAAACAAAAGAGAATATCCTCAACATAATAAAAGACAAATATGAAAAGCCTACAGCTAACATTATAAAATGATTAAAAATTGAATTCTTCCTAAGACTGGGGAAAAGGATAAGAATGGCAGTTCTTGCTACTTTTATTCAACATTGTACTGAAGTTTCCAGCTGGTGCAATAAAAAATTAAAGGCATTCAAAATTGGAAGGAAAGAAGAAAATTGTTTTTACTTGAGGATGATAATGTACATAGAAAATTCTAAGGAGTCTGTAATAAAAATACTAGAATATGAGTTTAGCAAGGTTTTAAGGATATAGAATTAACACAAAAAATCAATTGTATTTCTATGTATTAGCAAAAACAAGAAAAATAAAATTTACAAAACAATTACACTCATAATAGCATCAAAAAGAATATGCAGGAATAAACAAAATAAGTGAGAGAAATTTAAAAAGATCTAAATAAATTATCAATCAGAAATGGCCCGCACTCTCAACACTCTGCTTTTAAGTCAGAACCTGGCAGCCCAGTAGTTCTAAACTCATTTCAATCCAGCAATTTTTCTGTCTCAATTCAACATCTGTCAGCCTATTTGTGTCATCTGGGTAAGTCTGTCAGTTCCATTAGATTATAAACCAAACTGAGGGGAAAATTATGTTTTATTCCTCTTTACACCTATACACCTATACATTGTCTTTAATAAAGTTTAGAAACTTTCACTGTATCTTTTGTATGGTTTCCTTATACCAAGATCTTTATACATTTATTCTTAACAATTTACCTGTTGCTTGAACAAAATTTCCTTTTCAGTGTCTAGTGCTTATTTTTATTTATGTGAGATAGCTCCTCCAGAAACACAACAGAATGTTAAAACAGGAAAGTACTTCGGCTGAGAAAATATCTAATCCATTTTATGTCTCATATACCAAAGGCAGTGGTGGAATACAAACAGGACACTGGATTTTAAGTCATGCAATCTGGGTTCGACATCAGCTTGACCACTTACTACATGGATGGTTCAGCTCAAATCAACCTAACTCTACAGGCTTCAATATCTTATTAGTAAAATCAGGATAAAGTCCTACTCACAGTGTTTTGTGAAGATTTTAGGAAATAGTCTGGAAATAACCTCCCTAAGTCTTCACTGAATCTGAGAACCAGAGAGTTAAACTGACTTAACCAAGAACTCAGGCTCCACTGGTGTTCTTTCCACTTCATTAAATGGAGAGTGCCACAGAGTAAATCGTTGCCAATCCATTAAGAGACTTCTCATACACAGGAATAAACATATTCCAACAAGGCAATGGTATTGTTTGAGAGAAAAAGAATAATACTTCTTATGACATTAAAATAATTAAATATCTTTCAGATCTAGCTTTTTTATGTGTTCTTCCGACATTCAATTCAGACAGGTTCAACTTTCTCTTTAAGAAAATCAAGCAAATTTTATGGTACTGTATTTTATTAATATACCACAATGTGTTGGTGGAGAGTGTTTCTTTATTTCTTGGTTTCATATCAGATAAATTTAGACTACATACACACACACAACACAACTGCACGGCGACAGGACTAACATCTATAAGATTATTTATAATTGAAAATCTGGAAATAAAAGGTCAAATAAAAAGGAAATGGTTAGACTGAACTAGACAAAATGTTAGACAGTCATTAAAAAATAAATATGAATACTACAGTGATATAAAAATGTATACATTTAGCCTAAATGAAAAGTAGGACAGAACTACATATATACTGTGGCCACAGCTATATGAAACATGTACGAATATGAATAAATTTGGAAAAAGAAAAAATTGGAAGGCTGCTCAGAAAAAATGTCTTATATTTTCATGATGGAATTACAGGGAAATTTATTTTATTTAGTTTTGAAATAAATACATATTATGTGTTTCTTTGTTTGAGCCATGATAAAGCTGACAAATACTTTTGTAGATATTTTTAAGCTAAGAAAAAGGAACCATTAGAAAAGAGCACACATAATTCTAGAAAACATATTACTTAAAATTTATTCCTCTTAAGTGATTTAAAGAACTTAGTGTTACTAATAAGCAATTTTAAAGTACAGAGAGAATCTCAAAAGACCTTTAACAACGAGAAATAGTTTTCTCAACTGTGAAAAATAAAGTGCAACTTTGAACTTCCAAGTTGTGGACCACTAAAGAGGTGGAGTAATGAAGGGGCAAGAAAGACCTTTCAGGTCATCACCTCATGTGCTGTGGTTACAGTTCACTCTGAATTATGCTGGAGCTGTGGCAGGTTCGCTAAAACTTTACAGAATCATCGTCCTGAGGTCCAGATATTTTAGTACAAATTACTGACAAGGTCTGGAGTAAGTAAGGGAATATCCACCAGTAGTTAGTGGGATGTGTTTCAGTAAAAGCATCAGCAACTCCTCTTCATTGGCTCTTTTACAAAAGATCACCTTCAATAGTGATCTCAACTTCAAGAAAACAAGAGTATACAAATATCTGAATACACTACCACTTAGAATTTCATCGGCAAAACAAAAGTGTTGATCTGTAGTTTCCATTGGGAACTTTGTATTTAATAACATCTGCAAAATTAAAGAATCTCCAAAGACAGATGGTGTGTGGTTTACAATGCTGAATTTTAGGCCTACCATCTAAGCATAACTAGAGTGTATCTCAAAGATAAAGAAGTGCATATCAAAGCATGAAATTTAATTTCTCCCTCTCCAGTTACAACGCCGGTATTTCAAGTATCAATTCTGTTCTTTCTCAATTAGCAAACATCAGTTCTAGTCCTACAGATAACAACTCTAAAAAATGTATTTTATCACGTCCTCTCAAGAGGCAAAAGACAAGATAGTTCTTTATAATGCCAAAAAAATCTGGACACCTCTGAGCCTCTGGTTTCAAGTTTACAATCAAGCAATCCTCCTTTTTACCTCTTTAAATATAGATGTAATAAGTTCTTTAAGAAAATGTCAACTACCAGAAGCCAAAGAAAAGCATATGAGATTTCTGAATATGAGATTTCTTTGTAAAACATTATTTAGAAAGGTCTATTTATAAGTTACCACTATTATTCAACTTGGAATAAATGGACCAACTTCTTTTAACCAAAGGATTACCCAAAATTCAGGTATAATGGAAAAGGAAATAGAATATTCTAGATTTTCTTTCTAGCTCCACATTAAGGTGAAGAAAAAGTCTAAGATTAAACTAAATATAGCAAGATTCAAAGACAGTCTGAAGTGGCAAAGATATTATCTACAGGTTACATGTTCCTATATTTTCATTTATTTTAACTGACAGTTTCCTTTATAATCTACTAAATAATTACTCTAGTTCTTTTCTCAAAGTAAATGTTAAATGCTCCCTGGCATGTTGATTTAGGTTATTTCAGAGTGAAAATCCTCCTGTGGAAAATAAGGATGGTAACTATCCATTAGTAAGAATTAGTAAGAATGAAGAAAGACAGATGACTCAGGACCAAAAACCTCAGCTGGGTCTTAAAGCATCTCAAGGTTTATGATACTTTAGATCCAGTTCCTAAAGGAACTATTTACAAATTAAACAATTTGTCAAAGTGTCTAAAAGGAAGGGAAGGGACCTAATATCTGTTGAGTTCCTATTCTGATGCAGGCACATGCTAGGAATATACATTATCTCATGCAATTTCCATAACAACCCTGACAGAGAGACATTTTTTTGACTTAGAGATAAGAAGCTTGATGTCTAGGAGACTTTAGTAACTTGCTTACAGTGGGACAAGTTCAAAATACAAACCAAGGACCTAGACTGGTTAGGGGTTGAGGGGGAGGGAGCCCTAGGCATAAAATTTTAACAAAGTCTGTTAAGTGCTACCACAGCGGTTGCACAGGTTATCACAGAGTACAGGAAACAATTCCCAGAGATGATGCTGAACTTGAGCCTTTCTCATAGTTTTTATTTTTTGATTTATCTTCCTTATTTTCTCTTTAATCATTTAATCTTTAATAATTTTAAACACTTATTTTATAGCCCCCATCATATTTTCTTATATCTCAGGTTCCCGAGGTGCTAATTCTCTTACTTTCTTTTACTTATGGTGGTAATGTGAACAAATTTATAACTTCTGTTTGCAAGTTCACCACTAGGTATTATTTTTTTGTGTGGTAATCTTATACGGCAATCTTATATGGATTCTGGAAATGTTACTCCAAAGCAGTTGTGTTTGTGAACACTGTCCGAGCACTGTTTGGGGCTGGTGGAAGACGGTATTTTACAAATATGACTGTAACAACACCTGCCATTTCAAATGTTCTTTGCAGCAGACCCTGACACTTCTCCCTCTTATATTGGGTGGGCCTTCGTGACTGCCTCGACAAATACCGTAGAACTGACACTGTGACTCAAAAGGCTAAGTTACAAAAATGCTATACCCATCCTCCTTGTTCCTTTAGGATGCTCATTCTTGAAACTAAGCCAAATGCTGTCGGGATGTCTAATCAGCCCATAGAGAGGCCAGTGTGGAGAGGAGGTGAGGTCCTGGTCAAGCTCCCGGCTGACAGCCAGCAGCAACATGCGAGCCACGTGAGTAAAGCATCTTAGAAGTGAATCCTCCTGCCTCAGTTGAGCCACCCCAGTGCCACAGGGAGATGAGCAGTGTCTGCTGAGGCCTGTCAAATTTGAAATTTTGGGAGTAAAATAAATGACTGTTGTAAGTCACAAAGTTTTAGAGTGGTTTGTTATGATACAATAGTTAAATAGAATAGAATCTCACTTTTTCATAGGAGAATTTTTTTCACCCGAGTCCCAAGCAAATACTGTTAAAGAATATCTCACTGTAATAAAACAGTGCTGCACGCCAATACATAATGGAAGGTTTTACTGGACAAACAATATAATCTCTTCCAAATGTATATTATCAGCCCCTTTGCTAAATTACCTTTTTGAAATTGCTAACTTAGAATACACTTCAGCTACCCCTTTCCACATGTATGTGGCGAAGTCTCAAGTCCTTTCCCTGAGCATCACAGGTTCATCCCTCCCCAACTGACCACGAAGAAATTCTTAGGCTATAGGGGTGTCTTCAGTTGTATTCGTGTATAACAAATAGCCTATTATTTTGATGTACGAGGATCCTCAGCTTCTGGCTGGCAAAGCTCTGTCTTTCTTTTCCTAACAGTCCTTATAATAAATAATGTGTGACCGTATTTTCTTCAAGAATATACCATTTCTTACAGTCTTCCTGAGCCAGTAGGAAGTTTCCCTAGAGCCCCTTTCTCTGTATGTGTAGCACTTCAAAGATTTTGGTTTTATGCAGGTGTATGCAACTTTCCATATCCTAAAAGTCCAAGGGTTCATTTTCTGTTCCTGAATGTACATTAAAACTCAAGCATCTCTGCACAAGAGGATCCAAAATAATCATACTCCCTTCCCCAAAGGCCATAACACTAACTTATAATATACTTATTGCTGTGACTTTGAGGTACATTTTCCTTTCTGGCATCTTGAGATTTCTCTATTTTTCTTGTGAGCTAAGCTATGTATTTAACCTGTGTTGTTGTTCATTATATACCATCTGGTACCCTTGGATATTTGTAGCAAGAGGGATTCCATAGATCAGCAAGTTCCTCAGCTAACCAAGGAGAGAAAGAGAAGAGAGAGGAGGGAGGAGGAGAGAGAGAGAGAGAACGAGCGAGCGCGAGCAAGAGAGAGCATTCCAAATAGAGTAAATCACATCTGTAAAGTCTCAGAGCTGAGCAACAACTTGTTTCATCCCAGAACTCTAAAAAATCTGTTGTTGCAGGGCAAAGGTGATACAAGGTGATGAGGAGTAAGATGAGATGGAAAGACAAGCAGTTGCTAGATTATAAGCGCTTTGTAAAACAAGCTCAGGAGTTTGAATCTTTCCTGTAGGAAATGAGGAGCCACTCAAGAGTGTTAAGACATATTTTAATAGATCATTTCAAGAGATTGTGTAGATAATGAATTCAGTTGGGGTGGGAGTGAGGAGGCCTGACAATAGAAAGATCAGACAGGTATTTTCTGAGAGGAAAAAAAAACAAACAAACACAGGCCAAAGATAAAGATCTGAATTATGGCAGTAATAGTAATAGTAGTGACTAAAAGGCAGGTAGAGATCAGAAATGTAAGGAGTTTCAATGGATAGGAATTAGAGAATCAGAAAGAAGAATCTGGGCTACCTCCAATATTTGTAGTTTGAGCAACCAAATGGATAATGAGGCCAATGGGAATTCAGGAGAAATGGGTTCAATATCAGGAATTCAATTTTAGATATAAAGACCAGTGGGCAGTTGGACATACTTGCCAAAGGAACTGTGGGAAGTGGAAGGATCCTATTCCACATAGATTCCATTTCTGTTCTAGGAATTTGCAAGCCCAACACTATCCAATGGACATTAAAACACCAGGAAGCCAAGTGTGGTGGCTGTATAAGCTCATCTCGGCAACCCAGGAGACTGAAGTTAAGCCGTGGAATTCAGGTATCCAAGCTACAGCCATGGCAGTAGGGATTCCATAGATCAGTCTCTGTCTTCTGAGACACTCAACTTCCAGTCAGAAAAACACCTTTACTAAAGTTATATCAATCTAATACATGCACTGAGGAAGACATTAAAGCCACAACATCCCTGAGAACGAAAGGAGCACCAAATGCCCACGGAGAAAAGGTGGCCTAGGTCAGAAACAGAACAGGCTGTTTTAACCTTTGTGCTCTTGTCAGATGGGGCCCAGGGAGCAGCTTTTTATTCTTCGCCAACAAGACTAAGAAAGGAAAGAGAGATTTATAAAGTCCCCCAGGAAGGATAGATATCAATAATTTTTCTAGTGCCTTACAGTAAAATTCCTCTTTTGTTGAATAAGTTAAACTTTTTATTTCGACATAATTTAAGACTTACAGGAAAATTGTAGGACTACTACAAAGAATCTTCATATACCTTTCCCCAGATTCCCCAAATGTTAACAGCTTACCAATTTTCTGTTATTTTCTCTACATAACATACTCATTTTTGCTGACATGATGCCCTTTTACTCCTAAATACTTCACTGTGTATTTCCTAAAAACAAGGACAGTCTCTTACATAACTACAGTACTACTATAAACATCAGGAAATTAACAGTAATGCAATATTATTATCTAATCAGCAGACCTCATTTAGCTTTGTCAATTGTCCCAATAATATCTCTCACAGCAAAAGAAGATCCCAGATTACACACTGCAGCCAGCTGTCTTGTCTTTTTAGTCTCCTTTAATGTGGAACTGTACTTCAGTGTTCTTTTCTTTTTCTAATTAAAGAGTACTGACAGGTTATTTTTTAGAAAGCCCCTTCCCCATTCGAGCGTTCCTTAATTTTCCTTATGATTAGATTTCAGGTTATGCACTGTGGGCAGGAATAGCACAATAGCGATGACGTTGCGTTCCTCTCAGAACATCACACCAGGAGGCTCATGACTTCACTTGTCTCATTATTGGTGATGTTGGGTTTGCAACTTTGTTAAAGTGGTGTCTGTTAGTTTTCTCCAGTTATTTTTCCCTTTGTACTTAATAAGAATGTATAGGTAGATACATTAAAACTATCAAAATATTCTATTACCATTCAAACTTGCCCACTGATGATTCTTGCCTAAAACAATTATTGCTATGTAAATGGCAAAGAGTGATTTTTTAAAATCTCTATTACTCCTTCTTCTTTTATAGTTGGCATTACATTTTCTCAAATAAATTTCCCTTCGCTCTTGTCTATCTGCTTTTATTTATGTGAACTCATGCATTCTTATTTGGTTCAGTGAATTATAATTCATTATTTTCACTCCTTTGATGCTCACATTGTTTGAGATTTGGTCTATGTGAGTTCATTCAACCTGGCTCCTGTGTCCTTTAAGCATGTCCTCATCATTTTTTAAGTACTTCCTACTTTCGGTCACAAAAATGTGTTCCAGAGTCATTGGTCTTTTGTAGGGTGCCCTGGTTCTTTGTAGTAGAGAAGGTATTTAGAAACCAAAATACGGCATGAAGTGTACTCATTACTACTGGGATATCATTATTTCTAAGTTGTCTCTGCAAAAAAAGGTAGGAAATAGATTGGTATATGTGTGTATATACAAACAAATCTATACATGGTACTTACATTTATTTATATAGCTATATGTATCTAGCTAAAAAATGAGTTTCTATGGCCACCTTCAATTCTAACTGCTGGAAATAATAAACATAAAGGTAAATATAAAATTCATTTTTAAATTTATAATTGTTCTAAAGACAAACAAGTATAAATTAAAAAGTTAGTAACAATATGTTGTATATTTATAACATACATAAAGTAAAATGTATAGCAGTGTTACAAATGATGGCCCAAAGGATTGGGGAATATACGGTTATATGGCTCTTAGACTATATGCAAAGCAGTATAAACTTATTTAAAGGTAGACTATGATTAATTAAATAAAAACCTACTAGTAAGATAACAGATGTGAACTGAATTAACTATATCAATAATTATATTAAGTGAAAATGACCTAACAACACCAACTAAAAGATCAAGGTTGTCAGAGTGAATATAAAAGCAGGACCCAACTAATTATTGTCTATAAGAAACCATCTTTAACTATATAGATAGGTTAAAATTAAAGAATGGAACATGTATAAAGACTAATCAAAAGAAAGGTAGAGTGGCTATATGAATATCAGACAAAGTAGACTTCAAACATGGATTAATACCAGTCAAAAGGGGTGTTTTAAAATGTCCTTTAAGTCAACAGTCCCCAACCTTTTTGGCATGAGGGACGGGTGCTCCTATGAGAATCTAATGTCTGATGTTCTGAAGTGGAGCTGAGGTGGTGGCGCTAGTGCTGGGGACAGCTGCAAATACAGATGAGCTTGGCCGGCTGGACCGCTGCTCACCTCCGCTGTGCAGCCCAGTTCCTAACAGGCTGTGAACCTGTACCAGTCTATGGCCTGGGGTTGAGGACCCCTGTTTTAAATAATAAAAGAGTCAATCAAGAAGATATAATCATCCTAAATGGACTTTAAATCTTAATTTGCTTCAAATATATGAAGCAAGAATGATAGACTACAAAGGAGAAATATCAAATCCAAAATTATACTTAAGAATTTAAACAGAAGAAGCAGACAGAAAATCAGTAAGACCTGAAAGACACCATCAGCCAACTCAACCTAAGAGACATTCATAGACACTCCACCTGACAAGAGACCACGCATTATTTTCAAGAGCACATGATACATTCACCAAGACAGGCCCCATTCTGGCCATAAGACAAACCTCTGCTAATGTAAAAGAAATGAAAACATACAAAGAATGTTTTCTGACTATAAGAGAACGATAAGAGAATTAAACTAGAGGTCAGTAATAAAAAGATAACTAATCCCTGAATATTTTAATATTAAAGATAAATTTCCACATAATTTATGGGACACAGAAGCTTTCACAAGGAAAATTAGAATATATTGGAACTGAATGAATATAAAAATATAACATCAAAAATTCAAGAATGCAGTGAGAAATTTATAGTACTAAATACTTATTAGAAAAGAAAGGCTCAAATCAAGCTCTCATCTTTCATCTTAAGAAATTAGAAGACTGAGAGCAAAATAAACCCAAACAACAAGCAAAAGGAAGGAAATAATAATGATAAAAGCATAAATTAAATATATAACCGAAAAACAATAGAGAAAATCAATGAAATAGAAACAAATTCCTCAAAAAGATAAATAAAACTGATAAACTTCTAGCTAACATAACTAAGACATAGAGAATTCACAAATTACAAATATCAGCAATGAAAGAGGAGACCTCACTACAGACCTCACATACTTCAGAAAGAGAAGGGAATATTACAAAGAATGTGATACCCATAAATTCAACAAATTAGATTAAATGTACAAATTTTTAAAAGCACAAACTATGAAAACTCATGCACAAGAAATAAAAAACTGGAATAGTCCAGGCCCAAATATTTTCACTGGTAAATTCTACCAAACATTTAAGGAAGAACTCATATGAGCTCTTTTAGAAAACAGAAGAGGAGGGAACACTTCCCAACCTATTTTATGAAGCCAGCATTACCCCAATACTAAAACCTGACAAAGAGAACTCTGATATTAAAACTAAAGACATTACAAGAAAATTATAAAACAATATCCTTTGTGATTTTAGAAGCAAAAATCCTCAAAAAATATTAACAAATCAAATCCAACAATATATAAAAAGGAAGAAGGGACCTTCCTCTACCAAATAAAGGGTATGTACAAAAACCTTACAACCAACATCATATTTAATAGTGAAAAAATTAAGATTTCCCCTAAAATTTGGAACAAAGTACAAATGTCCATTCTCAGCAGCACTATTCAGCATCATACAGGATATTCTAGTACAATAAGGCAAGAAAAATAAATAAGCAATACAGACTGAAAATGAAAAACTATAAAATGTCTCTATTTGCAAAAGACATGGTTATCCATGTAGAAATCACCACTAATCTACAACTAACAAATAAGCTTAGCAAGTTGACATGATACAAAGCAAAACACAAAAATCAATTGTATTTCTATATGCTAGCAATGGACAATTAGAATCTAAAATTTTAAATACAAATCTAGATTTGTATCTAGATTATTACAGAACATTTAAAATAGCACCAAAACCCATGAAATACTTCTTAATAAATCTAACAAAGTATGTTCAAAATTAGTAAGCTTAAATATACAAAAGTACTGATGAAAGAAACCAGTGAAGACTTAAGTAAATAGAACTGTGTTCTTGAATTAGAAGACTCAAAATTAAAAATATCTATTTAAAAAAAATCTTTTTCCAAACTGAGCTTCTTATTTATTGTTTCCACAATTAAAATGTAAAGTCCACAAGACTACAGATCATAGCTGACTTACTCATTATTATACCCCTAATACCTATGTAATGCCAGTGCAGCAGGTAAACAAACAAAAATGGCTGAAGAATTAATGTCAGAACTAGTTCAGAAGCTTTTGGTGGTGGGGGGCTGGTGCGGAAACTGGGCAACAACATGAACAACAAACAATTAAGATCCTAAACCAATAAATTGTTAATAAGGGCACAGATAGACCAGTTTGAAAAATATTAAAAAGTGAGAATTGAAATTTGGTGATCAAAAAGATGTGGGTATGAGAAATAGTGAGAAGCAAAAAATCACCTGTGGGATTTCAAAACTTACCAAAAAAGCTACAGTAATAAAACAGTGTGGTGATGACATAAAGACAGACACATAGATCAATGAAATAAATTTGAGAGTCCAGAAGTAAAGCCTTACATATATGGTCAATTGATTTATGACAGGAATGCCAAGTTAATTCAGTGGGGAAAGCATATTATACATCAATGGTCCAGGAACTGGGTAGCTACATACAAAAGAATGAAGCAGGACCCTTACTCAAACCATATATGAAAATTAATTCAAAATAGATAATAGACCTAAATTTAAATACTAAAACCATAAACTCTTAGAAGAAAACATGAGTAAATCTTCATACCGTAGATTAAGCAATGGTTTCTTAGATATGACATGAGCAAAAATAAACAAATAAATAATTAGATGTCATCAAAATTAAAAACTTTTGTGCTTCAAAGGACAACATAAGAAAATGAAAAAATAATCTACAGAATGAGAGAGAATATTTGAAAATCATATAGCTGATAAGAGATTTGTATCTAGATTATTAACAAACTCTTACAGCTCAACAATAAAAAGACAAGTAACAATTTTAAAATGGGTAAGTGATTCGAATAATATTTCTATAAGGAAGATATACAAATAACCAAGAAGGACTTTTCTAATGGACAGTGAAACCAAGAAAACTGTTAGCTCAAGCCTGCAAACTGAAATGTTTTTATAAAATAAAAAGAAAGAAAATGATAAGCAATACACCACTAAATCATGAAAGGAAACAAAGAAAATGCTGAATGAAAGCTTAACTAAAAGGAATGCTGGCATTTGGAAATCTTTACAGAACAGAGGGGTCAAAGAAGGAATTTTCATACAACGCTTCAGATATGAAAACATTTGATTCCTGGTGGGATGTAAAAAGAAGACAAATAAGGAAACTAGAGACTTCAGATGGGAAAGATCCAAAAAGAGACAAGTCCATTTATGTCACTGTGCCATTCAATGGCTTTCTCTGTGTCCATTCCAGGAAACAAACCATACTAGGCCAAGCGCAGAGGGAGGCAGAGGTATAATGCTCCTTTAGGTGTAGTTACCTAGTAGCAATTTTATGTGACCTGGAACTTTCATTAAATTTGTAAGTTTCCAGGTGCTGCCAACTCAACCTTTAAAAAGCACTACTGTACATTGGCAAAAGTACACAGCCCAAAATACATAACAGGATTGCTTAGTGGAACAAGGAATATTATTCCCTGAAATGTACAGTAACAAGCTACAGAAAATCATATGTAAGATTTAAAGATTACTTACAAATTAACTGTTAAATAAACAGAATATCTACCTTAGAACTTCATATTAAATATAGAAGTTACGGTTAACCTCTCTCTCTCCATCATCTTCATTCTCCTCACCTGTCCTCTAAAAAAGTATCTTTGAAAAGACAACTATAATTTTTTTCCTGAAAGATCAACTCAAATACATTTTTAAAAATTAAGATTATATTAATTATTTAATTAATAGTTACGTGTATTCATAGGGAAAAGGTTTTGGCACTAAACACAGTAATCCACTTTTCTGGGTCTCCATATACAGGAATCAAAACAATTTACAAAGGATATTTGTACAATGAAGAATGATAGACTTAAAATTCAGACTTACTGATATTAAAAAGTAACTTCATGCATATTAGATATACGCATAAAGTTATGGTTATACTGGAGATATAAATTTCAAAAAAAATCAAAACAAAAACTGACAAGTTGATTCCAATATTAAAATGTCATTTCAACATAGTAAGCGCTGTTCTTTGTTCTACTAAGGCTCACAGCAGGACTTGACGAGGCTTACATTTAAATCACGGACATTATTGGTAATTATTCATTTTACGGTAAAATCCAATATGGGAATTCATATCATAAAACCACAGACTACAGAGCTAGAAGGTTCCCAGAGCTCTAGTCCAATATTTCCTCATTTTACATAAGAACCAACCAGGGTCAATGGAAGTTAACTGACTTGCCCAAAATGTCTGGTGATCTCAAAATTAGGGCACAGCATAGTGCTAGTTATATTTTAACATTAAGGCTAATCAAATCACATTTAACCAGGAAGAAATATCTTTCAAAGGCTTAATCAACTTTGTTCTTTTATCATAAAGTGATTTTTTTGAGTTCGAAAGAGGACATGAAGATCAACTAGCAATAACTTTTGGTAATAAAGAAAATCTTCAAGATCTAAGATCTAAGGCAAAAAATTTTAAAAATAAACCAGGAAAGTCCAAGTTAGGGTTCTGCTATCTTTCTTCCATAGTAGTTGATGCACAAGAATCTTACACTGAATTTGATCTAAGGAAAGGAAAATCACTAGTGGAACAACTTAATCCACAAGCTACTACCTCCTAAAATGAATCTGATGGGTTTGTCAATTTTCTGCCAACCACTGCACTCTGTCTCAGTATTCTGACCGTTGTGGACTAGACATTCCCAAGAAGGGTCTGACTTGACCTACTTAGACCCTGACATCTGGAGACTGCATTCTCCCCATCACCTGTGAAAAAGACCAGAAAGGTTAGTTGGCTGTTCCTGAAGATGAGATGACAGGTCTGTAGATGCACCTGTGGCCTCTGACCTGTGAGGAGAATTCTCACTTGCATGACTAAGTGAAGCAGCAGCCTGGATTTCTAGAAATGTTAGCAGTTTTCATTGAAACAAACTGTCTCCAGAGACCCTGGGTAGATAACATGAATGAGCTGCTCAAAAATTTTCTCAGCAAACCTTTAACTATTTTTGCTGACATCATTATTTTTGTATGAATAAGGAAGAGTCATTACAGATATAGGAGGGAAGAAAACTTTTAAAGAAAGAAAAGCATTATTTGCTCTGTCTGGCTTCAAGATAAGGCAAAAAGGCAGCTGCCCAAGGCTAAGATGCAGCATGTCAAAGGTATAACTAAAATAACTAACCCTGGAATCCAAAGAATAAATATGAAAATTAAAATAACACCAACGCATAAATATGTGAAAGGTAACAGGTACTCACAGTGATTTTGTAGGAGTTTCACAAAGACGGCTTTCTGTCCCTACTGACTATCTGTGAGTCTGACAGAGAACTGCATCAGAAGCTGCAATGATTTCATTTTCTCTATCTTTTGAGGTATTAAGAAACATCCAAATTACAGTTGTGTGCTAGACTAAATGTAAAAAATGCACAAAATTACTTGTGGTGCCACTGAAGAAAGTAAACAGACAACTAGAAGAATGGTATAAAAATGAGTAAGCTCACAGAAACTGGCACTAATTACATGATGTCAATCTGATTCAATCAATTGAACTACTTTACTTGATTTCTTTTACCTATTTATTCCTTAGTCCACCATTAAAAATCAGATGAAATAAAATAAAATAAATAAAATAAAAATTAGATGATCTAAAGTCATGATGAGGAAAATTCTACATCTCAAAAAATCCTGACTCAATTTCCTCACCAATTAAGTCAAACATAAGAAGAGAAGATAGAATATGTCAATGTTTACTTTATACAGCATAGATTATCATTCAAACCAGGATACTATCATTACCCAATCAAGGAATTTGCTTTTTGGGGGGTTCTATTCAAGAATTATATGTATCTGTCAACTACCTAATGACAGCCATGTTTCGTTCTTGAATAGAACACCTCAAGCGGTGAACCCCGTGAGTTCAGTGGCAACACTATTGAAAGTGAAAAGGGGTAATATTAAAAATTACATTGGTGAGGATGCAGAGCATAGGAACTCTCATTCATTGCTGATGAAATTCATTGCAAAATGTTCACAGCCACTTCAGAAGATAGTTTGGCAGTTTCTTACAAAGTTAGACATAAACTCACCATACAACCTAGCAATCATGCTCCTAAGTAAATACCCAAGTGAACTGAAAACTTATGTTTGTGCAAAAACCTGTATGTGAAATTTTTATAGCAGGTTTATTCATAATCACTAAAAACTGGAAGCAACCAAGATATCTTTCAACAGGGGAATGGATAAACAAACTAAAAGACATCCATACAATATAATACTATTCAGTGATAAAAGGAACAAGCTACTGATTCACACAACACGATGAATCTTAAGTTCATTTTGCTAAATGAAAAAAGTCAGATATGAAAGGTTATATATTATATGATTCCCTTCATATGACATTCTGAAAAAGGCAAAACAAAAGGAACAGAAAACTGCTAAGCTATCGCCAGAGGCTGGGAGAGAGTGATTTACTACAAAGAAAAATACTGGGGAATAGGTAATGAAACTATTCCATATGGTACTGAGATGGTGGATACATGACACTGAGCATCTGGCAAAACCCAAAGTACATTACAACACAAAAAGTGAACTTTAACATATGTACATTAAAAATTCAATCAAGAGGTTGGGGATCCTGAGCAGACCATGTCACAAGAATTTAAGTGTATTATAAATGTATGACATAATCTCACTGAAGAGGGTGCAGGAAAAAAGAGCTGACCTAAATTAACTTTGGAAAACAATGTTTTGACTGAAAACAGTAAGGCTAGAGGCAAAAGGAACTGTACATAAATAATGTTGTCTAGTTGGTAAGTTGTTTCTCACAGGGGTAGGAGTTAACATTTTTGAAAACTGTTTTACATGTATACTACAGTTGAATAAATAAGTAAATGGATGATGGATGGTGGAAGTCAGGTTACTCACAGTTGGAGAGGAAAGTTACAGAAAGGGGGAAGCTAGAAAGAATCCTGTGGTTCAGAATTTGCATCAGCATCATCAGTATGAACTCATGTTTAGCTTAATATAGATACAGATGGAAAGATATAAAAAAATTATGTGTGTATCCATGAGAGTACACATGTATACATACATAAATTCCTTGCTCTACCTGTTGAGAGGACCTAGAAACAGTAATACTCAAGCAGCAATGAGTACACTCATTGCTCAGATATTGGTTTCTAAATGCCATACTCAATAAAAGGAACCAAGACTCCTTGGGAAATGGCTAATTCTATGACTAGGGTAGTAAAAATATAAGATGAGCCCAGAGTATTTTGTAGTACCAGAGAGTAAGGAATTGTTGAAAAAAATAAATAAAGAATAGGGATATGTCAAAAGGACATAGGAACCAACTTGAAAGAGCTCCCAACAACCAAAGTTGGAACCATTTGAGCAACAAAATAATGTAGTAATAGATTATAACTCAAAGTATAAAATAAATATACATGAGTCCATACTGATAGAAACAAGTGATTGAAGAAATAAATAAATGCGGGAGAAAAGACAGGTCTTCCTTAGGGAAGAATTTCAAATAATTTACGTGTATGTCCTATAAGAGCTTAGCCTACTTCCTACTTTTGAGTGTGGGCTGGACTTAGTGACTTGCAAAGAACAGAGTATGAGAGGTCGAAATAACTTTACAGTGGAGAAACCTGTAAAACACTACCTTGGCCAGATCAAGGTTAACATCAACAATGATAAGTCATACTGCTAGACTGTACCTGTAATCTTATGGATGAGTAAGGCAATTCATTTCTGTGGTATCATTCCTAAAACTACCGTCAGGTTAGTCTCTTTGAGAAAAATATCAGGCAAATCCAAACTGAGGGGCATTCCACAAAATAGTTGACTCATATCCTTAATACTGTTAAAGTCATGAAAGATATTAAAGACTGAAAAACTATCACAGTACAGAGTAAAGACATATGACATCTAACTAAATGCAATGTGGTATCTTGGATTGGATCATGGAACAGAAAAAGGACATTCATGGAAAAGCTGGTAAATTTTTAAAGTGTGGAGTTTAGTTAATAGTAACATACCACTGTTGATTTCTTAGTTTTAACAAATGTCCCATGGTTATGTAAGATGGTAACAACAGGAGAAACTGGGTGAGGGGTATACAGAAACTCTCTGTAATAACTTTGCAACTTTTCTGTAAATCTTAAAATTATTTAAAATAAAAAGTGTATTTAAAAATTATGCCAGGAAAACAGATATAAACCAGAACTGTGCTGGAAAAACGAGGACATTATGCTCATCTGATGTATGATCCAAGTCTACCTTCATTCATAACATTCTTTGTTGAAAATCTAGAATAACAATTGAGTTTGTACTACTCAGTGATCAATGAAAAACCTAATTGGATTCCATCACTGATAAAATTTTTTTAAACTTTCTTTTGTATTCGTAGCTGCACAAAATACAAAAACAATTCTTCAAATAAGGTTCTTTGAATTGATGAGGAGGGAAAATGCAGAAGAAAAGACAATTTGTGATGAAAAGACTTTTTACTCAGAACTTCCAGAGAGTTCAAGTTTTATATTTACAGCTTAAGTATTTTATTCTTTTGGAAGAGATAACAATAATATGGTCATTAGAAAAAAATCCCATTACTCATAAGGTTACTTGTGAATTAGGAGGTCCACAACACTATCTATACCTAGAACTGAAGAGAGATAAGAAACAAATTGTGGACTTAAAAGAAAAAAAGACCACTTATAAAGAAGGATAAGAGGGAGTACAGGAAGATTGCTGAAACTGACTAAACACCTTCAACCCTAGCTGGTTGCAAATAGATTATATTTTTAATTAATTCTTTGTATAACACTGTCTGCTGTGGTAAGGACTAACTTTGCAGAGAGCTCCTGCTGCCAGAAATAGTTTCTATTCTGAGCAGGAAGGAAAATAATTACAGAGCGGGTACAGAAATCATTTGGAAGCAAATATTTCCTTTCTACAATAGTTATATGAGAAGGATAGAGTGTTTTAGGAAGTTATAGGAATTTCTAGTAGACTAAAATGGCATGAACCCACATATTTCATTTGGGAGGCGGCAACAAACTATAATTACTGCGCAAAATGACTTTTCAGTATGTTTAATATATGAAAGTACTATTATAACTAAACCTAATATAATAGTAATACAATAAATATTAACTTTAATTTTCCCACAAAATCTATTTTATTCATTCATTTATTCAATAAATATTTACTTTATGTTTCTTATATTAGGCACTTTTTGCACTACAGGTATTAAAAAAAAGATGCACGCTCATTATTTTAAAAATAAAGCAATTCAAACAAATACAAAAATGATGGGGGGAGGAGGGGTATCACCCTACCACCTACTATCCAGATTTTAAATTTTGATAAAAAAAAATCTAGACATTTCTCTTTGCCAGGCATGTTAATAAGTATTTTATAAAAAGCACTTTGGCCACTTTTCAAAAAAAAAAAAATTTCTTAAAAAATAAAAAATAACCAGTCATGAAGTTTGAATTTTATACCAACATTAGTCCTTGACTCTTATTAAAAAATAATCTTATGATTCAGCCCAATGATTTTCCTTCACCTGAAATATACCTAATTGAACTTTTCTCTGACTATTTCTACTTAACCCATTCTAAGAAAAAAGTCAGCTACTACTTGCAGCAGTAAAAAATAACAGTAAAAAAAAAAAAAAAACCCTAGTAAAATACTTACTGTTGAAAATCACCTTAAGCAGTAAGGGGCGGGCACTACACAAGCAGTAGTATATTTCTCTTGATTTTTAGTTCCATATTCATCGTAACAATTCTCAAAGAAAACATTTTCAGATATTTTCTTAGCAAATACAATATTAAAGCAATTTGAACATGATTCATTAGCTTAAATCTGAAAGTAAAAAATGACCACATCTAAGGAGTGCATCTAAATTTTTACTGTGGAAAGAATCAAAGAATTTTTCACAAGAGAAAAACAAACATTACTTTCTTTTAAGTAGTAGGCTATTTCCTCCCTCTTCATTTCATTCCCAGTTACATCAATATCAATAGGTGACTTGTTGGTTCCTCTGACTCCCATCCCGGGCTCTCTTAATCTCCACCTTCCTTTAGTGTCAGAAATGCAGGCGCACCCAACAAAGACCTCAAACTTTGCACTCCCCTTTTGGAAGCTCAGCCTATGTTTTGCCTCCTCTCTTACTGCCCCATACCTGATAAACTATCTTTACGCCAACTGGGGATTACCTATGTATCTACCTACTCTTTTCAATATCATTTCTGATACTGGTAAGACTATTGATCTTTTCAAAAATCAGCATTTCAGTTTATTAATTTTCCTCTACTGTTTGTCCTTTCTTTTTTTCTTTCTTTTGTCCACTCTATTTCACTGATATCTGCTCTTATCCTTGTTATTGCATTCCTTCTACTTCCTTTGAGTTTACATTGCATATTCTTTTCTAGCTTATTCAGGTAGAATAGTAGACCATTGTTTTAAAGTAATAAGTTCTCAACTAAGCTTTGCTTTAGCTGCACCCCACAAATTGACATTGTTTTCTTACTTTTACCCATGAGTTATTTAGAAGACTGTTATTTAATTTCTACATATTTGATAATTCTTCAGCTCTCTTTCTGTTAGAAAACTCTAATTTAATTCTGGTTTTGGTCAAGGTACATGCTGTGTGATTTAGAAACTTTTAAGTTTATTTAAACTTTTTAAAAGATCACCTACCATGTACTTTATCTAGGTAAATGTTCCATAAGCATTTGAATGTTTATTTTGTAGTGTTGGGAGGCATGGTCTATAAATGTCAATTAGGTCAAGATAGTTAGTTGATAGCGTCAAGTCTTTCATTCTCTGTGAATTTTATCTACACTTGTTCTATTAGTTACGGATAAAGGAATGTTGGAATCTCCAACTATAATTATGGGTTTATCTATTTCAGTTGTCAGATTTTGCTCCATGTACTTCAAAGCTCTGTTATTACATGCATATGCATTAAACAAAGTTTTATCTTTTTTGATGAACTGACCCCTTTATCATTTTTAAATGTCCCTCTTTAATCCTTATAATATTCTTTGTTCTAAAGTCTACTTTGAAATTAATACAGCCATTCTTGTTTTCTTATGAATACTGTTTGGGATATCTTTTTCTACCCTTTGGTCTTTCTTTCTAAAATAAGTTTCTTATAGAAAACAGAGAGTTTCTTCCTTTTATATTTAGTCTGAAAATCTTTGCCTTTTAACTGGAATATTTAGATCATTTACAGTTAATATAATTATTGATAAGACTGGGTTTAACTCTACCTTCTTGCTGTATGCTTTCTATTTGTCCCATCTGTTCTTTGCTCCATTTTCCCACTCATTTGCTGCCATTTTCTGAATTGAGCTGGAGGGTTTTTTTTTTCTTTTTTTTAGTATTCCATTTATCTTCACTCTTTAGCTTATTAGTTTACTCTCTCTCTTTTAAAGTGGTTGTTCTAGGATTTGCAGTATGCATCTCTTACTTATCATAGTCTACCTTTAAGTAATACTATACTCTTAGGTATAACTTTTCAACAGCATACTTCCATTATCCCCCTTCCATCTTTTGTTCTATTCTTTTCAGACATTTTGTTTCCTCATATGTTATGAACCCCACAATATATTGCTATTATTTTTGTTTTAGTCATTTTTAAATTTCTAAATGAGGAAAAAAGAACTCATATTTACCCACATATTTAGCATTATTAGAGCTCTTCATTCTTTTGTGTAGCTCATAGGTTCCATCACGTATTATTTTCTTTCAGTCTGAAGAATCTTGTTTAACATTTCTTGTAGCAGTAGTCTACTTATAATGAATTCTCTCAGTTTTAATTTGTCTGAAAAAATATTTTGCCTTCTTAATGAAAGATATTCTCAGTGGGTACAGATCTAGGTTGACAGGTTTATTCCCCTATCTCTTCTGTTTCTTTTATAGTTTAAGACAGAAGCCTATGATAATTATTATCTTTTGTCCTCTGTATTTAATGTGCCTTTTTAAACTTGAATTTACTAATTTTTCTATCTCTTTTTTTCCCCATCAATTTGATTATGAGGTATTCCAGTGTGATTTCCTTTATGATTATCTTGTTTGGGCTTTATTGAACTTCTTGGATATGGAAGTTATCTTTCTATCACACTGAAAATTTTGAGAATTATTTATTTAAATAGTTTTCCTGTCCCCACCCTCTGGGGCTCCAATTACTCATTTTAAACCATTTGATATTGGTCTAAATATTAATGAGGCTCTGTGTATTTTTTCAATCACCTTTCTATGTTCATTCTGGATAGTTATTTTTTTCAAGATCACTGATCTTTTCTTCTGCAGGAGCTAACTTGTCTATATGTAATCCTATTAAGTGAAATTCATTTAATATACTTTACATTTCATCTCTAGAAGTTCTTTGGTTCTTTATATCTTCATCCCTCACTTACCATGTTCATTCATGTTTTCCTTTAATTACCTGAATATATTAAGCATATCTATGATAGCTGCTTCAATAGTCATATCTGCTAATTCCATCATTTCTACCATTTCTGGGTCTGTTTCTGTTTTGGTTATGAGTTATGTTTTCCCTCTTCTTGACATGTCCAGTAACTTTTTTTGTATGCCAAATATTGCTGATTTTATGTTCCTGAGTGTTAGATTTTGTTGTATTCCTTTTAAAAGGACTGGGCTTTGTTCTAGTGGGGAGTTAAATTACATTTGAACCCATTTGATCTACATGGCTATGTTTACAGTGGGTCTAGAATAGCCTTTATTCTGGAGCTAATTTAGCCCAACTACAAAGGTACAACCCTTCTAAAGTATCCCCTAACAGACCCATACATTCAATGAAGTCTTTTTAATCTGGTGATGTGAACTCAAACAATTTCTGGTCCCATGTGAGCTGTGAGAATTGTTCAGCTTACAGCTAGCTCCTCAATAACTTTTTTCCTAGAAGTCATTCTGTACCTAGCCTTATGCAGTTTCACTATACCTATAAGCAGGACTCAAGGGGACTCCTAAACTGACTTTTAGAGCTCTTTCTCTGCATAACTCCTTCCTCTCTGGTAAATTCTAGCCATCATGGCTTCTCTAAACTCTGATCTGTGGCTGGTACTACTCAGCAATACCGTAAGATTCTATTTGAGTTTACCCTCCCTGCAATATGGTATAGAAATCACCTCTGGGCAGAAAGCCAAGGCAATCATGGAATGCACCTCTTTCGTTGTCCTTCTTTTAGGAATCACAGTGCTGTGCTGTCTGTTGTCAGTTGTTTCAAATATCTTGTCCAGCTTTCTAGTTGTTTATAGAGGGAAGGCAATTCCAGATCCTCTAATTATTCTCTTATGGTGAGAAGCCAAAGTCTTTCTCATAATATTTTACTGTATGTCAAACACTACATATAAAATAATTGTAGACACTATAGTTGATATCATTTCCCACAGAGGACTAGCCTTTCCTCTGTTAGGCAGAAAGGACTGAGCTGGTTTGGGACTGGAATGTAGTTTTATTTAGACTCCATTCACCTCTATTTTCAAATGTCTTAAGGGTAAAATTGTCAGGTGTTCATTGCAGGTCCCTTCCTTTAGATTAGTGGTTCTCAAAAGTATAGTCTATGAACCTCCAGGGATCCCTGAGATTTTTTTGGAGGGGGGGCATAAAATAAAAACTATAATATAAAATATAATATTTAAGATAGTATTTGCCTTACTCATTGTGCTGATATTGATATTGATGGTGCAAAAGCAATAGTGGTTAAAACTGCTGGATCCTTAGCACAAATCAAGGCAGTGACACCAACTGTATAATTACATTACTTAAGAATACCTTTGATGAAACAGTAAAAAATAGTTAATTCTATTAAATCTTGATCCCTGAGTATACATCTTTTTATAGTACAAGTTACAAAATGAAGAGTATGTAAAAAGCATTCTGCTTTATACCAAAGTATGGTAGCTGTCTAAAGAAAAAGCACTTGTGTGATTCTGAGTCGCCAGCCAAATTAGCTGTTTTTTTTTTTTTCATGAAATACCATTTTTACTTGAAAGAACAACCAATAGACAAATTATGGTCTTTTAACTTGGATATTTAGCAGATGTTTTCTCAAAATGATGAAGTGAGCCTGCTACTTCAAGAGATAAAAATAACAGTATTTGTTTCCAACAATAAAATTTGAACTTTCAGGCAAAAATTAGAATTGCAAAAAACTGGTATCCGCCACCAAAACCTTGACAGCTTGCCAATACTTAATAACTTTCCTGATGAGACTAGTGGTGATTAACAAATATGTAATTTTTATGTATATTTTATAATGAAACATGTCAATATTTAGAAGACTTGTATACCTCAGAGAATCAGTATTTCCAAATGACCAAGCATGATACAAAATTACGAGTGGGTAAAAGATCCATTCAAAATACAAGATATAACAATGGATTTTAATGTAATAAATACCATCAGATATGGTTTCAGATTCTACACTGCAGCTAACCTTTAAGAAACTACCACCTGTCAAGTTCTGGCATAAGATCAAAGATTATTCACAATTATCTAAAAAAGCAATTAAATTACTACTGCTTTTTCCAACTACTTATCTGTGTAAGACCGGATTTTCTTCATTTAATTCAGCCAAAACAACACGTTGCAACAAACTGAAGACAGAAGCAGACAGGAAAATTCAGCTGTCTGCTATTATGCCAGAGATTTGCAAAAATATAAAACAATTCATTCTTTTCAATAATATATTTTTGTTTGGGAAAATATAATTGCTTTTCAAAAATATGTTTATTAATGTTAACATGTAATAAGTTTATTACTTTTATTTTAAAAGTAATAAATATTTAAAATTTTAATTTCTGAATTTCTGATATAACCCAACAGATATAACCCAAAGCAACAAAATCTCTTTGTGTCTTCGATAATGTTTAAGATTGAAAAGGGGTCCTGATATGAAGAAGGTGAGAACCCAGCAAGTGTTCTAAGCACCATGAGACTGCAAGAGATTTTACTTGGCTTTTCCGGGCTAAGGTCCCAGCTTCCCACACCGCCCCAGCACTTAGCAAGTGTCTAATAGAGAGAAGGGAAAAAAAGGCTGTGTATTTTGGACTCATCTAGATTTCCATCTGCAAACCAGCCTAAACAACTGTTAAAAGCTCTTCTGATTTATCTTCTCCCCTGCGGACTGCTTCTGCCTGGACCCTCGCTAACCCTAGGAACCCCTCGCTAACCCTAGAAACATGCCCATACTTGGCAACTGCTCTCAGGAAAAAAACAACTAGCCATTAAGTTCACATGAGAGCTTGAGTTCTCTAGAATTTGAGTTTATCTCCTCTCTTGCTTCCATAGCTTTCTTAAGTTTCAAAATAAGATTTTTGGAATTTATCCATTTCCTTTCCACACAGGAGCTATGGCCTGCCATTACTTACTACATACTACCTAGAGGTCTTTTAATCCACTACCAAATAACAATAGCTAACACATTTATCATTTACTATAAAATTCTAAGCATTTATATAATACTGAGAATTCATTTCATTCTCAAGACTGTTAAGGGTGGTGAATTTTCCAGTAAATTAGTCACTAGGGCAAGACAGGGAGTAGTGATATCCTCAGGCGCCAGTCTCCCAGAAACAACATTTTTGCACCAGACAATAACAGCCAACCTCTTCTGCTTCTATAATCTGCTTCTGTAAACCAGGGTGTGGTAATCTGCTCAAAGATATGCTAATGGACAATTTCTGCTTCTGTAATCTGCTTGCTTGATTGATGTTAACCAGATCTGCTAATGGTCATCTTCTGCTTCTGTAATCTGCTTACTTGTTCTGGCTTTATAAACTGCACCTTTTGGGAGCTCGGAGCTGATGATTCTCTGGTGGGGAGAATCAGTCGCCAGGTGGCTAATAAAGGTTCACAATTCATCTCAATTGGCCCCATGGGTCTTAAATTTGATCGCACCACACACAAAGACAACATAATAAAGTGTCATCACCAAAGTCACATAGCTTGTAACTAACTGGTGATGCCAGCATTCAAATCCAGTCAGTTTGGTTTCAGAATCCAAGCCTTTAAACCTCTAACAAACTATCCTTTGCCTTATCTACCAAACATTTCCCCTCAGGAAACTTAGCCCATTGTTTTGGTTACTACAATCACCACAAGGTGAAGATGTCCAAACCTCATCTCCAGGTCTAATCTGCTTAACTGGCTGCTGAACTTCAACCTGGATACTCATCATATCTAAAACCAATGCATCCTCTTCACTCCCTGAAAACTTCCTTTCCTAAACATTGCCCTTTCACTGGTGTCAGTCCTTCCTCCATATTTCTAACTTTGCTCAGTCCAGGTAGTTATGATTTTCCCTTCCTCTAAATTTCACAGACATTTCTATCTATACCAATAATCCCCAAACATGATTCACAACCAAGAGTACAATGGTGCACAGAAAAATGGTAAATTATGTGCTGTTCGATTTTAAAAGCTGTCCTTAATTCTGAGATGATTCTTACATGTTACTGTTTTTCCTTTTATAAAATAGTGATTGTTGCACTGCAATCAAATCTAAGACCCACGGAGCCAATTGAGATGAATTGTGAGCCTTTATTAACCTGCTGGTGACTGACGCCCTACCACACAGAGTTGGAGGAGATCAGCCCCAAGCTCCCAAAAGAGACAGTTTATAAAGCCTAGAACCATGCCCTGGTTAACATCAAACAAGATTAACAAACAAGCAGATTACAGAATCAGAAGTTGGCCCTTAGCATATCTTTGAGCAGATTACCACACCCTGGTTAACAGAATCAGAGTAAATCCTTAATGCTGGCTTACTGGAAAATTTTCCACCCTTAACAGTGATAATAGATAAAAGGTTTTTAAAAATAATTTTTCTTGGTGATAAAAAATTGACAACACTATAATAATTCCCAAAGTTATTTGGTTGATTTTTTTTGAAAATTTACTGAACCAGGAAACTTAAAAATCTGCCAACTACAGGTTCACAACAGCTTTATCAATTTGTTAGGATCTGCCTTGGACTCTCTCACCTCCTCTCTAATACAGTCAGGTATATCAAGTCAGTAATGCTGCCCAAACAGGCCCAAATGAAAATAATAAAAGTTAGTAACTTTTGTGTCTGTTTCAAAGAGTTACAAAAAAATATTGAAATTGTTTCCAAGTGTTATCAGCTGGCTTTTTTTCAAAATACTCAAAAAAAGATACTACTTTCTTGCTGCTTTTAAACTCAGTTTAACTGATCCTAAACTCATTCCCTCCTCACTCACTGTATAGCCCCACTCATCTATGCAGCAAGAAATTAAGGTACTCTGTTTCCAACAGCTTTGTACAGAAATCTTATTATAGTCTTAATCATGGTAAAATCACCTTTACCAAGCATTTTCTGATATATAATCTTATTTTATTCACAAACTCCTAAATGGATTTCCATCAATTTTTACTCTTACCACCATGCTGATAACAAGTAGAATGTTTTGAACAACAAAATATAAAAGTTAGAAGAAACTGGAAATATCATCTACACTAAACTCTTCATGTCATAATTAAGTAGCTTAAAGTCACACAACTAGCTAGTGAATGACTCAGCTGTGACCAGAGAGCTAAATCTTCCAGATATCTAGAGAGTTATAGGCAGAAGGCCTAATTCATAGGGAGAAGAACCAAAAGTCACGTAGAACCAAGTAAGATATCACTGTGCTCCTAGAGTTAAGCTGGAAAAGCGGGGTAGGATAAGGTGGGACCATACATACAACAGCTTCACTAATGGCCAAAGGAAGCTGAATCGCTTTGCGCTACAATCACTGAGTGTCAAGCTGATGTGCAAGGCTCTGGGGGAGATACAGGAGGAGGAACACCAAGAAGCCAGCAAGGACAGAGAACCAAAAGGAACTACCTTCCTATTTAGCCACTAAAGGAAGGTGGTGTGAAGTTAAAGGATTAGAGGTGTGATTCATCAACAGATAAAAAAGAAACAAAATATAGTATATCGATACTATGGAATGTTATTCAGCCATGATAAAGAATGAATTTCTGATACACGCTACAACATGGATGAAACTTGAAAACATTATGCTAAGTGAGGTAAGCCAGACAAAAGACAACAAACATTGTAGAAATTCACTTATATGAGGTACCTAGAATAGGTAAATTCATTAGGACAGAAAACAGAATAGAGATTATCAGGCCTAGGAGAGGGCAAAATGAGGAGTTACTATTTAATGAGTACAGAGTCTCTGTTTCACCAGATGGTGAAAAAGTTCCAGAAATGAATAGTGGTGACGGTTGCACAGTAATGTGAATATACTTAATGTCAGCGAATCAGTAAGTTGTATACATAAAAAATGGAAAATTAAAATCATGAATTTTATTTTATGTATATTTTATCACAATAAAAAAACAGCAAAAAGTTCAAGTTTTGGAGGAGTGAATATTTTTGGTTTTCTGTGCCATTTAATTTGCCAACTTGCTAGTTTATGGATTATTTCCTCTTAAAAACTCTTCTGGAAAAGAAATAATATATTCAAACATTTTCATCAATAGGTAAAATATTCTACAAACTTAGAGGAATAAGAGGAAGCTCCAGAAAACAGTCCTGGCAGTCAAACCAGCTCTGATTGGATAGTACTATAATTCTTATTAAATGGCTATTTAATCATCCTAAACTCATTTGTACAAGACATCCATTGCCATTTTAAAAATCTCATTAACCAGGAGAAAAACCAAGGATGCCCCTGATCAAGATGCCATGGAAGACCTCTGAGGTTGTATAAAACTGAAGCAGCTCAGCAGACCGCTGATTTTAGCCTCCCTTGCTCTTAACCTAATGGTATCCTACCCGGCTATGCCAACGGTCACAATCTCAAATGCCTAAAGTAAAGCCAGAAGCCAGGCAAGGAATGTGTATCAATAAAGTAAGGGGGATGTACCTAGGGGAAAGGGGCAAGAAAGAGAAAGCTATGGCAGCCTGGCGTGCTTCTGTTACACCTACAGAGCACTGCCAATTGCTGCCACATGGTAATGCCATGCCTTCTGAATTTTCAAAAGAAACTGGAAATCCAGATTTTTCAACTTACTCTACAGATTGAGCAAAAGAGATCTGAGAACTCCAAGTAGCCTACAGGCCACCAGTTTGTGCTTTCTGCTCCATGCATAGCATTCTCCAAGCTATGAAGGAAAATGACAGGAAACAATACTTCCTAGTTATGCATATCTTAGTTTGGATCTAAGGACTCCAATTTCCTGAAAGCAGGGCAGCTGGCCACATTCAAGAAATGTAAAACAAAGAACCCAAAGGAGTAAACCAAAAGGGCAAATTTCTTAATACCTACTTAATACGTGAAAAGTTAAAACCTGGCACTTAAAATAATCCACCAACTTCAAAATGTCAGGAACCGAGATGAGGCCATGGTAACTGGAGAACACTGGAAGAAACTATTAAGCAGCTGGAATATAACTTTTAAAACTCTTCAAAGCTACTCTACGAATAACACTATGGGGAACATGATTCCAGTGATTCACAACAAACCTGTTCTCTGTGCCACAATACGAAATGTCTGTCGTATTACTTTGGATCCCATTGTCTTGAATTCTACCTAATTTTTACAACTTTGGTTACTATGACAAATATAGATCTGCAACTGTATGTACTGATTCCCAGATTCTGATTGAAAAATTCTATTTTGTGTACTTTTAAAAACTGCTTGCTATTTGACTAAAAAAAAGAAAAAAGGAATGCATCTGGAAAAGGTAATATATTTTTGTTAAAAAAGCTTTCTTGCAGCTTGACTTTGACATAGGAGCCAAGAATAGAAGAGCAAAAGCTATTTTCTTTCTTTTCATGAAGGATTAGCTATTCCTCTCCAAAGGTACTCCTTCCTCTGACCAAGGAGAGTCAGAATTCTTCCTTAAACCTTATTCAATTAACTTATTCACAACAGTATCATTTCTTTTTAGTAAAAATATAACAAGATATAGCAGAATCCAACTAGCGTGATGTGCTTATGTGCTAGGCACCATGCTAAGCCCATAACATTTACCATCTCATTTAATCTTCACTACCCTATGAAACAGGTACTTTTATCCCTGAACACAGCAGACATTGTCTCTGCCCTCATGTGGCTTACTTTCTAGTAGGGAAGACAGACTAAACTATCCCAACAAAGAATGTATAACTGCCATTTATTACCAGAGTTAAAAAGAAGATGAACAAGGTGCTACCAATGCGTGCAGAAGGAAAATCTGATCTTATCTGAGGAGCCTTCTCTGTTGTGGTAACATACTATTAAGATCAAAAGATAAGCACGTTTTAACCAGGCAAAGTCTCCAGTCAGGGGGAACAGCATGACAAAAGGCCCTGTGACAGAAAGAAACATAATGAGTTTGATGCAGAGAAAAAAGGCTAATGTGGCCAAAGCAGAAAGGACAAGGGGAAGCATTCTGTGATGTAAGGCTGAAGAAATAGGCCTTCCGGGGCCTTGCTGTTCACATTAGAAGTCTCCAACCTCAAAAACACTAAAGTTAGAAGGGGTAGAGAGGGTGATTAGACTTGTAGGTATTTTTATTTATTTTCAAATCAAAAGAATATAAAATAAAAAGGTATACTGTCACACTCCAGCCTGTCACTATTTACCTAATTTCCCCCACCCCTACAGGTAATCAGTCTTAGTCCTTCTTATGTACTATAGTGCGTATATCCTGAAATGAGTACACACACACAAACACAAACCTGTCGCTCCTTTCTTACACGAAAGAGTGCTATACATACTGTTCTGTACCTTACTTCTTTTACTTAACATATTTTTTTTTCCGGGAGGGGATGGTGGGAATCCATAGCATTCCATTATTTGTCCCAGGGTGAATGAGAAGAAAAAGCCCAACAACTGCTCCTGGATTTTGCTACTACAGATAATCTCATAAGTAGAATTAATGGGTCAAAGGTAAAAGCATTTGTAATATTGACAGATATTGCTAAATTGTGCACACCTACCAACAATGTATCAAAGTGCCTGGACAACTAATTGAGTTACTAAAGTTATGGATTTTTACCAATATGATAGGTGAGAAACATATATTATTAAAGTTTAAATTTGCATTTCTCTTTTTTTAGGTAAGGTTGAGCATTCTTTCACATGTTTAAGAGCCATCCATACTTCCTTTTCTGCAGCTATCTGTTCATGTCCTTTGCCTATTTTTCTATTGTGTATCTATAGCTCTTAATATATATACGTCTGCAATATTAGTGGCAAAATTTTTTCAACTTATATTTTTTATAAATTAAAAAAACCTTTAATTGGGATATAATTGACATATAACGTTGTATTACTTTTAGATATACAACAAAATAATTTGATATATGTACATATTGCATTACTACATATGTGTGTGTGTGTGTGTGTTTGTTTGATACCACAGTAAGTTAACACCCATCACCACACATAGTTACAAATGTTGAGCACTTTTTCATGTACCTGTTGGCCATTTGTACCTCTTCTTTGGAAAAATGTCTATTCAGATCCTCTGCTCAATTTTTGATTTTTTTTTTATCCTACTGAGTTGTATGAGTTCTTTGTATATTTTACATACTAACCTCTTATCAGATACATGATCTGCAAATATTTTCTCCCATTCAGTTGGTCACCTTTCTTGCCGTACAGAAACTTTTTAGTTGGTGTAGTCACATTTGTTTATTTTTGCTTTTGTTGCCTTCACTTTGGTGTCAAATACAAAAAAAAAAAAAAATCATTGCCAAGATCAATGTGAAGGAGCTTAGCCCCTATGTGTTCTTCTAGAATTTTTATGGTTTCAAATTTATGTTCTAGCCTTTAATCTAATTAAAGTTGATTTTTGTGCATAGTATAGGATAATAGTCCAGTTTCATTTACAGGTGGCTGTCCATTTTTCTCAATACCATTTATTGAAGAGACTATCTTTTGACCATTGTATATTCTTGGCTCCTTTGTTGTAAATTAATTGACCACGTATGGATAGGTTTATTTCTGGGCTTATGTTATCTTGATTATTATAGCTTTGTAACATAGGTTGAAATTTAGAAGTGTGATGCTTCCAGCTTTGTCCTTTGTTCTTTGTTCTTCTTTCTCAAGCTTACCAGGCTCTTTGAGGTCTTTTGTGGTTCCATACAAATTTTAGAATTTTTGTTGTATTCCTGTGAAAATTATCACTGGAATTTTGATAGAGATTGTAACGAATCTTACATCTCTCTTCTGACTTTGCTTATGGTGAGTTCTGGTCACACAGATTTTTAAATGGTAAATTAACCAATCTTTTGAAATCAGGATTTTGAGTCACAATTTTAGAAAGGCTATATAACTCTAAGGTTATAATTAAATTCTCCTGTGGTTTCATGTTTTATGTTTAAGTATCTAACCAATCTGGAGTTCATCCAAGTACACAATGTCAAGTATGGGCCTAATATTCTCTTTCTAGATGGCTACACAGTAATACCAATACCATGTATTAGTTTATCCTTACTTCCACTGATATGAGATAATGCTTTTACCATATCCAAAGGTGCTATATTTTCTAGTCTATACTGAATGTTCATTTCTAGTCTATACTGAAGGTTCATTTCTACTCTAATAGTCTGTAAACGCATCCACCAGGACTACATTGGTTTAATTGAAGCTTTATGGCATGTTTTAATACCTGAAAGGGCTAGTTCCCCCTCATTACTCTTCTTTTTCAAGGTTATTCAGGGTTTGATATGCACTTTATAATTGGTTTGTCTAGTATGTTCACTGGGATCACTTTAATTTGTAAATTAAGTATGGGAGAATTAGTACTTTATAATGATGAGAATTACTATTCAAGAACATGGTATGTTTTTTAATATGTTCATATCTACTTTTCTATTCTTCAAGAATATAGGGAGTAGACTAGGAGGAGGCCAGGTGGGTAAGGTTAGACTAAAGCAGATTGTTTCTGGTAATTGAAGGATATTGAAGAGTAAATTGGAGAGAGAAGAGAGTCATAAAAGAGCATAGTAACATTTAATCACCTGGATAAGCCTGCCACAGAGGCAGGGAAAGAATGGTTAGAAAGTCAGAAGAAAACCAAATAAAGAGCGTTCTTCAAGAAAAAGGAAACTGTCTACAATACAATTAGGACAAAGACTAAAGTATATCCATTAGATTTAGTAATATGGAAGTCATTAGTGCTCCTAGGCCTATTCTGGGGAGAATTATAAGGCCGGAAGCCAAAGTGTGACTTATATTCTACTATGGCCAGCTATAATTTTTCTCTAATTTGATCCTAAAAGGATCTTCCTGAAGGTCAAAAATGCCACTAAATTCAGAATATAACTGTATAGTTATTATTCCTGAAATGGAGTTCAAACATAGCCTCAGAAGGGAGTTCTTGAATAATTCATGCAAAGAATGCATGGATCCAGAAAATACTGCCAATAGAAGGAAATATCAGGAACCAGGGTAGGAAGAAACAGCTATAGAGCAAAGGGGATGGCAAACATGAAGTAAATTTTCTCCAAAGCAAACTAAGCTATAGCTTCACGTGGGATTTGGCTTGGAGTTAGCCTCTGCGAATATTCTCAAGCACAGGCAGAGATCCTGATAAAATAGGTGGGCTGCCTAAATTGGATGCACAAAGCAAGCCCAGCTGCTCAGAAATACTTCCTTCTGCATCTTGACAAGATACCACTCCCTCAACCTGATCCTAAAATACTAAATGTGGTTTCTCTTTTGGATTAGTGCCGACAGAAGCATACAGACTTCCCAAGTAGGAAAGTAAGGGCATTTGTAGCAAAGTTAGGTAAGAATTATCCCTAACTTCTTCCTAATATTCAGGCAGGATAGCACAAAGGATCTAGCTCTAAGGGGTCAGGAAACAGAGAAGTCGACAATGCCTTGAATAGATCCATACTGGGGCCAAATCCTTCAGAACAGAACTTCCAAGCCCACCTAAGGTGATCTGCATGCCAAAACTAACTTCCAATGTAAATAGGGTAAGTGAAATATACCAATACCTTTTTACCTTCCATTTTAACACAAATATGGGCCAGGAATGGAAACCAAAAATCATAGCACAATTCTAGGTACATTCATTCTGACAGCATCATACCAAAAGCACAAGTGAGATCTCTTCTAGATGTAAGATCAGTGTTCATAAAAAGAGAATACTCTCAAATAGGGATTATTACCCTCTTTGGTTGCTACAGATACTAAGCAGGATAGGGAGATTCAACTAAAATTATTAAGGTAGAGATAGAGGAGACAGAAAGAATGGTTTCCGAAATAGGGAAAGCAATTAACTTTATTGTAACTACATTGAAGAGGCCGACTAAGAATGTCTTTAGGTTTTTCTACATGATGTTGTACTCCCCACACTTTAGTCCCACCCCAATGCCCTCCTAACATAGTGGTATTCAAAAAGATTTGGATCAACTGAGGAAATGTAATGTTACAAACCTTTAAATCATTCTGTGGAACTAGTGCTATAGGTTGCTCATTTTGCCATCAGCCTTAAGTGGTAGAATTCTATGAAGATACTGCATCAGAGAATGGCATCACTTGGCTAAATTTACCCCCTGATACTAATTCTCTGCACAAGGTTGCCTCAAAAGAAAATAGGGGCTGGAAGTTGTTGCATTTTAACTTGCATACCTCCTTTTTGGAACCAGCAGGAAGTAATAGAGGACATTAGGGGCGAAGTTTTTATTTCTTTATAGAATTAAAATTGTGTTAGTTCTTACCAGGGCAGCAGAGAATAAATCATGTATTAGTATACTATGTTGACAGTTTATTCTATTTACTATTGAGGGGAAATGCATTTTATTTCTATAGTAAAGTGACAGAACTGTTTTTAGGGATACGCTTAACCCCTATTTCAAGAAAAAGAATTTGTAAGCATAGGACTTACAGCAGTCAGGTGAGGACACATGAGCCATGAAGTGCGAAACAAACAGGAAAGAAACCCGGCGCAGGAATTTAGAGTAATAAATATGATAGCAATCTAGAAGATGAACAGTTCATGTTGTTTATGATTACAGACTGATTATTCCTCTAAGTGCAAAGGCTATCCAATAAGTCATATCCGGGTTGATTTGTTAGCAAGGTACTTTCATCAGATAATAAATTAGAATGCAATTAAAGTGCATTCTGTCTGTGTAACATAGACTAAGACAGCTTACTATAATTCTCAATTATCTGCATGAACACACAACATGATGGTATGGTAAATAACCCTTCTAGCAAAGGGCAATAAATACCTTAGGAATGCATTAAAATTGCTAGATCTCTTCTCTAGTCCTTTAAAAGATTTGTTTCCAATTTTTGATAAACTATGTAAATGGAAACAAGTTAATTTGGTACTTGCTTTGGTACATAAGTCATACAGTAAGTTGGACTCATAAGTACCCAAACTTCTCAGCTTGTTAACCAATTTGCTAAGGGCAGTGACTAAAACATGAAAGAAGTAAAAGAAATCAGAACTGAATATTTACTGCAAACCGTTGTTAGGTGGAAAAACTTAAGCACAGAGAAAATAAGACTCACAAAGGAAAAAACATAAAAACATTTAAAATTTAAAAACCCATGTTAATAAAAATCTGTTGTACATAATAATTTCACTATATAAGATCTCATAAAGATTAATAAGAAACCACTCAAACCATGAAAAATAAACAAAACACAAAAAAGAAACTAATAAATAGAAATTTAAAAATTTTTTTCAAGTAAATTTAAATCATTTTTTCACCTAATTAGTAAAAAAGTCTTTTTAAAAATGATAATGACAAATATTGGCAAAGTGACATTAGTACTCTCATACATTGCTGATTGTGTCTTATAATAAACTGATTAGAATGCTTTAAAAATACAATTTGGCATTCTGAATTAAAAACTATAAATGTTTATGTTTGGCTAACTACTCCCACATCATGGGATCTATCTAATAAACGAAACTATCACAGCTTGATTTATCATTCTGAAACAACATAATATCCAACAAGGTAAAAACAATGTAAAATATGTATAATCATGGATGGAATATTATGTAGCTATTTAAAATGATGGTTATGAAAACTAAGTAGAAAATAGAAAATTATATATTCAAGATGATCACATTCAAATAAAAATATGCATATTAAAGTCTTCTGTACCACTTGGTCATCTCATAACATCAGTTCATAGTCTTTCAGCAGCAAAATCCACACGAGAGACACTGTTATCAACCACTGTGTCCAAAGATTGATCTCCATAGCAACTGTAACTCTGCCGCATGTAATGTATAAGGTATCAGAGTTAATACCACATGCACATAAAGTGTTGGTATTATGTAGTCCAGACCGTGGTTGCTGTAGAAACCTAAACCCAAGTCCCTGACAACAGTGGATAAAATGAAAACAGAAGGGTCGTTGGGTACTTAGCCATCTACGCCTTTGCTTTCAAGCAGGACAATGCCATTCTAAATACTGTATAATAGTCTTATATTGATACCACTAAAGGAAAACTTTCAACAAAAGTAATTTTAAATGATGTCTTGCCTCTGTTTACTATTAGGAATGACTTCTTATTACCTAAAAAAGTTCTCCCTCCCACGCTGTGCTCAGTTGGACATTCAGAAGCTCACCCCAGTAGAATACTGTCACCTTCTCCTGGCCTTAGCCAGATCCAGTACCATATGCAGACAAGCTGGAGAGGAGCTATGCTTTGCTGCCACCACAAGAAGTATCACAGATACAGACAAGCTTATTCGAAAACAGTTTTGCAGAAGTAGAATAAGGTAGAAGGAATCACTTTATCTGACTTCAAGTCTTACTATGTAGCCATTGTTACCAAGACAGGGTGGTACTGGCAGAAGAACAAACATAGATCAATGGCACTGAGAACCCAGAAATGGATCAATACAAATACACCAACTGAGTTCTCAATTAGTCCAATGGAGGAAGGAGACTGTGCTGAAACAACTGGATATCCACAGGCAAAAAGAAAAAAAAAAATGAAGAACCTTGACTTAAAACTCATTGTATATATGAAAGCCAGTGCAAAATGAACCATGGGTTTAAATGCAAAACATGAAACTATAAAACTTTTAGGAGAAAACATAGGAGAACATCTTTGAGACCTAGGGCTAGGGAAAAGTTCTTAGACACCACATCAAAAACTCGATCCATAGAAGAAAAGAAAATCAGTAACTGAACTTTATCATAATTAAAAACTTTTACTTTGTGAAGACTCTGTTAATAAGATAAAAAGATGAGCCACAGACTGGGAGAAAATAGTTGCAAATCACTTGTCTGAAAGACTTGGTTCTAGAACGTGTAAAGAACTCTCTAAGCTCAACAGTAAGAAAACAATACATTTGAAAATGAGCAAAAAAAGACCTGAACAGATACGTCGCCAAAGAGTTAAGATGTAAGGATGGCAAATTCGCACATGAAAAAATGTTCAACATCATTAGTGTTTAAGGAAACAAAAATTAAAACCAAGATGAGATATTACTACACACCTATTAGAATGGCTAAAAAATTAAAAATGCTGACAATACCAAATGCTGCCAAAGATGTGTAAGAACTAGATTTCTCATACATTGCTGGTGTAAACTAGTACAGCTATTCTGGAAGACAATTTGGCAGTTTCTTATAAAATAAAACATACATTTATCCATACAATCTAACAATCACACCTCTGGGCATTTGTCTTAGAGAAATGAAAACTTACATTCATATAAAAATACAAATATTTATGGCAACTTTATTTGTAATAGCCAAAACTTGGGCTTTATGGTAAATGGATTAATAAACTACGGTACATTCAGACAATGAAATGTTAATTAGCAATAAAAGAGAATAAAGTATTGACAAACAACGATTTAGTTGTATCACAAAGACATTATGCTGAGTGAAAACATCCAATCTCAAAGATTATGCACTATATGACTCCATTTCAAAATAATAACCGTAGAGAACAGATCAATGGATTCCCAGGGTTAGGAAAGAGGTGAGGATGAGACTATAAAGGGGTAGCACTAGGGAGTGTCTTCATGGTGATGAACAGTTCTGTATCTTGATTGCGGTAGTTTCACAAATCTATATATGCCATATACGTTTATAGAACACACATATGCACAAATGAATGCATGTAAAAACTAGCAAAATCCAAGTAACATCTGTAGTTTACTTAAAGGTATTATACCAATGTAAATTTTCTGGTTTTAATAATGTTCTATAGCTATGCAAGATGTTACCACTGTAGAAAGCTGGATAACGGGGACAAGGGATATCGCTGTACTATTTTTGTAACCTATTGTGAATCGATAATTATTTCAAAATAAAAAGATAAAACCAAAGAACTTCTGTTCAGCAAAAAGCCATAACAAAACTTAATACTGAGAAAAAAAATACATTTGAGAAAAAGTAAAACCCTTAATACACAGAGAGTTCTCATATGTATGTCAATGAGATAAAAATACAATTAATAATGAGCAAAAGCTATAAATAGACAACTCACAAAAGAAATAAAATTGGCCAATAAATACAAGAAAAAAGACTTAATCCAACTAGTATTGAAAAACATCCAACATATAAAAAAGATATTTCTAGCACCTATGAAATTGGCAAACATCAATTTCCAAGCTTAGCAAGAATGAGGAAAAACAGGCATTCCCATATACTATAGATATAAATTAAAATGTGAAAATATTTTCAAAAGAAAACATGCATACTCATTTTCTCAGAAACTCAACATCTGTGAATTTATCCTCAGGAAATAAATGTGTAATGATATACATGAAAATTTCATCACAGTACTATGTACAACAGTGAAGAATTTAGGGAAAAAATGTACAATGAAAGAAGATAATGAATTATATTATGGTATATCCAAATATTGGAATGTATTTATCATGCTATGTAGTTGTTAAAAATTATGTGTAATATTAAAAGCAATACGCTATACACTGCTAGGAGAAAAGGCAAGAAACAAATATATACTCATGAGCCAAACTCATTTACAGTCTTGCAGCATACATATTACAAGATTAATACTAGCTACCTCTGTATTAATGGTTAAGATTACAGGTACTTTTAAAACAAATTTCTGTATTCTCTAACAGGTACATGTTTTATACAGAAATAGAATTTTTTAAAAATGAAATAATATAATACTGAAGGTGGATCTTTTCAACTAGAGATTTTTGTAAATAATAAGACTAAAAACCTACTCGATATTTAAGTTTCACAGAAAAAAAAATAATAATCCTGCCTGATACAGCAACATTTGCTTTTTCTTTATGATTCTTCTGGGTCCCTGAAAAGATGTTATTCATTTCTAGTCTAAGAGCAAACAAAATTTGACCAGATTTGCTTTAAAAAAACAATATGCAACCCAAGCACTGTGTATGTCCACTCACCACAAAGTTGATCATCTGTATATCTCTATTTATATATAATTATAAATGTCAATGAGTATATTTTAAAATAGATAATTAATTAAAACATACTGACAAATATACAATAAATATAGTAAAGGAAAGATGGACAGGAGAAAGGGATAAGAGAATATAATAACAAAATTGATTTCTTCGAAATGATCTTGAGAAAAACAGAATCACTTTAGTTCTGAGGATAAGGAAGAAGGAAGGCATACTAGAAATGCTTTCCTCTTTAGAATGGTAATTTGTATCAGGACCAGAATCCATGAAAGCTTATTTGATGCTCTAGAGTTACCAAGGCTTATTGTACAGTTGAAAGTGAAGGTTTCTCTAGTAGAGACACATGGTTTCTCTGTGTGTTCTTTCCCTCACTTACACTGCTTGAAATATACAGGTTTAATAATATAATATTGCTGTTTTCATAATGAATATCTGGAATGGTATCACTTTCTCTATGTCTTTCCAGCACTTAAAATTTTTTATTTTTGTTTTTGTATTATAGGCCTGAGTTAAGGGGACTTATAATATGCTAAAATCATCAAGAGGTTTTCTCCAACTCATTAAAGTTAAAATTCTCCCACATGGTTCAATGATGATTTTAATTCAAAATTAACATACTAACTCTGTTTTTCCTGACTTCTACACTTGGCATTCCAGTTAAAGGGAAGGGCAGAAATAACTTCTATTTTCCATCCAATTCTACTCATTCTTCAAGCAGCTGCTCAAAATTCTTCTTCTTCCATGAAGTCTTCCGGTTTAGCCAGCCCACAGAGCAGTCTGCTCCTCCCCTGATCTTCTGTAACGTGTAACTAAATTCTTCATTTGGCAATTGCTAAAAATTATGATCAAATTATATTTATCTTGTATCATTATTTAAACTTTGTTTACATCTGGTTTCCTCAAGAATACTCTTAGTTCTCTGAAAATTTTTTACCTCAACACAACTCTCATTGTGCTCTAATTCACAGTAGATGGTCACCAAATATTGGCTGACTAATTGCAACGTAAGCTATACCATTCAATTCCCCTCCAAATTCAAAGCTTAGCTAGTATTCCTTCTCCCTGCCTTCCATCTTACTTTCAGGGACAGAAGCACAAAGCATTGAAGAGCATTGTTTTCTCTTGGTCTCCATGTAGCAAAATTTGTTTAAACACATGAAAAGAAAATAAAACTGTTACCTTTGGTGCGTCTTTCAAAATAAAATAACCACCATTTAACAATAAATAAGCTACCTTTATTGGAAAATTTTCTAACGGAAAACTGAGGGAATAACCCTTGTGCACTACTGGACTGCTTTCCTTCTAAGGCATATGAACAACTCCATCAGCCTCAGTCCCCAAAACTCCCAAACTTTGCACTCATGACTTGTGAAAGCCTTTATGAATTCAAAGATATTTTTACCAATCATGTGAATTCTGTCTATCCAAAAGTATTTTTCAGTTCCAGAGAAGTTTTATGATTAGGGGTTCATTCTTCTAAGAATATTTATACTTCCTAAATAACTCCAGATGTTTTGCTTTGGTTTTGGTTAAGGGGTAGGGCAGGAGGGCAAAAAATCAAAATGAAGACTCTCCCGATTAGAAATGTGTGCCATTCCATCTTAAATGAGCCCTTTCTTATATTTCTGCTTGCAGGTTCCAGAATTTAAACTATGACACTCATGTGTAATGCCAACATATGAGGATTTAGAAAGAATTTTTACTTAAAAAAATGGTTTGTGGATAGCTTACGTCTAAATTATTTTTACAAATCACAATCATATGAAACACAGATTGCTTCCTGAATTTGTACTTAATTTGCCAACAGTATGAAGCATTATTTGGAGACAGCTGTTTTTGATAGAGGAGTAAATTATAGAATGACAAATTCCACATTTTTTTGCAGAAGTTGTGCACCTGCTGATTAGAATTTGTTCTCGAATTCTGTCTAAATCTACAATGTCTTAAAGCTAATATACTTTCATACTATGTATTAGATGTCAAAAACCATTAGTCAATCATATTTTATTTGTAATTCATTTATGAAAATATAATCATCTCTACTCCAAAATTAACTTATATTTTGCTTCAGAAAGGATGCTTGTTCTTGCCAAAAACATTTCCTATTCTCAAGTTAGGAAGGGGGAAAGAAAACCATGTTGTCACCTAGGCCTTACATCCAAGCTTCACAATAAAACTGGTATTATTCCACAAGACAGGTATTACTGTTCCCATTTTCACTGATGAAAAAATTGATATGGTGACAGAGATTTGACTTTGGATGGTGAACACACAATGCAATATACAGATGGTGTATTATTAAATGTGCACTTGAAATCTATATAATTTTATCAACCAATGTCACCCCAATAAATTTAATAATTTTAAAAGAAAAAGAAAAAACCTGAAGCTCTAAATAGTTAACTTGCCAAACAGCAGATAGTAAAGTCATAAACCAGGTCTGAACAAGTCAGTCTGTTTCCAAAACTAAGTTCTTTCCACTATACCACATAGTTTCAACTGCTATTATTTCTAACAATAAGTCATAATACTACACTTCTACCTTATATTTGTAAAGCACAGTATATTTCAAATCATTTTCAGCTATAATATTTCTGTGGGTTCCTAAAACTATCCTCTGAACAAACTTGGCTAAATGAAAAAAATAAATAAATAAAAGACTGACCTGAGGTCACAGAGAAATAATTATCAACACAAATAATAGCTAATAACAGCAGCTATGTTTATTGAGCACCTAAGTTAAACATTCTACAGTGCGTTGTCTCATGTAATCCTCATTAGTATCTTGTGATACAGGAATAATAATAATTTCATCTCTCTTACAGATGAGGTAACAAGGCTCAAGGAATCCTGTAGTTCACAAGCTAGGAAATGGCAGTGTTGGAATTCAAATCCAGGTATTGGTAAGTTCAGAAGCCTATGCTCTTATCTACAACCTTATTCACTACTGCCTCCCTATATTGCAGTGCTGTTTATAGAATATTGTGCTTTCACTGTAATTAAGTTAAACTAAAATTAGTTGGAATTCCAAATTAAAATCAGTCTGCATTCCCCAACTCAGCACTAAATGAAAGTGGTAGAAGCATCAAACAGGTAGCAGGATAATATCTACCAGTAATTTTAGGGATTTTTCACTGTATGACACATAATCAGAAACTCAATATAATTTGGAGGGGGAGGGGCGGCGGAATTAAACAATCAAGCTCACGGTATTGCCCTCTACAGAGCAAGAGATATTATTACTCTGACCATTTAACCAATGAACCTACTATTATAACATACATTCAAAATCAGACATTCTTTTTTTTTAGCTCATCCTATGAAACAGTAAAAATCATCCAGGATGCGGAAGCTCCACCTCAGTTTCTTCCTAAGTTGACCAGGTATATTCATAAGTATTTTTAAAGTTAGATTAAAATGCCGAGGCCAGGACCACCGACTTCTAGGTGTTCATTTCTGGAATGTACTCATAAAATTGCACCACGCACACTCTATTGTCATATGTTCATACTTGTTTTTAATCATGGGTACTACATAATAAAAAGTGAGAAAATAAATAATAAATAATCAAACTACATAAAGATGCTTCTAATAAATTTGTATATACTATATAGTATATAGTATATACAATAGCATTTTTCATTGATATTGTATTCCTTTACAGAACAACATAAAAGTAACAGCCTCAACTTAGAAATGTTGATGAAATAGAAGATTCATAAAGACATTTTTATTCTGAGAATAAGATAAATTCCATCTTTTTGATGAATGTTAACCATTTGGGATATAGAAAGCGCCTATCAAAAAGCCCTTATAATTATAAACACAATAAAGAATATATTCATGTAAATTATTGTTTAAAAAAATCAGAACAGTACTGCTAGACCTATCTCTAGCCTCATAATTCTGAAAAAAAATAACTCAGTCTGCTTAAAAATCTTTGGAGCAAATAAAATAACCTTCCAAGGAGATTCCAAGAAAATGGTAATTTTTAAGGCTATTTAAGAATATTTGTTAAAATGAAGTTTTGGTACATGAAAACAGAAAAAAAATGAAAGGTTTTGAATAACCTTTGGTGAGTCATAGGAAGAAGAGCAAATCCAACTGCACTCCATAAACTAAGATTTGCATCTAGAACTTCAAATAAATATTAAATGAGAAACGACTGAATGGTGAACATCTAGTACCCATTTCAAACACCTACTCTAGGGTAGCTATTTTTGGAAAAACATTCATTAAACTCTTCAAATCAAAAGTTCAGATGAGTATTTTTCATTAACTAAAGGGGTCAATAAGGTGTTTAACACACACACACACACACAACTCTAAATCCTATACATGGGACAACTGTAGAATATTGATGAAAAACAATTAGCAATATGGTAGTAATGAACAATATAAGAGAGATGTATCTGAATCCTAATTTGCTAGGATCTAAGCACAAAGAATTAAATATTGTAGCACTTAAAAAAATATGATCAATTTATTCTTATTAACTGGGCCCAGGATTTAAGATTAGTTGGTATTCCTTAACCTTGAGTAATACATTTTTAAAGGGTAAAAATTCAGTCATCCAGTTGTTTTAAATGATTTTTATTAAAGTATTACTTAAATATGTATAAATATCAAAATTATAAGATGATAACCAGTTTATGGTTATAGTTCTTATATGTAAATAAAATTACAAACTGAATACAAAACTTATTAGAATTGTTATTAAACTTATTAAAACTGTTCTTAGCATGTTTCTTCAATGGGCCCAGTCGATTCTCCCTCTGCTCTTGACAGAAGAAATAAATTGATGAGAGGCATACCACAATCATGACTAATCACGTTAGTGGCTCATTTCCAGGCCTAAGGATTCTGGTGGGAAAGACTACAACTGAAATGGACTTCCTGAAATCAGAAAGAACTTAGCTCAGGGGAAGCTAGGTCCAGGTAGTAGGAGGTAATTGCCAGAAGCAAAGTGGGCACCGTGATTCTAACAGGCAGTAAGGTGGATATAGAAATATTAGGTAATCTCAGGTTTTGTTGTGCTAGGCAGAAATCCCTGTATATTTAATCAGACACCAGAATTCAAATCAACAGGCATGACACTAAGATATGTTTTGATTTAAATAATCAAAACAAACAACTCTAAGTCTAGTAATCAGAGACCTGAGGTGCTACAGTAGAGGGTCATGGCCTCTCGCCCAAATCTGAGACCCACAGTTCTTGAATGAAGAGACCAAATCCATTGTGAAAGATTTTTTTCCCAAATAGACCTCTGGCCATTACCCAGGTAATCACAAGCTGGCGAAAGGAAAATACCCAATCCTCTTGATGATTAGATTGGGGAAGGGTTATATGGATAAATCTCTGGTAATGGGACCAGTATCTGAAAATACCTGTGTTCCACATGACTTCTCAACAAAACTACCATGATTGAGAAGAGGCTCTTAACAAGCAGATACACAGGGTGACTCTCATTGACAAAGTGAGCCATTCTCCTTGTCTAGTCAAGTCAGCACTTGACAAGACAATAGTGGTGGCAAGTAATGGCAGCAATGCCTGTTCTCAACAAGGATTTCCTCCCACCAAGGATAACCTGATGGCTGTCACTGCTAAGTGTCCCTACTTGATACACCCCTTCAGACAAACCATTTACCTCATAAGGAATTGACCAGCAACCTTTTCACCCCGGAGAAGTAAGCAATTTTTCGTCTTCAAAAGATACATGTATTCTCTGTCTGGATGTGATTTCCCTGTCATGCTGCTACCAACACTACCATCTGTGAACTTACCTGTGTGCTATCATGGTAGCCTACTTGATAGTGCCTCTGATGAATAAAATCACTTCCCAGCAAAAGTCAGTCAATTGGCTGGTGACCAACGGCTTCCCTAATCTTAACATGTACCCTTCCCATCTTCCAGAAGCAGCCAGGCCCACACAATAGTGAAAGAGCCTATGACAACATGGGCAAGGGTCCAGCTAGGAGTTACCATGTTAGGAGCTGGCCTATTGCTACAAAATGCAGCTTGTCAACTGAACAAACCCTCTTCCAACTGGATACTGGATATGACTTTCACAAAACTAAATGAACCTCTCAAAAATTTTGTTTTCCTGTTCTTTAAGCCTGGGAGCTGCTAAAAAGTTTTAGTGCCCAAGAAATAATGCTTCCACCAAGAGACACAATAATGATGCTTTTGAACTGGAAGCTAAGATTGCTACCTGAATCATCATGCCAGAAAGGACAAAAAGATGGCTTAAATAGAATGATTACATCAGCTACCAAGAGAGCATTGGATACTGATATACAGAGCAATTCAGAACAAGTATGGATGGCATGCAAGAAATGCTCTAGAGTGCTTCCATAATGATGTATAATAAAAGACTACAATTCTATATAGGCTTTTATTTAAAAGACAGGAGGTAAGTATTGGTAAGGATGTAGAGAAAAGGGAACCCTTGTACACTGTTGTTGGAAATGTAAATTGGTATAGCCACTATGGAAAATAGTATGGAGGTTCCTCAATCAAAGATAGAACTATCATATGCTACAGAAACCTCACTACATGGTATACATCTGAGAGAAACAAACCACTATCTGAAATGTTATCTACACTCTCATGTTCATTCAGCTTTATTCACAACAGCCAAGATATGAAAACATAGTGTCTGTCAACTGATGAACAAAGAATGTGATAAACGCACACAACAAAATATTATCCAAACATGAGAAAAAAGGAAATCCTACCATTTGCAAAAAGCACAGATGAACTCAGAGGACATTACGCTAAGTGAAATAAACAAACGGAGAAAGACAAATACTGTATGATCTTATTTATATATATGTAGAAACTGAAAAAAAAAAGAAAAGAAAAAACGTCAAACTCAACTCACAGAAACAAAGAATGGAACGGTGGTTACCAGGAGCTAGGGAATAGGGGAAATGAGGAGATGTTGGCCAAAGGGTGCACACTTTCAGTTTTCAGTTGACTAAGTCCCGGGGATCTAATGTATAGCATGGTGATGACAGTTCATAATATGGTACTGTATACTTGACTAAGAGGACAGATCATAAGCATTCTATGTGAGGTAATTGATGTGTTAATCAGCCTGATTGAGGTAATCATTTCACAACGTGTACATGTATCAGATAATCACACTGTGCACTTTTAAATACATATAATTTTATTTGATACTTGTACTTCAATAAAGCTTGGAGAGAAGGGAGAGAAATGAATAGACCACAGCAATCTTTTGCCAAGTCTTACTGCCTCCAGTTCTATTTCTCTGCAATCCACAACCTTCATAGCTGCAAAAGTCAGCTTTTAAAAAGGCATATCTATTTAGGTCTCTCTACTACCTAACTTTTACAGTCTCTACAGATCTCAGGACAAAATCAGATCTTCTTAACATGACATAAACATGACATATGAAGCTCCTCAAACTCTGGCCACAACCTTTCATTTCCTTCATTTTTTAAATCAACTTTATTTAGTCCAAAGCAGCTTTATTCACAGTAGCCAACACTAGAAACAATCAAAATGTTTGTTTAAGGTGCCTAGATCAACAGACTGCCATATAACCATGCAATGGATTATCTTTCAGCAATAAAAATAATAGATTAATGAAACACTCAATAACATTTATGTATGCATTGGAAGTGTATAGTAAAATGTTTTGCCAAATGCATACATCTGTGTAACCACTACCATGCTAAAGATATAATACATTTCCAGGACTCTAAAAGTTCTTTTGTTCCTCTTATGGCCCCAGTCAACCAAAGTGGACACTTGTTGTCATTATAATTTTACCTATTCTAGATTTTTCATGTAAACGAGATCATCCATTACGCACTCTACTGTATCCAGCTTCTTTCATTCAGTATAATACTTGAGATACATCCACGTTATCAAATGCATCGTTAATCCATTCATTTTATTTCTGAAGGGTATTCTATTCACCTTAGAGAGACATTTTGATGTTTCTAGTGTAAGGCTACTGAATAAAGCTGCTCTGAACAAATATGTTAAAATCTCTGAATGAACATAGGCTTTCATTCTTTATCATTTCAACATCCAGTAGTGGGACTGCTGGGTCATATGGTATAAGGATATGCTAACTTTCTAAAACATGGTCAAACAATTCTCCAAAGTGGTTATACTATTTTACATTCTCATGAGCAATGTATGACAGTTCCAGCTGTTCCACATTCTATCAACATTTGTTACAGGCTGACTTTCTAAATTTAGCCATTCTTCATATGTAGTAGTATCTCACTGTGGTTTTACTTTCATTTCCAGATGACTAATGGTGTTGAGCATGTTTTCATGTGCTTACTGGCCAAATAACTTCTTTTGTACAATATCCAAATCGGTTCTGATTTTAATTGGTTGTCTTGAGTTGTAAGACTTCTTTATATGTTCTAGATATAAGTTCTTTGTCAATCAACATGTGTATTTTCTGCCAGCCTGTGACGTGCCTTAATTTCTTAACAGCATCTTTAAAAGAGTAAGTAGAGTTAAATTTTGATTAACTCTATCACTTTTTTTGTTTATGGTTCATGATTACTATACCCTAAGAAATCTTTGCTTACTATAAAGTCACAAAATTTTTTACTGTGTATTTTTTAGAACTTTTGTATTTTAGTTTTCATATATAAGTACAAGATCCATTTTAAGGTTAATTGTTCTTTATGGTATGAGGTAAGAATTAAGGCTCCCCCCGCCCTCCTCCAGCACCGTTTGTTGAAAATACTATCCTCTGCCCATTGTATTACCTTGCTATCACAAATTGACTGACCATATACAAGTGGGTCCATATCTAAACTATTTGGTTATATTAATGTATATGTTTATCTTTACACCGATCTCATACAGTCTTGCTTATTGTAGCTTTGTAGAAAGTCTTGAAATCATGTAACATTAAGTCCTACAACAATATTATTTTTCAAAACTGTTTTGGCTATTCCCGATCTTTGCAATCACAGATGAATTTTAGAATCAGCTTGTCAATGTTGACAAAAAATTACAGGAATTTTGATTGAAATTATACTAAATCTGTAGATGAGTTAAGGAAGAACTGAAATTTTAATATATTAAATTTTCCAATCCATGAACATGGTATATTTGTCATTTTTTTATTTCGTCAAAGTTTTATAATTCGTAATACACAGATTTTGAATACTTTGTTAAATTTATCCCTCAGCATTTCATATTTTTGATACTGTTGTAAATGGTATGGTCTGTAAATCCATTTTCCAACTCTTCATTGATAATATATAGATATACAATTAATATGATTATTTTGACATCCCTCAACCTTGCTTTATATTCACTACCTTGTTCTAGTAGCTTTTTAATAAATTCCTAAGGATTTTCTAGCATATGATGTTATTTGGTAATAAAAACTTGCTTTTCTTTTCTAATCCAATATACCTTTAATTTCTTTTTCTTGACTGGCTACAACTTCTGGTAAATTTTGAACAGAAGAGGTAAGGGAGAGCATCCTTCCATTGATTCCTATCCTAGAGGGAAAGCACTCAGTCTTCCACCATTAAAAATATCAGCTATAATTTTTCATGGTCTACAGCCATATTAACCTGAACAAGCCCAATCCCATCTGATCTTGGAAGCTAAACAGGGTTGAGCCTGGTTTGCCTCGCCTAAATAATAATAATAATAATAATAATAATAATAATTATTATTATTATTATTATTATTATTATTATTATTGTTCATGGATCCCTCCGCCAGGCTATTGCTATGTCTTCGGTTCACTTATCTTTTGCAGTGTCTTATCTGCTGTTGAGCCAGTCCAGATAATTTTCCTTTTTCTATTATGAAGTTTTAGTTATGGAGGTTACATTTGATATATATTTTTCCATCACTTTTTGCATTATTCATGTTTTCCTTTGAACATTTGAGTATAATTATAAGAAACCCTTGTCTGCAAATTCCATCATCTCTGTCTCATGAATCTGTTTCTACTGACTGATTTTCCTCCTGGATATGAGTCATATTTTCCTGCTTCATGAAATGTGTTGTAATTTTTTACTGGATGTTAGATATTGTGATATCTTTTGTTGCAGAGTGTCTGGATTTTATAGTCTTCCTTTAAAGAGTTTTGGTACGCTATGGTTGGCAGTTCAATTACTTTTGGGTCAGCTTAATCTTTTTGAGACTTGCTGTTTAGTTTGTTAGGGAGGTTCTAGAATACACTATATTCTAAATCTGGTTAATCCCCATTACTAAGGCATAACTTTTCTGTGGTCTCTAGAGTGCCCAGCTGTTCTTTTTACACTGTTCAGTTAGAGCTTGAATGTCTCCCAGTTCTGGAAGAACTCTGAGAATTGCACAGCTTATAGTTCCCCAGCCTTACAGACTTTCATCCTACGCATATGCTATTTAGTTTCAGTAACAGACTCAAATGGGTACCTTACATTTTTGGAGCCTTTCTCTGAATACTCCCTCCTCTTCTGTATTCTGCTCCACAATTTCCAGCTGCCTCAGCCTCCCCAAAATCTGATCTGTCTCAACTCAGCAGTATCACCATCCTCTGCCTGGGTCCCCACTCTCTGAGCTATTATTGAGAAAGTACCTCTCAGCAGACCATCTGATGATCATAGTTCTCAGCTCATTTGTTTCCCCACCTATAGGATCACAATCCTGTGCTGCCCGTACTCCAAGCAGCATATAGTTGTTTCATATGTTTTATCCAGTATTCTATTTGTTAACGTGGAAGGGCAACTCTAGCACTAGTTACTCTATCCTGGCCGAAGTAGACATTTCCAACCTATCCTTTTTGCCTCATTCCATCCCTTGTTCAGCCTACACCAAAAAATGACTTCTCTGTACTTTAAGAATTCCTTGTGTCTCAATTTCTTTCCCTACGTTGGTCATTTTCTTCTCATCCAATATGGCCCAACTCTTACATCACCTCACCTTTGAAAGTCTTCAATTTTTTCTAAAAAAAACATTTTGTTATACCCCTGTCAATAAAGCACACTGTTCAGACATATGATAGCATTTATCTCAAGGTAGTCTATTTGCATATCTCCCCACTAAAATGAATTTCTAATAATTGCTAACATTTGAATACTTTCTATGTGCCAAGTACTAATCTAAGCACTTTACTTATATTTTCCCATTTAACCTTCATAAAACCCTAAGATATAGGTAATATTATTATCCTCATTTTAAAAATGAAGAAACTAAGGCACAGAGAGGTTAAGTATATTTCCTGATCACAGAGCTTAGTAGTGGTACAGCCAGAATGTAAATCTAAACAGTCTGATTCCAGAGCTCATGCTTACTATACTGTCTCTCATGAATTCCTGAAGGGCAGCAACTATGTCTTATTCTTGTTTGTATACCCCATGCCTGGAGCACCTCAAATATTTGTGGAATGAATTAAAATTTATAATTTTACCCAGTCATCCAAGAAAAAGTCCTTCATAAGTAACATGTTTTCCATCAGTAACTACAGAACTGAATCTAGAAAAGGTCTTTCATAAACATGCAAGAGACTAAAATTAAATTTCTAATAATAAATTCAAAGAGCTCTAAAGAATTTTACCATGCAGAAAAGACTAATAAGGTTTCTTTAGGTAGCCAAGTAACTGTAGTGAACTCAGTCAGGAACAACAAGTCTCTACCAAGGAATCAATACCCTCTAAGAGAGACATCAAATGTCATAATTTATCTCCAGTAAATGCATACTAAATTAATCCCACCTATCTAAATCTAAAATAGAGACTGGTATTTTGAAGGCAAAAGTAAAAAGAGAATATTTAAACAAAAATTTAATCCTAAAAGTCAACTCTATCAAGAGTAATCAATTAAAATAAATAAAGCCACATTGCTCATTAAAATCAGCTATGTTGAAACAACAAAAATTTTATCTCTTCTATTTGAAAAAAGTATGTCATCACCTTGAAAACAATTAAATATTCTCTATATGATTATTAAAAACATTTAAGTTCTTAACGGTAGACAGTACATAAATTTATAAAAGCTAAAAGTACTTTAAAATACCAATTTATACAAATTTAAGCAATTAGAAATATATAATTTTTATACAAGTAAATAATTACATTTACTTAGCAAGATACTAATGAACCACTAGTGCAGGTTGTACTGGGAAGAAGTGGAGATTGATGTATTGTCACTACTTTCAGCCTCTCCCACACTACCAATTTACATCACATACCTGGTCTTCTACTCCATCCTACATACCACTGTCCAGTTTGGACAGGCCCATGATGCCTTATCCAGTCCTTGAAACCAAATGTCTTCCCCAAATCAAAAAATTTTCTAATTTTAGGAGGTGCCTTCTGCCCAGCACTCCAGCAAGATATGAGGCAACAGCCTATATAATCAAATGCATTAATATTTCTGAAGCAAAATGCAAGAATATTCATATTAAGTGGGATAAAGAAAGACTATATAAATAATCTCATTAGTTCAGGTCAGGCCTATGAGTCTGAAAAAAACATTGTCTTCTGAGCTTTTAGGAGTTTTAAATAGTAGGAAAAGGACTGTACACTTGTATCACCATATTGCATTCAATCTGCTCACTCCCTGCTTGAGAAGCAATGATGGCTTCCTTACCTGACATATTGTTATAACAGTAATTTCTACACTAGTTTAGAATTGGAAATTGTTTAGTCAAACTCCTTACTTCACTGCTTAGGAAACTAAAGCCCAAAGACATGGAATAACTTGCCTAGGGTCACACCATTACCTATTGACAAAGATCAAATAGAACATACAGGTCTCCTGTCTCCAAGGCTTACCCTTCCTCCCTTCTTCCCGCCTCCCTCCCTTCCTCCCTCCCTTCCTTCCTTCCTTCCTTCCTTCATTTTCTCTCTTGATTTGAAGTGATTTTTTTTAGCTTTCAAAATAATGAAATAATTACAGATTCACAGAAAGTTGCAAAAGTAGTATAAAAAGAGGCTTATGTATCCTTCATCCAGCTTCCACTAATATATAGCTATAGCACAATACTAAAATCAAAAAATTAACATAGGTATATTAGTTTTAACAAAACTACAGACCTTATTCCATTTTCAGCATTTTTTAAACTGGATTCTTTATGTGTGCAGGTGTTTACAGTTCTATGCAACTTTATCCCATGTATTGATTCATATAACCACTATCACAATTACACTACAAACTGTTTCGCCACAATAAAATATCTTTGTATTTACACTCCTCTCTGTTCCACACTGTCCCTGACTCCAGCAATCACTCATCCATCTGTTCTCCATCTCTACAGTGTTGTCATTTTCAGACTGCTATATAAATGGAATCATACAGTATACAAACTTTCGAGATTAAATTTTTAGTTATGGTAAAATACATATAAATGTACTATCTTAACCAATTTTAATTGTACAGCTTTAAGTATATTCATAACGTACAACCACTTTCCAGAACTTTTCCACCTTGTAAAACTGAAACTCTATACCTATTAAACGACAACTCTCCATTTCCCCCTCCTTTTGGCTCCTGGCAACCACCATTTTACATTGTTTCTCTGAATGTGACTACTCTAAATACCACATATAAATGTAATCATACAGTATGTATCTTTTTGTGACAGGCTTATTTCACTTAGCATAATGTCTTCAAGATTCACCCATGTTGTAATATATGCCAGACTTTCCTTTTTATGGCTGAACAACATTCCATTATACGTATATACCACATTTTGTTTATTCGTTGATCTACTGATGGACATCTGGGTTGCTTCCACCTTTTGGCTATTATGAATAATGCTGCTTTGAATATGGGTGAACAAATATCATTCAAGACCCCGCTTTCGATTCTTTTGGCTATATATCCAGAAGTGGAACTGTTGGATCATATGATAATTCTATTTTGAATTTTTTTGAGGAACGAGAATGGTTTTTTAATTTAGCATAATTCTTTTGAGGTTCATCCAAGTTGCTGTGTGAATAAATAGTTCATTTCTTTTCATTGTTGAGTAACATGTCTTTGCATAGATATACCACAGTTTTTTCAACCATTCACCACTGAATGACATTTGGGTTGGCTCCAGTCTGGGGCTACTATAAATAAGGTTGCTATAAACATTCATGTATAGGTTTTGACACCAGTTTTTATTTCTCCAGGACAAATGCTCAGGAGTAATCAGTTGGGTTGTATGGTAAATGTATGTTTAATTTTATAAGAAATTGCCAACCTATCTTCCAGAGTGGCTGTACAATATTTACACTCCCATCAGCAAAGTATGAAAAATCTAGTTTCTCTGCATCTTCACCAGGACTTCATATTATCAATATTTTTTATTTTAGACATTCTAATAGGTATGTAGCAGTATCTCATTATGTTTTTAATTTGCATTTTTAATGGCTAGTAATGTTGAACAGCTTATCTTTATAGACTTACCATCTTCATAGACTTTTTGACCATTTTCTAATTGTATTGTTTTCTTACAGATGAGTTTAGTTATTTACATTTTCAAGGTATAAGTCCTTCTTCAGATATTATTTGTAGTATTTTCTCCCAGTCTGTGACTAATCTTTTCAATCTCTTAATGAAGTCTTTTGCAAAGTTTCTCACTTTCGATGAAGTCCAATTATTATTTTCTCTTATGAATTGGGTTTTTGGTGTCATGTCTAAAAACTGTTTACCTAGCTCTAGTTCACCAAATGTTAGTTTTCTTCTATCAGTTTTATTTATTTACATTTCACATTTATATCTATTTTACACTGATTTCACGATGATCCATTTTACATTCACTTTTTTTTTAAATATGGTGTGGGGTTTAGGTCAAGGTTTTTGTTTGTTTGTTTGCATATAACGTACAATTGTTCTAGCACCATTTGTTGAAAAGGTTATTCTTTCTCCATTGAACTGCTTTTGCACCTTTTTCAAAAATCAATTTGATTGATCTATTTCTGGTTCTCATTTCTGTCTCATCGATCTGTCTTGTCTATTCCTCTGTTAATACAACACTGTCTTGGTCAATGAAGTTATATATAAGACTTAATATTAGGTAGAATGATTCCTTGCAGTTTCTTCTTCTTCATTAACATTGTTTTAGCTATTCTAGCTCCATTCATTCTGCTCATTTGACTTTACTGCACTGCTTATCCTTGCCTTTAAGGTCCTTGTATACCTAGTAGAGGTATGACAGCCTGGGGAAGAAAGGAGAAAAAAAATAACGAAGGAAAAAAAAGGTAATATACTATGACCACCCTAAAATACTACCCATGTAATTTCTATTTATCCATCCTAATGACATCCCAATTTCTTCATGAAAGGTTCTCCATTATTCCAGGCCATTTTAGTATCTCTAGACGTAAGAACTAATAGATTTCTACTACTCATTAGTCACAAGTCATTTATTTACTTCTTTTAGGTATGTGTAAATATATTTGCATCCAATAAAATGTCTATTCATCAAAGGACATGGTATATGTTTTATACTTCTTTATAGTCGTCTATAAACTCTGATTTAATTAATTAAGGATTATTTGTCTAATTAGAGCTTACGACAGAGCGATTTTAGAAAATCTAGAAAAATAAGGGTAAAAAATTAGCTAATTGCTACATTTTTCCTAGTAATAAGATCATTATCTCACCAAATTTCAATATTTTAAATTTAATCTCACTTCTAAACTGTTAAAGAGTATACTTCTGGCTCTTTTCCCTTTTCTTGATGAGATGGCTTAGGTAAAGAAAGAGAAGGATGTGAATAATGAGTTATAATGATTTTCCTTTTTTCTCCTGCTGTTTGACAAAAATGTCACCATTCATTTAAATTTTAGGGCAATTAGACATGATTCATCCCTAACATACCACATAGATTTATCTAAAAAGTAAAATGAACCAAGGGGTGAGAATATTGATTTAAGTATATAATTGAAACTAAAATATAAAAAGGAGCTGTAAAAGAATTTACCAAATCTGGTTTCCTATGGTCCTAACTATATCAACTACAAGGCGTCTTTGTGTCCTTTGGCTTATATGCTGATAGCATCTTCCTCTTAATTATCAATTCTTTGCTGACAAAATTTCAACAAAGTAAGGTGCAGAGCATGTGAAATAACACAGCTGCTTAATCCATGTTTTTAGTTACAATATACAATAACCAAATCTGCCTATCTTATAGATCATGCTTGCTCCTTTGCTAAAACAGATATATACACAATATATAGTGTATAAAGATATATATACCACCCCAAGTTTTTGTTCATTAGTTACCTGTGAGTTTAAATTATTTAAGTTATTTACAACACACTATCAAAATAAATGTAATAAAACTACATACAGATTAGCTCTTCTTACAAAATAAAGCAACTCATAGATGTTATTACAACAATTGCTAAAACTTATTTATTTTGTTCCTCTCCAATTCTTCCACTGTAGTTTGGGACTAGGGAGGTAGGGTAGGCTACAATCAGGAAAGTTTCAAAGCCATTAGGCTTTCATCTAGCATTTCTCTGGTGGCCTAAGAAAGGATCTTCTCCAAGACCCCATCTGATCAGCTGGCAACCAAGTAGATGAATTGCAATTCTCAGAAAATATACATTAATAAGGTTCTTTCTAGCTCTGCTCTGTTCAATTCAATGCTTTATTACAGAAACTACAACATATATAATGCAATTTACTATTACCATCCTCCCAAGCTAACGCTACCATTCCCATCACACACACAGAAACCCACTATTTGATTAGCAAAAATTAAGAACCCTCATGGTTTAGTGTTGGGAGACCATGGAGTAACGTGAATTCAGACAGTGCTCATGAGAATGTAAATTGGTATAACCACTGTGGAAAACAATTTGGTATTATCTACTAAAGCTGAAAATGTGCACATACTCCTATAACTATTCTCTTCGATACCAGAAGACATGTACAAGCATGTGCACATTGTATTTTTCATAACACCAAAAATGCAAACAACCCAAATGCTGACTCAAAGAAGACGGTGGCATATTTACACAATAGGATTGTATATACCAGTGAAAAACTAATGAAGTACAGTTAAACACAAAATGGATGAATCTTAGAAACAATGATGAATTATAAAAGTACATTATAGCAGACTATGTGAACTAAACTACCATATTAATAAATTTCAAAAGTGAGCAAAGTTAAACATGTTATTATTTAGGGAAACACACAATTTTAAAAAGAAAAAACAAACGCAAAATTCAGTATAGCTGGGGTCAGGGAGATGGACTGAGGAGTATAGATAGCTTCAACAGGATTGGTAAAGGTATAGTTCTTCATTTGGGTGGTAAACTCACTAGTTCCATTTTTAAGCTTTAAAATAGATATGTCTGTGTGCTGAGTGTGTGTCATCTAGAATCTCTGGAGAATTAACATTCTAGCTACAGGACAAGTTTAACCTCTCATGACATTCCTGATAATTGGGATGGATGTCAAGAAATAAATCACAATAGTATTGCTATTTGGTAACTTCTGTAGTAACAAAGAAATTACAGGTGTCTCAAAAATTAAAACAAAGGGTGGGCAAGAAAAGAGAGTAGCTATAAAAGGGCAATGTGAGGGATCCTTGTAGTGATGGAAGTGTTCTGGATCTTGACTGTATATGTCAATATTCTGTGTGCTGTTGCTATAGATAGATGTTACCACTGAAAGAAAATGGCTAAAGGTACACTGGATCACTCTGTATTTAGTTTACTTTTCCAACTGTATGTGAATCTATCAATTATCGCAAAATGAAAGTTTAATTAAAAAAAGAAACATAAAAAAAGCTTTGTCCAGGGTTTCCCTACCTTGGTACTAGTGACATTTGGGGGCACATAATTCTTCATTGGTGGGAGATGTCCTGGGCATTGCAGGGTGTTTAACAGCGTTTACCCACCAAAAGCCTCAGCTAGCGCATGTCTCAGTTGTGACATCTCCATTACACTGCCGAATGTTCCCTAGATAGCAAAACTGCCCCAATTGAGAACCACTGCTCTAGTCATAAAAGCAAAGAAGCGCTGTAGATTTGTTCTCAATTGAGGGAGACTAAAGAGACACAACAACTAACTGCGAAACTTGATTCTAGGCTGGATCCTGTAAACAAAGAGAAAAGAATGCTATAAAGGAAATTATTGGGTCAATTAACAGATTTGGAATATCATGATAGGTTAAAAAAAAGTATGTACCAATATTAAATGTGCCTAAGTTGATTACTATAATATAATTATGTCAATATTCCTATGCTTGAGAAATACACAATGAAGTATTTAGGAGTAAAGGATCACGATGTATGCAATCTACCCTCAGATAATTCAGAAAAAAAATACATATATATCTATTTTACATATACATGTGAATAATATGTGTATACAACTCTGTTCATTGTATTTTTATTTTTGCAACTTTTTCAGTATGCTCGAAAATATTTACGAACAAAAAGGTGTGGTGGTGTGTTTTTTTAAGTGGAAGCAAAAGTTGTGGTCCTTCAATTCTCATGTCAAGTTTAAGCAAAGCAGTCCCAGTATAAGTAATAAAATCTCAAAACAATGACTACAGACTGGAAAATTGCAACCTCGAGCCCGGAACGTTGGTTGAAAAGAATTGTCTACCTTCGGTCTATCCCGCCCCCGCTTCTTTCTAGAGGTGACCTCTTGAACAGTACCAAAAGTGAATCCATCCCACTTTTAAAAGATCATTTCTACAAAGTGACTCAAACCCTCATCCCTACTCAATTTCTCCATAAATCACTGAGGCATTTTTACCCTCAATAATTAAGAAAAAACGCGAAAAGCGCACATGTGTTTCTCAAAAGAAAACCACTTATCCGCTCAGCTGAGCAAATAGAGGGTGTTAAGGTGAGTGGACTAGAGAAAAGACAACATCGAATGTCTAAGAGGGCTGAGCAAAGGAAGGGGCAGAAAGAGAGAAGCAGGGAGCCAGTTTGAGTGAAGCAGAAAGGATGTGTCAGCCAGGAAAAAGGATTCGAGTGGGTGAGAGTGTGTCAGGGGGAGAGGGAGTAGCTCACCTGGCTGTGGTAAGCAGAGGGTGCTGAGTCCCCACCAGCTTCCGCACCTGCATAGCGATGTTGCTGAGCTCGTCGCTCAGCAGGCAGCGGAGGCTCATGAAGGACGTGGGATAGCCCACGATCTTCTCCGCCTCTGACACCACTTGGTTCCAATGGGCCGGGGACTTGGAAGGTTGACCGCGCCAGGAGCCCACTGAAGAGATGTTGTCGAGGGATGGGGACCACCATGGGCGACGCGGGGACCCGAGGCCCCGAGATAGCGAGGCAAGCGCATCAGCAGCTGCCAAAGGCCCATAGTTTTGAGTCTGGGAGTGTCAGGGGCTTCAGGATGTCCGGAGGTACCGCGGGGAACAAACCAGGGACAGAGGAGGAACTTGCAGGGACTAGAAGGAAGAGGCGACTCCTGACCCTCAGAGGAGGATGGATTCCTGGAGCTGTGACCAGAAACGAACTTTAACTGTTTTCTGAAGCCCAGCAGAAACAGAGAACTGCCCTAGCTCAGCACTGCCCCCGGCCAGCTAGGATAGAAACCACGGCGCTGCCTAAGTGGGGGACGCCATATTTGGGATGTGGAATGCGGCCTGCCGTAAAAATGGAGGCGGGCTGTTCTGGAGCAAAGACTTCCCTACTTTACGGAACAGCCGTGAAAGCCCTCGAGGGGGCGGGGCTCTGAGGAAGAAGTGGGGTAGGCGAGGTTGCGTGAAATCCTCAGCTCTTCCCACCCGGTGGTCCAGGCCTGTGGTGATCGAGGCTAATAGGGATGTCGGGGCCGAGTCTGATTCAACAGAGCATTCTCAGCGCCCAGCGGAGAGTGGGCACGCATAAATATTTGTGTCATGAACTAGGGTCGGTGTCTCCAAGTCTCTTTTTGCGCCCTCCAGCCCGTCTGGTCGTCCAGCTCTGGAAAGCTTCTTGTAGCCATCCGCCACCAGCCCCTGTCAGTGGTACCGGCGTGATGGCAGCCTCTCCGGCTGCGGGGCTTCGGGAGCTGTGAGCCACCACTCATTTGTGGTAGGGAGATAAAGTACAAGCGTGGGGCTGAGCTTTTGTGCCCACACCTCACGACCGGACAGAAGATGGCATGGCCGGGCGGAATGGGTTCTTTTTCCCAAGGTACGATCCTCGTCCTGGACACTGGCCTTGTTGAGCCTCGGTTTCCTCCTGTGTACAGCTCACGTACCTCCCACAAGAGTGTGGAGAGGTGCCTCTTTAAAAGGCTTCCTATTTTGAAGGAAGCTGCTCACCAGAATTCAAAGCTGTATAACTGACCCTAGTACTTTCCACTTACAGCTTATGTATTAGTTCATTTAATCTTCAAAACAAGCCCATTGGTATGTAATAGCATTCTCCATGTTTCATATGAGGAAACTGAGGCATAGCTAAGTCGTGTAAATTGCCTAAGGCCGCACTAGGCAGAGATGCAAATCCAAGCAATCTGGTTTCTGAATCCATGCTTTTAACCACAACATTACACTGTCTCTCTGAGTAACAGGCTACCAGCCATTCTCTTCTTACTGCTGTCAGTGTGGTTATCGTTTCCATAACTTTTGTCTAATATCTAATATCCTCATCACCCAAAACAACAGTTAAAACCCTTGTTTAACAATATGATGTATTGTGCAGTTTTACACTCTCAAAAATAGCGTGCGAAACTCTTCAACTATCTAAATCCTTTCTAATTCATGACTGATATTTTTTAAATTATCATTATGCATTTACTGGACTAGGCTCGAGCTACAAAAAAATCAGACATAATAAAGGCAAAGAGTAATTATTCACTTTGCATAAAAAAAGGAGTTGCTTTTCTCTACAAAAGATTTAGTCTCAGACTCCTTTTAAATGGTAAATTTCCCTTGTGATTTAAAAATCTGAATTTATTGCCACAAATACAATTTAGGCATAACTTTTCAGGGGTACACTTTAGATAAAGTGAATTATGCAAATAAGTATTAAACACAGTCCATGCCCACAAAACAAGGCAAGCTAAAGTTCAAAAATAATTCCTTTGAAAGAGATAAACTCCTGGCAATAAAATTCAGGTCTGTTCTAGATGAAAATAAATATGGAGAGTAAGATACCTTACCATTCCAAAAAGTTCCAAGGCCTAAGCTTCTGGGTTATCCAAGGTGAAAGAAGTCATGAAAAAAACAGAGAGATAAAGACTGAATATGATATATTGTGCACCTGAGGCTATTTCTCCAGAATCATGGTACCTTAAGACTAACTTTTCATGCAATTTCCTTAATACCAATTCACAGCATGTACTTTAATTTCTCCACAGAAGCCAAGTGTATTATTCTCTGGTCATACTCTATTAACCAAGTTTCTGATTATTCATGGGACTTTTGGTCCCATTTATTTTAAATAATCAGCACTTTCCTTTATACTTATAGTTAAAAGCTTGCATTATACCTAATGATAATCAGTTTTTAGAAGGTTAAAATGGTATTTGTTCTTCTATCTTCCAAATAAATATATAACTCCTCAGAGTCTGGCTAAAGGGATTTCTGAATTGCTGGTGACTTTTGAAGGAGCAGAGAGAGGAAGTATCTGTGATTCTGCCCTTCCTTTGCCACTGACAATAGTCATTTTGAGGATGTCTGTGAATGCATAAAGAAAGAATATAGCAGGATTTCTCAGCCTTGGCATTAGTGACATTTTGGACCAGATAATTCCTTGTTGAGGGGTGGTGGGGGAAGCTGTCTTGTGCATGGTAGGATGTTTAGCAGCATCCTTGGCCTCTACTCACTGATACCAGCAGTACCCCTTTCCAAGTTGTGGCAACCAGGTTTATCTCAGGACATTGTCAAATGTCCCCTGGGGAGGGGGGCAGGGCAGAATCACCCATGAGGGCACAGGGAAATGGGATAAGTTAAAAGAAAAAAATTATTTCTATTCATGACATTTACTCCTACAAAACAGCAAAAGAAAGGGTTCTGGATATAGGCAGCCCAGCAAGTTAAAGAGTGGTCACTCCACAATCTGGAAACATCCAGCCATACACAAGGACATCTTCTGCATGGCATTAGGGTTGTTCTGGAGACAGCAAGCTGACAAAAGATGATCAGAGTTCATCGTTTACCTTCCTCAGGATCCTGAAACTGGTAAAGTATCAGACTTCACTTACTGTCCTCTCTGCTTTCTGCTGACCTTAGAAAGAAGGGAGGTCAAATTTGATGTCTTTTTTTTTTTTTTCTTTTGCTGGAAACCTGAACCAGCCTTTGGAAACACAAGGTCTTAACAAGGATGGTTTATGTTTGGGCTTTTGGCATTTCCATGATTAAGCAAGTGGAAACAGGGACACTGCAGCCACCCCCCTATCAACCTCAACACAGTCACCTATTGTTTATGCTAAGAGAGTTCTCCCAAAAGCAGATGAAAGCATCATGGTATATCTTGGGGCGGAATGATAAAAGGAGGCAAGTAATCAGATTAGCAAAAATCCAAAAGTTGACCACCTACTGGGTTGGCAGGCTGTGGGGAACAGGAAGTGCACATATTGCCAGTGAGAATGTAAAATGATACACAGAACCTATTAACGGAATTTAATAATCTCTAACAAAAAACATATATACATTTACCCCTTGACCCAGAAATCTTAGTTCTAGGTATTGTCCCCAAATACAAAATGACTTATGCACAAGATTATTCATTGCAGTGTTATTGTAATAACAAAAGACTGGAAACAAACCAAATAACCATAAGTAGGGGATTAGTTGAAAAAGATAGATCCATACAATGAAACATATAGTGCAACTGTGAAAAGAATGAGGGCCATCTCTCTACACTGATGTGGAATGATCTACAGAATAGAATACATGTTCAAAACAAAACCAAACCAAACCAAGGTGCAGAGCAGTATAGAATGTTTTTTTAAAATAAGCTAGGCAAACTACAAAAATATATTTGCATATATTTGGGATGGGAGGAAATAGGTAGAGGCGACTGGCATGGAATCAGACTATTCTGAATATACTTTGACTATATAATTTTGACTTTAGAATCATGTACATATTGTACATGTTCAAAATAATTTTAAAATCAAAGAAAAATATAACTCCTGAAGTTTTAAAAAATTAAAGCAAATGACCTAACTGTATTTTAAGTTGGTGGCATAACCAAGTAAGCAATTAAAGGACTTTAGAAAATAGTGTTTTCACTGATACACAGTGGAATATGCTCTCAGGATAAGTGAATTGACAAAGAAACCTTAAACTTCATTCAGTAGTCTTATCGCTAGTAAAAATACAGATATTATTACTTTCAAACTATTCCTGTATATTATAGTCTAAAAATATTAGAACGATGATTTTCCACGTAAATAGAATTCATGTAAAGGTTAACTGGAAATAATATGAACTTGTGATTTTTCCTTTTAAAAAATGTTTCTTATATCCCAATTAGAATTTTTACATTTATTGAAAGAAAAGAGAAACATATACTTGCTTTATCCCTTGAAAAAGGCCTAGGAGTAATAATAATCTCGTAGCAATCTTTAGCATTCATATTGTACTTTCAGGACATCATTTCTTATTTAAAGGAAAAAGGCTCTCTAGAGGAATGGCAGCTCTCAGGTCTGGGGCAAGGAATGTTCAAGATGAGCCTGAAACACCCTGTTGTGCCAGAAATCAAGGAAACCATTGAAGTCTTAAGTCTATGGGACACGTCAAAAGGACAAAGGGATCAGCACAAAGAAGCTCCCACTGGCAGAAAAAGCGACAACCTGAGCAGCAAAAAAGTGTAAGAACCATAATTGATTGAAATTCATTGATGACATAAAATGATTTCATTGATTTCATTATTAGACATAATTAGGGCAATACTCTGAATATTTTCAATATTATGAAGAACTGAGCATTCATCCTGCCTTTCCTGTGTGACTTACATGTAGTGGTGTTTTAGCCTGGCTTATACCCTTGAAAGCTGAACCTGAGACAAGGGCTTACTTTTCGGTAGTTTATTTTGGACAGCGATTTCAGGAAACAGCAATGAATGACCAGGGAGACTGAAACAGATACGAGGTTGTACTTGAGTTAGTCATCACTGTGGGAGTGAGGCCTTGAGCCTGCTAGACTCTTTGACCTGCCATGTAGAATATACTTCATAACTGTTAACTCGATGCAAAAAAGGAGCGGTTATTTACCAGCTCCAATCTCCCTTTGGTCCAAATTTCCCCCTTGGAACCTTAGCCCCTGATACTTCTAAGCCATCACGTGAGTGCTAGGCAGATATCCTACCCTCACGAAGTCAGAGGAACTCAGGGGCAAGATGTGAGATGTATGTAATGAATATGAGGAGAGATGCTGTTAGGTTACACCTACAGGAAGCAGGTTGCTTCAGCAATGGCTGTAGTAAGAGGCATCTGAGAGGGAAACAGGGAACAAGTCTCTTCTAATGGGGTAACCAAACAACCCAGGCTGATGAGGGAAAGTTCTTATTTATAAGATAATTGCATCTAATAAAAGAGAAAAAAGACAGAATAAGGAAATCACCATATTGTAATTCCTTATGAAATAGTTGATTGAACCAACTATGATCAATAGATGAGAGGCTGATGAGGAACTTTGCAATGGAGGCCTGGGGTTGACATCATTGGCAACCACTAATGAATCTCAGCATCACTAGGAGTGAGGTGTCTACACAAATGTGCCTCCTGGTGTACATTATGAAGTACACAGCACAACTTATGAAATATTTTTACCAAAATAACTGAATCTAAATCTGATCAGGCCTTTAGGACTAACTTCTAACTTTCTAGAAGGAGGCAGCAGAGCAAGTGAAATAGCTTCATGAAGCAAACAGAGCAATCCAGCATGTCAGATATTCTACAGACCAGATGACTGGATTTCTCCAAGAAAGGGGGAAGGTGGGAAAGTTGAAGGACTCCTCAAGATCGAGAATTTCTGAGAGGTATAACACCCCAAGTGTAACGTGAAGATTTTGTTTGAATACTGGTTCTAACTAACTGTAAAATCGAATTCTGAGACAATTAAAGAAATTTGAATTATAGTTTTGATATATTAGATGTTACAAAGGAATTATTATTAATTTTATGTGTGAGTATATAAGAAAATATCCATATTTTTAAGTAATATATATTAAAGTATATAGGAATAAAATGCAATGTCAGAGATTTGCTTTAAGACATTGCAAAAGGGAAAAAAATAGATGAAGCAAGTATTCTAAAATCCAGAAAGTTGTTGAATCTGGGTAATGAGTATATGATATTCATCATACATATTATTTTTTGTATGTTTGAATATTTTCATAATAAAAACAATTTTAAAAACTGGCTTGTACCTTATTTCTTTGTTATTCTTTTTTTTAAGGGTTATATCCTTCATGTTAGTTTCTTTTTTATTAAAAATTATTGGGATAACACTGATTAATAAAATGAAATAAGTTTCAAGTGTACAATTCAACAGTACATTGCATATATATTGCATTGTGGGTTCACCATTCAAAGTTAGATTTCCTTCTGTCACCAATTATTTAACTCCTTTTACCCCTACCTATCTCCCCTCCCAGCTTCCCTCTGGTAACCACAAGTCCACTGTCCTATGAGTCTCTGTTTGTCATGTTTGTTTGTTGCTTTCAGTTTTATATCCCATATATGAGTGAAATCATATGGTTTTCAACTTTTTCTGTCTGGATTATTTCACTTAGTATGATTATCTCAAGATCCATCCATGTTGTTCCAAATGGCAGTATTTTATTCCTTCTCATAGCTAAGTAATATTCCATTGTGTATATATATATCACATCTTTATCCAGTCATCTGTCGTAGGACACTAGTTGCTCCCATGTCCTAGCCACTGTGAATGATGCTGCTGTGAACATCACGGTGCATATATCTTTGCAGAAAAGTGTTTTCAGGTTTTTGGGGTAAACACCTAGGAGAGAGATTGCTGGATCATATGGTAATTCAATTCTTAGTTTTTTGAGGAACCTCCATACTGTTTTGTATAGTGGCTGTATCAATTTGCATTCCCACCAGCAGTAGTGTATGAGAGTTTCTTTTTGCCCACAACCTCTAACACTTGTTATTATTTGTCTTGTTGATGATAACCATTCTTACAGGTGTGGGGTGGTATCTCATTGTAGTTTTGATTTGCATTTCCCTAATAGCTAATGAGGTTGATCATCTTTTCATATGTCTGTTTGTCACTTGTATGTCTTCTTGGGAGAAGTGTTTGTTCAGGTCCTCTGTCCATCTTTTCATTGGAATTTTTTTCATAATAGAAATTTTTTAAGAAGTAAATATCCTCATTTCTTTTATTATAAATGGAAGAAAGTCTAATTACTTGCCCAAAGTCATAAAACTGGAAAGTGGTGGGGCTAGAATTAAAGAGAAAACTCATCTCAGTCCTCCTATACCTTGTCTTCAGAACTGAATGTACTTATTTATTTTTCAAACCTCTGGTACACATAGTTGCTTCTGACACATTTCATCATTGGTCCATGCATTGCTTTTTTTGTTTTATTATGGTACTAGGCAACCTCCAAGATGGTGCCAATGACCTCACTTTCTGGTGGTCAAATACTGAGTGGTACCCTTCCACATTGTCTCAGCGTTGTTCTGTGTGATCAATAGCATCCATCAGAAGTGATGGTGTGGTACTTACAATATTAGTTTTATAGAAGACATTGCAGCTTCCGTTGCTACCCAACCCTTAAGCGCTCTGGCAAAGAACTAAGCCTCATGCCAACAGCCATGTGAATGAGCCATCTTGAAAGCAGATCCTCTAGCTCCTTTAGAGGTTTCAGCCCTGACTCAGCTTGACTGTAACCTCACGAGAGATCCTGAGCTAAAACCACCCAGCTAAGGTGCACCCAGATTCCTGACCCTAGAAACTATGTGATATAACAATAGTTATTGTTTTAAGTTGCTAAGTTATGGTATAATCTGTTACGCTGCAATAAATAACTAATACAATTATCTATTAATCTTTGTATAATACATACAGTCAACCCAACTACCAACACAAGAACTAGAATATTGACAATAGCTTACTTCTGTCTATACGGCTTTCCTGCATCCCATTCTTTTTACTTCCTCAACCCAAGGTTATCTTTATCCTGAATCTTGTATTTATCCCATGATTTTTCAAAAAACATATATGTATTTAATATGTATATGTATTCCTCTAATAATATATGTATTATATTATAATACATATATGTATTCCTATAAGGCATATTATTAATTTTTTTAATTTAAAAAGAAAAAGGAGGCTCCACGCTAGATGTAATTTTCTATAACCTTTTTCATTTACTCAACATTATTTTACTGAGATTCACCCATATCGATGTGTATACTGGCAGTTCATTTGTTTTGACTGCTGTATAATATCCATCGGGTGAATATACCACTTTATTCATTCTCCTGTCAATGGACATTTGCGTTGCTTCCGGATTTTTTCTATTACAACAATGTTGCCATGTAAAGATTTACAAATGTCTCCAAATTCACATTTCAAGAGTTTATATCTAGCACTGGAATTACTGTGTTGTAGGGAATATGAACAATCAACTTTAATAAATAATGTCAAATAGCTTTCCAAAGTGGCTTTACCAATTTATGCTTCCACCAGTCATTTACAAGAGATTCTGTTTATCAAACTCTCTGAACACTTCATATTATCAGACTTCTTAAAATTTCTAATAAATGTGTATAAAATGGAATTTCATTATAGTATAGATCTACAATTACCTCATCACTAGAAAGATTAAAAAATGTCCTTTCCATTTTGCAGATTAGCCCTCAAAGATGATGTGGGAGAGTATGTGTGACTATAATTCTTCATCGTAATTTTCTTTTCGGTTTAATTTTTAGGTTAGCCCTTCTCATGTTCTCATTCCCCATTGCACAATAGTCCTTTCTTGCCACTCCTCCTAATGTTCTCAGTGTTTGACTTTGATCTTAAAACAACTGTAGTTAAGGAGGAAATGAACCAAGACCTAATCTCCTTTTTTCCCTAATTTCTCTCCCTATCAGGCATTGATGTGAAATTAACTAGCAATGCTGTTGGTTAATTTCACACTAGAATTAGCTCAATTAGAACTTGGTACTTTTCTTTTACAGAGGCTCTTTCCAGGAGACTATTTTCTTTTAGGATCTTGGAATGCAAAAAAAGGGAGGAAGGATGGAAGGAAAAGGAAGAAAGAAAGAACGAGAGCGAGAAAGAAAGAAAGAAAGAAAGAAAGAAAGAAAGAAAGAAAGAAAGAAAGAAAGAAAGAAGAAAAGAAAAGAAAAAAAAGAAAAAGAGAGAGAGGGAGGCAGGAAAAAAAGAAGGAAGGAAGGAAAAAAGGGAAGGAGGGAGGGAAAAGGGAAGGAAAAGGAAGAAAGAAAGAGAGAGAGAAAGGAAGGAAGGAAGGAAGGAAGGAAGAAAAAAAAGGAAGAAAAAAGAAAAAAGAGGGAGAGGGAGGCAAGAAAAAAGGAAGGAAGGAAAGAAGGAAGGAAGGAAAAAGGGAGGAAGGGAGGGAGGAAGGGAGGGAGGAAGGAAGGAAGGGAAGGAAAAGGAAGAAAGAAGAGAGAGAGAGAAAGGAAGGAAAGGAAGGAAGGAAGGAAGGAAGGAAGGAAGGAAGGAAGGAAAGAAGGAAGGAAGGAAGAAAAAAGAAGGAAAAGAAAAAAGAAAGGAAAAGAGAAAAGAAAGGAAAAGAGAAAGAAAGAAAAAAAGAAAAGAAAAGAAAAGAAAAGAAAAGAAAAGAAAGAAAAGAAAAGAAAAGAAAAAGAGGGAGAGGGAGACAGGAAGGAAGGAAGGGAGGGAGGAGGGAGGGAGGGAAGGAGGGAGGGAGGAAAAGGGAGGAGGGAGGAGAAGGAAGGAAGGAAAGAAGATCTACTGAGGTTTTTACTTGAACACATACAGCATAAAATGGCCAGCAATCTGAGTTCAGCAGCTCTGTCCTTAAGAACTGTGTGATCATAGGCTAGTTATTAACCTTTCTAAGTTTAAAATTACTCATCTATAAAACAAAAGTAGATGATCTCTTGGTTCCAGTTAAATATCAAAAAGTTTTCATTCCATCAATGAAATTAACTAATAGTCTAATCTGGTCCTTATGATCATTTCATTCTCTTTGTCTCTTGTCTCTCCTCCAACCAACCTGACTGATCTTGGCATTAACAAAAATTCAAGCTTGAGGCCCACTAGGAGGATTTCAGAACAGGTCCTATCATTCTTCTTTCATTGTTTTGTTTGCTATTGTATCCTTACTCTTAATACAGTGTCTGATAAAAAAATAGACACAAAATAAATATTTGTTGGTCAGATGAATAATGAATGAACTAGGTCTTTATTCTTCATTCCCATCTTCACTCCACCATTCCACTCACATTCAAAGTTATTTGAGTTGTATTTTATTTACCATAAGATCAGGAAGCCCAGAGTAGAGAATGTCTCCATCATTACAAGTTTAACTAGTTCTCCATTGCTATTTAAACATTTCTCATGAAGACCAAAAAATTACCACAATCTCATGAAGCCAGGGTTGAGAATCACTATTCTAGAAAAATTATAATCCAGTATTTTTTGTTATTTCTTATTGGTTCTCTCCCCCTCTTCCTCCCCTGCCCCTCCATTCCTTTCTTCATTCCTTCTTTCATTTCTTTCTTTGTTTCTGTCTTCTTTTTAAAAAAGAAATATATAGGTTAGACTCCATTCCCTAGAGTTCTAGAGTTATTCTGATAGAATTCTATATATAGAAAAACCATTCTTTTGTTGCATAGAATGTGTATATAGGAAATATCAGGTATAAAGGAGTCAGGACATATTGCATTTGTTAGATATATAAAGATTGATGACTTCAAACTATAGTGTTGTCAAGGCATCTTGTCAGTAACCACTGATCTGTAATAAATATAACGCCTAAATTACCTGAAAATACTTCCTTTGTCTTAAAATTTAGTTTTCTTTTAAAATAAGAAATTTTTTTTAGGGATGAATGTATCTATGGTGAACAATCAATCAATATGGTTAGTTAATTCTAAGAAGTCACTTTTCACAAATTTACTAAAAAACTCAGTCAAGACATTCTTTTCATAAGTTCAATGACCAATTCAGTTAAATAAGTCAATTTGAAGCCCCATGTAGACTCAAACTAATTTCTCTCTAGAAATAGCTATTAAAAATCCCCCAAATTAAAGTCAATATATTCAAAGTTTATTATGATGTGGCCCGTAGATTAAGAGACCTTTAAAAACTATTTTTTTCTCAAATAAAGATAATATATCTGAAATGAGAGAGAAAGAGATTCCATTATTAACTCTGGAATACGGAAGGAGTAATATCAACTTGCTGGGCTGAAAAGAATTTGCAAAAGACCATCTGAGAAGATCAGGTGATTAGGAAAAATCGTGTGAGGTCATTTCCGAGAAGCTGACATCCACCCACATCAGAGAGATGTGGTTGTCAACTATTATAGTGTCAGAGCTGTTTCTCAAAATCATCCTGGTTTAAATCAATTGGTAGAGCTTGCTGTAATGTTTTCTGTTCTTTGAAATCATGTCATAAACAAACATCTGTAATAAATATGTTTGGATATTATAGGGTTGCTATGACTATGTTGGGAGTGATTGGTTTGAAGTGTATGACAAAATAAAAGAAATATGCTGATGTCAGAGAGTTGCTTTATTTTTCTAAGAATGAAAGAAACTGGCTCCTCAAAGTCTAAGAAAGTACAGCTCCATGAGGAGATACACTCTTTCCATGGAGAGTGACAGAGCTTGGGATTAAGGAATCAGACCTGGGAGCCAGATGCCCTGCATTTGAAACTCAGCTTTGCTATTAACCAAAAGTGCAACATTGGACAAATTATGTAATTTGCTCTCAGCACTTAGGTTTTCTTAGCTGTAATATGGCAAGAACAACAATACCTATATCAATGGGTAATTTTGGATATTAGCGTGAGTTCATAAACATAAAATACTTAGATCAGTGCCTGGCTTACAACATGAACCCCCTTCATTCTTCACTACTCAAATGCAGCTAGCTCTTCCTAACTTCAAATAAATAAAAAAAGATAAAGTATGTTTGCTTCTTATATTTCTAGGAGAATAGCTGTTTTTAATTCCAGAAGAAATCATACAGTTTACCCACACAGTGTAAACATGTATATGCATAAAAAAGACAATTGAAATGCTCTGTTGCTTGTGAACATTATGGTGATGTTTTTTAAGGATGTTGCAAGTTAAATGGCTTAGAACTTATTTAATTTTAGAGAGAAATCCGTTCACTATTGAAGACATCTTCTGAATTAGATTTCTCTTACAGTTGTTTTTTTTTGTTGTGGTGTTTTTAAAGTTTGTTTTCCTTTTTCCTTTTTATTATAGTTTTTAAACTTTATACAAAAGTGGAAAAAATAATAAGCTTCTATGTACTTATTATCCAGTTTTGGCAATTATCAACATTTTGCACTCCTCTCCTAACAATACTAGAGTATTTCAAAACAAATTCCAGATATCCTAATACTTTGCCTGTTAATATTTCAAAATTTATTTATGAGAAATAATGACTTATTTTTTTTAATAAAAAGTAACTGCGATCCAATTGCACCTAATAAAATTACCAACATTCTTAATATTCAAATTGCCTTCAAAATGTCTTTAAATAATTGATACTTTAAATCAAGATCCAAACAAGATAAAAATGGGTAGTTTAAGTTAAAATTATTTAGTTTCATATTTTGGAAGATGTTTTCATTTTAGACTTATACTAAAGGGAAATGAATGACCATGGTTGCAATTTGAAATTGAAATTATATAATAGAGAAAGCTAGAGTGAGAAATAGGAGTCTTACTGTAGGTTTGGGTTTTACTTGTAGCACTGATCTAGGGTTCTATCTCATGACATTAGATTCTTCCGCTACTGTAGAAAGACGATAAATAATTCTTCTAAAGTACTTGTTCTGTAGAAAGCATATGGAGTTCAAAAACAGCTTGTCTGTGAGCATTCCAAGACACTGAAGCTGCACGAACTGGTCAAGATCTCAATCCTGAAATCCCACAGATTTAGAACTCCCTCCTGCCTCTCATCTATGTCAGATCCTCTCTTCTCTTTCTTAAAAATAGTATCAAAGGATTTGTTTGTGACATATGAATCTTGGTTCTCACATTTACAATTGTGCCTTCGTTTTTTTTTTCTATGCCAGACCATTTGCAAGCCTCTTAAGGCTTGAATACAGTGTTTTTATTGGATTTCATTGTTTTTAATATAGTTTTAATATGATTCACACCGAAGCCCCCAAGTGTTTTTACAAGGAGACACATTATAGCATTACTCATAATTGACTTTATAGATTACTCACAATTACCAGAATAAATGAGATTTCCCTTGTTTCAAAGTAGGTGGATAGGAAATAAGTAACGAAAGTAGTATTTAGTTATATAAAATGTTAACATTTCTATGGTGGAGGGAATCTAAAAAAAAATAAACCCACATCCTTCTTTGGATTCTTATAATATAAGCTCCTGCAATTATGAAAGGTAATGAGAAAATCATCTTTATTGATTAGGATCTCAAAATAGTCAGAGTCTTTTATCTTACATCATTCTTCTTTTCCTCAGGTCCCAATTATTATTTCAAAATTACCACTGCTTTTATATTTCTTTTTGTAATGCTTTCTGGTATCTTGCTTTATAAAACTACGTAGAGTGGTAGATAAGATCCTAGGCTCTGAAATCAGACAGATTGGATTCACATTTTGGCTTGGCTTCATTATTTCCTAGCTGTATGTCTTTGGGCAGGTATGTCTTTATTCACTTGTAAAACGGGTATAAAATACCTATATACCTACAGTATTATATAATATATTTGATTATAGTTCAGTCAACATTCAGTCCCATTTCCCTTGAGGGAGAGTATCTTTTCCCTTCCTATCAATGTCGGTCTTGGTCATGGAAGGTGGGTAGAAGTGACTGCGCTAGCTCCAAGCCTAGCATCGCTTGTCACTTGCCCTCTTGCACTGCTCCCATCACCATGTGAAGAACATGCCCCAGGTAGTTGTTCTCCTCAGAATGATAAGACATGGAGCAGATCAGAACCCAACACACACCCTGGGGCCAAGTCTCCCCATCCACGGCCTGAATCACAGGCATGCAGCAGAGCCCAGCTTAGATCACCCAAACCAGAGTTGAGCTGCAGACTGATGAGAAAGATAATATGCCTATTGCTGTATGTTACTGGGACTTTTGGGTGGCTTTTACAAAACATTATTTCAGGAATAGCTAACACATAATACTATTGCGAAGAGCAAATAAGATAATTTATGTAAATCATTTAGCTCAGTGCTAGGCATATAGTCAGTGCTCTGCTCAATTAACATTTACTATTACATTGTTATTATTACTATCATCATCACGGGCATCGTCATCGTCATCGCTATTTTTACTATTTTTTTCTGGGTAAATATATCCAAGTTACATCTTACAATTAATTTATAATTTGGCGTTAGACTATATACAGTGAGCAATGCTCCAAGATGTCTTCCACACTGCCCCTGGTATTGACAATAAATGGTATTTCATCTGGCAAATGCTGACATCTCTCTAATAATGCTTGTGGCATATGTGGTTCTACTCCCTTCCCTTCTTTGCTTATTCAGCCTCTTATCTAGTTCGGGGGTGTATGTGAAAAACTTGTTACATAAGCATGCATCCAAATATTTTGTCTTATGTTTATGCCAGTGGCTACTGAACTCCATTTTTGCTACATTTGTTCTCTGGTGATCCCCCCAAATAAAAGACTAATATCTAGCTGTATGGGCTATGAAAGGGGACAGATAGAAAAGGAAATTCTTTGGGGTATAAGTCAAAAAATTATATGAGGCAGTAGAGAGGTGGAGACAGATAAGAGGTAACGAAAAGTCACAGCTTATCTTTTTCTTAGTTTTGAACTTTGCTTGTTATATAAAGTTTAGTTTCCATTACAGTTAATACCTAAGATTATACTTTTACATATGGTATTCTTAAAAAGTGTTTTTATCAAGAAGACTCTCATTAAAAATGTGAACCCCACATTATCATGTACATAATATCAAGTCGACAAATATTTATCAAGCACCTGCTATATATCTTGTGCTGATATATAACATATATAATACATGCCATATTTTATTTATCCTAAGACATGCTTCTGTTTACATTTTAAAATCTCTGAAATTAATTGGTGGCGTGTAGTTTGTCATGGCTATTGTTGTTATCAATATCTCGATGACACCTATTTCTTGTTCACACGATGTAAGATTGTGGGATGGCTGTGGCTCCACTGGCCTTTGCTATGGTTGATTTGACTGGGCTTGGCTTATCTCTACACAGCTACACATGTTCTAGAATCCAGAAGCAAGGACAAGACACAATCCGAGACTATTCTACCACCATCTCATGATGTAGGGAAGGAGCAAGAGCTTAATTTAACCTCACAAGCACATTTAAAGCTGCCTGGATATGGCCTTTGCATGTCCGCTCACATTCAATTGGCCAAAGCAAGTCATGTGGCCAACCTGACAATGGAGTGGAGAGATGTTACTCCACCCACCAAGAGTCTGGGTAGAGGGAGTAGGAGCAGAAATTGGGAACAACAACACAATATAAAACAGCATCATTTTTTCTTTTTTCAAGACACAAAAAACAATGACATGTCTTACAATAGTTGGCATCTTAGAGTCAGTGCAATGCAATAATGTACATTAGGATTTTAGATAATCTGTTCTTTAGGCATAATATTTTCACAAGCTTTAAATAATTTTTTTCTAGTTAGGTTTTAAATGCCCAAAGCTGAAATTCATTTCCATGTTTCTTTCTCCTCATTAAATCAGAGCAGTTAATAATGAAGGTAAAAGAGACTCTTTGACACTCTTTTGTTAATCCTAAATCATTATTGTTACCTAATTTATCCTATTTCAGCAGATAAACAAGGCTGAATTATAAAAGTGACCAAAGGAGTAGGTTCTTGGTATCATTATTAATTCATTTGTTTATTTACTCACACAATGGATACTAAGAGAGTACCTATGTATAAGCACTTTCTGGGCACTGGAGATTCAGCAGGAAATGAGGCAGAAAACGTTCTTGATCTTATGGAGATTCTAGTCCAGTGGAGAGTGACAGACAATAAACATAAATGAGAAAATTTTAGGTGTTGATGAGTGCCACGAAGAATAGAACTCATCACTGTATAGCAAAGCAGACAGCCAATAAACCACAAAAATAGTTTTAAAAAAAGGAATAGAACTCTTCATGATTAAGTAATATAGAATAACTGAGGGGAGAGTATTTTAGGTGGTAAAATGAAACCTGATAGCAAGGAGTCAGCCATGAAGACACCTGGGGGAAAGCATTCCAAGAGGAGGGAATAGCAAAGACAAAGACTTCAGGGTAGCAGAAGAGAAGAAAGATGACCAATGTGGCAAACAAGTTGAATGTGGTGAATAAGTTGCTGAGTGTTAGCTAAGGTGTAGGTGGGCTGTTGTAATAGAGACCAAAAAATACAATGACAAAATAGAGCCCTATGTCTTGCTCCTGTAAAAGACCAGGGAGATAGCCCTGTTTCAATGGTATCGGGGATCTGAGCTCTTTCTGTCTTGTTTTGCCATGGTGACCATACGACTTCCATCTTGTTGCTTGAGATGGCTGGTCCAGCTTCCATCTTTTTACCACCATACTGATATTCCAGTCAGCAAGAATGAGGGGAAGAAAAAGGAAGACATATTCCTTCCATTTAAAGGATAAACTGGAAGTTATACACATCATTCTGCTCATATCCCATTGGTCAGAATTTGTCATATAACCATATCTAGCTGTGCAGGAGGCTAGGAAGTATGGTCCTTAGTTTGAATTCATGTAGCTGGATAAACTTTGGTGACTATTTCTAAATAAAGAGGAGACAAACAGTTGTTAATCATAACTAATAGTCTTTTCCACAAAGTGAGTGATACATAAAGTTATTAATATAGGCAGAATACTGAGTATATAGAGTCTTGCTGGCCATGACAAAGAGTTTGGGTTATATTGTAAGTATGTGTATTACTTATCTATTGTTGCTTTATAGATTTCCCCAAAATGAAGGTGCTTAAAACCAACATTTATTACCTCATAGTTTCTGAGGGCCAGGAATTTGGGAGCAGCATAGCTGGGTGGTTCTGGTTCAGGAATACTCAAGTAATTGGAGTCAAGACATTGACTGTGGCTACAGTCATCTATCTGAAGGCTTGACTGAGGCTAGAGTCTGTTTCTGACAAGATGGCTCATTCCCATGCCTATTGGCAAAAGATCTCAGTTCCTGGCTGGCTATTGGCAGGGAGTTTCAGTTCCTTGCCATATAGACCTCTCCATAGAGCTGCTTGAAAGTTGTCATGACCTAGTAGCTGGCTTCCCCCAACCAAGTGATCCAAGAAAAAAGAGCAAGAAGGAAACCACAATGTCTTTTATGTTCTAATCTTGGACATCACACACCATCAGTTTGGCCACATTCTATTTCTTAGAAGTGAGTCACTAACTATAGCTCATAATCAAGGGAAGGGGAATCAGGCTTTAAACCACCACAGTATGATAGGAATTCACTGGAACACTTTAAGCAAGAGTGTGCAAAGTCTGTTTTACATTTTTAAAGAATTTATTTGGTCACTTTGTGGAGAACGGATTGCACAGGGGTGAGAGTGGAAGCATGGATCTCAGGTAGATGGCAGTTACTTAGTTTTGGCAATCAATAAATGGCCTAAGATTAGGTTGGGTGCAGTGGAATTAGAAGTAGTGAGACTCAGGGTTTGTTTCAGAAGGAGAGAAGAATTTGACAGGACTTGAGAAGATATTGCTGAATCTAACGTTACTGAGTGTTACTTCCTTTTTACATTTTCAACTGAAGTGCTTCCTCAAATTGACAGATCATCAGAATCTTTGGTGAGCTTTAAAAATATGGATTACTGGTCTTCACTTCCAGACAATCTACTTTACTAGGTCTAGGATGGAGAGAGAATCTATCAAAACTGGAATCTACTGCTCCAGTTATTCAATGAGCTAATTAGAAGTGTAATGATTATTGTTCTTGTTTTTGCAAAAGGAGATGGTTACTATGCAATGGGCCCTATTATCCAAACATTCATTTCTTCACATAACCCCCTACCTCCATCACATTTAATCAGATATCAATTCCTCTGTATTCTGTCACTAAGGTAAATCTTAGAAAGGACTTCTCCCAATCATTACTGCACTAGTCTAAGCCATCATTTATGACCACGTAGGCTATTGCAAACATCTCTAATCTAACTTCCTACCTCTGGTCTCTTCTGCCTTTCACCTGTTGTCGAAGTGGTCTTCCTTTTCCACATTGATGATCTTACTGCCTCCATCTTAAAAAAAGACTCAGTGGCTTCCTAGAACTCCCAGAAAAAGCCCACGCTCCTTTAGGATGGTGTTTGAGACCACTGGCAATGAGTCCTATCCTACCTTTGGAGTAACCTCATAGTCCCCTTTAACACACTCGCCCTAGGCACACCAACTCATTCTCTCTTCTCTTAACTCTATTTGTACTTTCACATCTTGGCCCCTTGCTTCAGATTGTTCTTTCTGTCTATGGTGCTCCTCTTTCTACCTCCCTCATCTGACAATATCCTCCTCATCATCCCTAAGCCCAACTCAGACGGATGCTGCCTCTATCTTTCATTCAGATTTAGTCATTCCATTATCTTAATTTCTGCCTCACTTTTAAAATGCCTTTATTGTTTATGCTCATGTTTATAGTGCCCAGCAGTGTGCTTGCCTTTAGTGGGATGCAAATACAACATCCACATGGAAAGAGTTTATTTCTTTCTCATTACCCAATTTTTATGCAATGGAGAAAATAAAAGGCAAAATTATGTCAGAAGTCGGTTAATGAAATGTACATGGAACACATACCCTAGGAATCTGTACGCATTTAGTAGTCTACACCCATTGCACTTCACAACTACATTAATAATTCTAGCATTAATAATTCTCAGGCTTTGCAAAACCTTCACAAGCCAAATATTTTATTAAGAATTCTAGTGACAAGATCTGAAATATAAAGGTTTATGGATTTTTTAAAAGCCTTAATAATATTTAGTTAGAAATTTAAGTTAATAAGAACATTCCATTCCCTAAACATTCTAATTAATTAATGTTTAGCATATGGGTTACCAAATTTGTCTTTTCAAAGTTTTCATTTAGAGATTGCAAATAACACTATTAGGATGAATTTCTAGGCCAATCGGGTTTTGATCTGCAGTATTTAATGTTTGCACAAATCCACCTTGCCTGACCTTTCAAAATTATTTTAACAGACCTACATTTACTTTCCTAATGGAATGATTTACTACAAAGTGGCTACAGTAGGTAATCTAAGAGGGCATTGTACATTCCTTTGCCTGTCAAAATCCATCTGTCCTTACATCTGGGGGAATTCTTCACTGAGTGTGATATTGGGATGTAGTAGCATGTTTCCACCGTGGAAGCCAAAGAGTTTGACTCTCACTCTCCCCACACCCTGGAATATGGAGTAGGGCCCCCAACACCTGACAGTGAACCCTCCCACCCAGGCCTGTGCACCCAGAGATAAAGGAAGAGCATCTGGGGCAGCTGATGAGGTCAGCATGATGTCCATCAGTGGTGCAGCAGGAGCAGAGATGGCGCATCTTGGATAGTCTTCCTGTGGTCTGGCCCCTTGAAGCCTTGGATCCCTACCTGTTTTCCAAGGCTGTTCTCTCAGTCTCTTGGGATCTATGAGGCCCATTTCCTCCAACATTTTTTTTCCTTTAGTGTTCGTTTTTGTTGCTTGCGAATAAGAACCCTCACCAATACTTTGGCATTATAAGGTGGCAGAGAGTGTTCTAGACTCTGGAGTCAGACTGCTGGCCTACTTACTGGGCAAATGCTTAATCTTTCCAACCCTCCATTTCATCATCTGCAAAACGGGAGATTGAGTAAAACAATCTCTGTAAAGTACTTAGCATGGTCCCTGGTCCAAGAAGCATTCAATAAATAGTAGCTTTTGTATTACTAAATTCTATGTAATTGTCTATGAGTTCAGGCCACAAAACTCTACCACTCACCATAGAAAAAGATGCCTCAGTATGTACTCTGTGTTCAGTATTGCATTTTATCTTTTCCCATGCTGGGCTTTTGTTTTGTTTTGCTTTGTTTTCCAGCTTAGGACTTCAGTGCCTTCCCTTGTTGTATATCCTGAGACTTTCTTGGGTGGAGCAGCTTCCAGTCAGTGTACCTGGATCTTCTTTCCTCCTTCTGTCCTTGCCAGCTCTCCCTCACTTCCAGGCCCTCAAAAGGAGATAAGCTGCACCAAAGACCAACTGACTTCAGATGGAAAGGGTAAAACTGAGTCGACGCAAGAGTCTTTCTTCAGCATCCGGTATACAAATTTAGTAGCTTGAATGAAATTAAAAAACAAGCAAAGAAATACACAGCCTATATCCCAAGACTAATTATGGAATCCTTAATTTATCTACTTAACTTTTGATGAATTTTTTTCTTCCATTTAGATGTATAATAGCCTCTCATAGTTAAACTGCAGAATCTTTTCTACTTAACTTTCTCCCTCTGGGATTTAATAAAGAGACAACTTATGGCCCAACAGCACATTGGAGACAAATTTTCTGTGAAAGAAAAATGATTCTTACTACAAGTAATGTTTCTCAAAGGAGGTGGGTCAAAACATAGATATCAATTCTCTGTGAGCATTTACTGAATACCATATTTGCTTTGAGAATATTAAAACGTAGTATCTTACATTTGAAATGTTGAGTATTTTGTTATGGCTATTTTAATATCCATAATAGCCACGTGTAGATGAAGACATACCTCACCTGTCTGGAAGTTGGCTGAGTGAGGATTTTTATCCTAGATTGGCCACTTCCTAGTGTGACCCTGCGCTTAGCCTCACTCTCCTAAAATGTGAGAAATAAAAGACATAATGTGTAAAACACTTGGCTTATAGCAGATATTCAATAAATAATAGTTGATGATATCGCTCAACATAGAATTGTTGGAGTTCTAATAATTTTAATGACACCTGATTATTTATCTGAAGGAAATATATTATTGTTAGTCTATATTAGTATGTATATAAATCAAAGAAAGAGTTCTGATTTCATCAATAGATATCATCAATGAAAGGCAATGACAATTCAAGATAACTCAGATTGTAAGGTAAATTTTGTATTTACCAAAATTTTGACTAATTGCTGAAAACGTTCTGTGTTTAAGTTGGTCTTATTAAGATAGTAAGGCCATAACTGCCCCAAACCATTTTCCTTTGCGAGCTACTATTTAAATATTAGATAATTAGGCACATAATGCCTCAAATTTATTTAGAAGTTAGAAAACTCCAATTTTTTAATTGCTTAGAAGCAAATTTGAGTTATAGGGTAAATATATGTGTGAGCTATAAGTATCTGTGTACAAACCTCAGGTATTTGCTACTATGTTTTTTATTCCTTATAACTGAACTCAATCTCTGTTTTACAAGACTACTATACGGGGCAGTGGAAATGAAACCACATCTCAGTTGATTTGGTCCTCTCTCATGCCTACCCCCTACACTATTCTCACTCAGCTGGCATCTACATGGCAGGTGGGTGGGTGGGTGGGTCGGTGGCATTTACTCCTCAGCCAGAGTCGCCTCTCCAACTAGGATCCTTTGAGATGGAAGTCTTTGCGAAGTTGCTAATCAAACGTTTTGGGTGTGGGACTATCCAATTTTTAGTCTCAGAGCCACGCTTGCTCCACTCTCAGCCACACATGAAGCACACACACATTATGGCGAGTGGAGAGTATTTACGGACACCTCAGGACCGTCTGCCCAGGCTCCTTCATACCGCTGTGCCTGCATGCACAGCGCTGGGCTATTTTGTTCTACAAGGCTCAGGGCTGTTCCAGGCTCCATCTTAGAAGGGAAGCAGGAGCCACCTCTGCTCTCTGCCCATTGCCTTCAGGTTCCCTCAAACATAGAAAATGTTCCAGTTATTCTGGTTAGGAATCTACAGTGAAGCTTCTCCATTGTCTATGCTCCTTTGCTCCTTCTTTCTCCCAACCACACAGAATTATGATCTTTTTCTAGATTGGGAAAACATCCTTTGGCTTACTATTTTTTCCCTAATTTGCCTTTTACAACATAAACTTTATAATCTAAGTCCTTCAGGTCTCAGGTCTTGATACTCAAAATCTAGACTTTTGAAACTCAAAAAGAGCTTTCTCTCAAACTACTTTTCCTGCCTTGATTTCATAAGTCCATTTTAAATCTCAAAAGTCATGGACAATTCATATTTTTCTGTGACTTTTTTTTTATAATATTCTTACCCTGAAGCAATGGATTCTAAAGTCTAGTTTGACTGAATGAGTGTGTGAGATAGAAAGGAATTAGCAAGCACAACAAAACAAAATACTTCTTAATACGTCAAAATATTATCTGACCACAAATAGAAGCTGCCTTACATCTCAATCTAGTTTCTTCCCAGTTGTCCGACATAAATTAATTTTAATCGAGAGACAAACTGTACAAATGCACAATGGCCAGACCACATAAGACAACAGAACTCTGACCCGTTACCTCTGCAGCAACAAACCAGAGAAGTCAAACCACCTTCTCTACCACAATCTTCCAGGATGGTTAGGACTGGTCAATGACTGCCAGTTTTTCATTTCCTCACCACCACCACCTGCCAACTCAGGACCAACTGGAGAAAGCCAAATATGCTCTCCAAACTGATCACACATGATGCCCTGCTTCTAGTCAGCCCATGTTCTGGTTGGCCCTCCTTCAGCTTCTCCATGCCAACAACCTCCCATTTAGAGTATACCTGAAGCCTTTTCACTTTTTTTGCTATAAAGCTTTCCTACTCCCATGCTTGCCTTTGAGTCTTTGCCAAATGCAAGTGATGCTGGCTGACTTCTTCTCTCTAAAAAAGCCTTCATTTGTTCTTATTTGGGCGGTCTTCATTTATTTCCACAGGCTTTCTACACCTAAAACTGTTATATTTCGACATACACATTGATAGTTGAGCTTAACTTTTAGTTTTTGAGCATAGAGGTGCCTGAGATAAATAAATACTGAGGTTTTATCTGTGCTTCAATGGATAAGAATTCAAAATTAGAATTCAAATTGACCTTTCCTTAAATTTACAGGTATCAGTATGCTTGCTTCAATGGCTACAGCTGAAATGTTTTTGAGTGTATATGGCGACCTCATTTTTATAAATTATATCACATTCTAGCAAATCACTATTAAAAGGAATCCTGGTGTACATTATTTTGAAAATGAAGAGCATTTTTATTATGTAGGCTATTATTCCTCATGTATCAGGTTTCCTCAAGTTGACACACATCTGTATTTATTGTGAATAAAGGAGACCTCAACCAAGACTAGAGATGAGAGGGCCTGTAGAGGGAGCTCTCACGCCCTATCACTCATAGTCCGTTTTCCCAAATAGGAAGAGGTGTGCCTTGCATCTGCAACAAGATGTTTTCTACTCTACTACACTGGTAGGAGGAAGGTTTTCTCCTTCCTCGGAAATGACCCAGTCAGTGAGAGACTGTCACAACCCAGCCAATGAAAAGCCACTATACTTCCAACGCCCAGATTCCTCCAATGGACTCTTTGTTGATAAGCAGCTCCTCCCACTTTCCCCTTTCCTCTGTAAAAGGAAGTTCTTCTCCTTTGTTCTGTGTACTTGCCTATGGTTTCACCATAGCTTGCATGTCCTGAATTGTAGTTCTCTGCTATTCCTGAATAAATTCATGTTCGCTGATAAAGGAACTTTTATTTTTAAGGTCAGCAATATAAAATCAGGCTATTGTAAAGCAATAATGATCTTCAGAAGACCAGATAATACATATTTGCATGTAGACATTCATAGTTTTATTTTTAGTTCACTTTAATGGACATTATATAGTCTTAACACAACACTCCAAAATGTAACTTACTATTCTCTTTTTACAAATGAAGACTAAAGTAAAATGCCTCGCACAAGTCCTCATGAAAGGATGAAGCTCCTTATTCTCCTGCAAAGAAACTTGAGTCTGTTTGACATGACTAATTGGGGAGCTTCTTATATCCTTATGGCTGAAGGAAGGCCTCTATTCTTCTGGGAAGGTTGTGGTCTTCACCTTGACACATGGCAAAGGGGGCAATGATATTCTTTGAACAGAAAGGAAAGAAGGGGATAATCACTCAGGGATGTGCCTAGCTGGGTTAATGTGGTGTTTAATAGCAGAATTGATGATGACCAGATGATCCACACATACAAATAGTGAAGCCAGAAAGATACTTAGGCCTTCTCATACAAAGGAAGGTTTCTTTACACTGTGCATGTGTCTACATTTCTCTTAAAATTCTGATCCCTTACCATGGCCCACAGGCCCATATAATCTGGCCTTTGCATTCCTCCTTCATTATTTCTCCTACCACTCTCCTCCTTATTCTTTATACTCCAGCTACCTTTCAATTTCTCAAACATGCTGAGCACATCCATTCTTCAGTTCCTTTCCAGAATACTTTTCTCCAGGGTTCCAAGATCTCTGCATAGGCAGTTCCTTCTCATCTTTCCTATTTCAGATAAAACTTCTCCACATAAAGGTCTTTCATTATCATTTTAGCAGACCCCCAATCCTTATACCCACCCTTTGCCAGTTTCTGTCATATTGTCCTTTCACGTCACCTCTTTGTATCTAGAATGACCTTCCTTGTAACTAGTTTGCTTATTTATTGTCCCCTCTGCAGACTATAAGCTTTGTGACATTTGGGAACTTGTCTGTTATGTTCGCTGTTGGCTCCCAAGTACCCAGAACAGTGCCTGGAATACAATGCGACCTCAATACATGTTTGTTGAAAAATAAATGAATAAATTATGAATCTCAAATGAGAATCCTGATGATAGATTCAAACCCATTCCCTAGAAAAAATGCTGTTTGTATATAACTTTTTTGTGTATGATTTCAGGAGGTTCCAAAGACCTGCAAGTTTATCTACAGAGCCCTGGTTAAAACTATAGCAGTATAGTGATACTATTTCATAATGTTTTTTTGAAATTGATTCTGAATTTTATTTTTTGAAATTAGACATGAGCATGAACTTTGAAAGTATGTTTCAGGTGGAATACAACAAATCCCAGGCCAATCACTGCTCACTGGTTTTAATAAAATAGATCCCTGTTTTTACAGTAAGTGATCCTAATGACCATATTTCATTGAATCAAGAGGCTTTGTGGTATACATGTTAACAGCTTACCCATACGCAGTCCTCTTTTCCTTTGGGAAACATGGGAGGAGTAAACGTCCCAGCTTCTCTAGCAGTTGGGCAGAGCCATATGACTAATTCTAGTCAATTGAGTGGAGTCAGAAGTGACGTATATTTCAGCCAGGCTGGAGCATTTAGTTGCTGGCGTGAGATCCTCCAGGGTTTCATCTTCCCCATAGTAGCGACTGTGGAAGCAAATGCTGGTATGAAGAGCAATGCCAAGCCATCACAGGAGGACAGTTGCTCTGGAGAATCACGCATAACTTCAGCAGACTTTGTGTGAAGGACTATATACCTTTGTTGTTCTGAGTCCCAGACATTTTCTGATGATTTGCTATTGCAGCAAAACCCAACATAACCGAATATACCATTGACTGAAAATGTGCTATTATTTTATATATCACTGAGGGGGGGGGAAAGCTGTCATAATTGTAATAATTCATTATAAGATACATCACAGTCTCAGAGATGTCAAAAAGTGAAAAATGTGGGTTTAAATTAGATAAAATACAAATCGTTAAAAAAATTCATTAAAGCAGATTAGCAAAGTGTCCATAACCCCAAATCTAGAGTGACAGAAGTTATATGTTCAGATTCCAATACTTACCAGCTTGTGACTTAATAACTTAGCTTGTGTAAGTCTCAGTTGCCTCATCTGTGAAATAGGGATAACAGCAGAAGCTGCCTTATAGAATTTCGTGAACATTAAATGAGATAATTCTTATAACGTTTTCAGCATAGTAATTATTCTGCGTATTTTAGCCCTATATTTGGTTAGACCTCAGAGCTTGTTCAAGATGAGCATTGATTTCAAACAATATATAGGAAAGTCTCTTTGTAGGTTTGTTATTATGTTATATTAATCAATCACCAAATACTTATTAATTCTTTACAAGGCATGAGGACAGGGCCTATGAGTTAAGTGTTTTTAGAGATAACAAAATAAACAGATCTAGAGGTTGAGGGCCAAAGGTAGATCACCGTGGAAAATTCCCATTCCCTCTCTGATGTATTTCCAGGTAAACCAGGCTAGAATGAATACCCAAGAGTAACCTTAAATAGTAAATGAAGTCATAAAAATATACCTGAAGAATGTGTGAAAGTTCAGTCCTGTACCTATCTTGGTGACTGGTAGGGTAGTAAAGGGAAAATTGAAGACTTTTTCTATGTCCAGAGCCATGTGTGTGTGTTTGTGTGTGTGTGTACGCACACGCATGTGCATGTGTGCATGTGCACGTGCGTGCACACTGCTGGTTGGGGAGCATAAGGGTAAATCATAGTAGCAAAAGAATGGTTCTTCTGAGAAGTGTATGAAATTGTTCCTATCCACACAGGGTTATACTCTTATAGACTGTCTGAAGTTATCCAGGGAGCATTATTGGCTTCATGGTATGTCCAAATTCATAAAGCAGCAACTCTCATTATAACTGTGTTCATCTACAAGGTATAACAACCATTAGTTCTGAAGTTAATTCTAGACTAAGTTTCCTCACACATACTCTATGAGCTTTCATTCTATCACTGAAGGTATGCATTGTGGATTCTAATATAACATTCTCAACTTAGTTTTCTGGAGGACATATGCCTGTGAAGAAATAGGTGTCTGATTAATATCATTATTTTTATTAAATGCCTGAACCATTGAAGAGTAAGCACTTTTCTTTAAAGGAAGTATAGCTGCTTCTAAATATAATTCTGGGCTACAGTTCACCTTTTCTGTTTATTTTATTCTTGTGAAACTGTATCTTAGGACTTGGGGTATATAACTTGTTATTTGATATCGGCTGAACAACAGTGAATCAATTGTAATGGTTCTGGCACCAAAGGAAACAGAGGGGACTTAAATATGTTTCCCCAAAGACAAAAAGCTTCTCTTTGTGTGCACTTTACAACATATGTTACAGTTCTAGAATATTCAAAAGTCAAAAAAAAAAGTTTTCTCACTACTTCTCATTAAAGACCAAGAGGACAAAACAGAGAAAACAAATTCCCACCCACGTATTATTTATCAGATGTTTTAGATGAAATTCAAACTGAAAACTCCCCCAAACTCCCTCTTCTTTCTCTCTCTCCTAGCAAGAGCATTAGGATGGTATTTCTCACTGAGGCATACACCCACTCGCACACACTCAGCAATGCCCAGGAACCGTGGAGTGATAGTGCAAGCAGGTTTGCGCTCCTGCCGGCATCCTTATTGCGTGGGTCATCTTCGGTCTACTGTGGGCAACAGCTGGCTTCGAGACCTGGCCAGAAGGCTGGGTGGGGCTCAAAACCTGTGTACACCTGGGTATCCTCCCAGAAACTACTAGAAAAATCTCGAATAGTTGATTCCTGTACGCAGAGCGCTCCCTAAAACCTCATGGATCCTCTTCTCTTGACTTTTCGGCGTCCCAGATAACTGCCCCAGGTTTTTTTGACATTTCTCGAGGCAAGAGTTTCGCGCCGACCCCCTGCAGGAGAGGAGCCTGGTTCCGTGGCTCACTCTGGCCTCCTCCTGGCTCTCCTGGGATCCAGCGAGCCTCGGGGAGCGAGGTGCAGCTTCCCCCTCGCTGCCTCCAGATAAGGAATAGAAGAGGCGAGAGAAATTGCTCAGCTCTCTTGGGTACAATCCCAAGTATTTGTAATTTGGCGTTTATAAAACGAAATAATGCTACAATGCAAAATAGCCAAGGTGGAGTTATCGGCCCTCTGGAATAGGCTCCCAAATATCTCTAATTTGACGTTTAGGAAACAAAACAACGCTAAAATGCGAATTAGGCAATGTAATATCCAGAATGAGCCTCGTTTGACAGGCCAAGCTGAGATTTTAATGGAAAACTAACTCGTATCCCCACACAGAATTCATTCTATTTTTTTAAGTTAAAAAATGTGTAATTTTAAGTTCCACCACTGTCATAAAAACACTCCACAATAACAAGCAGTGGAACAATGGACACCCCCATATCATCGCATTGTGTCAGGTAATTACGAAGTATCGCGGCGTGAGAAAGCGAAGCCGGGAACGTCTGTGTGTCCCCCCGCAGCGTGTATAAGCGTTCAGAGCAGCGTGTTTCACGGAAGCCCCATCAAACTGTTCGTGCCAACGCCTCAATCGAAAGAGGGACAAACGCAATCCACGTCTGGTCCTAGGCATGGATCAAAGGGGCCAAAGAAGGGGCGCATGAGCGTAAGGGACCAAGTACTGCTCTGGGAGAGCAGGCGCGCAGAGAAGTCCAGGGGAAAGAGTGCAGCCTGGCAAGGGGGGGAAGGTCCCGCTCGGGCGTGGCGAGGGCGTCGCGACTCCTGGAGAATGCAACCCTACCCAGGACCCTGAGCTCCCCAAAACACCCAATCTTTTAAGGGTTGAACCCAGGACACTGGGACAAGGGCGCGAGCGGGGGGGGGGTCACAGGGTAAAACTGTTACATTGTAGCGAGACACAAGTGTGTGTGTGTGTGTGTGTGTGTGTGTGTGTGTGGTGAGAGAGAGAGAGAGAGAGAGAGAGAGAGAGAGAGAGAGAGAGAGAGAGAGAGAGAGAGAGAGAGAGAGAGAATGAATTCTGGAGGGGAAAGAAGAAAAAAAGGAAGCAGGGGGCTGAAGGCCGAGATGTCCTACTTCTAAGTGGTTCATTGAGACGCAAAAGCTTTCTTGCTAGCGCAGCCGTAGCCCTCGCCGCATTGGGGACCAGCCGAGCAGGGTTCGGAGACCTCTCCAACTGGCCTCCACGCGTCCTAAGGGGGCCCTAAAGTCCCCTCAGGGCTGCACTCTATCCTGGCAGCTGTGCGGAGGTCAGGACTGTGGTTTCCTTCCCCCGCGCCCCCGGCTCTGCAGTTGGAGGCTGCGAGCTCAATACGCGTTGCCCAGGGGAGGAAAGCGGCCCTCTCGCAGAGCGACCTCCGGTCCCCACGCCCTGCCATTGCCCAACCTCCTTCTTTCACCCCCATTCATTTTTCCTCGGCAGCTTCTGGGACGGGCCGTCTGACCCACAGTACGGAGCTTAGGAGAATGCCTGGGGTCGAAGCAGGCCAGGGGGCGTCGCGCAGAGGTGGCGACCGCGAGGGGCGCCGCGTCCCGCCGGTACCCGCGCGGATGAGCAGGCGGCCGCAAGCAGCCCCCGGAGCCGCGCGGCACCGGCGTACACAGTGACGGTGGAAGCCACGCCCGCTCGGGAGCTGGGGGCTGTCCTAGGCCCCCATCTTCCCCCTTCCTCCCGCCCCCTCCCTGCCCCACCTCCCTCCTTTTCCCCCTCCCCGCGCCGGCCCCCGGTCCGCCCCGGCTCTGCTCGCAGGAGGCGCTGGGCGCCGGGGCTGGCGCGCTCTCCGGGCGCACACACACACATCCACGCACGCACGCCCCGAGCAGCTCTCTCCGCGCCGGGCCCTCGTTCCCCGCGCCCATGCAGACCGACAGAGCGACGGAAGATGGCTGACGACTCCACGGGCAACCGAGGATTGCAGCCCGGCGGCGGGCGGCGGCCAGCAGGAGCGGCAAGCAGCGGGCGGCGGCGCGAATCGGCAGCGGGGCAGCGGGCAGCAGCGGCGGCTTGGCGGCCGGCGGCGGCGGCGGCACGGGAGCCGGAGCGGCGGCGGCGGCATCCCGAGACTCCTCGAGCTACCTTTCGCTCTGACAGCCACTGACGTGCTCCACCGCTAGAAGAGACCCCGCTTCTCCGGCGCCTGCCCTCCCTCCCCCTCCCGGCCCAGCCCAGCCCCAGCCCCAGCCCCGGCCCCAGCCCCGCCAGCACCGCTACCTCCGCCAGCATTGCCACCATCAGCACCACCTCCACCGCCACCGCCACCGCCACCGCCGGCGGCGGCAGCAGCCATTTCATCTCCGCAGAAACCAGACACAAAAACATGGCAGAAATGGAGAAAGAAGGGAGACCTCCGGAAAATAAGAGGAGCAGGAAACCGGCTCACCCAGTGAAAAGAGAGATCAATGAGGAAATGAAGGTATTTTTGGACTTCGGGGCTGCAGAGACAGAGCTCTTTCTTCCGCCCGCTACCTTTGGGCCGTTGTATGGGTTTGGGAGGGTTCCGGGGAGCGCTCGTCAGTTTCTGTAGGATGCCCCGAATGCCTCAGCTCCTCCTCCAGGTGCAAAACGGAGGCCAACTCGCGGGCTGCATCCCCGGGATTTGCCTACCTCCGATTTGATTGGGGGGGGGGGGCCGGGAAACCACACTCTGTTTAACCTTATAAACCCCAGGTTGGCACAGGCGCGTTTCAGGGTGAGGGGACCGGGAGCCCGAGTGGCAGGTGGGCATGGCGAAGAGGCTTTAGAAGTCTGCGGTGTAGTTTTTTCCCGCTTGTTCGGGGACCCTCCTTCGGATTCCTCCAAAGTTAAGAGCTGCGGGCGAGGCACCCCAGGAGCGCTCGATTCCACCCCTCTTGCTGGCTCATCTTTCCGCTTCTCGATCCCGCTTCCTCCCAAGTAGCCAGCTGTGACGGTGTAGAGGCTGTCAGTGTCGGGGCGCGTCCGGCCGAGCGGCTCGGGGCTGGGTACCGTTTTGACGGCCGGCTTGCCTCTCTGGATGGCCCCTGCCGGCTCCTCTCACTCGGCCGCCGCCGCCGCCTCCCGCTCGCTTTTGCATGCTTCACTTCCCAGTTAAGCAGACCCAGGCAAGCCTTGCTGAAAGATAGCTGTGTGAGGGGCGGCCTTCTCAGAGCGCCTGCCCATTGTTTGGAAAGGCCAACCCGGAGTCCTCTCGGCGAGGCCGGGCTCCCCGCCAGGCCAGCGGTGCGCCAGAGGTGGCGAGCGCAGCAGCCTGGCGCTCCAGCTGTTCACGTTGGAGCGATTGCACAAGAGCACCACTCATCTCCTGACCCCCCTCGTCCCCCCGCCCCGTCTTTTCCATGAAGTTGCAGCCTTTTGCCCAGCTAGGATTTGATTCTGTGTTGATTTCACGAGTCTCTCTCGATTTTTAAAAAATATTTTATTTATGTTTTTGGTTTTTTATTTTTCTGTGAGTTACAAACAAGTAGCAGATTTGGGGGGTCTTTAGTTTTCATTCTGTGGCCATCCTGGTGTACTCCCCATCTTCTACATAGAATTCTTTCGCACTGCCAACGGACTTAAGTTTGTATTTAAAAGACGAACTGGATGAAAATGACATGCAGCTAAGTCAGATTTATTGCATTTTGGTGTTTTCTTGATTGGAACAAGCATATTCAGTGAGAGTGCCTTGTATGAAGCCCGTGCTTAGAAAGGGGCTTATATGTGTACCTCCAGGAAATTTCCAGACAATCGAAATTTTGGAATTAGGGTTTTTATGTCTGGGTGAGGACCTTAGAGCTTGGAAGCATGAGGTGTCATCATTCCTGAGAGTTAAGGAAGATTTGCCTTGGGAGTCAATGCCATTTCTTGTGATAGAAACCCCCAGTGATTCTAGACAGTTAAAAAAAAAAAAAAAAGACCAGTAAGAGTTGTTTTCCGAAGGGGGTGGGATTCAAACAGTCTGCCATAGCCATTCTTCCTCACTTGCCCTTCCCTCTTGTCCTGCATTTCTAGATTACTTTTCCATTCATTTTAAATTGTGGGTGGAGGAAGAGGAGAGAGGCGAAGCCACCAGGAAATCACAGTGTGCACTGGCCCTTTAAAACGCTGCCTAATGTGATCTATATGGATGGCAGCTTTTAAGTTTCATAGGTTCTAGAATTACAAATTAGCTAATTTTAATCAAAACATGTGAAATGTTATCCCGGCTGGACATAAAGGCTGACTGTGCTGGATGCTTGGGGCTCGCGTTGTTGACTTTGGCTGCGGGCGCACTCCGTGGTTTGGGAGATAGTTGTCCTTCTACAGTATAACAGATGTTTGTCTGAACTGGTGAGGAAGAAACAAAAACAACATTGTGTGAAAGGAAAAATTACACAATTTTTAGGCAGTGCTGCAGGACTAAGTATGGAATTAACCTTCATGCACAGAATTTCCTGACAATGTTATATTTTTCTTCTAAATCACCACCTATTTGAAGTTTTAATCCTTATCGTTTCAATGCATAGTAGCATTAAATAAGAAGTTTTAGCCAGCGAAGAAAGCAATTGCTTGTAGCATCCATATTTTCTCTCTGGTTTGGAACAATGTATAAGAGACCTCTGGATGCAATCTTCAGTTATGTCAATGCTCATGATGCCAGTGAGTCATGAAACCCCATTTCTAGTGGAATTATTTAGTAGGCATCCCTTTTATATAATAGCACTAAATGTTTTCTTTGTAAAAGTTATTTCTCGTAGACAAAAGGTAGAAGGATTATTTCAAGCTTATTAAAATTTTCCTGCTTTTAATATTAATAACCACATCAATAAAACCCCTCCCCAGACCTCATGGTACTATTACTACTCCATCTAAAGTGTAGAGTACATAACAAGTTGGTTGCCCTGTATAAAAATATGTGCAACAAAATGTCACTGAGAACACAATGTGGCCTTGTGCAGCTTCATATCGGTGCCGCTGGAGCTGCCTGGCTGTGTTTGCCTTCATCTGAACGGCTTTCATCTGGACCAGTGTAAACTAAGCCCTGGTAAGTAATCACTGCCCGGCAGAAAGAAAGGAATGTATACAGCTAGCACGGCCTAAGCTGTAAAAACGGAAACCTGAGCCCCCACCACGGATCACATATCAAGGCTGAAGGTAGGGGAAATGAAGGGGGGGGGGTTGGAAGAGGAGAGAGCGAATGGAAAAGTCAGCCTGGGAAGTGGAGGATCAGGAGGAGGCCCCCCTTAGGGAGATTTGGCTCAGGGATTAGGGAATTTTATCATGGTGTACAGTGACCTACTCAGGTTTCAACACTGGTTGGATCAAGTTGCTTCTCTGCGAGCTGAAAGAAAAAGGACTGGTGTGTATGTGATTTTTTTTCCCCTTCGGGTAATAGAAAGGACATTGGTACAAGTGTCTATTTTAAGTACAGCAAATGCAGGGCACTGAGAATGAGCAACAAAATTGCCTCCTCATAGGGACTTCCTTCATTTCCTAATTGAGATAGTCACATATTTATTTAAAAATGGCTGGAGAGGACAAACTGGCTGAGGTGTAGCTGACACCAGTAATGGCATTGGAGATTGTCTTCATGTGGCTGGGAGCTAATGTTGGTTGCTGTTTCACTAGATCAGATATTGAGTTACATTTTCGTTATCACTGGTTTAATGTACATGGCAGTTGTAACAAATTTAAATTTGATACAATATAATTTTGTGTGTGAAAAGTACATGACTTGGCATACTTGCTTAGAGTGCACTTCAGTGAAAATATCTTCAAGTAGAAATGTTTGTCTCATTATGACTTTTACAATGTTTCTTTTATCTTTTCTTTTTCCTCCCTTTATCGTGGGTTTTTTCCCCCCTTGATTAAAACAACTCATTACTTCACTGTACTTACAATCAGTACGCCTTATTTAATTAGCAACCAAAAGAGGGGATTTTTTTAAATGCAATATCTATTTTGACTACTTTTGGTTTCTAAAGGGAATATTGTGATTGTATCTAATGTAAATATACTGTTACCTTACATGTATCATAAAAAATTGGATGTTGGGAGGCAATTACAACATATAGAAGGTTTCATTTGTTTCAGTAGTTCATTCAGAGCAAGGTAGATATAATATAAAGACTAGTTTGTACTATTAGATGTACGGGTATCAAGAGATGCATAAGTGTAAATATAGTTGCACTTAAGAGTATGTATTTTGTGCACTTAAATCTTCGTGAATGTCATTAGTGGTCACTAAACAGTAATGCAACTAGAAAAATCTACACTATGAGTGGAGATAATGAATAGGGTTTTTATCTTTTAAAACTTGTTGGCAAAACCAGCGTGATTACATCAAGCTCTCTGGCCTGGAAAGTTTCCTAAACAAACATAATTAATACATTTACAATATTTGGCTTCTTTATCAATTGTTAAACTACAAAAATATCTGTGTTAAATGTCTTAGGGTCCCCTTTGCTGAAGAAGTTTTGTCTGTAAATATTCTTAGTAAGTAATTTGTACCTAAAATTATGCTTCAGTCTAATGCCTACAGTTAGATTCAGGCACATCTGTTAAGAGTTTAGTAGTAAACTCACCACAAGATTTTCTAGTTTGGTTTCCGATGGTCTGCATTTGGCATTAAAAATGACCTGTGTCAATTGCATAGACAATAAAACAAGTTGCAGAACTGAGCTGGTGAGTGCAGTGAGATAAAAAGCCTGGCTTAAAAAAGAGAGAGATCAGAGTATGGATTAGAAAAGTCAGCATGTTTAAGGTTGAAATCAGCTCATTACTAAAACAGATATTTTAAGTTTTGCTGCTGAAACTCCATCCTGGTGTTAGACACGGTAAGTCTCCTAGAAAGTAGGCTCAGGACCAGGTCTCACTGTGGCATTCACAAATTATGTCAGACCTTTCCAGCTGAGCAGTGGCCTCCAATGTGCCACGTGGCAGGGCTAGGAACAAATGTCAGTACAGACATGGCCCTAGCCCCTTGGTAGTGTGTTCCTGAGCCCACCAGCCTTGTTCTCTGCATTGCTTTCAGTCGTCCTGTTCAAAGCTCTCAAAGCTCTCATCGAAACCCGTAAGAGATGATCCTGGAAGGGAGTGGAGAGCGATGAATTCTGTTTGGTTCAAGCCAGATTTTTTCTGAAAAAAGTCTCTTTCTCCATCTGTGAACCTGTGAGTATGATGTGCGGTAGAGCGAGATTCTCTAAACCTTATACAACTCGCAGGTTCCAGAAACGAGGAAATGGAAAGGAACCACTCCACTTCCTCCCAAATCTGAAATAAACATTTGAACTAGAAGAAAATGAGTCTGACAGACTCATTCCCTTCTGCGTTTCCTGCCTCTGTGCTTGCCAAGCACTGCTTTGAGAAGCCAAGCCCTGCTCTCCTTGTGTGAAAGACAGACTCATAGAAACCAAGAGGCAACAGAGTTTTTAAAGGAAAGTCAAAAACAGGGCCTCAAAAAGCATTAATAACAGTGAGTGCAAGTGACTGAAAAAGGAGAGTTCCAGGGAAATTTAGTGTCTTGTTAGGGTGCCCAGACTTTTTATATCTTCTAAGGAAGTATCCTTTTTATTAAGAGTCTTTATACTTATTATTATTATTTTTAATTATTAGAAGTAGTAGGAGGTGGGTCATTAAAAAATCTGAGGTCTAAAACTTCCTTTTATGGGATGAGAAGCTATACTTGCACTCCCAAGCTAATAAGATTATTGAATATTTTCTTAAAAGAAGAGGGATATGAAAAAAAAAAATGGAGTGCTTTGTTTTTGATGGTACCAATTCAGACATGTAAACAGATGTGAAAGCATGCGCTGAGTGAGATTTGTTGAATGTATAGTTTAAGATCTGTAGACTGATGGGTGTTAATATCTCTTATATAACCAAAGGGCTGTGGAACTGTGTCCTGCTGTAAGGCCAGTGGCTTGGTAGGGACAGGAAAACAATGTAACAAGTCTTGGCGATTTTTAGGGCAGTTCTGCAGCTGTGAAAGGATACAGCTGCACACAGCTGCACACCTGCCGTGCCTACCACATTGTTAGCCTGAGGGCTGATATCCACAATTTCACAGCATTTCTGTGACCTTTTTTGGGTATTTAATGTCCTGGCAACAGATTAAAATGTGCTCTATGTCAAAAGACAATAAAACAACATAGATTTTTATATGTGGGAGCACACAATTTTGGTTTCATATGCCAGTTATACAGCCATCCAATTCAAATATATCAACAGGAGGACAAGACTTTCTCCTCAGATCTGCTATAGGCCAGAGTTGGAGTTTAGTGTTATGATGTATCCTCTGCTTATAGAATTGCATTATAATCATTGTGTTGTGGTTGAGAACACTGTTGCAAAATGACCTAAATGGAGCACATCTTCAAAGGGTTTCAAGCTAAAAAGCTGTAGTTCAGGTAAAAGCAGCAGGCAGGACTCAATGGATAAAGTCTACACCAAGAATGTGCATCTGACTGTTCTTATTAATTGATGCATATGGAGTACCTTCTAATGGATCATCTGTGGGAGGTAGCTTGTCCTTCAAATAGCATCTGATCCAGTGGGATTATGAATATACTTTGTAATCTGTAAAGGACTCTTCTAATGTTTCCTTTGCACTATTTACATTTACCTCAACTTTCTTTTTGGCAGAACCATAAAATAAAACCCATCCACTGGGCCTGTGTTAAGACAGATAATTTAGACTCAGCCCTAGGCCAGACCTGGGGATAGAGTTAGAAACTGACTTCTAATAAAATTCAATGCCTACTCTCTACAAAAGAAACTGCCTCAGTTTTGCAGGTTCCTCTCCCAACTCCTTTTTAAAATCTAAATGAGTGAGTCCAGTGATACTTAATAGAAATCTACCTCAGAACTTAGAACACATGGCGGTGAAAAGAGAGATAAAATATTTTCCAAAAATAACTATCGTTCTATTATTCATAACCTTAACCAGCAAAGATATTAGCATTTTTCCCCCTTGTAAATTGTTCAGGATTGGGGGTTTCCTTTTCCTCTGAAAGTATTTATCATATGCTTCACATTCTTGGATAATGGGTGTCAGAATGTTTTGAAGTTAAGTAAAGTAACTGACAGATCTTTATTGTCATTAGGACTATGAATGTGGCTGACATGATTGTCTAGGAGAAGACTATGTGTTAATTAATTTTTAATCACAACTTTTTTGTTTTTACAAAAATAATATATGAACATGACAAAATAGTAGAATAAGCAATACAAATAAGCAGAAAGAAAAAGCCTAAAATTTCTCCACCTAGACACATTGCTGTCAACATTTTGGTGTACATCTTTTCATGCCCTTTTCTATGTATGGTATATAGTTAAAAAAAAAATCGCGTGGGAATCTAATGTGTAAATGTGTTCTATGAAAATGAAGTTTTTAAAAAATAAAATAAAAAATAAAGATGGTCTTATTGTATACTAACTTTCCTTTTAAAACAATATATGGTTAATAGCTTTTATGGCAGAAAAAATTTATCAACAGCATATATTTTAGTGGCAAAATAGTGTTCCATGTTAGTCATTCCATGAGAAAGCCATAAATTAACCAAATTTTTATTGATAGTTTGTTTCTAAGAAAATAACACTGAGATAAATATTCCTGAACGTGCATATTTTTGCACTATTTCCTTAGAATAGTTTCTATAATGTCTAGAAATAATATTGCTGAATTAAGGAGTATATACATTTTTAAAGCTTTTAATACATAGTCAAATTGCCTTTTCTAAAAGTTGTATCAACTTAAATTCCAAATACTATGCGAGTGCTCGTTAATGCTGGATATTATAATTTAATGTGCATATATTTATTTTTAAAATCAGTTTTCATAAATTTTGTTTGAGCATTTCTCTGGATTTTATACTTTTTTTGGTATTGGTGAACATAGTCAAATGAATTCACACATTTTTAAGTATATTTTGAATGCTAGATATTGCTAGGTGAGATATATAAAATGAGATATAAAGATTTCTTCCCCAAGTAACTTAGAGTGTATCTGGGATAGATGACATATTTTGCTAGAGAACTGGGAGTTGGGTGAAAATGGGATTATGTTGTGTGGGGAGAAGAACATGATTTCCCACATTTCACTGAATGAAGTGGGAGCTCTTTGAAAACTTTCGGCTTCGGGTAGGATACAAAGTTGAAAACACATGGACATGCAGTTATGCAAGGCCTGAGATGAAAGAAATCCGTGATAGCCTATCTATAGTTTTAAAATCTGTTTGCTGTTTTCAAGATAAAGTCATTAGTGCTTTTTGAAGACCTTGCAGTACTTGCATTTCAGAGATGTTTTGAGAATTTGTTATAATTGCTATTTTCAAAATGCTTCAAAGACAACTCTGTTTACCTGGTAAAAATGTTAAATTAAAAATTATTTATATTGAACCTTGACATTTGGAAAGCTCTTTACGTGGGATGTTGGCATCTGGCTGTATGATTTCTGTGTAACTCTTTGATTGGTCCAAGGAGATAGCTTCTTTGGAATTGCTGACACCTTGGGCCTTCCAGAATTTATAATATAAAGTGGCCTGATGTAGGAATCAGAAAATTGTATTTTTGTTCTGACTTTACTGGGTGATCTCTCATGCCTGTCATTTACCTTCTGGGTGCTCTAATTTCTTTTGCAAAATGAGGATGTTCAAAGGTTCACCAAAAGTTTATTGTGGAAATCAAATATTTAATTCATAGGGATATTGAAAGAAACGAGAGTTAAAGGATATGGAACACTGTCAAGTGCCATAAGAGTGTTAGACATTATCATTATAATTATAGTGACCTATTTTCCAAACCCAAATTGGACCACATGGTATGAGAGAGGATTTTTGTGCCACTTCCAAGGGCGAGAGGCAGTCTGCAAAATGTGATTTGGATGCCAGAATATTAAAATTTCTGGCACATTTTGATGGTTTATGGGAGCAATGATAAAATATTTGAAATAGTGGCTGTTTAGTAAAATTTATGATGTGTGATCACTATAATTATGATATTTCTTTGCAAAAGGTATTTTATTTCTTATATTAGTAGAAGATCATTGTTTCACAAAATCTTAGAGTTTGGAGGGACTCTACTTCAGAGACTCTACTTCAGTTTCCTGTCCTGAGGTTTCAGGACAAATGCTGGGTGAAGATTTGGGGGGAAAGCAAGTTTTACAGCCTCTCTTAGTACAGTAGCTTATTTTATTATTGAACACTACTCTTACCTCGGCATCTCTTTGCATTTTAACCTTTTAAAAAATGTAACTTACAGAAGAAATTTATATAGGAAAGAAATAATTCTTTTAATGGAAAACTTTTTAAAAGGATTACAATACTAAAAATGTTGAAAAAACTATCTGAATACTCTACCAGAAGAACTTAAAATCCTTATGGGCCATAAACATTAAATTCATTTATCCTGGAATATGTCCTGTTTCTTGGATGATAACTGCAAAAATGTATTTCATTTCCTTTGGTTTAACACTGTAATCAGTCCATGCGATATCTAGCATCTAATTCTACCTAAAAATTAAAAAGTTTAAATTATTTATGCCTTGGTGTTCTTTGATTTCTTAATCCAATAGTGTGCAAGTCAGAGGTAATAGTCTATTTCTTTTACTAACACTATAAGAAATTTTGTTGTTCATTTTCTGTTTCTTTCAACTGGTTCATCCTTTGATGAAAGGTTTGCAATTTATGGCTTGAGGCTTTTATAAACCTTTGTTTTCTTCTTTTGCAGTCATATATCAAAACATTAAGGATTTTATTTTATTTTCAAATGACAAGAAAGGGAATATTTCAGAGTTTATTTTCACTGACATTTATAGTAACTCGAAAATCATGGAATAGATCAAGTTCATATTGATTGTTCCATGAAGTGTCTGCATTTTCAGCACAGACCATAAACTAAGTGATGCAGTTAAGGTGCCCAAATAATATGAATTTGGTGTTAATATTCCAGTTGGAGTTTCCGTTTTTATCCAAATGTGTGAAACTTCTGGATTCCATTCCTGGGATTGGTTCTGAAAGGCTGAATGGATTTGCAGCTAGACTGAAACAAATCCATATCTCTGGCTGGGAGGTTGCTCCATGAATTATGCATCTGTAGCCTTTCTTCAGAGGTTACTTCAGAGGTTAGACAGAACTGGAGAGACGGGCACCCAGATACAAATGGTCTAGAAAATTGGATGCGGTGGCCAGGAGTTACATTGCAGATTTTCTGTCTTGTTGGCACCATTCTCTTACAGATCTGGGCAAGCAGCACACAAACCAATAGGATGGCTTGAACTTGGCTTTTAACACTTTGAGTTTTTTTTTTGTTTGTTTGTTTGTTTTTGTTTGTTTAATGCAAGGTGTAACCTTATCCTTGGAGATTTCTGCTGCCAGACCACTGATGGAGGACCTCGATTTGTGTGCTTAGGGGCTATCATTCTCCATTCCAGGCACTCAGCTCAGTGAAAAGAAATTGAGTGTTAGGGGAGACTAATGCCTCATTAAAGGGATCTCTTTTGATTGAGTAGAGCAGCATTTAGCTGAGATCTCTCTTCAGTGGTATTCCAGAAGTTGCTGAGCTTATTATACATATCGATCATATCATCTTTGTGCATTCATGAAAAGAATGTCTATTTAATGTAGATATGACCAGCCATCAGAGAGAATAAATGCCTCACTAAAACTTGATATGACTGACTATTGGCCTTACGGATGGTTAACACCGAATCAATCTGGTTAGATTTTTAAAAAATTACTTGTGCACTATACTATCACAGAGCCAGCTGGAGCTCTAAACTTAAGTGGGTACTAAAGCAAAAAATGCAGCATCCTGTGGGTGGTTTGAAATGACAGGTTTGTTTTTGTGGAGTCAATAGTGTAATATATATGTATATGTATATGTATATGTATATGTATATGTGTGTGTGTGTATTTAATGCAACCCCTGCTGAAATCTGAAGTTGTGAAATTTAAGAGAACATGGAAGTCACATGTTGAGGCTGTGAGCACTCCGGTTTAACCTAGGCTTTGTAATATATATAAATTATACATCCCAGTGTAATTCAGAAATATAACTTCCAGGGAAAATGAGAAAAGAGTCTTTGAGCCAGAGAGGTTAAATGGTTAAATGTAGTTTTTCTAGTTCAGTCTAGGAGTCTCAGACTGCCTTGCCAGATAGAGATACTTTTTAAAAAATAATTAAACATTTATTAAACTCTTACTCTGTAGTGTAGGTCCCTTCTTTTTATTTAATCCCCCCAACTTCATTGAGATATAATTTGCATATAACGTTGTGTAAGTTTAAGGTGTACAACATGTTGATTTGATATGTTTATAGGTTGCAAAATTATTACCATCATAGCATTAGCCACTACCTCCATCCCATCACAGTTGATGATACTGTTTCTTTTTCGTGGTGAGAGCATGTAAGATCTACTCTCTTAGCAACGTTCACGTATGTGGTACACTATTATTATCTATACTCACCGTGCTGTAAATCAGGCCACTGAATTGTTAATCTTATAACTGGAAGTTTGTACTCTTCAACCAATGTCTCCCCATTTCCCATACCCTCTCAACTCTTGGTAACCACCACTTTCTTCTCTGGTTCTCAGAGAGAGATGCTTTAAGGCACATGCAAGCATTAAGATCATTAACAAAGTCTCACATCTATCTTGCTTCCAGATCTAGCAGTCGATAAATTCATAAAAAATAGTTGCTTGATATAAGGCTTTAAATCTGTCCAACCATATCCTTATTTTCACAGTTTTATATCTGTAATAACAACAACAATACCTTATATTTACCAATGATTTATAGTTCATAAAGTGTTTTCATGCATTATCCAAAATCTGGGCTGGCTAGTAACCTTAAACTTATTTGGTACTTTTATGTTACATGTCAGAAGACAACACGGGGACCTTTGATTTAATGGAGAAATTTTTTTTTTCATGGAGAAATTTGTAAAGCAAATTATTTATTGATTTTTAAAGAATACTCTTGCAAAAGGGAAAATCAAAAAGGGAGACCCTTGTAGCTATTCAGGTTTCTGTGTGGTAGTGGTTGACAAATAATTGCTTTGCTGAGATTTTGCTTTATCTGAGATGAGGTTCATGTTAAGAAACAGCATCCGAATCAGAAAGCAATTCTAATATAAATTAATTTGAGCCACAAAAGAGTCAATTAATTGTTTTTATTTTCAAAATCTTTTCTTAGGTGTTTTTGTGCTTTCAATATTTTTGTATTAGTGTGAGATAGACTTTGTAGAATACGCTAAAATTGATTTTCTTTTCGTAAGCAAAACTGACAAATACTTTTTTTCGTATATCTTTAAATTGCAAATGTTTGAAGACCTATCATAATTGGATCCTGAAATTTAAATGCTGTACAAGTTTTGAACGTGATTTGAAAAATAAACACTACGCCGGGGGGGGTGGGCAGGGCTGGCAGTAAATGAGTAGTGCGTATAGAATTCGATTTATGCATGCTTTTCAAATAGTTATTGATTATGTAAATGAGTAGCCTATGCTTCTCTTTCAGAACTTTGCAGAAAATACCATGAATGAACTCCTTGGCTGGTATGGCTATGATAAGGTTGAATTAAAAGATGGTGAAGATATTGAATTCAGGAGCTACCCTACAGATGGAGAGAGCCGGCAGCACATTTCTGTTCTCAAAGGTAATGACATTTAACGTCCCTTTGTTCATGCCAAGAAGGATTAACTATCTCCGCCTGCCAGAATTGAGTTGCTTTGGGACTCATTTTGTTGATTATGCTAATGGTTGATTTACATCCTCAGTAGTGCTTTCCCACAAGCAGAATTCCACAGAATATAAGAGCATAACATAAAACGAAAATAAACACAGCTTAATCTTCCAGCGATGGGAGAACTAGCTAGACAAGGGCTAGGACTTTAAATGCTGTAGTCCTGCCCACAAATTTATAGAAAGGGACAATGTTTGCTAGCTTCTTCTCTAGTTTCCTTAACCTTTTGGTATATCAATTGCTAGGGACTGGTGCTTTCTGTTAAGTGAAATGTTAGGTTTAGATTTTGAGACTGCAAGAGAGAATCATGGTTACCTTGGTAATTCTACCTTCCCGCCTTTTTATGGTGGGAATTTTAAAGGAAAGCCTTATTTCTGTTTTGTGTTTAAAGTTTTTACCCTTCCGCCATCCCCACACCCTTGGATAGGGTAAGCAGAGGAGTAAGAAAGTAGTGGCTGATTGGATCCTATATATTTCTGTAAAAAGTTTTGTTAAAGCCCAGCTAAAGAGTGGAAATTAGAGGAAGAGTTAAATTAGCACTGATTCTATCAGTGGGAGCAGTGTGGCATAGGTTATGAGGGGAGCTTAGAACCATTGGTGGGTGTTGGTATGGATATTGAATTTATGAACCTAAATTTGAAATGAGTTTGATTGTCCAAGAAAAGAAGAAGAGTATGTGAAGAAGCAACCTGTTTGAAGAACTTTAATAAAATGTGGTTAAAACTAATTGTGTGTCATTATTGGCAATTTGATCAGTATTTGCATTACATTCAAAACTATTGATGTAAACTACCTGTTCATGCATTTTATTTCCAGTCTCTCTAAGATAGGGCTTTTCCTTCTTATATGCCAAGCCACGAAATGTAAATGAGCTGTCCTGCAGGCATGTGGAATTGAACAGACGTGATAAATTTTATGTTAGCTTGCTATGAAATGGTACACATCATGTTACAGAGATAGTATCATCAATTTCACTGTAAATGAAAAACGCAAGTCATGAGTTTAAATTCTATAAACTAATAGCTCAAATAATACTTGGTCTAGGTAATAATCTTGCCTCTGGGGAACATGAGTGCCAGGATATGCGACTAGAGGAAAAAAGTTGTTTTCTGTGGTTGAGTTTTTTTTAATGATTGATATACAAAGATAAAATATACAAAGTTCACATTATTGTAAATTTTCTTTATTTTCTTTTTTGTTAATTTTTAATGGATATTGATAGGTTAATTTAATGGATCTACTCCATGAAACAACAATTTTCTTTCTAATCGTTTGTTTTGGTCTTATTGGTTCTTTTGCTGATTTTATGACCCAAGTTTATAATACAATGGGACCTATTTGCAGTGCTGGGTATGTGTGGGGGGTTGCTTTTTAAGCTTTCCCCTTAGTGTAGCCATAGAGTGACGCTACTGTTTATCACTCTGTAGTGGAAAAGGTTAATTGCTTCTCAATTGTCTGTGGGCTTTTATAATGCTAAAATTTATCATCATGATACAATTGGGATGTTAGCTATCACAGTGGAACAAATTATAAAGGAGCCTATTGGAAATTTATGGTAACAAACCTTAAAAGGTTCAGGATGATCTGTGAAGTTCTGGTGAAGTATTTAAAGATTTGCAAGGAAAAATTTATGTTATATAGCCATTTTACTTGAGAAAATGGGTTCATAAGGAAAATAAGTCCTTTTGTCATACTGAGTGTGATTTTTTTTTCTTTTACAGAGAATTCTTTGCCAAAACCAAAATTACCTGAGGACAGTGTTATTTCACCGTACAATATAAGCACAGGCTATTCAGGGCTTGCCACAGGAAATGGACTCAGTGACTCACCTGCAGGGTCAAAGGATCATGGCAATGTGCCCATTATTGTACCTTTAATTCCACCACCTTTCATAAAGCCACCAGCAGGTAAGGCACTACTGGGGTTTCCAACAATAATGATTCATAGAAAGTTGTTTTAACTATCTTTTGAATAATTATTAAGCTCAAGTAAATTTTGGAAAAGACTATTTTAGAAACTTTGTAGATGAGAAATGTTAGTGCATGTATTTTTTAAAGGAGTGTCACAGTATTAAGCAAATTCCCCAATCTACTGCTTAGGCTGTAAACTTTAACTGACAATACACTTTTTCTATCACTGGCTATAAAAACGTCATTTTCCTCATCTGAAATCATTTGTTTAAAATAAAAAGGGTGAAATAATTAAAAAAAATACGATATGTACTACCTGGTTAGCAAGAAGAAAAGGAAGCACGGTTGATCTGGGTGGTGGTGTCATGAGTGCCTGGTCCCATTTCTAAAAGAAGGGGCTGTTTTGTAAAGGATGTGTGGCAGACTTGTTCTTCAATGTGCCTTCTTCTAAATCCACTTAAGAAACAACCTAGATTCCTATCTCTGCCATAGAGTTCTTTCTAATTCCTGGAAAGCTTTCATCGAGGCTTTAAAAAAAAATGGAGATCTGAATTTTACTTGCCTGAAAGTGTTATCAGTTCTTTTATATTTCCAGAGAATTAGATGGCAGTATATTAAGCTTGATGGCAGTGGGCTGAGCATGATGTGATATTGCAGGCTAAGTTCCGGATGTTCTACACAGAGAAAGAAGTTAAGTAACATTGTGTCTGGGTTGCTTTAAAACGTTGGAATTATGTTAGAATGCTTAATTGCTACACTGGTCATTTTTCTGTATATTGAATTGAATAATGATGAATACTGAGTTTTGACAGCATTACTTATTATAACTCACTAAAGCTAATGACCTTTTTTTTTAGGGAAGGTAGGTGTTTTCTTATGTTTCCTTAAATTGTGAAGATATTAGATATAAATTCCTGGGCTTATGTTATAGACATATTTATACCATATTCTAAGTGTTACTAACATATCCTTTATGGTATGGACACATTTTCTTGTTTGGCCTACTCATTTTAGCAGGAAAAGTATCCTTTCATACTGAGGTCCTTAGATATGTCACTAAAATCCATTTACCTGTTAAGATCACTTATAATTGTGTTTGTTGACTGATTACTAACATAGCTTCTGTATCATATAAAGTTTGCCTTTTTTATGCCCCATTCTTCCTTGATTGTTTTGTGATGCATAGGGGCCTAAATTTATCTCCCAAGGGCTATTTTACATAGACCTATTTTACATAGGCCAACTGGAGAGAAGAGGGGTGACTATTTTGTAAATGTAGAGTTTATGTTTGAATGTTTGTCTAATAGCTTAGGTGAGTGGTTATGATGATGAGGGTATCTTTAAGTCAGTGTGACTAAGTAAAAAGAACACAGCTTTCAGATTCAGATCGCTTGGGCTCAAATCTAAGCTTGGTCACTTACCAGCTCTGTGAATGTGGACAAATTGCATAAGCTCTCTTCTCCTCAGTTTTGCTCTGTAAAAATGGGCATCACAGTTCTATCTCAGGGGATTGTTGTGTCATGAGATGAAAAAATGTCTGTAAAACTACCTAGCATGGTGCCTGCCATACAAGAGGCATTCAGCAAACACTGTACTGTTTTCTTTTTTTCAGTCCTTTATCTGCCCTAGAGTTATCGTGCACATAATTTGTGCATAAAAAGGTGTGCACCCAAATGCAAATTCCCCTCTAAGATTTATTTGAGCAAAGCAAACAGCTTTGGAAATTAGCATAGCTGAAGCTAACATGAGTTTGGCATGCCAAAAAACCTGCCTTGGAGTTTCCTGCTGAGCAAGCCACGTGGAATTCAAGCACACAGCTTCTATTTAATTCTAATTCCACATCAGATCAGGAAATAAATATACAAAGGGATGGAGGCCAAAAATTAAGCCTTGGAAGTTTTAGACATAGGAACTCTGAGGAATTAGAAGCCAGAGTAACCAAACACCAGTGGTTTTATGCTGTCTTCCATGTTAACTCCAAAACAAAATGTAGGAAAGGACGTGTTTAATTTTCTGTATCTGCTCTAAGCCTTAACTTGATCCTACTCCATGTATCTATATGACAAAACAAAGATATAGAAAGGTTCTATGCTTTCAAGGAGCTTACTCTATTAGTTCCTAATAAGAAATTTTTATAGGAGACATGAATTTTGATTTTGTCATATTTTATAGTTTGGGGATCAGCAAACTTTTCCCGTAAAGGGCCAGGGAGTATTTTAGGCTTTGGAGCCCTACTGTCTCTATTACAACTACTGAACCTTTGCTGTGGTAGCAGGAAAACAGCCATACACAATACATAAACAAGTGGGCATGGCCATGTTCCAATAAAACTTTATTTACAAAAAAGGCAGCAAGCAGGGTTTGGCCTAGGGACCATAACTTGCTAAACATTGCATTAGGGTAAAATTGGCAAAAGTTTCATGATAACTGAGAGGTGAATAGAGTTTCTGAGAGTCACGCTGTGAGCTCTGTCTGTCAAGGTGCATGTGGACTATCATGAAGGACAGCAACAAGGGCAGGAAAATTTGGGGGTTTTCAGGGTATGTGGTGAGTTCTGACACATAGTAGATACTTTACCAATGAATGAATGACTGCTACTCAAATTTCTATTGCACATACATAAGACAGTACACCTACTTTGTTGTTCACTGAGAAAATGCTTGTAACTTGTCTGAATTAGTTCCAACGTGTCGGACCTTGACCATAGCCTCCCAGACAGTGATGTGGGTAATTATCCATGGATAAGTAAAGTCCACCAGTTATCTCAAAACTTCTCTCTAGTTAATCATTTTGATTCTTCCTTTTGCTAAAACTTTTACTAGATTTATTCATTATTATTATTACTTTTACCAGAGTCAAGGTAATAGAGTTGAGGCACACTTGCTGTCAGTTTTCTAGCATATGTAGGTTAGCCTGGCATTCTTGAGGGGAACTAATAAATGGTAGAAATGGCTAGAAGAAAAAGGCCCCTCGATAATCAGCCCCCGAATAATTTCGAGTTGACTGTATCATGCAAGCATTCACCTCTTGGGATAGGGTAGACGAGGATCATATGTATGCTTTGGATTCTTGGAAATAAAATAACTATTAGTGTTCAAATTACAGTTGTACTGTAAACTGGCTATGTGAAAATGCTAATAATAATACCTGTGTTTGTATTAAATCCTTCATAGTTGGTGAAACTCATTCACACTCCGTATTTTATTTAATTTGATCTTTACAATAACCCTGGGAATTAGCATGTTGATATTATTAAATAAAGACCTGAAGCTCAAATAGATTAAATGGCTTTCCAAGGTTGTGGTTTCTGAGTACTTCAGCCAAGACTAGTACTAAGGTCTTCTCCTGATTTAATATTCTTTTTAATATAAAGTTGTGTTTTCATCATATTTGTACAAAACTTCCCAAGACTTTATCAGAATAAGAATACTTAATAATTTGTTATTTCACATTCCCCAGTGACAGGGGATGCAACTTGTTCCTGCAGAAGGTTATTTTCTAGAGTCTTTTGGGAGACTTAATGAGTTCTATAACCCTGAGAATCCATGGTTCTATGAACTTGAATGACTTGTAGGGGTAAAATCCCACTTTGGTTTGCAAGTGATTGCCATCATAAGGCAAGCTGCTTCTTCATCGAGGTACCAGAGGGTTCTAGTTGGTTAGACAAGTTTCAGAGTAAGTTTCATGTGCTCAGGTGGGCTTACACTGAGCCCCATCCATGTCTGGCAGGCAGTGGGCCCAGTAGAATACTTGTGATTGGGAACATGGTGATACCATACTCTCTTGGATTTCCACTCTCCTCTTCCACAGCTGTATACAGAGTGTGGGTGTAGCTTTTCTGTTTCTGCCCTCTCTTTCTTCAGAGCAGGGGAACTCCCTGTGCTTAGACGATTACCACAAGCATTGACTGTCTTTGGCCACACATGCTTGCATCCATTTCGTCCGCTTTCTGAAGCTAAGCTGTCCTTCCCTTCTCAGAGACAGAATTTGGCCCTTAGTGTAGGGTTTGTGACATCACAGTTGTTACTATGGTAATAGACTTGTTATAAACACAGGATAATATCCCTGATTTTGCTTTTTCTCGCTCTCTCTCTCAAAGCAGTGAAGGGAATCGTCATGATCTTTAAAAAAGAATCACACAGACTTTTCTGCAGATTCTAGAAAGTGGACAGAATAAGGTGTTGCCATACAGAGCAGCCATTTAAAAAAACCCAAAACACTGTTATAAGAATAACATTAAAAAATAATTAAAAGAATTGACCAACTCTTTCTTTTTATGCAAAGACTCTTTTTATTCTTTTAGTTCGAATAGATAGGAAAACCTCCTTTTTAGCTAATTCTAAAAATCACAGCATGAGTATAGTCTGAAGTGTCAGAATATATATCAGCAAGATAACTCAGGTTAATTATATTGTAACCTTGCTGTAATTCTTCTCATCTGAGAGATTTTAATATGAGCTCAACCCTTTGGGACTCTATTCCAAGAGGGTTGTGCCATTAAAGGACTTACAGTGTAGAGTGTGAGAACCGTGCTGCAGTGAGGCTCCATCAAAACACTATGCCTGCCCTACGCTCCTGCAAGTTTGACTATTGAAGTAAAGCCATTCAAAATGGATTTTAAATAGTTTTTTTTTTTTTCAAAGACCTTATATTGGTTGTTACTGCTTAACAAGCATAGTAGCTCTAGGTTCCATTGGTGGGACACCTGTCTCTGCAGTGGTTGGGCAGGTTTGGGTCTCCCCACCTTGTGTACCGCTGGTCAAAGTAACCAGTTGGGACTAAAACCAGGATTTTTACACCCCAATCCCAGACTTGCCTCATGACAACATTTTGCTCCCAAGAATTAAACAATAACAACAACATGAAAATAAAACTGTTAGTGTAATTATTTTTGTTTACGAGGGAAGGATGAAATGCCGCAACCTTTTTTGTGTAAAATCACTAAGCCCTCCTGCAGAAAACACTGTGTATCTAGGAAACAACATTTTAGATCCGGGTCTTTTGACAGGTTTTCCCAGAGGCTTATAACTTGCCTATTACAAGTCCATCTAAATCCCTAAATACTTGAAAATGAAATGAAATGTGGAAAAAAAAAAGAGAATATATTTCTCTAGTTGCATTTATATGGCAGTTTTGAATAAAATGCCTTTTACCTCAAATGGTAAATGATCTTATTCTTGTTTTCCACCATGTTTCTATGTGTGAGGTGAAAGGTAGGGTCTGTCCACACAGTATACACACACAGGTTTGTGTAGAGGGAGATGAGATCAAGCTCCTAAGGCCAGCTTGATTTCCTGTGTGCAGGAGCGTCTTGCCTTTCTTTGAAAACAATGACCATTTCCTTTCCTCCAGAATGGTTTGCTTTCAGTGAGCTTTCCAAATTTGTGTTCAGTCATAGTCATGGAAATACGATATATTTTTTCAGGCAAATCTTGAAATTCTTAAGGGGTTATAAGAACTGGGCTCTAAGGAACCATTAGCTTAACTGAGAATGTGGAAACATTCACATGATCTGCTAAGCTCTATGTATATAGCTGAGTAACCCACAGTTAATAAGCATGTTACTTTTTGGCTCTTACAGTTCTTACATGGAGTCGTACTTGCAGGGAAGTGGGAATCAGAATGTGGTTTGCATTATGATCATTATTTATTTTATCTGTTATTCAATATTCTTGGGGCTTGCATATGAATGATGTATTCCAAATAGCCATTGAGAAAACAGGATTTAATCAAAATTGCTTTGCCACTTATTTATGTGTCCAACTTTTAAAATATGATTATTAAATAAAATTACTAGAGTTAATGGGATTTGGATGATTATTTATGTAGCAGATACATGTCTCCAAAAAAGAAGAGGTTCACTAAACCCTCAGATTTGGAGAGTTTTCCAAATCACTTAGGACAAGGACAGGAGGAATTATGGTGAATGGTGGGATAAGAGTGGTTATAACTGTAATGATATAATCTCATCACAGCTAATATTTTTTGAGTGCATATTATGAGCCAGGCATTGTGCTAATAGATTATCTCACTTAATTTTCACAACAGCTCAGTGTGGATGCTATTATTAACCCTGTTTTATTATGTGAAGAAACTGAGACTCAGAAAAGCTAAGGAACTTTCCTGAGGTCACACAGGTAGTAAGTGGCAGAGCTGATATTTGAACCTAGGCTATGTTCCTTAAGCCTTATTCATAACCTCTGGATTATTCAAAATACTATGACAGTCTTTCAGTCACTTTCAGTTTTTACTGAATGTTTTCCATATTGTACTAGATAATTCAAATATACAGCATTATCCTTGACCACCAAGAATTTACAGTGTAGTTGGAAAACAATCAAAACTCCATTCTAGTCTGACTTTGTTTGACAGTATGATATACTTTTAGGAGCCTTTGGAAGGTGTATGGTAGGAGACACAAAAAGATCGAAGCCTGAAAATGTTATTGTGATATAGGTCCTATTTATCTTTATTTGTATAATGGAGAGCTTAAAAAAGTATAAGCCAAATTTCAGCATGTTCAATTATTCTTAATGCCAAATGGAGTGTGTAATTCAAATGGTAGCATGATGTAGTAGAAAGACTACTGGAGCGAGAAGTGGGAAACCTGAGCTGTTAATGCCAACTCTGCCATTTACTGGCTGTGTAATCTTGAGTAAGTCACTTAGCCTCTTGAAGCCTTAGTTTCTTTGTCTGAAAAATGATGTAGTTAGTTTAGGTAATCTGTAATTTCCCTACATTTATAAAATACTGATTTCGTGACTTGCATAGTGAATTGCCTACTTGATTTCATGATTTAAAAGGGTCTATTTTAATATACCTTAATATGTATTTGTTAATTGATTGAACATATTTAAAGCAAACTCACCTCCGTGTGTAGTTATAGTAGCTAAAAGTCTCACGGAAGATTTATGTTACTTAGGACAAGTTTCAATGATTGTTAATTTCCTCAGGAAGAATGAGCAACTTGAAATAGTAGACTTAAAATATATAAAAAGTGTTAAAAATGTGGTGTGAGTAAATAAAAAGACTGTGTCACACATGTATTATTAAACCAAATCATTTTAATGCTACATTAAGTAGTGATCACTGCAAGTAATTCCCAGAATTTCTGCAAAAGAAAAGTCACATGATGTCTAATTTAATTTACCAAAACAGAAACCAGAAGAAATAGAAAACCAGAGCAGTCCTACTTCTATTAAAGAAATTAAATAATTAAATCTTTTTTTTACAAAGAGTGTTCTAGACCCAGATAGCTTCAGTGGTAAATTCTACAAAACAATGAAGGAAAAACAAACTTTGGGAAACTCTCTTAGAGAATAGAAAAATAAGAAACACTTTCATTCATTATATGATCCCAGCATGACCTTGATCTCATCATACTTAGAAGTAAAGAAAGTGATAATTTTATGTAATTGGGTTACATTAAAATGGAAAACTTCTATTCATCATGAACACTGATTAAAAAATTCTGAGCATAATCTTAGCAAACCAAAGCCAGTGATATATATATTGAAGGGTAATATACCATGACAGATTAGGATTTTTTTCTCAGAATGCAATCAGTCAATATAATTAACCATATTAACAGAATTAAATATAACCTCATACAATATTCACAATAGATGCAGAAACAATTTGAAAAACATTAATACAATAAATAATAAAAAATGTTCTTGGCAAAGTAGGAATAGAATGGAACTTCCTTAGTATGACAGTATCCACAGAAAACCTATAGGAAATATCATACTTAATGGTGAAATCTAGAAAGCTTTTCTCTTGAGATCAGGAATGCAATAAAGATGAGCACTATCACCACTTCTGTTTTAATTTTGTCTTATTAAATATAAGATGTAAAAGGTAGAAATGACATTTTGTTTAGAACAGAATGCCTCTCCCATCGATGTACAGGCAAACCTCAGAGCTGTTCTGGGTTCGGTTTCAGACCACCACACTAAAGCTAATATTGCAGTAAAGTGAGTCATACAAATTTTTTGTTTCCTAGTGCATAGAAAAGTTATGTATACGATATACTGTAGTCAATTAAGTGTGCAGGAACATGATGTCTGAAAAATGTACATGTCAATTTAAAAATCCTTCATTACTTAAAAATACCAACCATTGTCCGAACCTTTAGTGGGTTGTGATATTTTTGCTGGATATTGATGAAAATGCAATATCTGCAAGTGCAATAAAGTGAAGCACAGTAAAACGAGGTAAACTTGTACAGATAAGCTATTACATTTAATGAGTGCATTAATTGAGGTCTCTTAACACAGTTGATACCCCCAAATTCATTGGGGGTATATATTTCTATATACCAACCACAAAAAATTTAAAAACAAAATTTAAAAATATCTAAAAATATCTTTTTAAATAAAATCAGACCATCAGATACCCAGGAGGGAAAAAATCTAATAAAATATGTGCAAGATGGTTACACAGTGAACTATAAACATTGCTGAGAGAAATAAAAGAAACCCTAGGTCAGTGGAAGGACACACCATGTTTATGGATTGGAGACTATTCCAAAAAGGCAGATTCTTTCTAACTTGACCCATATATTTAATTCAATGCTGATAAAAATCCCAGCATAAAATTTTATGGAAATTAAAAGGCAGTTTCTAAAATTTACATAGAAATGCAAAGGGGCAAGAATAGCCAAGACAAATTGAAGGGGAAAAAAACCGAAAACAAATTGGAAGACTTATACTACCAGATCACAACATTTATTATAAGACTACAACAATTAAATAATTTTATATCACTATTAGTATTAATTATTGCTGTTTTGTTATTTTTCTTTTGACCATACTTTAGATTAGCTTTAGGAATTCATTACTCCACATTTCAGGCATAAAAGAGAAAAAATAATTTCTATTTCTCTTGTCAATTCTCTTTTATTTTAATTTTAAAAAACCTTTTTTTTTTGAAACTATGAAATATATTGCACTTTGGAAAAGTACAGAAGACATAGATATATATTTTTTTTACAAATAATGATCCTTGTTGGCTCATAGTTTCTTCCCTCCAAGAGGTAACCATGTTTGTGGCAACCATTGCCTTTTTTTCTTTAGTTTTAACACCTAAGTATTCCCCCCTAAGCAATATATTTTATTTTGCCTATTTTTGGAGTTCAGATAAATGGAATTATTGTAGCCGGCTTCCAAGGTGGCCCCCAGTGATCCTGATATGCTGATGTGGTCTCTTCCTACATTGAATCAGGGGTGGTCTGTGTGACCAACTTCTGAGGCTACCATAAAAGGTTATTGCAGTTTCTGCCTAGTTCTCTCAAATTGTTCACTCTGGGGGAGCGCAAGGAAACCTCAAGCAGTCCTGTGAAGAGGCCCATGTGGACAAGAACCGATACCTTCCGCCAACAGCCAGCACCAACACCGCCATCCTTGTGATTGAGCCATAAGGCTGTTATTGCAGTTTCACATTGTCAAATGTCTCCTGGGGGGCAGAGTTACCCTCTGATAAGATTGATTATATATATACTATATATATATATACATATATATTATATATATATATGTTACACACACATACATACATACATGTACATACATATATATATATGTATGTGTATGTATGTATTCTATTGCAGTGGACTCCAAAAACATGTCTAAAAAGATACTTGATTTATGACAAGTGTATTAGCTTGGGTTATCATAATAACATACCGTAGCCTGAGTGGCCTAAATAACCAAAATTTATTTTCTCATAATTTGAAGAATAGAAGTCTAAGATCAAGGTCATCAGGGTTAGTGTTTGATAAGGGACTTTCTCTGTGGGTTGCAGATGGCCTCACATGGCAGAGGGGGAGAGAGAGAGAGAAGAGAGAGTTCTCTGGTGTCTCTTGTAAGGGCTCTAGTTTCATTGGACAAAGGCCCCACCCCTTGACCTCATCCAACTAACTCTCAAAGGTGCCCTCTCCAATACTGTCACATTGTGAGTTAGGGCTTCAACATATGAATTTTGAAGGGACACAAACATTGAGTCCATTATAACAAAGATGACAGTGTTGAGCAGTGAGGAAAGAATAGTCTTTTCATAAATATGCTTATGGAAAAAGAATGTATGTGGATTCTTTACTTACACCGTTCACAAAAATCATTTCTAGATGGATTGTTGATTTAAATGTGATAGGAAAGAAGAACTTATAGAAGAAAGCATAGGAGAGTATATTTATGATGTTGGGTAGGCCAGTATTTCTTAAATGATACACTAAAAAGCACTAACCATAAAGGAAAAGGTTGATTATAAATACTATTAAAATTCTGCTGATTAAAAGACTGTTTGAAAGATGAACAGTAGATCACTGATTGGAGATGATGTTCATAATTCATGTTCCCAGAAAAGACACATTCACAATATATAAAGAATCTCTTTATAAATATAAAAAGAAAACAGCTCAGTAGAAAAAAAGGGGGAAAATATACTCAGGCACCAAGAAATTTCCAAGAGGCCTATAAACCATTTAATAGTTGTTCAGCCTCAGTCATTAGGAAAATAAATTTTAAAATCATAATGAGATACCAGTATACAACATTAGAATGCTAAAATGGAAAGAGGAATAATGCAAAGTGTTGAAGAGGATATGGATCAACTGCACTGATGATACTATAAGCCGGTATATAACCACTCCTGAAAGGCTGATGGCCAATATCTAATTAATGCTGAAGATATACATATCCTATTATCCAATAATTCCATGCCAGATATGTGCTCAACACAAATGTGTATATATGTGAGCCAAAGACATGTAGAAGAATCTTCATGGTAGCATTTATTCTCAATAGGTAAAAAACTGGAAACAGTCCAATGTTCATCAATAGTTAGCATGGTCTCCTAGGGATCCTTGCATGATGGGCTTCGGTGGGCGAGTGTGGGTTTGAAGTTGAATGTGAAATTGTGAGTAGACCCTATATGCATAATTCAGGGGAAAAGATCCTTATCTCAAAAAATATTGAGCCCTTGTCTTAGAGACCTAGATCTCAAAAAAATTTATTTTAACTCTTCTTCTGACTTCAGAACACTTAGTCCTAGAATGTAATTTTTAACATTTTATCCTATATCTAGTCTGTTCATAGCTTTCCCAAATTTAAAATCTTATATATTCCTCATTATTGAGGGATTATCATCTATTTAAATGAATTTATATCATGGTGAAGCCTAAAATTTAAGTTATGGGCATAAGGCATAACTATCCCCCACAGTGGTCTACTTGGGAGCTGCTTTAGATATGGTGTGAAGTGGAGAGAAATGAAGGGGCACTGAGAAGTGACAAAAATAGGGTACACAATACTCTACACCAGTGTTCTTAGCAGAGTGTGACTTTTCCCCCACCAGGAGACGTTTGGCAATATCTACAGATATTTTTGGTTGTCACAGCTTGGAAGGGGGCGCTATTGGCATATAGCAAGTAGAGGCCAGGGATGCTAAGAAACATCCTACGATGCACAGAACAGCTCCACAACGAGGAGTTATCTGGCCGAAAAATCAATAGCTCCATGATCGAGAAACCAGGCTCTACAGTGATGACAGCTCTTGTGTATGACGCTTCTTGTGCACCACTCCAGAGCCTCTCGGCCCCACCTCTTACTCCAGTGTATGCTGTAGCACTCTGACAGCTTAAGCATGTGCCTTCTGAAAGGGCCTTGCCTTATGCTTGATTCTCGCTGCTTGCTCTGGGGCTTCTCTGATATGGCAGCACGGATATCATGTAAATCCTTTCAACACTTGCTCACACATGTGCAAACCAGAGTGTGGGGAAATTAACACACTAAACACTGGGACGTGAGAGTTGATGAATAAATGCTTCCTCTTTCTGTTCCCTGGGAGAATACTTAAAAAAATATATTTCATAAACTTCCAAAAAATGTTTCTTTATGATTGAACACCAGGCTCCCCTAGCAGTGACCGACTCAATAACACATTGTTCTGTGCGCTTTGTCTTCTCCCAGGGTTTCATTTCCCTTGTCTCTCATTCCTACTTCCTGGAATCACATGCCGAATAAACCACCTTCATGCAAATCTCTGTCTCAGATTCTGTTTGCTGTGGACAGGATAAAATACCATGTATGTGGAAGTCCCAGTGAGAGGTCAGAAATTATTGGAGAACAGCATAAAAGTTAGAATTTCATAAACATGCATTTTATATTCCCTTTAAAGTCAAGCATAAATATATAATAAAGGAGTAAAAAGAGGATAACAGATTCTTGGTCATGCAGCAAATATTGGAGAGCTCAGAAAGGACTTCAAAAATTGCCCCATTAGCCAAAGAATTTTCTATGCCCTTGTGGTAAGGGAAAGGGACAATGGTGATGGCCATACAGAAGGAGAAAAAGGGAAAAAAAATTAAGTCAGGAGTTCAAGAAAAAGAGGAAAAGAAAAAATATCCTGTGCCTGAACTCCTTAAAATGGATCTTATTTTGAGAGATTTAGAATCCTAGAATTTTAATTAGAAGTGACCTAAAACATCATCTAGCTAAATGCCCTTTTTACAGACAAGGAAAATGAGGCCTGGAGAGGCTAAATGCTTCCTAAAGGTCATTCAGTTGCATTAATTGCAAAATGAGGTTAAAATTCATCTCCAGAGTGGGGAAGCTATCTAAACATGAAGTCTAAATCACTTACTCCTGTGTTCCCTGAGGCAGCCCAGATCTTCTCTTGGCATTATTTAAAGTCTTTTGAGGAGTATGACCTAGCTATGATAATACTTTCAGAACACCCTGCCCCAGGTCACCAAGGAGCTAAGATACTAACAAGAAATAAGAGGAAATGTCAGCTGTGCTTTCTCTTGCTTGTAGTGGGTAGCTGTGATTCTGGAACTAACCTAGATTTGACTGAACTATGTTGCTATTAATTATTTGAAGGTATAAATAAAGTTTGGTTAAGAGAGGGAGAGGGTGAAGTTGATAACTCATTATTTTAGGGACATTTCCAGTGCTGACTTCTCAAAGTTCCTGTTAAGTTGAGAAGGCTTAGTTCGTGGACTTCACCAAGGAGGGTGGAAATAACGATTGCATTCTGTTCTGGGGCTTTTCACTGGTGTTTCCCTCGAAGGCAACACATGGCAGTGATTACTGAGTGATCTCTGAAGATGGTGTCCTTGGCCCCTCCTGTTCCTCCACCCCAACTGGGGATCCAACCATCCAAGGTGCATCTAGTAAGGATTCTGCTTTTTCTCCTTGGTAACATAATGTCTCCTGCGAGGCCCAAATTAGTCATTACGTTCTAGTGAACAAGACAGACCTGGTCCTTGTCTTAACTGGCTCGCAGTGAGGTAGAAGGAGACAAGACAGTACAAAGGAATCTCAGTTGAGTCTAGAGAGATGATGAAGCTCAGAGTGCTGTGGGATCTGATTAGGATAGGGGTCAGGAAAGACCTCCCTGGGATGAGTTTTCAGGTAAGATGTGAAGGAGCAGTAGTACTAAATTGGCCAAGGATTTTGAGGTTGTGAGTAAGGAAGCAGCACATAGAAAGGCTCCAAGGGAGAGAGAGGTTCAAGGAAAGTAGAAGAAGTTAGAACTCAGAGAATAGACAAGCTGAGAGGCTGGCCTGGTCCTGGGAGCCATGGAGGCCATGCTGAGGAGTTCAGCTTCTTTTCGAGGGCAGTCATTACCACTGAGGGGTTTTTGAGCAGGTGAGAGCAGTGACGAGAGTTGTGTTTCGATAGGATTCCCCATATCCAGAATGGAGGGCATGAACTAGATGGGAGTGAGATCGGAGGCCATGTGTAGTTGCTGGCTTTACTCCATGAGGACAGGGCACCTAGAACAGTGCCTGGTACATAAGTGGATCTGATAAATATTTATTGAATGAATGAATGAATCAATGAATAAGTGGGTATATTGAAAATATTTAGGAGGATTTAGTAAATGATCAGAACGTGGGAGATAAGAGGGAGGGAAGAGGCAGAAAAGATACCAGATTTCTGTTAGCAGGTAACTGCGTGAATGTTAGGACCAGGAACTGAAATGAACAACAAAGTGGAGGGCAGGTTAGGGGGAGGGATGTGTGTGCAGCTTTGGGCGTGACGAGCTTAAGAAGTCTTGGAGCAGTGTGAAATAATATCTCATGAGAGATAACTGTGTTGATTTGGAAATCATCTTATGGTTGGTAACTGGAGTCACAGGAGTACATAGATGATATGGCCCAGGGGAATATGGGGAATATGTAGAGAGAGAGAAGAGGACTCTGATAGGCTTTTTTGGTGGTGTGCTTCTACTTTTCTCCTAGCCAGGCTATATTGGCGTGTTATGTCTCATCACATTCCTAAGTAGGGATTGGCACAGGGCCCTTTCAGAGAGTCCCTCAACTATTAATTATCCTCATTCAAATCTGAATAAATATTTCAAGATGGGAAAGATGAAAAGGGAAGTAAATTTTCTTGTTGACAGTGTTCCAGCAAGTTCACCTTGGTTCTTTTAACAAATTGAGTAAAGTGAAGTGATTCTAACTCTTTAATTTTTGAACTTGTAGTTCAGGGCCTGGAGAGAAGAGGTTTCTGAGGAGGAGACAAGCAAGTGCTTCATGTGAATGCTTTGATTTTCCCAGGTGTCCCTTCACCCGAGTTTCTAGCCTGCCTCCTTCGGGATGGCAGCCCCAGCATGGTGTGCTACTTGGCAAAACTAGCTAGAATGCTGAGATGTTTGACTTGGCCTGCTGGTCATTCGTGATGGTGCTGCTTATACTCCCCTCCGGTGAGGCTGTTTATACCCGACTCTGTGGTCACCACGAACACCTGGCTCCTGTGACCCCCTGGTGGTGACACAGTCCTGGAGCAGGCCTGGCTTTTCTACATACAGTCTTTTTCTACTGCACATTGGCAATTTACACTGGGGGCAGCCATAGTAAGCTCCTTGAGGACTAGGATCATGTCTGCCTCGTTCGTAGTGTATGTCCAGCTCCTAGTACAGTGTGTGGCACAAAGTTGAGTAAATAAGTGACTCCTTTGATTACAATTAAGATTCCCCTCTGGGAAATTTTGTTAACCACTGTGGAGCCCATTAGTGTAATTAATGGGATGGCCAGATTCCAGAAGGGGAAATGAGCCCCTCAGATAAAATAGTAGGTGATGGGAATACTTTCTTCGCTCTGATGTTGTACATAAAGCAGCTTTAGTCCTATAGTACTGCCATTGTTATTTCTTTGGAGGTGATGCCCTTCCATGTAGGGCAGGGGCTTGGAATTGCCTTTTCCAGCAGTGATGGATTTGCTGGTGTACCGTCTTTGATCTTGCCCCCTACCACCCCCCCCTGCCCTCCGTCCCTAATCACATGCATTTGTCAGCTAGATGCTGGGCCTAAGTGAGTGATCATCAGCCATGTAGGAGAGGGAGGGCCAATGGAGAGCAATCCCATGATTGTGGCATCATTGTCCCAGGGCACCTTGAATCAGTCAGAGGGACAAGATTTTGCTTGAGTTCCTTGTCCATGGAAATGGGGATTGTTCAGTCTGTTAAGAGCAGTGTTACTCTCCCATTGCCTTCTGAATTTCTGCTGTTTTCTCTGTAAGGCAGGAAAAGAGTTGCCTTCTCTGCATTTGATACAGGTAGCTGAGACCACAGGACTTTGTGGACCATGGGCATCTTAGCATGTGGTGATGTTTATCGAGGACTGGTAAGCACTGGTCAGCACACCCAGCACTGACCACATGGCCCAGTGCAGACAAAGGAGCCTCGTAACAATGAAAGATCTAATTCTTGACAAAAGAGAAGGAATCTTATAGATAATTAATGACCCACATGGAAGTGCCGATGCTTCTGTGCTGATGATGTAGGGCAGTGGAGCAGCATGTCCCAGAAATGCTTCCTCAGAAGTCCAGTCATGTGGATTCTGTGTGGAAAGACATATCCATGGTCAAATTTGTGAAATATATCACACTCTATCTCCCTCTCAAAGATCCCTAATTGTACATATTATACATACCAAAAAATTTTATAGTAAGGAGGCTCTTGTTTATTTTCTTTACCAGTGTTTTCTATACATGTTTGGCATTGGAAGTCTTTTAAAAAATAACACCCATTTAAGGATCCCATGAGGTTGGTGTTCTCTGGCATGTGCTTTGGGAAGTGGTGCATAGAAGGCTTTTGGGTTTTCCTTGCTCCTAAGGTCTACGCTCTTATTCCAGTTCCTGAAAGACAGACTCTCTACAGTGAATACTGAGAAGTAGAGGCGAGGTTGTCAGAGACACTTTCAAGAGACATCTCTTCACTGGGAAATCAATGAAATTTTAGATAGATATTCAAAATAATGATAAAGAGCTGCAGGCACATGAGTTTAGTAGTGTCTTGTTAAAGAATCCAAGTTAGTATGGTGTTCAAGAGAGAATACTTTATGACTTTATGAGATCTCTTCTTTTCCTTCTTTTCATTTCTACTTACTCTATAGGTTTGAAACTTTATCCCCTTTCCTCCTCATCCATCCATTTATCCATCCATCCATCCATCCATTAATTTATTCATTCATTCAACATAGTTTAAGCACTGCTATGTGCTAGGCACTGAACACACAAAGGTGGATGAGACATGGAGCCACTCTCATGTTGCTTGCTAAGGTTTCTAGATGTGGAACAAGATTCCAGTCTTTCCAAATTCTGATCCATCCTACTGAAATACCATTTCTCAGCACATCTCTGGTCCTGTCAAGTCCTGCTGAAAATATTTGGGAGCTTCTGTGGAATAAAGATGTGCTCCCTGGCCCATAGCAGAATGAAATTCAGGAGACTCTTTGATCAGGCCCCATCTGCCCAGTCTAATCTCCTACTTTGCTCTTCACATAGTCTTGGAGAAGGAGCAAGTTCAGGATTCCTCCCTTCATGGAGTCCCTCCCTGTCTCCTGGTGTTCTTCTGTCCTTTCCCCTCTTCTCTTTAACCTTCTTCCTCTCCAGACCAGTCAGACCCAACTCAAATGCTGTGCATATTTTCTCATTTCTTTTACTTAAATCAAATTTTAGTTTATGTGTGGAGATTTAGATTTTATTTTGGGATCAAGTACTACTCTATTTAGAGGGGTGCAAACTATTTAAATTTTTGAAATCACTTCAAATAATTCTATTTCCAAAAGAAAAATAGGAATAATTGTAGGCACTACAAGGAATCGTAGTTGTATGAACCTCTATCATTGAATTTCACCTATTTTTTAAATGAGAAATAAGTGCAATAAAATTTTATTAATTCAGACTCTATTATTTGGCAATTTTTGATAGTTAAGTTACCAAGGTGGCAAACATTTTCATTTGTTACTATGATACTTTTTAAAAGAGCAAACTTTTCAGGAATAGAAAGATCTACCCATGTGTGGATAGTTGATGTAATAATCACAAAGAATTCCCATCTATAAATTACAGTATATCTGTCAGTACAGAGATATATTTGGCAACACTTGTCAACTATTAACTCGTTATTTTTAGAAAGAATAACTGTTAAATGAAGCTTTTATTAAATCTAATGGCTTTACTCTTAAATAGTCTGAGTTAGTGAAATTTAACCAATTACTGGGTGGTTCTTTGTATTCAAAGATAGTGGTTCCATAGATGTCATTCATGGGAGGCAATGTGATTGAAGAGGCTGGTACCTCTCTACACAGCATACAGACGGCTGACACCTACCCTTTCTTAAAGCTCTAACTGCCAGTAATTCTGAGGAAGGCTCACTGATAAATAGAATATTCCTGCTTTCCCTCGTTTTATCCTCACCACAACTATACTTAGGGTGGGCATTACTACCCTTGAGTGACTTGCCCACCTCATACCAGAAGGGGCAGCGTTAATACTTTCACCAACGTCTTCTGTCTCTATCTCTCTGTACTCGACCATACTTAGATTTGCAAAGCAGTATATATGTTACCTTCTTTACTAGTGATCTCTAGCTCTGTGCCATTTCACCCACCTCCTTCGACTTCTGTTGTACTTTACATTCACATCTAAAAGGCACTCTGAAAATATTTGACATTGTACCAAAGTGTGATCAGACAGTATTTTTTTCTGTCCGTCCTGTCTTAGCTTGGCTGCCCTCAGCTTGCTCTGCCTCTATGTCTAGCGCTAGATGTTAGCAAAGTAGTGACTAGAGGCATCTGGTGCCCAAGCCTCTCTCATCTCTGCCTTCCATCTTTTCCACTGGAATCCTGTCATCAGCCCTTCTCCCCACTCTCTGTGAAAACTTGTTCTTCAAAGGAACCACTCATTTTAAAGCGTAAATCATTATTGGCAAATATGTATTGAGCCTTCTTGCTTTCAGTGAATTTGTGTTTAAATGGGATATAAGAAATATTTAGTCAAAGAAATTACTCTCTAATGATAGAATTTAAATAGTGAGCAGTTGAGGGATAATCTTTGAAGCTAGGAAATTCTTGTTGGCATCTTTGAAATTACAGATGTGATTCCCCACTTGACCCACATGGAACTTCAATCTTATCTATATTCTGCTGTGACCCCCCTCCTTACAAAAGAGAAAACTGGGAACAATATTGCTTGCATGTGGGTATAATGAATGCTTTCTGAGATCTAGGTATTATTGGTTCTTTCTCATCATTTAATGTTTAAGTGGAAGTTGCTGGTGAAAGTTCAGACAGGAAGTTTGCAGCAAATTCAAGTTCTATAGTCATAAGAGGTAAAGACTTTCACTGCAGACCTTTAACTTTTTTTAATCAATCAACAAATATTGAGTAATACTTCAGCTGTCTTCTCAAAGACATTTTGACCTTTTTGATTTCGTTTTCTTTGATTATTAGTGTGTCATGATTATCAGTGTTCCATGTATGTAGCAGAATCTGTGTCAGCTTTCAATCTTTTCAGTAGAGGGAGGTCCATGTGGACAGTGTGTAATCTCACATGCTTAAAAAGGCTGTGGTCTCCAAGGCATAGTGGTCAAGAGCTTGGGCTCTGCAGTCGGACAGCCTGGTTTCCTGCAGGCCATAGTATGTACAGGTTGCATGATTTGGAGCGAATTACTTAACATCCAAACTCTCACTTTCCCCATCTGTACAATGGGGATAATGTTAGTACCTGCTGGCGAGTGATGCTTGTGATTAAGATTAAATAATGAATTTAAAGAATTTTGCACTGGGCATGGCATCTACTAAATACTAAACAATGGGTAGCAATGCTTATTTTCCTTTTGGCTCAATGGTTCAAATTTTCTCTGGGTGTCCTTGAATATTCACTTCTAGAACACAGGAAACTGTACAGAAGCTTCTGTAGGACTCTGTTGAGACTTTTAAATTGGACTATCTTAGAATTTTTGGAATTGAATTATCCCGAGAAGGACTGAAAAGAAAGCAAACTTTGACCCCAGTTTCTTGCTTGCTTTCCAGACCACGTCTCCTTTCTGTTCTTAAATATAGCTGCTCCAACAAATAGATTAACTGAGTACACCTGTGCCATCTTTCATTTCATGGCGTGGAGAGCACAGTCATTTCCGACTGCCTTGCAACTTATTTCAAGTGTAATTCACGTCTTGAAAGAATGATCTGGATGTGTGCATTTTAGGAACTATTGGAAGGAAAAAATATCATTAGCAAATACTTTGAGATTTTTTTCTTCAGTCTTTGACTCCCATGAAAGTTGCAAAGGAGTGGTACATCTGTAGTCTAATCACTTGGGGGCCATGAAGGTTCCCCTGATCTTCTTTGGGCTCAGGTAAGGTATCATGCATGTTCACAGCCAATTCTAATGCCTCTGGAATGACACTGGCCAGTGGCTGTCCTTATTTTCAGAAGTTACCAGATAGGGCAGTTTCTCAAACAACTTCAGCAAGGCATTCCAGAAATGCTTGATCTCGTACTTCTCTGAACTATGATAAATACAATTTGATTTCATCTTAGAGTAATTAATCTGGACTACTCCTTCTGGAATGTAAAGCAGAATAATGTTCTATAGTTCTTTGAACATTAGATTTGAAAGAAAATGCCCTAAACATTTTGCTTAATTAAGTCCTAAAGAGGTGGTACAAAATTCATGATTAATTGAAACATGCATATTTTCGCTGATGCATATTTATATGATATTATCATATGAAAATGTTATCATGTTATACAAACTGTGCACTTTGGGGATGTGATTTAATGCTGTAAATATTTTGCATTTGTTGCATTGTTCATTATGAAAAATACATGGGCTAATGGCTGTAAGGAAAAATTCGTTATGCGAATCTTTTTGAAGTAATCTTAAATCTCTAATGGCACAAACATTTAACCTGACTATAAGATAGGAAATCAGAGTTTTCTTAGTTAGAAAAATATTTTTTTAAAACCAAAAATTTAAAGCAGTTCAAGTTAGAAAAGCTAAAGTGCTGGGGCCTTCTGTTTTCCCGGTGTAAAGCACCCGCGTAATCCCCGGGTTTCAGGTAAAAAGAAAAAAAAAAGATGTGGTTGTTGAAATGCACTTAAGAAAATCTCACTTTTCTAGGGGTGCAGTCATACTATTTAAGATGGGGCACCATCTCGTGTCTGGTGCCAGAATGTTTTTTGCTGACAGAAAAATTTAGACAATCACAGTTCTTTCTTAGTTTTAAAAATATAATATTAATAAAAATGACTTTTATAAGGCTAGACTACCTGAGATATCTAAAAATGTCTTCTTGAACTTTTGGAATAATGTACTTACCAGACTCTTCTTTTGAGTATTAGCTATAGATAACAGTTTGATGATAGAAAAAGAGAAATCTGATGGAAGTTTTTTAGTATTTGCTCTTTTATGCAACAGAATTTTATGAACTGTGGGAATGCTGAATTATTTAGTAAGATGGATACTAACCACCATTCTAAGAGTTTTCCAGTTGCCAGATTAAAAAAACAAAAGTGCACATTCTTTTGTTTCATCTTCCCATATTACTTTATAGTACAAATGATTTATAAAAATAATCTGCTTTAAAATTCTCCTTTTTTTTAATTCCTTAGGTCTGTTCTAAGAAAGTATCCTTACCTTCCCTTAAAAAAAAAAAAATGAGAAGCAGGTCTGTCTAGTGATGATAATGCGGCAAGAAAAAAATCTGCAAGCTGCCTTTTTGCCCCAAGTGTCAACCCTCTAGGCCAGGCCAGAGCACAGGCCAAGTGCCTTTGCTTCTCTTACTCTCTGTCATTTCAGTTTTAATCCATTATAATTAAAGAGCTAGGACTAAAAATCTTATGTTTTGTTTTCCAAACCAGACCATGTAAAGGAAGAAACAATGAGGGGAACCTAATACGAGTCCTAAAGTTCTTCCTTGGGAAGTAGGGTTTCTTCCTTGAACTCAGGCCAAATAACTTCCCCCATACAAATTTTTTTTCCTTACAGATTTCACCAGAATCAAGCTTATTGCCAGTGGATCATTTGTGAGAGTTCTACTGTATCATCTTCTTTTTCAGGAATTTAAGATTTTAAAACAGCTACTCTATTGGGAAAAACAGAAACTACTAGTGTTGACTCCATTTAAAGAAAGTTATGTTATCAAAAATGTTTGATTAACATTAAAGGTCATTTTTACGCTTTCTCACTTATTATAATTAACAATAAATCATAATATATAACTGTGAAATAAAAACAGTCATTTGGAATTTTTATTCCATTAAAGTAAATAAAAAACGCTGCACATAGTTCTGAGTGATGATACTCAGGGGGAAAAGAAACCGTATCACTGCACTACAAATTAGTTTGCTTCTAATTTTGCAGGCTGATGACCGCACTACCTCAAACCAAATCTTTTCCCGGGAATGGAATGATTGCATGAGAGACTCTATGAACCATGAATATGTCAACAGCTCATGGACCAGGCCTTGCTTAGCAATTAGTCTTTGGGGGATTTTATTCAGAAATCAGACAACACTATACCAGAGCTTGTTGGGGATTTTGTGATTTCCATTCATGTCTGGAGCATGAGTCTGGGTTAGTACCAACACCACCACCAACAACAAAAAGTCCATAAGGACAAAGAGACGTGGCTAAGTGGCGATCAGTCATACACACACATTGTCAGTTGGCAGGGCCAAGACAGCTAGGAAATATTTCTTAAAATTCTACTTAAAGTCTCCTTTTAGTCTCCTGCCAGTGATTCCCAGACTTTAGTCATTTGAATATCACCATCACATTTTTGTCATAATATCTTACCACTTGCACTATGGTTTACTATTACATTTGATTAACTGACTCACTTTAAAAGCCTTTGTTTTGAGCACTAATATTTGTGATATCATGGGCTTGTTTTACTACTTAAATCTGTTTTCTTCTCTTACAAAGGAAAAGAAATATGGTATTTTAAATATTGAAAATATTTGCATACCACCTGGCATCATTCTGAGCATCCCCATGACATAGCTGACAGGCCCGACAGGAGCTACAAGGACCACCAGTCTGACCAAGAATGATCTGGGAAGCTCTGTGACCTCAGGTCTCATTGCTGACACTCCATTACTACTCTCTCTAGGGCACATGAACCTCATCACATGGAAAAGAGTTTAAATCAGGCCTGCACCTGCCTGGGGACACCCTTGTGGGAAGGCTGCATCATAGGAGACGACTGAGTGAGCCAGGCTAGTAGTGCCTTTCAATCAGCAGAATCTGGCCATCACGTCTTTCCTTTTTCACTAACCGTATCACGTGAGAATCATCATATTGCAAGAGTAAACAACACCCCCCATATCATGTAACAGTAATAGGAAACATGCCAAGATGGATCCTGGCTCCTGACTGTCCAGGTTCACATTAGGGCGTCACATAGGTGGGTATAAGCGTCCCACTCAATGCGGATCTTGTAGGCTTTCAGCAGTACCTTTGAAGAAGTGGGTCCTTTTACAGCTAGGCAGAAGAAGCATGTTTGCCAGGCTAAGAAGCCCTAGGAATTTTTATGGCTCTGCAGTCATGCTCTGGTTTTTAAGTAAATGACATCTTTTGGAAATGTAAGAGCTACTCCCCCCAACCCCCAAAGGAAAAGTAAAAGCACGGAGTCTTCCCACCAAGAGCTACTAGGTCGGAAAGCAGTGAGGTGTGGAAATTAAATCACACCTCAAATAGCTCATTCAGGTTCAGGGTGTGTCTAAGTTTGAAGGGATGTTTGCTTCTGATATGAACATTTTTCTTATACTTTTATTATAGAAGATGATGTGTCAAATGTACAAATAATGTGTGCCTGGTGCCAGAAAGTGGGAATCAAGCGCTATTCCCTGAGTATGGGAAGTGAGGTGAAAAGCTTCTGCAGCGAGAAGTGCTTTGCAGCCTGCCGACGAGCCTACTTCAAGAGAAATAAGGTAAGAGCACATAGAGAGAGGCGGCCCACACAGGCCTCGTCAGACCACATGCGCACGTGCCTCTTAGCCTCTAGCTGACAGCACTGCGTATCTGTCATTTATATTCTTTCTGTTTTGTCTGTTCTCTTTCTCTGTCATACTTACTCTTTTGGAATAAGGAATCCCCTTCTAATGTGTAACCTGTTCTTCAGTTTTTCTTGTCTTGGTGTTTGAATTTTGAGAGGGTGAATGAATTTGATGAGGACATGGTGATTGCAGCTGGTCTCCTAAGTGACAGTGACTTTCTAGCAGTAGAGTGCATAGACCAGAGTCTTGAAAGATAAGTGGTAGAGATTTTTTATAGAGGCTGAGAAACTAGCCACAGACGCATGGCCAGAAAGCTTTAGTTCACTCAGTTTAATACTTGTTCCCACTGGGAATATTGCTCTGGCTCTTTCCAAAATCTGATCCACAAATTCTAATCAAGAAACCTGTCAAGTCTCTCTTGACACTTTCTATTAAAGCTGACTGATATCGAGAAAAGGTGAAAGAATGAATACGTGAACCAGCATTGCTCACATAGCCAAGCATTTGTGAGAAGCATGGTGGGTGAACACAGGAACAGCCATAGTTGTAGATTTTTTTTTTTTTTTATTATTATTTTAAGACATCTCAGATTTGAATACGTCCTTTTAGAATAGCATTGGCCACCACTTATGGGAAATGGAATGCATGATGTTTTTACAGTCACAAACACACATACACACACAGCTAATTTCTTAATTTTTAAAGAACCTCTATAGCATTTTGCCACCAATTACTGAAGTAAATTGCTAGTTCCTGGTTATTTTCCATTGATCTGTAAAGCTTCCTTAATTCATAAAACTGTCTACACTTTGCTGAGCATTTCCATTTCTATAATTCAAGATCAAAATCTGTCCTTTCTTGAAGCAAACAATTATTATTATTATTTTTAAGTCTGATATTTGCAATCCTGAGATGCTAATCTCAGGCCCATTGCATGAAGAAGCACTGTTGCAGCAAATTATCTCCTGCAAATTTGGGTCACATCACTCTGCCAAAAAACATAATGCTGAAAGAATTAGGCTGCAGGATTCAGTGGGGTGGAATTTTAGCAGCAGTCTCTAAGAATTAGGCTCATAATCTTCACTGGAACAGAGAGGCAAGTAAGGAAACTGTTTTGGAATATTTGGGGGACAGTCACCAGTGCAGTTCCCGTTCCCTTGGGAGGGACCAGTGAGGCTTCAGAGGAGGGTGGTGAGAGCAATGCACCGGGAGACACATTTTGTTTTAATATAAGAGGATTAAAAGTGACCTGAGACCCGGGGGCTCCCCCTTTTGAGTGCTGAACTCTGGGATAACAATCGCAGGAGTGAACCCAGGCTTTTGTCTTCAAAGCCCTACTTACCACAACAAAATACTTTGCATTCCATCCTAGAAGATGGTTAGAGAACAGGGTTTTTGTCTTTCTATGATTCTGAAGGGCTACGCGTCTGAATTTTGATGGACTGCCTATAGTGAAAAAAATCAAGCAAGAAGAATTTGTCACTATCCTGGTGATACTTTGAAATGTGGTTTTACTTTATTAAGCCTTTGAAGAAAGACACCCAATCAATTGGAAAAACAGCCCCCAATAATCTATAACCTATCTCTATATCTATCTATATAAAATACCATATATAATGATACCACATATGTTTATTTATATCATTATAAATAATAGGTAATATTACATCATTATAAAGTTAAAGGTCAAACGAATTTAAACTTCAACTGCATATAGCTTTGAAAAATGGGTAACTGGGAGCCAAGATAAGAATTAGCGTTTGGGATACTTAGAGTAGGTGGAATCGGCAGGGGGAGGAGGACCTCTACCTTTCACATCCTGCAAACCTGGGAGTCACAGTGGCTTGTTTGATGATCCCAGAAGCACCTTAGTGCTCCTCTGCACTCTGCATGCTTATGTATGTATTCCAAATCCCTGCCACACTATACGTTCTCATTTTTCAAACAGAGAAAGAAACTGGTCACATTGCTGGCTGGATTCTTCTTCTTCTTTAAAAAAAAATTTTTTTTTTATAATTTTAAGAGTGTTATCTCTGTGACAATATCCTATTGCATTACAATAAACATGTACAGCTGCTGCATTTCTGTTAACTGAGAGGATTTTGTGGTCATTTCATTTAGGGCTTGGGTTTCCTAATGGATTGTATTAGGTAGTCTCCATCCTGCCATTTCTAAGAACCACTGAAATCAGCCCCAGGGCGTTCCCCGCTGAAGACAATGGCAAATAGCTAGTCTATTCTTGTATCATTTAATAAAGTCTTTAGTCCCCATTATTAAAACTGTGGACTTTCTTAATCCTAGGGAAAGGCCAAAATTCTTCTCATTCCTACATAAAAAAATGTTGTGGCTAAATTCTACACTTCTAAATACTGAGAAGTGGATGGAAAATAGAGTGAGTACTGTGTGTGCAGAACAGAATTTCGCCTTAGGTATAATGTAGATTAAAAAAAAACATGTAAGATTAACTATGCTGTAAATTATGCTTTATAATGACAGCCTGCTTGGTGGATAGCATGCTGGGATCTAAAAATGGGCTCTACGTTGAACCCAAATTGCATACAGAACTTCACAAAGAAAAATCCTAGTAAAAAAGGTAGCTAATTAGGAGCAGTATTCAGCTGACCTCTGTTTTGTGTCTGAGCAACACCTGCATTTGTGAATATAAATTGGACAGCTGTGCCTGTGGTTCCCCTGCTATCCTCTTCACAAATGCTTGGGTATAGAAGCAGGAACTGATTTTCTGCTAAAAACAAGGACAAAAATAGCCCAACTCTCAAAATGAAGGCCCACCGAAAATTGGCTTTTTAAATTTCATTTGCTTCTCAAACCTTCCTTCTCTTTGGATTTGTTTGATGGAGCAGATTAAGAATGCCACATCCCTCTCTTACTAACTAACGCCTGGCCCTGTGAAGTAAGGTGGGATGAACTGAAGCCAAATTAACCCTTTATGACATGTGGTTATGTTTTTAAACTAAATTGAAAATTTTATTGGAAGAATTGTTTGGATTGCTACAAGTATGTTAGGCGTTCTTCAAAAATGCTTCTGTTTGGAGAGGACTGTGAATCACAGCCGTATTCATTTAATGAACCTAACTTCTGCCTTACGCATTTCAGGATGCTGTCCCAAAGATGTGTATAGAGTTAATTCAAATTATATTTTGTGGAATCCTTATCCCCAGCAGGCTCAATTGCTGGCTCAAAAGTTTTTAAAACAGCCAGTAAAAAAAAATACTTGTGTCGTCCATGGACATTGGCCGAACAATGGGATGTCAGTCTCATTACTAGATGCACTAGAGACTTGTCAGGGAACTAATAGCTCACTCTTTTCCCAGCGCTTTTCTGAGGCCACGAGTAGAGAAGGGCTTGAGAATATTTCTAGTCTAGTGATTGACCTAGGAACTGGAAAGTTGTGGAGACTCCTTAGTGGTTTTGCAAGGGATGTCAAAATGTTTCGTCCAACTAATAGTAGTTTTACTTTGCACAATAACAGACCCTTAAAAATATGTTTTCCTAAGAGAGTAATGCCTTGTAACCATTATCCTTTTAAAAGTGAGAGTAACTAACAAGACCACAAATAGTAGTCATTTCCAGATATCCTGTGTTTGATCTTTATACTTCTGCGTGGAAAATATTTTGTTGTCTAAACTAATGTCTGCAAATCAAGCAGGAAATCAAAACTCAAGACAAATGGCCAGCACTGGCAATGTAAAAATGATTGTTTTCTTTCCTTGTTTAGATCTCAAATTTATAGTGTTCTTCATGGATTAGTAGCACCGATACTTTAGTAATAGACCCAAATTCCTAAGAACACCAAAGTTTTGCTTCCTTGTTCTAGTTTTCAGAAATTTGAGACAAGAATAGATAGAAATACTTTTTTAATATCATAATGTTGCTGTTCCCTGACAGACCGTGGTGGGAAGGAACCTGTGCAGATAAGAGATAAGGATAGGGATGAATTAAAAATAAGAAGCTTATATAGACAAACAACATTTCCAGATGATTTATTAAGACCTCCTAAAAATCATGATAATAATAACAAATATTTAGTGAAAGGACTATTGTTTAATAAGTATTTCTTTTACTTTCGAACTATATCCCTAGATACACAGCGATCTCTTCTTAGAAGAGATCCCTTTTGGAAGAACCTGATACTAATAAGCACGTATCATCGTATTATTTGGAATTACATTTTATTTAGACTTTTGGTCTTTTTATTAAACTTGAATATATCCTGAGAAAGAGTCTCAGTTTCAGACTTAATTATAGAACCTAGTAGTGCAGAAGAAATGTGTAACAATTGCCCTGGTAATCTAGTGATTAACCTGCCTACTTTTTTTTCTTTAAACACCTGCAAGATTTAATTTGCAAAATGGCAATCATTCATGAAGGTTTGGGGAAGGACATTAAGAAATTACTTATAATTATTGTCCTCTGACTGCCTGAAGCTCAGGCCATGGACTTGCTTCTGCCAGTTGCTTGCAAATATTTTTGATCAACAAGTAAATGTGCCGAGGGAGCACCAGAGTTCTTTCTGTGGATTCACCTTGTTTTTATGGGGCGCCATTGAGCCTGTTGGGTCTGTCTACCTGCTAGATGATTGTTTTGGTTCTGCATTGTCCCTTGGAAATGTGCTGCAGGCCCACCCCACTACCTGCATTTAGCGTGGTCTCTGCCTCCCAAAGCTTTAGCCTGTAGGCCAGTGGCCAGGTTCTCTTTTGGTCACAACAAACAGGGAAGCTCTGGGGAAAGGAGAGCATGCCTTTTCTTGTTCTCTGGTGTTTTGAAATATGGAATGGAATATTGATGAGCTGCTGCAAATGAGAACCTCTGAGAAAAGCAGGAGCAGACGAGGTGGGGAAGGTGTTAGGTAGCCCTTAAAAACACATTTAGGGTGAGGTTAGAGCAGGAGAATTCTGGCTAAGTACGAATTCTGGTGAAGTAAGATGTGGGTCAGGTTCAAGTGATGCTGTGCTTTGGAGAAAGCCAGAAAGAGTTCCAGGCAGAGGTTCTGCAGGCTGGGTGGGACGCCATGCCCTACGAAGTCATCAGGAGCTTGGGGAAGAGGTATGTGATCTTCATGTTTACTGGACTAACATACTTGAATACCATTTGAAAAATACTGGTCTCAGGGGTACCTGGAACGCAAACACTGGGGCAAGTGAGTTTGTATTGAAAGAAAAGAAGAGCAACCACATCTAGTTTTTAATGGGCTACATTTTGGGAGGTTATGGGGAGAACAGAGAAATAATTCTAATTAATTTCCCAGAATGGATGTCAACTTCTGAATAATATTAGACATTTTAGATTAACTGTGAAGAGACGATTAAACTCCAGATAGCTTCAAGCCCTAATCTATGTTCAACATTATTTTTTTCACTGAGCAGAAGGAAAGGGGGCATTTTTTATAGATCTGAATACAGTCCCCCGAAGATCAATACACAGGGCTATTGACATACATACTTGAATGTTAATTTTCAGACACAGTCAATCTCTGGCCATCCTTCTGGTGCTAGCTAATGCTATACACTTAAATCAGGTTTTTCTAATCTGAACTGCTGGTAATTATCCAATCCATCTCGAAGGCACGCTCCCTTTTAACATTAACCACAGTGTCAGATTGCATCAGCTACATTGTATTCTGGTGACTGCGGCTGCACGGTGATGAATGTGCGTGCTTTGAGTTCATAGTCTGGCTGCCTGTTTGGGCAATGGGCAGTTCAGTAAAACAAATGATCAGGAAGGGATCTAGTTATTTGGGACATTCGTTCTCCTTATTGATCCAGTCACTTGTATTGCCAACTTTCTCACCTTGCTGCTAACAGCGTTCAGGTTTATCTGAAGAATGAGCATTTAAAGAATAGCTAATGGGTCATTTTGATGTGTTTCTCCTATCATAAGCTACATCAAGCACAGAGTTACTCTTGTGCCTGACTTTAAAAGGAGTGTCATGAGACGTTATTATAAAGATCAGAGGTGGGAGAAGTCTCTTAGTGGTCTGTCCAGAGAAACCAAAAGAGAATGATTGTGTCTTCCCAGGATCATAGTTATGCTCTATTGATTCATATGCTTTGTTGAAAATGTTAACTGTCTAAATAAGTGCATGCATAAGACAGGCCAGGTGGTTGCCTCGAGATATTTTAAAGTATTAGTTTGAGTCCAGAATCTTTTTCATATACTTTTGCAAGGTCTGGTCACAAACCCTATTACAAGCAAGAGGGCCATATGCAGGGGATGCAGACTGTAGGGATGCCCGTAGTTATTTATATTTCTCTCCATCTCAATACCTCTGGATAGCTTTTATCCACAAAAGCAGGAGTGTGAACTGGGAAAGCCATGTGCAATTCTTTGTTCTGTGAGCTCTTTGCTCTTTGTTCATATTATTAGAATGGAATAAGAAAATCTTGCTGTGGATGGCTACTTAATTTCTGCTCCAGCATTTCACACTGAGAATAGGAAATTCCCTGTGTCACAATCCACTCTTAGGGTTGCCGTGCACAAGGTGGAATCTAATTTCTACTGACAGATTGTCTTTAGAGGTTACAAACGTCAGTTTGTTGCATTCTCTGCAAACCTAGGCTCTGGGCCAAAGCTGGGCACTACTACCAGCACGAGAAGGCAGATCAATGGTTTAATGAATCTGTAAAAGATGCTTGAACTCTGCTACAATTTACTGAGCACTCTAGTTAAATGAAATTCCTGTAGTCTTTAACAAAGATAGAGATAATCAATGGCTGGGGAGGGAAAACAATGTGCAGTAATCACAACCTCCCAGAATTTGTATTGTCACCTCACTGCTAACAGAGGGTTGGTTAGTCAGGCTTCGAGGCCCTCTACATCTTTCTCAGTGTTTGAGCTGCATTGGCCCAGAGATGACATAATCACAGTAGTGTTGCTTCTGTGAGGGCTATTTTAAAAAGCTATGGAATATTATTTAAAAACCATTTCTTTAAGGCAATAAGATTGAGCTACTGAGCTTAAGAGTTATATTTATTCTAACATGTGCTGTCTTTGTAAGGCATCTCCATGATGAAAAGTAAATAAGGGAATAAGATCTATTCATGATTAAGTCCTCCAAATGTCAAATTACGTAGTGTTGAAGGGCTATGATTAATCCTTCCATAGTAAAATATTCCTCATTAGTTTGCTATGGCTAAGAGTTAACCACTCCTATTATAAATTCAGACATTAATGTATTTGCTGCTTAATTCATCTTCTAATAGAGGAAAATATAGTTGGTAGGTATGAATTTTTTACTTCTAAATGTGCTTCAGAAACATTATACTGATTTATGAGAGAGCTTTGGAGGCATGTAGGAGAATTTCTTCATAAATATGTTGAAATGTATTTAAAAATATTTAACCACTTTTGATTCTGGAAAAAAACTACAGGCTTTACTTTGAAATGTTATTTTTCTCCACAGACATAGTGGAATATTTATGACATAAAGATTTTATATCCAATTTTTGTCACACAAACTTTCTTAGTGTTTCACTTTTTTGATTAACTAATTGGCATTAAGAGAGCTAGACCCTACCCCAATAAGTGTATTTGTGGTGTTCAGTGGGTAATAGGAGTTTTGAGGTCTAATGACCGCTTATCTATTTCACAGGTCTTTTGCCAAACATTCCATGATAAAGTAATGATTTCTATATGGATCCAATATGATATATTATTTTATAATCTGTTTCAATAGAATGATTTCATTTTATTTAAATATGATGAGCAGTTCTATGTCTGTACATCCAACTCTTTGTTATAAGAATCTTTGAAGGCCCTGACACTTCCTGTGATCTTCTGTAGGATTGTATGTTTTATAGGTTGGAGCAATTTAAGTTGTTGGTGTCAAAGGATTTAGTGATACAGAGATCCAGAGGTAGGTGAGATAAAGCTGGGCAAATAGTTAAAGGTAAGGGGGATTTGCCCAACAGGAGACAAGTTCCTCTGTGATGCTTTTTTAATTTGTTTTTAACCAAGATTAAAAACAACAACAACAACAACCTTGTTATTTATTCATTCATTCTTTCTTTCTTTCTTTAAAAAATAAAATAAAAAGATATATTGAGCCTCTCGAATAGGCTAAGCAGTATTTTAGGTTTGATGGATACTTATTAAACAAGAGAAAAGTCCTTTCCTTAAAGGGACTTACATTTTCTTCTCTAAGAAAGACAGATAATATACAAGGTAAAAATATGCATATATGTAACATAACCCAGGTGGTGATAAATGCTGTGAAGAGACAGTGGGGGGAGAGGATGGATAGTGTTAGGGTGCTGTTTCTGTCTGGTCGTCACAGAGGTTATCTTTGAGGAGGTGATGTGTGGGTAGAAACAAATGAAGTGATGGTGCTTGTCATGTGAAGAGCTTGTAGCAGAGGGTTTCAGAGAGGAGGGGGACCTAGTGAAAAGCAGAGGGCTTCAGGCAGAAACAGGCTTGGCATTTTTTAACAACAGCAAGAAGGTTAGACTGCAGTTGAATGATGAAGGTGTCAGGGGCCAGCCAGATCACGTAGGCCCAAGAGGTAATAGTTTGGGTTCTTTTCTAAGTGTGATGGCAATTATTGGGAGATATTGAACAGGGAGTATGATATGATTTTCATTGTTGGTTGGATCTCTGTTAAGGAAGTAGTACATTTAAGATCCTAGATGCAAAGGGGATTTGGAGAGTAAGAAAGGCAACAGCATTCCCATCAAAGTTGAGTGTCTCTGGCAATAGAAAACTAAAAATATCATATTCGCTGAATTATTCACTAGTAGTTATGAAACATTTCCCAGTAGCAAAAGTGTGTTGAACCAATTTAGGTTTTTTTTATTTTTTATTTTTAAAGTGTGGAGGAAATGAACCAACGATGGACATTGTTGCTTAAATGTTCTGACATAGCTACTTTCTTTCTGTAGAGTATATGGAGCTTGCCCCCAACCTAGTGGTGGCTAAGGCCTCAGAAGGCAAACTCAACACAGAGCCCAAGTTTGGGTTGGGAGACGGATAGCTTCTACAGGTCTTCTCAAGCTCTACCCCTAGAAATAGTGTGATGAGAAAGAGATGGTAACTTTAAGGGAACTATCTTTGGATAAAAGAATTATTCTGAAGTCTATTTTATTTTAAGAGTAGACTTGATTTGGTGATGGCTTATAAGATGTATTGGGAATTTTTTTGCAAGTAACAGAAGACCCAACTCCAACTGGTTTAAACAATAAATAGTATATTTTATCTGATGGAATTGAAAAGTCCTAAGTTAGAGCATGCTTCAGATAGGTTAGTCCTGCAGTTCACTGGCCTTATCGTGGTCTCATTTACTCCCATCTCTATATACTTCTTTATAGAGTGTTGGTTATATCCAGAGCAAGTGCCCAGATATCATGGGATGACTACTAGCAGCACTTGTTTACATCCAGTAGAAGACAGAGTACCTAGCATTCTAAGCAAGAATTTTGAAATTCACACTGATTGCCTATGTTCAGATCCCATGGTCATCTCTGAACTGGGGATTATGATCAGAGCAGTGGATATGTTCTGATTCACTTAAGTCAATCAGGTTTTCCTCTGATATCAGAGTTGGGCTCATTTTCTTCTAACGCCCATGGGAGGCTGCATGGCGAAGAGAATGAGAATCTGGAAACTGTTAAAAGAGGGAAGGGGTCAGAGTGATAACTGATGGTTAGCGCCTGCAAATATCTACTAGAGAGGAGAAAAGGTGATCTCCTGAGGTTATCTCCTGAGGTTGAATTCTTTATACAATGATCCTACCACGCCCATCTACTCTTGGCATGTGGAAGAAGGAATCCGGAATCCAAGTGTGGATTGAAAGATTGAAAAGCGTTTAACATTCATCATAGGGTGCTTAAACAAACAGCTTCTATCCAGGACCAGCTGCTTTGAAACTCTTATTATTGGAATGTTGGCTTTAGTATTAGCATTCATTTATTAATTTATTTTTTTAATTAATTATTCTGTTTTTTATGGTGACATTGGTTAACAAAATCCAGTAAGCTTCAGGTGTACAATTTAACAGTATATATATATTGTATTGTGTGTTCACCTCTCATAGTTAGATTTCTTTCTGTCAGTATGTATTTGACCCCTTTACCTTGTCTACCTCCCTCCTCCCCTGCTCTGATAACCACTAGTCTGTTGTCCATGCGCATGAGTCTCTGTTTGTCCTGTTCTTTTGTTGCTTTTCAGTTTATATCCCCCATATAAATGGTATCATGTGGTTTTCAACTTTTTTGTCGGCTTATTTCGCTTAGCATGATTATCTCAAGGTCCATCTGTGTGGTTGCAAATGGCAGTATTTCATCTCTTCTTATAGCTGACTAATATTCCATTATGTATATGTACCACAGCTTTTTTATACGATCATCTATTGTAGGACACTTGGTTGCTTCCATGACCTGGCCACTGTGAATAACACTACTATGAACATCAGTGCGCAAATATCTTTTTGGATATGAGTTTTCAAGTCTTTGTGGTAAATACCCAGTAGAGGGATTGATGGATCATATTGTAGATCAATTCTGAGTTTTTTGAGGAACTGCCATACTGTTTTCCATAGTGGCTGTACCAATTTGCAGTCCCACCAGCAGTGTATGAGGGTTCCTTTTTCTCCACATCCTTTCCAACATTTGTTATTGCTTGTCCTATTGATAACAGCAGTTCTAACAGGCAAAGTCAGCACTTTTTCTATTCTTTTTGGACTCTATAGAACATGAGATTGCTCAGAACAAGACAAAGGGATTGTAGTTAGCTGTTAGACATGCTCATTTATGAAGAGGAACAATGGTGCAGTTAGAACAGCAGATAGCCCAGTCTATAGTTACATCAATGTAAGTGGCCGGGAAGATGTTGGCTGAGGACCATATTGGATGTGGGGAGGCAGAGGCCTGGGATGGGTTGGGTGATGGGATGAGGCTACAGTTACTTATCAAGAGTTAGCCACCTGCCTACACATTTGAGCTACTTTGTTGCTAAAAACTCTGCTAAACAGAAGCGAAAGGGGAGTGTTGAAGCAAACTGTGATTTAGTCTGAGGATGAGTGCATTAAGTTCAGGTGGTTAAAGGAACAGAGACCTCGAAGGCCGCAACTTTCACAGTTATTAATTAATTAATCAATCAGACAAATATTTGTTGAACAACTGCTATGTACCTGGCCCTGCACTGGTCATATTGAAGTTACAGTGGACAAGGAAAACCTGCTTCTTGCCCTCATGAAGCTTATAGTCCAGTGGGAGGTGGACATTTGTTTAAATAATAACACAAATATGAGCTTGCCACTGTGACAAGTGCCATGGTGGTGTGGGCACCGTGCTGGAGAGCCGCTGACAGGGAGATTGGACTAGTCAGGAGATCTAGATGCTTCCCTGAGGAAGTAGGGTCACACTGAATTCTGAAAGATGAAGAGATGTTAAGTAGAGCAGGAGGAGAAGGCAGGGCTATTGGGCTGAGGACACTGCAGCATCGTATCTAATCCTGGCCCTGATTTGCCACTTCTTTGCTAATTGTAGGTTTTCTGTGAAGGAACGGGACATTACCTACAAACAAGAAAACAAATATTCCCCGGAACAGTAATCCCATGTATCCATTTTTTGGTATATTCATTCATTCATTTATTCATTCAACCTACCCTTGGGAATTTGTTGCTTGCCTGCTGGCTTCTGCCTTCCCCGACTTTACGCTCAGCTTCATGGACTATAGTTAGCAAGTTATTACTAATTTATTTCAGGGAGTAGTATATTGACAGCTTGTAACTCCTGAAGGTAGAAGTATGTTATAAATAAGTAAATACTAATAAAAATAGTGATAACTGTAAGAGCCTAAGTGGTTTTAAAGCAACAGTGCCAACAGAAAAGATTGGGTGAAATTGCACCGATTTGAGAGAAGAAAGTAATATCATTACAGTGTGACAGATAAGGCTGGATAACTGAGAATAAGTGGGGTCAGTTACTTTTGATGGAAAGAGCCACAGAAGGGGTGTCCCTTCTCCACCACCTGGGGGGGGTGTGGGAAGGGATGTGGTTTTGTTATAGAGGGAACTATAGATCTGTGTTAACATTAATGCAAGGGCAGACGGGAAACTTGGGTGATGAGAAGTTCCAGGGTAGAGGAATGCTTATTGACACTCAGGTCCCCAGACTAGACGACTGTGATGAAATGGAAACAGAACAGTACGTCTGCTGGCACAGTAACAGAGGGCGACTCTCCTGGCACAGTGGTGTAGTAGGAAGGAAGGAATTCTCCTCCCTTTCTTTGTAGTCTTTGTTTCAGCCTGGTATCTCATTTAGTGCCTAGGATCATGATGACAGCTCTGCAGAAATGTAATGATAAATAAATAGGCAGGTAAGTAACTCAGACTTTATTTTCCTGAGTCTCAGCTGGGTGACGTGGACATGGACATTCTAAATGAGAGGCGTCTGCATTGCTGTTTGCGATGCCAGAGGGACGAGATGACCCTATCGAGTCTAACCACACCCGCACCTGCCTCAGGTGGCTGCACGAGGACCTCAGTACAGTTTATCTGGAGTCAGTAGCCCCTCTCCAGTTCCAGTAACTTCTGAAAACCACATATAGTGACAGTTGTTTCCAAAAGAGGCTGATTTTAAAACTGTGATGAAAATGGCTAACAGCAGGCTGAAGGTTAAAGTAAAAAACTTAAAAACCATAAAATCTGCCTGGAGGCTATTTAAGCAAACTGTTTTAGAGGCACAGATGGTTCATATACCTCTGAGCCAAAAACAAAAAAGTAAAAAGGGGACAGTAAAGCTGGCGTGATTAAGCAGACAAATATGAAAGTTTTATTAGTACTAAAAAGGCATTTTTTTTTTTGAAAAGTGAAAAATCTGTCTCAGGAAATTCAGAAGACCTGTTAAAAACCAATTGGAAATGGAAAGGGCAAACAGACGACATTTCGAAAAGCAACCAAAGAAAGTGAAAACTCACAGTGCGCTTTCGTGTCTGGGACACCAGAAGGTGTGCTGCAAGGCGATCAGAAAGCAGCGTGACAGAGGGACGCAGTACGTGCCGCGTTGGGTGTGGCTCCCCAGTCCTGTACATTTGAGGTGGAACAGTGTTTTTAGTAGTTTGATGCAATTTAAATGGTGATTTGAATCTCCAAGGAAAAGCAACTGGAGCAAATTTGAGGAGCTTCAGTGCCATAAATGAGAAAGAAGGTCCAAAGCATGTGAAGGAAGTACGGTCTGACGTTGCCGCTAGTGTTATTAAGATCTGTAACATATGTGAGAATTGGGAAATCGTGGGGGCGGGGGGGCCTCCAGCCTCTTCCAGGGGTACCCCCAAGTGCTCATGGATGCAGTCCTCCAAGTGTGGTCCTGTGTGCATGTCGGGCACACGTGTAGGCACACACAGAAAATCAGATTTTAGATTGGTGAGCTGCCACTTTTATAATTTTGAGAAAAGTCAGACTCTGGAGAATAACAGAACAACAGTACAAAGATTGCAGGGTCACTGTCTGAGAAACCTCCTATGAGGAAAGAAAAACAGTACTTGTGTCTTGAGTTAACAACATTCAGTATCAACCTAAATAAAAGTGACCAAATATAACCTTGCAAAAAGTTAGGTAAATTGTTTGGATTTTCAGAACTCCAAGTTATTCACGTAGAGTTTGGCTGACTCTCTCCGAAGACACCCTTGAGAAAAAGAAATAACCCAAGGCAAGGAATAAAGCCTTGCCTGGGGATTAAGAACCTGAGTAAGGAGTGGATGATATTCCTCAGAGTACAGAAGAATTAACAGCATGCCACCCCGGGGATTTGTATTAAGAGTAGTGTCAGTTAATATACTGATTGCTTATTTAGAAGTAGATGACAGGAAGGAAGGGAAGTTTGCTACTTTCTCTAAGTTGCTTTCATTTAAAACACAGAGGATTACTTCCGTTTTACTCTGCCACCCCCCTCAAAAAAACAAAAAGCAAAAAACTGCTTTACAAATATATAAATTTAATGAGATAACCTGACATCAGTTGCAATTCCATTCACTGAGCTGTTAGCTAGTACATGGGAACAAAACGTTTTCAATCTTCATAGTTCCCTATATGGGCTGCCTCTCAGCCTCTGCAGAGAGTGAACTTGGTCCAGTGTGAAGGGGGCTAAATTGCATTCCTTGCCTGGTGAAACAAATAAACAAACAAACAAACACCTTTTAAATGTTTGACTGTATTAAAGACAGTTTTTCAAAGTAGATAAAAGTACGTCAGACAATAGGCCAATCATCAAACTTCATCCCATCTTCATTGGAAATGCGTAAGCCATCCTTCTTTAACCTGATTTTATAAAAGGTTAAGCTGAACTTTAAAAGAATTGACATAATAGAGGATTAAATATATTTTCATTAGATTCCAGGCTATACAAATATGGGATACAAGAGCTTGAAAAGGTATACTGTTGAGGCCAATAGAACCAATAATAAAACTAAAGAATTGATAAAGATAAATGGAATGAAAGTGTACCATGCCTCTTAACACTCATGGGTAACCTTTGCAGGTTGGCCCCACGTGGAGAAAGACGGGGTTCAAAACTCCATGGCAGATGGTTTAATACGCAGTGCATATATTAATCCATCGAGGCAGTCCTGCAAATGCAAGCAGGTTGTTAATGGTCGTGTATAGCAGTTGTGAGCTGCTTCTGCTTTTGCAGTAAGATATTCAGATGACATGCTTCAGGGTTCAAGTTGATGAGCTTCTAGGTTGGGAAAACATTTCCCCTTTTGTATTGCATTGCACAGCTGATGAGGCATGCTCCAAGGCAGGGGTGATTTAGATTATTTCAGGTGGATGTAAGAGAGAATAGGTAGACTCGCACCCCAGGCCCATGATTTAGTTTGACAACTTCTTACTTCTGGTTAAAGTGGTACCACCGAGAGTACATCAAGTATGAGAAATTTGTGAATCACATGTAAAGACAGCAGACACAACTGTTGTAAATCTAATGGAACTTCAAGTCAATACTGACTAAAAAAAAAAAAAGAATCCACAATCTTATGGTCTGTTGGCACCGGAGAAAGCCTTGTATCAATGATACCAGAGAAAGTCTTGTATCAATGATATCTTTTTCATTTTTCTTTATCCTGAATTGTTAAATAAGTAGGAAATATATTGGCCTCCCAAGTTCCAGAGCATTAAACTTGACTTAAAGAGTAAATTAAAAACAGATAAAACCCACAGAATCAATTATGAAGAGGCATACTCCCAGGCCCTCTACCTAGGATGGAGCTCATAGAAATTATTTGTATTTATTGAGGCTTAAATCAAGACAACTGGAATTAAATATAAATTTAGGAAGAATTGGATAAAAGTACAGATGCCTTACAGTGTTTAATTTAGGGCATTGTTTTGTGTTAAGTGTGGTGAGAGAAAATTAAAGTGCACGAAAGTAAACAGAGGTAGAGTTTACATTAACATTTTCATTCCCCCTCAAGCAGAACACCCTTCCTCCACCAAGCCCTTTTGCTCACTTCCTTTTTGTTTCTAATACAGCCATTTAGCATTAATAAATATCAGTTAAATTTAATTTCTCATGACCATGTAATTCAGTTTTGGCTAAGGAGATGTGTGACATCCCCTGGGCCTATATATTTGGCTAACTACTTGGTTCGGGTTGGTAATGGTGATGTGGACCTCAGTTTCCTTCTCAGTGTGTATGTGGGGAGATGGAATGATAGATTGAATAAAATCTGTATCAAAGTGATTATTACAGTTTGCTCTCATCACCTGTACTCTCAAAGGACACTTTGGGCCCCAGAAAGTGGTAGCCACTACCATGTTGTGCTAAACCAGCTGTGCATGGGGGAAGGCGTGGCTGCTCTCACTCCTGGGCAGCCGTTACCATGGCGCCCCTCCTTTCCACACCTGGAAGGCTAAGCTTGCTCCTAGTAGGGACCAGAAGGAAGCTGGTTGCTTTCATCTTGGTTTTGAAATCATGCTGTCTGTCACTCAGCCCCTTCAGGACTGCTGCTAGCAGGGCCAGGGACAGTTGGACCTACCACCCCTACACTTGGACCAGGATACTGGAATAGGCTTGGGAAGTGAAAGGCTCAGGGGAAGCACAGGAATGCATATTTGGGTACAGATCAGTGTCTGTTCAACCAGTGAATGAACCAGCCACTCAATTAAGTCCTCCGAGGCTGGGACCTATCTCAGGGCTGGGCGCCACGGAGCACAGAAATCTGAGACGCGGTTTATACTCAGAGGAAGGCTCAGAGTGTGTGAGTTTCCCCGTGCTTGTGTGGAAATTGTCCTCATGCCGCAAGTCTCTTCATTTACTCATTTATTCGGCGTCCACAGCATGCTGGGCATTGTTCTGTGGCTAGGGCTACAAAGATAAATAAGGAGAGGTCTCTGCCTCTAAGGCGCTCACAGTTGAATAAGAGCGATCGACAAGTAAACAAATGATGCAGTATGTGGCGTGCTGAAACAGATGGGAAGAACTGGGGGCCATCGAGTGACTTCCTCAGCCTAGGGGCCAGGCTGTATGCATGACTGAGCACATGCTAGGCTGGAGACTGAGATGTAAATTCAGGAAATGGGATGAATAGGAAAAAATCTAAGGGCGGGAAGGCAGAATAAAAGGATCCGAGTCAAGAATAAGACCTCCACGTGTCACACGTTAAAAAGCAAATGTATAACCCTTACCGTAATTCCCGCATTGTGTTTTAACATTTAAAAACATGACAGACTTTGTAGGAATAGTTAAAGCCCTCTTACATGACTTTAAACGTTGATTTTTGACGTGACATCATTTTATCTTCGGCTTGTATCACGAAGAAGCCTACAAGACATAAAGCGGGCAGAGAAGGAGAGGGTATACAGAGGGCTCGTGGCAGACTTGTGCGGCGTCGAATGCTTGTCCGCACGCTTCTGGAGCTGTTCAGACTGCAAGTGCTATAAGAAAGCGTCTCTAACATCTTCCTTTTACGGGTGAGAAAACTGTGGCCTGAGAAGAGGAGTGACTTGCAGGGGTCACACCGTTAGCGAAGGGCAGACGCCACAGATGGTACAACGAGGATGTGGTCTCGGATGTCAACAGCGAGAGGAGAATTGTAATGGCGGCTGCCCGAAGAGCAGGAGAAGCTGTTCTTTTTCATGATTAGAATGTCGGTATTTAGTAAGTGTTCATAAAAACTTTATAAAAGGGCTTAGTATACCATTTTTCAAACTTTTATTACCATGAACCTTAGTAAGAAATACATTTTGCTTTGCAGTTTAGCACACGTGCACGCATGCACACACACATGCACGCACACACACAAGTTCATACCCTTTTCATAGTGTCTAAGTCTCATTTGATGCTGGCATTTTCTTGATTTTACCAGAAAGTGTCAACAGGAGCTTTTCACACAATTATGTCACAACTGCAACCCGGCTGACAGTTGTAAAATGCATCACGATTTTAAGAATATTAAAATGTGGACAATGTTTAGGTTTTAGAATATACAAAACAGGGCATGTGTATTTAAGACTAAAATGAAGTTTTATGGAACAGTGCTTATATTTCTATGTGATGCACCCTGATATTTTCTTTTTTGTTCTATTTCATTAAAAAGTTACTGGTTGAGACTCATCAGTGGGTTGAGATACCAGCTTGAAAACACTAGATGAATTGATTGATTTGTATTAAATGCAATATGGAAGGATAGGGGGCCTTCGAGGTCTCATCATTGGATCTTCCTTGACCTTAACTCTGCAATTTTGCGACGTTAATCTGAGGTATTTCTATCAGTTATTCTAAACTTTTTATTGTGGGCTCTCTTAAAGTGGCCATTGGCTGCTCCATTTATAAATTGTTTTTAAGCGTGCATTTATCTTGATGGAAAACAGTGGGAGGTGATTTATTAGACAGTAAAAGGGAATGCTCAATTTTTTTAATGTGCTATGTTCAGCTCTTGTATCAGGTGAAAGTGGTAAAGGAAGGCAAAGGGGACTTGGTGGGAGAAGGGCAAGGGTAAGAAAGCCAGAGGGGTAGAGGAAGACCAGACACCGAAGAGGGGCTGGAGGAGTGACGTGAAGGAGGAGGGACAGCCTCCCGAGCAGCTAGCTTCACTGTAGTTCTTGGGCCAACAGTGATGAGTTAAATGGAAGGATTGACTCTTGCCACACTCACTTGATCTTCTTCATGCCGTAGTCAATGAGATGATGCCCAGGCCTGTTCCACAAAGCTGTGTTGTAATCAATCATGGCTCCTTCTTCATGAGGTCTGGGCTCCTTCAGTGGAGTAGTTTGGGAGGACAACTTGGCTACATGAAGAAAGAGTGCTCGAACCTATTTTAAAGTAGACTACTAAAGAAATAACAGCTAAGGTTCCCCCCATTTAAATAATTTGATACAGCCAGATAACAAGCAGTTTGGAGGTGGACTGGGGCATAAACACGCATGTCTGGGGCAGGGATCCTTGACTTCTTGTTTACATCATGGCCTTCTTGGAAAATCCAAAGAAAATGTCAGGGCAGACCCTCTCTCCAGAAAATAGACATACACACAGAATTTTACAGGTAATTTCATGGGTTCATAGACTCTGAAATTCATTCATGGACTTTGTGAATTCAGGTTTAGAATCGTAACTAAGGGTTATTGGAAGTGGGAGAATTCAGCTCTCCATCTGCACACCTAAAAAACTAGAGTTATTCCCTTAAATCAGAAATAGAAGATGGAAGGTTTTTGACCCATGCAGCCTGTAGCAGGGGTTCAGAACAGATGGAGGTGAGCTGTAAATCTGTCAGCATGGATAGTACAGACTGGAGGTTGACTGGTGGTACGCTTGGTATCCACAGACAGATTTTTCCAATAAGCATCCAATTATAAACTTTGCAGTATTAGGAGAGAGGACAGTTTGGCCTCGGTGCCAGAGATGATGCTCCTTTCACTATGTGTTCCTTGAGAAACAAATGACACGATTTGTCCAATACTTAGAGCAGACAGATACTTCTCAAAATGGATGCCATTAAAGTCACAAAACTGGGATGTTATGGACAGATCCTTCCATTTGCATTACAGAAGCATAACAGATGTGGGGAGGCTCCCAGGCTTAGCAAGATGTTGGATTAAATAACGCTTGCTGCCTGGATGTCCTGTCAGACGCATGGGAACCCTTTAACAGAACTCCCTGCCACCTCCGAAAGGAATTTAAACTGTCAGCCCATTTAATGCTCACGCCTAATGTGAAATTTTTAGATGAAGCCATTTTAACTTAATTTACCAAGACATTGGTTCATGTCTGGGTGTGTGTAGAGGGGGAGCAGTCCATTGGAGATGCCCCTTTGCTGCAGTTTGGGGTACACAAGACACAGAAGGGCTTCGGTGGGTCACGATGGCATTTTCTTAAGAAAAAGCTACGCCACCCTACTTCTGCCACTCACTCCTGCTCTGGAAATGTCACTCACACTGCCATTCCAATAGATATGAGCATGATCTCAGAAAGCAGTTTCTAGGATGGTCTAAGCACTGACCATTCTTTCTTCAGGGTGGGAGTGGGATGGGGAGAACCTGTCGTCCTGGGAGTCTGCCTAGGACTGCAGATGGAAGGGCTTGATCAAGTACAGCAGCGTCTTTGTGCTACAGTTAGTGGTTTTACTTTTTTTTTTTTTTTAAATCCTTTTCTGAGGGAAATCTGTGATTACATTTTTTTCTCTGCACAGGTGCTAGAATGCATTGCGCAAATACAAACATATCCCACTTCAGGAGAAAATTTGGAAGTCATTTTCCTTCCATCTGTCTGAAGTAGACTGTGCTCTAAAACTGGCCATCCACCCACCCATTCTCCCACGCACCTTCTCGGTGACAAGGAGGAGATGGCATTGTAAGAGAATGAAAAAAAAAAAAGGATAAACCCCGCAAGGCATTTAAAAAGATGGCTTATTAGTATCATTTGGACAGCTATGAATAACACATGATCGCTTCTGGGGCTACATATTATGCACAGAAGAGTAGCCTTAATTTTCCCTCTCTCTCCCATTCCAACGTGCCTCTATTACAGATACCTTTCTCCATCTAATTTCCAAATCCTTGCTGAACCAGAGTGTTCTTTGATCACAGATCATTTCCCCCTGTCCGTGGTGAGTTCTCACCCACATAGGTAGGTAAGCAATGTTCTTTTAGAAAAGGGAGGCAGGGCCTGCATCCAGAGGACGCTGCAGCTGTAGGCGCTCCGCAGTCAGACAATCAGAGGCCCAGCAGGGCACCTTCCGAGCACAGCTGCACGGCCCTCCTCGCAGGCTCTCCAAGGCACTGCGCCCTACGTGCGGATTCCAAGCTACATTTAACACAATTGCCCATCAGCACTTAGGAAGCAGTTACCACAGAAACCCAGCAGAGACCAATTAGTCACATGATTAAATTAATTAAAATAACCCAGGGCATCTGCCATCTTGCCTCTTTCTGTTACAGATAGCGCATGACCCAGACAGAGCCATAATTGGTTAGCAGTACTGTCGTGTCTCCTAATCCTGGAATTGTCTTCTTACCATGGAAGGGAGTTCTCCTGATTTGCTTTTCTTTCCATAAGAACTCTCTTGGGTTGTTTTGGAAGATATTTCTCCCTTATAAGCCAGGCAGTATCACATTTACAAAACATCAGATTTAATAAACAATAGGATTTGTTATGTTGGGGATAAGAGGATTTGGAAACATTTCCAGTTGCACAGTCGAAGACTTTTGGAGATTTTTTAATGAGGTCTTTAACAATGCATGCCAGAGGGTGCTCTGTAATATGCATTTATACCTGACCTGAGAATTCCATGGCAGGTCGGGGAAATCAGACCACAGCTCTGCTTGTTAAAATAATAGAGGTGTTATAACAGGGCACAGGCAGCCAGTGTTCTTAGATAGTCCTGATTCAAGGGTGGTGTCTAATGATCCCACTCAGTGGCTTATCATTCGTAAAAGGCTGAAATGAACACTCTGAAGCTAATACAGTAAATCAGTACTTTGTCCTTGATATGCTGAATGACCTAGTAATGGCCTCTCCAAAATCTCCATATAGTTAAGGTTTTTCTGTTAAAGCTGTGCCATACTTCTACACACATGCATGCACATGCACACGTGTGTGCACACACACACACACCAGCTTACCTGAAGTCTCATAGTGCTCACGGCAGTATGAGATACATCATCTCAGACTCTTTCTGGAGACACTTCTGATCCATCGAACCTGAGAGCAGATGACTGAACACAATTTGGTGATATCAAAGGAGGTAATGGTGTGGTTTCCCAATGCTCTTTCTCTGTGAATTGGCTTGGAAAAAAAATAGCACGAATTATGTCGTTCAACAGCATCGAATTGTGCCTAACAAAGCAAGTGGCACAATCTCTTCTACAAACTTAGATTCTGAGCAGGAGAATCACAGTTATACGTGAAAAGAGGTAGCATGTAAATAATCAGCTGGGACAGAGCTTTTAGCAGCTGTAGGAGTTGAGCTAGTTTGAACCTTACTTCTTTCTGGTTGAATCAAAGGCTAGTCAGACCTCAGAATAGATGTGTCCATCTGGAAATCCTGAAAATCAGGTGACTGGTAAAAGACAGCCACGTGGTAATTAAAAAAGCTGTGGCCTAACATTATTTAATGAGCCTTAAAAGCAATTAATAGATAGGATGTCAACAATAGCAATAATAAAAACATTCATTTGTCACATTTTACAATTTATAAAGCATTACATGCCTCTAGACTTCAACTTAATCTCTCCTCTTCGATCATTACCAATTTTTTTCTTTAATGCACATATATTTGTGTGCACTTGATACACTCATTTTGTGATCGATTCAAGGGACTATTTTGTGAAAAAATGAACATGGTATAAATGCAAAGCAGAGCTAAAGCTAAAATACAGAAAATGTATTTTGCATTTTAGTCTTTCCTTTGAAATCAATCGAAAAATGAAAACAAACTCTGCATAAGTAATGAAAAACTGCGAGAAATGATTTGAAAAATAAAATATATAAAAATGTTTTTATTACTAAATGGAATATTAATAAATGTTTATTAAATAAAGATTAGTGCTTCTGTGAGCTATAGGCTTTCTGTTACAAGCAGAACTTTGTTTCTGTTACCTCTATTATAAAATTTTTCTCAAACTTAAAAATTATGGAAGGTATAGCCATTCGAAAACTTAATGGCTCCTCTTTTGGGAATGGGAAAATGAACCACAGAATCAAAGTGTATCCTGTCCTTTAGTTGTTTATCAGGTTTGGTCAAAATAAGTCAAGCACTTGGAAACGTGTTATAAAATGTTGCAACAGATGGACACTGCCTGCCTAGTGGTGGATTTGAAACGGGGATTTCGCTTTATCTGCTCACATTTTGTGTAGCTTGCCCGGGTTATGCATGAATTGAGTTTTCATAGCAATGAAAGGGGTTGCCTGTCAGCATCACCTTTTTGAAATCTGGCTGCCGAGAGGAACTTCGAGGGGCTGAGATTGGAGCGTATCGGTTGTACACGTTACAGTGCAGCTTTTAGGTTGTCCTTTGTCTTGTGTCATGCAGACTTCTCCTATTCTACACAGGAGGAGCAGCAAAGGATGACTCTGTATAATTTTATGAATCATGTTTTCCTTCCTCTGGCCTCTGCCCTCTCACGTAATACTGACATTCATTGTATGTCACTAGAATGCAACATTTGAATGTTTTAGATTTAGGATGCTGATTCACAGAATCAACCCTGATAGGCTTTTGAGACGGACACGTTGCAAAAAAAAATTGGCAAAGTTAAATTTCTATGGAAATGATGGTTATAAGAAGTAGTTGCTACCTGTATTGATTTTTAGCTTCTTCATTTGATCTTCCTGGAAAATCTTAGTTTTGAGTACTTACTGACATACTTAATTTGTCAAGGAAATCAACTTCAGATGGGAGCAAATGAAATCCTTTGGATATATAGAGTTTGTGACTACTTTTTTCATAAAGATCCAGTTCTTTAATAGCGAAGGGTCAGGGCAATTTGTGCAACTGCATAGTAGCTCTGCCATAAAGCTTTTCTGGAATGAGGCAGAGCACAAGTAAATTAATAAGTAAAACTGCAGAATATCATGGCTAGCATGTTCTAACTTGCTAAGTCATAGCATACTCAGGAGATAAGAAATTTAAAAGTTGCCTTAGTTATATTGAGGACTTGTTATTTTATTCAACAAATATCTGTTTAGATCAGCAGCTCCCATTACTTTGTAACTTCTTACAATGGCTTTTCTTTTCATAGTATATGGCACTGGATAGCATATATATTTTATAGATGTTCATTTATTGTCCATACTTCCCATTACAATAAAACCCCATGAAGATAGGGATTTTGTCCGTCTTATGTTCCCAATGTTTAAAACCATGTCGGCAATCTGTAATTGAAAAATAAAAACTTATTAAAAAAAATGTGTCAGCAATATGAAAGATTCTTGATAAATATTCATTGAATGAATGAATAAATAAGTTTGAACTAAGTAAACTAGACCTGACTTTTGAAATAAGGAGCACTGAAAGGAATGTTAATTTGTTTACAAAATTAGATTAATTAAATGTTAAAAAGAGCTAGTTTGTAGGCTAATAGATATCCTCATTTCTGCCACCAAGTGTGGGGTGTATTTTTTGAACCCGGGAATCCATACAGAGGCTGTGGAAGCTGCAAGAATAAAAGGTATACTAGTTGATCATCATGTTTTTTTCCTCTTTCAATATACAAATCCTTCAGCACAAAGAATCTAAATGGATTAGAGATGAAAAATTCAGGTGGAATTTATTTTAACTAAGAAAATAATAGAAACAGGCATTAAATAAGAAAAAGAGGAGATACTGGGGAAAGACTAAGAATTACAGTGTATGCATAATCCTGCTTGGGTCTATGGACCCGGAGTTAGGAGCACTTAATCCCTTCATCACCCATCCACAGGGCTCTGTCCCTAGATCATTGGGTTGTATAAAACCTTTGCGGGTCAACTAATCTGTCTTCCCTGGTTTTGAGTGGTAGGAATAATTACCTCATTCTCAGCCATTCCCTGGCATCACCATTTGAATCTTCTTTTTGTAATGTGTGAGAATATGGGTGTGGGTGACACATAGATTTGATTATTTTCCCTTAATACCATCCACATGTAGTTTGAACCTCAAAGCAAACACAGTCACTCACTGGTTTACAATATATGTGGCAATCTCTCCTTTGAAAAGAAATGATGTTCAATACATTACATAGGACTGAATTATCTTTGGGGGAGGTACCTTTTTTGGGGGGGCGAGTGTCTCATGTATATCAAATGGAACCCAGAAAAAGGAAGAAGAAAATAATTCAAAATGACCTTTTCAATAGTTGAAATAATACTGTGTTCTATAGAACTTTTCTCTTTTTTCCACTCTTTTCTGTCCAGTGGTTTCTACTTTCTTAGATGCTTCCTTCCTTTATCTTACCAATCAGCTTGTAAAAAAGAGGATTTTGGGAGCCTTACCTAACCTTCCCTATCCCAAGTCATATTCAGATAAGCTTTATGCACCTCTCTCCTGAGTCTCTTGGGTAGAGACCCTGGTAAGGATAGGACTAGCCCAGGGGGGCTTTGAGGGTTTTCCTGAGGACCTGCTTGTGGGACAGTGCAGTGACAGGAGGGAGGTCAGCAAAGTGCAGGGACTCTGCCTGCTCTCCTCCAGGGTCTCACCTCTGCCCCCACCTCACGAAGGATTCCTTCCTCTCTGGTTTCTTCTAGGACTTAGCTCCCAAATCCTGGCCCCAAGAGCCTTCCTGAACCCAAAGGGTTAGCACGCTAGCACCTCCCCACCCGCCTGTGGAAACTCACAGTTCCTCCCAGTTTTAAAGTTATCACTATATCAGACACTGGGCTAAACACTTTATGTGGTTTAACCACCTAACAACCTGATGGAAAAAGGCATTTTGTCCCCATCTTACATGGGAGGAAACTGAGACTCAGAGAAACTAAATAACTTACCCAGGTCAGATGGCGCTTCAGTGGCCGTGCTGAGGATGGACTTGGGTCTCTTTCCCAGTCAGACTGTGCTTTTGACTCTCCCTGCATCAGGCCAAAGGTGGGCATGCATGGCCAGGGGTGCTATGGCGCCATGTACCGGGCCCCTGCTCTGTTTTGCTCCTTATCTTGTCTCCCAGAAAAGCCCAACCACCTTTTCAGGCTCCCCCCCCCCCGAGGGACTCAAATATGTGCTCGCAGCAGTGCGACCACTGTCAATAATATATTTGCTTTCAGTTTCACAAACACTTCTGATGCCCTTCCCTTGGGAAGATCTGTCTCTGATGATATCTCACCTATGAGGGTGAGATGCCAGTTAAATCTGCATGCATTTTCATCCACTAAACATACCCACATCAGGGCTGTTCCTAACCTATCACTGTTACGTCTGTGGACATCATCAGTGTCTTCGTTGAGAATGTCCTAGCTAGTAGCTAGCAGTGTCGGTAAATGCTTCTTCCTTGAAACATTCCAACTTAATTTGAGCTGGAAAACATTATGAAAAGGAAAAGCAAGAAGCATATACTTCATGGGGTTTCTTTAAATTAAAAAAAAAAATTCAAGCTAAAATTTCATCATGATCTGGAGAGAAGTTAGACCTAGTGTTTTCAGCCAGATACGTGGACAGCTTCTCCAACTGTAACCCTTTCATGGGAATTGCATTTCATATAGCCTTTCATTTCTTTGACTCTTCTGTGCTCACATAGCATGGCTCCAAAAATCCCTGGCCGAGGAAGCCTTTCCCCGTGAAACTGAAACAAGTCACTGGGCTGCACTGGGCCGGGCTGGCCCGGGCTGGCCCATTCCTTGGAGAGGGAAGCACTTTTTCTAACCTAGTCCTGTCCGTGTGCAGAGATGCCTGGTGGCGAGCTCTGACTATAATAAAAGAGCTTGGCTGGTCAGATTCCTTGTCAGGTTAAGAAGCCCTTTGTTTCTGTTTAGTTTTCTGAAACAAGACAAATTATGATATTTTCTGTTAATTTCTTTCCTTAATGAGTTTCATTAAAATCAAAGCTTCCGGAAGACTGAGCTTTGACAGCTGTCTAAGGACTGTTTCATTTATTGGGGGCTGCTTAGACTGAATAATTATTACAGCTTGATAGTTCAAAAAGAAACAAGAACAACAGAGAGAAATGTGTGTCATATGTTTCTATTTCTTTCCAGTGTCCGGGATTCTGTGGTATTCAAAAGAAATCATTCAAATCGTGTATTCTTTGTACTAAAATATTATGAAATCATCACACGTTTGCTTCCTAACGGCTCCCTGGTTCTTCAATACTGAATTTCACTTAATGATTGAATATTAAAAGGAAGCCTTTTTAGAGGTGAAAAAGGACATTTTAAATGAAAGATTGTCTTTAGGTCCTGACAGGTCATTTGGTACATGATGCCATGAGGTCTTGATGAGAATATGGGCATCAGCATCCCTTAGCTGATGGTTACCGAGTAAGTATAGTTATGCACATTCACTTGTCTTCCCCAAATAATGTTCGTATGCCAATTTGGCATAATAAAAGACTTTCAATTCATGGCCAGAATTTGATATTTCACGATAGAGTGTTCTTATTTTGTGAGGTAAATCTTCTCCCCTTCCCCTGCCCTGCTACGAAGTAGAGACAGTGAATGTGACATGTTGAAATGCCGATATCTCAAAAAAGGAAAATAAAATAATATCAAAATTATGTAAAAACTGATAGAAGAAAATGTATATTGCTATATGTAGAGGTGAAATGGCTCAGGATTACTGTAAATGCTTCTGTAAGGAAGAAATTAAAAGAAGGGATGGATGATATGAATGGGATAAAAATTTGACAATTATTGAAGTTGAGTGAATGGAATTTGGAGATTCACTTCTATTTTTATTTTGCGTATATTTTTAAAATTCATAATAAAAATGTTAAAAGTGATAAAATGTTAGTTGAGGTATGATATGCAAGAGATGGAAAAATAAGAATCGTGGATTGAAGGAACTTGATGATCCAAAATAATTTCACAAGAAAAGCTTTATGTCATTTAAGTAAAAATATTATATACCACTGGGAAATTTACATCATTGAGACAAAAATTAGTGAGACACAACTCTGAAATGATTTAGGTTCTGATTTTTTCAGCAGATAAATGATCAATTTAGGAATAATTAAGCTGGGGAAATAACTTTTTGGGGGGGAAGGATTTCTAGGAGCAGTTTTAAATTTCACAAAGGCAACTTCATTAATAAAAATGAGTTTAGTGGCTCATGTGGAGGAAAAGAAAATTAAGATATAAACAGCGAGGAACCAACTACAGAAAAGAATAAGCATTTTCATTGTTCTTATTTTATCCCTAGCTATTTAAAAACTTGAAATAGACAAAAAAAAAAAAAAAGTGTCACTCCAGGATGCACCAGTATAACCAGAAAAGCAGAGGGTGCCCCTCCCACAGTGGTATTTGGCTTCTAGGGGAAGGAGCCTCAGAGCCACTCTCCATGAGTACAAAGTATCAGGGAAACACAGGAAGGCCCCCACGACCTGAGAGGGCCAGCCCCAGCCGTTCGGAGGAATCAGTTCCACTGACTGTGGTGGCCCTCAATAACACCCCACAGGGTTGTGTAGCCCAGCAGTCCCCAACCTTTTCGGCACCCGGCATCAGTGCTCCTATGAGAATATAATGCCTGATGCTCTGAGGTGGAGCTGAGGTGGTGACGCTAGCGCTGGGGAGTGGCTGCAAATACCGATGAAGCTTCACTTGCTTGCCACGCACCTCCTCCTGTGAGGCCTAGTTCCTAACAGGCCACAGACCAGTACCTGTCCACAGCCCAGGGTTGGGGACCCCTGTCGTAGCCCCACTGGGGCGTCCAAAGACAGGTTTCCATTTTCGTACAGTTCTATATAGTGATAGAGTTGGTTGGGTAGTTGGGCCAGGGAGTCTCTCTAAGGTTCCTTCAAATTCTGAGAGTCTGTGATTGTCTAAGACAAGGAGAAATGAAAACATCCTCAGGAATAATGGTTGGATGAAAGATAGGTATGTCTGTGTGAGTGTGACTGCACATTACCCATAAAGGAAGACATATCCATATTGTGAGCTGTGGGCCGCCTGCCCACCAAGTAGCAGACTGAATGTAATCTGGCCCTTCTATTTCTTAAAGCTTTTAATACGAAGGAGCCTGGTCTCTCTCAAGAACTCCTCATTAAAGTATAAAACACTCTCCTGTAGTTTCGAGGCTAGAAAGGCCCTCTTCTTCCATAAAGTCTACGGCTATCTTATGGAAATCTCTCCCCCAGGAGGTCACTGAGCCCAGAGCTGCAGCTGTGTTTTAATAAGTACTGGATAATTTTATGACCAATAACATTTGTTGTTACACATGCTACAAGAAGGTTAATCAAATCTCAGCCTTCAGGGCATAATCTGGGTTCCCACAGGAATTTTCCTGCAGGATTCTGTGTTTGGCTAGGGAAGCTTACTTCCCTCCTCACACATTAGTTGTTGACCGTGGCTTCATACTTCTGGATTTGTGCCGTGATTGTTTCTCTTACTGTCACTAGACTATTTCAGTATTAGCATTGTTTGGGGCACACACCTGAGTGGTATGGTGTGAGGAGGCTGGTTTTTATAGCCCCGTGCTTTCACGCCAGTACTTTATTTTTCGACTTGTAACTTTAGTGAGACTGGAATATTCAATCTATCTGTTTCATTTGTGTCCGGGAGCCAAAGTTGAAGGCAGCTTTTAGACCTGAGATACCAAATGTTTTTTCCAGCATTTCTCTGTTGCTTAGGAAACTCATAAACTGGTTCAAACATCTCACTTGGGGAAATATTGAAGTGACATTTAACTCAGAAACAAACTGCCTTTGGTCTGCTAAAGAAAACACAATCGCTGCCTGAAAGGGCAGCAGATCAAAATAAAGAGGGCAAGAGAGAGAGAAGAAATGGCGATTGAAAGCTGCAGTCTGGATGACTGCAGCACAGATTTTGAGATCGTTCATGTTTTTTCTTTGGTTTGCATTATATGGCTAGATCGACCCATGGTATTTCAACTCTTGCTGTAATGGAGTAAAACCCCCTCTCCATTTAAAGGGTCAAGACCCCAAGAAGTCTCCTCAGGACTCAATAATAATTAATGACCCAAAGGAGGTGACAGACAACTAAAATAGGACCTAGCTCTCCACAGGTTCGAGTCCCTGTTAGGTCCCATTGAGCTAGCTGCTCAATCTGCTATAGACGGTCTCCACAAGTCTATCCTTGCAGGCTCAGTCTGAATGAAGCCAGGTTGCCGCTGAGTCTTTATCATGGCAGAGTTCTACCTGTACCTCCCGCCCCCACCTTCTCATACTGGGTTTTCTAAATCCAGACAAGGGGTCTGACTCAGATTAGGTGATTGCCGGAGAGAGAGAGAAAGAGAGAGAGAGAGAGAGAGAGAGAGAGAGAGAGAGAGAGAGAGAGAGGGAGGAGAGAGGGAGAGAGGATCAACATCTAAAACTGACTCAGTTCCCATGTGGTCATCTGGGTAGGAGGTGACCTGGGCCTACTCTAAGTTCCCAGGGCTCCTGTACCGAGATTGGAAGCAGACAGGTGTGGGACAGGGCGGGTGGAGCCCAAGGAGAGGAAGCAGAGTTTAGAGAGTAATTCCTTACTCCTCATCACGTTCTTGGACTTTGGCAGCATACTGGAGGTATCTGGAGATAAATGAAGTAAGCAAATAATATTAACTAAAAAAATGAAAACAAAACAGAAATGAGGTTCTATTAAACGGTGGAATGCATACCTAATCTCTAGATATTAGTGCAGAGCCAGAGACTGCAAAATCAAAGTGAACCTAAAAATGAGCCTAATCTAAGTACTCAGGTTAAATGACCAGCCTCTGTACCTTCCCAAACTGTAACCTGGACTACATGGAATAGAAATAAAGGGAAGTGGGGTGGGAAGGCATCCTGGCTCACCCCACTCCTGCTGTGCAGCGAAGGTGGTTGAAGCCATGTTCTTCAGTTGCTTCAAGCATAATCTTGTACTTTCCCCTGGTGGGTTTCAGCTCAGTTTGTGCCAGCTTATTTGTACAAGCAGATTTTTAAAAAATTGTCCCTTAGTAAGGGAGCTGACATCTGCCACTCTCAGAAATAAGAAATGACAGGTGCCCTGAAGGGTGAAAGGCCGTGGCTGATTTTCTGTAAAAACATAGAATCCCGTCTAGCTCCACTCTTCCCCAAATAGGCAGTGTGTCTAATCCATAGTTTGTGGTGATTTCAGGTAATGAAGAGACATGCACAGAAACCCGGTTCTGCTTGTTCACACTGCTGTCTTCTCCTGCGAAACAAAACAAAGACCACTCACCCTTGTGCCTTCCTTCCCTGTCTAAGGTTTAATGCAGTGCCCAGTCCATCAGACCCAGCAGGCGATGGGGATCTTTGATGGCTCCAAAATCCTCATGTGTTCTCACCCTTTGAGGCCTTTCATCTGCAGTAGCCGCTTCCCCTCTCCGCCATGGAGAGAAAGAAAACAAGCATTGAGACTTTTGAAAGCGAAGAGAGTCGAGTTAAATTGAAGACAGAAGATTATTACTGTCTATTTTAGCCCAGCTTTTTAGGAAAGGGGGGAAGGAATTGGAACTAGAAAGTAGTGAGAACCAAGGCAGCTTTAGGGCTTGGCTTCTCTCCACCTCCTCTCATGGTATCTCTGATTTTCTCTGGCTGTCTGCTCCGTGTTTTTCTCTGCATCAACCAGATTTCTTTTCCTCCCCATAGTTCCTGCTCCTCGTCACTTTAGCAGGTATGACTCCAACACAGCTCCTCTCAATATTGTGACCTTTCGGTTTAGCTCCCATCATTACCTACTGTAGTCGTTTGTATATTTTAGTTCTCGTTCCTGAGCGAGGAAATCCGAATTCATCGGTTTATCTCTTTGCAACAGGGCACATCATAGATTGCTGGACACCTTATCTAGTGGCAGCCCTTGGGTCATGTGCATATCCTTGGTCCAGTCAGCTAAGGCTGGGTCATGTGGTACAAAACACGGAACACAGACCCTTAGAAGGGAATGTTGTGGGCAGACACCTTGGTTGCTATCTCAGGTCCACTGCCCAATATTTATTGAGTATTCACTTATGTCAAGCGCTATGCTAGTCATCAAGGATGATCAAAGGTCTTTCACAGGGAGCACATGGGATGATGTTAGAAGCTTAGAGCTTAATAATCCATAACCAAAATCTATAACCAACACACACTTTCTTTGCCTTCAGTCTTGCTCCTGAATGTAAAGTTGGAAGATGGACTGGTCCTTAAAAATGAATAAAACTCCGATTGAAAGCCTACCTCCAGGCTTAGCTAAAACCCCATTCTCTCCTGACCGCTCCAGCCGAGAGGGGATGCCTCTCTCCCACAGGCTGCCTTAGCAGGGTCCGCACTGAAATTAGAATCCACCACTTCCCCCCCCCCTTGTTATGTGTACGTGCTTCATCGGAAGTAGGCAGAATACTCCTAGCTAAGGTCCTTGAGAGAAGGGACCAGATCTTATAGGGCCTCTTTCTCGTAATTCCCATTGTTGACTTTGTGAGTTTAAAATACCGGAAGAAGGTCCTCTAGGTGGAGCCTTGGTTAATGATTGAATATACTATGTATTAAAATGCAAACCAAGCCCAGCAGTTGAGTAGTATAATACACAGGTATTTTGATGATACAAAACAAAATAGCAGTACTTGAAATGCCCAATAGCATAGACTTTGAGGGGCAGTTTCCTGAGTGAGTAAAGACATGGTGCAGAAAGTAGTTGCTTGTGCAAGGGCGAGCTGTGATGCTGAAGGTGTGTCTTTGCTGTGATGCTGAAGGTGTGTCTTTGCCCTGGGAGGCTGAGCACAGAGGGAGATTCAAAAGGAAGAACTAGAAAGACTGCAAGCAGCACCGAGAATCCCTCCAGCTCCCCCTTTTCTGGCCTTAGAGTGGGTTTGTGGAAGGAGGGGCAGTTTTTAAACTCATCTGGCTGGTTCTCTTATGACCTTGTGAAAAGGTCCGTTTTAAGAACTTGGGGTTTCATCCAAGTATCTAAGAGTTCTTTCCCTTTGGTTTATATGTACTGCTCAGAAATCTCCATTTAAGAATTTCAGATATGTCAATACTAATTATCACACATTATTGTTAATAGAGTTAAATGGCAAGACTTATTTCCACTTATTGACTTTATTGTAGTTTCTGTGTATTTCGACTCATTAAAAAAAAGGTCACAAAAACAAAATAAAGAAGAAAAAAACTGGACAAAATGCTGAACAGTGGAAAGTTGCCTGTGGAGTTCTTATAAAACACAATCTTTTAAATATGTATTTTATTGTTTCTAGCAACTCAACAAATTAAAACCATATTGAAAATGAACAACTGACTGAAATGAGCCAAAGCATGCCTCAGGCAACTCAAAGCTTCCACCAGTTTGGGGTTAACTTCCATCACTCCTAACATTTGTGAGAGGATGACTCTAAATAACATGGAAACGAAATCATGAATCGTACACACAGAATAAATTAGGAAAAGAGCCGCACACACTTCAGCATTATTAAGCCTGCTGCTCCTTCACGATCTTCGATGTCGCACAGACAAAGGGTTAAGAGGGGAGGGGTGTGTCTTTGATAAGAAGGAGCTGCCAGCAGATAGTGGGGGTAATATTGGGAATCTTTCTGGGTACCCTCTACTCTTTTCTTTTTTGTACACTAAGCAAACAGTATCTTGCCAGGAACCCTGTATTATAATTCTTATATACCTGCGGTTGAATCACCTGGCTACATCTTGGTTTCTTCGTTTGTGAAACAAGGAGGCAGTACCATTCTCAGTAAGCTGGAAAAGAGCAATAGAAGCCTTCATGCATTGACTCCTGTTAAAAATCGTCTTAAGTTATTAAAGAAATCTTTACTTTCATACCTTTTTCCTACTCATATACAAGGCTAATAGAAAAGAAAGGATTATCTGTGATTTGAAGTGAGAAAGGAATCAGCCTCCTTAATTAGAGACCAGTCGTTTTAAAAAATCATTTGGGGGTCAGGTAAAGGAAGAGCAGGAAAGGGGGAAAGTCAGAATAATCCACCAAATATATGGGGAGTTCTGAATCCTGAGAAGTATCAGATTTTGCTTTTAGAGACACTTAGGGTGTGAAAAATGATGCCTGTGACTTGCTAAGGACAGTGGCATCCCATTGCAGGATGGAAGGCTGAAGACCAAAGGATAAATCAGAGGACGAAAATAGCAATTTCATCCCTATCTTCTACCGAGGTAAATCAGAAATTTCACTGACAATTTTTTTCATATAAATTTTAAACGTTCCAAAAAATAAAGCAGCCATGGATACAGACAGAGGTTCCCAGAGATCATGTGTGTGGAAGGGAAGCCCTTTTACTGGGCCTGAAAGTGCAGGATGAAGGGAAATGAAATAAATGCTGGCTGTGAGTCCCCACCTTGCAGAGCTGCCTTTGTTGCAATGAGCATGGAGCACATGCCTTAACTTTTAGTTACTTTGGCTTTTTTGGCGAGTGTCACATCTGATAAGTCACAGTCTAGCTTCTCCTTGTCCGTATTTTTACTGCACAGAAGGTTTCCCAATTTGCAAGCGTTTGCAGCACGGCTGGGCCTGGAGATAAAACAGAATGTGTATGTAGTACAGTATGCATTCAACTGATGCACGAGATTCTTTCCACCATATGTGCAAAGCAGTGTGCTTTTCACTCGAGCTGCCACTGCCAAAATTGCCAGGAGCACATGAATAAGTGAAGGAGAGAACCTCATACCCAACACCAGGCCTCGCCTCCTCCTTGGAAAGACACCCTGGCAGCCACCTGCATTTTTGTCCCCCCTTTTAAGCTCATTTGTCACAACATTTCCCACTCACCTTTACACAGCCCTAACCTCATCCTCCTCCCTCAGCCTCGCCCCCAGGGTGCCTGCTGTTGTTGAGGCCAGCATGGAACCCCCGGTTGCCCTTCCAGTAGGAGAGGACAGAGGGTAATTATCACTTATGTTACCCAAGATGACAAGACGGTGGTGAAAAAAACGCATTGGTTACAGAAGAATGACGGGAGTGAAAACAGCTGATGTTTTTTCCTTCCCCTTAAATATTTATTGTCCTTCGCCTCGTGCAAAGCATAGCATACAAGCTTTTTTACAGGGAAGCAACATTGGTCTGGTCTTTGTAGGTATCTCTTTCAGTAGAACATCTTTTATGAGAAAAAAAAAGAGCGAGTGATATAAAGGAACTGTATTATTTTTCACCCCCCTCTTTGAATCTATTGAATCTCCTTTGTATCCTTTAGCCTAAGTAAACCAATCCAGACATTCTGGAGGTTAATTGTTTTTTTACTTTGAGTTTGCTGCCTAAAATGTGAATCATCATCTCCTTTGGCTTTGCTGAAAACTTAATTTGTTTGAAAGTGTACAGTATTTCTGACCAAAAGATATTGGTGGACACACAACTTGGACTCTTCTTGAGCCCCTCCATCGGTTTTACTTGGCAGTTACAACCCCTCTCATTGAATCAAATATGGGTAACAAGTACTACCCCACTTCACCGATGGGAAACAAAGTCGTAGGGCAGTAATGTTCTTTCACCTTCCTTCAACTTCAGCTCCCAGTCTGGGAGGTTGGTCTTCTCCACCTGCAAGTGGGTATATCTGACAAGAAGGGTTGGTCTAAGTGTAATTACGGTGCTATTATAATCCATCTGTTGTAAATAAGTTATTAACTCTCTACATTGACTTTATTTGTGTTATTTGCAGGCATTCTCTCACAACATGCTAACAAATAACCTTTGGGCCAGTTGAAGGTGTGATTTTTTTTTTTTATGCGTACATTTTTCGTGAATGCTAAAGAGTTCACTGCTTTTGTCTATACCCATGACATAGAACAGTGTGTGGCTGTGTAGGCTTCCCTGCTTGCTGCCTCACCTTTCCTGACCAGGAGATCTGGGGATTCCCTTTCCTATGAGGATATATTTGGAACAGCAAGGCCCTTGGATTTCTGCATTATCCTTTGTCACTGAGGGGTCTGGTGGAAGGCGATGTTCACTTCAGAGGAAGGAACAGGCTGATGGTAGATACTACCTTGTTCACATGTCTGGGTGGGAAGGGAGACAGCTGTGCTAGTGAGTGCTCAGTGAGAAGTGAGGGTGTGTGTCCTGGGAAGATCAAGGACAGGAAACAGTAGGAACATTGAGCTGCCCAGGAAATCCAACTGACCGTCCCTAGTGGCCCTGTTGGAATCTTCATTCCTAAAGGCTGACGCCAGAGGAGAAAACTCCTGCCTGTTAGGAGATTCATTATAGAGCAGGAATGTCTTCTTAGCCTCGGAGAGCACCCTTGGCTGGGAGATGCCTGTCAGAGCCTCCCCTTCAAGCCCGGGCTTTGGATGCACATCGTCACTTTGTAATGGTGGTGAAAGTCACACCAGAGCTCAATTCTCATTCATTTGGTAATTGGTTATTTTAACACAAACTGTGACTAAGGAACATGATTACACACCTGTCAACCATATGACGGGAAAGAGAGCTATCCGTGAGCGGGGGAACAGGCCGCGTTTCTACCCGGTCTCTGTGGAATCTTCCCCATCAAAGATGTCATTTTTCATTTTTACCTCAAAACAAGACAGACATTATAGCTATGGCCCTGTCTGTATCATTTCTAAGAACCGCTGTCACAGATGCTAATCTAAACTAATACAATTTCATTTTGATTATATCTTTGGCGACATCAGATCTTAGAGCACAGGAGGGCAGGTTATGATATGAAGCAACAAATGACCATAAATAGTTTGTGGTACCTGTAGAGAAGTTCCTATAACAGAGCAGGGGAGGGTGAGAAATAGAGATGAAAATGTTTCGTACAAGGAAGACATTTAACTTTAAGATGAAATAAATCTGCAAAATAAATGAAAGCTTTTTCCAAATGCAAGATGAGATAATGTGTCAGAACGATGGGGATGGACATATTTACAAAATAGAACTCAGAGGCAACAATTTTGCATTCTAAAACAGACAGAGACCTAATAGATGCTGCATCCTGGAGTTAAAAAAGAAAGCCCTAGTCTTTCAAATAAAAAAATAGTGTCCACTCATTTGCACATCACCTGAAAATAATGAACCAAATTTAGAGTATTCAGAACTTTTCCCCCTCTTTTATTTGGTCTGCACCTCTCTGTCTTTGATGAAGCTATTCAACTTGGAAAGAGTGTGTGGGTTACAATGTACATGTGCCCGAGCCCTGTTGAGTACTTAAATCAGCAAATGATTTAGGTGTCTTCTGTTACTGCATAGGAAAGTTGATACATGGCGAAGTTAGTAACTGGAAAATGAGGAATAAAGGGAAATAACATGAATAATTATAAACGGGATGAACAATAAATCCTTGGTCATGTTACAGTCAGCCCTCTGTTTCCACAGATTCCACATCCACAGATTCAACCAACCTCAGATAAAAAAAAATTTCAGAAAAAAGTTACATTGTTGCTAACGTGTGCTGTCTAGTTAGGCCTGCTATGGTTGCACCTGTACTGAACATTATTCCCTAAACAATACAGTATAACAACTATTTGCATAGCATTGACACTGTATTAAGTGTTCGAAGTAATCTAGATGATTTGAAGTATACAGGAGGATGTGTGTAGGTTATATGCAAATGCTCCACCATTATATATAAGGGATTTGAGCATCTGTGGATTTTGGTATCTGCAGGGGGTGTTCTGGACCAATCCCCGATGGATGCTGAGGGACAACTGTATTTGGCAAAAATGAGATGAGGGCCAAGGAAGTCAACATATCGTAGTCTCCACAAATGTCAGACTGCTCAGCTAGTGTGAAAAGTTTCTTGAGGGAGATGCCACTCGTGAAACACAAGGGGAGATGAAGAGCTCACAAGAAAACAAAATGATGCCTTATTTGCAGAGAGCAAAGTAGGTAGTCAGATGGCCAAAGAGAGAGAAGTGGTCATTAAGTATCGATGTGTAAAGGGTGAGGATCTTGATTATTGGGTGTGTTTCTGCATTTCTAAAAGTCCTCAAGCCTTTGCCAGTGTCTTCTGATTGTCATTTGCCTTTGGCTATTGTGCATTGCTCTATAGTTGTTCTATAGTTGCACACAACTCAATTCTAATAAAAACTTTAATGATAAGAAAAGATAGTGGGTCCCTACTGCCTTCCTGTCAGCTGAGTTTTTCTCTCTGGAAAAGAAAATAGGTTCATGAAATGTAAATAACTGTGACGTATTGAGTACTTACTCTGTGCCAAGCATTGTGTGGGACGTGTGATGGATTATTACATTTAATCCTTGCAATGAGTTTCTGAGCTGAATATTATGTTCTCCTCCCCACCTCTGCCCCGTTTTACTGGTGACACCAGAAATCAAACTTAGTATTGACACCAAATGACCCACCCCTACACCCTTTTCTGTACTAATATTCTCAACCAAATGGTACATGGAGGACTTGGCCTTTAAGAATTTGCTCTCACTTTTTCTTGCTTTTTACCTCTTCATAATTCTCATCTGCTTACAAGAATATTTTCTACTTCTTGCCTTTTGTGATTTACTTTTACTTATCTTTTAAAATTAATATTATTTAAAAATCTAAATGTTAAACAAGGTATAAATGTATGAAATGTGATACTCTAAATGGTGTGTGGTTAGACCTTGGCATAGGGTCATCTGCTTTACTGTCATCATTGAACTTAAAAAATTAAAATGTGTTGAACACTTAGGCTGACTACCATTCATTTTAGATGCTTAGTTGTTTGATTACCTGAAATTGCTGGGCACATGGTAGATGCTCAATAAATGATGAATGAATGAATGGGTGAATGAATAAGACCTAAGGAAAAAATTATATAAGTGCCCTTGTCATTGCTGTTTGCTCTCTGTGGGGTCACACTGCCACATACAGTGGTTTTGCATAAATATATCATAGTTCATCCTACAGTTTATGGAATTGGGCAAAACATTTTTATAATTCAAAGGCAAAATTCTTTTATTCCTCAAGCCAAAGAAATGAGTGAAATTTCTTTATCATACTAGGTTACATGTAAACACTGCTTATTTTTATTGATAAGGGAAGGCTAACATTAGTAATATTTATATCAAGTGATCATTTTTATTCTCCTTTAACTGTTTTCCTCATCAAACCATAACATTTTTTTGGTTCTGTGATTAGGCAAGAACCACAAGAAGAGTTCTATGAATTTAGAATCTTGGAAACACATCGCAATGTATCTTGAGACCCAAGAAAAGATTCAGGCTCCCACTCTCACCTTGAAATCCATAAGCTTTACTTTGTAGGATGTACAAATATAAGAGAGATTTTAAGTTGAGCAGGCCTACTAGTGAGAAGTCGTTCACTTTCAGAGAATGCATCCTTTCCCATCTCCATACAGAGTTTCTCCTGCTGAGGTACACAACCTCCCAGCACACTCTGTTTCCATGTCTGCTTCCCATCCTCCCTCCCCTGCCATCCTTCCCTCCTCTGCCTCATACCTCAAGTGCAGAATCTTGAAAAGGCCATTGCCCTCTATCCTGGGGGCTTAGCGTTTTGATCTGATCAGGCTTTGTCTGTGTTCTTGTTGCCTGTGTTGCATCTGGCCTAGTAGACTGACCTTCAGGCCTTGACCTCCAGGGAGGTGCTCGCCTCCATTTGAGTTGCGTCGGCCATCAGTGCTTCACCACAAAGAAGGGTGATTTTCCTCTCTCCTACAAGGAGCCACAGGGACATTTGAGCCCTAACTTCTCTGCCTTCTAGTAATATCTATAGTTTCTGTTGCTTATCGTCAGCCCAGCTTCACCTGCTGACTGTGCTACCGAGGAAGAGCCAGTGTGGTGGGGGGTCATGAGCCTGTGCCTGGTGGCTTGACACCCACATTCAGGTTCCTGCTTTGCCACGATAAGCTCTTTAGTGTTGGACAAGTCCCTTAACTTCTCCACCCTTCAGATCCCTTGCTGGCAAAATGGAGGTGGTAGTAGTAATATGGGCCTCATAAGGGTTTGGGGAATTTTAATGAGCCGAAGTCTGCAAAATGCTTAGCATGGTGCTTGGCACAGCACAAACTTTAGTCTTAATGTTACTCTCAAAGTGACTTCTTTATTGAGTTTTCTTCCTTTGCGGTGACAGCTCCATGAAGCAGGCATTGAGTTGGAAGTTTCTGGAAGTGGCGATATTCTCTCCAGTGGGGTCCAGTCTGTGATCTGGGAACCTCCTTCTAATGCAGCTCCTCCTTATCTCATATCTAGAACCGCAATGGGCAGTTGAGATATGAGGGTACAGAGGAACTGGGATAGTTAGGGAGTTTTGGTAACCAGAAAGGTTGTGTGAAGGAGGGAATGGAGCAAACAGGAGGGACAGGGCTGCTCACTGTGCAGAGAAAAAACACATCTTCTTGTTCTCAGTTATACCCAAAAGGTGATGTGAATACCCAGATAACTTTTTATCTTTTGTCACCTGGGCTTTGATTCCAAAATATACCTCCTAGAAATGTTATAATAATAATGATGATGATGATGATGATGATGATGATAATAATAATGTGACAGAGGAGCAACTTTTAGGTGAAATTATCATCTAAAGTGGACCTTAACCTGATACTCAGCTTTGGCTTCAACAGACCCTTCTCTCCACACCAATTCTGCTCAAGCGATTACCCCCTATTTAAACAAGCCACAATCTCACTTTTATTACCTCCGTTTATCATCTCCAGAATGGCTGGGATTTCAAATTAGGACTCCGGAGAGTGTCGTTTGAGCAGCGGAGGTTATTTATGAAGCCCCTTTGCTGCTGTCTTTGCATTTGGCTGCTCAGAGAGGCCCATTGGTCCTGGTTTTGGGGGAAACCCAATTCAGACTTGGTTCCTTTAAGCCTCTGTTAACAGGTCAGGTGGCACATGGATCATAATTGAAACTGTCAGGAAGACCACGCTGTTCAGAGTCACATCCCCACCTCACAGTCTGAAAGACCCAGGGGCAGAGTGAATGGATATGGCTCCCTGTCTTTCTCCTTCGCCTGCTTCCACTGGCGTAAAGCACAGCACCACTCCACATTGGTCAGGACACTTATGTGGAGAGCGTGCAGTCACAGTCGGGATTTTACTCCTAGTTCTGGTCGTTCTGCTTTGTGTTCAGGCCAGTTTTAGATCTTTACAAACATTGCATCATTCTCACTTCTACTTCTTACAAAAGAAATTGTATCTTTAAAATAAATTGTATATGGGGCACTTTATAGGATGTGGACTGTAAAACTGCCCCAGGCCAGAGCAGTGACCAGGGTGACCCTCCTGCGGCTGTCCAGAGTGGAGGAACAGAATGGCCGGTCCAAGGCTATGTCCAGGAGGGACAGCAAGCTCCAGCCAGACCAAGTGCACAGGTCAAAGGGCTCAAAGGTGTACCCAGAGTCATGGGTGAGGGTCCAGAGCTGGGAATGAGGTGGAAGCGGGCTCAAGTCAGAGCTGGTAGAGAACCAGTGGCAAGAGTACAGGGTGGTTACTGAGAACACCCTGGGGCATCTAAAGGCCAAACTTACAGGTGGGCACCTAGGCATGGGGTGGGCTGAGGCTTAGCACATGGACTGTCCAGAGCCGCGGCAGGCATCCCTGCTGTATCTGGACCCTGCTTATGGCACTTCTGTAGTTGCTGGTGGAAGAACAGGTTAAGTTGGGCTGCGTCAAAACGCTTTATTACAGATAACAGTTGCGACATCAAGGTTTTTGACAGGTATGGCTGCTGATTCAGAATTTATGATCCTTGACCTCAGAATTAGGAACCGATTCAGGGACACCATTTGTTTCAGCTTGTGACTCAGCCATCCATGACCACCATCCCCGGGGTATGCCCTTTGAGTTATTTCTTCTGTAAGTAGTGAGAGATGTGCACTGATTCACCCACATCCTCTCCTGTGTTTTCCGGCTGCCTTTCGCCGAGACCCGTATGTGTGTGACGTGGCAGGTCACCGTGAAAGGTTTGTCCTGTGACCAGGACACAGCAAGCTAGCACTCCGGGGAGGACCCTGACCGCAACCTCCTGTGGTGTCTCCCCAGCAGCTGTGCTCATTAGCCATTGCATTGCTCTGTCGCAGTCATTCCTAGTCGTGGAGGGTGTCGTGGAGGGTGCTGTGGTATTGAACGGAGCCTTTGGCTCCCCACAGCCCCACCTTGAAGAATCTCCACAGTTCAGTCAAGTCCAGGGACTCGGTTGCACCAGTTCATTCGAGGGTCTGCACTGCTTTGATGAACTGACTCGTGCTAACCAAAGTCGCCATCTGCATTTGTATACCAGAATGCCAGGACTAAATGAGATAAGAGACACACACGTCCTTCATAGTCGGTACAGCATCATCTATGGGGTTAATAAAACATAACATGATAACATTGATAATGCTTTTAGAGATTCGCAAAGGAAATTGCTAAAGGATCTGAATAGTTGAGTGAGCTCTGCAGGACATGTCCTTCTGCAGTTGATGGGTTTAGGTGTATAATCAGTGCTTCTCGGGTTATTTAATAAGAGTCAGGTTAAAGAAGTTGGTTTGTTTTAAGAATTAATTCTATAAATTTTGAAATACCATCTCCTTCAGGCTGTGCCAGAGACCTACTGGCTTGTGCTCGCTCTTTTTCTATCCTCTCTCTTCCTAGGCTCTTTTTCAGAGCACCCTGCCCCCTTCGGTTATATTTGTCATTAAATATCCTCTTTTCTTAATTTCCTTGATATATTCAATCTTGGCATGCTAACACAAAAAATTATGAAAACCTCTCTTAGTTGATAATATATATATATAGTTAAATTAATGACATTAGTATTTTAGAGTTATTCCACATTTATTTTATGTAGGTTTTTTTTTTTTTTTTTTTTTTTTTTTTTTTTTTTTTTTTTTTTTTAACACTAGCAGAGAGGTAGTAGATCATTGGGGTTTAGAGTGTGGGCTTGGGAGGCAGACTGCCCAGGTTTGCATCCTGATTCTGCTACTTGTTAGCTGTGTGACTTTGTAAACTACATCATCTCTCTGTGCTCCAATTTCCTCATACAAAAGTGAAAGCTAGTACCACCTTTTAAGTTTTTGCTTTGGTTTTGTTTGCGTGTGTGTGTTAAATGGATTAATATGTACAAAGCACATAGAACGGTGTCTGGTGCCTACGTAAGAGGTGTAGGAATGTCAGCCGTTAGTAGGAATCCCTGATAATATCCAGAGCAGAATCTTTATCTGGTTCTGGTGTGTTTCCTATTCCCATTTGAGGCCAGGTTATTTCTGGGGAGACTTCCTGTGGGTAATAAATCTCCTCCATAACGTCTGGATCCTTTCCTAGCCCTACAGATGGGGTCCTGGAGGCCCCTTCCAGCCCTTGCCTGTTTCACATTATCTCTAATTTCTCAGGTCCATCATGAGGTCTGTACATAAAGACATGGGTTCAGCCCCTTCTGCCTAGTGATTTCAGAGAAGAGAAATGAAAAGACCACCTGAAATGCCTAGATTAGGCCAATTATTCGAGCATTTTATAGGCGCCCACCAGTAGCAAAGTGGAGTCGTCTGTGGTTCCCTGCCTTTTGTTTCCACTCTAGGGTCCCTGGGTAATAGATGCAAATGAATAGTGAGAAAGCCAAAAGGCAAGCGGTGGGCGGAGGCAGGAGGTGGGGGAGGGGAGCAATCAAGGAGCCCAGATAATCCACCGTGGATCAAGGGTTCTGGGAAAAGCAGAAGCTGCCCGGGATGTGATGGTGGTGTGTGTGACTGTAGCAGAGAATAGAAAAGAAGGCTGTGAGCCCCAGCTGCTGGGCCTTCCCTGCAGACCCTTTGAGAAAACAGTTCTTACCAAACAAAGACACTCAGGTGACCTAACAAAGAGCAATGCAAGATAAATCCAGAAGGGTCACCTGTCTGATAAAGGAAAAATAGATCGGAAAAATGAAAAGCAGAAACAAGGATTTTCAGAACCACTTAGCAACTGCTCTGATTATGCCAGACACAGCTGGAATGTGCTGGGACGAGCATGATGTATTTTCGTTTGTGTGGTAGCTGTATTTCAGGCTGATGTGGACTCTGTGGCTGTAACTGTCATGCAGTCCATTAGGGCCGTGAGTAAGGACAGCCATTAATCAGGCACGAGATCAGCCCCATAGCCTCACGCACTCACAGCTCCGAGTGGCTCTGACCTGACATCGTTTAAGGAGATACTCATGGAGGCCATAAACATGATTCGATTCCCATTATCTTCATGTTGCATATTTGTTACCGTTATTCTTTGAAGACTCCAAATTGGATATAAAAAATTTATGATATATATAAAGGTTTGTAGGGAGTGAAAAAATAGCTGCAGCCAATCAGTCCCTCTCATCCATCAGAGATGTGTGAGCTGTCAGAGGAGCCTGACGAGGTGTAGGGCAGCCCCGCTGCCTGCTGGTTGAGGAGGATGGAGAAGTAGCAAGAATGTCACTAGGAAAATAACTTCTCCCTCGGCCACGTGCAAAATTGGCATTTAAATACCTTTTATTAAAACAACAAAGTAAAATAGCACTATTGCTGGAATCTCATAGTCAGTCTTCAGTGATGAGCTAATGAAAGGGAGGGCAAGGGATTCTGATGCAGAGATGCATAGTAACGTGAATTGAGCAGATGCCTGGGTCCACAGGTTTGTGTTTCTGGATGCCTGGGCTATCTCCAGAACAGGGAGCCCAATGCCAGGTGGGAGTCCTCTGTCCAGGAGAAAGAGCTCTACCCACTCTGTGTGCATCATACACAGTCTTGCCCATGAGCTGTGCAATTCTTTGTGATCTGTTCAGTAACTTGAATATTTGCAGAGAAACAGCTGATACCTAAGGGGTTTCCATTTGTAGAGGTAGCGAATTCAGAGTGGGAAAAAACCCCAAAACACTCTGCCCCCTGGCTTAGGAAAAGCAAAGGGTTAAGGAATCCATTCAATTCATATTGGCTGGATTGTTTGTTTTACAAGGTCCTTCGCTGAGCATGGGGACTTCATCCATAATGCTTGGTCTCTAACCTCAAGCAGTGGTAGGGATGAAAAGACATGAGTCAGAACTAAGATGTTGCACCAAGTTATACCCAGACTGACTTGGGGCACTATAACTAGGTGAGATATCAGAAACAGGTTGGTTAATCTAGAAACGGACTTTTGGGGATGAGACAAAGACCGAGATTAGACTCACCTTTGTGAGGCAAAGGTCAGTTTAGATGGGAGGCAGAGGAGAGAAACATGTGAGATAAAAGGATTATTGGCTGTTGTCTGAATCAAGTACAAGATTTACAGTGAGGCTAGACCCTTGTATGTAAGCAAATGGAGGAACAGGTGTTGGGCAGAAGTGCATTAGATAGTCAGCGAAGGTCCAGGAGTGAGACAAGTGTGATCAGGGAGCTCTGGCAGAGACCTGCTGAGACTCAGGGAAAGAGAGGACTTCTGAGGTTTAGGGGCAGAACACTTGCCTTTGGGGACTGGAGTGTAAGGCAGAATGTCCAGCTGCTAGAGTTAAAGGATAGGAACCCATTCATTCATTCATTCATTCATTCACCATTTATGGAGCCTTTAAAATATACCAGGAAGTAGAGGAGGCCCTGGAGATTTGCAGCTGACTAGAACAGTTTCTGCACGCAAGGACTTCACAGATTAGTGGGGAGGGCAAACGCACAGATGGTCACAATACAATGTGATGGATGGAATGGACACATACAGGAACAGAGAGGCACAGGGCCCAAGTTAGGATCAGGAGGAAGTGGTCTTACATAGCTTCCTAAAGAAGCTGCAGTTGGAACAGAGCCTTTAAAAATACGTTAGAATTTTCTAGGAGAAGAGGACTGGAATCGGATTTTACTCTGAGAAAATGGGGTAAAGGGCAGGAACTCAGTGGAAGGGAACCGGACTTTAGTCATGAGGAGTTGGGCCACCAACATGAGAGTAATGGGAAGTAACTCAAGTGGAAGGGGTAGCTACTCTGCAGGCTTCCTTTTGTTATTCCAGCCCGGGAATTTCACTGAGAGGCAAAGAAAATGGGTGACCTTTACGTCAAGTTCACAGCACACTGCAAGGCGGCATGTGACAGCGTTGTCTCTTTCTCTCTGAGCTTCCTCAAGAGAACATGTGTACGCATTTGACAGAGGAAGGATTGAGCAGAAAATGGGATATCAGAAAATAAAATTCCAAGAATTTTCAGAAGTGGTATCCCTGTGCTTTATCTTGAATTTTGAAAAAGGGATTCTATTACTTCTGGTTCAAAAAATTATTTATAAAATATGAATTTTTTCTCTACAACTATTCATCTCTCAGCTTGTTTCTACAACTTTGAGATGCACTATTTCTGTTGTTCCCAAGTCTGGGGATGACACCACATGTGTGAGATGACATGTGTTACATCCGCCACAGCACTGGAAAGCTAAGTCTGGAAGCTCTTCGAGCTCTCCCCAGGCAGAACCTTTCCTTGTTTCCAAAAGAAATTCTGAAATCACAATGACACAGAGGTGTAAACTCCCATTCGATGCAGAGAGGTCTGAACTCTGGAAGCCTGATTACCTTTCTACTTAAATGGCAGCAGTGTTAACCTTTTCATTGAGTCAGCAACATCTCACTTTTCTGGGGTAGGTAAATGGAGCTGTTTTTAGAAGGTTCCATTTTCTAAAGGGGTCTTCTAGAGGAGGCAGAATGCTGACCTTGCTTGAATATGTGTGGGCACCAAAGCTTGGTCCAAAGGAAGAAGTGAACTCTTTGAAAGAGAACAAAAGTCTGCTGTATGGAACAGTCATAATAAAAAAGTGAATTAGTGATGATTCCCAGGGAGAGGTGAATGCAAAGTTGTTTTAGCCAGAGATTTTTGAAGTAGAGAGGCAATTAGTCTACGTTTCTCCCATAATCTAACATTTATTCAAGTGCTAGGTACAACGTGAGAATGGTTGCATGACTGTCAGCAAGATTGGGAAATCCCCTTGCAGATTAATCGAAGGACTTTAATTTTTATTTCTATTTTTATGGCAGAAATGAAGCTGTCTTAGAATAATAGATCAAAAATGCACTTTTGGTCTGATAGTCACATTTGTAGTCAAATACAAAAAAATAGTTTCCTGTTTGCTTTCCCCCAGGGTTGGCATAAATATCTATCATATTAGTCAGAATAAGGCTGTTGAATAAGACACATGGAGAAGTTCATCATGATGTGTCTTGACATTCCTTCTGTCAGAACTGGTCACTCCGGAACAAAGTCAGACATCAACACAGGCCTCCTGGCCCCAGTGGAGAGCAAGAGCTGGCAGTGGGGTGGTCTGTCTTGAGACAGGCAATTAGAGAAGGCATCATCTGTAGAGAATTTAAGAACAATAGTAAAACCAGCTGAAAGTCAGTCTGTTTTATGTTATTACCATGACCGGTGATTCTGAACGACTTCAGGGTTTAAACACCCCTCCCTGTAGGGGTGGTCAGCTCCCTTATCACCCCTACCCCCTTGATACACCATTGTTGGGCACCCAAAATGGGTAGATGCAGGATAAGGCCCTGGCCTCAATATATGAGGTTATAAAACACTCTAATGTTGCCACCAAGTTGCTATGGACTGATAACAGAGCCCAGGCCTACAGAGCACTTACTGTTGAAGATCCAGTGGTGATGAACCGACACCATCCTACCTTTGGGAAGCTTACAGTGGAATAGAGGTGGCCCAAATCACACCAGCCCATGTAAGGGCGCACCTGTGTCTAGTCTAAGAGAGAGAGTGGAGATGTTTGACTTGGTTAGAGAGGTTCAGGAAGGCCTTTTTGAGGAAGTGGTCTAGTAGTTCTATGATTATCTGTTATCCAGACACTAAAAAGAAATAGAATTTTTTGCCCACAAGGCGCAAGTCATGGAATCTCTGGAATCTTTTTTGCCAACTCTGCCAAGGCTTCCTCTTGACACTGGTGACCACTCTCCTCAGACAGGTGGTTCTCAGCCCTGCCTGTACCTCACAATCACCTGAGAGCTTTATTTATTTATTTTTTTGAAAGCACCTATGTTCAGGCCCTACCCTGATCCAATTAAATCAGAGTCTTGGAAAAGTCAGGGGAGGAAGAGAAGTCAGATACCAATGTTATTTTAAAAACCCCCCAAAACAACAAAAAAACCCAGATGATTCTAATTGCAGCCAGAGTACAGAACTACTTCCTTAGGTGAATGCAATTATTTTAACTCAGTTGGTAAGAATACTTTTAAGTTTTACCTTATAAAACTTCAGAATGCAGAGAATCACTTCAGTGAGAGGGTGTGTGAGTGCGAGTGTCGTGAGTGCGAGTGTGCGTACCCACGGAGGTGATCATGTTGGGTCTCCTCACACGTCAGGTGCTATCCATCTCTGTGGCGTACTGTGGAAATGCAGCAAATAGTTTCCTAGACTCTGGAATCAAGTTGATTGTCAGAGGCAGACCATTCCCAGCACCATGTGAGTTTGATGCAGAGGCAAATATGTGTTCAATAAAGAAGCAAGTTTCTGGCTTTCTCCACTTCCAATCACCTTAATTCCCCTCTCCTTTCTTTACACAGCTGCTTTATTAGCTTCATAAGTTATGAGGCTTTATATGAAATCTTATAGCCCCTTTGAGGAAGCACATTCAAATCTTAGAATTTTTTTGTTCTTTAAAAACATAAAAAACATTGTGAGCACCTTACATGTAAGTGGAATGAATGTATTTTTGCCACGAATGTTGAAAATATCCCCAGGCATCTGGTGTGTATGAATGTGTATACATAGTACATGCATAATAAACATTCTACCTTATGAATATTTATATACAAGATACATATATATTGAACATAGACATACATATGTAAATAGTAGCCCTTGTAAACTATATGCAAAGTGTGTTTCCAAGCATACGTATCAGAGTGCATCAGGAATATGATCAACCTCCACCAAGTTTAGCATATTTTGAGGTGGCATTTTGTACAGAGTTGCTTATGGTAGGGACTAGTCGCAATCCATGTATGAATTTTTTTTTCACTCACCACTTAAATGTTCATTAAGTACCAACTAAAAGTAAGGCACTGGGCATGGCAGAGTAAGAAAGGTAAATTAGATGTTGTCTTTGAGAGACCTATGCCTCACAGAGTGGCTGAAAATTCAGTTATGAAGAATCTAACATCGTCCCTGCCTATTGGCATCTTACTGCTTTCTTTAGCTGCCTTTTATGTATACGTTCCACTTTAAAATGAGTCCCATTTAAGGCTATATTTACTTAAACCTTGATGGAGTTGCACACTAGAACTGATGCAGTGAGAAGAAACATTACGGGTTTCAGTGCCTTGATAGCCATTAGAGACGACCCATGCTTACACATTTTCCTCTGTCACATATAGTCCAATCTTATACCTGCATTTTTACTTTTATTCCAAATCGTTAAGGGGGAGGAAAGGAACAATAAAAAGGCACCAATCCCAGAGATGTTCATAAATCTCAAAAATGAAATCAAACCCGAGCATGCGATCTCTGCCCCCCACAACTTCTAGAAACTCAAGTATCACTGCCTATGACATTCCACTACCAAATTCCATCCCTTTCCCGGCCTGCAGTAAGTAGCAGAAGCCTTTATGGACACCAAGCCGTACATTCTCAAATGCACAAACTACGGGTCCCTTTCTGAAATGACAATCCACAGTCTAGCCAGGGAGCTCTGAGTGATACTTGTCAGCGGGCAGATTTCACTCCATTAGAGGAGAAACAATACATACACGCTGTCATCGCTATGCTTACTGTTTTCTCCACCTCGATCCATACATCACAACAGGTAGTTCTCAGCTGTTCCCTTGGTGCCAGACATCCATTTTATCTAAAGAGACAGCAGACAGAACTACCTGCTGCTTCCTGTGCGGCTCTCCCTGTGTTTCTCTCCTTTCTCCTACTTCACTTGGGCTTTTTAAATTCAGCTGGCAGGGAGCCAGGAGCTCATCATTTTAATGCAGTGCAAAATGGAATATGCATAATTATATGCAAGCCATATGTGAGGGAGACAGCTCAGCTGTGAATTTCAGGAGGCCAGGAAGGAGAGAGCAGTTAGGGCTAAGACGAGACGAGAGCGGAGCAGAGTGCAAGTGTCACCCAAATGAATGGTTTAATGAGTGTGCTGCAGACACGCCTCCTTTCACCTACCTCTCCCTTCTCTCCAACTCCAAACCAGAAACCGATGGAGATTAGAAAGAGAAGACTGTATGCAAGTGGTACTGCTGATGGGTTCTGTTAATGTCTCCATTTAAACTTCAGCTTTCTTAATTAACAGTGTAGATCAAAATAACCAGTAACTTTTAATGCAGCTTCTTAATTAAATCTATTTTTTAACTGCCTTTGATTGAAGAATCATTGTTCTTACTAGATCATTGCTCCTTTCAGATTTTTATTTAAAAATTGAGGGGAATCTCTAATAGTATTACAATGCAAAATATAACTATGCAAATTGCTTTTCTTATGGCCTTGCTATTAGAATTTTTAAAAAGTGCATTCATTATCTAGAGGTTGCTTAAGCATGCCAAAAAGTTTAAACACGTATGTATGTCATATAATCCTAAATGTGCAAGTAAAGTCACTAGAAGACTGAAGTGGTGGTAATTTCCAACAAAATTATTTTATTTTGGTTTGCTTTTATCATGTTGTTTCAAATATTACCCCACAATGAATTTGCATGTTCAAACTAAACTATGTAAAGAAAAATAAATCCCAAATTTTGATATCTAAAAGGCGTACTGCGTATTTAAACAAACTTCTTAATAATGTTGTTATTTCTGGATTCCCGTTTGTTTAATGATCTGAGCTGTTATGCTTTTAGCTTTTTTTTTCTTCCATTATTTGTAAGTCCCTAAATAGGCCATTATATTTCCCTTCAGGCTAGAGATGAAGATGGACATGCTGAAAATTTTCCCCAGCAGCACTATGCTAAGGAAACTCCAAGGCTTGCCTTCAAGAATAACTGCGAACTACTTGTAAGAATAATATACTTACAACAAGTCTAGAATGTTACTTTAGCACAGTGAAAAGAGTTTTTGAAAGGGTTTGTTCATTATTACATAATTTATGAAGTATTATAGTTTTTCTGTATAGAGTACTAAATGCTAATTCTGATATCGCTGAATATTAATTATAAGATCTCAAATTGTTTGCAAATCTTTTATATCTGATTATAGAGCTTGGATGGCCCTGTCTTTATTAGCTTGTTTTGTGTAGTAGTTTATAAGCAGCCATTTGGAGAACGGCTAGTAAAGTTAAAAATACAGAGAAAGACAGTTGATACATGTAGCTTGGAAAAAAAACTCTCTCCCCCACCCCTCCTCCTACTTCCTAATTGTACACTATTTTAGGAGACAACATGGTAATATTTTGTTCTGCTAGGAAAGATAGCAGAGTTAACACGCAGTACTCCCTTTAGAATTCAAGTATTCCTACACTCTCTTGCCAAACACAATCAGGCACTTTTCCTCTCTCCTATGCAGAAGTCAAAGCAGCGACAGGATGCTGGGATGTTTACAAGTCGTGAGAGAGAGGATATCAGCTGTGACAGGGACTCTGTTCCAACGCAGGGTTAATTTGCTGTTCATTTTAGCATTTACAGCGAGACAAGATGAAAAGCAAGCAGGAATGCCTATTATATTTCTATTAAATGAATCTGTTGGGACCTAATGTTCTTGATTAGCTTTTGAAAATGAGTGCTCCGCAATGCATTTTGTTTACCTAAAGTAAACAGAGAATGAATTGTCATTTATTTAGAGATTCAAACACTGCTTTGGAAAATGAAGCGTTATGAGGGATCTAGCTATGTTGTCCCGAAATGTTCTTTTCTTTTCAATTGCATTAAAGCAAAACATTTGCTCCAACTAAATGAAAACACTGAACGAGAATGAGGATGCTCAGTTGTTACATTTTGAGGTAGTCTCATTTCTGTTTAGTTTTTTGGCCGAACACGGTGCAGCTCTGCCAGGTCTTAGCATTAGGAAATCCCACATGTAACAGTGTTTGGACTTAGCTCTGATACCAACTGTTCGTTTAAAACAAAGTGTCCAAAGAGCAGCAGAAGAGAGAAAAATACAGCTCTTACCCATCCTAGCCGCAGTAGTTAGATGATGACAGCAAGAAACTTCTTTCCCTGCCCCACCGTCTGCTCCGTTACAATAGCACCACTTGTCCCTTGACCGACCAAACAGCAGGCAAATTCACTGCTTGTAAATGCAATTTTTTCCCCCCTGAAAATTTAACTCACCTTATATTTTATTATCTTAGGGCTTTTAAACTTCCAGGCCTGCCTCCATTACCTATTTTAAGAAAACCCTTTTCTGTCATTTTAATGTTTCGCTCCATAACTATGGTTATCTAGCAGAAGACCATATGGGCCATTTAGGCTATGTTTTGGTATCAAAATGCTTTGGAAGTTGCTTGTTATTTTTCAGAGAAATTGTTAAACGTGATATGCCATATTTGATATTTTTCCTATTTATTAGAAAAATGAATATGCTGGAGTCTTGGTTGTGGTCAGTTTATACTGAAGGAGGTGAAATGTATATGTGAACAGCTTTTCCAGCTTTCTTTAGAAAAATTATATGTTTAGTCATCGCTGTGCTTAAACAGATAATGTGTTGGCAGTAGTTTTGAGAGATTGGTGCAATCCTTGTTCTTCTAAGTCACTGTTAGAAATGCTTTATTTTGGTCAGCATATTTTCTTGTGATAAAAGAAAAAGGAGACTAAAGAGAAAAAGCATGTAAGCTTATTTCTCCATGGAGAAATTTGATTTTTTTCAGCAGCAAGAGAAGCAATGGTGTTTGGCTGGTTATGAAACCTTGGGAAGTTATGCTTCTATATGAAAGAGACTTGTTCATTATTAAGAGAGAAATAGGAAGTCCTTGGAGTTTTCTTAGGTTTAGAGCAAATTTTTAAAGAATCCATGAGAGAAGATTGCAGACTTACTCCAGAGTTTTTCTTAGCTTAAGGGTGGTTCTGCCATCTTGCATAGTTTGTGGCAGCAAGGGCAGTTAGTGGTGGTGGTGGTTGGCGGGGGGGTAGCAGTTAGAAAGTGGGGAAACCTGTGGGGGTGCTGGAAGAAAGCATTGAGGAGACAGGTTACTTTAGGCCCAGGTGATCAGGAGCTCATGGCTGGAAGCCTAACCCTCTGGGCCACGTACACTGACAGAAAAGTGTCCTGGCCAGGTAGTCATTGCTTCTGATTTTATTATTGATTATTGACTATCTCTGTCCTATTTCCACACCCCAGCCTCTGCTTCTTGGAAGAGGGAGAAATATTAAGGAACCTAAACGAAAGCAAAGTAGAATCAATGCCTAGAATACACTACTATGTGTCATCAGGAGGCACTGATAATGAAAGCATTGGCTGATAGAAAATTCTGCTTTGCAACTGTAGATTTCCTGTAAGGTATTGATTATTCTATTTAAATCCCAAATGGTGATATGTGCCTTCAAACTTAATGTACAACACTGATGACTAAAAGTTTAGCTTGGTGGCCAAGACTCTTTGGTTATTGATTGTGCTGCAGCTCCCTTATGCTTTTAATTAATTTTGAAAATGCAAGGCTGTCAAGATGAGTGACAGGTAAAACTTGAGCATTATATAATATATCACAATTCAGTGTGGCCTCTTTGTAGATAGGTGCTTACACACACACACACACACACACACACACACACACGGTATTTTGCTGGCATATCAAAATTTATGACCAAGGCAATAACTAAACAAAAGAAATTTTAGGAGATTCACCTCATATTAACACCACAGTAACATGGGTATGAGAGTCCAGAAGAGGGAACATTTAGAACTAGCCATGGATGACTATGGATGACTAGCCTTTGCCCCAAATTTCAACGCCATTGCTGGTCCCTTTACCATTATTGCCTCATCCTTTTGGGACTAGTAGGCCTTCCCATTTCCTCTATTTAAATTCTCATATTGATGGTAGATGTTGGATTAAGAGCTAGAAGAGAGGACCTTAATCATATTATGAGTTGACATCTTCTCATCAGCCAGTACTTTCTTAGTTCTTGAAAGCCAGCTAGGAGTAAGACTTTACAAACTGTAGCATAAACAGGGTCCTTGGAGGGAGAAGAACTGTAGCTGGAAGAAGAGGAATGTTGAGAGTTTGGGGGAAGAAACCGAAGGCAACCAAGCTTATTCCTCAAGTGGTCCTAGGGCAGTCCAGAGAACATTACTATATTTGTGACAAGGTCAAAATACAGTCAAAGAGGCTAAGATGTAGGGTAATTTGGTTGGAAAGAAAGCAGGTTTAGGAAGACTGAAGAGAAATAAGAGAAAGGAACCTCAAAAGGAAATCAGCCTGTCTCCCTCAGTTCCAGATTCCCAAGTCATCACCTACACAAAGTCCGACTCCCTTTGGCTTTTCCTAAGCCTGTTAGGATGAGGGTTTAGTAGAGGGAGGCAGTGGGAGCCCACAGCTGGGAGGAGAAATAAAAATAGCATCAGGGAAGAACTCTTTCTGGTCACTTACAATGCCAGTGTAGGGGGAAGATGAAAACTATTTAAAACTATTTTAGTTTTGTGGCCTTGTGAACAGAGATGGTGAGGAGGAGAGATGCTTAGGTAGTTCTGCTGTGGGGTAATTGGTCCATCTCATTTCCTTGTGCAGGCAGACAGCTAGATCACCAGAACTGGGCATAGTCCTTCATCAAAACCACAAATACAGAACTGCTCTCTGTTAATGTAGGTTCAGTTAACAAGACATTGTTGAGCATCTCGTATGGATAAAGCACTGTACTAGACAGTGCTTGTGGAGGACAAAAAATAGAGTACACAGTCCCTTCCCTGAAGGAGCTTACAATTCAGTAGGAGGACTAGGCATACACAGTATTGTAGTCATCAAGAATGTGGGCTCTCAGGTCTTTTTGAAAGTTAGAATTGCACAGAAGTTAGACTTTAATTTACACCGTGTCATTCTGGTGGTATAGCAAGGACCATGAGCACAAAGGCTTAAAATGTATGGTGACACATCTGGCATCATATCAAACGGAATCCCTGTTTCACCTCGTGGACCTCTCTGAGCTTCAGATCTTCATCTGTAAAATGTAATAGTAAACGGTAATAACCGCAGAGGATATTGTAAGGATTGAAAGTGATGACATATTTAAAGTGCCTGGCACATAGAAATTCGGTACATGTTAGCTGCGATTATTATGATTCTTCTTATTCTTATGATTGTTATCATTACACGGTGTCGTGCCCCAGGAGAGCACCAGCAAAGTTCTGCGGTACAGAGGAGGAACAGATGACTTCCATATGCAGTGATTAGAAACTTAGCAAAGGGGGATCACTTTGATCCAGGCCTTACATGGGTTGGATTTTTGATAGTCAGATCCGGGGTATAAGGGAAGGGGGCATTCCAGGCAGAGGGAAATAGCATGGATAAGGGTGAGGAGCGGGGAAGGTACAGGCCCGGTGATCCTCATTTGGCATCTAAGTTTGCTGGTGGGTAGAGCACCTGAAGGATCAGGGTGAGCTGCCAGGTCAGCCCATTTGCAGAGGTCCCAGTAACTGGCACGAACCTATCAAATATCGACCTTAGTAGTTCCATTTCATGTAAATTTCTAGTACTTCCATGGATTAAAAGGTTATTATGGAAAATTTCTAACATAAACAAAAGGAGAATCATATAGTGAAACCCCATGTACCTATTATTCAACTTCAACAATGATCAATTCTTAATCTTGCTTCATCTATCCCTTTACCCTCTCGTCACCCACCCCACCCCTCCTTTATTCTGCTGGAGTGTTGCTAAGCAAATGTATTTGTTCGTCGAAACTTTAGCACCCCACCTCTCTGGCTAGAAAGAATCCATCGACATTGATTAGATTGGGAACTGGCGCTTTGGGAATATGTGTATATAAAACAAGTGGCTCTTAGTTATGCAGTGTGCTCTTCTCTCCCCACTCAGCACAGCCTTGTGAGGCTCAGATGATCCGACCCAGTTTAAAAACCCTTAAGGTAAAAAACACGTCGAAGTGCCTGTCATGACTTGAGTCTTCTTTACTCTCAGGTCCTGGTTCTAAATGTATTTATTTAAAAATAAGATCAGATCTCTTTGCAGTCTAGCCCTGCTCATCAGTACATACTAGCTTATCACAATCACGGGGGGAGCGGTAGAATTCTGGATTGCTGTCATTTATTAGCTAGGACTTTCCTACTAGATCATGGAGACTTAATGAGAAACCCCCCAAAGGTGATAGAAACTGCCACGTTTCGCTTGAAAATCGATAGGCTTTTCAAAATAGGTATAATTAATTAAAGACCCTCCCCTTACCGAAAGCCAGATTCATGCCCCTCAACTTGAATTTACACCATTTCTTTGATGTTACAGCTGAACAGCATAGGCACTGAGAATTAAAATTCTTGGTGACACAGTTGGACTCCCATCACATCAAATAAAATATCATATTACATATGTGATGTAATATGCTGCGTACTGGTTTCCTGACAGAGTAATTGTAAAAGCCCCAAAGTGTAAAATGACCCAGAAAACCCCAGAGACCGATTGCTGTCTAAGGAGAGTGGGCCTAGCCCACTATTGTTTCTACCCACCCTCCAGATTCTTTTAGTCTGGGGCTCCTGCAGTTTTTAGAACTATGTTTTAGAAAAATAGAAATTTTCAGAAGGACAAGGACCAATACGAGATTAAGCAAGGGCACTTCTGATAAAGGTGGCAAAGGTACGCTCTCCAGGAATATTGCCTAGACCTTCCCTTTATCCTTATGGAAGAACTGGATTCTGCTTGCGCTGTCCTGTCTCACCTGCACATTCCTTGTTTCCATCTGTGCTGTTGTTTTGCCTTGCTCCTCACTGGGTCTGCTGCTTCTCCCTCTTTTTTGTCAGCTTCTTGGCTCTCACTGTTGCTGTGGTCTTATGGTTCAGAGCCTTCTTGTCCTGTACAAAGACCCTCTGTAGACCACCTCCCTTCACCTCCCACTCATGCAAACCCTATTTTAACTCTGTTATTTTAGTTTCCTTTTTTGTGGGAAAAACTATTTGGTGGAGGGCTAGAGTTCCCCAGCTTCTTTCCTGGTATAAGGACTTTTTCGGGGCTTAGATACACTTGATTTGTTCAGAGATCATTGGGACTGGCAAGAACCCTTTTCCAAGGCGTGGAGATCTTTGCCTTTCTAGTTTCATGATCATTGCTACCTTCTCACACAGTACGTTGCAGTGGTTCTTAAAGCCAGAGACAAGTATCAATGACCATGTGTTCTCTAAGAGACACTGGTGTGGTGGTTTAGAGTGGGCGCCCCACTTCCTGCTCTGCAGACCTGTCAGCTGTGCAACCTGGGAACATTTTTTAACTGCCCTGAGCCTCAGTGTCTTTATCAACAAAATGAGGATAAATACAGTACCTGCCTCCTAGGGTCATTTTGAGGAGTAAATGAGATGATGTATGTGAAGCACTTAGTATGCCTGGCACACAGTGAAAGTTTAATAAGCAGTAGCTTATTACTAATAAAATGGAGCAGAAGGTGCCATTAGTTTAAATAAAATCTTAAGACAGGTGCTGGGAGTACTTGCCTTTATTCCCTAACTAGAATCTCTGTCCAATTGCTTTGGATAGAAGCCCATATGTAATAATTTAATTTAGAACAAAGAACTTTAGAAAAGCCCTTGAACATCCATCTAGTGGCCTATTTATGCTGAGAGCACCAGAGATGCCTGTTAGCTGGATAGCAGATGTTGCCGATTTGAGAGGTCTGCAATGTTGGAGTACTTTTCTGAATAATGTAAAACTTCCAAAAAATAGTATGGTATTGTAGTGAAGAGCTTGGGCTCTTGAGCCAGGCTGTTTGGTTCCAATTCAGGAATTTCCACTACTCTACCAGTTACTGTGCAACCTTGGGCAAGTCATTGAATCTCTCTGAATCTGTGTCCTTGTCTGTAAAATGAGGACAATAGTAGCTATCTAGTGGAATTGGTGAGAGATAGAAATAAATGAATACCCATAAGGTTCTTAGAACAGTATTTGGCAAGAGTTTGCATTTAATCAGTGTTGCGATTATGATCATGATTGTTTCTTCCAAGGTTGCTTACTTTCAAGCATATCATAGGTTGCCACTTGGCCAAATTTTCTAGCAACAGATTATCTGAAAGTCTAGAGTATATACATTTGTACACAAACACTGCAACATTTCCTTGTGAACAGTGAGGGGGACAAGATACATTACGCAGATAATTCTTAGAGCTAAGTATTTTTTAAAAATGTAACTCTCACAAAAGCCTTTTTATATGGTCCAAGACTTCTTCATCTTGCCTTACCATTCAGTAGTAAAATTGTTAATCTTAGAAATAAACAACTAAAAATATAAATGAGAAGCAAAGGAAAAAATGTAATATACACATGGAAATATCTCCAGTAGCAAATGGATGTGGACTCCTGTCAGGGGAAGGAGATGGGAGATCATCTTTGTGGGGTGCCCCAAGGTGCTAGCACTGTCCATGGTCTTTATAGACCTTTTTAGACCCTTTAATCTCCATAACTTTAATCTCCATGACTAATCTCCATAAGTAGATATTGTTATTTCCACTTTAAAGATGGTGAAATTAAAATTCAATGATGTCACATTCCTTGAACTGGGGGAGGAGAGGGGATCCAGTGAGCAGTCACAGAGCTGAGGTTTGACCCACATCTCTTCGGCCTGTGCTCAGGCCAAGACATACAGCCACCTTCTCAGGGCGGGGACCAGGCCTGATACATCCTTTTATCCCAGGGCTAGAGAAGGGGTTCAATCTATGTTTGTGAGATGAAGGAATTAAGATATTAATTCAGAATCACTCTCTCTAACTTCTCTATGGTAACAATTCTTTGGTAGAATACTGAAGCCAGAAAGAACATCAGTGGGAATATTAGGAAGGAGAATTTATTCAGAAAGGTGTAATTCCAAGTACGTAATAAATTTTGGGTAAAGGAACCAACGTGTATGTTATTTACTTTGGTAGACTATAGAAAATGTATTTTTCAATGTGATATTAGCATTTGAGTGTATTTTTTAAAAAATCTGACAGCAATAGATTATGATAAGTGCTAATTCTTCTTTTGAAGATTTTGATTCTTTTTATGATCGGTAAGACCATTTTAATAAGCTTGGGATCCTTTGGTTTGGTACAATTTTATTCCTCAAAGTGAACTGATCCACTACTTTGAGAATTCTGGCCATCAAGTAGCATACTGAGTCAGGTGTCGTCACATTCTCTCTCATTGTTTTAATTGCTAGAAATGAACAATTACCTAAAGTACCAAAGAGAATTTGCCTCTGATGGCTTCATGGAAACTCTAGGCCATATACCAAGCAAAATCAGAAATTCAGATAGGATATCAATTATCAGTATAAAATTGCACAAGTAACCAGCCAAAACTGATATTAATCATATTCAGTCATGTGCTTGGTTTACGGCTAGAAGAACAAGCTAACAGAAGTCTCTTGGGAAGGGGCATAAAAAATATTTGGAGTTGAGATGAATGATATTTGTGAGTAATAAAGGAGGCAAGAAATTGGAGCTAGGGATGTGAGGGTGTTGAGGGAATGGCGAGAGGGAATTTTAAAAGGGAAAAAGGAAGATAGAAGCCCATGATTAAGCTGCAAATGAGCAGGTTCAGGAAAACAAGTCTTTAAAATAATTATATTCTCATTGCATTTGGCTTGAAGTGTCTTTCATAATGGTGTTTTTTGTACATTTCCTCCTCCTCCGGTCTGAAGCGTCAGGCTTTCCTGGAGGGCTGTCTTCCTAGCTCCCGCACCCTATGCAAGGCCACATACAATCAGGTGGTGAGACATCCTCTTTTCATTCCAGATGAGGCTTCCTTTGGCTGAGAGCTGCGTGCAGTAACATATTCTCCTAGTTGTAGTTTAGGTTTTTACCTGGACTAGAATGCAGTGGTTAGTTCTGGATTAGGCATCAGCCACTTGACAGGCTGATTGGAGAGCTGGCCTGTGGTTGTCTTGGCCGAGCATTTACTGCTGGGTGCTCTTCCTTCAGTGGAGCTGATAGATACCTTTGTTCATTCTTTCAAAGTGAATGTTTAAACCAGTTAGGACGTAGCCCAGATAAATCAGCTTTAAAATAATAAGCAGTATTTTACCTTAATTATTCAGAAAATACTTAATGTTCTACTTTGGATTGCGTATCAGTATTTCTCTTGAAAATTCATGAAGGTACATTGGTAGAGGAGTAATGATTTCTTTCTCTCTTAATAGAACAAACTATAGATTTCATTAGGATAAAGTGTGTTTTTTTTATAAATTAGGAAGCCCTTATCCATCATCATCACCATTACCATCATCCCTTAGAGGCGTTCCCAACCTACAGAAAAGGCAACTACACATAGGTACATTTCCTACACTTCACATTTTATAATCTACATTCAGGATGTCAATCTGTGTAGGTAAAGTCACACCCTAAGCTTAACTCTGTGAAATACAGTGCTGTTTTAATAGTGTTCAGATCTCAATATAGTTTGGTTTCCTTTGAATGGAAAAGTTGATTCTGATTCTGATATTGCAGCAGGATCTGTTTTACACTTTTTTGTGTGACCAGAGAAAACCTATATAGGGGAAAACCGATAAACATTTTTAAACGTCAAAGCCTGAGATAGGAAGGGAGGCAATTATTTAAATATTGAGCGTGTGTTAGGATAAGCTCTTCACATGAAAAATATCCACATTATTAAATATGTAAAATACTTTGGGGGTCTTCATTACATAGCCATTTCAATCAGTGGTGCTTTTAACTTCTGCATTGTCTAATAAATGTGTAAAGACACTCTCAGGGAAGTAAATACCATTTTTGGCTTAGAGAAATATTTATGTATTTACCAGATAGCTTGAATTTTGAAAATATGAACTATCATTGCACATATACACATATAAAATACAATATATGAAGGCAAACTTATCTATCCTATTTAGAAATGGGGATATATATATAAAGGAAAATGAAGATAAACTAGGGCATTACAAAAGTGCTTATCGGCCTATGGCAGTTAATACATCTCAATCATTGATGCAGTATTTTTTCTATAACGATTTGATATTTACATATGAATACATAAAAACATGGAAAATAAAGTTGTAATGAAATTTTTATTTTCAGTTTTCCTTAGCATTTGATTTTTAAACAATGCTCTGTCGTCAAATCAGCCAAGTTGAAAACTTAGCTGCATCAATGGAGATAGTCGGTTTTGATCATTTAAAGATTTAAAACCTTTTTTAAAATCTAGATATTTAGTGTCAAGGACACATCTCAAAATGTTTATATAAGCACAGTTAGTTTATTAATGTGAGTAGGTGGTTATGGGGTATATGTGTGGTGGAAATTTTGAAGACATTTGCCTTTTAATCTCTCAGTGCTGTGCAGTGCAAACAAAGTGTAAAGTATGAATCCTTAAGGAGTGTATAAACTAACTGTGCTTATGTAAACAATGAACTTCCAGTGTATAGTAAAGTACCAGATGGGGTGGTGTGGTGATTAGAGAATAAAAATACATGCCAAAGCAGCATGTGTGCCATAAGGATGTAAAGGGTCATTTAATGGGGAAGTGGGAGTGGGCTGGAGTCATCAGGACTAGATCCTCAGAGGAGGTGGGGCCCGGGCTGGTCCTTAGAGGGTGGAATGGAAGGTATCCCAGAGAAAGAGAAGACTATGGGTAGAATGACAGTGAGGCCGGTGAGCAGTAAGCACATAGGGGGGTCAGTTGAGAGACTGCCTGGACTGGCATCACTTTGGGAATGGAGAGAATAGTCTTAATTCAGTAAGTTGTGGTCAAATAATAAAAATGGTGAGAGCCACGCAGCTAATTTTACATTTGGTGTTTTGGGCTATAGGGATCTGTATTAGGTACCTGAGCCCAAGAGGCACTATATGAAAGCAGGTTGGAGAATGGGGCAGGGAGCCTTCTAGAAGGCAGTTAAAAATAGTCCAAGCAGCACTGTGGTGAGGACAAAGTCTTCTCACAGCTGGAAAGGGCGAGAAAGAGGCTGCAGAATGATTGTCCAAAAATATTAGGTCTTGGTCTCAATATCTTTTTGAATGCACCACGTTAATATAAATAACTGGCAAAGATTTCATCTCCAGCCAATTTGGCTTGCAAATTTAGATTTTGGGATAACGCCTTAATTGAGTAGCTGGTCATGTGCAATGGAAAAAAAAAGATCCAAGTAGAAGCAAGCAATGAAAGCTGAAAACCTTTATGATCCAGAATGCTTCAGGAATCGGTGTGATTTACACTGTAAAAATGTTAACTAGGGGAAAAAATGCCTCCTTAAATTTGGTTAAAGAGGGATGGAATCTCCCTTAACAAGACTGTAATAACTCATTCCCTCACAACATAGCCCAGAAGAGGCAGTGTGGATAGGTGTCCTGAAATCACACGGGTTGGTCCACTTCCTGGCTGTGTGGTTGCTAGCTTTGTGGCCTTGGGAAGGTCAGTTTTATGCATCTGTAACACAGAAGTAATAGCAGTATACACTATTTAGATTTCCTTTAATAGCTAAAGTTGATGATACATATAAAGTGTTTGGCATGTAATAAACTCAATAAAAGGTAACTAATAAGGGAGACAAAATACATCTTTTGTACTCAGCTTTTAAGAGAAAGAAGGAAATGCCAATAAATAAAACTCACATGAGTATTCAGAATCTTTGCTTTTTAAAAACGAAGAGAAAAATCTTATGATACATAGCTCTTGATCGTATGGACTTAGCTTATTCTTTACCTTACATGTGTACAACACTCTAGAGAAGAAGAATTGGTATTTATCCAGTAACGATTTTCAAGACCTTTAACAGAGAAAAAATATTTTATTGAATAGATTGTGTTTACTAAGACAGAAAGTTTATATCAATATAAAATGATTTGGGGGAAAATGTCTTACACAAAAGGGTTTTCTAGTTAATCCCCCAAATTAAATTTCTTGTAATCCTACATGCCCTAATTATTCTAACCTGACCATTTAAAATTCCACTTTTTCTTTGGAAAGTAAACACCATCACCCACTTCTTTGGCCATCTTCTTTGTTCACATGCTGATAAATTTCAGAATATATCAATTATATAATGTAGTAATTATTTATTGATTTGATCAGTTTTCCTTGGGCCTGTCTGGAATACATTTGGGACTTGTTACAGTTGTAAAATGAAAAAACAAAGAAACAAAAATCTAAAATATTGTGAGCAAGATGTCATTTAGTTAACATATAAGCTAGAGAGTCTTTCCTGGTTAGAATTCCTCTTTGAAAGAGTCAGGTTGCCCCTACACAGATTATCAAGGTCATGTTCAAGATTAAAATGAGCTATGGGACACTAAATTGCCTATTACAGCAGAAAAACATGCAAACAGAAAATCAGACCTAATGTTTTTATGCACACTCTGATTTTTTTTTTTTCTGAGCTAATATACCTATTTAGTCTAATTTAGTTTAAGCTTTAGTTATGCTTTTTAAATTACAACGTATGTGGAGACTGGAATTCTTTTCTTCTATCAGGAGTTAGGGTACACATAAAACACTTTTCTTCTTCCTGTGGGGAAGAGCAAGAGTTACATACCTTCTCACTCTCTCTGTGTCTGGTTAGTCTGCAGTAGGGATGCATTTCATGGGGCCCATGGTGGCAACGGTGCCCTCTCCCCCGGAACCAGCGGCCCCACAGTTTGTGCATCTAGTGGACTGGCTATCATGTCATCAAAGTGTTAGTCCCAGCAAACAATGAAAGTACAATTGTTTCTTTTTAGATTGTGAAACTAACCATACAAAGTTTTTTTAGATTTGGAAGTACAAGTTTAAAAAAAAAATATGGTCGAATCTACTGTTTTAAAAAATAACCATAATACATTTTAAGTGTTTGATTGCAAGACAGAAATGACAGGGCTATTAAGGATGGGAAAGTTAGAGCAGAAACCTGGGAATAGGTAAAGGTTCTAGAATCATTTCTCCTTTACTCTCAGCTGTCACCATCTCTGGCCTTATTCGGGCCAATCATTAACGTTTCTTAACTGTTTCTATAGATTAAATAGAGAACTTTGTGTGCCACACACTATCATGCTTTCCTGAAAGCCCATCGATTCCTTCCATCATTCAGTTAGAAAGCTTTTATTGAGTGCCTACTGTGTGCAGGGCACAAGATCATCTTGGGTGGGTGCAAAATAGACTACATCTTTACATATATTCCACCCCCGGTTTTTATAAGATCTTTGTACATTTACATACACCACACACATACACGCACATAGATATAGACGTAGAGGGATACCTGTAGATCGCCTTAATAAAGGTTTTGAATAGCAGCTCAAGAAAATACTTACTGTATGAATGAATGAACAAACCATACTGGTGTGGCTCCTGTGGCACTTTTCCACAGCTAGCTCAGACTCCAAGGCCTCTCCAGTGTCTAGGGGAGCATCAGAAATGTCTGGAATGCGGCAGCGTTGGCTGAGTTGAGTTTCTCTCTGACGCATTTCTGAGCTGTCCGGTTTCTCGGCAGGATGAATAGTGGCAGAAGATATAGAAGCCACCTATGGGCTCTGAGAACTATTGTGGCTCTCTCCCTAAACTATGGTATATCTCGTCCTCTTCCCGACCCCAATAGCCCAAGCTGATTTCCCAAATGAGGGAGTAGGGCTGGAAAAAAATTTCTCCACATTGCATTCAACTCTCCATGTTCATGTTTATGTTTGAAGTTGGCTACTGGAAAAGGTATCGAATCTAGTCTGAAGGCATCAGATTTTCAATGTATTTTTTCTATCCTTTTTGAACTTTTAGATTTAGATTTTAAATGAAAGAATTACTTTGGAAAAACTACTACATTCATAGGTTTTAAGTGAGACACCCCTCTGGCTGGTCCAGGATGGCAAATAGAGCTTCTAGAACACCCCTCTTCCCCGCCCCACCCCGACTCACTCAGGTGATTTTCACACACAGAAAGTCATTGGGTCCAAGATGTGGTTTTCTCTGGAACCCTCATTCCGCTGAATTGGCCCTATAGAATTATCATACTTCTTTTTGAAATAGAATTATGCAAAGTCTTGAATTTTATTACAGAATTTAATATCAATAATTACTTACAATTTAATGAATTTCACTACTTACTTAATTGCTTTTGAGTAGTCCCACTTAACTTATTAAAGAGAAGAAGGACATATTCATTTAATGAGCAGCAGAAGAGTCTTGCCCTCACATCTGCCTACATTCTCTTTTCAATTAATCAATTATAGCCTGATGGTGTGTAATTACACATTAGAAAGTTATTGGATAGCTCAGCATGCCTGTCCCGGGAGGCTCATGAATATACTAATATAACACACCTATAAATGACCTGCCCTCACATCTGCAAATTACACTCATTTCTCTCACTCTTTCTCGCTCTTTGCTAAATTAAGATGAGAGCAGTTCCCATTAACTTTTTGAGTCACATTGAGTCAATGTGATATGGACAGAGAAAGTGAAAAAGAAAGAGTAAATGAAAAGTAAAAATGGAAGAAAAAGACTTCATCTGCCAGTATTATCTGTCTTTTAAAATTAGCTTCCTGCGACCCAGAACTATTGCAGTATTTCAGAGGTGCAGTGGTCATCCAGCTGAACCAAATACTTGAGAAAAACAGGCCAGTGTTATTTGAACCCAAATAGTGACTTGCTTTTCAGCTTCCTCCAATCTCCTGATGAGAGAGATACAGGAAAACAAGGAAAAGGTTTGGAAATCACATATAGGCAAATTTGCTTGGCTTGTTTCAAATCAAACCGAAGTCTGGAACTGATCCCCATGCAGGAGTGCTAAGCCTCTGCATAGCAACTAAGCCACGTAAAAAAAAAGAGAGAGAGAAAGAACCCACTAAAAATGCAACACAAAGAGCAAATTTTACTACATTAATGGCCTAAAGGCTCTGGTTATGTGAAGGGGTCTATTCCAGTATGTCCTTCTGATTTATGCTAAATCAGTAAAACTCAACAAAAACCTCTGAATCCAAATTATATAGTCAGAGACATTCTAAATGCCTAAACCAACCAAGCGATTTTAAGCAGAATGCCCCGTTAAAATAAGCTTTGATGTCTGCACAACTCTAACTCAAGAAGCAATCTGTTGACATTTTCAGCAAATGCTATCTTAGTCTGAGACAGAGGCAGCAATGGCTTCTTCAGAGTATTCTTCAGAGTAAAGTGATTTTTCTCCCCTTTCCTTCTGCTCTCCACTCCCACAACAACAACAACAACGACAACAACGACAACAACAACAACAAACACCACCCAAACCCTGCTTCTATTATCCGCTCACTGAGGTACTAACAAAGTCAAATCTGCGTGATTAATGGCTGTCCATCAGAACAGAAAGAAGGATACATTGATACTCAGCTGGCAGATGCTCATGAACATGCAAATGAATGTGGCCGAGCCTTCTCGGTAGGAAGGATTTGCTTTGTTGATGTTTTTAACTCTGCAGCCAATTTTGGGCATTTTGTGTGCTGTTTTCCCTGCTTACAGCCACTGGCCATGCATACCCCATCATTGCTTGGGTGAAGCCTGACTATCCGTGTGTCTCCTGGGGAAGCCCAAGACCTTGCCGGCCCTGAACAGAGGATGTGTGTCAGTGGCAGAGGCATCTCGTGTACTTTCAGGGTGTGTCCTTTCCTGGCCCTCCTGGCCTGTCGGGACAAATGTCTGTGTCCAAGGGGCTGTCTTCCTGTGTGGGCTTCATTTGTGGCATCTCATGGGCCTCCATGGGGTTGAATTGTAAATAGTGGTCACCACATAAAACATGCCATCTGTACCCCTGTGGGTAGTGGATGGAACACAAAGAAGATCTATTCCAGGAATATGAACTGATGTTTACAGACATGCCAGGGCTGGCTTTTAAAATACAGTGGAAAACTGTCTCAAAAGCAGTTTAAGTGCCACGTAATAGAAGCCTGAGAAAGCACTATAGGATCATGAAGAAAACCTCTACACCCATAGCGACGTACCAAGCCAGGGTGTCTACACCAGCCCCTTTGGCCCAGAAATGTGAAGTACCGTGAGGTCTTGTCAGGAGTCCCTAGGGAAGCAGGGCCAGAGGGCAGAGGATGCCTGTAACTCTTAAGGTTTAGAACCCTTAATCCCCGGCCTCTGTAATAATTTCTTTAAAACCAGAGGATAAGGAGATAAGTTTGGATTGAGCAAATTGGATTGCCATCAGAAAGTTTCCTTATTCGCCGGGCTGGTTTTAGGGGTGTATGTGGGGGCATCTTTTTCATCAGGACATTATACCCACAGGCAGACAGGGGCACCTTGGCTATTGGAGTGATGGTCGCATGTCCAGAATTTGCATGGCCTTCCTAATATCACATTTCTTTTCTGTTTTCATAGATCGGTGCTCCGCAAATAGGTTCAGGTCCCCGGCATTTGGAAAAGTGTCACTCTTGAAAACACCTTGAATTGCTGACCTACTTAATCTCCGTTGTGTGAACTGGGAGTGATTTTTGCCATCTATAATACACATATGAAATATAAAGTCATAAACAGATTCACAATATATATATCAAGCTGTCTAACTAAGCGCGATTGACTTTCTGGTTTTCCATTAGTATTTCTTTGCCACTTGCTTGTCGATTTTGTCCTCTTTGAATGCTTGTTAGCAGATACAGCTGCCTTGGTCTGTGAGATAAGTCTTTTTCTACTGAATCTGGGTAATTCTTGTTTATGCATGCTGCAGTTATTTTCTTGTGATGTGAGTTTATTTCCCTGCTCATCCCATTCTGGAGACTTGGCCACTCCCCTTATGAAGAAACTGGGGTCACCCGAAGGGAATGGTGGTGTCTCGTATTTCTAAACTCAACCCCAAACTTCCACCCTCACCCCCGTTGCCACCTGTCTCCCCTCCCCACCTCCTTCCCTTCAAAAACCAAGAAAGTTGAGGGCAGGGGAGGCAGGTTCAGGCTTTTGAGACAGTATGCCTGTGAAGACACCCCCTAGTGAGGTGTGGTGTAACAACGCCCCCAAGCTGGCCCCGAAGTTGGGTTCTTGTGTCTGGACCCAAGCCTACAAATTGTGCCAGCGCTTTGGGACCTGTGAGTTTGATATTTTAGATTCTTGAGCCAGATTCTGGTGCATGTGTGTGGGTGCATGCAGCAACTTTTACTGAAGGTTCAAGTTAGTGAAGACTTTTATATCATGGTACTGTGAAGAGCTTAAATATGACATTCCCGCTCATAGAAGTTCTTTGGTCACCTTCCCCCAGGAATTTCCCCTGGCCACATTTCTCTGAAGGTTTCAGTCATCTGTCAGCCTACTCAGAGCCATCGTCCCCTCTTCCCACTTCCTTCTCTCGCCTCTCTGCCTGCCTATCCCTACGTGCAAATTTGCCTCAATTTCTTTATGCTGAACAGACCAGCTACCAGTCAAGCAGCCTTTGTGCTTCCTGGATTCTCCAGATACATTTCGTTTTGTTCTCATATATTACATGCTGTAATTTCTTTTTAAAGTCACAGAGGGAATAAAGCAAGTCAAAGGACTAATGGTTGTGCCAGAATGTTAAAGACCAGGCAGTTGCCATCCACAGACCCACGTGAAGGCGGGGGGCTGAAATTGGGGGAACTGAGAGGCAGTCACTGCCTCTTGCTCTGTTAGCTGCCCTTTTCCTACCAGAGATTATCCTGCCATGGCTAAATCTTGAAGGCTTCTAATTAAAGCCGAGGAAAATACATAGGAGAAGAAACATAAATTTGCAAAATCAGTGCATTAAGATTTCTCTCCAGTGGTCTGGGAGAAAACAAAAGCGGTTTGATTGCAGTAGCAGCTCCAGCTGGTCCAGCTTACAGACAGTGTGTCCTCAGGAGCTGAGTTTGAGAACCACTGCCCCCAATCTCTGAGGACGTCCCAGGAAATTCAAACCTTCAGCCCCCTGGTGTGGCTCCCAGACTGTCTCTGGCTTCAGCAGGCAAACTCAAACCTTTCCTCAGACCATACCTCTGCTTTGGGGGTTCAGAAAATGAGGTCCCGTTGATCCTCCAACCCCAATGTGCCTATAGCCCCTCACTACTCAAAATGTGGTCCACACATCAGCAGTGTGGACCCCACTCAGCGGCCCCAAATCAGAACCTGCATTTTACTAAGATCTCCAGGGGATTCACGTGCAGACTGAAGTTTGAGAAGCTCTGACAAGGTATGATGACAATTTTTATCCTGTAAATTTGGGTCTGCTTCAGTAGGTTGGTTCCTTATCATTATAGGACACAAACCCACAACACATTCACACTTCACATCCCTTCCCCATCCGTGGAATCTCTCTCACAGCCATTGAGAAACGTGCGTGCAACAGATAGAATTCTTACCTGCAGCTGAGAGAGTGTCTTGCCGGGAGTCTCTGTAAGGAGCAGTTGGGGGTGGGTGAAGGTGGGTGTACAGCAGTGATGGGAGAAGCAGCCCTGAGAGAACTCAGCTCCCCTGGGAAGTTCAGCCCACAACTGCCTCTGCGTGTTTGATGTCTGAGTCTTAGGACTTCGATTTAGGAAGAAAAGTTGAGGCAGCTAATGGGAAACTAAATCCCACACTACCTCTGGTGCCAGGAATTTGGCTTTATTGTGTAATCCCTGGAATGCCAGTGAGGGCTCCTGCCTTGCAGCTCACCTTAGGGGAGGTGACCCTTGCTTTCTACCTGTAGGACCAAGAGAGGTCCCACTCTAGCTCCCTCTGCTCAGGCAGATGACCGTGCACTGTGGGAAGCGTAGCCAGGGCAATTCCTGTCCTGCCCCATGACTTCAAAGTAGCTGTAGTACTGCTCTGCTCTTTTTTTTTTTTTTTAATGCAATTGGTGACAATTTATTGCACAATAGGAAGTAGACAGTTAACTTATAGAATCATGTCTATGGCCACCTGGAATTTCTGGGACAGGTCCAATGTAAAATAGTCTGGCCTGTTATCATTAAGCTCCCAAGAAACACCGATACACATCTAGCTAGACCTCATGTTCTTCCGTTGATGTCAGATACTGGCATTGTTGCAAAAAAAAATAAAAATAAAAAAGTTAATGAATATAATTTTTTTCCATTTTAGAGTTTCTCTCTTAATTTTTCTTAAGCATTTAATATCTGGCACCTATTGTAGCAAGCATACGCCAGCACTTGACAAACTGAATAAACAACAGAAAAAAATATTTTGAACAACTTAGAAAAAGCTGATCTTATGTAGTTCAACAGCCTTTAGTGTGCTTGTGGGTAGTATGTGGCTTGAGGTTGAGTTTTCTTGATGATGTACATACACTATAGTCAATATAATCATATCTTCTGGATGTAACATTGTCTTTAGTTCAAATGATGGTATTAATCATTAATTAGTATTTCATGGGGTTCTATAGAGAGCTTTGCCTCCGATCAGGTATAAGAGACACTGTCAATCCAGTGTCCTAATGGCTACGGAGCTTTGAATCTCTTTACAGGTCATCTGTAAAGGGAGGTGGATTGGTTTGTAGCCATGAATATGTTGTGATCTTAGGGGTTACACAAATGGAAGGGATAGGCCACCTACTCACCTGAAATTCCACGATTAGAGGTTATATTCATTGGGTTTTAATGCTATCTAAGGTAAGAGCCTTATAAGGATTGACATTTTGGGTTTCATTTGCCTAGGATAGGGCCTTGAAAGAAGGATGGATAATGAAAGGGCAGACAGAGGAAGGAGAGGTGGGACAAATCTTCCATCTTATGCATCAGAGTTCTCTTCAGAATTGGGCTTGTCTCTTCCTTGACCACTGAGGGGAACAAAAGGCTATCACATATTTGGTTGTAATTTTTATGTTGTTTCCCTGCACCTAAATGGTGATCTGTGGACTGGGACATAATGAACGAGGACGTTGTATAGACCTTTATGGAAGCAGAAGGTCCCAGCCTGGGAAAGATAATCTTTCTTTTTGAGGTTATGTCTCGCCTTGTTGTGTGGTATTAAAATGTCCCTTTTCTTTTCTTTAAAAATGAAATGCCAGTGATGATAAATAGTAATTTCAAACATGTCTTTAGGCAAAAATAGTTCAAAGGACTGACATAGGGTGGCAAGCTTAACAGCTGTTTTAAGCTTTTAATGACTATGGAATCCAAAGCTCAGAAAATACTGTCTAGTGCCTTGTGATCTCACAATGACATGGTCATCTCTTTTAAAATGAAAGCTTGGATTATGTTTTCAAGGGTTCTCCGTCACATGCTGTATTCAAGGTCTTAAGGAAGTGAGTTAAGAAAGAGAAAGGAGCTGAGGGTCTAGGACAGCCATGACAAGAACTCAAGGGACATTGGAAATCATAGTCACCTGTGCTTTGAGCAAGGGAAAAAGTGGCCAAGATGGGTCCCAAGGAGGAAAAGGCCACACGCATCTTTTAGATTTGGCATCAGGTGGGTCTGGTAGGTTTGACATCAGAAACCTCTTTAGGCTAACACAGAATCAAGGGGGCATCCATCTTTTTTTGATCTGCATTTCATCCCCCTCCTTAAAGAAAAACTGAGGGAGTATCATCAAACATGTTCCTCCCCACCCAAACCTGCTGCTTTTAGTGTTTCAAAAAAAGTGAAGCCAGACTATGTCACTTAGACCTGTGATCTCAGCAGGTCTGAGATTATTATACCCCATCAGTGAAAAACATTAGGCATTGTAATATTGTCTTGGATTATTTCAGTGGATCATCTTTGCACCCTCTAGGGTACCCCCATCCCATGTCGAAGATCACTACCACTACTCTACAGATGTGCACATAGACTGTTGAAGGTAAGCCAGGTTTCGTAGTATAGCTTTGTACAAGGAAGAGCCCCAAGATTATGTACTGTGAGGCTATACAACTGTTCCTGAGCAGCATCCCAAAGTACTTGGTGTCTACGGATGTAGAGAGAAATTACAGGATAATTGTGGTGCACAATGCAGAGATTCTGTGTCAGAGGTCCCCTTGTAGTGCGAAGTTTTGGTATTTAACACATATTAGGTGATCCTTTCCCCAGGACTCTCTCTGCTTGATCCTGAGGCATTTTTAGGCTGCAGTAGAATATGTGGTGTTGGCAGCGCTTGTGAGCTGGGTGAGCTCGTCTCGTTGCTCCATTAGGCATTTAGCAATCCCAGGTAGAAGGAGGACAGAGGTTCTGGTGGGGAAGGCTTGTCATCACATTTCTGGGGAGGATGTACTATAACTGGGAGGGAAGCACTAGTACTGGGACTAGAAAGTGGGGTCAATGATCTTAAATGTACTTGCCCCGGTGTTTTCCAGGTCTTGATCATCTGGTGCTCGTTTGATTCATTCCTCCTTGACTGAGGGCCTCCAGCCCTATGAGGATCCCCCACCAAAACACAAACCTCCCAATCCATAAGCCAGATAGGGGGCCACAAAGGGCTCACTTCACAGAAATTCATTTATAGACACCTCTTCTTAGGCACATCTCCACTCACAACTGGAGGCCACCTTTCTGCCACATAGGTCGTAAGCTCTGAGGAAAACTCTGAGAAGGCCCTCAACACACCAGTAAACCCTATCAAGCACCTGCTACGTGTCGGGCACTTAGAGCTGGGAACAGAAAGGGGAATGAGATAGATTCTTCCTTCCTTCAGTGCTCATTTGGTCTGGAGCTTTCTGGGCTCTCCCTGAGTAAGACAGCTGGCTCGGGACTACAGAGCTGGCCCCTCTTCCTTTCTGGAGAAGAAAGAGCCATAACACCTCTTTGGATTATCTCCTATAAAGTATTTCACAGCCAGAATCCTCGTTAGCTCCTGAAGAGGAGGGCACATCAGAGACGACTGGCCAGGTCGCAAGCAGGGAGTAAGGAAGAATGTCTGGGAATGAAGGACAGAGCACGTCTGAGCAACCAAGGGTCCATGAGCCAACTCATGGCCTTTCCTCAGGATGCCCTGGCAGGTGCCATGTGGCTGCCCCACAAGCCATCGGGAGGCCCAGCTCATTGCAGACTAGCTGAATCAGAATCCCTGGGTGGCAGGGGAGGTACAGAGAAAAAGTTCCTTGAGTAAATCTAGTGTGTTTCAAAGCACTTGAAGCATCTAGAGGTGTTCAGGTCCTATTCCAAACAAGCTCTTCTGACTGGTCTGAAAACACCGAAACCAACTATGTCATTTCCATCCTCCCCGCCCTCCCCCCGCCCTCCATACCATGTGTAGTCGGTGGAAAGAACAATAAAGGCACTTGAACACTTGCCTTGAGAAGAGTTGAACATTTGTTCAAAAGGCACCATTATCGTAGTTACCTAGGTGTGAATTTAGTACCTGGAAAACAAAGCGATTCCGGCCCGCGGGAGGGAGCAGGCTCTGCTTGGGCAGTGCAGTTGTGGCTGCCAAGAGGGTCCCAAACTCAGAAGCATCACCCTCCAGTTTTGCTTCCCAACCTCTCTCTAGCCAGGCCGGTCAGGCGCCATTCTGTACTACGGAAGGTCAGATGATTCTATCCCTCGTAGCTGCCCCAGTTCCCTTGTCACTAAAGACTTCAGAGGCAGAGGCCTGTGATATAACCGAGAATCTATATGAGGCCTTTGTGGGACTGTCTGAGTCTGAGGCGTTTATTATTGCTTGGAGTGGTGTTCTCCTAGGGAAGGGAGGAAGGAGGGGTCCTTGGCCAATGCAAAGAACAGGAGCCAAAGAACAATAATCTTTGAAAAAGAAAGGGCCAGCAACAGCAACAAAAACCTTGCAGATGTGGAATTTGGAGGAATCCAGAGAAAGCAAGCCTATTTTTAGCAGGAGTAAGAGTGCACACTGTGGAGCACCACAGGCTGCTGTCACTAACATTTGGCTATAAGCAACATTTTCGTATTTAAACATGACAGCCCTGCAAATTGAAAAGAACCAACACTTTATCTGCTTGCTGAGTAAAAGCTACCACCTTCCCTGAGCCTAGCAGAAGGACCTGCTCCATGTGATGTCTAGTCCAGCCAGGCATTGGGTTCACCTGTGTTGCCATGGATATTCATGTGCCAGCCATTGATGACAGGCTACTCAATGGTGGTGACAAGATGCTGTTCTTTCCAGGGGGAAAAGCTGTGCAGTGTTACCTCAGTAGGGAAAATGTCCAGCATACTTAGCTCAATTAAGCATGCATGTGTGGAAATAAAACACTCAAATGAGCAGGAATAAAAATATATTAAATTTGAAGATGTTAAGTAATACCATCGGGAAAACCAGTGAACTTGAGTTGAACTCAGCAATGTCGAAAAAAGAGAATCCCAGAAATGTGAGCTCTTCAGCAGTTTACCAGACCCCAAATGAGACATATGCATTACACCCTGTATGCCCTGTATGAATCTCTTGCCCAGATCAATATCAGGAAGCCTGGCACTCAGTTCTTTTGAAACTTTAAACAGCAAGCACTTTTCTAAGTTCTATTAGAAAATAATTCACTGTTAAGGTGGCAAGTTTGGATTGGGTTGGAGTGGCAGGGGTGGGCAAGATTTTTGAGGACAAGGCCTGGATAACCTCTCCACTCACCCACTGCCCATTCAGTTTCTACCTTGCTGAAATTGGTGTTAATTGGCATTACTACTTGTCAATGGTGGCTCAAAAATGAGTGAGAAAGAAAACACCAGGGCAGAACCAATAGCCTCCAGTTGGCCCGCATGTAGCTGCTTTTATTATTTCCAGCTTGTGTTGACATTGCTAAAATGCATAGAAGTTTGAGCTTTTCTAGACAATCAACAAAACAAGGCAGGATGAGAACAGAGGTTGAAAGGTTTGCTTAGCCTCTCTGTGGGCTTGGAGCAGTGGTTTCAAATGGGGTCCCCATGCCAGCAGCATTAACATCACCTGGAACTTGTTAGAAATGCAGATTTTCAGGCCCCACTCAGACCTACTGAATCAGAAACTTTGGGGGTGTGTCCCAGGAATTTTGGGAGTTATTTTTAAATATTGTTATAAAATATATGTAAGATTTCCCATTTTAAGCATTGTAAGTGTATAATTCTTACAGTGTACAACTACCACTCCTATTTCCAAACCTTTTTCATCACCTCAAAGTGAAACTCTATAATCAAGAAGCAATAACTCCTCACTCCCCACTTCCCCCAGCCCCTGATAACCCCTAATCTACTTTCTGTCTGCAAGAATTTGCCTATTCTAGATAGTTCATGAGTGGAATTATATAACATGTGACCTTTTGGGAGAGTTTCTCAAAGGTCTTTCTAATAATCCCAGAAGAAAAATATCTATCTCTTTGACTTTGTTTCAAGGATGATGCCTCAAAGTATTTCACAGGGGCGGTAGAAAAACATTTATACAAACGCATAATCATTTGGTTATTGTTGGTTGCAGTTACACTCAGGTGTTTTGTCATTCTGTGACTATTTCAATATTAACTATAACGAAGTCCTGCTCTGCTGTTATCTATAGAAATCAGGGTTTTTTTTGTTTTTGTTTTTGCTTTTTGTTTTTGTTGTTGTTGTTGTTTTCCTGTGAGCATTGTAGCGGTAGTGGGAAGAGAAAGAAAAAAGAAGAAATGATTTTTCTAAAAGTTCACAGAGAGTTCGATAATGCTTGATTATTGTCTTTAGAATTTATAATCCCCAATATCTTATTCTTAACTAATTAACTCCTTCCTATTCAGAGAGGTTAAATAACTTGCTTGTGGTTGCACAGCTGGAAAATGACAAAGGCAGGATTGGAATTCAGGTCTCAGTTTAAATTACTGAATAAATCAATTCACATTGGCTGCTAATGGTTTAAAATATTACCCCTTCCAACAATGACGAGACCACACTGTGCCGTCTCCTGCAAGTTCAGTTCTAGAAATCCCTGGAGGGTGGGTTCAGAAGGGTGTTGTGTTTCATCTGGGGTGTCACATATTGAGAATGAAATGGAGGTGAGGCAGAGGTAGCTGGGACGGTGACGGTCTGGAAATCACGATGCCTTAAGGACAGTGGAAGCAACTGAGGATATTCTTCTTCGGATGAAAGCGCCAAGGGAACACATCCCCCATTGCCAGATATGTGAAGGATGGCCATGTGGAAGTGAACGCAGTCATGCCGGGTGGCTCCGAAGGGGCGTGGGGGGCTATGGGTAGGGGTTGCAGGAAGGCATATCTCTTCTCGGTACCAGAAAGAGTTTGCTAACAAGCATAGGATGGGCACCCCTGTGACATAGTGAGTTCCCTGTGAGCAAAAGCATCACAGTTGAGTCAGATGAGCAGCCAAGCATATTGAAGCAGTGAAATGACTCCCCTGGTGCCCGTTGGATTCCAAGGTGTTATGACCTTGAACTTCCAAAAGTTGCTGAATTATTATACGCTGAATGCAAAACCAGTATCAAAAAGAATTTGATATTGATCTATCATTTTCACTGTTAAAGTATGTCCTTCCTTTAAAAATATATCACTAAGCATCGCTGATGGAAATTTAGGAAATGTTTAGAGTTAATTCCTCTTTCAGGATTGTTGTCTTCTTCTGTGTACAAATTCAGTAGGAGCATCAATTTAAGTATCTCCTGACAACCATGTACTGCTCTGATCTATTGGTATTTTTCTCTTTAGGCTAATAATTTAAAAACTCAAAATGGGGCCACTCCCTGGGTAAGGATCTTAGGAGCTAACAAAGTAGGAAAGATCCAGCTGGAGTCAGAAGCACACACAGGGACTGTTTGTATTATCATTCTTTCTAGTGCATTCTGCTCACAATAGTGAGGGCTGAGGGTTTTGGTGGTTGGCATGATCATGGTCTTCAGACATCTGACGGATGTAAATACCGAGGAAGGAAGGAATTTATTTAGCTCGAGACAAGGGGTGTAATTAGGGTAGGAGTAATGGAATTGAAATCAAGCAAAGAAAGATTGAGACTGAATATTAGTGGGGTACTTCCAAGCAATAGATTTATGAAGCTTTTAGAGATTTTCTAGGGAATGCTACTCAGTATTTTCCAAGTCGCTTGAAAATCAGACAGACACAGTCCGAGATAATCCGGAGGAAACCACAGCCTCTGGGGATCAGGCAAAAGGAGAGTGCTCAGCTTTCTCTCTTTTCCTCTGATCTTTCTTGTAAACATGAAAAGCTCAGTGGGAGATCCCCTTCTGAATGACTTCTGTCCACCTATAGCACTGCCTGCTTTTCTTAAAACCAGGAAGTATTCGAAGGATGGTGTGTTCCCAAAGGAATAATCGGAATGTGAGAATCAGAGAAAAGTTCTGGAGAGAGTCTGGGGTTAGGCAGGCACCTACCTGATGTTCCGCCTCCACAGGGCGGAAAGAGGAGGCAAAATCCATCCATTCCCGTGACTGGTGGAAAAGGGTCTTGAACGGCCTGCCACAGGGAGAATTGGACAGTGCTGACTGAGGAAGAGGAAGGCCACAGCCATTACAGAACCTTCGAGAAGCCTCCAGCTTTTCTTTTCCTCTGGAGCATTTCCCCTACCTGCGAGGCATCTGCTGTCCTTTCTAAAGTCAGGTACAGACAGCTCTTCAGGGTGGTCCCCGATTCCCGGGACCAGCAGCTGGGGACTGCCAGTCATTGCTGTAGGACTTGCGGCCTTCCTGGATCGGCCGTGCTGGACACCACGCATTGCCGGGATGGTGCCAGGCTTCCTTCTGAGATTAGTTAGAGACATTTGCGTTTGGGTATTTTGCATAAGCCATTTAATAGTACGGACCGAACCGGGTAAAACAATAGACAGATACTGACATTTGGTGGAGATTTTTATGTTTAATCTCCCTGGAGTGTCAGCACTTCCCGCTTCCACTGTGGTCACAGAGGTGGGCAGCTGCCCCGGCTCCTTTTTTATTACACAGGAGGGTACCTCCTGTGTAATTTCCACTTTGAGTCCTACATCTTTTTTTATTAAGTAAAATGGTGTTTGACTCTTTAAAACAGACCTGGCTGGTCTGTGCCGCTAGCTTTGTCTAAAAAGGAAATAAAATCCTTAAATTGAAACCAAATCAGAGACTGTTCTACGATGCGCTCCGCGAGGGGCTGAGCACAGAAGCCCGTCTGATGATTACTTTTGACTGCAGAAACCGTGGGGTCAGTAATCTCCAGAGCAGTGACGCTGGCTGCCTCGGTTCTCCTCATCCTTGGATTTAGACGGCCCTTGATGGTCCTGCCTGGTTTAGAATCCCAGGTCCTTTTGAAGTCTGACCTTAGGCCATCTGCCATTGCGTGCAGGCATTTGGGAAGGCCTTGTCTCTGTCCTCAGGATGTTCTGTGTTTGAGCCAGGATGAGGACTGACAGTCCACAGTCGGGAAAACCTAGTCAGAGATTCCCCAGCAGCAGGGGGAGGGGCACCCTGGGAGCTGCTGTCTGGGATGATGGAATGGGAGGAGGGAAGGACTCCAGCGAAAGCAGCAATGTTCCCCCAGGGCAGTGGCTGCTGGGCACCCAAAGAGAAGGCCTCTCGGCATGAGGGCACTGTGGAGAGCAGGGTCAGCCCTTAATGAGGTTTTTATGTGTGCTTCTGTCTTTAAATTTTTATGCTGGGGTCTCATCGCAGTGTGGGGTAACATCCGAGGAAATTTTCGCTTTCCTTTCTCATTCATCTCCTAACCCTGTTTCTGAAGAGGACTGGGTGCTCCCCGCCTCAGAGAGCTCAAGGGGAATTAGAAATCTCTCAAATGAAGATTAATTTGGATTATTGCTAATTTAAAGTCAATGTAATGATGAGGAAATGTGTCAGTGTGTTGAAAAATGGAACAAGCCACCTTCTAAAACGTGGGGTAATTTCAGTGTAGGGTTGGGTTAGTGTCACATTTACTGGTACTGAACAGTCAAGATGTCTTAAGCTACCAACATAGTTGTCTGTCTCAGTGTGACTCCTGTTTACTGCGTGTCAAGCTGCAGGAAGTCCCGCTGATGTAAATAGATTAATATTTAAAAAGTAATACAGAAGAATGAGGTTCCAAACATGTAATGTTTAATTATTAAAAACCCATAATGGAATTCCAGTCCAAACTCATGTCTCACGTCTCATTGGTACACAGCAAAAGTTAGCCAGCGAGCGAGCCTGTTCACTCCACATTTCATTTTGACCATCACAGGGCCAAACCTATGTTCTCTTAAAGTCTCTAGAAACATAAGCATGGGCAGCTTAGGTAATGTGATGCTCATTCAATAATTACTGCAACCCCTTTTTTAGTCAAATTGATGGGTAAAATAACTGTCCATTGTTGACAGGGCTTAGAAAAAAATTTGAGTTCCTTCCAACTGTGGTTGAACCTGGGAAAGTCAGGTTACCCATTAGAAGTCTCAGTATTGGGGTATCCATGCCTCTGCTGAGTCTTTCAAGGCCGTGAAGTATGTGTTACCCAGAATGTAGGTGTCTGATTAGAAGAATTTACTTAGTCCAGAGATAGTCAATCACCCATTTTCTTTTTGAGAACACAGTTCTTCTGGCCCTTTAGGACACATGTGTCACTCACTCTTGATGAGGGTGAATTTTCTCAGAGGCTTGTGGCAGAGAATGGCCAAAGGAAGAGACAAAGCGGTCAGTGTGACTCAGAGTAGAATAAACCCATGTAGACCCATCACATCTCTTTCAAAATCAGTGTGCCAGCATGGCTGATTAAGGTAATATTTCATGATTTTACATTTGTATTTAGCATGACAGATAAGGAGTATCCTTTATGTCTGGATGTGATAACACTGATATGCCACGTGTTGTGGTTTAAGAGTTTGTCTTTCAATCGTGGTGGCTCGTTTTTCATGAGGTGTTCATGAATTCATCTGTAATGCAGAAAATGCAGTGGTGCGACCTAAAATGCTCTCAGGTGGAGCTTCAGGGTTTGGAAGGTCACACACTAGGTAACGGTATTCATGATATCCTGTCGGGCTCGCGGGCTCTGTAAGATATCTAAAACTGAGAGGACAAAAAAGTTGAGTTTGTAGCGACTGCAGAAGCTGAAACCACAGGGTGAAATGTAATAGGGTCTAGGGCTCGGCGAGCACAGGAAGCTGAGGAGTGGTGAGGGGGGAGCTGTAGGGCTGGAAAAAGTGCTACAGGGGGATGAGTAACCTTGATTCCTGGCAGGACGGAGCCTCTTAACATGCAGAAGGGTAAAGAGGAATCACCTTTTGCCTTCCCTACAGTTCAGTTAACAACCAGCAGTTGTGTGTGGGACCCTTACCGTGGGCAAGACAACGTGCTGGGATGGATGGATGGTGGGAAAAGTTCCGTGAGACCCAGGCCCAGTACCACAATGGAAAGCTTTAATCAAAGGAAAAATAGTAAGGCCTGGGTTTCTTGGCTCTGTCTTATATGCATCGAAATCATTAAAGCAGCATTTTCCAAATTGTTTTTCCACAGGATCCTACTAGAAAAAGGAGTTCTGTTTTTGGAAAGTTGAGGAAACTCTGGATCAATGAAATTAAACATGTTTCTTTTCTGCAGAACTTCTCAGAGGTTTAAATGTGGCAATGTGCATTGAGAATCTCCAAGAGAAGCATAGGGCATGCAACATTTCCCAGGTGCACTTGACCATGGGTCCTTTTTTCAGGGGCAGAGCACTGACGGGACCAGTGTTTTTCAGAATGCCCTTTAGGCAGTAGAGAGTTGGGGTAGGTGCTCGGTGAGAAGCGGGCAGTGGCAGTGAGTTGAGAAATAGGCACGGACTGAATGTCGCAGTGACCCTCAGAAATAGTGCTGGTGTATACAGGTATGTGGAAGAGGCACGTCCTGGTGTCAGCTTCCTGCTTCTGAACCTGCAGAGGACAGCTGTCTCCCAGCCTCTGAGTGTGAGTGGGTCCGCTCCAGCCCTGGGCACCCCACACCTGCAGCAGGGTGTACCATAGTAATGTCCCGAGGAGCTTCTTAATCACAGGGAGGAAGTATTGGGGATCATGCAAGGCCTCCAGGTCACTGCCCCTTCCTAGATTTTCCTCGTCTCTTCACAGATAGTAATACCTGAAAGGGTCACGGTAAGGGTAAATCAGAGAAAGTATATAAAACTGACTTAGATTTTTGGTTTTCCTAATTGTGGAGACTGGCTGTGAAGCCCAAGGAAATAAGCACAAGGGAATAGCCATCGCTGCCATCCTCATGGAGCATGGGTGATTGTTCTGGCAGCAGATGGGGTCCCACAGGTCTAATAACCAGGCCGCCAGACTGTCGTACTGCCCTCCCACCCCCGGAACAGCCATCATTGCTCCCTGCTTTATTTAGCACGTGGCTTTTTACAGATTTGCAACTCCCTGCCTCTTGACTTCTCCTCCTGCCACCCCACTTCCAGCCCCCTTCTCCCTGCTCTACCTCAGGACCTACGCTGCCCCGTGGCTTCTGCGTACTACCTGTCCTCTGTGGCCCTCTGGCTTTATTCCACAACCAGCCCCCCACCTCAGCTTAGCCTCTTGGAGTTATCTTGATTCCCAGCTTCCCAGAGAAGAAATTCCGATTGTTTTGTTGGATTAGTCTGTCCCTGCTGGGCACAGCCGCACCGAGGTCTTGAGGTGTCTTGGAGTGCGGGCAGCCATGGCCACGGAAGCAGTGGGGCTGTGGCCATGGCGGGCACTCAGCAGCTGACGGGTTCACTGCTGATACAAAGGTAGTTAGTACCCAGTTCTTTTCCTCCTCCTCTTCCTTCCTTTTCTGTTCCTCTCCAGTTCTGCACATGCCAGACTGTACCGAGGCCGTGCCTTGGTATAGCAGAGTACAGTCACTAATGCCTTTTATTTCTCTCTTAGATACTAAGCACTGGAAGAGAGGCCTGGCCTCACATATTTAGATTATCCCCCCAAATATGCCTTTCTTTTATATCTTTCCAGATCTGGGGCCCACTGCTCAGGCTGTTTGGATTGGGCAACTCTATCATACTCATTTCTGTTTTCACCCAGGAGCCAAAAGTCCAGTTATAGTTGGTCAAGTGGAAGTATTCCTCCCCATTTTGTTTCTTTCCTCAGAGTAGAACAAAGAATGATGTGGTTAGCTACACAGGGGTTATGAGGTGGGCCTCTGCCCAAATCCTGACAGTTGATATATAATTGTTGTTAGTCTTAATTTACTTATCTCTAAAATAAGATATGTAATCTGGCTGCTTGTCTTTTTACCGACTTATGGTGAGTGGTATTGTGATAGTGTCTATTGAGCCACTTGAATTTACTGGAAGAAAGGAGTTATATAAATAAAAGCAGGTGTGTTTAAATATATACAACTATGTATCTTTGTCCCAGGTTGTCTTGCTTCATACCTTTTAGCACTTCAGACATTCATCCTGGATGGGGAGATTAGGTTGGGCTAATCAGTATCTGCTTAAAAGGACAGAGTCGTAAGAGGGATGCTCAGTGGAGAATCTAGCATTACTGGACTATTGGCTTTCAACCAGGTAGTTATCACAGCAGGAGGGCTAAATTCATAGAACAAAGATGGAAGAGAACTAGGCAAACGGACAGTCCACAAATGTCTAGGAAGCTTTTCAGAGACAAAAGAACCAACATGGGGGTGTGAAATCAGAAGCAGTCCAGCACCTCCCTTCTAGACACTTAAGAAACTGTCACCAAGTGGGCAGTCTCACGTAGGTTTTAATTAAAGAAAAAGACAATAGGAAACCTAAATTATTTCGTTTCCCCAAATTTGTGAGCCCAGCACGGTGAGCCTTTAAAATGTGCAACTTCGTGCACCAGATGGCATAAATGTCACATTTGTATGTGACCGAGCATAAGGGATTCCATTGGTGATTCTGGCAGGGGTGATTGGTGCTGGCCCGAAGCTGAGCCTAGGGCTAAAGCACTGGTAGTGAGCTTAAGACCACAACGTGGCCCACAAGCCTCCTCATTATTGCAATTATGTTAACTGTCAAACACTGCTCAAGCTATTAGAAACACAGTGGAGAATTTGGGGGTCTAGTGTTCTGTCGGTTGGGGTTTCTGGGTTTTATTTTTGTGCTATGCTTTTTACTTGGAAGTACGTATCAGGAAAATTCATAGTAGTGGATTTCCTCTTTTTTTTTTTTATAACAGATATAATAGAAGAATAATGGATAAATAAGAGTAGAGTGTAGGTAGATCATCAACTTTAAATTGTGAGGTGTGAAAGAGAGGCAAAAAACTATCCGATAGACCTGTAAAACTGAACACAGTGAAGGCAGCATGTATGAGATGGGTAGTGAAGAAGGGGCCAGTCCTTCTCAAGAGTAAACAAAGTCGCAGGCAGGAATGGCTCTGACATCTCTCTACCAATGCAGAGAGTGGGAAGGACCAAGTTACCCAGGATCGTGGGCACAAAAAGATAAAAACAACCTCAGAAATATGCTGAGACTTTGTGGTTGGGGGACATTATGCCTAGACTAGAGCTAACATATAGAAATAAAATGTAAAACAACATGCCCCACTAACATATTTCATAGGTGAGTACAATTCAGGAAAATATATCCTTGTAGGGCAATCCATGCACTTTAGGGGAAATGCAAGGTGAGAATTTTAGGAAAATAAAGGGAAACATCAAAAGAATTATTTTGGGGCGTTGAGTACAAAATCTGAAGCAGACATTAAAAACATTAATTAGTAAAGAAGCAAGATATGGGACAGTTTATCTAGACATCTGCTAAGGATATCATAATCTTAAATACAAAACGATCATTCTTCTCATGCCTTGCAGATGGTTCTGAGAAGGTAAAGAAGCAGTGAGAGGAATCCTAATTTGACAACCATTTGATTAATATAGAAGAGAGCTTCTTGGTATGTGGATGGAGAGGGGAAGTGACCCAGTCATCTCGGAATGTGCAGTGGCAGAGGGAGAGAATGATTGATAGGATCACTCATGTTCCCTAGAATTTAGAAAAGCAGATTATTTTAAAGTTCCAAAAAAGGTGGATTTGGTCTCACGGTCAGAGGATCAGTGTAGTTTGTGGGGATGCGGGAAAAACCAGTGGGTGGGAAATTCTGAAAATGAATATTGTGTCAGGAACGCTAGGGTGCGTGAGAAGCTGAACCCTTGGGGAAGTGCCCGAGGTAATAAAAGGAGCTGTTAGGGTTACCGTCACAACAAGAAGTAGAATTGGACAGATCAGTGTTTAGAGAAAATAGCGTAATGTTTAACAGAAGAGTGTGAGAAAGCAGGGCTGGGCAACTTTTATTTGGTTTCTTTTCATCGTCTCCATAATGGGAATGTTCTCTAGCCTGCAAAGGGTAAGACAGATGCCATAAAGAGGGCTATGAATCCCACAGCGGGGGCAAAGAAGATAGGCAGAGAGCACCCGCTATATATACTAAGCAAATTTAGATCTCCCAGCCCTATGAGGGAATTTGTAGATAATTTCAAATCTACTTTTGGAGAATCCTTGTTCTATCATGACGAATAGGAGAGCTTTCTTTTTAAATTAAATTTATTGGGGGTGATATTGGTTGTTAAAATTATATAGATTTCAAGTGTACAATTCAATAAATATATCATCTGTATATTGCATTGTGTGTTCACCACCCAAAGCCAAATTTCCATCTGAAAGTTTTCCAAAAGAAAGAAGTGGACAAATGTTGACCAGATTTTCAAAATTGGGAAAGAGTTTATGATTTCTGAAACTCTCGACCAGTAGTCTTGATGGCTTACCCTCAAAAGTCCTTGGATAGATCATTAAATAAATGGTTGATGAGCACTTAGGAGAAAAAAGGTTCTGGTTGACCAGAAACTCACAGTGAGGCAAACAGCATGGTAGAATGAAAAGAGGATGGGTTGGAAGTCCTAGATCAGGATCCTGGCTTGACTATTCGTAGGCTGTGAGAGTTCAGAGAAACCGTATCATCATTTTAAAGTAAAATGGGAAAAACAGTAACTCCTCTCTACAAGTTTGTTGTCAGAATGAAAGTAGAAAGTTTCAAGTTTTGTAAATAACAGATGTTCAATAAATGTTTGTTTTAAATAGCAAGGACCTAACAGTGGGATATGGCTGCTAAGAAAGCACATGCATTCTTGGGTGGCATTAGTGGAGGTAGAGTGTTCTATGTGAGGGAGGTATAGTGTTCTACCTGGATTCTGTGCTGGGCAGGCTGCTGCATTCCAATCTGGGCTCCACTTTTTAAGAGGGGCATTACTGAGGTGAAGTATATGCCTGGGTAAAAGGCACAGGACAGACAGGGAGAGCTCTGGGAAATTGTCCCCTGGGGAATGAGCACAGGAATGGAGATATTTAAAAATAGCAATCTGGGGAAAATATGATGACTCTTCTAAAGTATTTGAAGGCTGAGATTTGGAAGAGGAGCTGTCCTGGGGGATCCTGGTGAGCAGACAGTCCTAACCACCAGTGGGCGGAAGTGATAGGGATGTGGACTGGTTAAACTTTCTAAAAAGCTACACAGCACTTTGCAATTATATTGCAACCCTCTTCTGAGGCCACCAGAGAAGTCAGTGCAAAGGAGAAAGGTATCTACGGTGTGAATCACTCTTTGGATGTGTGGATGGATCCAGATGGTCCTTCCTGTCACGGGAAGTTTAAGTGCCACCTGGAAGACCATCTATGTGTAGAAGGAAACCCCAACTTGCTGGAGGAGGTTGGTTGGGCTTGACAGGTAGAGTTCCTTAGAGATCTCAATGTCTGTGATTCTGGAATTTTAAAACAAAGTTATTATGAAATTTTAGTCAACCATCTTAGCCCTGTAGTTTTAAAGGAAAATGCAAAAAAAACTTGAGATAGTATGGGCTTTGAAGCCAGACAGGTCTAAGTTAGAATCTGGATCTGGCATCTGTTACCTACGAGGGTAATATGGACAAGTTATTTAACCTATCTAAAGCCCAGTTATCTGTATGATAAGGTACTTGTGGAGATTAAATGAGGTAATCCATCTAACATGCTTAGCATGGTTAAATAATGCTACCTATTGTTATTAGTATAATCTATTATTATTACATCATATTGGGGCTTCCAGTAGGCATATAAGAAAAGCCATAATTTTTGATGGAGTGTCCTGGAGAGATTTGAGAATGAGACAGAGATGGATACCAGGGGCTGAAGTGGGGCAGTCCTGGCTATCCACAGATGGGAAGGAGCTGGTTCAGTTTGTAACCCAGGGAGCAGAGAAATGTGCAGGAGACTGTTACAAGGATTGAATGAAAGAGGATCGAAAGCCCTTAACCAGGTGCCTGGCAGATTCTAAATAATCAGTATGTACATAGTTGATAAGTGAATGAGAAGTCACCATAAGCAGCTGCAAGCCTGCTAGGAGCAGCCAGACAGTAAGCTGAGGTGGCTGTTAATTCTGCCCAGGTGTTCTTGACCTGGACCACCTGCACACACACAGCCGTGGTATAATGGCATTTCAGTGGTGGTGCCCATTGTCAATGCCAAGACACAGCCCAGGCGGATGAGGAGGCCGGGAGGCACATTCAATAAAATCCCTAGGAAAAAAAAAGACTATTTCAGATGTCACAGACAACAGCAATCCTTCCAAAGATTTCCATCATGATATATGATTAACTGTGTTGAACTAAAGCCACATGTTTTGAAATATGATTTTGCCATTTTTTACAAAGTCTGCATAACAGAAGGAATGAATGAGGTGAATAAATGCAGAGATAAGCCAGATAACTAGTACGCTTCATGTTTTAATACATCGGTTTGATGGGTCTCCAACCCAAGCCCCCTCCCTGCAACTTTTTCACAGAAGAGGCTCTGATAGGCACAAATAATGAAATTTCAAATATTCAAGTATACACTTAGAAAACAGAGAGGGCAATGATAAATGAGATCAAAGATACATTTGAAAAGAGATTCAAATATATATATTTTGAAAACAAGAGTTATAATAAAAAAGGTAAATAGAAATCTGAAAAAATTCAAATATACATTTGTAAAACAAAAGGAGTCACTGTGTTGGGTTAGAACAAAGGGGAGTTGATATTGAGAGAGTAAAATATTGACAATTTTTTGGTTAAAAACTGTTAGATGAATTTTAACCTTTAGAACACATCTGCCTGGAGTACATGGAGTGCTTCTGGAGGGAGGAGGTGTGTGCAGATTTCTCCCATGACTGTATCACTAGAAGGCTTTTGAAGTCCTTGAGGGCAGGTACTGAATCTTTCCTGCACTGGCTCACAGTCCAGTGCCTTTTTGAGCACAGTTTAAATACTTATTTTTGAATAAATAAAAGTATCGCAAATAGCAGCTCAGTTTTTTCCTAAGCTTCAGTTTGAAGCAAAGATGATTAGTTAAATAAAAAAACAAAAGTGTGCAGATGGTAAAATAAAAACAAAGCAAAACAAAATAAGCTGTTATAAGGTCAGGGGAGGCGTCTTTACTTAACTCATATCCCGATTCCTAACACAGTGCTTGCTTGACACATAGCGGGCCCTCAATAAATTTTCAGTTATGAATTAATAAATCAGATTATGTGATGGCAGATTTTTTTGGAGTAGGTCAGTTATATCCGGAGCTGATAAAACAGAGAGAAAAGTTATGGGACATGGCAGCAGCATGGGGTAGGACGTCCCTATCTGCTTTTCCGTGGCACTTTTCCACGTCTGCAGTCATTTGCTGGATCTTTTTTCCTCCTGTGTGTCCCCGGGAATGCTGTCACTCTTGATGATCACACTTTACAGCGGAGCACCTGAGGCGCAGACTGATTAAGTACCTGGCCCCACCAGGAAGAGCTGCAGGCTGAAGGAGTGGACTAGTTGATCTCGGAGGTTCCTTTCAGGACTAAATTTCATTGCTCTGAGAGGTCTTGGGTTATTTCTGTGTCCTCTCAGGGCCAAATAACTGGAAAACAGAGGCAGACATTTGGCACCAGGTAGACCAGATTTTCCGATGTTTGAATTTTTCAGTTTCCATCTGGATGACTTGTGTTAGGAAGATGTAAGTTACATTTATCCAGCTTAAATGAAGCAGAAAGTTTTGTGATGATATGCTAATGTTCTTAGGCAACCTAATATGTCAGACCAAAGGGGAAAATCACCTTCTTCTGAATCATGTATTTGGCTGTGAGGGTAGACCTGCGGTCACGGAATACCGGCCAGGATTCCATCTCTTGCTTTTACTGTGGAAATAGAGACTTGGGTCAGTAATGAGCCATTTGTCAGCGCTCATTGAGAACCTGAACCAAACCCATCTCTACTCTGTCTTACAAAGCTCATGGCACATGTGAAAGAGAAGGATCTACTCTGGTGACCTGGGCTAAGATTTCTGAAATCCAGCTCAAAACTTATAAGATAAGTAGAACACAAGCCTACAAGGCAGTTTCCTAATGAAATCTACAATTCTGACGAAGATGCTTATTAGCCATTTGAAGAGAAAGAAGAGAGGAGAGGAGAGAAAGATAGAGGAAGGTTCTCAAACTACAAAGCAACAAAAAATCAAATAAGACCCTTAAAGAAAAAGAACTATGTAGCAAACATCAGCATGTTGGAATCTAAACCTGCCTCTGCAAAGCTTATTTTGAAAATAAACTTCTCCATAAATTTGCTTTAAAAAAACAAAACAAAACAAAACAAATAGCCCTTGATGGTTCTAAATGACTCTTCTGATTTCTGCGTTGCTTTGCATATCTATGACTGGGTCATTTTTCCTTCCTCTACTCTCTAAACCAGCTTTGCAAGGAAATGAGATTGTGGGCTTGATTCCCCCCATCAGTTTTGATGTGCCCGTCTGCCCTCTGTGGAGTTTTGTCTTCACATGCATTTTGCCGTCCAGGGCCTGGGTCATCCTGTCTAAAGAGCATGTGATAGATACCGTGACTATGGCCCTTCCTTTGGAAGATAGTTCTGTGATGTAATGAGTCAAGCAGGTCATTCATCAGCTCTGTTTTTTAATAAAACATGAATAGCACAGTTTATGGCTTCCACTATTCAAACAGCAGTTGAGCCTAAGAGGAATTATTCATTTTAATGGTTCTAACACTCATTTCCAAGCAGTCGTGCTACTTTATCGGCTTTTGCCTGAGTTAGAGAATGACTGGCCTTGGAAAAAGAAGAGGGCTCAGCAGGAATTGAAAAGAGCCTTCTCAGGATAGAGGGACACGGTACCTTGTCACTGCAGACAGCCCAGTGTTACCTCTGGGAGAGTCTCCTACCAATCCAGGCTGTGGGGGATGGGGACTGGAGTCTGTGAGGTACAGTATGCATTTGCCCAGAAAGAGAAGTATGCTCCATTCTGTCTCAAAAACACACAGGCTCATAGGATGGCTGTGGACAGAAATTTTCTTTTCCCTCCTTAGACTGCCATAGAAACATCCTTCCATTAAGTTAAAATTAACTTAAACATATGGGATGTTCCTGGGACATCAGTAACCATGAGGGAAACAAGGGGGACTGAAAAAATACACTATGCAACAAGCTAATGATATGCCTGACACACAGCCTTACTTGTTACTACTATGAACTCCATTTCACAGATGAAGAAATTGAAGCTGAGATTTTCATAAGATTGCACTGCTAGTAAATAACAAAGTCCAGAATGAAACTCGCATCTTCTGATTTCAAATCCCACATGATATCTATAGCATCCTTTGCCACCCAAGTGCCCTGATGGAGGCGGTGTTTAAACCCAAAGGAACAGTTGATGCTGGGACCAGGCTGGAAGCAAATATTCAGGTGGGGTCAATCTGAGGCTCTCAACTCAAACTGAAAGGTGACTATTTACAAATAGGGCAGACCTCAAACCCTTTAAAAACACTGATCACCCATGTCTCTCCATCCTCCTTTGCTTCACTCTTGGGTGAGCTCACGATTTTTTTGAACTGGCCTAGAGTATAAGATCAATGCCACAAGACCTAAGGAACCAGCGTCTTGTGGCAAGCTACAATTTTGCTTAAGGAACTACAACTTCTGAGCTATTACCTGGGTGCTTTATCTGTGGCAAGTCAGAAGCACGTGAAGATTTTGTTTTGTTTTTCAAATTGTTGATGGCATTCAAGGGATCACTAATATCTTTTTACTGTTCCATTGCTATAAATGTCTTTACCCAGATAAGAAGGATTTCATCAAACGATTTCTTAATTAAATATTGCCTGATGCAAGATTACCACTCAGAAGGCAGTGGCGGGTTCCATTAAAGGATGAATTTCACTCCCACAGCTGACAGGGGATTAATGTGTTAATTAGGAACTCTGTCTTCCTCCCACAGTCACTTGACTCTTCTCTTAAGCCCAGCAGAATGTATATATTGTGCCCATGTGGGTAACCTCATGGCATACTTTGGACGTTTATATAAAACTAAGGCTCAGTTGCCAACATGAATAGTTTGCTTTCTTTCCAGGGGAAATACAAGATGGAAAGAGTTATAGGAACCAGAAGTCCTGCCTCTCAGTTGCCTTATATCAGGAGCAAGTGATGTTTCTGCTGAGGCAGGGTCTTTTGAGCAGTTCAGCGGTGTAGGCTGCCACACATTTCTTTCACAGGAAAGGAGTGAATCCATCAGGCCACTGAGCTTATAAGTACCGCCCTGGCAGCCAGCCACCAAAATATAAATAGTCTAAATGGACTAAAGGAAATGTTCATTCTGTTGTTTAGCATTGGACACATCCCAGGAAGGGGAATTTCATCTTCTCGAGGACTGCTGCTGTAGGTTGAATGGAATACACATTTGTTTACCTCCTTCGTGATCTTTTTGTCGCCCCGGCGATACATTATGTATTTGTTCTACGAAGGATTTCGGCTGTCTCATCCAGTGGCGTTGCATGAGCTAATTTTTCGGTCCCTAGATTGCCCTTGTTGAACAGCTTCAGCCTCAGCTTTTTCCAATCTGGGACCTGAGAAAAGGGGGACCCAAAGGGACCAGATTCCAACAGAAACAAAGCCAGGGTGGAATTACAGGGACATCATCCCAGAACCTCGTGAGCTGAGCTCTGCACGTCTTAATCTTTATCTCTTAAAATATCTGAAGGCATTTTGGTGCCTCTTGGCATAATGAGGAAAAAAATAATGCCTCACGATGTTAAAAAAAAAAAAAAAGCTGTCTGTGGAAAAAGAAGGGAAGAATACCTCATAACACCACGATTCAGAAAACCATAGTTTATGAAACACATGCTGTGTATTTCATGGGGATGCAAATGTTATTTTTTTTTTTTAAGAGAGAGATCTCCAGTATATATTTTCACCTGACCACCGCATCTTAAGCAATCAGCTCAGGCTCTTATGATGAAATGTTTAATTACTAGAAGTGTGTCATCAGCTAGATGTAGAGTGAATGATGGTGCTGCGTTTTATTGCCTCACATGATATAGTCATTTGTGTCATAAATTCATTGACCTTATCTTAAATGATGTGTCCTGTAAAGCAGACTTGATTCATTCTTTCTTAAGTGACCATTTTTTTCTCTAATAATTTTTTGCTTCCTCAGAAAGATTGCTTTTCTGTATTTTTAGATCAGTGGTCTGAATTGAAATGTAATAAGGCAAGGATACATGCACATTCACACTCACATTACCCAAAATGAGACAGTCATAAACTGTCACACTATTACCTAAACACTTCAGGATGCTGCAGAAAATCTAGTAGCTAAGTACTACTAGTCCTTTGCTCTAACTGAAAAAGTTGATGAAATAGAATTTTGCTTTGAACTCTGATGCCTGTAATGCTTTTTATGTGGAAATAGATAAAACATGGAGAATTCTCATTTGATAGTGGGGATAGCTCTATGAGCATTCCTTATTTATCAATGAATTATTAAAAGTGAAGGAAGTAAAGGGAGAGCATTTAAGTTATATTTAGATTATTTTTTGTGACTCCACTTGAAAATATTTATTAAGCTTGAGGAAACAGAGGAACCCTCTGGAGCCAAATAATTCAATCTGGCAATTTAAAAACCAATTAAAGATTTACGAGAACACTCTTTTCCCTTATGGTTAAAAAAGAAGATCCAAAAGAAATATGCCAGAGATTTTGGTATATTATTTTAATGTTTAATTATTTGATAGTGTTTTTGAGTTCATGATTAAAGAAGCTATATTTGATCTTTCACTTTAAGCTTATAAATTAACTAATATCGAAACAGAATCAGGTGGCTCTCTTTCATTTTGGAATTTAAATGTCAACCTCATTATACATTAAATTTATTAAAATGATCGGATTTCAAAAATAATAACTTACATGTGCAAGTTTTCACTACAAGTTTATTTAATCTTTATCTAGATGAGAATTTGGAGAGTCTGATGGATTCTGCTCATCAGAGGCAATTATATACTTGTTTGTAAACTAGACAGTTTAACTTAAAAAAAAAAATTCCCTTAATTCTGGAGAAACCAGAAACACTATAGTGAAACACAGGAGTATATTAGCATTAAAATTATTTTTTTGGCAAGTGTTTCGAAAGAGTGATATGAGATCAAACAAAAAACAAATGTGTGCCAGTAAGTATTTCTTATTCAATCGCACACCATCAAGTATATTACCTACAAAAAAAAAGGTGAGAAGGAAAAGAGTGAATTTATACTTATAGACCCACAACTTCCATGAGTGTGTACACTCACAATCACACACTAGCATGCCACCACTGTTATAATCAAGGAAAGCCGAGGGTTAAAATGAGAAGTAATTAAATGCCCAGCATATGTTGTTTTTGCATTGTTTATGTGACCAATAATTATTAAAATGTATCATTCTTTAATGCTATCTGTTTACCATAGTTAAAAACAACAACAACAACAACAATATGGACCAACAAGGGAACAACAGACACCCCACCCCTCAACAAAAACAGGGTTCTATTTAGAGCAGTATTGGAACCAGTGCTTTAGTGAGGAGAGACTCAAATTTAATGGACTTACCACGCTACACTACATTTCAGAATTCTTCCTCTGCTGTTAAATGGATCGAGTGCTGAAGAAATTACCTTAAATAAATAAATAAATAAGAAAAAAGATAGTGTGTGTAATGTTCAGTTAAAAAAGTAAGGCACTGAAAGAACTATTGAAAATTTTGACATCTGTTTATCTGTTTATAGCTGTGGCAAGATTACTCATATTAATTCTTGTTTAAAATGCCATATGAAGGAAAGACATTTGTGCAAACAAGAGTCATATTTGAATTGTAGATCATGTCTTCACCATCTGTGAGAGCTGATGGTGTTGCAAAATTAATGTGTTAATGAAATCACAATAATTTCTCCAAAGTAATGGGTTCTGAAGCCGAGAATGACTATTTTTTGAACTTTGATGTCTAGTGATTTCCAATTGGGAAAAGCTCTCAGCCTTTAATTAGTTCTGCAGCCCAACTTTAAAATAAATTTGGTGATGCCTTTCTTTTGCCAGGAGTAGATTTGAAGGGGAGAAAAAGCCATAACAACTTTTGGAAAACGTTCTCTGGGTTTGAAAAGTTGTTCAATAAGACTGTGTGCCAAGAAATGTCACCAAAAATTCTGACTACTGAGAGAGAGTGGGCAAACAGCTCAAAAAATAATTCTAGCTTCCGCAACATCACAGGTTGGGAATAGCTAAACCTCACACAGACTTCATGACTAATTCCAAGTTTCCCCTTGGAAGGCAGACATAATGATGTTCAGCGCTTTGTGTTATTGGCTAACATCGCACACCCTTCCCAACTGCATTATCGAACACAGTCAATAGTGTAAAGTGACTCTGCATGAGGAGAATGTTAAGAGGCTATATTTCAAAGCCCACTGAACTTTCTGGAGAATCCTTCTCTCCAAAACCATTTAGATGTGCATTTACAGCAAGCCTCTTTGACAAGCGAAAATGTGTGGGCAGGTATATGTGTTCTTTTTTATTTGCTGGGTCCACCATAAAGGGGACAACACAATTTCTTTTTTTATCTTTAAATAGGAGATATTGATCATTGCTGTTCTGAAGAGTTCATATTTATAAAATAATTCTGAGACATAATTTTACAAATATGTAAGAATTTTACCTTTGAGAAGGAAACACTTCAGCCTGTGTGAAAAATTGAGATGAAATTTGAAAGAACCTTTACATGAAACATGAAACACTATCTACCAAAGAAAATTGCTTATCTTACTTTGTTCTTTTTATTACTGTGTTGTAGGTATGTGACTGGTGTAAACACATAAGACACACAAAAGAATACCTGGATTTTGGGGATGGGGAAAGAAGGCTTCAGTTCTGCAGTGCAAAATGTCTCAATCAATACAAAATGGACATTTTCTACAAAGAGACACAGGCCAATCTTCCAGCTGGGCTGTGCAGCACATTACACCCTTCCATGGAAAATAAAGCAGAAGGCACCGGGGTGCAGCTGCTCACTCCAGACTCTTGGAATATTCCTCTAACAGATGCTCGGAGGAAGGCCCCCTCCCCGGTGGCTGCAGCTGGCCAAAGCCAGGGCCCTGGCCCATCGGCGTCCACCACCGTCTCTCCATCTGATACTGCCAACTGCTCTGTCACTAAGATCCCCACGCCAGTACCCAAGTCCATGCCCATCAGTGAGACTGCAAACATCCCTCCTGTCTCCGTCCAGCCACCCGCTAGCATCGGGCCTCCCCTCGGTGTCCCGCCTCGCAGCCCTCCTATGGTGATGACCAACCGCGGCCCGGTGCCGCTGCCCATCTTCATGGAGCAACAGATCATGCAGCAGATCCGCCCGCCCTTCATTCGTGGGCCGCCGCACCACGCCTCCAACCCCAACAGTCCTCTGTCCAACCCCATGCTCCCTGGCATTGGGCCCCCACCGGGTGGCCCCAGGAACCTGGGCCCCACTTCCAGTCCCATGCACCGGCCCATGCTCTCGCCCCACATCCACCCCCGAGCACCCCGACCATGCCCGGGAACCCCCCGGGCCTGCTGCCGCCACCACCCCCGGGCGCGCCCCTACCAAGTCTCCCTTTCCCCCCAGTGAGCATGATGCCAAATGGCCCGATGCCCGTGCCCCAGATGATGAATTTCGGGCTGCCGTCACTCGCCCCGTTGGTGCCACCCCCCACCTTGCTCGTGCCGTACCCCGTGATCGTGCCCCTGCCCGTGCCCATCCCCATCCCCATCCCCATCCCTCACGTCAATGATTCCAAGCCCCCCAACGGATTTTCCAGCAACGGGGAGAGCTTCATTCCGAGCGCCCCTGGCGACTCCTCGGCGGCGGGAGGCAAGCCAGGAGGACACTCCCTGTCCCCGCGGGACTCCAAGCAGGGCTCGTCCAAGTCCGCGGACTCGCCGCCCGGTTGCTCCGGCCAGGCGCTGAGCCTGGCGCCCGCGGAGCACGGCCGGGCCGAGGTGGTGGACCTGACGCGGCGCGGCGGCAGCCCCCCGGGCGCGGGCGGCCAGCTTGGCTTCCCCGGCGTGCTGCAGGGCCCGCAGGACGGCGTCATCGACCTGACCGTGGGCCACCGGGCCCGGTTGCACAACGTGATCCACCGCGCGCTGCGCGCGCTGCACGCGCACGTCAAGGCGGAGCGCGAGCCCGGCGCGGCGGAGCGCAGGACCTGCGGCGGCTGCAGGGACGGCCACTGCAGCCCTCCCGCCGCCGGCGACCCAGGTCCGGGCGCCCCCGCCGGCCCCGAGGCCGCCGCGGCCTGCAATGTCATCGTGAACGGCACGCGCGGCGCTGTCGCCGAGGGCGCCAAGAGCGCGGAGCCGCCGCCCGAGCAGCCGCCGCCGCCGCCACCGCCGCCGCCGCCGCAGCCGCAGCCCGCGGCCCCCAAGAAGCTGCTGTCGCCCGAGGAGCCCGTGGTGAGTGAGCTGGAGTCCGTCAAGGAGAACAACTGTGCTTCCAACTGCCACCTGGACGGGGAGGCGGCGAAAAAGCTGATGGGGGAGGAGGCCCTGGCGGGGGGCGACAAGTCGGACCCGAACCTTAATAACCCCGCGGACGAGGACCATGCGTATGCCCTGCGGATGCTGCCCAAGACGGGCTGCGTGATCCAGCCTGTGCCAAAACCCGCGGAGAAGAATGCCATGGCACCGTGCATCATCTCCTCGCCCATGCTCAGCGCCGGGCCCGAGGACCTGGAGCCTCCTCTCAAAAGGAGATGCCTCCGAATTAGAAATCAGAATAAGTAAAAGGTTTGTATGTCCACAGGGACTCTCCTCTGCATGAGCCAGGGCACTTCTTACTTCTTACAAGGCAGACGAAGACGAGGGAGAGAGACAGAGGCAGAGACAGACAGAGACAGACAGAGTTGAATTGATAGTCATGATTTATTTTACCTTACATGTTTTATAGTACACTTTGGTCACACACGATCATCATTTTGATCCAACATCATTCCCACTTTACACTTGAGGAAACTGAGTCACAGCATGTAAGTGCCATGCCCAAGGTCACTTATTTAATGGCAAAGTCCAGTTTTGAACCCAACTTGCAAAGCCGTCTCCTTAATTACACTTATTATGATGCTCATCTCGTAATTCACCCTGTTGAAGATGAAGAGGGGGAGGAAGGAGAGATTACTTGGGATGAGTAAAGTTCAGTCATGATGTTCCAGGGCCATGGTAAAAGGTGAGCTGGGCAACTTCCGGCGACTTCCTGGAGCTAGTACTCATTGGCAGAGTGTCTTAACTCATCAGATTTGCCTAATAACCACAGGATTTCACTTCCAAGATGAGAATAAAAACTTACCTTTTTGCATGCTTATGCCAGCTGCACCCAAGCCACTAAACCCCCTTTGCCTGGAAGGGTGTTGTAGCCATAACTATAACTCCTCTTCATGGGATCTCTTTGTCACCAACCAGCATTCCCCAGGGCAGGCCTCAAGCATCACAGACCAGCTTTGCTTCTTCTCAGTTTTTGAGCTCAGCTGCTCATCTGGTGGGTTGCTCACCTCAGCTGACAGTGGGATCTTTGGCAGGGGAAAGGGCTACATTGCTGAAATGGTGAGATGCACATTTCTGACCTCAGTCAGTCGGGGAATCCTGCTTAATGCCAGTGAGCCATTGATAACGAGTCCAGATTTTCAGTAAGAGGAAGGGGAGCTAGCATTTGTGACATGCCTGCTATACCCAGATGTGGTCTCATTTGATCCTCCTGCCAATCCTGGAGGAATAGGCATCATCTGCATCTTACCAAGGAGGAAGATGAGGCTTGGAGATGTGGCCCAAGTTGGTGAGTCGGGAAACCAGTATTCAACTCAGGCTTGCTGAACCCAGAGCCTGAACTCTACCCTCTGCCCCTGAGAGCAGCAAACGAGCTAACTTTCACTTGAGGTTTGTCAACTGTTTATGTAGAAGAAAGGAAGAGAAAAGAACATTTATTGAGCACCTCACTTGTCCACAGCTCCTTCTAGGAGCTGGGGAGATACAAAGGGGAATATGATGCAGTGTCTGTGCTCGAGGCGTTTACAGTTGGCGGGATGTAAACCCAGGGAGGAAGGAAGCCTGGGTAGGAGAAGTGGACCTCCTAGGAAGAATAATTGCTCACATCTATGTGTACAGGACCTCTTCTAAGTGTTTCTCAGTGGTTTTTATTTGTATCCAGAGCCATATGACAAGCATTATGGTCTTTATTTTACTGGTGAGGAAACTGAGGCATTAAGTAACTTGCTCAAGATCACAAAGTTAATAAACATAGTCAAAATTTACATCCAGGCTGCCTGATTCCAGAGCTATACTTTATTATAAGAGAATTGGCTAATTTGTCCCTTTATGAGCCTACTTGAAAAAATTCATTTACACCTCAGTAACCTTGGGGAAAGGTCCTAGAGAAAAACCAAGCTTACCTACCAACTTCTCTAAGTGTTTAGACAGTGTTCAGTGTTTTTTTTTTTTTTTGACAGTGTTCAGTTTTTGGGTTTTTTTTTTTTCAGCAGCAACAACAGATCTAGAATTTCAGCCCATTCCTCCACAGTAAGAAATACAAGTGTGGACCGGAACACTTGATGTGGCGTGTCCAGACCATTGTCTCTAAGTCCAACATATTTACATGGGCACGTACCTCCCTTATAGCCAAGTTTGCTTGAGAAGCACAGAGCCAGAGCAAGGGGGCTTATTGGGTGGTACAAGATGGGATTCTCAGCCCTCACAGTTTGAGGTTTTCTTTTCCATGGATGACTTTGCTAGAAGGAGCAGAACACTAAAAATCAGTTCACCATTCCTTCTCGCTTTTACATCTACAAGTTCTGCTTTTTGAAGACAGATGGCCTCAGCCTTCTCATCGTCACCGCAATTGAAATGCCCTTGCTTTCTCCACCAGAGTCATTTCATCTGGTTGACAAAGCCGTGAGTAATAGGAAGATGTGGGACAAAAAAAGTGATGGCCTTTAGAAAGCCAGAAAGCATTGGGAATTGTAATTTTAAACACATTCTAGTATTACTCATTCAAATGACATAAAAGGAAGACTGGAAAGGTGAAAGATTTTACTGTCATTACTGGAGTGAGCAGTGACCAGGTCAAGAATAGTGCTGCTGGTCCATAAGTAGCATGGGGCCAAAAGAACATAAAAGCATGAAATATATGAGGGCTATTTGGGTGATATATGTTTCTGAATAAAGAATCAGGCAAGGATCTTATGTGTGGACCAGAGTTGTTACTAAAAATATTAACCTGGCATTAGCCATTTCCAGAAGATGCAATGATGATATTGCCCATAGCCCCTTGAGAGTAGCAAGTTCATTTTATGAGTGGTCTCCCAACAAATTACAGCTTCTCTCTAAAGTCAGAGACACTCAGGCTTTGCCAGCTACAGTGGGGTGACAAGGCAAGTGATTTAAGGTGGAAGAACCGCCTATCCTCCATTAAATCACATTTCCTCTTGCCCTCTGTAGTTCTATGTCACCTCAAAGCACAGTCTCAACCTGCCATAATTCACTCATGTTCTCTGACCCCTCCTGATTTTCTGTGAACACATGGCGCTGTTTTTCTTCCATGCCTTCAGAAACCCAGCCTGTTTGTATGGTTGCGGGAATTGGAAATTAATCTGTTAAATAAAGGACTGCATGGCTTTTGTGCCCTGACAGTGAACACTTTTTGGTGACAAGTTAAAGCCAAAGTGGAAAGTATGAAAAGCCAAAAAGAAATCTGGGCTGAATTTGGTGGGTGAGGTGCAGGTGAGTGATTTCTCCATATGCTGTAGGTCAGCGGTCCCCACCATTTTGGCACCAGGGACCAGTGCTCCTATGAGAATCTAATGCCCGATGATCTGGGTGGCGCTGAGGTGGTGATGCTAATGTTAAGGAGCAGCTGCAAATACAGATAAAGCGTCCCTCACTCACCTGCCACTCACCTCCTGCTGCGTGGCCTGGTTCCTAATAGGCCACAGGCCGGTACCAGTGCACAGCCCAGGGTTAGTGGACCCCTGCTGTAGGTGGCTCGTATTTTTCTTAGGAAAGTCTGTTGGTAACTTCAGTCAGGGTTCTTTGTTCGTTTCATTATGCCACCATTCTCATAATGTATTACTTTAAAAAATAATTAAAGATAGATTCAATCTTGAAATCAGTAATCCAGATAGCTGCAGTTGTCGTCAGAGAAGGAATTATATTTGCTAGTTTTTAGCAAATTATAATATATTTTATTTCAATTTTGAAATTTTATTCCTGGTTACCTGACTTTATGCACTCTTGTTTGTTGATATGATTACAAATTATTTCAATGGGAAGTTATTTTCCTAGATGCAGGACTAATTGTTTAGTAAAAAAAAAAAGATTTTAAAGGCTGTAAATGGCCTTTAATCTTCAACTTTGAAGACTCCAAATACCAGTTCTGCAGCTTCTGTAAGCTGGAAAAAAATAACCTCCCAAATAATAAGGGAAACAATGCATAAACATTACCCAAACTATTCTATCCACAAAGTATTCTATTTATAAATGGAATATTCCCCTCTCTGCCTTTGCCCTGGAGCTTGGGGTATAACTGTTTGTATTTGTACATTTTCCGAATTTCTACAGTTTACTCTTGTTTATGGTACATTGGGGGAGTTCAGAGTAACCATCTGCAAACGTTTGAAGATATTCAAAAGGAAATTATCTCCCCCTCCTCGATTTTACTGGGAAATGACCTATTCTCTTTAAGTGAAATAATCAATGGAAAAAAACGTATATCATGAGTACCCCTTCACCCTCCCTTTTTCCATTCCCAAGGAGCAACAAGTCCACATGACTTCCCACCTTTGTGTCTCCCAAATTTCTTATGTGTTTCTAAAACCGGAAAGAAAATATGAGAGACGTTTTTCCCTGGCCTCAGCTCCGAGATGCTTCCCCAGCCTCAGCAGCAGGGGTTCCTTCCACTTTTAGTTTTCTCCAGCAGACCTGGAGGAGGCAGCTGTAGTTGTTTTGGCTTCTTGGAGTTTAGAGTCTCATGATTAGTCTGGTCATGGAGCCACAACTCCAGAAAGGACTATTTCAAGGTGGGGTGGGGAGTAGGGGGTGGGGGAATGCAAGGGCTCGCCTCCTTAGGAAAGCCTAAAGGGTGGAGGTGACAGGTGCATTTTGCCAGCTTAGTTTCTTTGGCTGAGAAGTTTGAGAGAGTACTAGGCTATCTGGGAAGTCAAGTCCAAACATTTCAAATATTACTATAGGTGCCTCCTTCTAAAGCAAGGAAAAGAAGACAGAGAGAAGAAGAAATCGATACAAATGAGGTGTGCGGATCATGTGGTAGACTTGAGATTTTTAATGTTCCAGTACTTGGTTATTGGAAACATTAATTTCTGACATAATCCTGATGTTAAAGTTTCGGCTGTCTGTCAGGATGCAGATGGCTGTCCAGTCTAGGTATCAGTCATTCAAAGAGCCAGCAAGAAACTGCCAGGTCTGCATCATGTGCACAGGTGAGTGGTGAAGACCTGGGAGAGTGCTTGCTGTGATCATTCAGACTCGTAGAGGAGAGTTTTCTGGAAGAAACGGTGTGAAGATCAGCCTTAGACACACCTCGTTCAATGCTGCTGGGTCTATTTTAACCCTATGACAAGGGCTTGAAGGAGGGTTTTAATGTGTAAGCATCTAACTTTTAGATACTATTCCAATATGGTTATAATGGAGTAGGAAAATGACATGTAACCAGTATTTCTTTCTTTCATATGTGGCCATAACCCTCCACCGTCTGCAGGGCTGGGATGAGAGTGAGGCAAGAGGAGTGTTTAGTTAGTGTGCAAACTTTGAAAAGGAACTCACGCTCAGGGGCGTGCAGTGCGGTACTGGTCCTGGCCCTGACTTCCAGACCTCCTGCCCCTATGGCTGCTCCCTCAAGCTGGTCTCCTGGTTATGTGGACTAGTCCATGGATGGCCTTTAGTGATTCCTTCTGGAATTATGTGGAAAGTTTTATGGGCCTATGCACAGAGGTATTTTCTTGGGAGGAGAGGTCCAACAATTCTGACTTCAGAAGAAATGTGCCTTACATCTCTGAAGAATTATATTATCATCCAGCAATATTGGAGTTGGAGTTTTTCTTGTTACTCTGAGGAAGCTGCATTCATTGTAAGTCTCCCTTAAAACTTAGGATTTATTTTTAGCACTTTTCGCTGTGGACCTAATATTGCCCGATCATCGATGCAGCTACATAATGTAGTACTGGCCTCCATAAGATTGCCTGAGGGACGCTACACAAAAGGTTGTAGACCTTTCTCCATAGGTACCACATCCCGTGAGTACCTATGGAGAAAGAAGAAAGAGAAGCAAGGACGAAAACAAGCCAGGTACTTCCCCAGCACTTGGATTTTCAAAGTGCACACTGTATAGGGAAACACTGTCTTTCAGTGGAAAAGCCTTCCACTGCTGGTTGCTGTGGGGGCCAAGGGCGTGGAATGGCTGGAGTCCGAGAAGTGGACAGCTCAGCAAACATCAGGGCATTGATGTGGCTATGTCTAGCATGCTGCTTCACCTGGAGAGAGTGTTCGTGGAATGAGGGAGGCATTTGACCAGCATTAACAAGCCATTGCCCAGAAGGGCATTGGAAATAAGCTCCCTGCCTGGTTTCCAGTGAATCACTTCCTCGCCCGCCTGAGCGGCTGCTTGGGCATCGTAGCTCAATCACTTACACCTCTCTTCGTGCAGACAAGCATTGTGGAGGGGCAGAGGTGTTTGAAGACCAAAATACGCTACAGCAGTGGACACTTTACCTCATGTCATGGACACTTACCTCCACCCTTGTCCAGTCACTGCCTTTGCCAGACCTCCTCTTGTCAAAGAGATTGTGCCAAAGGGACAGAGGCCGGCCATTCTATTTTCCTTCACCCTGTCCTGGGCAGATCGTTTTCTATTCTTCAGTTGCTATTTTAAACGCATGACACTTATTGTGTGGATGCATGTTAAGGCAATGCATTATGCATTTGTAAACTTTTTTCAATGCTTCAAAAGCATCAAAGGAGTCAGTCCATTTCCAAGAAACAAATAAATTAGCTTGAAAAGATAAACAGTGTAACACTGGCATCATTTAACAGGGAAAAGGAGTAAATGCCATCTCAGATCTAAAAACTGACCCTGTAGAGTCATCCAGATTTGTGAATTTCCACAGCATTCTGCTGTGGAAAATAGGGTGGGGTCAGGATTGAGAATGCGAGGCCATCAAAAAGGAGGAAACACCACACACACAAACACACATTATTTCAAGAGTCCTTTAAAAGATTCTAGTGAAAATGGAGCAAAAGCAAGGAGCAATAATAACTTGAAGTTAGTCTGTTGTGCTTTAAAATAGCTCCTGAGTGTACCAAACATTCTTAGATTGGAAACCAGTCAAGTTGCCCCTGAGATCTCTTAACTGTGTCCTAGGACCAAGCTATGGACAATAAGCAACAACGTGCTTGTACAATTGCACCATGTTGCCCAAGTGCACGACTCAAAACACAGGGCAGAGCTGCCTCTCCACGCAGCCGTGGGAGCGATCAGCGACTAATCAAAGCTGGCCCGTGCTCCCCAGTCGCACTCCATACAGATGTCTGGCTGCACCAATGGTTGTCTCATCATTTCCTCCTTTGAACCTCTGGTTTGTTGTCTTTCTTTGCTAGCAAGCTGTGTTTTGTTTTGGGCAAAAAGGGAAGTAAGAATGTGACTGAGAGCATTTAAAGAACAGAAGGGAGAAACACATTTTATGGACTCATTGGATATGAAACATTGACCTAACATCCAAAAACTGCAATTAAAAAGTATATCTCTCCCTCATTTACATGGCTTACTTCCCCAGACATGTTTTTGGTATTGAAAATGAATGGTATTCCCATACAACATGTGTCTCAATTTGTAATGATATCCTACTTGCAGCTGGCTTAGTTCTCCAAGTGTTTCTAAAATGTTACTGTCTTAAATTTGAGCCAACCTACAATAACAAATTATCTAGAAGCAAAGTGGCCAAGCTGCATTTGTGTGAGAGAAAGGGAAACCCTATATTTCACTCTTCAACTCTTGTTTTGGAAATTCAGACTGTAACATGATCTTTTCTAAAAAAATCTATTCGTGCACACTTTAAAAATTGTGCAGATTGGGTGTTGTGGGAGCAAGAACGATCAGGTTTAAGTTTCTCTGCAAAGTTCTGCATCCCATCAACAAGCCCTTTTGATATTTTAAACCCATATTTAGAATAATTTTAAGATATTTGGAGCATGTGTGGTTAAATGTAAAACTTTGTCATTATGATGTGTTAGATGCTTATACTTTAAATATTTTTAAGCCATTTTTAAAGTACTTTATCCAAAAGCTTTCCCTCACTAGAATACTCTAATTGAAAAGTATCTGCGCATCATTATATAGGAAGGTATAGGGTGAAGTCACTGCAGCACACATGCACATTCTTCCTGTTCTTGTTTTAATTCAAGTACCATTTTTAGTAGATTCAGCTTATTTTTTAAATGCATGAAAAGTCATTAAACAGAGAGCTAGTTGTTTGATTAAAACAAAACAAAACAAAACAAAACAAAAACCACTTCCCCAGTCCTCCAAATGTAAAATTCAATTTGAATTGTATTGACTCCCACTTCTTTTTCTTATCCTGAGAGTAATTAGTAAAACTTTCTATTAGAGTATGGGATCTGAATCTGTGTCATGTGAACTTAAAGGGTCATATTATTTCTCCGAAATGTCTTAGGGACAATTTATTGGTGGTTGGATTGAATTCTCTACTATTCACCTCAGCCGTCTTGGAAACTAAGACATAGTAGTATCCTGTCTTTATCATAGGTAGCTTATTTGTGCACTTAATATGAAAAAGAGGAAAGAGGAAAAAACCCTTTTTCCAAACTCAGAATCCATTTAAGCTTCTGAGGTTATAAATTTCAAGTGACCACAGGTCTCTGGGGCTCACACTCTTTATGGCAGCAAAATACAACTTTCTGGTAAGAACAGAGGGGAAGATGGCTTAAAAGGCTCATAAACTTGTTTGGACATCTAATAGATCTTACCAAACAGCATTTTCATGAGTTAAGTGTAAATGAGTCAGAAATATATAGATTGAATTTCTTTCAAAATACACATGGGTTTAAAAATTAAGACCAAAGTGCTTGGCAAAATAAGTTTTGGTTTTAGCCAAACCCCAAATGTTAGAAAAAATAGTTCTACAAAATGCCAAACCAAAAATACATCCAGGTCCCCCTTTTCCTCTCATTTAGTAGGATGGCATCATAAATATGGGACTTAATGTCTATTTTCATATTCACCAAAGTTTAAACAACATGAATCCCAAATGCTAATTGAAAAACTATGAAAAATATTATGACCTTGCAAATGAAGATGAGGAGCCACCAGTTCAGGGTTCTACTTTTGATTTTAACAGCATCTCTCACTATCTGTTCATGTGATCAACTTGTTCTCTGCTTCATCTGTGTTCGGTTGTGTGTGACTTATGCACAGGAATAATAACTTCTATATTTAGAGTTCTTAATTTATACTTAATTCATATATTACAATCTATAAAATTTAATAAACTCCTAATCATATCCAAACAGAGGGAGGCAGCCCCTTTCAGTTATTTATGGTTCAGAAATAGCCTTCATTTATTTCCCTAGAGGATAAAACATATCCATATTTAACTAATAGTCTATAGACTGACTTCATGCAGGGACATTGTTATTAAGAGATACCAGAAAGCAAGAAAGGAAGGGAGGAAGGGAGGGAAGGAGAGAAAAAGAAGAGGAGGGAGAGAGGCAGGAGTCCTTGACTTGTTTTGAGGAGCCAATAACCTGCTGAGAGAGACAAATAACCACGGTCAGTCTTACCATTAACATGAAGAACCTGTCTGCAAATCGAAGTGATGCTGTGGACAGTAGGCTCCAGCGACGGCAGGGACTGGGGACAGTTCACTCATTGTTGTAGCCTGGTACTTAGCTTGGGGGCTGGCAGAGTGGTCACACCAGTATTTGTTGACCGAATGAATGAGAAGAATCCCAGGAGAGGACTAGCTAATGGAGTTACCCTGAGAGAGTTCATGATGCAGGTGATTCAGAGTTAGGTCGTAAACTGGGGAGGGACGTGGACTGTAGGTCAGGAGTAGAGGAATAAAGGATGCATTAGGATATCAAAAACCATGGATGCAGAGAAGAGCCAGTCACGTTAGGGATGACTATCCCCTTCACTTGGCTAGAACAAAGGGCTTAGAGAGGAGAGAAGCAGGAGGCTGGAGGAGAGCACATAGGTAGAGGAGCAGGAGGTTGTGGAATTTGTACTATGCATCAGACAACATCACCACAACCTGGAGCAGAGAAGCGACAGGGCAAAACCTGTGTCTGAGAGAAATTACTTGAGCAGCTGTTCGTAGACTGAAAGGAAGTAGGAGAAAGACTGGCCTTGCTAAAGCTGATTGTTGCATTCTGATGACAGGCTAATTATCAGCAGTTGATTCTAAATATCGGGAAATGTTATCGCCACAGTGTGAGGGACGGAGGCTGCCATATCTATGTTTTGAGTATGTAAAGCCATTGTGGCAGTGCCATGGGAGGAAGAACCCCTTTGTGCCCAGAGTAGACCTTCCACTATATCACAGGGCGGAAGGAAACCTCACAACCCACAGAACATTCCAAAGTCCAGTCAAGAGGGATGCTGGCCAGGCCCCAATTGCCACAGAGATGCGCTCTGCTCTTTCTGACGGACCAGCTGCTTTGTATGCTAGGCCAGCAGAGGAGGGCGAGGTGCTACCTGTGGTGTGGCTCACAGAGGCCAGTGCCAGCTCTCCTAGCCATGTAGAGGACTAGCCTGATGGTGAACGCGGAGACCGGACAGTGGCCACCCATAGTTCTGTCTTTGGACTGCAGAGCAGCCATAAGGCTTGGCTGGCTTGCTCTACTTCAGACACCTTCAGAGATTTTTTACAGAATCTGAATCAGATCCTCCCCAGGCCTTTGAAAGGAGTTTGGCGACTTTGGGAGATGTCCTTTCATCTTTCTAAAGCTCCGCAGGCCGTAGACCTTCTGAAGCTTTCACGTGTGGCAACCGTGGCTTCTCAGTAGTGAGTGAAGGAGCAGCGTGGCTTTGTGGATGGGAACATCTGCTCCGGAGTTGGGCGAACCTGGGTTCGAATCCCAGCAGAACCTTTTACTAGGTGAGGGAGGAAGTGATTCAACCTCTCTGAGCTTTAGTCTCTAGGTCATGAGGAATAATAACAGTGCTGGGAGGGATAGGGAAGGAAACCTGTGGAGTGTGGCATATCACAGGTGCCCTAGACACGGCAGTTGCTGTCCTAGTAGAAAGGCTGCGATGCCCGGGAGGAGAGCCCAGGGCTGGAGTGAGACCTGCTGGGATCTGAAAACCGGCTGTGTCGTTTACCAGCCAGAGAGTCTGGACAAATTTTAGAACCTCTTTATGCTCAAATTTTCTCAATAATTGTTACAGTTAATACTTATTGAGTACTTTCTCTATGTGGGTGGTGTTCCAAGTATTAGATGCCCACAACAACTCTATGGGAATACTACTATTAGACCCATTTTACAGATGAAGCAACGGAGGCACAGAGAAGCCATCTCCTACCCAGTGTCCTTGGCCAACAGATGGCAGCTCTGGGATTTGACTGGCAGCCTGGCTCCAGAATCTCCATGCAAAACCACCGTGGGTTGTCTCGTATACAAAAAAAATAAAAATAAAAATAATCCCCACTTTCTAGAGTTATCAGGCTCCAATGTCAATAGCATAAATACAAGTGCCCAGGAGGTAGCAGGCACATAATAGGTACTTATTATAAAAATTGTCGCGGTGGCCCCTGCAGCCCAGAACCTCAGAGGTGTGTGCAGTGGAAGGCAATGAAGCACTTCCATGCTGCAGCCTTGAAAGTTGCGAAACCATGCCCCAGACTCTCCTAAGACGCCTGGCTCCACTTTGAAAGTATATCCTGGAACAAGCAGAGCACATACATGCTCGAAGGCGCAACATGGCGCAGCCAGGAGGAGAACCTGAGTCCTCATCTGCCTTTCCTCTCAGTGGACACGGGTGAAGACCAAAGCTGCTCGAGTTACACGCCCTGAGCCAAGGACCAGAGTCGTAGTTTTGCCACCCACGGCATTGCCTCCTCACAACGGGCAGCGGATTTCAGAAAGAAAATAGGTTGTCCCTGAACAGTTGGGGTTGTTGAGGGGTTGAAGAGTTTCAGAAAAGCAATTATAACACTTCTCCATCTCCTTGGCTGCTTGGGGCTGAGGGGGGAACGCAGAATCAGTATGCTCAGTCTTACTTTTGATTGTGAATTTTTCATGAATATGAAGCCTGCCCACCCCATCCCCACCCCCACCCCACCCCCCGCTAATGGGCTGGTTGTAAAGAATAAGTGTCAGAAAAACCTTTTTTCAGACCTCACCTAAAATATTAAAATCTATTATTGATCCATAGACCATAGCTACTTGCCACATAAAGCTGCTTTTTTCCCTCTGGGTTCTTTCTTCTTCTTTTTAAACTTAGAATGCCTGGGTTCAGATAATATAGAGAGAGAAATAGCAAACCCGGTCTTAACGCAATAAGCACCTACTGTTTTTGTTCATGGCAGAATTTTTAGAAGATACACAAAGCAACATCAGCTAGTTAGTACATTGAAGAGACTTAAATGGAAACACTTTTTTTTTTTTTTCTAATCAAATAACTTCTCGGAATTCTTGTTTACAAAGCAAGGAAGCTGGATGATGTGTGCCTCTAAGGCCCTTACAGCTCTGACTTTGTGACCTCGCTGGTCAGGGTAAAGAAGGGGACAGATGAAACCTGGGCTAGGGGGCAGCGCCCTCTGGAGGGGAGCATGGATTTTGGGGTCATAGGAGCTGGACTCCAATCCATCTTTGCCCGTTTCTAGCAGTGACCTTGAGCAAGTAAGTTCCTCAACCTTCCTGAGAAAGTTTCCTCATCAGTAAAATGGGGAAAATAATGAATACTTCAGTGACTTTGTTGTTTCAGTGAAATAAGCGTATAAGTGAAATAAGTATTTGAAAGTGTCTAGTGCCAGTAGTTGACATAAAGTAGACACTCAATACATTTTGACTCTTTTCTTTGAAAACACTGCAGCACTCCTAAACCATTAGAGGAAGTGCTTGATCCAGAAAGCCAGGGGCATAGTGTTCTACACTCTTCTTTAAAATTTTATGCAGAACATTAGCTATATCATGTAATTCTTCTTTATTTTTCTCTTGTGAATGGATATAGCCACCTGTTCCAGTACATTATAAAAATGTACACTATTGGTCATAAATCCTTCCATGCTTTTAGAAAAAGGCCAGAGACAGGGTCATTTGATTGACTTAAACTCCCAGTTTCCAGAAGGCTTTGATGTAAAGAGGATAGATCCACTGTCTGAGGTGAAGATACTTTAGTGAGTGCACAAGAGGGGGTTCCATGGTTCAGGATTCTTTGTCCCCTGGGAACTTTTAGAGATCAGCAAGAAACAGCAGTGAGAATAAAGAGACTCCTCTACCCATTTAACTCATTGAACCAACTTAGTAAAGGAAACCAAAATTTTAATTTGTACAACAAAGAATTAAAGACAGAGTTATCCCAGTAGGGGGGTCTCGTATGGTTCTGATTTTCATTGATTAAAGAGTAAAATAAGAGATATTGCTAAAGAAGAAAATTATTTTTAAAAAGCAAGGTCTGTGATTTAATTTTTTTCTTTTAATATGCATGAGCTTGAGCTTGTCAAAGCCATGATGTAAGCAGCACAGTGGGGATGAATTTGTAATTCAGCCCAGAGCCCAGCTCTGAGCTAAGCTGAAGTTGACCTTTGGCCCCCACACCCTTCTCACCATGGGCTTTTTCCCATAGCAATCACACTGGAAGGAAAAGCGATGTTTTTTAATGACTTTCATCAATTAGTGCACTATAAAAGAGAGATGCCATCCACTTCATAAATGAGAATGCTTTCCTTCCATCGTGGTAAAAGCCATTTCAAAACTCCCTCATGAAGCAATGGCTGATGAGAAGAGAGAGAACCATTTTCAGCATAACCTCGCCAAACACTAGCTCTTTCTGAGATGGGCTTGGTGTGGAGACCTCTGTCTGGCATCACATCCAGGTTTATCAGCTGGTGCAGGTGGCTCTGTTCACTGACCATGAAGCTCTACCCTTGTGAGTGTCCAGAATAGCTGCAGCTACCTGAGATCAGTCCAGTCCTCAGGGACTCGTTATTGTTCCAGATCAACAGCATAGCCAAAGCCGGCACTTAATGGCTGTATTTAACCACGGTAAGTGATGGGCCGACGTGCCTGAGTAGGTGGTGTCACTGGTAGGGCCTGGGTAATAGGACAAAGGCAAGCCAGCTTGGCTATGGGCATTTCTTGCACATCATAGAATTGATGCCGCCGGGGTTTTAAAGTCCTGGGAATAAATATGACAGGCATGGGAGCTTGCTTTCTGAACAGGTAAGACGGGACGAATCTACCAGATTTTGATTATGCTAATTACAAAGGTATCGGAGGAAGGAAAGAAGAGTAAAGTTTGGAAGATGGATTGGATTAATTGAGGCAGGTTTCCTGGGCGAGGCAGACTCTAACACTACAGGAGGACTAGCTTGGAAATGTTGGGACATAGAACGAGACGGACACTGTTCTCTAGACACACATTCATTTTAGGAAATGGTTGCTTGAGATTTATGGAATTTTCTTTTAAATGCAACCAGCATAAATCTTAGGCCAAAGAAGAAAATGTGAGAATGGTCATATTTTGACAGTAGCAACATCGAAATAATTTATTAGTATTCAGGCACAACTTTGTTCTTTATAATTCCCTGAAAATTCTTGTGTGATAAAGGAGGATGAGTAACTCAGTCACATTCTTAGCAATGCTTTTCTGCTGAAAAGGAGAAGTGCCAGGTGGTCAGAGGCTCTCTCAACGTACCTGATGTGCAGTTATGATTCCGTGAGGAAGACGCTTCATTCCTCCGACCAAAAGGGGCAGGTGGGTCTGGAATTCTGAAGGTACCTGGCCATACCTGCCTGCTGGAGACTATGCGATGTGGAGCTGGCCTTCGTACATGGCACAGACATGGTATGCAGGATGGGCTGTGTGCAAGTGATGTGTCATGTAACAGGGCCCTGGGTCATCCTGCCTTCAGATAAACCTCAGATGCAGAGGAAAACCCACGTGTAAGGCAGAAATATAGCCACTTCCCCAGAACCCCCTGTATTAAGGGATACTTCAAAAATCTCTGCTAGCAGTGAGTATGTGATGGGGAGGGGGAGGGGCTGGGGTTAATGGAGAGAAGGAGACTCTGGAACTTTGGACTTTGAGGTCCAGAAATTAATAGTCTTCCTTACATACTGATAACAGATTAATATCCAGCTGCTCAAGTTTATAATCGTCCATACTTGATGGTGGCTTTGGTCCAAACATCCTACCATCAGAATATGAGAGATGGAAGATATAATAGAAAATCTCACCCAAGCTCTCATTTCACAAAGGAGAGATCAAGGCTTGCTTGAGAAGATTAAGGAATAGGTCCAAGGTCACAGAGCTAGTTGGGGGTCATGCCAGACTGTGACTTGAATCTCTGTCTCACTTACTGTAGTAATTTCCTCTTTGCTCAGATCAACGAATTTAGACAGGGAGGATGGCTTTTCCATAAGATCCTCTGCTTGTCGAGGGCAAAATAGAAACTGGCTCAGGCTCTAGAACTTCCTGCCATGATCTCTTTCTAAACCTCTGAGCTTGCTTCCTCTCCCACTCTTGGGTTTCATACCTTGCACACCAATATCTACCAGGAAGGTGAAGTGCGCGCTTGATCCTTCGTTTTCATTGATGCCAGAATCTATTCCTGTGCCTCCCACAAGGCGGCTGCCCTGAACCCACCAGAGCCAGAAGAACAAATGAGGATGACTTCAGTGCCACCCCCTCCTCAAATGTTATCAGCAGAAAGGGACTGGTACTGCCACCATCTGGCCTTTGTGGGTGTCCCAGACACAGCGAGTGTGTGGTGAGAGAGAAGGAAACAGCACAAATTGTCTGCTTTGCCGTTCTCTTAAAATAAGCTCGGTGCGAGGAGGTTTTCAGAGCAGCAGGAGTGGGGCTGCAAAAATAGAGTGTGGTGCAGCTGCGCCCTTTAGAACTTTGGGGGAAACACATATTATTTACCAGACAATAATAGATACCAGAGAATAATAATGATTATTATAGTGTTCGGGATGGCAAACGCTGTAGTTAAGGTTCCAGAATGGCTCTCATTATAATCCCGTTTTCCCAGGCCCTTATGAAAGCCTCGAAATGTTCTCCAAGTAGGCTGATGCCGTCCATGTTTGGCCCTTGTCCAAAGGTGATTTGAATATAAAGAAACTTATCTGAGAAGTAGTCCTCTTTGGGGGGCGATGATTGCATTAAAGGAAAAAAAGCTACAGTCTTGAAAAAGCTGTCGCAGCGTTCTTAAGAAAGTCAAAATGGTGGTGATTCCCAGTCACTGGAAGAAAGTGGTAAGCACCTTTTTTTCTTTTTCCTTTTTTCCTTTTTAAAGAAAGGATTCAGAGGCTCCCTCTGACTGCAAGATTTGGTCACTCTTGGTTCCAAGCCCAGAGGTGGAGATGGTTTCCTTCCTCCACAGCAAGTTTCAGGCCATGTTCTCCAAAAGGAAAAGAATTGTCCCAAGAAGCTATACACTTGTGTCTTTGGATCCATTTGTTACTTCTGAGGCTCTTTCTCTATCCTTTCTGGCCTCTCATTAATGGTGGCTCTTGGTGTTTTTGTTTTTGGAAGGAAGAAAGGAAAGGGAGGGAGGAAGGAAGGAAGGAAGGAAGGAAGGAAGGAAGGAAGGAAGGAATAGGAGAGGGAGGGAAGGAGGAAGGGGAATGAGAGAGAGAAAAGAAAGGAAAGAGAGAAAAAGAAAAGAAAGAAAGAAAGAGAAAGAAAGAAAAGAAAGGAAGAAAAGAAAAGAAAGAAAGAAAAGAGAAGAGAAAGAAAGAAAAATCAAAGCTCTTTATTCAGAGATAAACATCCACATTTCCAAATCTGACCGTGCCAAATAAAAAGGTTTCCATGGCCTTGTAATTCCACCCCCATTGCATATTTGTGGTGTTTTGCATTTTCACTTTGGTTATTTAATATACATATTAAATGCACACAGATCTGGTGATTTAATGTGATTTGGGGAACTCAGGCATTTCCTGTCATGCACATTCAGATTTTCAAACCTTGTTTTTGGCCAATCATTATTATTATTACCATAAACACCAGGATTTGGATAGCAGGGTTCAAAGCACAAGCTTGTGCTTAGGAGGGCATTGGACCTCCTCGTACGTGTAAGAAATTCATGCTGCAGATACCCTGAGCACGTCTCCAGGTCTCTGTGGCCTCCATCGCTTCATCTATAAAATGAGGAAATCGTAGTACGTTATCGCTGGGGTCCCTTCAAGTTCTAAATTCTATCACCTTTCTGCAATTTGTTTGTTGTTCTAGGAATAATCTCAGCAGTTTTAAAGATGTTGATGAGTACTCTGTCATTACCTCATATTAGCCAAATTTTACCCACACACATTTCTGACATCGCCCTTTATTGGCAGGAACAAAAGGGCACTGTTCTAGGGCATGGGGGCTGAGAGCTGCTTGACCCTCATTCATTTGACAAATGTGTTGAGCTGGACTAGGGGCTTGCTGGGTGTAGACACATGAGCAAAACATACACAGCCCCAGGCCTCAGAGACTTTATAGTTTGGTTGGCAAACTTCTAAGTGGCTGCATATTGAGAGTGATTAAGTGTCCTTAGAAAGTCATATTTCTAACCAAGGGAATAAACCAGTAGGGACAGTGAACCAGAGCCTCACGTCTGTGGTGAAAGGTGGGGTGGACCTTCCCTAGAAGCTGACTTTCCTGGTGAACAATGCTGTTCAAATTCTCTGGGATCCCAAGGCCAGGTTGTTGTTGTTTTCTTTTTCTTTTCTTTTCTTTCTTTCTTTTATCATTATTATTTTTTTGGTACCGCCTACAACACCTGGTATTTCTAGGTGGTCTCCCATCCAAGTACTAACCGGGCTCAGCCCTGCTTAGCTTCTGAGATCAGACGATCAGGCACGTTCATGGTAGCATGATCATAGACTGGGTTGATTTCTTGTCTTCCATTCCCAAGCTACTGTACGGTTTGGATACAGAGAGCTGTGAATGGCTCACCTTTGTTCAGGCAAGACCCACAGAAAGGGCATTTCTTCCAGCTCAGTCGCCTCCATAGGAAACCTCTGAAAAGAAGTCTATGTGTCCACAGTGACGTTTCATGTGCTAAGAAGTGAATCTGTTGGCTTTCCTCCTTTGCAGCAAATACCAGGCTGTTCGCAGAGTACAGGGGTGAGGTCTGGAGCTCCAGGGTCCTCCGGTGACCTCGCCTGGCTTTGAGGTGACCTTGGCAAGTCAGAAGACCTCCTGGCAGTTTTGTGCAGTAACGGGAGGGTGAAAGTTACTGGGTAGCAACGGATGCTGTTGTGATCTTCGGATGAGGGCGTGGTGCACCACGCTCATTGTGGTATTCCAAAAAGTTTCATTTCCTCACACAAAGCTGGCAGGGCTGACCCAGAGCAGAACCGTGAATGAAAGTCATGTCAAAATCACGCTGTGCTCCCTCAGTTCTGGAGACTTGCGTAAGGCCTGACCCAACGGCTGGAAAGGATGCCGCTCTGACTCACGCCTGGGTCTCCCCAGCTTGGGGGGAGGGGCGGCTTGGTCCGGCGGATTCTGATGGGCCCCTTCTCCTCTTTTCCAGGAACACTCATTCACAGGGTACCTTGCATGAAGAGAGGGCGCAGAGCAAACCATGTCACACCATCCAATGACACCAGCTGGTCAGCTCACCACCCCCTCTGGCTAAAACTCAAGCAAATAAAGCCGCTTCCTGTCATTAAGCATCTCAGAGGAAGCAGCCCTCCCTTGGTGGCCTCTAGCCCAGAGAAGCCAGCACATCTTGGACCCCGCAAGCGGGCCCAGCCTTCCTGCTGCCACCATCTCTGCTTCTCCCCAGAGGAACTGAGGGATTTCGCCCGTGGTTTTACAACGAAAAACAAACAAAAAACACCAACAAGCCACAAGGACCAATGTAGGTATTCTCCCTGCTACATCTTCAAGGCTCAGAGGGTGAGGCTGGAAGATGATACGGATTTGAAAACAAAAGTCTTTTTTTAATCTTTTTAAAAACTGCTGTGGTTTTGCTGCTACACTAAGAATTGTGATGTGCATTGTACGGTTTTGGACCTATACTGTTCACGTTTTGATGGCGGAGAGGGATCGCACTGGAGTCCCAACACTTCAGATTCATCTCTGTCCTGCCCAGGATGCACTTTTAAAAGAAGAGTTAGAATATTTTATTGGCTGATATACTTTTCTTGTTATTTTTACAAAGGCCACCTTTATCCTTTTTAATGCCATATTTTCAGTGTTACACTTTTATGGCTTTTAATTTTCGATTTGACAGATGTAAGAAGCAGCATGAATAGTTTATACTGTGGTTTTTCAGAGACCGAATGCCAAGAGAACTCGGTAAATGTTTATTCTTCTCAGCTTTCTCTTTAAATTCCCCTAAATAGCACCCCATTTGGGAACAGAGCAAGAGTGTTGAACTGAAGACCAAAATGCCCTCAAGGTGTAAAATAATCCGAGGGGGAATATTTGCTGGGCGTCACGAAAGACTTGGATGAAATTTCAACCCTGATGGTTTTCAGTGATCCAGGAAGCCAGTGAAGCAATCTCTCTATACGCAGAGCCCTTTCATGATAATTAGAATGGTATGGACAAACCAATGAAAACAAGAGGGAAAGTGAGAAAGATCACCCATGATTCTGTTTCACTGTTTGCTTTCTCCTGTCATGGTTAAGAGAAATGTGCAATTCGATCCTCAATCAGTGGGTGGAGGATAACAGGGTAGATTTTCTTGTGTGCACTTGTACAGTTGTAGCTGCGAGTCCAGAAGTCCTCTAGAGCATGTGTACTGGCACTGAGTTGGTGAGACAGTCGTGGAGTATCCCATTCTGATGAGTACAGAAAAAAAAAAAAAAAAAAGAGAAAAAATAAGAAAAAAAATTCAAAAAAAGAAGAAAACTAAAAAAAAAAATCAAATCACCTTGTGATTCAGTGTATCTGTTTACTAACTCAAATAAAGCAATTGTTCTCTCTGGAGGGGTCCGGGTGCCCCCACCTACAAAGCCGCCACACCGGCAGCCGGAGGGGTGGCGGGCGGGCGGGTGGGCAAGGCCGGGTCAGTGTCTCGCTGGCCTTGAAGCACCAGGGACCCGTGGATGCGGTGTACATACTGTATTTCTATATCCTCCTTTGTACAGAGTCACTTAACAAGTCAAGCTACTGTTTTACAGGTGCTCCTTATTTATTAGAGCTGTGAGAGCTTGGGGGACACACCTGGCGAGCGAGCTCGCTTTTTAAAATTGAAATTTGGGGGGGTGGTGTAGGGGAGGGGGGTGGGAGGGGGGGAAGCTCGCAAGCCTGGGGAGAGATTTATAAAAGTGAACAAAAGGAAAACTTCCAGCAACAAATTAAACAAACAAATCACCCCCAACACCAACCCCACCCATGCAGGAAGCAACAGTCCCTCCTCTGGGTGCTCATTTTCCCGCGGGGCTCCCAACATTCTCCTCTCCCAGACCGGTGTCAGATTCATCAAACAAAAATAAATCTCTAAGAAAAAAAAATGCACTTACACGTGCTTATTTCGCTTTTCTCATTATTATGACTATCGTTGTTGTTATTTTCCTTGTTACGGAAGATGTTCCTTTCCCCTAGGAGAGATTTTTTAAAAATAAATCCAGTAAGTTTTTTTTAAAACGTCACGCTGTAGGGGTGACACTGGCCCTTTTCCACCTGCTGCAGGTCACACTCCTCTGCAGACGGGAGACCACAGTCTGTTGGAGGGCGCACAGCTGCCCACACACAGTGCGCGTGGGGTGAGTTCCTGGACCTGAGGCCTGTGGGGTCCTTCCTATGTGCTCCCCAAGTCTTGATCTTCAGCTCTAAGGCTTCGGGAAGCCACATCCAGGAGGCAAAGCTCCCCTGAGCGTCCACTCTCACCACATGGGCTGGGAGGTGCTTCCTCTTAGCTTTATGTGCATGGGGTGGGTCGATCTGGTTTTTCCTTGATACCTGAGTTAAACATCAGAAAGTTTCTAAGGCAGAAAGTATGTCAATACTTAGTTCTAGGCAATGTCGATGTCATCCTGTCCTCTCATTCCACATATGAAAAAAACTGAATCCTAGAAAGGTGAACTGACTAGTCCAGAGTCCCACCTGGCTTGGTTTTAGCTCATCAAAAAACAGATGTTCATTAAAACCTTAGGCACTATCACAGTGTCCTCTAGATGACTATCCTAAGAGTCGGTTCTGGAGAGCTGGGTTCTTTCTGTCGTGGAAACTGAGGGATTCTGGAAGCTTCCCGGTGCGGGTTGTGTTTACGAAAACCACCCTGTCGGAACTCTGCAAGCCCGGCTGACAACGCGCCAGGGGCCGGGGCACCCAGCTGTGACTGCCTGGTGCAAAGTTCCTGATAGCTTGTTCATCTGGACTTGGCCATAGAGACAAACATCCAGGATATTGATTTTGTTTTTGTCTGTAGTCCAAGATTGTCGAGCAAACATTTTGACCCTTGTGGAAACAAAAGGTACCTTTGTTCCAACATGAAAAGATTCTGTGGCATCTCATTAGACATCAGTACACCTTTTCCTCCTTCTCTTCCTTCTTTTAATCTTAGTGTTCCCTAAATACACAATCCTTTTAGGCTTTCAACATTATATAAAAAGAGAAACAGAAATAATGCAAACGATTACTAGCATGTGCTGAGCATATGTTATTAGCCTCATTTAATCTTCACACTAATCCTATGAGGAAAATCTTTTTATTTTCCCTTTATTCCATATGAAGAACTAGGAGCTCAGTAATTTAGTAATTTCCCAAGCCCACACAGCCTGTGAATTGCAGAACGGGATTAAAACCCAGGAGGTTTGGTGCCAGAGGCTACACATCCAATCTGGAGAAAAACTTGATGTCTTCACGAAGAGTCATTTTGACTTCCTGTAAGTTTGTGGCAGTAATTCAGTTTTGTTCCAAAGTGGCCTTCATTGAAAATAAAGCTAGAGGGTTGAGTGATAATGGTTACTACCTGCCACACTTACCGGATATGGGGGAGTGCTGAGGCTACTCTGTTTTTTGAGAAATGAGTCAGGCAGTACCTTCCTTGGTGGTTATCAAACCCCAACAGAACACAGGGCCCCACGTCTGATGCTGATAGGAGACACTGGAAAATAATAAAATTCACGGCTCCTGACCCAGTGGCTTACACACAATGGGAGGATGGAGCTGTGAAAAGAGGGACCACTTAGTCTCACCAGGGCTCCCTCTGGATGTTTTCCAGGGTTTATGGAATTGCCCATCTGGAGCCTGGATTCACAGCTCTGCAAAGCTTCCCTCCCCTTGCACGGCAGGTGTTCCCTTGACACTGGAAGGGCAGCTTGAGCCACAGGCCTATAGGTGCCAGCTCATTCTGCCCATGTGGCACAGCCAAAGGCCAGGGCTGAGGCCCAGGTGCAAAGCGCTCAAGACTCACATCGACTCTCTCTCCTCCTTGGTTCCTCCTCGGGCCCCACCCTGGCACACATCAAATACCGCTTACAACCTCTTTAGGGCTTCCCTATGGCCTGCAGAGGCAAAACCAAGGGCCCAGTGTGGCAAGCAAAGCCCTCCCATCCACCCCCAACCTCACCTCTCAGCCCCACCCACTCCCAGCCTGCCAGTCCCACCTGCACTCCACCTATGCTGTATTAGGAGCTCTTTTCTGACACCCTGATCTCTTTCCCACTCCCATGTCTTTGCACATGGAACTGTCTCTGCCGTGACTGTCTTTCCCTCATCTTCCCTGGGCAATTTCTGCAGCCCATCAAGACTCAGCCAGCTGCTCTGGTGATTCTCTCCTGGGGAACCTGCCAGGACCACTTCCTCTCTCCCCTTCTGGGGAAGGCCCCCTCCATGGCCACCACCATCCCAGTGCACATAACCCTCTGCTTGTCCAGCTGCTCACCTGTCCATGCCCTTTGCTAGTTTACAAAGTCCCTGAGGATGGGGATCCTGTCTTGTTTGCCTTATATCTCTTAGGTTTAACACAGGGAGAGCCCTCCTCACTGTTATTTAATAATACAATTAAAAACCACTCTCTTCAAAGCACAGTTTCTATGCCACCCTTCCATAAAACCAAGCCTGATTTCCCTGCGGTGCAATCGTCACCTCTCCCATGGGCTCCCAGGCTCTCGTTTAAATGAATGAGGCCACTTCTTGACCACTCTTCCATGTCATTAGGGTCCTCAAAGGTGGCAATGTGGCCCTCTAGCTTTGCATCCTTTGAAAGCTGTTCTCTGCCCTTGGGATGGAAAACATTGGCTGAGTTGAGGTACGTTTATCTCATTAACTTAATGATGGAAGAGGACAGTATAGCCTGAAAACCAGAGCAGTTGTGCAGCAACTGCAGAGAGACTGCAGGGTTTCATACCGTTCTCGTGCTCAAGGGAGAGAGGTATGAGCTCCATTCCGATTCGGCCAGTCAGTCAGCACACCTTAAGGCTTCCTCTCATTGCAAGGAGCGACGGAAGCGGCTGAGACCCAGCCACTGCCCTTGGGTGTCTGTGCTGTGCAGTGATTCCAGGTCATGGAACTATTTATTCAGAAAAGCCTTAGAGATTAGTAATTCCTTGACTCTCGAACACATTTATAGAGGGAAAGTTAGTCTTCGATGCCCGAAAATGGCCTGTCGGTCTGTCTTCTTGACTGCATGGAGTGAACAGTTGCCACCAACATACATAATTCTTCTCGTTAAAAGAGGAGCCTCTGCTGAGATATGGAGAACAGCCCACAACCATCAGGTGTTCACTCTGTGCACAGCCCCGTCTACGGGTTTTGTACACATTCACTTATTTCATTCTCATACAGCCCCGTGAGGGAAGTGCCGATATCATCATCATCCTCATTTCACAGCCAAAGAAACTGAGGTATGAAATGAAGGGTTTTCTGTCCAAGGTGCTACGAATAACAAGAGGCAGAGCCCAGCAGTGGGCTCCGACGTCCACACTCCCTGTCACGATGCTGAGCCACTGAGCCAGGCGGAAGCCCGGCGGTCCACACTGTAGGGTCAGGTCATTTACTTGGCGCCTCAACCATAAAATCGAGAGATCTTTGACCTTTATATTGTGCTTCGGAAGAGAACATAACTGCTAATTTCTTCTGACACCTGGTTTTGACAACACCCAAAATTTAGTTGTCGATGTATCTAAAGGTGAAGTTTGCAGGCGATGGGATGAGGCGCCAGCAGCTCAGAGAAAGGAAGAGAAGAGCGCACTTTGGCATGCATGCTAAATTTCCTGGGGCGGGGAGAGAGGGGACATGTGGACCGCAGACTGTTTTCCATTTCCTGTTGTTCTGATTTTTTGAGCTGCAAGCTGGGCTTTCTCCCATGGCACCTGTTTGATGAGCAAAGGGACGTTAAGAGCAGTGGTGACGACCACACCAGGCTGCATCATTTTGCCCGACACTCAGGGAGGAGCTGAATCTAAACCTCACAGTCATTTTGGGCTGGGCCAGTGGATCCCTGGTCAACGAGCTGACCTATCAAATGGACAGAGATGTTGACAGCCTCCATATGCCAGACACCACAACAGCAGTCACTCAAACTATCTCAGGCAATTCTCAGAAAACCGCATGCTAGAGGCAGTGCAATCCTCACTTTGGGACGAGGAAGATACAGTCCAGGAAGCTTAAACGATCGGCTCAAGCTTAAATCACTCAGCTGGTGAAGAATAGAGCCACGATTTGAACCCTCTGTCCCCACGCGCAGTGGTCTTTTGAAAGCACCACAGCTGCAGAAATACCAGCGTCAACTCAGATGATAATTCAGTTTGATCCCAATCAGCCAATGAGACACATGTCTGATGATGTCATTCCAGCCTGCTTCCAGAACTCTGGGGACAGACAGTGTTCTCTTTCCTCACCCATTCCCACATGCAGTGTTGAGCCAAACCAGCAGACTGCGAACCCCTCCAAGAAGGAATGAACACCACTACTCAATTTAATGGACATGTATCCAATATGTACTAAATGCTATTCATTTGCGTTATTTTCTTTATGCCTCACAACAACCCTATGTAATGGTTACTAGTATTATCACCATTTTACAGATGAGGAAACTGAGTACATAGCAGCTAAGTAAGTGGCAGAGCCTGAAACTGCAAGTGAGTAGCCTGATACAGAGCCCACGCTTAACCAGCACACTCACATTTTGGCCTCCTTCTTGTAGATGAGTGGGTGCCTGCATACCTGAATAAAAGAGCATTTAATTGAGTACCTAATAATGGCCGCATTTACACCAGTCATTGTCACGTACGTCGTCTCATCTTTGAGAGTGACTGTAGCATCAGCCCTTGACGTGACAAAAGTGGTTCCTGTCTCTTGAGTTATAGGAAAATTCAGTTGCCCATGTCTTCTTTCACTAACTTCCTGTCCGAATGAGAACTTTTCTTTGCAAACACTGCCAGCTACATAATCCAACAAATGAGAACGCTCAAGGGGATCCACACGGTAGCTCTTTCGTTATTTCTGCTCATCTGCTTTCCTCTAACAGCCTGGGAGCGAGGAGCAGGGCTAATCCATCTTTGCCTTTCCTATGGGCCCCTGCACGCGACTCTCATTCCACGCTGAAGAATTGAGCTGTTCAGCGTGTGCCTCCCATCTGTGGTTGGGAACAGGATCAGGAAACCCTTAAATCTTCTTTACGCCCTCCGTGTCTTTGAAATCCCCTTCCCCATTTCCTACTCTGGCCTTCCCTCCAGAGCTTCTGCAGTTGGGGTTGGTGGGAAGTCCTGGTGTCTGAGCCGTAGGTGAGGGGCCACCACCTCCCTGGCTGTGTGGACAAGGCCAGCTCAGGAAGGGCACCAGAAGAGCATCACCCAACCTCAGCGGGAAGGCATCAGCATTGGGGACAACAAGGGAAACCCCTAATTATTTCCCTTTTCCAACTTCTCATGCAAATATCACTTTCCATCTAAATATTCCATATAAGATCATTCCTGGTATTGCAAACACTTGAAAAAAGGTTTGTTTAGGAAAGGCTGACATGTGAGTGTGTGAGCTCTGGAAGCCATGCTCTTTGACCTTGGTGGAGAAAAAGAAGGTCCATGATGAAGCTAATCTAGCTAGAACCTTTAGACCGTGGGGTAAGGTTTTTTCTTCTTTCTAGGTTTATTTAAACAAAAGGGAAAGATTATCACAAAATAAAAACAACGAAAACAATTACAGGTAGAAAGAAGAGCTTTATAAAACAACAGCACCCAATAGAAGCCCTTTTTCTTTCACACTCCCCCGCACCCCCAAACTCCCAGACTGCACCCAGACCTCCCTTCCCAATCACCGCCTTTTGGCTGACAGTATCTCCTCCACATACAGTAGCTGGATTAGGGCTCAGAACTACAGACCAGGAATGCAATAAGATATTTTTATACTTATTGATCCTTTAAAAAAGAGTTTGTTTTCATGAAACTTTAATTCACCTTTTTTTTTTTTTTTTTTTTTTTTTTTAGCTTTTTAGCCTAACTGCTACACATTTTATCCCTGTTCTTTGTGAAATGCTAATCCAGCCCGGGGTTTTCGTTTTCCGGGTGTAACTTTTCAGAAATTGTATATCTGCATAGCAACCCAGTGAGGGCTGCCTATGTCACGGTATCATATGTCAGAAAGATGAAAAGGGCTCCAAATCTAAGCTCTCCACAAACTTGGCCCTCTAGTCCTGGGGCAGAGAGCTCCTTGGCCTTAATATAAACGGCAGGAGAGACATTTCAGGGCCAGGGAGGTGCAAACTTTTATCTTGTTGATGACAGAAAACGACACATGACCTCAGCTCAGCTCGGTGGGGACGATCAAACCAGAAACAAAGGCCGTATTTTTCTCTGCTCTCGTCCCTGCTGTCAGCTTCCAAGCGCAACCTGAGACTGGATTCTGAACCCAGTGTCCAGATTAGAGATTGTTGACTCAGATTTAGTGGTGAAACGTGAGCCCGACTCTGTTGATGGCAGGCCTTGAAGGAGCAAGTTTACTTAAGCCAAGAGAGAGATTGAATGTCAGAAGAGAGCCTGGCTTCTCTTTATCACAAACTTCCTGATCTGCCTCTGTTTTAATAGTTTCCACCACCAGCACCAGCACCAAGAGAGACGGCGCGAGAGAGACACAGAGAGAAGGACGAAGAGAGAGAGAGAGAGAGAGAGAGAGAGAGAGAGAGAGAGAGAGAGAGAGCAGAGAGGAGAGAACGAAAGAGAGAGAGGAAGCACCATTCTCAGTTCCATCTCTTCAATGTCATAAATCAGGACATTAACAAGTGTGTAACTGGCCTTTACCACCGTCAAGGACAATGAGCTTTTTGTGTTTCTTACTGGTGGCCAGCACTTACCGTAATCAATGAAGAGCTCCACTTAGGAAGGGTGAAGAATGGGGGCTTGATCTGACCGTTTAAAGGATATTTCCCAATACTCAGGCACATGGCTTTTATGAGGCTCACACGCAGCTTAGAAACTTGCCTTTCGGTCTGGAGGCAGGTCATTAAGAGAGATCGTTACATCGCTTTCCTTGTCTCTCTCTGTCTCTCTCTCCGTTTCTTACTTTGGCACCCTCCCTGCTTTTCCTTGGCTTCTGATTTCATCCCTCTTTTAGATTCTCTGTGCCTTCAGTAATTTATGTGCAAGATATTTTCTCAACCTCCAAATGTTTTTCCATTTGGCAAACCATGTCCTGAAGCTTCCACACAATGTAACTGCAGAGTTCATTTCTGCTAGAAAACATAAGCTTCGTTAATGGAAAAGCCTAACACGCCAAGGTCGGTGACCCCGGCTGCCTGGGCCGCTTCACAGACAGACCCTCCAGGCCACCCCCGGGGACACAGTCTGGAGGAGCGTCTTTTCCAGGTCCCCGCAGATGCTTGGCTTCGGCCCTCCTTGTTTCTGAAAAGGAAAGGATTCCTTCCAAGCCCCTTTCTCATATAGTTTTTGGAAGCTTCAGGGCACCATATGGAGAATCATTTCATGATTCTCCTGATGGCTTTTACGTGAGCAGCTATAAATCGGATAGTTTCCTTCAGGTCCGATATCCCTATAGTACCTGCACTGGATTGTCGGGAATAGTCACCGCATATGTTAGTCCTGTTCTGTGCTCGATGGGAAAGAAAACTCAGACCCCCTCCTGGCTGGGGACACTGTTACTTTGGGAAATGGAAACAGGGGAGGGGGTGGGAGTGGCAGGAAAACCTTTCGAATTGGTCACGAGGGTGATTTGCCCCAATGATTTTTTCATTCCAAAGTCATGGATTTAGGACTGAAGCAGAAGTTGAGGTAATGCCTCTTCCCCAGTGCAGGGCTCACTGGCTTCTCCCTGGGGCTCGTAATCAGCCTGGCTGGGCTGGGCCACTTGGTGAGGTACGCGTGAGGAGAATGGGCTGGGTTCCTTTTCAGTCACTCACAGGGCACATCTAGACAATATTTTGGCTTTTGAAATATGAGCTCTATTCATTGAATAACTGGCTTTTCTTTCTAAACAGTTGCAACAATATAAATGCCTTACATTTTACTTTTTTTAAACAGTGGCTCATGAAGTGCTCTCTCACCTCTTGATCCAATACTCTGTTGCTTTAATAAGCAAATAAAGGCAAAGAATCACGCTAATAAGGATAAGACTGTGGGCGAGTCTTTTTAGTGTGTTTGTTTTGCTTGGATAGCATTTCCTTAACGCACTGAATTTCTTTAGCCCTATGGATGAGCGGCAGGAGGGCAGAGGTGGTGAGTACGTCCTGTTGAACCGCCAGTGAATGAGGAGCCGAACTGTTTCTCAAGCGCGTCTGTAAGAAAAGAAAACACACACACACACACACACACACACACACACACACACAAATCATAGTACTGAAGATTGGTTGGCTGTGGGAACTCATTCACTTGGATGTATTTTTAGGCTTTTGTTTATCCTTCTTGATTGATAAAGTAATTATCAAAATGCGTTAGAAAATAATAGCCAACTGGTGAGAAAAGGAACAGTTGGAGGAAGCAGAGCAATGGAGGAAAAGCATCCACAGACTCTACTTCAGGCTTTCCAAGGAAACTCCATGAAAATCCATCTTATCTTTTGCCTCTCCCTTCTTTGGGAGGGTCTGCTCAGGGCTCTGGCTTGATAAAGCCTCCCCCGTCACACGTCAGCCGATTAACTCCTCCAGAAAGCCTGCTCTAGTCTTCCCTTTCCCCCAGCACCCCTCTCCCTTCCCTCACCTTTTCTCCACCCCTCTCCACTCTGAAGTCCACCACAGGCCAACCAGAACCCCAACAGATGTTTGTGTTTTATGAGCCAAAGGGGAGCCTGAAGGATCAACCAAATACCAGCTCCACTGAGAGGTGGAACCAGGCCATCTGACATCAGACACACAGAACACCGCCGTCCAGCAGGGCTGGGGCTTCCAGGGAGCAGAAGGGGGGCTAGATAATTAGCTGGCACAGCCTCCGTGTTGGCCCTATGCTCTGCCTTCTGAAGAGCACACAGAGGCCATTCGTGGAGGCTCAGGGCAGTTGGGAGAAACCTTCTGTGAGTCCACCTCCCTGGCTGGCAGTCCTGGCCCACAATGGCCTTCCCTCATGCCAGAGCACCATGTGGCACCCTGACTGTGGCTCCTGGCACAGGAATAAGGAGGAGGTTAAGGACCACTACCATTGGTAGCTTGGATGTGCCATGAAACGCAACAGGCAAACCTGCCTCCCATGCCACTGCAGGACCCGGGAGAGTCGGCAGAGCGTGGGTGTACAGACGGAAGATCTAAGTCTCCGTCTCAGCTCCACCATAGGCAGAGCAGTTGGCTGTGTTGGATTTTAATGTCTCTGAGGCTTGGTTTCTCCATCAGTAATATGGAGATTATGTTACCTGCTCTTGGAGTTACTTCTAGAACCAAATGAGGGTATGTGTGCTAGCTCTGGGCCTGTTTTCCCTCAGATCCATTCCTTAACTTCCCCTGCTTTGCCTGTATGGTGGAGGACCTGACCCTGGCTGAACCTGGAAGAAGCTTTTTCTTTCCCTTTCTCTTCCCTTCAGGCAGCTTCTTCAGCAGCAGCTTCCTCTGTGCCCCATTTCCAAACCCCTCTGGAAAGCCCTGAGTGTTGCAGCTCCCATAATGGCCTTCTCTCTTCGTCCCTTCGGCCTCAGCAGTACCTCACGGTCCCCGGCTCAACTTCTCAGCTCACCACCATCCACGTAGCAATTCCCCTTCATGAATTTCCTCGTATGTAGGTGTCTGAGGTGCTTTCTGTTCTCCTGGTTGGACCTTTGGCTGATAGAGCGTGTGAACATGTTAAAGTGTCACACACCTCGATGGAAACAGACGTCCTGGAGTTCTCATTCCACAAAGAGGGGCAGGGCTGCTTGCCCGGTTCTTCTTACCCTAAGCGTCAGATCTTGGATTTTAACCATGAAGTTGGGATCTTCCTGGGCCAGTTGTCAATCTGAAAGTAGTTCCTGAGGGGTTGGTTCTTCAACTTAGAATTTTATAAGGACAGAAAAATGGGATAAGAACTACATATGGTTTTTATCTTATATTAGTTTAAAAATACATACCATACTAAAATATACCCAGTGGGCTTCTGGTATGCCTTCTGTATACTCTTTGCTGAGGAACCTATAGGCAAAGTGGTGTGGTGTGTCTAGACTCTTCTAAATTCTGCCGTCCTTTCCTGTGTCTCCCACGATTTCTGTTCTTCCTCAGGTAGCGTTTTCTCGTTTCCGGCCTTGTTGTCATTTCAGTGAGTGTGCGATGAGTCGTTCCATCGCTTGAACTTCGCTAAGGGAAGTTGTTTCTATCAGCTCCTGCTTTGTCTGTCCTGGGTTGTGCTCTGCACTCGATGCTGTTTTTCCTCTCTTTGCCCTCCGTCTTCTGTGTCTGCTGAGCCGTGGGGCGGGGAAGGGTGTACTCCGCTCCTTTTGGCAGGAAAAGAAACTTCCTCATTGGGGTCAGAATTGAAAATGGATTTCCCCATTGGGCGGAGAGAAGGAGGCCCACACTTCCTGTGCAGTGTTATTAATTGGCGCCCCTTCCCTGCCTATGGCTGCCCTAGCTCAGGACAGCCTTGCTTAACCATTTCCTGCCCAGCACTGTGAAGGCTACAAAGACAAAGTGCTACTTATTTAATCATTATTTCTTTTGAGCCATTATTTGTTGGGTGCTGAGTGACCTGCATGTGCTATGTGGGGTGTGGGGCAGGGACTGAGGGGGTTAGGACAGTGGTGTCCTGCATGAGGAGCAGATTTAGTACAGCTATCTCACTCCTACCTCCACATGCAGAATTATGTTATTTTCTCTCACACCGACCGGCCTTGGAAAACATTCCTTATGGGTAAGGTTTCTTTCCTCCCCTTTGGCCGGACGTCGTGTCATTCCTATTGAAAGTATAGTAACAAACAACATGGGAGCATTTAAAACATATCTGTGACCTCACAGATGTTATTGGTATCCAAATGTGAAGTTGGGAATCCTCAGGTTGGTATGTTTGAGCTACCAAAAATCTCCTGGATTGCAGTCCTGCAACTTCAGAAACATCCCTTTCTCACATAGTCATAAATCATAACAGTTTAGAGCTGGAATGGATTTTACTGTTCACAGTGTTCAATGCACCCATTTTTGTGAATAAGGGAGCTGAGATACAGAGACAAGCTGAGTGACGTATCCAGTGGCAGAGAGCTAGTAAGTGGAAGTATCAAGATGAGAACCTGGTCTCTCTCAATCTACCGCTCCTTCTAGTAGCCATGATGGCAATTAAACCCAATTAAAGCTTTTGCTGCCTTGATGGGTGTGAGTTGTGTTCCACAGATGTAAAGCTCAGAAAAGACTATGGGTTCTCTGGAAAATAGAATGTGTGCATATACATACTTACACACACATTTGTTATAAATTTCGCTGACACAAGGGATGTATAGCACACAATTTACAAATGATAATAAGAAATACAACACTCTTTGTATAAACTCCTTAGCCAATTGATTGTCGCAGAATGCTTTTGCTGATTTTTGCTGAATTCTTTTACCTGTACCTGGTTGCAATTGGAATGAGGCATTCAATTTCTTTTTATTAAAGAAAACTCTGGTTTTTAAAGTTTTGACCATGAAAAAAGTTTAAGCCTGCATAGTAAGCATTTAAAATAAAATTATTTAATGTTCCACAATTAAACTGTACGCAACCTAGTCTTGGGACTTGGAAACCAGTGACCTTTGCTTATGCTAACATGTAAGACAAAAGTGAAACCACAAAAATGTAGGTTGGAACATTGCTTGTTCATCAATGACACAAGTGACATTTTTTTCTTTCTAAATCAGATAATAGTTTTAAAATATGGGAAACTATTTCCTCAAATTTTTGTGCTATTCACAACATGCCAATACGATAGCTATGATACACGTTTAAGTTTAATCCTCGTTATTAACATTTCCATCACTTTCTGAAGTCTAGATAATCAACGAAACAATAAATTGAGCCCTGCTTTCTACCACATGCTGATTTCTGTGGTATAAATGTTTTCACAATGATCACTTTTAGCGAATAGCATGATGTCACTGAGCTCAGAGTTGGGCGAGACACGTGCAGCGGCACCTCGTTACACAGCGTTTCCGCCACGCGGATGTAATGGATGGTAATAATCTCAAGAGCCTAGATCATAGCACAATGCCGAAACGTAATTGAGAAGTGATAGGTTTTGCACATCTATGGCCTTTTTTTCATTGTAATGTGTATAATTGGATTTTTAATAGTGTCTGTATTTAACAACTGGCTTGAAAAATTTCTGAAATTTTAGAAGCAGCTCTCATGGGCTGCTAGGAGCAGCCTCAAGCACACCACGCAGAAGATGGGTGGGATGGTGTTTTGCTTCCTCTCCGTGTGTGCACAAAGCCATCAGGACAATGGCCATCGGCGTGAGATGGCCTGGGCAGAACTCATGCTGAAGGACAGAGGGCAGATTTAAGAACAGGGATCAGATCCCCCATGGTAAGTAAATAAAGGGTTTTTGTTGTTGTTTTTTAAATTTTTTGGAGGGGGTGGGGGAAGGGTGGGTTTGGTACATCTTTCCCGAAAGCTACAGAAGTAAACAGTTTTAAATATTAGTCAAGGAAATTGAAAAGGAAGAAGGGGAGTGGGGACGGGGAAAAAGACTTAAGAAAGAGAAAAGGAATTGTTATTTTTAAATGTTCTGCATTAAGAATGCAATTTGCTGACACAAAAATCCTAAGCCCGCTTTCACGGGCACGCCCTTGGCCCTCCTACCTGTGTGCCTGCGAGGGACATAGCTCAGCCCCTCCCTTGGGGCATTCCCTCTGACAGGCCCTGACCTCTCTCTGTTTTGGAAGGAGAGGATGAGATGACCAGAGCTTTGGATCCATTTTTGGATCAAATGAAAACCCAGGCTAATCCTTAGCGTGTTCCTCTCCTCTTACAGATGCTGGCCTCGCAATGGGGGCGGGGCTTCTGCTCTCTGACAGTCCCAGGCCTAGGACAGCACTGCTGCTGCCGGGGAGGAAAGTCACATGCCGCTCACGAGTCTCTCCCGACCTCTGTCAGCAGCACTCTTGGTACACCTGGCGAACACATCTTTCCAGACAAACTCCAGGGTCACGTCCCCTGTGAAGCCTTCGGGGACGCTGCCCCCAGCAGTTACCCACGCTCTCCTCCTTTCTCCTCATTTCGTGCCTTTTGTTCACTTGTCTGTGTTCCGGGAAGACCGCAGACTCCTTGAGGGGAAGAGCTTCTTGTTGTCAGTGTCCGGTGCATTAAGTCTCAATAAAGCCTAGACTCCACATCACCTTCTTCAGTGATTCTCCAACATGTGCATAAGAGTCACCTGAAGAATGGATTGAAATGCAGATTCCCTGGCCCTGGATCAGCGATTTTGAATTCTGGGTCTGTAATAAGGCCGAGGGATTCTGATGCACGATATTCACAAACCACACTTTAAGAACTACAGATTTCTTCAAACTTTTCATGATCTTGATGGAGAAACAGAGGGCTAGAGATTAAAATGCCTGCTTCAGGACCCTTAGCTACTAAGCTTAATGGGACATCGTGGGCTTTGAGATAGAACTGCTTTACATTTTGACTAAGCCAATTAAGTGAATCATATAGCCACACTGATGATGACTATTAGGAATATTAAAAATACCTTAAATTGAAACCATCGAACACCACATCGTAAAGCAGTGATGAGACTCCATGTTTAGATGCCTCTACTAAAAGAGGTCACATATAGATCTCAGAGGCACCCGTCTCTAATCACTAGTAGTGTCTCCTTAGAATGTGACGTGTTCTTGCCGACTTCAGAACAAGTCCCTCGATGATTTCTGCCTCTAAATTGCAATTTGCCTCAAAGGCTGTCACAAGAGGCTGGTTACCACAAGCTCTATTTCCAGCAGGGTGTCCTCTGCCGCCTTCTGATGCTTACAGCAGCAGACACAGGGCCCCAAAGTAGACCCAGTGTTCAGGTGTCTGGTTCATGCCTATTTTTATGAGCAAATCCTTGTTTCATCTGTCAGTTGTTTGGCGGGTGCCGTGTGTGCCAGCTACTGCCTTGGGCAACAGGTGCCACCTACAGGGCCCTGTGACTGCCACCATGGCTCGGCAGGAGCCGGGTAGCCCAGGCTCTCAGGAAGACCGGCAGCCACCCACTGAGGGTTACAACAGCTCCTAAGCGATCGTGGAGCAGCGGGTTCAAGGGCGTGGGCTGCCAGGGGCATCTGGAAAGGACAGAAGAAGGAGACCTGGCTGGTCCTAGCATTCCGCCCTTCTTTTCTTGGGGTGATTCTGATAGGCAATGGGCAGGGACACTGTTTCTCCGCCACAAGGTGTCAGCAGTGGCTGGCCAGATGCCGGCTCTGTGTGCAGGCCTGGGAAGAAGGCTCCAGCACCTCACACAGAGAGCAGAGACGGTGCTGCCAGCTGCCCTTGGAAATTGTCCGTGCGGAGGAACTGCCTTTCTTGTTCGTAGGGCGCGATGATTGCGTTACCAAAAGACCCCGCCCCCCCCCCGTCTTGCCTGTGGACGAACCACATGCCTCCCTATGTGTCTTCAGATAAGCAGAACCACCGCTGCAACTGAACCGCAAGGTGAAGAGTTCAACGCACTAGGGCGATAGCGCCAGGGAAAGCAGCGGCGCGAGGCCTGTGGAGACAGTGGGAGGCAGGGCAGTGACGTTTTAAAAATCTGGACACGCGTTCGGGCTTGTGTGCTTACTAGCTGTGACCGCGAAGTCTGGGTTGGCTTCCTCATCTGTGACATGCCGTATTCCACATTTTTCAAATAGCAATAGACACAGGGTCGTTATGTGGATCAAATTAGACGAATGATTTGCGAACTATACACATGGGTCCAGTTGTTGGGGTTCATCTTTTGACCTGAGCTGTGTCCCAGAGCTTCCTTGAGACGGGAGGAGCAGACATGGAAGCAGAAGAGGAGCCGATTCCTGCATGAGCCGCTGGCCATGAACTCCTGATCTGGCCTGATCAAGTCATCTTCCAGCGAGATTCTTCCCGGATGCCTTTCCATGGCTTGTTTCCCTGCTGGCAGTGGCTGCTAACTCTTCCTCCTTCCTTGAGCCTGATTTTCCATATTGGAAGAAGATGAAATGCACATTTCAGAATGTAAGTTTTTCCTGCAGGACACTATCCCCAATAGTGGAGTGATGGAGAAAAATATTCGATGAAGTCAGGGGATAACTGAATAACATACTGATTTATAAACTCATGGAATGGAATGAAATGAGGTATTTTTTTTCCACTGATGGGGTTATTTATTATGGCTTAACTGGCCCAGGGTGGAAGAAGCTTTGGTTCCTGAGCAATAGAAATAGTAAGAAACAATTTTCCCCATTGCTTCTCTTTCAAAAATGCAGAATGCAGCTGATGTCAAAATACATCCCAATCATAGGCCTAAAACAAGACTCCTCTGCTCATCACCTTGTTGGAGTGATGAGGGACTGAGGCCCAGAACCCACCATCCTGGGATGATGGAAAAGAACCTAGGCTGTCACCACTGTTCTTCCTGTGACCCAACTGTCAGTGGAAATGAATTACTCTGAAAATATCCCATGAAAAACTCTGATGGGGTTTTGATTATAATTTTACTAAGTTATGTATGAATTTGTGGAACAATGACATCTTTATGTAGAGCATTTTTCCTCCCATGAACATGGTATATCTTTTCATTTATCCAATTCTCTTTTATATCTTTCAATAAAAATGTTCTGTTTCTTTATAAAGACTTGCACATCTTAAATTAACTTCTAGAGAAGTTATAGCTTTTTAGTACAACACTCAAGGAGGGAGAATTAAGTTCTACGTCCAAGAGGACAGAATATTTACACATATTATCTGGAATTCTTCTGTAAGGAAGACTTGTTTGTTTATTCAAAAATTTACTTATAGCCGTATAGGCTCATGTATATTTATTTTGTACTTTGAGATATATTACATTACTTATTTTGTTGCTCAAATTGGTCCAGGTTTGGCCATCAGGAGCTCTTTCAGGTTGGCACCTGTGTCCCTTTCACATGCCCTGTCCTTTCATTTTTGATGCTTCCTTTCTTTCTGGCAATATAAGATGCTCCAATCCCATCTTGTAATTTCCCAGCTGTAGCATTAGAGTCAGCCATTTCTCTAAGGAGCTCTGGTTGCCTTTTTTGAGAACGAAACTTAGAAACCCAGAGCTGGGAGATTGGCGTGCTCATTACACCTGGAGTATTACAGCTTTTAGACTTCTCAGCAGACATAGCTAAGAAATATATGTATATATACTAAAAGTATATATACATATCTATAATTATATCTGTATATGTCTACTTTCATCTTTATTAAGCTAAACATGAGTTCATACTGATGTCTCATATTCTAACCCAGTAGCACCTGGTCCATTCTAGCCGTCACCTTTCTTGTCTGTAACTTCACTCTCTACAGTAGAAATCTAGCTCCCATATCTACCATTCATTTACTTATAAAGTGAGTAGTTTATGTTCCACTATTAATTTTGCTGAAGTTTTTTGGTAACTATCTTTTATTAGGTTACGAATGTTTCTTACTATTCCTAGTGGTTTTTAAAAAAAATTTTAATTATGGATTTTTAAATCTTATATTTTAAGTCATCTATCGAGATGGTAATATGAAATGTTACAATGATAATATGAAATGTCAAACTCTCTTTGTATTTCTAAATGAAACCCAGCTTGGTTATAAATTTTTAAACTTAGACTGAAGTACATAAAATTGCTGTTTTTGTGAGTCAAAAATGGTTGAATATCAGCAACTCAATATGATGTTGGATTCTGTTTGCTAATAATTTGTTTAGAATATTTGTGTGGAAGTTTGTAAATGAGATTGGCTTAAAATTTTGTTTCACTCATTGTTCTCTGGCCCTGAAACACAAAGACTTTCTTCTAAGAAGCAAGGAATACCTTTTAATTATCACCAGAGAAGGTTATAAACATGAAGGTTATTGCATTTATAAAAAAAGGAGATGAGTAAGAGAAAGCGAAGCAAGGGGAGGGAGTGGTGACTGGGCTGGAGAGAATGAGGAGGAGTCTGAGCTAATTCAAGGTGACCCTCCAACACCCCAGCCTACCAGACAACTGTAAGAACTTCTGTCATTGTACTACTGAGGTCTTCCGAATACCTTTTGCTGGCCCCACACATGCCTTAGAATCGGGGGCAGGGGAAACAGCCTTCACGGGAGATGCCTCCATGCTGTTTAAGAGACTTGGTTCAGAATAGGAGCTCTGTGTCCGACGTGCATTAGGCAGACATTTGTTTCTGCTTCTTCAGGCTTCCCTCCGCCCTTCCTCAGATGACAGCACACCAACTTCCCTGAGAGAATTGCTTCTCCATGCTTATGTCATCGGTTCTGACGAGGCCAGCAGTCCCTGTACTCTGCTTCACAACCCACTACAAAGATGGGAGTGTGGCCCAAGCTTGGCCTACTTTCTGGCCTCAATGATTGGTCCATATGGTAGACAGGAGACTCAAGTTGGTCTCATTAGAGTTCTTCAATGAGATTAACTGTGCTGATGGTGTTAGTGAATCTCCCATTGTTTTCTCTTGGATCCTAAGCTGGAAGAGTGTAAGTCTGGAACTTTCTGCTGTCACTTTCCATTTCTTTGGTTCTACACAACAGAAGGAATTTCTTAAGAAAAAAGAATAAGATCAACACAAAAAAAGCTGAGATGGCCGCTGAGAAATGGTCCTGCTAAGGTACTTTTAGTCCCTGAATCCACCCCTGTCCCTTCTGTTAAGTAACTCTCCATTTTTGCTTAAGCTGCTTTAAGTTGCATCTTCTGATCGTGCTGCCTCTGTGAGTTGAAATAAGGTCAGGACTGAGGGTAATCGTGCTGCCTCTGTGTTCTCAGTTTACAATTCTCACTTGCAGTCAATGCAGCCTATGACAGTTAGCAGTGATGGTTCAAACAAGCTGTTCTCATTCACTGGTGGGCAGGAAGCGAGTAGAGCTCCTTGATTAGAGACCCAAGCCTGGTTATTATGAAGAAACTCCTGAGTCCTGTAACATGAGAGTGATGAACATATCAAATGATGGATAGTACTGTAAGATCAGCACGCATGTGACATGGTGTGTATACTTGGATTGTGTTTAGAAGATGGCATCTTCAAGGGGGCCTCTCTCAGGTAGGCTATTGTTGCCAAGAGTTATTTACTAAAGGAGTGGGGTAGAGGATCCACTTTGCAGCATGGGAGAGCTTTGTCTGCCACATAATGTCCCTGCCTTCCCATCCACCATAAGCTCAGGCATGCTGATGTACAGCTGGATTTAGTGTCTAATTGCACATGTGATGTGCAGAAGAATGGTGTGAAATAGCATAGGCCAAGACAGATGCCCAATAAACAAAATGATGATTCCTTTTAATTTTTCTTCTGATACATACATAACACGACTTTAAAGTTGAGTGATTACAACCAAAGAACAAGGTTTTTGAAAATATTTTTTCTGATAATAAAAATACTTAAAAATGCAATAAAAACTAAAAGATAAAGATAATCCAAACTCTTATCACCCAGATATAATCGCTATTTACATTTTGGTGTGTATCTTAGACATATTTCCATCAAGGAGCAATCTTAGAAATTGAATCCAGACCAGAATTGAGATTTTTTTTGGTGCCTTTTAAGAATATTTGTATTCATTTATTATGATATATGACATATATAGAAATATATGATAAGTATAGAAAATGACGGTACAAAAATCCATGAATCTAAGGCCCAGATATAGCAAAAGTTAGCATCTTCATATTTACTCAGCTGCCTTTGTTTCAATAAACACAATGTTGCAGATTTTTGACAGCCCTCTCCCCCAGCCCTTTCCTCTCCTGGAGATAACCACTTTCCTGAAGTTGAGAAATCTTTCCCATATGTGTTTATATATTTTTCTATGAACATTGCATACTTAAACAGTAGAAGGTATCATTTTTGTGTTTTATTATTTTTAAGATTTGCACAAATTATATCAATATTGTCTGTCTCAACTTTCTTTTTTGCACTACCCATTTTGTTTCTGGCATTCATTCATGCAGCTACGTCTATGTCATTTTAGTTACTGTATAAGTATTCCTTCGAATGAATACATCAGAGTTTATTTGTCCATTCCCTTATTGATAGATTTCTAAGTTGTTCTCATGTTTTGTTATTTCAGACAATGTTACTATGAATCTATTTGTCCTCACCTCCTTATGAACATCTGTGAGAATTTCTAGAAGTGGAATTTTGATGTAGTATAGGCACATCTTCCATTTTATTAGATATTGCCACATTGCTCTCTAAAATAGTCGTACATTCTGAACTGGATGCAGGTACTGCCACTCAGATTCATACATTCTTCTCTGATTTTGGCTGGAGTGGCTCTAACTTGTGCTGTTTCATCTGTCTCGGGACCAGGTGGCTGCTGCTACCTCTACGAGTGCCATGACCCAGGGCCTGCTTGCAAGTATCAAGTAACAATGCTTGCAGTAGATTATAAAGACAGCTGCCGTGATCTCTGCCATTGCCGTGCACGTCACTGCGGTGTGCCTATCTTACCCTTCCTATCAAGGCCTATTTCCCCTTCCTTAAATCTGAGTTGGCCTTGTAACTTCTTTGACCAATAGAATGTTCAAGAATGACCTCCTGTCACTTCTAAGGCTCAGCCACGAGATTTTTCAGTCCCTTGTCTCTCCTTTTTGGAATGTGGTGCTGCCACGTCAGGAAGCCCAGGCTGGCCTCCTTGAGGGTAAAGGACCCTGTGACAAGAGAGGTCCCGTCATCAGCAAGCGACAACTGCCTGGCATATGAGCATGGCCATCGTGGAGCATTCAGCCCCAGGTAAGCCACCAAATGACTGCAGCTCTGTGAGTAATCCTTGGCAAGACCAACAGAAGAACCACTCCGTTGAATCCAGCCCTAATTGCTTACACTTAGTATTGCGAGCAAATAAAATGGTGGTTGTTTTAATTCATTAAGTTTAGGGTAGTTTGTTCCAAGGCAATAGACAACCGATGCAAAACCTCTCCACATATGCCATGCCACACATCTTTGCCTGTCATCTTCTGTATGGGGCTTTTCTTTTGCTGTGGAGATGTAAGATACTAGGGGACCCACTTGGTGCCCATACATATACAATCCAGGAATGGCAACCAGAAGACCAGATCGACGGAAGATGGGAGTTGGAAGATAAATCCTTCAATAGAAGATGGGACTTGGAAAATAAATCCTTCTCCCTTTTTCCCCTGGGAAGGACTGTTTGAGGATGGATAGTGTCATATGGTACCTCTGGTGATTTCTTACATGACTGAGCAATCAGTTTCTTAGGAAGCCGTGGCCAGTTTGGTAATACACCTCCTTATATTTGGCTCTCTCTCTCTCTCTCTCTCTCTCTCTCTCTCTCTCTCTCTCGCATATTTGTTCTTTTGTTTTCACTTCTGCTTCCCTGAAATCCCATTTCCCTGTAAAATCTTAACATATTGGTTTTTGCTTGGCCTCTGTTTCCTAGGGAATCTGGGCAGACAGTTCCAAGAGTGGTCTTAGAAAACAGACCCTCAGAATGGATTTTGGAGTTGAACTGACCAGTGGCTTCCAAACTGCTACACATTAAAACCATGTGGGGAGCTTTAAAATAACCCCATATTTAGGTCCTGCTCCATTTAATCAAACTGTCTGTAGAGGGGAGCCAGCCATGTGTCAGTATTTTTTAAAGATCACCAGGTGATTCTTTGTGCAGCAAAATTTGGGATATACATTGGCTGTGGCTCTTGATTGATAGAATGGGATAATTATAAGGACCATGGTAGGGTGCTGGCTGCTTTTGATGGCATTGCAATACTTATTAAAAAAAAAAAAAAAACCTTTCAGGACAGCTTACTGCCAACTTAGAGCATGCTGGGAAAGCCAGAAGGCCTCCACGGCAGCCCTTAACTCTTATCTCCTGCATCTCCAGGACAACCTGCACTGAAAATCAGTCCCAAGATCTGATGATAATAGTAGCAGAGCTGTAAAAGATACTGAATGTACAGCCTTAGGTCTCCTATGTCAAACTCACAGCCCTACAAGTAAAAGTATGGGAACCTGAGACTTGGGATAGGGACATTGGTTGGAAGCACCTAAGAATCTTTGGCCTCCAATTCTTAATTCTCCAGGCCAGCCAAAGCAGGCCTCTCTTACATGACATAGGAAAACGGTTTCCCTTTGCCTAGAGACAATGAGAGGCTTCCTATAAAGGCTCAGAAGATGGTGCATGTACTGTTCAAGGTCTGCCCCTGATCTTCACGCCAACCCCTTGAATTGGCGTGACGGTCAATAGCTAGGGTCAAATTGCAACATAGCTAAATGAGGAAATGCAGTCCCGGCTTCCTGAGGGAAAGTGCTCACACGCCAAGGCATTGTAGGACATGGCTAATGTCTGCTGGCAGAAACAATACGTGCACGTGTGAAAGTGAATCTTGAGAGGGTGGGCTGAGAGGGTGAACTAGGCTGGAAAATGGAGACTTTTGACATGGGTCGCACATCTATGCGTCAGTACTCAATATTCTGGCAAAGATGTTGATCTAATAGTTTACTTGAAAGTCAGACGCAACTATGGTCTACAGAAAATAACAGGCACATCTGCTGCTAGCACTCTGTGTGTATGTGTGTGTTTGCACGTGTGCATGCATACATGCCTACTGAGAAGGTGTTTTATCCTTGGCTTCCTTGAGGGGCCAGGTTACATAAAATAAAAATCTCTAATTTTGTGCTTGGTATCTCAGTAGCTTTTTAGAGGTTTATATCTCAAATCCTTGGAAGAAATAGAAAGAGGCTACCCAGACTGTGGATGAGGCCCGTGAAAGCTGGTTTTTGCCTAGGACAGAGGCCTAATCACAATCCAGCCTTCATTGGTTGTGGAGGCTCTGAAGGTCTGACAGAGACAGGGGCCCCTGCCAGCCCTCAGGCTTCCTAGTTTACCTCAGTGGCATGCTGGAGCCTGTTCCCCATGTGCTCACCCTGACCTTCAGGTACCCACAGAGCAGGAGCATTTGAGGAAGCAGTGAGATGTTTGCCTTTTTGCTGTGTGTGAAGCACCCAGTGTGAGCCGGGCTCAGAAGAAAAACCACTTTGGTGCCTCCTTCCCACCTGCTTTCAGCCGGAGTTAGACAACCACTTTCCCAGGCCCTGAGTTTCCTACCGTCCTGTCCAAGAGTTTCCTCCAAGCTCCAATTGCACTCTGCTGGTCCAGTTAAAACCCCCGGCTGAGAACTGGCTCATGTCTCAAAGCTGCCTTTTAGAGGGGACACCGCCCAGCTATATAACCAAACATTAGGAGCCCAAATGAGGAATCAGAGCTTGGAATTACATCCAGAGCCTTGACCAGCTTCTCAAGTCATAAATCATATTCTGCCCTCGGAGAACAGCAGGTCATGAGGCCCTCCGGCCACCTCACGCGCAAGCTATTTCAAGCAGCAGTCATTGTATGAGCAATGGGTAGGAAGCGAGGTAATGATTCATCAGGCTCAAAGCCTCCCTGCCTAGGGGAGGGATTCTGTGTCAGCAAGAGGGGGCTTGAACCCCAATGCGCTTGGTCCTGGGATTTCCCGAAGTCCACGCCTCCTTCTGCACCCCTCCCCAGCTCCGTGTAGACAGAAGCCCATTGGGAACTTTTTTTTTTTTTTTACTGGATGCCTCTTTAAAATGCCTAATTTCAATGAAGAAATCTTTCATCTGCCATCCTGTTTCCAGGAGACAAGTTTGGAAGGAATTCTCACAAGTCACTAAGGCCCTTGGAAGTGTGTTTGCTGGTGGAAAATGTAAGGCTGCGAGACACGCACAGAGCGATGTTCTCACTGGGGGCGGGGAGCGGGGGCAGGTGGGGGGGAGAGAAAGGAGAGGGAAATAAAACACCAAGGAAAAAAACGCTACAAGAGCCAAGGGGAGGAAGGGTACAGAGGTGCAACCGAAAGGCGAAAGTGTTTGACTGGACATGCATGTAGAATAATTGAGCCAAAAAACGAAGTCCCTCCTGAGGGCCATTATATTCAGCTTGAAGAGATGCTAGGGGACTGGAGGATGCGTGGGAAGGGGTGGGTGGGGAGAAAGGGCCGGAGGGAAAATGTCATCAACACCTGGACCGAGGTAGAGCGACTCCGTGCATACAGACAACACATCCGCACCGGAAAAATTCTCTATTTCATCCCTTCTGGAGCTTTTTTGAGCCCAAAGGAAAAACAGAACAAACCAGCGGAACTAGCAAGTGCAGCACTGTGGAGGTGGAAGAGCGGCCCTGCCGGGCCTACATCTGTGAACGTGGTGGCTGTGGTTAGACACTGACCTGCCCCTCTGGAGGTGATGTGGCCAGAGAGTCTCTACTGAATATTCGCCGGGCTCCCACATGTCTTCCCCCAAGCACCTCCCGTCCTGTGTTCTGCCGGAGGGAACGGCCTCCTTTGCCCGCTCTCTGAGGGCGTCCACAGCAATTGCCCTCCGCTGCAGACTAGCTCACCGCCACGCCGCCCCCTTCCACATGGGACATGACTCCGTCTTGGTAAGAGACCGAGGCTGACGCCAACGTGTCCAGCACCACTTGGTTCTTCTCAGAGATTCCCAGGCCCCACGGGGAAAGCGATAGGTGGATATGTATGAACTCAGGAAGAGGAAGTTTGGTAGACGAGGCTGTGGGATGGAAACACCAGCAAGAGAAGGGGGGTGGAGCATGGAGAGCTGAGGGAACAGGGAGGCACAGTTCCTAGGCCACGCACTCTGAGAGCCCTGTGATGAGATGCAGCCTAAGAGTCATGGGGGTTAATAGAGGTGGTTTTGTTGGAAGAAAGTGGCTCTCCTGGATCACTAAATCACCAGGAAGCCTCTTTCAAGGTTGCAGAGCAGAAGCGCCTAGGGTGGGAGGTGACTTAGCAAGGCTTTTACAAGCTTATGAATTTATTCTCAGTGGGCATGAGGATTTGTCTCCTGCAGCTGGTGATGGACAAAGGAGTGTTTTCCTATCTCTTTCCCATTCACAGTCCACACCAGCACCAAACAATGGGGGAAGAGGGAAGCGCAGGCTAACACAACTGCAAATTTGGGGGAATAAAACATCCACCGGAATGGTACACAAACAGCATTTTCCATGTGCTTTCATTTGCCCGATTTCTGCTAAGAGACACTACTTACTTGTAGATGCAGAATTTTGAGGATGTTATCTTCAGCCTGGAGAGAAAGAAACTGTAATTTGCAGCTTTTGCTAAGAGTGACAACCTTATTAAGTAATGGGATTCGCTGATTAACTGCTGCTAACAAAACATCCTTGCCAAACCTGTTAGTCTGAAACCAGCAGCAGAGCTGCTGACAGATCCAGCGTCTCCACTTCCCAACCTCAGGGGATTTTACAGAAATACTTCTCATTTAAATAGCCTTTTGCCTTTCAATATCTTTTTATTGCGTCCACTAATAGGTTAACAATAAGTTAGAAGCCACTCCTAGATGGATATCAAATCAATCTTGGTGAAGAGTTCTAAGAGAAAAGCAATTCTACTTAAAAAATGATTTTTTTAATGAAAAGGGTAATGGGAAAATGTGCAAGTTCATTGAGCACTAAAATGAATGGAAGTTCTTAGCCAGAGATCAGAAGGCAAGATCTGTCCGTGCTCAATGTGTGTGATGGTGCTTTAGATTCCTAGAATGGAGCAATATCTCTTCAACAATGGTTCACATAATATGTAGGCAATTCTCTTTTCTGGTAACTCACCTGAGAAAATCACCACCATTCTGTTCTTAAGAACTGCTTTCCCTGGTAGATTCTTAGGAGTGAGACCCCTGAGGTAAGTCAACACCTTGATCTTAGCTATATAAGCTCCTCTCTTCTCTACGTGCTCGGGACTTTGAAGATAATGAAAAGAGAATCTAGTTGTAAATGGCCTGATCTGCTAAGCTATTGACCCATGAGCTATTGGAGGGGGCCAGGGTGGGGTGGGGGAACACAGACCTCAGCTAGTCCAATTCCCCTGGGGTCCGGACAGGTGAAGTGACTTGTCCAGCACTCTCAGCTGCTGTGGGAAAACTAGGACTAAAACCCAGGTTTGTGGCTTCTGGTCCAGTCTATCTTCTGACCCTTAAGAAATAGGGGATGAGGCAGGAGCAGTACACATATGTACACACGCTGAGGTGTGTTCGTGCCTGTACATCAGCTTCACACCTGGTCATGCACACTAGCTGTGCAGCTCCTGCCCGTCGGTGATGTCAGCTGCGTACCGTACGATCACTTTAAATCTGGGGCAAGGTGCTTCCTTCATTATGGTGTCCTTCTTCCTTTCTAGGTCTGCGAGTGGTCAGGTGGCCCAACCTATGATCACATCTGACAGAAGAAAGAAACACATACGACATTTACTTCGGGACTTCTTCCCCACTTGGACCTTTTATAATTAGGATACCATAGTTAATACAACAATGAGAAAAAACTGGTAATAGGATCTAGGTTTTCAGAGCTTGTTTAACTTGGAGGAGAGCAGGCTCAGAGGAGGGATTCTTAGGACCTGGGTACTTGGGCGCTTGCAGGTGAGTTTTCTTGGGGTGGTTCAGGGACTTTATGGACATATGAGAAAGGCCACCAAGTCTGGACCTATGCTGGAGGAGAAAAAGAAGAAATGAGCTTGGAAATGGTTTTGTTCAGGCAGGGCAAGCAGCAATATTTTCAGGTTAATATTTTCAAGGTCTATTAAGTTTTAGGCAAACCAAGGGCAGGTAGTGAGAGAAGGCTTTTGAGGTCTGCACCTCAACTTCCCCAAGAACTGGCCCCAGGACTTCCTTGCTGGTTTTACTCAGCCTCAGAAAACACTGGCACAGAAGGATTCCCACCTTCCCCCTCTCCACCTCCCGCCCCCTGTACCACCACCTCCCACCCTGTAAAAAAAAAAAAAGTCCCAAATTGTTTCATTGAGAATCATGTTGCCTTTGTCAAGGATCATTGCAAAACACAAGGGTAAGAATGGAGGCCTCTGAGCAGGGAGCTGGCGGGCCGGGTGAGAACTGGATCAAAACCCAGGAGCAATCATGAGCCCCAGACAGCTACAGTCACAACCAAGTGCCGGGAATAAGCAACCTGGAATAGGAGTCCAGAGTCAACAGACACTGTTTGAGGGGCTTTTCCAAGCACTACAATTTATTTTAATCCTCCTGACTACCACAGGAGGCAGCCCTCTTAGGCCTAATTACTGACCAGGAAAGAGATTCTGAAGGAGAGACTGGTCCAAGATGACGACCCTGGGCGGACACTCCCTTGGGGGCTCCGATCAAAACTCACATTCCTTCCCTGCCTGGGCTGCTCCCTTCTGTAGTCAAGGCTGGACAGGAAGTACAGTCCATAGAGAATCCTGGGCTCCTGTAACAAGTCACTCCTGAGCCAGAGGCACTGGGCTGGCCGCCCTGAGGTGCTGCAGGCAGCTGGTGGGAGGGGCCTCCCAGGCAACTGTGAGTTAGGCCTTGGAGGCCTCCAATAGTCCCCTTTGAAAGGCTTTTCCTTGCTATATACTTATGGGAACTAGTCCTACAGAAATAATGAACATAAAGAAGTTGATCAGGTAAAATATACAAAAGCTCATATAAATTCCATTCTTTATTAAAAACATGGATCTGTTCTTTACAACATGAACAGAAAATACTGCACTGTCTTGGAATCTTAAGATTTAGAAATTCTATTGAATCACTCAGGCCCATGATATACTGTACTAGAAAAAAAAAAAACTTCATCAGGAAAACTCAAAATATTAAAATCATTAAGGCCAGCATTTTTATTTCATGAAACTGTATGTATATGACTATAATGTACCCACCAGTCACTGTTTAAGGGAATACATTAAAAATAAACCTCTAAAGAATGAAAGAATTGTCCCAAAGGAAAAAGTTACAAATAATAACAAAAAGACTTTGAAAAATTAAAAGCCCATTTTGATATGGTGCCTTATATGTAATAGTCTGTTTGTTAAAACACTGTACTTTGTAAAAAAGAAATTGAGCACATCAACTCACTCCTAAAGAGCATGCTTCACTTGAACCTTGATTTTTGCAAATGAGAGATTTATAAATATGTGCAGTAAGAACACATGTATGTTCACACATAGATAATGTACCTGTATGCACAACATGTGATGAAATTAAACTAGAGAATAAATACTTTAATAAATTCTACATTTTGAGGCACATGAGGAATAAAATTCAGGGTGTTTCTAGGTTACAGACATAGCCTCTTTTCTCCCCCCTGTTTTTTGTACCTTAGTGTAATGCCTATTTGCATTTAACCTAGTTATCTTATGTTTGCATGCTTTGCAAACTGAATTACAGAACCAAATTGCCTATTATAATTTCCCATTATGTAACACAATTACATAGGAACACTTTGAGGTGAGAGGATTGTCCCAATATTAGGAAACATTGATTGTATCATGCTTGCAAAGAGCAAAAATTAGGGAGAGGCTCTTTCCCCAGGTGACAGAGTTTATTGCTCTTTCTCTGTGATGTGATTGCTATTCCCCATTACAATGAGTTCTGTTCACTGATTTTTGGTCTGCAAAATTAGATCCATTGGTATTAAAAAAAAAAAAAAAAAGCTAGGCCCTAACACTATACCATTTTCTAAGCTCAAAGCTCCATACTCCCTGAGCACTTCTAAATGAAGTATGGAGTTGAAGTAATGTTTCAGAATTACATTATGTCCACAAAAAGTGAAAGCATAATGAATTTTCAGGTAATTAAGTATCCAAAGTATATACATTCACTAAGTCCTTCTTACACATGTGCCTTGGACAAGCAAACGGTGCACAAACTTTTGCTGGATGATCTTTGTTAAATTTCCAAATCCAATCATAAAATACACACATGAATATGTATATGTTACACGACACGCCTGCACACAGCACCCTTTAAAAAATCTTTAGAATCTTCATCATCTTCCCCTGCCCAGACACAAGCCACGTGAGGTAGAGAAAGGGAGTGTGGTCAACTCTGTTTCTCTTACAGAAATGAGGAGGTGACCTATTTGCCACCCCTTGGTCACTGGATTTCTTCATACAGTGCACATTAAAGCAGAACTTTACCAGAGAAAAAAGGTACAGCTACCACTTATCTCTCCAGATGATCAGAAAACCTCCGGCATGGGGCCTATCAGGGGAGAGAAGTTAGAATAAAGGAAGGTGGAAAACGTGAGATTAACTAAGGCTGGGGCTGAAAGAAAAGAATCTGAAAATAAACCTCTCGACTCACAAAAAAAAGGTATAACATCTCAGTCATCCATCATTAACCTCAACAAGCGTAGAGAACACGATTTCCACTTACCCAGATGCCCTCATTATTAGCAAGAGACTTGTCAGACAGTTACAGCCTAAAACACAAACCTTTTGGCCTCGTAACACTTTGTGATGTTATAATGGCACATAATTAACAAAAAGTTTTTTGCTGTAGTGTAAAGAGAAAATAACAACAGAAAGACAATTATGACTAAATGATGTTATTTTATGAATTTATTTAGTTTCTCTTGTAGGTGTATAGAATAAAAAGTAAATTTATCTACAAATGTACTTAAAGTATAAAATCTTTTATTAATAAAATTCTAGGTATTTACAAAAGAGAAACAATCTAATCAACTGATGTCTATAAAATGAAAATATTTGCTATGTGAAGCAACCGATATTTAAAAAACTTCTGGAGGAGCTCATTTTTTAAAAAAATCCTCAAGTGATCAAAGACATAGCTGCAAGATGACAGCAAATTAAATATTGTGACTTAAAAGCGATGGTTAATCAAAGACATCAAATGCTCTCACACTTGGGCAGAAACACTTTCAGTTCCTGTGGAGGAAACAAATTTGACTAGAAAGACCTTAGAGGTGTGTGATTGTGCTGGATAAAGGCCAGGAATAGAGCATCCACTTTCTAGAATTTTGCTGCCTTTCCCCCTCATCTAAACCACAGTTTTCCTTTGGGAAATACATCATCATCTTCTTCCCCTGCCCAGACACAAGCCACTTAATATTGCACACATCTCAGCAGACTTGTAAATGTCTAAAAAAAAACCTCACCCCAGAAATGCTTCTGACATCGTCATTGAGCTTCATCTTTGGTCCTGACTGGACCATCCTCCCTTAATCTTGAGACACTGGCCTGGCTTTGGTCACTAGGAAGTGCAGTCAGTGCTAAGTGGGTTTGGACAAAGAACTGTGGAATGTTCGGAATTGCTACTGGATGTCAAAGTGACTCTACGCAGATTGCAGGAGGCAGTGTGGCTGGGAAAAAAACTCATGCTTCTCAAGCAGGGATGTCGGATTGGCTCTAGGTCACTTGGCTCTTGACCTTCAGGGCTGAAGGAGGAAGGACATCTAGTGGGATGGGCATTAGGGCCTGTGCTTGTAGAACATTGATGAGGGATATTAGTGAGCCATTGGGGTGAGTCACAGAATGAAACAGTCGAAGGGGATAGGACTCTTGTTTCCGAACTCAAGGACAGACTGAGAAGGCTGGACCTTGAGAAATGGGAAGAACAGCGGAGACTGGGCCGGAAGCATGACAGAGCCAAGGAATTCTGTGGGCAGGTGAGAGCAGGACAATGGAAGGCAGGCAAGGAGCAGGACTGGCAGGCTAGGCAGGGAAGAGGCAAACCATTAATTCTTTATTTCTCTCCTTATTTCTCTCCACCCTCTTTCCTTCTCAAAATGCATTTGAACTAGTGGAATGAAGAAAAACAGAAAAGAGGAAACAAACACAGAGGCAGGAAGAAAGAATGAAATGGAAACTAGGAACAAATGAGAATGGACAGCAAAGTGATGCTTACATGGCTTTGAGGAGGAATTATGGGCCTGTAAGAAAAGAGGATGAGAAAATGTCTAGATGAGGTCAGACAGGAGGAGAAGCAGAAGCTAGAAGTCATAAAATGGAGGCGTGAGGAACCGATAACTCTACTGGCCTTCGCTGAAAGTGACTGAGCTATAAATGCCTTTAAAGGTCACCTGGATGGCCCCTCATTCTCCAGATGAGGACATGGGGGCATGTGGGGCAGTAACTTGGAGAGTTTGTTTCTTCTGCACTGCACCATAATCTGCCCTCACTGTGTGATGTGGGACCCATGGAGATGGGGTGGACAAGGATCTACCCTGGAGGTGAGCTGTTCAGATGTCCTCTAGGCCTCTTCCATCCCTTCCTCTGGAATTCTAGGATTCTCAGTATGAGGGCCATCTCTGTGTATTTGCAAACCACACAGTATCTTCAGTTTACCATGCCTTAAGGCGCAACAATGAGGTTACTTTAAAATGAACATGGTGAACATTATACATCCAAATAATGTTGCCCTCAAAGTAGCCTATGCATTTTAGCTTATACTGACATCTGCCTAATATAGTCACATTAACAAATGAATGATGGCTGTCGTTGCTCAAATCGTTTTGGACCCTGTAAGGAAACAACAAACTAGAGTATGGAGACACGTCATTTTACATATCAATGGATTACCAGACACAACCCCAATGGCTCAGCTTGCTTCGAAAAAGAAAAAAGTCTACTCTCATGTGATGATGGGCCTAAGAGAACCTTTGACAAGAATGTGTACTAGCTTCTAACGATGACCCCAAAAGAGAGGCACTAAAAATATTCCGAGCAGTGACAACATCCTTGGAACAGTTGCTCAGGCTTTTGAGGTGATTTCTTTGAAGGTGAAACACTCCGACTTTTGGTGTGGTTATGAAAAAAAGTTGGTCGTATGATTCTGTGCTCGATGGTCCTATGTAACCATTCGAGAAAAAGGGAGAAGCCCCCTATATTTCCAAGTCTGTTCTCAAGGGAAGAAATGGGTAAAGCATGGAGAAGGACAGGGAAAGGGTCTCGTCTACCCATCTCCTCCGGGCTGTGTATTCTGTCTTGCCACCACCAGGACGTATAAGAGTGGCTTGTGGAGAAGGCCCAGCGAGGCTGACCTGCCCTCCCAAGGCAAGCAAGGTATTGGGTGTGCAGGGTTCATGGAGAAAGCTCTCTGCCCTCCCAGAGAAACACTTACCTCTTTCTGCAGTTAAGGCAGCTAATAGAGACCCTACGCATTTCTGAGATGTGTCACAGATTGAGAAGGAAAAGAAAAAAGATGTTTTGAAAGGAAAGCTGTCAATAATCATTTGTTATTCTCAAGTGCTTGCAGGAGAGCACCAGGCCAATTGGAATGTAAGATCTTAAGACAAAAAGACGTGAGTGAAATGCAAGCCAGTGACTTGTGGAGGAGGTTGACCTCTTTGAGTGTTTGGAGAGTCAGAGGAAATAAAAGGCCTCATGCTCTTCTTTTGGTCTCTGTCCCTTTGGCAATTTTCCTTTCAGTATAGGTAACGGGGCTCAAAGCAAAAAAAAAAAGCACTAGTGGATTTTTGGAGAAAATATGAAAACTGGTCAAGCATTCATTTGTTCAGTCATCCAATTAATATTAATGAGGCACCTTTTATATGGCAGGATCTAGGCAAGGTGCTGGATAACAACTACTTTTTCCGAGTACCAAGATTTAAATATTTTCATGGAGAATCTGCTCTATAATCCAGAATTTTAGCCAAGTAAGCTACATAAACTACATGCTATATATATATTTTTGGGTCTGATTTCTAAATCATTGCTAGATAGTTCTTCTGGAAAAGATAGAATTCTCTAGAAAGCAAAATCTCCCTTTGCAATCCCTTCTCAAACCTTTCCCAATTACTACTTCTTGTGGCATTGACTCACAAGTACACACTCACTCATGCATGCACATACAAGCACGAACTCTAACTTGGGCTTGGAGATCTTAAACTGTTTAACTCTTTCATAAATTCACAGATCATGTTTACTTTTCTATCACCATTTGTAACTTGCATTTGTCTAGACTAAAGCTTCCTTAATTCATTATATCCCCAATAAGTACAATTAAGAGATAAAGCCTCAGTGCGTCACAGCAACTTTTTCACAGTTTAACAACTGTAAGGTGCGTGACCTTATAGATTTATTCACGAAAACTTATGTAACTTTATCACATGCTTATGCGACCGCAGCCAGATTTACGATTACAGTGAAAATTCTCCAGGCCTCCCTTTCTGTGTGCGTATGAGGCCACAAAAATTTCACTAGTTTTTCATGACAGGACTGATGAATCAAAAGGCCGTGACCTATCTAAGTTCTACATTTATATAAAGTGTCTGCTCCTCCGTCCTAATGCAGTGGAGCTGGGATCGACTTGCCAGTGTCAGTTTGTATTATAGGTGTGGTTACTGTACGGACAAGCTCGGTTAGAAAGAGAAAGATTGCAGAGTTGGCTTCATCTCAAACGTCTGTGTCTGATTCACAGACATCTGTGTCTCTCTGAGAAATAACTTTTTTTTTTTTTTTACAACTAGAGCTGTCCAACAAAGAAATAAGCTACTTCCTATGGGAGTGAACCCCTCCTAATGAGAAGTGGTCGGGCAGGGCCGTTTCTCGGGGCTGTGGGGGAAGCTTCCCCGCACTGGACAGGGAGCCTTCCTGAGATTTGACAATGCTGCAGGATGATGGCGGTAGCCTCCAGTCACACACGCTTATTGGAAAACGACACCCAGTGAGGGTCTGCCATTTCATAGTGTTTGGAGAAGCAAAGCTCTGGGCGCGTTCCAGAATAGGCTCCAGTGGAAGACGTTGGTGTTGGTTTTTGCAACCAGCATCGGGTGCATGGAACCAACGCTAAGGCTCGGGTCACGTGGTCAGAGCAGAGAAGTGTGGGCTGGCAGCCCAGAGCAAGTCTCAGTGGTATATTTAGACTCTTTGGACAGAACAATACTCTGTCCCCACATGTCTCACGCCATAATTTAATCGACCACCGAGCCAGCTCTTGGCTTTTGGATGTGTCTCCTCTCCTCTCGTGACCCCTCCTCTCAGTATCGGCCCTGTCACAGCACACCGACCTGTGGGAAGGTGTCATTCCGAAGCTCTGTGTGCCGTCTTTTCCTCTGGAGGAAATCGCACTCAATGCTAAGCATGAGGAGAACCCCCAGGTTCTTTCTGTAGGATTTTAAGAGTGCAGGTCCAGCGTCCTGCTTGGGAAAGCAGAGAGGGAGGAAAAAGCAAATCCTCCTCTAAAAGTGTGCTTTTGCCCAGAATTGCTTCTCAGTTAGGGGAATTTCCTGAAGCCTGGGAGCGACGGCGTGAGCTTTCTTCTCGAGCACAACGTTTTGGTGAAGTCCATGTGTGATCATACCACTGTAACCACAAAGGAATGTACCACAGGAAGTGTCCCAGCTGTTGCCTATTAGCATTAGAACAAATTACACAAAGCAAATTGTTAGCAGACATGTTTCCGTACTAGTTAACTGGTGGCAATAAATAAGAGCGATTCTCTTTCAAGTAAATGCTAGATTTCCAAAAATCCAGCTTTCAATTGTCCGTGAAGGAATCATCTTCAATTAGGATAACTATTGGAGGGAAGGACACCCAGGGCTCGTCCTTGGGCGGCGCAGCCAGGAGTCAGGCCGGAAGCTCAGGTGCTGGGTGTGCGTGCAGCGGAGGTGCTGCAGCTGAAGTGACATCACAAGATGCGGACAGTGACGTTGGTACCTCTATACATCTTACCCTCTGCTGGGTTCGCCTCTGGGCTTCTCAGTACAGTCTTCTCGTGCCACAGAGAACACGGCGTATGGCAAGACGGTGTCAGAGCTGGGCAGCTCCACTCAGTTCTTCGGGTGCATTTATGACAACCACGGAATCACACCTATGGACAAGGTTTTCATTCTTCTCCTTAACAAAATATTGCAGTCTTTTTTAAAAAATGACCTACTCCTTCACAATCTCATGTCTTGTTAACTGAGATTTAAAAAAATGTGAGTCAGATTTCCTCATTATCGAATCCTGTTGGAGAGGAGTTGAAAAAAAATGCCCCATCACACCAAACATCAGAGAGCACTCATTTTCTGCTTGTATGTATGAAGACCTGGCTATCTATCTATCTATCTATCTATCTATCTATATATATATATATTTTTTTTTTTAGAAAGAAAGCAGAATTTTTCATCTTTCAAGGCCTTCCGACAATGACTAAATTCCCCAGTCACCGCTGTGCATTTTCAATTATCTTCAGAGATATGACATCATTCTCCTAAGGCAATCTCAAAAAGTAATTTAAAAAAGCATTTTAATTTCTAAAAAGCAAGAAATATTCCATACAAGACATAAGTGCAAAAACGGGGTATTGCCGCTGAAAGGGTGGGGCAGTTCGAAGAGGCGCGCTTTCATTGCTTTCCTAAGAAATGTGTAGGTTTGTCTTCCTTCCCTCACTGTTTTCCTTCTTAAGCAGACCGACCTGAGCTCAGTGCTCCTTCCCAATGTGTTTTAATATCATATTTGGTTCTCCTGAGGAGTGCTTCACTCCTTTTTTTTTTTTTTTTTTTTTTTACTGAAAGGAAAAAACAAACCTGGCAGCCCTGCTGAAGGGAAATGATGGGTGGAAGCCCAGTGTACACTCTGGCAGGCACCAAACAAGGCACTCGGGATAGGTGCTGCCTGCCCACAGGGCTCCCTGGCTAGGCCTCTGCCCTCAGTCACACAGTCTCTGCCTGGCCTGTCCAGCCATCACCTGAGTGGGGCAGGCCCAGAACCCCAGAACTATCCCCCAGCTGCCTCCAGGGCGCACCCTGCTGTCACTAGAGGGGACACTTAGTCGTAACAGCCTAGAGCAGATTCTGCCTCCATGTTGCAAAGCTCGGGAGGCGTATTAAACCAAGCAATTTGCAATTTGTAGCTGATACACTCCCAGCCACTTCCTAAGGCTCTTCTAGCAACAGTGTCAGCGCGCGCACACACACACACACACACACACACACACACACACCCCGCATCTTTTAGCTGAAGTCTCCACAAAAGGAATCATGTGCTTCATAAATATTTAATGTACCTTAGCAATAGAATTGTCTCTAGATTTCTTTAAAAACTTTTTAACAGACAAGTATAATTGAAAATGTCTGGAACATGAACACACACACACACTCACACACTCTAATTTGGAATTATGCAAAACGATAGCGTTATTTGCCACAACCCGAAGCAAAGCTACTGCATGGAATAATAAGTACCATATCTGTACAAATGTGAGGCCCCCACATAAGTTCACATTTGGGCAAGAGTGACACACATGGCCTGACTCTTTAAGGTCTGTTTAGAGGAAATGGCCTGGTGTGTTTTACATTTGCTAAGCTATTTAGCTGTTCGATTTGACAAGATTTTTGAGAAGGGCGAAAATTAATTATAATTGCAGTATTGCTACAATAATTTGGTCAGCTAATTGCATTCCAGAGCAAAAATAGGCAAGGAAGCATTTCTTCCCTAGGTTATTCTCCGATAAAGCAGCGTTCACTTTAAGAGCAACGAGATTTTTAAAAAGTCAAGCCTTAAATATCATGGCTTTGGCACTCTGTCCTGCTTAAAGTTTAATTTGAAATAAGGTATCACCTCCGCGAGAGCAGTTACACGTGAACACGGATCCAGTTTTCTTCTAGACTCGAGATGGGAAAATCTCTCTCTGCTGAAAACTCTCGGAAGATTCCTTTGACATTATTGGGGATGATTTTAATTCGGGGGCACCCATGTTCAAGTTTTTGTAGTGAAGGAGGTGCTAGTGAGGGTGGGTGGGAGAAAATTTTGACAGCCTCTAAATGAGGGATCTGTTAAAAGAAGAGGCTCCACAAGGCGGAAGGTTGAGCAGGCATAGTGGTCCAGGACGTGTGGGGTTTCTGGGTCTGTGTTCACACTGGCAGTTCTGAATACAGAAACCATCCATGGCGTTTGGAAGGAGATCACCTAACTCCAGACCAGCAGTGAGTATTTATGATTAACTCACTTTGAGGGACAATCAATTTATCACTTCAAAATCTTGAAGATTCTATCTCAAGGCCTGATTCAGGGTAGTTTTGTCAGGTGCCAACGCCAATAAACACTGATCTCTTCCACAACCTGATAAGGCAAGCTCGACTCAGAGGGAGGGTTTAGACTGTTCTCCCCCTTCCCTTCTCTGCCGCGCTTTAAGTCCAGCCACCATTCATGTGTCTAAAAGCAACGTGCTTTCTCAAATACTGCTCGTCAAAGTGGGTCTGACAGCATGGCATGGAATGTATCTTATGATCTTCACCTAATTTCTAACCGATTTACAGAGGATCACTATGCTCATTGCCCAGGGCCACCCTCAAGTTTGTATAGGTTCTGTCCTATACAAGGGCAGTTGGTTGAGGGGTGAGCAGGCTGAAATCCCACCCTGCTCCACCCTGCCGCCCAGACTCCTGCTCAGCGGTATGCTGGAGGTAGGTGTGCCTTTTCTAATTTGTATTCGGGCCAGGGAAGACCCTGAAATTCGTTTTTTAAAAATCCTCCTCCTCCTCCAAGAGATTCCAAAGTCTAGTATTCCTTTCCTCACCTCCAACACTATGGGTACTTTTTTTAAGAAAGAGGCTATCCCCACGGCAAAGGCAAATTCATTTTGAAGAGATGCTTTCTGCTCAGGGAGAGAGAAAGAAAAAGAGAGGGAAAGAGAAAGGAGAGAGATAAGAGAAGAATGGAGACGAGGTTGCCCTTCTGCCTAGTGAATTGTGAACACGTCGTCCTTTCCTGGACACAGCTGTGAAGGGGTAGAAAATCAATTTTTTTCCTATTACTCCACGGTGAGGAAGGAAAGACCTATTTGTAAATTGAATTAAACCCAATAATAGCATGTCTGTGTATTTGTTGAGGACTAGAAAAATTAGCCACAGATACAACTACGTAATCCAGCAATGTAACTAGAAATCAACACTCTCCCACTTCGAAGCTTAGCTGAGACATTTTTCTTCTTCCTTTTCAAAGAAACCCCCATGGCTAAATGTCACTAAGATTCTTCAGCGTGCCAACACATCGACACCTCAGTAAAGATTCTGTGAGGGAAGGAACTCCAAAGCCCCATCTGGGAAGAGTGTACTTCCAAATTCTTGCCTTTGCTGTTTGCATATCCCAGTCAGTAATAATGACTGAATGTGAACTAGAACTTTCTAGAAGAAGGTTTCGCCCCAATTACCTTTGGGAGGTAATTAGGTCTTTTGAAATTGCAATCTGTGGTGCTGACTGTGGAATAAATTTCCTCTGTGTAGGCTTGCTCTTGTTCCCAGAAACCCTAACCCATTCACTGAGTACAGAATTACCAGGTTACTACAGTGAGGGGCCTGAAATTTCATTAGCAGGCTGCCCTCTAGTGGAGCATCACAGTTTTTCTTCTCTTTCAGTGAGCAGAAGAATTCAAGTTTTCCAGATAGTGCAAGGTGAGGCATTTGTCCTCAAAAGACAGCTTCCAGAGCTGAATCAAGCAAGGCTCACAAGGATAGGTCCCCAGGTCACAGTCAAAGACAGGTGGTGCTGCAGCAGGTGTCCCTGCAAAGCCGGCAGAGACCAAGGTCCTTCTCGCATCCATGGAACCCGCCAGCGTTCTCCCTGGGCGCCAGCATTCAGTTCCCCACTCTCGCTGTAAAAATAGGACCAACCTCTCAGGAATGTTTAAAATGAGTTATTTTTGGCAAATCATTAACACAAAGGAGCCTTTCAAAAGGGCCACGCCGAATTATTTTTAAAAGGCAAGATGCACGAGTTTTAGAAAAAGACCAAGTCTTTGCGGCTGTTGTTTTTAAGAAGAAAATCGATTTTGTGATGGTGGCTGGACGTTGTAAGGCAGAAGATGGTCTTGAAATCTGCTGTCTGGATTTTGCTTCTATGTTTTAAAAGCCGTCAGAACTTGGCCTGCTTCAGTTTGTCAATATGGTAGCAGAGTTTCAGCGCAGGCCCCAGCTTCAGGCCCAGGTATTTCATGATCATGTCACTCTTCAGCAACAAGAGAGCATTGCCATCAATCTCCTAGTGAAACATGATCAGAAAAAAGAAAACCCAGAAGATGGTCAGAGTGATCAAGTCGTGGCTACAATTAGGGTGTGTTCGGGGGTAAGGTAAGGGAATATGGATTGACTTTTCTCTTAGTGCCAAGGCCAGATCTTCTTAAAAAGATAAAGTAAAACTACTACGTATTCCTCTTCCCATCACCTCCCTTGGGTCATTATACTACACTGGATCTTTTCTTTTCCTGCTCTCTCCTGATTGAAGAAATCGAACATAACCCCAGCCGTGATCCCAATATCCCACAGATGATGTTTAGCTCTGCCTCCAATCTAGGGCTAAAGGAGCAAGAAATGTGCAATGGACTGAATCTTTGTGCTCCCAGCAATCCATATGTTGAAATCCTAACCTCCAATATGGTGGTACTTCGAGGTGGCGACTTCGCGGGTTAATTACATCGTCATGATGGAGCACTCATGAATGGAATTAGTGTCCTCATACAAAGAGGAGATGGCAGTCTGCAACCCAGAAGGGGTTCTCACTAGACTCAGGCCAGGCTGGCACCATGATCGTGGACTTCCGGCCTCCAGAATTGAGAAATAAATTGCTATTGTTCATAAGCCAGCCTGGTACATTGGCTACAGTGGCCTGAACTGACTAAGACAAAGTATCATCATTAGACCCTGAAACCACTGGTTCCCTTTCCATTCCAGGTGCTGGTATAAGGCTGTGACTTCCATCCATCCCTCTGCTCTCTAATTTCTTTTCTTGGTAAGCCCACCTATCTTTAGCTGATTGCCAGATTATGAATTATACTCTATGAGTGATTTGGGGTGTTTTTTTCTGGCCCAGTCAATAATTCTGGGTGCACCTAAATAATGTACCTGCTTCATCCCAGGGTTTAGCACAAAGAACAACTAAGGGAATGTCGATCCTTTGAGGGCCTGGTATTGCTCCCATTTGTCTCTGAAAATGGGAACCTTCCAGAATGCATGTTGAATTTATGAATCTAGTAAATCTGGGTTTCTTATTCACCTCTAGTGCTGTTTTCGGGTCTGTAGAGACAAAGGGCAGAAATCTGGGGCACTCAGATGGGGAGAAGAGCGTGGTTACAGGACTCGTATAACTCTACAAGGGATCCAGCCCTCTCATTAATCTTGCCAGCCATCTAGCCAGTACGGATGAAGCATCTACTCTGTGTCACTCACTCCTCATGTCCTTGGCAAAATGTCAGAGTGGGAAAATCTCATCTGTGGGCTTTCCCAGGGGGTCATTGCCTAATGTTCTCTCTTTACCCCACCCCCAGACTTCCACCATCTCCTGCCACTCTGGAAGAGAGCCAGCCTTCTCCCACTCAGCTCTGTCTATTCATAACCCACTCTGTGGTTCTTGTTCTCAAGGCCCTGCTATTAGGTGAGGTCAAATATATCCCTGATAAAATGTGAGTGTTGGGTTAGATAAGGATCCTCCCCAGATCAGACAGTTGGATCGCTACAACAGATTCACCAAATGAAATGAGACAGGAAGGAAAAAAATAATGGTTACTGTGGTAGGCAGAAGAATGTTCCCTTTCTTCCCCCAGTATTTCTATGTCCTGATCTGTGAAACCTGTGAATATGTTCGTTTACCTGGCAAAAGTGAATTATGGTTCCAGATGGGGTTGAGGCTGCTGATCAGCTGACTTTATACTAGAGGGAGTATCCTGGATTATTTGGGGGAAGGGGCAATGTAATCACAGGGGCCTCAAAAGTGGAAGAAGAGAACAGAAGAAAGAACTGAAGAGTCAGCAACCTGAGAAGGACCTGGCTTGATGTTATTGGTTTTGAGGATAAGGATCGGGAGATAAGAAATGATGTGGATCTAGATGCTAGAAAAAGCAAGGGGAAAAATTCTCCCAAAAGCCTCCACAGAGAATGTCAGCCCTACTCGCACCATGAACTCAGCCCAGGGAGACCCCTGTCTGAGTTCTGACCCACTGAACTATAAGGTAAGAATTTGGTTGTTTTAAGCTACTACGTTTGTGGTAATCGGTTATAGCAGCTTGGCGAGCAAAGTATTAATTCTTATTTTTCCCCCCATTTACCATCTTTATTATATTTCAGAATCTCCTAAATAATTATAAGAATGCCTACTAATAGGAGGCTATCTATGAGCCAGACACCATGCGTAAACTTTGTGTGCATTTTCTTATTTAATCCTCAAACAGCTTAGGAATAGGCACTAATAGTTTGCTTGGCAGATCGTAGGTATGCTATAAATATTTGTCAAATGCACAGACAGATGGACGGGTAAGCAGGAAAATAGGTATTCCTACTACAGGCCAAAATGACAGAACATATGAGACAAATATCCCTTAAAAATAAAACTAAATGGTTGTTGCGTTCTGAGAAGTGTGGTTCCAACTGGCCTACCTTAAGTGGTGCCCCAGGGCTTAGTTCAGACCCACTGGCTTCCCCTTCCACAGCCCAGAGCTCCCTGAACCTCCTCCACGCCTCCATGCCTCCCCTGTCCTCCTACCCTCTCCTGGGCCAGGCCCACCACATGCATACATGCTTTCTGAAGAGATCCACGTGAGGCCCCAGAGCCTGTGGGTCAGCATCTTTCACAAACCGGACCACATCCTCCACGGTCCAGGTGGAGGGGTTCCTGCTCCTTGGCCGCCTGGCATCCTGCCCATCTGGAGAAGGGCTTGAGGCTGGATGGGTGAGCACAGAGAAGGAGACCATTAGACATCGGGATGAGGACCTCAGCCCTATCTGTGCTGCCTGCTCCCACCTGGCCTTTGAGTCCAAGACGGTGGCTGGAGTGACCTCCTGTGACAGAGAATGACTATACACTGATTGTGATGGAGTGTTCCCCTGGCTTCCCTTCTCTACCTTTAGCTGGGGCTTTTGCTTCTCTCCAGAAAGCATTTACACTCCCTGCTTTCCAGAGAATTCTGCCAGCCATCAGAGCCCAGGGAGACCCCTCCCTAGACAGCATTTTGTGTCCTGCCTCTAGACATCACCTTCCTTCACCTTGAACCTCCAAATCTTTGTTCTTTTATTAAGATACTTTCCACAGTCTACCTTCTATTACAATTATGCATATACGTGTCTATAACCTCCAATGAGATTTTAATTTCTAGAGGATAATCTTTTTCATCTCTCCCCGTCCCCGCCCCCACCCCAATCCATTCCACAAACATCTGCTGAGCCTCTCTTCTGTACCAGGTCCTGGACAAAATGTTTGGTGAAAAATGGGATGCTCTCATTACAGGGTTTATGATTATTGACTCCTCCATGGTTCTAAATAAGTGTATTTGTAAATATGGACTCGATCATTGTAAAATAAGTCAATATACTTTGCAGAAACAGTATAAATAACTTATACAAAAGCCTTGCATGGTAATCCTTGATCCTCTCTTCAGGCCAGAAGAAGTCTGAACAATGAAGATGCCTCCCCACATTGTAATCCTGAATTAGAAGTGGAGAAGCCTTCACTTCTGTGCCCCTTCTCTAATCTCAGGGTGCAGTGGTCTTCTGCTGTCTCTTTTTTCCTCTTTTTAATGCGTTTGAGAAGTACTCAATCCTCCATTAGTGCTGAGAATTGTACAGCATCACATTTCCGAGTCTATCCTAAATACATAATGGTTTGGCTGAGAACTGGATTTACTTTGAGATTTTCCCCGCCTTTTCCTCGTTAGACCTGGAAGGGTCCCCTAAGGTGCTTTGGCATGGGCATTTTGCCGGGAAACCGTTAAAGCCTCCTGGAGCCATCTGAATGCTGATACATGCTTATTAGAGATGATTTCACTGCACTCAACATGAAGACGAGGCCTCACGGAGACCGCGTTTGCTTCTGGATCCCGCCCATCTAAGCTTCGGCGTTAATCAGGGTGGTAATAGATGCTCTGATTACAAAGGCTGGGAGTCTTCGGTGCCAAGAATGATTTTAGAGTGATCAGAGCAGAAGTTACACCTAATTTTGTGTATTCGATAGGAAAGAAAAATACCAGACTGATTCATGGCCTCGTCCGTGGGAGCCTAAGTTCCTTCACGCAAGGTCAGGGAACTGTTTTCCCACTGTCTCAGCCCAGGTGTTGGGCTAAGCAGCGGGGTGGCTTGTCTTTACAGAGGAGGCGCTGCAGGTGACGGCCGGCGTGGAGGGAAAGTAGCTCTGCCTCTGGTGCCCGGTGCTTGCTGAGGCTTCTTTCACTTTTCCAGGCTGGAAAGCAGCAGCTGGGCCAGGCTCAGGAGCCTCTTTGGGGTGGGGGTGGCAGCTTTTTAGTCATACAAGACAGAGAGCAGCAGGAAGCCTGTCACTTTTGGGAGTTGCTCAAGAAGGAAGAGAAATGAAACTTCCCAGTGGTAGGTTTGCAAAGGCTTTGCAGTGGTCCCTGCTTACAGAGGTAATAACTTCACTAGCCCCCTTCCACTCCTCCAACTGCTCCGGTGGCAGGAAGACAGATGGGTCCAGACTGACAGTCAGGCCATGCAGATGTGATTGACATTGGTAAGACGTGATGGATGTGAAAAAAATCTTGCTCCTAAAAAAACAGAGCAGGCAAAGCGCTTTGCCAAATACCTTTACAAAGGCAGATTTCTCCCAGTGTGGAGAACTTTGTGTATGGATGGTCATGTCCATTCACTGGGAGCTGCCAGAGACATGTGAAAAGTGAAACCCGGTTTGGAATGGATGTATAATTAAAGATAGTTTTTGTCATTTCTCACATTCCTCCAGAAGTAGAATGACTATGAATCAGGATTTAAAGCAATCCCAGACATTTTCATAGCACAGGTACTAGTACTACTGTCTCTGGGTCTCTCTCTGTTTCACACATACCCACAAGCACGTGTGCAATTTCCTTTTGAGTATTCATAATTCAGGGAAAACTTTTTAGCTAACGATAGAGCCGTATGAAGAATAGAATGAAACTCCTACCACTCACCAGTTATTTGAGTATAATTGTGCTTCTCAGATGTGAACTAGGGAGTTGGGAAGGATCTCTAAAGTCTCTTCCACCTATGACACTGTATGGTCCCTTCACACGACAGACTGTCCTGTGCAACACTAAGAGAGTTAGCTTCTCACACATCTGAAAGTCCGTCCTATACAAAGCTCACTGAATGAAGAGTCAGCGGCCAGGCGTTTGGCCCCGTCCTGACCCTGATCATTCTCTAGGGACCTCATTTTCTTCATTTTATTTCTCAAGAGCATTTTAAGAATCAAGTGAATATATGGATTGGGGTTGGAGCCTGACAAGAAGCCTCTTGAAGGGAAGACCAGTTTCAAAGGGGACTCCTCAGTGTCCTACTTCAGGCTGTCTGTAAGTCTCCTTGGCCTTCTCAGCCTCTCTGGCAGCTGGAATTGGGGTGGGAAGTATGGGGTGAAGGCAAAGGGAGGGCAGACGTTTATACCTCCTCTTAGTGACCCGGCCCTAGAGAGTGCATCCCTCCTAGAAACAAGGCTATGTGCAAAGTATTCGAGGTACCCAGGCTATCCCACACCCTGGGCAACATCAGCTAGTTTGAAACACTGTCGTTTCCACTGTTTCTATTGAAAGAATTTTCGAGACACTGTTAGGTGAGGGAGATAGGAGATAGAAGAGAACCTGACCAATCCTTAGATTTTATTCAAGTTTTTCTTTTATTTTCTTTTATTGTGTTCACGGAATCTCTGATTCTAACATTTATTGAGCACTTACTATGTCCTAGGCCTAAATTCACATATGAACTTATTTACTGTACTAAATACACATATGAACTTATTTAATCCTTCCAACAAATCTATGAGGTAGGTACTATTATTCCAATTTCACAAGTGAGGAAACTGAGGCACAGAGTTCAGACTTGCAAAAGGTCACACAGTCAGGAAGTGGCATGTCCAGGATTCTAGCCTAGATCATCCGGCTCTGCTGTCCATATGATTATCCATGATGCTATATGGTCTCTATTCACTGACAAAATACTAAAGCTTGAAAATACATATATATATTTTTTTAAAAAAGCAAAAACCAAAATGGACACCAAGCTGTCCTTAGAATGACAGCACTGTTATACATTACATCCCATCAAACTATCTGTAACGGGTGAGACAGAAGTGACATTACGACCAACACTGTGGAAATTTTGCTTAACTGTGGTTCTGCCCATATATTTGTGTCCTGCAAGCGTCACTCACTATGTGAAAGGAAACACTTTACCAACATGTGGTTCTTCTTTTTCTTGGCAGACAGCTGGTCTACACCTCTCAGGTTCCTTGGAGTTAAGTTTGCCAAATGGGCAGCTCTTGCCAAAGGCATGTGAGCGGACGTGATGCGAATCTAGGGGTGTATGTGTGCCTTCTCCACCCATGCTTTCCCTTTGTGCTGGTGCATGGAGGCTTAAGGGACAGCAGAGCCACAAAATGGACAGAGCCTGGGTCCTTAAACTGGGATCTACCCCCACTAGGAACACTCACCCTGACTCTGAACAAAGATAAATTTCTATTGCATTTGAGCCACATTTTGGAATTTACTTCAGCCCAGCCTGCTCTAATAAATCATTTTTGTTGCTTATCGTCAAAGGCTGCCTTCATAAACAATAAAAATCCATGAAGGGGCTTGTGGGAACTTCTAATTTTCCCAGTGTTTCATGTTCAAACAGCCACAGTCCCCTCCTCCCCCTACGCGCAGAGGTCCCACGGTACGGGCAGAGGAGGTAAAGTCACAAGGAAGCCAGTGCATGCATTACATTACCACATCTGTTTCCTTCAAGAGAGGTCCCATTTCTCTTGGGGCTGGAGCCTGGGGGCCTTAGCCCAGGTGCCGAGGGGCCTCCAGAGGACATGGGGCTGATGCGGGGACCAGTGGCAGTGGTGGCTGAGTTTCCACCAAGGTGGCCGTCTCCAGAGTTCTGCCTCTTGCAGTACAGCGAGGAGATGGTAGGCAAGGAGCCCCTGTGAGTAAAGGTGGAGGCGGAGGGGTCCACGCTGTAGCGATTCATGCCCACAGGGTTCACCAGACACTCCTCAGTGATGACTGTTTTTGCTAAGCAAGAAGGCAAAGCAGAGAAGCAGAGATCAGAAAGCAGTTCAAGGAGCCACCCGGTGCTCAGGCTTGGTATTTCCTGGCATTACGGGTGCCACTATCTGTGGGGATGGGAGCTGAGGAGGAATGGACCCCACTGCATAATCCCAAATAGCTTGGCCTCTCAGCCAACTGAAATACCTGCCTCGCCAACGAAGCGTATTCTAGCAGGGATTGGGAGATGTGCCCCTCTGTATTTAGAGGGAAAGTGATTATCTTGGTTACTGATGACTTGGAAATAAAATTCAAACAAAGGTCTTTCTGTCTCCATGGCCCTGCCCCTCCAACAGGCTCTGCTGGCTTGTCTGTATCTCTCTGCTCCCTCTTCTCTTGCCTACTACCCTCGCATGGCTTGAGATTCTTGGGACAGATCAAGCAGGAGTCACAATGTCCCAGAGTTAGAAGACTTTGGCCTGGGTGGTGACCAGGTGCGATTCTGCTTGCCCCCAGGCTTTTAGTCCCAAAACACATGTAGACATTAACCTTTCACCAAAGCTAACAAACTGGGGACACAAGTGACGATCTGGACACTGCCATGATCCTCTTGAAACCCTGCAGATGAGATAAAGAGCCAATCTAAAGTGCAGGGGGAGTAGAGGACCTGAAGAATCAGCCAACCTCATCCATGGCTTGCCCCCCCATCAAGTAAATCAGGACTTTCTATACTTACAGCTCTTACAGGCTGTTGGAGATATACAAGTGGCCAATAAGCACATGAAAACATATTCCACATCACTAGTCACTGGGAAATGCAAATCAAAACCACAATGAGGTACCACTTCACACTCACTAGAATGGTTATAATAAAAAATTTCAGATATTAAGAAGTATTGGTGATGCTGTAGAGAAATTGGAACCCTCAGACACTGCTGGTGGGAATGTAAAATAGTGCAGGCTCTTTGGAAAACAGTCTGGCTCTTCCTCAAAAGGTTAAAAATAGTTACCATATGACCCAGCAATTCCACTCCTAGGTCTAATACAAGAGAAATGAAAACACATGTCCACAAAAATTTTATACACGAATGTTTACAAAAGCACTATTCATAATAGCCAAAAGGTGGAAACAATCCAAATGGTTATTAATTGACGATAAACAAAATGTGGGGTGTCCATACAATGGAATATTATTCAGGCATTAAAAAAAAAGAAAGAAAGACTGGTAATGCTATAGTGTGAATGAGCCTTAGAAATACTATGCTAAGTGAAAGAAGCCAGCTACCAAAGACCAAACAGTAGATCAGTGGTTGCTTAGGGCCTGGGGGTTAAGGGGCCAGAGGGTGCTAGCTAAAGGGTGTGATGGTTGCGCATACCTGTGAATGCACTAAAAACTATTGCACTGATCAGTTTAAATGGGTGAATTAGATGATACATGAATCATATCTCAATAAAGCTGTTTTCAAAAGTCATTGCAGAAGCCCCGTGTTAGGTGTGAACTATGTTCTCGAAGGTGTTGTAGTCGAGTTGGACAAACACTGCTTTGGCCACTAGGCAGGCCACAGGTGAGCTGAGCCACCTAAGGGCGAGCATGCTCTGTGCCTCATGCTTCGTAGCCAATGGAGTGCTGCAAGATGTCGTCAGGAACCTGGAACCCTGCACCTGTGCCTTCATGGTCAGAAGACATCAGCAGGAAGATTCTAAAAAGGACCAGGCTACAGAGCTGTATACTAGGCTGCTTCCTGAATGGAGTGAAGGAGAGAAAAACGCATACTTACTGAGCACCTATTACGGGTCAGCACTATTCTAAGCCAGTACGCGGCAAGGTTGCCATTACATTCCCGTTGTTGGAAAGTACTGGTAGTCTGGGACACCAATCCTTTTTTGTGTCCCCAGTGTCAGGTGCTTTGGTAACTGTGAGGAAGCTACTCAGTGTCTGGTCTGCAGACGGCACTCATTTGGGCCGGTTTAGCAGTGAGGCAGCTGTTGGGTGGAATATGCATTACAATTCAGATTATAAAGGACTAAATACACATTCTTCATGTAGATGCATGATACAAAAAAAATAAAAAGGGCTTTGGCTACAACATTTATTCTGTTTATTAAATATTTTAGATCCAAATTAAATATGTCCTCATAATTCTGATTGTTTAAGATAGAGAATGCTGATAATTCACTAATCTGCAGGACAGTTGGAAAATACAGATACGGATGGAAGATTGTTCTCCTATGACACTGTGGAAATGGGAAACAAGGGAGCATGGACATTATTGGTTTAAAAACTGCGACGACCATGGATGAGATCAAAGGTAATAAGTCAGCTTCTGGGCTATGATCCAAATGAACTCATTAGAAAGTAAAACTGACTCAAGAGAGCATCGAGTTCTCTACTCAGCAAAAGATGCACCAGTGGTTCTGAAGTCAGGCGGGTGGACAACCACGGAGACGCCACCAAACCCCAGCCATGGCTCCGCACAGCCCTTGGCTCCCAGGAAGCCCGGAGTGAACAGCACAGCCAGGTGCACACACCGGGGTGCCATTCACAATGATGAGATGCATCTGCTCAAACCTGATTGAAACAGCCTTTCCTTGCCTTGATAAAGAGGGGAGTTGACGCTCACATCATAGAGGAGTGTAAAAATGACTGATACGATGCAGGCCTTCCTCGTTCGACCACAGGACTGAAAGGGACCTTCACAGAACACCCAGCCAGCATGTTCCCAAGCTGATTTTAGGGGGTACTTTGATGTATTCGTTTCCTAAGGCTGCAGAAATTACCACAAACTTGGTGACTTGAAATAACAGAAATATATTCTCTCATAACCTGGAGGCAAGAAGTCTGAAATCAAAGTGTCAGCAGGGCCATGCTCTCTCTGAAGGCTCCAGGGGAGGGTCTGTTCTTGTCTCTTCCTAGCTTCTGGTGGTTGCCAATGATCCTTGGTGTTCCTTCGCTGTAGAGACATCCTTCCAGTCTCTGCCTCCACCATCGCACGGCACTCTCCCTGTGTATCTATGACTGGGTCCGAATTTCCATCTTCTTATAAGGGCACCTGTCATTGGATTAGGGCCCATAATCCAGCATGACCTCATTTTGCTCGATTACATCTACAAAGACCCTCTTACCAAAGAAGGTATCATTCATAGCCACTGGAGGTTAGGATTTGAACATATATCTTTTTGGAAGACACAACAACAGGTGGACGTTATTTTTTTATAGTCACATATTTTAGTGCACATCAGTAAAATATAATTAGCTCATCAAACTATGATTCCACTGATACCATCATTGCTTAAGATGACTAAAGCCTAAAGTTAAAAGAAATGAATCCATTGAAAAGAATATCGTGAGTAAATGCTTCTATAGGTGTTAGTGAGACATAGTAAAAAATGCAAATGTGGTATATTAACACAGGAATGCATTGAGGTAGCCCCTACCCCTCTTTTCAGGCAGGGTGATATCTAGAGAGGAAAAATAAGGTAAAATAATAATATAACTGAACATCTTATTTAAAAGCCTCCCCAAAGACATTTTATAATCTCTCTCACAGGTTAGGTCATTGTGCTACAAATCTCATCTCCTGAAAGTTCTTTCTTACATCTAACTCCAGTTCCTCTTGCTTTAGTAAAAAAAAAAAATGACTGCTGGATACATACTCTTTATACTATTTAAAACCATGAAGTCATCCAACATAGAGGTAGTTAAATTACAGCTATGCAGGACTTCTAGTAGCTTAAGAATTTAATAAAGTGGGACACGTAGATTGTTTGTTACCTAAAACTACTATTTAAAGTTGGAAAAAAGGACCAAATCTGTACTTGTAAAGAGAACTAAAAATTTTAAATGGTTTTATGGCTGACCAGTGAGTGAACACCAGATGGGGCCAGTGGACCTAGGATGGTCCAGGCACAAATGCCCAGCACCGATCCAAACCCTGCTCACAGACTCCAGCAAACCACAAGGTTGACAGGTTAAGTCGTTCATGGTCCTTTTCTCTTGGAGTCTTAGAAAATCCCTTCTCATCTGAATTGAGCTGTCTTGTTACCCTGACACCTCTCCTTAAATAAGAGGATACAACCTAACCTCTACTTAAGGCCATTTAATCACTGTGGAGACCACCAGCTCAGCGAAGTAGGGTAAACAAGAGGCATTTTATGTACCTCTCTTCTGTAACTCCCTGCCCTATCCTAGAGACTAAGGATGCCACTTGTAAATCATTAACTCTTTCCTCTAGAAAAAGAAATAACCTGCTTTCATGCGATCGCATGAGCGTGCTGAAATAGGCAAATGTACAAATGGCACATTTGAAAGAAGCCTGCCACCGATCAGAGGTAATTTTCAGGGGAGCCCAACATTCTTTCTTCACAATGGTTAATCTGGACTGTGGTTTCCCTCGGCCACTGTATAAAGCCTACCCGTGAGTGAGGCCGCAGGACGCCTTAGAAGAGTTCAAACCCACCCTAGCCTCAAGCGTTACCCCCTTGCTTCTGAATCTGAAACATGTCTAAGCCTCACTTTTGGGGGAGCAAACTCCAGGATCAGGAGTGTGTGGCTTCCCCCTCCTCCCTTCCCCCTGCAGAGGCCTCTGCAGAGGCTTTTAGGAAGCCTGGTGCAACCCATTCTTGCTACGGTTCTGGAGGGTCGGGTATGAGCACCTGGAATGTAGAGAGCGTCCAGAGAAAAGCAGGAGGAGACAGACAGACAGGAAGAAGAAAGCCAGGGCCCAGAAAGAGAAAGAAAAATTCCCAAAGCATTGAGAGCAGGTGGAGAGGAAAAAGGGGCCCATGTGTATAAAACCACAGACACTCTTGACCAAGTTTCAGTTCAGACTGGCATTGATTAATTGCCATTTGTCATTTAGGACACAAGACCTAATTGCTCACAGTTAAGTAAACTTGGACTATTTATTTTATTAAAAAAATTTAAACTGGCACTTTACTTGAATTCTCTAACCAAGTACCCTAAAAAGCAACAATACCACCATCTGCAAAATTATTCTCAAATAATATCTATGCATGCAATAATAACCCCAAAATTCCAGAGCTTTAGACACTATTCTTTTCCAGTAGTAAACGGTCTTTTTCTCTCTCTCCCCACCTCTCTCTCTCTGTCTCTCTCTCTCTCACACACACACACGCGTGCGTGCACACACACACACATCCCACTCCCCACCTTATCTCCCCACATCAGTCATAACCCCCCAATTGCAAAGAGTGAACCCTTTTTACAATCATCACTGCCACCTTCCCCCAGGCTGGCAGCCTGTGTCTTTCTAGGGACCCACTGCCAGCGGGTCTGCAAAGCCCAGCAGGCCTCACAACCCTGCCCAGGCTGACAGGAAGATCTAACCACTGGGTCAGCATCCAGAGGGCGCCTGTGTGAATGGCTCAGCTGCTTAAAGAGACGGCAGCACCAAAAACCCCTAGCCTGGAAACCCAGATGAGAGAAGAAAATAATACGGGTGGCCCGATATCACTGCAATTGGAATAGCTCTGGAAGAAACTATTACCCAGCGCTTCACCGGGCGAGGGGCGCAGTCAGTAAGCTCTAGAATGTGGAGGAAGAGACCTGCAAGGAGAGGAGCAGAAGGAGGACGGGGCAGGAGGGAGGAGGCCCCCAGGAAACAGTAGCAGGTCCCCAGCAGAGCGGCACAGGGACACAGGGCATTTTTCCTACCTTGCGTAGCTGTGTCTCTGCCGCTAGGCAGCCTCACACACGCTCCTCTCAGGCACTGCTTGGGGCCCAGCACCTGCTCAGGGCTGGGGAGGCAGAGAGACCTTTAAGGGACTTCTTGGTGCTAGAAACCTGCAGATTTCCTCTCTGCCCTCGAGCTGCCTTTCACTGAGGTTCCTGTGGAGGTTTGCAGATTTTCTTTTCTTAGCAGCCCCGCCCCTTGTTCTCAATCAGATAAACTCATCGTGTTTTCCCTGAGGGCCCTCTGTGGCCTCTTGTCCCAGCCTTCCTGGTTCAAAGGGCACCAGGCCACACCACCTATGAAGCTTAGCATTTCATTCGGTTCGATTAAATTTTCCATTAACTTGGTCTCTGGCCAGTATGGATTTTCTCTTTAAGCTTGTCTCTAAGTTCAGATCACTCAGCCCTCAGAATCAACCTCATGACTCCCTTCTGATCCATTTAAGGACATTTATATCTTTTCTCCCTAATGAGATGCACATAATTTTAGTGCCTGCCACGTGAACCTCTTTCATGCTCCCTGATGTTTCTGGTTTGCCTAAGACTTTGTTCTAAGCCTATGGGTTGATTTCCTCCTGAGGAAATTTTGCCCAAAGGCAATTTTGCCTGAAGTCAGCAGGTTGGAATAATGAATGCCTTCTAGTCTCTAGAGTAAAGCAGGTTTCATGACCATCCTGCTTCTTGAAGCTTTGCCAAGACGTTACCTCAAGCCTCATGGGAGCTCCCAAGAGGTGGGGAAGGGTGAAGATGGAGGAGACCTTCCACAGACATGCCCTGCGTCCTCAATAGCCCCCCCCCCCACTTTGGGGTCTTTCACAGAACTTTGGAGAAATTAAACGTGGTCTCTAATCAGGAAAATATTGGAGTCCCTGGAAGAGGACACCTTGTGAGTTTTGGTTCTAAATGGACAGCCTGACTTTTAGGAAGGCTCACGGTGCCTTTCAGTATTCCTCACGCTCATGAAGCAAGCTGCCATGTTGTGAGGTGCTCTGAGGAGAGGCCTACATGACAAGGAACCAACAGCTCATGGGAAACTGAATCTTGCCAACAACCCCATGAATGAGCTAAGAAGTGGATTCTTCCCTAGTCGAACTTTGAGGTACAATCTTGGGGGAGACCCAGGGCCAGAGGACTCAGTTAAGCTGCACCTGAACTCCTGACTCACAGAAACTGTGAGGTAATAAATGTTATTTTAAATCACCAAGTTTTGAGGTAATTTGTCACACAGCAGTAGATAAAAACAGATGGGAAAAAGGGATTTCTTTCTTTCTTCATACTCTGTATATCCAGATTGGAAGCTGTAATTACTAATTCAGTAGCAGCTACGATGTATCTGCTGTGGAATATCTGTCCAATTCTCTACCAGGAAATTTATGGGATTATTTTCAACAAAGGGATTACTGCTTATCTATGAGGCCCAGAAACTGCCCACTCATAGGAGAGTTCATGAAGTTTATCTTAGAAGCCTATTGGGTCCCTAAGTTGCTTCAATTCCTCTTGACATGGTTTGCCATTTTAACACTTGTTCTGATACATGGCCAACAGACACTGGTGTGGATAGCCTGCAGACAATACCTTAGGCCCGCCACAGGGGTTCATGGTGTCAGTCCAGGGGAACAGCCCAGAGGGCTGGATAGAATCTCTAATTACAGCTCCGTGGGCCCTGGAAGCTTGGGAATGGCTACACCTCATACGCTTGGTCCTTCCCTTCCATTAGTCCTGTGCTTTCTGTGTTCTGACGTATAAATCAGAGAACTTAGTCACCGTGCCCTTGGATCTTCTTAGAGGTATGGCCCATCCCCTACCTCTCCTCTGCCATCATAGGCAGGAGCCTCTCTGGACAGGCCTGCCAGAGACACAGAGGCCTTCTGCAGCTGACCCAGGAGTCCTCAGCATCATCTGGCCAGTGGGAGAGGGACTCATGGGGGACTGAAGAGTAGGAGTGTCACGTTAAAGACAGTAGCCTAAAGGAACAAAAGAGCAGATTTTCAGTAGATTTTTTTTTTATTCAAACAGAAGGAATGAGACGGAGGTAGGAGTGTCTTTCAGAGCATTCCGGAGACCAGCCCTGTAGGAAAAAAGAGTCCACCATGGCTTTTTCCCTGCGGGCCTTTTTCTCCTCCACACCCACGTAAGGAATCTCTCCCAAATAGTCGAGAGCCTCATGGGCATTAACCATCCTCATCATTCTGTTCTTTAAGTCTTAGGCGTTGGCATCTTCAATCTGGTTTTATTTGTGATCTTGGACAAGAGGAGTGTTATCTTAATTTCTTTTTGTTGTGTTGCATATAGACATTTTCTATTAAACTATTATCAAATTGGTCAACATGGTTTAATAGGCTATTTGTCCTATATACAGCGTACCTCGGGAGGTTCTAACAACTTAATTGGAACATGCATTTATTAATTCGTTTAACTCGAAAGAGAGCCTAAGCCTTATAATGCAATAAATTATGGAATGATATAATTGAAAATATAATAAATAGCTTTTCCTAAATGCATCACATTGGCACACAGGCAGAACTCAGATTCGGAATCCTGCACTGGCAAACGTTCCCTATGCAGCACTGGGAGCCCTGGCTGGGCTTCTCCTGGACCCGTCTGTCTGAAGATAAATGAACGCCGAAGCGTTTGCTGCAAAACCTTGGGCACTCTTAACCTTGCCATCAAAGCGTTCTGTGAGGATTCTTAAGACCTGAACTTGACACTGGTACCTTGCTCTCCTTCCAAACGACCCCCTTTCCAACACCTGGCTTGAGAACCAGACGGCTCATTTTGTTCGCATGGCTCATGGCTGTCTGTGACAGGACAAACACAGCTCTGGGATGTTCCAGTCACCGGCCTACAGCGGGAGGCAAGCAGCTGCAAGGGGCAACGTGCCTTCCTGCATTTCTCTTGAATTTCATACATTATTTCATGTATTATTTAAAATATCACATCAACTTTCCTGCAGTGTGAGGATACAGGGAGAAAGGAGCCCGCAACCTGGAAGGGGGCCTTCGTTCAACCACGCTGGTGCCCTGTCTCGGACTTTCAGCCTCCGGAACTGTGAGAAATAAATTTCTGCTGTTTAATAAATAAATAAATAATAAACAGCAGCTCAGACTCTGCCTTATATCTGGTCGCGTAGGCCACTGCGGGTTTTTGTAGAGGGAGAAATTTCTCCTGGCTCTGCCTGCCCTGTGTGCGTCACCCAGCAACAACACAGCAGGGGCAGAAGCACAAGAGCCAAATGCTCCAAGGGGCCGAGTCGGAGCTCCAGAAGGAGAAAGAAGAGAGGACCGACTTACTGGGAGTGCAGTTTCCACCCAGATTTTGCTAAGTGGGGGTTGGGAGTTGTCTTGCTTGTTTACATCTTTGCTAGAAGTGACATGGGTGTACCGCAAGCCACTCGTGAACATCCATTTTGTGAGTCACGCTTCTGAGCTGGGAAACAGGACGCTTGCCCCACCCAGCAAGTGGTTAGGGCCCAATGGACAGACGGGCTTGGGAGGAAGAGCAAAGGGCCAGGGAGGAGAAGACCTGAGCTCAATGACCTCTCTGCTGTTGCCTTTCTGTGTGGCTCGGAACAAGTGGCCTCAGCTCTGCGGACCTTAGCACATCACAAATAGGGGAAGCTCAATGAATGTCTGTGGACGGACTAAATGGATGTTTCTAGATCAAGGAACTCATGCCACTGGATAAACTCTATTTCTTTACAGGAATAACCAATCTTTTGGAAAGGTAGATATTCTCTGCGTAGTCATTCTCTGTAGAGCTATGATATTAAACAAATTGTAGTTCACCAAAAAAGCAGATTTGATTTTTAAATGATGGTGTATAGTTTCAACCATAATGAAACACGCTAGGAGTGTCTGTTACTCCATTTTCTGGTGCCTGGCTCAGACACCACCAGCCAAGGAAGAAAACTTGAAGGCTCAAGTAGAAATGTGCTCCCTCATCTCCCACCCCCTACCATTCGTGTATCAAAAAGTTGCTCAACATAAAGTAAACAATTTGTTCCCATCACGTTAAACCTTCAAAAGGCAGGAAACCATCTTTACGGGTAGACCTTGCAGAGGAGTTCAGCTGCCACGCTTGTGGTTTCCAGAGAAGACTCGCTACTCTTGGTAAGTGGACTCTTGGTCTGTTGTGTTTTATAGAATTCAAGTCAGTAAATATTTACTGCAGACTCTTTATGTGTCAGGTTCTGCTGGGAACTGCGTGGCCCTGTCCCCAAGTCTACCTAGCAGGGAGATGAGATCTGGACCCAGATTCAGCAGTATAGGCAGAATTAAGTGCCACTGTGGATGTGTAAACAGGGTTTCGGAGAACAGAGATCCTGCTGCAAGTGGTGGCCAGTCCACACTGAGAAGTCCGCCTGCTGTCATTCTTTCCTTTCTTTCACTCTCCTCCCAGCCCTGTAAACCTCCTCTTTCTCACCTGGATTTGTACCTGTGTCACCTTGCCTGACCACTCTGCTCCCTCACAACCCTCTCTTTTCCTCCAGCTCACGGACACCTCCACAGGACATTGCATCACCTTCAGTGGCAACGCTTGTATGGGGGAGGCATTGTCCTAGCACAGGTAGACTTATTTTACTGAAAACCTGAAAGAAATTTCCCTGTGTGAGCAGACTCTGTCAGCCCACACTTATCACTCAAACTGTGGTCCCAACCAGCAGCAGCATTGACATCACCTGGGCACCTGCTAAAAACGCAGATGCTCAGGCCCTGCGCCAGCTCTATGGAGCCAGAACCTGCTTTTTAACAAGATGCCCAGCGGTTCCTGAGCCCATTAAAGTTTGAGAAGCACTGTCTGAAGCTTATTTATAATCGCTATCTCTTTTTTCCAACCTTCAAAGGTAAGGTAAACATTTCCATGATCATCTCATGACTTCTGATAGAACCACAAATGTTATCGAATCCACGTTTCTGCCTCCATTCTTCTAAAACACCTAGACAGCTGCTCTACTTCCTAAAACACAAACCATATATGGCTATCAGTTAATAGAATCGGAGAAAATGACTAAGGTTTCTGGTCTCAAGCTAAGAACTCTAACTTCCTGACTGAATCCAGGCAGCGAGTAGGTCCGAAGCCTGGTTTTCCACGGATGTAAGAGAAAGATCACGTGGCAAAAGAATTTACATTTCAAAGATCTGAGGAAGAAATTTGGAAGAAGCTGTTTCTCTGCTCCCACAGAAGCCCCTCTGCCTTGGTGTTCCTTCACCTCTGAAGACCCTGTCACTGGGGCTCCTGGGCACCCTGACCTCCTGCTGTCCAGGGCCATCTTCTGCCACCTTATCAGTGGCTATCACCTGGAAGGAACCAGAAAGGACATCTTGCTCCCACTCCTCTGGGTTACCAGATTTCCCCCTGATGGACAAGTGGACACCTGCACTTTTCACCAATAATGAGGAGATCACTACCACCCAAGCAGACCTTTCCACTTCAAAATGGCTTGGACTTTTCAATGTTCTTTACAATGCCAACTCCACCTGACTCCTCAGAAGCTGTCTTCTTAGTTCCACCTGGTTATTCAGCTGCCAAATTCCCTACCCAAGAGAGTATTTCTTAAATCCACACTTCTCAAATTTTAATGCATCTTCAAAACACCTGGGATCTGTTGATAAAGAGTGTGAGAGGGCCGCTGAGATTTTGCCTTTCACAAGAGATGACGATGCTCCTGACTAGAGTTTGATTGGCAAGAACTTAGATTTAATTCAATCTACCTTCAGAACAACAGAGAACAAATCCACATGACCTTCTGTTATATACTGGAACAGAAAATTATGTCTTCCACAAACATAATTTCTTTGACAGTTCCTTATGGGTCATGGCTTTACATTTCTTTATTGTCCAATTAACAGTCTTCTGAAAGTGCTTAAATGACAAGCCCTCTAACTGTGTGGCACCACTGAACAATGTCAGGGCAGAGCAGGGCCTGGTGCAAATGAACTATTTAGCAGTGATGTGGTCCTATGAATGAATATGGAGCCTAAAATCAACACAGACCTCCATTCCTTTTCCCTTATCTTTCCCATGTCTTTCTTGCCATACTGGTGGGAAAGAAGGTGATAAACTAATTCCTTACCTAAAGTAATAATAATTTGATCTGTTACTCTTCAGGGGAATTTTGACAAGGATATCCTAAAGAAACAATGTCTTAATCTAAAGGCAAACTCCCTAATGATGTCATTTTAGGCCCCATGGCAGATTGGTGGGAAAGATATGGCAAGTGGGCAGCTGAGAGAATACGGAGCCATAGCTGCTTCCTCGACCTTCCCTCAGGCTCCCAGATGCATGAAACACACAGCACTCTATATTCTGCAATACCTAAGGCATGAGGAACAATTTCCACAAGGGTGGTTGACTTAAAGCAATTCAGGTTTTCAAAGCAGCCATGGGCCAAGGAAGGGCTCACGAAGACATTTGGGAGTCATTACTTCCAAAGCCCAGCCAACTAGGAACGACATCAGCTTTCAGGTAGAAATACCTGCCTCAGTCAAGGGAAGAAGGAGGCAGCTACTCTACTCCAGGGAGAAGACTGGAACTTCATTCAGCATGGTGAGCTTGGAAGGGGAGAGAATAAGGTAGAAACCAAGGCAAGGCTCCTCAATGACCACTTAAGGACAGCTGAAAGGGGTTCCTGGGACAGGATATTGAAATGAAGTATTTTAGTTTTCTTTTAGGCTGAGGCTGCAAGGCAATAGATACCACATATCAGAGTGAAGTGTTCATTCAGATCTTGTAAAAAGGGATGGTGGAAAGCCAGTTTTATACTTATAGATGACCACCACATCTAGCCTGCAAAAGGAATTGTGAGTAATAAAAATCTTAGATAGGAGGAGAGAGAGAGAGAGAGAGAGAGAGAGAGAGAGAGAGAGAGAGAGAGAGAGAAAACAAACTGGTGAGAACTGTCAGTATGTTCCCAAGGGCTTCAATGTGGCTGTGTTAATAGCTTGATATGTGTCCCTGGAACTGGCAAGACACATGTTCTTGTTTGATTCTCATCAGAAATCTAAAAGTCTGGCTGCTCTGATGGCAGAGCAAAGGAGAGCTGCCTGCCGGGATTGCCCTGCATGCCCACAGTTTGTTTGGGTAAAGAATGTGACTGTTTTTCAGGGACCAGGTGCTGGCCATCAGAAGAGAGATGTAAAGTGAGGTAATCTTAGATCCTTTCCACAGGACCCTCTGGAGGCACAAGGGGGCCTCAGTAGAAAGAAGTTAGAGGTTTACCTGCAGATGCCTTGAAGCTGTGGAAGGAACTGTAAGTAACCTGCCAGAGAAGTTACATTTGTCCATGCCAAGGAAAAATGTAGGTGAGAGATGGTAGACTCACCAAAGGACCCATGTAAGAGCTCACGGGATGAAGAATCTGCTTTACACACCTGCCAGAATGAGGGAGCATGATGTTCACTCACAGCAGGATCAGTCAAGTAAAAACTCTCCTACTTCTTGCCTCTCCTCCTTCCCCTACTCTGATATCTAGATATGGGAGAAGGCAAAACATAAAGCTGGCCAGCGGGTGGAGAGAAGCCAGCTGTACCTTCCTTTACTGCTGCAGGCAATTGGCCAAAGGAGGCCCAAGCTGGAAATGGGGAGTAATTATATTTTTGAGTGAAATTTAAACTTCAATAATCATACTGACCTGGACAATTAGTCATTGACTAGGGAATGTTTTGTTACCTGAAAGGAGCTAGAAAAGTCAAGCTTTGTCCTAAATTTTATCCATGGACTGGGAAGAAGTGGTCCCACAGGATACATTTAAAGAGAATGGGTGACATGGATTATGTGGCTTTATGGGTCATTGGTTGTTCAATGTGACAATGATTCAAGAGTTTGAGAAGTGAAATCAAACTTCTGTTATTCTCATCAAAAGATTCATTAGAAGATACATTAGCTTTAGAATATATTTCTGAGTCAACTAAGTTTTACAGGAGAGGCTAGATTCATACTGTGAGAACCAGAGGAACATTGTATATGAGCAACTCTAACCCCCCATTTAGGAAACTGAGGCCTAGAGAGATAAGGCTTTTCCCAATTCATACACATAGAGACATCAGGAAAAGCATAGTATACAGCGCCTGCTCACATAGGCCATATTTAATTAGGTACCCTTCTTTGTAAAGGCCAAATTTCTTCCTGTTTCCCAGATTGCAAAGAAATTAAAGTAAAATTGTAGGCAAGATTCTTGAGAGTATCTGAGAAAATCTATGCTAAGAATCTAAGTTGACTTTGAACAGCCAAAGCAATATTGAGAACGAAGAACAAAGTTCTACAAGACTATAGTAGTTAAAATAGCATGGCACCAGCATACAGACACACAGATCAATAGAATAGAATAGAGAGCCCAAAAGTAAACTTAAACCTACCTGGTCAATTAATCAATGCCAAAGGGAGCAAGAATATACAATGAGGTTGTTAGTCTCTTCGATAAATGCTGTTGGGGAAACTGAACAGATACATAAAAAAAAAAAAAAAAAAAAAAAAAAGAAAGAAACTAGACCACTTTCTGATACCATATACAAAAATAATCTCAAAATGGGTCAGAGACTTAAATGGAAGACCTGAAACCATAAAACTCTGAGAAGAAAACATAGGCATTAAACTCCTTGACATTGCTCTCAGCAGTAGTTTTGTTTGTTTGTTTGTTTGTTCATTTTTTTGATATGTCTCCTTGAGCAAGGAAAACAAAAGAATAAATAAATAAATGGGACTACATCAAAATGAAGAGTTTTTGCACAGTGAAGAAAACCATCAACAAAACAGAAAGACAACTAATGAATGGAAGAAGATATTCACCAATGATATATCTGATAAGGGGTTAATATCCAAAAAATATAAGGAATTTATACAGCTTAATACCAAAAACCAAACCATTCAGTTAAAAAATGGTCAGAGGACCTGATTAGACATTTCCCCAAAGAGGACATACAGACGGTCAACATACAATGAAAAGATGCTCGACATCACTAAACACTAGAGAAATGCAAATTAAAACCATAAGACATCGCCTCACACCTATCAGAATGACTGCCATTAATAAATAAACCAACAAAAATTGTTAAAGAGGATGTGGAGAAAAAGTACCCTCATGTACTGTTGGTGGGATTGTAAAGTGGTGCAGCCAGTATGGAAAACAATATGGAATTTCCTCAATAAATTAAAAATAGATATACCATATGACCGAGCAATTCCACTTCTGGATATTTAGCTGAAGAAATCCAAAACATTAATTCAAAATGATATATGCAACCATACGTTCATTGCAGCATTGTTTACAATAGCCAAGATATGGAAACAACCTAAGTGTCCTAAGTGTCCAACTAGATAAAGAAGAAGTGGTACATATATACAATGAAATATTACTCAGCCATATAAAAGAATGAAATCTTGTCATTTGCAACAACTTGAATGGACATAGAGAGTATTATGCTAAGTGCAATAAGTCAGACAAAGACAGAAACCATATGATTTCACTTATACATGGAAATTAAAAGACAAAATAAATGAACAAACAAAACTGAAACAAACTTATAGATACAGAGAACAAATTGATGGTCGCCAGATGGGAGGGGGATTGCGGGCATGGATGAAGATGATGAAAGGGATTAAGAAGTACAAATTTCCAGTTATAAAATTAGTCATGAGGATGTAAAGTACAGCATAGGGAATACAGTCAATAACACTGTAATAACTATGTGTGGGATCAGATGAGTACTAGACTTATCAGGGCAATCACTTTGTAAATTATATAAATGTCTACTCACTATGTTGTACACCTTAAACTTATATAATATTGTATGTTAAATGTAATTGAAAATTAAATTTAAAAAAATGTTTATCTTTCCCTGATGTCCTTCTAGGCTTAAGATGTGGCCATTCTTATTATGTGTCCTTTTGTTGAATGTTCTAAGGCTTTCTGTGAGCACATATCTGCCTATGTGTTAGTTTGTAATGGTCGCTCAATACCACAAAATTTTCCTAAGTTCATGTATTTCTTTTATCCCAAGATAGGGTCTTACATGGTTCTTGAAACAGAAGAGGGTTCAGCAAATGTCTACAGAATGATACAATGACTAGATTCCAGTTTCACTGTCTATGTATGTGTTCATTATATATCGACAACATTACTTCCAAAGAAAGAAAACAGGCAACATTTCTGTTCAGCCTTGGGAACCTGGAAACCAGAACCTGGAGCCATGTTTAACTCTTTGCAAATCCATAACTTAGGAATGCTAAGTTGGGGGAGAGCACCTGCCCTTAGCATCTAGCCCCTGGGGTAGACAACATGTGGCAAGTTTGCCCATGTGGCCTTGCTGCCCTCCCCATTGGCCACTGTTCCATGTTGAGCTCTTCTGGGGCTCGTGGGACAAAAGGCACTCAATCCCTGGGTCACTTTATGTTCTGTGATGAAAAGAAACACTCTCATTGGAAACATTTGCTTTATGGCCTGGTCAAATTCTTGCAATAATAGATACTCTGGTACACCTTTTATTTACATGGATAGGCATCTGAGGCCTCCAGGTGGAACCAATGTAATCAATTCTTTAGCCCTAGTTTTTTCAGTCTTTCTTGATTTCTTAGTTTGATAGTCTTTCAACTACTCAATAAGGATGAATAAATACCCAGAGTCTTAATTAGAGGAGAGTGAAGAAAATCACTCATTATATGTAATGTGGTCTCACTGTCTAAGTTCTAATAACATAGGCCTAAAAGCCATAACGAAGTAATCTCTTCCCACTGCAGCCTGGATGGGCTTGGTCTAGGTATCTTTGGTCCCCACCAGCCCCAATTGCTCCCAGGCGTGACAGAGAGGTGGTGTGTGGGCCTCCAGCAAGAGAGCTCTGAGGGGCTGTGACTGCTCCCTCACCAGCAGGAGAGGAGGAGAGGGCCACCTGGGGCCGCCTGCAGGCATGGGGAGGACAAGTGGACAAAGCCTACCCGACTCCATCCTGCCATCTTGGTTCTCCTGGGTTTCCTCGGAGGCACTGGAGCCCCTGGGGAAGGGCTGGTGGCTGAAGAGGTCATCACACAGGAGGCTTCGGCACAGCTTGGCGAGGAAGCGAAGGACGTACCCGATGCTGTTCACCACAGGCAGGCTCCGCAGGTGCTGTTTCCCATCAAAGGACGCGGAGACTGGAAAACCAGAGACAGCACCTCAGAGCAGGACACTGGAGAAAGCCACGAGTCCATCAGCCATGGGCAAGAGTCTTTTGTTTGTTTAGTTTTGTTTTGTTTTTAACTAGGCTTTATTCGACTTCACCTGTTTTTTCATAAATATACTGTTTCTGTTCCAGGATCTCATCTAGGAGACCACATTGGGTGTAGTTTGCACGTCTCCCTAGTCTCCTCTGGTTTGCGACTGTCATTCTTCCTTGTTTTTCGTTACCTTGAGAGTTTTGAAGTGAACTGGTCAGGTATTTTGTAAAATGTCCCTCGACTTGGGTCTGATGATTTTCTCACCATTTGACTGGGGGATGATTTTTTTGGGGGGGAAAACCACAGGGGTGAAGTGCCCTCCTCGTCGTTTCAGATCAGGGATACAGGATGCCCACATTACATCACTGGGGTGTTCACCTTCATCGCCTAGCCAACATGATGTTTGTCCCACTTTTTTACTATGCTCTCAATTCTCTTACTTCCTCAGAAATAAGTCACAAGGTCCTGCCCACACTCCAGGGTAGCGGAGGAATTAAGCTCTACCTCCTGGAGGGGGGAGAGCCTCCATATCATTGGAAATTCTTTTATAAGGAGAATTGTCGTTTTTCCACTATTCATTCATCCATTCATTCATTCGCTCAATCATTCAATCATTCATTGATATCAGTACAGACTCAATATGTTTATTTTGTACTGTGTGTTTTCCAATACTACATGATTTATTTTGTTACTCAAATTCTTCCAGCTTTCATCTTTGAAAGCTTTCAGGTTGCCTCCTGTGTCCCTATGACATGCCTCCATTTTTTTGTTGTTGTTTGTTTTTTTAGCACGTCTTTGGTTAATGACACTTTAATATGCTCCAGGTTCATTTGCGTTTTTTCTACCTCAGCTCTAATATCAGCCATTTGGTTGATTTCTTGGTTCCTTTATTGAAGAGTGATGTTTAGAAACCAAGACTTGGGCACTGGATGTGCTCATTGCTACTGGGGTGTCAGCAGTTCTGGGCCTTGCAGTGGAAAGATCTAAGAAATGTATGTATGTATGTATGTATGTATGTATTTATGTATACTATCCCATTATAATTATTTTTCTATCTAAATATTTCTGTCATAGATGATTAGATAGATAGACAGATGAAAGAGAGAGAGAGAGAGAGAGAACTAGATATATACATATATTAAAAAAAAACTTGAGTTTGTACTGAGGTCTCTAATCAGCATCACAGAGTTCAGGGTATTCTAGCCTTCTGGGGAAAAGTCTTTATAAAAGAACAATAATCTCTCCACAGTGATGCTAGATCAGACTTGATTTCTATCGGGTTACCAGAATGTAGAAGAAACACCAGTTCTTCTAAATGACTAGAGTGTTCCTTTCTGTAATTCTCTTTGCAGCTCTGTCTACCCCAAGAAGCTTGCACCCCACCCGACTGTGAGGAACACACAGGAGATCCCAAACAGGACATTCTGCCCCCCCTTAGGCTTCCACCACTCAGTGTCAACACCTAGAAGCAGCCCTATTTTTTTACGTTATATTTCCCAAATGCTGGCAGACAGCAAGGGCTGGGGCAGAGGTGACCAGAGCTAGTTTTGATTTCAGAAAAAAAACAAACTAACTAACAAATAAACCATCCATTTTATTAGAAATGGAAAGAATCCATTTCTTTTGTGTAGCTCTTTAGAGTTTGATAAGAATGTTCATATTCATCTTGTTTAGGCCTCCTGACTGTCCCATGAGGACAGTGGACAAAACCTGATGCTACAAATAAGGAAACTACAGAGAAGTCCTGGAATGTTTTTTCTAGCTCACGTGGCCTCAAGTGGACTTGCCTGTCATTTTCATACTCCAGGTGACTGAGATAGATAAGCCAGTCAAAGAGCCCCCAAGATGCTCACCACGGGTGTTGACCCAGCCGTTCAAATGCTCTAGAAAGTCCCTCTTAGCCTGAGTACTGTTGCTTGCCTCTTCAAAAGACTAGGTGTGTTGGAAACGAAGCCAAGCGTCAGGCCTCTCTCAAAGTCAGCGTGCACGCATTCCTGGAGGTGCCTGGGAAATTACATAAGTGGGAAAATTTCCACTTATTTTAATAATCATTAATATAATGGGATAGTATATATACATACATATTCCTTCCACCTCCTGGAAGAGAGGTGGAATTTGTGAGATCATGAAGTCCACCCCTGTGAGAAAAGGCGGCGAAGACAAAGCACCCCAGCAAGTATGCTGGGGATAGGTTGCGGGGTACTGTGATACTACTCCCCTCAGCCCTTGGGGTGGCCCAAGGCCAGGCCATAGCATTTTAGTTCCTTTAGTCCACTGCGCAGCACCAGTGTCACCATTGTATTCCATGTATTCTGCCATGGGAATATTTAGAAAGCAGTGATCCAAGGATCAGGTTCCACGTGGAGAGTGGGAGAGTCTGGCTATTTCTCCTTAAGTCCTTCCCTAAACCACCTGACGCTGTCGCTTACGCTCCTTGCTGAGCTTCCAAAATCACCATCAGTAACGTGCAAGACCACCTTGCCACTTTACAACCTCAAGGTGGTGACGTGAGGAGTCTTCTCAATGCTACTGCATTCTCACAGACACTAAGACCAAGTGCTCAGCTCTGGCCTTCCCGGGAATCCTTCAGCCAAGGGAAACTTGGCACGTCTCTGCCCACACTTGCGTTGGTGTCAGGCTCCTTCCCAGCGCCAAGGCCCCTGAGGCCACAGCAAGGCTGAGTAGGCAAGGAGGGAAAACAGGGTCAGCTCTTCCAGCTTTGAGGGGAGGGGCCATAAAGAAACAGTTAGGTGGGACTCACTCAAGAGGCCTTAGCTTTCTTTCAACACCAGGTCTGTGTCTTGAGCCCTGCTATTTAGCAGGGAAAAGGGCAAGGCCTTTGATCTCAGACTGTGAGTTTGGGAACCTGGCTCTCGGACAGAAACCAGAACGGCCCAAGTGACTCTTGGAAGGCCTGACAACAGGTTTCTACTCCTGGCCTCTTTTGGTGCAGCCATTCTTCCTTATATCTCTGTTCACATCTGCTAAAGTCTCTTAAAAGTTATTCTGGGTCAGACACCTGCACCCAGGCCTTGCCAAGTTCTATTTTAATCAATTACCAGCGAGTCAGACCCAGCTTCCTGCTTGGAGGAAACTCCAGAAGGCAGGCTGAATCAATTGGAGCTGGGGAAGCTGTGTTGTACACACTTTCCAGCCCCAAGCCCAGAGGATCTGAGGTTAAATAAAATGCCCCTGCTTTTGTTCTTCAGGAAGCTGCCACATGAAAGGTCTCTCTTCCTTGACCCTTTCTTAGCCAGCCAGCAGGGTCACCTACATGGCCCCAGTGCTGGCAGATTTTCTCCCTTTCTCTTGGTGATATGCAGGTCATGTCCATGATGCTGGGCCAGAGAAAACACCAGGCTTTGGAGTCAAGACATCTTACAAAGGCCTGATCCTGCGAGGCTTAACGGTAGGTGGTGACCCTTGCCCATTGTGGAGAACCTCCAGTAAGACAGAAAGAGCCTCTGTAGGCAAACATGTGAAGTGGGCGAAGCTCCTGCTTCTGCCGCTCACTCATGGTGACACTTCCACTCCCTCCAGAAGCTGTTGGGTCATGGCTGAAACTGGAGGAGGGCACTGACAATGACAGAAGGGATTGTCCTTGAAGGCTGTTGTTTAAAAAAAAAAACATGCCCTCTGAGATGGGATTGAGCTCATGAGCTTTCCCCACTGCCCTGCATGGTGATTTGTGCTATGAAAAGGGAATTGAGCAGAGTAAGGGAGAATAGAGAGTGACAAAGGCTGATATTTTAGAAAAGGTGGTCAGGAAAGGGCTCTTTGAAAATAAGGCATTTGAGTAGAAAGCTGAAAGAAATCCCGGAGCAAGTCACGTGGACAGCTGGGAAGAGCATTCTAGAAAGAGAATAGCAGGTGCAAAGACCCTAGGGCGAGAGCATGGCTGGAGGACAGAGGAAGAACAGCAAGGAGGCTACCATGGCCAGAGCAGAGTAGGGAACCCGAGAGAAGTGACCAGGAGATCAAAGAGGGAGCCAGGGATGGGTCATATAGGGCCTGTAGGCCATCATAGGAAGTGGGCTTTTTCTTGGAGTGATATGGGAGCCATCGAGGGTTAGAGTGTTGGAGGTGCATGATCTGACTTACAGTTTTAAAAGAACCAGAGTGGTTGCTGTAGGTGGGGAAAAGTGGCTGGATTCTGGTTATATAGTTTGAAGTTAGAGCAATATGGTTTATTGAAGGATTGAAAGTGAGGGTAGTAGAAAGAGAAGTGTCAAGGCGAGGCTTCAGATGTCCAGCTTTCTTGTCCAGGTCTGGAAGTATCTTCTCCTTGAGCCCTGAAAGGCCTTCAGCACACAGGCTCGTGAAGAGCCCTTGAGCCCAATAGAGGAGGACAGACTCTGACCTCAGCTGTTCCCAAGCCTGAGAATGGCTGCTTTCCTCTTCAGAGACTCCTATGGCCTTCTCATACAACCTGCTCCAGCGCCTTACCTGACACCATCTCGCCACCATAGCCCTGCTTGACCAGAGAGAAGACCAGCTTCTGCTGGTGGGCACAGTCGATGCACGCTTGCACAGCCTGCTGCAGCACCCCGATGGCCTCTCTGGCCCGAAGTGCTCGGGGAGCTGTTGAACTTCCTCCTTTCCAGGTAGGGCCCTGCGTTGGCTTGCTTGTTGATGTAGAGGCAAACTGTGGAAACAGAGACCCACAAAGCCCTCAGCATCTGTGCACATTGGGCCAGGGGGCTGCTCCCAAGTGCTCAGGGATGACACAGCCATGCCCCAATGGCCCTGGCTGGAAAACCTGGAAATGGCAAAAGTGGGACTGGTTCTTCTCACTTAATAAGTAAAAAAGGCAAAGGAGCCAATCACCCCAACTGCCAGGGCTTGCTCTCAAGTGAGCCTCCTGTTTGGGGACAGATAGACAGGTGGGTCCCCTTTGGGGTACTCAAATCTGAATCTTAGACAGTTATGGAGACCTATGTGAACCGCATTAATAGAGCATTTCCATACTGGGCATGTACACGTACAAAATCTTCCCTCCTCCTTCAAGGGAACTGTCAAGCTCCACGTAATGCTTACCACTTTTTTTTATTAACCTTTGATGAAAAAAAATTAAGATAATTCGATTACTCCAAAAACTGTGTTTCAGCCTCTAAACTCAGCCATTGCTTTAGGTGAACCCAAACAATGGTTTTCACACTTTTATAGTAATATCTAACATTAGTAAAACAATTTTGAGCACATCTCCCAAAATGTGTTTATTTATAAATAGGTTAAACATATTCTTATCTGTATTAATGCATTGTGTACATGTTAAAACATAACCAAGAAATAGAATTTTTTAAAGAATGAGATGCAAACGAATATTAATCGTAGGTGCCACATCCTACACATTAATGACTCTGCTCTTATGTTTCCCGCCCCCCACCCCAGAGCACAAGCATCGTGCCTAGGAGGCCAGTGATGCAAAGGAGTGTTGAAGAGGGACTTTCAGAGGACACTTATGGGATTTGGAAGGATTAAACAGTAACAACAAAGGTAAAGAAAATTAGTTTTTATTGACCCCTATTATATTCCATTCGCTTAAGATATTTTATCTTATTCAATCCTTAGGACAAGCCTGGGAATAAGTATTATTCCTTCTTTACTAATGAAGAAACTGAGGCTTCAAGTGGTTAGATGGATACTCATAAAGTCTGTAATTATTGATGCAACGGGGATTTGGATTCAAGTCTTTCTGATATCAAAGCCTGTGCTCTTTTCATTCTACGAGGCTGTCTTCTCCTCTGCTCATCTCAGATAATTAAGGAAATATAATTAATAAGAGACCTTCATGTCAGACACTGTACTAGGCCTTACAGAGAAAACGGTGAACCAAACTAATGAGGTCCCTGGCTCCACAGAGCTTAGGGCCCAGTCTGGGAGGCAGACCTACTCAGAGAGTCACAGGAACTGATGTGAGACTGTGGCTGTGAGAAACACTGCGAGGTGCTCAGAGGGCCAATCCTGGGGACCCTGGCAGGAAGCCCATCAAGTAGGCAGGTATACCTGAGCCGAAATACAAGGGAGAAATAGGGTAACCAGAGGAAGATCATTCTAGATGGAGGGAAGAGACTATGCTAAGGTCCTTTGGCAGGCCTGGGGACTGAGGAGAACAATGGGCTGGATCACAGGGGAACAGAGCCTGCAGGACTTGTTGGCCATTTTAACAAGTTTGGTTATTACCTAAGAGCAATAGGAAGAGAATTAAGGGATTTAAGTGGGATGGGAGTGGGGAGTGGGGTTGTGATGAAGGGGGACTGTATTTGTGTGTATGTGTGTGTGCATGCACACACACACACGCATGTGAGAGAGAGAGAGACCATCTGATTGTTGCTACTCTTACAAAGGAACTGTTGGTTTGTGGGTGCCCCATGAGACACTGGGCTGTCCACCACCCTGAATGGATTAGAGGGTGCCAGGTAGGACTAAGGGAGATTAGGAACCTCAGGAGATCTGGAAGTACAAACACAGGGATGGAAACTCGTCAAGGTAAGCAGGTTCACTATTGATGCAAAGTAAACCAGGCTCTAAAAGGGAGAACTGGGCACCAACCACTCTTTCTAGTCCTACCCAAGGCAAGAAGCTGAACCCAAGATGCGCTGAAAACCAAGTTTCAAATAATCCAAGCTGTGAGACACTTAAACTCGTGTGCTCAAAGAATCTGGTCATCCTAGCTACTCTACTGTCCAGCTAACACAATAACTAAATCCCTCATTTGAGGTACTTGATAGCAGCTTTCTAGTACACAAAGTGACCGTTAGATGATGGGCAGCACATCAGTCTTGGAGTTCATTTGCCTGACCTACCTGTGAGAGCCTGCGGGACTGCCAAGCTGGGTATGGTGGCTGCGTCCTGAGGGATGGAGCTGAGGTCAGGCTCCGGGGTACTCCGAGGAGGTGAGAGGGCTAAAGGAGTCATAAGAACCCGAGACTTGAGCTGCAAGAGAGAGCCCATTTGGTCAATGAAAATCTGGAAATTATCTCCACACTCTCTCAGAATCTTTTCTAGATGGCAGTTAGCCATTGCGACTCTGTCATGCATCTACACCTTTCTACCATAAAGCTTTGGAGCTAAACTTCAAATTCAAGTCCACATTCAAGATTCATGTTTGGGGTCACATTCAGAGATCAGCTCTACTCTTACAGTAGAGCCACCCAGAAAATAACTGTGCCAGTCAATGGGTATGGGAGCACATAGAGATCTGACTAGATCCTGAGTGCAGGATGCAGGATGGGAGACAGTTCTTAACATGTGCTTCCTAGAATCTTGAGGACAAGGTTGCCCCTGACCGCCACCCAGAGACTAAAACTGAAGCTCTCCTTGCTCTCTGCTGAGTGTTCTGCTCACAAAGATCACTGATCGTGTTGGAAAGAAAAAGTAAGGGCTATTTCTCTAAGGGGCTGACATACTGCTCAGTGTTTATTTCCTGCAGTAGAGACTATCAAAGGTACCCTCAGTGTGGACTTGAGTGCATGCTCCACTGGTGAGAAGCAGCCACCTTCAAGGTCTCCCTTGAAACCACAAATGAGGAGCTGAAATTTACTGTTATGGAGTAAGGAAGAGATGAATGGTTTATCACGCCAACACCGACAAGTCATTCTCCTAAACTGAGGCTTGACAGACAAGTTTTAAATCTTAACTCTCCATCCCAAAGTAATACATAAGTCAGTCACTTTACATATTTTCACCACTGACCTGGGCCTAGACACCACTCTAGGCCAATTAAGTCAACTTCTGGGAATGGGACACAGGCTAATGGAGTTTTTAAAGATACTCAGATGATTCCAATACAATTAAGATTGAGGACTACTGCTCAATACTAGTGCTTTTCAACTTTAAGGCGCAATCAATCACCTGGGAGGTCTCATTAAAATGCAGATTCTGATTCAGGAGACCTGGGGTGGGGCCTGAGATTCTGCATTTCTAACATGCTCCCAGGTAGTACTGATGCTACTGCTCCATGGGCCACACTTTGAGTAGCAAGAGTGTACATTCTATCGTTAATACAGATGTAGTACCCATCCATATCTAAACTTGTTTCCTGTATTTTTAGGATAAAATAATACTAATAGTCATAAAGAAATAGTATTCTTACTGCTAGTTATGCAACAAATGCACATTCATTCATTTATTCATTCAACAAATATATATTGAGCACCTATTATATGCCACCACTCTTCTAGCTGCCTGGGATAGAACAGGGAACAAAGCAGACAAGAATCTTTGCTCTCATGTAACTGACATTCTTTGTCAGAGGGGAGACAGACATTAACCAAAATAAATAAGTAAATGATATAGCATGTTAGAGGACAATAAGAGCTGAAGGTAAAAATAAAGAAGGAAAGGTCATGGGAAGTACAGTTATAAAGTTGTGCTTGGGATTAAAATTTTAAAAATAAGATGATTAAGGTACTTCTTGGGTGGTATTGCACAAAGATTTGAAGGAGGTAAGGGAGCAAGTCATACCATTGCTTATGGGAAGAATATCCCAGTGAATGGGAATATCAGGTGCAAAGGTCCTGAGGCAGGAATAATGCCTGGAGTGTTTGTACAACTGCAGGGAGGCCAGAGTGAGATTGGAGAGGTACTAAAGTCAGCAGGGTTTCGCAGGACACTGTAAGTTCTCTGACTTTTATTCTGAGCTTTTTTGAGCAGAGGAACTACAGGATCTGAACAGACATATTAATAATCTTTTTAACTGTTGCATTGAGAAGAGATGAAAGGGGCAAAGGGAGAAGAACCACTAATCTAGGGCAGATGAGAGATGATGGTAGGTCAGATCAGGGTAATAGCAGTAAAAGCGATGAGAAGTGGACAGGTTCTGGATAGATTTCAGAGGCGGAACCAGCAGGACTTACTGACACACTGGATGTGGTGTGCGTGAGAGAGAGAAAGAAGTCAAAGATGACTCCAAGGGTTTGGGCCAGGAAGTCTGCAGGTGGACTAAGATCCCTTTTGGGGGGGAGCAGAGGGAGGAGAGTGAGTGTGTAGGGGACTAGGGGAGACTAGAGGTTAGTTTTGTATATGTCAAGTTCAAGATGTCCAAGTCTAAGTAGAGATGTTGAGTAGACAATTTCACATACTGGAGTATGGAATTCTGGTGGAAAATCTAAATGGAGATCTAATTTGAGAGTCATAAATATAAGGTTGATATTTAAGACCATGATAATGAGTGAGATCATCAGAGAACTGAAATTGAGTGTAAGTGGAGACAAGAAGGATCCAAGCATTGAGCCTTGTAAGGCTTCAACATAAGAAGGTGGAGAGTTGAGGAGGAACCAGAAAAAGAAACCGGGAAGGACATCAGTGGGGCAGAAAGACAACTGGGAGAGTGTGGCATTATGGGAGCCAAATGGAGAGTGTTTCGTGAAGGGGAGAGTGATTAACTACGTCATATTCTCTGATCAGACTAGGAAGACCAGAAGTGGCCCTTACACGTAGCAACTTTCTATTAAGAGGGGTTGTAGTGAAGTGGGTGGGATAAATAACTGATTGGCATAAACGCAAGAAATTGTGAGAAGAGAGGCATTGGAATTAAGAAGTAAAGTCAATTCTTTCAAGGAATCTTGAGCCAGGGCATGGAGAATTAGCTATAACAGGAGGGGAAAGTAGGATTAAAAGATTTTTGCCCCACAATGAGATATCATCTCATACCAATTAGGATGATTACTATCAAAAATAAAAACAAAAAATAACAAGTGTTGGTGAGGACGTGGAGAAATTGGAACACTTGTGCACTATCCGTGGGAATGTAAAGTGGTGCAGTATAACAGTTCTTCAAAATTTAAAAATAGGATTACCCAGCAATTTTACTTCTGGATATATAGCTAAAAGAATTGGAAGCAGGATCTCCAAGAGATATTTGTATACTCATGTTAATAGGAACATTATTCACAATGGTCATTGTGGAAAAACTACAAAAGTTCATTGGCAGATAAATGGGTAAACAAACTATGGTATATACATACAAGGAAATAGTACTCAGCCTTAAAAAGGAAGAAAATTCTGCCACATGCTACAACATGGATGAAATTTGAGGACATTATGCTAAGTGAAATACACCAGTCACAAAAAAAGATAAATATCATATAATTTCACTTATATGAGACAAAGAAAAGTCAAATTCATTGAAACAGAAAATAGAATGGAAGTTCCCAGAGGCTGGAGGGAGGGGGGCAATGAGGAGTTGTTTAATTGGTATGGAGAACTTTTGCAAAATGAAGAAGTTCTAGAGATTGGATACACAACAATGTGAATATACTTAATACTGCTGAACTGTAGATTTTAGAAATGGCTATGATAGTAAATTTTATGCCATGTGTTTTTACCACAATTAAACAAATGGAAAGATTTTGGTTTTTCGGATGGGAGAAATATGTTTAAATGCTGATGGAAATAATCCAGCAGAGAGGGAAAAATTGATACAGGGAGAGCACGGAGAACTGCTGGCATCGGGACTCTGAGTAGGTGAGAGGGGGTGAGATTTAGTAACGGGTTGGGGGGAGCAAGCTTTGGCTTTAGAGAGGAACATGGACCTTTCATCTATTGCCACAGGAAGGAAGGCAGGACAGAAGGGTCTGGATCTGGGGTGTGTGGATGTGGAGGTAGGTGGGAGCTTACAGAAGTTCTCTTCTGATGGCTTCTGCTTTCTCAGTGATGCTAGAAGCTGAGTGTGAGGACAGAGGAGGGTGTGTGAATGAGGTAAGAGAAGAGGAGGAACAGAGAGTGGCTGCTGAGCAGCATTGAGAGTACAACGGGATGTGTGGAAATGAATTTAAATTCCTTGCAGTGAATTTGGAATGAAATCAGCCAGAAGTGAGGACATTGGGTGCACAATCTGAGGCTCCTGTGAGAAGCTGCAATTAACAGCAGAGATTTCATCTTATTCTGAGTTTAGAATTTGAAAAATTAAAGGGCCTATCAGGTAATAATATACTTCTAAGTATTATAAAAATAATTTGAAAGAAACCTCAGTGGTAGAAGCCGTGGATCAGAACCCTGCTGTGACTCAGTCACCATGGCTGTGGTGTGGGTTCTCATCCTCCAAGTGTGATGAGGCTGTGGCCACCCTGCCTGTTCTCCCAGGTTGAGCTCCAAGGATCCCGTGACAGTCTTTCTAATACTGATACTCCCTCTTCCCTGCTTGTGATGGAGAGGGTGGTGTGACAGTCCCCAAGAATGGCGAGCAGTGGACTCTGGGAGAGCCTTAGCTAAATCCTGCTTTACAAGCTTAAAGTCCTCCAACTGCCAACATGCATATAACGATGCTGATGAGGAAAAAATAGGATTAGCAAGCAAGTTGTCATTTCCTCTGCGTGCCCCCACCCTGTGGTCTTTAAGTAAATCACACCAAGATCTTGCGATCCTTCCCTAGAAAGATGATAGTGATGATGATAGCAGTTAAGATTTAGATAGCCAGACACTGTTTACTGTTCATGGAAACCTCATAACAACTCTAACATATGATGCTTGCTCACTATTTTAACATTTATTAGAGAGAGAGAGATGTCCATTGAACTCACCTCCAATGAAGTAATATAATTATAATTGGCTGTTACCTCTGCCCATCATTTCTGCCCAGGTGAAACAATTTAAAAAATTGAAATAAGTCAGCTGGTTGCCGGAAACAAATCATCTGTATTCATTCAACTTCTAAAAGAACGGCTGGGACTTTTGAACAAAGGAAAAATCTTGTGCATCTATGGGTGGTATGTGGCTTTTAAAAAATAACCTTTTGGTAAGAGAATAAATCAGCAGTAGGGATATACTTTGACTTAGCATTTTGAAATTTGTATCTCATTGCTTAATATAATTCATCAAAAATAACCTAGCTCAAAAGAGAGAGTCACCCATAATTTTGGGAAGGTCCTAAAACAGATATGAACCCGTTGCCAAGACCATTCTTGGTTCTGACGTGGGGTATGATGTCTGTCAGCACCTCCCCCAGTGTGTAGAACAAGGAGCTCCTAGTATGTCCCAACCTATCCAAGGCAAGACATGCATCTTTGTCATTGCTTGGTTTTTTAAAACAAAAACTATTTATTCATTTTAATTTGTTTGTAAATGAACAAAAATAAAACAGATGCTCTTCTCTGGATTTCTGATACTATTCTTCAATAGAAGGAACCAGGCTTCTTTGGCGAAATGGCTGATTCTAGGACTAGAGCAGGGAGTTTATGAGATAAGCCTGGAGCTTCATGTCAATTCAGAAAGTAAGAAAATACTAATTTCAAATATAACAATAATAATGATAAACATATATTGAGTTCTCACTTTGCTTTAGCTCTATGCTAAATGTTTACATTTGATTCTTGGCACCTCCCTGTGAGGAGGTATTGTTATCCTTACCCTACAGTTGGGGAAAGTCAGGCTCCAAAAGCCAAAGTAACGAGACCTAGAACAGGGTTTAGTGAGTGCCGAGCTAGACTTTAACCTAGATCCAAAAGTTAGTGTGCTACTGTATGTGTTCACGCTCTCCCCAGACTTACTTTTAAATTTTGTTTTGTTGGTTTGCCCTCTACTGAATTGCAGTCAGCCTCTGTACATCTTTACACTCTCCCAGCCACAATCTCCATCCTCCAATTACCAATCTTTTGTTGTCAACCTCTCAAACATTGTTTAGTTAGTACTTCTGTTTCTGCCATAATTGCATATTTCTAGAAAAATGTTTGAATTTTGCCTCAACTGACCCCTTCTATTTTAGTGTCTCCTTGTCACACCTCTCAGTTTGTAAACAGATACCTTTTCAACTTTTTCCAGTGATTTTCTAGCAAATGTCTTAGAGAAGGTCTTCCCCTGAAAGACAGCTGGAGCAAGAAACTCTCCAGGACCTTATTTTGGATCTGTAAACAGAAAAGCAAGGTGAACCAATCCCAGATTCCCCACCCCCTTTGGTGGAGACTCCACTTGCAAGGGCTGACTCTTTACTCCTCTGCTTCTTCCCACAGGTAGACACAACAGAATGAAATTGTAGAACACCCAAGGCAAAGTCTTAAAATTGGCTTAAAAATACAAAATGTTCCAGAGAACACTCAAATAGCTAGATGGGTAGCTGAGTTCTTTACAACAATGGACACCAGAAGACAAAAATAATATCTTCGAAGTTATGCCAAGGAAAGAAATAACTGATAATCTAGATAGAATTCTATACCCAGCAAAAATATTTTTTTCCAAAAGTGAAGGTAAAGTAAAGAAACTTACAGACTACCAAAGCTAAGGGAATTTGAAGACCTATGTTACAGGAGCTTTAAAAAGACGTACAGTAGGGAAATGGAAAGTGATCCCAGGTAGGAGGTCTGAGAAGAAGAAGAAGAAGAAGAAGAAGAAGAAGAAGAAGAAGAAGAAGAAGAAGAAGAAGGAGGAGGAGAGGAGGAGGAGGAGGAGGAGGAGGAGGAGGAGGAGGAGGAGGAGGGGAGGAGGAGGAGGAGGAGGAGGAGGAGGAGGAGGAGGAGAGGGGAGGAGGAGGAGGAGAAAGGAGAAGAAAGAATTTATAAAAAATGATAAGCAGGTGAATCTAAATGAAAATAACTGCATAAAGCAAAAACAAATATGTCTTGAGGGATTAAAAAAGCAAAACAGAATTAAAATGTGTGGCAACAACAATGGGAGATAAATGTAGTTAAAGTGCCCTAAGGTCCTTGTGTTATCAAGGAAGAAGTAAGGATGAGGTTAACTTTAGAAAAAAACTCTAGTAAGTAAACATGCTATAATTTCTAGAGCAATCAGCAATATAATAGTAGACACTGTGCTTAACTTTCAATGACTAGACAAAAATTAAATTGAAAAATTCAAAAGAAGGCAGGAAAGATAGGTAAAATGAACATAGAATGAGTGGAACAAATTGAATACACAATATAAGATGTGGATTTAAACCCAAACTTACCAGTAACATCTTTAAACACAGATGGACTAAATGCCTAAGTGAAAAGGCAAAGACTACTCTACTGGATGCTATGGATTGAAAGGTGTCCCCCCCAAAAGATGTTGAAGTCCTAATCCCAGTATCTGTCAGTGTGGTCTTAATTGTAAATTAGTTTAACAGATAATCAAGTTAAGCTGAGTTCATTAGCATGGGCCCTAATCCAATATCACTGGTCTCCTTATAAAAAGGGAAATTTGGACACAGAGACAGACACTTAGAGAGGGAAGACAACGAGAAGACACAGGAGAATCCCATCTAAAAGCCAAGGAACACCTGAGGCCACCAGAAGCTAGGAGAGAGAGGCCTGAGACAGATTCTCTTTCACAAGCCTCAGAAGGAACTAACCAAGCCAACTTCTTGATCTTGGATTTCCAGCCGCCAGAACTGTGAAGCAATAAATTTCTATCATGTAAGCCACCCAGTTTGTTCTTTTTTTCGTTACAGCAGCCCTAGGAAACTAAAATACCAATTAAAAAAAAAAAATCTTGTTCTCCCTCGTTCCCTTCCCCTCCCCACACCTTTGATAAGGACAGCTTTGTCCATGTCCCTGCCCACAGGTTTCCTTGGGGGCACATTCTTCCTTTAGGCTCATAGTTTTTGTTCATACAGAACTCTCTCAGGGTTCTGAGGAGATGCACAGTCAGGGAAAATAGAATACCTCATCATGTTCAACCTCAGATGTTAGTCTAAAAACCTGCCTGTTGGAAATGCAAATCAGCTCCAACAATAAGAACTTTGTAGCCTATGACCTAATTCCATTCCTAGGAAATTAGTCTGTTTCTGGGTTTACTCTTGCCTTTTTCTCTCTACGTTTGTGGAAGGAAATATAGAGAGAAAAGGGAAGGAAAGGCAGGTATCCTTTGGCCTTGGGGCCTGCCTCAGCAACATGCCCCTCAGTCAACTCTGAGAGCCTAGTTGAAAGATCTTCGCACTAAAACTTTCCTAGGAAAATAAATTACCCTAGTGCAATATACCGCCTGTATCATAATGAAGACAGAAGGGGATGTATGGATGTGGGAGGGGAATGGTCTGGCTCCCTTGTGCCTTTCAGAAGTGCAAATGGGTTGTTGGGTTCAGATTCTCCTCTGGGCCCAGAGAGGTGCTGAAATTGGTGAAGGCAACCAGGGGTGAAAGTCGGGGTGGGGCAGAGGAGGGGTTGCTGCTGCTCCACCTGGGGTGGGGCTGGAAGAATGGTTTAATTTCCTCCTGATAGAGGGAAGCCAAGAAGGAAAACAATGAAGCCAATACTCCATGAGTATCCAGAGGGAGAAGGAGCAAAAACAAAAACAAAAACGCTATCACTGGATAAAGTGGAATTCAGAAAACCAGATCTATTTGTGAGAATTATTTAATGGAATGCTGTCTGCTATGTCCAGTGACCTCAATAACCTTTAATAGGTGATTGGGTTGCTTACAGGAACTGGTGAGGGGGCCAAGTCTGTGCATCAGTGGACATGGAGTCAAAGCAGTCTGCCCTGCAGATGAGACAAGGGACATGGGACACCTGGTTACAGGCACCCTCTGTACAGCAGAACTCAGAACAGAGGGATCTGGAGTTAGCTTATACGGGTCCACAGAAATGGTTGTTAGGTCTTCAGGAATACTGTAAGGTGATTGTTAAGCACAGGCATGATTAAAAACTAAACTACATATACTTACGGAGTATTAATAAAAGTATATTCAAAACAAAGATCAGAGATACTCAAAACTCATCGCTTCCTAATTATGTTGCTGTCGAATCTGTACAGAATATGGGAATGCAGCTGCAAGGGTGGGTTGCTGCATACCTTTTCCCAGCTCTGCGTTCAGCGATGTCACACTGGCGCCTTGAAATTGGCCATGTTGGGAATGTTTAGACCTTGAAAACTGGCAAATGCTACAAATTAGGGCTGTATTTATTATTTTGTTAACTTACAGACTTAAAAAAATGTTCAAAAATACTGGTTAAACTTAAACATGTGTCTTGCCTGGAGCTGTTACACTGTAAACAGCACCAAAAAAACCCAGAATATTTTTGGTGTTCAAAACTATTATCCAATTCAGCAAAGAAGTCACTCGTTCACATTTTTGACAGAAGAGCGAAGTGCTAACATACATCTTCACTTTTACATTTGTTTTACATTCCTTAACATAAGTGAAAATATCAACTAACATTCATGCCGAAGCCACGCTTAGAATGCTGGAAACATTTTATGAGCCTACCTCTGCCCCTGCCCCACTGCTGACCCTCAACCCTGACCCACTTTTGACCCTCAACCCTGACCCCTGCTCCAGCCCTGGGGTAGGGGAGGAGGGCAACAGGAGAGACAGTCCCTGCCCTCAGCGTTGTGCTGTTTGGCCATTGGGAATGGTCCCTGCCTTGTGCTTGTGTAATCATTTTCCCCATGGACCACAGGCGGCACTCCATACCTACTACCATCAACAAGAGAGGGACCTTGGAAATAGGCACAGGAAGAGTTATTAGATACTTATTCTTCCCTTGCCTATAATTAGGCTGCATTCAGTCTTCATAAATATGACTCTAAGGCAATATAAGATCTGGATAATCAAAGAAGCATTGAAACCATTTCAACAGTTCTAAGAAAATACATTTTAGAAAGAAACATGAAACAAGTGTTTAAACGAACAAACAAATAGAAAAAGCCCTTTTTACTTAAGCTCGGACATATTCTTAATTGAGATTTTTGTGAAAGTGACTTCCTTGTTACACAGTGCCAGGAACACATCCTTTTGGGCGGGGCGGGGCAGGGAAGATGACAATAAGAAATGGGGGAGAAAACAAAATTTTGTGTTTACCCATGTTCATTAGAAAATTACTTTCTGTATGAAATAAATTTTCCAGTTCACAGAGGACTTTTCATTAAGTACTTAGCAGAGGCTGCTGGCTATTCCCAAACATCCATGCTCCCTTCTTCCTTTAATAATGGAATCCCTGAACTTTAGGTTATCACCTGGTCACCCAGCACTATGTTTTCCTGTCTCCCCTGGGGCTACCTGTGACCGAATGACTAAGTTCTGGCCAGTGAGATGCAAGAATGTGTGTCTAACTTTGACGGCTCGGCCCTTAAAGGCCATTACCTCTGTCCCCATTTTGTTGGCTGGTCTCGTTGAATCATGGAAACTGAAGGATTCATTTTAGAGCATGAGGTAGAGACTTGGTGTTAAGACAGTGGAGCAACAATATAGAAGGATCCTGGGTCCCCAAGACAATGGAGTCGTCAGCCCCACATGGCCTTTCCAGACTTTAACATGAGAGAGAAATTCGTTTCTATCATCGTTAAGCCGCTGTAATTTGGCTTTTGTTACAGCAGCTGACTTTGTATCATGAATAACTTAATTGGCAACATTTTAGAACATTTTAACCATTTGTTTTTAATATTTCTGGGCTGAGAATCTTTTAGAACATGTTACACTTTTCTTAACTTATTAAACATAGCAAACAGAACATAATTTATTCTTTTCTGAGTTAGGAAGCATAATTCCTATTCTGAACAATAATACAAAGAGATTGCAAAGCGTAGAGGGCTGCTGGCCTGACAGTAAGTGGCCTCAGGCTGAGAGGCTTGGTTGATTCATGCCTAATTCCCAAAGTCTTTCTGATGCCCCTCACTATCCAACTATCAAGAATCAAATAAGCAAATACACATAAAATGCTTTGGCCGAGAGCCTTAAACATAGAAGTGCTCAATAAATGTCAAGTATGACTATTATTGCTATTATTATTACGTATCGAAGACAAAGAGCTATTTTTAAAACACAGGACTTTTTTTCTGCTTAAATCAGAATTCCAATCATAAAGACACAGAAACTGCAAATCCTGCTGTGTGGTGACATTGAATTTTCTGCCTCTACAGGATGGAAGTTACGATTTCTCCTTGGTGCTGACTCTCTCTCTTTATCTCTTTAAAAAAAGATCGCGATGGTGTTTTTAGTCATGCAATCTACCTGTTGACCTTGCAGAGTCTTTGAATGAAGGACCTAAACCTATAGTGGATGCTTGAAACTGAGATGTAAATATTCTGTTTGATTATGAAGATGGCTCTTTCATGGCAGTCAGAGAAAATACAACGTTAAGAGGGGTCTGCTTCCTTTGACTAGGGCGAGAAGGGACAGTAAGGCCATAAAATGTTTTCACAGCAGTGAGCATGTCCCAGCAATGATGCTGCTGGCCGAGGCCAAGAAAGAGATGACCAGATGGGTCCTAGGGGGTGGCATGACCTATGAACCCTGGAGCACTGACATCTAGCTGCTGGTTGAACGCTTCCTTTCCTGCTTGTAATTCACTTATGTTATTCTCAAGACTCAGAGAAGGGGTTAAATGTCGCAGCCTGTGTTAGCTGTGCTTGGATCTTAAGGGAGAGGCTTGTGCTTTACGTAGACTGGAAAGAGTGCCCACATGTGCAGGGGCAGTGATTAACAGAGCAGCTTGGTATAGCACCAGGCAAGAAGTGACAAGCTCAAACAGCGTAGACCTGTGATACAGTCAGTACAACCAGATGTTCACAGAATCTCCCGGGGATGAGCCTGACAAAGGCTCAAAAACTTATCATTTTATTATGATAATGTTGTTAGTGTAAATATATCACGATGTTATTATTGCTATGACAACATTATACTGTTATTTATTATTTTATAATATTGATAACATTGTATAGTTTATTGTTCTATATTATTACTATATTATCATAGAATTATAATGATAATTATTATTATCCTCTTGGTGTCCAACTGTGTGTGAAGGCTTCTCCCCTCAAATATCTTCCCCTTTAAATCTAAAGTTGTTAATAAATGGCTATAATTGAGCTTGTAAGAAATGCATCTATAGTAAAGGCAAAGAGACTCAGGGAGCACTTGAAAGCATTTTCTTAGTAATAAAATACAAGATCTTTAATGGTAGATCAACTAATATTTATTCTGCTTGCTCAGGATTTTTTTTTGACAGCTTCTGGCTCCTCAACTGTGTCCAAATCGTTAAATTGCCAAATTAGTGGCTATTTGGTAAATGGAATGAAACTGTACAGTTTCTTTGCTGGCTTCTCTATAATTAAAACCTTTTTGTTAATGGCAAATGGGGCTTCAATGTCTAAGAAATTGTCAAAATAAAACTAGAAAGACTTAATAGGCTGCCAACTTTATTATGCCAAATCCTAACAATATATACAACACTAAAATAAAATAAAATAAAATAAAATAAAATAAAATAAAATAAAATAAATAAAATAGTAAACTTTGACACCAAAATAGTAGAAAGCAGATATTTCAGAATGAAGAATAATCCTTTAAGTGGAATTGCTTCAGCTTTATGAAGACTTTCAAATGGTTCTCATTTTTCTCATGTCATCATGAGTCGGCTGGAACTTCATGCAGACTGGCACCTGGTTTGTAGCTATTCTTTTGAACACTAAGTCCATGGCTCAGTTGTCTGAGAACTGCTCACCTGAAATAATTCCCACACATTTCCCCAAATATATGGAAGGCAGACACAAGGAAGATCTATGGCCAGCTGTCCCCAGAAAAGAAACCCTGGGAGGCATGGCTTCAAGATCTGCTTGCTTCGTGCAGGGTCTGTATCGTCAGCTAACCCTCCCAAAAGCTTTCTTCCTGCCTGAGGTGTCTCTGCGTGTTAGGAGCAGTGAAAACCGCCCTTTTAAGGAGACAGGAAAATTGCAAAGTCGGGTTCATTCCATGAAGTGAATTTCCATTTTTCCTGGCCCCAGAAATGCTGTGTCTGTCAGTAATTTTCATTCTTGGGTCACAGCTCCCAGGGGAGTAGGAGAAAGGCCAAACAGAAGAAGAAAAGTTTTCAGTGTGTTTCTTCAGATCCTGGATTTGTTCCCTGGCTCTATAAACAGAAAGGTTGCCTGGCTCCAGCCTTCCAGATTCAATTCCCAGACTCCGGCAACTATGCAGGTAGCTGAGTAGGGAGACCTGCCCTGTGCCAGCTTCAGAGACACAATCCTGAAGCCAATGTGCCCATGATATAAAAGGAGGCTCTCTTTGCTAAAAATAACCCGTGACAGAAAACTTTACCTCAGGAGATAGCTGAGTAAAAGCTTCATTTACTAAAACCAATGACCACCCCCGCCCGCCCCCATCTACAGTTTTTATTTCACAGCAGTTGGAAGAACTGCAGAGAACCAAAGGGGTAAAGCCCGAATCATTACCAGGTCTTCCCAAAGCTTTGTCTTTCTGCCGACCCGAAGTAATTTCCATACATTTTCCTAAATACACAGGAGCTAATTGCCAATTTGCATTTTGGTTTGAGTTGTCCAGATCTCGAGATGGAAACATAAGCTTTTTATTTCAAGGAAAGTAAAGGAAGGAAAGCTTCAAAAGCTCATTTGCTAATGCCTGAAAGGGTTGCAGAGAACAAGCTCAGTCTTTCCTCTCCAGTAGCATCTTCAGAAACATCTTCGAGGAGAAGCTAATCCTCGGCTTTGGTTTGCTTTACTGATTGCAGTTGTATCAGAGAAGTTATTCTCCAGCCCTCACCCTCTCCAAATCATTGACTCTTAAAAGGGTTAAGAGATTTTAATTTTGCCTGATATGCCTCCTAGTAGCCAAATTTGATGTTAGCAACTTTTATAAGCAGGAAACTACAAATTAACACCCTATGTTTTTACCATGAGTTCCCCTTGTTGAGGCTCTATTTGGGAAAACTCTTCAATGTCTTTTGACACAAGTCTGCTCACATTATTAATTTAAATGTCTCAGGGATATCATCTGCTTCTACTAAAATAGGTGACAAATGAGTTCTGGAAAGTGGTTTCGAGAGCCACCCTAACAGGCACAGTTAGGGGAAAGCTCAGTGTCTGAAACATTAATTTAGGTGCGAGGCTGAATAATGTGTGTGTGGCTCTGACCCTAAAATCTGCTCGCCTTACAACTTTCCCCATCTGGTGTAATTTGCTTTCTCCACTTGTAAAAATGCACACGACAGCAACAGCATGCATTGTGTGCCATGTTGCAACAATGAGGCCTCGTCCACCGCATGCTCCATTGACAGAAGCTTATTGATCCTGTCTCTACCCAGCTCCCAACCTTTCATCACACTGTGCAGTGGAGTTCGGCCCAAGCACCCATTCCCCAGCCCAATACCACTTTGGAGAAAGATGATGAAGCCGTACCTTGTACCCGGGTTTCCGCCCTCTTTTCTTTGGGATCTTCACTGCTGGTAAAGAACCAGCTGAAGCAGAATAAAGGTTATGAACTGCCATCTTCACAGGTGTTGAGTGAAGTGGGGGTCGGCCTCGCTTTCTCCCAGGGATCCTCTGAGACTGCATTTCTGCTGGTGCCAGTCTTACAGAAGGAAGTGACAAGCGCTCACAGGCAGAAGAGGTGCTAAGAATTAGTCCAGACACAAAGCAAAACAAAAACAGAAGTGTTTGTTTGGTTTGCAAGGCAAACATAGATCTGGTTTGGTTATTTTGGCCATCCTACCCTTTATTGGAGGGGAAGACCAAATACGAGAGAGCCAGGCACTACTAGGAGCTTTTATAGTTCCATTGGTCCCTCGTATAACTCCAAGGATAGCGGATTTTTCACTGGGACTATAGTGAAGTGGGGGAGATACTGGCTAGGTGGAGAAGACGATAGATTCTCAGCTCCAAATACAATCGACAGTGTCACCAGCAACAAGACGCAAGACTGTGTCTCATGTTCCCCAGTTAGTTCAACTTTGAACTCATATAATAATAACATTAAATAAATGCAACCATTATCTCATATGCATTCCTACCCCTTTGATTGGGTTATAAATTGTTATGACCTTTTTTTCCAATGAAAGAAATTTAAGAGTACAAATCAATTGTATTAAAGTTAGTTATGTCCCCCATGAAATTGTGGACAGAGATTTACATACAAAATGTTCTTTTTAACATGATTTAGAATTGCAAAAATAAAATGTATATAGCCCAAATAACAAGCAATAGAATAGTTGATTTATCTGCAGAATAAAACAATCAACTAAATAAAAGCCTTTTAAAATACTCTTAATGACGTGAAGCTGCATGAAAAGTCATCACACAAATTGCACATAAAAATGATCTCAATTATGCAAAAACTTACACAATGAAAAAGTAGAAGAAAATGTGCTAAAATATTAACAATGGCAAAGATGGTGGGACTATGGGTAACTGTTCATTATGTATGAATTCTTTCTTCCAAGCAGATACCCACGTATTATAATATTCTTAACATTTAAAAAATATTAATAACAAGCGTCTCTAGTACAATTAGCTAAATCTTGCAGCAAGAGGTAGTTGTTTGATCCCAATCCAGAAAACAGCCGTACCTTTGGCTCAGGGGTCAGACTTCCTGGAATGTTCCAAAATGTGACAAATGAGACAGAACTTTTGGCCCTAACTCAGGAGTGATATTAGGTCATAAAATTTATTTCTGAGAATTAGTGGTAACTGACAGTGGAAATGAGAGGCTCTTGATCAAAAAGCTGCAGAAAAAGAGAGAAAAGCTGATAGAAGCAGTCCCTACACCCTGGTCTGGGCGGCATTGCAGGTACCAGATTATTTTGCTCAGGGAGGAAAATATCAAATAGTGGAAATTCTTTAAAAGTTTTGGGTGAAATTTTGGACATCTTTTATAAATTTAAATTCACTTTGTTAATTCTCTGAAAAATAATAATATTCTATCAATAATCTTGATTGTTCTTGGAAATATTATACCTAGTAAATAAAACTTTAAAGAATAAACTTATTTATTGACTGCGTTGTTAATAATTCAGATAGATCGACAAATTGTTAAGGATATCAGTTTTCTCTGTTTTTGTCAGTTTAAGAAAAATACCATATTTCATTGATTCTAAGATGCGTATTTTTCACACATTAACATCTCTGAAATTAGGGCATACCCCACAGCATTGTAAGCCCATCAGAATCCCATAGGCCCACAGCAGTTGCCAACCTTTTTTGGCACCAGGGACTGGGGCTCCTATGAGAATTTAATGCCTGATGATCTGAGGTGGAGCCGAGGCAGTGATGCTAGCACTGCAGAGTGGCTGCAAATACAGATGAAGCTTCACTCTCTTGCCCACCGCTCACCTCCTGCTGTGAGGCCTGTTTCTTAACAGGCCACAGACCAGGACCGATCCACGGACTGGGGGTTGGGGACCCCTGCCATAGGGAGCATTTTTTCTTAGTGGTACATGAAATAATGACACATGATATAATCAAAGACATATTAAAGCCAAAGAATTATGATCAACAAAGATAAACATATCAGCATGTAAACAAAGAACATCGCTCTATTTCTATACTTAATGTCTGTACGCTACAATGCCAACAAATACCCAAAATATTCATTTTCAAAGAGAGAGAGAGAGAGAGAGAGAGAGAGAGACATCCAAAAATATTGAAGAACCACCAAAATTTATCCAGTAAGATTTTTGCTTTATGACACTTGGTTTGAGTCCCATTTTAAACTATCATAATTAAGTTTCTCCTTCTTCATTATTAGTTTATCCTTATAGATGTTAGAAACAGGAATTTTTCCTAGTCTAAGACATGTTTCTCTACCTTTCTACTTTGCCTCTAAGGAGGTCAGCAAAGTATCTACTAACATCGAGATCAAAAATCGACAAGAAAAACCCATGATCAGAGAAGGCATCAAATCTCCTTTCTCTCCTGGAAATGAGAGTCTTCTTGAAAGGTCAGTTGCTGCATTCCTTCACCGGTGACTTGGGATGCTCTGCTAAGTGAGAGACTCCCTCGCAAAACTCTTCTTGTTTAATAGGTTTTGAAGAAAATAAATTAATAAGCACGTTATCCTAAAAGTTTATATCACTCAAAATTATACTTAACTATCCCCAAATTCCTCAATATGCCAGAAAAATTTCTTCAGAAGAAAATCATCTTTTAAACTGGGGGCTTCTGTGCTTCTACTTCTCTCTCCCTACTGGGAGGAAAAACCAGGACTTGTGTTACTTTCCATTTCTTTCCATAGAAGCACATCCGTTTTAGGATTATGAAGGACCTTCCGGATAACTAAATCTGATCAACAAATTTTATGCTAATGGAGCAACAGCAAACCATTTTGATGGCATACTAGGTATCTCAACAATTAGGGAGATACTTGGAGAGAGGAAATCTTCCCAATTTACCACATTTAAATGATTATATAGTTCATCTATTAGTCAGAAAGATACCGTTTCCCAATTCCTTATCACAATTAAATAGTTTTAAGTAACAAGGCAGATGACTTAAAAATTGAAAAGGTTATTTTAACCATGGAAGATTCTCTAAATGTCTCCTTGGAATAATTTTTAAGAGTTGGGGAAAAACACTTACTTAAAAGTGATCTTTCAATAAGAGATTTTGGAAAAGATGGTGGCAAAAGTTAAAATCCTCCAAACCTCCTTTTCCAAAATTAAGACATGAAAAACAACAATTTAAAAAGTAAAAATAGCAGAGATCTATACTGAAAGTAAGAGAGTCCAAATTCTTGGAATCTGAGAATGCAGTGGAAATAAGGCAGATGGAAATTTCTTAGGGAAAATACAACTATGGAAGACAGTAACCATTTATCATATGTTTAAAGAAAAGATCAAAAGTAACAGAAAAGAAAAATACTCAAAGATATATTAAGAGGCTCTCTTCCAGAATGAAGAGGATCTCGGTGTCTTAAGAAAATTTCTTTAAGAATGGATAGCAATAAATCTTAATAAAAATAATATACTTAAAGGCAATAGAAAAAATCTATAACAGATTTAGGCAAAATAAATAGATCATTTACCATGGGAAAAACAAACAGCAGTATGCTACAGGAGTAAGCAATCAGATCAATGTAAAAGTTAGTCCAGAAATTACGCGTATATTCAGTTTTCATTAGTTTAAAATTTAGGAGCATTTTACATCAACATAGGAAAGCTCAATAGAATGATTTATGATGACTGGCATTTAGAAATTAATACAATTTAAGCTATATTTCAGCAATATCAATTCTAGAGATATCTAAGACTAAAATACAAAAAAATAATAATAAAAGAAACATTAAGAAATACTGAAGACAATATAGCTCAGCATTTTTATACCCTTGGGTGGCCATAGACTTTCTAAGTGTGATGGAAAACTCAGGAAGTAGAAATGGAAAGACTGATAGAAATAACTACATAAAACTCAGTGCTTTCATATAAAAGTAAAATCATGAAAAAATTTGAAGAAAATAAAACTTTGAGGAAACTATTTGCTACATATGAACCAACAAATACAAAGAACACTCTAATAGAAAAATTGAGCACGGACACAATTCACGAAAATAAAAAAGAGAGAGAGAAAAAAAAGAGAAATAAGTGGTCAATTATCACAAGAAAAGATTCTAAGTTTTACTGGTAACTTCCCTAGAAAGTAAATTGAGATATCAACTGTCACTTATCAAACAGAAAAATGTGAATAAGCCTGACAATACTCTGTTAGTGAGATCTCTCCGAAGAAGATAATCTGAGAAGAACACAAAGATATGTGGCCAAGGATATTTTTTTCACATGGTTTATAATAGCAAAATACTGAAAACAATCAAAATGTCTGTCAAGACGCCTTAGTTTAAATTTTTTCACATTTCTAAGTGGAATACTTTATAATTTAAGTATACATGTGTGTATATGCATACATGCATGCATACGTGAAGATTGTGAAATAGTATATATAGTATGATTCATTCATATATTTTTACATAAAGAGATATAGATAAATCTGCATGTATTTAGGCATTAAAAAAGGTCTGGGAAAATCATCAAAAGGCTGATGGTCATTGTCTCTGAGCAGTAAAATATTGAAACGTGTTTTTGCTTTCTTCTTTGTACCATTTTATATTGTTTGAATTTTTTAAACCACAGATAGAAAAATAATATAAAAAGAAAAATTAACGATGACTGAATAATTCTCATTCTCTGGAAGTTTCTATTGGAAATTTGTGCTTCTTTAGATGGCCTTTTGTTTTCTTGTTTTCTAATGGTTTTGGCTCCTGAAACACAGAGCTTCGCTGGCCACTGCTTTAAGATCTTAAACAAATTGTAACGAAAAGGTAAAAAAGACTTTATCATAAAAGATATTACAGAAGATTTCCAGAACTAAAAAGGCTGTCAAATCACAGATAGTAAACAGGGTGCTTCACCGAGCCCCTGAGAGAGCAAGCTCACCACCCTCACCCTCTTTGGTTCCACCTCTCACTAGGTCCTTCCACTGAGGGACCAGGTGGCAGCCGGGTTACTGCTCTTCCCCTGAAGATTTCTCCTCATCTCCAAAGACCTTCGGAGACCTCAATTGCTATCCAAAACCATCCTCATCATGGCCGTGGACACATAATTTGATATAACCAAATGTATGAATCATTTGAGAACTGTCAAAACCCTGAAGGTATATGTGATACCTCTAAATTTCCCTGTTTTCAATTGTGGACTTTGGTGAATATGGACTGCCTCAGCTCAGGTCAGGTTTGGAAACCATCTTGAAGCAAAAGGCTTTAGTAAATATCAAAAAAAAAAAAAAAAAATTCTGCCCCTAGCACAGCCTAACTAACGATCAGTCTCTGAATCTCCAAGTTTAACGTTTAGGTGGTTCATCAAATCCTGGCTTGACACATCAAATCAGGTAATTTGTTGCTGGTTTCCTGAGTCACACTCTTCTTACCAAAACAAGGCTTGTCTAGAAATAGTACAACTGAAATCAAGAGAAACTAAGATCTGGTCTATGAATTTGGGATGACATTTTACCTGTTAGTCTTGTAAATTTAATGCATATAAATTAAGGTCCCGGCTAACAGTACTTCACTGAGGTAAAGAGCAATGAATCACCAAATCCAAAAGCATACCAATGTGACCGAGTCACTTGCAGCATTTATTCATGCATCCACTCATTCATTTATTAATTCATCCAACAAATATCTGTTGACTATGCAGTGAGTGTCAAATACCATGCTTAGGCACTTGGATTACAGATGAGAATAAATAAGACACATCTCCTAATATATTCACCGATATAGAGAAGCAGGTAGGTAAAGAGGCAATAATAATATTTAAGATAGATGGTATAACAGAGGTTTCATACAAAATGCTATGAGAAAACCAAGAAGGAAAGAAATCAGTTCTCTTAGCAGGGTTGAGAGGAGTGAAGTGAGGACAGGAAGAACATAAGAAGGTAATATCAGAGATAGGATTGTCCCAGGCAAAGAGAACAAGCTAAATTCACAGAGCTGGCGATAGAGTAGGTACGTGCAGGGATGTTTGGTGGTACATGGAGAAGGGTGGGCCAGCCAGACCGAAAGCAGGATCAATGGCTTTCTGTTGTCTCTAAAAGCACTAGGGGTAGTAGTTACAAGGATCTCTAGACTCCTAATGGACTCTAAATTATTTCCTTCTATTGACTGCATGGAATGGGTTCCTGACCTTAGTGTAATGCTCTTTTTCTTTGTCATTTCAAAAGTACAACCAGAATCCTATTTTCTCTCATCCTTGGTCACTACATTGAATTTACCTTAAGCCAATGTCTCCACTACCATTCTTTTGCCAACAGCCTCGTATGCGCCCTAATACTCACACTCCACATGCTGCTTAGGTCTGTATGTGAGGTGGCTTCCAGTGATAATGGGCCTTGGCATATATCTGAAAATTTAACCATTCTCCAAGTTGGCAAAGCCATCTTGCTTCTCCACACTCTCATCTCTTGCTTCTCTCAACACCTTCATCACCTATTGCTTATACTTCCAGTTTCAGCAAGCATTGATTAAATGGTGGTTTGTATAGTTTTCTCATTGTTTCATGCATATAAATGATTTCTGTACATTCCTGGAGGCCAGAAGCCGTATTTCATAGTCACTTTGCTCTTTACAGCACTTGGTGCAATACTGAACCCGCAGAGTGTACCTGGCACCTGTGACAACACCATTCACCATGGAGCTTACCCATCTCACCTAGGCTAATCACCCACAACTGGGGTCACAGGTGCACATTCATAGTTCTTAATTTTGGATATAAATATGTCAATATGCTAGAATACGTTAATGAAATCTTTATACCATAAGAAGAGGGACAGCAATACAACCTGTTAAATGGGGAAAACACATTCCCTTAGTACACATTTCCCCCCAGTTCTGACACTACAATCGGGCCAACAGAAGCCAAAGCCAACACTCACATGTACTCAGTCCTAATGCTCACATTTTGCTCTCTGGTACTGTTCTCCACTCTAAATAAAACCAGGACTCCTTAGAGGTTCCATAGCTTGTGAGAGAGAAAGAGAAAGGTTAGGATTCACTTTGAACATCTTATTATTAACAGAACAAGGATGATTTTAGGAATATCAGGGGCAGGGCTAAGAGGACAAAGAAGCAAGTTGTAACAATTTATGAATCCATAATAATAACAATCGTAATACAGTAAATTGAAATTATGAGACTCAGAAGTACACCAAACTCTAGTTGTAATCATTTTAATCCAAAAGAAGTGTGACTAGAATAAAGTACTTATTTTTGTTGATTCTAGTAAGTATGAAAGAGTTTATCTATAGGTATTTTGTTCCATTAAGTACTGATGTGCTCTTGTCTCTATCTATCTAAATAGACAAGGGTGAGTACAGAAACACTGTAAATAAGCCAACTTGTCCTGGAAAAATAGAAACTGACCCAGGAACAAAAAGCCCAGTTGTCAGACATAATAAGCAGGTCCAATAGAATGGTCAAAAGGGATGAGTCTGTCAGATGTCTTTAGAGGAGTTGTAATGTGCAGACTTGTTTTCTCAGCCTGGAAGAGATAAAGCTTCTAGATGTGCCTAGTAAGTATATGGAGAGTTCAAGGCACAGGTGCCTCTTTCTTCACAGGTAGAACTCCCAACTCTGTTGAGTAAGGTACAGGGGCTTCCTGTGTCCTTATAATAGGCCATCGGCTATGAGGGTAGAGTCTAAAAGCCTGTCAAATCCATTCCACCCTTAGCTGAGCTTATAAAAGCCCCTTCCCCCCAATACTGGAACCTTCCCTGCACCTAGTAAGTACAGCAGCCAGGGTGATAGAGAGCCAAAAGCTCATATAATACAAGGGAAGAGGAAATATACATAAAGCAAAACAGTGAATATGCATAGTGAAGTGGAGGAAACATCCATTCCAGCCTGCAGGATTTGGAAAAACTTTATGACATTTGAACGCAGGAGAGACAGGCACACTACAGAGATATGAATAATTCAGCGGCTGGGCAGTTGCTCAGCTATATCCTAAATCTACCTATTTTCTGGACCTGCCAGTCCCCTCAGCCAGCACAGGAAGAAGAGAGAAGCTGCTTATAACTCCAGCACCACCATCGGGCCCACTGCCCTGGAGCTGCTAGTTGGAACATGATCATCAGAGAGCAAGGGAAAGCAGGTGCCAGGCCCAGAAGGGATGGGCTGCCACCTCTTGTTTCAGCTGTCCACGCGTTCTCTTTCAATTGAGTCCCCTACTCTGACAGACCTTCCCCTTCAGATGACCTCCTTTCAGAAGACAGCCTTCTAGAGACTTTGAGGGCTGGCCCTGGGCCTCTCCTCTCAGCTCCGCTCTTCACCTTGCCTCTGCAATTCTTTGTACAAGAGGAGGCTGCTCCCCAAAGCAGTTTTCCGAGGTTGCTGTGACAGCGGGCTGCTGACTGGGTTTGCCCAATGGGAGTGCTGGTATAAGTTTGGAGGGTGGAGATGTCATGGATGAAACCAGGAAAGTTATCACCCTCTCTCTTTGCTTTATTAGGTCTTTGTTAGGGACTGCTTCTCTTCTGTGGCTCCAGCTCCTTCCAGGGAGGCCCACAACATCCCACACTGTGCTGAGTGACCTGGCCCTGCCTTCTGCTACACCACCTCCTCCCTCTGTCCTTCTAGCCTAGGGTGGTTGCAACCACAGGGACTGTGGTTAGTTGTCCAGTCTCATTTTGTCTCTTTCATTCGCCGTATGAGTGTTTCTCTGCATTAAATACCCAGTGCCTTATATACTAAAGAAATGTCCTAGTTAGACCCCAGCAGACATACACGGAAGAGGATGGCATCTGCCTGCCCTTTGGGAAGGTCAGTTATGACTGGAAGAATGGGAACCTTGTAAGAAAGCCTCTTTTGGAAATGTCTTATCTTTCCAGTTGAGTCTGTCTATCTGTGGTCACACTTGGGGACATGCCTACATGCAAACCCATGGGTTGTGAGAAGGAATCTAGAAGAGGAAGGACATAGGATGCTCTCTGCCATTGTTGTGGTCAGCAAAATCATGGCTAAGAAAAATGAGAGAAAAATGAGAGAAAAATAATCTTCAATATAAATGTTTAAATTTACATAGTAGCATGTGTAGCATGCTATCATATGGCAGATGAGGAAGATACACATTACAAACGTGTACACACATATGCATGCATATATACCTATACATACATAAAATTCTCTGTAAGTGTTTAAAAATAATAGCTATCCTCTTTTGAAAGGAGGGGGAATTACGGTTCTAAGGTCTGGAGAGAGAAAGAGACTTTTCTCTGCATACTGTTTTCTACCTTTGTATTTTGTGTGTATTCAACAAAGAAAAACAAATAAACCTAATCTACCATCTCATACTGTAGAGAAGAATGAATGAGTGACTCTGCTGTCTGCAGCTGTTTGTCAGCCAGGGCCAGCTGCACTAGCTGTGGATGGTGGGATGTCCAGGTGCTCGGAACTCTGAAAGGACTGCAAATCAAGAGCCAGTCCGTGGGTACTACACTCCTCATGTGCCATGGTATGGTACATTTGCACTGACCAGGATGCTAAGAGCCCCAGTGACTTGATGGACTAGACCAGCAGCCATTCCAGAAGTACTCATACCACATCAAGCATGCTAACTAGGTGCCAGTGAAAATGAACTTAGGGGGCTGGACTCCAGTCCTGGCTCTACTCCTAATCAACTGAGAGGTAGAGACAAGTCACTTAAGCTCTCTGGGCCTCAGACATCTCATCTATACGAGTTTAGTCTCTGAACTCCCTGTCGAACAAAGCCCCAAGATTTGTAAAAGAGACAACAAAATGTTCGATTTAGACAGTTTGTTACTTATGTAGACAGCAAAAGCAAGAAGAGATGGACTTCCCCAGTGTCCCTTGTCCCACAGGACAACATAGAAGAAAAAGGGGCCGGGTGACAGCAATATGAGAGGAGCCATCAGGCTGCAACGTAGCAGTTCTACAGCCTGCAGCTGTCCCCTGAGGGAAAGCCGGGCAAAAGCCTCACAGCTCATCAACGCCCAGGAGCAATGAGAAACTGTCCTACAGCAGCCTCCTGCGCAGATAGAGGCCAGTGGCAAACAGGTTTCCCATGCTCTCATGCGAGAAGGATCGCAGGGATTCTGCCAAGACTTAGATCAGCTGCCCGCAAGCCTTGCCTGCTGTGGCCCCTGGGGAGACATTCAAGGTGGTTGGGGTGCCATGGCAGAGCCAGCCTCCTGCACTCCTCTCCTGTCTTTGAGAAGCTAACCATTTGGTAGAGGAGAAGAGATATGTTATAGAAGGAGGACAGTTCTGAGACAACTAGTATCTCAAAGATGAGGACCAAAGAGCCCAGGACACTCAGGGAGAAGAGGTCCTATGGGGCTGAGATTCTCGGGGAGGGGGGGGTCACAGGACAAGGAAGGGAAAGTCAGAGCTTAGGGCCTTCCAGCTCCTCTCCACCTCACCCTCACCAGGTCCTTGCCTCCTGGCACTGCCTGATGGAGCCTTGTACCCTCCCTCTTTTGCTACTGACTCCAGAGAACATCCAAGCTCAAGGGGTCTCTATAAGTAACCCCTGAGGTTTCCCCCATTACCTGCTCCTCACTCATTCCAGAGGGTTCTCATGGGCTTGAACATAATAACAAAACTGACCTGCCTCTAATCTGGATGGAAGGTAGAAGGAGAACTCAAGATAAGTAAGTGAATCACAATAAGTCTCCCTAGAAGCTTCTAATTTGGTGCCCCACTTAAAGGTGGAGTCAGAGAAGTGGCATTGCTTGAATTTTGCTCAGCTTTTCAAGAGAGAGCTCTATCCTCTCCCCAAAAGGCATCAGCCTCCAACATGTCATTCTCTTTATTTGTAACTTTGTCTGTCTTTCCCAATATATGAGAGCTTCCTGAAGGAGGTGCTGTGTCTTGACCAATATATCTCGCCTAATTCAGCATCTGGCACATCTTAGGGACTTAGCAACTGTTTATCGAATAATGATACATGAATGAATGAGTGATCCGTAAGCCAGCCCCTCTTCCTAGACTCCCCCCAGTCCCCAGCACTGAGGCAGCAGGATCCAGCCCAGGGCACTTGCCACCATGAGGTTCAGAACTCTTCCCCATGATAACCGCTTTCTAAAAATAAGGCCATTCCAGCAAGACACAGTGCACCATATGCTGCCAAGATGAACCTTCACCTACTTCATCTCTATTAATTTTCATGACTCTATGATGATAAGTATGATCGTCCTTGGATTTACAGATGAGGAACTGAGGCCCTGAGAGGTTGCATGAGATCACGCAGTCGTAAGTAGAACTCAAATTCCACCAAGTGGCTTTTCGTACAAATCCCAACCGCTGCCTCCTGGGGTCAGCCTGAGAGAGCACGCAGGAACCTGCAACGGAGCTGGTTAGGAAGTACAGGAGGGAAACCTAACCCTTCAAGCCATATCTCCCAAGTCCTTGTAGGCTACAAAGAGATGGCTGACACAGCAAAAGCTGAGGTGGTAGAAGGCACCTCGACCAACTCGCTGACCTCATGATGACCGGGTGGCACACTAGGTAATGGGTGCCTATGACATACAGCACGATCCAAATTTTTAAAAGGTTTTTGAAGAGTATTGCGAGGAGTAGTAAGGCAACGATTGCTGGAAGACACTTGTCTCTGTTGAGAGGTGGAGTCAGTGACTTTCTATCAGTGTCTAAACTCGCATTGGGAATGGCACTTTTTAGGGCAGGTACAAGTGTTTCTTTTTTTGCAAACCACTATTTCCTGTTTTGTTCTCTATTTATACTTTACATTTAGTTTTGAGACAGCACTGGTGGCTTGGTGTTCTGGTTGTTTCTGGTTCAATCTTATCTACAAAGAAACTCTTTTCAAGATGATTTTTTATAATATACACCAATTGTACACCTAGATTCCTTTAAAATACTTGGCTAAGACAAGTGTTAAAGCTTTAACATCGAAACAACAAGATTCAAATAACACAAATCACAACTCTCGAAATCAATGCCTCGCATGGTGCGAATCCATTCACCAGTCTTGGGGATTTGTGAATTCTTCAAGGATTCACACAGGGCTTTTTTAGGCAGCAATATTTCCAATGCAAACATTTTTACTCAAATTTTCAGGAACACAGTTGTTCAAAATGAAGTTGAGATATATGTAACTATGATATCTTCATTACGTTACTCTTTGCAAAATGTTGAAGTATCTAAGGCACTCTACTGGCACTGTAATGAGACGTAGCAACTCAATATATGCCCTTGAAAAACTCACTGTCTAAGAAAGATACACCACCTTGGACCAGTCAGCAGAAAATAATCAGGACCCAACACCCTCCCCTCTGTGCAAGTCATGGAGAGATGCATTTAAGAGGTGAAAGTCAAGAGCAAGTGCATAGTTATCTTGAAACTGACTTTGTTTTTCCGTGTTTGTTAGCTAAAATCTTTGCTCTTCCAATAGACAAGGACCATGTTTCTGTGGTTGAGGGGCCAGTGGGAAGAGAAGGTGGTCAGGGGCCAGCAAGTAAGGATTGGAAGAGCTGGCTTTGACTCACAGTGATAAGTAAGTAGAGCAGCAGTGTGACTCTTGGGTATCAGTGCCCTGACCTGTCAAATAGAGACACCAGTTCTTGTCAGAGTCACATTACCAGGCTGCCTCGATGATCTGATGAGAAAATGACCATGAGAGCACATCGTTATCTGTAAAGCCCCATGTGACATAAGTTAACTGCTGTGCCCAGACAAATGATTCTTATCTTTTGGTTCCTCTGTGAAAAACGGACAGTCAATAGGAACTCTATTTTCCAACCAACTTGTTTGCAGGTCCCCTAAAGACAACACACAACAAAAAATCATTTATTTTCATTTACTAAGCTAAAAAAATACACCCAAATCGATCCAGAGAATGCCACGCTCCAAATCCCTTCCTGCAGAACATCACAGTAGTCTTGTCTCCTGGCTAGATGATACCCACCTCACAGGGGGAAGCAGTTACTGACACCCTGGCATTGGAGATTTCAGAGGTCTCTAGAAGGCTGTGAGGCTGAGGGGAAAGGCAGGGTACTTGGTACCTGGCACTGTCACCATCCATCATCTATACAGGCAGTCACTTCACACTGACACATGCCCCCGCCTATTATTTCACAAAGAAAGACCCCAGTATCTTCAAATATTAGGAATGTAAACTACCACCAGGTCTGGAAATAGAGTGGGTGAAGGGAAGGAGGGTTTGGAACGAGGAGCACAGGAAGACGTTCCTCTGTGTTTGTTTTTCTAACTTAAAGGAAGGAAAAACCAAACACAGTCCTAATTTGCTTCTGATCATTGAGGGTCACAAGGCTTCTCAGTTGGCCAGTTAGGTGCAGTCACAGCATCAGCCCAATGAGGACATGGGGCCATCACTACTTCTCTGACCAGTGATTCCAATGGCCACCATTGCACAGCCTGGTGAGCCCACAGGCCTTACAGTGCTGAAAGGCCACAGCCAAAAAAGACATTCTTAGCCTCAAAAGGTAGCACTGGCCAGCAATGCACTTTTATCCCTTTATGCATCCCTTCAATCATTCAAAAATATTATCTGGGCACCTATTGTGTGCCTGTCCCTATGCAGAACCCAATGGGGACATACAGGTGAACCCAGCCACTCTCAGGTGAAGGGAAGAAAAGCAGACCACCTACTGGTCATCATGTCTCCTTGAGTTCCAGCTTGCATCTCCCATCACACACACGCACGCACGCACGCACGCATGCACACACACTCACTCCGCCTTCCAGGGGGTTTCACTGGCACGTTGTAGAGCTGAATTCTCCACGTGCATGTTGCCAATACATAGCTTCTCAGTCTCAGTCTCCCAGATGGCTCTGACTTGGTGGCACTCGCAGGTCACCTGAGAGGGAGAAGCACTCACAGCACACTCAGTGCCAAGGAGGGCTGGCCAATAACCACAAAGACAGAACCTCTGTGGACCAGGCTGTCCTGCCAGCCCACAGCAGAACAGTCAAGTTTATCTTTGGGTCTTCCTTGAACAAACTCCTCTCCCCTCAGAGCACTCCATCTTTGAGGCAAGATTCCCAATCCTTCCAGCCCTCATCAGTAACTTCTCTCACACTTGTGTCCTCTTACTTCGGAGGTGGTCCTAGTAGACACAGTTATAGCACAGGGCCCAGCTCATAGGACCAACAAGGCAACAAATAGACAAATGAACTAATGAAGCATATAGGCACACATATATTATTTGTTCAATTGTCATTACAAGTCTCTAAGGCAAGTATTATTAGGTATCTCCATTATACAGATGAAGAATCTTTAAATATACAGAGTTAATGGCTCAGAAATGCCCCCACCTCGCTACAGGTTGCACAGCTGATGCCCAGCCCAGCCTCTCTCCACAAGCACCTGGATAACAAGAAGTTAGCTGCTGAGACCTAAGGAGTGTCATCTCCAGGGCTTTTGTCTCTGGCTGCGAGATGTTGCATTTTGAAAGCTGACTACTTACTCCTCAAGACCAAAAAGTCCAGAAGCCTCGTGCACACTCTGAGACAAATCATCAACGTTATTAATTCCGTATCTGGGCTGGGTAAAAGCTTATGTGACTTCTCGGGGCCTCATATACGGTGAATCCTCAGCAAATAGGATTTGATTGACTCATAAAAAGAAAGGAAGGGAGGGGAATGATACAACCGTGGCTTTCCACTTCTTAGTGGCTAAATGAAAGGTCAAAAAAGGGAAAAATAATGGCTCCTTTGTCTGTTCTCTCTCCAGTGGGTTAGCAGTCAGCAAGCAGGTTTTCTGGATAATTTGCCAGATCTTCTCCCTTGTTGAAGGTCCCCTGAACCATGCAACAGCAGTTAAACCAGCTTTCAAAGTTTACCTATTAAAAATCTGCAGCTATATGAATATTTATTGAACACTTACTAGAAACAAGGCACTTGTGTAGGCCCTGGAGATACAAAAAGACATCAAGACAAGCACAAGTGGAAGAGTACCGCAGCCGCAGTCATGCCTGGTCCAGGACAAACCTTGCATCCTTACCGCAGGAAATGGGAAGGAAAGTCTTGGCGGCGGTCAAAGTGCAGAATGGGCTGCGGGTCACAAAGAGCGCTACAGAATACAGAAATGGGTCGTGGGGCGAATTTTTATCTTTCAGACCAATATCAAGAACAGAATTAGCCTACCAGCAGGGCTCAGGGACTATTTGTTTCTGTTTGCTGCATAAAGGGGAAGGATCTCAAACTGGAGGTCGAAGAACACATGACAAGAGAAGAAATGCCTGCCGGAGGTGCAGCTACTCATCACTTTAGTGAGCTCAAACTTCTCCGAGCTCAGACAAAATACCCCTCGAGCACAGCAGGTGTTTACAGATGGGGTCTCAGAGCCACTGTTGAACATTTCCGAGAAATCATGGAAAGGGGAAAAAGTACTAAGCAGGGCAGAGGAGCATATTTTACCCAAATTTTCAAAAAAGGTTGGATTCTGAACGTGAATAATTGGTTATGAACCTGATTATTAAACAAATAAATAAGCTCTTGTAAAAGAATGTGGTAATCACTAATATGGGAAACATTGGTTCCCAGGAGAAAAAGTCCCTGAAAGTTTAAGTTTAACTAGATTTACTTGGTGGAGAGGTGGGCCAATCAGAATTAGGTTGGAAATCAGAGGAAGACTATAACCATGGGCTGTCTGTTACTGTAATGTATCTGACAAAATTTCCCAAGATTATTTCGTGGATCAGATAGTGAATGTGAGCAGAAGGGTGTTACTTTGGGGTAGAATCATAACGATTGAGACACCACCCAGGTTCCAAATTGCATGACTAATGACAGTGTTGATGTGCAGGTTGTCTCTAGTGGCATGCCACAGGTCTCTAGTTTTAGTTAAATTCTCTCTGCTGACATGTATGAGATTTAGAAGGCAATCCTATCAAATAAGTAGATGACCAAGTCTGGGAAAGACAGCCAATGCTACAATTACAGAATTAAGATGCAAAAATTTTAGTTGGATGGACCAAAGCAATCAAACGAAAAATTTTAAAGATAGAATAGCTGATATATCATTCACAGATATACAGAGAGACTTGACAGAAAAGGTTTCCTGGGTGAAACAATCTAAGAATTTTAGTTAATGACAAGTCTTCTTTAGACAGTTGTGGGCCATGTTATCAAAAAGCTCATGGGAATATAGACTGTAGAGTGTCCAGCTCAAGGGAAAAATAACCCCATTGTTTGTGGAACATCTGGAGTTTTACACTTGTTCTGGGGGCAAGAATTAATGTAAATATTAAACCCAACAGCAGAGAGAAGAATATATGGAAATTTTCCTTTGTGGAACAATTGAAATAATTAAGGACATTTAGTGTGGAAAAAGGACAAATTATTCCAAGCAGCACCACAAGGCAGAGCCAGGATATAGTAGGCACCTGTGTGGTCTTCTCTCACACTGCATCAAGAATTTACATTACATTATTAGTTAAAAGAATGATTACTCAGAATTCTCATTACCTAAAATCCAGTCTAACTCAAAAGTGGGAAAGCAGTGGTTAATGTGCTTCCTCACATTAGCAGTAAGAAGAACTGATGGGATAGTGTGTATTACAGCCAGTGGCTATTTATTCTGCAGGAAGCCCTTACATGCACATGAAACATAGAACCAATAACTGGAAAGCATACTGGACAAACAAATGCTTAACACAGCTGAGCAATTGCAGGACAGGACATTTGGGCCCCTCCCTGCTTCTAGGAGGGCGTCTTTCTCACTGTGAACCAGACAGGGTCCCATTTTGTCTGCTTTTATCTCTTCTGTCACTTCTTTGCAGGTTGAGTTGCACCTTTCTACTGGGGTGCAAATCCCAAATGTATGAAGCCCAGTTAGGTAAGGACATTAGAGCCTATCAAAATACAAAGGTCAGTATAGGAAAATGAAAAGGTTTCATCCATTCCAAACGTCAATCTCTTTTTACTATGGTCTTATTATCAGTTTCTTGTTATATTTCGTAACACATTTTCAAGAAGTATCTTTGCTATGAGACTTGAGGGGCAGCAGTAGTCAATTACGATGAAACCGACAATGTAATCACAGCAGAATGACGGGCACAAAGAAGGCACTCAGTGAATAATTGTTGAATTGGTTTGCACTGAATTGGATGGAACTGAACAGATTTAAATAAAAGCGCCCAGAATGAGGCATTTCATAAGCCTTCCTCTAATTGAACTGGACTGGCAAAATAAATCATGGGAAATCCATATTCTGAAATATGGTACAGTCTTTAGAAAGACTAATTGCTCCCTGCTCCCAGAGCACCCCAGAGGGGTACAAGCAGGCTCCTCTGTGTGCAAACGGAGAACTGTCTCCAGGATTTATTGTTCCATTAGAAAACAACAGAAAGTAGCCAAAGAGTAGGTGTGTATATCCCATTTGTATGTTACACAAATGTATACAAGAAAGGCATATATTTTTAAAACACATTTTGTTTAGTTTATCAATTAAAATCTACTCGAGTACACCAGACAGATGGTGGAATACTTAACTTTATTTTTTGATAACCTAGTTGAGTAGTGTATTAGCTTCCTAGTGCTGTAACAACTAATTGGCACAAACTTGGTGGCTTAGAACAAAGGAAATCTATCTCTCACAGTTCAGGAGGCCAGAAGTCTGAAATCAAGGTGTCAGGCAGGGTTAATTTCTTCTTAGGGCCCTGAGGAAGAATCTGAGAATCTATTTCATGCCTCTTTCTAGCTTCTGGTGGTTGCCAGCAGTCCTTGGCATTCCTTGGCCACCAGCTACATCTCTCCAATGCAGCTACATCGCTGCATTGTCACACGGTCTCCACCACTCTCTGTGGTCTCTTATCTCCATGTGGCCTTCTTATAGTTACACTAGTCATTAGACCTACAATCCATCCTAATCCAGTATAACGTCATCCTAACCACTTACATCTAAAAAGATCCTATTTCCAATTAAAGTCACACTCTGAGGTCCCGGATGGACATGAATTTTGGGAGGACATTAGTCAATCCAGTACAAGTAGTATACATCAACCTTTCAGTTTGGAGAAATACTAACCTTTTATCTTACCAGCTAGAGTGGTGTGTTAACTTAAATATGAATTTCTATAGAAGCCTTTTGCTATAATTTAAGGCAGTTTTTCTTTCTATACCTTCTGGAATACAAAGAAAATCTGAAAGCTCTTGTTGTAATATTACCATAATTTGTGAAGTTTTTCATTTAAATTTACATTTCCTAAAATAAAATTTTTTTAATTGAGGTGCATTTACATACAGTGAAATGCACAGGTCTTAAAGGTAAAGTAATTAATGAGTTTTAACACACCTATGTAATTCATTCTTTGATCAAAATATAAAATATTTTCATCATCTTAGAAAGTTCATTTATGTCTCTTTCCGGTCAGCCCCACTTCTCCAAAAGCGAACCAGTATTCTGATTTCTATCACCATAGATTAGCTTTGTTTGTTCGTGCACTTCATATTTATGGATCATACGATACGTACTCTTTGCATCTGGCTTCTTCATTACCTCATAAACATATTTTTGCATACATCGGTAATTCATTTCTTTTTGTTGCTGAGTAGTATCCCATTGTATGAATACACCTCAATCTGTTAATCCATTCGCCTGTTGATAGACATTTGGATTGCTTCCAGTTTTAAGATATTTCGAATAAATCTGCTAGAAACATTCATGCACAAGTCTTTTTGGACATATGTTTCTTTTCTTGGTAAATACCCAGGAGTAGAATTGTTGCATCATAAGGGAGATTTGTGGTTAACTTTATAAGGAACTGCCGAACAATTTTCCAGTGGTTGTATCATCCTCACTGCACCAGTGTAAAAGGACCAGTTGCTCCATATTCTTATCAATATGGGCACTGTCAGTCCAACGGATGGAATTTAATGAGCATTTCCTAGATGCATAGAATGTTGATGAGCATCTCTTCACGTGTATGTTTGTATAACTTCTGTTTGAAGTGACTGTTCAAGTCTTGTGCCCAAATATTTATTGGGTTGTTTGCCTTTTTTATTATTGCACTAGAGTTCTTCATATATTTTGGATACAAATTCTTTGAAATACATGTAACTGCAAAACTCTCCCAGTCTATGGCTCGACTATTCATTCTCTAACTAGTTGGGTTTTTAAAATTAATTTATTTTTTATGGTGACATTGGTTAATGAAATCCAATAAGTTTTAGCTGTACACTTTAACAGTAAGGCATATATATATACATATATATATATATATATTTACACTGTATGTTCACCTCCCATATCTAACTAGTGTTTTTCAATGAGCAAATTTTTTTTTTTACTGAAGTTTAATATAGCAACCCCTTGTTTTATGATTAGTGTGTTTGTGGCCTCTCCAAGAACATTTTTTCTATCCCAAGTCATGAAGATACTCTCCTGTTTTTTTTCTAATTATGAAGCTCTGTGGTTTCACCTATTATAGTTTAAGGTATATAATTCATCTCAAATTAATTATTGTGTATGGTATGAGATAAGGTTCAAGATTCATTCTTCCCACACACAGCTATAGTCAATCATCCCAACATAGTTTGCCGAAAAGAGTTTTCTCTCTCCTTTGAACTGCTTTGGGGCTTTTGTCAAAATCAGTTAACCATATGAATTTGAGTCTGTTTCTGGACCTTTTATTCTATTTCATTGATGTATTTGTCTATACTTATTTAAATACCAAACTCTTATGTTTACTTTATAGTAAGTCTTAAAATCAAATAGTGTGAGTCCTCCAACTTTATTTTCCTTTTCCAGGATTATTTCATAGTTTACATTTGAATTTCCATAGAAGTGCAATAAACCTGCTAGTGTTTTGATTGGGAATACATTAACTCTATCAATCAATTTGGGAAGAATTGAAATTTTACCAATATTGAGTCATACAACCCATACACGCGTATATGTCTCCACTTATTTATGTCTTCTTTAGTGTTTCTCAGAAATGTTTTGTCTTATATTTCATTTTTCGATTCTAGAATTTCAACTTTACTAGTTTTTATTTATTTTTTAGAGTTTCCATTTCTCTTCTGAAATATACCTCTCTTTTCCTTATATTTTTGATGTATTTATAATAATTATTTTAAAGTACTTACCTGATAATATACCTGGCCCATCTGTGGATATATTCCTATCATCTATATTTTTCATGATCATGAGTAAATTTTCCTGCTTCTTTACATCTTTCTTCCTATTTTAAATTTGCTCCAGGAATTGTGTACAGAAAAATAGTGGAGCATGGAACATGATTTTTTGCTTAGTTTTGTTTATTTCCCAGAGTTGCAAGCTCTTTCCTGTCAGGTGGTTATGCAGGTTTACCTAGAATCTAGCTGAGTGCTGAGCTGTAGCTTTATTCAGATCAAGTTTACCTGTGATTTGCCCAACTCCCAAACGGTTTCCTCAATTTTGTGTTTACCTTTGAATTCACCTCTTACAGGGTCCCAGAATCCAAAAACCAGGAGGATGTTTGAAACTACATAACTTTTCCCTGCCTACCAGCCACTCCTCCATTGATGCTAAATTCAGAAAGGAGGAGACACATTTATTGGGTTTTTTATGTAGTATTTTTGTGCCACTTATTAATTTATTGCTTGTCAGCAACAAACGCACCTTTCTTTGCTCTACACTGTGATACTGGGGCTGGATTCTGCAGACGATATTTCTCCATAGCCAGTTGGCTGGGTGTTGGGCCCTGTCAACAGAGGGTATTGGAGAGACACTGCAAACCTGGAAGAGAAAGAAGAGGCTTTTTCTTCTTTCAGTGTTTTGTTTTTCTACTTGGTGACAAGTAGATCAGCATGCAGGGGTCCTGGCAGAGTTGCCTGGAGGAGGGTGGTTCTTTGGTCCAGCAGCAAGTGCTCTCCAAAGTGTGTCAACACACTGTCTCCACAGAGGTCCGAATGTCAGCCTTGCAGGGGCCCCTTCTTTGAGTTTCTAAGTTTCTTCATTATTTACTTTTCCTTCAGCTGTAGGGGTAGTCACTGCTCTCTGCAATTACTACTTTAGAGCTCTCCTTTACCTCTTTGCGTAGTTAACCACTTTTTATGTAGTTAGCAATTCTTTATATGAAATCTTCTCTATTCAAATTTCTGGTGTGGATTGTATCTTCTGACTAAACCCCAGGGTTTTTCAGATTCCAGTCCCTCCTACCGGCACATACTGTTGTATAAAACACAACTGATCTCTCCTTGCAAATTCTCTGTCATTTGCAGGTCCACTCCTCCATTGCAATCCCAGGTCGTAATTTCACTGGTCCCCAGGCAGTAGTACCTTTGCACACACTATTCCCAGCTCCTGCAATCTTTTCTCAATCTCCCTTCTCTGGCCTGGTACACTCAAAGTCAGCCTCCCAGATGGCTCACAGGGCATCTCCTTCGGGAGATCCTCACTCCTACATCTACCTATACCTGCCCACTCCCCAGGTGTAGAAGCTACAGTTCTCTGCTCCACCTAGGAAGGCCTCCTTTCTCTCTGGAATATAGTTCATCAGGGTTTCTCCATATCTATTACTTTTTGTTAATCCCATAGAAAAGAATGATTTTGTTTTTCCAGGTTATTCTTGTTGCTTCTCATGACCAAAAATCTTTCATGCTCTAGATCCTAATTGGAATCAGAAGCCTCTAGGTATTCTTGCATATGCAAAGAAAAATTTTAGAGGGATATGTTGTTACAGTGCCAAGAATTAAGAAATGTGGAATGGGAATGAGTGAGCACATTAGCGGGTAGAGAGAGAAAGTCTTACTTTTTATCATAACTTTTCATTGATTCACTTATTTATTCAACAAATATTAGGTGTTCAAGTACCTACTATGTGCCAGTGTTCTGGGCACTGAGAATATAGTATGAACAACACCAAAAAGTCACTTCATTTCGGAACTTAAATTCCACTGAGGGGAGACAGACAATAAATAAACAAACAAGCAAATACATAACAACCCCGGTGATAATAACTGCTATAAAACGAAATTAAGGGAGATAACTGACAGCAGTGAGAGTGCTATTTTATACTGATGGTCTGGGAAAGCCTCTCTCATTAAGGAATGCTTGAGCAGAGAGACCTCGAGGAACCTGGAGAGTGAGCCATGGGGCTTTGTGAGAGACAAGTGTTCCAAGCAGAGAAAACAGCAAGTGCGGAAGCCGTGTGGGGGGTGTGCACGTGGTGCGTTTGAGGACAGTACGGAGGCTAGGGTATTGGGCGTAGAGTGACAGAGGAGAGGAGTGGGGGATGAGGTCAAAGAGAGAATGGGGGACCAGGGCCCTGTAGGCCACTTATGGTACCGGTTCTTTCTCTGAGAGAGACGCAGAGCCACTGGGTATTTCTGAGCGGAGCAGAGAAGTGATCTGACACATTTGCAAAGGCGCGCTGTAGTTGCCGGGTTGAGAACATAGCTACGTGGGTTCTGTACTAATTTACTAATTTTCATTTTAAACATGAATATGTGTGGGTACAACTTGTGTAACTTGAAAAAAATAATTAAAAAATAAATAAATAACCCTCAACAGCTTGCTACAAAATTAAGTCCTGGCAGAATGCCCACATTGTTCCAAGGCCAGGCCCCATGGGAAGGCAAGATAGTCCAGGCTCCATTCTTCAATTTTAATTTCAGCCTTTCAGATGCAGAATGCCAAAGGAAAGTCCAGAGGATACAGGAGAGAACGTGGGCCAGATTCAAACTGCAATATGTTGTTTAAGCATTGCAAGTAGACCTAATATATGGAATCAAAACACAATACTTTATTGTATACCTAGGTATATATGTGTGTATATATGTGTGTGTGTGTATAAACACACATATGCAGAGATACACACATCCATTTAATTTTAATTAGCTAGCTCTCCAAGCTTCTCCTGTTAGCAGAAGACATTATCCTGTTGTCTCATTTTTTCTCATCCCTTGAAGGAAAGAGTGTGGTAAAACTGGGGTTCTCAAGGCAGCCCAGAGCTGAGCAGGACACCTAGCCCTTATCTGGGAGAGGCCTTGTTCCCTCCCCAGCCTGAGTCCTGAGAACCAGCACAGGCCACCCAGTGGGGTTGAGGGTGGGGCATGGGCTGGGAGTCAAATTCATCTCTCCCCCTCGTCCTACTTATGAGTTCTTTCTATATTTGGCATAGGAGCATCACCTCCCTGTTCACTGCCCCCATGTGCCTTGGTTCCTGCTTGGCACGTGGGAGGTAGAAACCAGCTCCATTGCTGGACATGACTGGAATTTTGACATCTTCCTAATCTTGAGCTGAACTCTGCCTCCCAGAGACTTCTCTGCCCTGCCCTTACCTCTATCTTCCGGATTTACATGGGGGAGTCCACTCTCCCCTCCATATGGGAAAAAAGTCTTGGCACTTCTAGAGGAATTTAGGTGAGACTCTCACCTTCAGCCTGTCTTTCTCACCTTACCTCTCTGCGATCCAGACGCAGAGCACACTCCCAGAGATCCAGAGGCAGTGCTGTCCTGCACACTGGAGTCTCTTCCCACCTCCCCGCTGGCTCTGGTGCACTCAAAGTCATACTTCCAGATGACTCCAAGGGCATTTCCCTGGCAAGACTCCCTCCCCACCTCGTCCAGGCACTGCCCCATGCCCAGCCCTGACACAGTGCCTTTCCTTGATCGTTTGGTTGAATTCCCACCATCCCCTCTGGAGGGAGGGCTCATTGTTCCCATTCTATATAGAGATGAGGATCTTGGCACTGTGTAGGTCGCACAGGGTCTGTGATACTACAAACGGTAATGTGGAGATGTGTGCTTGACCCTAAAGCCCTCCTTTTCCACAGCACAGTATGTCTCTAAGAAGGGAAAACATAGGAAAGAAACAGAAATTAACCAAGAGAGATCACGGGAAAGTGAAGACACTTGGAGGTCAATTGGATAAAAGAGAATAAAAACAGTAGCTGGAGGAGAGTGTAAGTGTAAGATCACACTGAGGTTCCTTCTCCTTCATATTCTTCTTCTTTAAACCCCTCTTTTAAATAGAGGAGACCTAAGTGTGTTTGCAGGCAAAGGGTAACAAGGAAGAGGAGAAGGTTGACTGTCAAAAGAGCTAAGTGGATAAAGGTCTTGGGGAAGATGTTTGGGTGGAGGGGGACACGGTAGATGGGCTAGCCTGGAAGAGAGGGAGGGGTTTTACTTTCTCAGATTCATCGGGAAGGAAAGGAGGGAGGCAGATTAACATTTTCAAGTGGCAGCTAGCGCATGAGTGAAGGCTTTGCACGTGACAACGGGCTTATCCTCACAATCAGCCGTGCTATAGATATTACTACCTGTCTTACAGGCAAGGAGATAATGTGTGTAGGCAGAAGAGAAAGGGGTTAGTAGCCTTAAGGGGGGGAGCGGTGACTGGAGGTTTGAGGGGTGTAGAAAAGGCATGGAATCACTGTTGAAGGTGCTGCAATCCAAACCATACGACCCCCCCCCCAAACCTAAATATTTGCTATCTGGCCCGTCTCAGAAAATGTTGCCAGTCCCTCCAATGCACCATCAGCTCTGTGAGGACGAGGACCACATCTTACTTTTCTTTGTATTCCAGGACCGTGCCTAAAATATAGAGATGTCGATAGATATTCAGAAAGTATAAATGAATGAGAAACCATTGGATACCATATTTTTTAACAACATGCTTATTCCCACTAATGTGAGAAAGACTGAGATTGTGACCTTTTAAAAGCAGCATATCCTGCCATTTTTGTACCCTCATTTTTAAAAAGGTGAGGAATGGCAGCCACGCAGGAATACTTAATGCAACACCTTAAAACTCTTTGACACTGAACCGATTTTATAGGCCTTGATGTTTCTGTTAGATGAAATCTGCCAAACTATACCTAAAAACCCCAGTTATGCCCAGACCCAGCCAAAGTCACATTTTCAACTTGACTGTGTGTTCTTCTAAACTATAAATTTTCCAGCTTAGCTAAGCGAAGAGTGACGTAAAGTTTTACATATGTGGTGAGTTATTTTATGGGTCCTTGAATCTAAGAGCACATTGCAGCTGTAAGACGGGCAGCGAGACCTGATGAGAACTCAGCCTGATTCTGAAATATAATATTCCTAATTATGATAAGAATGATGGCATTTAAAGTGACAGACATTAGGACTGGTGGGGGATCGAAGCACGAGAGCACAGGATTCGCAGGGAGAAGGCCACAGTTGGGAGGTCTGGATCTCTATAGTCCCCATCAGCCTCAGAAGGACGTCTAAAGAGGTGCCCTTCCCTTTCTCTTTTTTTCCCTTGTTGAATAAAATAGGATATTTTATCCCAGGGCCAGGTGACACCACAGAGGGCGCTGTCCCTACTGCCTGCTCTGCTTTCCCCAGACAGCTTTTAACTTAGAGGGCCCTTCCTCAACTCAAGAAGGAAAGACAATCAAAAAGAGATTTTGTTCCTAATAGACAAACAGGGGCTCGGTTGACAATCCACGTGCTAAATGATAGAACTTGAAAAGCTTCAATTTTTTGCGTACACTCTGTGGGCCAGGCAATAGACAAAGTGTTGGGCACGTCATAGCTCGTTTGCTCGTCATAGCAACCTGTGCTATAGATGTTGTTGTCTGCATTTTAACAGTGGGAAAGCTGAGGCTCAGAGAGATGAAAAGAGGTGATTTTGCCACCTAGGCAGTGGCAAGGCTGGGATTTAAACCTTGTACTGCCTGGACACCAATGCTGTGTCACAGAGTCTCACGTACGAGGGAGCAGCTGCCCTCAGAGTTTACCCTAAATGAGAAGAAGACACACACACACACACACACACACACACACGCATCCATGCACACACACGTGCGCACATGCGCACACACAGATATAACCCCAACACAAGGGAGCAAAGGACTGATACAGACCTGAATGGTCCTCTGAGAAGAAGCTCTGGGCGGGAGAAGGGCGGGGGGTTTCCTGGAGGTGATCCTCAAAGAGCAGAAGACCTACTTCTGGACCTTGTGGACACTTGCCTGACTTTGTCTACCTGGCTAGAGTAAGTTATTCCATGTTCCTCATCCAGTAGCCCATCAGAGGTGCTCAATAATGATATGTCAAGTTCACTCACAAATGGAAGTAACACCACCAATTGGTTTCTACTTCTCCACAAACATAATGAGACCTGATAACCACCATCCCGGGCATAAACTGGGTGGTTCCACTCCTTAGCGCTGGCCTGCAAAGGGCTCACTGCTCTGCACCTCGTCTTCCAAGACTGGGTTCCCAAAGCCAGCACTTGCTTCCCTGAACCATCACGAAAGTGGCTGCCTTTGAGTATTTTGTCCCCATCCTGGCCCAGTAGTGTGTCCCTTACCTACAGTTAGTCCACCATCTCCCACTGAAGCCTCCCACCCTCCAACCTCAGGCTAACGGTGAAAGAAGTGGGGACGGAGGCTCAGGCCAACAGACTCTGTCATTTTCAAAGCTACATCACTGACTTGAGGGCAGTGGCCACATCTTTCTCTTGGTTCCTGGCTCTTTGTCCATACGGTGTTGGTAGCCGGGCAGAGCTTTGAGCTCCACCCCATAAGAATCAACCGGCCTGTCCAATGGCAAAAGTTGGCTCTCCTCACCCTGGGGCTCAGGAGTTCTGTTCATTAAGTAGCTGGCAGCCAGCAAATGTTCATTAGCAATGGCGAGGAAAGAGAGGGAAATTTAAATGTGTCTTAGGGGACTGGAAAATTATTCAGTGAAATGTTTCTAAGCTTTTTCTGCTTAAAACCCATAAATTTCAGGGGCCATGCGTGCTAACAGCTTTTGATTTACAATGTCTTTATTCCTGCATTGTATTTAAGCCAAATTATGAAAAGGTAATAAGAGTTAAAAGAGCCTTTTAAAAATGCTTTGGGATCCATCTTGGGGTTAAGCCATTTCTGTCAGTGTTTGCCACCACTTTGTTAAAACAAGGGCTCTGAGTGCTGACAGCCAGAGTAGCTAATTGGTGTTGGACACCAGCCCACCAGGAGTCCTCCTCTTCCAAGGAACTTTTTCCTCCCTTCTCCCAGCCCCCTGCCTCCAGTAAGACCGTTTAATGGCAGCTGAGGGCCAGGAGGAAAGCATGCCTTGGGTAAGCTTTGTGGGACCAGGTCTCACTCAGCTGCCACAGCACAGAGATATTCCCAGGACCTGTAATTAAAATGCCCACAGTCAAACCAATATGCTCCTGTTCCACTGCCCAGGGGTTGCAAAGCTCTCTGCTAATGCTAAACACAAATTAAGAAAACACTGCGTCAGCCTTTCTTGTTTCATTACAATGTTATTGTCATATTTATTATCACAATTCCCTATAGGACACTGGTTGGAATATCTAAAAAATGAGTTAAGCTCTCTCCTTGGCTATACGAGGAAAATGCTTAGCCATCTCCCTGAGGCACACATAAACTTTGCTATTTGTGCTCAAAGCAACCCCACCCCCACCCCCACCCAAGACAAGCCTTCGCTCTGGATGGAGACAACGTTCTCTCAAACTGTAATTATCTTCCATTCATGCTACCGTAAAATGACTAGGTTGTTGCCACTGCTTTCATTTCAAAGAGCAGTTCTATTATCCGTTGACTAAAATGTAACAACCTACGGCATTTCCATGAATTAATTACAGTCTGGGAAAACAAACACAAACTTCACCCATGACGCTTTTCTAAATTGCATTAGCCTAATTGCTTGATTCCAGAATTAAGTTTACTTTTGCAGTGCCCCTCAGTCACTCCCCTCTCGCTTTGTGTCTGTCAGACTGCCTGCCTCCTCCATACTCATCTGCGGGAGATGTATTTTACCCTCAGTAATAGAAAAATTGAATGAGGGGGGGAAAAGAAAAACAAAAAAGCACCTCTTTGGAATGTTTGACAAGGAAGGAAAGATGTTAGTGTTACAATTTTGTTCTACTTGTCATCCTGATGTGCATCCTGAAACCTTCCTTCTTCCTCTTTGCCCAAAATATTCTCAAGTTATGCAACAAGAGAAGGTTAAAGATCTAAATACCATATAAAGAGGAGGCACAGAGAAAGTCTGTCTGGAGGATCAGGATAAGGGGAGGAAGTGTAAGCAATGTCTTCAAGGACACCCAAAATTTCATCACCTGGAGAAGTGAGGGAAGAGAATTTCAGGAAACGAAAGTACAAAGCGAAAAACCACAGAGGCTTTGAGAATGTATGGGGAGGGCAAAAGGCTCATGTAACCTTTTTCATTTCTATTTTTGCATATGTTTTATAATATGTATAATGCAACAATATAGTCATATGTATATAAGCTATGAATATACATATACGAGATGTGCACTCAAGGAATTATTTATAATGGAGAATACCGTCCAAACATTTGGCAATCACCGATGTAAGCAATAGAATCGACCTGAGATATTTAAGCAATTGAATGACTACAGTGGATCTGCGTCTTACAAAGGTAACCTTGGTGCAACACATGAGGTGGGTGAAGGGAGGAAACTCTGGGCCGAGAGGCAGGGCTAAAGGCCATGGCCATGGCCCAAGTGAAGGGTGCTTAGAGGAGCCTGAGCAAGGGCAGCAGAGAGGTGGAGGGAGAAACGAAGGAGTGCAGGAAACTCTTTTAGAGGTAGCATCGATTAGGACTTGGTTTCCAGTTCGAAAAGTAAGGAAAGTTTGAGATTCTGAAACGATCCTTTTATATAGCTGAGGAAGCAGTGGCAGCTTTTATGAAGAGAGAATAAAGGAGAAGAAAAAATGGGGAAAGGGGTTAATGAGGGTCTGGCTTTGGAAATGGAGTGTGGGATGCCTGTGAACGTGTAGTGGAGATGTCCATTCAAACTGGAAATTCCAACCTGGAACCCAGGAACCAGCCAAAAAAGTCTGTGGGTGCAGAACCCCCTCACATAATCACCCATTCCCCTGCCTGTTCATACACCCTTAATCCACCCAGAAAACATGAGGAGCACCTCCCTGTGCCAGACCCCAGGCTCACATGATCAGGAGAAGGGATAGTTAACAAGCAGAGGCCATTCCTGGGCTGATAAGGCCAAGCCCTGGTGCTAGCCACTTTGGGCATCGGCCTCTGTCCTGAAGGCTCACACGACAATCTTGATGCCATTGCTATCAGGTGAGGCACCCAAAGCCAAGGGCACTCACTCTCACTCTTCTCAGTATGGTCTTCCCCACACTGCCTGTCACATCAGGGCCCAGATTCACTGGAAATCTTTAGTCGGGGATTGGGTGGTATGTGTATAAAGAAGGACACCAACAAAGCCCCCAGGAAAACCATTAAAGAGCCAAAGCCGCTCTCCTGGTGCTTTCTCTCAATCCCTAGCATGTCAATCAAAACTGTGACAGGCCAGAGTCAAACTCAGTTCACACCATCCAATATGAGTAAGGAGAGTATTTGAGCTGTATGTTGTAAACAGTGTATTTTCAAACTTCTCCATGCTCAAGCATCACATATCGCCCATCCTCCAACTGAGGATTCTAGGAAAAATTTATGGGCCAGCGGACAATAGTTCTGGCCTAAGATTCAAGAATGCAAGGTTTTTGTCCTAACCCTGTTACTGTCATTGATCCTGAAGCAAGACATTTAACGTGTGGTACTTCAGTCTCCTTGCAATGAAGTTTGGAAACACCTCATGGGGAAGCAATGCAATACATTCAAACATCAATTTTAAAATTCAGGCCACAGTAACTCTTATTCATTTTAACAGGTTAATCTCCCAAGAATTAGAGGGAAATCCCAGATTGACAAATTCAATAAATCTAATTAAAGGGATACAAGTAAAATTAACATTTTCATTCAAACAGAATCTGTATCCTCAAGACTCCCCCTCCCAACTGGTGCACAAAGTGTCTTAGGGTGTCTCCTCGCCACTGTCTTATGTCCCACTGGGACAGGGAGAATGTACAGTGGGAGCTGTGTCAGCAAGCGTAAGCTCTGGGGTCTAGACTAACTCTATCAGTACAACCCTCCTTGATGAGGTTCATCATTTTATGGGTTTTGTGAACTTGCACTTCTAGGGGAGGATGAGGTAGGAGGAGATTCCAGTTGCCATTTAAAAAGAATTTGGAGACCTCAGACAACCTCCTGTATCCTGAGAGGAGGGTTGGAACCTTTGTAAAGTACATCCCTTGGCCATCTGGAGTGGCTACAGCAGAAATGTGACCTACCTAAAATTCAAAGAAATACGGATGTTTGCTAAGTCATAAGAGAACATTATAAATTATAGCCCATTTACCATTGATAGTGTACAGGGAAAATATATGCAAGCTATCAGATGAAATTTTCAGATAAGCACTGTTGTGCACTGTTTCGTGAACCCCAAATTCATATGTTCAAGGCCTAAACCTCAACGTATTTGGAGATAGAACCTTTAAAGAGACAGTTAAGGTTACATGGGGTCATAAGAGCAAGGCCTTGATCCAAAAACTGGTGTCCTTGGAAGGAGAGGGAGAGACACCAGAGGTGTGAGCACACGGAGGAACAACCGTGTGAGGACATAGCAAGGCCACCACTTACAAACCCAGGAGAGAGGCCTCAAGAAACAACAAATCGCTGACACCTTGATCTTGGACTTCTAGGCTCCAGAACTGTTAGAAAATACATTTCCGTTATTTCAGCGACTCAGTTTAAATACCTCTGGTATTTTATTATGGCACCCCTAGCAAACAGTTACAGACACAGATCGCTGCTGTTTTTATCCTGTAAATAAGTAATCAAAATAACACAGCTCCTTTTCGTGAACTTGCTGTTTTCTTCATTGCATTTTGTGCTTCTTGTTGTTCCTCGTGTAACTTCTGAATCAACGCGCCCCTAGTGCTCTATAGTCTTAGAGCGAATGCATCTTGATACGCGGTGGAGGCTTCCATCTCTCTCTCAGACAGCTGAAGACAGGGGTTGGGAATCATTGGTTGTGGTGATTTGCAGCACTGGGTGTCAGCTCCCCAAATCAGAAGCCATCCACCGAAGAAAACATTGTGCCTCCTTCAGTCTTGGTGAGGCGCCCACTACTGACTTTCTGTTCTGTAATGACGCTTCAGGTCAAAGAGGCCACACAGATAAAACTGTTGTTCTAATGATTTTTATCCTTCTTCTAGGGGCAGTTTGGACACAAATTCACAGACAGTGGATAGTGGGCAAGTAAAATTGATGGCGCCACACACCATCATCTAAACAAGCAGGGCCCAGAGGGGGACATGAAAATGTCCAGCTGTCTTCATGGCCATGAGACATAGACCAATCGTAGCTCCTATGATGTCATATTATATACATCACATCTGAGCTCTTTGTCACCACCGAGCCATACGTAACATTAAACAGTGAGACAGGGTGTCCAAACCACCCTGACTTCCAGAGCAGACATTCTCTCATTAGAGGACCAAGCTTGTTTGTGACATATGATTCTGTGTGGAGAAGCCAGCAAGGGTGCCTGAACTGCAGCTGCAGAACTGTGGGCCATCCAAAGCACTGACAAGAACCATGGCAGCCAGCTGTGGGATGCTGGGAAATGGCACTCTGAGAGTGCAGCTGGAAATCCGAAGAGTGGCTCAAATTTCCCGAGAATTAGCATCACCAACAGGGACATTCTCTAAAAGCTGCTGGAAAGCCAAAGAGTAATTTTCTCAGGAGGCACCATGGGAAGGACTCGGAGCATCAGCATCCCTTCGAAATAAGCAATACCACCCAAGATCTCAGCTCCCAACCCTTGGACCAGAGACAGGGACATCCTAGGGCTCAAAGGAGTGCTTACCAAACTTCATATCCTTAGGTCCACATTCGCAATATTTGTCATGTTTGGACACCTCCAATGATGGTTAATTTTATGTATCGAATTGACTGGACCATGGAATGCCCAGATATTTGGTCAAACATTATTCTGAGTGTGTCTATGATGGTGTTTTGGATGAGATTAACATTTAAATCAGTAGACTGAGTAAAGCAGATTGCCTTCCCAAATATGCGTGGACCTCATCCCATCAGTTGAAGGCCTGAATAGAAGAAAAAGCTTGAGTATAAGGGAACTCATCCTGCTTGATGGCAGTCAAGCTGGGACATGAGTTTTTTCCTGCCTTCAGACTGGAACAGAAATATCAGCTCTTCTTGGGTCTCAAGTCTGCCTGACTTTGAACTGAAACTATAGCATTGGCTCTCCGGGGTCTCCAGCTTGCTGACTCCAAATCTTGGGATTTCTCAGCCTCCGTAATCATGTGGGCCAATTCCTTATAACAAATCCCTATCATCTATCTTTCTATCTATCTGTCTGTCTATCGATCTATCTGTCTGTCTGTCTGTCTGTCTATCTGTCTATCTATCTATCTATCTATCTATCTATCTATCTATCCATCTTTTGATTTTGTTTCTCTGGAGAACCCTAATACATTTCCTGTACTGTATTTCCTTAACACTCACTAAATCTTTAAATGGCCTATTTAAATAAATACATTTTTTAAATGCAACTTTGTATTGCATTCATAAATTCAAATCAAATATTTTTGTTAAAAATGCATATATATAAACTACTATAAAATTAAATACACACTATTAAAATAATAATCCCCCTGAAAACACACACACTTCTGACGTGTGTGTATATGACGTAACTGTATATGGAACAAAACTTCTGTCTGTCAGTTCAATCCATAGCAAATGGAGATAAACTATATTTTTAAAGTGACTCTTCCCCCTCCTTTTCAGGCGGACAAGCCTTCTCTCTCAGGCATGAAAAAGAATCCACAAAACATAGTGCAACAGAAAGAATGCCCCTACTACCAGGTCCAGTTGCCGGTTGCTATATTTCAAACTATTCCAGACTTAGTGGCTTATTATGTCTCACCATTTTGTGGGTCAGGAATTCAGGAAAGGCTGGACTGGGACGTTTGTCTCTGAGCTGTGTGGCTAGGGATGGAAGGGTCCACTTCCAAAACGGTTTTTTACTCACACATCTAGAGGTTTTGTGTTTCCTGCCTCTTTCTCCCACCCCCTCCCTGGTATCTCATCTTCCAGGGATTCTCCATGAATCTTTGGCTTCTCACATGGCAGCCTTAGGGCAGTCACATTTCTTATGTGGTGGCTCAGAGCTCCAAGAGCAAGCATTCCAAGAATCCTGCGTGGCGCTGCAAGGCTTCTTATGTCAGCCCCGGAACGTCACTTCTGCCACGTCCTATGAGCCAAGCAAGTCACTTAGAACACCCAGAGTCAAGGAGAGGAGATTAGATCCCACATCTCCATGGAGAAATGTCAAAGAATCTGCAATCATCTTTATTCCTTCACCCATTCTTATATACTGACTGAGGAGGAAGACCTCAGACATGGGATTTCCACCTCACAGATAAAAGCGTATGGTGTATCCAGAGCTAATGCAGGAGCCTGGTCCCACTGGAGCAAAGGCATAGGTTTGGAGTGAATCCCACCTGGCTTTGAGACCACTCACACCACTTACTGGGTGATCTCGAGCCAGTTGCTTAAACTCACTGAATCCCAGGATTTTTGTCTGTGAAGTAGAATATTGATACATTCCAGGGCCATCACGCAGATACCTAGTCCAAAGCCTGTACCATCATCACCCCTCAGTAAGTGTTCACCCTTTTAAGCAAACCCCGGGAATAGTGAGGATTTTACAAAGGTATTTTTAAAATACTGTATTTATGATAAAAACAGCGGCACGGTCTGAAGCAGATTGAGACATGATAGAAAGGGTCTTCTCACTTCACTCAAAGCAGCAGTTTTTAGAGGAAATTGACTAGCAAGCTTCTTCCCAGAGTCTCAAAGTTACCCCCAAATTTCTGCCACGATATCTGAGATGGTTCTGCTTAGTAATCACGTAAGGAACTGGCAAAACAGCACCGTCCTTCCCCTAAACCATAACTTATCAGATGTGGGGAGGGAGGAGAGAATGCGATGCAGGTTGGCAAGCTCTGATCCACAGGTACTCAGTGACGGTGAGAACACCCCTGCAGAGGGCCAGTGAGGAGACGGTTTTGCCGGGTACGCTGCTGGGGGCAGGGTGAGCACTACACCACTCAGAGGGCAGAGACCAGGGATGCTGGTGCCCGGGGCTATCCTGCACGGTGAAGCACTATCTCACCATTTAGTCACGGAAGTGAAAACCTCGTTTTTCAGAACCTAGAACTAACTTACTTTACGCATAAATATACTGTAATTCTCCTTAGCTATAATAGACACTTTATTTTTCAGAAATGCAATGAGTACATAAATCAAGGGAAGGCTGTTCTCTGTTTCGTTCAGAATTCCAAGAGTTTCTTACCATTTTGGAAAATCGTGTCACTGGCAACAGCACCAGCTCGTGTTACCCCAGTCACCGATACCACGTGCCTGCTTTCAGCCGCCTTGGAGGTAGCAGATGACAAGCACCTGATCACGTCAGTATGGCATCCAGAGCAGGGTGCCTGCCCGGAATTGATCATAAACTACTTTGCCTTCATTCCTTTTTAAAGTTCGGTTATGACGTTACATTGAATTTTCTTAACATTATGGGTATGTGTGTGTGTGTGGGGGGGTTATATTATCTATGAATTCCACTTCAGGATTGTGAACAGAGAGTTAAAAAATACTTATAATAAAGACGAGGATTGAGTCTGACAGGACGAAGAGCCTCCTGCTTTAAAAGAAGTTTGCTGTGGATCAAACACGCCTTTCCAAGTGGAAACACCAGGGGATCATTTCCTTTCTGGAACCTGCCAGACCGGGGACCAGCCCAGTGAGGCTGGGCAGGAACAGCTGGCTCTGAGGCATGAAAGAGGTCTTTCTCTTCAGCCCTTGCAGGTGAAAAGACACAGAAGCCCCATCAGCTTTTCCAAACTGAAGGAAAGACTCAGCAGACTTTATACAGCCACATGACCCTCAAGAAGCTATTAACGTAAGCCTCAGTTTCCCTATCTGTAAAAAGGAGATAAATAATATTGACTTCCTATGTGGATTAGTGCTTCCCTCAGCATTCCCGGGCATATGACACCCATAAGTGGGAACATGTATTTAATACCATTCACAGCACTCTACCGTTTACAACGCCCTTTTCCATAGACTGTTTCCTTGGAACTTTATATAGATTATCCCAAGTAACCTTCCCAACAGATTCTGAAAGATTATATCCTATGATCTAATAAAGTAGAGGTAACAACAAAGAGTATACATGCTCTTCGCACAACATCATGCTGCCTCCGCCCATGCTGACATTCTCATTCATTTAATCATTCATTCATTTATTCGTTCAACAGATATTTATTGAGCCCTTGCCACATTCGAGGCACTGGGCCTCCGTAGTGAAGACTGACAGGGAGGAGAGAGGTTCAGGGAGGCCCCGGTGGCCACAATACTTGCCAGGATCACAGGGGTAGCCATTAAACTGGGCTTTCCCACTTGGAATCCATGCGGCTCCATTCATATTTTTTGTGCAGCTCTGAGGGCAAAAGTCACCCTCAGAGGAGGAAGAAGTTGCTGGAGGAGGAAGCGGGGGGCAGTTCTGGAGGCAAGGATGCCCTAGCCAACAGCTAGAGCCCCCAGCAATGGAAGGGGCAGCCTCATGAGAATGGAGGCTGTTCTGTCTGCGTTCTCCAAAGACACTGGGGAAGAGTCTGAGGCTTGCCCTGGGAGAGAGCCTTCGAAACCCATTCTACCTAAGAATCTAGGTCTTATTTAGAGACCACTTCTCAGAGGCTAGGTTTTTGCTTTTATCTCTTCCCTTCAGATGTTAGATGTTTTTGCTCAAGTTCATTATTTTGGTTAGTATTTTAAGCTTTCAGCTTCCATAGAGAGGTGAGCTGCTGGAAAATGGTCTGGGACTTAAGTGGTTCCACGGTCCCAGTGTAAACTCTCCTTATCCTGTCTTAAATCTGTGTTCTCAAGGATGAGAAAGAAACCCCTGGAAACTGATCATCAATCTACCAAGTACACAAAGAGGATACAGAAAATCTTAACGAAAGGTTGCTCTCGATGTGCTTAACTTTGTCATGTGACTCCACACTGTCCGCTGTTTGAAAAATCTAAAAGGACCAGCTAGGTCTTTGGTCCCATGGAATTTTTTTTTCTCCAGGCACGAATATGTCAAATATAGCCATAAAAACAGTGACCCACCCTGTGCCCATAAACATATTTTTTCATGATTATACTTCCAGTTTGTTCCATATTGCTCTGGCCTCAAGCCAATTAGTAAGAACTCAATTTCTCAGAAGTAATTATAAATTACTTTGCCTTCATTCCTCTTTATACTTCAGACATTACACCGATTTGACCTTAGCAGAGATTTGGGTTGATTCCACAAAAATGTGTGTGACACAAAGTTCTCTGAATGTTCTTTTTCCTTACTCTGCTATCAGAGGACTTTTATTTCCTTTATGTTTTGCCGGGTTCATGACAAACAACTTCTAACTTAAAGAGAGGGCAATAGAAAGAAAGGACCAGTTCTCTATGCCATCGCATATCATCGGCCCCTACACATTGTCACATGTGTCACACCTCAGCTTGAGTTTCTGACTCAATTCCCTGGAGAGAGTTTATACTCACCTGGTCTCATTAAGGCAACACATAGTTGTACCGCTTCTCACTGTGGGACCAATTAACCATTTGCACATCAGGCACCAACATAACCCCACCATACAGCTTGTCGTCACTATTTATGTTAAGTACTTAGTATTAATTATGTTATAAACACTCAAAACAAGAGCCATATTTTCACACTGTGGGTGGTGATTTCAGATATAAGAACTAGTGGTGGGGGGAGGGTCACTGTTCCTATGTTTTGTGCATAATTTGTGCACCAAAATGCAAAGCTATCTACAGCTTTCTACTTGAAGCATTTTTGCAAATTAGCTGTTAAAGTGATATAATTAACTATGCTTGAGCATCTTTTGGCATCTGAAAGGGAGAATGACCAATATAAAGAGAAATAAACAGATGATTGGATTGACCTCCAACTCTCATGGCAAACTTCCCCAGCACAGGCAACAATGGCAACAGCATGAACCAATGACCACAGGTTTCTGAAGACTGAATAATGACAGAAATCTAGTCCCATAGTGGAATTCTTTACCAATCAATAAGCCCAATGACATTTTTGAGTTATTTTCTTTGGGTTGAATAGCATATCTTAACAGCTAATTGTTTGATTAAGCCCTGACATCACCATAATTTTCCAATAGTGAGTGTACTAATCTTAAAGGACTGTGAAGAAAGAAGTCAGCCTCTGTTTGAAAAGCCATAAAGAATGAGAAAGATTCCTATTGGTTTGTCACAGTTTGGAAATGTTAGGCCCAAAGGACTTGTCTAAGTTACATGACCTCCAAATTCCGTCTCCCAAACAAAAAGTAAGAAAGTATGGGATTGGCTTTCACCTTGCGTTTTCCTTCAGTTCTTCCCTCATTCACCAAGGCCACAGTTGCCTGTCGAAACAGGATTAAACCCCGAGGCCAGCCCCAGACTGCCTCCATGGCTGCACCAAAGGCAGACCCTCAGACGTGGCCACTGTGAGTGTGAACCTCGGGCTGGTGAGACAGTCCAGCTCTGGATACCAGGGAAAAGCTCACACCTTGACTTTGGACCCTGGTTCTTTCATCAGAACAATGATGTTCTAGGATGGCTTGTGGACAAATGCAAAAGAGAAAACAGAAAATCTTTCCATCAATCCAAAAGAAAAAGACCCATAATGTCTATAAGATGATAGTCACATGCTACTGTTAGCTATTACTGAATCGCTTCTGAACGGCACCAGGGTATAATTTGGGGAAAATGATGGTCAAGTCCATTAGAAGGGGGATGGAATAGGTTTCCCCCTCTGGGTTTTATCCCAGCACCTCTTTATTTAGAATGTGCCAGTTTTCCTTGGTTGGACTGAGACCCAACCAGGGTAAATCTTTGCTCTGCCCAGTTCAGCATTCGTTCCCAAGTTTAATGTGCATGTTCATGAAAGGCTGCATATTTCTTTAGACTTGCTTTCAAGCCATATGTTTCTGTTTTGAAAAAATAAAGGCGTTTTCTCAATAATAATCAGTACAGAAAAATAAAAAGGGCAAAGTCTTTTGTTACCAAATATTCAACTCCCAAAAGTTGAGTCACCATCACGGAGCTGACTGGACAACATCACCACCATTCAAAGCACAGTGTTGGCACTATTTTTCCCTGGCACATGTTCTCATAACAGCAACTCCACTCCTGTACTTCTGTATCATATGCCTTATGGAGAAAGTAAGGCCACCACTCGTCAGCCCAGTTCCCTCCTCAAAGGGCTGGCACAACCTGGCTGCAGGATTGTGCACTCATTCTTGGAAATCAGCAATACTAGGACCAAGTTCCATTTATCTGATAAATAAAGGCGGCTGCTGAAAAGGAAATGCACATTTGCCTCTCCACAAACGAAAATTTAGTAAGAACATGTCTGAGGTGGTGAGAGTGTAAAGAGAATTTTAATGGTATCGTGCCACCAGATTCTCTATAAAATACAACCAGTCAAACAGTAACAACAGCAATCCCAGGGAAACCCACGAGGTGGATCTCAAATATTCCCATTACTCCAGGGTGTCACATAGACTCAGTGGAATGACTTTTCAGCTTAACACAAAGTGAGAACTGCCACTGAGTAATAAATTCCTTTCTATCCTAAAATAGTAGTCCATGAAATAATCAATGCAAGAAGCAAAAGGTGTTTTATTTCCTCAATGGTGGCAAAGTGCCTCTTCTGATGAAAAATTTTTATTTATTCCAGAATGCACAAATCCTGCTTGCTGCTGATCTCTATTCCATCCTCCTGAAAGCAGGGATGCTCTTGATTATGTCAGAACTATCAGCTTAACCCAGCAGGAAGCTTCGTCACCATCATCATGCCCTAGCCAGGTCTCTTGGCTGAGAGAAGCAGGAGCCCACCGTCGCTAATGTTTGAAAACCCAGAGGGAGGATAGAGAAGTCCACCCTCTGAAGGAGTGATTTGCACCCATCACCACTTGCTTTCCCGCTGCTGTGTCCAAATAGCAGTATCCCTCAAAAAGCTGCCCTGAAAGCCACCAACCAGTGACAGGCAGCACTGGGGAGTGTGTGTGTGTGTGTGTGTGTGTGTGGTGTGTGTGAGAGAGAGAGAGAGAGAGAGAGAGAGAGAGAGAGAGAGAGAGAGAGAGGATTCGTTGTGGAGCAGGTTGCTCTGAAATGTCCAATATTCCTGTTTCTCTTCAGACATTAATATATGTAAGACTAAATAGTCAAATTTCAAACAGTCCTAAGCATTTCCAAAATGGCCCTTCTGCCTGCAATTCCTCTGCTTCAAGACTCAATCTAAATCTTGGCATCTGACAAATGGCGGTGAGAGTTTGCAGAAATATTAAGGAACAGACCTTTGCCAGATCTGAAACGGAGATGAATGTAACGACAATGAAAAACACTTAGAACCTCGTGGGCTTGCAGCCAAAGCACTCGAACTAGGTATAGGCGTACCAACAAACGCAGGGTCCGCCACAGCGATTTATAACAGATTCTAGCAGAGATTCATAACAGAGACTAGAGCGTAGTGCTCTTGCAAATGCAGAGGTTGTGTGTGTTTGGGGCGAGGGGAGGTCGAAAATGAAATGAAGAAAGCAAGCAACAGATTCTAATGAAATCCAAACATTCTGAGCCGCTCTGTTAATCTCAGAAATTCTACCATGATTTGGGCGATTCAAATGGTCTTTGAACCACGTTGGAAAATGTCACAATAGATGTTTGAATTAAAATCCAGTAGGTTTGCCAAAAGACCAATTGTTAAAAATTGGCAGCATTCCAGACAACTTACTAGGTTGCCCGGGGCTGAGAGAATTGCTAATTCCAAAGTTAATTATCATCTTATTGATAAAGGGGTAATTTTTTAAAGCTCATGGTGTGGCTTTTGTGACTCATTAATTAAAATTTAGAGTAATTTACTAGACACAGTGGTGGCTTCTGTTACATTATATATGTACCAAATCATCTAAATTTTCTCCCAGGGGCTGTTTTTAATTCCTAGTCTCTCCTCACCTGTCTGCCTTTGAAGGGAACAAAAAGTATTAAAAACATGTAGATCTCAAACTAGCCTTTTGGGAGATCGCAGGGTTTCAAAAGTAAGATGTCCAAAGGAGGCATTTAATCAAAGCTCCCTCTTAGAGAGAGATGCCAAATTCGCCTACCAAAATTAAGAAGCACGTGTGCTCACACCAAAAAAGACAGTTTCACAAACTTTCTCTCCAAAACGTTATACCGAATTTTTTATGTTCTTTAATAATTGGATGGGAAGAGAGTCTTTCCTCGTATCCTTTCCCTTCTCTGCCACACAATATCCCCGAATAAAAGCAGAAGACTCGGGAGGAAGAGAAGCGGAACGGGATGAAACTGGAGGTGCTTGGAATCTGAAGCCCCCAGCCAAACAAGGGACAGTGCCGCCTCCTGTTTCCTCAGGACGCGTGGATTGCGGTAAACCCTCCGCGGCCACCTGGCGTCAGTGCGATGCTGAGGCTTCCAGGGGTGCCGTCTGGGGAGCAACAGAGTCCCGCGGAGCTATGCCCCGAGGTCCCTGGGAGCGAGTCCCGAGCTCCCGCCCCCGCCTCTGTCTGGACCCCGATGCTGACTGTAACGGGTCATAAGGGACGAGAGTAGGGGCTGTAAACAGCCTGCAAAACAGTCTAAAATCTAACTCTCCAAATGTATGTAGAGGTTCTCTGAACATTCCTTGTTTTGATTTAGGGGAACTTCAGTGATGTTTGAACTTGTTGAAGTATTTGAGATCCAAAATCAAGATTAAAAAAATAAAACCCACCGCTTTAAGAGAGGTTTAATGCAATCTGATTTTCATATTAAAGTTTAAAAAAAAATTCTTTTTTAAAAAAATTCAACCTTTGTATTTGGGGGCATTGTTTGAAATTTTATAATGAACAAATATTATTTAACATTTTAAAAAGTCATTACTTTTTGAAATTTTTCAGTATAAAAGTTCTTAGGGCAGGGCGACAGTCCTTGTGCTGGCTTGTTTCCTTTCCAGCATCTGGTCTGCTTGTCTTACCTGCTGCCGGAGGAGAACCCTCCGACCCTAGCCCCCAGGAGCCCAGAACCAGAAAGTGAAACTGCTTCTGCTGGTTTCACTTGCCTTGAAAACACACCACCAAAAGAAAATAAATGACCGAAACCAATTTACTCCGGTTTCTCTTATTGTTTTCTTTTCTTTTTATTATTGTTCCTTTACTTTTTTTTTTCTTTTCTGCAGCAAAATAAAAGTAATTTTGATGGTGCAGAGAAGAAATGTAAACACGTTAAACATAAAAGAACTAGGTTTTCATGGGATTTGTACTTTTCTGATAATTCCCCAAATCAAGCAGATGGATAAATCTACCAAAATATTAGAGTCCTTCCACATACACAATTTAAAGAACTAAAGAAAACACAGTCATATTTTTAAAAAATATCTGTCACAAATGTTTTAAAAATAAAGATTTTGAAACACCAATCAACTTCCCAAAACCTGAAGGTTCTACAATAACATTTTATTTGAGTTTACTACTGCTTTTCTAGGTAATCTTCACCCAGCTGTTTTTGCTCAAATACCCGCCTCATTTTTTTCAGGCTAATTCTATCAAGCAACACAAAAACTGCTCCACTCAGATATGGTGCCCCCAGATAGCTTACTTTACCACAATGTAAATTCCTTCACAGTTATTTTTATGCTTTCACCCCAAATAGTCTGTTTTATTTAAAAAGAAAAAAATCTTGAGGAAAAAAGGCACTATGTCTCTCACTCTTTAAAAATGGTTCCTCTCTTTGAAAAGGAGGGAAAAAAAGAGTATAACAACAAATATCTTGATTCGGAAGCATCTGGATTTCTTTCCCCAATACCACAACATCTGAGACCAACCAAAAACCCACTTTCTCAGAGAGCTACTGATTGTCTGACCCTCTTGAGTACTGTCATAGAATCTAGAGACAACACTACGAGCTGCCTCTTGTTTATTATTACAGATCACGCAAAGAGCTTTGACTAAGCACCTCTACTGTCAGTCAAATGACTTAATGAAGCTGGCACCTCACCCTCATCTACTGTCCTGTCCTGAACAGCAGTCGACCTAAAGAGAAAGACTTGTGTCACCAGGAGGGACATGCAGAAGCGGGTTCAAGTCACACAATGCCCCCCTGGAAAGGAGGTGACTGTGTATTTGAATTTGGGAAAACTGCTCCTGACACGTAATGGTTACCTGTTTCCCCCCCCAACCCCAACTTAACTAGCACCAGCAACTAGCAATAAATAGTATTCTCATCTAACCTGGTAAATGAGTAAAAAACAGCACAAAGACACATAAAATATTTCATCTGGTATACAAAACAAATAAAATTCAATTTTAAAAACCACTCTTGCATGTTCACAGCGCATCAGTTTTAGAAATTAAATTTGGGTAAATATTTTTATCCCAAGACATACTAAAATTTTTTTAATTAAAAAAAAAAAACAAAGCAAACTCATTATCATAAAAAAAGCTAACTAGTTATTTGAGTTAACGTTTAGGGAAAAAAACTTTCCACATATTGAAATACAGACTTAAAGAGTAATGAATATGTACATACCCAAAATTTATCGACTATATAATTCTATGCTACATCTTCCCCTCTGCAATATGATTAAGAAATCAACCATTGTATTTTGAGTAGAAGGAACGAAAGTTTACCTGCTGGCCTCAGTGGTTTTAGTGCAGGACACTCAGGCATCACTACAGAGGTAGGCATGCAACCCAGAAAAACTGAAACAGGTAACCTGTCAGGCTGACAGTAGAAAAAGAAGGATCCCGTGTCAACAGCACACCCTCCGATTGTGTATCTCCCTTACCTATGGCTTGTTCACCAGGGCCCTGATCAGGTTCTTTACCAGGCCGGGAATGTTGACTCAGAAGACAGAAGACTTTCAGTGCATGCAAACGGAGTATTGCAAAAACTAATCTTCCACCCGTGTGTTAGTAGCTCACAGTTAGTCTCCAGCAGCCCTGCTCTCCGGCTGCAAACATCTCATTAGACTAATGCATTCAGCACAGGCAGAAAACTCGATTTACCATAGCTACAGCAATGAATTTCCATTACGATGACAGCTTCAACCACATCATGTCCGGAAAACCAGCCAACCACTGGCTTTTAAAGAACACACACATTTTACATGCAGAAAACGAGGCGTGTGTGTGTGTGTGAGTGTGTGTTTCATGCTTCCTTCCTCTTAGCAGCCCAACTAAGAGGAACGCGCAGTGTAGCTTTTTGCCGACATGAGCTGCAAGGTGATGATCCTTGTGCTTCTTGGGTAGTTACGTCCTTGTAATAACCTGAATTATGTCACAATTGTTAGAATGGGTGTTTCCAACATTTCGGTTTTCATTACCCCTCCTCTGTTGCCATAGAAACCAGACTGTAACATCATCTCTTTGTCCCAGTCCTGCAGCAGTGTGGGCCAGCCAGCACCAGGCTTACGAGATACTAGTGAGCTGAAGGAGGAACTGTTTGACTTTGGACAAATAAAGCAAAAAAGAAATATTCTAATGACATCATTGTTCAGGAGAGGCTGTGTTTGCCCGAGTAGTGCCCTACACATGCGCACACTATGGTCATACATGTTACCTCTACCGCTGCATACAACACACATGGTCAGTTCATTAAAACAGGACCCTGGCTTGGGCTCCAGACACGCACGTGTGACTGCAGGCGCGTGTCCACACCCGTGAATACGGACAGGGCCTGCGTGGGGTGGGATGGTCCTCACATACAAAAACGACTCCTGGTCACTCTCCATGCCCTTTGTGCTTTCTGTGGCAAATCAATCTGTACTAGTAACAGGAACTTTTTCTTCTTTTTTTTTTTTTTTGTAAAGTGAAGCAAGACTTCCCATTGTCCATTTTATTCACTCCATTCTGGGGTATTATTCCCAAGTATTTCCTACAAGATGAAACAGCCATTCAATAAATACATGGCCACCCACAGACTTTCTCCCGGGTGCGAGCAGCAAGCACATTTGGCCAGGACTAAACAGCAGCTAAGGCTAATTAAGGTTTAGGCCACAACTTGGACAGTTTCTGAGAGTAAAAAAAAAAAAAGAAATGAAATTACAACTTGAGGTTTTTCTGAATATATAGGCAGAGTCACAATAGAAAGAAAGAAGAAATCTTTCTCTTCAAGTTATGAATGTAGAAAAAAATAATTTTTTTGAAGTCAAAGCATTGTATTTGTTGAGCAAGAAGTTAATTTACTTCAGTTCATCATCTAATTTTATTGTTTTGTTTTGCGTGGAAAAAGGCAACTCTGGTAGTTTTTCATTTTGGTCATTGAATATAAGTTAATTTCATTAAGGGGGAGGGAGAGGAAGAGGAGAATGAAAGAAAACAGGACCCACTGGATGATTTCGATTTGGTTATCATCTAGGTATCAACCACAGTGGTTGTATATATGCCCGTGGCCCTGAACACAATCTTACACTCCCCTCAGCAAAGCACCTTGAGTGGTCTGAGATGCTACACAAGTCTTTGCTTTAAAATGTTTCTTCAGTCAAATAAAATAAGTCTTTCTTAAATAATCAAACATATTTCCCAAATCCAGAGAGAGAGAGAGAGAGAGAGAGAGAGAGAGAGAGAGAGAGAGAAGGCTTGACAGAATCTGCCCGAAAGAAAGGAGTTTTCAGTTTTCCTACCTAGCTTCTTGAGAATTTGTGATTCCGATCCTCAGAGTCCACACTTCCTAATCTCCTCCCAGATGCATTATTGTCATGGCCTATCTTCAAATCAGGTGTGGCTGGGATGCAGGCATCCGCATCACAAGTAAACCGCGAAACGAGGCTATGATGGAAATTAACTAACATTGGCCTGCTTAAAAAAATAGGTAGGTAGATATAATCTTACTGAGATTTCTTTCTATAAGCAGGACTAAAGGCCTTAAGAAATTAAATCCATGTTCTTAAAAATCCTAAATGTTTTTAATTTCAAGAAAAATTTTAAGATCGACATGTAGGAGAAAAGAAATTTGGCAGGAGGGCTGTACACAAGCTAAGGAGTCTGTTAAGAAGAAAAAGGGCCGTTCTAAGCTAATGTATCTATCTATAAGTCTCGCACATTCCTGGGCTACAATCAGTATGCTTAGGTTGTAGTATGTTGTTAATCTTCTTTGGTGCTGTGGTTACATTTCTATCTCAGCAGAGGCAGCACACTCTTCTCTTTCCCACAAATGCCACTGGTTTGGCAGTTATCGAGAGGCGGCCAGCAGGAGCAGGTTAATTTGTGGGCACCCCAAACACAAACCTTTTTACAGGAGTCTCCATCTGAAGAGTCATCCCTCCGTCAGCTGCTGGTAACGAGTTGTGGTTCCACTCCAAGCTTCGGGTGGAGAGGTCTGTGTCCTAAACAGGAGAGTCAGTGCTACAGCAAAAATAACCCTTGTTACATAATCACAGCTAACATTTACTGGGGAAATACTATATACAAACTCTTTTCATATGTTATCCAATTTGCAACCCTACGAAGTAAGTATTATTTAATACTATCCCCCATTTTACAGATAAGGAAACTGAGGCTTAAATAAGTTGTTAAATAAGTTGCCCAAGGTCACGCTGCTCAGAAGTGTTGGACATAGGATTGATCCAGGCAGACTGTGACCAAAGTCCAGTAATGAATCATATGGCCACGTGGCCTCCCGGCACTACCCTTTGTTCCAGCTCTGCCATTAACCAAATACATTGGTCAAATCCCGGTCCTTCTCTAACCTGTGGGTTGGGTGTAGGGGACTAGGTCATCGTTGTGGTCCTCGCGTCTGACATTCTACAGTCCCATGAATTGCTTTACCTGCTGGACTGGAGCAGACCAATGCTTTGGGTTTGAAAGAGAACTCAGCTGGGGTTGCGGCCGTGGCTATGACTACTAAGGGCAAAAAGTACCCTCTCTGTCGATAGAGTAAGCCCTGGTAAATTAGTACTTTGCACTGTCAATTTGGGGTGGAGGTTGGGGAGACAGAGCATGGAGAAAGAACAGGGAAGTTTTAAAAGCCAAGATGGCGCTTCCGAAGTAGTGACGGGGGACCCGTCTCCCACATTCAAGTGGTCCCCCAACTCTTCTTCCACATCATTCAACATAGATTTGTCCTTAAGTGGTCCTGAAAGTTTAAGGAGTTTCAGGGTTACGCAAGGTATGAGGTTTATGATTACCATTTTGCCAAAGGGGAACTTCGTTAGTCAGACAAGAGAGGCAGAACAGAGTGAGTAGATCCCTGACTTCTCGGCCCCCGAGCCTGCCACTTTTTCAACTCACAGCCTTGTCTTCCATGGAGTCAGAGCTTAGTTTCAAATAAGCAAGCAGGGATCTTTCTAAATTAAAAGCAGGACTTTTTTTTTTTTTTTGGTAGTAAAGATAAATGGAAAATTATCTTAATGTCCAATAAAAACAGATTACTTAAGTAATTGTATCATGTGTCCATACCATAGAATATACACTATAACTATCAAAAAGGATATCATAAAAAACCATGGAATGACAGGAAAAAAAATGTTCTTAATATGTAGTTGCTAAAATATTGCAGGTTGCAAAATAATATTCGGAATAGAATAGATTCTTATTTTGGAAAAAAAAAGACAACAGACATACCTCATTTTATTTTGCTTCACTTTATTGCACTTCGCAGATGTTGTGTTTTCTACAAATTGAAAGCAAGACCCCCTACCACCAGCAGCAAAAGGATTATCGCTCGCTTTACTGTGATACTTGTCTTATCGCAGTGGTCTGGAGTAGAACCCCTGATATCTTCTTTGAGGTACGCAAAATACTGGAGATATATTAATAGTAATGATTCCTTGGTGATAGGATCATGAGTAATTTTTTTTTTTTTTTTTCATTTTTTCTACATAAGAAGACCTACTTTCGTGATAAAAAGTTACATGAATGGATTGATTAGTAAAAAATTTTTCCATGTAACATCTGCAAGCATATTTGCTTATAATCTTTATAAACCTCATTTATTTTTCATCAAAGAAATAAAAATAAAACCTTTGCCCACTGGTTGTAGGTTACATTCAGCCACGGCTTTAGCCAATGCTTTAAGCTTGAAGACTGCCCCCAACTCGCTCGGGTCATCCTGCTGTCTTCCATTCTGGGCTTCACCGTCACTATATCTGGACCCAACACAGGGTACTCAGCAGAGCCAATGCAAAGTCAGGGACAGATTCCTTGTCCTTCCCCATTCAAGGGCTCCTACAGTCTGTGGGGTCCTCTCAGAGCTAATAATAGTCGGTCTTGTTTTAGTAAAGCCATGTGTTAAAGACACAGGTTGTTGGGGAGGAGGGAAGGTGATCAAATGAAGTGAAAAATCACTCTCACCCAAGGAAAGGATGACTCATTCAAGTTCTCCTGGACCTAAAACATGGTTCCTCTCAGATGGGGCCTTCTCTCTCTGCGGCTCTGGGCCTGTGGCCCTGGCTGATATTCAGGGATTGACTGAGTGGAAATATTTGTCTCAAGGTCTAGCAGTTTTGGTGGTAGCAAGCCAGGAGACCCTTCTCCCAGGGGCAGTGTCAGGTAACAGGGTTGGCATGGTGAGGGCATGTGCTGACAGCGGGAGAGCTGAGGGGGACAACAGCAGGGACGTTTTCCTCAGTCACTAGGCGGTAAACTCCAAGGTGGCAGAGAATGAGTTTTGCTCTTCACTGTATTCCCAGCATGTAACTCAGTGTCTGCTCTGGAGTAAGAAATCAACAAATAATTATTGCTGAATGAATAAAATAAACTAGGGGTTAATCATAATATAAATATAGGCTTTTAGAACCTGATTCCTTTTTCCCCAAAAAAGTGATTGACTTTGGATGTCTAGAATCAAAGGGAAAAAAATATCCTAATTTGTAAAAATTGAAAGGATGACTTCTGTGTCCTATCTCTCTCTTCCTTTAGGCTCTTAAAATCTTTTTGCTCCCATCTCTTTGAGATCACTCCTGCTTTGAGCAATTTTTGTTTAAAACTAATTAACTTTTATCCAAAATGCATACAGGTGTTCTCCATGAACTTTCGACTGTTTGCTAGGTTCCCCTTTTCCTCTTAAAACATTTCCTTCTCTGAGTTAAATATGAGAAATCAATCTTGGAGTGCTGAGAAACTAAGAACTGGAGAAAGTGAGCCTCGGCCAGATCTATATGTGTACTCCAAAGAGATAGAAAAAGAGATTTCAAATAAAGAGTATATGCAGTTTCAGCTGATAATAGTTCATGCTTTTGGGCCCAATTTTTCTATAGAAAGGTGTGTGTGCCATGGACTATTGACTAGTAGTGACCAGAGGGGGTGGGAAAGGAGGCAGTGAGGAGGTAGACAGAGTAAAGAGGGTCAAATATGTGGTGACAGAAAGAAATCTAACTATGTGAGGTAAACACATAGTGTAAATATATGTATGCCTTACTGTTAAAGTGTACAGCTAAAACGTATTGGATTTTGTTAACCAATGTCACCATAAAAAAATAATAATAATAAATAAAATAAATAAATGGCAAAAAAAAGGTATGTACGTGTGTGCGTGTGTGTGTGTGTGCGCGTGTGTACGTGTGTGCGTGTGTGTGTGTTAGGAAGCATATAGCAGGGGACTGGCTAACAAAGATTCTACATTTTTAAAAATTTCTTTTAGAAAATAGCCTTTTGGGGGTTTCCTGCAGTTTCAGTTCCTAGAACAAAGTCATTGATCACCTAAGGCTCCATCTCTAGTTGAGGGAGGATCTCCAAGATGGGCCCCTTCCGATATAACCATTGTTCTTGAAACAAAGCTTGAATCTGAATACGAATAATGCAATCTGGAAAGTTTCACTCTTCTTAATAAAAAAGCATCTGGTTAATGAAGAATAAGCAACTAGTTGATGAATTCCCCTTCAAGATAATCAACATCAGTGTGGACCATGTTTTTGATAAACCTGCTTGGGATGGAAGCTGAACCCAGAAAACTGGGCCTGGGCCTAAGAGGAAGAAAGAGGAAAGTGAGGGTCCAAGTAACAGAAAAACGACTCAAACTGGCTTAAAAATAAGGAGCATTCATCGGCAGAGTCCAGTGAGCTTTAGGTACTGCACCCCGACAACTCATTGATTTCACCAAAGACCAGATCTGAATAATCCTGTGCCTGGCTTCCCTCATGGTCACAATATGGCTGCTAGTTGCTTCCAAGGCATATACTCCCCCATTCACATCCAAAGCAAGGGAGAACCTCTCCAGGTACCCTCCACAGAGAAGCTAGGAAGCTTCTTTCCTAGAGCTTCCTGCAAACATGTCTCTCATCTCATTGGCTGGCTTGGGCCACGCCCCATCCATAAACCAATTACGGCTGCCAAGATATGCTGATTGGCTTGAGTCCACATTTGGGGCGTGGGGAAGGAGGGGGCTCTGCTTTTTCTCAGGTACAGGAGCTGCCTGGGTGGGGTGGATACCTGAATGATTTAGGTATTCTTAGCGAAAAGGAGGAGGAATGGGTGCTAAAGGACCAAAATTGGCAAGAAATGAATGACTAGTAGACAATAGGGACGGGGAGAGCTGGGAAAAGAAAGAAGAGCATGGAGATGGGGAGGTGGTAGGATGCTGGGCGCTGAGCATGTGGCCCTCACCCTGCAGTGCTCTCAGACACGAATCTTCAGGAAAGACCACAGAAATCGTGAAGTCCTTGGTGTAGTTGAATTTCTTGTAGAAACTGGTGAAGAGGCTGAATTTTGCATCCTGGGTGGATGTAGGTAAAACCAAGATGGCGCAGGGGCCAAAAGCAAAGGGGTTCAGAAACTGCTAACCCTGAGGAAGTAGGTGGCCAGTATGGGGAGGGCTCCGGACCTTCCTGGGGTCTAAAAATTGGGAGTTTAAGGGGCAGAGAGGCAGCTAGTTGACAAAGGGAGTAGAGTCACGTGAGTCGGGTGTATATTTAGCTGTATTGCATCCTTTAATAAAGGGGAGGGATCTTCTGGAGAGAAAGACCTGACTGGAATTGGTACTCTCCACGTGAGTTCTTTAAGCCTGAATAATATACACGTTGAGAGAAGGTATTGTGGACTGCTGCTTGCCCTCAGCTGTTGTGTGTGTGTGTTGTGTGTGGTAGGAGTTAAGAGCCAGGCCCTGCCTGAAAAGAATTGATAAGAGGGTCCGTTCTGTCCTCTTGGACCGTGTGGGGCTGCATTCAAGCCTTGGGAAAATGGCCAGGTGGAAACTGAAGGAGCTGATGACCAGGTACCATATGGCTTGGGGCTCAGGGGACACCGTAGGGACTCAGGGACTGCCTGCTTTCAGCTGCAACAGGACATGGTGGCGCCATCTGGGAATAGGCTCTTTATTGACCTTTCACTGACCAAGACCAGAAATAACCTCTTTGGACTAAGTATAAAACCCAGAAAGTTGGGGGAACTCTCCAGAGGGGAATGCCTGGCTTCTGGTTTGTGGGAAGGAGTCCAGCCCAGAGTTATATTTATAGGAACACTAAAGGACATGGGAATAGCAAAAACTAAAATGAAAAGAAAATTTAATAGGAAACGTATAACTTTTACATGAAGCACACTGGCTCAGAGCAGGGATTCCAGCTTGGCCATGTCTGTGATAATAGTCAAGAATCTCAACCTCTTTGTGCTTTAGCTACTCCCATCTGTAAATGAGGAGAGTAATACCATCATGAGGATTAAATAAGTTAGAATAAATAAAATTTTAAGCTGTTAGAATAGTGCCTGGTATATACATACATAAGTATTAGGTGCTATCATAAGGAAAAGGGACTCTAAGTGACATAAATACACTATGAGAAACAGAAAGAAAGGGAGATAAAGCATTAAAAGTGTAGAAGCTGAAAAGTAGATGCACAAGAGGGAACTGACCTGGTGCACCCAAGAAATCTGGCCATTTAATCTGAAGCAGGAGATCTCAAGAAGCACACGGTTCACAGCGTGAAAGACGCTGAAACTGGAGGCTTCCAAAATCTTCAAACGTGGAATCAAGGGGAAGCTAAGAACAAGAAGGCTAGGCCCCCTCCCCACCCCTCTAATGTTGGTGATGGCCCCTCATCCCTGACTTAATGAAGGTCTACTCTGTTCTCAAGGACACAGACACAGCTGAGGGCAGAGGTGCGGCACTGTAAACAGGATTCAAAAAAAATTTGCTGCATCCTTAACAGTGAGACCCACAACACCCACCCCCACATATTTGCAGCAAGGCTTACACCCCCAGCAGGACATTCCTCTGGGGAAACTGACCAGCCCTGGAGAAAAGATCTACCCACACTGACAGGCGGGGTTCACACGGGACGGCCCAGCAAAACTCACTTCAGTGAAGCCCACCAGTGCCAAACCCGCCCCCGTGCAAGGAGTTTCCAGTCACATTTTAAGGGTGTCACTAAGTTTGAGCCTCTGGCATGAAAGACAGAGCTCAAAACCAACAAACAAAGAAAAGGAATCTGGAGAAAACAAGCAATCTTCAGGGAGAAAAAAAACTTTTTTAAAATGATGATTTGTGTCTTAGAAGACATAATATAATATATTGTGTGAGAATGGGTTGCTATTTTTAAAAAAAAGCATTAAAAGGATAAATGCGTGTCCTTGAAATTTAAAATATAAGAGTAGAAATGAAACATTTAAGAGAATGATCCATGGAGATTGTCAAGGAAACCTCCAAGATAATAGAGAAAAAAAACTAAAAGGAGAGAAATTAGAGGACCAGCATAGGAGATGCATTGCGGGTCAACACCCCATTCGGGGGTCACAGAAGTGAGATGCATGTTCCTCCTGGCTTTACCCTCCTACTAGCTTATTTCAGCCAGGTTTTGGTTATTTTCACCCGTCTGCTTGGGGAAACCAGGGTTTCCTAGTCCATTTTCCGACACGAATAACCTTAAGTAAATTTTGATTGCAAGCAATTTTTGTTCCTGTGTTTTAAGATATATTATGGAAGCATAGAATAATGTTTTTTTTTTTAATTTCAGCATAGTTGGTAAACGATATCACATTAGTTATATTAGTCTGAGGTGTACTTTATAGTTAGTTATTTGACATTTATATACCTTACAATGCCATCACCACACTAAGTCTAGCAATCGTCTGTCACTGTGCAAACTTAACACAACAGTATTCACTGTGTCTCCCTTCACTCTTTTGGAAAGTATGTTAATTAGAATATTATTGCTCTCTCATTTGAAAAAATTTTAGTAGGAGACACATTCTAAAGACATACAGATGGGTTTGGCGCTGACGTGGGGATGAGACCTGCAGGTCAGAGGGCACTGTCTCCTTATTCTCAAAGCTTTATCCCTCACCCACCCAGAGGCCACATCATCCGCATCTCAGCTGATAAAACTACACTTTAGGTAGCACTTTAAGTGAGCTGGAAAAGTGTCCTAGAGGTGAAGGTGTGTTAAGATTTGGAGATATTGAGTGGGGGAGCCCTCTGAGCCTCAGCTCCTCCCCCGGCATGCATAGTGGAAAAAGTGTGATGAGGCAATGAGGGTTGAGGAGAATCAGCCTGCTCTGGTGGACCCCCCAGCCACTGCACGTTGGCAGAGCAGCCTTGGGGAAGTTATCTAACCTCTCTCTGGGCCCCTCAGAGTGAGCACAATGACAGTTAATTCACAGAGTGGGTATGAAAAGTCCAGAGACTGAATTTTTTGCTCTCCTCTATGACTTTTATGATGCTACCATAGAAACCTCATCCCTCATCTTATCTCTTCAATCCCCAATCACATCATCTCTCTTCCCTCACTCATTATATCACATCATACAATATAAAATGAAGGGTCATTGACCAACATTGTATAAGTTTAAGGTATATCACGTAGTGATTTGATAACATTTCTATATTGCAAAATGATTACCACCATAGCCTTAGCTCTATCACATCACATAACTATCATTTCCTTTTTGTGGTGGGAACACTTAAGATCTAGGCTCTTAGCAATTTTGAAGTCACCTTTCTAATAGGCCAAGATTCTATCCGTTTTTATTCTAAAATGGTCTCAAGTTGTTGATGAGCCAACTAACACTTATACAGAGCTATCGTGTGCCAAACACAGTGCTAGGCACAGAGGAAGCGAATACAGCCTTTCCATCACGGACATCACAGTCACAAATACCAGCAAAAACACTCTTTTATATCTGAACTCAGAGACCAAATTGCCTGGATTCAAATCTTGCCTCTATTACTCTGTCACAAAGTGACCTTTGGCAGATTACCTAACTTCTATGTGTTTCAGTTTCCACATCTATAAAATGGAGGTAAAAATAGGTTACTTGTAAGGATTACATGAGCTAATACATTTAAAGTGTTTACAACAATACCTGGAATATCATAAGCTCTCAAAAGATGTTAGCTTCAAAAATAATGTAAAGGGTTTATAATATTTTTTAAAACATTTATAACATCTAGTTTTCACAGACATCCTGAGTGGGAGAGAGCTAATGCTGACAAATCTGAGCTATGTAATTGAATGAATTCCTCGTCCACCACACATGTCTACTTGCATCCACTAATGTACATAGGGACTTAGGACTCTCTGGTGGGGGTGGGGGGTGGGTAGGAAAGTGGGGTGTTTTTTTTTCAATTTTATTGATTTAGGCTCTTTATACTTCCTTCTTTCTGTTTGCTTTAGTTTAATTGCAAGTTTTTTCTAGTTTCTTAGAAAAAAGGCGTAGATTATTGATTGCTTCTTTTCTGTTATGAGCTTTTTAATGCTATAAATTTTCCTCTAAGCACTGTTTTAGCTGCAATCCCCTAAACTAAATATAATGTATTTTCATATTTCGTTCAAAGTATTCTTAAATTTGCTTTGAGACTTCTTTTTCGGTTCATAGGCTATAAAGAAATGTGTTGTTTTGTTTCTAAATATTTGGTGTTTCCCAGATATCTTATTGTTATTGATTTCTAGTTTAATTCCATTATGCTTCAAGAATATGTTTTGTGAGATTTTCTTTCTTTCCTTTTTTTTTTTTAATTTTAACTTTGGGCCTGCCCTCTGCCTCCCGATCTAGCAGGGGTGCCCTGCACACTCTCCAGGTGACATCATCACTCTTGCCCAATGGCCACAACTCTGGGAGACAAGAAAAGATTTCCATTTTTAAAAATGTGTTAGGTTGTTTTTGTTTTTGTTTTTTTATAGGTCAATATATGGTTTACCTTGGTGAATATTCTGTGTATGACTGAAAATAATGTGTGTTCTGCTACTGTTGAGTAGAGTATTCTATAAACATCAATTAGCCTGACTTGATTATATTATTCAAATCTACATCTACTGATTTCTGTCTCTTTTTTCTATTAATCATTGAAGTCTCCATTTATAATTATGAATTTGTCTTTTTCATCTTTTGGTTCTAGTTTTTGTGTCTTTTTAAGCACTGTTGTTAGGTACTCACACACTTAAAACTGTTATGTCTTCTTGGAGGATTGATCCCTTTACTGTTATGTAATGTCATTATTTATCCCTGATAATATTCCTTATTTTGAAGTCTATCTTCCACATATTAATATAATATAGCTACTCCAGCTTTCTTTAGCGTTTGCATGATATTTATTTTTCATCTTTTTACACATAAGATATCTATATTTTTATACTTAAAGTGAGATAATATCAAATAGTATAATAATTACGCAATTGAAATACCAGGAGGAGAGAGAGAGAATAAGTCAGAAGAAATATTGGATAAAGTAATGGCTAAAAATCTTCCAAAATTTATGACAGACACCAAATCACAAATCCAAGGAGCTCAGAAACATCAAGCATAAAACAAACAAAAACCTTACGTCTAGGTATGTTGTTTTCAAACTGCCGAAAATGAAAAATGAAAAGGAAATCTTGAAGGCACCCAGAGTAAAAAGGCATATTACATTTCCTGAGGAAGGAAAAAAAAAGTAGTCAGAAACATCATTCCAGTGTCCCTTTAGAAGGTCATCAATCCCCCAAAAAAAGAAAAAATCTAGGATTGACTTTATCAAGCTACATCAACCTATTTCACAGCAATCTGAAAACTTTCAATAGAATGTTCTTTGACCACCAGGTATTCCAAAGCACAGAGAAATATCTTCTTCAAAGAAGCCCAGGAAAACATTTGCCCCACACAAGTACACTTCTGTCGCTCACCAACTTATTTATTAACTTGCCTGCTCTGCCCACAGATTCTGCCAGTGACTTCTGTACTGTTACCTCCACAGGCCCTTCACAGGGGGTTGTGGCAGAGCAGTACAGCCATAGTGTGTACTGCTGGAACGTATTGCCAAGTGAGAATGACCCACCCAAACTTCCTGAAACAGTCTGAAGGCAATGGGAAGGGGATTTTATGACACCCTGCCCTTACGAGAATTAGAGAGACCACTAGTGAAGAGATTGGCATGTACAGCCCTAGGACTGATGGCACCAGGGCTACTGGCGATGTCCTGTTGACCAACTTTGGTACCTGCACTCTGGTTTCCCTACGCCTGAGAGAGAAACAAACACCAAAGCAAAAAAAAAAAAAAAAAAAAAAAGCAAACCAAGTAAGGAAAGCCATCGAGGACACAGTAGCAGAATGAATACGTGTTTGCTAAGCTAGATGTAAGATGGTAGACAGAGGAGATTGAAAACTAAAATGTGACACAGAACAATTGAACGATGGGAAACAGATGTGAATGTGTATAAGGAGAAGAAAAGGAAATGAGGAGACCGACAAAAAGAAAGCATGCGTTGAGAGGATGAGTGGGTCTCCTGGAGCAGGCCTGACTCACAAAGGCATGATGGGACATATATCCAGAAGGAGGGCACCAAAGAGGGAAGGCAGGGAAAGGGTGTTGGCGCTCACGAACGCAAGTGATCAAATCAGTCTTCTACCGAAATCTTTTCACTGTAAATGTATTGAAAAAAATTATTAGTGTGCGCACCATGTATGAAGAAGCCGAGGGTTAAAACAAGGTGCAGGTGCCCCGGTTAGCAGCCACGATCCTCAAACGGCCTTAGAGTTGAGCAGAGGGTGTTCCACCGCCCGCTACTCCGGTAGCTCCAGGCTGCGTCAAGGTTTCCTCACTTTACCAAATAACTTTATTTTTAAGGACAGAATCCAATTCATTTTCCAAACGACTACCTCCAAAGCCCCAGATTGCACTGGCAGTCACAGCAGGGGGGGACTGCAGTCAATTCCCCATCCCATTTGTTCCTACGTCAAATTTTGCATCGCCAACGCACTACGTATTTTAGGGAGACTAAAAAATTATGTCCCCAAGGTGGTGACCCAAGGACCTCATTTTGCCAAGAAGAACCATCTGAAATTAGGCTTGGGGGTCAAAAAAGTCTGGCCTAACCCAGCAGAACCCGAAGGCCTGACCACCAGGCTAGCATTGCTGGAGCCTGGGGACTCTTCCAGAGGGACCAACAACGGTGGGATAGCACATGGGCTATTAGCTTGTTTTTACACTGGACTTAGCAGCTACGGGTAAGGTGATAGTTCTCTGGAAATTACAGAATGATTAACTGGATTCTTTTTGCTCCAAGAACCAATGGAGGAACTGGGATTTTTTTCACTTGCTTGTATGATTTCCTGTTACTAATTAGAATATAAAAATCTTATGAGGATGTTAAGATGACCAAAGTCTGAGTTTGAAAATCTTCAGTGACTGTGCTCTCTTAGGGGGGAAAAAAAAGAAAGAAAAAAAAAAAAAAAAAAAAAGGCAAGGTATTATTTTGAATCCTCAGATTTCAATTGTGTGTGACAGAACACAGAGTTTCATTAGCGTTTTATTGTCCAAGTGGGGGGATGCTATGTGGAGAGACAGGGTTTTATGGGACCCAAATTACTATGAACATGTACTACACATGCTATTAAATTTTTACCTGAAATCTTCCAAATGCCTGCCCTTGGTTTTCTTTCCTGAACCAATTCCCAGGTCCCCACTGAACTTGGGATGTCATACATGTTGGTCAAATCTGTGGAGAATTCTCTACTCGAGGTCTTGTTCCCACCTACAGGGAGGGGAGACATGTGTGCCTCTATCGTGGGGAGGAAAAGAACCCTCCCTAAAGGGAGATGGCAGGCTCACTGTGGAGAGGAAAGTGGCTCTTCTGTCAGGAGCACAGCTAGCCTCTCAGACCAAGCTTAGGTGTCCGACAGCCCCCAGTACGAAGCCAGCACCTCCAGGTTCCAGGAGCTTCCTGACCAAAGCTTGAGCCTGACAGCTGAAGCCCTGTCTTTTGAGGTGCTGATGGGACCCCTCAAAGAGTCCTCCCTCGGGCACCAATGCATTGCACCTTCAGTCATCAGGGTTTCCTTGGTGTTGTGGGTTGAATTGTGTTCCCTCTACCAAAATGTATGTTGAAATCCTAATCCCAGTACTTCACAACATGACCCTATTGAGGATAGAATCTTCACAGAGGTACTCAGGGTAAATGAGGCCATTAGAGTTGGTCCGATCCAATGTAAATGGTGTCCTTATAAAAAGAAGAAATTTTAACACAGGAATAGACATGCACAGAGGGAAAACAAGGTGGAGAGACCCAGGGAAAAGACACCATCTACAAGCTGAGGAGAGATCCTCGAACAGACCCTTTCTTCACAGCCCTCAGAAGGAACCAACCCTCTGACACGTTGATTTCAGACATCTAGCCTTTAGAACTGGGAGTTACCCAGTCTGTGGTATTTTGTTACAGCAGCTCTAGAAAATCAACACACTCGGCTTCCTGTCCTCCAAGACGAATCAGGTCAGAACCAAGGGGAGGCATATCTACATCCGAGTCAGTCTGATGTTGGATGGATTCCACAGTGGAGTGAGGGAAACAAGCTCAACGAAGAGCAAGCCGTATTATTAGGAATATTATAAAGGCTTTGTTCCCTTATAGGGGATTGAGTCCCTTGACCCCAAACCTAAGTGGAATAGACTCAGAGATGTGTGTGTGTCCCATAGGATAGTGAGTGTGAAATGGTCCCCCAGAAGTAAAGTCCCCAGGAGGTGTCTATGAGGCCTATTCAGGGTGATGTACAGGTTGTAGCCTGACTTCCGTATTTCTGCCCCACAGAAGAGTTCCTGTTCAGCTTGAACTTCAATCAGAAAGTTAGCCCCTCTGCCAAAATACCAAAATACAGATTTCCCCCCACAAAAATAACAATATAAAAATATTCCCCCTTCTTAATTTCAAATGCATAAAAGAAGCTGCAAAACTGTTATCCTCAGGAGCAGTTGAGATCTTGCTCCCCGACATATGTTGCCAGTTTGGCTGAAATAAACTCTTACAAAAATTCCAAAAAAAAAGTGTATATATATATATATATATATATATATATATATATATATATATACACACACACATTAAGCTCTGCAAAAGGAAAGGTTCCATAGATATAAAGGGCAGCAGCTTTAGCTGAATGCCATGATTAAAATTATCTATAGCTTCTTTTAAAAATCTGTTAAGAAATGATGGCTTGGGGGAAAGCCACAGACAAGGTTGTACTTGAATTTAACTGAAACAAAACAGAAAGAAGCTAGATTTTTTGTTAACTAGCTGGGTTTTTATAAATGAGATGAAAAATACATAGATAGGAAAACGTTCAAAAGACCAAACAGAAGTGAATATCTCTCATAGTGAGAGTTTCATATATTCTTATATTCCCCCAACCTTTCCCCTCCTCCCTCCACATGATTAGAAATGCCAGAAAAAATACAGGTCAGTGAAATCTGAATTTCAGATAAACAAGGAATATTGTATACATATATATTTAATATAAGTATTGTCCCAAATATGTAATTTTTAAAATACATATTTAAGTATGTACCAAACACTGCATGGGACACACTTATACTAAAAGAAAATTTGTTGTTTATCTGAAATTCAAATTTACCTAGGCATCCTTTTTTGTGTGTGCTAAATCTGGTATCCCTGTTCCTGGCCCCAAAGCAAGTCCCCAGACAGCTCAGATGGTGGGATGTGTGGTGGTGCGTCCTAACAAGGATTAAATTTATTGCACAGGGGATGTGTGGGTGGGGGTGGGGGTTGGGGCTGTATTTCCCCTCTGCTCCAGGGCTAGGCCCTGAAAGTTCATGCAGTCACCCCTCTGAGGCAATGGACTGTCTTCCTCCCCCAGGATAGGGGGTCAAAGGGCTAAGGCCTGGCAACAGTGAGGGAGCCCCTTTGCAAGGCAGGGCTCCACCTCTATCCAACCAAGAGACTAAAAATTGTGCAGCAGTGCTTCCCTTTTGCGTGTAGGGATCTGGGGAGGAGCAGCTCCGTCCTGGAGTGAGCAAAAGGCATCTGGTCAGGACTCGGCGTCAGTGAAATAGCGGATGCCCTGGCCGTGCTGACTCTGGAGTGGCTGGGGCCTGGCCTGAGGACGCCGGCAGAGCTGGAGGACTGCAGCCACACTCTAGCCACACCCGCCCAGGCCACCGGCTCCAGGAAGGGGCCGGGTTCCCTGCCTGCTTAGGCCCGGTCCTCCTAGGCCACCGCTCGCCCCCTGGCGGCCACAGTTGGAGTAGCTGCTCGCTCACTCCACTCCGGCTTGAATCGCGACACCTGGGCCTGAGCGCCAGGACTGGGGCGCGAGACTCCTGGGGAATCTAGTGCTTCTTGGAGCAGGGAAGAAGACAGTGACCGTTTCCACTGATGACACCTCTTTCAGTACTTTCACGGACAACAGAATCACAGCGATGAGTCCCCCAAAGTATCTACCTGGTCACCCAGTCTGGCCCCAGAACGTCCCCCTGAGCAGACCCTCACTGCCGCTGAGAGCATCTTTGCCCACCTCTTCTGCAGGTATTAGGTAGACAATGCTTTGCTGGTCCCACCAGTTAGTCCACCTTGAGTCTGTGTGATGAGGGAATCCCATCTTTTCAAATATGACTTTCCAAACGGTAAGAAAATTACAAGTGGATATCTTCCTCACTCAGAATTAATACTATTCTTAGGCTTTTGCTGCGAACTCACAATAAAAAGATCAAGGTCTTGGGTTTTGTTTTATTCATTCTTCACCCAGTGAGTCCACCCTCTCTTCCCTTCCCACAGTGCTGTGGGATCGTTCTCTAGGCAGATCAGAGAATCAAGAAGCAGATGTTCTAAATGAGAACCAAGGGCACAAGATGTCCAAATGCTGGCGGAGGGAAGAAATGTCCAAACCCTGATAAGAGTTTATTTGAGCCAAACTGATGGCATCCCCTGGGAAGCAAGATCTCAAATGCTTTGGAGAATAACAGTTTGCAGTTTATTTTGTGCATTTGAAATTATGGAGGAGACATAAGGAAGATTACATGGAGGTGGGAGAAAGCAAGGTGGAGATCAGACTGCAGGATGGTTAAGATTATGTGCTCTCTTGAGTGTTAATACCCCCCCCCTTGAAGGGGTATTACGTCTGGATTTCAAAGGTGTGTTAACTTAGATGCAAAAGAACAATGGGTAGGGCTGGCTTAAAACCTTTTACTAAAGAAGTTACAGGCCTGGGGTGTGACTACCCGCCATGACTTGCCCAGTTAGGAATTTATGATCAGACCACACCATTACTTTCTATGGACCCCCCCCTTTTTTGTCCTCGTGCCCAACTCGTCTCTCACCCTCCTTCTCTACCCCAAGCAAGTTAACTGACAAAGACTGTCAAAGTCGGCAATTCATGATGGTTAATGTTATGTGTCAACTTGGCCAGGCCAAGATACATTGATATTTGGTCAAACACAGGTTTGGACCACAGGTTTGGTCAAACACAGGTCACTGCCTATGCCTAACTTCCAACTTTCAAGGGTCTCTCACTAGAGCAGAAAGGAAATGCAGCAACCCAGCCCCCCCAGTAAATTTAATCTTCATTAGGCTGTGCCAGCAGACATCCCATCTGAGCTGTCTGAGGACTTGCTTTGGGGCCAGGAACAGAGCTGCCATAATGTGGGTGGGTCTCATCCAATTAGTTGAAGGCCTCTCAAGGTAAAAGACTAACCTCACCCAAGGAAAAGGGGATTTTGTCTCTTGACTCAAGATGGCATTTGGGCATCAACTCTTCTCTGAATCTCCAAGCCTTCTAGCCCACCCTGAAGATTTTAACCTTGCCAGTCTCCAAAATCTTGACAACTAATTCCTTAAAATAAATCAGTATTTATCATCTACTATCTTTAGTAGATCTATTGTTGTAGCCGCCAGCCCCCAAAAGACACACGGACCACCGGAACTCAGTGAGTTTAGGAACCACTCTTTATTTAGCCAGCTGGGTCTGCCAGGGGTATGCAGACCCCAAATTAAGCAGCCCCGAAATGTAGAGGTACAGGGTTTTTAAGCCCAAAATCTCATCATTCTGTCTAAACACAAAGGGTATCTTTCTTCTATTCACTACCTGTCAACTTACAGGTCAGGTGCGTAAGCGGGGTACAGAAGCAGAAAGCTTGTTTAGAATGTTATGTTCCTATGGGTGACAGCCTATGTTCTCATGGACGTAGCCATGTTCCCATGGGCATAGCCAAGCAGTAATTTTCCTGCAAGTAATAAATTTCTAGCAGTCATTTTTCACCCATTACACTAGCATCTACTATAGTAGATGTATCATCTAGTATCTTTCTATTATCTATCTATCTATTATCTATATATCTATCTACCATCTATCATCCATATATATATGCTATATATATGCTATATATATGGATGACAGATAATAGATAGATAATAGAAAGATAGTAGATAGATGTAGGCTTATTAATAGGATATATGGCTATGGGTATAGCCTATTGGTTCCGTTTCTCTGGAGAACCCTGACTAATTTAGTATCCCCAGGGCCTGGTACCCAGCTCAGCCTAGACCCATCCCTCTCATCTACTCCAGAACTTGGTTCCAACAAAACAACTTCTGTCTTGTCAGGTTTTCCTCTTCAGTAGATGATTTCCTTTTGCATAAAGTATTCTGTTGTTTCCTCTCATCTTAAAAAAATATATATATATATTTATGTATTGATTTTAGTTCACTTCCAGCTACTACTCTGTTTCTTTGGTCCTCTTCGCAACGACATTCTTCTAAAGGCTTGTCTATGCTCTCTGTCCCCAAGTTTCTCCTCCCATTCTCTTTGCTTGTCTTTTAATTGTGAATTATAACACATATACCAAAAAAGAGGAGTGGAGGGCGAAAACAGAAGCACACAGCTTAACAATTTATCCCAAACAAACACTGTTGCTACCGCCATCCGGGTAAAGTAAAGCACACTAGCAAAAGCACAGAAGCCTGGCCCATGGCCCCTCCCACCTCTCACCCCTGTCTGCCCCCGAAGATAACCAGCATCCTGACTTTCATGGAAATCACTTTCCTTGATTTATTTTATTGTTTCATCATCTGGGCACGCATCTCTCAACACTGTACTTTTTTTACCTGTTCCTGAACTTTAAATAATGGAATAATACAAGTCTCTTCTGTGGCTGGCTTCTTTCACTCAATATTGTGTTGGCAAAATTCACTCACGGTGACATATGTAACTGCATTTCATTTATTTTTATTACTTTATAGAACCCCATTGCAGTAGTTATCTATTGCTGTGTAACGAACTACCCCCAAAACTTAGCCGCTTAAAACTTACCTTTACTGCATCACCTATATTCTGAGAGTCGGAAGTCAGCTGTGGCGTAGCTGGACGTTCTGGCTTAGGGTCTCTCCTCCAGTTGCAGTCAAGCTGTCGCCTGAGGCTATAACCTCGGAAGACTTAACCAAGGCTGGAGGATTCACTTCCAGATTCACTCGCGTGGCCGTTGACAAGAGACCAGCTCCTTGCCATGTGGGCCTCTCCACAGGGCTGCTCGTGACATGGATTCCCCAGAGCAAGTAGTCCAAGAGAAAAGGAATATGAGCGAGAGAACTGCCGAGATGGGAGCTGAAAAGACTTTTATATTTTATGTTGTCGCCTAATCTCAGAAGTGACACCATCACTGTTGCTGTATGCTGCTGATCGCACCGACCATCCAGGTCCAGTGTGGGAGGGGACCACCCAAGGATGTGAGCAGCAGGAGGCAGGGATCATTGGGGATCATCTTGGAGGCTGCCTACCACAACCTTTGTATCTAAACAGAAAAACTTGTATTTATCCATTCTATTATAAATCAGCATTTGGGTTGTTTCCCATTTGGGGCTGTTATGAATGGAGCGTCTATAAACATTCTTGTACATGTCTGTTGGTGCATGTGTGCACCTGTCAGGTGAATACCTGGAAGTGTAATTGCTAGGTCACTGCCTATGCCTATCTTCAACTTTAGACTGATGGCAAACTGCTTTACACAGAAACCTACAAATTTGCCCCTGCCAGGAGCAGATGAGGTTTCCCGTTGCTACATGTCCTCCGTACCACTTGGTATTGTCGATCTCTTCGACTTCTCCATTCTGGGGAGCATGTAGTGATATCTCATTGTAGTTTTAATTTGCATTTCCTTGATGGATAAAGAGCTTGAAGAGATTTCATGGAGTTTTTTGTGGGGGAAGGGGGTGGGAAGAGGAGGCTTAAGATATAGTGCTTTGTGAAGTAGTTAACATGGAGACATAGAGCCAGATCCTCCTTCAAGGAAGGACTTGCTGCCCAGTGACGGGGCGCGTGGTCAGCAGACAGCCTCTGGCCAGCAGCTCCGTTTGGGTTGGCCCCGACTTCAGAGAACCACCTTGTCCAAGGTCAAGCTCTTCCTGCTCTGACATGGGACACATTAATGAACAATACTCACTCCTGAGCTCCCACCAGGTTGGCCCAGACTTTGCTAGGCCTACATCGAAGTTCAGCTCCTTCCTCCGCCCAGTCCCGCTCCCTCCCATTTTGTTCACAATAAACATCTTGTACCACAAACTCCTTTCTCAGGGTCTGTTTCTGAAGAACCCAATCTGCGACACAATGTCTTTTTAAGCCTTTTGCCCATTTTCCTATTGAGTTGCCTGTCTTTTTTCTTTTTCTTAACAATTTGTAGGAGGTTTTCAATTATGTGTGTGCAAATATCTTCTCTGGGGCTTGCCTTTTTCATTTATTTATTGTGTCTTTGAAGAACAGAAATCCTTCCTTTGGATGTAATTCAATTTATCCTTTTTTTTTTTTCTTTTAGACATGCTCTTTGTATCCTTCCCTAAGGTCATGAATAGATTTTCCTATGTTATATTCTAAAAGCTTTTATTGTTTTGCCTTTCAAATTTCGTTACAAGCCACCTGGAATTAATTGTTGTATGAGGCAGGGACCATGTATCATTTTATTTTCCCAGCTGGATATCCCGTTGTCCCAGGACCATATTTTGAAGATGCCTTCCTTCCCCATGCTCTTCTTCAGCTCCCACTTGTCACGTACATCAAGTGCGTGAGTCTGTCCACATGTGTGGGTCTGTTTCTTGATTCCCGTTCTGTACCATCAGCCTCTTCATCTGTTCTTGAACCAATACCACAATGTCAAGATTCCCATCCTCTTTCAAGCCCACTTGGAGTAGGGTTTTTGTCTCCAGTTTTCCACTGAAATTGTTCTTATGAAGATCAGCAATACCCCCTCCTGGTGAAATCGAGTGGCGAATTCTCAGTCCTCAGCTCACTTGCCTCCTCAGTAGCAATCAACACCAGGGACACCACTTCTTGTTGACACAATGTCCTCCGGGACATGACACTTGGTTTTCCTACCACACTGTGTGTGTTACAAACCTCAATCAGCTCGGACTCCGGCGACCTGTGAATGAGTGATGTCCACAGTGTCCTGTGCTCAGAACCCTGCTCAGCTCCTGCAGACTCACGCCTCGGGCTTCTTTTATGGAGTCAGTCCATCTCGTATTTGGTCTTCCTCTTTTCCTGCTGCCTTCAATTTTTCCCAGCAGTATTGTCTTTTCCAAAGCCCCCTGCCTTCTCATGTCGTGCCCGATGTGTGTGCTCCTCGGTCACCTCCGTCATTTCCTCCTGCCCGCCCCAACCTAATAATGTTATTCCTCAGAGCTCAGACCTCTCTGCACTCATTTCTTTGGTGATCTCATCAGCACGCAAATGCCATGTAACCCAAGTTTCTATTTCTAACTTGACCTTGTTATCAAACTCCAGATTCATGCATTCAGCTGCCTACCGAACTTTTTCAGTTGAAGAATCTCAAACTAACATATTTAAGACAAAACTTCTAATCTTTTTCCCCCCAATTTGTCCCACACCTTGCCTTTACCTTCTCGGCTGATATAGCAATTCCGTTCTTCCAGTTGCTCAGGCACAAAACCTTAGAAGCACCCTTATTCCCCTCTTTTTCTCAAAACAGCACATCCAATTCACTCAAAAATCTGCTGGGTTTATCTTCAAAATACGCACATCCCAAATCCAAACTCTGCACCCCTCCTCCATGGCTGCCATCGTAGCAGAGCCTCCACAAGGACCAATGGATAGCTACACAGTAGTCCCTCCTTATCCTTAGGGGATACATCCCAAGACCCCAGCGGATGCCCGAAAAACAGGTAGTATGAACTATGTTTTTCCTATACATACAAACCTATCAAGTCTAATTTATAAATTATTTACAGCAAGAAATTAGCAGCAATAACTAATAATAAAATAGAACAATTATTACCATATGTAGTGTAGTAAAAGTAATGTGAATATGGTCCCTCTCTCAATACATCTTCTTGTACTGTACTCACCCTTCTCGTGGTGATGTGAGAGGATAAAATGCCTATGTGAGGAGACAAGTGAGGTGAATGAGACCTTATTCGGTAAAATAAGGATTGCTCGAACACAAGCACTGTGATACCACGGGAGTCCAGACGGCCCCGGCTAACGGGCGGGGAGTGTACTCAGAGCAGAAACGCTGGACAAAGGGGTGATTCACATCCCTAGGCAGGACGTCGAGAGAGCTCCTCACGCTCCTCAGAATGGCATGCAATTTAAAAGTTATGAATTGTTTCTTTCCGAAATTTCCATTTAATATCTTTAGTCTTTCATTGACCGCAGTTAACGGAAACTGCAGAAAGTAAAATCGCAGATCAGGCGGGACTGCTGTATAGCACCCATTGCCTTACAACATACATAGAAATTCCACAGAGGTTTCTGCGATAACTTTCTAATTGGTCTTTCTGCTTCAAACCCTCTCTCCTTAATTTTTTTTTTTTTTTTAGCACAAGAGTCAGAGGGATGCTTTTAAAACATCAGCCAGATCCCATCGCTCCTCTGCTCAAAACCCTGAGAGTGGCCCCCGCTTCACTCAGAGTAGAAGCGAAGCCCTTACAAGGACCCACAAGGACCCGCTGCTGCCTGCCACTTCCATTATCTCTCAAGAGCTCATCTCCTGCGTCTGGCTCCTCATTCGCCCCACTGCTGCAGCCACGGGCCTCTCTGATGTTCTCCACGTGCCGGGCTCCTCCTGTCTCAGAGCCCGTGTGTCAGCTTTGCCCTCCGTCTGGAACACTCTCTCCCGAATAAGTGCACGGCTAACTTTTTCATTCTTTCAAGCCTTCGACCAAATGTCAGCTTTGAGATGACACCCGTCTTGACCCTGAAAATTGAATCCTGCCCCCCGACCCCCGCCTTCTTGGCCGTCCGCTACTCTCTTCCCATCACACGAATCACCTTCAAACATACTGTTTAAGTGACGTATCTGTTGTGTTTATTGTTCATTCTCTTTCCCCCTTCCTCGAATGTAGGGCAGGGATCGTTACCTGCTTCTTTTTCTGTTTTGTCCTCTTTGTATCTCAAGCACCTAGAACAGTAGACAAAGCCTACTGTTAGCTTTGTCCTCTGCCCTTGTCTACAGCCTCAGACCCCCAGACTGGGAGCCGTGAGGAACCTCAGGCCTGGAGCATCCTGGTGTAGCTCCCCTGTGGGAAGCAGTTTGACAAAAGCGAAGCCGTGAGGACGTGGGATGCTCTGCGGCCCCCTGTGATGGGAGGTGATTGGGTCCCAGCTCCAGTTTTGTCACCAGCTATAACGTTACTTCTCTTTTCTGGGTCTTTGTTTCTACGTCTCCCCTTTATGTCAATGCCTGAGTGCATCTGGGAATGCAATTTACTTCAACTCAGAGCTTGCAGAGAGGGCAACTCACAAGTTCTCTTACACATGCTGTTATCGACTTCCCACAATAATTCCACCCCGTGGAGATAGTTCTAAGAGCAAATCCAGAAATTTTGTTTCTATCCCTAAGTTCCAGCTGTGTTTATATTAGGCTGTGGAGGGGTTTGGGGTCAGGCACTTGGTTCAATTAGATTATAAGTACCCCACTACCCAATGCTAAAAAAACTTTACAAATCGTACTGAGATAGAGGAAAGCTTTTTTTTAAAAAAAAGATTTTTCTTACTCCAAAAATTATTCTTTTTAACGCACTGAAACATTCACAATTCTACTCAAAATTCAGGTTTAGTATTACTAAACCTATACTCCTACCTGAAATGAGATGCTCCTGAAGCATCACTGCTGACATTTCGTGAAATACCGTGTCATTAAGTCAGCAGACTTGAAAGATGTGGGGGTTTCAGTGTATAAAGAAATAATGCTGTGAATCATAACACTACAGTTTCATCTCCAATCCTCAAAAGCGCTTTGCGGAAAATCACGTTAAACCTTAGAATTTCCATGATAATAAGCCCAGATCCGTGGTTTGTGAGTAGGGCTGGGGTTGACTGGGGTAAGATCTTGAGAGCATGGGAAAGAGAGCTGCCACTCCAAGGCACTTGGAAGGGTTGATCTGCCTGCCTTCAGCTCGGGGCTTCTCTTCTGGGGCTCCTCCTTCTCTCTCATATGTGTTGTCATGTCCAAAGAGGAATTGCAGGCTCCTGGGGACATTTAAAAAGTGATGTATAGCATAGTCAGTGACTGGAGTCCCAAGAATTGGCAGAAGAAAATCAAGAAAAAAACAAATACATGTAATTTAAAAAGTAAAAAGAAAATTGAGGAAAAAAAACTGGAGCAACTCGGCATGTGACTATGAAGTCAGTAGACTGATCTTCCAAAGATATAGATGCCGACTAATGTGTATAAATGAGGGAGGCTATAATTATTACAGTGATATCATTGGGTATCTTCGTGGGAATCTGCAGATGGGGTTCAAAGATGATAATTTTTTAAAGTCTCATTGAATTTCAGTCACATGCCTAATTTTTTAGCAAAATATCTATCAGCAGATTTGATTACCTTCCTTATTCATTTACACCATCTCTAAATGACTTTTCACAGTCAAAAACAAAAAATATATTTTCCCTCAAAATACGATTAGGTGCCAAAACAACTGTTCAGAAGACTATTTCAGAGGTTCTTCAATTATTTCAACCAACAAAAGGTCCGAACACTCCTTGGGCCTGGGCGGCATCTTAGGAAAAAGGACACCAGTAAAGGAAGGGCGACTCTCCTCTACGAGGACTCTGACTACTTGGAGGCCAACAGTCAGTTTGTTGGGAAGACTGTGGAGGTTTTTGTTGTTGATGATGTAGCCCTGGGTGGGGGAGGGGGAGGGAGAGGGGAACAGGTTTTAGATTGAGGTTTCAGGGAGGGGTACAGAGAGCAATACTCGAAATCTTTTATGGTTACAATATAAAATAGATATAGTGTTCCTTTTTTGGACATCCCTTTCCGTTGTCACACTGGACTAGATTCAACTTTGAAAATGCTGGGTATTTTTTTAGTCGGTGAATTATCTTCAGTTGTAACATAAAACTGTCTGACAATAAAACATCTGCAAGAGATTTAAATGCACGTTATTCTCAAGGAAGATGACCTCACCATCCTAATTTTCACTAAATAAAACACATTCCCTTTGAAAATAAGTACTCTATACTTCTTGGTAAATAGAGGTACTATATATTTTGAATTGCAACTTTGAGAGATAGTTTTCTATGGGTATCGCGTGTTTCTGCCCACCGTGCGAGCAGAGGTACACGGCTTTGCCCCAGACCATCTTTTACGGTTGTATAAGGAACAGCCTTGGGAGAGAGAGTATCTCCCCCTTGGACAGCTTTGCTTGCAGATCCTTTCAAAGGTTTCTGGAGCTCAAAATTCCTCAGCTGTGACACAAACACACCGCCAGTGCAGCTTCCGCCTGGGCTACGCTGCATCACCCCCATGGAACTTGGGGGACAAGAGAAGCAGATGGGGAACATAAAGCTCACCTGACCTGGGGGTGTCCTGCCAGCGTCCATGACACTGTGGCAGGTTAACTCGTTAGCTTGCAAATAGAGTAAAAATCTCACCAACCGTCACAGTTCTTAACATCCAGAAAATTTTAATCTTGTATAATGACAAAATGTGTCTTACCTGACATCCCATCTCTCTCAATCTAACACAATTCTAGCACAATAAATAAATATGGATCGTCTTCTGCAATTGCAGAGTCTTCATGTCTCCAGCCAGAAGACCAAAAGTAAACGTAATGTATTAAAGGATATATGTAGGAAAGAAAAACTTTACATAGGGAAAACAAAGGGAAAGGAAGCAATCCTAGATGTTAATAGAAATGAATTCCAAAGCATGTCTCTAATTTGGGTTTAGTCACAAACTAAACCATTCTGCTGAATAAAGCTATGCCCTGTCGCCCTCTACTGGAATCAGGCTGGAAACTACAGGGCAATAGTTGGAAATTGCTCTTTGCGGAATCTGCTCGTACTTATATGGTATCCATCCATTGCTGCCATTATCCAGATTTTAGCCTCATTTATCCAGATTTCTGAACCTCAGATGTTCAGAAAGGTAAGAGGAAACAGCTCACTTTGCATACCTGTCTGACAGGTTCACGCTGAACCACCTAGTGCTGAAAAGATTGTGGACAGTCCTTCCCAACTCACCTTGAATTTGTAGCAGCCGCTGATTGCAGGGACCACTAAAAAGAGCTGTAGCATTTGCTGAAAGTCCCAGCGAGCCACGCCTAGCTCTTCTGCCCTCATTTGGGCCACTTCCATTCCACAAACAACAGCTGTTTAGAACCCTCCCCTCATCAATTCATCCCATCAACCAAACCTACTCGGTTCCATGTCAAAAGGCATAACTTTGCTCCTGGGGGCGACGGTAGGGTTAGGCACAGCAAATGCCAACTCTTCAACTCCAGCAGAGTAACTTCAACTTGTGAACTCAAACGGTGAGAGCCAAAGGCCCATACCTTCACTTTAGCTTAAATGTCACCCTATTAGTTCCTCAAAACAGAATTTCCAATGTTTTGATCATGCACTGAAATCAGAAAGAATATATAATGCACCAATAAATGTATTTATTTATAAATTATAGAAGTGTACAATTGTACAATATATTATGTACATTATAAAACACACAAAAATAGAAATTTAAAAGGATGAGATTAAATACAAATAACCATTTTAACATTTTCCCAATGGACTGATTATCTGCATGTGCCTGGGATGTATGAATCCCCACCTGAAACCACAGCCCTAATGCATGCCAGTGATTGCTGTATTTGGATTTTTAGCTCAGGTTACAAGAAAATGTACAGTATCACAGCTCTTTTTAAGTTTCGCAAAATAGCCCTAGCATCAAGTTTAAATATGTGAAGATGCTTGATGCTAACCTCTTGACATATTTGGACTAATCACTACACAGCTGGCAAAACGTCACATTATGATTCACTCACTGATAAGCTGTTTCACTTTAAGGCAGACTATAATAGGGGATTTCATGGAGTCAAGTAAGAATATTTGGAGAGAAAAATGCTTTAAAGAAACACAAAAATAAAGGATGAGGATTTGCCTTGTTTCTAAAAGCCAACAAATAGCACCTAAAAAAAAAAAATCCCTTTGCCTACAGTGGAAAAGACTTAAGAAAAATTTTTTAAAAGGGCATTCCAAATAATGACTATTAGAAAGTGCAAAAGGATTAAAATGGATTGCCACACATCTGCCTGCCTTATTACCAGTGAGTTCTTACGAACACGCATTCTTTGCTTTTTATAGCCCCAGTTTCCAGCCCCAGATCCAGGAACACAGAAACTCAGTAAATATGTAACGGATGATGAACAACCCCTCCAAAAATATGTGAAGTGCTGAATTATGTTTGAAGTAAGAATTATTGCTAAAGAACATTCCAGTGTCTGGTTTTGATTGGCTGAAACGAATAACTGGGTCAACACCGGGGTCCGGATAATCGACTCAGAGCCGCATCACCTTCAACACCCTCCCCCCTTTGTCGGCATCGGTCCTGCAGCCTCCTCTTCCTCCTCCTCCACCTGGCTGAGCTTCCCACAACGCAGTGGAGCAGTGGGGCAGGCTCGCCCTTTCCACCCCTCAGTGCAATCTGGGAGAAATCCAACGAGTATTGTTCTATACAACCTTAGTCAATGTGGTCCTTAATTTTTTAATAAGTCACAATTAAAAATTTTAAGGATATGAACATCTGATCTTGAGAGAGAGATATACACACAGAAAATAACACAGGCTTGAATCAAGTTTTAAAACACTAAAATTTACAACTGCTAGACTTTCAGTTATGGTCTCCTCGTGGGAGAGTTATTTTTTAAGAGGTATTTCACCAATTTAAAGAGATAAAAATATTATGGAATTTAAGTGACTTAATTTCATAAATAACCATTTATTTCACTTTGTTACACCCACTGAATACTTTCATCTATGTTCATCTATTTTGTGGAGAATGTCACTGTATCTTGATGGGAACAAAACTGAAACTACACTCGAGAAGGGTTTCCATTAGATTAAATGCAAACCAGGGTTTTTAAATCTCATTCAAGAGAAAAGGGGTTGTGGAGTTTACAGACTTGGAGAAATGAAAATCATAAACTGAAGGCTCAGTTCTTTCATTACTGCAATACGGAGTTTACCTAAAGTACTCGTTAGAGGAAAATGTATTTATTTGGTTGGGAAGTGCATACCTAACATTCAAAGGGCAAAGGAAAACAGACTGGCGGGTTGAGGCGATGCTGCTTTTAAGCACTGTGGTGTTATTGAGCTGCGAAACTATCTCTTTCAGAGTCAAACAGAAAGAAGCCAGTTGTTTGAATAAACTTATAAAGCTTAACACAAAATAGCCACTAGAATATACTCTTCCCAAAAAGTATTGTTCAAGAAAACCAGGACATATTATACATTTTGTCCACTTGCCTTGACTTCACATCACACGTGTTTTCTCTAAACCCCCAGCCTTTCACTTAATGCTGCAGGCTGGCTCACTCCTTTCCACTGCACTGTGTGACCAGCAGCTGCCTCCTAACACTGGAGCTTCCCAGTAAAACCTGACTCGAAAATTAAAACACCCCCTCTCTCTGTAAACTGAAACAAATCCTCAGTGGCACTCCTGCCTGCCAAGGAAGGGACTCACTAACACCTTTAAAAAAGAAAAACAAGAGATAGAGATTCCAATGAAAAAACTACATTGACCATGTTGTGGGAACTACATCCTCAATTTAGAACCGCAAAGACCATTCATATTTCTGGTAATTTTCAAACTTTATTTCCAACTACTGCAGTAACAAAATACTAGTGGTAATTCTGCATGGAAAGTGGAAACCTTTTAAGTAAACAAGGTCACAAGTTAGTATTCCAACAGTACTTTGGCCTATGGAAATTTTGATAGGAAAGAATAATTACAATCAGTCCTATAATAATATAGACTTATGCTTCCTCCATATCTAGTAATAAAAATATTCATCTTACACCTCAATGATTTATCATGTACACATTTCTATTTTTTTTTTTTTTTTGGCACATTTCTACTCTTTATGAGCACTATCCTTCAGGGTTGTACTGTGTGAGTGGGAAATTCTCCCACTCGTGGGTTTTTCTACAGAAATAGCAGTCACTTCAGCAGTAACATACAATATTATTAAATTTTTAGTTGAAAAACAAAAGAATTTCCTATTATATCCTTTCTCTGGAGTAAAAAGACGCACACCATTACAAACAGAAAATGAGTCAAACTTCTATTTTATTGACAGGAGTCCAAAATGAATACAAAAAAATGCCTCCTTTGCATGTTATATTTTTTTTCCTTAAAAGGCTTCTGATCGATTCAGGTAGATTAAAAGCTAAGAATGTGTTTCAGCTTTTATAGTGAACCTTTTAAAAAAGGTTTAATAACATAAGTCACCAACGTCAATGAACATATGGTCCCACAATCATTTTTAGATCTATAGCTTATAAAAAGAATTAGATCCTGCATTGATCTGCTTAAAATAGAGGCTTAAAAATGTTCTAAGCCATTAAAAGACATTTTTATTATCTTTCTGGTTAACTCTGGGCAATCAAGAAAGGAAAATCCCAAAATGCAGCCCTCTGTATTGTGTGGAATGTGAGAGAATGCCAACTTATGACCAAGAAAGGTAAAAATGAAACGTTTAAAGCTATGAATGTAGCTGTTATAATCTCGTATCACTGCAAAACGTAAATAAATGAATGATAGAGCTTATCAAGATTAAAACTTGAGCAGATGTTACTTAAAACATATTTGTGGTGTTTATCATACTTTAATGTTTGCTAAAACTAAAGCTGAACAAATAAAAGTTGCTCATTTATAGATTGATTTTCAGGTACCTTTACTTTTACAGGGACCATAAGTTGATCAGATAATACATAGCCCACACTTCTGGACAGTTATAACAAAGGGTTTATTATCATTTGCAAATGAAATAAATGCACCAACCCATATTTAAAAGGCTTTAACAAGCCTTAAGCATTTTTCAGACGGTACCAAGGCACCAGCATTGCCTAGTTATATTGTGCACCCAATTCTAGTAAAGAACTAACACCTCCCTCAACATCAGTTCTACACTGTTTCTGGTTTATTATACACTTCCAAAACAGCAAAAATTTGCAAATATGTGCAAATATTGTGGTCCATTTGTAGTACTGCTTAGTCATCATCTTCCTCCTCTTCTTCCTCTTCCTCAAAGCTATCTTCAAAGCCCTCGCTGTCCTCCTGGTCTTCATCCCCCTCTATTGCTGTGTCCCACTGTGGATGATTTTCTGGCACAGGCTTAGCCTCATGAACTTCCAACTATAAAGAAGAATTAAATGCAGCATCAGAAATTTGAGGATGAAAAAACAAATACATGGTAAAGAAAAGGTTTTCTCTGACCAAAGCAATTATAAATAAATAGATTTTATGGTTATAACTCCAAATTTAAGACATTCATCCCAGAAATAAAAAGGTAAATCTACTAACATATAAATGTTGTTAAACTTCTAATACAGTTTGATATTTAGATGTTATAGAAGCTATACTATTTATTCCATGGCATTAACAATTAATGATTTTGGTTCTTGAGCAAGAACACTGAGTAATGTATTAGAAATCTGATAAGGGAAGAAAAATTCAAATGTGACCTTCAAAGAGGTATTCTGCAGCTTCCGGACTTATGATGTAAAGTTCTATAGCCAATGGTAAGAAATATGGTACCCTTGCAGGAAAAAAAGAGGCATACCTTTACTGGCTCCCTTTACTATGAGACTCCAGTGCACAGGGAAATACTGCAGCATGATCTTGCTAACATAATAGAATGCTTTTTATAAAAACATCAAGTGAAATGGTAAACACTAATGGGAGTGTGCTTCAAACAATACCTACAGAAAGAGTATACTCTAAAATGCTAAAAAATAAATTAATTTCAGAAATTAATAAACACTCCAACAGAATCTGTGGGAAAACACATGTGCTTTTCTAAAAAAAAACAGAACCCCTCTGGTGAGGCCCTATAAAGTTATAGCATATTATAGTACATTAAAAGGTTATCAAGTAATTTATGTTCAGGGTTTTAAATCATTATACTCCTTTAACTCAACTTCAGCTTTTATTAAAAGAGCAGCCCATCAAGTATATCATGTATCAAATATGATATGCATCCCTAGCATATTAAGCACTTATTCAAATAGACAATCACATTTATTGAAGAGTCACTATGCTTACCTTCAAAGGTTTAATCTGATCCAAACCCATATAGGAGTCTGATCTAAGAAACACTGTATACTGGTAATTCCCAGGCTTGCCTGGTGCAGGAAACTTCAGTTCTACCTAGAAGATAAAATCAGCACTTAAAATCTAAATCTTGAGGAGTAAAGAAATAACAACTCACTCCTAAAATTCCTAGACCAGAGTAATTAACAGCTAGGTGTTTGTTTACTCAGATGACACATGAAACCCTAACAAAAGTGACAAAAGTTCTGACAATAAATATACATACAACATTTATGTCACATATTATATATACTATACAAAAGGAAACCAAATTAGGCAGAAATGACAAGGTTAATTTAAGCAAGCTTAGTTAATTAAAGCAGTCAAGTTCTATGCTGACCGTCACACCTTGACAATTTGCAGAAATGAAGGAGAGTAAAAAAAAATAATAAATGAAATGTTGGAATAAAACAGACTTACCAGAAAGGCGATAATTCTTGCCAAATGTTCTTATTTCTAAGATAAATGATGTGAGATAATAGAAAAAATATATACATATACAGGTCTCTGCTCCTGGTTTCTGGCACAGAGCGCCTCAAACCCCTGTAACTTCCTAAGTGATAAGAGCACTAGGTGCATCTTTTGTTCTAATATTTGGTCTTTGACTCCGATTTGTAAATCTCTTGGAACTTCTTGGGTGACAGGAATATGTTTTGTTCTAAGATGACTCTTGGTGGGCTCCTAGATGAGGGCTGATCACCAAAAGACCAAGTCATGATTAGAAACTTGAAACTTTCAGACTCACCCCTTATTCTCTGGAGAGGGGCTACAATTTGAGTTAATGATCTACATGTCTATGTGATGAAGCCTCCATAAAAATTCCCAAAGTAAGGAGTTCCAGGAGGCTACCGAGTTGGGAACACATACGTGGAGGTGCTGGAAGAGTGGTATACTCAGAGTATGAAAGCTTTGCGCCTCTTCCCACATACCCTGCCCTATGTATCTTCCATATGGATGTTCATATATATCCTTTATCATATATATATTTTTTAATAAACTGGTAAATGGTCTGAGTTCTGTGAACCATTCTGGAAAATTATTGAACCACGAAGGGGGTCAGAGGAACTCCAATTTATAGCCATTTGGTCAGAAGTTCGGGTGACAACCTGGACTTGTGATTGGCATCTAAAGTGGAAGAGTAGGGGGCAGCAATCCTGTGGAACTGAGCCCTTAACCTGTGGGATGTGACACTATCTCTAGGTAGATAGTGACAGCACTGAATTAAACTGTAGGACACTCAGCTGGTGTCACAGAGAATGGTGTGGGGGAAAACCCACACCATCTGGTGTCAGAACTGTTGTGAGGGTGGTAGTTGTGTGAGAGTAAGGAGAAAACGCAAGAGAAGTGACTTTTTCCTTTACAAATGCCAAATACCTTAAAATGTCAAGAATAATATGTTATGTCCTATCAAATCATAACTTCAGATACAAAGAGTTACAAACTCTAAGAAGTTTCAATTGTACTGGGAGAAAGGAAGAATGAATTTTTAAGATGTTTTGGTGACCTGCCTCCAACTCTAAAATCCAGATTTTGCAGACAAGATTATTTATTGAAGTCTGCCATTAAAACAAACTTAAAAAATAAAAATCATAGCAGAATCTTTTTTTAAAAAATTAATCTCAAATTTTGGCTTTTCTAGCTATAACACGAAATCTAAATGTCATCAAAGAAAAAATTTAGTCACACTGTTAAAAAACTCCAAATATAAATAAATGGATTAATAAATAAATATTTTCCTTGGTAAAAACAACTTTAATAATAAAACAAACTGAGAGGAAATATTTGCAACACGTATCATGAAGGGCTGATTGCATAATATTTTTAAAAATTACCAAAATCAACCTAAAAGACCAATAACTCAACAAAAATGAACAATGGTCACAGATACAAAAGGAAATACAACTCAAACACACTGACTTTCAATATTCGGTTTCATCTTAAGAAAGCTATATCATTTCTGTTGTATTTTTGCCAAAAATACTTAAGATAACTATAATCATGACTCGCCAATGAGACAAACTCAAATTAAGAGATATTCTACAAAATACCTTGCCTGGACTCTTCAAAAATGTCAATGGCATGAAAAATTTAAAAAGAAAAAGACCAAAGAAATGTTCTAAAGAGGAATGACAAGTAAAAGCAATGTGTGATCCCTGACTGGATCTCAAATTTAAAAACAAAACAAAACAATGACTATTATAGATATCAGTGAAAATATTGAATACGGACTGCATATTAGATAATAATACCATATCAGCATTAAACTTCCTGAATATAATAATTGTATTGTACTTATGTAGAAGAAGGCCCTTATTCTTAGGATATACATGTATTGAGGGGTATAATGTCATAATGTCTGCCAAGTATCTAAAGTGGGTCAGAGGGGTGAAATACACATGTATGTATGTTCTTTGCATGTATACATACAGAGAAAGATGTAAAACGTACATAGCAAAATGTTAACAACTGGTCAATGTAGATGAAAGGGCTTTAGGAGTTCACAGTACTGTGCCTACAACATTTTCATAGGTTTTAAAGTTTTTAAAATAAATAATCAGAGAGAAAAAGTAACACTAGATGCCATTTTTCACCTTTCTGATTAGCAATGCCATTCAAAATGTCTGACACACTGCGAAGCAATGGGCATACTTAAAAATTCATTCTCCCTAAGGAAAAATAAATATCTAGTAATATCTATCAAAATTACAAATTTACAGAGCCCTGATTCATTAACTCTACCTCTATGAACTTATCCGACAGATATGTTTACACATATACAAAATGACATAAGGTTAATCACTGCAGCAAAAGACAAGAAACAATGGTAAGTCTATTAAACAGCAGAATGCCAAATAGTAAACAGTCACACAAAAGAATATTGCAGTTGTGAAAATGAATGAGGAAGCTTTTTCTGTACTAACTTTGAACAAATTCCAAAGTATATCACTGAGAGAAAAAGGTAAGGTGCAGAATATGGTGTAAAAATATACACACAATATCACAGGAAGAATAAAAATTTGATGACATTGATGGTCTCCAGGAAAGAGAATGGGTAAGAGGGATGGAAGATTATTTTAATACATACACTTCTACATATCATCTGAAATATTAACTAGGTTAATGTATTTTCAAAAATAGATAAAATCTAAATTTAAAAAATTAAATTGCTCTGTCAAAGAAATACCCTTAAGTTAGCTCTGTGTCAAATAACAAATTGTTTCATACATTTATTCTTGGCTATAAGGGCACAGGGGATGGGGGGTGTTTTTATGGATTAAAAATTGATATCATAGAACTATCTTAAAATTTAAAAGCCTTGCTTTTGTCCAACAAGGACAGGCAGACAGAACATTCTTCCTAAAAAAGTAACATAAAAAATCAAGAGGAAAAATAAGACGAGAAAGGAGTTCCCGAGGGCAAAATATGTTCATCAAATACTATAGTACTGATGTCATCACCAGTGGACAACGCCACGTAATCAAATATTCCATGCTAAAAATCTAATCACCCATTCTTACACTTATTTTTAAGAAAAAACGTATATACCTTAGCACTGATCCGATGAGGATAAAAATCATACATTTTTGTACAATATAATTTATTCTGGAGAGAAGGAAAGGCATACAGCATTCTTAAACACTGACAGTAAAAACTCCCCCAAATAAGTTGAGAACAAGTTTTTAAAAGACGGACAAAGTTGCCTACCCTTAGCAATTCAAACTAAGTTGTAAATGAGCGTCCTCTAAGAGACATCAGAGAACAGTTATGAAATGTCTTCACAAATAAAATGTAATAATCCAAATATAATAAACTTTAAAAAAAAGATTTTATGACGTAGCATGATGGTGAAATGCTGTACATTTGTAAAAACTGAAATACTGTTGTTGGATAATTACCTCTTCTGTATCTTTTAGTGTACACACATGATATGGCATAGATATTAATGTCTGTTCCTTCCTATCTGCGATGTAAAGCCACCACCATTCTTGTTTTTCCTGCAAAGAAAAGAAGGGTATAAACAATCAGGAAGAACTAGAAACAGAGTTTTGCCTTGTTTCATTTTAGAGGTATTATCCTTGTTTTATTCACTGCTATAGACCCAGCACTGATACACTGCCTGGAACAAAATAGATGTTCAAATAATATATGCTGAAAAAATAAAGTGTTCTGAACCATTTGTAGATCAGCTCTTCAAAAGAATTTCGTGTGTAACTTTGGGGTTTCAAATGGTCCCTTAAACCTTATTGATGGGTCTCTATATTAAAAACCCCAAACTAACCTTAAATGACAAAAGATAGCCTAAAAAAGAGAACAATATAAACTATTACAATATCATCTAGCAAATAATCTTAGTAATCTTATGTAGTAATAAGCAAAAGCCAGAAAGTAAGAGTGGAAGAGACTTGGAAGAGAGTGGAAGAATCAAAACATTAAAACATCAACACATTACTCTTAAGAGAGCATCCTGGATACTAAAAGCCTATTTATACTTTTCACTGCACATGATTTTAATATGAATTAGCTCAGCATTTTTAGTTGTACTTCATAAAAGATTAGGAACAGAAAAAGAGCTGGGTAAAAAAAAACTGCCACCAGAATACACAATGACAGCACAAAGAGCAAACAGGAGACAGAAAACTATAAAAAAAAAAAAAAATTAGAAGATTAAGAGGTCTAGAAGGACCAAAATTCAGTCTGCTCATCAATCATCACTATATTATATAGCACACATCAGTAATTATTTAGTCATTTGCTTAGTATTCACTGCTTAAGAATTGAGTAGGAAAGATATCTTTCTAAAATTGCTTAAAGAAAAATGTTTTGGAGCCAAAAATAAAAGCACTGAAACATTAATAAGAATAAATCATAAGTGCATGATTAACCCAACTTCTGCTTAACCCAAGGATTAGGATCACCACAATAGGTTGTGTGTGTGTGTGTGTGTGTGTGTGTGTACATGTGTTTTGCACACACAAAATAGGTAAACACATAATGAACTCAAAGTGGAGTATTAATACTTGGGCTTTGTGGGCCACAGGGTCTACTGCAGCTGCTCAACACTGTCATGGCTGTGTTCCACAAAAACTTGATTTACAATAAAAATTTATTCACAAGAACAGGCAGAGAGGCAGATCTGTCTGCAGGCTGCAGTTTGCCGAAGCCGGTTTAAAGCCATACAGATCTGGATTATTTTACTTCCCTAACTTTGCTTTTCTTCTCTGTTAAATGATAAGTGCCTACCTCGGGCTGTGTAGTAAAGATGAACTGAGATAATGCAAGTAAAATGTGTTAGAATGCCTAGCATATAAAGTACAATAAATAAGTTATGATTATTAATGAAATGAAGTAAACACCCTATTATTTAAGTGATACTGACATTTCACTGTCATAAATATTATTACCAGAACACGCATGTAATAAACTCAGGGTTATGTTCAAGAATGTAAATTTCTTCTTTCCTTCTCCACTTGGAGAATGAATGCCTCTTCCACCCTCTCCCAGGTTACTTAATTAAAATGAGACTCACTCAAGAATATTTATGAAGAAGCTAGTGAGTATCAACCCATGGCTTGGCACCTGTACCTAGACTCTTTGATGTACACGGTAAAAGTGGAAAATATGTTCTACCCTGAGTTACTCGCATTTTGAACAAAACTGTTTTTATGTTATGTGTGATTCTCGCAACCATTCTTAATACATTACATATAACACCTGAGTTTCAATAACATGAGTTTCAACAATTATTAACATAAATGTTTAAGAAATTTAAGTGGGCAGTGTGATAGGTACATGGGAGATACGTGAGAAGGCAGACAGGTAGATATTAAGAAAATCCTAAATAAATTTTATCTGATAAATGGCACTTTGACATGTTTACCATATAGATGCAGATTAAATTAGAAAACGGTATTTTTATTGCTAAAATGTTTTAAGAAAATAAATGACTATTTTGTCTATTAACTAAGCATGGTCTAAAATGAAACTGTTATAAGGATAAAAATTATGCAGTTTATAGAATCCCATGACACTTTCAAAAAACAATCGATGAGTAAAATTTATTCACTTGATTTCAGGAGCATCAGTGTTGGCAGACTACCAGTGCACTGGGCAAAATGCCCCTAACAGATGGGCTAATGCTCAGGACATGCCAGAAGATCAGCATGTGCATTAAGATGGAATCCTGGACTGACTTCTCTCCAAGTCAAAATAACAGTCTGTGCATAGCCACTCATTTATTAAGAAAGCCAAATTACTTAGAAATTTGCCTTCAACACCCCCCAACAACTCTGGATTGACATTCTAGAGCAGAAAGCAGATATATACATGAAATCACCTGCCAAACATGAGTGGTGAACAGAAGGTTCTGCAGCAAAGCTGTGAGGCAGTCTGTGGAACAGCTTCCCTGAACTAAGAGGCAACCAGCTCCTGACCTCTAGCCATAGACAGAACCATCTACAAAAGTGAAATGTCAAGCAAATCCCAAATTCATTTGAAGGACAAACAACATAGCCTATTAAAGAGATCAAAAGCTGAGCAGGCCACAATCACAAAGTAAACAAGGATAAAGGAACAAAAATAACTGCAATGATCTATCCTAAGATAGGGGCTCAGCCATACTCAGCTCTTAGTAAACTTAGTAAACTGGTCCCACGATTCCCATGGACTGGAGAAGTTACTGGGACCAAAGCAAGTCTAGTGGTTCCAGGTGGCCAGTACAGGATCCTCAGAGAAAACTAAGAACTTTTCACCCTATTTAATACTTGATAGAAGTGAGAGATTCACAACAGTCACATAGCAATAGCCAAAACATGCATTTGAATGATTAAGACTGCCTGAACTGCTAATGAAAAATCATCACAAAGCACAACCCTTAGAAATCTAGGCACAGAAAAGATAGAAGCACAGGAACCCACAGAAACTCTTAAAGAGTTAACAAACCCATTTTTAAGTAACACAGTTACTAAACATAATTCATATTGAAATATATACTTCAAAAATGAGGCCTATCAAGAATAGACCACGTTTAGCATATCTGAGCCAGTATACACCACAAAGTGAAAAATGACAACTGAGAAATATCTGAAGAGAAAGTGAATGGAGTAAGAGAAACACTAGGCTGTGTATAACTCACCTCAGGAAAGTAAAGACTATAAACAGGATGTGTTATCTTTGATTTGGTTTCCAGTAGAGCTCTCTCCTTTCGCTGTATACTTTGTTGTAATTCTTGCCACTCCTAGTAAAATAAATATTAAAAATTTGAAATCAAGTATGTTTTCAATCATTTTGAGGAGTTTCCATCTTCTTCTAGCTATTACTCCTGACAATGCTAACTACTACGGAGCTCAGTCCCACAAATCTGATCATTTCCCTGCTCAAAACTTAACAATGCTTCTTTTCATAAATCAAATCTAATCTCTTTAGCATGACTACATGGCCGTTCATGATCTACCTGGGCCTATCTCTCCAGTCTCCTGTCGTTGCCTTCCTCCTTGCACTTTTTATTCTAGGAAATCTCTTTTTCTCTCTTAAACCACAAGGATTATTTTAGATCAATGGCCCACTCAAAAAGAACACCACAAACATAAATTGCTGATCAGTTTATAGTTCATCTAGCTGGGAACTTCTTTCTAACAACCATTATTAGCACCAAATAGTCTTTTCTATAACCCTCCCATAAATCATCTGCAACTTAATTCCATGCCATGAGATTTTTTTTTCCCTATTCTTTATAACCTTGCAGTCTTAATTACTTAGAGATCCCCTTTCCTTAATGTCTTATATACCTCTTGAAACAAGGTGGCATTCTGTAAATGTCAGCTCTTCCCTTAACCAACCTTTTGACATTATTATTCACAGTTATGTTTCCTTGCCCCTAAACATTACATGGAATTTCTAAGACTCTTCCAAGTAACTGCTACCTATTTCATAACCCACCTTTCCTTACTCATATTTCCAGGGTCATCTCTGAAAATTGCCTTAAGACACCAAACTGACTTCACCTCAGACTTAGGCCTTCATTTACTGAGCAACTTAAGATTTAAGAAAATTAGGATTTCCAATCCTTGTTAGGAACTATTTTTCTTTATAATTCTAACCACTATCCCTTGAAAATATTCTTACAAGGCAATACAAGATTATAAAATATACTGGTAGTAAAATGACAAGCAAACAAGCAAGCAAACAAATAATAATAAAAACCAAAACTATCATAATGAAGTATAATTCCAATTATTTGAACCTATAAGTCTTACTGCTTCATCATCTTTGTTTTGCTTTTCATCTTGCTCTCTATCAGAGTCTCTGTCACTACCATCTTCTTTTTCACTTTGAGAGTCTCTATTGGTTTCTTCTTCTTCCGAATCACTGCCTTTGTCAGAAACTTCTTCTTCATCTTCCTTTACTGCAGCTTCCTAAAAGGAAAAAGCAAACAAAAAAGTTCTAAGTATCTCAATGAATACGTTATTGAGTTCCTGAAGGTAAATTATTGCCATATTTAATCTGGCTCGAGATTGTAATTTCACTATTCGTATAGAATTTTAAAGAATTATAAACATTCTTATTTATAAATAATGTGGAAGTCAGACTAAAGACTTTAACATTTGGCTTATTTGTCTAATGTTAGTTATTTTAGTCATTCTTCACAGTTTATCTTCCATAACAAACAAAAGTACAATGCAATAAGGAAAGCCAGTATCTCAGACTAGTTCATTTTAAGATGCAAGAAAAAGAAGAGCAAATTAAATGCAAAGACCAGAAATCAATTAAATAAAAAGCAGATGCACAAAAGGGAAACCCAAACAAAAGTTGGTTCTTTGGAAAGATTAATAAAATTGATAAATATTATTAGGTAAGACTGAGAGACCAGAGGAAAAAAAAGAGACAGAATACAAATTAGCAATACTAGAAATAAAAGAGACATAACTACAAATCTTAAAGACATTAAAATAAAGGATATTATGAATAGTTTTATGTCAATAAATTTGGTAACTCAAGAGGAAATGGGCAAATTCTTTGAAAAACACAATTATGAAAACTGATATAAAAAAAATATTTTAAAAAGAACTCTATAACTAAACCCTTTTTTAAAACTCTAAGCCCAGATGGCTTCTCTAGATAGTTCTTCTAAATAAGAAACAAACTCAGTCTTATACACAGTCTTCCAGGAAAAAGAGACTATTTCCTAACTTGTTTAATGAGGCCAGCATAAACTCAATACAAAACATGGCAAGGACATTACACAAGAGAGAATGACAAACCAATACTCTCTCATAAACACAAATGCCAGGAATCCTAAACAAATATTATTCAAATCCAAATAAATATAAAAAAAGAATACTACATTACAACCAAATGAGATTTATTCCAGGAATGCAATGATTGTTTAAAAATTTTTAACTTATCAATATAATTCACATTAATGGAAAGAATAAAAATCATACAATCATCTTAACAGAGGAAAAGTATTTAATAAAATTCAGTACCTATTCATGATAAAAATTCTCAACATTAGAAGGAAATATCCACAAAAACCCTATAGCTAACTAACATCATACTGAATAGTGAAATGTTTGCTTTCTCCCTGAGATCAACAAGACAAGGGTGACCACCATCTTCACTCCTAATCAACATTACGTTGAAAGTTTTAGCCAGTATAGTAAGGCAGACAAAAAAAGAGCATAAAGATTAAAAAAATAAATAAAACTGTCTTTATTCCCAGATGGCATAATCGTGTATGTAGAAAGTCTTTTTAACATCTGCACAAATGGTTAGTTACTGTCAATTCATTAAAGCTCCTTGATGCAAATCAATATTTAGAAAGCAATCGTATTTCTATACACCAGCAATAAACATTGATGAATGAATTATTTTAATGTTATTTGCAATAGCACTAGAAAGCATCAAATACACAGGAGTAAAACTAATGAAAGATATGTCATGCCTCTGCCACTGGAAATTAAAAAAACTGCTGAGAAAAATTAAGGAAGATAACAATTAATAAAGATAAACTATGATTATGAATAAAAGGACTCAGCATTGGTAACATGTGAATTCTCCCCATATTGAATCATAGATTCAATGCACTACCAGTCCAAATTCCAGCAGCTTTTTTTGGTGGAAATCATCATCAAGCTTATTCCAAAAATTTAGCTAGAAATGCAATGGATCTAACATAGTCAAGACAACTTTGAAAAGTGAAATAAGAGTTTGAGGACTATACTACCATATTTTAATACTTAACATAAAGCCACCATAATTAAGACAGTGTGGTATTGGCAAAAGAATAAAATAACCAATGAAATGGAGTAGAGTCCATAAACAGATCTGCAATATACAGTTATAGTCACTTGTTTTACAACAAATCACCACTGCAATTCAGAGGAAAGGATGATCTTTTCAATAGTGCCAGAATAAGTAGTCCATAATCTCTATCTCACGCTACTCACAAAAATTAATTCAAGATGTACTGTAGTACTAAATATAACAAGTAAAACAATAATAGTGCTATTAAAAACCCAGAAAATGATCTCGTCTTTGTGTTCTTGGAATAGGCAGGGATGTCTTAAACAGGACACAAAAGCATGAACCATATAAAAGATTGATGAAACAGACTTCATTAAAATTAAGAACCATCAAAAGCTACCACTAAGAATAAAAAAAGACGCATATCCAGAATATATAAAAGAATCCTACAAGTCCATAAAAAACACCTCAATAAAAAAAAGGATATTCAAATGACCAGTAAGCATATAAAAAGGTGTCCAGTATTAGTTATAAGAGATACCATGGATCCATCACAGTGACTAAAATAAAAAAGACTGGTAAAACCAAGTATTGGTGAGGATGTGGATCAACTGGACTCATATTTTGCCAGTAGGAACATAAAATGGTACAACTATGGAAAACAGGCTCTTTCAACGAGTTAAAAATACACCTATTTTATGACCCAGCAATTCACTGCTAGGTTCATACCCAAGAAAAATGAATGTCCACAAAATGACACACATGAGAATAAGCAAAGCACCTTTATTCATAATAGGCAAAAAACTAGAAACAACCCAAATGTTCACCAACAACAAAGCAGATAAACTGTGGTATATTTATTCATACAGTGGGATAACGGACACACACAAATGAATTGCTGCTACGTACAATACAGATGAATGTCACAGACATGATGCTGAATGAAACATAATTTCATTTATATGAAATTTAAGAAGAGGCAAAACTAATTAATTTAAAAAAGGAGGAGTGGAGGTGAAGAGAGGAGTCACTGACTGAAAAGGGACACAAGGCAGCCTCTAGGGTGCTGGTAGGGCTTTTTATCTTGATCTGAGCACCACAGGTACATTACATACATACAACCTTAGAAGCTGTGTACATAAGGTTTGAACATTTTAGTGCACGTTACATCTCGATAAAGATAACTATATAATGAGAATAGTAAACTTACACTCCCAATGACTCCATTTGCCTGCTTTTGTTTCTGTTGCTTTGATTGTGGTAAGGGCACTGGGGTAGGTTTTTTTTTTACAGGTTTCTTTTTTTTTTGATTTCGCAGTTTTCTTGGGTCCTTTACTCTTCTGTTGCCATCCTCCTTTTGTCCTATTCTTGTTAATATCACCCAGCTGTAAATCATAACACACATTCTGAAGTTACAACAATAGTTTCATTTGGGAGTCAAAGTAATTTTTAGATGGAAATGGCTAAACTAAATGTTTTCATAAACTGTATTATTCTCCCATGACAACATAAATAACTCAGAGAACTAAACAGAACATTTCTATCATCAAGAACGAGAGGTAATAAAACTTGAATTTTACCGCATCTTCTGCCAGCTGTTCCTCTGCAACGCAAATGGACTGCTCCTTTTCAAATACTTCCTAGAGGTAGTGAGAAGAAAAACATTAGGTCTGTCAACCTGTATTTATCTTTCAGATAAACAAAGCAATCTTTGAAAATGTACTACCAGTAAGTTTTAAAACTGGTGACAATAGAGGAGGGGCAGTGGGAGGGGACAAGAAACTAAGTAATCAGTAACTGATGAATGTGTGCCAATTTAGCAATTACTAAATGATACTGCAGAAGTTACCTTCTGAAATATCTCACATCTGTCTTGAATATAGAGTACAGAGTAATTAAATTTATAAATGCAATGACTTAAGATATGTAAACTCATTATAAAGTCAAAAATATTTTGGTTTAAATTTTCACTTCTAATAGTAATCAGACATGACATAATGTTACGAGGTTGAAATTTTACATTATTTTCTAAAATTAAAACTTCAAAAGACCAATATTAGTTTATTCATTATTGTCAGTGATACTGCTCATTGGGTCCGTAACTAAGAGGAACACCAAGAAAATCTACATATCCTTAAGACATATCCACCCACCGTATAATCCATTTCTATTCAGTACAGAGGCTATTATTTAGGACTTAAATTCCAGGAAGAATCTATACTAGTAGCCTAATTCAAGGATCAACAAACTATGGACCACTGCCTACTTTTTAAACAGTTTTATTGGAACACAACCACACCTGTTTGTGAGTTCAGTAGTTGCTACAGAGACTATATAGCCCACAACACCTAAAATATTTACTAACTAGACCTTTACAGAAAAACTTTGCCAACCCCTAGTCTAATTCTATCAGCCCTGCTTTGTTTCTTCATTTATTATTGAGTTCTTAATGCTTAATTACTCTAAGATACAGTTCATACAAGAGCTGGCTGATAAAAACTTGTACAAGAACCAGATGACAAATACTCGATTCTTTCCCTTCCTCCTCAGCAGTTTTGTTTATTCTCCTACCAATTCCCCCAGACTGTCTGTCAACAACCCGAGGCCAATTTTTTGTTCATTTCTCAAGCTGGGAACCCAAAAGCATGTGAGTAGTATAAATTTGGATTCTAAACTCAATCATGGCCATTGGCTTAACATTTCCTTTTCTCCTAGGAAGCACCTCTCATCCAGTCTGTGACACAAATGCTTCCTTACCACTTGCTACCATGAAATCAACATCTTTGATTTGATATATCCTACTACAAAATATGTTTTTCCTACTAGAGGTTTTAGACATGGAGTTTAAATGCAGCATATGTCTTCTGCAGATGCTCAGAGACCCCAGTGCAGAATAGGCTAAAATCTACCACTAGTTGAAAAAACTGAGTTGAAATGCCAGTCTATTAAAAACGAGTTATAACTAGAGGTGTGATTTGGGAAGTACTATAAATGTGTAATATCAACTGAGACAAACTAGATGCAGGAAACATATATAACATGATTGGATTTAATAAAAAAGAATGAGAAAAGTACGCGCGGACGCGTGTGGGTATGTGTTTGTGCGCACATATACACATAAGCACTGTAAAGGTCCAGACAGTAAATACAAGCTTGGAGAAAGATATGAAAGGGTATACACAAGACTGAATTCTGGTCAACAGGGGCTGACAAATGGTTTCCTGGGGGAGGTCAGTGAGATAAAGAGGATGTGATAAAAATACCATTTAACGCTACGGATATTCATGCATTAAGCTAGCTAAAGGGGTGAGCATCAGAATGGTATGATTAATGATGTCCATGTCCTCCTATACTTTCTGGCATTGCCTCAATTTTTTCTCAGGTGACACGAATCTTTCACAATTATAAAAAAAAGTTATTTTCATCATAATTTTTAAATTTTTAAAATAAAAAATAAAAACAACTTAAAATAAAGAGTAAATTCTCTAAAGAATTGACTGAAAAGGAGCAGCAGGTGATGAAATTATCAACAATAATCGATAATAATCTCTATACAGCACTATAAAGTTTAAGAACTATATCCACATTACCCTGTTATTAAAATGTTTTATAGGGATTTAACGAATCACCCCATGAAGAATTAATCTATTTTCCAAGGTTTTTTTGTGTGTGAAAACTAGTGTGAAAAACTATGAAAATTAATTTAAAATTTCAAAACAGCTAACAGAACTTTCAAAATTAGATTTTGCTACTCAATAGTTTCGACTTAAGAATGTATAACTTAAAATAAGAAAATCAATATGAAAACTTAACATATAAACTTAAAGCATAAAAATACAAATAGATTTTTACTGCCATTGTTTGCCGTGTTAATTTAACCAACACTGTAACTAGGGATCCTACTGTTATGTTATTGCTGTCTTCATCATCCAATACTGTAAAAAATAAGAAAAAAAATTGAGTAGAAAATACAAATCAAGTTCTTTGTCAACACAAACAGCAAAATGACTTATCCAAATCAATTTGGTACTTTAGCATTTCAGACATATTATATTTTAAACTTACTCAGTAAAAAATAATTTACTGACTGTCTATTCTGTATAAGGCTCTCCAGGAGATGCCTTCAACAATGTATTCTTTAATCTTTAAACTACCTCTATGAAGAATTATTATTTCTACTTTAAAGGAGAAACTGAGATTCAAGAGGTCACATAATGGCTATAATGGCACTGCCAAGTTTCAAACCCAGGTTTTTTAAAACAAAGTAAAATATGAGGACTACCATATCATAGTTTTCTCTCCTAGTGATATAAAAATAGGCTTCTGTCTCTCTATTAAATTGTACAAACCTTTATATTCACAAGACTTTTCCTGTATGATTAATGCCTGCCTGTCAGAATAAAATAATTAAAACTAGTCTTCTAAGCCACACTAAAAAGATTTTTTAAGGCAAGTACTTGAAAATATTTTTATATTTAAAATATATTTTTGCAACTGTCTATTGTAAAACTATGTCTGCCACACAAACCCCCAAAAATCTAATAATAAAATAAACATTAAAACTAATAACACTAAAATAAATTAACATTAAGTTTAATGAGTAAAATTAATATAACTTATCAAACATATCTTCCATTCAAATGTAGATATAATTCATTTTTTTCCTACTGATTTTATCTATAAGCATTTTCTTCACTATATATTTCTGCTTCCAGGTTTTTCTAAGTTTGTCATGTTTATTTTACACAGATTTAGATTAGCACACTGTTCTGGTCTGCACTAATATACTACCAGTTAGAAGAGAATGGCCTCCAACAATTTATAACTGATATATCCTCTATTACTGGTTGCAAGGCACAACAGCTGGACATCAAAAAAAAGGTACGATATCCTTTCTTCACCCTAGAAGTCTCCATTATTGTACATCATCAAATCTGGACTATATATTCATCAACACTGCAAAGCTGTATGTGTATGAGCGCTGCATGTGAACTAACAACTATAACAATGTCTGTCATTTGATGCTTTAAAGTAAAGAAAAGCCTATTGGGGATTCGATATAGTCTTTACTGATGTGGGAAAAGAGATCCACCATTTCCAGCACTGGATCATGCAGATGACCCTTTCCTGCTTCTATAATTAATTCTTCTACTCTCCCTCCATAAACTACATTACTTATATTACATATTTGGATAGCACTGTAAAAATGTAAAATAATAAATTGTTAATAAAAAAATGCTATGGATTAAAACACATCATAATGTTCTGAAGTGAGACTGAATACTCTCATCAAATAAGAAAATCACTCCAACATTCATTTTTCTAAGCAGCATGTACATTTTAATACCCTTGATTATATCAAATGGTATCTCTTCAATCCCAAACTAGATATTTAGTTTCTGATTAAATTAGTTATGTTCTTAAGTGGAAGCATTCAGATTAGTATTTTTAATACTTAAAACTCTGGACTCACTAAGAAATCCCAACTCCCCACCAAAGCAACCGCGGCTTTCACTACACATTTCTTACACTCCAACCAAATTACACTTTACCTTCCTTTCTCAAACACCCCAGCCTTTCTAATTCCAATTAGAATGCAAATTCAATAAGGCAGAGGCATTGTCCTACTCAGCACCTTCCCCAGCACCCAGAAGAATAAATGGCATGCAATATTTGTTGAATGAACAAAATGTACAACTTTGTCATTCACATAACACCCGCCTATTCTTCCGTGTTTTTAATCCTAGGTTTATGTCCTATTACTTCAACTAGACTATAAACCCTTTAAAAACAGAAAACATTCCTAATGCATCTTTGTAGTTGGGTCCCACAAGAATCTTACCACAAAGTAACTTAGTAAATGTTAGAGCTCAGAACAATGCCACAATGAAGGAATCAAGCAGATAATCTCCAATTCTGTAACCTTCTATAATATTATTCAGCTATTAAAATGGAAACTCAAAGGACAATTATGTAGGCAGAAAAATAATCTCTTTTTTCACTAAAGGTAAGTCAAGAAAAACAAATGAAATGTGGTACAGAATATGGTAATTTTTAAGACTTCATTAACATAAATAGGTTGGGTTTTTAAATTTTAGAACTAAACAGCTTTGTCTTCCACACTAACAACAGATATATTTTAAATGTCTTTTGTTACATCTGGAACTCTTTCATTCTTTGAAAAGTTTGATATTCCTGAAAGTCGAACTACAAAACAGAAGAGTCCTCAAACTTAATCCCCTTATAAGGATAATAAAAGGAGGGCTCTATCAGTGTTCTCACAACAATTAAATATACATCATTTCCCATCACAGTAAATCTGATAAACGATAGTTCTGAAAAATCTAATTACAAGGTATGTTATTAAATGAAGTGTTTTGAGAACCTTGCGCCAAACATACAAGAGTCAACGTGTCAAAAGGGAAGCACAATGCTTAAGAGGAAAACCTCCCACTTACCCTGTGATTTTATGTCCATAGTCACATATGGAAAACTCCCAAGGACTGCCATAACCTCTTCATATTTTTCATCTTCAAGGAAATGCAGTAGATTGTGACGATCTGATTCTTTTAAACTCACCAAATCCTGTATAGTCTTAATTTTGTACTGAATTTAAAAAGAGAGAAAGAAAAATAAATCCTAAAGTCATAAACCTTTTTATTCATAAAAAGTAAATTACTAGCATGTTCACTAAAACAAAATCCAAAACATTTTTTGGACAAATGTTAAGATGACAATACATTTCAAAGCAGAAAATACAACTTTATAGCATTTCATGGCCTTTTTCTCCAAGAAACTTTAAATTTAGGATTTTTTATTTACATAGTTAATACATGGCTGTTTTTTAAATTTAGAAGTTATAGGAAAAAAATAGTATTCATATAGAATCTTGACCCAAGCAAAAACTAATGTCATTTGATGTGCTCAGTTTGCTGACCTCTATTTTCTATTTTAATGATAAAAACCTTTAAGAGTATGAATTTATGTCCAAGTACACCTGCACCCTAAAGGTTTTACTATGGCATATTCTCATTTTTGTTATTTTCTAAATATAACTATCCGTTATTGCAATGCTATCCATCTCAGCTAAATGGATACTTAAGAGGAGAGTGTTCTTTAATTTCCAGGTATTTGGTGATAGTTATTAATTTTTACTTTCAGACAGAGATTAGATCATAAGGCATGTGAAATGCTCACTTTTGGATTCTCAAAATTTTAACTATGACTTAAAATATGATCAAATTTATAAGAGTAATACAATTACCTGAGAAGAGAACTCTGATGCAAATTTCTAGTATACATTTATTAGTTCTACTTTAGTATACTATCAAATCTCATGTCTATCTTCTGCCTACTTTGCCTAATGTATACAAAATAATGTTTAAAATCTACCAACATTACAATTCCTTCATTTTTTTCTCATATTTTCTCAAAGTTTTCATTTATACATATTTTTGCTGTCTTACAATTCATTATCATGCCTTTACTATAATTGTTTCGAAAGAAGAATTTTCTTTATTTGATCTACTTACTTTTGAATACTTATTTTGTCCATACTAAACTAATAAACCACTGCCCACCATTTAAGTTACAGCTAAAACGACTAGAAAGTATACATTGCATTTTTACTCAGTACATTTATTTTTAGTACATAAGAAAAAAATTGTTAGCTGTTAAAGTGCATTGACCTCTAAAGTAGTAAAATCACTTTACAGTAGTAAGATATTATAAAACAGCTACCTAATCAAGAAAACATTAACGGAAACACTTGAGGGAGAGTTTTAGAAATGTTTAAGACATTCTAAATCAAAAAAAAAAAAAATGCAAAGTAACCCTTTCTAGAAAACTTTCATTCATGTTTTCTTTAAGTGACATGACAAACTGCTTAAAACTGATATTCAAGTAGCAAATAATTACCTTTTTATGATTAGAAACCCTTCTAAGATTGTCCTCTTCAATGTGTGGGAGCTGTAGAAGGGGAGACTTAAACTGCTGAAGGCCTTGCACAGCCATCTGGGAAAGCTTCATGCAGTTTTCTAGAGATGCCAAAGTTGGAGCACGGAACTCCCTTTCTTAGAAAGAATAGGAGAAAAAAAAAAAAACAGAGCTGGACTTTTTATATGCTCAGGAGTATACAATTCATCACAAAAACAAATTCACATGAATATCCTGAATCCCTCCAATTTTAAAATCTCAGTGTTGATTTTCCTTTAAAAGTTATTGGATGAAATACAAAATACACACAAAAAAGTGCTCATTATCCAGCAACAACCACCTGATTTAATAGAAAAATTCTCTGCATCACCTCCAAAAACATAAGTACATTGTTGGACATATCGGTATCAAGAACATAATGACACCACACCAAGAACTGAAATCATCCCTGATAACAAACCACAACCACCATCTCCTTTGTTAAGGGTCTCCCTTTCCCTTACTGACCATAAACTCTCTCATTCTTTTTCCCTTTATGCAAAAAAAAAAAACACTACATGTCAAATGAATGAATGAATGAATCTTCAATTACATCACTTAAAGATGTCAAAATCATTGTTAAAATGCAGGAATAACCTAAATCTAAAAATATTCAGAGGAAGAAAAGGATATTTTAAATCTTTGCAAACAATAAAACATGAAAAAATTAAATTCAAAACATAATAAGTTGTGATAACCACTTGACATAATGGAAAATATAAGGAAAGAAATAAGAAAAACCATGAACAAAACTGGGAAAGCTGATTCAACTTATAGATAGAAATATAGTAAGTACCCATAAATCTTAAAACTATGAAGTGTAATCTGCATGTTTGCAAGAAAAAGTACAACATAATTAATTACGTTTCTTCCTCACCTTCACGGCTCCGCGCCATTATTATTAGCTGGCAGATTACATTAACCATTTCTTGAAGTAGGGCAGGGCATTTTTTCAGCATAAATTGCTGATCTGTGAAACAATTAAAAAAAAAAACCTAAAACAAATTCCACTTTTATAGTTAAAACATCTTTATCAACTGCAGTCTAAGACAAGTACTAAATTTAAGTTGTCTTACAAGTATCTCACATGACCTCAGAATTTTACAGGTTGAACCCAACTGTGTCTCCTCAGCAGCACTATGTCAAAAATCAGTCAGCAAACTCTCGCTCAGATTATATGTATCACAGGCAAATTTTTAGTATTATGGTGTTGGGTTTTATTATCCCTCCCTCTCTTTAAGAAAGTCTAATCTTAAACTTAATATTACTATATTCAAAAACTTTAAAAATTTTCTTTTTGTGTACCTAAATTTCTATAAGTATAATTACAGATAAATCAAAGACCATAACTGAGATTGTTAACTAAATTTAAAGAAGGGGGTGGGGGAGGACAGAGAGCAACTCTTTCATTTATACTGCCTTTAATACTTAACCATTAAGATCATCCATTGGGTTAATACTCAACCTAAAAAAAAATATTTATTTCCTATTTCTTAGATAACTGATAAAAATAAAGATGGTTCATATCTGCACAGAACATTAGGAACAGAATTACTCGTTAACTTGCAACTCTAATGAACAATGCCTAAACGGTACTCCTTCATTCCATCATACCCTATCCTATCACCACTGAGCATCAATTGGCCTTGACTGCATTACTGGCTTAAAAGGAATAGGAGAAATTTCAATCAGAAAGAATATTTAGCTCCTAAAATAACTTTCTTTTAAAACTTCAATTGAAACAATGCAAGTGAAGAAGATATGACACTCAAATTCATGACATCCCTGGAAACACTGTTGTCCTAATCTACTGCTTTTCATTTAACTAGAATAGATGGTTTCAAGTACTCCTTGGTACCCATTGCTGAAGGGTGATTGTGGTGGAGTAAAAGAACTGATGGAGATATCTGTTGTGAAATCCATTTTTTCTCCCCTCCCAAAAAGCTTACAAAATCCTTTTTAAAGTCATTAAGAACTACTAGATGCAAATGAGTAAATATTTCTCATATTTTCTCACTTCGAAATACTAAATTTTAACATTTACCAAAACATCTGACTTCTTCATACCTTAATTATTTGTGAAATAATTAAGTAGCATATAGATTTCTTTTTAAAAGGTCCTTGAGCAATTATTTGAACAAAAAGGAACAGTGACAAAAACACTGCACCATAAGGTCTAATTAAATCCGCTGCTTTTATACCACTAAAACCCTGCAGATAGTAGAGTCACAGATACCTTCTTCAAGGGTCTCAGGAATTTTCATTCTAGCAAGATGAGACAGTAAAAGAACTCTGGCCTTCAGGCTATATGGGCAGGTAAGTGGAGGCTCATTCTTCTTTAAATTAATGCTGCCAATTTCTCTGATTAGCTAGAATAAATAAAGTAATTATTCAAAAATACACACTTAAAAAACATTAATTTTAATAATTAAATGCTTATCAAGTAATTTCAGAGATAGGCCTAACCTGAGGTATTAGAATATTATCTGTTGGTCTGCTTGTGGCATCTTTATTATACTGAGGGTCAAATTCAGAAGCTCCAGCCAAAACCATGATAAGACCTAAGAAAACAAAAGAAATATGAGGGTAAATAAATATATTTGCTCATCTATTAATTTCTCTTCCTATGATAACTTCATTAATCTTATAGTGAGGCAGTTTTCCAATCACACACAATGCTTAAAAATCATCTGAACTCTACTACTACAAGTATTAATTTCTCTCATTAAAAAAAAATCTCATTTTTTAGAACATTGGCACCATTACCTATCACAAGTATAGAAATAAATATCAAATTAAGGGCCCCAAAGCAACTGAATGCATTAAAATAACTTCAAATAGCATCTGTTTCTAGACCTAAGCATGTGTTCTACAGAAACTTTCTATAGAGTGTTAAATATTCCATGTGATATTAATAAATGCTATGTGAAAAAAAGGGGGCTCTATGTTTAAATATTGCTGAGAAATAGTTAAAAATAGTTTTAGGTTTCTTCATGAGTGCTTGGAGACCTGAGTAAACTAAAACACATTGTCATTTATAGAAATTTTTATTATGGAACCCTGGAGGTTTTTGTGGGACTACTGTTCCTTGAAATACACATAATTTGCAGCCACATATATTAGCATTACTCTTGTTAGCCTATACAAGCTCTTTAATGACTGGCACTATAGTAATTAATCTCACCTTATAGCAGAAAAATACATGCAATGTATTCACAAAAAGCAGGATAGTTACAGTGATTAAGTGTGCAGACCCCGGAATTTTCGCTTACTAGCTAAATGACCTAGACAATATAGTCTTCAACTATCCATGAACCTGTTTCTTCATATGTGCCTGATACACAGTAATATGTGCTAGCCATTACTATGATTACCTTCAAATTTTTAAAAAAAAAAAAAAAACTGTTCCTAAGACAGCTATTTAGATGGTGCCAATGCTAAAGTAACCAAGGATACATAACCAAACTTAGCAGCTAAACGAGATTTTTTTAAATAGAATTGTGTAAGGCTAAGTACCACTTTCAGAAATAAAACAGAAATCAAGATTACTGATGCAAAAAACATATTAAAGCACATTATAAACATGGAACATTTTCATAAGGGAGTAAGTTCTATATTAATATTTCAATCCAGCATAAAAAAAAAAAAGTGACATGTGCATGAGGGAAAGTAACATTCACTTGTTCCTCAGAAATAAAGATGTGCTCATGCCTCAGAAATATAAGATCTATTAACACAGCCATGATCCTGAGGAGTCTCTTTCTGGTCACCAAGAAAGTCAGTAAAAATGGCAAATTCAAAATACAAAAAAGTCGATTTAAGTTTAGAAAAAAGACACATTCTCCAGTGAATCACAATTTAACACATATCTTTTTTTTTTTTTTTAATTTAAGGAGGGAAAGAGGGATGTCTATGATTTCTACAGAGCCATAATTCTGAATGGCAATATTAGATATTCCAGGGACAAAATTTACGGTTAGTTTTATGAGAGCAAAGAAAGTATTTAAGATGGTACTTCTCTTTTTTTCTTAAGAAATTTTGAAATAAAATTCTGGCAATGAAATATTCCGGCAATTTTCTTTCAACACATACCTAGGAACTCTACTTATTTTACTATAATTAATACAGTATAATGTTCTGGTTATGGCTCAGAAACCAGATTGCCTGGGTTCAATGTTCGATCCCGACTCTATCACTTACTGTGCATCCTTGGATTCAGTTTCCTCATCTATAAAATGTGCTTAAAAACAGCACTTATGGGAGCCTGGCAAAGATTAAGTGAGTTAAAATATGTATAGTCCCTAACAAGGCCTGGCACACAAATACTCAAGAAAAATTAGCCCACATGAAGCTTTACCATATTATTTCTGAAAAAATACATACACACATAGCTGAGTAAATGGGAATAACAGAAATATATATCAGGAAATGTGATAAAGGGTGTTTCCTCTAGATTTAGTTATATAAACTGATTATATGTAAAACTGTAAAATGGAATTTCTCCAGCTGAATGTATATCAACCCCACATAAATGACACAGAAAATAATTTAATGTCACAGGTACTTAAATTTACTTACGTTTCATATCCATATTTCGTGTTTTATAAACAAAATATGTATAAATCTGTGTTGTACGTATTAGAATTTGATCTCCACTATAGCGTATTGAGCGATACCACCAAGAGCCCTAAAACACAGATAAAATTAAATAAGAAAAAGCACGAAAACTGTAATAAAAATGTTGTTTGATGCAAAATGTTTACAGTCAAATTTTCGAAATGTTCATAAACCAATAATACCTGAAATGCAGATCAAATGCCTTTGTTACATATTTCTAATGAATTATTTAGCCAATATTTATATTGCCTGATGCCTAAACACCAACCTACTCACTACATATATATGATTAACTTTCAGCTTGAAATTATTTGAAGACAAACAGGAATAAAACCACCCATTACTATAAGCAACAAGCTGGTTCTTGACACATAGTATGTCTTCAATAAACATTTGATAAATAAGTGTAGGAGCAATTTTACATTTGATGTACAACTTTCATTAACATTTCATACAACTAGATCCTTAAATAATAATCCTATGAAGACAAGACAGGTTAATTATTAACCTCACAAATAGGCTCAGGTACTGTAAGATCAGAAAGAATACTACCAGTCATAAAAGTAACAAACGGTAAATCATAAACTTTCTGGTATCTCCATATTGAGGTAGTACGTACGTGTTTTTAAAAATAAGGTTACTCTATACATTGTACCCCTAATATGTGAAGCAAAAATACTCACAGAACAATATATATAGTTAAGATCATATTTTTTAAAAACATGTTTATATATACATTATGCACAGAAAAATATTTGAAAGGGAAAACACCAAACTTAGCAGTGATTGATTATCTCTGACAGAGAAAAAGAGTTGAGGGAGGTGGTGAAGGAAGACTTTCATTTTAAACTCATTTAAATACATCTGTATTATTTCAGCTGTGAGTAACTTTTAGATTGGGAGAAGATAGACTTAATACTCTCAAGTGATGTCATCTTTAGAAGATCTCTGACATATAGTTGAATATAAGATTCTTAAGCAATTGAGGGAATCATTTTATGAACAATATAGATGTCCAACCATTTACTGTATACTTGAAACTAAATAAATTTATTTTAAAAAAAAAGATTCTTAAAAATTCAAGGATCAATGGTTTATATTCTAATACAAATTATAATCTCATAGGGAGACTCCAAAGGATACCACCAATTCCCCTTCCAAAAAAAAAAAATGTTATTAAAAAGAGCTAGAACTTACCACAACAACAGGAAGGATAACCATGAATGCCAATCCATATACAAGTAAAACCTAGAATTGAAAAGAGAAAAAGATCATAGCCTTCATAAGGCAAATTATAACAACCATGAATATCATCTTGAGGCTTACATGGCGGAGGCACTATTAAAAGCACTCCTCATGTATTATTTTATTTAATCCTATTTTGAAACTCTACAAGGAAGGTAACATTATTATTATTATTATTATATTATTATTATATTATTATTTGCAGATAGAGAAACCACAGTATATCTAGGTTATATGGCTTGTCCTAGGTCACATAATGGAGCCAGAACTGACATTCCAGCTCTAGAACCTATGCTCTTTTATACCATAATAAATTACCTTTTAGTTTGCTCTACAGGTAACACCAGCCAAACAAGTACTTGTATATCCACAGTTGATATGTGCAAGCCAATATCCAATTTCTCTTATTACAATGAGATTTCTTGTAGCTGTTTATGTTATTATGGAGATGAAAAATCTATTGGCCTATTTTTCTGACTTTTCCCTTAAAGCCTTTTTTTTTTTTTTTTTTTTTTTTGCTTTCGTTGTGAAGGGGGAATACATGATAAAGTCACTGGTTTAATTTTTTTCCATTGTACACTGCTTCTGAACATCTAATTGTTTTTAGTTATTTAAATAAAATAGTTCCAAAAACAAACAAACAAACAAAATGAAAAACAAAACAAAAAACCACCCTGGCAAGTGGTTGGTGCCTTGGAAATAAATGATAGAACCCTGACTGGTTCCTCTGCCTAAATATCAAGGAGTCAACTTCATAATTTTCTGTTTGAAGTCAGCTGGTCTTAGATTTTTCTCCTACTGCTTGATCCCAATTCTGGTAGCTAACTCTCTCTTCTCCAGTACTCCCAGGGTGACCCTAAGCATGATCAACACATTTATATATAGCAACCATATATCCTTAAAGATAACATTAATCTGCTATAACATTAAATAGTCATTTCAAAACAACTTATAAACTACATAGATTTTATTTTTTATTGATTCAAAGATAGTTCCTAATTATTTTCAAAACAGTAGAAAATCACCTATTTCTTAACAACAGATTAAAATAATTTCTAATGTTTTAAATTCTATAATTTATTGAAGTCTGATACCCTACTGCCTCTGGAAGACTGCATGGAATCCATTAATTAGCATACATAAAAAATTAATTTAGCCTGGGTAAATGTGAAATGAAGGATAATTTAAATTTTGAGCACTACTTAGGATAAATATTATGGGTACCATAAAAAACAGTAATTTCTCAAACCAAGGGTAGGATCCAATCTGAAACTGTCTTCAAAAGAAAACTGTCACAATTTTAAGGTTTTAAAGCTACATTCAGAACACACTATCCCAAACCAGCAGCCTAGTTAATAGGAACCAATTCTTTTCTCCCTTATGTCCAGTTTCACAATACAGTTAAATTAAAAACAGCATACCAGTATTCTATTGAATAGCTCTCTTTATATTAACAAGATATATCAAACACATTATAATGTGTCTTATTAAATGCACTCACCAAAATTGAGTTTTTCTGGTCAACTATCCAAGCTGGCAGGGCAATTCCAAAGCTTGTGGCTAAAATAGGAAGAATATTTCTGAAAAATCTCCACTTTCAGTTTTATTTCTTTATATCTCAAAATTTTGTCCCCCACCCCCTGAAAAAGTTTTTTGAGAAAAATCATCATATTATGTGTGTTCCCATTACACAAAAGTTAATGGATATCATTTATATCTGAAACTAAATTTTTCCAGAAGGAATAAAGAAAACCTCGAACTAAGTAAATGAATTCCTTCTTCCTAGAAAATCTAAATTCTTTTATATGTATTGAGTTTATAGAAACACTATAAATATATGAAAAAAATGTTTAAAGTCAGCAAAGAAAAACAGATTTTTTTCTATCCAATTTTTATCAACTTCTAACTGGAAATGATGCATGACAGTGACTACTTTTCTCATCAAATCAATTGAAGTTCTATTTTCCAAGCTAGTCTCTACAAAGAAAAATATGTAAAAATTAAAGGGAACTCAACTTGTAAAACTGCTTTAACTCCATGTAGTTGTACTTTTCCTATTCATAAACTAAGAAAATCTAAATATTCTTTTCAATTTAGTTAACATTTTTTTCAAAATATACGTCATATCCCCAGTACTTTTTAATAATTTACCACACCTTGAGGTCCATCTGGATTTCCAAACTCTTCCCAATTTTTTCGAGACTCTTCATCAGTTAAACTAGCACCAAAAGAACAAAGTTTAACAATTATAGAGCCCCATTTTAAAAATACATACTCATATATACAATCTCCATTAACCAACAAACTCATTTCTTAAAGATGTTAATTTCAGAGAATCAAGAAAAAGCTCTCTGAAATTAGAAAAAAAGCAGGGAGAGGGGAGAAAGGAATTCTGCATTAACAGAAAATGCCAGCTATTAATTAGCCTTGATACAAATTCCTGGTTGGCCCATGGGTCCTCAAGTTTAACCAGTTGAAACTGAGATGAAATTTTAAAGACTAACACATTTCTTAAGAAGGCAGAGAAGATTACAGGTAACCTTTTCTTTCTTATATGCTCATACATTTTCCAAAAGTTCTTCAGTGAGCATGTTCATACTTTACAAATGATACATACCTACCTCCTAAACTTAACCTAATACAAAGTGAGTGATAATAATCCCTCCAAAACTGGCACCACATTCTCAAAGAAAAAAAGAAAAACACCTATTAAAACTCCATTGCTGTGGAAAAGGTCATTTGCATTGTGCTGGGATCAGTTTTCTCCTAAACCAACTGCCAACAGGACTAGGAAAAGACCTGTTAAAGCAACAGCTTCCTAACCCAGTCCAATATGAAAGTGAGAGTGATTTAAAAAAAAAAAGAAAAGAAAAGAAAAGAAAAAACAAAAACAAAAAACAAAACAAAAAACCAAAAACCTTAAATATAACTATAACCCCTGACTTGGGCAATGGCTCAAGGAAAGGAGAAAGAGTGGTTTATTTCAGGTCCCAGAATAAATGTTAAGAAAACATTAAAAGAAAATTTTAATTCCTGCAAAAACTTTACAATGTTGTTAAGGAGACCAGGTAGACACACACACACAAAATAACCAATAATTTAATAAAGGAAGGCATTCTTGTACGGCAGTTGGCAAAAGATTGTTTATGTCCAAATCTAATTTTAGACATTTCTATTTCCCCAAACATATGCATTTAAGATATAATAAAGGTTCTATTTAACCAAGTTCCAGGTTGAGAGAATGCAAAAGTACCTTTTTAAAATAGCGAAACTTTTCAATAATTTGAAAATATTTTTAAACTTATCAGTTTGGTCATTTTTGAAAATAAGTACCTTGATATCTTAATCCTTATTTAATTTTAACTCTGCTTATACAATTTGAACTAAGGCCACAGGAAAATACAAGAGTCAATGTAAAACATTATTAGAGAAATTGCAAGTTAATAAGAAGTGGTGCTAACATCCTTTTCTGCTAAGGGAGTGATGTTTCTCAAAAAATTCTGCCATGGTTTATCTATACAATTGTCTGCCCTCCCAGAGCTTAAGCTATGGTTTCTCTCAATATTCTGTCTTCTAATAAAATTCTTCTCCCCCAAATGAATACCTCTGTCCCCTTCTGCCTTTCTGTTGATGGCAGCACAATAAACTGCTCTGCTCTCTCTACAATACCCTCAAATTTTACAAAATAAAGCACAGCTCACATTATAGAAACACTTGACACACTTGATTACAATCCATTAACTCATTCATTAAACCAACTTGTACAACTGCTGTGTGACAGGCACAATGCTGGATACTCAATCAAATTAAAGAAATCAACTTTTAGAAGTCAGAGTAAAAATGCAACTGATGTTTTTATTAGTGTTTTAGTATAATACCATTCCTAAGACTCAAAGTACTTAAAAGCTATGTGATTTGTTAATTCACATAAAACAACTTAAAAAAGACCAATGATGCTAATTATTAAAAATTCAATGAGTATCCAGTTTCCTAAAGCATGATTTTATCCCTTAACTTTGGGAGCAGAAGGTTGTATCATAAATCCAACTATGAATCTAATAAAATCCCTGTCTCTTTTGCTCTGGAAAAGATACACATTCATAGAAACACATTAATTCTGCACACAATTTCAGGGACTTCAGATTATAAATCCTGATCTAGAGAATACTCTCACTAAATTATATGCGTGACCCTGAGTTAGCTTTGTAGAGCTAAATTCCGTGGTCAGGTGTACAAACACATAAAAACAAGTTTTTAAAAATTAAAATAGCTTTAAGGTAACATCTCTGCTGCTCACTTGTTGTAAAGTACCTTAAAGCCAAATCCCAACTATATCCAGAAGGCTAAAGTACCTGAAAGCCAAATCCCAACTATATTTAACTATGTTGTAAAATACCTGAAAGCCAAATCCCAACTATATCCAGAAGACTAAACCAGAGAATTCAATAGTTGATCTAGCTCCTCAGACCCGCTTTCTTTAAGTTAAAATCTAGTGTGACAAGATAGGAATGACCCAGTTAGTTTATAAGAATGGGCAAATAAGGGAAGAGAAAATATCCTAAATAACCAATGCAAATTCTAAAAAATTTTGTATATCAAAGCCTATAACTGCATTCCAAAAGTTGCTTGAGTTATACTTAGACTGCCAGACATACACAGAAGATGGGAGCTTCAATGCAATCAGCTAGAACTTATATTTAGTAAAATGCACACCTTTAATTTAGCTGTACTTACACAAGTTGAAAGAAATCAAAGTCTGGGTCCCATAATCATTTACTTCTTCTTTTGTCTAAGAGACCATCAACATTTTACATACAAACCATTCTATATCTCAATCAAAACCAAAGGCTATGTATTATTCTTCTGTACTTTTTCAAATAGTGACTATATGTCATAAAGAGTCAGATTTCCAGTAACCTGAGAACTTGAAAATGTTATAATACCTAAAGAATGAAGGGGAAAAAATAACTGTACCAAAAGCCCTAAAATTAAAACTACTAATTAAATAATCTTGGCTATCTGATGTCCTCTGGAAATCTTGTTTTTCTTAAATTACCTGAAGACAGCGACTAAGGCACTACAATGCTATGCAAGAAAAGTAAATGCTTGAAGGAGACACAATTTTAAAAAAGGGAAAAGGTGACACCACCTGAAAGACAGCAATTTGGAGGACATCTGCTGTGCAGAAAAGAAAATGAAGTACACACTGCAGAAGCTCCTGAAGGCACTGCTTTATTACAGAAAAATATTCACATGGATAACAAGTAGTCCACAAGAAAAGTGGAGAGAGAAGATAGTCAATATACTTTTATTAAGCACAAAAATGAGTACGACAATATTTCCCAAACTTCTGTCATTTACACACCAATTACCATTCACTATTATACCTGAGTATCCTATTTACTTATATTCTTAAAATTGACCCACAAAATTATATATCACTGAGTCCTTGAAAAACAGACATTTTGTCTGTACTTTACTCTTTAATTCAACAAATGAGCTGTGTGGGGATATATCTATCATGGGTTCTAGAGGTACTAGCTAACTTTTATCTCTTATAATAGTTAGCACTCAAGGAATAACCTACTTTTAATTTTATGTACTCTACCTTGTTTCCCCAAAATTAAACTGGTCTTTAAAGAATTTAAATGAGGTAACTTATATTGCCAAAACAGGAAAAATAGATCTAGCCTAATAAAAAGCCTAGGAATGAAAACAAATATAAGTATAACGTCTTCTAATCAGGGTGCTTAGGAAATAGCTCAACATATCATTTACTGCTTAATTTAACCAACTTCATATAGCAAAAGCACTACTCTAAGTCACTTAAAATTAAGGTTTAGTTAGATTACCACTTTAGGGTTGCCGGGTAATTCTATAAACGACAGACTCAAGATATGAGGTCAGCATTTAATAAAAGTGTATGACAACTATTTTACTCATATTTTATTCAAATAGAAAACTATCTTTACTATTTCTTAAAAATGTGTAATGGATTCTATACTTACGCTGCATAAGCTTTTGCTATCCTCATGAACATAACTTCATCACCTCCTTTATCTGGATGATATTTAAGTGACAGCAAACGATACTGTTTCTTAATTTCTGCTACTGTTGCCCCCTAAAAGGAAAAGCTTGTTTTAATAAAAATAAGCACAATGCTATAAAAACAAAATCTATCTCGTTTTGAACTTAAAATATGAATTACTCAATATTTTCAAAAAGAGGAAATTTTTCTTATATATTTTGTCCCATAAATTACACCCCACATACTTTTTAAATAAAATATATTTTGTCCAATATATTTATTTTATTGAGCACCTACTATGAGCCGTGCAGTACACTAGGCACCAATATGAGAAGGAAACCATATACTGTTGACCCTTGAACAACATAGGTTTGAACTGCACAGGTCCATTTATACATAGATTTTATTTGGTAACCTCTGGTTTCACATCCACAGATTCAACAAACTGCAGAATGAAAACAATATTTTTACATTCTCACCTGCAGTTTCCCAACCACAGATCAAAAATACTGTTTTCCGTTTGATCTGCAGATGCCAGGGGCTGACTATAGTCAAAAGTCATACTTGAATTTTAGACTGAGCAGGATATGTGCTCCAACCTCACACTGTTCAAGGATCAACTGTAATGTTTTATTTAAATAAATAAAAGGATAGTGGCATTTAAATACCAAAGAATGATCACAGTAAATTAAGTCTGGCTGAAAAAACCCTCAAGTCAAAGGTTAACTTTCTAAGAAATAATCTGAAGAATATGGTTTCATCTGCTTGTCAATATTTTCATATTAAGTAACTACATAATAATTTTACCTTATTTGTTCCCTAATTAGACTTAATTTCTATTAATAAATTTTTCATACTGACTTTTAAAAGCATTAAATTGCCCTCAATCCTTTTAATCTTTAAAATCTCTCTTGATGACCATGATCATCGCAATAAGAAAAATAAAGAATGATATGCAAATTTTTCTTCCACAAAGCAGAAAATTGGAAGATAAACACAATCCTTACTTTGTATTATATAAATCTCTGGATCAAGCCATCTACTAAGCAGAGACTAGAAGTAAAAGAAGTAAAAGAAAGTGGCTTGGGGGGAAAATGGAAAGAGCACTGGATTCAGCTTGACTATTAAGAAGTTACGGGGCCCCACCAAGATAATTTTCCATGCCTCATTTTCTATATTCATTTCAGTTCTAATTTCCACTGATAATACTTAGAAGACTAATTTTCTGTTGGGACCCATCAATTAGGTTCAATCAAGAGATCATCCAACAGGTATACCCAAGATTAACCTGCATTTCTAAGACAATGACACCAGTTCTTCATAAGACATAAAGACTTAATACACTGTCTTAGTGTCAACTAACACAGAGTAATAAGATTTTTATCATCTGACTAACATATATGAACCTCCCTGTTTTAACTTTGCATTAAACCAATCTTACATGTTTTTTAAAAATATACTCACTAACTTCTCATCTCCTCTTCAAATATTCTTATATTTTAGCAATTACAAATCAATCCTTAATAGGATGGCAAACATCTGTAGCTTAAAAAATATATGTACATCAGAATAATAATGAATTAGATGTCTTACTTTAATAAAAAATTTAATGGACGAAGTCTGATTTTTTTAGGTACAGCCTAATTTCTTTAAGGATATGGACCTATAGCATTTTCATGGGATCATTAAACTAATGTGTATTATATAAAAATACTACTTACGGGATCCAAATTTAATACTTCATAAGGATTGTATTCTTGATATTCTCGGTCTGTTTTGGAAACTTTGTATGCAAGGAATAAGAACAATGCCCATCCTGCAAGCAGAACTATTTTCCTGTTTAGGAAAAACATAAGTGAAGTATAAATAAATGTATCTATATGATTTTTCCTTTAAGAGTTATTATGGCAAGATCAAGGCAAAAAACAATCTAAAGTGGTTTCATACTACTATGCTATTGACTCAAATTCTACAATCACTGGGTTTTAAACTCCTGTTACAGCAAGATCAGTGTCTTTTTCACCTTAGAATTCTCTAGAATCTTGTGTACAGTATACCTGGCATATAATATTTTCTGTTACTATTTGCAGAATTTTAAGTACAGAAGTTAATTCAACTTATTAACTTATTGGACTATCACATTTGATCAAAATATATTAATACTAAGTATTCAGTAACCATTTAAGGTAAAGAGTTGCTCTTAACCTTGCAATAACAATTTTTAGTGAGATAGATAATTTTTAAAAAATGAGTCAGTTGAACAAAGATGAATAAATAGCCTTATTTACAATAGTAAAACTCTGGAAACAACCTAAATGTCCATTTATAAGGAACAAATTAAATAAACCATTTACAGGAAACTAATTAAATAAACAAAGAGAGCCACGAAATGTAACATTTTACCTGTCTATCTAGGGACAGGTAGTTAGGAACATAGGCTCTAGAACAAAAACTTCGTGAGGTCAAATCCCAGCTTCACCACTTATTAACTGAGAGATCTTGCCAGGATGCTTAGACTTTTACAACTCAATTTCCAACTTTTAAGGTAAGTTTGAGAATAAAGGAAATTAGGTATGTAAAACACCTAGAAAGTGCCTCACAGATAGTAAAAATTCATGTTAGCTACTGGCTATTATAGTAACTGTTTACCCAAATTTCAGCTTATACCTCCCTCCTTACTCAGGGAAGCCTTCTCTGAGAAGCCTAGAGCCAGAGCTAAGAGTCCTGCTCTTTCACAGCACCCTCTCACAGCCCTATCTAGAACTCGATAATCATGACTTGCCAGAATCCCCCAAGACTGTTGGTTGAACCATGTCTACTTGTATATTAGCATTTAATATAATACCTGACACAAACAATATAGGCGCACGGTAACTACTGAATGAACGAATATAATTCAAATAGTAATTTTTAACTCAAACCCAAAGTTTGCTAATACCTTCAATATGCTAAAGAACACATGAAAATACACTTTATTCCTACACAAATTAATAACTCCACACTTTCTTTTGCAAACTCTACAACAGGATAACAAAGGTCAGAAAACAAAGATAGAGGTAAAATTGAAAACCACTAAAACAAGATTTAAAAGCAAACATGAGTAGAAGGGAAAGGAAAGAAAAACACCTAGAATATGCTACACCCCTTGTTAGATGCTTTACGTGTGGCCATGGAGAGGAAAGGCTCACGACAGAACCCCCAGGCTGATGAAAACTACAACCAATAAAACTCTTCTAACTTCCCAGAGAACCAAAGCAAAGGTGGAAACATAATGAATTCTATCATGCTCTGTAACAAATTTCTTTTTAAAGCGTATTTGGTTCTTCTAAAAAGATAAGCATTTTCACTATAGTTTCAGTAATTAATTAACTTATGAAGAAGCCTTTTTTTTTTAAAGCATACATTAAAAGTCATTTTGGAAGCTTAATTTTGAAAGAATGCTTCAGCATTAAGCAGCAAAAAGGCTTTTATGGTTTCTGACCTTATCCAAATTGTCACCAGTATCTAAGTAACTCTTTCTTACTTAAATATACTTTAATTCTGTACTTATATTTAAGTAAATCAGTTTATAAACCACTGAGACCTTCACAGAGTTGGGGGTTTTTCCTTGAAAACAGGTTCAAATATCCACAAAGTGTTGACCAAAGCCCAAAAGAGTGATTGGGAGGCCAAAAACATTTGCCTTACTGTCTCATAAAGGTTTAATTTAAAATGAGAAGCAAGAGCAAATAAACTTCTCTTATAAACACTAATTTTGTCTTTTAGTTTCCTATCATTGAAGAACTCCAAAGCCAAGATTTCCCTCCCTCTACAAAGGAACTAAACAGGCAAAGTCAAGGTTTAAACACTATTTAAAGCTAATGAAGTTACACACACAGATATGTTGAAAACTATCATCATCATTAAAACCAAGATCAAAACATAACTGGTTCTACTTTCACTAATTTCCTCTGTTAAGTCTTTCCTCCTCCTATCTACTGGATAATAAATAAATGCAGGTAATTTAAAGATACACTCCTCCAACTATGGCACTCCAACTTCCTGTTTCGTCTATTACCTCTAAGTTGACTTGGAGTAAGGTCCAAAGCCTAGGGTCTAAACCAGCATATCCCACAGCCTCACAAAATCAGATAGCCCTACGGTAATCAAACATGCTACAAGGGCCCATTTAAGCCGACGCACCTGCCAAAATAAAGAGTGACTAGGTCCCCACTCCGCCACTTCTAGCTGGTCAAGTTGACTAATTTTTTAGCCTTGTGGATGAAAAAAGGGGTTCTGTGGAAAGTTACCTTACAAGGTGATCTTATCATAAATTCCTAACTGGACAGGTCATGGTGGGGAGTCACTCTCCAGGCCTGTAACTTTTAAGTTAAAAGGTTATCTTTTCCTTAAACAAACCACTAGATTAAGCATCTAGATTAAGATACTTGAAATAAACCATAACTGCCCTCAAGAGAGCACATAATCTTGTTAACCATCCTATACTGCAATCCTTGCCTTGCTTTTTCCCCACCTCCACATAATCTTCTTTGCATACCCTCCTTAATTTCAAATGCACAAAGAAGCTGCAAAACTGCTACTCTCCAGAGAATTTGAGATCTTGCTCCCTTGGCATATGTCATCACTTTGGCTCAAATAAACTTTTAAAAATTTTATACAGGTTTGGGTATTTCTTACGTTGACAGCCTCAGTTTCCTCATCTGAGAAAAAGGAAAAACATCTACCGTGAAGTTATGAAACTAACTTATATGTGAGATCACATATATAAAGCCCTAGCACAGCACCTGGCATACAGTATGTGCTCAATAAACTTAATTATCACCATGAAGTGCACACCTGATCATGCTACCTCCCTGCTTTTAATGATCTTTTAAAGATTCCCTCATAGTCTTAAAGATAAAATTCATATCCTGATATAAGATGCACAGGTCTTTCTTTAAGATTTGACTTCTCCCCTCCTCCTCTGAGTCAGACGGGCCACTCTCCTCTGAACTTATAAATCACTTTGTTCAGACAGCTCTCAAATTTACTATTCACACCTTACCCCTATTAAGGCCACAATTTCTTCACAGACACGTTTTATCCATTACTATACCCTTACTTTAGACAATAACAAAAAGTAAGCACTAAGTATTTTTTTAATTAATACCAATTACTTACTTTACTGTAGGAATAATATTTGGCTGGGGTTTCAATAATCGTAAACGATACCACATACATCTTCCATATACTTTTCTGATGTTCTTTAATCGAATTTGCTCTGTCAAAAAAAAATAAGGTAATAAGTTAAATCATTTACTACAGGGAAGGCAAAACCAGAGTTAATACCATACCAACCATCATTACCATGCTAATATTTTAATGGAACAGGACAGTACTGCCTACTTAAATAATCTTTAAGAAAAAATTCACAAGATAGGTCAAATTTTCTGCCACTTAGAACAAACGACCTGGAAAATTTTATTCAACTACCAAGGAACTATTTTTCATGTGAGACTTAAATAACTTCTAATTGAAAAAAAGCAAAAAACTGACTTGAATCCAAAATATTTAGTCACATATTCAGTAATTTCTGAGAAATTCTCTCTTCCTTTCCCTTCTGCTATAGAAAGGACAAAAAAAATATAAAATAGTTGAAATGTTTGGTTTATTAAGGAAGCTAAGAGGAAATGATATTCTTCAAACATGAAAATTATGTTACATTAGAAATGCTACCAAACCCATAAGAAGTTAATAGGTTCATATAGGAGTTATGACAAAAAAGTATCATTTTAGTTCCCAGTAAAAATCTGCAATTCAATTAAAAAGTAATTAAACCAAAACCACAATATCATATATTGTTTTAACTACAATAAAATTACAATCACTTGGTTTGAATAACTCCCAACTTAATAAAATCTTTTCACAAAGACGGGGCACAGAAAGCAAAGAAAGAAAGTAAAGCCCCTGCCCTCCCAAAGCCAAAACAAAGGGTTGAAAGGTCAAGAAGGAAGTGCTAAAAGGCATCCACAGGCACACACACAAAAGATCTGTATGTATATTATCCACCTTCTGGTGGCCCAAGACACTCCAAAGACAATTCAAATTTCCTCAAAAGAGCCACAAGCTTGACCATTATACCATGCATCAGGTTCCTCTTTAGCACTGAAGTCAGCCATGAAGAAAACATAAGACAAGCATGCTTACATTCACTGTAAATGTCAAGGCCAACAAGCACCAGATCAAACAGACTGTGGAGAAGCTCTATGGCAATGACATAGCCAAGGTCAACTCTTGCTGAGGCTTGATAGAGAGAAAAAGGCATACGTTTAAATGGCTCCTGACAATGTATGTATAAATGCTTTGGATGTTGACAACAAAACTGAGATCATCTAAACTGAGTCCAGCTGGCTAATAGTAAATACAATTTTTTTCATATTAAAAAACTGCAACAGTCCTGAAATGAGATGTCAAGTAAAAGAACTTTGCATATAAAAGAATGATCCAAAGCCATCACATAAGAAGTCCAACTACGCTGTCACCACCATGCTTTGAGGAAAGCATCCACATGGGAAAGCCATGTGACAGGAGGTACAAGAACCAGGTGTGATAAAGAATCCAAGCAGGAAATGGTGGTGCCGGAAGAGGTTAGTATGTAGTGGGACTGATCAAATAAGTTCATATACTAAGAATAACTAGAATCAGTTTTTCACTATCAGAGAAGGGTTATATATATATATGAAAAGTAGAAAACAAAAGTGAACCCTGTGGTGTTGGACTGAAATTTAAGAGATCAGTATGAACTAATATAGAAATACAGATGTAGATCTATACACATACATGCATACTTCCTAGCTCTAGAAACAGAGATATCAAGAGGACTGAATACACCTAGTACCTAGATCTTTGGCTTCTAAATACCATTCTCCACTAACAAGAACCAGGGATCCAAGTTATCTTCCCACAAAAATATCACAACAGGAAAAAGAAAGATTTTACAGTGGAGAAGTATGGTAGATAAGTTAACTGCCCCACCCACCCACCCACCCACACCAAGATGTCCACATCTGAATACCCAGAACCAGTGAATATATTAACTTACATGGAAAAACAGACTTTACCAATGTGACTAAATTAAAGATCTTGAGATAAGGAGGTTATCCTAGATTATCTGGTGGGCCCAATATAATCACAAGGGTTCTTATAAGAAGGAGATGTGGAGGGTGTCAAAGACAGAGAAGGTGATATGCCAATGGAAGTAGAGGCTGGAGAGATATTCTCCGAAGATGGAGGAGGACACAAGCCACGGAATACAAGCTACCTCTAGAATCTGGATAAAGCAAGGAAAAAGATTCTACTTTAGACCCTCCAGAAAAAAAACAACCCTGCCAACAGCATGACTAGCCCAGTGGAACAAATTTTGGACTTCTGGCACCCAAAATTATAAAAGAATAAGTCTGTGTTGTATTAAGCCACTAAAGTTGTAGCAATTTGTTACAATAGCAATAGGAAACTAATACAGAAAAGTTATGCATTTACCACATTAGATTATCAGTGAACATCACCAGCAATGGAACAAATGCAATTACACAATAACAGAATACAGTGAGAAGAACATAGAATTAGTTTTGTGAAATTCCTGCCTAAGATACATAGCCTGAATGTAATCATGAGAAAACACCAAATAATCCAGGTCATTCTACAAAATAATTGGCATATTATCTTTGAAATCAAGAAAAAAAGTGAAGAACTGTCCCAAACTTAATTAACTAAAGAAACATGTCAACCAAATGTGATGTGATTCTAAACGGGATCTTTTACTGTAAAGGGCATGATTGAGACTGATAAAACTTGAATGGGGGCTGAAAATTAGATAGTAGTAATGTTAATTTTCTGATTTTTCTGGTTACATTATGGACGCTTTTGAAAATACCAGTGGTGACTTTTAACTCTGTATTTCATTAAATTAAGCCTCTGCAGTCTCCCACTTTGAGCTACAAAAATAGGGAAACATTTGATAAGGTTATAATATTGAAGTCTCTTTATTAGCCAGACAGCTTGATCTATTCAAAGAAATGAAATTATCTAATGTCCTTGGCCAAAAGAAAGTAAGTACACATGGTTTTCAGCCCCAACATTCTTGCGCAGTGCCTACATGCACCTTGTACGCCTCACTCTTCCAATTCGAAAATTAAATCTTAACCTTTTAGAAGAATAGTTGTCAGTCAATTAGTACTACAGGGTACAGTTTACACTATAACACAGGGGCATTTAGTTTTCCAGTACAACTAAATAGTCATAGTACCAATCATTCCAAATTTCTATATGAATGACCTCAAGTCAAAGTATATACATCTTTCCAGACAATTTTTTATAAGATACTTAGAATAATAAAAAGTTCATTCATAAACTTCTAGTTTATAGAATTACTAGTTTCATAGCCAGTAAAAATTATGTTAGTAATATCATTAACTTATATAGTTTTTAAAGAAATTATTTAAAAGGTCATAAAATAAGTCTGTGGTTTTAAAAACCAACATATTATGATTACTCTCAGCAGCTGAACATAAAGTTTATATGTCTGTGGGAGTAGTCCAGATTTGGAGAGAGGTTATTATAGTTGTGCTTCATAAGCTATACAGTACCTCTGCTAAAACAGTCACATCCATCTGTCCATGACAGGATGAACTGCCAGTTTGTAACATAACTGAGTAGTAACATAACTTGTAGTATTCCTGGGACCCAAAGAGCTGAAAGAATGTAAGCTAGAACTGAGACCTTCAAAACCTGTTTACCTGCTTACTACAAAAAGAATTTTTAAAAATCAGGTACCTTCCTGTGGATTTCTAATATGGCATCTAAAATTTTTCATCATAAGTTTGAAGAGTTGAAAAAAATCCCATTTCTAACGAAGTTGACATTTTATAATAAAATAGTTCCACTGCTTTTTAAACGCACCAACGAATCTAAAAACCATGGTTATTTCATACCTAGCATCATCCATTTACAAAAATTCATGAAAAGCCTTTCTACTTCCCCCACATAATTTTATTTTATGTAATTTCTTATAATACTAACACATACTTCTTAAAATCAACTGTTTAATTCCTGTGACTTAAGTTTTTCCCAGCCTTTTATTTTGAAACTCTTCAAGCTTGCGGCAAGTTGAAAGAATATCAAAATGAACACTACTTTCACCTAAATTCACCAAGTGTTAACAATTTACAACTCTTGGCTTTATCTCTAGCTCCCTCTTTTTCTCTCTCTCCTTTTTATCTGAATTAGTTTAGAGTAAGGTACAAACATCAAGATATTTCACCTTAAATGCTTTGGCATGAATCACCAAAGAACATCAGTAAGTTTATCATAGTGTAGTTTAAAATTTCTGATGATACATTTTTTGGTGTTATCAAGGCAACATAAATGTTACAAATTGAAAAAATTACTAAATAAGAGTAAGATATCTGTTATGCAACTTATAAGCAACTTGTAAATATCCAATATGTTCAAAAGAGTTAAAACTCTAAATACTAAAATTTCTTTAAAAAAAAAAAAAAAGAGCACACTTTGACAATACGGCAGTGTTTAATTAAATAGCTTTATCTTCTACTTTAAGTGTATCTTGCCAAAACTTGAAGTTGCAGATTACCTTGAGTCATTCAGTTTATAGAAAATATATGCTGTGTAACCTAATTGGCAAAGGTAGTCCTTGTTGCTAAACCAATTAGGCTAATCAAATTTGGTCAAAAAAGCCTGACTTCATTTTTCAGTTCAAATAAATATATCCATACATTTTGATATTTTGAAAATAAAAAATCATTGAGAAATAAATTTTAGGACATACCTTTTAATATAGATTATTAAAATTAATAAAGCTAAATGATACATAGATAGCATTTAAAAGAAAAATAGGTACCACACTTCTCTTTATAAAATTCAGACTCCTAAAACTATCTCTAAATTCCTAAAGAGTCTAAGAAAATAGCACCAAGAATCAAAAGGTTATATTCAATATTCCAGAAAGTCTAAATAAAAGACATAATGCGTCAGTTTTCTAGCTACCTAAAGTCTCTCTGTAGCTAGTCATGATGATACTGGCTCACTCATTGTTGGAACAATTTTGTTCTGTTATTAATTTAAAAAGATAAGAAAACACATTTTACTATAATAGCACAGTCTGGTTCCCTGAATGCTTCAAAATAGGAAAGGCATGAGAATGATGATTTAGAAATGAAAAATTGGGACTCACTGCTCTAGACCACCAAAACTATAGCTCACCTAAGTTATCTTAATTTTGAAACAGATTAAGAGAAAATAAAGCTTCTGTTATGCTCTTAACTTCATTCTGAATAGTTAGCCATGATGTGTCATTGTCAAGGCCAATTCAAAACCATTTGAATTTGGGACAGAGGCTTGACTAAACACTATTCACCATCACCACTGCCCAATATCACTATCACAAATTATCTAAATTGGAAGATTTCAGAAACTTGGGTTCATTTACCACCTACCCCTATGCATACTCTGGCAATGGAGAAGGGACCCAGAAGGTAACTGAAAACCTTACGAAAAGAGCAGAACCACCCCACCTCCACCATTACTGACATTATAAAGTTCATAATCTTCAGGACTGCCTGAAGATCGTATAATTGCAAACCAATACAAAACAAGTGGTTCAAACAGATTAAGAACTATTCGGTCTTCCTAAACTGGTACTTAACTGAACAGCAGCATGTAAACTATATCATATGCTCATCTACTACCTCAATTTTCTTTTCCGTGGTAGTACTGAAACGAGTACTATAAAACAAGGTTTTGCAGCCTCAGCATTACTGACATTACAAAGTAGATAATTCTTTGTTGTGGAGGGCAGCTGTCCTGTGCATTAGAGGATGTTCGGCAGCACTACAGTCCCAACCTCCTAGATGCCAGAAGCACCTCCCCACTGAAGACAATATTATGCTCACACATAAACACACCCTGCTATATACAGTGGTCACTGAAAGCAAGTTCAATGATATGGCCTGCAGATCAGGGACACAGGGAGAAGAAAGGAAAGGTTGAAAGACTAAACAGAGGTGATATGGCAACAGTTACCTTTTTCCCTAAAAGTATCCTTCAAGAAAAAAGGGAAGCATTATATTTGAGCACTCATGAACAAATGGAGGGGGAGGAGGTGGGCAGCTTGTATTTTAAAGACAAAAGGAAAGCCAAGCAACAACAACAACAACAAAAGCTTGGGAAAGACAGCCCAAAACAATCTCAATTAATAGTAGTTTGGCATACTTAGAGGTCATCTGAATGCCAAAATAAAAAAAATTATAATATTTCATAATTATCCCAGGAGGTATATCTCACGATTACAAGTGTTAGCTGTCACTGTAAGCAACCATTGTAAAGACCACTTTAAAAATACAGCAAGTGGCTACATCATGGAGATTAAAAATATATACCTACAGCATGATCAAAACACCTAGCGTTATATAATGCCACACTATGGCTTAGAATAAAAGTTCCAGTGGTGGTATCATATTCATAACCCAAAAGTGCTACATCCCAAACAAATGCAAACTTAACGTATATTTCTGACAAACTGTTAGATGAGTCAAAAATAGCTCTGGTAATCAAAAACATTGAGGCTGAATACATGAAGAATTTGAAAATAACTGTTTCCTGACATGTAAAATGATAAAACTATATTTTAAAGTACTGTATTTTATAGCATGTGATTTGGAATATGTAGCTAAAATTTATAAACATTTTAAGTAGATATGACTTCATTCTTAAAAGGATATATAGTCAAGCTGGCCAAAAAAACTTTTTCATCTCATTAAGAAATAGAACAGTAAGTCAGATCTTGTCACTTCTCTGCTTAAAAACCTTCAATAGTTTCCTACTGCACCTAAAATAAAATCCAAGCTTCTTACTCTTACCCTGGCTTACAGACATGATCTGCATCCCAGCTCTCTGACTTTATCTGAGATTATTCTCACCTGCCATACTCCCGCCACTTTAGTCTTCTCTTTCCTGGAATATGCACAATTCCTTCTTGCTTTAAAAGCTTTAGTACACAACTATTCCTCCTGGCTGAGACAGGCTTTTCCCACTAAATTAAGATCTTTGTATGGCTGACTCTTTTGTTCCCCTACTTCTCCGTATACTGTTATCACTGTCTGATATTTATTATTTATATGTAGTAGTGCATCAATCATCTCCCTCACACTAGGATGAGAACAGGGATCTTGTCTATATTATTCACCCCCATATTCCACTGCCTAACACAATGCCTGGAAAGTAGTATATACTTAATAAATTTGTGAATGTATGAATTATCTCATTTAGACACCCCTACCACCACCGTGGGGGTATGTATGTATGTATTATTATTATACTTAAAAAACAAGGGTCAGAGAAGTTAAGTAACTTTCCCAAAGTTACAGATGGTACCAAAGGAATATCAATAATCACTAAAAGAGATGGGACTTATGCCCAGGTTTAAATTCCACGGCCTATGTGATTCATCCTTATCTTAACTGTCTTCCCCTAATAAAATAACTAGGCTGCCTAAACTACAGTTTCCCTGTTCTCATTAACTTAATCACACCTATTCTAACTACATCTCCAAAGCAGAAAATGTAGTATGTAAAAAATTCAAGTCAAAAAATTTAAGAACAAGGAGTAGCTACAAACAACTGAGTAGATGATACCTCTAATAAAAAGTCTGGTGAAAGAGAAATTTACCAAAAAAAAAAAAGAATGCTACAAATAAAACTGTTGCAAGGACTTCAGTACTGAAGAGTGTGGGGACAGGGCAATACAGCACATAACTTTCGGAGGAAAAAAATGGGAAAACCAGTTATTTTTTTTGTGTGTTCTAGCTCAATCTGCTATAGAAGTATCGAGGTCCAAACAAAAAGCAAACATCCAATTTACTATAAAAGGATTGTATCCTTAGAAGTCCCAAAGTGGAATTATTAGGTTTAAAATTTATAACATTTTCATAGCTCATTTCTAAAAACAAATAAAAAGGACTATCTATTCTGTTGTGCTCTGAATATAATAATTCTTGTATGTATTTCTTTAATCATAATCCTTTCACTTCACCCAGGTTACAAACCTCTACCAAATCAGGACTATACTGTATTCATCTTTGTATCCTTTCCTGCTCCTAGTCCAGGCAAACAGTGAAATGCTTAATCAATAACTACTAGATTTAACTAAACAGGCAAAAATCTAAAGCCAAAAAGATCTGGAATCTATGAAAAAAATTCCTCCATATCCATGCTGACACAAACATAATTCCAAAAAGTAAAGAACATCTTTTTAAGAGAAGGAATACCACTTTTCAAAGAAACAATGTGATAGTGAAATGGTAACAAACTTTTTTTTATTTACATGTACCAGTTTATTATAAAGAACATTATGAAGGTTACAGATAAACAGCCAATTTGGAAGTACACAAGAGCATGGTCCAAAAGGGTCCCAAGTATAGGAGCTCTGTCCCTGTGAAACTGGGGTGCACTACTCCCTGGGCACATAAATGTGTTCCACCCCTGAAGCTCTCTGAACCCATCCTCTTGGGTTTTTATGGAGGCTCAAGAACATTTCTTATCAATAAAGTCGGGTAAGAGGAAACATTTTTAAAAAGGAAGTACTTGACCTTCTTTACGTATGAATATAAAGTACAACTAAGGGAACAAACACCTGAGAAAATGAAAAAAAAAGAGCTTATCTTTGTTTTTCTGGTTCTCCAAGAACAAACAAGTATGCAACATGATCTTTCAATAAAAGAATTTTACATAATTACATTACTAATCCAATGTTTGTCACCACACCTTAAAGCCTAAATGTCATACTATAATTCATACTGCCAAGTTCCAGCTAGTTGCTTTTATTGTGAAGTGTATGACCTAAGTGTGTTTATGCTACAGCCTGATACCCCTTTCTGTCAGGGAATACCACAGAAGGAATGACTTTATTTTGAAATGACTCAAACTTCTCAGATTTCTAACACCCCTTCAAGATCTAAAGTCTTAAGAAGACAATATACTCTAACTTGAATATGCACATCCATAAAACACTCCTTTGAACACAGCTGATCCTAGCCAGTTTTTGTTTTAAAAAAAAAAAAAAAACTCAAAAAAAAAATTCACTTAACAAGAGATTGAGATAATCAATTCTACTCTAAATTTAGAAATCACCTACACAAATTAAATCAATAGATAAGACCAACATTTCTTTTTAAATAAAAATGTTCATCCCTATCTTTTCCCTGCACTCAATCCTCAAAATTGATAAATGTTAGTAGGTTATTATTGGGTCAATCACCAAACAGCTTTTAAGAAAAAGAGAAATAAGGCAGAGATGAGTGAAAATTCAAAATCTGCACTCCACTCTCTCATTCCCTCCATGGTATTATATTCCATAAATAGCCCAGTTATTCTAGAATTCTTTCCCCTACGTTCTACCATCGATGAACTAATAAGTCTCTGAAACGGACTCCTCCATCTATTTCCCCATCCAGCCACCACCACCTTCCAGCCCCTTCCACCAAATCATTCTTCACACAATGCTCTACAAAAGCCAAATTGACGAAGTTGTTACCCTACTTAAAAACCTCCATTGTTTACCCAATAACTTACAGGATAAAGTATACAGTTCCTAAAATGGCTGATTTGCTCCTAAGTGACAATCACATTAAATGTTTACCATTTACCAAACATCAAACTTTTGCATATGCTTTTCCCTATATATAGAATGCCTTTTTCCCACTTACGTTTTAAGACCTATCACAAATTACCTCCCTAGCATGAAACACCCAAATCCCAAAACAGAATTATTCACTCTCTCCTCTGCGCTCCCACAGCACTTTCCACTTGCCATTTTAATACTTATTATAACATGTTAATTACTGGAGGCAGTACTGAGTAGTAGCTAACAAGAGAAGCTCCAGCATAAAACAGATTTAGGTCAAACATCCAATCTTCTGCCTAGTAGATGTATGGCTTCAGGCAAGTTAGTTACCTCCTCTAGGGCTCCATTTTTTTTTCAATAAACCTGGGATAATCCATGAGTCTAGCTCCAAGTGCTACTGTGAGTTCTACCCACCTTGAGGCTAGTAAACTTTCAATGAACAGCAGCAGAGCTGAGGAGGATCACAATTATCCCTCACAGACTGGAGGGGGATATGGAGCCTTCTCCTGCAAGAGGAGGGACAATGTCTAAAGTTCCCCCACAGAGGGAAAAGAAGAGGGTTGCATACACCAAAATGTTAATTAATTACCCTTGGGTGATGAAATTACAAGCAATTTTTGTTCTGCTCCTTTGTGCTTTTCTGCACTGCATATATGCAACTTAAGAAAAAAGTTAAAGGCAATTAACAATTTGATCACCTACAATAGCATCTAGCACCAAGTTAATGCTCTATAACTATATGCTAAATGAAGCAATTTCTACAGTGTGTTTAGTGTTGCAAGCATGTTTATATGCATTTATTTCTTTGCTTCTCATAATTGCTTCTTGGGTAGGTAAGGAAGGTTATTATTATTACCCCTAGAAATTCAGGCTGAGAGTTTAGAAATAACTAAACAGGGACTAGGCTGGAACTTAAAACCAAAACTTCTAAATTTTCACGTTCACAGTTTTCTTACTAAACTACTGAGCACTAAAAGTAGACTCCTATCCACATTCCCAAGTCAGAAAGCTGAGTCACTTCTACACCATTTGAGAGGGAGCAAACAAAGAATAAAGAAATGTAACTTTTAAAAAGTTTCATTAATCCTTTCAAATAAAAAAAAACAATCTGAGTACTTAAGGTCCAAATCAAATTGTACAAAAAAAGACCATGTACTAGCAAAAAATGTAACAGCCCCACTATGTGCCAAACACTGCTCTAACACTTTACATATATGCATGTGTTTAAACCTCACTTTAACAGTTCATTACTGTCCCTATTTTACAGATGAGTAAACTAAAACACTAAGAAATTAAATAATTTGCCTAAGATCACACAGTGAGTAAGCGGCAGATTTCAAAACCAAGTAAACGGCAGGTTTCAAAACCAGGTAGTTTTTGAAAAAGTCAGATCAAGTAATAAGGTCAATAAGTTTTGAAAAATTAAGGTCACAACACAATTAAAAAATGGGCAGAAGACATGCATAAGTATTTCTCAAAGAATATACACAGAGGGCCAACAGACCCATGAAAAGATGCTCTCAACATCACTAATCATCAGGGAAATGTAAGTCAAAAACCACAATGAGATAACATCTATCACCTCACACCCGTCAGAACAGCTATTATCAATAACTCAAGTGTTGGTGAGGATGTAGAAAAAAGAGAACCCTTGTGCACTGTGAGTGGGATTGTAAATTGGTGCAGCCACTTTGGAAAACAGTATGAAAGTTCTCGAAAAATTAAAAACAGAACTACCATATGACCCAGCAATTCTATTTCTGGGTATTTATCCGAAGAAAACCAAAACACTAATTCAAAAAGATATAAGCATCCTTATGTTCACTGAATATTATTTATAATAGCCAAGACATGGAAGCAACCTAAGTGTCCATCGAAAGACAAATGGATAAAGATGTGGTACATATATACGATTAGAATATTACTGAGCCATAAAAAAGAATGAAATCCTTGCCATTTGTGACAACACGGACAGATCCAGTAGAAGGTATTATGCTAAGCGAAATAAGCAACAGAAAGATAAATACCATACGATTTCACTTATATATGGCATGCTGAAAAAAAACAAAACCAACAAACAGAACAAACTCAGATACAGAGAACAAACTGGTGGTTGCAAATGGGAGGGAGTTAGGCAAAAAAGGTGAAAAGGAATTAAAAAGTACAAATTGCCAGTTAAAAATAGTCACAGGAATGTAAAGTACAGCATAGGAAATACAGTCAATAATACTGTAATAACTATATATGGTGCCTGATGAGGTGATCCACTTCGCAAGGTATATAAATATCTAGTCTACAGCCATGCCACCCTGAACAAGCCCAATCCAGTCTGATCTCGGAAGCTAAGCAGGGTCGGGTCTGGTTAATACTGTATGGGAGACCACCTAGGAAGACTAGGTGCTGTAGGTGTAAAAAAACAAAAAATAAGGATTGTAAGCTGACAAGGTCTTTGCAGTCTGTGAGGTCAACTCACGAGGGGGTGGGGGATTGCCCCGCTTAAAAAAAAAATTAAAAGATATATAAATATCTAATCTCTGCGTTATATACCTGAAACATAATATCGTACGTTAACTAAACTGAAAAATAAATTAAAATAATAAAATTTTTAAAAATTACATAGGATACCAATAAAAGGTCAAGGAGTCAAAAAACAGAAAACTTGAAAAAAAGTAACAATATATTTTACCTCAATTCAAAGGATTTATAATCCTTAACCTCTGAAAAGAATAAAAGCATGCTCTATTATTTGAAATTCTAATAACTGCAAGCAGTTATTTTTCTCTTGTCACATATCACTGTAAGCCTGTACTATTAAAGTTTTTTAACAAAGTATCTGGCTTCAGCTACAAGCACTTCACAGCATTATTCTACTACTACAAGAACTTTACAGCATTATTCTACAGTAAGTACTTCTTAGCTTTGTAAAACAAAACGGTTTAAAACATTAGCGGGTTTGAGGTTTTTTGTTTTGTTTTTTGAGCCAAGAGCATATATCACAAGAATATACAACCTCCCAGCAAAAGACCACTACTAAGGAAGTCCTCCTCTTAGCAGCACTTCTCAAACCTGGTTACGATTTACAATCACAGAGGGACCTTTTTAAAAAACCAATACAAGCAACCACTCCAGACCAATTAAATTAGAATATCTGGGGATGGACATAGTGTTTTTAAAAGCTCCCCAAGTGATTGTAATGTGTAGCCAGGGTCATCTAAACCCTCCATATTATTACTTTACACAGAGCTTTTGTCCCTAATGGTCTGAAAAAGTATTCAGTCATCTTATTCAGCCAATTTGCAAACCACCGAGAGAGTAAGATATATAGGATCCTTCAACTACTAAAAGGAATATAAATTATAAGCCCACTTAGCCAATAGATTAGGCAAATAACAAGACAAAAGGATTCCTCTGATAATGTTTTGGATAACAGAGTAATATCAATTGGCATGTCAAAAACGTCAATGATCAAGAATTTCTATTTTTCAAACCTTAGATTTTAAAATCTGTGAAATGGTGCTATATTTTCTGAGAGCCCAATAATTCCAAAAGACCTACAATAAAACTGTTAACTGAAATTGAAAGCCCCAAATCTGTCATTTTAAAAAAACTAAACAAAGATTACATAAACTGAACTTTAAGATTGTATAATTGCTGGCAAAGAAAACCTTTTTATGCTTTTATACAAAGGAAAAGTCAAGATTGTTTTAAGAATTCCTAAATGCAAACTTGTATGCCTACATTTTTTTAATTTGGCTACTAATAGTTTCACAGAAAAATTAAATAAGCTTTAAAATCAAGTATTAAAATATCCTATGGTATTATTCAAAAAATGATTACAGGTCCATATCCTTTATTCAAAACTCTTGAGGACAGATACACTTCAGAATTTCTCAGATTTTAGAAACACAGTACAGTGTTTCTATCCTAACAAGCCCTCAAGGGTCTAAAGCAGCTCCAATAAACAAATTAATACAACAGCAAAATATGACTATTTTCTAAGTGAGATGAATAAAGATTCCAAGTAGCTTTCTGTCAGTTCAGGTCACCTTATTTTGCTGTAAACATCTAAAATTATTTTTCCCTGAGCTTTGGGTGAACCTATAATTCAAGATGTCTCTTTGATATTCAAGACAGTGCAACTGGACTTTAGGGGAAAAAAGTCACTATGATAAAAAACTCTTTTTAATGTCACTGTAATTTTAAAGAATTCAAGTTATTATGGTAGGTACACACACACAAATACCCAAGTGGTGTCCACCAATTGTCATGATAATTAGAATAGCATTTAAGTACTCCACCTTAATTTTATAGTGCAATTTTGGGCAAGACCAAACAAATACATCAACATGTGCACATCTACTGACTAAAGCAAGTCTGAAGCAGAAAACCAGATGTGAAGAAGGGGCAGATCAACATCTAACTAGCAATATGGTTTAGAAGGCTTAGAAGCTAAGCAGACCTAGCTCCATCACACAAAAGTTACTTAAGCTTTCTTCATGTAAGAATGAAGGTGATCTAAGACCATGCCACCCTGAACATGCCTGATCCCGTCTGATCTCGGAAGTGATCTCGGAAGCTAAGCATGGTCGGGACTGGTTAGTACTTGGATGGGAGACCAGGCTAAAAAAAACAACAAGGAAAAAAAGAATGAAGGTGATAAGTATAGTATTGACTTAATTGTATATTTTTAAGAAGATTAAATAAAATAACATTTAAAGCCCATGACTTACAGTCAATATTAACTCCCTATCACTTTTCCAAAGACCAAACTATACGCTTAAGGGGCTCAAGTATGACTTGCCTTTAAGTTATCGGGCAAATTTTAGAATACAAAACTCACCGTGAAAATATGACTTTCAAATTTCAAAAGTCCAGTATAGATTAAAATGACTAATGTCTGAAACCAGGGCTTCTCTTTTCAACATATCTAACCAAATCTACCTACTCTCCCAATACATTCCACACAACCAACTGCACACACAAATGGGTGATAAGTGAAAAGAAACTATTGTACTGAAAAGTGCACTCTTAACTTGAAATAAAATTACCAGAATGACCTAGGTTTTACAGATAAAAGAAACCACTACTGTACTGACTTCATCACTTATACAAAACCACTGCCCAAAGAACCCAGTTTAAATAAACTTAGGAAAAAGAAGGCAAACAGACCAAATTTTTCATAAACTATACACTAAATGAGAAAACTGGTACCTTTTGGCAGATTTTTGTACCTAATAGATACTTTAATTATTGTTACATGTACAAAAAGATGGAAGCCTTTATTATTTATCCTAAATTCAATTTAATTTAGATCCATTATGTAACTCAAGAATTGTACAGAGTAATGAATCAGTTTTAAAGCATAAATTCTGAGCTAATTCAGCATTTCAGTGTTAATAAGTTCCCTAAAGTACAGTAGTATATACAACCTGGCCAACCTAGACCTCCACCACACCCAACTTGAGGGAAAATATTTAATCAAGTTAGCACAGCTCTTGTGAAAGAGAAAGTTGTCCCTATATATTGTTACTACTCAAAACCTACTAGTTAGTTAATGCTTCCATAAATAACCAATTAGGGTCTTGCAGTTCCAACAGCTTTTAAAATGATCACCTGCCATGTGTCCCAGTAGAGTGCAACAAATGGAATCCAAGCATAACCCAAACGTAAAGTGCCTTGACAAGAATCTATATTATTGTGTTCTAATCCGATGTTATTTAATATGAAAAAAAAATTTTAACTAAAAGTAAATGAACCAACTACCTCACAACTACCTACAAGCCTTAACCCTTCATACGTGCTGCACTTTCTGTCAAAACAGGAAACGCCAAGGAAAGGAAATACAGAAAAGCCTATTTTTGCTAAAAGGAATAACAGCATTACTTCCATACACAGTGAGTTAAGAAATGAAAAAGCAATAGGGAAAGGGACAGGAAGGAGAAGCGGCTGCTGAGCTCCCCTGGAATCCGAAACATGCCACCCAGCTCAGACGGTACCCAAAACATCTGTAACGACAGCTGCAACAGGGAAACGGGGGTGTGGGAAGAAGAGCATCGTGGCTTGGGGGCTCAGAGTGGTGCCTGCAGCTTCGGCTTCCTCCTCTGCCAACTCTTCTCTCACCTCCCCATTCCCATCCTGCTCCGTCTATTAAAAAAAAAAATACTCAATAAAATCAGAAGCAGAGAAGACAAAGAGGCAGGAGGAGGCTGCAAAGAGTGTCCAGAACAATGGAGGAAGAGTGTGTGAAGCAAACTCCTGAGAAGGACAATGAAGGGTGGTGGAGAGGATCCTGAAGAGCACCGGGGGAAACAACGCCGAGCCCGGGCTCGCCGGCGGCAGACGCCCAGACGCGAGGCCGGGCCGCGCGGGCGGCATCATCCCGGACGCGGCGAGCTGGGCTGGGCTGGGCCGGAGCGGCGCGGCCCGGAGGGGCCGGCGGGGCCTGAGTCGATCCGCAGGCAGCTGCCAGCGGGACTCACCGGCATTCTGGTCTCGGGGCCAGAGGTAGTAGGTGGCCGGGATCACGATGAGCCCCACGAAGGAGGTGAGGAAGTAGAAGAAGGTGTTCCCGCTGTCATCGTACTGGAACTGCTGCCCCGCCATGGCACCCCCTCCTCCCGCCTCCCTCTTCTCACCGCCGCCGCCACTACCCCGCTCTGCGTTCCGGCTCCCAGGTCCCCAACCCCGAGTGGCGTAGCTCGGACGCCGACGCCGCCTCTCCTCCCCGCCCCACGCCACTCTCACTGACACGCCGCTGCTGCCGCTGCCGTCACCAGCTCTCGCGAGAAGTGGCAGTTCTCGCCCGCTCGATTTTTTCCTACCCCAGCCTCTCCCCGCACACGCTCGCTTAGGGAGACGTGGCGCGCGCAGCCGTGCAACACTGCGAGGTCCCGCCCTTGGCTCCGCCCCGACGCCAGAAGCCCCCCCTCGAGCTCCTGTAGATCTCCCCAAGGGCCCCTCTTCTTTCTCGGCTTCCGTTCCCAGTGTCACACTCCCGGTCCTGGGAATCGATTTACTAGATCCCAGCAAAGGCTTCCGCGCCGAGCGGTGGCGCAGGCGATTCACGTGGCTGCGACTGAGGTCGCAGCTTTTCCGAGCAGAACTTCCTAGCCTCCCCCTGTCTCCCTGTCCCTACCTCACCCTGTCCTGCCTTCTTGTTTTTTAATTTCCCTAGGTGATAATAATGTTTCCTTAGGTACCAGATCCTCTCCACTAGCCCCCCTTTTTGGAAACACTGGTCATTCAGAATAGAGAGATGCAGAAGAGGATGGTGGGGATTTTGTAGTTTTGTTTGCAAAGTAATGTTTGCTGTTAAAAGACTGAGTTCTATGCTGCGCCCATTTTGCAGATGGACATTCCCCAAGCCCATAGAGATAGTGATCTACTGATGCCAGAGCTGATATTTATAGCCGCCAGATCAACAGCGTTTTCTTCGACCCAGGCAGTAGGCTAAGATCTTTTACCGGTATATATATTATTGAATCTCAGTAAACCCCTTGGAACAAAGCAAAACATACCCCGCTCTCCAGATGAAGAAATTGAGGGTCAAAGAGATTGCCTAAAGTTTCACACTTTAAGAGAAGGTCTGGGGATTCAAATCCAGATCACTCTGACTCCACAAAGACGGTGCCCTTGACCAGTACTCCTCGGGGACGTTAACATTTGCCTGAGACCTGCTAGCACTCCCCGCGTGATGTAGGCAAGAATATGAGCTTCGAGGAGAGACCGCTAGGGTGCAGTCGCTCTTGGGAGCTTCTGTCTTCGCTGGTGTGATCCCAGAGACCGCTGTCAGCAGAGCTGGGAGTGGAGAGGGCTGGTACCCTGATATAGGAAGACCCAACCGTCCCTGGGCAGCTGTGGCTGAGGACTATCCCAGCGTCTCTATCTCCCATCTGCGGATGAAAGGGAGAGACCCACGCAACCCCTCTCACAGAGTGGCTGTGAAGATTAAAGGGAATTATAGTGAAAATGCTTTTCAAAGAAAAAATATGTAATAAGCAAATGCCACATACTACACTGTATTTTTAAAAACTCATTTTAAGTCTGGTAAAGATAACACACAAAAAAAGAAAACCACAGACCAATATCGCACATGAACACATATGCAAAAATCCTAACTAAGATATTAACAACCAAATACAGCAACATATTAAAAGGATTATACACCACCACGATCAAGTGGGCTTCATCCTAGAGGTATAGGGATGGTTCAACATATGCAAATCAATTAATGTGACACACCACATAAACAAATTAAAAATAAGAATCATATGATCATATCAATAGATGCAGAAAAAGCCTTTGACAAGATACAGCATCCATTTATAATCAAAACACTTAACAAAATCAATATAGAAGGAAAGTACCTTAACATAACACAGGCTGTATATGACAAACCCTCAGCCAGCATTATACTTAATGGTGAAAAACTGAAAACCTTCCCTCTAAGATTAGGAACAAGGCAAGGCTGTCCACTACCGCCACTGCTATTCAATATAACATTGGAGGTCCTAGCGAGTAAAATCAAGCAAGAGAAAGATATAAAAGGCATCCACATAGGAAACAAAGAAGTCAAACTGTCACTATTTGAGGATAACATGATTCTCTATATAGAAAACCCTAAGGACTTCACAAGAACACTAATAGAAACAATAAGCAAATACAGTAAAGTTTCTGGATACAAAATCAACGTTCAAAAATCCATAACGTTCATATACTGTAATGATGAAGTGTCAGAAAATAAAGTGGAAAAATTATTCCTTTTGCAATTGCAACAAAAAAAGAATAAAATACCTAGGAATAAATATAAATGAAACAGTGAAGAACCTATAGAATAAGAAATCAAAAAAGATACAAAGAAATGGAAAGATAATCCATGTTCTTGGGTTGGAAGAATCAACATAGTTAAAAGGACATATCACCTAAAGCATTGTATAGATTTAATGTAATCCCCATCAAAATCCATCAGCATTTTTTAAAGAAATAGAACAAAAAATCATCAGATTTGTATGGAAGCACAAAAACCTGAATTGCCAAAGCCATCCTGAGAAAAAGAACGAGGCTGGAGGCATCACTCTGCCCAACTTCAAATTATACTACAAAGTGATAGTAATCAAAACTGGCATGATATTGGCAGAAAAACAGACACACAGACCATGGAACAGAATCGAGAGTCCAGAAGTAAACCTATATTTATATGGGCAAATAATTTTCTACAAAAAAAAGCCAAAAACATACAGTGGAGAAAGGAAAGCCTCTTCAATAAATGGTGCTGGGAAAACTGGAAAAGCCACCTGCAAAAGAATGAAACTAGACTGTTATCTATCACCACACACCAAAATTAACTCAAAATGGATTAAGGACCTCAATATAAGACCTGAAATAATAAAATGCATAGAAGAAAACATAGGAACTAAACTCAGGACCTTGGACTTAAAGAGGATTTTATGAATTTGACCTCAAAAGCAAGGGAAGTGAAAGCAAAAATAAATGAATGGGACTACATCAAACTAAAAAGTTCTGCTCAGCAAAAGAAACCATCAACAAGGTAAAGAGACAACCATCCGAATTGGAAAATATATTTGCAAGCAACGCCTCCGATAAGGGCCTAATATTCAAAATATACAAAGAACTCATATGACTCAATAACAACAACAACAACAACAAAAACAAACGATCCAATCAACAAATGGGCAGAGGGCCTGAACAGACACTTCTCCCTAGAGGACATACAAATGGCCAACATCGCTAGCCATTAGAGAAATGTAACTCAAAACCACAATGAGATACCATTTCATACCCGTTAGAATAGCTATAATCCACAGGACAAGTAATAACAAATGTTGGAGAGGATGTAGAGAAAAAGGAACCCTCATATACTGCTGGTGAGACTGCACATTGGTACGGCCACTATGGAAAACAGTATGGAGGTTACTCAAAAAACTAAGAATTGATCTACCATGTGATCTGGCAATCCCTCTACTGGGTATTTACCCCCAAAGACTTGAAAACTCATATCCAAAAAGATATTTGCACACCGATGTTCATAGCATCATTATCACAGTGGCCAGGACATGGAAGCAACCGAAGTGTCCTACGATAGATGATTGGTTAAAGAAGCTTTGGTACATATATACAAGGGAATATTACTCAGCCATAAGAAGAGATGAAATACTGACATTTGCGACAACATGAATAGACCTCGAGATAATCATGCTAAGCGAAATAAGCCAGACAGAAAAAGTTGAAAATCACATGATATCACTTATATGTGGGATGTAAACCTAAAAGCAACAAATGAACAGGACAAATAAACAGAGTCTCATGGTCATGGACAATAGACTAGTGGTAACAGAGGGTAGGGAGGATGGGGAGGAGGGAGGTAGACGGGGTAAAGGGGGTCAAATATGTGGTGACAGAAAGAAATCTAACTATGGGAGGTGAACGTACAGTGTAAACATGTATATGCCTTACCGTTAAAGTGTACAGCTAAAACTTATTGTCACCATAAAAAATAAATTAATTAAAAAATAAAAACTGATTTTAAGAGTTCATAGTCTATTTACTAAGTTCCTTTCAATACGCCTTTCATTGTTGAAAGAGAAATCTGGTCGCAAATCATCTTTGATTTCACGTCCTCAAAACTAATATTTATCACTGCAGTGATGCTCTCCTTCATAATAGATTATTTTCTCTTCTCTTTCAAATATCCTAGCAACCCATTTTGAAAGGAAATTTCAGAAAATCATTTTCTCTATATTTTCCTCCTCATTTTTGTTTTGTATAAAGTTTTCAAAGAAATGAGAGGAAGAGGACTGCACTTTGAAGTCAGCACAGCATTCTGAACACCCAACACCAGATAGCCAATGCCCAGAACAATTTTGCCTTGCTTCAGAAACAAATTAGCCATAAAATTGGCTCCGCTGATGTGGGTAGAATCCTGAAGCTTCTTTTGTCTATGTTGAGTTTATTACTCTGATTATATGTTTCACTCAGTGTTCATGTAAAAATAATACATCAGTTTTATAACCTTGTAGCAATTTAACTTAGTGATGATAAATATTCCACTTCTGACTTTTTTCTGCAGGAGTTATCTCTTCACTATAGGGGTCATACATAAGAGTGGCTTGAACAGAACTGAACCACGAAACGTTTTGAACAAATCACATTTATTTGCTAACCTCCAGACCAACCTGAAATACGACTTTTTTACCAAAGCAAATTAAAGATTTAATTCTCTCTTTCCAAAGGTATAAGAACGTTTAATCTTAGAACTTAACATTACTGAAGATAGATTAACTCAGATCACCCAAACGTTCTCCAAAGCAAATCTGAATTATACCTTTAATTAATCATGATTTCTCATTCATTGTGATGATTTTAAGCTAACACAAGAGATCTTTTAAGAGAGCATTTTAATGAAATATTTAATAGTAAACGAATGTGGTAGAACCAGAGTTACAAACACATTTTGTTCTCACTCTAATATTAAAAGGCATTATCTCTTTATGAGTCTGTAAATGAATATTTTAATCAATTTTATTTTAATTGCTAGGTAGAAATTTCCTCTCAAGTGTAGAAAACCTATTTTTATGTTTCTCTTAATAATTTGCTTTTTCCATAGAGTGAATCTTTCCTTCATTGCAAGTCATCCTTATTCTATTAGTGTTGACTTACATTTACACATACCAAAATACATTTATGTAGCCATAATCAACATTATTTTTAATTTTCTGCTTAATGAAATTAACGTCAAAGAGACTGGAAAGAACCCCATTATTGAGTAGGTACATACAATATTTCTAGTCTTTCTGCCCTTCTCTCCACCGTGCAGCAGCCTTCACTGCCAAGCTAGCAAATCATCTTTAATATAAAACCCCTTGTTACTTTGTTCAGAGTCAGGATTTTCTTACATTACGAGCTAAATCTCTTCTGATACAAATAAACCAATTCTTTTTAATTTGTCCTTAGCGGAGATGAAAAGTTACCCCCATCATAATAACAGTAACATCAACAAAGTAGCATTTGTACACATTTATGATTGACAAAAAGCTTCCACAACATTATTTCAATTGAAATTTCAAATCATGACCCACGTGTGGGAACTTTGACTAGGTGAAAGGTAGTAAACTATTGCAATCCTTTCATTTCTTAGCCCCCTAAAATGCTTAGGACCCAATGAAACCCCATTCTCATGCTTGGAGGGAATGTGAGGCGAGGTATAGTTTGGAAAGATATTAGGACTTGATTCTGCTCAACTCTGAAGCCATGAAAACAATTTTAAAAGAGGAGTTAATGGCTGTGGTTTTCCTTTAGTATTGGGAGCAGATTTGTATTTAGGCTCCTCTATTTCATGAGTATGTTGGACTTGTCAATACATATTGTTCTTATTCTATTCCTACTTCGTTATTACAAAGCTGAGCATTTACTGTACTACAGCCAGTCATCAATGATGTATTAACAAAATCAGGTCATTTATTTATGAATTAATATTATGTATCATCAACATATTTAAATTACTTAGTGAAAAAAATAATTATTGACATTGCACAGTAAGCCAGAAAACACTTTTAAAATGTCCCAATAAGAATAAAATATGACCTGAAAGAGTCATCATAAGTAAACAGAAGAGTTCACTCTGGGCAATTTCAAAGGCATGTATTTGAGTAAGAAGGGGGGGAAATTTCAATAGAGATTAAAACCAAGAAAAACATAAATCACCTGTTGAAAAGCAAGTAAATCTGGGTCCTGAACTCATAAAATTGAGAGGCCCCAATTAAGAAAAATGATACAAAATTATCATTATAAAATTAGGTACAAAAGTTAATTTTTATTATGGACTTTGGGTGATAATGATGTGTCAGCATAGGCTCATCAGTTGTAAAAATGCATCACTGGTGGAGGATGTTGATAATGGCAGAAGATGTGCATGAGTGGGGTCAGGGGGTATATGGGATTCTCTGTACCTTCCACTCCATTTTGCTGTGAACCTAAATTTGTTCTTAAGATAAAATTTACTTTAAAAAAAAGTTAATATTTCTAATAATTGTAATTGCTACACAATTCCAATTACAAACACAAACAAATTCTAATAAATTCATTTTGTATTATTTCCACTAGAATCTTTTTAAAAATATGGTACATTTATAATTTTATACACTGCGTATTGAGTATATTCCTACTAAATAGATTTTTTTTTTTGTCCAAAAAGGCTCAATGAAAACCAAATCTTCTGCCTACAATATTAACATCTAATGAGTGGAAGTATTTTCCATAGACTAGTTTCTTACACTATATGTTTCAAACAATGTTTCTCCTCCACTACCTACATACTTCAGGTACCAGGCCTAGTGAAGTATATTCATATTGTGAATCAAGATGTACCACTCTTTTATGTTTCAGTGCTGGGTGAGTTTACCCCAGGAGGTAGAAGCAGAAGGTATTCCTGGAAGAGATAATAATTACACATGAAGTAACTGTAAACCACATAAAAATATCACCCTAACTTCAGAATGAATGTACCTCCTAACCTCCAAATACACTGATTATTCTAAAGAAGTTCGGCCATTCAACATTTAACATCATTGAGCTCACACACATTATTAACCAATGTGGGAGTGCAAGAATGTTTAAGACAGCATCTCTGGCCTCTAGAACTCACCTACAATCTCATGAGAAGAGCATCTTATTTCAATAAGTGACAAAACTCAAGGAAGGAAGTGATAAATGCTATAAGAAGTATACAGATAAAATTATTTGCAAGTTCATAGGAAAAGATCATTTTTTTGGAAGAGAATATCAGAAGGCTAATATCAGAAGTGGCATTTGAGCTAGACCTTGAAACTGAAATAGAAATTAAAGGAAAAAATCCAGATGGAATCCCCTCAGAGCACATTTGGAGAACAACATGAAGTCTATCCAGCTGTGAATGGAAATAAAAAGTGGGAAATACTTTGAAGTCCAACTTCCAGATTAGAGGCTATGTACCAGCAATATTTCCTTTCAAATGAACTTTGTTAAAGGAGTATATGAGTGGGAGATGTTGAAATCTCCTTCACATGCCTAAAGAAAGAAAAAGAAATGGTTTTAACTAGTATGGTTGAAGTGTGGTCTTGCATGAAACAAAAGGGTGGACTGGTCACCATTTCTACTATTTTCTCCTTTCCTCTTTATCCAGAATATAGTTTCTACTCTTGGATGTCAATGAAATCTTCTTAAGATCTCAGACAAAAGTTATGCCCCCGAAAAGACTTCTGTAGCATACCTTACCTCGCTTTACCAGATCTTATATTTCACATCCTGTCCCACTCTCAATTGCAATCCTGCTTTCCATCTCCATCCTGCCTCTTATCTGTTCTCCACACAGCAATCAAGGATTCTTTTTCCTTCTTCTTTTCTTAACTTTCCATTTTGAAATAATTACAGATTCACAAGAAGTTGCAAAAATAGTAGAGAGAGGACCCATGTCTCCTCCAATAGTAACATCTTGCGCAACTATAGTCAAACATCGAAATCAGAAAATTGACATTGGTACAATCTATAAACCATACTCAGATTTCACCAGTTTTACACACATGTGTGTGTGAGTGAGAAAGAGAGAGAGAGAAAGAGATCCTTCTAAAGCTTGAAAGATGATGTAATTTTACTCAAAACCCTCCAAAGTCTTCCTATCTCACTCAAAGTAAAAATGCAAGGGTTTGGGTCTACAAGGTCCTAAGTCCTCTTCTCTGCCCAACTCCACCTCTTTGAATTCATTGCGACCAGCGCTCCCTCATTGTCGCACTCCAAACACACTGGCCTCCTTGTTCTTCTTGAGGTCTTTGCACACCTTAAGTCCCTGTGCCTGCAATCTGCTTCCCCCAGCTGTGGTACTCGTCCTCTCTGCATGTAGATGTCTTTTCAAATATTTCTCCTTCCGAAAAGATTTTCCCGATTTCCTTATAACATAGCATCTTCCTTCATTTTCTATCTCTTTGCTTTTATTTTTCTTCAGAGCACATATCACCAGGTACATATTCTATTAGTTTGTTTTTTGAATTTTTTCTCCCACTAGAAAGAAACTTCACAAGAATTAGAGTTTTGTTTTATTTATTGTGGTATCCCAGTTGCCTAGAATCCAGATATAATGTGCACATATGGAAAGTGCACATTAAATTATTTGTTGAATGAGTGAATATTCAATTTATAATTGTTTTTCAACTTGTCACATTCCATATGTTCTATCCCCTTACAATAGATGCTAGGTGAATTCACATTAATTGTTACAGTCTCAGAAACTGGATTTTCCCTTAAACTTGAGCAAAAATCGTTAAAATTTTCCTTTTAAAACAAGTTTTGTTGACTCTTGTTTCTGCTTTTCTTCTTTCCTTTGTTTCTTCTCATTTTTTTTTTGTTCCCACTGTAAAATATCATTGTAGGTAATGAGACATAGAATATGTTAGGGGATTTTTGCATTTGCGCAGAGAAATGTAAGGCTTGTCTAAGTCTGAGAAAGTATTTAGTGTTTTCATCTTCTTTAGTAGACAAAGGTTCAACCTCATAAGGTGGGAGATGCCCAAACCTTGGAAAAGGTGCAAATGGAACTCAGAACGTCAATGGTCCACGGGAAGTGGTGGCTAAATGATGAGGTCCTCTAGCCATACTTCATGAGCCACAGTTGGCACCTGGCTGAGACCCTTAATTGGAAAAGGAGAATATTAGAAGTTCGACCTCTCTAAGTCACTGAGTTTGCAGCGGTCCCACCCACAGTGGAGACTGGGTCTGAGTCACTTCAGAAGCACATGAAAGCGTCCATGGCAGCCCAGACCAGGGCAAGCATCTGAGTTGTGGGCTTTGTTGCTGGACTGCAGAGGAGTCCTGGTGGGGTTCCCAGCTCGTTATGTCTCACTCGGATTAGCCCTGACTCAGGGAAGCCACCCTCAAGGCTGACCGAAAGCCAGCCAAGATATTTCAGCATCTCCAGGCATTTCAGTCCACTAAAGCACACTGTTACAGGCCATTCCTGCCAACACTAACGAACCAGATCAAGGGAGGGGAACTTTGACCTATAGTCTGACTAGATTCAAGCCTCATTTTAATTTCTGATCACTAGAGAAGTTGCTAAGGGACCATAAGTGTTAAATAAATGAATAAACGTGCCCTACAGGTTAAGTTGTTGTCTCGCTTTGATAGGTAGTGAGATAATGACCAAACCTATATGATAACTGAACTCTAACCCATAATCCTTACAGCACCCAATCCCTGAAGTTAAAACACAACACTTTCAGCAATCCGTTTAAGATTAATGATCTGCCAAGGGCCCACGTCTTCTCTCAGGAGAACCCAGATGCCCTGAGGGCGGAGAGGTGGACCAACCAACTAACCTGAGAATTTAGCTCACTGATTGAATCTGAGACCGAACCGGAGAAATAAAAAGCCTTTTTAGAACCTAAGGAAAGTTCTTCCTTAGCAGGGATTACTGATCTGATCCTTATAATTAGCCCTTCTGTATGCCTATTTTCCTGTCATTCCCTGCTCACATGGATAAGAACTACCAAACATTGTACCATAGACAGCTGTGCTTTTCAAAGTGTTTTGCCCATTATTCTTAGCAAGAAAATATTTTACTTTCTGGTTCAGTATATCACTGAAAAAAGGGTCATAAAAGAGTACTTAACCCTCACCATGTGTAATGTTCTGTGATATTTTTCTATCTCACACTGTATATTTAATCACATTAAATATAAATAAATTATAATCACTTTAATATAAAATGCTTTATTAAAGATATACTCAACTACAGTCTGGAAGCTTTCTGAAGATGAATAGGGATGCTGAATCAGAATATAGATAAGTTTCCCTTTGACAGTAAGTTTGTTCTTAAACATTCTTTGCATTTAAGGTGGGGAACTCATGTAAAGAACTCTGGTACAGTAGTTCTCAAACTTTAACTGCAGGAAAATCACCAGAAAAGCTTATTAAAACTCAGATTGCTGGGCCCCACTCCCAAGGTTTCTACCGCAGGCAGTACAGGGAGCCTGAAAATCTGCATTTCTCACAAGTTCCAGGTGACGCTGATGCTGCTAGTCTGGGAATCACACTGCTCTGGTGAATCATTTTTGTGAATCGAATAACCTTTTTGAGCAATGAATAACTACTTCGAATTTATCTGTTTGTCATATGTTGAATTTACCAAAGCAAAGGGGATTGCACTTGTTGGATGTGTGTGAATGTAATTTGTGTATGAGCAGTTCAAAGTCGGGAATTAAGGGAGACCCTCAGCTTGCTGATTCCTTCCATAAACCACTCTGCTGTTCCTTTTCAGTTATTTAACCACCCATTTGTTATTTGAGCCCCTGTGCCAAGAGCTGTGCTAGGATCTAGATTACAGTCAGCCTAGATTTCAGAAAGCTGTAGAAGGATGCTGAAATCCTTTTTCTGTGCTTTTAAAACCATTTAGTCCCTGATGGGTGAGGATCAGGTGCCCTTCCAGAAACAGGAAGACGACAAAAGCAGACAACTATGGTATGCTTATTAGTTCCTCATCCACAGGTCTTTGAAAGCAGTATTTTCTAAAACTCCTCTGGAGAGCAGGAGCAGAACATCGTGGTGCTGGTTAAAACGACCACTCCCAGGCTCTTAGTGATTCTGAAACAGTGAGTGCGGATGGGGCCTGGTTGTTGTATTTTTAGCAATTGCTTGGGGTGAGTCTCAAAATCAAAGAAGTATGAGAAACTGTTTTAAACTATCTCTGAATATAACATAGACCCCAGAATTATATTAATCAAAAAGGAGAAAGTATTCACAATAATTCCATGATCCTCAGACTTTGCTGCATATAGGAATCTCCCGAGAAACTTAAAATATTTCCAATGCCTAGGCCATTCTCTATACCAATTATATCAGAGTATTCTTCCCCACTTCCTCCTGTGATGCTTATGCTGCTGAACCACAAGTGACACTGTGTTACAAGCTACAGATCTTCCCCCAAATCTTGTGTAAATAGATATAAGTATATAGCTATAGCAAATAGTCCAAATAGAAGGGAATGGTAACTATGACTCTCATGTAGGCAGGATGCTATACAGCCTATAAAGCATTCTAAAGGGCAGTGCTAGGGCTTCACCAGATGTAGGTGCATTCGCCCAATCTTGATGGCTCCCCATCCCTGTGTGGCAGACTGCAGGAAATCTGGTTTCATGAAGAAGTTGTGCAAATAACCAAGGGGGCTCCTTTGTGTGCCCATTTTGGACTTGCTCATTGATCTCTGCTGTGGCTAATTAGGTTACAGCCCTGCAGACTCAGACCACAACAGAACCCAGAGTGGCCACCACCCAGCCCTCACCACCACTGTGTCACTGCGTAAATTCTGGAGACTTTACATCTGCTTGTTGAAATCCATGTCATTGCTCTTGCAAAAAGAATATACACTAGTATTACTATGCTGTTTGTCTCAGGTTTGGTGATGACAATAGAGTGTTCACTCAGAAGTTGAGGCGGAGATAGAGAAGTCAGTGGAGAAGTTCACAGAAAAAAATCTTGAGTGCCACAGGATCTCTAGAGCACACGAATGAACTGGAAGGTCCAGGGTCGACCTCCACTCTCTCCAGAACTGCTCATGACCAGCTCATCATGCTAAAGCCTAGCCTTATTGCTGATAACAAGAGTATTTGCTGAGCCTTTCACACACATTAGCTCATTGTACCCTCAAAACAGCCCCAGGAAGTAGGTACCAGAATCAAATCCATTTTCCACATGAGAAAAGCTTAGAGATTACTAAATACACCCAGGGTTGCACAGGCGGTTAAGCAGTGGAGGGGAGTTTGGAATCCAGTCAGTCTGACTCTAAGACAGAGAAGTTTTTTTGCATCCATCCCTACCTTGCTCCCCGCATCAGACTCCTCTTACTTTCTAGAGTGCTCTCCTGGAAACCTGGCTTCCTCCTGGGGCCCCTAGTCAATCAGATGTGTCTGTATATGAATTAACCCCAAATGTGGGGGGTTCAAGTATTTTACCCAGAGGCCTTCAGTTCTGATGTGTGTCAGTAAACCTAAGTAGCTACAAGGTGAAGAGCATTACCAGGCTCTACTTCCCTAGAGTATTTAGTCTCAGCTCTGGCCCAACAAAGTCACCCACATATGGGATGAATATGATGATAGAGCCAGTTTGTAAAGGGCTTTAAGGTAAAAAAAAGAATCTGGACTTTACGGGCAAATTCTACAACTATCTCATTCTACGACTATAATGGACAGGGATGAGGGAGATAAAAAGGGGGGAGAGGAAGAAAAAATTTAATTTCAGTTTTATTTGCTCAGGTTATCAGTGCCTTCAGATATGAATTCCCACACTAGTGATGACGGCACCCCCGGGTGTTCAGACAGAGAGCTCCATCTCCGATAAATGAACATAAGAACAAGTGAGCAGCTCTTGAGCTGGCGTATTAACTATGGTACGTACAGTGTTGTAGTTGCTGTGACCTACCCCTCACCTGCAGGTGTCAGAAGGCATCTGAAACTGGAATGAGGCAGGAGAAGAGATTAAGGAGAAGAGAGGGGAAGATTGAAGCACACCCCAAATTGTTTGACATGGTAACAGGAATGGAAACTTCTAAGTGGAGGTATAGGGTGTGAGGTTTCCCAAATTATTTGACCATTGCCCCTTCTTAGAAACTGTGCATAACGGAAATATGCTTTGGGAAATGCCATTCCAGCGATTTCAGCAAAATGGTTACCACTGATGAGTGGCTCCATCAAGCTCAGTGCCAATGGAGTAGTTGGGATGGGGAGAAGCCAGTGTGCAGGAATTGGAAGGAAAAGGAAGTCCAGAGACAAGCAAAGGTGCTCAGCGTCTGGAAGGCTCTGTCAGGAAGGGAGGGGACAGGAATGAGAGCTGGAAGAACCAGCACAAGTAGAGGGGGTGCAACATCCAGGGAGAATTAGTTGTTTCGGGATTTTTTCTTTTTAAATATGGATGACTTTGCCATGTTTACATAGCATGTTCTCAGCCTCTCCATTTTCTGTCCCTTGTAGGATGCTTCGAACTGCTGTTCTGGGTGGAAAATTATAGAAATCACCCCTGCTGCCCTTCTCTCTGGGCTGGGCTCCCCCTGATCAGCCATGAGCTATCTGTGACCACTAGGAAGGGGCCTGGGTTCTTCCGAGTTTAGATACCTCCTTATCTCCAATCCCTATAGAAGGTTTAAGCAGCAATTGACTCAGTTTCGGGAAAGAAGTCTAGAACCAAGCTTTATAGAGGATGGAGTTGAGCGTGGGGAGGGGAGTTAAGGCCCCTAACCAGCCACTTCGCCCCCAGGCACCATGCAAAAACCAAATCCCCACAGCTGGGTTTTCTGAAATCTAATAGTCTCACTACCTCTGGCTTAGGCCCTCAAAGGCCAGTGAAGGACCAAGCTCTGGTCCCATGGATGAAGGGAAGAATAAATGCTACCATTTGTTCTTAATGGGTCTTATATTTGGGGAGGTTGCTAACCCCCTCTGACCTAAAGCTTTTAAAACCAAGCACATTTAATCACCGTGAAAAGTGATTTTCAAACCCTGTGTCACCTTAAGGAATCCCTGTCCCTAGTAATTGCACTCTGACTGTCTTGAGAGCTACCGATCTGGTCTCATTCTGAGAGGATAAATGTTTCTTCCTTGTGTTAACTAAAAAGGAGTGTGAAACCTGGGTGATTCTTCCTTAATTCCCGGAGTGTGCGTGTGAGGGTGTGTCAGTGTCTGGGAGAGTCAGGGCATGGAGAAAAATGGGGCGGAGAAGGGAAAAGCCTGTGGGGAGAGTGGGACTGAAGATACAGAAGGGAGGATAATTTGAAGACTTTTTTATGAACGCTAAAATGTTTATAACCTTAATAATTAATGTAGTTATAAATACACGTGGCAAGAAAAATACTTTGCAGAATTCATCATCCCAGGAGCTAAAACTACAAAACTTTAAAAATATGGGCACTAGTTCTGAATATATAATCAGCTTTGTGACCTTGGGCAAGTCACTTTGCCTTGCACTTCACAATTGCATGTTTGTTTTGTCTACAGAATGATAACATATTACACACCTTATCTCCCTCACAGAGATGAGGTGGAGGTCAAATCAGATGACATTAAAATAGTTATAATTACTTACATTTGCATAACACTTTATTATCCATAAAGCACTTCTGCATATATTATTCCATTTGCATGAAAGAACTTTGAAATGTTATAAAGTTCTATAAAAGGACACCTAGGTTTGAATATCAGCTCCATCTCTCTCTACTTTAATTTTATCATCTTTAAAATGGGGATAATAATACTATCAACCTCATAGATTATTGAGAAGATTAAATAATATGCATATAAGAAGCTGTCAGCTCAGTGTCTGCATAGGAGAAATATCTGATAAAATTCATTTGTTCAGGTCTCTATGCAAATGGCACTTCCTAAAGGCCTTCCCTAAAACAGTGCCTGCCTCTACCATCACTTCTAGTGGCCCCTGTCCTTTATTTTTCTGAGTAACACTTTACACTACCTGATATCATATTGACTTATTTGCTGACTGCCTATTCTCCCCCATTAGAACAGAATCTCCATGAAGACAGGGATTTTGTCTGTCCTGTTTCTCTGTATCACCAGCATCTAGACCGTAGTAGGTGCTCAGAAAATAATTGCTAAGTGAATGAAGTTAACTGTCCATTGTTACTGTTGTCATTACCTAAGGTCCCTCCCACACTTTGTTCTAATGCAGCTCCATGCATAGGACAACTCTGCTTTAGGAGTGATTTCCCTTTTTTGTTCTTTTTAACAATAGCTTTATTAAGCTATAAAATCCATCCTATTAAAGTGCACAATTCAGTGATTTTTTGTGTATTCACAGACTTGTGCAACCATTATCACTATGATCTCAGAACATTTTATCACTCCAAAAAGAAACCATGTAGTGGTCACTCTTCAATCTCCATCCAGCCTGTGGCAGCCACTAATCTACTTTCTGTCTCGATAGATTTGCCTTTGCTGGATATTTTGTAAATGCAGAATCATATAACATGTAGTCTTTTGTGACTAACTTCGAGGTTGAATTCAAGGTTCACCCGTGTTGTAGCCTGTATCAGTACTTCGTTCCTTTTTATGGCTGAATAATATTCCAGGGTATGAACATTCCACATTTTGTTTATCCAATCATCAGTTGATGGACCCAAGGGTTTTTCTACCATTTGGCTGAATCATGCTGTTTACGAGCACTCATGTGCAGGTTTTTGTGTGGATGTACGTTTTCAATTCTCTTGGGTGTATAGCTAGAAGTGGAATTGCCAGGTCATATAGTAACTCTACATTTAACATTTTGAAGACTTGCCAGACTGTTTTCCAAAGTGGCCGCACTATTTATAATCCTACAAACAATGTACGAGAGTCACAATTTCCTATTATCCTTATCATTTGTTATTATCTACCTCTTTTCTTTTAGCCATCCTAATAGCATGAAGTGGTATCTAATTGTGGTTTTGATTTGCATTTCCCTAATGACTAATGACATTGACCATCTTGTCATGTGCTTATTGGCTATTTACATGTCCTCTTTAGAGATGTGTCTATCCAAATTCTTTGCCCTTTTTACAAATGAGTAGTCTTTTTATTGTTGAATTATAAAAGTCCCTTATCAGATATATGACTTACAAATATTGTTTTCTATTTGGTGGGCTATCTTTTCACTTTTTTGTTGATGTCTTTTGAAACACAAATATATATAACTTTGATGAAGTTCAGTTTATTTATTTTGAATTCACTTTTGAAATTTCTTCTTTTTAAGATCAGAGATGATTGATCTTTGTCCTACTTACCCAAGAGCTGGCAAGGATTCATTCTTCCTGAGTGTCATAGCACCAGCTCTGAAACTTTTAACCAGTTTCTTTCTCATTTTCTCTACTGTTTCATTACTTGGAATTCCACCTCTGCCCCCATCCTCCCTGCCTAGCTGGGCCTTTATTGCCCTTCAAGACTTAGCCCAGACGTTTTCTCCTCCTTTTGTGGGTTTCCAGGTCTCTGCCCAGACAGGAAGCCAGGGCCCTATTTCTCACCACAGATGTAATGTAGCTCTGTCTTCTTTTATGGAAGCGATTGAAGGCAGGAATTTTGTATTACTCTCTATCTTATTGGAGAGTGGAGTCTAAACAATTCTGTATTTGCATTTCAGCCCCATGATTAGCTGCATGAGCTTGGGCAATGTAATATTTCTGATCCTTGATCATTTTTATGAAGTAAAATAATTTCTAAGTAGAGGGTCATTATAAAACTAGAGATATGGTAATAAAGTTAAACTATTAAGCTTGATAGATTCTCAATAAATCCCAGCTATCTTTTTTCTTAATGTGGGAGCTAAGAGTATCAGACACATGCTACATTCTCAGTGATGAATGTTAGTTTTCTTATTTTCTAATTTCAGGTCCAATAACAGATGCCCTGTAGCAAAGAGAAGCACTGCTGACCTGTCATATCTCCTGTGTGGGCACCAACTACACTCCTTTCAAAGTTTCTAGGGAGCTGTGCTTCCTGAGCCATTGCCATCTTTAAGCATCTGAGGAAAACAATGAAAATGCACATTAGTTTGTGCATGATTTAGGTGGAATTCCTGATGCCCACCATGGGCCCAGGGACTAAAGGTAAATACTTTCATTTTAGGTGTTCACAGCCAGTGCTTCCCACCTGGTCCTCTTGAAAATGAGCGACCCTTACCATTTCATCTAGCAATCTCACTCTTTGATATCTAGCCAGGTAAGCTGAAAACATTCACACAAAAACCTGCACATGGATGTTGATAGCAGCTTCATTCATAAGTTGTCAAAACTTGGAAGCAACCAACAGGTTTTTCAGTTGGTAAAGGGATAAACTGTGCTACATCAAGACAATGAAATATCATCCTGTGCTAAAGAAATGAGCTACTGACCATGAAAAGACAGCGAAGAAACTTAGATACATATTGCTACGTGAAAAAAGCCAATCTGGAAAGGCTACATACTATACTAGTCCCGTTATATGACATTCCAGAAAATGCAAAACTGTGGAAACAGTAAAAAGATCAGTGGTTGCCAGGGGTTAGGGAGGGATGACTAGAGAGCACAGAGGATTTTTAGGGCAATGAAATTATTCTGTATGATACTACGATGGTGGATACATGTCATTATACATTTGTCAAAATCCATAGAATGTACAGTACTGAGAGCGAATCACGTTGAGTGATTATAATATGTCCATGTAGGTTCATCAACTGTAAAAAAAATATGCCCCTCTAGTGCCAGATGTCGATAGTGGAGGAAGCTGTGCATGTATGGGGATAGGGCATAAACGGGAACTCTGTACTCTCCACTCAATTTTGCTGTGAGCCTAAAACTGCTCTAAAAAATAAAGTCTATTTTCTAAAAAAGAATGAGCAACTGGCCCTGCATAGTAATAGCTGGTAGCTGTGCAATCATCTTCCCAGGTAACAAATATACAAGGTACGTTCCTGAGAGACATTCTCTGGAACTGTGGCATGGCTCTCTGGTATCCTCATGGGCATTAAAAATCTTGTCTCTGGGGCTGCAAGAACTACTTAAATCAAGCAATAGCCAGGTTGTTGAACTCTTCCTGGGCATTTTTATTTCCTGGTGTGGAGCACTACCAGCAGATGGCAATCAAAGAATACAAAACCTGAGTTTATCCTATTCAAATAGTTTGACAAATAGATTTAAGAATAAAATGATAAATTTAAGGTAAGGAGACTGCTGCCTTCTACCTCTTGAATACCAGTTCTTTACAGAGCCACAACTTCTTACACTCTAAACAAATCTCCTTTCACCAGTGACAGAAATAAATGTCTAACCTCAAAAAAGGCACCAGAGACAAATTCTTAGATTCTTTAATCAAATGAGAACTTTAGTTATTTATGTAAAAATGAATTAAAAGAGTTTGTTGTTTTTATTTAGGTATCATATTTCCTTTAGGTTTTCTGCTTACATTATAAATGTTCTTTGGTGTATAAAAATGAACATTTATGGAAATGATTTTTCAATGATAGAAAACATATAACTGTGGTAGAATAGAGCTGCAAAATCACCAGAGTATGTGCATGGAGTGAGAGTAAAGGGGCTTGGGGAGGGTGTTCATACCAAACATAGGATTTTACAACTGGTTTTACAAAAATTAAAATTTCTTTTTTTCTCCCTTTTGCTCTTTGCTTCAAGAGATGTGCTAGTGAGTAGATTCTCACTTAAATTAACCATTCTCAGTAATGTGACTATTAAGCATGAAAGATTGTGTCCTTGTTGGTAAATTCTGGTATTTATGCTTTCCATTTGCTAAAATCATGATGAATCCACATAGAAAGTTGCAGTGTGATAGAACATGCAGAATATGAATATTGCTACTTTGCTGAGATAAAGAAAAGTTCACTTTAAATTTTACAGTTTATACATATTTGATGGCATCACAAAAAACCCTTTACACGTGGCTAATGGATCATCGCAGAAAATGATTAACCTGTTTTGTGTATTAACAATATCTTTATGAAAGAAAGCCTCATGAAGCACTTTAAAAAATAATATTGGACCTGGAGACTTTGGGGAATACTCTGTAAGAAAATCTAGGAACAGTAAGTAATATTTTTTGGACTCCTACTATGTATTAGGCAACTTTATCTCAAGACAGATAAATTATTTAGCCCCATATTTACAGAGGAAACTAGGATTCATGAGGGTTTATAATTTGCCAATGTTGCACAGCTGCTGCGCTGGGATCTGACCCCTGGCCTGTTTGCGTGAATATGCACACACCACCTGTCATTGCTGATCTTGTTCTAACAGGTGATGTTAAACATCTGAAATCTCCTACCTAATTCAGAAATTTAACCAAATCACCTGAAGAAGTCATTAAAGAGTCAGAAGCCCAGGTCATCTCCCTAGAGATTCTTCTAACGCAGAAGATTGGAGATAAGACCCTGGAATCAGTTTTTAACAAGCTCCCCAGTGGTTCTGCTGACCTCAAACACTTGGAGAAAACACGGTCCCAATGGACCTTAATTTTTTATGCACAAAGAACACTTTGATGAGAGCTCTGGACCTTTTTTTTTTTTCAGAATAATACACATTTTACACGCCAAATTTTGCATAAGATTATAGGGGATTCACGGACACTCTGAAGCCATGGATGCTCGTTCGGTCTCCTGCATGTCTCAGTTAGAAGTGACCTAATCAGCAGCCCCTACCATCTCTCCACCAAAAGATGTCACTCTTCAGCTTCAAACAGCCTCCAAGAGACTCCAGGTTTTTTCTTTTTTCCTTTCTCCTCAACTACAAGAAAAAGAGTTTTCCAGGAAAATGAATTTACTGTTTGAAAAGGATCTCCCCCTTATACATAGAGCAGACTCTGACACACTGCTTCAAAAAAATTAAGCTGAAACAGAATAATAGTGTTACCTACAGTCTTAACCAGAGCTGGCCTGGAAATAAAAGTGTTATGGTTTGAACCAACAGTAGGGACCACAAACTAATATGAGCACAACCAGAATGAAGAGGCATGGCATTTATTTTCCCCCAAACCTTCACTAACTTGTTTTCAATCCCTAGGTTTTCTCTTAGGTCTCCATTTTAAAACCAACCTTTGCATTATTAAATAATTCAAGACTCATGCAGTACATCATTTGAAACATGTACATAAATCATCCTGACACAGAGTCCTCAAAAATGTACCTTTAATAGGTTCTGAATCTGTTAAACAGGAAAGGAATGAGGAGAACACGTGGTTCTCTCTGTGGATCCCAGGTCTGGAAAAACCAATGGCAAGAAGCAAGGAAGGAGCGTCTGCTTACACCGATGTTGTGTGTAATGTCATATGTTCACGTATTTTTCTAGGGAGAGAGTCCATGGCTTTCACCAGATTCCTAAAGGAATCTCTGACTAAAATTTTAGAAGTCCTTATTCATAGAAGAGTCTGGTCTCACAACAGCTAAACAGGCAAATGGCGTGAGTAGAGCTGTGGGGTTAGGCTTGGTGGGGCACCTTAGACACAAAGCGAATGTGTTGTGTATACGTCGTGCAGACAGGACGTTATCAGAGTGCGCCTGAGATCTGGGACATTCTGCCAGAAGGTCTTTTGATCCAGAAACACATCTTCCCTGTGTGAGGACAGAAGCTGTTTCTTCAATCAGAAGGACGTCTGTCAGGGGCACAGCAGGTTATCCACACCTTTCTGACCCTGAATGTGCTTGTAAGTCAGGAGTAATCACTCCTAATTCTCCAGGTTGGGGGAGGCAGATGAGCAACGACGTCTGTAAAGCTCCTGGCCCGGTGCCTGGCACAGAGTGGGTGTTCAGAGGTGTTTGTTGTTGTTTCTCTTCTTCACCACCACATCAAAATCCCCCCACAACGCCAGCAGTAAGTACCAACTATCTCCCACTCAGCGGGAGCTGCACCTATCCGACTGACTGGAGTCTGGTCCGGGAAATCTGAAGGAAAACAAGTGTCCTTTAGGAATTCTCACTCTCCAGTCTCCCTTCCACCTCTGTTGCAAAGGTAAGTAAGGACCTCAGGCACAGAACATGCCTAAAAACCCAAGAAATTACAAGGGATGAAAAGACATTATCCCTGTCCTTGGAATTGCCAGATCCCAAAAGGGCAGACAGCACCAAAAATAAGTTAGCAGAAGCCATGGGGCATGGGACACTAACAACATATACATAAATGCAGATGTTCCACATACCAGAAAACAGGTTATGATAGAAAGCCACGTGGAGTTGATTTAGGAAACAGTTCTGGTAGAAATTATTATTGAGTAACATTTCTCATGTGGGAGAAGGGAAATGATTTGGGAGCAAGAAAGAGGAGGGAAGAAAGTTAAGAATGAGGTGAGAGAGCCATAGGGGCCAGCTCGAGAGAGGGAGATGGGTATGGAGCAGATTTGCAGGGCAGCAGGAGAAACCATGCTTGAGGAACTGTGAAAAGATGACAGCAGTTTGGTGCAGGGGACGGGAAGCATTAATTGGTAGGGACCCTTGAAATCCATGATTAGGAGTTTTAATTTAATTCAAGAGGCAATTGGAGTTATCGGAGGCGGTTAAGAAGGGAGTGATATGATCAAAGTGATGCTTGAGAACAATGGTTCTTGCTGCTTTGGGCAGGGTGGATTAGAGGAAGGAGATCCTCTGGCAGGGAGGCTGACCTGAGGCTACTTTGGAATCCAGGGCTCTAGGGGCATGGCCTAGAACACGGCCATGCGGATGTGCCGGAAGGAGCAGAGCTGGAATGTGTTACGGAGGATAAACATCATTCGTTCTTTTTAGAACCAGACACGGGGTTAGGTGCAGGAATACATGTGGAACAGACACAGAGGGTAGGATGGGGAGTGACAATTAAGCAATTATCGTATGGCGAGATGAGTGTTGTGACAATTGAGTCAAAGAAATAGGAGAGTGAAGAACAGAAATAGCACCTAACTGAGTCTTGGAGAGAACTTAGGTGGTCATGGAAGCCTTCCCTGAGGAAGTGATGTTTAAGCTGGGAACTTAATGAAGAATTAGAAATTAGCTCAGTGAAAAAAATCATTGGGCGACATGTCCCAGGCAAGAAGCCCCAAGATGAAAGAGCAGAAGCGAAGCCATGAGGGGGAGAGATGATTTCTAGAGAGGCTAAAGGGAACAAGCAGGATAGTACCAGACCAAAAAAGTCCTTGAGTCTGCAATATGGACTATGGACTTTATCCTTAAGGGCAGTGAAAGACCAGAAAAGAGGCAGATTCATTTTCCAGCTTAGAAAAAGCAGTGGGAGAAAAGAATTGGGTGTGGTTGTTGTTAGGATGGGAGACACGCCACAGTCCAGAGAAGTAATTGGGAAGTAGAGATGGAGACATGTAGATAATTAGATGTAGAATTTCTGGGATGAGAAAGAGTCTTTACTGAGACAAAAAGAGAACCAGCCAGCATGTCATTAGCCCAGAGAGGGGGGAAGTATTCTCCAGGGTCACATAACCAGCCTGTGAAAGCATCAATCCTAGAAACCAAGTCTCTGGTTCTTTTTAAAATAAATATCTTTCATATCTCTCCTCATCAAGCTCATGTTTTCCTTTACATCCTTGAATATACGTATATGATTTATAATCGATATTTTAAAAGCCTTTGTCTGCTAATTCCATTACCTGTCATTTTTGGATCTGTCTCTATTGGTTGATTTTTCTCCTGGGTGTAGGTCATATTCTCCTGCTTCTTTGTTTGCCTGGTAATTTTTATTAGATGCCAGACATTGTGAATTTGACAGTGGATTTTGTTATATTCTTAAAGAGTTTAGACTTTGTTCTAACATACAGCTTAGTTATTTGAGTTTGATCCTTACGATGCTTTCTTTCAAGCTTTTTCAGGGTCAATCTAAAGGATCCTTTAGCACTTCTGCTTTCAGCCATGATGGAGTAACAGGGACTGGATTTACTCTCCCATCTAAAATGACAATGAACCAGAAGAAATGCGTGAAACAATGGTCACCGGGCAATGAAAAACAGTGGTCCCTGAGAGATAGGGAACAAATAAGATAAGTCCTATTATTACCCCAGCTTTCTGCCTTGAGAGATTTCCAAGCCACAACAAAGCAAGACAAAACCCAGGTGGATCCTATTAGACCCCTGAATTCAGGAGATGAGCTGAGGGTCTAGGGAGACCAATGCAGCTGAAGTTCACAGCACAGAGGGCCAGAGAAGAGAGGGCTGCACAGAGAGAAAACCCCAGAGATTTGCAGAAAATCACCTGCAAATATTCAATAGAGCATTTATCAGTATAAGAATGTAAAAAAAAAAAAAAAAAGACCCAAGGTTGGAGAAAGAACTATCTAAACAGATGAGAACAGATGAGAAAGAGTAGTACCTGGCACTTGCTCAGGTCTAAGAATAGTGTCTGTTCCCACCAACCCAACTAGAAAACCTCATAATTCATAGAGTGTTGTTGGTGCCCTCAGAAGGGTCTTGCCTCCATAATGCGGAATGATTATTAGCCTTAGACTAAACACTGCTTTAGTTTACTCTAAAATATCTTAAACACAAGGCCCAAAAGGATCAAGTGATTTCCAAGTAACCTAACTGCTGATTTCAGGACAACGTTGAAGAATATCTATAAAAATTCCAAAATATCCATTACCCAACAAGGTAAATTTGTACTTTCTGCCATCAAGTCCAATCAAAGATCACCAGGTATACAAAGAAATAAGAAAATATGCTCCATTCGGAGAGTATTTGTGTAAAAAAAAAAAAAAATCTGACCTCATCGAGGATGTGCTTTTAGAAGTCTCGAAAAAGTGTGGACAAATGACCACACTTTGGCAGCCTAGGAGGAGGGGTTATTATGAGCAAAGACTCGGGCATGTGAAAGAATGTGAGTGTGCAATACGGAAAAGCTGGGTGTGAATGGAGCATAGAATATAAAAAGGGAGAAGCCGGTGACAATACTGGAAGGTGGGCCCAACAGAGTCCCAGGATAAGCCATTCTTCCATTTGCTTGAAGTAAATAATATTTTAAAACTTACCATCACTTTAATCTCCCTCTCTTTCTCTCTCTCTCCTCCCTTCTTTTCCTTCTCCTGCATGCTCCCCCACCCTTAATCCTCCCCTTACATCCATTCTAATAGCAAATCTTCACATTGGCTCTACTATGAAAAACCATGGAATCCAGCCACTTCCTACCCCCTGTATGAACCTACCTGGGTCCAGGCGACTGTCGTGTCTCCCTTGGATTGCTACAATAGCCGCTGAACAGATCTCCTACCTCTGTCCTTACCCAGCCTTCCTCACCATTCTATTCAACACAGTATCCAGAGTGATCTTTTAAAAACTGAAGTTAGATTGAACTCTCCTCTGCTTAATATTTTTTAGCTCCTCTTCTCACTCAGAGTAAAATCCAAAGTCCTTACAATGCGCTGAAAGTCCCACATGACCTCCCCTCACCGCTCCTCCTACCACACTGGCACACTCCTTCCCACCATGGGCCCTTCCTTACACTGTTCCCTTCGGCTGGTCAGCTCTTCCCCCAGGTTTGCACTTGTTTTGTTCCCTCACTTCCCCCAGTCCTTGCTCAAAGTCACCTTTGCATGGAAGCCTCTCCTGACCAACCCAGGATAACACTGGCCTTCTTTTTCCTCACTCCTGATCCCCCTCACTTGTTTTCTTTCTCCCGTAGAACTTATCACCACCTCACATACTATACACTTACTTGTTTATGTATTGTTTGTCTTCTGTACTAGAATGTCAGCTCCACGAGTGCAGAATTTTGGAGAGTTTTGTTCACTGCTGAAGTCCCATCTCGCAACACAGTGTGTGGCACATACTGGCACTCTATACATATTTGGGGAATGAATGAACGAATGAATGAATGAACAATTTTAATCAGAAGAGTCTCATGATCATATTTATAACTTAGAAATGTTCCTCTCAAGGAAGCAAGAGGTATTAAAGGCCCTGCCACAGAGAAGGACTAGATTCTAGAGATAGTTATAAAAAGAACAGAGATCAAAAGAGTGTTTACAGACTGACTGAGAGTAGAACTAGCAATAAAGAGTAAATTTAGTGTGACCTGGCAAATAGTTGGTATTTGCTATAGGCAAAGGGTCACAGGAGGGAGGATGAGAGCATAGATGGGGCAGATTGTGCCCCAAAGGCATAATAACCAGGTGAGTCAGGACCACGAAGGAAGTCGAGTTGAAGCGCTGGGAAAGTGGTAGAGGAAAGAGTTGATGTCCACCAGCGTGGGAAATTGGAGAAATACATCATGGAGGAGGGAACATTTAAGTTGGGTCTTGAAAAACGAGTAGAGTTTCCAGGGCAAAGACAAGAAAACTCAGTGATATAATAGATTTTGGAATTTCACCATCTCTACCATTACATACACAACTTACGATAGAGTTGCTAATGACTTGAGAAAGAATTCTTTCTATACCTCATAAAATAAAATATTTTTTTAAAAAAATAGAGGGTGAGGGACACAGAAAAGCAGAAAGAAAGAGTCAGGATATTTCACCACCTGGATAATTTTGGTCCAGAACAAGTGAACCAGGCCAGTAAGGTTTGAAGAAAACATGGACAAAATCACTTCCTTGTTTAGATATGTCACAAAGGGAACAACAACAACAAAATCATCCAAGCGAGTAACTCTGCTGACTCTTGGACTTCGACCTGGGAGAACAATTTTCTGCCAGTGTGATATTGTTTTACAGGCAAGTTTTAAGATCCTTGATAAGCAGGATTCCTCCATAAAGGCTGACAGCCAAACTGGCTTGCTGAGCTTGCCTACTTTTTTAATAAAACTGTCAGATTAAGCAATGCCTGGCTGCAGTATATTATTAATACAAATTCTTAACTGTCAATTAGTTAACTGGCTAGTAAAAAGAACCTGATTTATAAGATTGTTGCTAATGAATACAATGCTTTGTTCTCCAGCAAAGCATCTGCTCTGGATATGTAATTAGAAGAAAGGCCCCCTCCCTCCCTCCCCAAAGAGAGAGCATGTGCAGCTGAAAAAAGGAGCTTATTATACCTGTGAGGGGTCAAAGTCTGTGAATCTGCGGCTTATGGTATTATGACAGATTACAAAATCACTCCATTATGTTAGTCAATCTGTTTTCAAGCACCTAGCAGGGAGCTAGTTGGACACTAGATGCTCTGTAACAAGATTCCCATTGGTTTTCTTCCTAAGGTCTTATGACAGGTCAGCTGTTGTTGACACCACCCTACGGCTCGGCTCACGTGTCAGACCCTTTCTCTCTGACTTCTGCCTCTGCTACTGCCAAGCTCTCCTCTGAGACTCAGCCGGTGCCTCAGGCCACAACCAGCTACCCAGAAAAGCTTAAGTGGGTTTGAAATCCATGGGCAGCCCCATCACTTGCGCTAATGGAAGGGAAGAAAAAGCAGAACACTTGAACCCCATATATCCTTTGCTTCTGACTCCCTCTCTCCTATTCTTCCCCTAACTCCCCTCTTTTTCTTTTTCATTATTTCCCTAGTTTCTAATCCCACTCGTTCACCCATGGACATATGCCTTCCTAGAAATCATATATTAGAGAGGAGAGCATCTGGTTAGAGACCAGTCTCCTCCAAAAGCCTTTATTTTAAAGTCAGTTGCCACATGTACCTATGAAACTATTTCAGCCTCCAGAGGTTGAAAGATATTTGCCTAATACTACAAAGAAGTGATTTTAAGGAAAGCCCATTTTATTTCCTCAGCAGGGTAATAATTCTTCTTCAAAGTTTTCCTCCCTTATACTCCTACTTTTCCTGCTGTTGGCTGGGTGGTATGTGTAGGAAGGGAAGGGAAGATGGTCTTCATCCCTGCCAACTTCGGCCTCCTAATTTCAGCCCTAACAGTCCAGGCTTTCTGAAGGGGAAATTCACTGGGGCATGTGACATGTCAAATCACAGTATTTACAAGGCTTAATAGGCAGGAATAAAACCATAATTTTCCAAGTAGTAATATCTGAAAAAAAATATATGAAAACCATACCTGCAGGGGGCTTGGAGGAGCAGAATTACTCTTTCGAGGCGGAGGTAGAGTTTGGCTCCAGTGGGAAACCAGCACCCGCTATTGCCCATTTTACTGGACAAGTCACGCCCCCTTGGAAGACACAGATGCTTTTCATCGATGAATACTCTTTTGGGTGACCCTTAGGGACTGAAAAATACCTATGCTAAGGTGAGAGGAAGCTGGACAGACATAGAGGATAAATGGTGTCATCCGAAGGGCTCTGCAGTTACAAAAGGGGAAGCAGAGGCTAAACCCATTAGGGTTTTGTATCAGTCACATCTGAAAGTTATTGTTTAGTATTATTTTTGCCCTGTGTCTTCCAGGTGTCCTTAGGACTCATACAACCGTACTTAATGGTTCTTTCAGAATATTGTGCTATTGGACTCCACCCTTTTTGTAGGGAAGCCTGCCTAGGTCTACAGGGTTTTTAACTTAGCGAGTATAAGATGTTCTCTGATTGAGTAGAGAAGGGAAGTTGGTAAGAATCCATTGCAGGTGGAAAATGTAGGAACTGTGTCCTGGAATATTTGAAATAAAGTCTATAGTATAGCACAAGGAACATGGGCTCTGGCGTCAGAAACATCTGAATTTAATTCATGACTTTCACTTACTAGTTGTATGGCCTTAAATACATTGCTGAATTTTCCTGAATCTCAATGTGATCATACGTAATAATATAATTGGAACTACCTAGGGAGAAAAACAATGCAAAAAATGCCAAGGGCAGGGTTAAGCTCATAATAGGAGCTCAATAATAGTTAGTTAGTTTGTTTTAAAATTATTATCATTTTTTAAAAAATAAACACTTTAGTGGAAACTTTGAAAGGTGAAGGATTCAGGAACCATTTCAACATTTTATATTGTAGAACACACTGTTGAGACTGCTTCATGTGCTAGTGAAAACCCTGTGGTCTTGGCAATTCACAAAAGATAAATCCCCTGATGTCTCTCCCACATTGGACTACAAGAGCCTTCAGGAAAGAAGTGGAGGCTTCCTCATCTCTGTGTCCCCGGACCCACCACTAATAGGTACATCGCAGCTCCCAATATTGCTTGGGCAGTCTCTCATTGAGGAATTTAGACTGATATGTGATGGGAAACACCACAAGGGACTGTCAAAGAGCAGCTTAGATTTAGGAAAAGTTCCAATAGAAGCAATTGCTTTGGGCCGATGAGTCTATGTGTCTTACTGCCCACAGTCATGTTTCTGGAGATTCATTCCCAGCAGGCAACTCTGAATCTGGTTGACAATGTAATTGCGCAGTCCACTGCAACTTGGACAGTAATCCACAATCCTCCAGCTTGTTTTATTTGTTGATTCATATATTCAACACATATTAAGCAGTGTACCAGGTGCTGAGATGCTGGGGGTATGTTTGGTAAACAAGACAAGAAAATTCTTACCTTCTTGGGGGATGAGAGACGCAAAGAAACAAACAATTAACAATTAACACAATAATTTCAAATCAGGGCAGGTGCTATGAGGGGAACAAATAGGATGTTGGCCTGGAGACTGAGTGGATAGAAGTGGACCTCCTTCAGGTAGAGTGCCCCAGAAAGGCTTCCCTTGGTATGAGGAATAAGTCTAGAGAAAGGAGAGCATTCTAGGTCAAGGGTGAGGGCATGGGCAGAGCCTTGAAGTAGGGAATACCAGGTGGAATTTTAGAAATAGAATAAAAAAACAGCTGGGCTGGAGCATCATTTACAAAGGGAGAGTGGGTCAGGTGAAGTCAGGACATGAGCACCATGCAGGCTAAACAAAGTGAGGGGTTTGGGTTGACCATTTGGTTCTCAGGGCTGTCTCATGGAATGCTTGGCAGATACTTTCCATTTGTGTACACTCTGGCTTTTCTGCAGGGTACCAAGAGGGCAATCTGGATCTCTACAAACCCCATGATGCTATGAGCAATTACTCTTCAGTCAGTCTTTGTCTATCGCTATGAGCCTCATGTCCTATGTTCTCACATTTACCTAAAGATGGAATTCGAAGCAGTCCTCCCTAGGAACACTTTATCAAGTGTAATCTATTTAATATTTCATTTTTATTTCAACTTTAATTTTAATGGTGCAATCAAATAAAGAGATGCTTGAATGGGTACCTTTCAAACATCTGAGAATGTAGAAGAAAAGTAGCCAACCAAATCCCTGTAAGGAAAAGAAAGAATCAGGTAAGGCACATAAGAGAGTTCTAAAATTCTTGAATTCATCCAGGCATAGGGGTCTCCATTAGCCAATAGAGTGCAAGATTAAGGATGTTATCAGAGCTTTGTGCTTAAGAAATACTGGTCAGCTGACTAGTTAACTGGAGAAACAAGTCATAAATCTAATGATAGACTTAGAGAGTATTTTTACTCTCTAATCTATTGGAGATTTCCTTATTACATGAGTTTAGCTCTTTAATGTAGGAACTTAATATTTTAAAAACACAAATGCATGTGTAATAATATTTTTTTCAAAGAGAAGAAAGAGAAAATTTTTTTTTCTGCCAACAATGGAATCTTCTTTCTCCTTACTATTCTCTTAGAGAAGCAAGGTAGCAGTACATAGTAGAAAGAATTTGGGGCTGTGAATCAAAAACTTGGTTTCCCAACTACTGTGGGCAAATCATTTTAAACCCTTGGAGCCTCAGTTTTCCTCTCAGGGGATATTAAACCAGATACTGGAGAGTCTCTTGAGTCCTTTCTAGCTCCAAGAGTCTGCGATTTGAGAAAGCAAGTTTCTGAGGAAGGATGAAGGAAATACAATGGAAGATGAGGGAGGCAAGAAGAGAGATGAATGTAAGAAAAACAAAGTAAGGTTCGAAGATTCAGTATCCTGGATATCGTGCTGTAAAGTCGACCTGCTCCCAGTTAAACTTCAGAAATGTTAAATTAACTTTTTTGAGCTTTTCATCTTTTATCTTCTCCTGTACATCTGCTGGGAGAATGCAGATGAGCGCTACCCTGGAGAAAGGCAGAGAGCTAGAGGAACAAGGATGAGGAATGGAAGGATTCAGACACTGCATAGCTGGACCCCAGGTCATTCAGATATGAAGGTAGCTGTCCCTCCTCACTGGACAACTGACCCTGAAGTCCAAAGGGCTAAAAAGGATCTTCATGCTGTGTGGGCTGCTCCCAATAACCTTAACTCAGAAGTATCCCAGATTTATCCCAGAAGTATCCCAATTCTGATTTATCCAGAATTGTCAGGGATTTCAAACATGATGAAAAGCCCTGAAGATACTTTGATAGGTAAAGCTTAGAAAAGTTTCTTGGTTCTAAATCAAGTCTTATTTTCACAGGCTAAGCTGATTAGGATTCATTTCAGGCCAAGTTATCCTTCAAAATATGTTTGTTTGTTTTTTCCTTTAGTGTCCAGAGGCCAGACCTAGGGAAAGCATATTTTTGTCAAGCATAATAAATAGAATTCCCAAACTCCCTTCTCCAGCAGTGGCTTAGAAGATAGTATCACTTAGATTCATTTATCTATTCAGCAGGCCGGCCCCTGCGCTCATGTGGGAGGAGGTGAGTGAGGGAACAGCAATTACAGCACCTGGCCGTGGGGATGAAGGGGGTACCGAGGGAGCTCGTAGGAGGACATTGCAAATGAGGGTGGCTTAAACTAGTATGGTGGCAGTGGAAAGGGAGAGTAGATAGACTAGAGATATATGCTGGAGGAGAAAACCAACCCAAAAGGGCAATGGGCTACATAAAGAACTTAGTGGAAAGAGCACGTTTCTAGTTTGAGCAACTGTGGGAATCAGTACCCATGTGCTGAGATGGAAAATCAGGAATTCAGTTTTGGACATGTTATCTGATAAACTGTAATTCCTAAATTAAGCTATAATTCTTCTAAGGAATATAAACATTTTAAAGAAGGAAACTCAAGGATCAAAAACAATGAAGCTAGAGTGGTAGATTGGTGGGCAGCTGGGTGGTCATTTCTGTTTCTTTGGGGGGGGGATGGTTTTAATTTAGATATAATTGACATATAACATTAATTTTGACCTATATTAGTTTTCAGGTATAAAATATAATGATTCAATATTTATACATTTTGTCAAATGATCATCAGACTAAGTCTAGTTAACATCCATTATTACACATAGTTAAACATTTTTTCTTGTAACGAGAACTTTTAAGATCTACCCTCTTAGGGACTTTCAAATATACAGTACAGCATTATTAACTATAGTCACCGTGCTGTACATTACACCCCCTGGACTTATTTATGAGTTGTCATTTTTGAATCAAGGGTTACCTGCCCTGCCTATGGATGAGGACAGCTGGGGTATAATGACCGCATTTTATGGAGGTGAACACAGGCTCTAGCAGAAAGCCTGTGCCACTTCTTCCTCTACCTCTTGTAGTCTAGATACACACCCTCCTTCAAAAAAAAAAAAAAAAAAGGTTTCTTCAATGCTAGGAACCTGAGGTTTGGTAGAGAATTTTCCCTGAGTCACTCTTGACTATATCTTGACCCAAAAGGCTGGGTGAAATCTTTCTTACCCACCACAGCTTGTGAGGAAATGACCACCATTCTCCTCCCAAAGCAGACCTCACTTCCAGGCCCCAAGCCAATGACCCTTAAGGGAGCAAACAACTGAAGCTCCCCAAAATCTGACCGTCTCTGTCTCTGGAAAAGGAGTTCGATTCTTTGGAAAATCAGTGAGAAGGAGAAACCGGGATTGGTAGAATTTCCTATCCACAGAGAGAAAGAAAGAGACTACAAGTCTGTTTGAAGCCAGGTTTTCCGATTTCCCATTCTCAGAAACCTCACTCTTCTCCAAGGTTACCTGAGTTCAGTGGTTTCTCACCAAGCCGCTCTGAGGAGCACCTTGAAAAAACAAAATCAGTCTTCTGTTCGAAAGAATTTGTACCTAAAAATGTCCTTCATAAAGATTTTTTGTCTCCCTATATATGGATACTTACTATTCACTTAGCATTTAAAGGGTTTTGAATTATAACACCACCCTCGAAAAAGTTTTTTATTGGTCTCCATTTATTTTACTGCAATTAGAATAGGCAGCCACCAACTAAAGTTGGTTATGCCTATATTATCTAGATCAGTTAATCTAGAGGGAAATCATCATGCTTTTATAGTCAACTTTGCTTTTCATATAAAATTAAAACAGCCAAAGAAACAATAATCACTATTTCAAAGAATATGCAATTTTTAATTTTAAATAAAATATAGTTGCCTATGTACAATTAAGTTCCATTCTCCCTGGCCTTCAATAGTTGGCAATCCTTGGTTTTCTCACCCAGACATACCTGATTCCTGGCCTGGGCATTAGATCAAAAGTTCTGTGAGGTCCATGTCTGTCTGGGTCACTGCTGGAGCCCCAGTACCTGGCACTCTGCCTCCCTCTCATCTTAGGGGACCAGGAATATTTCTTCAATGAATGAATGAGTGGACACAATCCGGCATAAGGGCTTTAAGATAAACTGAATCTGTTTGGATTATTTCTGGAGTGGCTGGAAAGAGGTAGAATTTAAGGGGTAACTGAATCAGAGCAGAGGAAGGGGGCCAACATCAGAAAAGTATCAAATGTAGTGCGATTTTTCCCCTGAGAGATTTTTATGAAGCCAAAAATAGAGATAAAGGGTAAGCAAGAGGAACTTCTCAGGAACTGGGGTGTGACGGGGCAAGTGAAATGATTCATATGTTCAGAACAAAGCAAAGGTCCCTGATGTCATTCTTGCTGGTGCTGGTCACATGAGGTACAGGCAGGCCCTCCAGCTTAAAAATTAGACTTGGGCCCCATAGATTCTTTCTTAAAATCAACTCTGCCCAAGATGGCTTAAAAACTTTTCAATAATTTTATAACAAAAATCTTTACAATGAGTTATACTGAAGTTGAGGGAACTTCAGTTGAAGGCCAAATTCTCCAATGTATATTTTTTATTTTTCCTTAATAATATATGTGGGGATTGACAGGGGTTCATGGGATGAATGAAAACTAGGGTGAGAAAAACGTAAGTTTAAGCAGATTTCTTTCTTGTAGTAATTCTCAGAGACTTTAATATGTTAATGCACATCATGAATCTCTGAGAGAGAGAGAAGAGAGAAAGTGTGTGTGTGTGTGTGTGTGTGTGTGTGTGTGTGTGTGTGTGTGTGTGTGTGTGTAGCATCTCTGAAGACTAGAATTCTGCAGAACAATTTTTGGAAGATACTGACTTAGTAATTCTACCTTCCTCTTAAGTACTCTTTTACTAAAACAAATTCCCCATCAATATCGACACTTACCTCTTCAGTCAGAGGTCTTCATTGTCTTTTCTTTTCTTTTTTCTTTAGTTTTCAATCAAGCTTTTCATGAAAATACCGTAAAATAACAGTTTCATCACTGTACATTAAGACTGCACACTTCTGAATGGAGAAATCAGTCAGGGAATTGCTTTTCTATGACACGTGAGGGCTGCATATTTGCAACTCTGACCTGAATTTATCACACTCTCTAGGAAAGTGAACTCAATATGATGACTGACGGTAGTGGTGGTCAGGATAGGAGTGTGATTATGGTGTCCCTCCCCCTTCCTGGGAAGAGCATAAAGGAGGACATAATCCCCCTTTCAACTCCTATTAAACTGAACAGCTATAATGCCCTCCCTTCCCCTCCCCATCAAGGTATTTATGAATGGGCTGGTACCTAACCTGGGACCACCCCCCAAGAAAGGAGGGGGAAAACACATGATAGGTGGGGTACAGAGAGGCTCCCCTCAGCACCCGGCCCGCACAGAGCCTCTGCCAAGCGGAGAAGGGGAAACACAGGGGGTTCTCCCCACCCAAGTGAGGTCTGTTGTGTAGCATTTTTGAGGTCAATAAATTACAGCAATAAATAAGGTGAGATGGGGGAAGGGGTTCCCCAGGAGTTCCTGGTAGAAAATTAAAGTGGGGTGACTAAAGCTAGGGGTTGAAGAAGCCTCAATTCCCACAGCACACACTCATCCCCTGATTTGGAATGTCAAAATGAGGTTTTGGTTAGGTCCTTCTCCACTTTAAAAATACTTTTAACTAAAACTTAACCACAAAAACAGAGATAAAACGTGATTTCATCACCGTATGTTTGAAAAGCAGAATGACTTGTTATTTTCATAATTTCTAAGAGTACCATTTTATAATTTGTCCAAGGATTTGATGTTATTTTCTCGTAGGCCCCAAAGATAGCAATATCTGCTTATAAAAGCTTGATTTCGACTGCATAGGCTGAAGTTTTTTTCGGAGTTTTCTCATTAAAACAAGATTGCACTCTAGATCAGCAGGGTCATTTACTCACTTGTGCTTCCCAGAGGCTTATATGATCAGAATTTACCTTTTCTTGCAATAGCCAACTTTTTCATAGTTAATGAGAGTAAAACATTTCCTGAGAGAAAGCTATAAATTTTAGCATTTTTCCTTCTAGGTTATCATTTATTTATCCTTCATTTCACCCAAAATATTTTCTCACGAATTTCCCACACCTCTCTTACTTCTTTTTAATGGAAATTTGTGAATGAGATAAACACAGCTAATAGTGGTATGGGGCTTGGCACATCATCGCTTGTCATTTACAAGGTGTCTACTTCAGTTTGAAGGAAATTTTTGGTTCCTATTGACATAATATTCATGGATTTTCAAAAAAAAAAAATAGATGACTACACTAGGCCCAAGTAAGAAATACGTCTGAATCATTGAGTCAGCTTCTTGTGTGACCATTACCTACTGACTTCAATACTCTGACAGGTGCTGCTTCTCCCTGTGGCTTGAGGGCATATGGTAATTAAGGCTGAGCCTGTCCTAAAGGATGGTTGAGGAAGTGACATGGAAAAAAAGAGGGCGCGGGGACTGGAGGATGGAACTGCCTATATTGTCTGCACATTCTGTTCAGCAGGATTATCCTTGCAAAGCAAAGTACGAAACTGAGTAGGCCTTAAGATCTGAGAGCACTCAAAGAGTGGCCCACAGCTCATGTTCTAGAAAAGTCTGGATGATGGCTGGATTACAGAGCTATTATAGCTCAGAGATAATTCTTCTATTTATAATTCCTCTGTTGCCCTCCAGACCCATTCTTCATCCTTCCCAGCCCTGCTCCATGCCTAAGAAGACTGACTCCTTCAGATGAAAAGCAGATCAGGTTTACTCTCCTCTGCTACCTATTTAGGTAGCTGTGAAGTTCCAAACCAATGGCTCCCCTCAGATGGGCCCTCTTTCATGATCCAGCTCTCACCAGACTCCATTACCACTTATTCATTCCTCTCCTTGTCCCTTCAGCTTCCTGCTGGTGCCACACTCTGGGTGTCTCAAAATCTCTTGTTCATTTCTTTAGGTATGCCATACCTCCCGAGGTAGTTAGTCCCTTTATTAAAGTCTCTCCCCTGAAATACTGCGATCAATTCTGTTTCTTGTGGGGAACCTGACTGATACAGCAACTGAGACTCATTTTTGAAACAAAGCTATTTAAAGAAACTTAATTTAAAAAAAAAAAACCTTGAGTTAATAAAATATATTTTCTTCATAGCTTCAATCAGAATATTGTTTATAAGTAAGGGCTTTGGGGCCATGCAGATCTGTTCTTATTAATTGTGTGATTCTAGGTATGCTTAACCTTTTTCTCTAAGTACAAGTTTTCTCATCCAGAAAATACAGCTAAAATCTTATTTAATTGATTTACTACATAAGATTATTGTTAGGATTAAATGAGATAATGATTACAAAATATTTAGCAAAGCACAGAGCTTAAAACATATAAGACTGTCAATAAGTTGGAGCCCTTTTAAAAAATCTTTAAGTATATTTCAATTTTTAAACCGAGAATGCATGTTTATCTATTCATTGTTTCATGTTTCTTATTTTGAAACTAAAAGCTTTATACATTATAGAACATTATTATTATTTTATCAGTATGGATATTGACCACTCAAGGGATTTGCACTATGAATTAAAGACCAATAGCAGAGAAAGAAGGAAATTCAAAAGGCTTTGGTTACTTTTAGGAAGTAGCATTGCTCCTAACAACCCACCCCTCCCTCACCCCCAATGAATGTCTAGCTTTTCACCCTTTTTACATCTTTTCACACACTCACCCCACCCTGGGTGGTATAACACATTATCTTGTCCCTTAGTACCAAATAGAATTCATCTTTTCATCACCTAAAATATGCTGAAACAATTGGTTTTAATTGTGAATGACCAAAAATTCAAAATAATAGTAGCTTAAGCAAGATGGAAGTTTATTACTCATTCACGCCAAATCTTAGAAGGCAGTCCTGAGTTGGTAGGGGGCTCTGTGGTGTCAAGAACTGAGGCTTGGTGCTCTGCTGTGTATAGCCCTTGCACCCTCTTTCAAGTGGAGCTCCAGCCATCCATATTCCAGCAGCAGGATGGAGGGAGGAAGAGAAAGGGCCTTGTGAAAGAATAGGAAAAAAAATTATATATGTTTATAATTATAATTTTCCAGTTCCTGGCACAGAGCTTCTAAAACCCCTGTAATGTCATTAGTGATAAGAGCACTAGGAGCAGCTTTTGTTCTAATATTGGGTCTTTGACCCCAGTTCCTGACATACAGCTTCTAAATCCCTTGAAATTTCCTGGGCGACAGGAGTGTCTTTTGTTCTAAAAAGGCAACTCTTGATGAGCTCCTGAATAGCTTCAGGGTGGGGGCTGGTCACCAGAAAGACCAAGCCATGATGAAAAGCGTGGAACTTTCCATCCCACCCTTACCCTTGGGGAAGCTTCAGAAAAGGGCTGGAGACTGAGTTAATAATTGATCATACCCACGTGATGAAGCCTTCATAAAAATCCCTAAAGTAAGGGAGCTTTGGAGAGTTCCAGGTTGGTGAACAAATCCACATGTGGGGAGCGTGAGGCACCCCAACTTCACAAGACAGAAGCTCCTGCACCTAAGACTTCTAGACCTCTCCGATGTATCTCTTCATCTGGCTATTCATCTGTATCCTTCATCATACCCTTAATTATATAGTAAACCAGTGTGTGTGTTTCCCTGAATTCTTTGAGCCATTCTAGCAAATTATCAAATCCAGGAAAGGTCATGGACCCTGCCAGTTAGTCAGAAGTATAGGTGACAACCCAAGACTTTCAATTGGAATCTGAAATGGTGGAGAGAGTGGTTTAGGGTCTGAGCCTTTAACTTGTGGGATCTGACACTATCCCCAGGTAGTGTCAGAACTGAGTTAACTTGCAGGACAGCCAGCTGGTGCCCGAGAATTGCTCAATGTGCAGAAAACCCACACATCTGGTAAGAAAAGTAAAAGAAGTGGTGTGAGGGTATAGAGAGACACGGGAGTTTCTACTAGCCTCTACTAGCTCTCTCTATAAACAAGGAGCCTTGAAGTTGCCATTTGATGCTTATGCTGTGAGCCCATGGGCCACAACTCAGCCAGATGGCTACCCTAGCTATCAGGGAGGCAGGAGATGTCTTTATCTTGGGAAATCATCTGTCCAGTTAAAATCTCTATAACTGTGGAATAAATATAGAGCAAATATTAGGAGCAATGAGTATCTTCCTTCCTTCACTCTCCTTCTCACCACAGTTAATAGGAAAAAGAGAGGCAAGAAGATTTTTAAAAGATTAGTGCCATCTAGACAGTGGTGGAGGGCCTTTTACTGTGATTTTCAGCCTCTCAGAAGTGGTATGGTGTGAATCAAAAGAAAACTGGAAAACTGTACTGTCTCATTCTCCTCTACTTCAAACCCTGCTCAGAGCACAATTTCCAAACATAAGCAGTCAGTAGACCTTGTCTTAGACTGTTGCCACTGCCCAAACCCACAGAAAAGTCAGAGCACAAATCTAGATAAATGTAACATCGACCATAACCAGAATGATGAAATATATTTTATACCTGAGAGAAGACAGCCTGGTAATAATGATCTGATGTTTATCTTTAACCACTGAGGCATATAGTCAGCTGATAGCTATGGCAATTGCCTGGCAATTCCATTCTGTTGCCTGGGGGTCATCTCCACAATTCATAAGACTGGAGTAGCATAAAGATTTTTGAGTGGATGAGCAAATAGGATTGGAATTGCAGTCCAAGAATATTATCCTGGTAAGGTGTTAGGTGGTCAGAAAGAGAGTAATTGGAGTTAACACAAGTGAACAAATACTGCAACGTTCCCTGTCGGTGGTAATGACAAGTGAGACATATAATGGGAATGGAAAGAAGGTTATAGCTAGAGATCTGTTGCAAAGAACTCAGAAGTAAATAGTTTTCAGGGGAGACAGTGGGAAGGGGGTGAAAGTAGGAATCTATCAACGTGGTCTTTTCAAAAGAGCTTCTTTTTGTAGGAAATTGATCCTCTGCCACTCTGATTTTGGCAAGGCTACCAAATTGCCGGACTCTGCCCTTTGAATACAGACATGTGTGGTGGTGGTGGTGGTGGTGCTGGTGTGTGTGTGTGTGTGTGTGTGTGTGTGTGTGTGTGTGTGTGTGTGTAGTGGTAGCAGCACAGACCCTGAGGCCCAGCCAATCATAGTATTATCTCATTCTCTTAAGCAGAGTGATTGGTCCAGACATGGGCAAGTGCCTCGGTCTAAGACAATTAAAGCATTTTTCAGAGATGTTCTAATGTGGAGCTTGAGGAAAAGGAGTCTTGCTTTTGGAAGTATGTGAATGGCGATTACCAGAAGTCATTTTTTTCACTACATGGACAACACCTGTCTGCAGTAGGCAAGAATGAAGACAACATAGACAAGTGGGTGGAGGGTGCATATGGCAACTTTCTTTAAGTTCCTGAGTCCAGTTAAACCAGAAGCTAGATCAATTCCTGGACTTCCCACTATGTAACCCAATAAATCTCCTGTTAGGCTTAAGCTAGTTTGAATTAGTTTCTGTCACTTATAATCAAAACAAGTCTGACCTAAGAAAAAAAAGGAAATTAAATAATATACTCTTCCTATTAGAAACAGACTTAATAAACTTCTAGGAGGTCCACAGTAAATCCAATGGAATGAATGTGTAAGTAGATTGATATCTAAGAAATATTTATTAGCAAACTGTGGACAAATCAAAGGCGTTTAAGAGAATATTAAGGAAACTAGTTTTGCTTGTTTTTATTGTTTTCCTTCTTATACTGGTAGTTTTTGCTTTTGAAAGTATTAAAGAAAGAAAAACAGTAAGATGAGTCAGTCAAGAGAGAAGGAATGGATTAAGGCAGTAAAAGAAGGCATGGGAACAGAATGATGGAGAGAGAATGGTGAGGGATGGCCTGGTGTATCAGAGAGCTCTAGGCTGGGTCTCAGTAGCTCTGCTTGAGAAAACCATTTTGACTAGTTGTAATTTCTACACCTGAGAAATAAGGAGGCCTGGAATAAAGGATAATTAAGGTGCCTCTTGGTTCTAACAGCCTCTCATTCCAGCATATCCCCTATTTCTAGCAGGAGAATAAAGGAAGCAACAGAGTAGGGTACATCACTCTTGTAGTCACAACTGTCAAGAAAGTGACCTCAGACTTTCCAAAAAGTCCAGTTCAGATGGCAGCTGCTCCAACATCCCCAAACCAGCCTCAGATTGTCCCATAGACAATTGAGGCTCAGACTTTTCTCTGGAGGGGTCAAAAAATGACTGATAATTATTGGGCTAGGGATGGGGGTAGATCCAAAGCAGGGCTCCTTGTTTATAATTGAATAAATAATTCATCTAATTCTCTGGGCAGAGCGGGCACAACCAACTTAATCTTTCTCTTCCCTCCCCGCTGAGGAATCCTGACTCACACTAAATCCAATCCAGAGGAAAATACCTGGAACCCATCCAACTAGCAAGTGCAGCCTGCCCAGTAGAGACCTGAGCAAACCAGTTTCACACAGCAAAATTCAATAGCCTGCTATTATCACAGCCAGGGAGGCAGGGGAGGAGCAGTTCCATCTATCAGAGATTTAAGTAGGAGGAGACGTGAGAATGGGAAGTGGTGAATAAACACATGAGGAAGGGAAGCTCTATCAAAGCATGCTCCTGCTGAACAGTTGGAGTTGAAGTGTGGTGTGTGAGAAAAGAAGTTTTCTTCTAGCTCTTTTAAACCGTTTTGCCCATTTCTGTCAAAATGGTCTGCATGAAGTTTCACAGTTCTTAAGAGTTTTGAGAAGAGAGACTTGGCACACAGTAGATGCTTAATAAATATTTATTGAATGGCTAAATCAACGAATGGATGGACAAATCCTTTGGTCACCATGTTGCCTCCCTTTCACAAACCACAAAAAGAGAAGGCATGATAAGGATTAGGGCTCCTCGCAGGCTCAGCTGAGGCTGATTGTCCCCACTCCAGACTATCCGGGCAGAGCCATAATGCATCACATCACACAGAGGGTATTTCCTTCAGTCAAGGAGCAATCATTGCGCCCTTCTTGTGTACCCAGGACTGTGTAGACGTTAGTTCCTGACTTCTGAGAGCTTGCGATCTAACTGAAGAGACAGTGTTAGGCCCATATAGAACAATGATGTGAATCATATATGAATAAATAATCAGCCTTAAGTAAAGTAGGGAGAACTATAATTGTAATTAGAGTTCAAAAAAAAAAAAAAAACAAGATGAGCAGGGCTAGTACAGTCTAGAAAGCTCCGTTGAAGTGGGATTTGACCTTGCCACAGAGAACAGGTGAATGTTCATTCACGAGGGGTGGAATCTTCTGTTAATTTTCTGAACTCCAGTCTCACCTGAAGCATCACAGTGCTATTTTCCAGATGCATGGCCAAGTCCCTTTCCAACTTTCCTTCCATACCCTGCATGGCAGGCAAGATTTCCGTCACCATTAGAGCAAAATGGGGCTTCACAAAGTGCGGTGCAATTTGAGTGCTGATGAGGGCAGTAGGTCTGACTCTGAATGTTGTTATTGCTGCCGGGCTGTAACCCAGACATATAAATTTGCTGCTTCGAATGTTCCATCAGGAGAATCAGCTGGGGAGTGCTAATCCAAAGTGAAGCCGTCTTGATTACAAAGGAAGAAACGACAACACCGTATAGTTTAACTGCTGAACCTTACCATAAAACACAAAGCAGCATTAACGTTCTCTGCCTGTAATGCCACAGTTTAAGTAGTTAATCTTATTTTAGCTGAATGGCATGTTCATTACAGCAAATAAATAGGCAATGTGTAGGATTACTGAAAAGAAAGGTAAATTAAACCAGTTATGGGCATCGTGTTGATTTTTTTAAACTGTCTGATTTAACTTGGTGTTTTTCAATTAGATCAGTCAGATCTAATATATACTCATTTAGCAGAGATTAAGCAGATGGGCCTCTTACCCAGGAAAGTTATTACGTATGACTTGAGCAGCAATCATGATACTCAGCACTGGCTCCTGCCTGGACTCTTCAGGGCTTAAATGGAGGGCTCCTGAACAGTGAGATATGACCTCTCTCTTTCCATTAATTAGTGATGTTTTCACATTTTTATTTTTGTGGGCAGCCAAAGGACTTTAATTCAAGGTCTCAAACATCCTTCTGCAATGACCTGCTACAAAGAGCCCTTCCAACACAATGTGTATGTAGCTCAGGAATGTATTCATCTCATTTACACATGTTTCCCTCAAATAAGTATTACTCTGACTCCAAAAACCATTCATTGAACTAGGGGTACCAGAGGAAAAGCAGATATAGTCCCTAAACGGGAGAAGACTGCAATCTAATCGGGAGAGGAGGGATAATAATCATAAACATAAGAACCTAGGAAACAATGTGAGAGGGTGTATCGTCAAGGGCCAAACTACACAGGGCAATTTGTGCGCAGTGCAGTCCGTAAGAAAAAGACTAATACTTAACTGAGCAGCATGAAGTTCTAGATGTTGGCCATTACACTACAGGCTCTTTGTATACTTAATCTCATTTAATTTGCAAAATAATCTTATGAGACCAGTATTATTACCCCCCATGTCACAGATGTGAAAGTGAAGGCTCAGAGAAGTAAATTACTTATCCAGGAAGGGGTGAAGCAGGGGTTTAAAACCAGATCTGATTCGAAAGTCTGTTCTTCCTTCATGGCAAGCTGCTTCTTTAAGAAATATGAAGAGTTAAGAGCAGAAGAAAATCATAAAATATATCATGAAAGGAGTGTAATTTTATTTGAGTCAGAATTTACCTTCAATGAAACTTAAAAACAACAAAATTCTTTACCAGTGACCAACTGACAGTCAATTCTACTTCCAGGAGCAGCTCAAAAAAAGAACCTTCCTTCTCGACCATGTGATGATCTTAAAACATTTCACCTCCAAGAATCAATCCCCTCTTGACTTTTATGCCATTGTTCTGTGTCTCATTCTCTCTATATGTAATTTTTAAAACCCCACAGGGTATTATTAATTAATACAGTCATATTTCTTTAGATCGATCCATATATTTTACTCTTTTCATCAGTCTTTTTCCTCTTGCCCCTCTGACTTTCTATCTAGTTCATTTACTTTCTGCCCAAAGACCTGTCTTTAGTATTTCCTTTAAAGCAGGCCTGCTTGTAATAATTGTCTTTATGTCAGATTGCCTTTATTCCCTTTAATTTTGAAGAATATTTTTTGTTGGACATAGAATTCTAGATTGTCATTTGCTTTCTTTAGTGCCTTTGAAAATACTCTATTTGTCTTCTGGCTTTCATTTTTTTCTCTTGAGAAACCAGTAATAAGTTTAATTATTGCTTTTTAAAAGTAACATTCTTTTTTTCTCTAGCTGTTTTATAAAACTTTCTCTTTTGGTTTTCATTTACTTATAATGTAACTAGGTTTTGGGTTTGTTTTAAATTCTGCATGGGTTTCTTAATTTGTGACTTAATGTTTTTTACTAAGTTTTGAAAATTCTCAGCTGTTATTTCAAACTTTCCTGTCTCCCATTTTCTCTCTCCTTTGCCTCAAGAACGCTAAATACATTTGTATTAAACCTGCTTGCTGCATTCCCTATGTCTCTTAACCCCTCTGCATTTCCACAACTTTTTCTTCTGTGTTTCCTTCTGGAGATATTCTTCTAATATATTCTTAATTATCCCTTCAACTATTTCTCATTTGCTATAAAACCCTTTCATTGAGTTAATTTCACTACTATATTTTTTCTTGGGTATCTAGTTCCTTTTTATGATTTCCAGTTATCAATCTTACTTTTTGTTTTATCCCTTTCACCTAGAAGAGTAGTACAAACCTTCCTGTCCCTTGGTCCCAATGAAAGGTTGGCTGTGGTAGAGGAGCAAAAACCATCAGATGCTGGCGGAGGGCAGGAAACTCATTTGTAACCAGAATCCTGCTCTGATACAAAGCAGAGGTCTGCTGCCAGCAAGAGAGGGACAGTAACTCACTCTCATTTAAGATGTCCCCCCCCCCATTACAATGCAGAGTCTGACTGCCATGGGGCAAGGGAGGCCCACCCCTAAAAATCAAGAGCCCAGGGCCTGCACGAGACTGAGGCTAAAGGGGAAAAAGACCTACCTTTCAACCACAAGTCTTGCACAAAGAAACAAGCAACAGATCTCTAAGCTGAGGGTGGGCAGGATCACAGAGATCCTACTCGTAGCACAGGTGTGCATCTGCTGAAAGCTGAGAGTGAAGTAGGAACACTGAGAAAAACTCTCTGACATTCCACACACTAAACAAAGTAGCAGCAGTCCACCACTGGAGGAATTTGAAATCTGTGGCATATTGAAGGTAACAATATCAGCAATAAAACTCAAATCCAGATCAACTACTGATAGGAGTTACTTGGTCCCCCCACACTAATGGCTGACAGAGAAATTTGAGCATTTGCAAGTATAATACTATTTACCCCAGTTTCTACTAGTCTTTTAAATGCAATGTCTGGCATTCAATCAAAAATTGTAAGATGCATTAAAAAGCAAGAAAAAGCAACAATGACTCACTGTCAAGAGAGAGTCAAAGGTACTAGATCCAGAAATGGCCCAGTCATTAATACTATCCATCTGAAACTTTAAAACAACTGTGATTAAAATGCTAAAGGATCCAGTGGAATGGATGGACAGTATGCAAAAACCGATGGGGAATTTCAGCAGAGAGATTGAAACTGTAAAAAAGACAAGTGAAAATGCTAGAAATAAAAATACAATATCAAGAGATGAAGAATCCCTTTGATAGGCTTATCAGCAGACTGTACACAACACAGGAAAGAATCTATGAAGCTGAAGTAGCTCAACAAAATTGATCCAAACTGTAACACAGAGAAAAAGAGAGTGAATAAAATAGGAAACCATCCAATAGAGCTGTGGGACAATCTCAAATGGTTTAAGATCTAATTGGAGTCCCAGAAGGAGGAAGCAGGTAGGGAGAGAGGATGGATATGTGTGAGCCCATACAGGGCAGAAGAATATACGATGATATAATGACTGAGAATTTTCCAAAATTAATGAAAGACAACAAAAAAGATCCAAGAGACTCAGAGAATCCCAAGCAGAATAAATACAAAGAAAGCACACTTAGACACATCATAGTAAAAACTGCAGGAAGTCAAAAATTAAGAGAAAATCTTGAAGGCAGCCAGGAAATAAACAAACAAAAATATTACATCTAGAACAACTATAAGAACTATAACAGAACTCTCATCAAAAACTGGGCAAAAAAACAAAAAAAACAAAAACAAAAACAAAAACAAACAAACAAAAAACTTGGCAAGCCAGAAGGCAATGAAGTGATTCTTAAAAAATATTAGAAAACTCAGACTGCACAATCCCATCAGGTCACTTGAATTTTTGGTATTGGTGAAGCCAATCGGGTCTAAGAAAAAAAAATGGGAACAAGAGTAAATGGTAAGGCTTAGGTGCAAAGAACTGGGATGGACTTGAAAGCCAAAGTGACGGATATGCCTCTTGAAATTGGATCATCAATAAGCAAAATCTCCAACCCCCAAAAATCGTTTTCCAGAGCCTGACCAGGTCAGAGACTGCATTTGCTAAATCGCTTTCAGCAAAATTGCAGTACCTATCCCTGGTGTCTCAAAGACGTAGACTGAGGATGCAGATTCAGTGATGATAACCAAATCGAGAGGGATAGTTCCTATGACTCCATCTATTGTGGCATTAGGAGACACAAAGAAGAAACTGAACAAAGAATCTCCTGATGTAAAGGACAGAATGTAGAAAGAGGAGCCAAAGTAGCTAACAACCATTTCATGCTGCTCCTATCTGAGATGTTGGTTGGGTTGAAGCAAGGAGTAAGTCCTGAGTAGATGGTGGGCAAAATGTGCCAAGCAGTGTTATCAAGCAGAGCTTTAACCCTTTCATAATAACCATCATTTCCCAAAAGCCTAGTAAATATACAACCTAGTAATACACAGTGAATTTGGCACGCACATATAGTTTCAAAACAAATGATCTCCACCTCCCCTTTTCCATGTAGAGTGCCATTCCTAGATCCCTTCTATAGAAATATTGGGAATCACTGGGAAGAGGGGTGAGAGGAGAGGAGATTCAATCTGGAGATTCTCCTTGTTCATCCACCCTCTTTACATCCTTGTGCTGTTTGCCCACACCAGGGTATTTAATTTTCCAAATTCATGGGAGAAAAGCAATGGGAAAGAGCATGTGTATAAGTGTGTGTGGTGGGGGCAGTGTTGAATTTTAATTGATAAGAGTCCCTGGGTTGTACAATAAACACTGTGCCTTATTTAGTGGAGAACAGCCAGGACATAAAGAGGATTTTGAAAATCCAAGGTCAAGCCCTTTGTATCTCAGCTTCTGTTATATTACTGACAATGGCACTACAAATGTATGTAGAAAATGAGATATTAATGAGAGAAAAAAGGGGAGACATAACTGGTCCCCTCTGGAAACGGGAATGACTGAAAGCCTTTCTATTGTGGGCCTCTACCGCTAAATGTACACAATTACAGTGACCAGAAAACTTCTCCTAATCTATTCTGATTACTCTTCTGTATCAGAAGTGAAAACAGAGTAAGACGGTAATTTTCAATCCTGCCTATCTACTCTGTAGTTGTCTACAATCATTCCAGAAATTACAATTGTTGAATTGTTTTTCACTTCCAATGCTGTTAGGCAAATCTTTTGAAGACAGTCCTGATATTTAGGTTAGGACAATGGAAGGATTACTGCAATATCTAGCTAAAATGGGCTTATTATTCCTTTTAAAGGTTTGAAATATTTTTTATAATATTTTTTACTTTTCAATTATAGTTGGCATACAATATTATATTAGTTTTAGGTGCACAACATAGTGATTAGACATCTATTTAACTCACAAAGTAATCACCCCAATAAATCTAGGTCCCATCCAACACTGTACATAGTTATTACAATATCAATTATATTCCTTATGCTATACTTTATATCTCCATGACTATTTCGTAACTACCAGTGTGTACTTCTTAATCCTTTCCCCCTTTTCAACAATTCCTCCTACCTTCTCCCATACAGTAACCTTTAAAATGTTGTGTATCTATGAATGTTTTTTTATTTTGTTCTTTAGATTTCACATGTACATAAAATCATATGGAATTTGTCTTTATCTGACTTTCTCCACTCAGCACAATACCCTCTAGGTCCATCATGAAATATCTTTTTCCATCCCTTTGCTTTCCACATGTGTGTGTCTTTTAATCTGAAGCAAGTCTCTTCTAGGCAGCCTATGTAAGGGTCCTGTTTTTTATCCAGTTGCCCTAACTTTTGATTGGAGCATTCAATTCTTTTTTATTTGAAGTACTTATTGATAGATATGTAGTTATTGCCATTCTTTATTGATATTTTGAATACATGCATTTTTCTTCTTCTTAAAGAAGTCCCTCCAACATGTCCTATAATACTGACTTGGTGGTGATGAACTCCTTTAGATTTTTTTTTTTGTCTGGGAAGCTCTTTATCTGTCCTTCAATTCTAAATGATAGCTTTTCTGAGTAATCTTGGTTGTAGGACCTTGCTTTTTACCACTTTGAATATTTTGTGCCAAGCCCTTCTGTCCTGCAAAGTTTCTGTTGAGAAATAGGCTGACAGTCTTATGGGCGCTCCTTCGTAGGTAACTGCTTTTCTCTTGTTGCTTTTAAGATTCTCTCCCAAATATTGTATTCTTCATTTCTGACTGGTTCCTTTTTATATTTTCCATCTCTATTTTTATGTTTTCTATCTTTGTTAAAATTCTAAGTTCATCTACTCTTCTCCTAAGTTCACTGAGCATCCTTATAACCAGTGTTTTGAACTCTGCATCTGGTAGATTGCTTGTCTCCATTTTATTGAATTCTTTTCCTGGAGCTTTGTTCTGATCTTTCTTGGGGTGCATGTTTGTCTTCCCATTTTGGCTGCCTCCCTGTGTCTGTTTCTATGTATTAGGTAGGTAGGGCCTTGTCTCCTGGTCTTAGTAGAGTTACCCTATGTAGTAGATATCCTGTGGGGCCCAGTGGCACAGTCTTCCCTGGTCACCTGAGCGAGATGCTTGTGTGAGTTGTGTGTGCCCTCCTGTTATAGCTGAGCTTTGGTTGCTGTTTGCACCCCGTGGGAAGGATTAACCTTTGGGCTGATTGGTTGAAGGGCTGGCCAGTGAGGGGCTGACCCTATGGAGCAGGATTCACTGTAGCAGGGTTCTGGTGCCTGCCTAGTCTGCCCTTCGGGTGCATCCTCCTCAGATGCAGCCTTAGGTGGTGCCCTGACCCTAGTACTAGTCCAAGCAAGCCACTGGGTGTGCCGGCCTAAGGGCCTCCTAGGAGGGGTCTGGCTGCAGCCCAAGTTCAGTCACAGCCTGTGCTCTTCTAGGGCCATCTGGTTAAGAGTCACCAAGCAATCCGCAGATGGCTGCCACCTAAGCTGGGCTTATAGGTACCCTGAGAGGCCAAGCCAGGAACCAAGGCCAGCTGCAGCTAGTGTGGGGCTTGGGGCTGCTCAGCAAGAGGCACGGGGCATGCCAAGACCAGATGCTGCTTCCTTGGGTTTTGTGAGCCTTTGAAAGATTTTAGGAAAATCTGCAGCAAGAGCCAAGACAGCCATTTGTATGGAATAAACCACCGGAAGTGGTTTGGGTAGGTGCACAAGTTGGGAGAGGCGGAGTCTCAGGGAATCACCTGGGCAGGGCCACTTTGTATTATCCAGGTTGATACGCAGGTATGGCGAGGCCTGTGTCCACATGCTGGGAGTGGGGAGGGCTCAACAAAGGAACAATGGATACTGACAGCACTTCTGTCAAGGAGAAAGCCATCCCTCCAGCCCTTGTCCTGAAGCCCAACAACTCAGTGTCTCCCCATATGTCCCTGGTACTCCTCAAGCAGCTGCATCAGTGCTGGAGTTCAGAGTAAGTCCATCAGTGAGCAAGCCCAGGCACAGGCCCTTTAAAAGGAATGCCTCAACTCCCACAGCTCAGCATCTCACTCAGCCACAATCTCCGCTGATTTTCATGACCAGATGGTGGTGACTTCTCTTTCCGGCACTGGAATCCCAGGCTGGGGAGATTATTGTGGGGCCAGGTCCCCTCGCTCCTAAGGTGGGGGAAGGGCTCTGCAGCCAAGATAACCCTCCCGATTCTCTATTGCCAGAGGCGGTTGGCATACTGGCCGTCACACATCTCTGCTCCTCCTACTGGTTTTGAGGTTACCTCTTAGGTTCATCCCTAGTTGTAGGGCTTCTGTTCAGCTAGACCTCAGGTGACTCCCAGTGATGATTGCTCTGTAATTCGTTAAAATTTTTGTGTGGTCGTGAGAGGGGGCGTGCACAGCATCTACCTTCTATAACATCTTGACCCCCCCTTTCTGAAATATTTTGATTGTATTTGGGTACTGGGATGAATTTTTTAAAATACCTGTTTATCATAGGAAAAACAGGTTTTAAAATCATTATTGAGAACCTACATCTTTAAGCATGAATCAGTCATATTATCTATTAAAAGCCCTCTCAACTTCCAAAGAGACCAAAAAAAAAAATTACTCGTCATTAAATGTGTTATATGCATGACTAATGTCTATTTTACCCAATGTATTAGTTTAGAACCAAACTTGGTGTAGTTGTAAGTTTTATGTGCTACATGTATAATTCAGCATAGGCCAATGCCCTTTATATAATCATAGGATTATTTATGGAATTGTTACAAGATAAGCAGAGTGGAACAGTGGGAAAATATTTGATTAGGGATCCAAGTCTCAATTTTTGAGTTGTCTATCAAACAATGGCTCAGTCATAAATATGGAGCTCTACGTTGTTCTGCTTCCTTAGTTAAGAAGATAGGAAATAAGTCATACACTTTTTAGAGGGAATCCATTCAGCTCTAGGAGATTTCATAACCAGATGACCTCTAAGGTTTCTTCTAGCTCAGAAAATACATGTACTTGGAAAATAATTTTTCCATTTTAAATTGTTAGATAGGTTACTAGTATATTTTTGCTGATGATGTCTATTATTTGCCTGATGTCAAGTCTTTGGTCAGAAACGTAACCTAACTACCATGCTGTTCTGAGTACACATTTCGCTTTATAAGCAGTACATTGCAATAAAAAGCAGAGGCCATCCGGACATTCAAAAATACTGGTCCCATTAGAAGTAACATTACCAACTAAACTCTGGTGTTATTCACCAGAGTGAATTTAGAGTTACACTTTAGAATAGCTGATGCTACTTCTAATTCTCAAATCCAACAACAACAACAAAATCCAAAAGTACATTTTTATTTGCAGCAAACTTATTAGACGGTTGGTACTTTTAAAGTAGGCATTTCAACTCAACACCTAAAAAACCGAAATGCGATATTTAATTACATCCAAAGTTTTAAAAAATGTATTTAAAAATCAAATATGGCATTATAATTACCTTAAGCTACTTCTTTTATTCCAAATTGTCAAAAAAAAAGATGTTCTTGTACACACACATACATTATGTGTCAAAGAATTCAGAACTATGCAAATAATTTTTCAGTATGACTAAAAATAAAATATTTACACACTTTAATGTAGTGCTCAATACTTATTTTTGAAACCTATTGCTGATGCTTCTTCTAAAGAACAAAGACTCAGCCAGAAAAATAGTAAAGGCTGCCTCTTCTTTTTTAAAGTGCTTATTAGCAAACATATCCGAAAGCAATGGTTTTTAGAAATACATAATATTCAAAAGTGCTCAGAGTCACTACTTACAGAATCAAATATGCCATTCTGTACCTTTGCACATGTAAACTGGTTTTATCTGCATTAATTAAAGATTGCTTTCAATGGCCCTCAACTATATGCTTCAAATCAAGATAGTGCTATTAGTATCAGAAGCAGGAACAGTATTAACAAAAGAAATTCCAACACATTTTCTTAAGAGATCAAAGCAAACTAGGAAAACTAACCACTTATGGATATGTTTATATCAAGGATAAGCCTTCTCTTTCACTCTGCCTATATATGGTAAACATTTAAAATATAATAATACTTTCTTGTCTCTCTATAGAGCATTTCATATTATACAAAGGTATTCAAATTATTGTACCATTCAACCAAACTCTTATTTCTATATAGAGTAGCCTTCATATTCTCAACATTTAAAACAAAGCCTGTTTCCACCTAGAAAGCAAGAAGGAATGAAATACCTACCACTAAAATCCTGAGGGGAAAAAACTGTAAACGATTCTGAAATGAAGCTGTTTTTAAAGAGCGATACAAATATTCCAAAATAGAATGTTTTCTGAAAGCGAAATATTTGACTTCATATCAATCATATCCCTTTTATCTGATATAATTAACTTAGAAAAAATAAGCTCCATCTTAACCTAATTGCTTTCTGTATCAGGCTCTCATTCTGACTCATGCCCCTAATAAGAACCATTTAACAGTCTTATTGTCAGTATTCCCTCAGGTCCCTGTCTATTTTCTGAACCTTCTATTTTTACTCCTTTCTCTCCCCTCCAAAAATCCCCATTTAACTCAAGAGAAAATCTCCATTTAAAAAAACTCAATTTAAATAATGTGATAATGCTACATCTGATTTAAAGTAGTAATAAATTATAAATCGCCAATAACTTAATGTAATTTGCAATGCAAATCCCTGGTATAAAAAGAATCCATCTTCCCTGAATATAATAAAGCAGTCCAGTGATTTCAAATTACTTATGAAATAAAGGCAAAAACAAGGTGTAAAATACTATTTATAAAAGTCAAGTAAGAAACCGGTTACCATAAATCTTTTTACAAAGATAAACGTAATGTGCCATCTCACTTCTAAAAATTGTTAGGGAGGTTTATAATTAGTGGTTTCAAAAATGACTTTAAGGAAACTAGAGACTGAATTACATATTATTTATGCCATATGACATATTAAATATATATGTAACAATAATACTGCAATGGTAATTTAAATTGATCTTTGGACCTGCTACTTTTCGGCAAGTATATTTCTTTTTCAAAGACTTTGTTATAAGTGATTAAGTTTTAAATGTTAGTTTTCAAAAACTTTGCTACTTGAGATTCTAAGTTAATGGGATACCAGAAGTCTCAAGTAGTAATAATATGCCATCAAATAAAACATTGTTCTTGCATCTTTTGTTATTGTAACAAATACTTGAAAATAGACAACATTGCTATGCCTATAAACTAAAAATACACAAACTCTTAAAAAGGGGATGAAAAAGGAAAGAAAAATTAAAAATTCTTATTTAAAAATAGATCTGAAGTCCTTGCATTTCTTAAGACCTCTCTTCTTTTGGACCAAGCTGTGTCTTCCACCATTCAACCATGTGATGTGATGTTAATTTTCCACTTTGCAGGTTTCAGTTTGAATTTTCTTGAATGTTTGCAAAGCTGGTACTGGACTTGAGACGTTTGGCTATATAAATCAAAAGATCAATTTTTAACTTAAATTTAATTCTCTAAGCATGATTATTCATTATTTTAATGTAAACTATAGTATTCATCTATTAATTCTATGTTTAAATCAGAATAGAAGACTCAATCTTCTAAAAATTAAAACTTAAGTCTATTTTTTCCTACCATCCTCAAAAGAGCAACTTTGCTAGAAGCTGCACATTACTTTGTTAGAATGCAGTACCAAATAAAACAGACATGATTTACATCATATTGAACATAACAATCTTAAATATGTAATATAGGTAGAAGTATTCAAAAAAAATGGAAGTACTCTAAGGTATAGTAATAAAATTACATATTCAAAAGTTTAAGTTAGAAATCCTAAATTTCTCTTAAAAGAATTTAGTAAAAGAACTCTTTAATGTTAAATATATATACATGTAAATGGATTACAAAGAAAAGTGAGTTGTATATTACATGCACACATACAAATACGTACAACATAATATGGCTGCTAATAAAATATGTGCAATCGATTTTGAGTAAGATGCTAATGGGACTGACTCATTAGGGTTAATAAAAAATATATAGCTATTTGGGTTGGTAATGTTTTATACTTACAGTTAAACATGAATGTTTCTCGTATTCCTCATATTCCAGAAATGAAAAACAATCGTGCTCTGAGGAAAGTGCTCTACGTTGGATAAGGAGGAATCTCCCTACTTTAGAGGCTCTCAACACTAAAGTAGAGGTTATGGTTTAGAAGGTCTGCATTGGGACCCATACATCTGAGTTTTTGTTTGTTTATGTTTGTTTTTGTTTTAAATCTGCAGACAACTCTCTGGTCCAACCACACGGGATAGACCTCTACTACATTTGTTGTCAGTGTGTTCTTTGAGGGCACATACACTAAGTCCTCACTTAACATCATCCACACGTTCTGTGACTTTAAGAGAAACAACATATAACAAAAGCAATTTTACCATAGATTAACTGACATAAACAAAAGTTGACTTCCAATAGCATCTCATTAACAGCATCTCATTAACAGCATCTCACTGATGTTATAATGAATGGTAATGTTATTCAAGGACTTTCTGTATTGTGCCTTGTTTCTTTTTTTAATCCCTAAGTCCTACCTTAGGACTTGATGAATGGAGGCATATAAAATGGTAGCATAAAGAAAATAAAAATGTCCATGAGGTAACAACACAAGAAGTGTTTGCTTACATTAGCATTTCTTTAAATTCATAATTTAATTCAGAAACAACCCTTCTATTGAAACATTAATAGGTATCATGCAAAAGTTCTACTGTCAAGTTTTGGGAATGTAATCTCAGTCTTTAATTTATATTCAGCTACATTATGAAGCTCATAAAAATAATTTATAGGACTAGTATTTTGAGAAACATACTCTAGGAAATGCTAACAATATGTTTTTAGTCAACAAATATTTTTGAGCACATCCTATGGGCCAGATACTTTCTAGATGTTTGATAGAGTAGTGAACAAGACAAAATCCTTGTTCTAATGGAGCTTACAGTTGAGTCAGGGAGACAAACAGGGCAGAAAATAAATGAAAATGTTAATTTAATAGTGATTAAAAACCATTATAAAAAGATGTTACAGAAGAATTAAAAGAAGGGTATATTCTTGGCGGGAGCGGGGGGTGGGGGGAGGGTTGACATAAAAAGTCTCTGAGTAAGTAACCTTTGACCTAAGACCTGGATGACAAGGTGCTGGTCAAGGAAAGTGGGGAAGGCAAATATAAGAGCTTTGGAAAAGGGAAGTGTGAATGAACTTGGTATTTGAGAGGCACAGAAAGGCTAGACTGTCTACATACGGCCTCATAAACAAGGAGAGGAGTCAAGGCAATAGTTTAGAAAGGTAGACTAGGGGCCAGGTCACATACAGCTTAGAGAGCAAAACCTAGAAACAGGTTTAGATTTTATTCCAGGTGCAACAAGGACACATGAAGGGTCAAGTAGGAGAGAAGCATAGTAAAATTTGTGTTTGAAAAAGTACTCTAGGCACTATAGGGAGAACGGATTGTGATGGGTCAAGAAAGGAAAGCAGAGATACCCGTTAAGAGACGCCTGCATTAGTGCAGATAAGAGACGATGATGGCCTGGGCTAGGGTATTACCGTTGCAGGGAGAAAAAAGACAATTTAGTACTTGTGGAAGAAATGAAAAGGGGCGGGGAAGGGAATGTGGGAATGGGGAAATAAAAAAAATAATTAAGAAATTAAAAGAGAATAAGGTCTGTGGCTTCACAAGTAGACAGATGGTGATAATTTTTACTGTGAAAACAAACAAAAACCCTGACCAGAGCAGGAAATGTCTTTGTGGAGTTAAATCTATTGTGCAAGGCAAATAAGATGCTAAACTTTAAAAGTACAACGAGCTCTGAAACATAAAGTTTCTTGACAGTGAGGTCCCTGCAATGTTATTATTCAAAATAAGTGCTTTTAGGACTAAGCTATTACATATTTACAAAATGCTGGCAATCTTTGAAAAGCTTTACTAAATACACCTAAGATAAAAGCTCTCCTCCCAGTAACTAGTTTTTTAAGGTGATAAGACATTACAAATTCTGCTTAAACTGATCTACAAGTAACCTTTTTTTGTTGTTAGATATAGTAGAAACAAAGTTAGATAAACCATGAAGAAGTGCTAGAAAGAAATGTATAAGTGGAAGAGTTTTTATATCACAGGTTTCTAGACTAGGAATAATATTTAAGCCAAAACAAACAAACAACAACAAGCTTAACTTTTTTTTCCCAAAAGACATTTTCTTTTTTAAAGACTAAAATTCCTAAAAGGTAGGCCCATACTTTCGTTTTGATAATAAACAAGAAACCCTTCAGACTTAGAAGCCACTCTTCCTTAGCTAGATGGAATCTTCTAATTAGTGCTTTTTCTGCTCTGCCCTATGTGGTGAGGAGACAGTAAAGCAACTAATATGTATTGAGCACGTGCTATACGTTGAGTAATGTTCTTGTAACGCAATTTCAATTTGCTCATCAACAAATTGTGTGTAAGCTATGGTTTCTCCTTCCACACTTTTTAGTGGTTCTGCATGGCTCCAACGGGCCTTCCTAAGAGCTATCTCTATCTCTCTACTGCGGCCGCTGCAGGTCTGCAAAGTCTTTGTTGCTGTTCCTCCGCTGTCCCCAACCTTATTCTAGGGAATATATTTTAATCTCTCAAGTAAAGTACCTGAAAGATGCTGTATGTTGACCTTTGATTATCTGCACTTATAAACTTCTTATACATCTTATGTAAAGTTCCTAAGCATAATTGTAATATTTGAGGCAGAGAACTGTTTTAGGCTAATATAGTTTGAGTTGTCAAAGTATATCACAGAACTAAATTTCTAAAAGAGAACTAAAATTTTTAAAAACAGGTTTTTATCTAAATAAATAATTATATAAAGAAACTTACGTAGAATGAGTTTGCGTTTCTTTTGCTCCGAGTGAAGAAAGCTACTAAGGTAGAAGACAACAGGCAGAAAAAGAATGAACACAGAAACGGCAATTACAGGCACGGTGTCACTACAAAGGACTGAACAGTTGAAAGTTCGACTCCAAAGTTTTCGAGTAATGTTCATCTAGAACAATAACAAATGTTACTTTGCTTTATATTTGTCTTCAATTTCATAATTATTTTGTTAATAACTTAACAGGCACACAGCATTTAGGCTAAATATACATCCCTAAAAAAAAAACCAAAAACCTATTGACAGTTGAGAAAAATTACTTCTGCCAGAGAAATAAGCTGGTTCACAATTACTCATTGTTTAAATTTATATCCATACAGAAATTTCATATTCTAAATTCTTAATATTGTCCAAAAAACATCAACTTTTCATAGATTTCAAACAAACCTTCTATCAATAGGAATATAGTTAGACCATGCTTCATTCATTAAAAAAGATTTAAAAGGAAAAAGATTTAAAAGGTTAACTATGTGAGGTGGTGGATTAATTAACTGTGGAAAGCCTTTCATAATGTATACGTATATCATATCATCACATTATACACTTTAAATACATTACAATTTTATTTTTCAACTATATTTCAATAAACTGGGGAAAAAGGCTCACGAAAACAAGATATTTTTTCATATGCTATATATGTAATCTCTGAGCTTGTTGCAATATTTTTAGAATAAAAATAACAATATCAACATTATAGGGCCCCTCTATGAAATGCTTAATATCTGAGCTATTTTGAAAGATTCATACTCATGGCAAATAATTTTTAAGTGCATAATACCTAATTAGTCATGGAAACTTTATTAGACAATATTAATAACCTTATTTATCAGATACATTTAGATATAATAAAAACATACATTTAAGGGCAGCAGTACCTTGAGTTTCTGGTTTTTGTAAAACAGGCTAAGGAATAAGGAAACTATAAAATTTAATGTAGAAAACTCTTGTTGTCTAGATTTTGTTTGAGATATGCTTTACAAATAGTGCACTGTATATTTAAGTTTTTCTTATTGTAAGAATTTTCTAAAATAGGTGGCCATGTTGATTTTCTATGTAATCCCATTTCTGTCATAGCACCAATATTCATTTTTCTCTTTATTTTAAAAACAATGAAATAGACTATTACTTTAAAAATATATATTTATTATTTATTGAGAGCCTACTAGAAGCCAAATACTTAGATTCTAGACATTAGGAATAAAGCAGAAAAAACAAAAAACCCACAGAGCATCTATTTCAAATGTTTTTTGCTATCCTGAATATTATTGGCCTACTATAGTTCACTCTGAGCTGCTCCGATAATTCAAACTCATCATTCTCAAACATTAATTTTTATCAATTTTGACCTTGAGTTCTCTACATATACCTAATAATTTCTCCTTTTCCTCAAAACTCAGGCACCATAGTCCCATAAAAAGGCATGATCGCCATCTCGTGGTGCCCCATGTAAAGGCAGGCTATACAGTGGAGAAAAAAGCTTTTTTGTTGACCACGCAATTAATACACATATTAAAGGATCTGCTATATGCCATGCAATGTTCTAAATACTGAATACTGAACAAAAAAGGACATGGGGTCCTTGTCCTTATATGGCTTATATTTTAGGAGAGATAGACTATAAATAAGTAAACAAATAAAAAATTTCAGATAGCAATAAAGATATAAACAAAGCAATGAGATGGAAAGTAATTGAGAAATGGCTTCAGAAACACATGGCAGCAAAACCTAGAGAATTCTTGAATTAGCAACACACACATAAAAAATTGAAATGTAAACATATAATGCCCACATCTCAGAAAATGACACACATTATCAAACTTAAAAAAGCAAAATATACCAAATTATCAACTCGCTTACGACGTACCTGATCAGTTTCCATTTTAGTTTGACATACAAGGATGTTCTAAAAACTTACTACTTTATAACTAGCTATTTCTGGTTGAAGACAGCATATTCAGATTCTAATATACGTCTGAAAGGGATAATAATACTGAAGGCACATTCAACAACACTGCAAAATACGTATCATATCAGAAGCACAGTACTTACTGCATCTTCCACATCAATGCATAAATGTGTTCCAGGTTCAGCCTTATTCTCACGTTCATTCATTTTTTGCATTTCATTGTACAGACTACTCAAAGTTTTATATGCTTCACGACAGTTTTTGCATACTTCTGAATAATTTCTTAATTGTAGAAGATTGTGTATGCTCCCCTAAAACGTCAAAGGCATATGTAATACACACAATAAACATTACATCTCTTTCATGTAAGCTATTTGTCCTCCTAGAGGACAGTAAAGCAATACATCATATTAAAGTTGGCAAGTTGCTAAATCACTCTGAGCCTCAATTTCATTACCTAGAAAATAGGGCTACCTCTACCTGTATTAGGTCCCAAAGATTAGAATCCTGGTTCATAAAGCACATAGTGAAACATTTGGCACTTTGTAGTTGCCCCTAAATTTTGAAAACCATTGTACTAGCCACTGTGAAGCGGCTCATATGCCAAATTACTGATACCTAAATACTGAAAATTTCCTAAATTATCTTGTCATTTATATATCTGCTCTCATCTACCCTACTTTCACCAAATAAATAAAATATGCCCTTTCCTGTGCTGATTTCAATACTGAAGTGACCTTACTGAGACAGAGAGGACTTTATTAAAGGAAAAGGAAAAGGCACTAAAACTGTATCCCCACACAACCCTCTTACACCAAGGCTTGTAATTCAGGCCTTTCTAGTCAGCAAAAAGGGACTAATACCAAAGAACAGTGTAACCTAAAATGAAAGTAATGAATATAACATAAAATATTATGTTAGCAAATCTGTCTTTTCCACTTCCAGGACTGATACTTATCTTTCCAAAAACAAGTTTTCTGAAGAGTCAGTTCACACCTTTGCTTTTTATTCACTTTATTCTTTCCCTTGTAGCCTAAAGAAATTCTATTAACTGAGCATCAGAATGAAAGAGAATGGGAAAGTTAAAGGAATTAAACCGATGTAGCCCCTACATGTTACCCTCATCACCTATTTGACAGAGAAGCTAAGTGTTCCTTCAGTTTTGCCACAAGAAATAGCCCATTGCCTGTTTCTGCAGAACAATTCTGCATTCAGCTAAATATGTTCAAACAAAATTGACACAGAACTTTGATGGGGGAGTGTAATTTAGCCATTTATATTAAAGTTTGAAATGCACATGTATTTTAACATAGCAATAAAAACCATAACAGGACTACAAAAAAAATAATAAAGTGGGAAAAGGCCTTCTAATGTGACATAAAATCCTCAAGCTATTGAAAAAACTGATAAATCTAACAACATAATTAATTTTTCTTCATAATAAAAAGAAAAGCACAATAAAGACAAACCACAAACTAGGAAAAAAATATTTGCAACTAACATCCAAGAAAATGCTAATTTCCCTAAAATACATTCATCAAAACATTAATCTCTTAAACCGAATAGTTTCTTGTCAAATAGGTTTGGTAAACACTGTACACAAAAATTGCCATTTGGAATTTTACAACATATGGAAGTCCACTAAAATTCTGAATCCTGTAGTAAAGCATTTCCCAACCTTGTTAACACTAAACCTTTTTTTATGAGCCATCTATTAATATCTCACAGAATATATTTTGGGAAATGTTCATCTAATAGCTTTTATTATTCCCAGAGAAATTCATAATTCTGTGTTATCACATTTAGTGGAGAGGAAATCATACATACATATACCCTACGTTATATTTACATGTTTATATCTATTTGGGGGCATTAACTTACTTATTAAGCAAATTTCAAAACCATGATTTTTACCAGAGTCCCAATCTCTCCCTTTACCACCACTAGGAAAGTTCCAATGCCAACATTCAAGAATTGGAGATGGAGAAAACAAAAATCAGAAAGGTATGTTTTTTAAAGGCTACCTTTTAAATTATAATTCAATACTCAAAGTTGTCTCACTAAACAGTGACTTTTAAAGTAGGTAAAATATATTTAAGCAACTCTTGATGCAAAGAATAAGCTTCCTGTACACAGTCAGAATCATACAGCATTGCAAAATACCTTATTGTATAAGCAAGATCAAGGTAAATTACTGTCAGAAAAACATTGTGTTTTAATTAAGTAATCACATGACTCAGTAATGTGTTCATATTCATTATCTCATTGGATCCTCACTACAAAATACTTGAAGGTAGGCCGGGTAGATCTTACTGTCCTATCCCCACCTGACAAAAAAGAAAACAAGTTTTGGTGATTTACCTAAGAGCTAGTAATGGAAGAAGAACTTAGCAGAAATCCAGGTCCACTAACTTCTCTACATTGTGTGTATAAATATCAACAGTTAATGCTATAAGAGTTGGAATTACTTATTATTCATTTGTACAAGGCAGCATTTTAATTTAATAAGTACCATATATAAAATACCTGAAGATTATGCTCAAAGCAGGTCAAGGTGTGATTAAATAGATTGAGGAAGTATACGGTGCTATTTGATAATTCTTCACTTTTGTTCATTAAACAATCTGTCAAAAAAACAAATAAGTATATTAATATATGTCAAGCAACAAATGTATATTGTTATTTCTCTCTCTAGCCAGCATATTGTTTCTCACTATAGTAATTCTTTATTCAAACAAGCATGAAGTGTTCCACATCAAAGAATTTTCCAAATACTTTGTTACCAAATTTTTCTTACATCAGACCATTTTAATGAAAACCTTAAAATAATCATATGCTCTCCTCTCTTTATAAAAACAATATACGAAATAAAATTTAAATTGATTTTTGATGGTGCAAAGTCTTAATCACGAACATCAGTTACCAAATGTTGCCTTAATAGGGGAGTTCGGTGTTATTTCAGCATAAGAATGCTTATCCTGCATTAATTTTACCTAAATTCATATGCTCTCTGATCCTTTTCTGTGTCAAATTCAGTAGTTCTGTATCTCTTCCATCTTCACCAGTGGGACATTTATTGCATCTAACTGGGTAACTTTTTGTCACATGCTCCTTCTAATCTATTGTGAGATGGGAGATGAGAAACAAGCTAGTGAAAATTCTGCCTAAAATAATGATAAAGAGGTTTCAAGTAAAGTCTGAAAATACAATTGTATTTTTGAAAATCTTACATAAATGATATTGCTCTACAACTTGCTACTCTTGCTTAGCATTTGCTCAAGTTCATTCTTTTTATTTTCTATGTATGAATATAGCACAATTTATTCATTTACTCTCCCTTATCTGATGAACCTATTCTTTACTGTCACTTTGCTCTCACCTCTCCCTGTGTTCTCAGCTTTCTCTCTCAGACTTAGTTCAAGACCTGGCTTCATATCCTGGAACTCCTAGTCAGGTATTTCAATCTCACTCTCCTAGGATCTTACCTTCTTTATGTTCCACATACTCACAAACATTTCCAACCCTGGACAGACTCCATTTACTTTCTCTACCACAATTCCAGTTGTAGAACATTATTCTAGAAAATCTAAAGTTATAATGAAGGGACTCAATTCAAATTCTAATCTCAAGGCCACAAAACAATCCTTAGAGATACCCTACCAATTACTCCACAAGGAATATTCCAAATAGTTTCTACACTGTACTGCTCAACCCCATTCTCGTCCCCTTTCATTTCAGCTGATGACTGTATATTGTACTCACCCAGGGTCATCTAATATGATCTCTCTCAACTGGGAGTGGAGAGACAGGATTGGGTGCTACTCCAATGATCCAGGAGAAAGGTGGTGATGCAGATAATAAGAACTCATGGATAAAAGAGACTGAATAGGCAGTGCAGGGCACCAGAACATGCCACCTCAAAATACACTTCTTTGGCATATGGATTATTTTGAGCCAAAGGCCAATGAGAACCCGCAAATGCAGGACAAGCTCTAAAAATGGGGCACAAGTTTTCATTTCGTAAATAAAATTTATACTTACAAAGGAAGTTTCAGTTTGTAAAGATATCACCCTCTCCCACATGAGGAAGAGGAGAACTCTTAATAACTTATCAATAGAGAAGGTACTGACTTAAATCTCCATAACAAACCTTACTATACAACCCTTGGTTACCATACTTTTCCTGGTTACCTTCACATAACTTGTCTCCTCTACCCAGAAGCCCCAAATCTCTTTTCCTTTGATTAGCCTAAAATGGTGTATAACCCCCAAATCCCCGTGGGTTACTCATCATTGGGTGCTCCCATGTGTATACGTACAACACATATATTAATAAACTTGGTTTTTTTCTCTCTTGTTAATATCTTTGACCAGTCTGATTTATAGAGCCTTGGCAGAAAACCTAAAACAAGCAGAGGAAAAAGATGTTTTTTCCGCCCCTACCTCAGACATGAGGATATGACACACTATGAGGTATGCAGGAACTATGACAATCACTACAATGAAAGCTAACATTAACTGAGAACCTATGTTCCAAGCACTATGCTTGTATGTTAAACACGTTTACTCATTTAATTCTTACAACAATCCTATAAGGCCAGAACTACCATTATTTCCCGTTTCTAAATAAGAAACAAAATTAGTGGAATTAAGGAAGTTCCCCAAGGTCACAAAACTGGTAAGTAAAACCTTGGAGTGTCTACACAGTCTGATTCCTGAGCTGCACTTTCAAACAATCAAAATAAATGAAATATTCACATCTATGCTCTAAACCATTGAAGTTCAATAGTCGGAGTAAACAAATACATGCCACCACTCCTCCCTCCACTACCCATAGATGCCTGCCACACAGGGATTCAGGCAGTCACTATCAACGATCAGCTGTTGGCAACTGAGATGAAACCTAAACCTGATGAACGGGGCAGCAACAGCACATTAAGACCTCCTTTGTGCAAGTTAAAAAAAAAAAAGATATCCCCTCTGGGTAGATTAACTGTAAAAAGACACTCCCCTTCTAGAGGCTGAGCTGGAATTCAGCCCCATTCACCCCTCACACAGGCCCCTAAGTGCAGGGCTTGGCTGCACCTGGTATACAAGGCGCTCTGCTAATGAACCTATTTCTAGAGTCTTTTTCCTCTCTGAACTCATATACTCTACATTTTCTGCAGCTTTATCTTCTCAAGAATGTAGTAAGTCCCATTCTGACTGTTGCCCTCATCATTTAAAAATCTGAGGGATCACACTTAATGAATTAGCAAATAGCCAGGAAAATAAAGCGATATACTGAGGATTATACATCAAGTTAGCGAGGCATGAAAATACAAAATATACTTCCCAGACTCTCAATTAAGTATTTTCTTTCTTAATTATACTATTTTTTCTTTACTATTTAAAAAGTTACTCCATGCGTCGGCTTTCAAAAAATGAACACACTAAATTTCTTTTTACAAAAATGTATCATAAGCTCCTCTAAAACCTGGTTTAACAATAACAGTCCTTTTATGCATGAGACAGAGTATATATAAATAAAAAGAAACATGATTACAAATATACAGAATATTAGTATACTGGGCTAACAAAATTGAACAGGTGTTCAGTTTTTGTAGCTGAAATTTTGCAGGAAAGTACAGGAAATACAATTTCATCCATGACAATTTTACATCTGTGTTTTATCGAGCCATGTCATGGCAATTCACATATATAATATAGTGACAAAATGTATGTGTGGGTCCCTGAGTTGCCTAAAAAAGTAGTATAAAGTACATGAACAAAGAGAGCAATGGCAATTTCTTCTATACAAAGTATGTAATTAAAATCATTTCCTTTTCTAAAGAAATAATTTATAGAATTGTAAAAAACAACAAAAAAAGTAATTTACAAAGAAAGTTTCTCTGAACACCTTAATCTCTTTATTTTATAGACAGCCATTCCTTTTCACTTAAAATAATTTGAAAATTAAACTAAAAGGCAGTTATATAGACCGGTCATCTTGTTATATACTGCATTAATGCAGTACCATCAAAATTTTTTCAATGATCATTAAACAGTGGTATTATAAAGTATAAAGGAGTTCATTTATATAATAGGACTAAAAGTGTCTTCATTATTAAAGAGCCCTGACTTTCTGATTTAAAACAAAGGAAACCCAGTAAAGTTCTTTTTTTATCCTTTTGCAGGAATTGAGAGCATGAGGTTGGTTATAAGCAGTGAGAAAGTATGTATTTTAGAAATTAGTAAGTTAAGGAATACTAGTAATAAGAAAGCTTCCTTTAAGCACTAAGTGAAGTAGTCATGAATTTTCCTCATCTCAGATAATCAATGTAGCCTCATCAAGGACAGATTAGCATATCTTCTTTCTCAGTTGAGGGCTCAAGCATCAGCTCAAGGGGCATTCTCAAAGGTGTTAAGGATTCAAGTCAAGACCATACATAGAAACCTACTGAATTATCATAACAGGACTTAAACATCTTTAGATAAAGTATTTGGCATCTATTAGGAGTTTATATTAAGGTCTCTGCTGTTTTTCAAAACCAGTTTTATAGAAAACAACAGAGACACACACCGACTTCTGAAAAATAGGCAAGCTTCAGAAAACATAATATAAACTGTGGGAATTTTGTACGTGAACAACATAGTTAAGGTTAATAAGTAGGAAAACTAAGACATTTTAAATTATAAGATATAAATGACTAACAGTATACTACCTTGTAGATAAAATATGGAAAAGGAGAATTATAGTTAATTAACCTCTGGTTAACCATTAAGTTTTATTACTGATTTTTAAAGAATCAAGATGCAAGTGAGGGGTGGCAGAATATGCCTTTCTAAAATACGCCTCTTTGCCATAAGGATTATTTTGAGCTGAAGGCACTTGGAAAAAAAAGCAGATGCAGAAAAGAAGCTTTCTGTGAATTCCCCTTATCTGCCTAAAGACAAATCCTCCAAAATAAATTCATCAACTAGGGAAGACTGACTCATCACAGGAAAGGAGACCAATGGAACAGAATCAAGAGTCCAGAAATAAACCTTCATATATATAGTCAACTGTGAGCTGAACTCATAGAAACAGAAGAATGGTGATTGCCAGGGGCTGTGGGGCGGGGGAAATGGGGAGGTACTGGTTAAAGGATACAAACCTTCAGTTATAAGATGGGTAAGTTCTGGGGATCTAATATATGACATGGTGATTATAGTTAGTAATACTGTATTATGTACTTGAAAGTTGCTAAGAAAGTAAATCTTAAAAGTTCTCACTACAAAAAAGAAATGGTAATTACATGACGTGATAGAGATGATACCTAACACTACAGTGGTAATCATTTTACAATATGTAAGTGTATCAAATCAACACATTATACACCTTAAATTTATACAATATTATATGTCAATTATATCTCGATAAAGTAGGAAAAGAAAAAACAAAGAACCAAAACACTTTACCATAAAACAATCCATAGTCTCATTAAATCTGGTTATTCAGCTAGTTATTCAACTGTCATATGCATGAGATAACCAAGAAGCATCTCAATAACAAGATTATCCTTATGTCCACAATACACTTCTGATAGCAGCTTTAAAATTCTGTACAGGAAAAACCTCTAATACAGTTTCTTTACTTCTTAGCGGTCATTCTCCACAAGAACTAGCTTTCATGTTATTTGTAATGTGAATTAGAAGAGTTAAGCTCTTAACACTTCTTTGAGTCTCCATAAGTTTCAAAAACTCATTTCCAACCAAGACTAATATCATTCAAAGATATAGGAATTCTAAAGTCAGAGATGAGAGTGATACATGGATGACACTCTCTCCTTATTTAGTTTCAGCCTTCCTTTCACCAACTTCCTTTCAACAACGGCAGAGATCAGATGCCAACCTACACCGAGATCAAGTAGAAAGGAAAGATAGTTTTGGGCAGTGTATTACTTTTTAACAATAATGTTCTTTTAAATGATATTTAGCTTGTATGTTCTTTTACATTTTTGTATTTTTAATAATATTCTTTTTTCAAATTCTAATAGCCCCTTAAATTTATTTTAAAAGATTTTTACCTATATAATTACAGTTTTTCATTTGCTAGCATGGAGAATGAAAAAGGAATAGTCATTTTATATTGAAAGATATAGCCTACAAAATGGGTCACATGTTGATATGCCTCAGTTTAAAACCAATTTTTAAAATAAATCAGTAGTTTTTGGTCTTCTTTTATAATTGTTTCCGTTCCCACTTTAGCTTTTAGGTGCCAGATTGAATGGATTCCATATTATTTACTATTAAAGATCCTTTTTGCTGGCATCACTTAGCAGCTATGTATTTGCAAATTTAACAACTTGATCATCACAAAAAGGTAACTCAGACAAATGGATTAGTGGCTTGTGTTTAAGTTCCAAGACAACTGATTAGTCTAGTTTGTGCTTAAATAAAAAGGCAAATAATCCAGAAATTTTTCCTCTAATATTTGTATTCTGATTTTCATGTATATACTGTAGGGGAGGAAAAAAATAATTTACCCTCTACCCTTCTAAGTTCTCAGCTGCGGCTCTTAAAAGACAGAATAGGAAAAAAAGAAGTTTATTAACTTGTGTATCTTCTATATACATGTTAGATATATAGGAAAATAAGTAACTCAAAGAGGTGGCTTAGAGTTCACACTTAAATCTTCAGCTAAAAACAAAGAAAGAAGGATGTGGAGAATACCAATTATGGAGAAGTGACAAGGAAAAGCATGGTAAACAGGTATAAGGTTTGTTATACAGATTTACATACTTACCATCTCCATTTATAAGATTCTCTTGCGATTTAGAGTCATCCTCTTTCTGATACAGAGAGGAAGACACTCTTACAAATGAAGATCTCCTTTATAAATATGAATTTCCCTTACAAAATGTTACTTCTATCATTTTCAGAGCTTCTCATGTATCTGCTATTTCTCCAAACAATTAGCTCAAAATAATTCTTATACCAAAAAGGCATGTTTTAGAGCGGCCTATTCTGGTCTCCTATAGTCATATTTTGAGATACATTCTGCTCTCCTACAATATGAAATGACAACATCCTAGGCAAACTTCTGATGGAGCACAATTTGTTTGAAATTATAGTGTGATATAATTGTCTTTCATTTTATAAAAAAGCAAATATCCCTTGTATTCTTTTACATATTTCTATAGGCCAATGATTTAATAAACAATGACTGGTTAGGTAAGAAATTTATTTTCTTTTAAGTGCAAAGGTAAGGAGGAGACTTTAGCATCATTCATTAATAAAATAAAGGAATGAGGACCTATGAAATAAATGGTTTAAGAGATCTGGTCGCAAGAGATATAACTGCATCAGAACCTAATCATTGTGGAGGGTTAACATTAGAAAATGTGCAACTCTACTAAAAATGTGTTTTCACATTATCTAGTTTTAATTTTATGTAGTACTAATTGGATTTTAGGGAAAAAAAGTTTTACATTTATATTTTTAGTAAAAGATTAGGTTTCCATAATATCAAACATGTATGTAGCATAAATATTAAACTTCTGCAGGGTCAATTTAAGTGCATTTTTATTTCTTAAAATGAATTTGTCAAACATAACTTAAAAAAAAAATTAGGCATTAACTCATGAACACTGTCCATTCAGATGAACAATCTTAAACCTTTTTGAATTTAGTTCTAGACTCCTGATCTGTAGTTCATTTACACTCTCTGAGCCCTCATTCTACCCTACAGGGCTTATTCTGAAACTCAAGTAAGACAAGGGCTATGAAATATTATTCAATTTAATTAATAACTTGTTACCTTACTTAGTTCTTCATTTTTTCCTTCCTACAAATTTCTTTGCTCTCTACTTTGTAAGAGAAGAACATGTTGTTGAAGAGAAACAAATCATTAAAATTTTAAATTATTAAATTTTGGTAAAAATTTTAAAGTATTTGAACAATTCTTTAAATTTTTTTAAATGTTCACATTATCTTTATTAAATAGATTTGCAGAGAACATAATTAGAAGTGTTTCCAGATAATTTGGTAAAGATTATTCAAATGTAGTTAAGAGGACTATTTTAGAATGCCCAAGAGAAAACAACTAAGAAGTACAAATTTATAGAACAATTTTATTTCCCTTTAAAATACAGAATATAAATTATGATAAAATTTTTAAATGTGAATGAAACAACATAAGGAAGATCATTTTTTAATGCATAATTTTGGAAAGAAAATAGCTCAGCTCTCTTACTATGTCTACTATATAAATACTAACCCTAGATTTGGATATTCTGATAATTTTTAAATTTTACAAATTTTTGAATAGATATGAAATGCATACGGCATAAAATTCAAGGGTACAAAGGTAAGTAGAATGAAAACTAAATCTTTTCTTTCCTGCCCACTTGCCTAATTCCCTAAAAAAGTGTCATAACTGCTCTGCACCTTGCTTTTTTCACTTGACCATGTCTTGGACAAATTAATTTTAATAAGGAAGTAAGCATTTCATTTGTTCAGAAGAAATTCAATTAAGGAATCTTTTCAAGATGGAATATCTCACACAAAAAAACAAGGTACCCTAAGAAATTATTCTAAAGAGTATTGAGTAAATACTTTTTGAACTATTGAGTAAATATGTAGCAAATGTTTTTTTAATAACTGAAGAAAGCTACTTTGAATTAATGAAGTCTTCATTACAAAATATCTTTTAAAAATACTTTACCTCTCAAATATAAGGTCACATTAGTTAAAAGAAGTAAACTCTAATACATATTCCACTTACTCTAATTAACTGATTTTAAGTTATTTATAATTAACATGTATTTTTTGTTATCAGTAGATTTTTCAAAAGGGTTTAAGAATACTTAAAAACAGCTCTCCTAGATAGGTTAAACAAACTATTCAATCATATTTATAATTTACTATGTTATACATTTATATGGATATTTTTACTCCAAAAAAACCCCCACAAAGGTTTTGCTTTTTTAAAAAAGTTAACTGTCCACCAACTTTCTATTCAAATTAACAGAAAATGTGAATTAATAGAGACAAAATTTAGGGAATCACTATTCAATATACCATGGTATATTGCAACAGAAAAGAAACTTCTCAGGGGGGTCTTTTTCCCATTTACAGTTTTTCTTTACATGAACTAAAAACACGAATCCTTAGAAAAGTTAAACTCTCAGAAAGTTAAACTCCTTAATGACATGATTTAGAGATTTCTTAATCCATCCTGTCCTTTCTATTTCCACAGCCCATGCCCCACTTCATATTTTCTTTGCTTCTTGCATAAACTATTATAAGAACTTCCTCACAGGTCTCTCTTCCTCTTCCAATGGGGTTCCATAAGAAAAAAAAAAGGGGGAGATCTTTGTAGTTAAAAAAGAAAACTTGAAAAGAGCTAAGTTAAATGATGTTAAAAAAAAAAAAGCTTTTTTTTTTAACCTGCAGTACTTTTCATTGCCTTTAATATTCCATGTATATTATAAACCACCAAGATACTATAGTACATAAACATTTTTTTAATAATATGCTGGTGTTCTAAGCTGCATGAAAAATGTTGGGATAAGAGATAAACTACTAGATGAGTCAAGATCCTACTTTCCCTTTCCAATTTTATCTCCTATTGTGCTTCCAGGACCCTAGAACATCTACTACTCTTTTATACCTCTGTGCCTCTGTCCATGATGCCTCTCCATCTGTAATGTCCTTCCTTTCGTCTCTACTTACTGAAATCATGCCCAGTCATATAGGTGTACAATGAAAAGGTACTTTCTCCAGGAAGTCATTTCAAATTCTCCCCAATTTATTTTCTACTTCCCCCAAGGACTCTATAACTTTATTAAAGCATTTATTTGTCTGCCTTAAGTTGTATTGTAAATATAACTTCCTCCCTCACTATACTATAAGGCACAGAAAACAAGAACTGCCTATACATAGTTGGTACTCAAAACACTTCTGAATTGAAATAATGATTTTAATTTGTTCAAAGAATGCCTGAAAATAGATCTCATTTTATATGTAAATACATACAAACCTGCAAAACTGATAGAATAGATGTTATCACCTCTCCTACCACCATTTGACAGATTATAAATGTCAGAATTATTAGAACATTTAACTATCTGCTAGGTACTGAGTAAAGTACCTGTACACAATTTATCCAGTGTCCTCAAAACAACTGCATAAGGCAAGTTCCATTATTACTACTAATTTACAAATGAGGACACTGAAGTTCCAAGAGGCAAAGTTACTTACCCAAGGTCTTACAGGCAGTAAGTTAGGACTATTAAGTGACAAACCTTATAATTAAATCCAGATCTCTCTGACTGCAAAGCTCACGTTGTTAACTGCTGTACTTCTCTGCCTTTCAAAACTTGCCCAAGTAGTTCCCACTAATAAACCATGATGCTAATCACAGTTCATTTAAACATAGTAGTATACAGTATTATATTGATTCAAATACTTCAAAATTCATTAAAATAAAATCTGACATCTATACTATTAAGCCATAACTGCAACATGAAAATGAAAAAATTACTTACTTGCACAATTTGCCTTCTGCCATGTGGAATTAAAAAACTCAGACAGAATCACAACTATTTGCATTCTATCTGCCATTAAGAGACTTCTGGCACAACTATGATTCTCTGAAGCATTCTGTAACCAAAAAAAAAGATTAAAAAAAAATACAATCTGAATATAAAAATTTCCCAAACAACTTGAGGCAAAAAAAAAAAAAAATCTTAAAAATAATTAAAATATTGATGCTAAGCATTTTAACATTTCGTTTGATATAATCAAATAATGATGCCAATAACAAAAAACAAAAACGAACATTTATTGATACCAGGTTTACTTGCAAGGGAAGAAAATCTTTGCTTCTTAAGTACTTGCTCCTACAGTAGAATATCAACAACTTACACCCAATTGCATGTCATTATTTATTACTTTTTATGTACAGAAAAAAATCCTAAAAAGCTAATCACCAAAATGCAGCAGTGGTTATATTTAAATAATGGAAATATGGTGGTTTTTCTTTTCTTTTCTTTTTTTTGCCTCTTTTACATAACTTTAAATTTTTCTACAATGAACATATGCTATTTACCTAATTTTTAAGATCTGGTGGGTAAATGATCACAAAACATTTAATTTCATCTTCCAAGCAATTTTTGGTTCAAAATCTTATAATCCTTAAGAAAATGCGACACATCCAGTTTGTACCCAAATAATTTGTACACAAATAGAATATGCTTTCCACAGATCATTTTAATAATGAAACTCATGCTATGCAAATAATAAATCCAAGTTCCTACATTATTTGATCCTTATCTATTTCCTTTCCCTTTTGCCCCAAGCAAGAAACTAAGTCCTGCTGACACTTTATTCTTTTGAAGTTAATTAACGGCTTCTACTTACCAGGCACTATAAGAATCCTGGGGTTTTGAGGATACAAAAACTATAAGGTAAGGCCATCAACACTGGGGCTTCAAGAACCTCCCCAGACACATGAAGATAAGGAATTAAATAGTGTGATGAGCAATAAAAGAGAATGTGAAACTCTAGAACAGAAATGATCAGCCATGTGGGTGAGAAAAGGAAGGAAGGAAGATTTAATGGCAGAATTCTTGCTTTAAAATTTCTAATGTTCATAGGATGGTTACCTTCTCAATGGCTTAGTTTTGTCATCTTATTAAAAGATACATCCAAATGAATGCTTGCTTTTAAAATAGTGAACTGAACAAAACATTCTAAAAGTCCCTTTCTTGGAACTGCTTTCAGAGCAATAACAGTCATAGACGAAATTTTCTATTATCACTTCTTAAATATCAAAGCGTGGCCTAAGAGTCAGCCAAGTCTCGGTCACTAGCTGGTAATCTTGGGCAGCTGAGGTAACTTCTCTGATACTCAATTTCATAATCATGAGTCCTATCAATACATATTAAAAGAAAGTAACATACATTAATCACTTAGCACAACTTCTGGTACCTAGTAACTAATATATGCCATTTCACCCAGCTACCTTGCAGCCAATCTCAAGTACCCTAAAGTGAGTGTGCTTGGCTAAGTGTAATCAGTTACTTAAGTTGAATCTTCATAAGCTTATGACTGGCTATTTAAAAAATCAATATACACTCATAGCCTATATGAGTGGTCAATATGTGAAACAATTCAGTTGAAGAAGACATCAGTATAGTTGAGGGAAACTGTGAAGAGTTCAGACCGAAGTAGCAAGATTTAAACTAAGCCCTATACTGAGAAAGGAAAGAGGATTCTAAAATGGGAGAATAAAATTATCAATGGGTAAAAGGAGGAATGATTACGTGGCATTCAAGGTGTGTTCATTAGGTCAATACAGCTAGAATGGAGGGTACCTCTGTGAAAGTAGAGACATTATAGAGGGAGAAGTTAGGCAAAGTTATGAAGAGTCTTGAGGCCATGAGAGTCAGACAGTGGAAAACATTTTAAGATTTTTGAGGAGAATGACACAAAAAGCAGAGTTTGGGGAACTTATATCTAAGTCACAATATGTAGGGCGAGGAGGTAGAAACCAATTAGATCATTTCCATAGTTCGGATATGATGAAAAGATGGTGGCAATGGTGAAAATAGAAAGGGAGTGATGACTAATCCCAGCAATGATGATGTACTCATCGAGGACCTAACAGTTCCAAATGCTCCAAATGCATAACTCATTCAATCCTTATAACAACTATATGAAATAGGTCGTAGTATCCGTCTGGATTCAAATCTAGCCTTTTCCACTACATGGTCTTGGATAAGTTCCTTAATCACTCTAAGGCTCAGTTTCTTAATACATGATATCCACCTATATATATATGCCGAGGTTCCTCATCTGGACAGAAGTTCCAGATAAAAACTGTCTTATATGCTTATATTCCCTACATCTAGCATGTAACCAAAAAGTACTGGCCCTTGGTTTATATTTAGAATTCTTAATACTTGAATCTGTCATAACCACTTAGCAGAACCCGAACCACAATGGGCCCAACTTTCATCATGCCTGTTTGCCAAAAAGTGAACAAACAAGCAGAGAATTTCCACAATAAATCCATAATCCCAAACTGCACTCCTCACTTTCCTGTCAGCTCATTCCCCTGTCTTTAGAAACACTATTCCAATCTTCTCAACTCTCCCTGAAATTCTGATATCCCTCTCGCCCTTTACTCTCAAGAAAAGGTCAAGCCTCCTAATAGACAGTGAAAACAGAAGCCAAGTGAAACTCTGACCTGCCTACCTCTATACCTAATCTCTCCCTCTACCTTCCTGTTACAGTGCAGAAAGTCAAAGGCTCCTCTCTCTATAGATGCCCTATATCCCATCTACTTTGCTTTCTCAGTAAAAATGACCTTGTTTGCATTTTCCACTCTCTCCTGTATTTGCAGGGCCAAAGCATCCTGACAACAACTCTGATGATGCTGAACAGCTCAATGAAACCATATCCCTATCAGTTTAAACTAAAAGAAGAAAGTATGATTCTAAGGAAAGGGGAATCCATTAGGTCTACGTTCAGGTTCCACAAATCACTGTATTCTTTACCTCGAGATAATAAAACTATATGTGATCCTTGCCCCAGTAAGTCCAAGAGGAAGTGATAAGAAAATAGAATACTCAGATAATTCTATTACAGTTAAATGAATTAGTTTGCTGTACCACAGAAATAGCTTGCTAATTTCTACCCTCGATTCTTTTTCTCCTTGTTATATTCCCTTCCTCTCTCAATCAATGGACATGAACTCACCCTAAAGAGGTGAGAAAGTATGTTTTGTTCAAAATTCAGTTTGTAGGGTTTCTCTGATTAACCCCACCTTGCTCTGTACCCTCTTTTAATTCTGCATCTCCTTCACCCTTTTGTTCTACATTGCTACTATACAATTTACACATTCACACTGACATTGATATTTTTTTTCCCTATTTCCCTTTTCTCAATATAGGTTTATTCTATTTCCCCAACTACACTGAAAGTTTGAGGCCTGGACTTTAACTTCCTTTTCCTTCTGCATCTTTTTACCAGTCAATATTTAAGAACAGCATGTGTTTTCTGATTAAACTGGTTAAATGAAAGAGTAAATCTAAGTGAGTCAAAGAAAATATAATACTCTCAAAAAATAACTCCCAACCCACACCAAAAATGACAACTGATTCCTTCAATTCACTCCTAAGAAACTCAGAACACACTTTTCCATGTGTTTATTATTACACATGATGGTTCAACTCCCAAACCAATTGAAAAAAAAGCCTATTAAATAAATGAAGTACCTTAAAACTGTAGAAATCATGCCTTTAAACTAATATACCACATGCAGCTCTGAGAAAAGGAGGGAAAAGAAACCAAAGTCTAAGGATGTGTTGAAGAGGAAATGCAGATTGAGGAAAGGGTTTTTCTTCCTCTTTCTCTCTCTTTACCCTCTTCCTCTCACACAAGGGTGAGGCAATCCAGGGCCCAGACCACTGGTAGAATCTGAGAGACACGAAGGAGAAGGAAGTTTCTGCCATTCCAACACTGAGAAGGGGAATTCATGTGGAAATTCATACACATATTGGGTGATGCTCATAACGCTATACCACTAGAGTTTGTAGCATTTTTTTAACCTCTTCCTAATTCCACAGTATCTATATAAATGAGAAAAGCATTTGCTGCCTCAAAATGTACAAGCTTTGCTTCATGATTCAGTCATTCTGTCCACCAAACAATTCACCTTTGTGCAAAACAGAATATGATGCCATATCATACCCTGCTATACATGACAGGGTCAAGTCTTGGGGCTTTATTTTAAATTCATAGTGAGATATGTACACATTTCCCCTTGTTACACCCAATAGAAGTATGCCTGAAAAATAATGCCTGTAAGCCTAAATTTATTTAAACTACCTGGAAAACTAGCTCTTTACAGAAAGACTGACCACAGGATTTACTTAACACAAAATTAAAAAGAGATTTATACCATGTCCTAGCAGACTTAAAGCAGGATGCAACTACATACAAGTCTGTATTTTGTCAAATCAACTGTAATTTATGAAATAATTCCAACCACATTTGAGACTACTTGTGCTCTCAACACGAGAGGAACTTTCCCACTCCTCAATCCCAAAGTCATTCCTCATGTTTTTCCTTTACAAGGAATATTGGCCCACACCTCGTGCTCCCACCAGCCCTAACACGCTTAATCCCTTCCTACTCTAGACCCTGCAAGGTTCTTTAAAGCAGGGACATATCTTCTGCGTCTTTTTTTTTTTTTAAGTCCCTCATAGCACCTACCACATGACCAGAAAAGCTCTGAGGGTATCAAGAATGGAGGACAGATTCACTGTTTCCTAAAATTTTAGCTCCCAGTTACTGAGAACTATTACAATGTGCTAGTTTTTTAAAGAGTTCCTTTTATCTCCATCTTACAGATGAGAAACAGAGAATGTAATTTGTCCAGAGTATACTGCTTACAAGAGGAGAAAACTAAGGCTAAAAAATCCAAGGTCAAGCTACTACAAAGTGGTGGATCTTAACATTTCTGGCTACAAAGCTCAAGCTACTAATCACTAACATACTATAGTTTCCCCACTCCACTTGGGTGGGGTTTCAGTAAAGGATCCTTCCTGGAAACTCCAGGTGGAAATGGGAAGAAGCTATGGTGAAGTTTGGGGGAGGGGATAAAGGAGGAGAAGAAAATACAAGATTAGCGGTGGAAGAGCCCCAAGAAAACTAGTTATATCTATCTGCAAATATTACCAAGAGGACGCCCAACAGCAGCCATGAAGGCAAAAATTCAAACCCCAAGCCCTATAATGCTTGGGGCACTTTTCTGATGCCCCAAATTCTACAGTCCTAGTCAAACCCCTTTTTCTTACAGATGGGGAAACTGAGGCCCCCACCGTTTACCATCATTACATGCACTTCCTTTCTCAACCCTCCACGCCAGAGGTCCCGGGTGTGCTCCTCTACCCACCCCCACGGCTCGACTGATGTTGTCCATCTTGTTGGCGACCTGTTGGAAGAGCGGGTAGCAGGTCTGACAGAGGCGCACCGGCCGGGCGCCGCGCACCAGACACCCGGTCAGCTCTGCGCTGCTATTGGCGAAGTCCAGCAACAGCTCCCGGCACTCGGGATCCAGATCCGGCAGGTCCGGGGGTAGCGAGAGCGGCCCCAGCCTTCCCCGCTGCAGCAGAGTCAGAGACAAGTCCTCCACCTCCAGTAACTGCTGCTCGGACAGGAAGTCGTAGAGGACCCTGTGGGGGCTGCTGCCCAAGGGAAGCGTGCCCTGAGCCAGCCCCGACAACAGCAGCGGCACCAGCAGCAGCCGCGGCAATAGCAACGGCCTCCGCCGCGCGACTGTCACGTCGGGATCCATCGCGGGGTTCACAAACCCCAAAGCACTCACGGCCGCCTCTCCAACCCCAGCCTGTGCGGGCGACCGCCGCGGCTTCCGGCTTCTTGGGACGCAGGCCGAGAGCGGGATCACGAGGCGCGCGCGCGTCATGGCCCCGCCCCCCGCGCACGGCACCCAGCCCCATTGGCTGCCGAGAGCGGCTCGCGGCCCGCGGGCGGGCGCGCGTGCTGGAGCGCGCACACCGGGGCGGATTCGCGCTCCCTGCGGCCGAGGGCGAGCGGCTGAGCGACGCGCGAGCCCCGCGGGGGCGCCCGGCTGTGGGCCACCGAACCGAGGCTCGCCGCCCTGTGTACACAGCCGTCCACCACTTGGACAACGAAATCTCGAGGGTCTTGGCCCTCGATCGCCCACCGCTTTGGGACTTCCCTGCGTTCTCAAAAGTCACCGGGAAAGACAAACGCGTGGGAACTACGAGTGAGTTCCCTGAAAACGGAGCCTTTGCAGATTTTTTGCTTGGTGTTTCTTAACATAATTTTCCCCGTCATCTTACTTGAAAAGTGTAAAAACGTCTGTTTGTTATTTTTGGTAGTGGCACTGGCTTCCAACCTTTTTTTTTTTTTTTTTTAACTGTGAACTGGCTACATCTGCTCTGTCCTGTAGACTTTGTGCGATGATGGGAAGATTCTGTATCTGTGCTGTGTGATACAGTAACCACTAGCCACTTGTGTTTGTAAAGCACTTGTAATGTGACTACTGCGACGGACGAACTGAACATTTAATTTCATTTCATTTAAATATAAATAGCCCCACCTGGCCAGCGATGCTGTGTGTTGGACAGCGCAGGCCTTTCTATAGGTTGGTCCCAGGGTGGCTAATGTCCAGCTTTGCTCGGAACTGAAAGGGTTCCCAGGGTGCTGCACAAACCTGAATCCAGTGCAGAAACCTGGAAAATCCGCTCAACGTCACACTCCCATCCGTTTTCTGTCGTGTCCAAGGCAATTGTAAAGGACACTCGAACCAGCTCCTGGATACCACCACTGCTGGGCTATGAAAAGCATTTAAGCTAGTGACCTGGGAAACGATTTTCTGACGAGTACTAACAAGTTTGCTAGAAAATTATTTCTTTGCTGTTTTTTGTCGTCCTGCTCCCGTTTTTGCCTTGTAAATTGTAGAGCAACTCTACTACCTCCTATTCAGTTTATGGTGCTAATCTGTGTTTCTGAGGGTTTTTAGAGTTATTTTTACCCAATCTATTTGATTATTGTTTTGTCTTCCTATATTTGCTTGTGCTGGCTAAATTTTATTTCATTTCTGTTACCAAGAAATTAGCAGGAAATTTTATTTTTGTGTCACAATTAGTATTGCTCAAATTGTCCCAGATTTGGCCAGTGGGAGCCTATTCAGGCTGGTTTCTGTATGTTCTTGACATGTCCCCATCATTCTTTGAGCACATCCTTACTTTCTGGCATAAGATGACCCAGGCTAAACTTGTGCTTTTCCTGCCCTAGTGGTGGAATCAGCTATTTCTCCAATAATTCTTGGTTGCTTTTAGTGGAGAAGGTATTTAGAAGCCACAATCTGGATCATGAGTGGCCTCTACTACTAGGCCTTCTCAGTGGACAGAGCCAGTGAAAATACACACACACACACACACACACACAATACACAAACGTGTATGTACGTACATATACATATATAAACACATACACATTTATGTTTACCTTTAGGTTTATACCTACATGTATTTCCAGCTACTAATATTGCTAACTAATAATCTAACCAATAATCTAACACTAATAACCTAACACTACAGAGTTCATTCGACTTTTGTCTCTTTCATATTTGCAACTCCCTTCTCTGACAGTGAAAAACCGGAGGGCCATTATCCTTAATGTAGTTACTTATTTGATCAATCCCTCTAAATATAAGCAAACTCCCAGTCATTTCTGCCCCTCCCCAGAGTGGAAACCTTTACCTCACTCAGGTTCCAATACCTTGCCTCAGGCTGATGCTCCCCCACCCCACCATGTCCTCCTCTTGTTTTATAGATACTACATCTTCTTTTTACAGTTTTCTTCTCCTCCTTCTTTTCCTTCTCCTCCTCCTCCTCTTCCTCTTCCTCCTCCTTATTCTCTTCACAGCCTGTTTCCTCCAAGCAGCCTTTTCTTGATTTATCTCTGAATGTGAGAACTTTGGCTATCTACTTATATTAAGAGAAAGGCACTACAAAGCTGAATGGAACCTCATGAATAGGGATTTTTGACTGTGGGCATCACTATAAGCCAGTGTTTCTCAGCTGGTAGCAATGTCTGTGACTCCACCTCCCCCCCCCAGGGACATTGACAATGTCTGGAGACAATTTTGGTTATGCAATGGGGGGGGGAGGTGCTACTGTAATCTACTGGTGGGTAGGGACCAGGATGTTGCTAAACATCTTACAGTGAACAGAATAGTCACCCAAAACAAAGAATTGAAGACATTAATATTTTAGTTCTTTCCTCTTGCCAGGTCGTACTCTCCAGAGGAGACTCTACCAATATGCTGTTTGGCTCTCAGCACTTTGAGATCCTAGTAGTGGGAAAAGACTGTCCGTCTCCACATTCAGTTAGTAAACTTTTATTTAATCCCATTTTCACCAAAACACTCCTGCCCTCAAGTTTGTTTGTGCCTCTTGGTCCAGAATCCCTCTGCTTTACTCTCTCCAGAGATCGGAACTTCAGGGGTATTGTGCTGGACTCAGAGTGGAAACAAAGTTGCAGGGACAGTATTGTAAAAACTTTCAAACGGTCCTCCTGTTTTAGCTCCTTCTTCATCTACATTTTCAGAGGTACCTGAGGCCCCCACGCCTCGGTTGTTTGAGTGTTCTATAATGTAATTCGCGGCTTCTTTTCCACTGCAGGCTTATGATTCCGCATTGCTAGTTCTCCTACGTCAGTTGCCATTAGTCATCTGCTTTCCAGCTTCCCATATTCTTATTTCATTTTCACCCTTCCTGTGCTCTATGTCTTTGTGTGTCTTTTCAAAATCCTTTTGCCATTTTGGTGGGATTTCAGGAAGGAACAGATCTAAGCGTGCATTCAACTTGCTGTCTTAAATGGCAGTGTCCTCTGCTTTACCTCACTGTTTATTAAAGTAATTAGAATGTGTCTCTTATGCCCCACTCAACACAGTAACCTCATGAAGAATGTGAACTGTGTTCTATTTGTATTTATATCCTCAGAAGTACCTGGCCTGATGTCTTGCACATAGTAGGTGCTCAGTATATTTATTACATTGAATATATGTAATGCAAATGCACATCTGCTTTAGATGCTTTTACCATTGATACATCAGTGGATTCTTATACTTTTATTTTCCTCATTTTTAATACGCAAAAAATGGAATAAATTAACTTTAATGACCATGAACTCTGCAGATGACTTAGAATGACCTAAATACATGGAACATGTAAATCATGTGTTATTCATGGACACTTTGCACAGAGTCTCATGTATTCACTCTGTGGCCAATCTTATTTCCAAATTTCCCATCCCCAAATAGAATATTATAGCCTCTGCATTAGGAGATATTTTAAAGCAATGATGTTTAATCACATTACCTGACAGACTATCTGACTGTAAATGATTATTCTAATAGATGAATCTGATTAGAACTTCAGTCTGTATCAATATATTTGTAAGTAAATATTTTGCTCAATAAATGAATAGAAATATACATAAATACCTATGTTCAGTGTTTGTAATTATCAGTAACCAAATTCTGATCACTGAATACACTTCCTAAATATAACAGGAAAATCTGTTAATTAGGTAACTAATATATGGTGCTGTTCCTCCCATAGCCAGAATTCCCAGGTCCAGGAACCAAGGAGTGGAAATGGGAGTGGCATTGGTTACTATTACCGCTAGTAACCCAGTAGCAAAATTTTTGCCCCTGTTTCTGTGACCTTATATCTGCTGGCCTAGAGGTCTTAGTTCCAAAGGGAGGAATGCTCCCACCAGGAGATACAACGATTCTATTGAACTGGAAGTTAAAACTGCTGCCTAGACACTCCTCATGTGTCTGAATCAACAGGCAAAGAAGGGGTAGCTTTGCTGGCTGGGGTGATTGATCCTGACGACCAGTGGGAAATTGCACTGCTGCTTCACAGTGCAGGTAAGGAAGAGATGTCCTTAAGGAGATCCCTTAGTATTACCATGCCCTGTGATTAAGACCAATGAAAAAACTACAACAACCCAATCCAGGCAGGACTATTAATGGCCTAAACCCTCAGGAATGAAGATTTGGGTCACCTAACCAGGTAAAGAACCATGACCAGCTGAAGTGTTTGCTAAGGGCAAAGGGAGTACAGAATGACTAGGGGAAGTAGTTATAAATACTAGCTATGATCACATGACTAGTTATAGAAATAAGGACTATAATTGTCATGATTATCCTTTTTATTTTGTTATGAATACGTATGTGTTGTATATGTGTATATATATATATATATAAAATCTTGTTTTTTTCCCCTTATTCCCTTATTGTATAAGGTATATTTACTTTATGTCATAGTATTTAAGTATTGTTAATTTTACATCATAGAATTTAAGTTATTGGTGGGATATCAAGGAGGAGAGTAAACATCACTCAAGGACATTACCACCTTTACTGGGGAAGGGGTTAGTCTGTTTTTGGTTGCACACAGTAACAGTTGTACTAAGCTATGTAGAATTATGATTTTGTTATGTCTTTACTCAGAGATTAAGTTGATTTAAGGAAATGCATATGGGTGCCAAGTTGACAAGGGATAGACTTATGATGGTTAATTTTATATATCAACTTGACTGGACCATGGAATGCCAAGACATTTGGTCAAACCTTATTCAAGGCGCGTCTGTGAGGGTGTTTCTGGATAAGCTAACATTGAATGACTATACTGAGTAAAGCAGATTGCCCTCCCTAATGGGTGAGCCTTATCCAATCAATTGAAGACTAAATGAAACAAAAAATCTGAGTAAAAGGGATTCATTCCTTCTGCCTGATTGCTTTAAGGGGGTATTGATTTTTTTTCCTGCCTTCAAACTTGAACTTAAACATCAGTTATTCTTGGGTCTTGAGCCTGCCAGTTTCAAACTGGAATTTACACCATTGGCTGTCCTGGTTCTCAGGCCTTTTGACTCAGACTATAATTACACAATAGCTCTCATAAGTCTCAAGCTTGCCAACTGCAGATCTTGGGGCTTCTTAGCCTTCATAGTCACATGAGGCAATTCTTTTAATACATCTATCTCTCTATCTCTAGCTCTCTCCCTCTCCCTCTCCCTCTCCCTCTCACACACACACACACACACACACACACACACACACACCACACCACTCATACATACATCCCGTCGGTTCTTTTTCTCTGGAGAACCCTGACTAATACAGATACCCTAATTTATTGTTCAGCACTTATTAATAACCACATGTGGATTTTATGTCTCTCTTGACAGTTTCAGAGTACATTTTATTATTTATTGTTGGTTACCATTTAATTTCCTGAGATATATATCTATTACTAGAGAAATCAATAAGATGCTATTTCTATACAGCTTGCCTTTTTAATATGAAATTTTAAATATTCTTTGTAAGCATATTTCACTATGTACATGACAACAGAAGCAGAAGGAAATCATTTGTTTACACAGTAAAGTATATGAATGTCCATGTCTCAGAGGAGTGGATGTTCTTCAGTTCACCTATGGCAACATTTGGAACAGCTACCACTTGTTATCCTTCCACTGTGCTTACTTGAATAGCGGGTCAATGTTAAATTGTTTGCTTTGCTTCTTTTGTAAACTATTTTATTTTCCTTCCAATTTAATTTTTCCCAATTGCTCTATTCAAGTAAAGTCATTTAATTCCCCTGTTCTGATTGATACTATAATTATCCAGTTCTTTCCAGCTGCGTCCACCCTAGCTTTATATGAAGAACAGAGAGCTATGCTTTCTGTATTTGAATGCTAAAACTATGGACAAAAATTAGAGAAAGAAATTACACACACACACACACACACACACACACACACACACACACACTATTCTGCTTCTCTGAGTACCATAGGAAAGATACTTGCCTTTCCATTTCTTCTTATTAGTCTGCTAACATTTTAAAGATTATGACAACTATTTAATTATTAACTTGGTTTTACAGCAGAGAAATACAGACACATGTACACACACACATATATGTATTTATACACACACATATAAATCTTGGACCTGTCAGATATAAACCAAGATCTCATTTTTACTCTCCTGGAATACCTTGATTGTATTCCTAGATCTTCAGACTGGTTTCTCTGTGTATTTGAGAATAACTACTGCTGATCTAATAGAAGCAGTAATGTGACTATAGGACTTGCCAATAGGTTTCCATCAAGACAATCTATCTGTTGGATCTCTTGGTTTCAAGAAACAGAAACCAACTCAAATTAACTTAAGCAAAAAGAGAAAAATACAAGGATGAAACTAAGACCATGTCTCAGGATGGGACTGGAACTAAGCACCAGACATTCTCTCTGTCTTTGTTTCACTCTGTATACTCTTTGAATTCCCCAGTATTCATGGTAGAAAATATGATTGCATAAACTCCATTTTTGTATTTCCTGCTTTAAAGATTTCAACCTTCACAAAGACCAGATGCTTGTACTCCCGATTTCCAAATTTTCCAAGACTGAGTCTCTGTTCAGCTCAAACTGTAGCCAGAATAGAGTTAGGCAGCCATAATTTATAAACATGTCTGCTGGGAGGCTATCCTTTGACCATGTGGGTAAGGGATAAGGGAGAAGTTTGCAGAGAAGAAAAGCTGGGTGGCAAACAATAGGGTAAAAGTTCCTTCTCTTTCTTCCTAGTGGAAAATCTGTCTTAAACCATAGCCTACTGAGCCCATGCTGGGGAAAAGGAAGAGGATGGTATTAAGATGGGTTAGGTAAAGGAAAGAATTTTAAGACAATTGGATCTTTGGGGGCTCCCTTCAATTCATACCATGAGTGTGTTATTTTTAATATAGCTCATTATTTGTGCCATTCTTACACCAAGAGAATTTAATTGCCTGTGACAAATATATTCCTGGATTTTAAGCCATCTTCATATTCAAACATATGTTAATTATCCAGATTGGCTTTACAGAGATTCAACTCAGTTCTCATAGTGTCCAAAATGATCATAATGGGCAGCAGTAAATCAGTTGTTTCTGTCTTTACACCAGTAGTTCCAGCCTATGGTCCCTGGACATCTATGAATTCATAAGGGAAGAACTGAAGATCCATAATGCTATCTCCAATATTTATAAAGTCTAAAGGAAATCATAAGTTTACCTGACACTAGCTACCTTAAACATCAAATGTCTTTGTTTTAGAATGCAATTACATCAAGCCAAGGCAGCAAGCCTATTATTCCAGGCTGATCTTAAGCTCAGGTTACACACATACACATATACACACATATATTGTGATTGGTTAAATTCTGGGTAAATGAATCCCATCCTGGGAGAAATGTGATTTTAATAAATTTATACATGGCTGTTATTATTTCTTTTATATTCTAAAGACTGTAGAAAGAGAAATTTAAGGCTCAAGGTTATTAAAATCACCTTTCCTGGACACTTATAAACATGAGGTAATTAGCCATTTCTCTAAAATAATGACCTCTGGAAAAATCCTTCTACTTTCCTTTTAAATATATTAAAATATCATCCATCCCATTATTAGAAGATATATGGATTAGGATAATACATTGCCTTAATGACAGAGACACGCGGGTGATAAATTGTTTCCAGGAATGCACTGCCTTTAGAATGAATTCCGGATCACCTGCAAATGTCAAGACCTTGGATATTTAGGATTTCCTTCCAGCCCTCATTTCCATAATAATTACAAGCACTAGGTTATTTCTCTGCTTCATCCCATGATTAGGCCCTCTGGACCCAGATGTAAAGAACTAGATGGGTAGAAAAGGTTTCTAGTATATTAATTCTCTTTCAGTCCAAGCTGTCTGAAACGTTCCAAGCTCTAGGCATTTGTACACATAATTGCCTGAAATCCAGTTGAAGCAAAGCCACTCCTCTTCCTATAGCCAAGACATATCAGTAGGTCATTTCTAGCAGCCTTGAACTTCCTAAGGCTCAAAATGCTAAGTTGCTATTCCATTCTACCTTTCAGAAAAGTAAGTAATCCCAGCTCATACTTGCAATATCATTTTTAAATGTACCCTCTACTTCAGTATTAGAAATGAAACACCTAAATTCGAAAAAAAAAAAAAAAGTTAATGGGATTAAAGCAATAATGGAGATACAAAATTCTAATAGGAAGTATTAGTTTCTTAAAGCATTGTTTTAAATATAAAGCTACATATTTATTCAAAATTGATTCATATGTGATGGATAAATTACCTCTCCCAAATGTGCTTCTTTGTGAGGCTATGAAAAGAGGGGAGAAGCAGGTAGGACATGCATTAATGAGAGTAAGGTATTCTCACCCTTAAATACTTGTACAGGATGTTCTTTGTAAAGCAAATGTAGTGAAAACTCCCCTTTTCTTCCTTGAAGCATCTGTGAGTCTTTCTTTTTTAGATAAAATGAGTTTTGGTAGGCACATGACAAGGAAGAGGTCCAATGTAACAAGCAATCATGTTATTTTTAAAAGCTTCATCTCAAATTAAGTTTACATGTGGTAGCTTTTTAGAGAGGGTGGGTTGCAACATGTGAGCAATTTAAAACTATAACATTTCATTTACAGGTTCAGAGTAGCTTTCAATTCCTCACTAATGTGCTTCTAATTAAATCTTAATTGTACCATTCATTATGAAATGAAAGAAACACTGTTAGGCTGGATTTTCCATAAGAGGAACTCAAGACGGCCTTCATAAAATGGCTAATCCAAAGAAAGGAATAAAATGTGGAAACGAGCCTTAAAATTAAAGCCTTACATTTGAAGTTGCATAATTATTAAATTATCACAAGTAATATCTTTTTTGAAAGACCTAAATGATTTAAATATATATGATTAGTTATAGTAAATACCAGAATGCAGGAGGAACAGTGCATAGGTGGCAAAATATAATAAAAATGATATATCCAATAATTTGCTACTTTATTATATACCAACTTTTGGAATTTAATTCTTGTGAAATAAACATTTTTAAAGTTGGTTTATCTTAAAGACAAAAGAAGAAAGGACCAAATGAAACTTGAATTGTAGAATAATTGTTACACTTGTCTCATTATACCCTCTTTGGCATGTGTTTGGGTAATTTATAATTTCAATTTAGCATGAAATAATTTTCAAAAGTAAATCAATTCCCCTTCCATTTTTAATTCCTCCTGTCTATAGAGTCACCATTCCTGAAATCTGGTAATTTTGAAGTTAGAATTTAAATGAGCTCACTCTATTTTCCATTATCTCCTGCAACTATGCTCTATAGAGAATAAATGAAATAACAAGTTAAAGAATATACCAAGAAAGACTCCAACAATTTTGTGAAACTGAAGTTGAAAAACAAAAAGTGTATTTCTCATATCCAGAACTAGAAGATAACTTCTCAGCCCTAGGTTTTTCTCATAGTCTGGGACTGGGAATTTATTCTTTTTCTGAGAAATTAAAAAAATACAGAAGAGCACATGTAATAATGTACCGAACACCTGTGCACTCACAACCCAGATTTGAACAATTATTAACATTTTGTCACATTTGTTTAAAATCATTTTTATAAAAGTAATTTTTAAAATTCCCCTTTATCTTTCCTCTAATCCCATTCCCTCCTACTACCTCCCTAATCCAGACTATAATCTTGAACATTCGATGTAATAGTATCTATTGCTGTATAACAAATTACCCCAAAATTTAGTGGCTTAACACAACAGTGTTTCTTCTCACAGTTTCTGTAAATCAGGAATTTGTGTGATTTAGCCAGATCCTCTGTCTTAGGACCTTTCACAGGGGCACAGTCAAAGTGTTAGCTGGGTCCGCAGTCATCTCCAGGTTCAAGTGGGCAGAGTCCGCTTCCAAGCTCATTCAGTGTTTGTTTCTGGAAGATTGTCAGACTACGCGCTTCAGTTCCTTCTTGGCTCTTGGCTACAGGCTGCCCTCAGTTCCTGGCCACATAGGCATCTCTATAGAGCTGCTCACAACACGCAACTTGCTTCATCAGCGCTAGAAAAGCCAGAACCAACAAGAAGAAAGTCTGTTTTTTATACCTAATCTTGGAAGTGACATTTTATCACTTCTGTTTATTACAAGGGAGTCACTAAGTCCAAGCCAAACTCAAGGGGAGGAGATTATACAAGGGCATGAAGACTAGGAGGCAGGGATCGTTGTGAGCAAGCCATCTTAAGAGCTGACTACCAAAGTGTATATCTTTCCAGTTAATTATTTTATAATTTTGTATAAATATCTATAAATGAACATTATATATATATGTGTGTGTGTGTATGTGTGTATATATAAATATATATATAAATGTACAATGTTCTTTGTTTTCAGTTTACAAGAATAGCTTCATAATGTGTGAATTATGCATCTTGCTCTTTTCTCTCAATATTACATTTTGACATCTATTTGTGTTGACCTATTTAGATCTAGTTAGTTCCTTTTAACCACTTCTATGGATTACCACATTTTACTTAAAATTCTACTCACTCATTTTCCTATTAGTGAACTTTTTGTTGTTGTTCATGCTTGTTGCTAATGAATTGACGATGAGCATCTTTGTACATGTCTCTTTGAATACATATACAAGCGTTTCTATAAACCTGAAAGTTCTTTAAATATACAACATTCTTCCAATTGTTCTCCTAAGTGATTACACCCATTTATACTTATGCCAGTAGTTTTAGAGTTTTACCTTTCCCCAACTTTTATGCCAACCCTAAATTCATGATGTGAGATATCTCACTATTTTGTTTTTGTTCCCTAATTACCTATAATGTTGAGCATCTTTTCACATGTTGACAAATCATTTCACATGTTTTGCAATCTGTCTATTGAGTTGTTTGTACTTTTCAGTACACTTTGAATATGTCTTTTGTCATACAAAAAATTTTAATGTAGTCAGTATCAGTTCTTTGCCCTTATGATTGTACTTTTTGTGTCTAGTTTAAGAAATCTTCTGTGACCCAAGATCCTAAAGATATTCCCTATATTTTCTTCAATTTTAAAGCTTTGGGTTTTTACACTTCAAGCTTTAACCTATCTGAAATTTGCTTTTTTGTTTTGTGTGGAATAGAGATCTTAATTTTATTTTTTCATATAGTAAGTAAATTTTCCCAACATTATTTATCAATTCATCCATCCTTTCACCCCTGATTTAAGTATCCCCTCTTTTATAGATCAAGATCCCCTAAGTGCATGAGTCTGTTTCTGGGCTTTCTATTCCACTCAGCTGATCTCTTTGAACATTCTTAAACCAGTACCAAACTATTTTAATTGCTAAAGTTTTATAATGACTTGATATTTTAAAGAGCAAGTCTCACCTCCTTGTTCATTTTTTTTTCCGAATTGTTTGGGATATTTTTAGATATTTATACTTTTCATTTGCATTTTAATCAGTTTCTCAGGTTGAATTTAAAAAATCCAGGTGGAAATTTTATTGGAATTAATGTTAAATTTATATATCAAATTAGGAGAATTGATGTGTCCTGAAATCAAGTCTTCACAACAAGAACATAGTATATATCTTCATTTTTAAATAAGCCTTCTTTTTATCCTTCATAATATGTTATAGTTTTCTCCTTTAAAAATGTATACAACTTTTGTTAGATTTATTCCCAGGTGCCTTATAGTATGTTTACTATGGTGAGTGGTGTTCTTTTTTCTGTTGGGTTTTTAATTGTTTATTGCTGATTTGTAGAAATGCCACTGTTTTTATGTTAGCATTGTGTCAAGGAAATTAAATGTCTTCATTAATTTTACAAGTTTGCCTGTAATATACCATAGATTATCCAAGTAGATTATTGTAGTTCTGCAAATAATAATTTCTACTTTTTTCTTTCTGAGTGAACATTTATAATATGTATTGACCACCCAGCATCTGAACTCTTTTCTGTGTTTGAGAGATTGTTAACTTTCTGACTCTGGTTGAGGACAAAGACCGCTCTCTGTATAGGGGGTTAAGTATTCCAAACCTTTTTCCCAGCCTTCCTTGCAACTGAGCAACAGGCATTTACTAATATTGTAGTGGTGACAGAAGTAACAATAACAGCAGCAATGGAGCAGAGCTCATCAGTGTTAGTGGGCTAGCAGTTACAGTCAAATTCGCAAGAGCAGAAATGACAATGCCCTCACAGTAATGTCTAGGACTCAATGGTGGCCTCAAAGGATTCCTTGTCAGATCATTTCTGCAGCATGTTATGGCACTTCTAGAAATTTATCCTTAATCCTGGTTTTTCCACTCTCCCAATGATTCTGTGAGCTGCCAAATATTCTCGTAATAAACTCTTTTTCAGGTAAGTCAGCCATAGTCAACATCTATTGCTCATTTCGAGAACTTGAAGGGATATATTTTGGCTTTTTAAACTTCATTTGCTTTTCCCCCCAGTGGCTTGTCAAGGCTCTCCAATATGTTGTTGAATAACAGGGTGATAGTATTTAGTATTGTCTTGTTTCTAACTTCAAGAGGAATGCTTTGAATTTTCACCACTCAGCATGCTGTTTTGTGTATGTTTTTTACTAGATATCAAATAATCAGGTTAGGGAAATTCTCTTCTGTTATTATTTCACTAAGAAGTTTTTTTTAATCATGAATGAGGATTGCATTTTATCAAATGCTTTTAAATATATACTTTTGAGATAATATGATATTTCTTTAATGTTAATATGGTGAATTGGATGAATAGCTTCCTAATGTTATTTTTATGTCCTTATTATAAATCCTATTTGATCTTTTTTTATACAGAGCTAGAGTCAATTTTCAAAGGTTTTTACTTAATATTTTACATTTGTATTCATAAGTGAGATTACCTAAAATTTTATTTTCCTCTACTCTTCTTTGAGTGTCAGAGTTATTCTAGCCTCAAAATGAAGTTGATAGCTTCCCCTCTTTCCTATTCTCTAGGACAGTTTGTAAAGATAGACTTTTTCTTTCTTTAAGTATTAGCAAGACTCACTTGGACCTGTGTATTAATCATTTTTTTTTAATTTTCTATATTTTATGGTACTTTGACATCTTGAGGCTTTATGGAACTTCCAGGATTAGCTAAATCCTAGAGGTAACAATTTGCCTTTGAGCACACCTTTTATATGCAAAACCAACCTATCCAGAGTCCATACCCTCATCCTTTTATCAGGTTCCTGCAATAAGGGACTTTATATACCTGCCATAAATCACCTAGGGCCAGCTACTAGACAACAAGACAACTTTATAGCCCAGAGCCTGGCAGAATTATTCAAACTATGTAATCGTAAATTTGCTCACTTTGCCTACTGTGCCTCATCTACTCCTTCCCACCGGAACTAAACAAAGGATCCAGCCGGTGCTTTCTCCCTTGCTCCCTCTGGTTTTTCATCAGTCCCTGGTGCTCCCCTGTATCCCCCCACCCATTCCACCCCCACCACTACCATATAGCATGCAATGCCTCCTACTTCTATGGGTCAGTAAGTATAAAAACTTCTTCCTTCATAATTTTTGTGTTTTCATGTCTTACCATACCCGATTAAAACAAATCCTGGGTATATTTTTAAACAGCCTGGTAACTTTTAGGGGAGTAAGAGGTTTTATTAATGCCAAAAATTTTTTTCTTAACAGTTTCTATTCTAGTTAGTTTTCCTTCTTGAATGAGTGTTGGTGGTTTTTTGTTTTTTGAGTTTTTTTAGAAAATTTACTCTTATTTTGGTTTTCAAACATACTGGAAAAATTGATAAATTGTTCCTGACTTTTAAAATATTTACAACTTCTGTAGTTACCACCTTTTAAAATTTCTAATATTGATCTCTTAATGTCATTCTCTTATTTTCTTGATTCCTTTGTGAAAGGTGTATCTGTTTTTTATTGGTCTTTTCAAACAAATGGTGTTTGGTTTTATCGATCATCTCTTTTTTTTTTTGTTTTCATTTTAGTTCCTGATTTTTTTATCTTTATTTTTTCTTTACTCTACTTTCTATGGATTTTTTTGTACCTTCTGGAGCTTAATGCTTAGTCCATTTATTTTCAGTTTTTCTTATTTTTAAATATGTTCTCCAATCCCAAAATTTCCTTCCACGTAGAAAGAACTCAATTAGCGTCATACTCCTGGACTCTCTCCACCCCTTTATTTACTCCACTGCAGGGCAAGTGAAAAGACATCTGATTGGAAATTTTAGAAGATACTAAATTCTTCTAAGAACTAAGATCGTTTGGCTTAACATCTCTTCACTTTCTCTGGAGAGCGAATAACCGGCAAGAAAGAGCATGAATTCCAGCCAAGCTGACACTTAAAACTAACCATCACACACAGGTAAAGATGAAAATCTGGGGATGTGCATTTCCTCCCCTGTGCCACCCCGAGAAAGTCAGAAATCCCTCTCACTTAGTTTTATTTAAGGAGCAGCCACAGCAACATCATCATTTTAACCTACCTAGGTAACATCATGGATAAAAGAATAAGGAATTAGTGATATAAGTATATTCTTGCAGAAAAGAATGCTACCTTAGAAATAATGTTTGTGACTATGGTAGATGCTATGGAATAAATATTTGTGTACCACACCCCAAAATTCACATGTTGGAATTCTGATACCCAAGGTGATGGTGTTAGGAGGTAGAGCCTTTAGGATATAATTAGGTAATAAGGGTGGAGCCCTCATGAATGGAATTAGTGCTCTTAGAAAAAAGATCCTACAGAGCTCCCTAGTCCCTTCCACTATATGAGGATATAAGAAGTCTGGGACCAGAAAAATGTCCTCACCCAACCATGCTGGCACCATGATCTGGGACTTCCAGCCTCCAAAACTGTGAGAATTTAAATTTCTGTTGTTTATAAACCACACAGTCCGTGGTATTTTGTTACAGCAGCCCTAATGGACTAAGACAGAAAAACAGCTTGTTTCTGAACAATCCCTGAACTATACCAACAATGTATGAAAATAAAGCCAAATAATCTTTAGGACTACAGGTTATCAGCTCTTCAAATAAGCCCCAGGGGAAATAATCTATTCTATCCTCTTTGTTTATAAGCAAGGAACCTGAGACAAGGAAAAATTAAGCAACTTGTCTGTGATCTCACCACAAATTAGTAGCAGACCCAAAAAGAATCCAGGTATCCTCAGCCCTAGAGCTCTATGCACAACATCAAGCCACCTTTGTGGACCACAAAGATGAATATCAGAATGGATTTTTTCCACTAACTACTCATTATCATTTACCTGTGAAATGGGAATGTGAAGTTTATTTTATAAAGTAGATATTAGATAATATTAGAAAATACTTGCTACTTTTGTTAGATATGATAAAGGCATTGAGGTTATCTAGATAAATGGTCCTTTTTTAGGAATGTACACTGCATGTATTTTCTTCAAAATACTTCAGCAAAAAATATGAAGTAAAACATGGTAAATATTGTTACCTATACATGATAAATATATAGGTATTCATTATATAATTCTCCTTACCTTTTGTTGTCTTAAATTTTTGTAATAAAAACTTAAAAAGAAAAAAGTTCACTTTCTTTTCCTAAGCTGTAGTCCAGTATTAATTTTTTCATAAAGCCAGCATTCACTCTCCTTGATTTCATTGTCACTGAGTTCAGTAAACCCACAAACTGTATCCCCCACCTGTGCACATTCTCTACTCTAAACTAGGAAACCTAAATCCGAGAGATCTCAAACTGACCTATGTGGGCATATGTCTATTCCCTGTTTATTCTCATTCTAATATTTGCAAGCAGAAAAATTATCACATGTTTATATCTTCTGAAAAAGGCAAACAAACAAAAACCTTCCTATCCTTCTCTTTATAAATCAAATAGCTTAATGTGTCAGGTTTGTTTTTTAACCAAAAAAGACCTAAAATAAATTGATGATTGAAATAGAGATATAATACTTATAGTGGTTTCATAACATTTTTATTCAGGCTGGGATTATACAACATATAGTGAAGCTTTTATCATTATTAGTATTTTATGTTGAAAAACCTGATGAAGTGTGCACTACTAGTCTTTTTAAATGTTAGTTGTCACCCACCCTCATCACTGGGCATTAATTAAACATTCATTATGTACCTATGCTAAGAACTAGAGAAATTAACATGAGACAATCCAGGCTTGGGGCTCTGAGTTACCCTGATAAACTATCTAATGGTTTGAATGACCCAAATAATTGAAAGTCTCTGCTTCATTGATTATTATTTAGCTGTAACCATATCTGTGTTCCAAGGTCTTACATCCAGCACTCATATTCCAGAGACATCTGATAAACTGTGTAAACTTGTATATAAACCATATAATTTAATGAACTGAAATTGCATTGGAAGCACTCCATTTCTTTGTGATCATCATTTACTTGACCTTTAAAGAATATTTTTTTCTTTAATATTCTTTAAATGCTAATTTGTTAAGAGTAAGGGGTAAAAGAGAGGTGTTCAAACTTTAACTCAGTTGTTTGTTATTGATAGTTAACAACTAAAACACAAGATGACTAACAAGCATTCTTCACCTCTTCAAAGTAGAATATGGAAACTGATGCTATAAATATAGATATGCAAATTCCTACATATATTTCACTTTGTAACCAGTTTTAACTTAATTTAGCCCTTTCACTAAGTAACAGTATGACTCTATTTCTTTAGTCTCACTGAGCCTCAGTTTATTTATCCAAATAAGAGGGTCAAGTGATTTTAAGGCAATTTCAAAATATAATGTTCTCTTGGTTCTATAATTTTTAATGCAGTGGAATTTTTTTAAACATTTATAATGAAATGTTTTTTTTTATACACAGTTTTGATGAGTGTTTTCATACTATTTCACCTATTGACTTTTCTTCATTTTTATATGTATTTTTACATATACAGCACTATATTTTTCAGGCTTAGTATATAACTTTTCTGGGTACCATCGTGGGAGGAGAAAAATAAAAAAGTAGTGAAGCAGACAAAGCATACATAGCAGAGGTCCAATATATGCCCAATAGATGTGCACTCTGGGATTCATACATCTGAGCACATTGGAAGTAGGGGAGAGGAGGCAGCCTACTACAGGGAAGCTTGAGAGCTTGAGAAATCCCGGTCTTGCAGGGAAATAATAGATTCCCTGATGCAGAGATCAGGTATTTGGTGCAAGGACGAAAGGCTGAGTAGAGAGGGATGATGTGAGCCTATGAAGAAGTCTGGTGTGGACTTGCTTACCAGGGCCAGCCCCTTAGACAACGCCTCTTCCTAGCAAAATGGCTGCAAGAACTAAACCAGCAAGAACTGAAAGGTGAAGTTTTGTTTGTAAAATTATGTTATCTGTGAGAAGAGCATGAGTCCTTGAAGGCATCAATGTCAGTGACTCTGGAGGCAGCATCAGGTACTTGTCAGTGACAGGAGAAGGCCATGAGTGTACCCTAATGGTGGATCAGAGGACTTGTATAGCCAGGCTTGCAGAGGATAGTGGTGCCGAGTATGAGACTTTGACAAGAAGCCATGAGGCACACTGCCAGAGTACATCAGAGGAAAAGGATCAATGTTCCAGGATGGCCACAGGACGGGTTCTAGGGACAACATGCAAAATATTCCCTAGGGGCTTTCAGAAGCAGGTGCCCTGGAGTTCCCACAAAGAAATGCTGGCTGTGACTTATTGTGATGCCCTTCTTACAACCTGTTTAGGAACATGAGTTATATTTTCTGACCCATAGTTACCCTTCTCCTCATTTCCACATTTTGTAGCTCCCCCTCACTTCTCTTCAGACAATCCTTCTCTACTCAAAGGAGCTATTCTTGGCCTTTGTATGGAAATCACATTTCCACTGTACTCCGCCCTCCCCAGCCATGATTCTCTTCCCCAGTTGTGTATGATGTTGGGGCTGTGGGCTGATGTCTTCTATACTGATACGACTATCTTGCTGGGGCCTGCAAGGCTCAGGGCCAAACCCCAATCTTTTGAAAAACACCCATCACTGGAAGAGAGAAGTCATTTTGGGGGTCGATCATTTAAGTGAGTAGTGAGAGTTCAGACATGAAAACTAGAATGCTGGTCAGAATCTGAGGAGGGAGTCTCAGCCTCCCTCTCTCAATTTAGATGCCTGGGGCTTTAAACATCAGTAAGTGCACATTGGCTGATGAAGATACAGGTCAAAATGGCATCTTCCATGTGGAAGGAGGATAACCTTCAAAACATTTCCCGGGTTCTCTGACTAATGATATGAATCTTTAATCATGGGTGCAAGCTGTATATCAGAAACTATTTATTTCCCTTTTATCATCTCTTTTGCTATTTAGCTTTGAGTGAAGTCTTTTTTTTAAATGTTCTCACCAGACCTCTGCTTTGCTATTGGGAAACAAGAGGACTGATTTCCCACTTTTGGCTCTGGAGGTGAGGAATCTGAACTTTATTTAAATTCCCTGAGAATAACATTTTTTTTTCTTGAGGCCCTTTGTATTTTGAAAAAATGTAAGTTAATGTTACTTTTCCAGAACTATTTAAATTTTAACATTATCCAGAACTGTGATACAGGTTTGTCCACTGTTAAAGGAATATTCAAGTGTTCAAAAATCATATGCAGCAGACTTTAGACAGGGGTAACTATCTACAGTGGTAATCTCCTTATGTTAGGGCTGCTTTCTGATTCGCAGTACCCTAGCTTACATTTCATGTTCTACAGATCTTTCCCTACCTCTCACTCTCACTCCAATCCTAGTCTAACATCCTTAAAATCCTCTAATATCCTTAAACAACCATTGAATCCACTAGGAGCAAACTGAATACAGCAACATTTTAAAAAGATTATATACCACGATTAAGTGGGCTTCATCTCAGGGGCACAGGGATGGTTCAACATACACAAATCAATTAATGTGATACACCAAATAAACATACTAAAAAATAAGAACCATATGATCATATCAATAGATGCAGAAAAAGCTTCGACAAGATACAGCATCCATTATGATCAAAAACACTCAACAAAATCAGTTATAAAAGGAAAGTACTTTAAAGTTATAAAGGTCATCTATGACAAACCCTCAGCAAACATTATCCTTAATGGTGAAAAACTAAAACCTTCCAAGATTAGGAACAAGGCAAGGCTGGCTGTTCACTATCGCCACTGCCACTCAATATAATGTTGGAGGTCCTAGCAAGTGCAATTAGGCAAGTGACAGATATAAAAGGCATCCAAATAGGAAATGAAGAAGTCAAACTGTCACTATCTGTAGATGACATGATTCTCTATATAGAAACCCTAAAGACTCCACTAGAACACTACTAGAAACAATAAGCAAATACAGTAAAGTCTCTGATACAAAATCAATGTTCAAAAATTCATAGCATTCCTATACACTAATAATGACGTCAGAAAAAGAAGGGGAAAACAAAATTCCTTTTGCAATTGCAACAAAAAATAAAATACCTAGGAATAAATCTAACAAAACATGTGAAGGACCTATATAATGAAAACTGCAAGACTCATTAAAAGAAATCAAAAAGATACAAAGAAATGGAAAGATATTTTGTGTTCTTGGATTGGAAGAATCAACATAGTTAAAATGACCATATTACCTAAAGCATTATACAGATTTAATGCAATCCTCATCAAAATCCCATCGGCATTTTTTAAAGAAATAGAACAAAAAAATTTCAGATTTGTATGGAAGCACAAAAGATCCCGAATTGCCAAAGCCATCCTGAAAAAAAGAACAAGGCTGGAGGCATCACTCTGCCCAACTTCAAATTATATTACAAAGCGACAGTAATCAAAACAGCATGATATTGACAGAAAAACAGACACACGGACCAGTGGAACAGAATTGAGAATTCAGAAGTAAACCTATATTTATATGAGTAAATAACTTTCAACAAAAAAGCAGAAAACATACAGTGGAGAAAGGAAAGCCTCTTCAATAAATGGTGCTGGGAAAACTGGAAAGCCACATGCAAAAGAAAGAACCTAGACTGTTGTCTATCACCACACACCAAAATTAACTCAAAATGTATTAAGACCTGAATATAAGACCTGAAACTATAAAATGCATAGAAGAAAACATAGGAACTAAACTCAGGATCCGACTTAAAGCGATTTTGAATTTGACCACAAAGGCAAGGGAAGTAAGAGCAAATAAATGAATGGGACTACATCAAACTAAAAAGCTTCTGCTCAGCAAAAGAAACTGACAACAAGGTAAAGAGACAACCATCCAAATCGGAAAATATATTTGCAAGCAATGCCTCCAATAAGGGCCTAATATCCAAAATATACAAAGAACTCATACAACTCAATAACAACAAAAACAAAACAATCCAATCAAAAATGGGTGGAGGATCTGCACAGACACTTCTCCCAGAGGACATACAAATGAAGATATATGCAAAGATGCTCAACATCACTAGCTATTAGAGAAATGCAAATCAAAACCACAATGAGCTACCATCTCACACCTGTTAGAATGGCTATAATCCAGAGGACAAGTAATAACAAATGCTGGAGAGATGTGGAGTAAAGGGAACCCTCATACACTGCTAGTGGGACTGCAAATTGGTACAGCCACTATGGAAAACAGTATGGAGTTTCCTCAAAACCTGAGAATTGACCTACCGTATGATCCAGCAATCCCTCTACTGGGTATTTACCCCAAAGACTTTAAAAATCATGTTCATAAAGATATCTACACACCAATATTCATAGCAGCATTATTCACAGTGGCCAGGACATGGAAGCAACCGAAGGGTCCTATGATAGATGATTGGCTAAAGAAGCTTTGGTACATATATACAATGGAATATTACTCAGCCTTAAGAAGAGATGAAATACAGCCATTTGCAACAACATGGATAGACCTTGAGATAATCATGCTAAGCGAAATAAGCCAGACAGAAAAAGCTGAAAATCACATGATATCACTTATATGTGGGATGTAAACCTAAAAGCAATAAGGGAACAGGACAAACATATGGAGACTCATGTATATGGGCTATAGACTAGGGGTTACCAGAGGTAGGGGTGAGGGAGGTAGACAGGGTAAAGGGGGTCAAATATATGGTAGCTAAAGGAAACTGGACTTTGGGTGGTAAACACACAATAGAATATACAGGTGTTAAATTATAATGTACACCTGAAAATTATATAATCGTATTAACCAATGTTACCCCAAACTTAATTAAAAAAAAAAAAAAGATACTAAAAAGCACTATTGCCTGTGATATTTCCTGGCATAGAAAATAATTTGGGGTCAGGAATCAGCAAATTTAAATTTTGGTTTTGCGTGGTCCATGAAGTTGCTGTGGCCCCCAAAATGACTTCTCTGTCATTCCTCTCTACACTGAGGAAATGGTGCTTATCACTGGTAAAAAGAAATCATTTACATGAAGATGTGCTTTGAAAAGGTGATATGCTATCTCTTGATGAAATACCTGGTTCAAACTATAGCCAGGGAGTGGCGGGAGCTTTACAATGAGGGAGGGCCTGGACTGACATTACCTGAACCCACTGATCAATCTGAGCTTCACTAAAAACAGAAGACACTGTGGGCCTCCTGATTTCATGCAATGTAAAATTCAACTCTGATGTATTCTTGCCCCAGAGAATGCAAAAAAAGAAGCTGAATTTATTCAAATCTTTAGTTCTTATTTCTAGTCTTCAGGAAATGCGGGAGAAAGAAAAACAATTTAAATCTCTGCACCACTGACATATGAAATCTCTGCTAAATGATCCCATGAGGAAACAAGCAGGCAAATCCAGAATGTGGAACATTTCCTCAGAAAAACTGACCTGATCTCTGAAAAAAAAGGTCAATGTCATGTGAAAAGAAAGTGGGGGGTTGGGGAGAAAGGAAAGACTATAATAAAAGCTTTTAAAAGACTTAAAAGCCACAACAGCAACAACCAAGAATTTTTTCTTTAAGATTTAAGAAAAATTCGAGTGTACCTTGTTTGAATCCTGATTCAAACAACCAACTGTAAAAAACAACAACAACAACAACAACAAAACAGGTTTTTAGACAATTAGAGAAATTTTAATATGGGCTGGATACTATACAAATTAGAGAATTATTATTTTTTGTTAGTGTGATATTGCCATGTGACTATGAAATGTCATTTTTTTGAGATGTGTAATGAAAATAGGGGTGAAATGACATTTAAGGTCTAGAATTCATTTTAAAACACCCTAGCCAGACTAACAGAGAGATGGGAAACAAGAAGGCAAAATGTGATTCTTATAAGAATTGGTGTGAATCCAGTGGGATTATTATACTCTACTTTTACATGTGGTGGGAAATTTTCACAGTAAAAGCTATAAAAAAGAGAAGTATGACAAAAATGTGACATATTATTCAGGTTTGGTATTTTCACTGAATACCAACTGGTGTTCATTTTTCTATTTAGATATAGTATAAATAAATTTTTGGTTTTTCACCAAAGGATGATAGAGTCCAACAAACCATCCAAAGTACTGAGCAATTCCTCACATACCCTGAGAATGGCCAAGAAGCTTCTTCTAAAGAGCAAGCTTATTTCTTTGGAGCACTAGGCAAAATCAAGCTTCTGGTGACAGAGAGTAGGGTATACAATTCAAATAAGTCTGTCTTCAGTGTACATTCTGACCTGAGTTGTGCAGTTTGGCTGTCTCAAACCTTAAAGTGCTTTGATAATTTTACATTCTTCTCTTTGCTTTATACTGTTTAGACTCAGTCCAAATTGGAAAAAAGAGAGCTTTGAAATTAGCCAGAGCAGCCAGGAGAACATTCAGCTGTTTTCAAGACAATACTAGGATAAGCTGAGTGCGTCATGATGCTCTGATGGACAGGAAAGACTGAAGAAGATTCAGCTGGCAAGAGTTCATGAGCACTTTAAAGATGAGGAGTAGTCTGAGGAGAGGGCCCTGTGCCAAAGTGGGTCACCACAGCCCAACCTCTGGTTTTGAGGATGGCCACAGTAGTTATAATTCATTTACCAGGGCTCCCTTTATTGACTTGATATCTCCATCTCAGGCCTAAGTCATCGTTTGGAGCAGATATGAGTCAAGGTTCTACTGGAGCCAATGATGGCTCTACCAGGGAGGCGAAGTGAAGAAACTCCAAAAAAGGCACATACAGTCACTGACAAAACTCTGTGGGACATAACGCAGTCTACTCTCACCGGAACATGTACCCACTTCTTATTAATATTTACTACAACCTGTATCTTTGGCAAATATGTACTAACTATTTCATTCATGTCTATCAAAAGAGGCAATTTCCTCTATCCAGGACACCACACTGATCCTCCTGACCTGCTTCTCTCAAGGCAGATTGCAGAACACCTGTGCTCTCTGCATGTCTGCCCTCCTCCCCTCCATAGTTGCACTGTATTGGAGAGTCACAAGCACAGCCTATGGGTTTTCCTTCCTATCATCCACTCAAACACAGCCTCCTGTGACAGCAAGAGTTGTTCTTAGTGGGCTGTGGTTCATACCAGCTTCCAGAAAGACCAGCCCAGAATCACCTGGCTTATAGTCCTGGTTCATAAACCCAAGCCCTGAATCTCAGAAATGGTCAACAAGTCAACAAATATTTCCTGAGAACTGACGCAGGGCAAAGTTCTAAATAAGTGGTAATGAAGGAGGGGTGTTTCTGAGAAAAGAAAATGCTTCTGGCATATCGTTGCTGCAGGAGAGACAGGGTATGTGAAAGAAATCCCTGGACACATAGAAGAGTTTGGAAAATAAGGTAGAAAGATGAGGAGGGAGCAACAACTAGGCACATCTTGACAGTGGATTCAAGAAAGGCTTTCAAAAAAGCTCAAGGACATAAATACCACCCTTTGCACTTCCTTGATTAACCTGAAGTGCTCACTGAGTAAACAGTGACTTGCTCATCAGTAAGATCTTTATCTTTGATTCACCTTTTCTCTCTTCTTTTATTTTTAACTGCTTGGTCCTGGACATCAACAGAGGCTTCAGTATAGTGGTTCTCTATCACTCATTTGCTCTAGTGCCTGAAATACCACCATCCTTGTGCAAAAACCTGGTGCCCCAGACGTTTCCCATTAAAATTCAACTGTAAATAAATACCAGAGAGGAATGGGGCTTGCATTCTAAGCCATTCTCCCCCTGGATAAGTTGGATTTTTGCCTTAGTTACCGTCACCTAGCTAAGACCAAGACATCAGGATGATGGGAGGCAAAAGTTTGTTCAGAGGAAAGGAAGAAAGATTCCAGAACCTGGATACTCTCTGGGTCAGGCAGGCAGTGGCTTCCATTGTCCAACAGAAACCTCCATCTGCCCTCGGTAATCATAGAACTTCCAGATCCCCACTTGAGAAAAAAGAGAAGAAATCAGACCTCCCTCCTGACCCTTGACACTGACCAAATCACAAGCATTGATCCATATACTTGACCCAAGAGCCCAAAAGGACAGTCTCTCTAAGTTCAATTCTTCCCAGCTCTCTGCACCCGAATTCCACCTGCAGCTATGTGATCTCTCCTGTTTTATGCCACTTCTAATCATCCTTTTCCCCATCGCCCCCTTTCTTCTCCGCGTTCCTCTCGCGTGTACCGACGTTTGGGCACGCGGCTCCCCAAAACCTTCCTTAAACTCTTAAACTTTCATTTTCTTCCACCAGGGGTCGGCTTTGTTTCTTTTTTCTGAGGCTGATGCGGTTCCCACAAAGCGAGAGATCTTAGTTCAGAAACTGCCTTTTTTTTTTTTTTTTTTTTTTTTTTTTGCACTGCGGTCAGGACACCAGAAGAGATTCGCCCTCGGGTCGGAGTTACCCGAGTAAAGAAGCAGCTCTCAAGAGGGAGGGCTGGAGCCTTCTCTGCCACCAAAAATGTCTGCTCTTCGCTCTGTTTGAGATATATGAGTTGGATCAAGTTTCCCAGATCGGGGATACTATAAAGTGTTGGGGGACGGGTGGGGTCAAGACCCGAGACTGCAATGCAAATGTCTGGGCAATGCGTATAGCGGATGCGGAGGTTGTTCAGGGTACCATGCCATTTCCCTCTGGGCCAGGGGAGCAGGGAGACTTAGCACCCGGTGCATCAGAGCCCAGAAAGGTGGGGGGAGAGGGAGCAGGTGCTAAACGTCTCGGCTCTGACAGCCTCCTCCAGGACCATACGCAGGGACCGAGATTCGGCGGCCAAGGGCAGGCACGCTGCTGCCAGGTCCTGTGCCTTCGAAGTCCCACGACCGGCCCGGGTTGCAGGTATGGACAGCCAAAGCCCAATTCTTTTCGAACCCAAGCTAGAATATTTGTCTCCAAAAGCCTTTTCTTGTTGTTTTCCCTCCTGTTTCTTTCTTCCCACTTGTATCCCTCTGGCTGCAAACCAAGAGAGGCGCCCAAATAAAAAAGTCAAGTCGAATTAAAAGCGTGCGGCTTGTGCGCTCCCAGCCCCCTCCCTTAAATTATGTTTTAAAACAACATGGTGACTTTTAGACAAGATTTCTCTATTTCACCCACACCACAATAGAGATGCGATGAATGCGGCTGGTGAAATGTTTGGCTGTGTCAAATTCCGTCCCGCAGGCTGGCTTGGGCCAGCACTAGGGCTCTGCTTTGTGTTATGTTCACGGAGAAGATATTAATTAAAAGAAATACATGATTAAAAAGTAATGAGTTGAATAAAAATTATCTCAGCTCATTTTCTGATTATGTTAATTGTTAAAAACCCTTCAATCACGTCGTTGCAGTCAATGGGCTTTAATGTGAAATTAGTGGGCTCTTGATAACTTACAGTCCAGAATAATCCTGGCGGTTTAGTCATCATTTCTAATAACAAGGATGTTGCTAAGAACAGAAATTTTACATGATTTTGATACATTCAGCCCTTCCCCCCACGTGTCATTAAAAAAAAAAAAAAAAAAGGCTTCGCCTGCCCGCGATTTCCAACTTCGCCTTCCACGGATCCACCACGGCCTTGGAGGACTTGAGTTTATGTTCCGGCCGCCTTCTCTCCCCACGCACAGCCCCTTGCCCGTGCATCCTCCGGTTGCCGATTTCTGGTTCCCGCTCAGCGGCGGGGTGCGTGCCCCCTTGGGAGACTGAGCACGAAGCTTCCTTCCCCCTGCAGGGCCCGAAGCACAGCTCTGTGCCCAGGGCTGTGCAGGGAAGGGAGAGGGCGGCGGAGTTCGCAGTTACGATCCCTGGAGGGGCAGCGCGGCTGCTTGGGACCGGCCGCCCAGCGGGCGAATAGGGCTACGCATAAACGAGTCTAGACAGCGCGGTGCGCCTCGCCGGGTTGCTGGGCAGGGCACGCCGAGTTGTGGCGCGTGTGTGTTTGTTGGTGGCGTCGCCCGCTTGCGCGCTTTCAGAGCTTCGGGAGCCACCACCTCCAGAACCCATCCAAAATGCGGCGGTGGCGGAAGTCAAGCGAGATCGGAAAAGGTTCCCCGCACTCAGAGCCTGGGCCGTACTCCTGAGTGGTACAGAGTAGACTATCGATAGGTTTTATTGGCTCTACCGAAAGGTAATAAATGCGTACACGTTTCTGATGAGTGATGACGGCTGGCTTTCTCAGCAGCCCTTGGGCCCCCTGGAGCGCCCACCCTGCGGGTGACTAAACTCCTAGCGGAGCTTGGGCTGGGGGTAGGGTTAATAAGCTGGTCGAGGGTGTGGAGGGATGTTCCTCTTACACACACCATAAACATTTCATTCTCAAGGAGCCAAGGAAAGAAAAAATGTTCTGCACCTTCTTTTCGGCTTCTTGGGAAACAGGCTGTACTGGCCAAACTGGGCCTGTGGGAGGTGCGACCGGGAGAGTCTTGAGGTCACAGACCTTGGACGGATGTGGAAGATGGGTTGCTCGCAGCGGGGGGGATGGACTCGCGGTCTCAGCGCCCCTGGTGCCGGACGTCTAGGAACCCCACATCTTCTCGTTCCAAGTGCGTTGACGCCTTGGCAAACCGCCACTCAATATCCAACTTGAGTTGAAGGTATCATCTGCACACTGGAAGGGATTCAATCCCCATTTGTCTCCCAAGAGATCTCAGTGGAGGAAACTGCTTTTCTTGAGTTCAACCCGTCTGAAATTACCACACACACAAATGTCTATAGATATCGATATGCAAAAGTATGTGAGCTGGGAGTGGGGTCAGCGAGGTGGAGGGTGCGTGTGTGTCTTACAGATTTGATTCATTCTCAAGCCAATGAGGCGGCTCTGTGTCTCTCAAAGTGCCTGTTTCAAAGCTTCTGCCTTTAAGACTATCTGGATGGGGTGGGAAATCTGGTGTTTCTTAACGTGTGTCTGTGTGTGTGTGTGTCTGTGTGTGTATTTTGTGCCTCCAAAAGAACAATTTCTTTTAAAATACATGTGTTTTCACCCTCTCAAGCCCACTGATGAATCTTCCCTGGGAAGTGGGAGGCAAAGGTGTCAGAGACTGACTGGGAAGAATCCCAAGGCTAATAATTCTTGTTGGCCTCTTATTTGCATCTGCTTTTAGGCTGAGGATCATTTCAATAAATAACAATGAACAGGAATGGCATCTTGAGGGCTTGTCGGCAACATTTAAAAGCCAATAGAGTTTATAATTCTACTCTATCATTTCTTATTGATTAGAGTAATCAAGATAAAAAGCTAGCCGGGCTCGGAGAACTTCAGCGGCATATCATTAAAGATAAGAGTCAGTTAATTCTGGAGCCGGGGTAATGTGGCTGAAATGAAGAGTTCATTTGCATGAGATGCTGAGCCCAGTAACAAGGGGACAAAAATCACTAATTAGGATTGCAGAATGTCGCCCTCTCTGCAAGCACCCTTTCCAGATTGCGGACGAAGAGGAGATCCGCATTTATGTAAATCTGGGGCCAGCAGAACGCTCTCGCTCGCTTTATAAACGGCGATTACCGCCCCAGTTCTCTAAACCATCCTCCCAGGCCCGGCTGCCTGACTTGGGTGGGGATGCGGGTCATTAAGGTCGGATCCTCTCCTTTCACATCCATCACCTCCTCACTCCCGCGGCCACAAAAGGCGGCTTGCCCATTCCCTTTAGGACGCTCATAGGAGTGTGTCTGGTGCTGCAGTGAGTGAGTCCCACTGTTCAGTCTTCGCTGCAGGCTCTGGCCTGGTCTGCATGGCCGCATGGGGAGGCCCTAGCTCTGGTGTAGTGCCCGTGGGTTGAAGTGTCCGAGTGCATCACGGGCCCAGAGCACAGATCCTGAGGGAAGCTCAGAGCGAACGCCCTAATCTCAGGACGAGGCCCGGATATCAGGGCCAAAATCTGTGCCCCTCCCCGCCCCCAATCTGATGGCTCCCTTTAGTCCCCCTACATGACCTGCCATTCCAGAAGAAGCCAGTGCGTAAGCACCCAGGGGCGCGTGCGTGTTCCCTGTAAACGCGAGCAGGAGTGCGTGCACGTGCGGTGTGTACCTGGGTGTCCAGGAATGTGTGCCTGTCCTTGTGACTGTGTGGATGCGGATGAGTCTGGTCTAGTGTAAACGTAAATATGTGACGTAAGCTTGTTGCGTGAACTTCTTTCTGCACGTGCATACACAAGTGTGAGAACGTTCATGTAAATGGTGTGCAGTGTTTGTAACGTATACACTGGTGACATGGTGTATGTAGTGTGCGATGTGTGTGTGACGTGAATGGGGGAACTGACAGCCTGAAGAGGTTCCCAGAGGTTATGATAAGCACTCCAGGCTTCACGGGTTTAGGTGCACGCGGGTGAGGTGGGAGCTGAGCGCTGCCTCCGGAGGCCTGATGGCCGCGCTGGAGACTAGGACCCCAGGCGCAGGAGAGAGAAGCGTGGGCGGCACCTGAGGCCGGGCGGAGGCGCGGAACGCCTTCGTGCTGCACGTGGTCCTTCCTCCAGGTCCCGCGAGCGATCAGGAAAAGCAGCCTCAGCTTTCTGCCGTGGGAGGCTCCCTCTACCTACCCGGGAAAAATGAAAGTAGCCATAAAGGCATCCCAAGATCGGCTTTGAAACAATGAGAGAAAAGGACGCGGAGAGGCCGACGGATGAGCGAAGACCTCATGTTCACACCCAGGCCCCGGCCTTTTCTCTGCTGGAGGTGGCTTGGAATTCATTTTCTCCGCGGACCTCCCAAATCCAGTGCTGGGGGAGGCCCAGGCTGCCAACCCCACGTCTGCGGGCGCCATAGCAGTCCCAGACCTCGAGGTTCCCACCTGGGAGGGAGGGAAAGAGGGGCGCGCGGGCTGCTGGGGCAACCCCTCCCGGAGACGCGGCGGCCGCGCCTGGAATCCGGCCCCCCGTACCGTTTTACATCGGCCTCTTTAGAACTAACTTTACCCCTCACTTGGCTGCGGCATAAAGGAATCAAGGCCTGAGTCTGATAATTGTAGGTGTCAGCGTGGAAAGTGGCAATGTTTGCACACTCTCATAGGTCTCGCTGTGTCTGCTCCAGAGGCACCAGGAACCCCTCACACCCCAACCGCACAGAGTGGCGGTTTCACTGCGGGAGACCCGAGGCTGCTCTGAGCCTGTGGCCCAGGGACCCCGTTCGCGCTCGCATCGCGCACCTGCGCCCACGCGAACACCAAGCCGCCCAGGCCGCGCGCCTGAAAGGCTGCGGGGGGCTGGCGCGAAGGGGGCGCGGGGTGTCGCGGCAGGACTCAGGAGGGCGCCGCGGAGTAGACGGCGGGTCCAGGAGCTGCAGGTGCCCGCGAGGGGCACGTCGCTTTAGTGTCGACACCCCGCCCCCATCCTTCTCTCTCGGGATATTTTTTTGTGTCCATGCACAGCTGGGGGCTCCCTCACCACCCAACCCCGGGCCTCCCATACAGAATAAAGTCAGTGTGTATTTAATGGTTATGGCGGATGTGAGGGGGATTTGGCAGAGGCAGAAGAGAAGCCTTTCGCTCTCGAATATCGCTCCTTACGTCGTGTGAGTCTACCAACCCACCACGACCCCATATTCTTGTGTGGGTGTCTGACTCGAATGACAAGCGAGCTGATTTTTTCAGTACATCGCTGGGAAATGTAGTGAGTGATAATAGAGATTTCTCTTTCATTTTTTACGCTTGACTTGGTTATTGTTGCTTTTCTTTTCCCGTGATTCCTTCTGAGGATTAGCTCTGACTTCCCCACTATTGGCGGTCAAAGTGGCCCCGACTCGGGATGACAATTGACGGGGATCAAGGGATTGCCCATTCTGTGCCTGTAAGAACGGATTCGTGCCAGAGAAACTCATCAAGTGGAGGCGGAGAATAAAGACCGTTCGGGGGTAAATGTATTCATTGAGAAGGGTTCTCCCAAATTGCTTCTAAGTTTTTTTAATGAAAAGTAACGATTGCAGCAATCAGCGGCTTTTTGGCGGATTACAAATCTGGAGGGAGCTGCGGCGCTGCATTGAAAAGCGCCCGCGCCTTCGCACGGGGCAGCGGTTCACAGGAGCAACGCGAGGGGCGGGGTCTGGTCTCCCGACGAATGTGGGAGGGGGCCAGAGGGGGCCTTCGGCGCTCGAGCGTGCACCCAAGAATAGGACAAGGTGTTGTATGCATCCGGGCGCAGGTGTGGCGGGGAGCCCCCACACCAAGGAAGGAGAGGGGCAGGGTGCAGGGGAGGGTGCGGAGAGGTCGACCCCACGGCCAGCACTGGGTAAATTTCCGGCATCTGGAGCGCAGAAGGTGCCGTGCGACCAAGCAGGTGACCGTGGAGGGTGGAGGAATGGAAGATGAGACCCAGTGCCCATCTCCACCCGGGACCTGCACTCTCTACTTTCTAATTTTCTAAAAGCCTTATTTTGCAAAGTGAAACCAAAGCACGGGAACTCGCTTGGCCTAGATAGGGTCATCCCCAGGTGTGACAGCGTGGGTCCCCTCCCCTGGGCGGAGAAGGAAAATCGCAAGCTGGACCGACTGGAGCAGTTCCCTGTTCCCACGTATTTTGTTTGGTACGGCTTGCGCCAGTCCCCTCTGCCATCATGGAACCCGAACACACTCCCGCCACCTCAGCGCTCACAGAATCCGGGTGCAAAGCCTCAGGGCCGCGTTGCGCCCCGGCCTAGGCTGCAGCCCCTGGATCCGAGGAGTTGTCTTAGAAAATGGGGACAGGAGGACAAGAGAGCGGATACACAACCCTACTCTCACAGAGGTTCAATCAGCTGCAGTGGCCTAAGGCACCGGAATTCAGCTGACTTTTATACATTTATTTTTTTAAAATAGTTTATCTTAGCAGGGGGTGGGAGGTATGTGTTTTCATGCAGACTTCTTTAAGGCTCTCTGAAGTAAATAAGGGGAGCAGAGAGACAAGGGTGGGGAAGAGAAAGACTCTCCCCTCTCCTGCCCCCACCCCTCCTCAAGTTTAAAAAGAATAAATCCAGCAGGCAAGTCCGCAGCCCTGAAGGTTAACTTTTTTTCTTTGCTGCTTGTCAATGCGACCATTGCTTTGATGGGAGGCTCCTCAAGGTGACACATTTCTGAACTTCACCCCCTTTTCAAACTAACTCCCTACCTCCTTGTTAGTGGCCAGCTCTGAACTTCTGCAGAGTGTTTTTGTGTGAGTCAAGGCTCATTCACAGGAGCTTTTGTGGGCTTCTCCTCCTTTCAGGCCTCAGCGTGTTACACCAATTAAAGGGCGACGTGCTGTAAATGTAATGGGCCGGGCAGCGATTGTTTCTGACAAGCAACAAAACACATAGATCCACCCCTTAGATTAGGCCGTTGAAGGGGAGGTTGAGGCTGGTCAGTTAACTGAATAGTTTGTGAACTGTAATTCTGAGGACTCATGTGAAAAAAAGTCTCTTCCCACCTCCCTCTCCTTGCTCCTCCTTCCCAAAAGCTCAAAAAAAAAAAAAAAAAAAAAAAGAGAGAGAAATAAGTGACATCCATGAGGCAGAGGCAGAATGGGGTCATAGAGAAAAAACCTGGGTTAGGGGCCTGTCCTGTCACTCCAACTGTCCCAAAAGCCCCTTCAGTTCTTTCCCTTCCTTCCTTACTCTTTGAAACTGACCCTCAGTTTCACTGGCCACAGCAGCCTTTCTCCTGATGGTGGGTCTGGTCCCCCACGTTAGACTGAGATCAAGGTAGGAGTAAGGAAAAGTCAGATTGTCTTAGAAAACTCCATTGAGGTTCGAGCTCGTCCTGGAGGGACACAAAAGATTCATAGGCTGCAGCCTCTCCCACCAATCCTTGCTCTGGAGGGCACTCAGCCCTGGCTTCCCCTCCCGCCTCTAGTTCTTCTCCACAGCCCTGCAATACTGCACAGGCTTCTAATGCCAGCACTCTGCCTGGGATCTCTCTATACTTCTGGGATTTCCTCCCTTTTTCCAGTGTCTTGCATCTACGCCCTGCAATTCTCTCATCACCTGAACATTAGAGAGCATACTTCACCTAGAAAGGAGAGATTCAGAGGTTTAGAGACTCCATTTTCCTCACAAGTTCTGATGCCCAGACAAGATAAGTGACTTGTCCAAGGTCACAAAGCAAGTAGCTCAGCTGCAACTGGAGTTCAGACCTCCCATCCCATCCCATAAAGCACCCACTTTCCCACAAATCACTGCCCCACCTCCCCACCTCCCCAAAATCACTGTCCCACCTCACCTCCCTGCCCCCACCGCCACCCACTGCAGCCTGCCACTTTAGAGGGCTTTCCTCTGCCCCTCATCATGTTCAGCTGAGGTTTTGCTTATGTGATCCTGCTCTTACACCCTGCTCTCCATCCTGCCACACTCTACCCTCCGCCAGCCTTCCCAGCTCAGCTCTGTTGAAGAGATAGTTATTGAATATCGGTTACATACAAAGAACATTTTATCTTTTCTATGAAACTTCCCAGCCACTCTTATTCACTAAGTCCGCCTCCTCACTCAAACTCCTTCCTCTCTCTGGAATCAACCCCCTCCTCCATCACTTTCTGCCTGGAAATCAACGCATTCTTCGAGACCCTGCTCAAATGACACTTCTGTGAAGCTATTGCAGGGTGTGAAGACCTCAAGGAAGAAAAGGCGGTTTAGCCTGACCAAGGAACTCAACAAAGCCCAGTGTGGGTGGAGCAGAGTAAAGCTGGAGAGAGTGAGCAAGTCAGAACTCCTATAGCCTTGTGGGCCATGTCAAGGTTTGGGATTTTACCCTAGAAGAAATGGGAAGCCATCTAACAGTTTTAGCGGTGAAAGTCTCTTGCCTAGACTGAACTTCCTGGGAATAGAGACTGTGTCCTTTTCCTCTTTGTGTACCTCTACTCCTATCCCAGTGTCTGGCACCTAATGCTCGAGAACTGTTTGCTGAGTGCACACACAAACCAATAACTCATTAAACGCATACCATCCCGCCCTTCCTTATCTCTTAATTCTGGCTAACCAGGGTGTAAGTGCCAGGATGGCAGGAGCCAGTCACAGTGTCTTTGAATTCTCAACAGAACCTAATTGATACTAGTTCCATGTGAGGGATACAGTACACACTTGTCCATTGACTAAAAGTGTGTAAGGGAAAGAACTTAAAATCAGAAGGCCTGAGACTTCTTGTATTTGCTAATACTAATAGCCTTCCTTGCCTTGGGGAACACATTACACAAACCACTCTGAAGCCTTGGTTTCTTCATCAATAAAATGGGACATTGCCACTTAATTCAGGGGTTCTGAAGACTAAACCATACTATTTGTATGAGAATGACGAGATTTCCAAGGAATACATTAATGAATGAAAATTAGCACATGCCCTGGGGCCAGGCCAAGAGCAGTGGTGAAGGCACCACTTTAAAATGACAAAAGATGTTCCTGGAGCAAGCAGGATCCTGGAAGAACTCTGACTCTCAGCAGCCTTTCTCTCTCCTGCAGTTGGCTCAGAGCCCAGCTGGTCCCACATCTTACCCCAGGGCGTGTCACTGCTGCTGACACTCTTCACACTTGGCTCCCTAAGCTCCTGCTCTAAGAAGCTGTTTCAAAGAAGTCACGCATTCTCTTGTTACAGATAGAAGGCTGCATTTGGAGACAGGACAACCTAGATTCTGGGACATCATGGCAGAAAACACACAGACTGATTCCTGCTAAACCAGGCTAAAGAAACAGTCATGGCAAGAGCAGGGGGGCCCACCAGCCCCCCTGGCTGCTCACCAAACTCTACTGCCCAGTGACTGTAGGGTTCTTATCCTGGAGGCCCACATTTCCTTGGGGATGAAAAGTGAGTACCAGAACAGAGACTGCCAACTTGCAAGGGTGTGTGCGTATGCCTCTGTGTGTGTGTGTGTGTGTGTGTGTGTGTGTGTGTGTGCGCGCGCGCGCGCGCACGCATGCATGTCTTCCAAATCACTTTAGCCTCTGACAGTGGGAAAAGAATCTGCCAAGAGGAAAGGGGAAGTCTTTTTATTTAAGTTTCTACATCCAAATCAAATTCCTTTTTAAAAACTACCATTCAACTTCCATTCAAGAACAGAAAGGAAAGAGACATGGCTTCTTACTTTCCATGTCCTGCCTTCATCTGAACATTTTTTTAAACTCAAGGAGCAAGAGTAGAATCTAATATTTGTAAAACTTTGAAGCCAAGTCAGCCAGCCAACCTGCCGGGGAACTCCAGGAGCATGAAGGGGCGTCCAGGCGGGAGGTGGGAATCGTTTGGCAAGTCACGTCCTCCCCGCGGAGATGGCTTTCTTGTGTGTGCGCTAAGTCGATGCCAAACCAGGGGCCTGCCAGTTGTGGAGGCTAACGTGGGAACGAATGCGTTCTTAGAGACTTTCACTCCAACCTGATGTGTGTGCTGCTAAATCCTCTCCCCAGGTTCCAAACAACAACAACAACGACGACAACAACAACAACACCACGCTATCTTTCCTTGTCCTGCCAAGCCATGAATCCTCAGCCTCAAGGAATGCGAGCTGCGTCAGCTCACGTCAGCTTGTGCAATCTTAAGTGACGTGAGGCAAGGATTCTAGACCTTTCTTCGTATTTTCTCACACTGATTCCTCTCAGAGGATACTTTTCCGATGACCTCCTACTCAGCAGCTGGAGTTGCTCATTTTCATAGAAGGGTAATTTGGGGGGCAGGGAGTGCAGAGCAGTGGAGGGGAGTGGCACTGGCCCAGGGAAGGGTCTGGAGAAATTTCCCCGGTAGAGAGTAGCCGAGGAAGGACTAAGACCCTCTGACCCTTGGAGAAGAGACAGGCAGACTCGGTCTACAGACTGTGCCAGTGACGCATTAGAGCTGAGCAGCGCTCCGGTGCCACCGGATGGAAGGTGGGGGAGGCAGAAACCTAAACAAGTGAATTCAATTACATCTGAAAAAGAATAGGCCAAATTGGGATTCCGCCCTTGGGCCCGGTCCAGGAAATGTTTGTGAAAAGTTGGTTGCGAGAATACCACCATCCAAACCCTAATTTCGCTTATATATAAAAGCCCCGATTTCTTTGCAGTTTCTGATTCGAAAATGTTTTTCTGACTGTCTTTGCTACTGGCGTGTGACCTCTTAATTTAATTTTGGGTTTTCCTTATACAAACCAAGGGCCGTGGAAACCTTTTGCTGTGGTGCAGCAACGACAGGGAGGGGGAAAGTAGAACATTAGTAATGACATATTGTGCACCAAGTTAATTTAATTAGTAGTTATCAAGCATCCTTAATGGTTCAAAGCTACAAACAAAGTTGATATCTGAGGACATCAACCTGCTTCAGAGATCACTCATGTGTGTCTCTGTGATACAGAAAGAGGCAGAGTCTTCTAGTAGACTGAAATTAGAATCCTGGAGGCAGGAGCCCTGACAGTCTCCTGGTGTCCTCTGCTTCTGCCTTGCTTCTAGCTGAGCCTCTGAGGTCGATATCCAGTCAGTGATGCTACTGCCCAATTTACCCAAATAACCACTCAGTGGGAGCGAAGATCCAAAACCTAAAGTGTTTTAAAATTAATTTTTGACTTTTCAGTCACTTGCCTGCGCTAGTAAAGAAAATGTTTCTAGGTTTCTTCAATTTCTCTGATCAAGGACTGCTGTTAACTCATTGAGAGAACTCTCATATCTATGGGAAACGTTATATATTTGGAACAGAAACTAAATTAGGCAGAAAGCTCAGATTTAGAATATACGGTGCATTTTTTAGTCATGTGCCATTCCATGGTGAATGGGATTCAGAGCTGTTGTATGCCGTTGTATAGGTCGAACACTACACAATGTCAGTCAGACCATGGATGGAACTGGGTCTCCTGCTTAAGATGGGAGGTGAGGACAGAGGGGTCCCCTCCCATGCTAGTAATCATTACTTCGCCAACTTAAGATGTCTTAAATAGTGTATTTCTTTTGGATGAAAACTCCATGTCCGTCATATAATAGCTAAGTCACCTTGAATAAATTCCTTAACCTCTCTGTGTCGTAATTCCTCACCTATAAAATAATAGATAATATTAAATAATGAGCAATTACTTCATAGATCTGCAAGGATTAAATGACTTAATACTTGTAAAGAGTTTAGAATTGTTCGATTAGTATTAGCTATTGTTATCATTATCCCATAATATGTTAAAAAAAACACGTGTACCTTTTCCCCACTGTGGCAAGGGATAGAAACAGAAAGTCCCCATCGTTCTGTTTAGAAAGAGTGAAGGACCAGCATGGCTTAGCAGGAAGACGAAAGGCACTCAAGTAGGAGAGAACAGATTTGTTCTCTTGTCACCACCTGTCGTGAATTTGGCCATCCCTTCTATAGCTGCAGCCCCCTCACAAGCAAATTGAGGGTGACAGTAGTAGCTACCTTGCAAGGTTGTTATGAGAATTAAAGACAAAACACGGAAAGTGTCCATCTCAGGCCTGACCCTTAACAGGCTCTCACAAAGTATTAGTATTGTCAGATTGAAGTGAAGCCAAGATATGTCAGTTGGGTGCTGTTATACAGAGTCAGCGAGCGTGAAAAAACTTCTCCCCTCCTCCCAACCAAGGTAATAATCTAAAAATCTGTATGTGGGATTTAGGTTCAGGCCCCAGCCCTCTTCTGGACGGCTGGACCTTGGCGTTCGTCCTGCTTCCCCCACCTCTCCCTAGGCTCTGGTCAAAAGTGGCATTTACAGGGCTAAGAAAACTGGTCAGGGAAGAGGAAGCACCTCCCCAGTGCCTTTTTGATGTGTGAGGGTATTTTGAGTACTGTATTGTCAGTTCCATGAGGGTAGGATAGTGTCTGTTTCTGTTCAACAACGTATCTCCAGTGTCCTTGAGAAATAACTTGTCGAATAAGTTTTAAAAAAATGAATATGATACTAATGACTTTTCTGTATAGTAGCAGCTCAGTAAACCTGAACTCAATGAATGGAACCGTCAATTTACCTGATTTTTTCCCCCTACACTGCATTTCTGAAAGAAGAATTGTCTTCTATGAGGAATTTAGCATAAAAAAAAACTAATCTTAATTTAATATGTAGTTGATACGATCTGGGATTTGCACAGATTCAGCCCAACTTCCTACACCTTGTACATGGAGATCACTATCACCACAGAAATCATTCAATAACATTTATAGATCAAGTCCTTTATGCCGAAGACTGAAATAATTACTTACGCTTTCAATTTACTGATTTACTTTACATATAAATTTAAAGTAATTATCCCTGAGATAAAAAGAAAAGACAAGTATCACCACCTCCATTTCCTCTTTCTCACATGAGGAAAGTAGGGGCTCAGAGAGGCTCAGTGACCTGCTTGAGATTCCTCCAATAGACAGAGCTAGCATGAACCTAAACTAAGCTCTACTATGCGGGGTTTATGCCAGAATGTTTCAAGGGCCCATGAAAGGTGCCTGCCAGGTTAGGAGCTCACTGCTGGACAATTAGTGGAGGACACAGGAGCCAGTGGCTCACAGGGCAGGCCAGATGGGTTACTTTAGAGGGAGACAGGGTGGGGCCATTAATTGGGATTTCCTTTTAAATGGGTCTTGTGTTCATCTGCTCAGGCTCCTACAACAAAATGTCATCGACTGCATGGCTTAAACAACAGAACTTTATTTTCTCATAGTTCTGGAAGCTGGGAAGCTCAAGATCAAGGTGCTGGTCAATTTGGTTTCTGGTGAGAACCCTCTTCCTGGCTTATTGATGGCTGCATTCTCTCTGTGTTCTCACATGAGGCAGAGAGCTCATGTCTCTTCCTCTTCTTAGAAGGGCACCAGCCCTATTGGATTAGGGCCCGCTCTTATGACCTCATTTAACCTTTATCACCTCACAGGCTCTGTCTCCAAATACAGTCGCTTAAGAGGTTATAGCTTCAACATATGAATTTGGGGCTGAGGAGTGCAAACATTCAGCCCATGACATTCTACTCCTGGCCCCCAAAATTTACATCCTTCTCACATGCAAATACACACACTCCATATCAACAACCCCAAAAGTCTTAACTTATTCTAGCATCAAACTAAAGTCTAAAGTCCAAAGTGTCATCTAAATAGCATCTAAATCAGATATGGCTAAGACTCATACAACTCATCCTGGGGCAAAATTCCTTCCTGCTGTAAACCTGTGAAATCAAACTAGTTATGTGCTTCCAAAGTACTATGGTGGGACAGACACAGAATAGACATTCCAAAAGGAAAAAACAAAACAGGAAAGAGTGATGGGTTCCAAGCAAGTCTAAAACCTAGCAAGGAATTCTCTTAGACTTTAAAACTTGAGAATAATCTTTGGTTTGATGAACTGCTCTCTTTAGGGTCACTGTGGTAAAGTGTCACCCTTAAGGCTCTTATGGGCAGCCCACACCTTCAACTCTCTGCTGAGGGCCCCCACCATAGCTCTCTTCAAGGGCTCTGTCCTCTGAAACCAAGGAGAAAACAGCCCTGCCCCCTGGCCTGTGGTAGAAGTGGCAGCTCTAGATCTCTGAATCACATGCTTCCCTTTTCTTGAAGGAGAGCCCATGTTAGCAGCCTTCCTTCATTCCATCCCTCCCCCACCCCCTTTTTTTTGGAAGCTGACAGTATTCTGATATATAATCCCATCTCTATTTCTGGCTTCTGCTGAGATGGCTAATTAGATCCATAGTTCACACTCACATTAATCTCCTTATCGAAGTGTTTAGCCACACCCTTAGTGTTCTCTTCAGAACAGCTTCATCGTTTTTTTTGCAGAATAGATAGGCTGAGAATTTTCCAAATATTTTAAGTTCTGGTTCCTTTTGCTTAAGGAATCCTTCTTCAACTCATCTGTCTCCTTCTGAATATTACTATAAGCAGTAAGGAAGACTAAAGCCATACTTTCAATACTTTGCTTAGAAATCTCCTCTGTTATTCAATTTCATTGCCCACAAATTCAACCTTCCACAAAATACTAGAACACAATTCAGCCAAATTCTTTCCACTTTATAACAAGGATCGTCTTTTCCTCAGTTTTCAATAACCTGTTCCTTATGTCTACTTGAGATCTCACCAGAATGGCCTTTAACATCCATAATTCTACTGACATTCTCTCTGTGATTATTTATGTATTCTCTAAGAAGATGGGGACTTTCTCTCCAGCTCTCTTCTTTTCTTTCTGAGGCCTCCAGAATAATCTTTTACATTTATATTTCTACCAACAGTCCCTTCATGGCAATATTGACTTTTTCTAAAATATACCTCAAAACTCCTCCAGCCTTTACCCATTTCCCAGTTTCAAAGCTGCTTCCACGTTTTTACATACTTGTTACAGCAGCACCCCACTTCTGGGTCACAGACACATCCAGAATAATGTTTGACCAAATGTCTGGACCTCGTGAATAGTCAAGTTGACATATAAAATAAATCATCATGGTTCTTAACCTAATAAATCATCTTAGATTTATAAGTGCACATTGGAATCCCTGGGGAACTTAAAAAAAAACACTCTGGTTTCATTATCAGAAATTCTCACACAATTTTCAGAGGTAAGCTCATCTTAGGAGTTTTAAAAGCTCCTGGAGTGACTCTAATATGCAGACATGGTGTTCAGATCAGGCACCTCAACAAGCAAATATAATGAATGGGGCAAAGAGGTACTTTATGTGACTCAGTCCACAGCCACCATCAGCAAACCACTAAGAATCTCTTAATTCAATTAGTTGAGGGCCCTTTATACACTGCTAGCTATAACAGCAAAGGAGGATCAAGAAATTTAACTACGTAAGCGCTAAGTACACATATGGAAATGGTGAGATTTTATTTAAAACTTTGGTGTGGTGGCAAATAGAGCTAATGGCATTATGTTTCATAATTTATGTACTTTTAATTCCATACACTTTTAATCAGTTAGCTGATTTTCAACAGTTACTACTTTTTCTTCTGAGAAGTTGGGGGTATGTCAGCCTCCCTCATTTTCCCCAGCACTGTGGGCACACCAGGAAAGGAAGAATGATGATTCCACTAAAAGGGTTTCAGGCAGGGCCTCTGTACCTGTGCTCTGATCTGGGCCATGGAGTTTGGCCTCCTGTGGGGTGGGCAGGAGGGCAAGGCTGGAGGATGACTGGGAAGAGAAACTCCTCTCCACCCTGGCTGAGGAAGAGGCTGGAGCTTGGGTGTGAGTGAGGCCACCAGATGTGACTTCGTGTATTTAGAATAGTAGTTCTGGTGCTTTCCTCAGTGATGCTAAGAGCTGTCCCTCTTCTCTGAGGGACAGCAACTCTTACCTGCCTGCCCTGGGGCAAATAAGGGAAATTAAAATGGCAATTTCCTGTCTGGGTGAAGTTGTGTACAATATTTGCTCAATAGCAATCCAGCAAGAGGCAAAAATACATATAATAATATCTGGCATGGTAATCAAGGGCCACATTATATTGATTCAGGATTTGCCACGAAGGAAAACTGCAAAAAACTCCTTGAAAGAGGCTAATTTCTTAACAGGAATTTACTGATAACTTGAAAAAATAAAATAAAACCAACTCAGCAATATAGTTCAAAAATAACTCAGTTTCAGTTTGTGAAAATGGATGGTAATGATGGTTGCACAATAACGTGCATGTACTAATGCCACTGAACTGTACACTTAAAAATAGTTTAAATGGTGTAAAAAAAAGTTCCGCATTAAAAAAAGTTCCGCATTAAGAACCTGAAACCCTGAAGCTTTAGTAATTGTCTACTTCAGAAAGTCTAGATTCAAATACGCGAGGAGGCAAGAAACGGAATGGCAGGGGGGTCGTGTCTGTACAACCACCCACAAGTACCCAGACCTCCAAATTAGCGGTGTGGTTCTCAAGATGGTCAAGAGCTAGTCACACTGAAGTTTTTCCTTAGTCGAGCTGGTGTTTGGGTGGCAGAAAATCAACAGGAAGGGAGAGAGACAGGAGAAATCTTCCACATCAAAGAAAAGGGAAAAGGTCAGGCTGCCCTCCAGGGCCGGACAGCCCCCCCACCCGGAGCTGCCCACCCAGCGCCCGCACAGCCCTTGCCCTCGGGGCGGCCGGAGCTGCCGCGGCGGCCGCACACCGGGCGCTGCGGGCCGAGCGTCTCTCCCGCGGCCCACCCCGGGGGCCGAGCTCCGAACTCCCAGGGCCTCCCGTGGCTGCGAGGCGGGAGCAGCAGCTTCGCCCGCCTCCCTCCCGCTCCCTCGGCCTGCAGGTTCAATAAGGATTACATCATGGAGCAAGTATGCGGGGCAGCCTGAGAATCAAAGCCGTCACAATCAGCGGCTGGTTAACTGTAATGTTGCTGAAACACATCCTTCCCACCCCCTCCTCTCTCCCCACTCCCCACCCCAGCCCTCTGCTTCTCGTACTATTAAGGATAGCATTATTGGGGAGAGGAAAATCTGATCAAAACTGTCGCCCGCCAAGGACAGATTTTCTATGGATTCTATAAAGGCCACCTTAACGATTTCCCTAATTAATGGATGTCATCTTTGGCTGAAGGGGAGGCGATGGATTCGACTCTGTCTTCGTCTTTGTTAACCTTCTAATTAACTTTCGTAGGTCACCCAGGTCTCCCAAACCCAAAAAGTGAAGAGGCCCATTGTGCGAGGAGCCGTAAACTTACTTTTTCTGTTGGGGTACTTAAAAGGGAGAACGATTTTAGACCGAGAAAAATAACTCCATTTAAAAGCTTTGTGGCCAAAAGAGAATGCATAGGTCCCTCCCTTAGAAAATAATTGAAACACCTTTTATACCAATATTTCTATGCATAATAAAAACAAATTAGCAAAATGCATCATTAAATTCAGCAGCACTTTCAAATTACCTTTTTTTTTTTTTTTTTTTGGAATGTAAGCCTCTGCAAGTCAACAAAAGGAGTGGGAGTTTAGAGAGAAACTTGCAACTGCCACAGCCACCAGGCTTTATGCAGAGTGAGTGCAAGACAGGGCCGGAGGCTGATGGCTCCAAGTCATCTCCTCAGGAAATGCTCCAAGTCTACAGCCCTTGCCCAGGCTGGGGATGCGCTGCCTGGAGGGCTCAAAGCTTTTTAGCAAATGAGCAGGTATTTTTCTGAATAGTATAGTATTCACTCGAAAGTATTTTAGAACACTACATTCAGAAGTTTTTTAATGGTCTTGGTGAGAAACAGAAACCACGATGGTGGAAAAGCCAGACAGTAAGATGAAACCCCACTGTGATCAGTGCAATTGGTCAATCAGAATTTTTTTTTTTAAAGTAAGACAAAAAAATAAAATAAAATAAGTGAGACGACCCTATTAAAACTTTAGCTTTGGTAGATTTGCCAGACTGTACAGAGGAGGCGTGGCTGCTGCTCCAGCTTTTCGGCACCTCTGATCACGCATAGGAGACACCTAGGGAAGAGCAGGTGCACAGCTGCTACAATGGAACTGGATGGGGGCTCCTTTCAAAAAAGGCTTTGCTGAAAGGGAGCTCCTCTGAGATATCTTGCAAGAGAAAGAGATTTCTAAGCCAAGGATAACAGCAGCAGTGACTTTGGTACTGTTTTCTGATTATAAACAGAACCAGAGCTAATTGTAGAAAAGTATTAAGACTTTAAATACTGTCAAGTTTGAACCACGTCTTTCCATTCTTTTTCTATGCACGCTCAAATTTTTACACAGTTCAGAACTGTATCCTTTTCATTTCTTTAATACCATATCATGAGCACTTTCCTATGTTATTAAAAAATGGGAGCAAGGTCCTTAGGGGGTTCTGCCCACACACCCAGATTGAAGGTGCAGGGGAACAACTTATGCCTACTTTCCCACTTATGGGAAAGCAAGAGCTCTTATGCCTTGTGGGAGTTTAAATTGCTACATCCTGCTGGAATAGAGGGCAATTGGGCATTATTTATCAAAATTACAAAAAACATACATCTTTTGATGCAGCAATTCATCTCCAGAAATTTTCCATAGAGATTTACTTGTACATGTGCAAAGCGATATATGTATAAAGTTATTTTTTGCAGCATTTTTCATAATAGATTAAAAACACTCTAAATGTCCATGAATAGGGGACTGGTTAAAGAAATATGGTATATCCATCCAGTGGACTATTATCCAGCCATAAAAAATAGATGAAGATGTTCATAATTTGCAATGGTCTCTAAAATAGCCTGTTAGGTCAAAAACAAAAAAAAAACAATAAGAAGGAGCAACATAGTGTGTAAAGTATGCTGCCATTTGTACAGAAAAACATGTTTTGAATATTCATAAAACTTTCTTCTGGTTGTAGTTGTTTTTGAAGAAGAGAACTGAGTGGCTGAGGAACAGCTGTGGGAGGGAGACTTCACTATAACTTTTGTATCTTTTGAATCTGTGCTGTGTGAATGTATTACCTATTCAAAAAACCCATAAATTTAAAAATTTTAAAAGAGAAAGATTGCCAATTTCCAATCTGCTCTGTGCATAGCTCTGTATAAGTCAAGGGTAGCCCAGTCTTAAAAGCATCCTGTTCATTTCTATATGTTAAATAGCTTATTTTAGACTTCTCGAAGTCTGCCTACATTAAAAGACTACCCCTAAAATTGAAGGTACATAGTTACTCTCTCTTTGAAATCTTTAAATGTTTTTTTAATGAAAACAGAATAATGCATTATGTGACTTAATTGTTCAAAATTAAAATTCAACAAATTGTTAAGTCTGTGTAAATAAAACATTCACAGGCTTCATCAGCACGTGCATCAGGACAAATGCTTCGGGCCTTGGAATTATGGAATTATTTCCTAACACTTGAGATGTGCCAAGAAAGAGATAAAGAAATCTAATAAGATCTTGTATTACACAAATTCTTCTTGCTCACAAGAGTCTGATTTACTTATATCAATCAATTTAAGTGATTCACACTTTATGAGCTATTTTAAGTGATTGAACTAAAACCTGGAGCCAGTATTATCCTCTCCTTAACTCCTCAGCCCAATCTGTCAAAATGGCATTGGAAATTATTAAGTTGAACCATATAAAATTAGTGTTGTGTCAATGGTCCAACAGCAGCAATTTCAAGATTCAACCTATTATTTTTCATCAAAATGATGTTGTAGCCTGTAGTTACATAACAGAGACAGTTAGTTGCCTGTCCAACATCTACTTCTCCCTTGTTCCCTGTTAGCAGAACCCCCATTTAACTCCTATTTAGGAAGGTAGTAAATCTCACTTCAACTAAACCATGTATATGGAATTCCTATTTATTTTGCTTGTGATTGGTTTAGATTTGGGCATGTGATACAGTTCTAGGCCAATGAGATATAAGAGAAGACAGCTAGAGTCTTCTAGGAAAGATTTCTTTTCCATTGGACATTTTCAGGTCCAGAAAGACTGCCCAGAATTCCAGTAGCTACTTGCTACTACAAAGGCAGAACGTGTGCAGACAAAATAAGCACAGTAGTAGAGAAAAGGAAGTTGGATCTCCATGGTAGTACTAAGTGGTTGACAACTCTGTAATCTCCTGACACTGTACTTCTCGTTATATGAAATAAGAATTTTCTGTTTAAGCCATTTTTTAGTGGTTTTCTATTACATTCTAAATATCAATAGACCATCCCAGCAAATATTTTGACCACTTTAAGTGGCGTGGAGCACAGGTACTGTCTTGTAAAATCTCCCTCCCCAAGTGGTTCTGTTGTGCTCCTCTAGTCAAGGTTATTTTTAATCATAAAAATAAGTGCCTCCTCTACCTCTTCAGTTCTTAAGCAAATGCAAATGAGCACCACAATGAGATACCACTTCACACCAACCACCAGAATAGCGATAATCAAAAAGATAGACACTAACGAGTGTTGGCAATGATGTGGAGAAACTGGAACGCTCATGCATTGCTAATAAAAATGCAAGATGACACAGCCACTTTGGAAAATAGTTTAGCAGCTCCTCAAAGAGTTAAACATAGAGTTACTGTATAACCCAATAATCCTACTCCTGGACATATATCCAAGAAAATTGAAAACGTATGTCCACACAAAAACATATACAGGAATGTTCATAGCAGCATTATTAATAATTGCCAAAAAGTAGAAACAACTCAAATGTCTATCAACTGATGAATGCATAAATAACGTGTGGCATATCCATACAATGGAATTGTATTTGGCAATAAAAAGAAACAAAGTACTGATACATGCTACAACAGGATGAACATTGAAAACAAGCTAAGTGAAAGAAGCCAGACACAAAAGTCTACATAGTATATAATTTCACTTAGATAAAATGTCCAGAATAGGTAAATCTATAGAGACAGAAAGTAAGTTAGTGGTTTCTGAGAGCTGGTGGGAAGGGGAAATAGGAAGTGACTGCTAATGAAAATAAAGTTCCTTTTTTTGTGGTGATAAATATGTTCCAGAATTTGAGACTATTGATGGATGCACAATTTCAAATATACCTAAAACTGTTGGACTGTATACTTCAAAGGGTGAACTTAATGGTATGTCAATTATATCTTAATAAAGCTGTTATAAAAAATTCAAAAAATAAATTTTTCCTATAATTGTTTTAAAAGATCTCAGAATTACCATACAACTAAGAGCTAACCTTCAAAAATATATATGACCAATTTGTTCAAAGAGAGGCTACTTTTATCTAACTAGATCTTCATTTTTTGCCATCATTCTAGCAAAAGTAATTGAAGATTCTATCCCCCGGTAGACTGTAAACTTTGTGAGGGTAGTGTCCACATCCGTGTCTTAGAGCCGACATGTCCATACTATAATAATAACAGTGTTATCATCACTGTATTGTTTTTTGGGACCTTACGTCTGCCCGTCACATGAAAGAGAAATTTCTTACCAGTTGACATGAGCAAATCTTGAGTAATTACTTTTTAAATATATATTTGTTCTTATTACAAAATTTAACAAGGAATTAGCAATTTTCAGATTCTAAAACAAAAATAATTGGAAATTCAGATTCAGCAATCGTAAGATTTTATAACAGTTTATGAGTACATAAAAATGTACTAGACTATAATAGATTTAAATTTTTATAAATAATTTAGAAATATTGTTTTTCTAAACTTCTATTGTTTCAGTTACTTCATTAAGCTTATAGACCAAAGTCAGCTTTTAACCTATGTTACAAGTTTTTGAATCGCCTCCCTCCTCTTCTCTCCTCCACTGATCAATTTATAACACGCACTTTATGTGAGTGCAATATTTTTCACTTTGCATGGTTTAACATATACCGACAGAATAAAGATTGAGTAAACGATTGTTTTGAGGTAGGTAGGGGTGTGCTGGTGCCAAACTTTGGTCTTCCCATTCATAAAGGGAATAGTTTAGGTAAGTGATTTATCCAGCATCGTGTAACTTGTTAATGGGACTTTGAATGGAAAGCCCAGGATAAGCTGCTCTTTTTTCTGCTGCTACAACACACAAGGCCCCTCCATTACATAACACACAGACAAACAGTGGACAAGCAGCAAAACATTTCCCACTAGACATGACATCAAATATTATGAAAAAGAAAAAGCATAGGGAAATGGAAAGTGCGCCGTTTTCAACAGTGCATCCTTCCAGGTTTCAGTCAGGTTTCTCAAGCATTTACATGGTCACAAATTTTCCTTAGACTAATATGCTTCATTAGTCTCCCTGTTTGCCCTTGTGAGAAAAATACAATGGCCAGGAAGAAGTGGGAAAGAGATGAGCAAGTAAGTGATTTGCTGGAGAGATTAGAAACTCTGTCCCAATCAATTCTTTGTATTCACAACAACCCCACAACTATCCTTCACCTCAGCCCCCACAAAAAGAGACAACAGAGGGTAGGATAGAAAAAGAGAGAGAGAGAGAAAGAGAGAGAGAGAGAGAGAGAGAGAGAGAGAGAGAGAGAGAGTCTTCTAATATCCAGTATTAATAAGGTTAGAGATCACCAAACAGGAACAGAAATAATGGATGGCAAACCCATGTGGCACACTACCCCTAGCATCAATTCTTTTTCCTTTGTTCTTAGTATCAGTAAGACTTATCCACAAGGGGGACAATTTCCTTCTAGTGTAAAGAAACTTTCTAACAACTAAGAAAGTTGGATGTTTTCTCTGCTGAAAGGTTACATCTTGTTTATGGGTTGGGTTCTCTATCTTAAAAGTTCCTGGGGAAAGGGGCCCTATGGAGATGTATTATTCCCCTAGTTCCTCCCAATTTAATCTCTTGTTCAATTCATGTTTTCTTTTCCTTCCTCCTTTACCCTTTCTATTTTTCTCTTTCTCTCTTCCTATTTTGCACCTCTATCTTACTCATCTCAACTCTCCTTCTCTTGATCACAACAATCTTTAGTAATATATTTAATGTTCCTCACCAAAGTGATAAAGTCTTGATTCTGAAATTCTAAAGTCTTGATTCTGAATTTTGCCTTGCCAGATGAAAGATTTAAAGCGGTTTAATGTTAAGAACCACTGGTGGTCCCTCATCCCTTCTTATATCCACTCACCAAACAAGGAGGCCATATGTCTATGTAGAGATGTTTTGTATAGCTTAACTCAGTATACATGCAATTTTTGTATACATATACATTAAAGAATTTTCTAGATCTCCATAGGGGCTTTTGAAGTCTCCTCTGCATGTTAATTTCCCTACTAATCCAGATGCCACTGCTCTTTGTGACATTTCAGAGAGGTCACTGAGCACTATCCTTATAACCCTCCAGAGAAGAACAATGGCATGCCAGTGCAGAACCATTTTTTTTTATCACCTAACCTTTTAATATTCTTTTTTCTTTTCAAGAAAAGCCAGTCAAGTCCTCGGAGGTCTCAGCACTAATGCTAATTTCTCTCTAGCTCAGTCAGTAGTTACTCTCTGCACGGAAACTTATGAATGTATCTGTGTTCACAGATTTACACATTTCCTGTTTAATGTGATTACTCCCCAGAGGGAACTATCTTGAGCCACTCTCCCTCTAAACTTATCTTTCTGGCCTTTCCATAATTATTTTTAAAAATCTATAAAAATAGAAAAGAATACCATAAAAGCAGCACTGTTCTTACAAATGAATTTGCCTCCTGATTTGGAATTCTAGGAGTTCTAACTATAGTTAACCTGTGTATAGACTATAGGGGTTTGAAAAAGAAAACAAATGTTAGACACTGCAGCTTTTTAAACTATAGATTTCATAAACAAAATACCAGCTTAAATTACAAGCTGGAAAATGTTTTAGTTTTAGCAAAGGAGATTTAAAAAATCTGCTGATAAAAGGTAAAATTCATAAATTCTGTAGGACCTCATCTAAAATGTGAAAAATTTCCACACAAATTTATCAAATTGTCTTAATTGGCTACCATTTGGTGAGTTTTAATTTTATTAGCATGAAAGTAAGTTTTTTGGCACTGGAATATCTTATGTGACTATGGCTTTATATGGTATCAAAGTTTAGTATTAGACACTGTGCGTAGGAAAACCCCATTTGCATTTAAACTTAAAATTCCTCAACATATTTTAGGTTCTTGCTCTGTAAAATAAATTTAAAGATGATTTATGTTCTGAGAATAAAGTTGTGTTTATTTTTGTGTGTTTATTTTATGTATTTGTTTATTATAGAAATTCTAAAAAAACACAGGAATATAAAGATAAAAATAATTGATAATTCCACCATTCAGATAAACACTGTTCATTTTTTTTCTTCCAGGCTCTCAACTATGGATATATGTTGAAATTCCTTTTTTAGACTTTCACTGTTCTGTGTTAAGCAATAATGTTTCATGGTGAGGCATGGCTTGTATTTCATTATAAGGAGGAAAAAAATAAGACAGAGAAATCAAAAAAGAACAGGGACACTGCAATTCTGTTGCCTCCCTTCCTCCTGACTGTTGACACTATTGCCCCACACCTTCTTCTCCCAGAGGCACTTCCCAAAATCTTCAAATAAAACAAAAAGCTTTTCCAAACCTGAAAAGCATTATAAGGATCCATACTGCTATTCACCCATGAAGAAAGTGTCAACATTCTGTATGTGGATAGCCAGGTAATTTGTGGATTTTTGCATTTCTATCCTCAGTTTCTAGAGTTCTAAGAAATCATGAGTATCTAAGAAGAATAAGAAGGAGAAGAAGAAAAAAAATGTTTTCAATCATCTGAAAACACTCTTTAGATTCTCAAATGAAGACAACCATTATTCTGATCCTCCTGCAGTGTAGTAGTTACTCTCCTTAGTCAGACCATCTTAGCATTTTTAGTTTAAAATACTTAATGAATTTGGCTAATTTGAGTAAATAATATAGCTTTCCTTCTAAGCTAACTTGCATCATTATGGCCTAGAACTTAAGGCAACTAACTGTATTTTCATTTTCCTGTAATGTTATGTGGAAAGCACATTTGCCACAAGCTATAGCACCTATAGTAAGCATTACGAGCCTACAGTAAGCACTAGACTAGGAAAACACAACAGTCTGTCAGTCTCCTAAAGAGGATGTTACGTGTCTTTGTAGACTTATTTCCATTGACGCCTCTAAGCATAACATTATCGTGCCCCTTGATTGTGCTATCATTTGATCATGAGAAATTATATCTCTGGCTTCTGTTTCCAGCACTTCGGTGAATTAGATGCTGCAATGTTAATTTTATGTGGCAGCTTGGCTAAGCTCTGGTGCCAGTGTCTGATCAAATACCAATCTAGATGTTGTTGTGAAGATACCGCTTAGATGTGGTTAAAGTAAATTTTGAGTAAGGCAGATTACCCTCCATAATGTTGGTGGGCCTCACCCACTCAGTTGAAGGCCTCAACAGAAAAAACTGAGGTCCCCAGAAGAGGAAGGAATTCTGCCTCAAGACCTGTCTTTGGACTCAAGACTGCAATATCAACTCTTGCTGGAATTTCCAGCCTGCTGGCCTGCTCCATGGATATTGGACATGCCAGCCCTCACAATCTCATGAGCCAATTCCTTAAAATCTCTCTGTCACCCTTTGTCTCTGTCTCTGTCTCTGTCTCTGTCTCTCTCTCTCTCTCTCCATACACACACATGCGCACACATACCCCCTACATGACAATCTCAACTAAAATAAATAAAATGTTTTATACAACATTTTTAAAATATCTTTTTAAATGTATCACAGGCACAAAATAAAGGAATTTTCAGGTTCCAAAAAGTAAGTGAAAGCAGGAACCCTGGTAGGTAAGTAAGTTCCAAAGCCAGCTTTCACCTGGAGAGTTTCCGTAAGACTCTGGAGACTCTAAATCTCAACTCTAAGATAATGCTCAGGGATTTCCCAACATAGGGAACCTGTTGGGAGAATCCTTAAAGTTGAAAACACAAAGGGCTACAACCTCAGTGTAAAGAGAAATTTAAAAAATAAACCCTGCCCCAAAGAGAGGTGGTATAGTAAGGGCATTTGCCTATCTTAATATTGATGCAGGGAAGACAAAAATAAAATGAAAACTTCCCTAAGAAATTGGAAGCACAAATATCTGAATTTACACCACATATGTGGTCCAAAAAATTTTTAACTCTAATTACAGAGTACTTCAATATAAAAGGATCTCAAGTTGTTAGTACAATCAGATGACTTGACTAGAAAGAGCAAATGAAAATCTCCCCTGCACAAATTCATCTTCAACTTTGGCCTCTGAGAATCTTCAGAGATAAAATGCCAAGACAAATGAGAAGCTCACAGAAGAAAAATATCGCGAGGCCTAGGAAGAAACATGGCAGCATGAAATGAAGACCAAAAGGAGCAAGCACCAAAAGCAGTCCCTCAAAGACATCAAATATTGACATTATTAGTGACCAAACACAAAATTTATATGCATCATGGAATAAAAGAGGAGCTTGAAAATATTAGCAAGGAGGCATTATTCATGGTAGCCAAGACAGGAAAATAACCTAAGTGTTCTTCGATGGATGATTAGATAAAGTTGTGGTACATATATACAATGAAACATTACTCATCCATAAGAAATAATGAAATACTGCCATTTGCAACATTACTCATCCATAAGAAATAATGAAATACTGCCATTTGCCATTTGAGAGTATCATACTAAGCGAAGTAAGTCAGATGAAAAAAGTGGCGAACCATATGATTTCACTCATATGTGGGATATAAAAACTGAAATCAACAAAGAAAACAAACAAACGAACTCATAGACCCAGACAACTGTATGGTGGCTACCAGAGGGGAAAGGGGGTGGGGGAGGATGAAGTGGTAAAGGGAACCAAATATATGGTGATAAAAAGAGACTAGGCTTTGGGTGGTGAGCATACCATGCAATATACAGGTGATGTATGAGAGAACTGTACACTTGAAACTTATATAATGTATTAACTGATACATCCTAATAAATTTAATTAAAAAAAAAAGAAAATATCAGCAAGAAACAAGAGACAATAAGGGACATCCAGGCAGATCTAAAATGGACCAAACAGTACTTTGGGAAATAAAAAATAAAGCGATTAATTTTTAAATAGGGGAGGGGTCTTAAACAGTTGTTTAGACCCAACAGAAAAGAGAATCAGTGAACTGAAAAATAGATTTAAAGACAATTTCAGAATATAGCCCAAAACCAGAGACAAAAAAATACGAAAGAGATATTAAGAGTTGTATAACTTATTCAGAGTTCCTGAAGGACATAATAGAGTAGGGAAAAGGCAATTTTCAAAGAGATAATAGCTGAGAATTTTCCAATATTGTTGAAGATGCTAGTGCTCAGATCCAGGCTGCCAAGGGCAGCTCAAGCCGGAAATCCACATGCATAACTATGATCGTAAAAATGCAGACCTCCAAAGGGGAGGGGAAACTTTAAAAGTACAGAGAAGACAGACAGATTGCCCATGAACGTGCAGTTGTAGATCTTCAACGACAGCAATGATAGAAACAGAAGATAGTGGATTCATATCGAAGTGCTGAGAGAAAATAACTGTGAATCAAGAATTAAATCCCCAGTGAGATATCTTTCAAGAATAAGTATAAAATAAAGATATTTTCACTGAACCAAAATTCAAGAGAGGCTCCCACGGGCAGACCCTCACTAAAGAAAATCACAAAGGATGTACTTCAGAATGAAGGAAATAATCAGCAAAGAGACAGGTAAATATGTGAGTAAATCTAAATAAATTCGATTATATTTACAATAATATCGAATATGTGGAGAGAAGAGATAAAGCTAGAACTGGATCCAAGATCTAGAAAAGGATAAGAAGAAAAGATTTCTAAGGTCCTTGTCTTGTACAAGAGGAAGGATACTGATTCCAAAAGAGAAAAGGGAAAAACTGGACTGTGATGGAGGAAAATCCTTAATCCATGCAAAAGAAGCAAAAAGGAAAAGGGCAAAACTAGAAATGTAAAGCACCAAAAAGTATATCAGAATTTACAATAAAGTAAATGTCCTAAAGACTCCAGTTAAACGACAAAGATTGTCAGGCTGAATTAAAAAAAAATCAGTTAGATACTGGTTTATAAGAAATTCTTAAAACATAAAAATCATAGAACGGTTGAAATTTAAAAGATGGAAAACAAAATATTAACAGAGAAAGCTAGTGTGGCTAAATTACTATCAGAGAAAACAAACTGGCCCAAGCATTACTAGAAATGAAAGGGTTGCTACCTAATTCATTAAGAAGATATGCCAGTTATACACTAACAATCATATACCTCCCTTTAATATCAAAGAAAATACAAAGTTATTGCCATCACCACTGCTATTCAATACTGTATTTGAAGTCCTAACCCATGTAAGTATGACAAAAACAGAAAATATATCAAAGGTTTAAGGACTAAAAAAGAAAGATAAACACTGTCATATTTGCACATGTTATTATTGGCCATACAGAAAACTCAAAATAAATATAGATAAATTATTAGATTTAGAGTTTTTCAAACAATATACATTTCTATACAGCAAAAACAATCAATAAGAAAATATAATTGAAGTGCCACTGTAATGACAAAAACATATAGTAAATGTAGGTATAAACCAAAAAAAGTCATGCACCTCATTTATAGAAAAAAATTATACCTTATTGAAAAAAACATTAAAGAAGACAAATAAATGGAGAAATATCAAGTTGTTAGTAAGAAGCTTCAGTAGCATGATGTCAATTCTCTCCATATTGATTAAATTTAATTCCAATGAAAACTCCAACAATATTTTTCATGGAACTTCACAAGCTAATTCTAGAATTAAAATGAAGAGCAAAAGGCCAAAGATGGTCACGTCTCCCTAGGAAAAAGTACAAGATAAGGAGACTTGTCCTCCTAGATATCAAGACTTAGTATATAAGCTATAGTGGGATGCTGGCAGAGGTCTAGATAAAGGGGCCAAAGGAATCAATGCATATACAGAGACTTACTTTTACAATGTCATGGGTGCTAGAGATAAATGGAGAAAAGATTCCATCAAGGGTACTTGGAAAATTTATTAAACAACTGTGAAAAAACTAAATTGGAGCCCCACTCTGCACCACACACAAAAATCAATTTCAATTCGATGAAAGACTTAGATGTGGTAGGAAAAACTATAAAACTTTTAGAAAACAAGTTAGGAGAATACCATTACATCCTCACGATAGGAGAAGACACAAAAATATCAACTCAAGAAGGAAAATGCTTATAAATTCTACCACACAAAATTAAAACTTTGGTTCATCAAACGATATCAGCAGGAAAGTGAAATGACAATATGGAAGGGGAGAAAGTGTTTGCCACATACGTAACTGAGACAAAGGATGAGTATCCAAAATATACTTTGTTTTTCAATATTCGTTGGTTTTACTTCTGTGTTTCAAAATACACGTTTTTAAAGTGCTATGAATCAAAGAAAAACCACCCAATGGAAAAATGGCAAAAAACACAAGCAGGTATGTCATAAAAGAGAAAATAAAAATGGCCCACAGACACCTGACAAAAGGTTCAATCCTATTAGTAATCAGAGAAAGGCAAATTAAAACTACAAAGATATTTCTCCCATATGAATAATTTATTTTAAATCAGTCAATAGGAAATATTGACATGGATGGAAAACAATAATAACTCAACACCTCCTGGTGGGAGTATAAATTAATACAACCATTAAGGGAAACAGTTTGATAGCACCTAGCAAAATTGAGTAAGAAATTCTACTGCTGAGTTAATATACTAAAGAAACTTTCACATGTGTGAACCAGGTGGCATGCACAAGAGATATTCATAGCAGCATTTATCATTTATCATAATTACAAAAGAAAGAGAGACACACAGACATCAAATGTCCATTCTTACTGAGGACCAATCAGAAATTTAATATCAATTAATTTAATACCAACATTAAACACAGTATTGGGAGAAAAAACTAATCACTGAAGACCATGTAATATATGCTTCTGGTTTTTTAATTATTATTATTATTTTTATTTACACCTATAGCACCTGGTCTTACTAGATGGTCTCCATTCAAGTACTAACCAGCCCAACCCTGCTTAGCTTCTGAGATCGACTTTGGGCTTGTTCAGGGTGGTGTGGCCGTAAACCATGGACTGTGGCTCCACTGCGGTGTGAACCCAGGAACTTCTCTGTGTAAAGCAGACGTGCTAACTGCTACGCTGTGGAACCATGTCCTGTATGCTTCTGCTTATATAAAGTTTGTGGGTTTTTTTAAGCAAAACTTCACACTATCTTATTTAGGGATACATAAGTAGTAAAATTATAAAAAAAGCAAGCAGATGAGTAAAACACAATTCAGGGTGGTGATTACTTCTGGTGTGTGTTGGTGGGGAGGAGAGATGCAATCCAAGAGGACACAAAGAAGTCTCCTTAAGGACACTACTGAGATTCTTTTTTTTTTTCAACGTAGCTGCTAGGATATGAGCATTCATTTTATTTCATATTTTAGATTGTAGCAATACATTCATACAGTATTTTATATGCATGAGATATTTCATAATCAAATATTAACTATGTTGTTTCCAGGATCTTGGCTAACACACAGAGGCTCAGCCCATCTCCTTTGCTTTTTCCTCTTCAAGGAGAAGCCATTAGAAAACACCATTCTTTATTGATTTAAATCGAGCCATTCCTGGATCAAGCACTCCTTCTTGGCTCATGACTACTATATTCTAGATCTGATGCTGTCCTTGCACCCGCTCTGCCACTATCAGAAATCAAATTTCTGTACTTTTCTGCCAGCCTAAGCCTGGGAGGTAGCAAAATCATCATCCTCCCTTTCCAGCAGTGTTTGCTCAGCCAACAAGTGTAAAAGAAAAAAAATGAAATTTAATTATAATCATATCACCAGGAGCTTCTTTCTTCTAATGATGTTCTCATTGAATGACTCCAAAATAATTCTTTCTAAAAGACAGAGAGTAATTCAAGGTCTTGAAAGCCTACCAGAGTTAGTGATGAAAGACCTGATCCTGTGTGTCACCCCTTTCATGGGTGGTCCTTATCAAAATCACCTAGCATTCCCCTCTGAAGACCTTCATCTGTAAAACAGAAATAATAAGCAATTGTGCTGGGTGTTCTTAGAAGCTGTGATCACAAGCTTTCTATTAATAGAACCTGTCATCAATTTTGTCTAAACCAACACATTGCTGTTAAATGATCCTTCAATTTGGAAATTTTATCACTCTCATACTTGTATTTTCTTTTTTTCTTCCTAATAATGCAATATCTCAGTCTTCAGATGCTCACTCAACTTTTATTGGCATAGACACATTCAGCATTGTCACACTTGCCAATACAAGTCGAATATATATTTTCTTGGTCGGCTTTAATAACTTTCATAATAGACAAAAGGTCCTGTCATTTACCTGATTTGAACTTGGAAAGGTATCAATAAACTAAAAAAAAAAAAAAAGCATACTGAGAATTGGTAAAGAAAAATGTTGATTCCCAAATTTATCTTTTGGGAATTCAAAATACACAATGGAGTAACAGCTGTTCTGATTTCCATCAGAGATTAGCCGATAAGTTATTATTGAAATTCAAAGTTGTGACATCTTTAGATAAATATTTGCCCTTGATTTTCACAGCCTCTGATTCAACAGAAATCTGGAAGTGTTCACAGTCTGGCTGAGAGAAGAACATTTCAAATCTACAGCTTTAACTGTGCTTGAAAGGGAGCCCAGGTTGGATTCTGCTGGCAGATCCATCTGTTGCTCTTGCTTCCTGATGTCAATGTCTAGGTCTCTCTGCTCTAGCTATGTTTCAGCCTGGCCTTGAAGGCTTTCTTCATCCCTCTTAGTGAGCCTGCCACAGATTTAGTACCTGCCATCAGAGCTCCCCTCTCACTGTGCCCACCCAAAAGAATGCCAATATCTTGGCTTAATACTTTTGGAGGGTCTCCCTACCAAAGCCTAGCTATTGGAGACTTCAATTTACCAGGATAACAGCACACAAGCGCCTGCAGAACCAAGAGCAAAAGGACACCCACAAAATAAACACCTTGGAATATCATCTGTTAGCACATGCTCAAGCCTCCTCTCAACAAATGGCTTTCTTTACACCAGCATGTATCCCTCCTCCCTGTTGATCCACTTGGGAAGCCAGTAGTGAAAAAAAGAATGTGGCCTTTGCACTAACCACAAGGACTAGGGTGTCCTGTATGAAACCACGGCCAATCCAGTTTACAACAGAGGCTTGCAGGCTAGGGAATGTATCAAGTTGTATTGTTAAAGGAATTGCTGCCCTCTCAGTGTCCTTGAAGAGCCCTCTGCACTACTCCTATTCTGTAAAGAGCGAAACAAGAGGAAATTAATTTCCTGGTCCTTCCATATGTGGTTTTCAGACCAGTGACAATATTAATCCTAGAATTTTTAAAAACAAGTACTGCCACTTCTCATAGTAGGTGTGTCTACAAAATAGATATCTTTTCTCAATAGGTTAAGGGCAAGCCTATTTCATAACTTTACAGAGGGAATGTGATGCCTTCCCTTGGGTCTCACATCCTGGGAACCCCCTACCTCCCACTCCCCACCGGCTGCTTGATTTAGGAGTCAGCCTTCCCAATTTATCGACCGCCTATCGCCTATCTGGAGCATAGTAGTTGCACAGTAAATACCTGATGAATGGTCACACCTCCCGAGGCCTAGAATACCAAGGAGGCGCCTCTTTCCCTTCCCCCTGGATCACCTGTCTGTACTTCCCCCGACTCGGTGCCCGCAGCCCTCACCTCGATCCTTGCCACCACCCCATCCAGTTCTTTGTGGCCACCAGGCCTTGGGCAGGGACGTAACTCCTGCCTGAAAGCGGTAGGAGCAGCGGGAGAGCGCTACTCGCGTCCGGTGTGTGTGTGGGGGGGGGGCGGTCAGCGGAGGCGGGGACAGGGACCCGGCAGCCACACCAGAGTGTCTTTCCACTCCAGGGTCCCCCACGCCCTTCTCCCCCCAGCCAATCCTCCACCCCCACCCCCAGCCCCGCCCCAAATAAAAGCGAGTGTGAGGCGCAGGAGCGCGAGGAGAATCTTGGCCGCGGCCCCCACCCCGTCCTTATAAAAAAGAAATTGACTTTTGTTTGGAGTTTGTGAAAAGTGGGGCTCGGGGCCCAGTCAATGGGGCGCCCCGCGGCGCGGGCTGAGTGGAGCTAGCGCGAATCGCTCAGCCGCGGCCCCAATTAATCCGCCCTTTGTGCGGCGCGCCCGGCCGCCCCCGCCGCAGCAGCACCAGCGGCCCATTGTTCGGCCTCGCCGGGCCGCGGGATTTACCCTTTTCAAACAGCCGGTTTTGTCCCGGGCAGTTCGAGCGGAAGTTTCTCACTGACAATTTGCCCCAAATAGATAGATTTGTCAGAAGCGACCTTCGGGAAAGAAGCAAAAAGCCACCGGCCTGAAGGTTGGGCCGGAGACGGGGACTGGACGTCCCGCCCGCGGCCGCGCCGCCCCGAAGCCCCGCGGGGGTCCCCGATCCCAGGCACCTGCTGAGCCAGACATTCCGCGGACCTGACCTTCGTTTACCCATCTGTAAAATGGGACAGCTGGGCGCTTGCAAGCCGACAGTCCAGAGCTTGGGGTCACTTAGGGTGGACGACGTTCGTCTCCTTTCTCTCCCCGCACCTCCTTTTCTAAAACTGTAACCGAAAATCTGGCGAGGCCTCAGCGCCTGCGGGAAACAGCCGTGAAGGTGGGTCACAGTAACAAGCTCCGGACTGTGCACGTGCTGTTCCTCTTCTGCCCCGAGGCCCCTCCTTCACAAAGATGTCAACCGTGCTAAATCACAGGTGGTGCCTTTGTAAGACCAGCTCTTGTTCCCTCATAAGTCAAGATATAAAACGCTTTGTCCTGAATAGCTCGTGAGCTGGAGCTCTCGACTTGGGAGTCAGGCTGTTAGGTGGTGGGTTTTTTTTTTTTTCCCCCACCCACCAGAGCCGCTCTCCTCCCAAATGACCTCACTTAATAAGCAAAATCTACGTGGGGAGTGGGGGGGAAAGCCAACATGCTGTTGATGAAAAGAATAGTTACTGATTTCTTCACACTTAATGGCAAGTATGAGTCTTTTAAAATACAGTCTCATACCAAACAGATCTGTGAATTTTAAGCAGAACTGAATTGTATTAATCAGTTGATGGGTTTGTTCATTTTCTATCACTAGAGGAGAAATACAAAGGTTGGGACGCCACAGCGTCTGTTTCTACTGTACTCAGGCAATCTCCTTCTTTAGTCCAGAAAATTTCCTGCTACTTGCACAGGAGAGAAAAATTGACGCACACAAAAAAATCTGTTTTTTGTTTACCCATCAGGTGAATACACACTTCAGTATCATACAGAGGAAAACCCTAGGTGGTCTTTAACAAGATTTCTGTGGTTAAGAGCTACAATTTAGAGAAGATGACAATACATACACAGTGTCAATAGTATTTAAACAAACATCCCAGACAACAGAATAATGGTTATTAACTATGATGCTTTGGGCTTCTGACTAATTTCCCATGCCCGTCTGCAGCCAGACAGCTGCAGGATCCCCCCCACCCCCTTAAAACTGTTTACGTGCATCATTTAAAAAATTGCATTTAACAACCACAGCCTTCAGAATAGTCCCTCTGTGTGGAACAGAAGTGAATGGTTTAGTAATAGTGATGAAGCCAGTAGCAAGAATGTCTTTCATGCCAAAAGGACTCTAACCACTCTGCTAGAAATCAACTCCTTCAAAAGATTCTACATCTCTCTTAAATGTGAACAGCTGTCTGATGCTGTATGCCCTGCAGTATGGGTTTACATGTCTAAATAAATGCAACCCTACTCACACTTGCACAATGTTTTCAAAATTAATTAAATTGTGAAACTGTACTAAAGTGTACCCCTCCTGCGGTTTGACAATATTAAAGAAATCAAAAGGGAAGGTAAGGTTATTTTTACATGATTCCTTTCTCACTTCCAGACAAATACTAAATTTTCAAAATTAGTGATAAGGACATTGAAATGAATGCATTCCTTGTACTCTCCAAACATGCAACTCCATCATTATTTAGCTAATGCAACTGGAAATACATATATTTAAGGATCCAACTATATGTAATTATGAATATTTGGTTAATTATACATTACTTTAGCTAATCATAAATGCATGGACTAAAGTTGAATTACCTCCACTGTTTCTGTTATTGTTGTTTACCATTTATTAAGCATTTGCTTTGCACTGAGATGGTCAAAATGTATCAAAGAACCTCAGCCTTCAAAAAAAAAGGCACCTAAATATTTCCATCTTATCTATAGAGAGATACACATAAGGTATATATGGTGCATGTGGGTATTTCAAATATTTCATTATTCAATGTCCAGATCTGATAGCAACATTAGATTTCAAATCAGTGTTTCATCTACTCCAAAATCACGTCAATTATACCTGACATTTTAGAGACTGGGAGAAGTATCTGCATCCCACCTCCTGAGTTGTGAACTGCTATACCTGAAAGGCCAAATTCTCCTCCTCCCAGCAGGCAATCATCTTATGCCCTGAAGCATGAGATCTGATTACCCCTATCATCATCTTAGCTTGCATAGATACAGATGTTATTAACGGCTGTAGTTTATCCAACCCTTTTTTAAAACGCAGCTGCAGCATTTGACTTGGGGACCTCCTGTGAATCCCACTGGTTGACTCCATCTTGCACAAAGAATGTGGGGTTTGGGGGAGGGAGAAGAGAGGGGGAGGTTTGTTTTGTTTTGGAGGATTTTTTTTTTTTTTTTGAATCAGACTTCCCTAAATAGCCGCTCGGCATCTTTGTAAGTGATGTGAATTCTGAAATTACTTACTAGAATAGGAGGACAACAGAGAACTGTGAGAACTAGATCATTTGGAAACAAAGCATACTGGAATGTATGATGTTTTCACTGCATTGGCAGAGATCAAATATGTGGTCCTGATATACGTATTCATAGAATAAAGAATTGTAGTTTTTTCTCAAATATGTTAGCCGCATTTAAACTGGGCTACCCTGTTTTACGTAACAATTGTTTCTACTAGTGTCTAAACAGTAATCTGGATAAAGAAGGTCCTAAACCTGATGTGGAGGGAAGAGAGGGATGTTTTTAAAATCCGAAAGCCCCAGATTGGCAATCCACACGGATCAAATTCAGTGATTAATTGTTCAATCTAATCATTGACTTTTTCTCAGCATTTATTATTAGATTCCTAAGTAGTTCCTTTTGTAGTTCACATCCCCTTTACAAAACAGAAAGAGACCTCACAGGTTTTCTATCCACTGAGACACAGCAAATTTTAAATACTGGAAGAGGGGATTTGAAGAAAAACCTGTGAAGTGGAAGATCTGAAGTTTCAGAAATACTGAACTATTGCTTCAAGATGCACAAAACGTTTTTCTTAATTCTGATTACTTCACTTGTAAGAGAGTGAAATTGCCTTAATTGGAGCTTCTAGAAGCTCTTCTGGGAAATGGGAGGTAGTTCAATACAGTAGAATTAGTATTTCAAAAAGAATTAGACTCAGCATCAAGAGATCTGGGTTCTGGGGCTGGCTTCTGTCTTTAGATGAGTGACCTAGGAAAAGCTTTGTCTCTATGGGTCTCAGTTCCCTTATCTGTAAAATGATGGAATTAGATGAGTATTGATCTCTAAGGTCCCTTCTGACTTGTGTGCTCTGTAATTCTGGGCTAAGTGGAAGCCAAGTCAGACTGTGTACTTCCATAGGAAATTAGGAGATTGAGGAGGCTTGGTGGCCAATTTCTCTCTGGATGTAGCCTGCTTTCTTGTTTATCCAGTCATTCTTTTGTTTTAGAAAATCAAAAATGATCTGTATTGCTTCTCAAAATTTCTTCCCCATTGCTGGGGCAGAGCAAAAGCAAGCCTCCCCCCACCCAAGGCTCAGCTTTAATTTTCAGTACCACTAGGCAGAATCACTCATACCTTCTGTACTTATAAAGCACCACTGTGTGCTAAAGTGCTAGAGACTGGTGATCCAAAGATGAATCAGTCAGTCTCTGCCTCAAGGACCTCCCTGTTGGAGAGCTTGGTATTACGTATGTCTCCTTTTTATTCTTGCCATTAGGAAGTAAGAAACAGGTAACTTTGTCTGTGTTGACCTATCTTTCTGGGAGGAGAGAAGAAGACAGGCTACATTATTTCCTTGCTCCTGGCAGTATCTAGATTGTTTTTGTTTTAAATACATCTCAGGCTAGTCATCTTATAGGTAAGGAGCCCAAGTCTCAAATTAAAGCAGTTTGACATGAGAGCCATGGCAAATTCTTCCTGGAACAATGCAGGATCTAAATAAATAAAATATTTTATGTAGGAAATAAAGTAACAGATGGGGAGAAGACGTTTTTATTCTTGGAGCAAGAAGAATATCAAAGTGCAGTGAGTCTCTAGAAGCTGTTCCTCAGTCTGCTCCAGATGTGAATTGCTTCTGCTGATGTGCCCCTGGGGGGGGGGGTGAACAAATGCAAAGACATGATTTGTTACTTGTTAAGAAACAAAAAAGGATCCTCTCCCACAGGTCATTGTCTTATCACTGTTGCTGTAAACAGCGTTCATCTTCCCACAGGTGGAGAGTATGAGACAACTCAGCCAACAGGATCCTGGAAAATGTCAAGGAAAAGCTTTGCTACTCATCACCTATAGGATTCTAGAGTACCTGGTCTCTTTTTTTGGATTGCTCTTGGTGTTTCTTCTCTGAGAGACCCACAGCAGAATCAGAAGTAAGCCTGATGAGACTGTTTCTTTCATTCTGTCCCTTCCAGGTCTTCACTGAGCACCTGCTATGTGCTAGACAATCTGCTCCATGATTTACCTTCTTTTTCACTCATCTGCTAGAGAAGCAATAACCAACCGTAGGTTGAATTATGATTTGGAAGCAAATGAAAATCAATTTTCTCCTTCATGTAAACAAACAAACAAAAAAATTCCATCAGCATGTCTTTTGGAGATTGAACATCAAACTCAGCCTAGCTCAACTGGTAGGTTTTCCCAGCCATTTTCTGGGTCTGTATATTTCTCAACTGTGCTTGTCAGTATACTGAAGGACATTTTAAAGGACTGAATCTCTAGAGGGTAGAATGGCCTCTGAGAGGGCTGATCACTGGTTGGGAAAGGAGTCTCTGTTTCACACCAACTTTATCAGCTCTGCTTACTGATGAGAAAGCTTTTCCTTTGTCCTTTGATGTTTTAATTTAGAAGAATAGGGGAGACAGTTAATGGAGAAAAATGGCACCATTTTTAGAGAAGCTAAAATGGAGAGCTAGGGGTCAGACCCAGATAATGTGATGCTTGAGGGGTGCACCTCTTAGACCATTTAGTTAACAAGACTCTACTTCCTTTTTAAAATGGATTAGCAAGGGGCAGTAGCAAGAAGGTGAGCTATAATACAAGATCGTTTTCATAAGCAGTAGATTTTCCTAACACAAGGCCAGCTTTCCAGGGCATTCCCTGACAGCCTACACCATTCCACACTGGTTTATAGTCCTTTGTATATTTTCCCGGAAAGTCCTGTGTTTTAGTCCAAACCAAAACACTTATGTGTCTGCTTCCCCTGTAGTCTTCTTGAAAAAGGGGTCATGTCATTAATCTCTGGCACACAGGAGATGCTCACTTTGATAAATGAGTGGATTGGTAGATGGACGGAGAGACTCCTTGATTTCATGGTACTTCTCATAATCTTATTTCTTATCCCCTGGACTCAAATGCAATCATCCTGTAATAAAAGATGCCTTCCCTGTGTTTTTGGATTTGGTTTTGGTTGAGAGCTCCATACTCACAAGAGGCTAAAAAGGAAGTTAGAGGCTATGTTTGGACCTATCAAAAGGGCTTAAGAACCTCTAGGGTATGACTCTACCCACTATAAATCTATCTTTGAACTTAAGATCTTGCTTCTGTATTTCTGAGATAAACAGAAATTTCTGAGATATTTTTGTGAGAGGTAGCATTTGCCCTTTATCGATAATTTCTCTTAGTGGACTCACAGGAAAAAATCTTTGTCAGTTTAGGCTAAACAGGACATATTCATCTTGTATATAATGATCTGAAGCCCAGAGAGGTCTAGTCACTTCCCCAAAGATATACATCTAGCTGGGCCAGAGCCTGAACCCCCACCTCCTGGTTTCCAGTAGTTTAGCCTTGCTGTGCCTCCAGTGGCTTCTTGGAAAAACTGCAGGCGACTTTCCTCCATTCATTTGCCCAACATTTATGCAATACCTACTATGAACCAGGCAGCCTGCTGGAGTCCATGGGTGGGAGGATAAAAAGTAGCAGTCCCTGCCTTACAGAGGCTTTCTTCTCTGACTGGCACCCAGGAGAGGCCCAAGTTTCTACATCTTAAATCCTAGTTCTCAGTGACCTGCAGGAGCTTGGAGTAAGCAGAAGCAGGTCAGCACTCTGGCTCCAGCTTCCTCCTAGACGGGGTGGACTCCAGGCCCCAGGCCCCAGGCCCCAGGCCCTCCCGTCTACCCTGGATCTTATCGCTGCTGTTGCCACCGAACCAATCATGCCAGAAAGTCATCATGATGATTTCAGAACTACATTTTGATTTATGCAAAGCACGCGGATAATTACAGCCGGGCGCAAAGAACGCAGGACGAACATGCTGCGGGGGTGTGTGCGCGTGTTGTGCCTTTTGCCAGGGCTGGATAGTGTGTGTGTGCATGTGTGTGGGGTGTGTGTGTGTGGTGTGTGTGTGTGTGTTTCTCTTCAGTGTACTCTTGACATACTGCTTGATTAGGGATTGGTGACAGGAGAAAGAGGAAACATTCTCATTTGGATTTTGAGACAATTGGGTGAGCCTCAGGTGTATTTCAAAAGTTTTGATGCCTACAAATAAGCCAGCAGGGCAAGAGTGTGGAGGAGTAGAGGGAGTGGTAGTTTGGACCCCTCCAGAGCCATGGTCCTCCTACCTCCAAGCCCCTGCACACACGAAGCAGCTTCTAGGTCTCCTTACCACAGACTCATAAATTTTTCCCGGGAGACAGGCCCAGGTCTAGTCTTCCACACTGGCCTTCTTCCCCGGAGATAAAGTACTCGGACTCTCGAAGTTGTTTGTTCTTAACCAAGTGTCCTCCTCTGAATGCACATGATGATGGTGGTGGTGGTGGCGGCGGCAAGTGGATTTCTCGTGGGAGACAGAACCCCAGGCTCCAAAATGGAGCCTGGCACAGTAAAACTGTGTCTCTTAAACTCTGACCAGAAATAACTTCCCTTTTGAGGCGTCAAGTTCGAGATTACATGTATCGCGCGGGCGGTGCTCGCTGCTCAAGCTTTTCCAACTTGGCTGTCAAAAATGTTGATTTCTTGATCTGTCTTCTTAAAAAAAAAAAAAACCTCTCAGGTGTATAGCTTTGTCCCACAGTTCTCTAATCTCATCCCATTTCCAAAAACCGAGGAGGGGTAATTTAGGAATTAGTCGTCCCCTTTCTTGCTCTTTCCGAATGTCCCCAGCCCCCACCCCACCCCACCCCCTTTCCTGCTTTCTGTGCGGCACTAGAGAGGAAGCAGACTCTGATACGTGTGCTGTGCGTGGCAGAGCCCAGGCCGCTGGAGAAAGTTGTGGTCACGTGCTGCAGCCGCGGACGGGAGCGCACAGCCGGAGCCCCAGAGACGCTGCGGCAGAGGAGCTAGGCCGTGGAGACAAGTAAACACTCACTTGTGCACACTTACTCTGATCGAAAGCCCGCGTTGCCTCCGAGTCTGCATAAAGTGGGGCTGGGAGTGGGAGGGCAGAATTGCCTAGTTACTTTCCCCCTCCCCTCGCCCCCGAATGAGCCACAGAGGGCTGGAGAGCAGAAGGTGTGTGACCCTGACCTCTAGTCGGGCCCACGCCCGGAGGAGAGGTTGGCAAGCTCTTGTTCGACAAGTTCAAGCTGCTGGGGGAGCTTAAATAAGAATTAATCTCTTAGAGATCGGGGATCACCGCTCCCCTCGGCGTGCGCCTTCCCAGCGCGGCGCAGGGACCTGGACTCGAGCAGCACAGGAATCGCGGAAAGGCGGGGGTGGAGGAAGGGGTGCTGAGGCGTGAGGCGCTCTCCAGAATCCTTTGGCGCGGAGAGGGGGAGCCAGCAATGCCCCCTGGGGGCAAGCTGCTGGAAGGAAAGCTTGGCCCTCTAGCCACTCCACTGCAGATGACGGAGGCGATAGGACCTTCGCCCTGCTGGGTATGGGCTTTGCTTTGAGAAGCGGGCGGGCACGCTCTCCACGGCTGGTGCCCAAGCAGAAGATCGCGCGAAGGCCGCAGGAACGCGGAGCCTCGGCCGACTTCATCCCAGACCCCAAGTCCCCACACAGCGTGCTCAGCTATAACTTTCTGTAGATAGTTGCAAATGAAAAATTACTCACCTCGGGCCAGGTCCAAGTTTTACCCAACAGAAGGAGCACGTTACCCAGAATGAACCAACTCACATGGCCACATCCGGCGCGCACAATCACACACAAACACACAGCCACCCAGTTTCTTCCACGAATCTGTCTGGCGCTATGGAGAGAATGGGGAAAATGTTTTGAGAAAGCTTCATCTCCCCTCCCCTTCCTCCGAGCCATGAAATATAATAATTCACTTTTATTACAAGAGCAGCACCGTCCTCACCATCACCACGCAGAGACCCACACTCCTATATCCACACTCTAACTCGTCAGCTCTGAGAGCGCCTGCATTTTCTTAGGGAGCCGCTTGGAGGTTCATTAATATCATTAGCATTTAACCCCCTCCCTCTTCCCATCTCCTCCCCGCACATGGCTGACGTCAGACCCCGCCAGGAGTTGGGGGAAAAGCTAAGTGGGCCAGGGACGCCCTATTCCCCTCCCCGCGGCTGCCTGTCAGAGCGCTTCTGGAGATATTACAGGGGACCCAGCCCGCAGCGACAGGCACAAAGTCACGGGGTAATGAACTTCGGGGACCCTTTGCCGCTGCAGGAGCGGCTCTCCCCGGAAACCAGGACCTTGCAGCCTGTTCCCTCGGAAGACTTCCCAGCAATCTAGTTTTCCCCCTCGGCGCTCGAGTTTGGGCAGCGCCGAGCCCGTCTGCCTGAGACTGCGGTTGTTTTTCTTCTTTCCTTAGAAGACCAGCGGTCTGTAGAGATCTGTCCACACTCTGCATGCCTAATGTACAGGGGAAAATTGAAGACTGAGCGACAGGAATGAGGAAAGAGAGAAATTTTGCCCCTTTTGCTCCGTAGGAAGACCATTTTCGTGGGTCCATCTCTGTCCTTCAATACCCCCTCTCTCGCTGTTCTCCCTTCCTCCATCTGCCTGTCCGTCTCTCCATTTGTCTGTCCATGCGTGTGTCCAAATCAAGCAACATTCGCAGCAGCTGCAGTTTTGCAAGAGCCGGGAAGAAACTTAAGGATGCTTAAATTTCTACTGTGGAACGAATTCTGAGCCCCCAGGGAGCAACGCAGCGCGCGACCGACACCCACCTGTCCTGCCCCGGAGCCTCGCAGGCTGGAGGGCGGCTGGAGAGCTGCGGCTCCCGGCGGCGAGGCGGGGGCTGTCGCCCGGGACTCGAGCAGCGCCCACCAACCGCTCCGCCCCGGGACCGCCAGCATGAGCAAGCCGGCCGGATCAACAAGTGGGTACCTTTTGGGCTGCCGCAGGGTTCAGGCGCGCAGCCTAGGGTGGGAGGGCGGGGAGCCTGGGAAGTCCTGCCCGGAGCTCAGCGGCTCCGAGCCCGGGAGAAATACTCCAGCGGCGTGTACGCTTTGGCCCAGCTCCTTGTAGACCGTGAGTCGAAGCATTTCGTGGTGGGGGAAGAACAATTTCGTTACTTCTGGATCTCTTGATTTCTCTCCCTCTCTGTAAGGTGAGAAAGTTGGGACCCATGCAGGCCACCAGTCGCGCGAGTTCCCTCCACTAAGTCGCCAGGTGCGGGAGGAGGGGGCAACAGGGGCGGGAACTAGGCCGCAGCTCCAAGAGGCAGCACAATAACACGCCCGCTCAGAACTCCTAGCTCAGGCGCGCAGAAGCAACTTTGCGCAAAGCCGATTTTGAATGGAATGCTTTGCATCCCGTTTCTAGCTTTTTCAAATAATCCTGCGAACTGGGAAGCAGAAACAATTTAAAAGTCACATTTTCCTTAATCCTAAATCCGCGTAGGTCATAACTGGGGAATTTAAAGTATGGCGAACTGCTCAAGCAAATAGAGGTCCAAATCCCTAATCCCAAGGACTTTTCGAGCGGGAGCTCGGCAGAGGCAGGAGTGTGCGGCCTGTTTCCTTCGCGTGCGTCTCTCCTTCCTCAAACTTGCTTAGCTGATGGCTGTCCCTCTTCACGCAAAGCCGAAGCTGATCTCCAGCCGCCCCTAGACGCCCGAATGAGTGCAGGACTTAGTGGATGTGCCAGGGCCTTTGAGTGTACCAAGCTTGCAGAACCCAAAACGTTGCAGGCCCAAGCCGGCGTTGGGCGGGAGCCGCCACAATGCTTGAATCTCCCCCGGGACATTTCAGTTCCCGCCTTCTGGTGGCCCGGGGCTGCCGTTTACGGGGTCCAAGGCTCGAGGTGACGGCTGCCATAGTCCCATGTCCCCGAGTTCTCCCGCCGCCCTTGATATTTTTGCCTGTAGCATTTTTGGCGCTATGTGCTTTCTTCACTCTTTCTCTCCTCCCTCGCCCTTATTGGCCCAAGTCTTTGAAAGTTGGAAGAGTCCAAGACACTTTTGAGGGCTGATGGTGAAGTCCCACTTAAGTGGGATACAATTCCCACTACCTAAAAAAAAAGTGGATTGTGTTTTCACTTTGTCTGATTGTTTTGGTTTGAGTGCTGCCTTTTTTTAAAAAAAATTACAGTACAATGAACGCGAATAAAACAAGAAAAGGAGAAATATTTAAATCTAGGGGATAGTGAAGAGAGAAGGAACTTTAATCGCAGCCCGCATCAGAGCCTACACTTGAAGAGGACTGACCTTTTCACTTAGCGTCGGGCCTACCCTAGTCTCGCTGTTCGACACTCTGGGAAGGAAGGCGAGCTCAGTTTTTGTGGCCCACATTCCCGCGTGTGAAGGTCCTTCCCAGAAGGCGCAGAAGGAAATCTTTCCTGTTGCATTCTGAGTCTCATTGCAAAAACCCAAGCCCACGGGCCTCGGTTCACCCTGTGACAGGCCTTCGCTTCTTTCCCTGGAAGTAAGGAGTTTTGGACTCTTGCATCTACTTGGGGTACAGAGCTGCCGGGTTGGGGGGTGAGTTGAAAGGTAAGCCTCGAGACGAGGTAACCCGCGGCGCGAAGCTCGCGTTCCTGGGCACGTCCGCGTACTTAGGACTATGATGCAGGCGACCCTCCCAGCTTTTAAAAAAATGGGGAGTACGGCACGGGGAAACTTTGTAGCTTTGCACTAACCAAGAGCCTGAGTTCGCCCTCGAAGCCTTGAGCCCCGGTGCAGTCCAGCGTCTCTGTGAGATTTCCAGTCCCGCAGAACCTCAGCCCCCGCCGCGGCGCCGCTGCAGCCCAGGCCCTCCCGAGCGGTGGCGCACCGGGCCCAAAACTTGCGGTCCCGGCCCGGCGGCGAGGAGGTCGGCGCCGCAGCGGGCGAGGTCAGGGCCGAGCCCGGCCGCGAGGTCTGCAGTCCCCGCCTCCCTCGGCCTCGCACGGCTGGAGCAGAGCACTGTCACCCGGAGCTCCCCTGGGTGGTAACAAGACCCCGGCCAGTCACCCCTGCAGCCCAGACTAACTTCTTTCAACAGCCTCTGATGATAATTACAGTAATCGAAGCTGCCATATATCTTTAGGCAATTATGACACACAAAAAGCCCCGAGGACCCCCTGGCGAGGAATTAAGAACGGTTTTCCAGCTTCAGGAACTCCCGCTCGCCTCACGTCGGAGCTCGCTCGGCTTGTCAAATGAGTGGAGCTTTGCAACCGGGTCAACCACTTGTCTCGTGACCCCAAGTCACCTTAACGTGGCTGGGCGGCGGAGTCTGAGGCGCAGACCAGCTCGGTCCCGGAATTTCCGCGTCCCTCCCTCCTGTGCCCGGCCCCAGTGGGCAGCGGGCCTCTAATCTGTCCTGATCTGCGCAGAGGCAGAGCGGACCCGTAGCCCTGACGGCTCCGGGGGGCGACGGTCAAGGAGCCCCGTCCCGGGGAGCTGGTCCTTCCTCCACCCTAGCGTGGTTCTCAGAGCTTGTGTCCCTGACCTCTTGTCTGGATGGAAGAGGTGAAAAGAAGCCCTACCACTGCTCCTGTCACGCGCTCATCTTGGCATTATCAAAAGTGCCCCGAGAAGGAAGAGGACAGCCAGCGATGGGAATGCCGGACCTCGGCTCAGGCAGAGGGCGTGAATGACGCAGAGGAGGATGGTGGCAAATTATGGAAGTCAAGTTTACTGCTCCAGAGTGAGTGCGGTATAGCAGGGCTCGAATCCCAGCCTGCTCAGCGGTCCTGAGTTCCCTGGGGCGCAGTGACAGGCCCGAGGGGTGAGGGACAAGACTCGCTGTGGCCTGGTCGCGTTTTCTCCAGCCCCTTTCTCCCACCCCCTCGCAACCTCTCCTCCCACACTGCGGGAGAGGGGGCGCAGAGGCGGTGGTCGCCGCGCCGCGCGCCTCCCCCCGCCAGCCTTTGTCGCCATCCGAATTCCATGCTACTCTTTTTGACGGGTCACTGGTGGCTCTATAGGCAGGTGCTACGCGGAGTTGTAATTACTCCGGTCTAGCCTGGTGGTTATCGAGCCTCCTCCCTCTCCGGCGTCCCCACCCTCCTTGCTCCCCCGCTCGCCCTCCGGCCCTTCGCCGCCGCTCCTCCAAGGCCGCCACCAGGGATGCGCGCCCGCCTGGACGTCTTCAAACCCACTAGCAAGTTCCCCCCTCTGACGCCTCGGGGCCGTCCCCACGCCGCGTTCTCGACTCCCTTATTCCTCTCACCCAGTGGTTCTCACCCCTGCCTCTCCTCACCCCAGCCTGAGAGCCGTCCCCAGCCTGAATGCTAGGGTGGGTGGGGACGGCCGTTACGTTTCACCGAGGCCTGTGGCCGCCCGGGCCCAGACTGGAGGCTTTCGACGGGTAGCGACAGGAAAATTAAATGTTAAGAAGTTAACTATTATACTATTAACTATCATTTAGTATTATTATTATTATCAAGGTGTTAATTAAGTTAACACTTTATTTAATACTCCCTTTGTGTGAGGGAGGAAGGATTTCTAAGTTCCTCTAAACTACTTCAGACTGCTTAGACTCTTGAATCTTAGAGAAAAATAGTACTTCTCTACTGAATTTCGAATATTATTCCCTTCCTCACCTTTCCAAAGGCGGCGGCCACCCCAGGCTTGAGGGGATTTCAAGGAACGTCCTCTTAAACCAGGCGACCGTCGAGGCCAATAGGAATGCGGGGATGGGGGCAGTCTAGATCCTTTAACGCATTAGCCTCCGACAGCGGCGGGAAAACAGAGCTAGTGGGAGGAGGCAAGTCTTTCAGGAAGAAAAAGTTGGGGAGTAGAGGAGAAGGGTGCTGTCCCACGCGAACCTGCCAGGGAATCACACACTTGCATCACTCTCCTGTACTCATTTGCCTAGCACTGTGCTAGTTACTTTGGGGAGAAATTTTGCTTTTTCCTAAAAGAAATAATTTCTCAAAAGTGATCCACCAAGCATTAAAAAAAAAAATAGGTAAAGCGAAGTTGGGCAATTATCACTACCCTTATTATCATTAATAATCCTAGTATTAGCATTACAATAATAATCCTGATAATAACAACTGCGGGGCAGCTCAGAAAACTCGATTGCCTTCCAGCTGCCATCACTGGTTCCAGCCTTTTTGTTTTTCTTCTTTTCTTTTCACATTTCAAGTTTGTCTCCTCACGCTCTCACTCCCAACTTTCTCTGTTAAAAGCAGGAGCAGGGGAGGGAGGCGGCCAAACTTTCCACCGAGCAGAAAGGCAGCGGCGGGCCGCGCTGCCGCCCCGGCCTGCTGTAATCTTTTATTCCAAAATGGGTCTCGGCGATTAGAGGAGACCCAAATACATGTAGCGGTGCATGAATAATGCTTATTGTAGGAAACTGACACTTGCTCAAGGAAAAAAAAGTTTGGCTATAAAATCACTTCATTATTTGCTTTTACCGCAGCTTCGGTGCTAATCCCTTCAGAGGTCAGATTGCTTAGCATCTCTCTCTCCCTCTCCCCTTTCCTCCTTCTTCTCTGCCCTCCTCTCCTTCTCATCCTTCCCTTTCCCCTTTCCCTGTCTTTCCTGCGATTTCAGGCCGCATTTTAGATATCCCCTGTAAAGTGTGTGGCGACCGCAGCTCGGGGAAACACTACGGGGTCTACGCCTGCGACGGCTGCTCTGGGTTTTTCAAACGGAGTATCCGAAGGAATAGGACGTACGTCTGCAAATCTGGAAACCAGGTACCTTAGCCAGGCTACATTGCTCAGCTCCCCTCTGCTGCTTCCTCCTCCTTTGTTTCTGCCAAGGCCTCTTCTGAGTCCAAGCTGCTCAGGAGAGACCAGGCCTTGACCTCTCTCTTCCTCTCCCCTCTTTCCAGACTTAACTCTCCGAGGCCCTTTTCCTTCACCAAGGGTTAGTGGAGAGGTATGGAAGGCAGATACGTTTGCCTTAGGAAGTCTGAAATCCCAGCCCCACCCTTTAATCTTCTGACTAATTGTGACAGTGGATTAGGCCCACACCCAGCGGCTATAAAGCCAGACCAGGGGGCCTAAGAAACTTAAGAATCTAAACCTCAAGTCTAAGCAGGGGAAAGGGCTATGTTTTGTTGCCTGTCCACCACGCTCCCTTTCTAACAACACCCAAACTCAGTTCCCTGACCACTGCCTGGGATGGCAGAAGTAAAAGGCACAGGGCATCCCAGTCAAGATTGAGACCCAAAGTGAGTGTTGGCCACTTGGAACAGAGAGGACATGTTCTGTAAGAGGCTACACCCTCTCACTTCAGAGAAGCACGGTTGCTCTGGAAGAGAGCAATGGGTCTTTAGCACCCATGTGGGTTTATGTGGGTCTTGTTAGAAAAGAGCAGAGTGAGGAGGAAGAGAAGGCTCCTAAGGAAGGACTAACTGAGACCCTTTCTCAGGTTCCCATATCTTTCTTTCTCGTTTAGAAAATGTGCCTGGTTGGTTGTGTTTTGATCTGGGGCAGGCAGAACTGTCTTAAAGAGGCAGCGGAGTCAGGGCATGGGCTGAGTGTGAGTCAAAGCTGCCAGAAAGAGTGAGCAGAACCCTGGACTCAGTTTTCAGCTCAGAATAGGCTTATTTCTACCTAGGCAATAAGCCTTTTCATCTTACACTGTCTTCTCATTAGTCAGTCACATAGACCTCAACACAGAGCCACAACCTTGACACACAAAAAGGTCCTAGAGAGAATATTAGTCAGCAGTCATTCTTTGGTAACCAAAATGGTAAAATATTTTCACTAAGTTATTCATATATATGTATATACATATATATGTATGATACATATATATACATACACATATATCATCTGGTGCTAGTGAATTATTCTTTTTTCTGAAGCCATGTTGCTTATATCAGTTTTTGATGGGTTTGGATAATCAATAAAACAAAAGACATCTGCATTTGAATAAGTGATTTGGAACTCCAGCCATGTTACCTGTTTAATTGGGTTCACAGCTCTGTATCAGATTCTAGCTTCACCATATGGACACATCACATTATACACACACAGACTGTATCCCAATAGCACCACAGGAATATGAGATTACTGTGGGTTGTTGGATTTGAGCAGGTTTCCACTTAAATGTTTTTTTTTTTACTTTTATGCAATGCACAGAATTGGGGAATCAAAATCTCAGATGGTATGCTCAGATGATATTTTCAAAGAGGTTGACTATCAATTCAAACATATTGATATCAGTCCAAGTACTTGTAAAGGAGTGATAATAGGCTCATCAGGCTTGGTGGTCCTCTCCTTGCAGAAAGAATAAATGGACCAAGCCGAGTTGCTTATCTTTCTCTCAGGATCCAGATCCTTATATATATGTGATCTGATTTGAAGACACTCTTAAGAACTAATGAAAACTTCCATTTTGCACGAACAGGTTTATCAGAATAATAGGGAGATAACATTCAAGGATAGACATATGATCGCATTTAATAATAAGTTCTTTAAGCCTCTTTACATTGAGCTATAACACTGGCCAGCAAAGATGCCCAGAAGAGTTCACTTAGGAACCCAAAATTATTTCCTTTCTCTCTTTTATTCTAAGATTAGGTAAATAATATTCTAATTTATTACTAACAGTAAGGAGGACATTTAGAAATTGTTATGAACCTCTGCCTTATCTTTATTTTAAATAAATCAGCATATTTTAAATCAGAGGGATGTGATCTCATAAAACTATTTCGGTGTGTAATTTTTCCTAAGAGATGTTTCAGAAAATGTATTTACTCTAACTTTGGCATATATGAAAATTTGATATTATAAAGCAAAATAAAAATATATTTACTTTATTCTCTTTTTTCTCACTGCAAATCTAACAGTAGCAATCTGTATAAACACAAGAGAGTACCAAATTTTTACGTATTTTCTATGTATAGAATATATATGTAGATATGAGTCTTTATGTATCTATGTATGTGTTCCCTCAGTAATAATACCTAACACTGAATGAATTCCATAAGAAATGGCCTTTGTAAATTTCAACTTTTAATGGCCAATATTTCCACAGAAAATTGCACTAGGTAAACTATTTCTCACACGTTTCAGATAAATATTTCTAATTAGACACTGCCTCTCTCTCTCTCTCTCTCTCTCTCTCTCTCTCTCTCTCTCTTCAGCTATCATGCTAATATTCTCAGTCCATATTATCATTTTGTCAGAGAGTTTATCACATTATTTTCCTGGTCATATTGACATAGTGAACATCTCTAGCTTTGGCCCAGGCCTTGGGCTGTTATTTTTCACACCCTCACCTTTGTTGGCCCTGCGCTCCTAACTACTCCAACTTCTGCCTCGCCTTCCAGGAATGACTGTTTCCATGAATCTGGGCTGAGGCTAGTCTTTAAGACAACTCTCAACCTGCTGGTTATAAGGATGGCTTTCAGTACAAAGGCAAGAGTGAAGAATAAATGGGAGATATTTATCTGACAGATAAATGAGCTCACCCAGAAAGTGACAGAAAGAGGTAGACTAACCTAAAGCGGAAAGAATAGCAGGTGGGAGGTGGGGCCGTAGCGGGGATCCTTTCGGGTAAGCCTGCTCCCAACCCAGCGCTGAGGCCTCCTCCTCTGGGGCCAGGTCGCTGTCTTCGGTCCTGAAAAGTCTCTCCCCTGCTTTCCCACCTCCGCCACAGGCGGAAGGTCCCCTCGGGAGCTTCACCCAGCGCGGCAGTCTGGCAAACCAGGCGCTCTGACCCGTCTCTTGATTGGAGAAGGTTTTCCTCCTTGTCCGCTTTCATAGGGCCAGGGGCTGGGCCTCTCGGAGCAGTCCCGGGAACCCCAGCCCCCTCCCTACTTGGCCCTTCTCGTGCCCAAGGCTCTAGCGTTTTCCGGACCCAGGTTTACCACGCGTATGTGGGTGGCTGGATCTGTTTCCTCCCCAACGCCCTTTCCCCCCTCCTGGCACCGGCTTCGTGTCGCCAGTATAAAGGCTCAGGGACCGCTGACCGCTTGAGCTCTGTTCCAGGGAGGCTGCCCAGTGGACAAGACGCACAGAAACCAATGCAGGGCGTGTCGGCTGAAGAAGTGTTTGGAAGTCAACATGAACAAAGATGGTAATAAGTACAACTTTTTACTCTTCTGATATTGAGTAGTAAGTAATCCACATATACAGAAAAGACATGGCCTTCATCTGCACCTAGACCATCTCCATTTCTTTGTCCGATTCTGGAACTGGCCTCAGGCTTTCGGTCGTATCCTTCCCGCCTCTCCGCAAGAGACCCCTGCCCACCCCCACTGAACTCCCTAAGGCAAAGCCCATGCCCACAAAAGAAACCTGCGTCCCACAACCACGTCCAAGAAGGCAGCGTTCCCGGGTACCCCACTCTGTTGTGGACACGTGCACCATATTTCTTGCCTCTCATCCTCCCTAATTCCTCTTCACGCCTCTCCTTGCAGGCTTTTTGTGCACCCGCCCCACCCAAGCCTGTTAACCTCCCGCAGGATCTCGCAGTCCCGGGGAGGAGATAGTGGGGACCAGGAGACAGTGTGTTGGAGGAGGAGGGCAAAGACAGAAACATGCGGAATTTCGAACCTCCCCCCCTCTGCCCCCTTTGCAAATTCACCAAGATTTCAAAGTCAAGAGGGCCATTGTGGAAATCTGGGCTTTTCCAGGGCTTTCTTTGAGTTCTACAGAAAGGGCTGGAGAGGTAGGGTGACGCCTGTGTGTGTCTCGGACACCCAACTCCCAGAACCCTGATAACACGTGCAGCAAGAACTAGGACTTTTTGGTCCTCCTTGGGCATAGAGTACTGTCCAAGGGCATGACCCCTGGCAGCCTGGGGAAGGGCGCTCCGGGGCGGGGCGGGGTCGGGTGTAATTGTCCGGAGGGAGGAATGGGGACCCAACACAGGGTGTGAAGTGGATTTGCTGTGGCGGCGGCCAGCTGGGTTAGCAGTCCTAGGAGGCACAGCGCCCATTGAGGAGAGCTCGTTCCTCTGCAGCTCAGGAAGCAGAGGGAGCGTCCAACCTGTTGAACTTGTGTATTGACAAGTTGTCAAGCTAGGCGAGCAGAAGATTGCCCTGAATTAATTTGTTTGTTTAAACTGGTGGTGATAATTGTCACATCTCCCCTGCCTCCCTCCATCACACTCCTAGACTGAGGACACTCCCTCGTCCCATCCTCCAGCGTCCTCGGGCTGAGGTGCTGTTTTCCTGAGGCCAAACGACTTGTCCGCGTGAGCGGAGTTGGAGGCGAGAGGGAGCCAGCCTCGGGCGGAGCGGGAAAAGTCCGTGCAGAGACGTAGTGCCTGGCTGTGTGCAGTGCTCCTACTCTCCTTGGTTGTGGACGAGAATACCAAGCTATTCTCTCTCACAGGATCTCTGTCCCTGCAACCTCCTCTGGGTGGGCCGGGACCCTGAACAGACAGAGAGCGCATCTAGTCTTGCTTGGAGCTTGTCAGTATCCTGACGCTATGTGCCGGCTCCTCTTCTCGGCCTCGGCTTCCTAATGCATACAATGTGGCAGTTAGACGATCTCGAGAATACCCTCCGCACTCTCATTTCCTTTACCTCGCCTCGCGGGGCACCTTACCTGCCCCGGGTGGCCTTTGGCTCTGCAGCGTGGCAGCGGCTAAGTGTAGCTGAGACTTTGATCTTGGCTGTGCTTTTGGTCTATCTCTGCAGCTGTGCAGCACGAACGGGGGCCTCGGACGTCCACCATCCGCAAGCAGGTGGCCCTCTACTTCCGTGGACACAAGGAGGAGAATGGAACTGCGGCGCACTTCCCTTCCGCCGCTCTGCCGCGCCCGCCTTCTTCACCGCGGTCACGCAGCTGGAGCCCCATGGCCTGGAGCTGGCCACCGTGTCCACCACCCCCGAGCGGCAGACCCTCGTGAGCCTGGCTCAGCCCACGCCCAAGGTCAGCGGTTTGCTGGGCCCACGGAGGCCGGTGCCAAGCAAAGGGCGGAGAGCGGTACACCCCATGCCTTCGGAGCTGGGATGGGTCAGGCAAAAAGATGGAGAGACCTCGAAGGGTACTTAGCCGGGCCCTGGAGGGAGCTCTGGGCCTCTCGCTCTGGGCCTCTCGCTCTTTCCTGTAGAGCCAGGGATGCTCAAACTTTAGTGTGCACTGAAGTCATTCCCTGAACTGCTATAAATGTGGACTCCTGGCCCATCCCCCAGAGAGCCCTTTCCAGCAAGTTCCAGGGTTTTCCCTGGAACCTGCACCTTAAGAAAATGCCCCTTGCGGAGCCCTGTTTGAACTGAGGTCAGCCTAGGGAACACCTTTGGAGGCCAGAAGACCAGACATTTGTTTTTAGAAGAAAGGAGTTGCCTACAGCTAGCAGAAGAGCCCCTGAGTTACAACTCTCAGGGGTCTGTTCTTTTGGGCAAAGCTGCGGGTCCCTGGGCAAAGCTGAGTGCACCCTGTTAGGGACAGTTTCTAGAAACTGGCTTCATTTCTCAATCCCCCCACTGTCTCATCGAGCCACATGTATTTACACCAGGATTGAGCTTCTACTAGCATGCCTACAGCCAGACCCACCTCAAAAGTCTCTAGGGGGCACCTAGAGACTACCCTGCAGGCTTCCAGATGTTACATATCCAAAGCCCTCACTCCAGGCCAAGAAGGGCTCTAGATCTTCCTCACAGGAGGGCCAGCTGCAGCCCCACACTGCAAGGAAGCCAAACACCTGGGCACATGTGCGCGCACAATATTTAATATTGCTTTCTTACCCTTGATGTGTATAATAAGCTTGGGAAAGTAGTGTTATGAATATGTTGTCAGTTATGAATGGGAGTGCTCTGTGAATGATTAAGATGTCTAATTGAAATATTTCCATAATATACTAATCCTTTCTAAAAATACTCATATGCATATTTGTGTTTGGGATGCCTATTAATTTATACTTTTTTTCCCCCACATCTATTTTTATTTACACAAATGCAAGCAGCTCTTGTCTAAATTGGGAGACAGGCCTGGCACTTGGCTCAGCCCAAGGAAAACTTGTTACAGGGGATAGAAAAGCCAGATGCCCCTCTAGAAGGAACAGACCCACAAAGAGTGGAAATGAGTCTCTTCCAACAATTTCCCAAATGCTATAGGTATAGAGATTTGGTTTTTATCCCCCTATGGTGACTGCCCATGTAAGCAGAACATCCAAATGCCTATCTCCTTCTTTTTTCTTGCTAGAAAATTAAAAAGTTGGCTCGTCTTGCAAAGCTGTGGTTTCTTCACTTTCTGGTGTCTCTGTTTCTTCTCCAACCAGTACCCCCATGAAGTGAATGGGACCCCAATGTATCTCTATGAAGTGGCCACAGAGTCAGTGTGTGAATCAGCTGCCAGGCTTCTGTTTATGAGCATCAAGTGGGCTAAGAGTGTACCAGCTTTCTCCACCCTGTCTTTGCAAGACCAGGTACGATCAAGAGGGCCCTGAGGTCCTGCGGGAAGTAGGTTGGGAAGAAGTGACAGTAGTCAGCCTTATGAAACTAGAGGTTACCTGGATAAATTGCCAAGGCCAGACATCAGTTCTTAACAGCAATGAGGAAGCTATTTTTACTAGCTTCTTTCTACGGGTTCAAGATATCTAGCTATGGAATCCTTATTAAGAAATGTAATTAAGTTATTTCATGAAAGTTGGATCTGGTCTATGAAAAACAAACATACATAGACATTATTTCTTTTTTTAAAAGTTTAATTGAATCATTGAAATTAATCACAAATTTTTTAAAACCATAATGTTTTTTAAATCCTTAATAAAACAATGCTTTCTTAAAAACATTGGAAGTGAGAGAAATAGATAAGAGTATTCTGTAAGATTTTTGGATCTAGTCTCATTATTCTATATTCACAGCTTTGTATTTTCCATTCTGATACTTACAGTTTTGGCCACTAATTTATAAGCAGGTAGAATTAAAGGGTGCATCGCACACCTCCTGCAGGCTAATTCTCCTTTTTAAGTATTTTTAGAGATTTTGTAAACAAATAGGCATTGTGCATAATTCTGTTGTAAATGAAATTCAGAGGCAGCAAAAGTATGTGCTGCTAAAAATTGCATCAGACCGAAACCCAGAAATTTGCTGTTAGGAACATCAGAAACGGCTTCTGCCAGAATTTTCTTAACCTGAAGGGAAAGAAAGAAAACCACTGGCTATAACGGGTGCATTCATGGAAATTAATGACAAATTTCCCAAAAGGCTAATAAGTAGTTCTAAAAGCAAAGGATTTATTTCTTTAATTCATTTTATACCCAATTAAAGTATAATAGTCCCCTTAATATGAAGTACATCTCCTACAGAGAGAGAGACCTGGCAATGAGCTAAAAACATCTAATCGTCCAGCATGGAATGTTCTTTTTTTTCATAACCTGGACTTTCCAACATAGCCAGAATAAGATATTGTTTACCTTGCATTTTTAAGTTATTTTTTTGTATTTAATGCAATAAAACTAAAAATAAAGCTTTTCGAAATTTAATCTTTTGATTTTGGTTACAAGCCTTCATAATTCAGCTCTTAGCTTCCAAAAGGAAATCCTTTCACAGAAATCATCCAGAATTGGCTGTTTTTTTAGAGATTTTTCAAAAAGATTTTTAAAGATGGTCAGGTTCCATCTTTGACCACATTCACTGGTTGGCTTTAACCATTTGCTCTGTGTGTATGTGTGTGTGTGTGTGTGTGTGTGTGTGTGTGTGTGTGTGTAAATTGGCCATTTTTTTTTCTGAAAACAAGTATTTATAGACTCTTTAATACAAACCAAATTTATTTACTGTCTGCCACTCAGCCATTTGGTGGAAACCCTTCAACAACTAGCAAACTGCAGTGAAGTGGAATCCAGTATATTCATTTAGAAAAGGAGCCAGATTTTCATTTTAAATATTCAGTAGCACATTTTATTAGAATGAAATGACAAGTACCTTGATGCTGTCCACTTATGAGTCTCAGAAAAATCAGGCAGTGAGATGAGGTAAACTCAGCAAAACCCGATTAACATAATTACACCCTGATTTCCCTGCATGCCTCTTGGGAATTAGTGATCTCTCTCTCTCTCTCTCTCTTCTCTCTCTCTCTTCTCTCTCTCTCTCTCTCTCTTCTCTCTCTCTCTCTCCCCGCCCTCCACGCCCCCCAAGCCCAGCAGCCCCCTACCTCCACCAGGAAAATGAGGGCCCAGATCAGCAAGCGTAGTCTGGAGCCCTCAATCATGATACTATCAGCATTTTTTTTTTTTATATGAGGGGAATCTACCTGCTGAGCTGCTGGTGGCATTTCCTGGAGCCTGGGTCTCAGGGAGAAGTTTCTAGGTGGTCAAGAACGAATGGATGGGAGGACCAGAAGGGTAAACCCTTTCCCATGGGAAGCAAACTTTGGGATTTGGAATGGCTGACTCTCAAATGCTTATCTATAGGCACCTTCTCAAAAAGGAAAACAAGGGACAGCTAGAATATTCAGAGGAAAAATTACCGAGGCAGGCATTTAAAACACTTTTTAAAATAATGGAAATTTACATATTGAAATTGTTTATAAATTTATAAATTACACACTATATTATATTATACATCTATTGTATGACAGCTGATGCTTTTGGAAGATGCTTGGAGAGAACTGTTTGTTCTAGGAATAGCACAATGGGCCATTCCGGTTGATGCTAACACTCTACTGGCTGTATCTGGTAAGAATTGCACAATTTAATGACTTTGTTGTAGAAATTACCATAAAAATACATTACTGAAAAAAGAACAACATGTAAAGAATAACAAATTCCTGCTGAACAATAGAGTATACCTGTCATTTATAAATCTATATTTAAATGCAAATAATGTTGTTTTGTTGTATTCATGACTGCTTGCATTGTTATTTAAATGCAAATTACTGTGTTTGTTATCATCCAAGAGAAGATTTTATATTAACTTTCATACAATATAGCCAGTTCACATGGAATCAGATATCTTAGAGTAACAATTGAATAGATATTGATATGCAGGATTTTGTCAAAAATCAATATTAAATTATGAAAATGCCTTCATATTACAGCATTTATTCCGTATTTTTATTCCAGGCATGAATGGTGACAACACAGATTCCCAGAAGCTGAACAAGATCATATCTGAAATACAGGCTTTACAAGAGGTGGTGGCTCGGTTTAGACAACTCCGGTTAGACGCTACTGAATTTGCCTGTCTAAAATGCATCGTCACTTTCAAAGCTGGTAAGCAGACGCAGACCCCTGTCTCTTCTCCTTCCCAAGTTCTGCCACCTCACTAATTCAGTTACCTCAAAGTACAGACCACCTTTGCAAAAAGAGGTGATGGTTTTCAAGGGAGCTGAGGCTAGGTCTGGCCCCATTTTGATGGTCGTGGGGACTTGTGTGTTCTGCTGGCCATCCACTTCCAGAGAGGCACTTCCCCTATTTGCATTTCTTGTACCGCCTATCACAGTTTCCCGGTCTTCATTTCTAGTTCCTACACATAGTGGTTCTGAACTGAGAAGTTTCCGGAATGCTGCCGCCATTGCAGCTCTTCAAGACGAGGCTCAGCTAACTCTCAACAGCTACATCCATACCAGGTGACTCTTGTTTGCCTTGAACATGTCCTTAAGAAAACTGCTTCCATTGTGAATGTGTGAACAGGAATAAGCCAGTTCAGATGTTGTGACTAATTATTCTGTTGCCAGCCAGTTAATTTAGTTAGAATCTATGTCCTCACCTATCTCACAGGGTGGGTGAGAGGAGCAAATTAAACGAGATTATCAAAGTGAAAGCATTGTCAGGCACCTTACAGCTTACCTGGCTACACAAGCTGATCCATTAAAATAATTGAATGCATTTATATGAATGGACCCCAATGTGGGAAAGGTCAAAACTGAAGGCTAAAGTGGCATGGTTGATAGAGTAGAGAGTACTCATGTCATCCTTTAAAAAAGGCAAGTACCTTTCTTTGGATGCCAATCCCAAAGAGAAGGAACAGAGAGTCCTCTAGAGAGACCATCCTTACCCCCAACATAACTGCCATCTGGCTTTGGTGATTGGCATCTGTTGGGTTCCTTTGAGTTATAGCATCCACCAGGTTACCTCTGGCCAACGGCCCACTGGCAGAGACTGTTCCTACCTATTTGTGGAAACTCTCAGCCACTGGGGCTCTTGCAGTGCTCCTCCTGGCCCACCAATGGACAAGTCCACCAGGAGGTATAGACATTCTGTTTCTATTTTCAGATGATAAAAAGCAAGGCTTTTAAAGAGCTGTGGAAGCTTGCTGGCTTCCTAGTTAGGTCTGGGGAACAGCTGAGGTTACAATAGAGTTGCTATTCTTGTTTATTTTCTATATTGGTCTTGAAGGGAAGCCCATGGAGCTGTCTCTATCAATCCAATATCACCACAGACACTGTGTTGAAAATATCTAAATCAGATGGGTAGAGGCTGTTAAATGCCTCCCTCACATGAGGGGTCAGCAGACCCCAAGTCAACTCTATCCATTTGGAGTAATACCACTTCCGCTAGGATCTCCTTATTTTATTATAGATCCCCTTTCATAGATTAATGAATAAAACTGTTTCCTGTCCATGGAATACCATTGGAACCATATTGAATGATAGTCCAATGTGTATATGTTTTTCTAAAATAAAGTGCCATGGTTTTTAAATTTAAAATCCATGTTATATTTTAGAACATACATAATAGGCACTGAATATTTGTTCGAAATTATAAAATGGAGCAGTATATAGTTTTCTTACTAAAAACTAATTTGTATATCATAACTGACCTTTGACATTTAGAGCCATTAAGGTGTAAAGAACATCAAACTGAGAAGAATATGATATCCAGTTGCTGATTCAGTCAAGCCTTTGCTGAGTACTGGCTCTGTGCAGGGTTGCTGGTGAGCACCAGAGAACAAAAAACAGTGCCCCTGGTCCTTGCATGAAGTAGGTAGAAGTGTTTCTCCAATTTAGACCAGAGAAGAGAGAAAAGCAAAGTGGGGACTGGGAGAGATGAATTCTAGTTGGGAGAGGAGTGAGGAAAATCTAGAAAGGCTGATTGATGAAGGTGACAACATGTGAGCTGGTGTCCTTGAATGGCAAAGAGAAGGGGCACTCATGAGAGCCAGTAGAGGGGCGGGTAGAGGGCTGTGGTCGGTGCAGAGGGGTGGTTAGGGAGACTCTGAGAGCGCCTGGCATGCTGGGAGCTGCCTTCAGGGAGTACTGAGAGAATTAAACCACAAATTAACAAAAGTCTCTTTTAGAGACAGGACACGTATACTACGTCTCCCCAACCCTCAAAACGAAAATGGTTCGTGGAAGGAGCATATCTGCTTTGACATGAGCTTCTTATTTCATGATATCTGCTACGGTTATAATTTAATATTAAGATTCAGAGTCATACATGTGACAAAACTGACTATGCCTTATTTCTTAGCTCCTTCGAATCAGCGAGCATTCTTCTCTAGCACTTTCTCGTCTAGAAAAATAAAATCTGAAATTGAAATGAAAAGTTAACATAGCAAACCGAACTAATTGTCCATCAATTGTTAATATTGACAATTGAGCTAATTGTTAGAGCTCTGTAAGCTATTTCACTAATTATCTAGGACTTGAGAAGGCCAGGAATTGGAGTTTCACATAAACTATGTTATAACTAAAGATTAAATACACGAATCTGTGACAAAACGCTTACACCTGAAAAGAAATCGTCTAGTTATCTATGTAATGGATGAAGTCAGGGGTATAGAAATTCTGAAAAATAATTTTGAGAGTAGCGGTTAGCACATCTGCTTTACACGCAGGGGATCCTGGATTTGAGCCCCAGCGAGCCACGACTCATACTCTGGTGTGCCAGGCCGGGTGCCCTGTGAGCCCTGCCCTTCAGAGATCCCAGTTCTTAAGCGGAGATGGCAACATCCATAGGTCAAGGGTGGAAGTGGGGGAGGGAATTAAAATAATAATAATAATAATAAATTTGAGAAGCCAGAAACACACTCTCTGTTTCTGTCTCTCTCTCTGTTTCTCTCTCTCTCTCTCTCACACGCACACACACATATACACACATAGATTATTATTGTTTCTAGGTAGTATGGTACTCCACTTATAATAGACAAGTCATTCTTGTGACCGACTAACCAGCTTCTTCCTAACTACAGAATAAAAGAAGTGGGTGTAGGTGAGTGGATTATCTACTCACAGAGAATCCAGACTTAATTGTCTGTGGCTTCTCCGAAATCCATCCTTTTTAAAGCAATCATTTCCCACAGTGCTTTATCACCACAGGAACCTTCCAGCATATTAGGCTGCGGACATGGTAGAGGCTTGCTGAGGCAGTCACTGTGTTCCACCCACTGCAGGGTTCTCTCTCCTCTGCCCGGGAAGGGAAACAGAGCTATTGAAGAGAATAGTTGCCAAGGTGAAAGGGAGATGTGGGTCTTAGGATTTCTTTCCAGGTTATGTGGGAGATACTTTTAGGATGGAAAGCAAGTGGTGGGATTTAGGCTTGTTTTTTTTTAATGTAGATAAGCTTCCCCATTTCCTTATTACATTTATTAAATGTGATGTGGTGGTCCCTGTCTATGAGTGTTCATGAAGCTGGGCAGGGAATCAGCCAAATAAAGTTCTCAGAAGACCAGAATGAATTATCAGCCTTGTATCAGGTGAAGAGAGAGATTTGTGTGCCCAAAGCCAAGAGACAAGCAGGAAAGTTACTGCCCTTGACTCTATTTGCAGGGTGGAGTTATGGGGCCATTAAAGTCTTTGGTTACTTCACTCTGGAGAAGGAATTTTGATCCTTCAGTTTCTATCCATCAGTTTCTAGCACCTTATGGGTATTGGGTGAGCCTGGCTCAGTCACAAGATACATGTCCCCAGAGCTTAGTCTTTTAGGTAATTTGTTTTAGTGGAGGGAGCCCGCCCTGTGAAGTGTAAAGATACCTTATTCCAAGCTATTGACTGAAGAAGCATCAGGGCTACAGTAAGAAGGTGGCTTATCGGCAGCAGAAAATTGAACTTGCACATCTGAGCATAGATGTATGTTGGACACCAAGAGAGGAAATTGTTAAGCAATTTCTCACATCTTTAATTAGATGTCAATTTCATTGACATGAAAGTTGGGTGGCACTGCCACCCAACAGAACTTGGTCTTTAATTTGCAGTGTAATAAGGATGGAATTATTCCTGAGAGTGACTAAGTGTAATGCCTGAATAATAATTGGGAGAATTTCCAAGAAAAGGAATCCATTTTATTTGAGGAAAATAGCCTTGTGAAGGAGCCTGGAGAGGAAGAAAGTGTGGATGCTGCTATTAGCTTTATCATCCAAACCATGGCTGTTTCCTACATGGCAAACTTATGTTTATTATTTAGCCTAAACTTAGTTCCATGTTTCTATATTCTCTTTACTCTAAACAAAGTACAACCCCATTGCTGATGTCGAGACAGTCACCATGTGATTGTGACATCATTTATGTTCTCCAGGCTTCAGTTATTCTACTTACGAAACAGAGACAATTTGCCTGTCTAGGACGCTGCTGTAGGGAGAGTGTTTAAAGAGGCCCAATCAGGAAATTATGCTGGAGATGTGTGTTCGAGTATGAGGCATTAATTCCCATTAGCGATGGATCTGACCTTGCTTTCATGCTTTCTCCTGTTCCAGATATCCCACTCAACCCTGTCGCTTTGGAAAACTCCTGTTGCTTTTGCCAGCTTTACGTTCTATTAGCCCATCAACCATAGAAGAAGTGTTTTTCAAAAAAACCATCGGCAACGTGCCAATTACAAGACTGCTTTCAGATATGTACAAATCCAGTGATATCTAAGCTCTTCAAGTCCCCACTTTTCAGGATGGGACAGTATCTGACGAACTTCTACCCATGGAGAACAAGCCTCAACTAACAAACCCTTCAGGAAGCATACATCTGGGAATGTGGAGCCTTCGGGGGAGGGAAAAAAAAAGTCCATGGACACAAAACATTTCCAGTAGTGTTGATATGCTGCCTCACCCAGGATAGGGCAGCCAAAAAGGAAAGGGGGCGTAAGAGGACCGTTTGATCAGAGAACTCGTGGCTGCCATGCCTCGGGAGGGCGCTGGATTAGAGGTTGTCACAGGCCATGCCACTCTGCCTCTCACTTGGATGACAGGGCTAAACTATCGAATGCTGAAACACAAGTAGAACTTTCTTTTCCTTTTTAGCATATAAAGTTGCGTAACCAAATAGTGCTCTGTGTATAACATCAGATAGCAGCCTTCAGAACTATCTTATGATGGAAACTTTATTTTAAAAACAATGGTTAGGTTTAAAATCAAAAGTTTTATCAAAAATTTCATTTCTATTATAATACATCATTAAGTGGCCTTCAGAACTGAATTAATAAGTGAAAGGTAGCTTATGCTGTGAGATTTGCTTTTCCTCTTTTTCCTTTCCTTTTTCTCTTTTGTTCTTCTCCTCCTTTTTTTAATACCATAGGCCAGGCAACCTTGTCAAAGGAATTGATGGACGAAAACGAGATTCTTACCAGGACTTCAGGTTAGATAACATCTCAAAAATAGAAGAGCTTTACTAAAAGAACAGAAGTCAAGGGAGGATGAATAAAAACAGCAAAACCAAATAAAGGGAGGTGAATGATTGAGTGAGGCAGATTGCTGTCCCATTAAAGTAGTTTTGAAACCAAAGGCAATGGGGGTCCAAGCTTGTGTTTCACCGAGTCACACCAGACAGGAAATGAACACAGATGTGATGCCGGTAGTAACTTCAAGGAGATGAACACTAAAAGGTTTCTCAGTTGACCCACTGCTAATGAACAGCCTGAGACTCTTCAATGCCTTTCAGAAAACTGGTTTCTAGTAAAGCCTTGAATGTGCCCATGTGTGCGTGCGCACGCACACACCACACACACACACACACACTATACACATACACACATCGTCCTACATTATAAGCTGCTCCTTTGGTATGAATCTATACTTATGGAAATGTAGAAAGAAACATTTTAAAATAGCTGCTGTACTTTTCACATTTTGATTTATTAGGTACTAGCACTGAGGAAAAATATTCAGCACTTGGACTATCATAGGACGAGTAAAATTTTCCTTGTACAAAGTGAATTAACTGATTTGTGAAGTTAAAAGGTTGTACTCATTGTATTTACAAAGAATAAAAATATATTGAATTTAAACTCTTCCCAATTTCTTAGCCTCTTTCCCTGGCTCGTCCTCACCCACCAGTTACAAGGTGGCGGCAGCAGCTGGTGTGACACTCAGAGCCCTCCAGCCGAAAGATCTAAACCACAAAGGCAATTTCCTTTTTACAGTAAATCGCGTTTGTCAAATGATGAATAAAGAGATAAAACACGATGTCGTTCTCTGCAGCTCTCCGATGTCATTGCATCTGTTAGAAAAATTGCTGTGTGAGGAAGACAGAGGCCGATTAACAGAGTCTTCATTCACTCACTCTCTGTTTCTAACTCTCTTGCCAACATTTCAATTCTGACCAGAAACTTGAATCATTGAATAATCAAAAAGATAAAGTGTGAAGAACTTTATTGAGAAGTAAGATATGGAAGAAGCAGTAGAAAGTGCATTCAGATGTTCCCAGCAAATCTCAGGGCACTGGCTTCACAGTCAGAGATCAGTAGTTGAAACCAGAGGTGCCCAAGGCCACAGGCACCTCCTGGGCAGTAGGTCCGGTGAGATTCTAGGGCAGAGGCACTAACAACTCTTGGCTAAACTGACCTTGCAGATTGCATGTGTAGAAGTTCGATCAGCCAGGCACTTCTTGTCTAATGATTCCACAGAGAAGAAGTTGGTCTTAAAGAAAAGCAAGGAACGCAAAGATGTGTGCAAAACATTCCTTGCAATGCTTCATGTTTAAGAACTAAAATAGAACAGATGCATCGTGGTATACACAGACGGTGTTACAGTAGTTAAGGTGAGTGGACTAGAGGCAGCGTGTTAACACTAGTAAATACAAAATACAGTGTGTGGGTGGGTGGGTGGGGTGAGGGTAGGGGTGGGAATTGCAGAGATACATACAGCTTGGTATTTCTATAAATAGATCATGTTTATAGATATATAAATGTACGGCAAATGTTTAAAAGAAACATAAGTACGACAGCACTACCTGCATTATAGTGGTTACCTCTGGGAATGGAAGGGATCGGGGAAGGGTATTAAGAGAACCCTCAAATGTTTCTGAAATGGTTTATTTCGAAAGACAAAAGAAAATCAGAAAAACTATGAGATCAATGACAAGACGTGGTAAAGCTAAGCAGCAGGTCCAAGGCTTTTCTTCCATGTATCAGTCAAATTTTACTTCAATAATACTGAATAATAACCCCTAAAGTTTATAATAACAAACTTGTATTTCTTGCTCATGGGATGCTGGTCCCCAGAGTCTCACTGGGCCTGGCTCCAGGCTGCAGTTTAGGTACAAGTGTGTCCCAGCGTTTTGTCATTCTGGACTGGCAGCTTCTCTAAAGCAACTTCTTTGCCTTGCAGAGTGCAGAAGTGTAAGAGGCAGAGCCAAACTATGTACACATAAAGTTGCTGCTCATGTCACACTGTTTATTTTCCACTAGCTAAAGCCAGACACGTGGCCAAACCCAATCTCAAGGGGCAGGGAAGTAGACTCCTCTCACAGAAGAGAATGTGGCACATCAATGACCTATAATGAACTCTATCACAATCATAATCCCCTTTAATTTATTTAAAATATTCTCAGTAAAATTGAAAGGGAATAAGTTTCCTGTGACATGCCATACAATACTGATTCCCACTGGGATTGCCTTTGCTTTGGACATCTCTGCCATTACAAATGTTACAACCTTGGCTTGTAACATTTGAAAAGATCCAGAATTAAACGCCAAGTGTCTCTTCTGGGATTTAGGGGTCTTTGCTAGGTGCAGCTGGGGTATTTTAAGAACCTCGCTGCTTGCCTGAATGTTGAGGCTCGTGTTGCGTCAGAGGTGCCACGGTGGCCTTTGAATATACGAATTTGAGATACACAGTTCCAATATACACACTTCACATGCACAAACAAGAGAAGATGAATCTAGCCAAATGATTACTGTGGTCAAAAACCAGTCTTCAGCTTCTCCTTCGACAAATGGTTTTTCTAAGTCTTGGGAGGGTCACTTTTCAAAAGCATCATTTTACATACTGTGACAGTTAGGTATGGATCCTTAAATTTGTGCTCAAATTACTGCTTAGCTGTTCTTTAATGCTAGGAAGAGAAAGAACGAACAGGAAAGGAACTGAATTGAGACTCCCAAAGTATTTCCTTTAGAATTCAAGGTTTTTAATCCAATTTAGGAACACAAGAACTGAATCCACTAGGCAGAGACCTGCACTGTAGTTGCCATCCTTAATCATTTCAGTAAAAATTGAAATCTACTTTTCTGCAAGTTATTTTTTTGTGTGTGTGACTCTCTCTCCTGGTGGTACATGTGGTTCTGCCTCATTCTTTTTAACACCTGCCTAGTATTTTATCTAATGTATGGACTACAGTTTATTCAACTAATTCCTTATTGATAGATCAGGGTTGCTTGCAGTTTTTCATTAATAAATTAAACGGAAAAGAAACGTACTTTTATGTATACTTTTGTGGACTCAAAAAAGGGCATATCTGTGGGATATGTTCTTAGAAGTGACATTTCTGGGTCAAAGATTATATGCATTTTTAATTTTGATACGTACAGACAAATGGCTCTCCAAAAGGGTTTTATCAATTTGCACTCCTGCCAAGAGGGTATGAGAGGGCCCATTTTATTGCTCAGAATTTAAAAGTGCTTAATCAGACAGGCTTGATGAACACTTCAGAAGCTGTTAAAAAAAATATGGAGAATGCATATGTTTCTATTATGAATATGCTTCTGCTACAATGCATACTGGACTGGGTAAGTTGGTCTCACCCTATACCCATGGTTAGAGCTTGATTCCCCAAATTTTTCAGTCTGGGCCACTTCTGTGAACTTTTGGGAATATCCATGTCATCATGAAGGTTGAGAGAAAGTGATAAATGAAAATGTAGAAGCAGCTTGGCAGACAGTTTCTGCTGCTAAGATGCTGCTCTAAGAATCTCAAGCCACTCATTTTACAACAACATTTTTTATAATCACTTATGGAAATTGAAGAACAATAACTCTCAAACTGAATAACTCTAGTACCTTTACTACAAATGAAGAATTTGTTTTTTATATAGTCTGTATTTTAAATCACATTTTCAATTTTTGACACTCAATTTGGAACACAAAGTGGCTTTTTCCTCTGAATATTGCTGACCTGCATATAGACTGCTAGGAACATCAGAGCCTTCCAGCTGCCCACTGAGCTCGTCAACAATGTGCAGAGGGCGGTTTCTCCAGTGAGGAAATGAGGATGTTGCCACACAGCCTGGGCATCTTCCTAATGTGCCAAAGTGTTGCAATGCTCTGCTGGGAAACCATGAGTAGGGTCAGCATTTTGAAGAGGCCAAGGTCATGGTTTGATCCTCAAGGGAGCTAGGTAGCCTCATTGTGGCCCTAGTATTTCTAATATCTGCCAATCACTATGTCCCAGGACACGGAACAAAGGGCAGGAAAGGCCTGGGCTCCTTTATCATGAAGGCTGGAGAATGGCTTTTAGCTTCTGTCTCCCAAGTGTCATCCAGGACATCCAGAGTGATGAGCCCAGTGAAAGGAGCACTGGCCAGGGGGAAGAGGCTGTGGTTCTCCTATGACCACTGTGACAAGTCAGTTAACCTCTCTGCACCTCAGTCTTTCCATCTGTGCAAAGGAGCACTTGCTTCAGTGATGTCTAATTTCCCTGCTTCCGTTCTCATCATCAGTACCTTTAAGGAGGCCCAGGGACCAAGAGAAAAAATTCTCCTTGGTGGCAAGAGTCGATCATATTAAGTACATTTCCAAATGTGTTTTCCAAATCCTTTCATTTAGACAAGTCGTTCTCAGTCTTGGCTGTACAGAGAATCACCTGGGGAGCTTTTAAAATTCTCAGTGGCCAAGCTGCATCCAGACTAATTATGCCAGCATCTCTGGGGCAGGGCCCGGGCATCAATATTTGAAAGCTCTTGGTGACTTCAGAGTGCAGCTGAGGATGAGAAGCACTGATGCTAATATTTGGTCAGGAGCTCTGGGATGGGGTTCATGTTTGGGCTCCACGATCATCTGTGCCCCTCATCTCCCATTCTTGGTTGTTCTCCCCCTACTCACTGGTGACCTTCAAAAAAGTTAATTCTTTCCCTTCTTTCTCTGCTCTGGCCTGTCATTGAACTCACCCAGCTGATTGTGGCGCTTATGATTGAGAACCTCTTCTGACCGCTTCCCTTTCCCCAGAAATTAACGTGATCATTAAGGCTTATAATTTCACTCACCAGTGCGATCAATCAAGGGGCTGCGAAACAGAGTTAAGAGTCCTTTTGTAATTGGCAGCAGCCTGTGATTCAGAGCAGAGCATCCAGGGGCTGTGGGGAAGCTAGAAGAAGGGAGGGCCTGGTGTGCAGGGAGGGCCTGTGCCCCTTGAACTCATTCCCCAAGCTCATTGTGACCCGTTCCCCATAGGGGCCAGCAAGCTCCCTGTTCATCTGCTCTGAGTGTCAAAAGAAGGAAGCCAGTTCTTGCCAACAGTGCTTGAGGCGACTCCTTGTCCACCCTGAGCTCTCTGCAATGGAAAGGAAGGTCTCTTCAGAACCTGGGAAGAAGGAAGATCAGTGGATTCTTTATACCCTGGGCAATTTGAGTCTGGAGGGGAGGGGCAGTGAGTCCAGATTACCTGTAGTTCAGAGGTGGGGTGAGGCTGTCAGGGCTAAAGAAGCAACGCATTCTTCCCCAACGCCTTTAGAGATACCTCAGAACCCCGTAAACGGCAGCTGAGCCTGGAGCGATGCTCACTCTGCAGCCCTCTGCCAGCCCAGAGAAACTCCAGGCTTCCTTTTGCCTGCAGGGAGCTGGGATTACAGCTGAGTTTTGCCTCCTGGAAGGGCCAGGCTGGCTGATTCAGCTTCCAGCACACAGGACCTAGTGGAGTATCTCATGTATACATGGTAGATGGCATATGGGCCAGAGGTGAGGGGTAGTTATTTTAATTCAAATACCTCATTATAACAACATTAAAAGTGACTTTCCTTTTTTAGATAGTGCTATAGGAAAATCTGGAGGAGAAAAAAATCATCTATAATTCCATCTCCCTAACACAACCATTTTAATTTTTTTTTTTTTGCCTATTTTTTCTAGTTTGAGCAGCAATCTAATAACATTATAAACCAGGCTATTATTTTATTTTGAGTTTTTCAAATCTCATATTCTCTCTTTTTCCAAAGGTGGAACCCAGAGAACCCAGTTCACAAAGTTTTGTAGTGTAGAGAAAATTCTGCTTTGGCCCATGACAGCTAAACCAAGAGGTGAGCCACCTGAGGGCTAAAGTAAAAGGGGAAGAGAAAGACTATCTCGTTCCTTTTCTAGTTCTTGAGTATGATAGGAGAGGAAAAACGGCGAAGTGGAGTGAACCCAACTGAGGCACATGTCTCACTTTCTTTGGTTTGGTTTGGGGAAGAGCCTGGAGCAGTGACGATAACTTCAAGCGAACAAGGTCTGCTTCCAGGCCTGCTTGAATACTGGTGATCCACAATACTCTAATACTACTTCCACAATACTTTTGGGCAGGGCATGTCAAACGGCCAAGACATGTGAATGCAAAGTGGGGTCCTAAGGTTTAATTTTCTCTTAGCTCCCTTGTGATGTGGAAGCTGACCCAAGAGCTAGGGGCTCGCCACGGCAGGACAAGGTGGCAGAGCACTCAGCAGAGGGTAGGAGTGGCCTCCTGAGTCTATGACTATCTAGAGACCTTGGAAGAGATTCAGGTGTCAGCAGCCAACAAGAGCTGAAATGGGGCCCTGTCATCCAGGGACCACCACAGGCTCTGACTAAACCTGGAAACCAGATCCACAGCTTACAGTCGCACTGAAGCTCAGTGTCAGTGCCGGCTGGTGGGAGGCAGGGACATTTTCCCAGAGACCAGCGGGGTGAGGGCTCCATGCCTGAGGACCCCAGCACTTCCTATGGCCAGGAGCACATCTCTGCTGCATTGGCATTCATGACATGGGATATCTTCTAAGGGAGATAAAGCAGGCAGAAGGGGTCACTCTGTGGGAAACTGCAAACTACCTAAGGGCGATTTAAATCAATTCCCCAAGATAGGAAGAACAGTTTATCTCTAAGCAGATGACTGGGTGAATAGTAGATACACTAAAGAAATCCAGTATCTCTGCGATTCGAATTGTAGTGAGAGGTTCATTTGAGCCCCCTGTTAGCTCAGAGAGCTGGACCAGTCCTTCGAACTGAGAAATGACAGGCTAAAGTAGAGAGATCGCCAAACTCTCATCCAGCTCTGGCATTCTGGGACCATAATCCAAAATAATAATTTTGAATGGGGGAAGGGAATAAGATGCCATAACTCCAGGGGTTACAACATTCATCATTCTTTCATTCTCTCATCCAATCGGGCTCATCTAGGGCCCACTGCACATGAGGGCCTCTGCTCTATAGTGAGGATAGTGATGAACGATAAAGTCCTCAGGAGCTTATTCACGGTCTAGTGAGGGAGACGGGGCACAAAGAATTGCCACACAGTGAGATGGGCCACCATATATGGAGAAATAGACACTTTGCTAAGGGGCACAAGAGAGGAAGAATCTTAACCTTTTCCTGGGACAAGCAGGTAGCCTTTGCTGAGCTGGTGACAGTTAGGTTGACTCTTGAATGATGAGCAGGGGTGGACCTGGTGTGAACAGAAGGTTAGCTGGAACAGCATGTGCCAAAGCTTGGTGGAGTGGCATTTTGAGGTCAAAGTCTCAGAGGATGAAGGATATGTCGTTAGGGGCTAAACGGTAGAGGGAGTAGTGGCACCTGATGTTCAAAACTAGATTGGAAACAAATTCCCATCTGCTTGGAATCAAGGTGTATATGTCCTTCTTTACGCACCACTTTCTACCTTGAGTTGTTATTTACAGACGGACCTTCAGTCCCCTACTGCAACACGCAGTGCTGTGCACTGTACTTAGAAAGCAGTCAACAAGTATTTGTTGAATTAAGAGTTAAATGTAGAGTATATGAGGTCAATTGTACTGAGGGGACAGGTTCCATTAATCTATTCGACAAGTGAAGACCAAAGCAATGAATAGTTTCGGGATCTTCTCAAGTTCAGTCAGCAAAATTCTGTGGTCACCTCCAATCTATGCTAGAATTATTGACTCCTGTGTTTTCCAAGAAATTGTTCCGCTTGATCCAATGTCTGACATCTGTTCATGGATCCCCTTTTATTCTACACTGTCCCATAAAATTCACCTCACTTGCAAGTGAAACTCAGACTCTGCTGAAGAAAGAAAATGCTAGCAGTCAGTCCATTGTATAACTGCCCCATGAGAGTTTAGAAATGTAAGCAGTGAACACCAGAGGAGATGAGGTCAGCGGACTATGTTGCCCCAATAGCTGGCTAAGGCCTGGAAATAATATCTCTCTTCCAGAGAGCAAGCCAGCAGCAGCAGAATTAGAAAGCCAACTTCTACTTGTGAAAAAGTACACCTGCCAGTGAGGCATCTTGCCCAAGAAAAGGGCACCACAGTGAATTAGGCATTTCTACAGAAGGCTCATGACAGTAAATCGGTACACAACTCTGTGAAAGACAATTTGGCAACTTGTATCATGAGTCAAGGATATTCACTCCCATCTTTAGATGCACTTCTGGAACTCTGGCCCAAAGAATAACCTAAGAGCTTTATGCATGGAGATGCTCACTGTAGTGTTACAATGTTTTAAAACTGGAAATAATAAAAATTTTTCAATAATAGAATGTAGCACAAACCCATTTTGTATACCCTCCACATTTGTTGTATCTGCAAGATTATTGTATAGGCATTATTACCTGAAAATCTGCATACAAAACAATAGTGGGATTGTAGGTAAATTATTTTCTCATCAGTTTGCCAATCTATCAGGTGGTTTTATTTTTTACAATTATTTTTAATAACATGGCATATTTACTGTATTTATATTTATATTGGTTTTTTATTATTTATATGTATTTTTATAGTTAACAAATTTTATATTTCCAAAGCTGGATCATCGACTTAGTCTTTTATTTTTGTATTTATTTATTTATTTTTAGTTTTATTTCTTGTGGAGGAGTGTTGACTTTTTATATCCAGGAAACCACAAGCAAAAGTAATTGACTTTAGTTTTGACTGTGGGATCACAGGTGCTAGAGGGGTCTGTGGAGAGGCATGTTGTGTGGAAGGTAATAAGGAGGTGTTTGCCTTCTTGGAAATCCCTAAGCAAATTCCAGTAGAACCTGCCCATCTATGGTATCTCATTAATGCCTGCGGGAAAAACAAGGGCATGAGAGCTGAAGAGAGGGGATCCGTGAGGGTGCGACTGTGAGCGGGGAGGAGAAATGACAGCAAGAAACAGGAAAGAATGTAGAGCTGAGCTGTCCACTGCCATCATTTCTTTTTTAAACCATGTCACCCCTCTCCCACACCCACCATCACCATCACCATCACACACACATATACAGGCAAACATATTTTATAGGCACATGTTTGTCCCTTTAAAATTTTAGGGGATGGGCACAGCAGAACAGGTAGCTTTATGGTCTTGTCAAAACATATCTTGTTCTGTCACTGTTTTATAAAGAGGTCAGGTTTCTTACAGCAGTTTGCATGCTGACACTCAGAGAATTGCAAATCTCTATGGGATATTCTTATTTGAAGATTTCCCCCTCTACGATAGCTGAAAGAACATCTTTGCTTATAGGTTTAAAAAGATGTGATTTGTGGGTGAAAAGGGCAAACCATACTACAGAATTAATTTTAGAAGTATAAGAAAGACACTGATATATATTGATGGTCTAAAAATATGAGATACCCATATAATTACATTCCATCCCGTTATTTTATGCTGGGGCCCAGACAGGTGAGTGATGTTCACCAAGGTCACACAGCTGCTCTGAACCCAGAGCTCAGCTCTTTCTCCAGTTTCTATAGCTTTATTTTGCAGTCCGTATAAAAGATCAGTCCTCTGCTTCTTAATGTGGAGTATGTCTTGGGAGCTCACTTTTCTTCTCATTTCCTCTCACTGGGGAACAACGGTGTCTCAGAGGGCTTTTGTCCCTGGGTGTTCCTTCCCAGCGTTCCCAGGAAGGTAGAGTCTGGTCAGCGGTGTCACATTTCAGCACAAGAAGTAGAGATTGAGGATGGAAAAATACACTTTTTCAATAAATTCTTAGGAATTCTGACTACTTTCTCAAATAACTATTTTTTGTTACTTTGGTCTTTTAAGCAAACACACAACCCTCAAAAACATGGTTGAATCTTAAAACATTATGTTCAGTGAAGGAATCCAGAGAGAAAAGAACACATATTGGCCCAAGAACACAGAGCTGGGATTTGAACCCAAATCCGGGTGGCTTTAAAGCTTATCCTCTACTACTCCTCAGGACCCCCCACCCTCCACCCCGCCCCCTTGGTTTCTAGTCTGGGCCCTGGGTCTGCTGTTAGGGGAGGCCCTTGGACTAGTCCTCTCCTGTGTCTGAAAAATGAGAGGCTTGGATTGGATTGCTCTAAGATCTCTTACAGTTCTCCAATCCTATGACTCTATAAATCTAATTCTTTTAAAAAATTTACTTATTTTTTGGCTAGTTAGTAGTCATATGATGTAAAATTCAAAGTTCCAAAGACCAAAGGAGACTAAAAAGATACAACAGCTAAATAAAATAAAGTCTCCTGTATTGGATCTTGGAACAGAAAAAGGATATTAGTAGAAAAGTTGGTGAAAGTCAAATAAAGTTTGGAGTTTACTTAATAGTAGTGTACCAATGCTATTTTTTTAGTTTTGACATAATATCATAATCTCAGGATCACCTAAGATGTCAATATGAGCAGCAACTGGCTTGAGGGGGGTATATGAGAACTCTTCATATTATCTTTACAACTTTTCTGTAAATCTAAAATTATTCCAAAAACAAAACATCTTTTAAAAAGAGTATACAGTGACATTTTTTCCTCTCTCCTTTGTTTTTGGGCTTCCCGGTCTCCTCAACCAGGCAACCAATGTCACCTGTTTCTTATATAATCTTTCAGAGATATTCATTTAATCATTAGAGAAAATATTGTATTCTATAACTATCATTTCTCAAAACAGAAAGTATGTCTATGAGATAAATTCCTAGAAGTGAACTCCTGGGCTTGGGGTTTTGGTAACCTGGGCTTGGGGTTTTGGTAGATATCGCTAAATTGCCTTCCATAGAAGTTGTGCTACTTTATCCTCCCGTCAGACAATGTGTATGAGGACCTGTCATTTCACCAACACAGACTGTTTGTTGTCTGAGACCAGTTCTCTTCAGTTTCAGTGAGACTGTTAATTCTCAAAGTGTTCAAGAACACACTCCTCTAGAATGCTGTCATAGAACGGTGGGTCCATTCTGAGGCATGTAGCTGAGGCAAGCAGGGACAGCTGCAGTGGTCAGGGGCAGCCAGGCTGTGAAGAAGTGATAGTCAAATGATTAACATTCCTAACATCAATTACTACCGTCCTCAGGAGAAGACGTTCACAGAAGGGCATTGTGTCTGCTCCACAGCACACAAAGGGTCAAGCCTCACAAATTTGCTCATAGGGGGAAAAAACACCCCCACAGGTCAAAGTGTTCAGATTACCGGTCTAGGAAAATCCCTTTGCAGAAAGAAGACGCAAATCCCCAGTGCAGTTGAAAGGACAAAACTTTCTTCACCTCAGAGACTCTCCAATGAATAAACCGGTTAAACATGGTTTGGATTTACTGAACATGAAAACAACTGGATTAAAGTATAATCTAGCTAGAAAGAAAAGGAAATGTACCGAGAAAGCTAAGTAATGACAAGGCTGCAGTGTTTACATCTGCCAGGCGGGGATGGCCATTCCAGTTTTATAACCAGATTCTCTTAAACGTTTAACTTTCCTTTGGATCAAGAAAATGAGTCTCTGCTTGTGTTGGTCTCTTTGATAACAACACTGGTGTCAAGGCAACTGTGCACGTTATTGGGCGCATTGATGCCCAGGAAGCCAGAGGCCCCAGCACACCAGGGTCTGCAGGCACCAGCTGGTGCGGTGATGTTCTCGCATGGGCCCTGGCTTGCCAACGCTCCAGTCTCACACAGGCACAGGTTTTAGCATCAGAAAGACCTGGGTTTGAATCCATTTCACTGCTTGCTGGTTGTGCGACCTTGGGCCAATTATTTAAGCTGTCAGTTATTCTCTTGGTAAATGGGGAGAATACCCACCCCATAGGGCTGTTTGGAGAATTAAATGAGATTATATACGCAAAGAGTCAGGCTGAAACCTAAGCACTCAGGAGACAGGATGGTTGTTTTCCAGTCTCCGTCTCCGTCTCCCTCCTCCTCATGCACACAGTGGAGCAGCAAGCAAACCTGCTCCACGCCATGCAGACTCAGAGAGCATCCGAACCACACTCTGTAGCACGAGCTTTAGAATTTGTTACATCAGGGGTTTTAACCCGTTTTGTACCAAAGATCCCTACTTATTTATGAAAGCATACAATAAAAACACATAGGATTACAAAGGAAACCAATTTACTGAAATGCATTTATTATATTTCAAAACTGGTGCCTCTCTTTAACACATTAAACAAGATCTTAGGGCTCATCTAATAATTACAATAATTTTCAAGTAGTGAGTGTATTATTTCAAGGTTGGCAATAACAAATATGATACAACATATTTGCAATTTTTAATTGGTGGCATTCACAAATTCTGCTTCTACTGTTACTGTTTGTTCCTAAATTCATAATGGAAGAAATACTAAATTTCAGCTAGAGAATATTAAATATAAAAAATGCAACCTTTTCCCCAGATTAAGAACCTGGCTATAATAAAATATCACCACCTCTGGCTTAATGACGACTGATAAAAGGTGTATAAAAACCGTCAAACCTACAATCCTTCATTTTACTCTTTCCCTCTGGCTTAAGATTTTCTATTGGTGTTTGGGTTCTGCAGTTAGAATATGATATGCCTGTGTTGTTGTTTTTTGAATTTATCCTGCTTGGTGTTCTCTCAGCTTCCTGGATCTGTTGTTTGGTATCTTTAATTTTGAAACATTCTTAGCCATTATTACTTCAATTATTTCTTTTGCTCTGTTCTCTTTTTCTTCTGGTATTTCCATTACACCTATGTTAAAATTTTTGAAATGATCCCACAGTTTTTGGATGTTTTTTCTGTTGCTTTCTCTGCATTTCAGTTTGGGGAGTTTCTACGGCTCTATCTTCAGATTCACCCAATCTCTCCTAAACCATGTTGAGTCTCCCGATGGGCCTGAAGGCATTCTTCATCTCATTTTGGTGATTTTAATTTGTCATTTCCTTATTTCCTTTTGCTTTTGGTTTCCATTTCTGATTACATTACCTTTCTGCTCTTGCATGTTATCTTTTTCCATTAAAACCTCTAACGTATTAACCATAGTTATTGAAAATTTCCTGTTTGATAATTCTAACAATTCTGTCCCATCGGACTGGCTCTGATTACTATCATTTCCTCAGATTGTTTTTTCTTTGCCTTTTAGTATGCCTTGTAATTTTTTGTCGAATGCCAGACAGGTTGCATTGGATAATGGAAACTGAGGTAAAAAGGCCTTACATGTAAAGACTGATTTGGATAGGAAGTGGCCTGTGTTTAATGTTTGTCGTAGTTATAGGCACCAGAAGCTTCAAATTCTTCTACTGTCTTTGCTTTTGTCTCTGTCTTAACTTCGGTTTCCCCTAATTATTCCTCAAGTCTTGCAGCTTTCAGCTGTAATCCACTATGATTACACTGGAGCCCTGGTGGTGTGGTAGTGAAGTTGGGGGAGGGGACATTCTAATCTCCAGATCAAATCTCAGTGTTTTAGAGAGCCTGTGACCTTCACAAGTATTTCCCAGGTGGTAGAGCTTTCCTCCTCTGCTCCTTCCTCCTCGATGCCCAAAGCATTACCAATCTATTTTCTTAGTCTTAATCCCTGTCGACTATGGCTCTTTTCCCCCTTAGGTGGGACAGGTAGGCTACAGGGGCTGGTGTGGGAAGAATGCCCTTCCCAGAGCTGGGATAAGGCTCTGGTAGTCTTTTACTCCCAGAGCAGACTTTTGTAATAAAGAAGGTCCTGGGCATATTTCACAATGATGATTCTTCTCCCTGCCAGGGATCTTTCTCGATATTCCCTGTGGACACCTGGTGGTGTTCCCGGAGGTAAAATATGTGGTGACCCTCCATGACTGTGGTCTCTAGGAGTTTCTGATGTGCAAGCCTACACTCATGTTCTGGCAATTCATCAATATTACCATGTCACGTGTTACCACGTAAGTTATCACTCCAGCAGTTTCTGCTCTAGGTAAATGGATTTTGACTCTCCCTAGATGAGCCTGTCTCTTCAAGTTTTGGGGTGCTGGTTTGCTCTGCAACCTCAGTTCTCTGATGGGTGGGTGGGTCAAAAAGTCATTTGTTTTTGGTTTCTCCAGCTTTTCTTGTTGTAAGGACAAAGGTGCCAACTTTTGAGCTCTTTTCATGTCAGAGCTGAAAGTGGAGGTCCCCTGTATTTTGAATGGCTACCCCCTTCCCGCCATCTGAACTCCCATGTCGGCTGTGTCCCTTGTTCTCACACTGGCCATGTTTCCTGTCTGGCTGGGGTATCCATTGAGTCTTTTCGTGACACTGTTCCAGCAAGGCTGAGTTTCTTGAGAAAAGGGACTGTGTGTTTAACATCTTATCTCTGTCAACACTTTGCACACACAAAATTGCTTACTGCTGTTTTATTGGGTCACTTCTACTTACAGCATTCACCTAACGGTAAAATGCATCTGCGGTGATGTGTTCCCCAGCACCTCCAAACTTCCTTTTGTGCTTTTGAATAAATTTTCCTGGCCTCCAAGTGACAGCCTTATTTTCTTACCAAGGTTGGAATAGGCAAACGTCACTTACTGTAAATCGAGATTTACAAAAGTAATTTCTCAAGATCTGATAAGGCCTGACTTTTTCTCAATTTCCTAATTTCTTTTTTGTAATGACTTAAGTAGCCAGCTTAAAGTACCCAAGATAAAATCTGGCCAAATTCCTGGAAATCAAAGGGCCTCCTATGTAAGTGCTCAAATCTGGCTTTTTCCAAATTATTTGGGAAGCCGTAAAAAAAAAAAATCTCGGACTCAGTCTTAGGAGAGTAATTGTGGTGCACAGTTAAGCTTAGGAAAATAAGACATCTGATTGGCAAGCTCTTCATGTCCCAAAGCGCTCCTATACCTACACTTAAAATTAAATGAAAAAACAAAACCAAGTCTAGCCATTTAATCACTCACGTTCAGCCTATAGGACGTAGGAAATGTTACTGAAAATTCACCCTTTCATTCATTTGATAAATTTATTGAGCACCAAAATAAGGGCTGGGTGCCAAGTCACAGGCACTGTCCACAAGAGCCAGACACCCTTACTTTGGGGCCATCACATCCTAGGTAACTTTCAGCTTGTTACTTAAGCTTGCACATTCTCATCTGTAAAGAATATTATTTTCTTCACAGGGAGGTTCTGTGACAGCGGAACTACTGAGGAAGACTTATACTAACTTCCTAAAACAGTTTCTAATTCATTTCCCTGTCCAAATACTTGCATATTGTAACAATCACAGCTAGCACCGACTGAGCAGTTAATCCAGATGCCAGGCAGTGCACTAAGCTATCTGTCTATTCATGTTCCAAACAGATCTTATCTATAAAGGCCCAGAGAGGCCTCCTCCTTTCATTGGCTATATCCATCCTCACTCCTGTAACCAAAACAAAGCAAGCTGAGGCAACAGGACAAGAACTTTTAATCTAGAGTGACCCATAACAAGAGAGCAGAGTTAAAAATCCACAGGATATAAGAAGATGCTCCCCTGTACCCTGCCACCAGAGGTCATCATCACTACTGAGGGTCACAATGGCAGAACCTCCAAGCAGTGAAATACCAGATAAACCTAAGAACTGCCATGGGTTTAGTAGCACAATTTGCTGTGACGACGACTGTGTCTATGATTGCACCGCTATAGGAGAACTACTACTGAGAGCTTACATATTGCAGATGTTGTTCTTCTGTGGATATCCTTTATGTGGTCACAGTTAATGGCACCTGCATTTTTACTTTACAGGGTTAAAGGTGCAGTTTTAACATGGACCATGTTTCAATTCCCTGAGAGACAACACTGAAAACTATTTTCCCTACATTAGGCAAAAACACATTACCTGGAGTAAGCAACTTTTCACCTAACTTAAAACCCTCAGCTTTCCGAGAACACGCCTGCCCCCAGAACACAGTAGAGGTTACAAGTAAGCTGGCCAGTAGAACCCATTCTATACCAAATTATTCCCTCATCTACAAATGATCAAAATCAAAAGAATTACACAGTGGAAACATTGGCACTACTGACACTTTTCTGCTGTAGGAAGCTGTCCTTTGCATTGTAGGTTTAACAGCATCTCTAACTTCTTCTGCCCACTAGTTTCCAGTGACAGTCATGACAGACAAAAAATGTCTTGAGACATTGCCAGATGTTCCTTGGGGGACAAAGTCATCCCTAGTTGAGAACTACTGCTATGGAGGAATTATTCTGTTTAGGAGGGCCACCATTACCCTATTCTGCATAGCAAAAACGAACAGCCTTTTACTTCTCTAGCTCACTGAAATTCGATTCATGTCGTTCAGCTTTGTGCCTTAATTTATAGTAATGAAAGATCCAGTATTATGAAATTGTGAAATACTAAGGTATTACAGCATAGCTCTGACTTCTTCCTGTAATTTCCAATCTGTCTGGTGAACATTCTAGTTTGCCCAAGACCTAACTAAGATGGTTTTCTCTCAGATGGATTGACCTGTCTCTAGGTGACACTCTAGTGTGGGAGGACAAACTTTCCTTACTTTGGGGTTTAACTCTAGGTCTTGGTGGATCGGTCCCCAAAGCACCAGATGTTGTGCAGATTTAAACTAGAACTCACATTCTGGCTGCAAAGGTCTGGCCACAACACAAGTCAAGTAGCAAGGAGTCAGTCATGCATTTTCTGGTTTCTTATCATTTATACAAGTCAGGCTAGAACACCGTGCCCTTCTCCCTTGGTTAAAGAGGATCAAGTGTGCCACTATCCCAAGCCAAATTAGAGAGAAAGCATGAATCTGTTGACTAAGAAAAGGGTTATTATGCCTTGGCTAAGTTTGTTAAAGCAAGTCACTCAGATGAGCTACAAAAAAATTCTTCTCAAAAACATGAGGCATGGTTTTGACTTATCTTAAAAGGTCTTTTACAAAGAATGACTTGAGATTAAAAGCACTTTTTTTGAAATACACAAAGTGCTTCATAACGACTCAATAAGCCTTAAGGAATGTTTTTTTTAGTACATCACTTTTTTTGTTGTTTAAAGAAAATACCCCATTCAAAGAGTGGTGGCATATTTGATATCACCACTGTTTAAAGAGGAATGGAGTTACAGGAATAAGAAGTATATAATTAGTAAATAATCCCTCTCAACAAGTAAGTTAAGTAGGAAAGCCATAAAGGGAGAAAAGAAAAGCCAGAGGCAACACAATCAGCGCATATCAGAAATGCATTTTTATTTTTATTTGAAAACAACTTAAATTTTTTAGACAAATGATTTTAGTATATAAATTTGATTTTGTTTTTATACAGAATATAAAGATTTCCCTCACTGATCTTCCATGTGAAGGGTATTACAAGCCTGAAGGGAGATGCTTTCTGCACACAAGTGTGTATCTTGCATGTAGGGTGCTGGAGACGAATGGCGTAGTGCTCCTGCACATAAGTTAGGTCAAGTGACATCACATTTTAAAAAGGGGATAAGAGAAGAGAAATATTCTAGTTTATCAGATTCAAGAAGCAAACATGACACAAAAACTGTGCAGATAAGACCAAGTCAGTAACTTTAGTTAGGACACTGCAGATTATACTGGTAACAGGTTTGTGAAGCTATCGTATATACCACATTAAAAGAGCAAGGAAGAGCTATTATATAGAAAGGCTAGAGTGAGGGATTTTCACTAAAGCAAATTAAATTCTTGTCAACTGCCAAAACAAAACAAACAGAGCACAAGAGTGTTAGTATATGGAAGGCATGTTTTACCAGTTTCTGTGCAGCATGCTAAAAGTTAGTTAGAACTTCTTCACTGGTGCATATGAATCAATAATAGTCACGGAAAGTTTTTTTTTTGCCTCTTCTTGCCAAATTTCAGGCATGCCTTATTTTAGATGGAGTATAGCTTTTATCTATTATTTCATCCTGTAAAAACATGTGAAGACAACGTTCATTCTGCGCCAAAGGATGACCAGCGACCCTAGGAATAAAAAATACAAATTTAGTCCGATATTTTCTAAAAGTGTTTGGGTGAGGGGGAGGGGGTGTTAAACACATATTTTAAGGTTAGGAAGTAAGTACAATTCAGTAATAATAAATGTTATTTTAGACTGTCCATAAGGGTCTATACTCTATCAACTTACGGTAAATTTCCCTTCGGTTCACAAGGGTGATGAAGAAAACATCTCATGACTATCTTTGAGCTGCTTCTGGATTATGTACCCAATTAACTTCTTTACACATTAGTTGGCATAGTCATAAGAAACCTAAATTAATTTTAATATTAAAAGTGAAATATGTCCTGAATCTAAGAATTCATTTTAAAAAAGGAAAAGATATAGGATTAGAGTTAGAAATACACTGAAGTTCAACAAAAGCTAAAAACACTAAGAAACAGGTACACACACACAAAAAATACAGGTTTTTTTTTTTGGTGGTGGGAAAGGGTTGCTTGCTAATAAAGGTTTCCATCTGACTAAATCCAAGATCAGACTGCGCAAACAGACTTTTATTTCAGAACTTAAAGACATCTAATCTAGCAATACCTTCTCCAAAACGAAAGGCAAGTATGTTTATAAAGAGACAACGATGTTTGTGTGCTACAGTAGATAACTAAAAGTTAAAGGCTCTGTATAACTTTCCCTTCTGTTTACTTACCACTCACAGATCTTCAAACCACTAGATAAAAAAAATTAAATTGCTTCTAATAAATAGCTCATGCAATCATTTTTCTCTAGGATTTGACCTTATTTGGTTGAACTTAAGGCCAATACATAATTATAGTGAACCTATTCCTGGCATAATTCTCCCTATTTGATTTTTAAAAAATGGCTGTATCTCAAATGGAAATAAACTTTAAAGCTAGAAATTTTGCTTTGAGCTTGAGTTTCTAAAGTAAAAGACAAACAATCCCGTCTTCTTACATTTCCAAAAGAATACATTTTGCCATGAAAATTTTAAATGTGCACCTTTATAAGACATGTTGATAATACCTCCAATCTGCAATCAAACAAAATGATTTAAAGTGTATTGTAAGTTTGATGCTCATACTTGAACATACCTTAAATCAGGAAGAATCATAAGTAAAACTGTATTTTTTAAATGCTGTAATTTTCAATGTAATTTGCATAAATTAACCAAGAAACAAATACAAAACTTAGGTCAACAGAAAGATACTCACTTCAATCACTCGAGTGTGTTAATATTTATCACATGATATTTAACTTGTTCTACACTTTTACTTTGTTTAAATAGTATAAGAAGTTCAAAAAGGCCCATAGGGAAAGCAATATTAAAGTTTAGCTTAATATCTAAATCACTAGTAATCATATGAGGTAGTCTTAGAACGCTGTTTACTCTTACACCCTGGGAAAAGAAAGCACTTACTTGTTTATAAACTGCTCCAGCCCTTGCTTCCTTTCTTCAATAAAATTGTCATCAAATATTCCATCATCTCCTCTAAAAGGGAGTTGACGCAAAAATGCTTTCCCAGGGAGTGGGGGAACCACAACCTAAAACAACGTAAGGAAATAAAGTTCTCGAACATGCTGACTTGGGTTAACATTTATAGAGCATGTGAAGACAATATAGCCTCATTATGAGAGCAAAACCACTGTAAAAACTGCTTAAATATAAAAGGGAATCAGTATAAAACACGCTGAAAAAATATTCAACATTTTGAAGGCGAGATAACCAAATGCAGAGCAAAGCTCTTCCATGGCAGGACCCACAGCTTAATTATCATTTTCTCCTGGACTTATTAGCAAAGCACAGGTATACAGAGAAAACATTAAAGCAATATTGAAATAAAGGTTACCATGCTCCTCAGACAGTTTTGATGCCTTGTTGTAGACAATGCTTTTTTTGCAATGGAAACCACAGAAATCAAAATCAACTCTCAATTCAGTGAAGAAAAAGTATTAACAACTCAGTGAAGAAAACAGTATAACAATGTTCTGACATGAGCAGATAAAAATTCTGTGGTCAATTTCTTCCATCATATACCATCTGCATAAAGTCTTCTCTATTTATGTCTGAGGTGATGACAAAATAATCAACTACTTGCTGCCACTCTTCCATTTCCTAGGCTAAGAAATATGTTACCTTTTCCCCAAATCTACTATTACGTCTTTCCTCAAAGACCTTTATTTCTTCCATCTCACCCTATAGGAACATCTCACATTTTCCTGTTCAAAGCTTAACTATCCTCTAGGGTCAACTTCTACTATATCTCTCTTTAGGAACTGTTTAGAGCTCAAATATTTGTTTGAATTGAACATACACAGCACCTAGCTATTCATTTCACATGTTAGTTTGGTTTCTCTATTCTAGGGTTTCTCAACTATGGCACTGTTAACATTGTGAACCACGTAATTCTTTGTATTGGCGGCAGGGGGAGGAGGCTTTCTTGTGCACTGTAGCATACTTAACAGAATCCCGGGCCTCTACACACTAGATACCGCCAGCAGCACCTCTAGTTATAACAATTAAAAAAAATGTCTCTAACACTGTCAGATGCCTTCTCAGGGACAAAACTGCCCCCGAGGAGAACCACTTATCTAGCCTATTAATGTCTTCAAATCAAGAACCCTCTCTTAGGCTTCTGGTTATTTTAATGAAAGCTGGGCATATAACTGAAGCTCAACCAACCAACCACTTAGCTAGAGTCTTATCTTACACCCAAATAGAGAAAATCGTGTGAGTGAACAATTCAAACAAGGAGAAATATAAACAGTAACCATCAGAAATTCAAATTATACATATTCTAAAAGAGGTAAAACTTGAAATCTTTGATCCAGAGTTTCTATAACTAAGAGTTATCCTAAAACAATAATTCAACAGGGCAAAAAAGAGAAAGAACAACACGAGTTCATACAGATTAGCAAAAAAACAAAAATAACAGCAAAAAAGAAATTCAAAATCAAATGCCAAACATAAACTTTATAATCCTTTCCTAGATCTACCCTCCTCAGATGACCAGTGACTAAGACATCTAAATGTCTGCCTTCGTAGCTTGCTTTAGCATTCTTGAATCTACTACTATGTATTTGTGAAGCTGAGCGTTAAAAAGTGCAAAGACCTTGCAACTGAGAAACAGAGATCATGACAACCGAGTTACAGTAGAATTGCTATAAGATGGACAGGAAAGATCATCTATAGATATAAAACTATTACAAAAAAAGGAATCTAGAACCAATGCATTAAATAAGTGATTACCATTAATTCAGGGTAGAATTTAGCATACAATTTAAGATTAAAGATTAATATGTATTATTATCTGTAGAAATATATTCTTCCTAACAAAATACTGAAAATAGTCAGCGAAATGGATGGTGAGGTTGTACTGTAGGCAACAGGATTAGAGATATATAAAAATCATGAAAGGCTTGTCCAGCTGAGATTCCAAAGATCTTCAACATCAAATTATTTTTGCTTAAGCAACCTGAAAAGACTTAGTTAGAATTTTTACACCAATTTAAAAGTCATGAATGTGAAGATACGTATGTGCACGTGGAGTAAGAAGTCAACACGATGATATCTGGCTAGTATAATATAATGAAAGCCAAAACATACTAAAATAAAAGTTAAAAGATTTAACCGTAATGACCAATAAACACAATAAATGTCACCTATTTCCAGCCTAGTATAACAGTTAAAATTACTAACGTATAAATGAAATAACTTGATTGTTCTTAGCAATACTGTAACAGAAGTACAACTTTCAGATAATTTAAATTCCCAAGATATTTAACTGGCCTAATGTTAAAGAGTGAAGTACTATGCTTCAAAGGGCACCATTAAGAAAATGAAAATCAATCCACAGAATGGGAGAAGAGTTTTGCAAATCATATAACTCACAAGGGACTTGTAAGAGATATTCTATATTTATTATAGAATATATTCTATATTCTCAATAAAAAGACAAAAATCTCAAATAAATGGGCAAAGGCTCTGAAAAAAAATTTCTACAAAGAAACTATATAAATGGCCTTATGATAAGTACATAAAAAGATGATTGACAATATTAGCCATCAGGGAAATGAGAATCAAAACCATGATAAGACAGATACCGCACTGTACACACGGGGATAGCGATATTAAAGACAGGTAACAGTAAGTGTTGGTGAAGATGTGGAGAAAAGTGGAACCTTCATGGATCTTGGCAATGTAAAAATGGTATCGCTGCTTTGGAAAATAGCCTGGCAGTTCCTTAAAAGGTTCAACAAAGTTCTCATATGACCAAGCAAGTCTACTCCTGCATATATAATATATACCCAAGACAAATGAAAACATATGTCCAAAAAACCCTGTACACAAATAGCAGCATTAATCATAATAACCAAAAAGTAGAAACAACCCAAGTGTCAACCAATCATTGAACTGAATAAAATGTGGTTAATATTATTTGACAATAAAAAGAAATGAAGTACTGATTATTGTTTCAATAGATGAACGTGAAAACATGTTCAGTGAAAGAAGCCAGATACAACAGACCACATTTTCTATGGTTCGATTTACATGAAATGTCCAGCATAGGCAAATCCACAGAGAAAGTAGATTAATGGTTATCTAGGGCTGGCTGAAGAGAGGTTGGGGGAGAAACTGGTAGTGACTACTGACGGGATGGGGTTTCTTTCATGAGTCGATTAAAATACTCTAAGATACTAATTATTTAAATTAATATTCTATAAGTACAGTAAAAATACAGTACTAAAATGCTGTAGTGATGGCTGCACGACCTTGTGCATACACTAAGAACCACGAATTCTACAGTTTAAATGGGTGAACAGTATAGCATGTGAATTATGTTAATAAAGCTGTTATTAAAAAAAAGTGTTTATTAAACACTTCAGTGTGCCATGTGCTATGTTAAGCAAAGCCCAAAGCCCATCGAAACACTTCTTCCCATAAGTCGGACAGAGAAAGACAAATGTTGTATTATCCCGATATATATGCAGAATCTAAAAAAGCTGAACTCAAACAGAGGAGAAGGATGAGTGGCAGCAGCCACTGTTGTCAGGGTACAAACTTCCAGTTATAAAATAAGTAAGTTCTGGGAATCTAATATATAGTACAGTGATGATAGTTAATGATACTGTAATGTATAGGTGCCAAGAGAGTAGATTTTAAATGTTCTCATCCCCACCAAAGGTAACTATGTGAAGTGATGGATGTATTAACAACTTTATTAACAACTTTAATTAACAATACATACATATATTAAATCACCATGTTGTATACCCTAAGTTTACATAATGTTATTTGTCAATTCTATCTCAATAAAGCTGGAGAAAAAGACACTTCTTTCCTGTAGTCATAAAAAACTTCTTCGTTATCCAACTTTCCTAACTTGTTTTGTATATTTATCTTACTAAAACATCTATAATTTACATACGAGTTATTAATCTTTTTCCCAAATAGACAAACGTTTCAACTCAACGTGTTGAATATAAATTCTTTTCTCCACTGATCAACAATGTTATTTTTGTTATGAACTAAATTTCCAATAAACACTTGGGTCAGCTTCTAAATTTTATTACATTCATTTGCCCATCCCTAAAACAATACGAAATTGTTTTAATTACTATAGCTTTAAGATATGTTCTGATGTCTGCAGGTGCTCAATATATGTTGAAAATAATTTCCAGCTATTCTTGAACTTTCTCTGGTTCTAAAGCTTATATATAAATCTGCACGTTTATAAAGACCCCATTAATATCTCTATTAGAATTTTATGCATTTGTAAACACGTTAGGAGATACTGCCTTATTTCGATCAGGTCTGCTGCTAAAATGCCACCTCTAAGTGAGGCTTTCCCTTGACCGTCCTATAGGAAAGTAGCTCTCTTGGCACTCCTAATTTTGCTTTTTTTAGAGCATACTACATATCTTACTATATATCTTACCATTTTTTTCTGCCTTCCCTTCACCACCACCCTAACTTACCTAATAGAAAGTAAGAACCATAAAAGTGGGGATGTTAATTTGTTCACAGCTCTATCTGTAACTCAGAACACAAAGAATGAGCTCTCAGATGTTTATAGAATAAGAAAAGTGAATATTCCAAAACAGGAATGTAGTATTTCTAGAAGGTCTTCACTGAAAGACCTGCCTTTCAGAGTTTTAAAAGTTTTCTTCATATAGGTCTTATATTTCTCGTTTTATTCATAAGTAATTTATGAGTAAAACTGCTTTTCCATTTTTGATGGAATGCTATGATCTGTGCATACTGCTCTTGAATCAAGTCACATTTATCTGGTTAAGGAAGTTTTCCTTCCATTTCTAGCTTATTATGCTCCAGAAATAAGCACAAGCTAGCCTTAATCTACTTCAGGGCTCCTACGATATCCATTTCTTTTCTATAGTCACAAAATAACAATTCAACATTCTGAGCATGCCATGCCCTTTGATATTATTCTGACGTAGGGCTGAAATAAGAGATTTTAGAGTGAGATCATGCTAATTTATTTTGCAGCCAAAGTCACCAAATTTTCTTCTAAGAGAAGTCAACTCTTACCAAGGTACATAACAATATTTTGAAATTGCAGGTAGCAACCCATTAACAGATCATGGCCATCATGTAAAAAGCTAATCTGAAGATATAAGCATGTTTCACACAGAGTAATGTTCTATATACATGTATGATAAAAAAATGTAAAAAAATACTGGGAATATAATGACATATGAGATATATTGAGGAAGAGAAACTTGGCAAATGGTGTGGAGGGGGAAGGTGAAATAGGAAGATCAGGAGAAAAAGGAAGGAATAGCAACAAGAAAGTACTAAGAAGTAAGTGTTATTCAAAGGTGAATCAGTAAAGGCCTCATTTGGGCCATTAAAGTAGATAAGAGAAGGAAAAATTATAAAGACTTTCTCAATCTCCCATTAAATAAGAAAAAATTGGACTACTTAAAAAAGATAAATGACATTTGCTTTTACCTACTTTATTCAAGATAATTTTCCTGAAAAGTCTTAAATATTGAAATTTGGAATGTTTTGCTTTCAAGTCACATTACAAAAAATTCTTACCTTGCTCTCTCTTTCTAACTCACTTCGTAGCCATTCAAAGTCACTGTATCTTCTTCTAACAGTAGATTCTTTCAGCTTGAAAATCGGCAGATTTGTCTGAAACAAAAAAAGTCACTCTTAAATTAAAGCATATTATAGCGACTTCAAAAAAAAGGGAGGGGATCTGTTTGTCAAATTAATAATATAGCAATTCTGATTACCTTAATATAATAAAACTATGACATTATTAAGTGACATTTTACCTCTAACAAAATAAAATTTAGCTAACTTAAAATAGTATGTTTACGCTAGAGTACAACTTTCAAAAGTTGTTTGTACATGTTTGTACATATGCTTTTGGATGTCATTCTGCCTCAGGTTAGTTACATAAATAAACGTAAATTTTTTCTATTTCAGTGATCAGTAAAAGTGTCAATTGAAAAGGGTGAAGATAAAGCTATGTCTGATTGCTATCCAGTTTCAATAGCACCTTAGCATATAATGTTTATAGGGGAAAGAGACCTTAACTACTTTGAAATAAAATACAAAATATTTTGTTATTATGACTAATTAGATGTTGCATAATGGAAGAAATGAATAAAGCATTATTCTTAATGGTCTTCTGAAGGAAAAGAAAAGCCAGAAAAATCACTCTTAACCACTAATAGGAAATTAGGAGTTATACACTTTAGATCAGGTTCAAAGATCCAGAAATTCACAGGCTGAGGGCAAGTTTAAGAACAGAAAACGTAATAATCCCCAGCACTTTGAGGTTACATCAAAATGGAAGATAATTTTTAGAGAATGTTCTTTACAAGACTGCAAAGACCATTTCTCTCAATTTTTAAACTTAAAGTAACAAGAACATTTCTATTATCTTTTACTGATCCCTTAAAAAAAAAGAGAAAATATACTTTCAAATACAATTTAAAATGGTTCATGATTAAGAACACTTAGCAGAAACTGTATACCCCACAATTTTATTATTGAGAATAGGTTTTAAAATGCCCATAATATCACAAAGTTTATACAGTATAGAAAGGACTTAACAATTAATGCCAAAACATACTGAAAATGCTATTTAATACTATAGTTGACCCTTGAAAAACATGGGTATGAACTCCACATGTCCATTTACATGTGAATTTTTTTTCAGTAAATACATTGGAAATTTTTTTTGAGATTTGCAACAATTTGAAAAAAACTTGCAGATGAGCTGTGCAGCCTAGAAATAGCAAAAAGTTACATATGTCATGAATGCATCAACTGTATGTAGAGCTAGCCTATTTTATCATTTATTAACATAAAAATGCAGAAATCTATTATAAAAAGTTAAAACTTATCAAAACTTACACACTCTTACAGAACATACATGGTGTCATTGACTGGCTAGAGAAATGCAAACAAATGTAAAGATTAAATCATCACTGCATAAAATTAACTGTGGTACATACTATACTAATGTTATTTCTTGGACATCTGTTGTATCAATTACACTAGGCTACCATAAAGCAATCATATTGCTGCTTCTTAAATGTATGAATCATTACATCTGTAAATAAACATGAATTTTTCAGAGTATCTTTTCAATTTTGATGTCTAGTGTGATACACATAACATCTACAGAGTTTTGTATCATGTAAGGCAATACTGACGTAGGTACTAAAAAATGATTCATCTTGTAAACAGATGACATAAACGTATGGTATCAATAAATACAGTACTATGTATATTTTTTCCTTATGATTTCTTAGTAACATTTTCTTTTCTCTAGCTTACTTTAAGAATACAGTGTATAATACACATAACATCAAAATATGTGTTAATAGACATGTTCTCGGTAAGGCTTCCAGTCAACAGCAGGCTTAGTTAAGTTTTGAGGAGTCAAAAGTTACACACGGATTTTCAACTGTGTGTGTGTGTGTGTGGGGGGGGGTTGGCGCTGGCGCTCCAACCATCCATGTTGTTCAAGAGTCAACTGTATCCTCTTAGATTACATTTTATTCTTAATTCAGTCTTTGCACTTGTAGAACTGCAAGCTGTTTTATAGCTGAAAAGAAAAAAGTGCCACTAGAAGGAAAGATTGGCTTCCTATTTTGTATATAGGAACATCATTATCACATAAAACTCACTCAAGAAAATTCCAATCATTTGTTAAACTTAATGCCACTGGTAACTGTCATTCAGCTAAAGAAACACTTTTTATTCAGGACCTTAAAGCCATTTTGTAATGGTCTAAATTTTTCCAAAGTGTTATTAACTTCTCTACGTTGTACACCTTATAGTTTGGAATCTTCTACAGATGCTATTTGGTATAACACTGTATAGGTTTCAAGCATGAAACCAAATCTCACGAGAGGTTTAAAAGCACTTGAATTTTCTTTCCCAGGTAACCACAACATTTGTTCATTGTATTAATGACTAAGAGTAAATTGCACCTAACAAGACTCTTATTATACTAAAAGTCAAACTTATATTTAGAGATGCTGGCTTGCTGTACAGAGAGGTATTCTCATTCCCCACAAAGAATAAAATTAGGTCCCCTGGAGAGGCAGATGATAATTCCCAGAAAGAAAGCACTGGATTATTTCTCTCTAATTTCACCCACTGGCTTTTTAACCAAGTTCATTCTTCCGCATTAAAATATTAAGTCTTTGTAAGTGTCTAAAGATAGAAAGGCCTTTACAGAATTGAGTGTTTTCTGCAGGTGAGATTTTACATTTTGAATTCCCTCCTCTCAAATTACTTTACAAAGGGGATTAGCTGCTCTCTTTATTCAATATGTTAAGATCAAGCTTGTGAAAAGAGTTCCCTAAGAATTTTCATACTTCTGGGCATGGAAGTCTATAAAGTTAATCTCTGAAACAACATATCAAGCTTACAGGTACAATGTTGAGGGAAGAGGGCCAATTCAGCTCATTTTACCTTCCATTTTCCCTTTTGAACTTTTGACACAATTGTGATTATATCTGATTCAGTTAGAAAGGGAGTGGGAGGGAGAAAAAATATAATCCTTTGCATGATTAGCTAATAGTTTGATAGATTATACATTTAAAAAAAGGATCATAGTTAATTTAAGAAAACAGTTTTCTCAGTTGGCTATGATTTCTCTTTATATGAAGCCTGCTATAGTTTTGATAAAAGTCACGTCAAGTAATTCTTTAAATTATTTGCTCATTAAATTTAGAGTGGTAAGTTTGTCTGTTAATGTCTTTCTGCTTATCACAAGGACTTCAACTTGATAAAAGTACAAATGAAAAATGCTAAGGTTTTTGTTTAAGCCACTGCACTATCACTATTGATTATAAACTCTTGTGATTCATCGCTTTCAATTTATTTAACACCCTTATAAAATATTCTATTTTGGTTTTTTAAAAAGTAAGGATAATAATTTTTCCTACAGTTTGGGGAGGATTCAATTATTATTACAGTCTGGGAGCATCTATCATACGGCATAGTGATGGATAAAGTGGGGAATATAATGATGAATAAGAGGCTGTCCTAGCTCTTATGAAGCTTGTATTAGGGAGGTTAGAAGATAAGCATATAAAAAACTACATTTATATGGTTAAAAATACCATACGCCATAAACAAAACCAAGTTGAAAGATCATGAATAAATTGTTGACAAATGTTTCCAACATAAAACAAGGGGATAGTTTCATTAAAAGGTAAAGAACTTAGAAATCAATGAAAGAAAGATCGAATAACCCAATAAACAAAACAGGAAGAACACAGGAAAACTAATGGCCAATAATGTCCAACTTTACACACACTCACACACACACACACACACACACACACACACACACACAGCTAGTTAAAACAATAAGATCCCATTTTCATTGATCAGCCAGGCAGGTATTAAATTTTAATACTCAGTGATGGTGAGAGTAGAGACATCTAAAAAACCTGCTAGTGGTAGTGAAAACTTGGTACAACCTTTGAGTAGGGCATTTTGGCGATAACTCGCACTCCTTTTTTGTTTATTTTATAAAATTACAGTTGACATACAATGCTGTATTAGTTTCAGGTGTACAACATAGTGAGTAGACAATGACATAGTTAATGAAGTGATCACTCCCAATAAACCTAGTACCCATCTGACACCATACATAGTTATTACAATATCACTGACTATATTCCCTATGCTGTACTTAAAAAGCATATATCTTCTGAGCTAACAATTATACCAGGAATTAACCTACAAATATTTCCACACATATAAAAAGATATTGGTACATAGAAGTTTACATTAGCATTGTTTATTTAATAGCAAAACAAAACAAAACTAAAAACCTAAACTTTTATAAACATGAAATGAAATTTTAGTTTTTATAAAATATAACTTAGCCATAAACTAATCAGGAAGCCTGCCTGAGATGTGTTAAATATAAGAAGTTTCAAAATAGTATATATAATATGATACCAGTTGTATAATAATAATAATAAAAAAAAAGGCAGCAAAGATTTGGTTTGGTATTCTTTTAACGTATGGAGTAGCCATTCTATAGAAATATAGCCAAGAATGGTGAAAATAGTGTGAATTGCCTATAGAGAAGAAACAAGTATATTTAGGAAGTAATTCTTGTATATTCAAAGCATAGGAGATGGTGGGAAATAAAACTGAAAAGGTTAAACTGTGCCCTGTGTGGCTAACATATTTACCTGCAAGCACCAAGAGTTAATAACAGAAAAATATCTTTGAAACAGAAAAAAAGAACAGAGAATTTACCATAGAGATAGAAGCCACAGAATTCAACAGGTTAGCTATGTGTTATGTGTATAGTGAGCATTAAGAACATCTAGTTCTTGCTCATCATACACACACACAATTTTTTTGTAACTGCATGGTGAGACTTATTGTGATCATTTATAATGCATCAAATCATTATGTTGTATACCTGAAACTAATATAATGTTATATGTCAATTATACCTCAAAAAGAAAAAAAAAAAAGAACCATTGGTTCTAGTTATTCTAGTTAGTTCTAAGGTTTAGCTGCTTGAAGGGTATGGAGAAGAGTCAGACTACTGAAGCAAATGATAGCAGAAATTCCTTAAAGGTTTTACTTTGGATATCATTTAAGATGTTTAGACTTATTCAGAGAGAATGTGCTGAATTCTGAAATTAAATGTAAATCAGACTGAAATATGGTTACCTTACTTTAAGATGATTAAAACTTTTGAAATTTAAAAGGCAAGATTTAGTATTCTCTCATCCTGACATCCGTATTTCCCCCCTAATTTTAAGAAAAGTTGTTTTAGTTGCTCAGGCTGAGCATACACTAGAAGCCACTATTTTCCTCCTTAGCTACTAGTCATTTTACCTAACAGGTGAAAATGTCAAGCTCTGCCATTTGTATGAAATAATACCTACAAAGAAATCTTTTTTTTTGTAGGAACAGTGACCAGAGAGAGGCAGGATCAGAGAGACAAGTAAAACTGAAATCTGTCATGAGGCAAGAACCATAAACTAAGGCACAGCCTTCACCTATTTGTATAGATATGTATTATTAATAAATGCTGAAGGTGAGTTTGAGTAGCCTTGGTCTATTTTAGATTTTGCAGTTAAGAAAGTCTTGCAAATGTTTCATTATATATCTGAAGCAAAGACAAAAGCTCCTATAAACATTTACATAAACTCTCTCATATGAGCTATATAAGAAATCCAATATTAACAATTTAAAGTTATGCCAGGGTTGTGGCCCAAACTAAAATTTAAAAAGCAGAGAATTATAACTATCTGCCCCTCAAAAAGTTAAGCTGGTTATCTGGAATCCATAAAGTCAATAAAAACTTTTATTCCACATTCAAAATACACCTCCGTTAATCATTATAAGACAAATACTAGTTAATTTGTTACCATTATTTAACATTTCTTTGGAAAACTACAAAAAAGATTATATTATCAAGGAGGCAGAAGCTGAGAATATAAGAATGTTCACATCTGGCACTAAAAAGAGCTATAAAAATACAACTAAATATGGGACACATAATGTTAAAAAGTTAGAGAAAAAACAACAACAACAAAAATCAATCCAAAGGCTCTACTCCATACTTACCCCCGCCCCCACTATTGAAATCAAAGACATCAGTGGTTCTCCAACATGGTTAGCTTCAGAATTACTACCTGGGTAGCTTGAAACAACTTAAGTGGAAGTATAACACAAATATAGAAAAGTGTTCAAATACATTTAAGGGTTTATTAGCTCCATAAGTTTTCAAATGGTAGTAATCTGGATAGTATTAAAAGTGAACAAACAAACAAGAAACCAGTCCTGAGACCTACTTCAGATTAACTAAATCAGTTTCTAGGGGAATAGGCCCTTAAAAAAAAATTTCCCCAGATGATTTATACACATTTAGACACTATTACCAAATAATATCTGACTGGTTCAAAATATCATATAACAAGCAGCTAAAGCAGTGCTTAGAGGGAAATTTATAGCTATAAATGTCCACATTACAAAATATGTAGAAAGAATAAAGACCAGAGTAGCAATAAATAAAATAGAAGGCACAAAAATTATAGAGAAATTATAAATGAAAATACTTAATGTTTCAATTAAAGAAATGGGAGACTAATCATTTGAAATTATAAATAAAAAATATATTATTTATATATTAAAAATAATTTGAAATTTTTTGTTTATCGCCTACAGCACCTGGCCTTCCTAGGTGGTCTCCCATCCAAGTACTAACCAGGCCCGACGCTGCTTAGTTTCCGAGATCAGTTGAGATTGGATGTGTTCAGGGTGTAAAGCCATAGGCGAGATTATTTTTAATACATGGTTTTACAAAAACATTTGACACATTCCTTCTATGGTACGAGAAAATCAAAACCAGTAACCCTACTAACTCTTTCTCATTCTTACCTTAAAATCTCACAGAGATTCATTTAGTATAAAAGTAAAAACTTTCTAATATTCTATATTGGGATAGTGATTAAAAGCTCATTCTCTGTCTGGGTTCAAATACCAGCAATGCCACTTAGTTATATGACTTGAGCAAGTTAATTTGTTTTTCAATTTGCTTATTTATAAACTGGGGATAATAGTGTGAGAGTATATCAAAAGAGTGATTTCTATCAAGATAGATACATGATTTCTACTACTTGGGAAATCATACAAAGGATAATTATCTTGAAATAATTAAGATTTGTAATGCTGAAAGGCCATGTTCTTATAAACCCTATCTCATACAGTTGTAGTGATGAAATGAGGTAACACATATAAACATGCTTAGAACAGTATCTGGCACAAAATAATTGCACAGTAAATCTAACTTATTATTTTTTTTAATATTATCCATTTTGTGTCTTTTAAACTCAGCAAGAAGTTCTAATATAATACTCTCCCTATACCTTTAACCAAATGTTACTGTTATATTTGCTTTGTAAATCTTCTAGTTATTTTTGCTGAACCATCTGAAAATAAACTGCAGACATATGACTCTTTACCACTAAATACTTCTCTTATATAACCACAGAATGAAAACCAAATACAGGAGGTTGACATACAATCCATATTCAAATTTTATCAGTTGTTCCGAAAGTATCCCTAACTTCTCAAAAACCAGAATCCCATTAAGAATAAAGCACTTCCCTCGTTATCTCTTTAGTCTCCTTCAATTTAGAACAGACTTCCTGCCTTTTAGCTATTCAAGACACTGAAAATTTTAAGGAGAGCAAGCCAGATATTTGAAATGTCTTATACCTTTGAGTTTGTCTGTTTCCTTGCAAGTTTTCATGAAACAATGTTCCTAAAGGCAGGAACGCTGAAGCCTTCTCAGAAGGCATATTATGTCAGTTTGTCCTATTATTGCATCCCTTAGTTAAGGTCAGCCAGATTTCTCCAAAGTTACCTTTTTTTACCTCTTTATAAGAAGTTTTTCTTATTCTTGCTTTTCATAATAAAATATTTAGTGCCATCTGGAATTTGTCCAGCTAAATTTAAAACTTATAGATTGTCAAAGCACAGAAAGAATTCTGCTTCTTGGAGAATTCACATCTTTAAGTGAATAGAAGAGAGACTGGCTTACTGCAGGAAAGCCCTATTCTCTGCCAAATTTAGTGTGAACATATAGATGTGTAAATACATTATGTTCACAATTTATTGATTTAGTAAACAGAATCAGAAGAGGATTTATAGTCTATTTGGTTAGAATGAAGCAATGGATATTTGCACTTGCCCTAGGAGAAATTCAGGGCAATATTCAAGTTCCTGTGCATCTTGCCTTTTCATTTACAAGAGGAGAATGTATTTTGCATAACTCATGAAAAGGTAATGGACTGATTACATAAGATACCTGAAGAGAACTGTTCAATATTATTCTGTTGCTGTTCATTTGTTCTAATAATATACCAAAAACAAAACTCCAAAGAGATAAAATGTTAATAAGAGATGTCTATATGCCTGATATTACTAATCCTATATGGCAAAATCATCAGGAATCCAAAGAGACATTACATACTAAAGAAGAGATTTTTGAAACCATGGTATAAGCTCTAAAACAAGTGCTCCCTTCATGTCTGAACAGAGGAAACTGCCACATTATCAGTCTCCAAAAAGCTGGGTCTTACATACTTACACAGGCTGACCTATTAAAGTCAGCAGCTATATGTAACCTGATTATCACTGATAGCCAAGCAGAAAACCCAAGCCTCAAAATGTGATCACCTGAATATAGCTTAACAATAGATATAGAGAAATGTTTACTAGGTGTTTCTAGTATTTCTTCAGATAGTGTCACGTGTACGTTTGAAAAAGAGACTGGCAACGACATCAAAAGTATACTCAATAGACCATACTCTATTCAATCAATCCTAAGAGATGTAAAAGAATGCCCCATTACAGTTCCCATTAAACGGCTGCATTTCTCCAAATATCTACATCTAGAGATAAAGGATAAGCTGAGAAGTGCTTAAGCTATTACCTCTCCCTTCAGTACTTTTGATACTTGTTTTACCCAATCTGGAACAGCATGAATAACTGGAGATATGGTTTATAACCTAGATGAACTCTAAATATGTCTGGGGAGAAGTCATTTAAGTGAAGAATAAGCTCTTAGTCTGGTGAACCTTTGAAATGTAGATTGTCACTAAGCCAAGGTATTTAGTTTAGTTTCTTTCTTTAAAAAAAAAAAAAATGGACATGGCCTTCCAGTGATACAATTTCCTGTTATTTTAAGAGAAGTATCCTTTATGGTATAACTTCCAAAACAGCAGAGTTTATCTAGAGAGGTTTAATGCATAAATCAAGTAATTCCATATACTTTTCTTACTTTGTCCATACTCTTCATTTGTGAACTGGCAACAAGACTCATTTGCAAGCTCATGCAAGGTTTTCAATGAGCAACCTTTAATGGACTTGTGCAATAATAATTCCACTGTAAAGAAAAATTTGCTGAAAATAGCTCATTAACATTTACATGGTCCTATAGGCTTCTGCTGAAAGAAAACTGCCTACTAATAGTCTAAGACATTTTCTGAACAATTTTAAAAGTGCAAACCTATTTCCTATATCTTCTCAACTTGCCTCATCATAAGAATTACCTCAAGTTTTAAACATAAACACACAGACACTCACACACAGAAGCCCCCAGCACCACCTCCTCAAGAATCTTATTCAAATTAGTTTGGGATGGAATCTGAACATCAGTACTTTTAAGAGATTCTAAGGTGCGGCAACCTCTGCCCTAGACTTATAAAATGTGAAAAAGGGGGTGGGGGAAGGGCTCAGGAATCTGTACAATTACCAAGTGATTCTAGTTCAGATGCGGCAGATATGGGCAATAATATTTTACTTCCTTAAGGACAGTGATTTGGAACACTATGAGAATACTGAACTGGAAATGAGATGCAAAGTCATTATTAAGTAAAACTACAATATGAAAACCAGTGAAAGAATATTAATTAGGAAACTATTCAGTAAGTGTATTGTAAATGTCTACACATGCAGTATCAAGCACATATGGACTTACAGGGATCTGAAACGAACATCACCCTCAAGAAATATTTATAGCATGAAATGGAGAAGGGGCAGTTACAACCACAATTTATCATAGATCTTTACTATCTAGATAAAAGGGAAGAACTTATACTAGAGTAATCGAAGTAGAAATAAAAGATATAAAATACACACATATGACTATATTAGGTTAAATTTGCATGGTAGGCTCATAAAAAGTATCCTTAGAATTGAAAAAATTAGAATAGTACATGTTCATCTGTAGAGATTTTATTTTGATTATATCCTTTTGGTCTTTTGTATATACAAATTTTATTCTTATTAAACATATTAGCATCTCATTTGATATAGATAACATGACTGCATATAGACATCATCTACATGAGAAGTGGTATAATACAATGGTTAAGCACACAATTCTGAAATCAGACAATTGCTGATTTTAATCCCAATTCCTGTATTAACCAGCTATCTGACCCCAGACAAAATGCTACCAATGAGAGAGAGATGAAACCTTGAAGAGACCCAGGGATTTTATGTACTTTCCATAGGACAAACCCCTAACGGTGAAATTACTGCGCCAAAGGCTATAAATGTTAAAGGCTTCAAAATGTCCTACAGAGAGGCTATTTGCTGTAGATTGAAGAGGTACATAACAATAGTAGGCTATTACTTTGGTGGCCTTAACAATAAACCATGCCTCTCAGTATTTTTCTTTTTGTATCCTGTATATATTTCTGTATCCTCTCCCACATTGGCTTGGCCATGTGACTGCCTTTACCAATAGTATATTAGCAAATACTTGTGACCTGGGGCTTGCCGTCTTGGAATATCTGTTCATATAAACATTCTCTCTCAGAACCCAGCCACCATTATTCTGTTAGAAATCTAGTTATTCATGGAGGAAAACTCAGGACCCAATCAACAGCCCCCAATGGTAGCCCCACTAACTTGCCAGCCAGTCATACAATTGTGTCACCTTGGAAATAAATCCTCCAGCCCCAGTCAAGCTCCTCCAGCAGATAGATATCAAGAACAGAGATAAGCTGCGCCTTCTAAGAACTGACCAAACTGCACAACTGTGCTAAAGTCAATGTTAACTGTTATTTTAAGCCACCAACCTTTGAGGTTGTTACACAGCAATAGATAACTGAATCAGTAACCTGGGAAGACTGAGAGGATAGTATTTAAATATAAAAATGTGGTATCTAAAACATACAGAATTTTGAAATTTTTTAACTCTTTGCTGTTTACTTTTTTGCTTCCTTATTAGCTCTTGACTTATGTTCTGAGTAGCAGCAATTCTCAGGAAATTCTCAGTTAACTGATTCTGGATTATTCAGCAAAGAAAGTATTCCTCCATAACTTAAGAAGATGATAAAATGAGCTGAAGTTTTTCCTTTCTTAAATAAAAGCAATTTTGAAAATAAAAGTTGTAATAGATGATTGAGAGTTGCTTTCTCTATAGTAACTTGATAAACCTCTAGGACTACATAGTATGAAATATTTTGTCACCTATATTATAAAAGAATGAAGCTGAGATATTTCTTTGGAGAACAAAATATTATCTGGACAACTATAAAACACATGAATAAGGGTGTTTAATGAGTCAATTCTCTAAGATATGAGTAATTATATTAATAGACTCCTTTCTTTTCTAGTCAGTGGTTAGCTATAATAAGAACTAGATAATATTAAACCCTATATATTGACAGCAGCATTATTTTACTCCTTTTATAAAGCCCCACAAAGAGTCATTACTGTTGTAATAACCTGAAAGTACTCAAACCACTAACAAAATCTTTTTATTAGAAGTAGTAAGTAACTCTCTAAGAATCCGCATAATAAAACATGGCTGAGAGCACAGGCCGTAAGAATTGCAACTTGTCACTAAAGGTTTCAACATATAATTAGGTCAGTGTGATTTTTAGAAATTTCTGGCCAGCATACATTCTTATTTTTTAACTGTTGGGTATAATCGGTGTTTGAGGTGGAGCTGGAGAGCCGGGTATTCTGGTTCTTTTCCTCATAATTTAAGTTCCCTTCTGAGTACTTTTGTCTAGCTCTTTCTCCTCATACGTCCTCTTTCTTGTCCTGAGTTGTGATGTTTATAAGAAAAGGAAATCACTCCAGATATTTCACCTTTAGTCCCCAAACCCTACTTGGAAGTATATAAAAAGTATATAAATAAGATATTAAGTCATGACATTTATAGATATTAAGTCTCTTAAGCCATTAAACTGATGTTATTTAGAATGCTAATAAAATATACAGCACAAAAGGCGTTAATTGAGAATCTATCATGAACACTAAGTATATGGACATGGTAGCTGACTTAGCAGACTTTATACAGACAAGATAGGTCAGGGTAAAAAGAGAGAAATTAAGGATACTGGAATACCATGGGGGTAAGCAACTGCAAGAAAATACACAACTGAGAAGTGCATTATTATGATAAAGACATGCATACACAACCTTTTACGCTTAAAGGCTTTAAAAACTAATAGAAAAATTTTATAAGTATACTTCTATGGATGCTTACACCATTATGAATCGAAAGTTTTCAAGTTTAGATGTTCAACTTTGTAAATGAAGAGTTTAAAGTCCTTGCTTTTTCCATTTACCAAAGATAATCAAGGTTAGTCATTAAGTTTGTAACTCAGAGAAACACTTAAGGGTCAAACAATTGCAATATTACTTTTCATGGTGGAAGTTCCTGACATGCTACATTGTTGGGGGAAAAATGTAAGCAAATATATATGAGTGACTGTGTGAGTGTGTGTGCATACATATATATGTTATTTCCTTTATATGATTGCAGATTTAGCATAAGAGGAGGTTATCACAAATTTGTGACCCTATGTCTGATTCTTGGAAGCAGCAGGGAACAGATGAATAAGTCAAGCAGACCTGGGTTCAAGTTCCCCTCTGGACTCATTAACAGTATGAACCATGTCAAATGACTTTCCTTCTCCAAATATGAGTTGCATCATCTTTAAAATAAAGAAAATGTAAATAACTATCACTTTAATAAATAGTAACTATTATTACTTCACAAATCACTTACTGTACTTACTTACTGTAGGGTAAATACTATGCCACATGTCACATTTAATCCTCTGAAGTTCTATTTTATGGCTGAAGAAACTAAAAAAGAGGAGTTAGGTAACTTGCTTAGAGTCACATGTCTACTAACAGAGAAAGAATGGATTGAACACATGTTCAAGTTCAAAGTTCATGCTCTTAAGGCACACTACTGTTACAATACCAGACCAAAAGTAGATATTAAGTAAATAAAGCTTAAAAACTCTAGTAAGCATTTAATATCGTAACATCTACTATTTACAAGGAGCTAAGTTCATACTTGATTAAGAGGTTTGCAAAAACATTTAAACATTACTTTAAAAAGTGCTCCTAAGCACCTGTAAGTTAACATTAAAGCATAATAATATGACACAACCTTTTCTCTTCAAAATATGGAATCTAAAATAAAAGTATAATGTAAAAAAGGTAAGGCTGGAGATGCTGAAATGGTGGAGTGAGGAGCTTGGCCAAGTATCGCCCTAAAAAATCAATAATAAAATAGACAAATGTGTCAAAACAACCATATCAGGACTCTGGGAATTGGCCAGGGACATAACAAACTGAAAAGCATTTATTGAAGAACAACTACCAAATCTTAGGGAAGACCAATGGAAATCTGAGGTGTTTTGGTCATTCCCCCCAGCTCCATCAATGCCAGGTTTACCAGTGTGGGGCAAGCTGTGAAAACCAGCACCATTGCTGCTAGCGGGGGGATCACTGATTAAGTGTAGAATGCTGAAGAATACTACATGCAGGAGTATCTTTGAGAACAAGTGACTTTGGTGGCAAACAACTAGGGAAAGCCAATATTGCAGCACGCTAAGGTTGCAATACTAATTGAGGCAAGAAACAAACCAGCAGATTTGCCAGAAGTTTAGCAGGGATATCCTGAGAATGGCACAGCCATGGTAAGCCTTGTTATGCTCCCACTTATCCCAGGGGGTCTAAAAGGCTGTGCTTGCATAAGGCTGTATACAAGCTCAGGAAAGCCTGGTGAAGACCCCAGTTATCTGTATATCCTTAGCTAGATGTGAAGTCTTTCACAGATACAGGATAGCCATGGATGTGAGAAGACTTGGTACAAAGTAAAAGCTGGAACAAACTTGTAAGCTGCCTACAGTTTGAATTCATTCCTCAACCTACATACAAATCCACTGGCAAAGAGGGGAAGCCTTACTGGTTCAAGGTGTTTATTATGCACAACTTCTGATCAGTCACTGGCTGACCGTGAAGTTGTGCTGACTCAAGGGTGACCCCTAGAAAAGAGTGAGCTAAGATATAACGCACTCTGAAAGGCACCGTTTATTCTCATCCCAGTTCACTTTTACTCAAGCTATAAGTAAACTATAGTTTTTAAATGTGTATTCAATTTCCTAATGTAATAAATGATCGTATCAAGAAAATGTCTCTATTTTTTTTTTTTTTGTTTAAGAAATTTTCTCTGTCTTAATCAGTAGAGAATGGTGCACATATATGAAGTTGGTGCACACCCTGAAGACTGGCACAGGGCTAACAGTGACCAGGCTGTAAGTGACTACTGACCAGAAACACTGAAAAAGGCAAAAAGGTCAAAAAAACTCAGGAGGAAAAGCCCTTGTGTACACTGCTCCCTTCATATATGAGCCATCCTGTATATTTGAGGCCACTATTACTTATAATCAACTAAAAACATGTCAAACAAGTCAACTTCGATTCCAAGGAAACTGGACAAACAGATGTCTGGTAGTTTGGGCCTAACACTTCGATTTAAATAGCTCCATATGGTTAATAGCGAATGGCTGCTGAATTAGAGATCAGACAAAGGCTGATCAAACAACATATTCCTTGTAAATAATCCAATGAACAATATTCATAACTGATGGCCTACTTCAACCTATAAAGGTTTTCTTAATTTTATGAATGCTTTATCAGATTCTATATAATTATAATCCTACTATGCTCCCTTAGCTTTGACATTCTTGAACTTTCTTCACACAAAAGCTGTAGGTGCCTTACACATTTAATACATATTTTTTATATATACTTCATAATCTTTTCTTAAGATGGATTTTAAAAATCTAGTCTATCACAAATGAATGTGGATGTTTTAAAAAACAGGTTGTTCTTGCTCATTTTAACAACTGCCTAAAGTTAAGGTGCAGGTTTCTTCTCAAAATAGAAACAAAAAAATTATGTGACATTAGAAGGAATTGTGTAGTTATATATTTATTGCGTGAAATACTTAAATATATTTTAGACTTTGAGACCTAGAATTATCAGTTTCAAAAGTCAAAGTACTTTTCTCCTGATGTGTCGTGCACTGAATGGAAGATACTATTGCTTGAAATTAAGAGGGTCAAAGGCCTGACAATAAAGTATGAAACATTCTGTGAGTTAAATTTTAATCAAGAGCCAATAACATAAAGTATTCATCTTCTAGAACTTGTAATTTTACACTTGCCTAGTTTCAGAAGTTAGCCCTGTCTCATACAAGGACACTAGATGACAAGGATAAACAACTTTATCATAGATTACACAGTTCTTCCTGTAATACTCAATTGTTTTTTAAAAATGCACTGGTCATTTAGCATTGCTAATCTTGACCTATACTTGGATAGCCAAAGTAACTCAGTCTTTTAGTAATTTTCTCTTTAGTTTGGAAAAATAATCCTCAACAGCCTATTAAGGCACTCAGCTTTTTCCATGAGAAAAACATAATTTTTCTACACCCTAGGTAAAGCATCTTGGCAGACTAGTAGAGGGATAATGAGAACTGATAGTGCTAGATTCTGATGGGGAAGAAGATAGGGCTGTGGCCTATAATCAAGGCTCAGGTAAGGCTGAGCCCTAGTCCCCACTGACTCTCCTTCTCTTGGCGTGAGTCTAGAGTGTCTCCTTCTGCTGAAAATGCTCTTTATGACAGAGGAATGGTCTTATTAGTTTCCTACTGCTGCTGTAGCAAATTACCACAAACTAGTAGCTTAAAACAAAACAAATTTATCATCTATGGTTTTGGAGGTAGGAAGCCCTAAATGAGTCTCATTGGGCTAAATTAAGGTGTCATCAGGGCTGCATCTCTTCTGGAGGATCTAGGGGAGAATTTATCTTCTCTAACTTCTACAGTTGGCTGTAATCTTTGGTTCATGGTCCTTTCCTCCATTTTCAAAGTCAGCAACTGCATATTCCAATCTCTGCTTCCATCGTCACGACCTCTTCTATGACCGACTCTACTGCCTGTTTCACTTATCAGAACCTTTGTGATGACATTAGGCATAACCAGTTAATCTGGGGCAATCTCTCTATCTCAAGATCCTTAATTTAATCACATCTGCAAAGTCATTTTTGCCATGTAAGGCAACATATTCACAGGTTCTAGGTTTTAGGAAGTGGATCTTTGGAGAGTCATTATTCTGCCTACCATAGTCACCCAAGTGACTATGTCACTCCAACTATGGCACTTGGAGATTCCTAATAAGTAACACGTGGTAGATAAATGTTGCCATGAATTCTTCGAAGCCTCTTCCAACCAAGAGGTGGAGTCTATTCTCCCACTCCTTAAATCTGAACTAGCCTTATGATTTGCTTTGACCAACAGAATGTGGTACAAAAGACAAATTTTAGAGCCTAAAACTCAAGAGGTGTCACAATGTCCATCTCCATCCTCTTGGAATGATATTCTAAGACTACCGTATGAAGAAGCCAGTCTGACTGGAGAATGAGAGTCCATGTGGAAGAAAATGAGGCATCCCAGAGGGATAACCAGATATGCCAACTTTCCAGCTAAAAACAACTACATAAATTAGGACAGGCAAAAAACCAACATATAAGCTGTTTGGTCAACCCACAGAATGATGAAAAATCACTATTTCAAGTCATTAAGTTTTAGGGTGGATTTGTTACAGCTGATACAACATTGGTTAGGTGGGAAGACTGGCCTATATACTATGTACATATATCTGAATGAGCTTTTGGCAAGAGGAATAAAGGAAGGTCATTAGCATTAAGTTTGGGAGGAGAACAGCAGGTAGACTTTCTTGGCTATATCACAAAACATGATCAGGTTGAAACAGGAAATGACTATTGTTAAGAATAATCAACTGTTCTATATCTGTGATCTATTTTAACTGGAAATGAGAGCCATTATAGTTTCTAAGAAGAGGCAGTCAGATAATTAAAACTATATCAAAGAAAACACAAGAGAAAGTACCTACCATACTTTCTAGACATAGCAACTGCCCAAGACATGCTTAAAAACAAAACAAACTATAATAAAGAGGCAGAGAAATATGTCTGAGCCAGATAGAAACAAGGGGTAAAAGGCATAAAGTGGCCAGAATCCAGTATTAATACTGTGTAACGTAGTGGCAAGTCACTGACATTAAATGTTGGCAATGAAAGACAGAAAAGATAGTTGCTCTCTCGGCCTAGAACACTACCAGCCCATTCTGCCCTTACACTCCTGGTCTCTTGTGGCAGGCTTGGGTTCCCACTGCACATTATGAATATTTTTACCCAACACTACCAAATTAAATTGAATTTACCTCTCTTCCCACCTTCAGTCTGTAAGTTTCTAAAAACAAGGAATATGTTACTCACCTCTTAGCCAAGCATCTAGCACAATGTTTGGCATAGAGTAGGCAGTTTATAAATGTTCATTTATTGGACAGTTTTAGGGAAAACTAATCAAAAAAAAAATTCAGTCTTCTTTCAGGTTGGTGTGAACTTGCTGAATGCAGCAACCATGTCATATTAAACTTAGCATTCCAAGTGCTCAATAAAGCAACTGGCCCACAGGTGCTACTCAATGTTAACAAATTTAAGAAATTTAGTTGCCAAAAAAATGGACTGAAAGTCTTGAGAGAACAAAACTGAGAAAATACAGATTACAGATAAGAATCACATCCTAAAGTCTAAGTAAAACGCCCTACAATTACAATTAATTTCACCTTAAATATATCAACATCATCTGCCCTTTTAAACTAAGATAAAAATTCTATTAATTTACTATATTGCCCCATAATGAGAGTTAACATCAGTTTTTCAATTTTCAACTTTATCTCTTTCTACAAGCCAGGCATTAAACTTCCCCATGTCAATAGTTCAACCAATTTAAATATTAAAAATCATGTAATAATGGCATACTGCCTTATTATGTAGAGGGTTAACATATAAAAACACAAGCATTAGTACAAGACATGGTATAAGAAATTAATTCTGGGTTAGAAGATATGTAAACCATATGCTTGCCAGAACTGATTACAATCAGTTTTGTCAGGCATCACTTTCAGCTTTGTCATTGGTTTATGGACTATTAGTTTTATTATCACTAATGTCTCTCTTTAAATGGTTAGTCAAAGAAGTTTACATAAGGCTTTGGGTGAGAACACAAGCTTTATAAATTAAAAATCCTTGTGGCTGGCCTTAATATGAATAGTAGGTATAATCTAAAAACTCACAAAGTTAGATTCTGTCTTTGTAAAAAGCTGGGTCTTTAGAAGGAAAGAATAGTATGTAATTATTTCATTCAGCACCCAACAATAAGGCTATGCTTTAAGATTCTACTGGTATTTGATGAATGTGTAAGAAAAAAAAAACCTTACAGCAGTGTTATATGTAAATACCATTTCATCAATTATTTGCTACTGGCATCCTAAATTGAATTTTTTTTCATAGTCCTATGTATTAAAATTAATATTCTCCAAGTGCTTTTGATTTTCATCATTTCAATGCTACATAAACTCTAGGGGTTGGCAAATTTTTTCACAAAGGGCAAGGCAGTAAATTTTTTAGGCTGTCAAGGCTACTCGACTCTGCCTTTTTAGTACAAAAGTGGTCATAAATAATATGTAAGCAAACAAGTATGTTGTGTTCCAATTAAACTTTACAAAAACAGAAGCCCACAGCTTGCTGACTCCTGCTTTGGACCCATTAGTGTCTTAAGAATGTTCCCAGTTATATAATGTGGGAGAATCTTTGGGTATAAATTTAAACAAAGACCTCATGGTACACAGACGTATGCCTAGCCAACAAGACTTTAATCTGCTTGTTTCCATCTGAAGATAACCAACAACAGAGGAGTGAGATACTGAGAACTAGACACGAGAAGGGGAGCTTTGAGACTCTTTTATTCCGCTATATTAGCGATCCCCTACATTTTCGGCACCAGGGACTGGTGCTCCTATGAGAATCTAATAATTGATGATCTGAGGCAGAGCTGAGGTGGTGATGCCAGCCAGCACTGGGGAGTGGCTGCAAATACAGATAAAGCTTCTATCACTCACTACTCACCTCCTGTTGTGCAGCCCAGTTCCTAACAGGCCACGGACCGGTACTGGTCCATGGCCCAAAGGTTGGGGACCCCTGCTCTATCTGGATTAAAATTTCCAAACTTATACAGTGACAGAAGGAAATTTAACTTTGGACAGTGAACACACAATATACGATACCTACGACACATTACTTAACTGTATACTTGAACCTATATAATTTTATTAATCAATATCACTCCAATAAATTTAATTTAAAAAATTCCCAAAGTTAAAAGCTTGTGTTACAAGGGCAGGAATGGGGGGGGGGCGTGGAGCAAACAAGCTGTAACTGGCAAGTATGAAAATAATTTTAGGATAGCCAAGCAAAAAGAGATGTGCTTCATCAGTGACAAAATCAAAGTCTAGAGAGCAGAGAATTAAAAAGTGACCATCCCAATATTGTTAGACACAGTAATTTTGTAAAAATTTTAAGTCTTCCTATGATTCTCTAGTAAGAGATGCTGATCTCACTTAGTTTGGTGGCTCAAATTACATACTCCATCATTCAATGTCATCAACTAAAATGCTGGCCCTAAGTAAAACTGCCTTCATAGTTTTAAACAGCCATTAAAGACAAAAAGACAAAAAAAATAAGTTAACCATCTACTTTCATTACCTCTAACCCCACTCAATCCCATGGTATACCCCCCTATCAGATATGCCATATATCATACTTGCCTCCTTTCTGTACTCATCAGGAAGAGGTGGAAATCACTGACATTTAAGACTGACAAAAATAATGAAAACTCAATTTTATTTCTTCCAAATCAAATAAACTTTCTCAAAACTTTGAAATTTCAGACTTCAGGAAAAAAAAAAAGAATTGAGAGCTGATCAGAATGTCGCTAAAGACACACCATAAAAGGACTAACCCTAATCATTTGCTACTGTTGCAAAGAACAGTGTCTTTTCTTTCTTCAGATGGCTGCCTAGCTAGACTAAATTTTCCAGCTTCCTTTGCAGCTACAGGTGGCAATGAGCAGGAATATGCCTTCACCTTGGCTAGAATGTGGATGTAATGTTGGGAATAATATGTAATGTCAAGCCACAGTACTCACTGTGAATTGCCCCTGAGACCTCTTCATATAAAAATAAATAAATAAAGGTTTTTAAAGGTCTCTGTGAGAACAGACCAAACTATATTTTAATTGATACAACTTTTCTGGCAGGCTATAGGAAATGTCACACGTTATCATCATGTCCAAATTCCTAAGTTAAATATTTCTTTAAAGAAGTAGGACTCCAGTTGAAAGCTTAAAGTCATTTAATTAAGGAATCAGTAAAAAGCAGCACCAAAATTATAGTATTGCTTTTTCTTGGACACTATCTTTTTTATCTGATGCTCAAAAAATTGTTGGCTCTGCTTACATGGAAGCAGTGTGATATAGTAGAAACATCAAAGTGTCTAAAAATAACAGTTCAGTACTTTTCTTTTTGTAAGCATGATTATGAAGGTGAGGAAAGGAAAATCACTATTACCAGGATAGCTAAAGTTAAGCCCTTTCGGACTTCCCATTTTAAAGGTGTAGATGGCAATATTAATGAAATATAAAGCTTTCTTTCTTAAATGGATATTTTGCCTTTTCTTGACTTTTGGCTTACTTCTAAGATTATTACACAGGGATATAGACATGGATGGTGCAAGACAGGGGCAAAAAGATCTGGCTTGGCAGCATACAGTCAATGCCTCCTTTCTTCCAAAAAGGTAAACTGTATAGGTCGGCATGCTTTCAGCTAGTATCTAAATTGCCTCTCCTCCAAAAACAGTTTTTTATCTTTGGCAAATGTCACTGGTTTTCTTATATGCTGTCAGGATCTGATTTGTTTGTTTATTTTCAGAATTTGCCTTTTTTTCCGATCCCATCAAGGCTACCAACCATTGACTCCATATATTTTTCTCATACTCCTCTGCTGCCTATCATTTTTTAGAGACAGAGAGCATTGTGCAACCAGGAATAATCCTTGCTACATATCACTTAAGTGCCCTTGCTGGGTGGTTTTTAAACTATTGCTTCCTAAATCCCACCCCAGCCCAATTAAAAGAGAATCTTTTTGGCTTCAAAAGCTCCTCCGGTGATCTGAATGTTCGGTGAGGATGGAAGAAAAAGTCTGGGCCCTGAAGGTCAGAAATCTAGTTTTGCCATTTAATAGCTCTGACTTTTGGCGAGTTACTTAACCTTCCCAAACTTCATTCACCCATAAATGCCCACTGTGTGCCAAACAATGTCAGATATTAAGTAAGGGTGGTTATGACAGGCCTGTCCTCTAGGAGCTTATAGTGGAAGATACAGGAACCAAAGGAAGCCACAGACGAGCAAACAACTTAATCCTAAAGGCACACAGAAAGGAAATCCAGTCTCAATTCCAGGGAACAGCAAAATCTCTAAAAAGGTGACAGGATAAGTCCTGCAGGACAAGTAATGGTAGCCAGTCAAGGCACTAAAGGAAGATATTTTAACAGAGGAGGAAGTGTATGCAAAGACCCAGATACAAGAGAATGCAGCTTATTTGGGCAATACAAGTAGTTCAGTAGACCGGGAGGATAAAATAAGAATGAGGGAAGGACAAGAGATGAGGATCAACAGTGACCTTGACTTCTGTATCGCAAAACAGAGATGTAATCTACTTTGCTTAGTTACCTCAAAAATCAAATTATAAATACAGCACAGTGCCTTGAACATAATAGGTACTCAAGTGATAAATCCTCTCACTTTTTAGCTTTAACACAGAATAAAGCTTGCCTTTTGTAAGCATCACCAGCCAATCAACCTTTTCTTTGGGCTATTTCATCATAACCCAGAATTTAATAATAAACTATTTTCAGCTGTTTATTTTTCTTGGGTTCATCTTACTCAGGAGTCAACTTCCAGATCTCAAGAGTGCCAAATATTAGGAGTTCCTTCAAGATGTTCAGACATTTAGGGTACCCCAACACTAGGCTGTAGATAACAAAGGTTTTGATGTACTATTTTAAATTAAATCAACTGCAGCCATGAAGCAACTCTGAACCAGTACCAGACCCCTTCGAACCTAATCCTGGCTCTGACACTAGTTAGATAATTTACTTTGGGTGAGACACAACCTTCTGTGCCTTGGTTTCCTCATCTGTTAAATGAACAACATTGAACAAAGTTCCTAATAACCCAATATACCAGGGCTACTTTTTAATTGCCGCTGCCTCCCTCCCCTTCATCTTAAGGGATGGATTGGGTAAGAATCTTCAAAGCTAGCAACATGTCTCTCCTTGACAGGGATGCTGCAAATCAGCCATGGCTGACAGCTAAGATGTACATCAGACAACATCTCATGGCCCACTGATAAAGCCACAAAATTGGTGCAGATGTCTTTTGGCACCAAAACACATTAATTCTTTAAAATATTATTTCTTGCCCTTTAATAATACATGCTTATAAATCCTAAAAATAAGTCTATGAATTAATTTATTTTTCAGCTTCCAATCTGGATATTAAGGACTCTCAATTTAAAATTAGAGGATTCACCCAGAGAAAAATCGTTAACACAGGTTTAGAAAGGCAAACATTGTCAAAATGTTACTTTTACTGACCATCTTTCTGTCACAATGTTTACTACCAAACATTATTATTCGGCTTTATATTTGAGTAAGCCTCAACTTCAAAAGGCTACTTTTTTAACTATGTGATGTGATGAATGCTAACTCAACTTATTGTGGTGATCACTCTGCAATGTATCTTAACAAACTGTTATACTACATATCTTAAACAAATATATGTTATATGTTAATTAAATCTTAATGAAACAGGAAAAAGTACTAGTACAGTACAATCATAGACCCATGTGCTTGCTACCTTAAAACATGGAGTACTTGACATTTTTGGTCTTAAGTGAGAAAATAACCATGTTCTGAATGGCATCACAATTTTCCACATGGAATCCCATAATATAATAAAAATTGAAAACAAAGGAAAAAAAGGATACTTGATTAGGCACTAAAACAAGACGGCTTTTTAAAATACATTTGCCTCAATGAAACTATGCTTTTATGCCAAGTAGGTTTCTTGATAAGAAAACCTAACAATTTTATTAACTCAACTGCACATTAACAAAAAACTGTAGCTTATCACTGACTTTTCATTTAGAAGATATCTGTATTTAGAAAGAGGTAATCTTTGAGTGCTTATTATATACCAGTTATTGTACTAAAGAGATTTATGTGCATTAACTCAGTCCTATGAGATAGGTACTATTAACATATCTATTCTACAAAGGAGAAGCAGAGCCTATATTTTATACCTCACTCTAATAAATGATAAATCTATTCTTTGAACGCAGAGCTCAAGAAAGATCCTTAACTTCACTCCTGTTCAAAACAGTTGTCTCTAGATACAACAAAGCTTAATTAAAATCTCCAGAAAATTAGTTACATTATAGCACAAACTTTATAAATGGTCACTGAATTTCCCCTTTAGCCTTCTCTTTAACATGCCAAAATAATTTTAGACTCTGAGCTTTAATCATTTATGGTGCTCTTTGCTGTACCTACCCATTAGAACAATTTTTAAAAACATTAACACTACCAATTATTTTCAAAAGCCCAAAGATACTAATCAAGTGATCCTCATAGTCTTAAACACTATCCTCAAACCCAGAGATAAATGGAGATTGGGAAACTTGCATTCTAAAAAGCTACCATCTAGATAAAATTACTCTGTGAATTGGAGTAATTTCAATCAGATCCTATAAAATTGAACATTTTTCTCAAGACCAGAATTAAAGAGTAGCTGTAAGTTTAAGGATCCAAACTCTGAAACATAAAATTGTTTGCCACATGGCAAATTCTATAGCAAAAGGCAGGCAATAGGGGCTAGGGAGAGCAGCAGTTTAGGAAAGTAGTAATAAATAACATTAAATAATGCTTTATTCATTTTACTGGCCATTCTACCTTAATACAAGAATGTAATTATTCTCAAAAACCATACGCTGCTTAAAATAAGACCTAATAATATTTCACTAAATGATGTTCTGAGTTTTAACACATTACATATTAAGAGTAACCACAATGGCATTTCATTAAAAACTCAATTATATTTTCTTAGAAGGCACCTCACTTATGACTACAAATCATTAACACAAAACAAATTGGCTTATATAATACAAACCAGTGTAGGTGTGTGTTTTGTTAATCCTGTAACTCATTAATCATTCTTTAAAAGGATTATTTTCTTTAAAATGCAAATGATCACACTTTATTTTAACTGTCACATCAACCACTTGGTAATCAAGTATCAGGTATATTTTTAAATAGTGAAATTATCACACTAGAGTCTATTTAATATAATACACTCAGCAAGATAAACCCAAGTTATTAAATAAAGGAAGTGTAGGCAGAAGATTCCACTTCAGTTGTGTGACAGGAAGTACTAGCTATGGAAGTTTAGAAACAGGAATACCAAGTTCTGTTTCAGCAAAAGAAAGAAAGGAAAACATGGTAGTTAATAAGGGTAAAAGAGGAAGTTCTTTTCAGTGAACAATCCACCACATACTTAGGACAATCCAAAGTCATTCCAAAAATTTTTTTAAAAAGTTTCACTTTTTCACTAGTCTTATGTGATAATGTACTTCTTTCTCTAGGTACACTGGAGCCTGGATTTGCAATTGAGTTATACGACTGCTTATGGCTCACATTTTATGCATCCATAGGGAGATAAGGGCGGCTTGTAACATTAAGCTGTTAGTTTCACATCTTAAAGTTTGATGGTTAATTTTCTTAGCGACACTGCATAAGTCAGTCATTTTTAAAAACGGCATAAGTTTAAGTTTCACAATGTGAATATACTTAACACTACAGAACCGTACACTTAAAAATGGTTAAGATGGTAAATTTCAGGTTGTTTTTTTTACCACAAAAAAGTGCATAAGTTAATGAGAAATTACTTCACTTAAATGTTAATAGTAACTTGTTACATAAATTTTTGATTACTCTAAAGCTAAATTCTTATTATCTTTAATTTTTAATAAAATAATTTGTTGTCATCTCTAACAGCTGGATTCGTTTTTATGTAATCAATTTTTAAAGATACTACCACACATGAGCAAGTTCCTTAATCCTGAACTATGGAAAGTGAAGCATTACTCTCAATTAACATCTTTCAAATCATCTGAATTACTTATCGCCAACAAATACTAGTTATAAAATTATAAGTGTGTTTCTACTTCAGCTGATTCATTCAGCGAAGTGCAAATCTAGAAATTAAGAAAGCAAGATTTCTAAATGAATAGGCTTTTCCTGAAGCAGTGGTAGTTTTGGATTGTGAGGTAGGCAACTCCTATGACTTTAGCATGACGGTGGCCCAGAATGTTAAAATCAATCCTTTCCAATCACCGTTCTCACCTGGCTCAGCCCTACCAAATTTGTCAGGCTTGTGGCAACTCCCATTAGGTTAAAGTGTAAACCAAGCCAGGAAGAGCCTGGAGCAATCAGCTTGGCTTGGCCACGTTTGGGGAAAGTGTCCAGAAAAAGAAAACTGGGAAGGCTTCAACTTTGCGCAAACTCCCCATCTCAGTCACATCTACCTCCTTTCCAGAAGAACTGTGTTTTGTGTTCTCGAAAGATCTATCCCTTTCCAACTCAAATGTCATTCCCAGATCAGCTGCTGGAGGGGCAAGCGCCGCTCAACCTACGCCCTGTTCTTCCAGCACCTTGTCCAAGTGCCAGCGCGGGGCTCAGCTCACTCAAAAACCACCATCCCAGCCCCACACCAAGAGGGACCCTTGGGCCACGACCGCGCCCGCAGTCAGGGCTACCCAACCGAGTCAGCCGGCGGCTCCCGGCCTGGACAGATGAGCCGCCTGAGGACATTCGCTCCGAGGTCTGCTGGGGGCAAGCCGGGACGGCAGGAGGGGTCTCACTGTAGGGGAGAAAGACGGCCTCACCTTGACCCTGATCTCATAGGTGGTGAACCGGCCCCTGCCGACCCCCACCGTCTGCGGGTTGCTCACATCAATCTCGAGGAAGTTGCTGGGCGGCCCGTAGGCGTCATTCAGATTCTGCGGCTTGGTGATCAGCCGCCGGGTGTCCGCCACCGTCTCCGCCATTTCGCTGTTGCCGCCGCCGCCGCGCCGCGGGCTCCCTCCGCCCCCTCCGCGTTCCACCGACGCCGCCGCGGGGACACCGGGTTCGCGCGCAGCGGTCGCGAGGCGAACGAGCACGTAAGGCGAGCGTTCACCCCGCGCGCGAAGCTCCTCCCCGTGCCTCCCCGACTTCCGTCTCTGGTGCCCAGGAAAGACACCGCTGACTCGCCCGACCAGCGTGCCCCGGGCCGGAGAAGCCCAGATGAGGCCGCGGACGGGGACTGCACACTGGGCGGGGTAGAGGGGGCGGAGTCACGAGCTTTGTAGTCACAAGCAGGTTCCGGCCGGACTACAATGCCCACAATGCACCGGGCGAGCGCGCCGCCGCTGGAAGGCGGTGTGAGCGCTGGAAATCCCAGGGGCGCGGTGAGCTGCGTTTCCTACCTTTTTGCGACCGCCGGGGCTGGAGCGGTGGGAAGGACACCGGAAGTGGTCTTTGCAGAGTCGGGAACTGCGGGGAGAAAGTTAAACGGTGAGGTAGGGGAGGCTTGCCAGCAACCGAAAAAACCACCTCTGCTAACTCTGTGCCTACCTATACACCGTCTCGCCTTGAATCCCTTTATGTGCCTTTCTAGGTAAACTTTATCAAATACCTCAAATGATGACACTAATATCAGCTATGAGAGTTTCACCACACACGTATCTGGTTTGATAAACGGAACGTTGTAAAGTAAGAGAGTGGAATAAAAATAAAAGACTTCGCTCAGTCATAGAGCTAAGAACAAACCATTTTTTACTGGTTGGCCGTCCAAAACAATAACTTAAGTAGATAGGCTGAAACCTGCCTTGAATGCCCTGTTTAAGTGACCTGCAACTTTCCCCTTTCATTTCCTACAAAGTCCTAGTAAGTTTTCTACCAAAAAAAAAAAAAAAAAAAAAGAAAAAAAAAAGTAAACGTACCTCTACAGCTTTTGAAATGAAACTCAGATAAGCCTTTATAAGAATGGAAAAAAGACAAAATAAGTAGATCTTAGTTCATCTCTAGCAAATGGAGATTTTGAACTTTGAGGTAGAAGGATAAATTTCTGTCCTTACCTGGAGAGTTATCTCCCTTAATGTTATAGTCCCACAACTACTTATGAATTTTTTATATGTTTCAGAAACCTATTTAATCTGATATGTCCCTTAAACTGAAAAGTTGTCCAGATCATTAACAACCATTCCTAATAACACTAAGAACAGTTGAAATAAAAAATATTACTTAAATATGATGTTATTATTTTCCAGAAAACTCAACATTCATTGATTCAACAAATATTTACTCAAGGCCTACTAGGTGTTTCTAGCTCTAGATACTAGAGAGATAAGGGTAAGACATGGAAATTCTCTTACCTCATCGGGTTAATAGTCTGCTATCTATGTATCTTGGGGAGACAAATCAAAAATAATATACCTGCCAATATGATTAGTGTTACAAAGAAAGTAAAACTGGATAATGTGATAGTGACCGAGACAAGCTCATTAGATAGGGTGGTCAGAGAAGTCCTCTCACAGTATATGTCTCTTTCAAAGAGTAAGTATAATGATGGAATAAGTATGCCAGGACAGGACTCCCTGTCGGGCCTGTCTCCTGTTGCAGAGACCAGATGGGAACTTGACTGGTATAATTACAGCAGTGAACTTAAGAAATGAATATAGATGACTCTGAATTTAAGAGACCAAGAACCACTGTATTGTGTTGTCATCCATGACATCTGAACAATGCAATCATGGGATGTTTTTATAGAAATGTACTGTCTCATTCTTGTAGGCCACTTAGAGCAGTCTTGGGCAGCAAGCACTGTCATACAGCTAAAGAAGAGCATTCTTGTATAAACAGGAAAATTTTACCTTTATTTTTCAGGAGCTAGATTAAGCTACTAGATTAACAAGAGAGTTTAGTGGCTGAATAAAAGGGGGAAAAAAACCCTAATTTATAGCTTTCCACTGTTTAGGCAATGACTAGTTAGAATGGAGATGGAAAAAAATATATCCTATTCATAACAGTGACCAAAAGTTAAAAAAAAAATAAGGAAGAAACAAAATTTTATTAAAGGACATAAACCAAAACCTAAATAAAAAAGAGTACATGTTTGTGGATAGGAGGAGTTAATATCAGAAAAATCTAACTTCTTGTGAAATTAATTAGGCAATTATAATCAGAATCCCAGTGTAATTGGTTTTACCCTCCCCTCTGCTTTGGGTGGATGGGTAATATTGGACAAGATTTTTTTAAGTTTATATATTAGAGAATAATCAAGAAGGTTATGAAAGTGAAAAAAAATTAAGGGGGATTTGCTTTATCAAATGTTAAAATTCACTATAAAACCACTGTAAACAAGAGTGTGGTTTTGGCTCTATACAGAGTATGGAAACATCCTAATAAAGAACATGATCTATAACAAGGGGAACATTTCAGTTCATTGGGGAAATGGTGCTGACACATTTGGATATCCAGGGAATAGAGGGACCACAGAGCTAGTCCTTTGTATTATACCGTATGTAAAAAAATTCCAGATTTAAATATAAAAAATAATATGTTTAGAGGAAATTTAGGAGAAAAGTTTTTTAACCTTTAATTAAAGGAAGTGTTTCTTGAGCAATATAGGAAATAAGCCATTAAGAAAAAGTGGTCACTTCAGTACATAAATTTTAAATAAAAATTATATAGCACATAGACTAGTAAAAGGCTAATATATTCCTAATAGACAAAGAATGCCCATAAACTGGTAAGACCACACCATAGAACAATAGGCAAAGAATATGAATAGGTACTTTTCTACACATTTTTCACATAAAGGACTTATTAAATTATAACAACTCTGTGAATGAATTAGGTTATTGTTCTCATTTTAAAAATGGGTAAACTGAGGGACAAAGGCTAAATAAGTTGATGATCACTCAGTTCAAATTGGCAAAGCTAGTTCCAGAATTTATATACTTAAACACTATTTCATGCTGCCTCTTAGGTAAGAAATTCAAATGGAGAATAAGCCCTTAAAATATGCTTGACCTCATAGTCAAATAAAAGTACATTAAAGCAAACATGTGATACTGTTTTCTATCATACTGGCAAAAATCAAAAGAACAGAAACATGTAGTATAAGGGAAGATGTAGGGAAAGAGGCACTCTGATGATATGAGTCTGTCACAACCTTTGGGAAAAGTAATTTGATCAGTTTAACAAAATTAAAAATATTCAGGACACTTTGATCCCCAAATCTAACTTCTGCTGCAAGAGACCTCAGTACTTAAGGAAATAAATTCAGGTATGTTTATTGCAGCTTTGTTTGGAGTGGTGAAAGCTAGAAAAAGCTTGAAGCCCTTTCAATAAGAAAATGTTTGAAATATATTCAAACTATAGAAAATTATATAATTTGAGCAAATGAAAAAGTTCTATTTTTATTTCTTAAAATATTAGAATGTATCTATTTCTAGTTACTAGAATTAAAAGAGGAATATCCATGATGTGTTGGTGAGCAATATAGGAAATAAGCCACAGAATCATCTTTCCAGTATGATCCCCCTTGGATAAACAAAACCTTGTCAGTGTACATACATATTTTCATATGTGCACATTTTTGTATATAAGTATTTAAACTGGTAATGAGAAAGAGAGTAGGGACGGGAAGACATGCACATTTTCTAAGGATGGCCTAACATGTTGAAGAGAAAACTATAACCAATTTTATGTTTTCCTACAGTCAAATTTTAGAAAAATAATTTGTCAGCATTCCTCTACTACTGTGGACACCTTTCAGCTTGTGTTCCTTGAGTAGTATATTAGATTATCACGGCTTGATGGCTCTGGTCATTGAGATTATCCATTCCTCTTCCTTTGGACACTCAACAGTTAGCCAATAGTAATTTCATTTCCTATGAAGACTTTGTTATAGGCAAAAGGCGGTACTACCTTGTGGGAGCAGTAGGTTTCTATTTTATCACCCAGTCTCCTATGAGCTTGATTAATGTATCACTCCCCAGGCCTGATCATCTCTGAGGAAAATGATAAAGCCAGGTAGTTGGACCCCCAAAGATTCAGACTCTGGAATTGTGGAAAACATAATAAAGTCATATAAACTTATCAAGGGCCCGGTATGGCCACTTTTATATCATTTTTCCAATTCAGAGTGTTTCAATTCTCACACTCTGACCTACCTCCTAAACCCCCACTCCTAGGCTGCAGAACATTCCTGAAGAAAATCCCAAACCAACTGGCACCTTTGTGAATTTGTGTTTTCCAACTTCAGTTAACCCTTCAACATGCTTCAGTAATCCCTTCTTTTATCCTCTTCCCTTCTTGCATTTCACACCCCTCTTTCTTACTCTCAGCAGGTAACCTCATTTCATGCAGCACAAGGAAAAGTGAAAGTTATGAAGCTCAGTATCTCCTTCCTTACCACTGAACCACAACTTACAACATGAGTCATCCTCAGAACTCAGAGCATGAGGCAGGTCTGAGCCACTTCCAGCTTTTGAGGATGTGGGTATTTTCGAATTTGGTATTGAGGAAATTATTTATAAATACTATGGTTTGTTAGTTTTAAATAAAATATTTATATGACTCAAAAGTCAATATTCATTTAGCATATGCATTGAAAAATTTGCTTCCCATCCCAATCTCCAACCATCTAGTTTCCCTTCTTTCTTACAGCCACTGTTACCAGTTTCTTGCATACCTCTGTATCCTTCCAGAAAAATTATAGCATGTAAAACGTATGTGTCTGTACATATTAACAGAAATGGCATCATAGGATACACAATTTGCACTTTATTTCCCTTAACAATATATCTTGTAGTTCCACATTTGTACAGCAGTGAAGTATTCCATTACATGATTTGCCATAATTTAATTTGCCCTCTACTGACAAATACATATGATCTTAACCTTTCACTATTACAATGTTACAATGAATTACCTTGAATATGATGTTATTATACACATGTGGGATTAAATTTATAGCATAAATTGTTGTAAATGGAATTACTGGGCCAAAGAATATGCGCATTTATGAGATTGCAAAATCTCCTGTACAGGTTTTACCAGTTTACACCCCGTTCAGCAAGGGATGGAAATGCCTGTTTGTTCATAGCTTCACCAATAGGAACCTTATCAAACTTTTTAATTTTTATTAGTCTAAATCATATATTTTTAATTTTCCTTTTTATGGGTGCAGTTGAGCATCTGTTCATAGGATTACAAGCCATTCATATTTTCTTTTTTTGTAACCTATGTTAAAAAAACCCCAAAATCAACTAAGTTAATTTAAAGATCAAATTGGCTTTATTCTATGATTCATGAATCAGCCACATTCCATCTAGCAAATAGGGGTTTTGAGGAGCTGTACAAAATGGAAGGCTTCTACATGCAGAAGGAGGTAAGCAAAGGAAATTTCTAACAGAGTAGATTGTTTCAGGCAAGGTTACCTTCCTTTTGGGGAGAAGCAGGGTCTGTCATGAAGATTACTTCACTAGTAATGCTGATCAGGTAATTCCAGATTAATTGGTTAAAAGTCACATACCTGGGAGAGGCTGAACCTGGTTTGGTTTATAGTCTTGGGGGCAAGTGACTCCACTTTGAGCCTGTTCCTTTTGTTTTAACACCTATTTGTTCCAATCCTTTGTCCATTTTTTTATTGACTCTTTTTGATACGTTGAAGCTTATTAAATGTTTAAGGGTAACCCTTTTGTGTAATATAAATTGCAAATATTTTCCTCATTTTAACATTTGACTTTGCCAATGATGGTTTTCACTATGTATTTTGTAATTTAATTTATGCTATTGATTTCTCAATTCTTTATGCTTTCTGAGTTTTGAAATATGCTTAGAAAGCCCTTCCTCCTCTTATGTTATTTTTAAAAACCAATTTTCTAATATATTTATAGTTTTTTTTAAGGATTTGATCCATTTGGAATTTATTTTGGCTAAAAAAGTATGGATCTATATTTTCCTCTACTTCCCAATTTTTCCTACCTTGTTCTAACATCACTTATTAAACAATCTATTCTTTACTGATTGTTTTGAGAAACTTGTATTATACTTGAAGTTGCATGAGAAATGTATTGCTCATTCAGTCCTGTATATTTCCGTGGCTGCATGTGGTTTAATAAAATATAGATTGGTCTTTATCCCTAGATCCTGGCACAGAACTCCTAAAACCTGTAGAGTTTTCTGAGTGATAGGAATATATTTTGGTAGTCCTAAGGAAACTCTTTTGACCATACCCGAGTTTATGCTGCTGAAGTAACTTGGGGGTAAGGGCTAGATAGCTTCAGGATGGGGTCTGGTCACCAGAAAGACCAAACAGGTGAAGAGAGGGTGGGAACATTTAGCTCCATCCCCTGACTCCTGGGAAAGTGGCTAAGATATTGCATGAAGCTGCTTGCACCTCTCCCCCATTACTTGCCCTATGCTCTTACATTGTATAATTTATAATAAACTGGTAAACATAAGTAAAGTGTTTTCCTGAGTTCCATGAGTCAAATTATCAAAGCTGAGGGGCAAGGGTATCATGAGAATCCTCCAAATTTGTAGTCAATTTGTAGCTGGGAAGAAGTGGGTAGTTTAAATACCCATTTGCGGCTAGTGTCTGAAGTAGGGCAGTTTTGTGGGACTCAGTCTTTAATCTTTGAGGACTATGTTAACTTCAGGTAGTTAGTGTCAGAATTGAATTGAATTGTTAAGACAGTTGGTATTGAAGAATCAGAGGCTTTGGATCAGATAGTCTGACTTTCAATGTTAACTTCTCTACTTATGGTCTGGGAGAGGTCAGCACATGATTGCTCAGTTCAAGTCTTTGGAGTGTCTGGGAGGCTTATATTTTAGTTGAACACATCTTCACACCAATTTCTTTGTGTATTTGTTCATAGTTTTATTTAAAAACGCTAAGCATTGTTGCAGGCAAGAGCTGGAGCAAGCCAGGCCCTGCAAGCATGCTCCACTGGCAAAAAACCCTGCTGATAATTTGATTCTCTCAATGGGCAGGTCAGTGAGCATGTTTTAGGCTTGCCTTTTAAGTCTTACTTCCCACCTTGAGATCCTTTAAAAAGTATGTCTTCCAAAACACACAATTCTACATTTTGTTATATTTTCTGTGACTTAATGCCTCTTCTATATTGGTAAGTTAGTGCCCAGCTGGTTGTATCAACATCAGAATCATCCGCTTTCCTTTTTTCAAGTTCTTCTCTATCAATTTTTTCCCTTTTCTCCCATATCTTTGCCTTACTTTTTGTGGTAGCCATGAGACTGTGCCTTGCAGATCTCCAGCTTCAGGAAATGTAATTAACCTATGGCCTCAGCTGCTGTGCTCTGAAATTCATTACTGTATCTGCTCTGAGGCCATATTTCCCAGGGGCTGCTCCTAAATGCTGAGCACATCAGCCAGTGGCTGAGAACTGCTTGGACATCAGGGATAGAAGGCAGGCCCATTCCTGGTAGAAGACAAACTCTCTCCTCTGATAGATGACATTAGATTCAATGTCAGGGAGAGTCAAAACCATGACAGTGAGCAATTTCAATCTCCAGTCAAGTGATTGACTTCTGAAAAAAAACAGGCACAGGGTTCCTTTTGAGATGGAAGAGCCTCTGACACCATGCAGAGTGACGATTTCAACCATGTAAGACTAGGCAAGGCTACTGTAAACCTGGATCAGGGTGAAAACAAGTCCTTAGCTGTGAAAACACTGGCAACCAGGCATTGGCATTCTTTCAAGAAAATGGATTGTCAACTTTCTGAGTAAAGGACCACGAATTTTATCTAGAGCAGTGTTTCTCAAACATTAATTGGAGACCTTGTAAAAAAAAAAAAAAGCAGCTTCTAATCCAGGAGTTCTAGGGTGAGGCCTGAGATTTCAAATTTCCAGGTAATTCCAGTGTTGCTGGTACCCAGACCACACAGAGGAAAAGGGTCCAGAGAATCAAAAATGCCAGATATATCGATTACTTGGTGGGGCAGGGAGAGAGTATCATTCTAATACCAATGGCATCATATAGTCTCTTCAGCTGAACAGATATGTCTCTCTTAGGACTCTTAGACCCTTTTGGCCATTTATGTGACAAATATGTACTGAGTAGCTACAATAAACCAGGCACTATGCTAGGTGCTGGAGGAGGAGGGAGCACAGAGAAGAGGGAAGATGGTAAACAAGATACAATTTTTTCTTCCAGGATCTGGTCATACAGACATGTCAGCAGAGTATGATGAGAGTCACATAGCTCTGTCTTGAGGGTAGCAGGAAAAGAATTCCAGAAGGAAGTGACAACAAAACTGAGACAGGTGTTTGACAGGCAAAGTGCCTGGGATTTAGGTATGCCTGTGTGGGGGAGGTGCGTTCAGGAGATAGAGATAAACACTTGCAGAAGCACAGAGTAAAGAAGGAGAGAGCTACAATTAGTTCCATACTACTGTAATGAAAATGTGCCAAGGACTAAGGCTAGAGGGACAAGGCCATGAAGGGCATTACGGTCCATGTTTATGGTTGCGGATATTATCTAAACATATTCTAAAGGAAACCACTGAATGGGAGTGACTTGATTTGATGTTTAGTTTAGAAAGATCACTCTGGCAGAACTAAGATAATAGTGAGAATACAGAAAAGTGAATGGATTTGAAAAAATAGTTGCCCCTATTTCTTTGCTTTGACTCAAAGAGGCACTGCACTAAGCAACTGAGGACTGCTCAGACTGGAAGTCTGTGAGATGCTAGGTCAAAGGAGGTCAGGATGCAAACAACACCATGACACCTACTGAGAGGTGAAGGGCCTGGCAGGTCTCTGTGGATTGGTGTTAATGTTCTAGTGAAGGCCTTAGCCACAGAGATATATATATTCCCTGGCATACCAGGTTTGATTCCTAGTTGTATTTGAAAAAAAGTAAGCTCTTCTGACTTCATTTGGGAACACATCTCATAAGAAATTAATTTGTCTAGAAACCCTGGGTTGGATTTGGTAGAGAGCTTGACCAGGCCTGCAAGACCAAGGCTAGATCCACTAAACTTTTAATCCTCCCAGATCAATACTTACCTCAACTTTGAGTATGGACATATTACTACAGTGTTTGCCACCCTTCACACCCACAGGCACCCATATGTTATTTGTTTCTTGTCCTGTTCTCTAAATAAAACTCAACATGTCTAAAATCAGTCTCATCCCATTTACCCCCAAGCAATTCCCAATATTTACATCCTTTTTGCTTGAATATTATCATTATTTTTCTAATCATTTGGGCTTATGATTCATTATCGGTCATCTTTTTTTCCTTCTTTCTCTTCGGCCTTTCATCCCTACCCCTGCCGCATCTTAGTTTTAGGTAATGCTAGGCTGCAGAGATCTCCATACCATCTTGCTTTCTCTGATCTCTCCTATGCATTATGCGTAACACTAGCATGATTTACATATGACCATTCTGGTATGTTTTATATTATAAATACCTCTTGGCTAGAATTTTATATTTTATACAAATATATCTGAGTTGAAGACAGTACTATGAGCTAATAAACTATTTAATCAGGGCTTGGTAGAGAAGGTGGGAAGAATTTTTAGTAGCTACATAAACCTAGAAAAGTTATTTTGCCTGTCTGTGCCTCCATTTCTTTACATATAAAGTGGGAACAGTATTACCTGCCTCATAGCATGGTTATAAGCATTGAAAGAGTTAATATTTTTAAAGCATCTAGAACAGTGCCAGACACAATGGTAAGCCCTGAAATACCTAGAATCTGCGTAGGAGTCAATAAGAAAATAATCTTATCCAGAATAAAGGAGAAAGAATATGGTTGGAAAATCACAAGATAAGGCCTCAAATGAGGAGTGCCTGGTAGTGTTTTGTTAGGGTTGTGAGTAGAGGATATTGAATGAATGTTGTATCTAGATGAATGAAGTAGTGGGAAGTCTGATGATTCTCTTGACCAGAAATCTGAACTTAATCTATTGACAGAATGTTTCAAAGCCTTGATTTATTTACTGTTGTTAGAGATTCAAAACACTGGTTTTCACAGGCATTTCAGTCTAATGCAATGTCAATTAATTGGGTCCCAAGTAAAACAGCTGCCTCTGGAGGTTTACATTACCATAACTTGCATCTTAGAAAGTCAAAATTTTCAAAATATGCTTAGTTTCAAAGTACATTTTTGATAAACCAGCTTGAATACTGCATTGTGGATAACAAGGTTAAATAAAGGTTCTAATAAGACAAACAGCGACAATTTAAATAAATCAGATGTTTTTGTCGAAGATTACTCTGTGATTTTCTCCAATTATTCATGACATTTCACCCATTCATATTGTGATCTGCTTTAATAGTGGAAGAGAAAAAAAACCTTGTCTCCTTGTTTATTCTTTGTTCTCAAGGAGATAAGCTGTTTATAAAGATACGTTATTTGTTATTTAAATCACTTTTACTGAAGTTGTTTATTTCCTTGTTTCAGTTTCTAAAAATATTGCAACAATTGTAATGCTTCTTAGAGATGTCTATTCAATTCAGAGTGATTTGTACTGAAATTCTTTGCTAAATGGGCACAGGTGCTGATGTGTATAACATGCTAGAGTGAGTCAAAACTAATAAATGCTAAAAAAAAAAAAGATAACAGGGATAGACTTGTGTCAACTTTTGAAATCTGTGATTAAAAACATTTTCGACCTAAAGTCTCAGTTATTTGTAAAGGTCTATCTCTATACCTGCTATTTCATAAGTATTTAATAGTAGTAATAATAATAATGATAATAATAAATTAGATAACACCAAAACTATAAGCAGAAAATTGCATAATTTAAATACAGAAATCTATTTCTTAGAAAATGCCCTTTAATCACTTTGTAGACTTTCAAGATCATAATTATTACATAAAAGTAATTACATTAAAAGATAATTTACCTTGTAGTAAACAGTACTTGTAAACAGAATTACATTTTTAGAAAAATTGTTGAACAGCAAAACAAGAAATTATATCTACTGCTTCTTTTTGCTATGCATAAAATTACCTCCAGAATAAATGGTTAATTTGACACTATAAAGCTACATAGTAGTATAGCATACGGCTCTATGTTATACATTTTGCATATCAGTCTATGCAAGATTGATAAACTATGGCTTATGCCAGGTAATCAACAGGATTGATGTGTGAAATAAAGCCAAGGGAATTTGGTATTTCCAGGGACAGTTGATTAATTCCAAAAACTAAAGCTTCAAAATCCAGCTGAGTTGATTTGGACTACAGAAATGAAGCCTGGTACCATGAATTATAGTATGTATTCCTGCTGAGTAAGCCTTGAATATTGCAAACTCGGATCTGTGGATGCACATCTCTCCCTTTGAAGTTGATGAGAATTGCTTGGCCTAAGTGAGATACATGCTGGGAAAATTGGGCCCTTACAATTGATGTGTATAGACATTAGAGGTCTCATGATACTTTCCTCATCTGGTCCCTTAGTTTTTCTGGGTTTGGCAGAAGAAACCCAACTTTGGAATGAATCCTTGTCGAATTAGATATATCCCATGATTAAAAGGTATTTGGGTATTATCATCTAGAGACTCACCTTGATTTAAAATTTACCCAAGTAATCTCCTCCAGGCATTCATTTAAAAACAAACAAAACAAAATAAAACAACACAACACAACAAACACAACACCTAGCTGATTCCTTTGAGGTCTAGGCCAAATCATGGCTAATTCTGAGTGTAGTCACATGGTATGAGTGGTAATACTTATAAACAAATGAGTTCATATAATTTCATTATTTCATCTGAGTTTTGAAGACTTGCTGCATTTTAGGCCAATTTTAACTCCTTTGAATAAACAGTCTATAGAAATGAAAAACATTCAGGCAATTTGATTGCCTGTATGCGCTGCGTCAAATCCAACCAACTAATCAACAAAACTGGATTGGTTATGATCATCCTGATGGCAATAAAAACTCTGTGGTATTGTTTACCTAAATACAGATTTGATTTAAGGGCCATTTGAAGAACTGTCTCATTGAATAGACAAGCTTTCAGTCCCTACTACTATTTGCTTAACTTCAAGAAAGAGTAGTAGCTGTTTTATCTTGGGCAAGTTATTTTATCTCTTAGTATCATTGTCTTAATGTGTAAAATGGCTTGATTAAAATCAAAAGGTCTTTAATGTCCCTTGATGATCTAAAAATAATTTTTTGGGTTCTGGTTCAAGATGGTGATGTAGAAAGATCCTGAATTCACCTGTTGTCATGGGCACACCAAATCTATAGCTACATACAGAACAATTTCCTCTAAAAATCATTTTTCTCATTAAGTCTAGATATCCATTTACATGAAATTTATTTTTCTTTTGTAATGATGAATACTGAATACATATCCAGTATTAAACCTGGGACATTATCTTAGAGTTGCCTTGGAAATATTACAGTTCAATTACTAGGTTTTATAATTATTTTTATTAAAATGATTTTTTTTCTAATAAAAAAAAAGTATCAGAACATACTTAGGAAATAAAGGGGGAGGGAATGGAATTAGTTTTCCAGCTCTTCCAAAATACTATATATGGAGGTTCATGAAAACAAATGAGGTACTTGGTAAATCGTCCATGGCATATTTTCTGGGTCTAAATCATTTGAGTGATATGAGACAATGGTAAGGTAGATGGGAGCCAGATCTTTATTTTCTAAAAGTCCATAATAAAGATATTGTACTTCATTCTGTAGACAGTAGGGAGGCATTGCAATTTTAGAATCTGTCAGGAGATGTGGTCAGGTTACAGTTTTGGAAACAACTCTGAAGGCAGGATGGAGCTAAGGAGAAAGAAAGCCAGTTGGATTAGCCCAGGAAAGATAGGAGAAAGACCCAATGATAGTAGATGGATTTAAGCCATATTAAGATGATAAATTCAGTAATATCTGGTGAAGTTTGGATGTGAGTGATGAGGAAAATCAATTGATCAAATATGGCTCCCAGATTACAAATTTGCAGGTGGAGTTAGGGGAGGTTAGAATTAGTTGGGAGTTGCTATTTTTAAAAAAAAGATTGGCAGAAAAGGCATGGGAGAAATTATGTAAGGAAAGCTGCCTCATCTTTCCACAATTTGGGTAATGAACATTTAAGGTGGAAATATATAGGTAAATACAGACTTTGTCATGTGGTTCAAATTTATTTTAAAGTACATTTTGATAAAGAATCTTCAAAACAAAAAAACAACTTAATCTGTTGCAGAAAATAAAGATTGAGTGTTGTTCTTGACCTCAACTATTCTGTTTTTGGTCAGTATATAGTTAAAAGTTAAGAAATATTTCAGTAAAGGAAAAAATTGGTAACTTTTTTTTGGAAGCTTACCAAATATATAATTCTTGCTTATTGACTGGACTGCTTGCAACAAAGCTTATATTTAAATTTATATTAACTGAGGTATGTGTATCTTGTTTAGAAGTTATATTTTCCATAATTAATAAGGTACTTAGGCATATTTAGCTTGTTGAAATAAGTAATCTATATTTTTGGTTAGGGATCTTAAATACAAATGTTGGATTTAGAAGCTAGATATTTGACTATACTCTAGAAAATGAATTATTATTTAAAGCATTCCTTATGTGTCTTCAATTGAACATATTTCTTGGAAGAACATGTAAATATGAGTAACCACGTGTGATGCAAATTAATGAATAAATAAATAAGTGGAAAACAAGGGCTCTATTGTGTTTCAATTACTTCTGTGATAGTAAGATGATGTTTTTTATTTATCTTTAAAATGGGCTAAAATATTAGGAGCATCACCGATTTCATGAAGCAGGAAGTCTGCTTTTTTTGCATAAAGACTAAAACAATAATACATTTTGTATTTTTACGAAGATTACTCAGTCCATCATCCAACAAGCTTTTTTTTTTTTTTTTTTTTTTTTTTTTTAGTGTCGGCATTATTCTAGGTCATGGGGATATACCAGTGAACAAAACAGACATAAATCCCTGCCCACATGAAGCTTAAAGTCCAGAAAGAGCAGTAACAGACAATAAGTTATTAAATTGGTAAAGTGTGTATTATGCCAGATGATGGTAAGTGATGTGGAGAGAGCAAAGCTGGAAAAAGGAAAAGGAATGCTGGATAAGACTGTGACTTTTTATAGGTAATTTCAGAAGGCCTTACCTTAGAAAGTGTCAAAAGGAAGTAAGGACATGAGGAAGTGAACCAAGTAGATTATCGGAGGAGAGCTTTTCAAGCAGAAGGAACATGAAACGGAAAAGCTCAAGGGGTGGGAAGGAAGCAGGCTTGTGAGTTCCAGGAATGGCAAGAAAGCCAATGTGGATGAACTAGATGGAAAGGATGGGAGAGGCATGAGATGAAATCGGAGAGCTCACTAGGGTATGAGGCTGTTTTAATAATTGAGTGACAGAGGAAGGTACTGGTGGGTGTTAAACACAGGAATGGCATGATTCAACTTAAAATGTTAAAAATAAATCTGACTGCTGTGTGAAGAACAGATTGTAGGAGAAGAGAGTGGAAACAGAGACCAGTTGGAAGGTAACGGCAATAACCCAGAGGTAGATGATGGTGGTTTGGACCAGGATGGTGCTCGCAATGTTAGTGGTGAAAAGTGATGGGATTCTGGAAACTTGTTAAGGTGGAGCTAACAGAATTCACTGCAGGACTGGATGTGGGATGAGAGAGAAAGAGGAGCACAGCATAACTCTTCTATGATAAATGGCCTGAGCAACTGGGGGCCAGTTGTCGTCTATAGAAATGAAGAAGGCTAAAGATGGAGGAGTGAAAGTGAGTATTAGGTATTAGGGCATCTTCTTGCCCCAAAGAAAATGGTCATAAGAACAACAGTGTTAGGAATGTATCCTGGCTGGTTCATGCCAATGGCCTATCTTAGCTGCAGTTTATCTTTGACAGTGGCCCAAAGGTACCCTCTAAGATGACAACCTCATGAATTTAGGGTTGGAAAATCATACTGTACTAGAGCTGGAAAAAACTAAACATTCCAAATCACCCATATTTATTATGGATTATTATCTATTTAAATCCTACTTGAAATTCTTTTGTTTTTTTCTTTTAATGAATTTCATAAACTTGTTACTTGAAGTGTTAAGGTTCAGTAATGCTTTTGACTATTTATTTAAAAAAATTTTCCATGGGGATGTAGAGTAAAGCATAGGGAACATAATATTATTGTAATGGCTATGTGTAGTGCCAGATGGGTGCTACAATAATTGGGGAATCACTCAATAAATTGTATAAATGTTTAGCCATTGTACTATATATCTAAAACCAATATGAAATAAGTAAATTAAACAAAAAAATTCTCCCTAATTTTTCCAGGTTTTAGAGTATATTCCTTATTTCTACAGTTCTTGGATATCATAAATCCATGCTGTTCTAGGCTTTGCCTTATTTTTCATTTTGATGTTATTTCCTCTCAATTTCTTCTTATAAGTATATTTAATTAACACTTTGTTACATACATTATCTCATTTAATTCTCACAAAACCTCTGTTATGTAGCTAGGACAGACATCATCTTATTTTTATACATAAGGAAAACAGAAAGGAAGAGGGTACGTCAGTGACAAAACAACTCAAATATATCTTCTGATTCCTATTTCCAATGACTACTCTCTCCCATTTCCTTCATTATTCATTTTGTTTTTTCTCTGGATACCATTCGTGTGGTTTTATCTTTGATATTAGATGTCAGAATTTGGCACTTAGGGAGATTTTAAATAAGGACAAAAGAATGCTTTCTGATTTTCTGATTTACTTCTGTTAGTTTTTCTGATAATGTTAACATTTTCTTTCAGGTTTTTTTTTTTTTTTTTTGTCGCGGCAATTGCAGGAAAAGCAGAATTGATATTTTAATTAAATAGTATACAATACCTGCTTAATCAGTGTTCTGGTCATAATGAATTCTCTTGAATACACCAAATGTAACTTATTTCCCTCTAAGTTAACTTATATTTGTACACAATAAAGTTCATTTGCTACGTTTCTGTCTACTTGCAGAGCCATGTGAAAAGTTCCTTTAGATTTTCCTGCCAATTTGGCATTAAACTCTCCACGAGTACTTATTTCACTTCCATGATTATTAAGCTGTTGGAATCTCTGATAGAAAGGTAAATTTCATTGACCAAGGTAAGCAACTGTTTTCCTAGAGCAAACAAAATGTTACCTGGAATTCTCAAAGTCTTTCTGAGTAAGATAAATTGTAAGTCAAGGAAGAAACAGTCCAATTTTTCAAAAAGTCTTTCACAAAGTGTCACACGAAAATTAGTAACATTAAATGAAATTAAAAAAAATTCACCATAGCATGGAGGAACAGTATGTCATATCAGACAATGGAATTAAAGATAGAAAACAACTAATAAGTAAAAATTAACTTTTGAAAGATACGATCAAAATAATTTTTCCATAAATGATTTGAAAGAGTTAGTAGAGAGTCTCCAAATTATTATACCATGCTATGCTCTCCTTTTCCTGTTTCTTTGGAATCACTCTTCTATTGCGGACCAACTGCCTAACTTCCTGGAACTCTCTAGTGCAGTCTTTTCATTTAGTTTCCACACAACTGAAAACTTGGCTTTCTTCCTCCTGTACTCCAGACTTTCTTGCCTGTCTGCCTTGGCTCATTCATTCTATTCTGGTTCTAGGAAGGTCTTCATATCCTGTTAAAAGTAAAGCTTCTAGAAGCCTTTCCAGATTAACCAGAGTGCTGTCATTTCACTGATTCCACACACCTGGTAGAATATTTTCTCTCTTCACCTCTCCCACTGGATTGTCAGCCTCTCGGGCAGCAATTTGTATTCCCAATATACTTGCATAGTGCCTCAATACATATTTTGTTTAATAAAATTTGAGCAGATCACTTAAAATCGCTCTTTGTATACACTAACCCACGGCCCATTCCGTCCAGTCACCGTCCATCTCGGGCCATTGGCTTTCCCATGTCACTTATAAATTCAAAACATTTGAGCTTATGTTATATTGAACATGATTTATGCTATTCTAAAATAGAAAACAAAAGTGATAGACACATACTTCAGGTACTCTGCCAAAGATGAGTTGGGCGCTGGAGGCAAAAAGAATTGGGGCTACCATTTAAGGGAGATGTGAAATTAATATTTCCTTAAAATATGAGGGCCCATTGAGTCATCCATATTTTATTAAGGCTTTCGTAATCCCAATCAGGTACGCTAATTGAAAAGGCTCAAGGGTGATTACACGCCATACTTACGTTCCAATTCCTTGAAAACGTTTTGGGACCTTTTGTAGCCAGCGCGGGGCGCAGAATTATCTCACCTCCCCTCAAATTCAGAGCTGCCCGACCCTCCCCGCTCCCGGTAGCGCCGCTTTGCATGCTGGGAGTCGTAGTTCCCGCTGCAACGCCCTAAGGACGGAAGAGCACGGGAGTCTATCCCGCCCGTGGTTACAGGAGGCCGCGATCCTGAGCTAATCTCTTTCGTTTTCTCGTCTTCCGCGAGCAAAAGTTGGATTTGTCTGTGTTACCGTCTCTCTTCTGGTTTTCAATAAAGTTTTCTTCTTCCCCTTGTACGGCGTTTCAAGATGGCGGCCTCCTGGTTGCCCTTGGTTACCCTGCGACTAGTGCAGAGCCGGCTGAGAGGGAGATTTGTTGGGTGCGGAGCCTGGGCCGCTGCTCTCGCCCCTCCAGCCACCGCCCCTGGGAATCCCTTTTTGAAAGGTCAGTGAGTGTGCAATGAGTAGACAGAGCCGACTGCATATGACCGGGAAGCCTCGGTCAGACACTCTCCTCGATTTCCCCCACCTACCTCCTGGTTTCACCGTTTTCGGAGCCAAGGACCCCTGGAAAGAATTTCAGCTTCTCTTGCCCTTTGTTACGCCTGGTATGTTATGAAGGAGCCCTGAGTATTGAGGGAGCTGGCTCAGAGTGTCATTTTGAGGGTCAGAGGTCGACCCAGAGTTTACTTCCTTGTGGTTGTTACGAGAGCTAAGACCTGCTGAGCCCAGGTGTGGAGTGCCCGGTAAGAAGAGATGCTAGTGTGGAGTTGGGCCTGAAGACCCTTCCACCCTGCGTCTTCCCAAGCTGTCCGGGCCGGTGACCAGGCACTGGGTCTGAAAGCCACGCCTTTGACCCCTGAGGGCCCTCAGGAACCTCTGGCTCTGGAGATTCTGGGAACAGAAGTCCACAAGCATTCTCAGATTGAGGGATCAACTCTTAGTTCTTTTCGTCACTAGAGGTTTTAGTGAGGTGTCCTGTCACTAGCTTGCTTCATTCATTCAATTATGTGCTCATGAATGAATGGATATATATTTTGAGTAACCAAGCCCACAGGAGGACTAATTTTACAGCTTTATTCGTAAATTCCCACTGAATTATGGGCTACTCAAAGGCAAGGACCAGGTTGTCATTGTTTCCTCGTATATACAGCACAGTGTTTAGTGCCTGATGGGCAGATATGTTTTTGAGTGAATGACGTTATTTTTATTGTCTTTCTCATCCACATACTTATGTTTCTCCTTTTCTCATTTTCAAGCAACCCCTTACATATCTTAATAAATTGGTTCTCACTGGCCAATTTAGTTAAACTATCAGTCTTTTTTTTTTTTTTTTTTGGAGAGTTTTTATGAGTTCATTTCTAAAACTATCAATCTTTGACTGCTACCATCAATAGAGTTTAATACTAGAACTATAATTAAGTCACATTAGATTTTTCTGCAAAGTTTAGCAAAGTCCACTTATATAATGGGACATTTTGGTGGTATAAGTTTGGGTCATAATATAAACTTTAGTTTTTGGAATAGACAATACAAGTAAGTGATAGATACAAAATTCAAAAGTTACAAGAAGGAATATAGTAAAATTTAAGACTCTTCCACGGCTGTCACCTAGCCATTTAGTTTTCCTCTTCAGAGGCAGCCTCTAATACTAGTTGCCTATGTATGTTTCTAGAGATGTTCTGTGTATGTACAAACATATATGTATATAAATATCTAAATTAAAAAATAGAAGTGGTAACATACTATACACTATTATTTCATTTCTTTTTGTACTTCTATACTTACCGATATTTCATATCAATGTTTAGAACTGCCTCGTTTTAAATGGTTAAAATAGAATTCTATGCATGTACCATAATTTATGAAAATTAAGATTTAAGGAACATCATCATCATAATGACATTAGATTTACTGAATGCTTATTCTGTGCCATGCAACGTGCTGAGTACTTTCTACATACATTATCTAATTCTCGTTACCTTCATCTTGGGGATGATGAATCTGAGGTAGCAGAAGTTATATGACTAGTTAAGTGCAGAACTTGAAAGTTCAGATAAAGGCTGCACTTGGACTTACATCTGACCCTAAAGGCTTTGCTATTTACCTGTACTCATGTTACCTCCTAGACTCAAAATTAGCCAGTGTGGAGATTGATGCAAATGCTGTTAGGTCAGAGGTTGATTTAATTGTAACTAAAGGTACTCCCATCCCCACTTTAAATGAAAGGAAAAATTTAAGTTGAAAATTCAACCTCCAGATAGTTAAGAGGAAGCATTTCATTAGGAATCAGAGTGGCAGTGGGTGGGTGTTAAATGCCTCCAAATTGCTAATTCAGTTGAAGTATTAAAGGTGTGTGTGGAGGGAAGTAAATGAAATTGAGTCCCAGCCCTTGAACAGCTCACAATGTCTACGCTGAAATTTGAGTTGAAATGTTATTTAGTATTTAGAGTCTGATTTACAATTTTTTCTATGCCTTTCTGGATTTTTTTGATATTTACTGTTTACATTTATATTTTATCTCCATTTTTTCCTCTTTTTAAGTCTACTATTCACTACAGTATAATATAAGGGAAGCATTGGCTTAATGTTAAAAGAAGAAAATAGGAAATAGATAAAGGAAAAGAATGAGGGAGAATGGAAGAACATGTATTTTTTCTTTAAAATTTTATTTTTATATTTCTTAACTTTGTTTTATGCCTCATCTAAGCTTTAATGCCAGCCCTCCAAGACATTTTGGAAACTGGAACTATGAGAACTTTAAGGGCCTTAAAATGTTCATTCAGATCATTTCCCTGATTGCCTAACTTAAAATTCTTTAGGAAATACATTGTGAATTCCATTTTGGGATGAGTGTTTTTCCATTAGTAAGATTATTAAAATTGAAAGTGAAATTTGGTATCTTATATAATTTAAGTATATATGCTCAATTTTGATTTCACTGCCAGTTTTTTTTTTTTCAGGTCTTAGTGTATCTTCATTTAATTCAATAGTTATTCAACTTCCAGACAGTTAAGGTGAAGCATTTTATTAGGAATCAGAGTGGCCATGGTGTGAGTGTTAAGGGCCTCAAATTTGCTAATTCACTTGAAGCCTCGTTTTAAGCATGTTTGTGGGAAAGGTGAATGAAATTAAGTCCTAGCCCTTGAATAGTCTTGGAAGGGAGATGAAATTACGATAGGTCACGTTTGTTTTTTAAGCACTTTCTTATTCTAGGCAATCTGCTAGTAGTTTCTCTACTTTAACTTTTCATAAAATCATGATATGTAAAATTATTGTTATCTCTATTTATAGACGAATAAACAGGCATGGCCACGCAACTGAGATTTGAACCCAGGTATTTTTGCTCCAGAACTACACACTTAACTGCTGTGTTCAGCTAGCTACTTACCATACAACGAACATTAATTGAACATCATGATATAGGCCCATCTGAAGTGTTGTTAGGACTACGGAGGAGAAAGCAGTTCTGCTAGGGAGTTTTTTTTAGCAAAAGTGTAGAAGTGAGCTGTGCATAGCCTTTATTGGTTTATGATCCATCAGTGATAGCAGCTAGAGATGAAGCTTGGGAAATGAACCAGGATCTGTTTAGAAGAGCCTTGTACAGTGTACAAGATGCCTAGGCTTAGTGGGATACAGTTGGAGGTTTCTTGTGATCAAATCCATTTTAGCATGATTATTCTTGTGACCACCTGAAAAACAGATCAGGAATGCCTGGATGGGGGAATATCGGAAGCCGGTTGATTGTTAAGAAGGAGGTTACAATAATTCAGGGGAGATAGGGTTAGGGCTTGAATTACTATTCTGCTGAGGCTGGGGAGCAGGGCAGCAAGGGAGGTAATTCAGAGACCACTGCTTTGGTAGAATTGACAGGCTTTGGGGAGACAAGGAAGAGGAGTTAAGATCAATTTAGGTTTCCTAGTTTGCATATTTAATGGCATCGCAACCCTTTATCAAGGGAAACAAAACAAAAAATAAGGCCAGAGGCATTTCACAGGAGATTCCATTCTGGATTTGTTAATTTGAGGTATTTATGATAGTTCTAGGTAAATACGTCTAATTAGTTGTAGGAAATACAGGGATCTTAGACTAGAAGGGAAATTTGAGGTATTGAAAGCAGGAGAACAGAAGAACTAGCCTGGGAGCATTTGTAGAGTGAAAAGGAGAAAAGGCTGAGGATGAGTCCTTTTGGAAAACTGACATTTTATGAGAAGAACGTGACCTTGTCAAGAGCAGTTAGGTCATAGGAGAACTAGGAGAGAGCCAAGGGAAAAGATGTTTCTAGGTTTTCTAAAACTGAAAATTTAGCATATCTGAAATTCTATTTTATAAGCTAGCCTTAGAATTTAAGTTTATTTCATAGAAGCAAGGTAAATATGAGTCACATCTTGTGATTTCTTATTATAGTGCCCTCTGTATCTCGATGTTATATTTTTAGGTTATCCATTAAATTATGATTTTATATTTACCTTTAGCTGCACCATTTCTTTTTAAGTACATCACAGGGAGATCTCAATTAGGTATTAATATGAGTAGTGCTAATCCACCTCAGCCATATGAATCAATGTGAATCAATATAATTTATTTGTAGTATAAGTTAGTATTTAAGAAAATGGGCTTTGGATGTTTATAACCCAATTAGATGAATACCCTTAGTGAAACTTCATGTTTTTTGGATCTCCATTAACTTTTATTATTATGTTAAAAATAATGTTTATGCCTATTTGTGAGAATAACCTTCATGAGTTGGTTTCTTTCAATTTTCTTTTAAACATAGCATGGTTATTGTATAAGTATAGCTAGTGCCATAGATAAGTTTCAGGGGAGGGTGGAGCAGATGAAATAGTGTCTGTCCAAGGGTTAGAACTGAAGGATTTCAAAGGCCAGAAAACAGATTATTGACCTACATGAATATATTGATCTGTTGATTAGCACTACTTCGTACCTGAAGAGCTTCATTCTCTTTGTTCAAGTAAATGATGAATATTTAAATGATGTCTAATTATTTTTGGATTTACCTTTTCATAAAAAGTAGCACAGAAATAATGGATGTCAAGGGTCTAGAAATTCATAGTTCAAGCCTTTGGGCCCAGCATAGTAGTATACTCTATAAGTTCTCTGACAAAAGGTCATCTGGCCTCAGCTTTAAATATATCTAACATTTGTTTTTCCTAGGTTACTCATTTTCTTGACCTGTGACTGAGAAAATGAGTAACCTAGGAAAACAAATGTTCAAGAGCCTTTTGAAAATGTTTTTCCTGCTGTTTTGTCTTTCTTGCCTAAGGACTTCTTCTGAGGTCCCATTTCTATGGCCTATGCTACTGGATTCCTGACACTTTAATCTCCAGGATCTTTTTTTACAACCTTCTTCACTGTCTTGCTTGTCTCTTCTTCTTTTCCCATCCAGCTTATCCTAGCAGTTACTTTTCCAATACATATCCACACCATTTTGCCAGTGTGACAGTTTTCAACAATTTTTAAAGTGTAAACATATGATTGTTAGAGTAGTTCCTTCATAGCTTCGTTAATGCAATTTACATAATAAATGTAACTCCTATAAGAGTCCATTTTAAAAATTCCGTTTATGTATGTGTGTGAGAGTTTAAATTATAAATAAATGAATATAATGAATAGATGTTCTTTTTCTTTATCTTGTGAAGGAAAATAGATCCTCTATAGATCTCATTATTAAATGGTGTATGAACAGGGTGAATATTAAGGAGTTACTCAGTATGCTAGGCCATGCCTATAATTACTTCAGAATAGCTTTATTCAGATTTTTAGGCAGTATTTTACTGATTTTTTATTCATGAAATTTAAAGTACTATTTTTTTTTTCTTTTGTAAAGTTTATACACATTGGCACATTTAAGATTAACTAGCTTCCAAAGGAAAAAGAAATTGATAACCAGCAAGCATTTAGTTTTAAATTTTCATAATTTTTCTATTTAAATCAAAAGCACCCTTTAAAGCTCCTAAATCAGCCTTTTATAATAAAGTAAAATCATCTCGTGATGCATTCCTTGATGATGGCTTATGTTGTTTTTCTAAGACAGAGTTTATTAAGATTTGATTTCTTCTATTCTGCACTTTTTTTTTCATCACCAATCAAATATAGGTCTTTAATGTCACTGGTAAGTCTGACTTTTTGGTCATAGATGACCATTGCAGTTTTCAAAAAGCAACTGTTATTTTGCCTTTTGGTATTATTAGAACATAATATAGCGTAAACTGGCTGCCTATGACATTAGGAAGGCTTCTGTCATGTAGGAAAACATTTCTGGTTAGGCCACTGTTTAGTTTGTTAAAATCACGGCACATGTACAAAAAACTCAATGAATAATTGTGAACACAGTATTTGAATGGATGTTTAATAAATATGCATTAAAAATCTAATTACAGTAATGAAGTTACAAGCTGAATTTTAATCCAGCCCTTTAGAAATATTAAATGTGCTTTTCCTGATTGTGCATTTTTCTCACAGCAGTTGGGTAAACATTTTTAAACTGGAAATCTAAATTCCTTATTATAGTTTTGAATTTCATTTAACTAAGCGTGTGTTCTTTTTGGCAACAATCTTTTTTTGGGTGAAGAAGTGAAGCTCTTTTTTATTCTATTACTGTTAGTTCAAAGTATTTTGATTTATTTTATTTTAGAATTGATGAAAATGGGAAACCAACTGAATATAAAATGTGACCTGACAGACTATATTGTGCTTTTCTTTTTTTAAAGATTTGCTTTAAAAAATTTAAATTACACTTAAATAATTTTCAATTATAATTGACATTAAATATTATATTAAATTTCAAATGTATGGCATAGTGGCTAGACATTTATATAACTTACAAAGTGATCCCCCAATTAGTCTAGTACCCACTTGGCCCCATACATAGTTATTACAATACTGTATTCCCTATGCTGCACTTTACACCCCTGTGATTTTGTAAAGTGCTTCTTAATCCTTTTAACTTTTTCACCCAGTCCCCATCTCCCTTCCCCATCTGGCAACCATCAGTAGTTTGTTCTTTGTATCTATGAGTTTGTTTCTGTTTTATTTGTTCATTTTGTTTTTTTTTAGATTCTACATGTAAGTAAATCATATGTATTTGGTCCTTTCTGTCTTACTTATTTCACTTGGCATAATACCCTAGCGATCTATCTGTGTTGTCGAAAATAGTAAGATATCATTATTTATTAAATATTACTCAGCATTAAGTAATATTCCATTATACATTTGTAGCGCATCTTCTTCTTATCCAGTAGTCTATCCATAGACACTTAGGTTGCTTCCATATCTTGCTTATTGTAAATAATGCTGCAGTGAACATAGGGGTGCATATTCATTTCAAATCAGTGTTTTGGATTTCATTAGCTAATACCCAGAAGTGGAATTGCTGGATCATACAGTATACCTATTTTTAATTTATTGAGGAACCACCATATAGTTTTTATAGTGGCTGCACCAATTTGCAATCCATCAATAGTGCACAAAGGTTCCCTTTCTTCATATCTTTGCCAACACTTGTTGTTTGTTGATTTATAGATGATAGTCATTCTGACAGGTGTGAGGTCATATCTTGTTGTGGTTTTAATTGCATTTCTCTGATTATTAGAGATGTGAGCATTTTTTTCATATGTTCTTGGCCATCCAAATGTCCTTTTTGGAGAAAATGTCTTTCAGGTCCTCTGCCCATTTTTTAATTGGGTTATTTGTTCTTTTCATGTTAAGTTGTATGAGTGCTTTTATATTTTGGATAGTAACCCCTTATCAGAATATCATCAGTGAATATCTTCTCTCATTCAGTAGGTTGTCTTTTCGTTTGTTGATGGTTTCCTTTGTTGTGTAAAAACTTTTTAGTTTGATTTAGTCCCATTTGTTTTTCTTTTTTTCCCCACCCCCACCTTTCACCTTCCCCCAAAATTACTAAGAGCAATGTCAAAGAGTTTACTGCCTCTGTTTCTTTCAAGTCTTATATTTAAATCTTTAATCCACTTTTAGTTTATTCTCATATATAGAGTAAGAAAGCTAGTTTAATTATTATTATTTGCATATCGTCTAGTTTAGTTTTCCCAACAACGTTTAATGAATAGTTGCCTTTACCCCATTGTGGATATATATATATATATATATATTCTTGCCTCCTTTGTCAGGAATTAATTGACCATATAGGTGTGGGTTTATTTTTGGGCTTTCCATTCTGTTCCATTGAACTATGTGTCTTTTTTTTTTTTTTTATGTTAGTACCATGCTGTTTTGATTACTATAGCCTTGTGTATATATAGTTTGATATAAAGTGGTATAATATCTTCAACTTGCTTTCTCAAGATCGATTTGGCTCTTTGAGGTCTTTTGTGGTTCCATATAAATTTTTAGAATTTTTTTTGTTCTAGTTCAATGTTTAGAGAGGGATTGTATTGTATTGAATGTATAGATTGCTTTAGGCAGTGTGGACATTTTAAAGATGTTGATTCCTTCTATCTGTGAACACAGTATATTCTTTCAGTTATTTGTATCTTCCTTGATTTCTTTCTTCAATGTCTTATAATTTTCTGAGTATAGGTCTTTTGCCTCCTTGGTTAAATTTATTACTAGGTATTTTATTTTATTTTATTTGATACAATTGTAAGTAGGATTGTTTTTTTAAATTTCTCTTCTGATAGTTCATTATGGTGTGTAAAAACGCAACCAATTCTGAATATTTTTATTCTGCTACTTTACTGAATTCATTTATTAGCTTTAATAATGTTTTGGTGGACTCTTTAGGGTTTTCTATACATGGTAATCATGCCATCTGTTAGATTGTGATTTTGGTTTATTCCAACATTTAATTTGGTATTTCCATTTTCTTATCTGTAGAAGGAATTAATTAACCTAACTACCTTTCTCACATTCATTTAGGCTCAAATAAGTTATATGAGAAAGTCCTTAGAAACTTTAAGGAATGTTATATAAATGTGGACATGCTAGGACTAATTGAAACATTAAGGCTGAAATGCTAGAGGTGGTGGGTTCCAGTCTGTGAATAGAGATGGAATGAACTCAACTCTACATAGAATTACTAAAACCATTTTAATTGGGTCCACTCGCTAATATTAACAGTAGCAAAGGGCTCAGTCTGATTTCACTTCTTTGAATGCTAGAAAATACATTTTGATGTTTCTAAGAATGTGCAAAGGGCCTCTAGGTAACAAGGTTTTTGTTCTCCTGGACTTAACTAGCTTTTTTCTGGATATCCTGAACATCTAGAGGTTCTTAGAAAATAAAAATTAATGCTTTTGTCATGATGTTCAAAGAAAGCTGTTGAAATTTGATTTATAGGTTACAGGTAAGTCACTAAGGTAAAATGTCTTCATTTAGTAAGATACCGTTTACGGATACTCTTTTCAAAGGGACTCAAGTAGTTGTGAATTATTTACTGTTCTGCAAGATATAAAGATAGCATTTCGTAGAATTATTAGAACTGAAGAAGACCTCTGGGTCATGTAGTCAGATGTCAGATGGGCATGTAGGTTCTGCCTTAATCATTTCTTTTGAGGCATCCTGTTCATTTTCGAGAGCCCTAATTGTTAGAAAATTATTTAAGTAGGCTGAAATTTGAGCTTTTCTGTAACTTCTCCCCAATTATCTTGAACCTTTCCCTAGGTATAATATATATAACCTAGTCCTCATGGCACTATGACAGCTCTTTAAACATATCAAGACTGATATCTCATTCATTATTTACTCACTTATTTATTTATCAAATTATTGGGTTCTCCAATTCTATTTGACACCTTTAAGACATTAGAGACTTATAGTTCTCCCATCTATCCATCCATTCATTCATTCCTGATTATTTCTTGTGCCTTCTATAAACTAGACACAGGGTGCTGGGATGCTATTACTGTGTCTCTTCTCAGTGTCAGCTGTCCCTTATCAGTTGGGCTATTATGACAGGTCTTTGTAGTATGTATTTGATTAGTTATTTTCAATATAAAATAAATTATTTTTAATTATAAAATACTGTATGTATATAGTGGTATATACAGAAAAGACAACTGCTGTTAAGTTTATTTTATTTTGAAGTATACTTATTCAAGTATAAGTTTATTTAGGAAAATGCACAAATGATAAGTGTAAAGCCCATTGGTTTTCTTCATAGAGAAAATAGATCTTTGTAAATACAACTTAAATCAAGAAATAGAACATTTGTTGAGCCCAGAGCTCTTGTACACCTTCCAAGTCACTAGCTTTTACATGCAATGGTAATCAACTTCCTGATTTATATTACTATTAATTTATCCATTTATTTGTTGATAGACACTGATTGTTTCTATGTCTTGGCTATTAAAATGCTGTAATGAAAGTGAAGGTGTAGATATCTTTTTGAGGTGGTGATTTCATTTCCATTTGGATAATACTCAGAAGTGGAATCACTCTATTCTGTTCCTTAGTGAATCGTAGGGGTTCTTTATATATTCTGGATAAATCCTTTATCAGATACATAGATTGTAAATATTTTCTACCAGACTGTTTTGCATTTTAATTTTTTTAGTAGAATCTTTTAATGGTCAGAAGTTCTTAATTTTAATGTAGTCTACTTATTGTCTTTTTTTGTGTCCTACTTAGGGAGTCTTTGCTTACCTAAAAGTCATACACATATTCTTAAAATTATCTTTTAGAGCTTTATTGTTTTACTTTCATGTTAGATCTCTGATACATCTGGAATTAATTTTGTGTATAATGTTACACTGGGATCCATATTTATTATTTTTTTCCATGTGTGGATTTCCAGTTGACCAAGGAATATATATATTTTAAATTAAGTAATTAAATAAATATCTTAATTGAAGAAATGATTTAAATTTTTCCTCCGTCTTCTTCCTCTATCCTACCATACCTCTGATAACCACTAATCCATTGTCTATGTCCATGAGTCTCTGTTTTCTTGTTCTTTTGTTGCTTTAAGGTTCATATCCCACATATAAGTGATATGTGATTTTTAACTTTTATCTCTGGCTTATTTCACTTAGTATGATTATTTCAAGGTCTATCCATATTGTTGCAAATGGCAGTATTTCATCTCTTCTTATGGCTGAGTAATATTCCATTGTATATATATGTTCCACAGCTTCTTTAGCCAATCATCTATCATAAGACACTTCTGTTGCTTCCATGTCCTGGTCACTGTGAATAATGCTGCTGTGAACATTGGTGTGCAAATATTTTCGGATATGGGTTTTCAAGTCTTTGGGGTAAATACCAGGTAGAGGGATGGCTGGATCGTATGGTAGATCAATTCTTAGTTTTTTGAGAAACTTCCATACTGTTTTCCGTACTGGCTGTACCAATTTGCAGTCCCACCAGCAGTGCATGAGGGTTCTTTTTCCTCCTTATCCTCTCCAGCATTTGTTATTACTTGTCCTGTTGATTATAGCCATTCTAACAGGTGTGAGATGTATCTCATTGTGGTTTGATTTGCATTTCCCTAATAGCTAGTAATGTTGAGCATCTTTCATATATTTGTTGGCCATTGTGTGTCCTCTAGGGAGAAGGTATCTATTCAGGTCCTCCCAGTTTTTGATTGGATTGTTTCTTTTTTTGTTGTTATGAGTCCCATGAGTTCTTTGTATATTTTGGATATTAAGGCCCTTATCGAGGTGTTGCTTGCAAATATATTTTCCCATTCAGATGGTGTCTCTTTACCATGTTGATGGTTTCTTTTGCTGAGCAGAAGCTTTTTAGTTTATGTAGTCCCATTTATTTATTTGTGCTCTTTACTTCTCTTGACTTTGAGGTCAAATTCATAAAATCCTCTTTAAGCCCAAGGTCTTTGAGTTTAGTTCCTATATTTTCTTCCATGCATTTATTGTTTCAGGTCTTATATTGAGGTCCTTAACCATTTTTGAGTTAATTTTGGCGTGTGGTGATAGACAACAGTCTAGTTTTCATTCTTTTGCAGTGCTTTCCAGTTTTCCCAGCACCACTTATTAAAGAGGCTCCTTTCCTCCACTGTATGTTTCTGGTGTTTTGTCAAAAATTATTTGCCCGTTAAATATGGGTTTATTTCTGGACTCTCGATTCTGTTCCACTGTTCGTTTGTCTATTTTCCTGCCAATACCATGCTGTTTTGATTACTGTCATTTTATAGTATAAGAAGTTGGCAGAGTGATGTCTCCAGCTCGTCTTTTTTCTCAGGATGGCTTTGGTAATTCAGAGTCTTTTGAGTTTCCATATGAATATGATGATTTTTTATTCTAGTTCTTTAAAAAATGCTGATGGGATTTTGATGGGGATTGCATTAAATCTGTATAGTGCTTTAGGTAATAAAGTCATTTTAACTATGTTGATTCTTCCAATCCAAGAACATGGAATATCTTTCCATTTCTTTGTATCTTCTTCGATTTCTTTTAATAGATTCTTGATTTTCATTATATAGGCCCTTCACATGTTTTGTTAGATTTATTCCTAGGTATTTATTTTGTTTTTGTATAATTGCAAACGGAATTGTTTTTTCCACTTCTTTTTCTGACACTCGTTATTAGAGTATAGGAATGCTATGGAGTTTGAACATTGATTTTGCATCCAAGACTTTACTGTATTGCTTATTGTTTCTAGTAGTGTTCTTGTGAGTCTTTAGGGTTTTTATATAGGTAATCATGTAATCTGCAAATAGTGACAGTTTGACTTCTTCATTTGCTATTTGGATGCTTTTTATGTCTTTCTCTTGCCTGATTGCACTTGCTGGGACCGCCAATGTTATATTGAATAACAGTGGCAATAGTGGACAGCCTTGCCTTGTTCCTGATCTTAGAGGGAAGGTTTTTAGTTTTCTACCATTAAGTATATGTTAGCTGAGAGCTTGTCATATATGGCTTTATTATGTATAAGGTATTCTATACTGTTTGTTAAGTATGATCATAAATGGGTGCTGTATCTTGTTGAAGGCTTTTTCTGCATCTATTGATATGATCATATGATCTTATTTTTAATTTGTTTATGTGGTGTGTCACATTAATCGTTGGCGTATGTTGACCCATCCCTGTGCCCCTGGATGAAGCTTGCTTGATATGTTGCTGTATTGGATTTTTGCATCCGTGTTTGTGAGAGATATTGGTCTGTAGTTTTCTTTTTTGTTTATCTTTATCAGCTTTTGTTATCAAGGTAATATTGGCCTCATAAAATGAGTTGGGAAGTATTGCTCCCTTCGAGTTTTGGAAAAGTTTGAGGAGAATAGGTCTTAAATTTTCTTTGAATGTTTGGTAGAATTCACTGGTGAAGACATCTGGTTCTGGGACTTTACTTTTTGGTAGATTTTTGATGATTGTTCAATTTCCATACTGCTGATAGATCTATTTAGGTTTTCCAGTTCTTCTTGATTCAGTCTAGGAAGGTTGTATTTTTCTAAGTACTGTCCATTTCTTCTAGGTTATTAAATTTGGTTATATACTTTTTCATAGTATTCTTGTATATCCTTTGTATTTCTGCAGTGTCTGTCGTAATTTCCTCTTTCATCCTGATTTTGTTTATTTGTGTCTTCTCTTTTTTCTTTAGTGAGTCTAGCCAGGGGTTTGTCAATTTTATTAACCTTTCAAAGAACCAGCTCTTTGTTCATTTATTTTTTCTATTTTTTTTTCAATTTCATTTATTTCTGCTCTAATTTTGATTATTTCTTTCCTTCTGCTGACTTTAGGCTTCATTTGTTCTTTTCTAGTTTTTTAAGATGAAGCATTAGGTTGTTTATTTGGGCTCATTCTTGTTTTTGGAGAGAGGCCTGTAATGATATGAACTTTCCTCTTATGACCGCTTTTGCCATGTCCCAAAAGTTTTGATATGTTGTACTATCATTATCATTCATTTCTATGTATCTCTTGATCTCTCTTTTTATTTCTTCTCTGACCCAGTTATTCTTCAGTAGCATGTTGTTTAATCTCCATGTATTTGTGGTCATTTCTGCTTTCTTTTTACAGTTGATCCCTAGTTTCAAAGCATTATGATCAGAGAACATGGTTGGTATGATTTCAACCTTCTTATATTCATTAAGGCTATGTCTGTGTTCCCAGTATATGGTCAATCCTTGAGAACGTTCCATGTGCACTAGAGAAGAATGTATAAGCAGCTGTTTTGGGATGAAAGGCTCTGTAGATGTCAATTATGACCAGTTGGTCTAATGTATCATTTAAGGATGTTATTTCCTTGTTGGTTTCCTGTTTGGATACTCTGTCCATATCCAATAGTGGGGTATTTAGGTCCCACACTATGATAGTGTTTTGATCTGTTTCTCCCTTTAGTTCTGTTAGCAATTGCTTTATATATTTTGGGGCTCTGTGATTGGGAGCATAGATATTAATAAGTGCTATGTCTTCTTGGTGCATGATTCCCTTTATCTTTATGAAGTGTCCCTCAGTATCTTTACCTTTTTCATTTCGAAGTCTATTTTGCCAATATTAGTACTGCCGCTCCCGCTTTTCTCTGAATTCCATTTGCTTGAAATATCATTTTCCACCCTTTCACTTTGAGTCTATATTTGTCTTTGGAACTGAGATGTGACTCTGAAGGCAGCATATGGTTGGGTTTTGTTTTTTGATCCGTTCTGCAACTTTGTGCCTTTTTATTGGTGAGTTCAGTCCATTTACATTTAGGGTGATTATTGAAATATGAGGTCTTCTTATAGCCATTTTATCTTTTGCATTCTGGTAGCTCGGTGTTTCTATTGCTTCCTTGTCCTTGTGTTTCTGTTTTCTTTATTTTGATTGGCTTTTTTTGGGTTTTACCTCTGGTCCTTTTGTTTTTATGTTATATATTTTGGTTCTGAATCTTTGGCGTGTGGTTACCATTATGAGTATGTAAAGGATAGTTAAATATATACAGTCATCCCTTTTCTTCTGTGCGTGCCTTATCTCCATTCCCCTTTGTGAATCTGGATCTTTGAATCCTCCCCTTTTCAGTCATTGTTGTCTCAATTTGTCCCTATGTATGCTGAACGTTCATTACTATCTTGCTATAGCAAATCTCTTCTTATTTTTAAGCTTATAATGCCCTGTTCCTCGTAAGCGTTGCACTCCTCTGCTTCTATCAGCCTGGTAGTCACCTTACTCCTAATTATGGTGTGTTTTTTTTTTTATCATTTTGTTTTAGGTGAGCTGACCTCTTTCAGTATTTCCTGTAGTGCAGGCCTCGTAGTAGAGAATTCCTTATTTCTTTATTTCTCCTTCATATCTAAAGGAGAGCTTAGCTAGATACATTATTCTTGGCTGGTAGTTCCTATCATTTAATAGTTTGAATATTTGATTCCACTTTTTTCTGGCTTGTAAGGTTTGTGGTGAGAAGTCTGACGATAATCTAATGGGTTTTCCTTTATCGGTTACCATCTTCTTTTCCCTGGCTGCCCTGAGAATTCTGTCTTTGTCGTTGATTTTTGCTAAATTTAATACAATGTGTCTTGGTGAAGGCATTTCTGGGTCGAGATAATCCTCTGCCATCCTCATTTCTCTGCCTTCTGCCCTGATGACTGGGCCCTGCCGCCAGCTGAGGAGCTCACAACTCTCCCTGGCAGGGCTCACCGCATTTCCTCCCCTCCCCCTCCTCTACAGGCAACTCCAGTTGCGAGAGGCCAGGACACCCGGGGTTCTTACTTGTGGTAGGTCTTATGCGCAGATCCCACACTCAGATGTGCTGGTGTGCAGTTTGTGCGTATTTTGTTGAGTTTTAGATGTTTAGCTTATTGTCGTTTCAAAGGAAAGTCTGGGGACGTCTCTCACTCTGCCATGTTTCTGACATCCAGAAATATTTTTTGAATAGAGATATTTTTCTTCCAGACTATCTCAGTGCCACTTTTGACATAAATCAAAAAACCTTAGAGATGAAGCAAATTTTTAAAATAGTATTTCTTAAAGTGAAAGTGCTCACTTTCTTTTAAAACCGTCTGGCCCACCATTTTGCTTAAGTCTTCAAAGAATATCTCTAAGATATCTACCTATGTGTAAAACTAGAAATCCATTCCAATTTAAAGCACCAACATACACAAAGGCTACATATCCCCTATTTATTATACTCTGGTTCTATGGAATCAGTGTCAATACAATTAAGCTTATGACATATGTTTTAGGGTTCTGCAGAGAAACAGAACCAATAGGAAGTATATACATTTAGAAAGATTTGTTATAATGAATGGACTCCGAAAATTATGGAGGCTGACAAGTCCCAAGAGCTGCAGTCAGCAAACTGGAGACCCAGAGATCAAAGAGAGTCAGTGGTGGAGTTCCAGTCCAGGTGTGAAGGCCTGAGAACCAGGGGAGCCCACAGTGTAGTTCCAGTCCAAGACCGGCACACAAGACCCAGAAGAACGGATATTTCAGTCTGTGTCCAAAGGCAGGAGAAAACTAATGTCCCAGTTTAAAAGCAGTCAGGCAGGAGGCGTTCCCTTTCACTGGTGGGAGGGGTCAGCCTTTTGTTCGATTTAGGCCTTCAACTGATTGGAGAGCAATTGGCTTTACTCAGTCTACTGATTTAAATGTTAAGCTTATCCAGAAACACCACAGATATATCCAGAATGTTTGCACAAACATCTGGGCACCTCATGGCCTAGTCAAGTTGATACATAAAATTAACTGTCACAACATATATCAAGGCTATGATTATCTTCCATGTAGCAGCATTACCCCTCATGTTCTTAAGATGTAGCAGTCCAGGTATCCCTATTTGACATGTAAAAGTACAAACACAGGAAGGGATGAATTCCCTTCCTGGTTTCCTTTTGAAGAGGATGGTGACACTTAGGCAGAAACTGATTTTCCCTTAGACATTATTGCCTAATGGTGATTATGTGCCCAGTGTATCACGGAGAACAATATTACTGTGACTGAGAGTCAAAATTGTGGTGTCAGGAAGTGGATCCAGAGGCTGACAAGTCCCAAGAGCTGCAGTCAGCAAACTGGAGACCCAGAGATCAAAGAGAGTCAGTGGTGGAGGGTATGACTCCAGAGCCCATGCTCTTTCCACTGTAACATCCTGTCTCCCTGCTGTGCCTGTGGGTACAGATGCTGGCCCTACCACTCCCTGGCTGTGGAAAAATGGATGGGCTACTTACTCAGCCCCTCTGTGTCTCAGTTTCTTAAGCTTTAAAGTAGGAATAATGTTAACACCTACCTCATAGGGTGATTGTGAAGACTGAATGAGTTAATGTATGTAAAGTACTTATTAATGGTTTCTGCTGCTATTAGGTACATGATCTTGGTCAATTTACTTGGAATGCTAACTCTCTGGTTCAATTTTAGACATCTCTGAACTGGACTATTGTTATAGTTTCCTAACTGGCCTGTATGTATCCACTTATAAAATACATATATGTAATATATATAATAACCTTTATATATATATATAATAACAATATATATAATAATAACCTTTTGAAATATAATTCACATACCATATATTCATCTATTTCTGCATCCACTTTGTATTCCTACAATTTTTTTTCTACCGAGGAATCTTTTAAAAGATAAATTGTGTCACATCCCTGCTCAAAGCTTTCTACTTGTTCTTAATCTTGCTGATAAAACCCACAGTATTTACCATGGCTTACAAGGCCCTGCGTGAACTGGTCCTTGCTTCCCTTTCCAACATCATCTTGTGACAGATTCCAACTTGGTTGTTTAAATCAGCCACATAAACTCTTTTTCTTCCTCAGAAATATGAAGTTTTTTTTCCATTTTCACTTTAGGTTTTTGTGAGAGCTTTCCTCTGCTTGGCATATTATCCCAGATGTTTTTCAGAGCTGACTCCTTTTGGCATTCAGGAACAGAAATTTCACTTTCACAGGAAGGCTTTTCCTCATAATCTATAGGAGTCCCCAGTCATTCTCGAGCATAGTGCTTCTCAGACTTTAACTTGCATATGAAACATATGCCATTAAGAAGAACATCATCGCAGCTTATAATTTATTAATGTAGTAAGATTTGTTAAGTAGAGCATATTAGCATAGACTATAAGACTGCAAAACTCAGAAGAATTTTTTTGTTCCAGACTTCAGTCTTAAGATGAAAACTTGAAAATCGGGGGATATCGCTTCTTTCTCTGCTGATAGTGCCCCAGCAAACAGACATGGTGTATGTTCCTAAAACCTGCTGGACTTCCTGTAAGAAGTGTGGCAAGCACTAAACCCCCAAAATGACACAGGACAAGAAGGGCAAGGAATCTTCATATGCCCAGGGAAAGCTGCCTTATGATGGGAAACAGAGAGACTGTGCTGGGCTGACAACCATTTTTCTGGAAAAAGGCTAAAACCACAAAGGAGATTGTGCTTGAATGCAGTGAGCCCAACTGCAGATCTAGAGATTGTTAGCCATTAAGACATGGAAGCATTTTGAACAAGGAGGAGATAAGAAAAAGGGCCAAGTGATTCAGTTCTAAGCTTCACCTTTGTTTTATTATGAAGACAATAAAATTTTATGGTTATGTTCACTTCAAAAAAAAATATGGGAGAGAAATCAAAGTAATCATGCCTACACCGAAAGCCTGGGGAAACTCATTCCCCCCCCTGGAGAAAAATATCACCGTTAAAATACTATCCAGGAAGTTATATACATTATTCAGATTCTAGGACATCGTGATATTGACTAAATCTTACAGCATGTAGGCTATGGTGCATGGTGGAATTTCCTAAAAGTTTAGAGAAAGCGGTAAAATAAGGTACAAAATTAAGGTATTAGAACAGCACAGAATTTTGGGGGCCTCTAAAATCTTTCATTTATGTGCGTAGATTAGTGTGTGGATCTTCAGAATGGCATTTCCCCACTGTCCATTTGGAGTACAATAAGACAAATTAATACAAATCAAAATAATATGGCAGCAGCATCACATAATTTGTGTACACTGATGTAGTAACAGATTTAATTTAGTGCAGCTTTTGAGAAGCCTTTTGTGTTTCAATTTATACAGCTGCTATCCAGGCCTAAGCTGGCCAGTCTTTCAGCCTTAGTGTCTTGTCTGACTGATTCTCTTTCTCTTTTAAAGACGTATTATTATTTTTTTTTAGAGCAGTTTTAGGTTTACAGTAAAAGTTAGAGGACAGTACAGAGATTTCCATATACCTTCTATCCCCCACACCCATGTGCACAGACTCCCCCATTATCAACATCTCCCACCAGGGTGGTGCATTTGTTATAAGTGATGAACCTACATTGATAGATCATAATTAACTAAAGTCCATAGTTTACATTGGATTCATTCGTGGTGGTGTACATCCTATGGGTTTAGACAAATGTGTAATGATATGCATCCATCATTATAATATCATACAGAGCATTTTCACTGCCCTAAAAATCTTCCCCTATTCGTCTCTCCTCCCTACCACCCTCCTTTGTCTACTACTGATCTTTTTACTTAAACCATAGTTTTGCCTTTTTCAGAATATCATATAATTTGGAGATATGACCTTACTGTATGTAGCTTTTTCAAATGGCTCTTTACTTAGTTATATACATTTGTTTTCCCCATGCATTTTCATGACTTGATAGCTCATTTCTTTTTGTGCTGAATAGTATTCCATTGTCTGGATGTACCAGTTTATTTATCCATTTCTTTACTGAAGGACATCTTGGTTGCTTCCAAGTTTTGGCAATTATGAATAAAGGTGCTGTAAACATCCATGAGCAGGTTTTTGAGTGGACGAGTTTTCAGCTCCTTTGGGTAAAAACCAAGGTAGCATGATTGCTGGATAGTATGGTAAGAGTGTGTTTAGTTTTGTTAGAAACCATCAATTGTCTTCCAAAGTGGCTTTACCATTTTTCATTCCCATCAGGAATGAATGAGTGTTCCTGTTGCTCCACATTCTCATCAGCATTTGTCAGTGTGCTGGCTTTTGGCTATTTAAATAGGGATGTAGTGGTATCTCATTGTTGTTTTAATTTGCATTTCTCTGATGACTTATGATCTGGAGAATTTTTCTTATGCTGCTTTGTCATCTGTATATCTTCTTTGGTGAGATGTCAATTAAGGGCTTTGGCCCATTTAAAAAAATTTTTATTGGTAGCTATGCTTTTTAGGAATGTATCTCTATAGCCCCCTCTTTATCATAAATTGTCTTTTAAAGTCTTTGGTCCCTTTATAAAATTGGAGTTTGTTTTCTTGCTGTGAGTTTTAATACTTCTTTGTATATTTTGGAGAACAGTCCTTTTACCAGATGGATCTTTTGCAAATATTTTCTCTCAGTCTGTGGCTTGTCCTCTAATGAGACCATGACACTGTCTTTTGCAGAAAGTTCTTAATTTTAACGAAGTTTAGCTTATTGATTATTTCCTTAATGGACTGTGCCTTTGGTTTTGTATCTAAGAAGTCATCACTATACCCAAGGTCATCTAGGTTTCTATGTCTCCTATGTTGTTGTATCCTAGGACTTTTATAGTTTTATAATTTACATTTAGGTCTTTGATTCATTTTGAGTAAATTTTTGTGGAGGGTGAAAGGTCTATGTGTAGAATATTTTCCCGTTTGCATGTGGATGTCCAGTTGTTCTAGCACCACCTGTTGAAAAGATTATGTTTGTTCCATTGTACTGCTTTTGCAGGTCAGTTGGCTGTATTTATGTGGGTCTATATCTGAGCTCACTATTCTGTTCCATCGATCTCTTTGTTCTTTTGTCTGTGCCATACTGTCTTGATTATTGAAGTTGGATAGTGTCAGTCTTCCAGTTTTGTTCTTCAATATTGTGTTGGCTATTCTGGGTCTTTTGCCTCTCCATTTAAATTTTAGAATTATTTTGTCAGTATCCACATGATAAATTGCTAGAATTTTGATTGGGATTGTGTTTAATCTATTCATCAGACTGAGAAGAATTGATATCTTGACAATATTGAGTCTTCCTTTCATGAACATGGAATACCTCTCCATTTTTAAGTTGTTTGATTTTGTTCTTCAGTCTTGTAGTTTTCCTCATAACAGATCTTATATATATTTCATTATATTTATTAATCTATTTAGTAACCTAAGTGTTTCACTTTTTGTGGGGTACTAATATAAATGGCATTGTGTTTTTAAGTTCCATTTTTCTATATTAACCTTGTATCCTGGAAGCTTTCTATAATCACTTGTTAGTTCCAGGAGTTATTTTGTTGATTGTTTTAGATTTTCTACATGGGTGAACATGTCATTTGTGAAAAAAGATAGTTTTATTTCTTCTTCTCAATCTTTATACCTTTTATTTCCTTTTCTTGTTTTATTGATTTAATTAGGAACCTCTAGTGTGATGTCAACAAGGAATGATGAGAGGTAACATCCTTGTCTTGTTCCTGATCTTAGTGGGAAAGCTAGTTTCTTACCATTAAGTATAATGTTAGCTGTAGATTTTTTGTAGATATTCTTTATTGAGTTGAGGAAGTTCCCTCTATTCCTAGTTTACTGAGATTTTTTATTATGGATGGGTGTTGGATTTTGTCTGATTTTTTTTCTGCATCTGTTGATATGATCATCGGGTTTTTCTTTAGCTTCTTGATGTGATTGATTACATTAATTGATTTTTGAACCACACTTGCATTCCTGGGATAAATCTCACTTGTTTATAGTGTATAATTCTTTCTGTATATTGTTGGATTTGATTTGCTAGTATTTTATTGAGATTTTTGCATCTACGTTCATGAGAGATATTGATCTGTAGTTTTCTTTCCTTGTGATATTTTTGTCTGATTTTGGCATTAGGGTAATGCTGGCCATATAGAATGCGTTAGGAAGTATTCCTTTTCTTTGAAATTCTAAAAGAGGTTGTAGAGTTTTGGTATAATTTCTTCCTTAAAAGTTTGGTTGAATTTACCAATGAACCCATCTGGGATTGATGCTTTCCGTTTGGAAAATTTTTAAATTATTGATTCAATTTCTTTAATACATGTAGGCCTATTCAGATTGTCTATTTCATCTTGTGTGAGTTTTGGCAGATTGTTTCTTTCAAGGAATTTGTCCATTTCATCTAGATTATCAAATTTGTGGTATGAATCATTCTTAGTATTCCTTAATTATTCTTTTTATGTCCATGGGATCTATAGTGATAACCCTCTTTTATTTCTGATATTAGTCATTTATGTCCTTTCTCTTTTTTTTTTCTAGCTACGAATTGAGTCTTCCTTAGCCTGGCTAGAGGCTCATCAATTTACTGATCTTTTCAAAGAACCAGCTTTTGGTTTCATTGGTTTTTCTCTATTGATTTCTTATTTTAAGTTTCATTGGTTTTTGCTCTAATTATTATTTCTTCTACTTACTTTTGATTTAATTTGCTCTTATTTTCTTTAATTTTCTAAGATGGAAATTTATATGCATTTATATATATATGCATTTACTGCTTTTCCTACATCCCACAAATTTTGATATTTCATGTTTTCATTTTCATTTAGTTTAAAATATTTTGAGATTTCTTTTTTGACCCATATGCTATTTTATAGTGTTGTTTAATCTCTTCATATTTTAGAATTTTCCAGTTGTCTTTATTGTTATTGGTTTCTGGTTTGATTTCATTGTGGTCTGAGAGCAGACATTATATGATTTCTGTGCTTTTAACTTTGTTAAAATGTGTTTTATAGCCCAGAATCTGGTCTGTCTTGGTGGTGAATGTCCTACGTGAACTTGAGAAGAATACGTATTCTGCTGTTGTTGGATAAAGTATTCTATAGATGTTAATTATAGCTAGTTTATTGATGGTGTTCAATATTGAGGTCAATTATGTCCTTACTGATTTTCTGTCTGCTTTATCTGCCTGCTTCTGCTAGAGGGGTGTTGAAGTCTTCAACTATGATAGTGGATTTTATCTATTTTTCCTTACAGTTCCATCATGTAGTTTTTGCCTCATGTAGTTTAGTTTGATGGTCTGTGGTTAGGTGCATATGCATTAAGGACGCATTAAGGATCTTGGACTCTTATCGTTATATAATGTCCTTCTTTACCTTTGATAACTTTCCTTGTTTTGAACTGTGCTCTGTATGAAATTAATATAGCTACTCTTGCTTTCTATTAGCATTAGCATATTTTCTCTATCCATTTAATTTATATGTGTCTTTACATTTAAAATGTTTTTTTTTTTTGTAGTTGGATCTTATGTTTTGATCTACAATCTGCCTTTTAATTGGTGCATTTATACTATTGATTTTCGATGTGTTAATTATTGATATGGTTAGATTAATACACACCATATTTGTTGTCTGTTTGCTATTTGTTGCCTTGTTCTTTGTCTTCTACTCTTTTTCCATTTTGTGGTTTTAATTGAACATTTTATATGATTATATATATTTTCTCTTCTTAGCATACCAGTTATCCTTTTTTTTTTTAGTGGTTGCCCTAGAGTTTGTGATATACATTTATAACTGATCCAAGTCCACTTTCAAATAATACTACGCCACTTCACAAGTGATACAAGTAACTTGTAATAAAAAAATAATCTTGATTCCTGCTATTTTAATTTGGGCCCTTATTATTTCCCACTTAGAATAATCAATTTCATAACCAGTTTTCTCTATACCCAAATTAATTTTATTTTCTTCTGCCAGTTAATCTTTATGCACTACTGTAGCAGTTTTTTTTGTCCTTCTGCCTCCCTTTAAAACAAAACAAAACAAAACACTGATATTCCCTATTTTCCATTACATTACCCATTACATGTGATAGGTACTGAATCATTTCTTGTATTATTGGATGCATTTTAGAGAGAGGAAAAGTGGTCTGGAAATGCAGGCTGGGTTCCTATTGTAGATTCCTTGAACCCTAGAATGAAGATTCTATATTATTGGGGATCCCTAAGACTACACCTACATTTGGTGATTTGCTAGGACTCACAGAGTTCAGTGTGTAGTTGTATTCATAGCTATGATTTATTATAGTTAAAAGATACAAAGCACAATCCACAAAGGGAAAAGGCATGTAGGGCAAAATCTGGAGAAAATTAGCGGCGCGCATCCAAGAGCCTTCTCCCAGTGGAGTCACATAGAACATAGTTAATTCCTCCAGCAACCAGCTGTGACAACAGGTGTGAAATGTTAGCTGTTAGGGAAGCTCATTAAAGGCTCAATGCCTAGGGTTAGGGGGTGGGAACATAGTCCTCTCTACTCAGTATGTGCCAAAATTCTAGATTTGTAGAAGGAAACTAGGGGTTTAGCATGGACCACATTGCTTGTACATGGTACAAATATAGGCCCAGTGAATTACTCTTAACATTTCTGGGAATGGTGAGAACCTTTTTGGAGTCTAAGTTCCCAGCCAAGAGCCCACCTTGCAAGCAGGCCTCTGTAAGGATTGTAGTCTCAGGCCTGCTGTGTTAACTCTTTTCTGTACATTATTCATATTTAGTGTGATCCATTGAGGTAGAGAGGTAAGTTCAGGGACTGCTTTGGAAATGGGGGTGGTATAGGTGTGGGAATAAAAGAGATATGAAGAGGGTAGGACTTTTTCTCACTTTTCTTTTTAATAAGTTTAGGATTCCATGGAAAGTTTTGTATGTAAAATAGGTGCTTCTGTTAAAATTATGTTTGATGACCATAATGAGCTGAATTTCAAGCAAATTATCGATAAAACTACATTTAGATTTTAGAAATATCTCTGTAGTTGATGAAAGATATTTTAGCAATTGTAGTAATGGTAAATTTGGGACAGAAGGTGGTCAGAGGGAGGGAGGCTAAGCCAGAGGTAATAAGCCCCAGCTGGGGTGGTAATATGAGGAGGAGAGGAGGGAATGGATTTAAGAGTATTTGGATGTAAAATTGAGTAGCATTGATTGGTTGAGAACCTGGTTGGGGGTTGAGGAGAGGGGTTGTGGGATGGAGGGGAAGGAAATTAGTGTTACTCTTGGGTTTCTTATCTGTTTGACTCCAGAAAATGAGAGGGTGGAAAAGAGTATTTTCTCTGGTTGTGAGATTCTCAAATCCTCCATCACCAATGGGTATCCAACAATTCAGTTAGATTCTGACACTACCTAAGTTGTAGCATCAGATTTTACAAGTGAAAGGGCTCAGTTCCGCAAGACTGGCCGTATTTCAAACTCCAGCTGCACATGGTCTTCTCAGGCTACCCACCCACTTCTGCATAGCCAAATACAAATTCAGGGGTTCCTACACCCCCCACCCCCGTCAGGTTTGATAATTTGCTAGAAATGTCTCACAGCACTCAGCAAAACACCTTACTTATGTTTACCAGTTTATTATAAATGATACAATTCAGTAATAGCCAAATGGAAGAGAGGCACAGGGCAAGGATGAGAGCTTCCATGCCCATGCCCTCTTGTGGTGCCCCGCCTTCCCAGCACTTCATGTTCATTAACTCGGAAGCTTTCCAAACCTCATCGTTCAAGAGTGTTCATAGAGTTTAATCTCCAGCCTCCCCTCCTGTCTCTAGAGGTAGGTGATGGGGCTGAAAGTTCCAACCCCCTCAACACTTGGTCTTTCTGGGGACCAGTCCTGTCCTGAAGCTATCTTGGGGCCCTACCCTAAGTTAGTTCATTGGTATAACTCAGGTGCGATGGGATATCAAGAGATACTCCTATCCCTCAGGAAATTCCAGGGGTTTTACGAGCCCTGTGTTAGGGACATGTGGTAATGTCTAAATGCTGTGTGATTTTGGATAGAAAATAAAGGGGCAGTAGAAAACCATTTGTGGCTAGTCTCTACGTCTCTGCCAAGGACCAGAATTAGGCCTAACTCAAAGAAAGACACCAGCCCTGCTGTGGAGAGGATCTGATGAACCCAGGTGGCTCATTTAATTCAATGGAGGCAAAGCAGAGACTCTAGCAGGTTAAGCTTGCTGTAAGAGGAGTTCCAATGAAAGCTTATGGATATGGTTTCTCTTTTATTAAAATGAGACAATTATAAACATATTGTACAAAACTGTTTTATATTATTTTTATAAAAATGATAATTACAGTAACTACTCAAATATATACATTTGCAATTGGTTAAAGGTTTTAATGTGAGAGTTAAGAAACATGTAGAGTACTATGAAATGTCTTAATTTTAAGAAGTCTAAAATTTTTTATGTGTTTTTGTTTATAGCCTATGCAGTTCAGACACCTGAGAGTATGCCTCCAACTGCGGCTACAGAGGCTTATTTGAAAGCTATGGCTGTTTGCCATGGACCTCTGGATCACTATGACTTTCTGATCAAATCTCGTGAGCTAAAGGACGATGAACATCAGAGAAGAGTCATACAGTGTTTGCAGAAATTACACGAGGACCTTAAAGGATACAGTGTAGAGGCAGAAGGCCTTTTTTCAAAGGTGAGGTTTGTGAGGTACTAAAGATTGAACAGTTAAAAGTGTAAGCATTTTTTAAATTGGATTAAATGTAGTCAGGTACAGTCATGAACCAGCTTGAACATTTCCTACTAGTACCTTTAAACAGCTCTGTTAGATCCCCATACGTGACTTCTTGATGTTCCACAGATTTTTTTTTTTTTTTTTTTACCTCTGAAGGATTCAGATTGCTTCATGTTTAGGTAATAATTGATGCCGTCCAGTCAAAATGAAAACCTCTGTGAAATTCAAACCTTTCCCCTTTTCTCTTGCTCAGGTGAGGCCCAGTATTAGCAGTAGAGAAGAGGGATGATTTCTTCTTCTCCTCTCTCTCCTCCTTTTTCTGTTGCCTGGCTTCTAACTAGGATCTGAATTAGAGGGATGGAAGATTAGAGAGAAACAACAGTCTTAAGTGACCAGTTAAGGGCCTTTGGTGCGGTAGATGTTGACATGCTAGTTCTTTGTTGAAGCACATTGGTAGGTCTTCACGACTGCCCTCAGGATCTCCCCACTGCTTCATTAAGACATCTTATGACTGTAGAGGAATGCCTAACACCACTGTATTTGCTGGGACCCCCTTGCCCTTGAACTTGGCCTTCTTGGGTGGGATCCTTTCAGGATAGCTCTAGCCAGGTCACTTTTTATGGTGTCCACTTAGGCCACAAGAAGTATAACATCTTTCTCCAAACCTTGCCTTTGGACTTATGCAGATAAGAAGCAGGCACCAGTCTTTATCCTATACATTCCCATGATCCTGGGGATACACATCATGTTATTCCACGAACTCTTCCATACCCTGCTTTTGTAGCTGCCTGAGGACATCCTCACCTAAGTAAGCATCCACCTGGGGAAGGGGATACCCATCTCATTCTATACTCAGTCCTCATCCCTTTAGATGCTTCTCTTGGGGAATCCATGAGGTTTTATCTAGGGGAAATGCCACAGCATTTCTTACCTGGCTAACAACTTTCTACCTTGATCATTTCAGTTCCACTTTGATTTTTTTTTTTTTGCTGTTTTTTCTTTTTAAGTAATCTCTGCATGGATATGACTAGTGCCTGTCTTCAGAGTATAGGAGAACTTGTCTCCCTTTGTCCTTGACTTTGAGCTTTTACTGAAATTCTGAGATGACAGGAAAACTCCCATTCCTTATCCCATTATAGAAGTCAATGACCTCAGTGGTGTCATATTCAACTTATGAGGAATATTAATAGTAATAAGAGTTAGAATATGGTTTAATCTAAGAAACTGGTGTTCCTTTAATTGGCCAAATCACCTCCCTCCACTCCCATACATGAATATTTGTTTATTATGTCTTTAGAAGAAAAGTACTGTATAATGTGTTAATAATACTTTGTTTAAAAACTCTACTAAAAGTAATTTTACTTTTTAAAAAGCATGAGAATATAATTAAATAGTTTTGTTTTTATATAAAGAAAAAGACATTGTTTTAACATCTTTTGGTTCAAAGGAATAGAGATTCATTTAGGTTACAGAAAGAAATGGAGATGTAGAATAAGACTACCTATGCAAATAGCAATGAAGGGCATTTCCTTTGCATAGGCAGACCTCAGGAAGCTTGAGCTGGCAGCATCAGTGGCTCTGAAAGCTTTGATGATTTGCCAGGCAGTAGTAGCAGGTACCAGATGATTCTCACTCCAGTGCTCTTTCATTCATGTAATCTCTTTTCTGTTCCTTTTCCCCTATGTCCATTTTCACTTCTAGTCATTCCACTGACTTCTGAATTCTCTCTCTGTATATGTGGTTTAAACTCTTGAGTAAGAATCCGATAGGCCAACCAATCATTTCATCATCGTTTAGGCAGTGCTTTAATACAGGCTTTTTCAGATGCCACTAGCCAGCATAAAGTTTGGATGTCTGCATAAGGTTCCATCCGGAGCTCCTGTGAGCATGGCAGTTTCCCTCGGAAGTGGACTGTGATTGTGGTACCCTCTATGATTGGCCAGTACAGTGCAATAGTTATAGGAAATAATGACTTATCCTTTTTGATGGCCAGCCTTTCCTCTTTCCCCCATATTTCCAAAAGTTTTAGGTGAGTAAAGAACTAAATAGTTTGGAAAATGTAGACTGCTTATGTACTGTGTAACTAATTATAGTTTGCAATACAGGTGGACTTCCAAATAAAATAACAACTTGGTTATGTGTCATAGCCAGGAAACAAGATGTTTTACTTAACTGGAGTGTTTGGTTATCTGAGAGTTAAATTACGCTCTAGTTCTTTTGCTTTTGGAAATATAGTCTTTTTTTTTTTTTTTTCCTACTTTCCACTCTGCATCATCTCTGGTCTCATCTTACTGTGATTGGTGAAATTTTATCCAGTTAAAAGTATTCTTTAATCATTAACTTATCTGATTTCCAATTCAACAGTGTTCACAATCCCCCCCCCCACCGCCACCCCCCAGTTTAAAATTACTGTTTGGCAAAATAAAACCCATGAGCCCTCCTCCCTCCAAAATTATTGTTTGGTTCTCCTTAGGGGTGTTTTCCATGCTTCCACCTTTGATATTTGAATTGGCTATGATGCGTCTAACCCTAGTTTTATTGTATACTTGTAATCTGATGTAACTAGGGGGTATGACATGTCCAGTAGTTTCAAATGTGTCTAATGGAAGCTTATATTTGTTAAATCCTAATGTATATGTGAGTATTTGTTTAGTTGATAGATCAACATACCTTTGTGGTAGTATTTGTCCTGCAGTTTCTTAAGTCTGTTAAATCTTTAACATTGAAAAAGACTCAGTTATCTAATATAATTTGAATAAAATATCTATAAAAACTTTAGTTTTTGAAGAGTGTAAAGGTTCCACAGACCTAGTTCTTCTGAAAAATAAACACTGATTTGCTGATTGTCGAGAAGGAAAATTGGGCTATTAGGTTTTCCAGTGATAGAACTTTATTTATAACATTCTTAATTTTGGTAAAAAGAATTAATGATTTTATGGACATTTGATTTTGTTTTTTATGCAGATGTTTAAATATTCATTATAGTAGACATATTTTTCTCATTGTACTCTTAAGGAACTTTATATAAGGCTAAGCTATAATATTAAAATAAAAGTTACCTTCTTCACAAAATGCCAGAATTGTTAATTAATGAGATATAATTGGTGGCAGGTTATTTGGCCACTTTCACCCACCTGTGTAACAAGGTTTTTTGTTAATAAAAAATTGAAAAAGTTATGAGCAGATGACCATGCTATATGAGTAACCAACTCTGAAGAATGAGCATGTTTGAACTCTTTACTTTTGTTACCAAATAAGACTTACAGCCAGGTTAATCTGACACATTTAATGTATGCATAATTGTTATTGTGCTGTGGGGTAATTAGGCATAAATGGTAAGTAGTTCATGTAAATCACTATAATTAGAATTACTTTTACACAGCCAAATCAAGCATTTCTGGAGTCAGGGAGGGAGAGAATTAAATAGTGTGGAGCTACTCTGAAAAATCTGTTTCCATTAATCAGGCTGCCAGGTTTTTTCATCTTTTGGGAGGAGACATTATAGCCCAAGGGATTTGGGAATTGGGTGGGGAGGCACAAAATTCCTTTTCTTTTTCTCCTGCTCGCTACAAAATAATTTTTAGTTTTTCCCCATGAGAAATCATTATTTCCAACTTCCTTGTACATCTCACCATATTTTATTTGGACATCTTCCTCACCTCCTGAGAACAATACGCATAGGAGGTAGAAGAGAACTGCCCTGCTAATGCAAGGTCTTGATGCTTTGCTTGTTCTTGTTTCTAGTGGCTGGAGGCTGTGAGTACAATACCTGGAATGTGGGCTGTGGACTTCTCTCTTGGGAGTTGTCTGAGGCCCAGTTGTCAGGATCCCTTAAGTTATTTATCCAAGATTTTTTCAGAGAGACCTCCAGGCAGTTTGCTGGGTTTCCCTCAGTTCCTCCATTCTCCCCTCCAGCTAAGGGAGTGATCATATTTTTTCCATTCCTCTTAGAATTGGCATTTTCTATATATAAAGTAGGTTGAGCAGTGGAAGTTAGGTAAAGCTTCCCTGATCCCTGGAACTTTATTCTTTATAAAATCATAAGCAACATTGAGTAAAAAGTAGGCAGTATTTATAGTTACAGTTTTATTAAAACTAGAAATATTTTAAAATGAATTTTTCTTTTTCAAATTTTAATAAAAGTTGAAGCAAAAGCATTGTGTCCTAACCCCAGGAAGGTACCTGCAAGGAAGTGAGATTGGGGGTCAAACTACATTGTTTTTTGAAAACTAGCACATGCTAAAGACTCATTTAAAATCTGAAATTCAAGAAACAGAGTGTAGTGGGTCTGCTTCAGACTCCAGGATAATTAGCGAGGGTATTCAATTATATTTTAAGTTTTGTCATGGTTTCAGCAGGTGAAATTTTGCTATTAACATCGATGAGAATGTCTTTAATAAATCCCTTAAAATGAATTTAAAGAAAGTGTAACTGTTGGGGCTGATGGGAATTCGGTGTTGCCCCATTGTTGGTTGGGGAGGGAGAGGGATAAAGATGGCGCAGAAGTGTACTTAGCATTTTCCTCGTTTCTTCCTCACTGACGCAGTGAAGAATCACAGGTCAGTGAGGTTTAGGAAAGATTTATTAAAAGATTTATTAAACTTATTTCAGAAAGACAAAGTATGCCCCAAGGCATATGTCCCAGCACTGTTACCACAGTAACCAACACAAAAGGTCCAAAAGGGCTACAAAGGGGCAAAAAGGGGCAAAAAGAGGCAAATAGGACACAGAAGTGGGAATGTCTGTATTATGTTTGGGCCATGGTGGGTGATTCCAAAGGCATTTCTAGGTGATTGACAAGTGAGGTCATTTTTATTGACACTTAACTGCTATATATAACTTTTTGCACATGTGTGTACCCAGAATTCTACTACCATTGGGTTGTGCTTTGGGCTGACTCTAGGTTGGGCCCCTATTCCTTTGTTCATCCTGTCACTCATGTCTGACTAGCTACCTAACAAAAAGGGGTATGGCCCTATTTTATAATATTTAGGATTAGAATTTTATCTGTCATTTTCAACCAGAGCTGACTATTTTGCTTATGGCAGCAGAATTATGTCAATTAAAAATAATTGACTATAGATTGCTACCTAGAATATATAAAAACTCCTACCAAATATTAGAAAAAAAAATTAAGCAACCCTGTAGAAAAATGGGCAAAGAGTCTGTTTTGGGGGGATAACTAGCAGACACCACGAAAATGGATAAATAAATCAAAATGTATTTCTAAAATGGAATGTCGCATAGCCTAGGGATGATAAACTTCAAAATTAGGATTGTTAACTTTGCAGAAGGCACCAAGGGGTTTCACTTGTACCTAATATTTTATTACTTAAATGTTGGAATAAATATATCAAAATGTAAAGATTTGATAGACCTGGGTGTTAGGTAACCAGATGTTCCAATATTTCTCCAAGTTAGCCTGTTTACAATATTCCATAGTAAAAATATTTTTTAGTGTAATTATGAGATATTTCAGCAGGTTAGTTTTTTTTTATCATGTTGAGGAAAATGCAACATTTTTGATAATATAATTTTAGACTCTACTAGTCAGCCTTTCCTTCTTACAAATAGATTGAGGGAAGGGAATTATTAGCACAGTGCTCAGAAAGGCAGACATAGGAAATATCTCAGTAAAAGGTTTTAGCAATGGAATTTTTTTCCTTTTTCTGAAGTTTCATAAGCCGAATTTTCTTGGCCTTAAATCTTTTTCATGAATGCCAGATGTTTCTGAGTTCTGTGTATGATGTGTAGTTATGTTTCCATAACTACTAATATTGAATTTAATCTTACCTCATATATGGTAATGTTTTGTCTTCTCTAGGTAATGTGCTGATTTCATATACTGGGATAATCAGCTAGTGTCTTCTTGTCGTCTAAAGGAGAATTGATACATCCCCAGAGTGGGTACTGGGGAAAGCAGTTCCATTGTGTAGCAGGGAAAAGTAAATGATTTTTAGATTTCTGGAAACATCTATCATGCTTAGCTAGGAAATGTATTTCTTGGCTTACCGAGGACCCTGAGTTATTATACATAAATTCATTTCAACCAAAAGGGTGTTTGGTCCTCACTGTGTGCTAGGCTTCATGCTGGAAGCCAAAGATACAGATGTGAATAAAGTTAATAGTTTCTGATTTCAGTGATACCTTGTTCAAAGTGGAGAGAACAGTCATAAGCAGTTATTTATAATTCAGTGAATTAAGTACAAACATTCCAGTGGGTATAAAGTGTATATGGGAACAGTCTTTGAGAACCCACTCTAAAAAGATTTAAGTTTATTCTATATTATTGCTTCACTTGATACTTATAATTCTGACACTCATAATGAAATTTTATGAATCAAATTACTCTTTAAGGACCAGATTCCAAATGTGGATATATACATCAAAATTAACAACATAAAACTCACATAATATATATAGTATAAATTTATATATTTATTTAAGTTTATGTATATTAACTACTTGCTCCTGAGAAGGATCAATAGTACTACAGTTAAAATATTTTTTTCAATATCTTTTTAAAAAATACCAATTAAAAATATATTTATTTTTACATTTGTCTTATAATTAAAATAAAATAAGATACTGTTTACTATCTAGGGAGAATAATAAAATGTAAGTAATGCACTCAATAAGATTAAAATTTAAATAAACTTTATAAAACTCTTGAGAATTATTATATAAAGCTTTCATTTGTGTAAAGGATATTACTTAAGTAATAGCAGTTTTTGAAACCACTGAGAATTGAAAATTACTTTTGAAGAGACAAAAATGTCTCAGGGTTTTGGTTAGGTTCAGGATGTTTAGTAGTAGGTTTGTGTGAATACTGAATCAACTCTAATGGTAATTCTCTGTTATTTTTAGGATATGGGGGATGGTAGTGGAAAATCCAGCCCATAAAGAGAAAATCAGGAAAACCTCTTGGCGGATAGTCAGTAGGCTAGAAAAATCTCTTGGCAGAAAGTATTTAGAGAATAGGAAAACAAGTCTTCGTTTTAAGAACTGTCCACTTGGGTCCACTGGCAACAGGATTTTGGTTTGAAAGAAGAAGTGGGGAGGAAAACATGGTAGCAAGGGTGAGAATCTGAGTAGAGGGGAGTGAAAAGATCTCTTTTCAGATGGCATTGTTGTATTTGGAAAAGTCACAGCATGTAATAGATTTTATGTTCTGGTGGTTTCATTATCATGAAGTCACCAGTCAATTAATCTAGTTCTGAATTGTGTAGATTTTCCTTCTTTTTCAGTTATGATTCCATAAAATCTATTTAAGCTTGAAGTTCAGAGATGTTCCTAGTGAACTCCTCACCAGTTGCCTTCACAGTTACTTTCTTGAAGATTCTCTATGAAAGCATCTTTTCAGTTATCCTTCATCACTGAGGAGTCACAAAATAATTCTCTGTTGATTGTGAAGGTAGTTGTCCTGGTGGCTGTTAGCCTATTTATGTGTCTGTGTGAGAGCGTAGGTTCCTATGTCTATTTGCCTCTCTGAGGCTGTGTTTGTGGTCTCATTCTCTCTTTAGTGTCATTTCTTTGCTAATCCAGACGAAGCCTGGAAGGCCACTTGAATTCTTCAAATTCAGAACCTCAACCAGGTTCTGACCAGGGGGTACTTTCCACATTTTTCCTTTGATGAACTCAGCATTGGTTTGAGAATTATGCTTATGTCCTGGACATCCAGGGGTGGCAGTGGTGGAGAGCAGTAGATCACGCCTAGCATAGCTTCACCTAAGCTGGTTCAGAATCAGATTATCAGGAGTAATTGAACATGGAAGGATTCGCTGAAGAAATTGCCTCCTGTCATTTGTCTCCCAGTGGCACATATAGGCACTTATTTTATACATGTTTGTTGCTTGAATGCATGAGACATTAAAAAGTAATTAGCACCTTCAAATTCTATTATAATCAGAAGGCAACACCATTTCTTAAGCTGGTTGTTTTAGAGGTTTAAGCTCACACACACACACACACACACACACACACACACACACACACACACTTGCAAGTTATTTAGATACTTAAATAGGCTTAATTATACTAGTAAACTGAACAAATTAGTGTATTTTAGGTTAAGAGGGTTCTCTTGCAAATCTGCTGAAGGTATTTAAAAAAGATTTCATTTATAGAGAATTTATGGATGCTAACATACAGTTTAGTTTTTAGTTTTATAAGATCTTAGAAACCTGAATGATATACATTTTTATCAAAAAGTAGTCTATGTTGAGAATGATATAATGCTAGTTTTTAAAAGATGTAATTATGCTCAGCATTCCAGCTGGAATCATTGTCTCTGGTTCTGTCATTTTGGGAGATAATGGAATGGTGGAGAGAGTGGGGAGAAACAGGAAAAGTAGTATTCCTGCATTTTAAACAAATTGAAAAATAACTCTTTTTATCTTAACAGGACCACCCCTGTTATCTATTGTCCCAATGGAAATCCTGCCAGAGTAGCAGGTGGAGGACATGCTATTTTTATTTATAACTTCAATGAGAATTATCTTGGATTATTTTTTAACACTAGAATTTTAATATAAGGAACAAAGGATAAAGTTACAATGATTCAATCAAAATATTTGGAATAATGGATGGCAAATGTTTACTCTGCAGCAGTTAAAGAATAGTTTGGCTAACCGTTTTGAAAGCAGTTGTCTAAAATCATAGATACTTTATGAATGATTTTAGATTGAATTCAAAAGTAAAAGTAATATGTTAATTAGTCACCTTATCAGAATTTTTTTGTTTTTTTTTCCCTCAACTTTTTATTTTGAAAAATTTCAACAATACACTTAAATCCACCAAGGGTTAATTTAACATTTTGCCACATTGGTTTCTTCTTTTCTCTGTTTTTTTCTTTAATCATCTGAAGGTAAGTTACAACAACATAACACTTGACTCCTAAAAACATCACTACCTATCTCCTAACAAAGATATTTTCCTGCATAACTATGTTACCTGTTACCATTATCACACACAAGAAAGTTGGCAGTGATGTAATACTTTTATCACATGATATAATACTTTTATAAGATTTCTTGATTTAGCAAATAAAAATACAGGATGTCTAGTTAAACTTGAATTTCAGATGAATAATGAATAGTATTTTACTATGCATATGTCCCATGTGATATTTGGGACATATGTATACTGAATGACTATTTCATATTAATCAGAAATTCAGATTTAACTGGGCATCCTGTATTTTATATGGCAACCGTAAATATGACGCCCACAAATTTCTTCAGATTTTCCCCAAATGTTGTTTCATTAAAAACCAGTTATTTCGTTAAAGAACATGTGTATGTGTTTGGACCCAGGATCCATAGTTTGGGTCCTAAGCTCTCCCCGGAAACCATCATCCGTTGTGGAGGATGGAGCTGGAAGTGGGGTCATTCCTACTTAAAGGATATCGCTGCTGCACAGTTGTGGAAAAGTGGAATCGAATGGAGACTAGGGAGGAAATTATAGTTGTGTTTAAAGATAACTTCCCAAGAGAAGACATGTATTTGAGGTATTTTTTTTTTCTAACAGTATGGTGTTTGCACTGAACTTCCCATATATTACCAAGTCTCTTTTTGTGATACATTTGATGGACCTGACTGAAGTCGCAGTGGCCATGGAAAGACCTCTTATTCTAATACACTAAGAATCCTATGGTCTTCAGGCTTGGTGACCATTGTTATAGTCACCATCACCTCAAGACATTTATCAAGCTCCTGTTTATGCATGGCAATGGCTAAAGTAGTAAATATTAAGAAGGCTGATATATTTGAGGATGAATGGCTTTTTGAAAACATCCAAATTAATGCCAGGATTAACTCAAAGAATGTGGTCCAATAAAATTTTTCTAGTTGCCAACTTCGAACTGTATTTGTTCTATTTTTCTTGCTTTTGTTAATATAAATGTTTACAATAAATAACTAGTATTGTTGGTAAGGAGGAACAGTCAACTAGCAAATGAGTTATAAATCTGAGGCAGGGAACTTGACAAAAGTCTAGTGTAGGAATGAGGGGAAGAGATTTTTATGACAATAATACATCTCTAATACTTTTGTTTCTGTGTGTAGTCTATATACAAATTTCATGATTTCCTTTTAAGTTTGTCTCAGAAATCTACATTTTGTTATTTCTTAACCATTACTTGTAATTCATTAGGGCATTGAATCGAAATTCATTTCTGAGTGTCTGCTCTGTGTTCTGTGGACACTGATGTGATTAATTCCCTGTCCCTGCCCGAAGAGATCCTGTTCTGGTTTAGAGTTCAAACGTTAATAGGAAATTTAGAGTTTAAAAGTCTTTGGAAACTTTGAAGGATGTGTTTGTTACGGTCTGTTGGTGCCATCAAGTAGACCAGAGGATGCTCTGATACAGTGGAACTCAACTGAGAAGAGGCTTGTGGTCTTTTGCCTAGGCGTTAGCAGCCTGTCTTCTTGGGGTGCTGCTGCAGTGGTAGAGGGGGATAGGCGTGGTTGTGTGTGACTATTCTATATATAGATGTCTGCTCCCCGCCCTTTTTGCTGTACAGGACTCCTTGTTCTCAGGACCTTCAACCCCTCTAGCGCTTGTCTTCAGGGCACCTTTCTCCAGGGGTGCTCTGAGATCTGCCTTTCCCACCTGGCCTTCGCAGTTAACCTTCCTTTGTCATGTTCTTTCTTCCAAAGTTCGTTAAACTCTCTAGTCAGTTGATGTCTCCTCTCCAGTCCTATCCTCCTTGTACCTAATTCCTTTTTTATTCTTTTATTCTTCTTGTGCTGTGGCTCATGGGTCCTCTGACAGAAGCGTATCTGCTCTTCTCTAAATCATCCTTTTTAAATGAGAAAACCCATATATACTTGGTAGCGAATTAAAACAGTGTAAAGGAGTGCACAATTAAAATTAAGTTCCTCTTATCACCTCCGTTTCCTTTCCTGATGCATTCATTGTTGACAGTTTTTTTGTGGAGCCCTTAGAAAACGTCATTTCATTTTTATATAGTGGGACCACAGGTTACACACTGGTCTGTACTTCTTTTTTTAATTTAACACTATATCCAGGAGATATGAGTGTCCCACAATTCAATAGCTTTTAACAGTGGTATAGTACTCTACCATATGAGTAAACTAATATGTCTTTGTGTACATGTGTGGGTATTCCTGTGGGGTAAGTTTCTAGAAAAGGGATTGTTCAGTTAAAGGGTATATATACTTTACATTCTGATAGACAATGCCAAATTGCCTCAAAAAGACTATAGCAATTCATATTCTTATCCATTTATGAGCCTGCCTATCTCCCTGCACCTTTGAAAATACTGTATACTCTCACTTTTAGATTTTTGTCATGACAGTATTTGTTATTTTAAGTCACGCCTCTTTTATTGTGTATGAAATTAAGTATTCTTTCATATGTTTAATCCATTTGTATTTGGTTTTCTTATCGATTTATAAAAGCTCTTTACTAAGGAAGTAAGTTGTGATCTCTAATAAATGTTGCAGGGTTTTTTTTTTTTTTTTGCAGTTTGTTTCATTACCTTAACATTCCCCCCCCCCCCAAAACAGAAATGTTTGCCTCCACTGCTTTTAATGTATCTTTTCCATTATGGTTTTTGGATCTATGTTTTGCTTGTAAGACATTCCTTTTCCAGATCGTAAAAATAAATTCAGAGGAAGACATTTATAAAGATGTTGATGGAAGGCTCACAAGATAAGTGAAGAATTTAATTTGGTAGGCTAGCGTTCCTGAGAAGGTTGGCAGGGGTGGTGGCGGGTGGAGAGTACTGAGACACATAAATCGATAGAGAGTTGCACTGGAAGGGAAATCATCTCCCTTTGGCATGGGTGGGGAAAGGATGGGTGCAGATGAGGGTAGGATTGCAGTTTCATATAGGAAGTTGAAGGTGTTCCAACCCAATGCCTTCTCTGTATGAAGAAGTAGGAGACATCTGCTGAAAGTGATGGAGGAAGTGTAGTTAAGCTTGAAGGGAGCTGAGAAGATTCTAGAGCATCAGTGCAGAGACAGAATGAAGTAACCAGGGCAACAGAATTATTGACAATATGGAGAGACTGGCGAGAGGGTACATTCTGCAGGGCTTTCAGACTTTTTTCAGCAATCTTCAGAAGTCTGGGTAAACATGGCAGGAAGGTCAATATCTTAGTATGAGCTTCTTCTATTTTTAGCTATACTTCCATCATTTATTTCTAATTTTATTACATTATGGTTGGAGTACACTGATTCTTTAAAATTTATTGAGATTTCCTTTATGGCTTAAGCATATGGACTATGTTTGAAATTGTGCTATATGTTCTTGAATGTATTCTCGACTTGTTTGGTATAGAGTTTTAGTTATGAAATATCTTGAGTGTACATTAGTGTTGTTCAGATCTTTAAGAAGGGTATGTCAAAGGGTGAAATGTTTCTTTATTCATGGTCCATAAGCTTGGATGGAAACGGGTATCAGTAAGCACACGAAGTTTGTGGTCTTCATCGTGAGTGAGTAGGTCTTGTGATTAGGCATGCAGAAGTGGCAGGCAGTGAGCAGGAACTCCCTTGTGCCGTCCTGTACCCAATAGATAAGAAAATAGTGGGTTGTAGAGTTGATGTGGCTCACCCAGAGTCACACAGCTAATAAGTAGTAGATCAAGAATTTGTACCAGATCTTTCGGGTTCAACTCCAATACTCTTCCGCTGTATCTTTTATGTTTAACAAGTAGATGGTAAGTTACCACTATCTTCCAACATCCTCCTGTTTACCATCTACACAATCTACAATGCAGTGTCGTTGAAGTCATCAAAAACCCATTAGAGAAGGTGTCATCATCCTCTTTTACAAATTTCCTGAGATACAAGTAACATGACAAATTTTACACTGGTCATTAGAGAAATTAATTCACAATCATATTTCCAAGTCTTTGTTTTACGTTAGTTTTTTGCATTTTAGGTGTTGGGCACATATCAGTCTTGGCAGGAAATAGTTCACAACAAATGTTTCAAATAAGAACTTAATTAAGAGCCCACTTAGAGAGTCATGGGCAGGGCAGGCCTAGGGCAGCAAATAAAGCTTGGAAAGGGGAAGAAGGAGCCTGGAGAGAGCTGGAGCTGTGGCATGAGGGCCTGATGGTCCTGGAGGGATGCAGCTCTGCCAGAGACACAGCACCAAAGCAGGAGGAACAGGAGAGAATGACCTGGATTGTCCTCTATCCCCTCCCTCCTGTCTCCTGCAAGTAGTGCCTCCTAGAGGCTGAACTCAACCAGCATCCACCCAGCAAGGCAGCCAGCATCCTGGAGTCCAGGGCAAGGAGGAGGAGGCATCTCAGGGAGCGGAGCTTTTGGAGAAGAATACCAGCACCAAGGACCTGTGCCAGGGAGGAGTTCTCTGAGACATAAGAAAAAATTACAGGAAATTAAGAAAGGAAATTTAATGGAACTGAAAAATAGGGTAAATTGTGAGGAAATGTAAATTAGGAGCATGTAAATGATGTGGGTTCCTGTGTAAGTTAGTCATTTAGAAAAAATGCATGAAACTAACTTTCCTTGAATTCACTGTGAATAAAGAATTTTAAAATTTCTTAAGGACCTGTTCTACAGCTTTCTAAATAGTCTTACTGTTCTCTATTTAATCTTCTGATTATCCCTTTAAAATATGGATTTTCAAATCCCTTGAAATAATTTCAGTAATTCTTGGAAGACTGAAATTTTGTTAGGAGAAAACTGGTCTGCCTCTGCAAGTGAAAATACTTGGGAATATATATTGTTTAGACAGATGATATCTAACATCATCAGAGGACTATCTGTCTTGTTTATCAATTTCTTTATAGCAAAAAAAAGTAAAAAAAAATTAGTCAAATATTCACCTTAAACAGTATTTATGTCGTACCAGGTGTCTGTGATCTCAGATGTTGGAGGATCTTCTCCTTTAGTACTAACAGTATTTATCATCTTCTAAATATTACTATAAAATATAATATATATGATTTATATATTATTCATAATGTAATACAATATTTGTCAAAGTGCTCTTTCAAAAATAGTGTCTGAGTGAGTAAAATATAATAAGACCCTGAGTGCTTTTTTTTTTTTTTGCAGCATTGGGTTCTCTCTCATCATTTATCTTCATCTTTGTTAATTTTTTGTTGACTTGAACTCCACTTATTCCGCATATATTGATTATATCATGTGAACAGTACTAGAGTAGGCCCCAGACTATTTCCGCAAAATGTGTTGTGAAGAATTATGAATTGCTGTGACACTGCCAGTTACCTAATAAAGAATGTTGCTTTTGGAAGATTTCTAATATGTGGGACATACTTAGAGTTTATTAGGTTGCATGTAAGTTTTCCAATTCGAAGCTGTTCTAAAATTGTTTAAGAACATAATACCTTTTTTTTCTGGCAACTTGAAAACAATAACCAGAATACAAGAATGGTTCATTTAAGATATTAAAACAAGACAAATTAAGAGGTGTTGGCAGGAGTGGAATCTGTTTTCAGCTGAGATCTAAGAGTAGGTGGAGAGCTAATGTGCAGAGGGACACAGGGAAGGGACACAGGGACGGCACCCAGCGGGTACCATCAAAGCAGAGTGCATCCTTCTGCCTAACCATGGTGAAGGTTCTTCTGGAAGGAGCATACTGGAGTCAGGGGCTGGATTTTGTAGAGAAAGCTAAGGGGAACAGAAAAGCAAGAGAGGTTTTAAGGCAGATTGGTGTGTATCCATAGATTAAAAAGCAAAAGCATTATGTACTAGATACTGAAGTCTAGCTTTTGACATTGTTCTCTGCCAGAATATTGACTACTCTGGTCGGCACTAAGTGCCATAACCTTTTTGCATTTACCCTCTGAATCCTCTGCTCTGGCTTACCTTGGTTGTTGCACAGGTGTCTTAAGAACTGCTGCAGAGTTTGAAGGTTTTTCTTCTAATTTTTCATCAAAATTCAAGATGATTATTTGGGTTGATAATAATATCGGGTAAAGAGCATTTCCCTTTCATTTTTTTCCCCTGGAGCCCTCTATCCTCCAGTTTCTGGACTTGATTTCTTTCTCACTCGCTGCGCAGCTGCAATCCCAGAGAAACCCTCCATCTTATCGGGGCTTCCTTCCCTGGATCCTTTGTGTTTCGTGGAACCTGGGTGTTCCTCTTTCTGTTGCGGAGGTGTTTTGAAACCCTGTTTGTATGGCATGCCTATTTTCCCGTTTTCACACTCGGTGGCTAGAGCAGATAGATTAAATTGGAAATCATTATCCCTCAAATTTCATTCAAGTCTTTATCTGTAGTTTGTGACCTGTTCCGCTCCCGTCCCCCACTGCCACCTCTTTCTATCTCTGGCGTCTGAAACTCAGGATTGTGACTTGTTATGGATCTTATTTCTCTCATTGTGTTGGATACTTAGTCTGTTATTCCAACCTAGACTTCAAGTCCTTCAGTTCTGAGAAAAATCTTTGCCTTTTTTTCCCCCCTGTTCTCTTTCTGGAATTCCTTTTTGTCAGATGTTGGACTTCCTGAATTAATCCTGTAATTTTCTTATACTTTTCATTGTTTATTGTTGCTGGTTATGTGTTGTATTTTTGAAACATTTCCTCAAGCTTCTAATCCTTTTTCAGAAATTTTATTTCTGCTACCATATTTTAAATTTCAGAGTGCTCTCATTCTTGATGTTCTTTTTTTTAATTGCATTTTGTTCTTTATACTTTTAATAGCTTCTCTTATTTTCCCTAACATATCAATTACATCAATTACAGTTTTATTTCCGAAGATTCCTTTTGCTCTCTCTATTTTGTCTCTGTTTCCTGTTTTTCCCCCCTGTATATTTACTCTGGTTTCCAGCTTTCCTCTTGGAAGATTCCGCCCCCCCCCCCCCCAAATCTGTTGATTCTTGGCTGTCAGTTCATTTTAGGATCTTTTCAAACATTAATAAGCTGATTCAAAGGCTCATCTCAGGTTCATTGACTGGTGTGCTTTTTTGTAAGGTAAGCTGGTAGGGAATCAGCTCTTTCTGTGGAAGAAACCCACGCATAAGTGCCTTTGGGCCTTTTTTTTTTTTTTTCCCTGTAGACCATTCAGTTTCTTCAGAAAAGTTCTTCTAATCTATTGCTTAATTTGAATGAGCTAGGCTGCCATTGTTTGGGGAACCAGTTTGGGAAAAGGGGAAGATTACATGGTTAGCAAATGGTGTAGCCAAGGGGATGGAGACTTAGGTTGTGTGCTTAAGAGCTCTTGCCTCCTGTGTTGAAAGCTAAGCTGGGCTTCACAGCCTTTTACCTCGTTTTTTTTATATCTACTGGGTACGGTAGCCCGTTTTAGTCCTGTATATATTATGGAACAGTTAGGAACACTATGTATATGATGATATCATTATTTCCATGTTAGAGATTCATAATTTGTTCTTAATTTGCAGCTTTTTTCAAGGAGCAAACCTCCAAAGGGCCTGTATGTTTATGGAGATGTTGGTAAGTGTGTTAAAACAAATATAAGGTGGTACAAACAGAAAGTTTCCCAGCTTTTGCTCAGGGATAACTTCCATATCCATCCTTCAGTCCACTACCAACAAGAGAATAGGATGAGGCGAGGTAAAATAGGGAGAGGGGAGGGGAGGGTGGTAATATTCGTTTGCTCTTTTACTTCTCATAGGGTGCGCCTGTAGTTTAAGGCAGTATTAGTTAACAAACATTATTTGCTGTATAAAGTGAGTTGATCTTGGGGAAGGAAATCATCTCTAGATAGGTTATTAGATTATTTAGAATCCCATTGCTTAGTGCTATTTGACTCAGCTTGACACTTTGTTTTAAAAAGCTATCCTTTTTCACTTTTACTTTCCACTAATATTTCTACTCAAAATCTAAGCCCTTACCCTCAATTTAGTTCTTAGTGGACACTCTTAATGCATGAGTGGTAACAGTTCCTTGGTGTCCCATTTCTATATGTTGGGCACAAAGACTCATATTCTTTGCAACTTTCTGAGCTATTGCTTACTTTCTAGATTTTCCTAAATAAATGAATGTCTTCTTCCCTGACCTCATTCTTGCCAAAATTGTCTGTTTTCTGCTTTTGATTTCCAAATCTTTTCTTCTAGTCCTAAACCTCTCCCTGGTTATCCACATTCACTGATGTCATGAAGGTGGCTCTTACTTTACCTGGTCTTATTACTTGCCAATCATTTCTTATATTGGCATACTCAAAATTCAATTTACATGTAATGAGATCAGTTTTGGTCCTAGACTAATAAACAAGTTCCAGGCTCCCCTGTAGCCATAACAAATTTGCATTATGAGGGAGTGATGACAGAAGTTATTAGTAATATTTTTAGGACAAGAAACAAAAAAGGAGTAGAATAAGCAGTCATAGTGCCTTAAACATAAAACTTTAAGGGTTTATCTTCTCATCTTTAAGAAGAGGGCCCTCCGTCTTTTTCTGATTTGTTCATGAATGCCACTAAATACCTGTTTTACATTTACAGATTTAGCAAACCTAATAAAAAGAGAATTGTTTAGTTTATAAAAGTGAATGACAGAGATTGCCCATAAAATTCTTCAAGTTCTTAAAGTTTTCATGTTTAAAAAAAAATGCGAAAGAAGCTCAGAATATTCTGTTTCTTAGTTCATTGGCTGATAGGTATTTTTGAGACCTGTATACGCTTGCTTCTTAGTTAGAAAGCATTTTATATCAGGTGCTTGATCAATTTTATGTGTCTGCATCTTTGGGCATGGCCTGCAGATCTCATCCTGTTGTCAGATCTTGTTCTTTGCCTCTTTGTAAACATGTACTTCCTATACCTTCACTTTCGTGTTCAGTCATAGCTTAAAGCAACATCGTTGTTTCTCCTCTTACCTTAACCACTTAACCATAAATGGAGGTAGTTAGTAAAGCACAACTTCTGCTTCTGCAAAAGGACTAAAAAATCCCCATGGAATTTGTTGGGTTTTAGAGGTTGAAAAATTCAGCCATATTCTAACTAATTGAAGAGAAGTACAATAAATATAATTCATCTGAATGCTTGAAAGAATTAGCAAAGATATGATAACATGGGGTGTTTTCATAGGCTGAGTGTGTGGCAACCTTTGGTTAAGAACATCTTCATAATTTAGAGAGTGGGAGAGAAAGGAACTCTGAAATAGGAAGTGAGATGAACGTTTTGGTGGCCACTCAGTTTAGTTTAGAATACTTACAAAATAGGTAATAAAAATCAAATTCTCATTTTCAGAGGCTCTCTGGGAGAATAGCCTCAGAGTGCCTTCACAAGCTCTTATTTTATTTTTATTTTTTATTTTTTTACTATTTTTCTTTTTTAGATTTGAGAAACAAGTTTTCAATTTTAAGGAGATTTGATGGGAAAGAAGATGTCTGCTTCCTAGGACACCATTCCCACTCCTTATTCCTGCACTTGTCTTGGGTTCTGTCATGCCCATTTTACTCTTTTTTGACACGGATGTGTTGAAATGATTGACTCAGGTGGACCTTCAATCCAGGGAACCCCAGTAGAGTTGATATATAAATTGGAGGGATTATCATCATGATTCAATCTGAAACAAAATGTTTTTATTAATAAAATGCTTAACACATGTCATGCAGAAGCCAAAAGCTGTGGTAGTAGTGTTTTGTGGTTTCATTCTTACCCTACAACCTGGTTTTTGACTCCTGGCTACAGTGGTGATGGCAGGATTATTTCTTCAGTACATTAGTAGAGAATAAACGTAGTTTTTGTTGATCAGTCCTTTTTATGCTGCCTCCTGGTTTAACCTTGCCTATTTCACATTGATAATTTCACTAGTGGAAAGGTAAGCTGGTTTAAAGGTTAGGAGCTGGATAGCAAAATTTGCCTGGGCTTGGAGGCAGTGAGGAAGACACCACTTACTTCTCCTTCTGCAGGGGACCAGCAGTAGGATGGCACTGGGTAGGGAGTGGGGTGGGGACTCTCAAGTAGTAAATTTTGGCTACCTATGTATAGGCTTGAAAGTTAGAATGTAAAAAAGAGTTTCAGGTTTTACAAATTACTCTCCTAGCAAGAATCTTCTCCTGAGAAAAATACAAGGTTTTATTTAGGATTCTGTAGAGACTAAAGCAAGATTCTGACATAGGTAAAATTTAGTGTTTTTTTTTTTTCCTTTCCCAATATCTCTTGTCCTCATTCTTCCATTCTCTTGACAAATGTTTGTTGAGCATCTGCCTGTGTCAGGCCGTGTGTTGTTTCTAGACATGTAATGGTGAATTCAAGCAGATGCAGCTTAACTTACCCAAAGCTCATAAGCTTTGCAATGGCTTTGAAACTTTTTTGAATATGACCCACAGCAAGAAAGATATTTTACATCCTGACCCAGTGTATGAATGCACACACATACCTGAAAAATAGTTTCAGGAAAGAAAATTTACCCTTATATGTGACATTTTGATATTTTCTTTTCTGTTCCCCTTAAAGGAAACATTTTGCAAAACTATAGTGTAAATATCACAACCAGCATGTCTACATTGATAGAATTCATGGTTCTGTTATTCCAAGAATCTCTTGTGTTGCTCATAATTCTAAAGGTCTGTCATTTCAAAACCATTATAGAAATGGAAAAGTGTGCAACCTTTTGAGACTGGCTTTTTTTCACTCAGCATAATTCCTTGGAGATTCATTTAAGTTGTATGTATTAGTATCTTTAGAAATTGTTTATCTTACAGCTTCCTTGTGGCCGTTCTTTGCCTAACGTCATGGAGTATTACCCTACCCTTGAGCAGCTAGTGTTCAGCCAGTGACTCAACAGTACCCATATGGTGGCTTCTAGAGCTCTTCATTATGAGGCTTCCTTTTCTCTGGCACTTAGCTTTGCAGATTTCACCTGTGTTGGACTCCCATAATTCTGATCTCTTTTACCCCAACTTAGCCAGACCTGGGTATTTTGCTTAGATTCCCCCTTAATGTGCATCTATCTGGAGGGTGCCTCAAAGCCAAAAGCTGGAATGATATAAGGCTTATCTTGTTTTTTCCCGTTTTTCAGGGATCAGAGGCTTTTCTTGCTTCTTTTTCAATGTCTGAAAACATTAGTTTTATATATTTCATCCACTTTCATAGTTGTTTATATTGGGATGATAAAATTAGAACCAGTTAATCTCACATGGTCTCTCAAAAGTTTTCATTTTCCTAATACACATTGCAAAGCCTTCCCCACTGCAAAGTTACACAGACGTTCACATATGTTATCTTCTGAGTCGTTCATTTTTTTAGCATCTTGGATTCATCTGAAATTTATTTTGATGTGAAATGTGAGGTATTGATCTACTTTTGTTTTTTTTCAAATGGTATTTGCCTTTAGTTATTAATTTTTTCAGATACACTTATATATATCTGGGTCTACTAATTTGGTTTAGTTGATTTTTTAAAAAAATCCAGTACCACTCAAATGTAATTTTTCTACTTTTATAATATATTTTTATTATAGTTATTTTCCCCTTTCCTCCTTGCCTCCATCGACCTTTATTACTTGGTATTTATCATTTTTTTGAAATTTTTTGAAAACTTTTTAAATTCATTCAGGTGAATTTTTAACATGTGGCAGGTGTTTGTTTTATTCAAATGTTAAGTACTTTATATTATTAATTGTAGATCTTAGATATCATGCCTTATAAGTACATATTGATCTATATCATTCATTTTACTGAGTATATACTATTTTGTTATATGAATGTTCTACAATTCACTTAACCAATTTCCAGTAGATAGGAATATATATATATATAATATATACATATATAAATACATATACATATACATATACATATACATATACATATACATATACATATACATACATACATATATATATATATATATATATATATATATATATATATATATATGAAGGGAAGATAGACTTTAGAATCATATTGTCAAGTTAATCCTAAACTGATTTTGATTGGGATGCCATTGAACTTTGAAATAATTTAGAGAGTAAATATCTTTATAGTATTGGTTTTGGTTATGAATATTTTAAACCTTTTGATAGACAGGATGAATGACTGCCAGTAGGATTGGTCTTACACCTTCACTAGAAGTGTGTCAGAGTGCTTATTTACCCACATCCTCAGCCACATAAAAGTGATAATCATTGATATTTTAATTTGTATTCCTTTTATTTCTGATGGAATTAAACTTTAAAAAATATGTTTAAAGCTATTCAAATTTTTGTGTCATTTGAATACTCGTGTTCTTTGTACATTGATCATTGTTTTCTCCCCCAATTAATTCTACATTGTTCAGTATTCTTTCGGTTGTGGGGAAAAAAAAATTTAAAGTTGAATTAGCTGAGTCAGCAAAAAATTTAATGGTTGGTTCAATTATTCCATGAGCTAATGATCTTATTCAGCCATGGATAGAGACATGAGCCTGATTCAGCTGTGGATAGATATGTGAGTTTAAATAATATTCTAGGAATCTCCCTCACTTTTCCCTTTTCCTTCTTCATCTTTGGTTCTGCTTTTCTTATTGTTGGCTTCATTCTTAGTAAGAATTTTCTGATGTTACAGGAAAGATGGCTCCTGGGATCTTCTAGGTGGTTCTGTTAAAAGGAAAAGAGATGATTTTCATTCTAAGAATCCATATTAACTACCCTCACAGAACCTGACCTAATTGGGTCACATATCCATAGAAGGGCCAACCACACTGTATAGGGTAATGGGGTATTTTTATTGGTCCACCCCTGTGATTACCCTCATAGAATCATTCTAAGCAGAGACATTTTCAGAAGGAAGAGATTTAGGACAGACCAAAAAAAATCCGTTGTAGTTTCTAAGAGCTCTTTATATCTTAAACACATAAAAGGTTAAACTCCCAGGTTTCATGAGACCAGACATTTTTGTTAGTTTTGTTCACTAGCATGTCCTAAGTACCTAGAATAGGGCTTCATACTTTGGTAGTTGTTCAGTAAAAATATATTGATTAAACAAATATGGATATTAATTTTATTTATGATAATTTTGGTATTCAGAAGGTTGATTTCATATAGCCTAATCTATCATTCTTTTCCTTTATGATTTTCTTTTTTTCATTTTTATCTCCAGAAACTTTTTATAGGATGGTCTTGTTATATTTTAAGCCTATTTTTTAAAGATCACAAAGACTACATTCAAATATATATTATTCGATTTTTGATTAGATAATTCATGACTAGATCAATAAGTATACTATGCTTTATGAGGCAGAATTCGAAACTTTATTGATTTACCTTTTTAGATAAATGTGATTTAAAATCTATTGCCACTCACTATATCAATAGATATTGTACAGAATGTTTTTGCCAAATAATTACTTTTCAGTCTAAGTGGCCTCTTTATTAAAAATCTGTTTAGTAAATTGTATTTTCATATGCAGAAAACGTTCTGGAAATTTAAATCGCACGGGCACAAAGTGTTCCTGTGGAATAGAGGAAAGCCCAAAAGATTTAAGATTCAGATCTCACTTCCTTAGCTGCAGATCCTGCGAGGAGAGCAGGGCACTGAGGTGGGTGGTGGTAGGGGATGAGGAAGGATGAGAGACAGGACCAGCATGCCCTGCCCTGGTCTGCCAAGGAATGCTTGCTGTGAACTGAGCTTGAGCACTGCCACTGTCCCCAGAGCCCTGGGCTTTCTTCTCCGGAATAGGCTTTCTGTGCATGTCCGTGTTAAATGCCCAGGCTGTTGACTCTTTGATTACTAATGCAATCGTAGTGGTGAAAAGTTTCAGAGTGTTGAAAATTAGATAATTTAATGATAAGGATTGACCATATCAGAATTTCAATTTTGAAAGACCTATGTTTTCAGATTTTTCAAAAGTGTTATAATTGGCAATTCTCCAGCTCTAATCTACATCTGTTACTTATTTTCAGTAATTATGTTAGATGCTAATCTTTACTTTTTTATTTTTCATTTTTTAATTTTCCCATAGTGCCTAAGGCAGTTCACGTTTACTAATGGCCCAATAAATATTTATTTAATTAAGTTATTTTATCTGTACTGACACATTTTGGAAGAGAAACTGAACAATGAATAATCTTTCAGTCTTCTCAGTTTATGAACATAGTTCTCTGGGGGAAATAGACCCTGTAATGTTAACTAAATGTTATATTTCCTAAATACGGGATTTTTACAGAAAAGAGAAACATCAACATTTTATTTTTAGCTAGTTTAATATAAAATATAAACACTCCTTTCTAAAAAAGTAACTTAGTCTTAAGCTTTCCAGTAGAAGAGTACGGTTTCATTATCTCAAAACTAATGAACAATCATTAGAGCAATCAGTACATACTGTTTAATAGTATTTTTTTTTTAAAGGTACAGGGAAAACAATGGTGATGGACATGTTTTATGCTTATGTGGAAATGAAGAGGAAAAAACGGGTTCATTTTCATGGTTTCATGCTGGATGTTCACAAAAGTAAGTTAGTGATCTGGAAGAAGTGATTTTTAAATGGGCAAACACTACGAAATAGTTTCCCTCATCTTTTAAAATTCTTAATATCTTAATCTTTTAAAAAATAGATTTTAGCTTAAAGTAAGATTTTGTTTGGTTTCATTTGTTTTGTGCTATGTTGAAACAATTAATGTGTCCAGAGTTGGTCCTAGAGACAAATCAGTACTTCCAAATAAAAGAATAAAAGTTACTACATGAAGAGCAGGCATTTTCTCTTTCTACTAAGGATCAGTAAGAAATGTTAAAACCTCACCTGTTTCAAGAAGTTTTTCTTGATCAGGTCATTTCTGCTGTATCTCCTCAGCACGTCAGCATTCAGTTTGTACTTGTATATATGCCTTATTGCTTTCAGTGTTCTTATGTTACATCATTTTTGCTATCAGCTACACAATTACCTCCTCAGGGAAGGATTTTTTTTTTCTTCTAATATTTTCAGCATTTAGTATACACAAAATGAGTAAAGTGTGTCTGGATTTAGTGTATTAGGATAGAGACAAGGGAACATCCTGATTAGATATGCTAGACATAGGCAGGGCCACCTCTTCTGCCCGCATCCCTGAAATTCTTAGGACTGAGATTGATCTGTTGATCCATCTAGTCACTGTCTAGTCATCTAATCTATCTCTTTGTCATCTTTGACATCATTGAAGAATAGAAGTGGCATGACCACAAAGTATCCTTACAAGCATGGGAGTATAATAACATGTGAACAATTTATTTTGGGGTAGAGAAAATGCATCCAATTTCAATAATCACAATGATTGCCTGTGGAATTTAAACTTAATTTTTACCTTTACATGAAAGATTCATTTAGAGATTTAAAAAAATGTTATAGTTGTCTAAAATGTACTATTAATACAATGTTTGATTTTGTGTTTAATTTCATCCATTTAAGGAATACACCGCCTTAAACAGAGTTTGCCAAAAAGGAAACCAGGGTTCATGTCTAAATCATACGATCCAATAGCTCCCATAGCTGAAGAAATCAGTGAAGAAGCATGTCTCTTATGTTTCGATGAATTTCAGGTAATGCAGAGGTGATTCATAGATGTAAAATGGTGTACTGAATGAAGTGTGAAAATTTAAAGTCTGTTTTTGATTTTATCATTGCTTTATAAGTTGATTTGATACATTATCTCTTATGACTTTAATATTACTATCTAGTCCAGGGGTCAGAATACTACAGCTTGCACAGGGCAGATGTGGGCCATTGCTTGAATATGATCAGTGGGAAAAGAAAATGCAACAGAGACCATATGTAGCTTGTAAAGCCTAAAGTATTTACTATTTTTGCCCATCTCAGTATTCTAGTCAGTGGATTCACATTCCTCCCATACTATGATGGAGATAATGTAATGATTACCAAATAATGCCTTTAAAGATTTTTCAAGTTTTTTTTTTTTAAGTGTTATATAAAGGGCAAGTGATTCACACATCTCATTTAAGCTTCATAGCTTATCTGTGCTAAAGGGAGATAGTTGTTCTGGTTGAACTTTTATAGTTTTTTTTTTTTCATTTATTTTAGGATTTTCTGCAATGTGCATTTAAAGTGGTAGTAAATTATCTCCTAACCTTTATTTCTTATGAGAGCAAATGTGGCATGAAGGCTAACAGCATGTCTTATGCTTGTTCTGTATCCTATGTTATGCCCAGTGTAGTAATAGTAGTGGTAAATAATAATAATGCTAAATGATACTCTAGATTAAAAATTACTTTTTTATTTGCTTTACTTAGTAGTCTGAAATGTAACAGTTGGTTTTCTATAATGCTTATCATAAGAGCAACTGATTATTGGAATGAAAATAGAAAAATTTACAAGTACTGAATATAAGCTTAAAAATAAAGCTTCACACGAAAGCTTTCGGAAAATATTTCTGAAGCTGAGTACAGCTACTCTTGTGTCTGATTGCCTAGAATAAAGGCCTAGAGAACTTTCAAGGGTAGAAAACTATCATTCATGTGTGCCTACTCTTTAATAGGCTTGGGTGATTCACACAACTCATTTGATATTTGTGATGAAGTGAGGGAATTGCCCTAGTTGAATTTTAAAGTTTCTTCCAGTTTTAAGATTCTCTGAAATTATGCATTTAAAGTGGTAATGCGTTAGTTCCTGTTCTTCCGTGCTTAAAAACCTGGGTTAGAGAAAATATGATGTGTTCAGGATGCCTTTATCCCAAATGAGGCAGCTCGAACCACATCGCTAACAATGGTTTTGATTTATGATAGATGACAAAGAGGAATTTCACCAGGAGTGGTGTTAAACTGAACCAGGCGGGAAGAGGAATATTTACTTCTTTTCTCCCTCAGTCATAGTAAGACAGCTTGGCATTCACCCTTTGTATCACATAAGTACAAAGGTCTTCGAAAGAGAGGCCTGTGGAAAAGAGAAGTTTCCCTGCTACTCTGAGAAGGTATACTCAGTACACCAAAGTGGTAGTACAGAAAGAGAAGGGCCTCATGTAGTTCTAAAAATAGCATCAAGTTAACCGTTGTGGCGCCTTCAACAGCAAAGTCAGAGACAAATCAATAAAGAACATCTCCCTTATTTTCTCATTATGAGTCTCTTAAATGATCTGTAAACAAAATTGAATTGGCACAGTTAAATTTTTGTTAAGTTAAACATTAAAAAGGTATATTAATAACCAACCTTTGTAAAAGGATTCATGGTTTACAAAATATTTTTACATCCTTTATTTAATCCTGTAAAATAGTTTTTATTGTCTTCATCATATAGATGAGAAATGTAAAGCATTCGCATTTCCTAGGTAGCATGTAAAAATCATTATTCTTAACTTAAAAAAATGTGAATTTTAAACAATCAGAGAAATGGTTGCCATGTTGATATGAGGACCACTGGCAAGGCTATTTCAGAAGGTTGGGAAGCAATGAGAATCTGACTGTACGAGGCACCAAATTACCCATTAGGCGCGATAGTCACAGTACCTAGGGTCCATGATACTTTCAGGGATTCATGAAAATATTTTAATTTCTTATAAAATTTGAAGAAAATTGAATATATCAGCAGTGAACCCAGGTTGTATATGTCTGTATCTATATTATACTTGTCTTATACCAATGCAGTTATAAAAATCTAATTTATATATAGTTAATTAATTTATCTGTTAGTGAGGAAGGTGCTCACAAGGGTGAAAACACCTGAGGCCCATGGCAGTCACAATGCTGCCCTGTTAGTGAGGTCCGAACAGAAACCTGCCTGGTTGCCCTAGGCATTTTCTGTTAAGTTTAGATTTCATAAAGTTGATACCCGTTTGGGGAGAAGGAAACGAAAGCAACTATCAGGATATTAACATTCTAAGTGAGTGGGTCTTGCACAAGCATTCAGGCAACAAAAAGGGTTTTTTCAACTTACATATTAAGAACAAAGGAGAGCAAGACAGAGACAGGCTCCTTGCTTATAAAATGTTGCTTGCCAACCAAGAGAAAAGGATGTAATGGAGCTGTCTGTCATCACCTGCCCCATCCAGAGTAGGTTTGATGTTCATTCCTTCATTTACTCATCCATCCCAGTTGCTTTAAGAGTCTTATTCTCTACTACAGGACCCTAGCTGTTCCACAGTCACTTGGACCATGTCTGGACATCTGATCTATGAGTAACTAGTCCACAAGGTTGTCCACAAACGTGGGCTTGTGTGCTGTAGCCTAGGGATTGGGCCCATCATATACCTTCTCTCTCATATATTTGAAGTTTCCACTTAGCAATAAGACAAGAGTAGAGAGACATAGGAAGTAACTGAATCACATTAGGGACAGGAGTGGTAGGGTGCTCCCTAGACAGTGGCTGAGCTCTCCAGAGCTACCTCTAGTCCCAGCCTAGTCTCCAGCTACAGTACCCAGGAAGTGCTGTTCTCCTCCTGGAGTCTTAAGTACACCCCTTTCTTTAGCCGGATCTCCTGTTTCTTGCAAATTGTCTTAATGAGAGGGAAACTATTCAACTCATGTTTTGCTCCTGTCTTCTTTGTCGAGAGGGATTTCCCTGGGATGTATAAAAGAAATCGAAAAATAGAAGTACTGTGAGGAAATGTCACCTTCCTTAATATTAAATTTTCTCCAATGGAAAGAGAATTACCTGATGAACTTAAGCCCAAGCAAAACAAAGAGATGAGGTATCTACTAGGATGCTTTTGGCTGTAGTAAGCCCAGCCTAAAAGGGCTTAAACTCTAAGGCAGGCGGGATATTATGCTACATAAGATAGTGTCATTCCCCTTGCTCAAAACCTCCTGCTTCCTCTCTGACTTCCTCTGCTATGCTTTCAGCTTAGCTCATTGCTCCCTACTGTTTTCAATCCTATTTTCTTCATAGATTTGGGAATCATAGCTAATAATAGGTGTTATACCAAATGCTTCTTTCTCACTAGGGCTCTGAAGAAAATATACACAGAGATGATAAAACAATACTGAATGCCAAATTGATTGCTTTTATTTGAGTCCAAATTTCAGTGTATCTAGAGTGTTAGAGGTGACAACATGAGAAACTCTCTTCTTTGACTAAGTTGGCCTGAATGTCCTAGAATGAAATACATTAATATTCTTGCCCTTTTATTTCTTCTGCACTCCAAATTTGAACCTTGGAGCTGACCATTACATGCAAGAAAAGACCAATATCTGCATATACCAATTATTGAGAAGAGCCAGAGAAAGCGAGAGTGTGAGGACAAGAATGTGCCCCTAAAGGCAGAGGCGATCATGGAGCAGAGCCTGGATTTCCTGGTTTCAATATTCTGGATGGTCTTCTGTTGGTCTTAAAGGAGCTCCTCTAAGACACCAAAACTGGATTATTATAAGTCCAGATCTTTGTCCCCTTTTTCTAAAATTCAAGAGGGTAAAAGGATCCCCTAAAATATTACCAACACTTCATATGTTTCTTAATATATTTAGAACAAATAGGCAGAGACTTTGCCTGGATGTTCTTTCTACATGAAACACTGTTCCCCAGATATCCATCATAATAACTCCTACTTATTTAGATCTTTGCTCGATTAGCTCCTTAATGAAGCCTATCCTACACTATTTAAAATTGCAATTTGCCACTGACCCCCGCATTTCCAACGCCCCTTAACCTGTTTTTTTCATAGCATATATCACTTTCAAACATATGTATTTACTTACTATGTTTACCGTTTATTATATGTACTTCTCCACAAAGTGAACTTGAAGACAGGAATCTTTGTTTTGCTAATTGATGTATCTCAAGTGTCTAGAACAGTGCTTGAAAATGAATAAATGAATAATATAATGAATGAATGAATGAATGAATCCTAGTACTGAATGGTAACTGTTGAAGTAGTCCTCCAACTAAGTCCAATCTCCCTTACATATAGTAATAACCCACATTTTTTCCTGTCAACATTTTGAATTATCTTAATATTTTTGTCTAATTTAATATATATCTCATTATTTTAATGTGTATTCCTTTAACTAATAATTTGGTCGATTTTTTTCCCATGTTTTGTTTATGTTCTAATTAAAAGCCACCTTTTACAAACTGAGGCAATGCCCATTTATTAGAATGCTTACTTTCTATTATGTATATTCTGTAATATTAGCTATTGTTTACTGACTGCTTTCTATATGCCTGTGTTCTTAACTACTCTATATTATGCTACTGTATATTACATCTACAGCTAAAATTCTATACAGCTGTATATAAATAACATGGAATTATACTAGCATACATGCCACACATAGGTAATAGTCATAGTTAACATTTCCTTAGGATTTACTATATGTAACATAACAATTTTGCAAGTATTGATTTCATATATTGATGAGGAAATTAAGGGTCAGAGAGGTTAAGTAACTTGTCCAGGGTTGCACAGCTGGTAACTCAGTTTGAGTCCATCATCAGTGCTCTTATTCACTAGTAAGAACAGCTATGTTATTGTTCTCCTTGGTATATGATGTCTTCTATTTTGTGTATAAATATACAGATCTAGGTAGAGGTAGGTAGGCTTTTAGTAGCTATTTTAATGATAGAACCTAAAAATTATCCTTAAACCTGTTTAGGCCTAGAATAATACATTATTGATTTACTAGAAAAGAATTTTTTAGGCACTTTAATCTTAACAACAATATGTTTATAATCACCACTTCACTTTTAAAATTGAATTTTAAATTGATTTTTAAGTAATTATTATTGGCCTTCAGGTGATATTAATTAATAAATATTAATTTTACTGAGGAGAAGAATGGGAATTATTGCTGCTTAAAAATAATATATTTTTTCTTCTTTTGTTCTTGAATTTAGGCCATTTTTAACATTATGTTTTGGTAGCATTCAGATTGCATTTGCAGAATGTATTCCTCATTAGCATGGTCATCTTTAGTAAGTGTAGCATTTCAGTTTTACTTGTGGTATCAGATATAGTATTCTTACTTTGAGAATTTGTCTAGATGGGTTGTTTTTATGTGTTTTAGTTACTGAAATAAAAGAATAGGTTTTCTTTAAAATATTTTTAGTGTCTTTCTTATGCCTCTTGAAAGCTTATGTTTCTTATTAAACTGTTTATGATTCCAAAGATAACAGAATACTGAAGGAAACCAACTGAAAAATATGTTATTTCTTTTTGCCTCTTTTTAGGGACATTGGTTAGATGTTTTCCTAATATGGTTAAAAAAAGGTTTCTGATGAGCAGAATATCATGTAAAATTCTCCTCTGTATGCTATCAATATCATTAAAAAATAGTTTTGACCATTTTTATAAAACAGAAAAGCTATTAAAAAGTGCTAATAAAAAATATATGCTTATTTTTGTGCTAATACTAATTACCGATAATGCATGCTTATGTTTGTCACTCATTACATGGCACTGTACCAATCAGTGGATGACTGAAACTCAAGCACTTACACATGTAAATTAACTATTAGATTTTTTTTTTCTTTTTTACTTAAGTGAGTCATAATGGAAAGCAACTCTAGGTCATAAAAAAATCTTTTTAATGCTAATGAAATGTCTCCACTCTCTGTATTAGCAGACTACCCTTATTGGTAATCTGTAGCCTTCTCTTTTGTTCCTGATAGTAATGAAATGCTGGGTGCTGAAAAAGCCCGCTCTTCAAGAATGTGTGGGCAATTGTCTTCTGTTCACTCATACTGTAAAATTACTGTTCCCCAGCAAAGCTGAACAAGTACGGGGGCAAGATCAAAAGAGTATTCTTTGGCACTAGGCTACACCAACTGACTCCTGCTTTATTAATTAGCCATAGCTTCTCCAAGTTAATTTACTCTGATGGAGCAAAAACCACTCCAAAGTACAAAAACAACAAATGATAATTCAACCTCAAGTCTTTATTGTTTGCTTTCTCCAACTTTCAGTTTAAACCTTTGCAGTGTGTTACAAGCTAAATGTCCCTTAACTTTTCTGAACCTTATAGCTCAAAAGCTATCTTAACTTTTTTTCAAAAACATCAGTGAGATAGTCAAGTGACCATTTTTATTCTCTAAAATTGGGTAACTTTTAATTGATTTCATTCTTTTTAAAAGTCAGTGTATTGGGAATCCAATTTAAAAGTGCAGTTGCTTCTAAAATTTGCAAGCTGTTCTGTCCTCTCATCAGAAATGCCACTGGTGTTTAAGCATTTGAAAAGGGCCTTCTCTCTGAGTGTTTTTGCGGAAGCAAAATTTGACAGTGATCCTAAGCTCCAAATTAATTAATATCGGTGCCACTTTTCTTTTCATTTTAATCACCACTTTGTAAGTCCCTGAAGTCTTTTTAATTTAATAACCTTTAGTATTAACTAAAAAACAACTGTAGAGCCCCATATTCTGGTCTTATTTTGTTTTGTTCAAGTGGGAAGAGAATAATTAAACTTTTGAGTTAGGTATCAGCTGTCAAGAGAAAAAAGAGTGATTGAGACCCTTCCAACCCAGGTTGTTGTTAGTTGCACCATAACCAGTTAGTTGGGAGCTTAGCATTTTGGTCTCCTTTGAAAGAATTACACTAGTTTCCATGTACTGTAACGATGTGATATATATTGTGAATATGAAACACATTTTATTGCGATTATCTAAAATGTGCTATTAAAGATCAAATCATTTTTACATTGGGAATATCTAAAAGCCATATTATATTCATAAGGGAAGGTGTGATGATTAATATCAGCCTTCATTATTCATTTATTTTTTAAGTCAATTTCCTCTCCTTAATTTCTGTATTTCTTTGTGATTTTTAAAAGTTTCTCAAAATGTTGTCATTAACAAGTCTATTTGTTAATTGTGGATTTTTAAAAACAATTTTAGAAAAGATCAATAGTTATATGTATCTCTATACTTAGATAAAATAATTTTATCTTCATTATGCATTCCTCATTTTGTCAGAAGTTATTGTTTTAAAGCACTATGTTAACCATTGTAAGTTTTTTTTTTTTAATTTTCTTTTGTAGAAGGAATATTTGTGTTTGTGAAGGTTAGCAGAGGCTGGCTGTGCTGGAAGTGACTGCAGTGCCTTTTGATTATTCATGGACAGTAATAGAAGGCACTTAAAAAGAACAATGAAATTGCTTATTTTTGTGATGGGCCATCTGTTGAATTGTTTTGTGCAACAATTGCACAATAGTATCTATGTCATATCATTCTATTTTCAACAGCAGCTGATTATGTCTCACTGGCTACTTGTCCTTATTTCTAAAGTGCCATGGCCATTTAAAGTCACCTTTTCAGAGACCTTTGCCAGAAGGTATTAGAAATCTCAAACAGCCAGTGTGGTTTTTTTTTTCTCTCTCTCATCTTTTTGGAGGTGGGGGGCTGTGGTGGAGTAAGAAGAGGGAGTTGGTCATGTTAGTCCTAATAAATTAGACTTCCTAAGTGTTTAGGACAATTATCTGTGCTTTCCACCTGTAGTTCTATAAAAGAAGTTAACATAGAACCATTTGATAATTTGCGTAGAAATGATAGGCTTGCAAAAAAGAAGAGTCAAGTTTAAAAGACTACAGTCTTTCATGCTTTTAATTGTCTACTCTTTTTTTCATGATGATAATTAGAATTTTTCTTCTGGAATTCACTTTCATCATTTTTTTGTTTTAAAGATGAGCCATTAGCAAGTTTGTTAGAGCAGAAGCAAAATTAAAATAAAACAAATGTGTTGTTGTCCATAGGTCACTGACATTGCTGATGCCATGATTCTGAAACAGCTTTTTGAAAATCTGTTCAAAAATGGGGTCGTCGTTGTGGCAACATCTAACAGGCCACCGGAAGGTAAAAACAAACATTGTGCTAACCTCATCTAATTAGGTGGAAACTAACAAGCTTTTAGGAATCCATAATTTTGTACTTATTTTATTATGTTAATAAATATAGACTTTGCTTGTCATTACTTTTGTAATTCATGTCCTCTGAAAAACCAGTTGATATTTGTATTTGAAAAATGTTTATATTTTTAGCAAGCTAAATCCAGGTGATCTCCTGTGTTTGAGGCACTTGTTATTTTTCTCTGAGTACTAGATATGTCCTATGTACATGTAAAAAAACGCAGGCCTTTCTAACTGCTTTTTATAGGTCATAAATGAAATGAAAGGCAGTACTCCTGACTGAAATTTAGAAAAAGACTTAAAACTTACTTGTATCAGTTGTTTCTAATGCTTCATTTAATTTATTATTTCTAAAAAAGCACTTGGGGCTTATTAGGAAAATATTTAAGAAGTAAAATATAAGTCATATTTAGATACAAACAAGTTTACAATCTAGTATCTTTCAGCTCATTTTGTGGACAGTTGAAGGTCTAAAGAACCAAAGATAACATTTTATGCATTCTTAATGTTAACATCTTTCTGCCTGGAATGCTGTTTTTTCCATATAGGCTAAGTCTTTACCTTCTGGCCTTTCTGTGCTGAAAAATTACTTTGCCAACGAAGCCTAGACTTAGCTCCCTATTTGAATCTACGAACTTTCCCTTTTCTCTGGCACTACGTTTCCTTACCTGCTCTATTTTTTTCCTGTAGCACATATGGACCCAGCGTATACTTATTTTGTCCCCTTCCAGGAGGCAAAACTTTTGTGAGGGCAGTGACTTTTATTTCTTCTGTTCACAGATGTATTCTAAGTACCTAAAACTGCCTAGCACACAGACAGATTTTAGTAAATAGTCTCAGAACGAGTGTTGAATGAATGTATTTAAAAAAGATCTCTCTGGCTACGGTACTGAGAAGAGACTGTTGGGGATAAGGCTGGAAGTAAAGAGACCATTCAGTAGATGATTGCAGCAGTCGTGAGGGGAGATGAAGGAGCAGTGAAGGTAGTGAGAGTGGTCAGATTCTAGATATACTTTGTAGGCAAAACCAAAAGGATTTACTGATGGATATGAAAGAAAAAGGAAAAGAGGAATTAAGAATGATGCAAAGATTTCAGCCTGAGCAGTGGAGGGCGAAGTTGCTGTTTGCCGAGATGGTGAAGACTACAAGAGAAGCGGATGTGGGTAGGGGAGTGAAGTAGGGGTTCTGTAGTGAGAGGCAGATGCATGTGAGAGTGGATTTCAGTGGCAAGGTTTGGACTGGCGATATAAATTTGGGCGTCATCAGTGCTAAAGGAAGCCGGAAAGAGCAGCCAGTGAGGTAGGAGAACCAAGGGAGTGTCAAGTGAGGAAAGAGAAGGTGCTACAGAAAGGAGGGCTGTGATCACCTTTGTTAAATGCTGCTAGGAGCTGAAAATGAGGGAGAACTGACCCTCAGAACCGGTAATGTGGAGTTCATCAGGGACCCTGAAAAGGGCAATGTAGTGGTGTGTGGGTTCTTAAAAGAAATATGCATGTCACATTGATGACATTTTGAATTTGTAATCTACTCATACATCCAGATCTTACTGTGTGAGCTGCTGTCAAACTAGGTTGCTCTCATTCTTTATTTGTGTAGTTGATTTCTTTTCTTTTTTCTTTTTCTTTTTTTACATTTCAGCCTTTTAGTTTGCCTGCATTGTTCCATTGAGTTGATTTATTTGAAGTATGATTCCAACATGAATTATTTTTAGCTATTTCTACTAACTGTGACATTTCCAAACTTGGTTATCATACTATTATATTTTCAGCCATTCATTAATTAAAGTATTTAAATAAGATAGAACCAAGTTTAGACCCCTGTAGTATATCCCTGGATACTTTATTTTAGGGAGACATCAATTAATCAATCAATTAATTAATTAATTAATTAATACTTTTGGATCTAGCTATTCAAACAGCTATAGTTACATCCAATCTATTACACAAGAGAATTTTGAATGATTTTGTCAGATGCACTTGTTAAAATCCATAATGTTATGTATAGCATCTTGTAATTTACTAGTGTAGCCCTATGAGCCAAGGCAGTGAGCTTTTTAATATTAATCGTCTCTGTAGGTGACAGTGAGGCTTGAGTCTTCTCTAGCTGACTGGTCGACTTAATAGTATCATCAGTATTATCCCTAGATAGTCAGCAAGAAGCTATGTTCATACATAGCAAGATACTAAAGCAAGATTGGAAGCCTTCCCCCAGCAAAGACTGTTGAAAGGGAAATTGCAGTTGGCTGTGCAGGCTGCTGCAATGTGGTAAACTGGGGAAGGACAACCACAAGGAGAGGTTAAGGAACATTCTCAAGTTGAGAGCTTTATAGGAGTGAGCAGAGTTACAGGCCCACCAAATCAGCATGCAGAAAGCCAAGGTGGATACACCCTCTGTAGAAGAATGAAAGTTCAAGATGCAGAATTGCAAAAATTGGGCATTAGCCACAAACTTAAAGAAAGCAAAGAAAGCCTTTTCTAAATATAAACTATAGAAGAGACGCTTGTCATACACCAGGGTTCTTAGCCATGGCAGATGAACAGTCATAAATATTTTAATAATGTAAAGAAGATGGCATATCTGCATATATAAATATACACTTATACATAAATATTTTAAGTATAATGTAAAGGAGCTGACATCTATCATTATACAAATAATACAAATGTGTATATATAGAAATAGAAATATTTTTATGGGTGAAGAAATATAGACTCAGGGAAATTAAGTGTGGATATAGGAAAAGGCAAAACTATAGGGCAAAGAATGGATCAGTGGTTGTGAGGGGCTGGAATGAGGACGTGTTTCACTTCAAAGGGGTAACACGAGAGAATTTTTTGGGGGTGATGGAACTGTTTTGTAGTAGTGGTGGTTACCTGTGTTAAAATTCATAAAACTGTACACCCCCTGAAAGTTAATTTTACTGTATTTAGATAAAAAATGAATCACATGGATAGCAAGTGGCAGAGCAGAAGCTAGACCCTAGGTTTTGTGACTCATTTAAGACATTGCCCCTTACAGATCCTCCTTGTTGATCATCACTGATCTTTGCCCTGTCTCACATTAAAAGTGTCCCTTTCCCAACCATGAAAATGCATTCAGCTTTTTCTTTAGTTCACAGCTTTTAACCGAGAGCCTGCAGATAGGTGGTTATTATTTTTTAGTAGCATCTACTGTTCTCAGGATTTTATAAGAGGTGGAGAAGAACCTTCCTGGCAGAAGCCTGTGGCAAAGCCCAGTGGCTGGAAAGAGGATGGCACACTTGAGGAACTGAAAGGTAGCCAGTGTGGCTGGCGTGCAGTGAAGGAGGGGCAGTAGGATGCAGTGAGGTAGCAAATGAATCTGGAGAAGTGAGAGCTAGACCATATAAAGCACTCATAATCATTCTGAATTTTATTCTAAGGGAAATGAGAAGCCATTGAAGTGTTTTAAGCAGTGACTAGTAGGATTGAAGTTGGAAATAATCACTCTGGTTAGGGTGTGGAGGTGAATTATGGGAATGGGGTGCAGTGATTTGGTAGATTCAGGGAGACACATTAGGAGGCCATTGCAGTACACCTGGAAAAAAATGATATTAGCGTGGTATAAAGCAGTGATTCCCAACCGGGAGACTCTTCTGCCCACCAGGAGGTATTTGACCATGTTTGAGACCTTTTTAGTTGTTACAACTTGGGGCAAGAGAAGGGTCCTGCTACTGGCATCTAGTAGGTAGGTAGAGGCCAGGAATTCTGCCAAAACATCCTATAATATACACGGCTTCCCCCCCAAACAAAGACTTATCTAGTCAAAAAAGTCTGTAGTACCAGCGATGCCAATGGATACGGAGAGGATAGATTTGAAAGCTATTTTGGAGATAAAATGGGTAGTGCTTGGTTATAGGTTGAAAGCTGAGGAAGTGGGAAAGGACAGTGTCTACATTTCTGGTTTGTACAGGTGGGTAGTTAGTGGTACCTACCATTCAACATACACAGAAAAACCTGGACCTTAGAGGTCCAGGAGATATTACTCAGTGTAGAAGTACATGATTTTTCCTTTCTCCACTAATTCTTTAGCCTCTCTGTTTAAACTTCTTCCAATTCATTTATCTCATTCTCTTCATTTCTAGTTATAATGCATACATTTAATGGGCAAGAATGGGAGCTATTGTTGGTGGAGATTATAATCATACTTCAATCTTTTATCAACTAATAATTGTCAACTTATAAACAAATGAATTATTAATTTTAATAGAAAATGATCAGAAGCATTAGTAAATCGATAATTTTAATAGGCAATAATTGATAGGCAAGTAAAAGCAACATCAGAATTTAGGAATGTAGGAGAAAATAGTTGTGGTGGGGACTGGTCTGGGAAAGTCCTGTAGAAGAGAAGAAAGGGAAGCAGTACTTGAGGGGTGAAGGGAATCAGCTACCAAAGAGTGACTGCCTATCTGTCACTGTTTCTTCTGGCCCTAAATTTTAATTCCTGCCTTGCCTGGGTCCATGGCCTCATCCTCTATACACCAAGTAGTTGTTAAAACCCAAACTGGATGTCAGCTCATGATTATTATTTTTTTTACTTTTAGCTTTCTGTTTGTTTGGGAGTCTTTAGTACAACATTCGTAGTACAACTATTTTGTATTTTGGTTAAGGCTCTTTAATTTGGATCAGATCCAGAGGAATGGGAAGTTGCTGGGACATTTTCAGATAAAACATCTAGAGAGAGTTTGTATTCAATTTCTTGTTTTTTTAAAACCTCAGGTAAGTGATTTATTTAGCAATTTTGTCATTTAGGTAAATACTTCATATGACCTGTGTACAAGTAAACACATTTTTACTTTTGAAAGATTATATTGAAAAGTCATTAGAAGAACCAGAAACAAAAATTCACAATTAAAAACTCACATATGTGCTACTTACTTTTTAGGTTCTAAAATAAAGTTTTGTTAATTGTATGATATTATAGTAGGAAAAAATAATGTTATAAGATTTAAATGTGTAGAGACCCTAACAATAAATTAATAATAAACTAGGAGATTAAATTAATGAAAATTGAAATTAATAATTAAACTTAAGGACTTATTCAATCAAAAATAATAGTATATCTTTATGGGGATATAAAATATGTAAGTTGAAATGACTATGCTTCTTTGAGTAAAATGCAAGGTACTAGAAAGAAAAAAGTCCCCCATGGAATGAACATAGCAGAACTGTGAGAACGGTATGTTCTGAACTTTCTAGTTTTTAATCTACTATTTATTATAATGAAAATGCTACAGATAGCATTATAATGTCCAAGAATAATCTTGTTTTACTTGGATTATCAGGCAATAACACTATGTGATCCTTCAAGCCAACATATCCATAGTAAATAAAAGACTGGATATCATTAGAATATTGGCTAACAGTTATACACACACATACACACATGCACACGCACACACATACACTAATGTAATTTATTATATTAATACTTCTAGGCAGAAAAATCAGTGGTGTTCACTATAAAAGCTGAAAGAGCATTTGGCAAAATTCAAAATCTTTCTTGATAGAATCATACCGTAAAATTTAAACAAATGGATAGTTTCTTAATATGATACCAAATATATGTATATCAATTCAGAAGTCACAATTATGCATAGTAGGAACATCGGTAGTTCTACTACAAGTAAGGATGCCAACTATCACTTTTTAACATTGAACTACAGTACAGACAGAAAGATTATAGAACAACTTGGTGATAGTAAGGGGAACCAAGGAAAAACCACATGTCTTGATTATAGGGTTTCACTAAAATTAGTCATACCACTCCTTTTTCAAGGTATGCAAAAAAAAAAAATGGGAACAATAAGTAGGAAAGGGAAGTAAGCACTAGAAATTTTCTATTTAAAAATTTTTTAATTAGACTCTATGATACCTGTATTTGCAGAAGATACTGTTTACATCGTTAAAATCTCCAAAGAAGCGCATAATGCTAATAGTGAATTTAGCAAAGTCACAGGTTACAAGGTTAATATGCAAAAATCAATGATATTTTTACATACTTGTAGCAAATAATTGGAAAACTGAAATAAAAATCCAATTTTTTACAATACCATCAAAAACATAAAGTGATTAGAAATAAATTTAGCAGAAACCTTCAAAAACTCAGCACTGAAAAATGCAGCACATTGCTGGGAGAGAAATTAAAGAAGGCTTGAAAAAATGGAATGATATACTACTTTCTTGTATTGGAACATTCAGTTTTATAAAAATGTTACTTCTTCCCAAATTAATCTATAGATTCAGTGCATCACAGTCATAACTCCACCATGCTTTTTGTATTTCACAAAATAAGTCTGTGTTTTAAAAGATATTTTTGCTTAAGATAGAATTCTTTGTTGACAGGTTTTTTTCCTTTGTCCTGTAAAGATGTTTCTCCATCATGTTCTGGCATGTGCTGTTTCCTATGAGAAGTTGCTATCATTTTTATCTTTGTTCCTTTATATGTAATGTATTTTTTTCCTCTGGTACCTTTTAAGTTTTTTTCCCCTTCAATCAGCAGTTTTAAAAGTGTGATTATAATATGCTTTGATATAGTTTTCTTCATGTTTCTTGTGCTTGGGCTTTATTGAGCAACTTAGATTTATGGGATTATAGTTTTCATCAAGTTTGGAAGTATTTTGGTCATTATTTCTTCAAATATTTTTTTTCTAGCTCTTCCTCTCCTCCCTTTCAGGTACTGTAATTACACATATATTAGGTTGTTTAAAGTTTTTCCATACCTCACTTATTCTCTGTACATTTTTTCCTACTCTTTTTTTCTCTCCATGCTTCATTTCGGGTAGTTTCTATTGCTATGATTCTAAATTCAATACTGCTTTCTTCTGCAGTATCTAATCGGCTGTTATTCCCATCCAGCATATTTTTTCCCCTCATATATATTTTAGTTTTCATCTCTGAAAGTTTATCTTGGGTCTTTTTTATTTTTCATTTTTCTATTTGTTATAGTCACTCTTCTAGCTGCTTAAACACATGGAATTCAGCAATAACTGTTTTGATCTTCTAAATTTAGTATCTGTGTCATTCCTAGGTCTGTTTCTGTTGGTTGATTTTTCTTCTTGTTATGGGTCATGTTTTCCTATTTCTTTTCATGTCTGGTAATTTTTCTTAGATGGTAGACAATATAAATTTTACCTCATTGGGTGTTGGGTATTTTTATATTCCTATACATATTCTTAAGCTTTATTCTCTGTCTTAGAAACCGTTTGATTTGGGGGTATTGCTTTAAGCTTTGTACAGCAGGACCAGAGCAGCATTTAGTCTAGGACTAATTTTTCTCATTACTGAGATAACTCCCTTCTCAACACTGTACCTGTTACCCCATTATTACGAGTTTATCCACTCTGACTGGTGGAGACAGTCATTATTCCCAGTCATGAATGAGCTCCAATGATGATTTGCTTTAGTATTTTTAGGTGATTTTTTGGGGACCCTGGCTTTGGGTAGTTTCCTCACACATGTACTGATCATTACTCATCTAGGTACACAACTGCGACCCTCAGCGGATCTCCAGAGCTTTTTCATTGGGCAGCTCTCTTTTTTCTGGTACACTGCCTTATGAACTGTAGCTGCTTTTTCCTCCCCGAGCTCTCATCCATCTCTTCAATCAGGGAGACTGCCAGGTCATTCTTTGTTTCCCTGTCCCTGTTGAAGACTGTTTTAAACGTTTCCCAGGCACAGAGCTGGGGCAATTGTAGAACTCACTGCATTTCTTTCCTTCTCAGGGATAACTGTCTTTTTTCCCTAGTGTCCCATGTTTTCATAAAACTGTGAATACCAAGTCTGGGGATTATGGAGGGTTACTCTAAAAGTCTTTCCACCGTAGTGCATTCAAGGAAGGCTTGATATAAAATGTGGCATTTGAGCAATACATTTAATTGTAGAATATTAGGAAAGGAGGTAGAGACAAAGTCATGAACTTATGCCTTTCCTCCTATCTGCTTATTTTTCCAAGATAGTCTAGTCCTATCGTTACCTTTGTAAAGCTGCCATTGAACCATCCTCCTCTCCAAATGAGTAGCTTCTTGCTTTCTGTGTTATGTTTGTACTGTATGTCTCTTTTTCCTGGTATCACAGTTATGTCTGCTTGTGTCTGTCAGCTGTGCTAAGCCCAACTGGTCACAAGTGGTTCTGAAAAAGTCTGTAAGTTTTAACATCATTAAAGACCTTGACTCTAATCCTAGGTATATCAATTACTGCCTGGGAATTCAGCAAATTATTTTTAAAACTCTGAATATTAGTTTCTTTATCTGTAAAATGGAAGTAGAAGTATCTACTTTGTGGGGTTATAATGATTTAAGTACTGTGCCTAGCATATTACCTGGCTCCTGGTGGGTGTTCTGTACGTCGTAGTTCTTTCTTTTATTTATCTTTTGTCTTTATCACTCATTTCAGTGCAGACACATAGTAGGAATTTATGAACGTATGTTGAATATAAAAATATACCATCAAATGAGAGCATTTTGTTAGCTGTATTATTAACACATTTAGTAAAATACCATTTTACCTCCAATTAGTATTTTAAAAATAAGCCAAGTAGCCATTGTTGCTTAAATTGTCTAAGGGTACCATTTTCTTTTAATCTGTATCTTCTAGAAAGAAAAATCTCCTGGAAGGATAAGTTAGATTAGTTTCATAAAGCTGTATAATTATTTTGTGCTCATTTATTTAAAAAAAAAAACCTTTTAATTACCTATCCTGAAAGTTTTTCTTACTTTAAACTGATAAGTATTTATGTAATTAAACATTATTCACTCTGTTGGTTTTGATACTTGGATTTTTAAAGAAAAGATCTATGTATCCGTGTACATCTCCAAAGTATTTCTGTAGATCCTTGTAATTACTTTAAAAATGCTCTTTGCATTTATTTCATCTGTAAGTATTATTACAGTTATTCACTGTAGAGAATGTAGAGGTCTGTATACCAGTCTCAAGAAATGAATGTCCCATAATTCCAGTATTCTATCTTATATATTACATGCTCATTTAGCTTTGTTCAGAGATCATTAAAAATTGTAGACAAGAACTTATGCTGATTTTTTAATAGTGTTTAGTAAATAAAGACAAATGTCAATATAAATATATTATAAAATCTTTATGTCTAAGAAAAATAATGTCAATATTAAAAATTTAGTAGCTAAATAACATTTTGAGAGACGGATATATTACATTGATAATTAGCATATTATTTGAATTGTAAAGAACTCTTCAATTTAATGAATACAGTCCTTTTCCACTTAAGTGTCCTATAAAAATCTAACGATTTTCAAGACAAGTGAATTCTGTTTAGAGTTTTGTTTAGAAAATACTTTTCAGAGCATAGGGTTTGAATTATATATTCTGTGAAGCCTTTTTTTGTTGTTAATTCTAAAAAAAATAAATCTTGAAAACTTAAAGGCATTGTTATTCTACTTGAACTTTATTGATGAATGTAAATCTTTTTAATCAAGAATATTACCAGTGGGCCTTTACATCTCTTTGCCATTAACCTACTTAAAGGTGCTTGCTTGTTAAGTTACATCTCAGAGCCTATATGTCCATAAAAAAAGATATTCCATGAGTAAGGCTGAAAGGCTACCTTAACATATATGAACTTTCATTAGTGTAATATCTTAGTTTAATTCTGTAAAATTGTGTTCTTTGATATTCACTAATGTTGTGTGTGCTTTTTTATATTCTCAGTACATTTTAAAAGAACATACTGAGGCATAATTGACATATAATAAATGACACATGTTTAAAGGATACAGTTTAAACAATATTGACATATGTATCTGTGAAATCACCATCACAATCAATAAAATGAACATTTTCGTCTCACCCCAAACTTTCCTCATCCCTTTTTTTTATCTTTCCCTGTCATCCCTGCCCCACATCCCCTATTTTCAGGCAACCATTGATTTGCTCTCTGTTACTATAGATTAGTTAGCTTTTTCCTAGCGTTTTATATAAATGGACTCACACAGTATGTGCTCTTTTATTTTATTTTATTTTATTTTTTGTCGGGGGTCTGGTCTCTTTTACTCTGCATAATTATTTTGAGATTCATATGTTTTGTTGTGTGTATGAATGGTTTATCCTTTTTATTGCTGACTGGTATTTCATTGTACAGATATGCCTGTTTGTTTATCCATTCATCTAATGATGAACCTTTGGATTGCTTGTCATTTTTGTCTATTAAAAACAAAGTTGCAAATTTTTTTTAGCTATTATGAATAGCTATATGTATAAAGCTGCTATAGAAATTGAGTGTAATTTTAAAATTATTTTATTTTCAGTTTTTACCCCTTTCTGACAATCACAGCTATCAACCCTTATACAGCAATGTTTTTCTTCCCTAGCTACTTGGTAATTAGGGAAGACTATGAAAATACCTAACTTTAAACCCTGCATTTCCCCTATTTTACTCATTCGAGGTATCGATTATAGGAAAGAAATCATCTCGTTTTGAATTTTGAAATCCTTATAGCCTGGTCAGCATTATTACCTTTTATAATATCCCTAAATGAAAAATTTAAATGTAACTGAATTAAAGCTTCTAGTTCTTAATTAACCAAAGAGCTTATGCAAATACTTTCTTCACTATAATGATGTTATGATGAATATTTTTCTAAAGAGAATAAATGTTTCCTAATAACCACATTTTATTTCCATAAGTAAATGTGGCGGTTGAAGTCTTTCTTAGTTATCAAATTTTCTCAAAACAAAGAACTATGGAAAGATCCCATAATACAGTTCTTTAAGAAAAATTAAGACAATAAGTGAATTTGTGGTTTTTATTATTGAGAAACTTTTTACTATTCTCATTTTTATGAATACTTTTTCATTTTAAAATCTCATTACTTTATAGAGTTGACTTGTAAACAGAATATTCTATATGTGATAAAATTTTGACCTCTTGAAAAAATATTTCAGGTCTCCATTTTCAAAGAAAAATATTCAGAGCTTAAAATTTGCTGGCCCTTTTTACTTGTTTGCTCTTTACAATATATGAGTATATGTATGTGTGTGAACATACAGTGTGAAATATATATTATATATTTAACACCATTCTAAGGCAATAAATACTACCTATTTATATATGAATTAAATTTATAGCCTATTAAGAATAGGCTATAATAATTTCTTTTAAAGCAAATTGGTCTTAGTGCCATTTAACTTACTGTCAAATATTTAATTTTGATACAAATATATACACAGATCTGTCTATTGATGTGTTTTCTTAAAAGGCTATCTTATTACACACTTTTAATTGTATACTAAGAACTTTTCTTATTTGTTGAGGAAAGGAGAATATGATTCCTTTCTCCATAAAATTCTATATATTCAAATATTAAATAATTTTAAATATATCATTTTCTATATTGGGCCATTATTTAGGATCATTTGTGATATCTTCCAAATTCTTTTATTGCTCTTTATTGTAGTTTAAAGCTAATTTGATTGAATGCCTTTTGATTTTATTTCTGTGATTATTAGTGTTTTCTCTTACTAAGGAGAAAGTACCCGACTAGAAATCAATTTTAGTTATTTTTCTTCTCTTTTGTTCCTTTATCTTTTTTTTTTTTTAATCAGTGGAAAGCTTTATTTATCAGGCTAAAATATAAGCTAACATTATGATTTAGGGTAAGTAAAAAACTAATATGAATAATTTCTTTCAGATCTCTATAAAAATGGATTGCAAAGAGCTAACTTTGTGCCGTTCATAGCTGTCCTGAAGGTAAGGAAAACCACTTATTTGTCTTCACTGACTAATATCATATTGATTGATAATCAAGGGCTTTTGTAAGATTGCCATGGTATGGCATTCAAGCAGAATTCATTTTGATATTTTGATGGTAGTAGTCAAAGACACTAAAGGAGAAAATAATCTTTTTTATATAGTGTTCATTAATATGTTCACAGGAAAAATTACAAAATATAGTCTAAATTATTGTCTAACTGAAACATTTGATAGTTTGCATTTTATAAATTTTAATTTGAGGTTTGCTCATAAATATTATAGTGGAATGTTTAAACTTACACATTGATTTCTGAAAAAATGTTTAATGTTCCTTGTTTCCTTCAGGTTAATGGCCATTAACATGTTTTCCCAGCTATTAAAGTTGCTATTCTAGAGTAGCATTATTACAAAAATATTCTAATATATTTAAATGTGATTGCCATCAAGTTATGAAATTATGTCAAGTTGAGGCACATAAATAGTTTAAATATTTGTGTGTGTCATCACTGCATAGAGTTTAAAATAGTCTTCATTACAATATGATTAAGAATAAAATAGTCTCCCTTTTCACTGTTAATTTCAAGCAATTTTTATATGATTATTTAATAATTCCACATTTTACCAGTATTTATTGAGAACCTACTGTGTGCAAAGTGTTATATTAGGCATAATGAATAGTGTAATCATGAATAGACTATATATTTTGCTCACAAGTCATTTATAATCTAGTTGGGCATATAATATGTACATAAATACCCATAACACAAAGCAAAATGTAGTAAGTACTTAAAAGAAGCGTAATTGTGTGCCAAAATATAATTCCCATAATTTTTAAGTACATATTTTTCCTAGTCCATAATCACATATCTGTAGAAAGGATAAAGTTATATTAAAAAAACTAAACTAAAACCTCAAAAATTCTTACCAAGAAGGAAGATTAAAACATTTTATCTTCAGATATTCTAAAGATATAGTCAGACAGTCTTTTTGAGATATACCTTAGTTGTAGTTGTTGATGTGAAACTTTGTTCCCTGTGCTACACTTAGGAGAATTCAAATATCTGTCTCCTAGATCAGTTTTATGTTTCTTAGGATTTTCATTTCTCTGAGATATTTATAGATGTAGGGAAAAGAACTGTTTTGAAAATTATGCTGTTAGTAATTTTTTTCCGTTATATTCCTGTTTTGCATTTGGAGAGAAGGTAGATTTTCAGTGTTTTCTCCACGCCAGGAATACAAAGTAATGTGGTATACATAGTTACCTAAATATAGACAGGGAAACTAAGAAAAATAGGTGCTAAAAATAGTATCTTCTTATAGCATAAAATACACAAAACATAAGGAGAGAAGGCCATAGAGTGAAATAAGTTAAAAGGTTCTTAGGGAACTTAGTAGACGCACTGTGTTTTAACCCCAAACTTTACTTTTTGGCCAGTAATTTGTTACACTTCAATATATAATAGCATTATTAATAGGAAACTAAATTGGCCAGGTGAAATTTAATTTTTTTTCCTTTTCCCATCCTTAATTTTATTTTTGGAGATGAAGGAAAACCAAATAGATGAATAATTCAAATTTGGAATTGAACAAGAACTGATTAATAATACACAATTCAAAATTGAACATGAACTGAAATTCCCAGGAAACTGAATACCAGATTGGATGAGAAAAGATCTAGAATGTCTTATTTATTGAAAATACTTTTCACATCTAACAAAACATCAGCCTGATGAAGTGTACACTTGAGCTAGTTTCCTTGGAGCTTTTTTGGTAGGCATATGAAGGTTGTTTCATATTAATTTAAATGACATTTTGCCTATTCACATATGCTGTATCACTCTTTCATTTTGGCCCATCTGAGAGAAGTGTATAGCAGAAGTCAATCTTAAAACAAATAGAGAATCTTTTTTTTTTTTAAGTTTAATAAAAAGATATTATAAATAAAATAGAAATTTATTTTGGGAAAAATCAAGTACAAAAACCATTTTCCTTTATGTTCTCTTCTATAAACCAAATGGTAACAAGTTTGTAATTCATTGTGATTTGTTGCTTGTAGTATAGAAAAATAACAAAAACTTATATAAGCTATTAGTAAACAATATTTTATAAGATAGAAATGATGAGGACTAATATGCTGTTATAAGCCATAGGTCTATCAACAGATGAATAAACAAAATGTGATATAGTTATACAATGAAATATTGTTCTACCATTAAGAAGATGAAATTCCTCTAGGAAGCCTTCCTATACTAAGTCCTTGAAAAAAGCAGAGCAAAATAAAACCAAAACTCAACTCTTACACTGCCTTTTAGGTTGGGAGGCTCCTGTTTTGTTTTTTCTTGCGCTTTGTATTTATTTTGCTATTTTTTTTTCTAATTTTCTGAGATTAATTTTTTAAATCTCATTTAAACCTCCTTTCCTAAGGCTGTTTATTTTTCTCTAAATAGCTTCACCCATGAAGTTTTGATATTATTTTCACTATCAAGTTCGGGTATTTTCTAATTTCCATTGTGATTTCTTCTTTAACCCATGGATTAGCTATAGTATGTTTCTTAATTTCCAAATATATGAGAATTTTGTAGTTCTGCTTTTGTTACCATTTTCTTAACAAATGCTTAATTGCACCATGGTCAGAGAATGTATCGTGTGACTTAAGTCCTTTCAATTTGTTGAAACTTGCGTTATAGCCCAATATACAGAAAATTTTGGTAGATATTCTCTGTATTCTTGAAAATAATGAGTACTCCCCATTTGTTTTGTGTGATATATATGTATAACAGAGCTTGTTCATTAAGTAAGATTTGTTAATTACATGCTTGAAATCTTTATTTATATATATTTTTTCCCATCAGTTATTGAGAGGTTCATGGAAACATCTCCCACTCGAATTGTGACTTTGTCTATTTTTCTTATAGTTCTGTCATTGACCTTAAATATTTGGTGGCTGTGTTATATGTTGCATACAGATTTAAAATTATTAAATATTGCTTGTGAATGGAACGTTTTTAAAATTTTATTTATTTTTTTTATGATGACATTGGTTAACGAAATCCAGTAAGTTTCAGCTGTACACTTTAACAGTAAGGCATATATATATTTATACTGTGTGTTCACCTCCCAAAGTTAGATTTCTTTCTGTCACCACATATTTGACCCCCTGTACCCCATCTACCTCCCCTCTCCTCCCCTACCTCCTACCCTCTGGTAACCCCTAGTCTATAGTCCATGTCCATGAGTCTCTATTTGTTTGTCCTGTTCATTTGTTGCTTTTAAATTTATATCCTACATATAAGTGGTATCATGTGATTTTCAACTATTTTTGTCTAGCTTATTTTGCTTAGCATGATTATCTTGAGGTCTATCTATGTTGTTGCAAATGGCAGTATTTCATCTCTTCTTATGGCTGAGTAATATTCCATTGTGTATATGTACCTCAGCTTTTTTAGCCAATCATCTATTGTAGGATGCTTCGGTTGCTCCATGTCTTGGCCACTGTGAATAATGCTGCTATGAACAGTGGTGCGCAAATGTCTTTTTGGATATGGATTTTCAAGTCTTTGGGGTAAATACCCAATAGAGGGATTGCTGGATTATATGGTAGATCAATTCTTAGTTTTTTGAGGAACCTCCATAGTGGCTGTACCAATTTGCAGTTCCACCAGCAGTGTATGAGTGTTCCTTTTTCTCCACATCCTCTTCAACGCTTGTTATTACTCATCCTGTTGATTATAGCTATTTTAACAGGTGTGAGATGGTATCTCATTGTGGTTTTGATTTGCATTTCCCTAATAGTTAGTGATGCGCATCTTTTCAAAATTTGTTGGCCATTTGTATGTCCTCTAGGGAGAAGTGTCCCTTCAGGTCACTGCCCATTTTTGATTGGATGCTGATGGTTTCTTTTGCTGAGCAGAAGCTTTTTAGTTTGATGTGGTCCCATTCATTTATTTGTGCTCTTACTTCCCTTGACTTTGAGGTCATATTCATAAAATCCTCTTTAAGTCCAAGGTCCCTGAATTTAGTTTCTATGTTTTCTTCTATGCGTTTCATAGTTTCAGGCCTTATATTCAGGTCCTTAATACATTTTGAGTTAATTTTGGTGTGTGGTGATAGACAACAGTCTAGTTTCATTCTTTTGCAGGTTCTTTTCCAGTTTAAATGATACTTTTTCTAATCAATTTTTATTACTAAATAGTATGCTTCTTTGTTTCAAGTATAGTCATAATTGCCTGGTGAAACATTTTTATCGTGCCTGCTTTCAAATCTTTATCAGATTCTTCTAACATCTTTCTATTGATTGTCTTTTTACATTAAGTTTGAGGTCTTCCTGGTTTTTGGTATCAGTGATTTTCAACTGACACTTGGACATTATCATAATTTGTCATGAGACTTTGGATCTTATTTTTTTAATCAATATTTTATTGTGGTAAAATATACATAAAATTTATCACTTCATCCATTTAAGTGTACAGTTCAGTGACATTACGTACATTTACATTGTTGTACAACCATCACCACTCCACCTCCAGAACTTTTTCATCTTTCCAAACTGAAACTCTGTACTCAAATAATTACTTCACATTCTTTCCCTCCCCCAAAACTTAGCAACCACCATTCTACTTTCTATCTCTATGAATACCTATAAAAATGGAATCACATAATATTTGTGCTTTTGTGTCTGGCTTATTTCATTATGTATGTCTTCAGGGTTCATCCATGCTGTAACAAATGTCAGAATTCCATTATATTTTAAGGTTGAATAATATTCCATTATATGTCTATATAATTTTGTTTATCCATTCGTCTGTTGATGGACATTTTAATTGTTTCCATCTTTTGGCTATTGTGAGTAATGCTGCAGTGGACATTCTGTTTTAGTCCCTACTTTCAGTTTTTTTTTTTTTTATGTATATAAGACATGGAATTGCTGGGTCATATGGTAATTCTATGTTTAACTTTTTGAGGAACGCCACTCTTATTTTCTGTAGCAGCTCCACCATTTTACATTCCACTAGTGATGGACAAGGTTCTAGTTTCTCCACTTCCTCTCCAAGACTTGTCCTTTTCTTTCTTTCTTTCTTTTTTTTTTAATCGCCATCTTAATCAGTATGAAATACTATCTCATTGTGGTTTAAGTTTGCATTTCTAAAATGATTAGTGATGTTGAGCATATTTTCATGAGCTTATTGGCCCTTTGTAGATCTTCTTTGTAGATCTTAATTTAAACTTTCTGTTTTAACTGGCTGTTTTTGACATCATCCTGGCAGGAGAAAGAGAGGCACTACTTCATTACCACCAGATATAGGTAGAAGTCCAACTTGCCTATTTGGCCTCCATTGACACCTGAGTCAAGGGTGCTCCCTGCTACTGCTGGTGGAGGGGTGGAGGGGTTCTCATCTCCACAGACATTGTGGGAGTGTGGTGATGCTCATTACTGGCCGGCAGGGATGAAAGTTTCAGCTTCCTACTTGGCTTTCCTTGACATTACCCTGGTATAAGTATTGAGGTGCCTCCTTACAGTCTTGTGAGAGTATAATTCTAGGCTTTTCTTAGCCTTTGCTGGAATGAGTGAAGGTGGTCACGCCTTAGGGGTTTGTGTGTGTGTGTGTGTGTGTGTGTGTGTGTGGTGGTTGCTGCAATGGAACAGTTACTGTCTAAAGTTTTTTCTCTGTTAGACTACCATTTTCTTGGTCCTTTGGCTAAAAAAAGCAGGCTTTTGTTTGGGGCTCATTTTTCTGTGTTCATTGGCATTTCTGGGTTTCTGACTTCTGCAACTCCAAGTCTGGGATCTATTACTCAAAAAGAAAACCAGGGAACTCACCATCCTGTTGTTTCTCAGATTTTGGGGTTACTAACTGTTCTTCTTCCTTCCACTTTTCATTGTCTTCTTATGTTTTCTTTATAATTTTCAGGATTTTAAATAGTACATGACAGGAGGAATAGGGAAAAGTGCATCTGCTCCATCTTCCCAGAAGCAGAAGTTAGTTTATTCAAAGTGGAACCTAAAGAAAAAATAAATGAACAAACAAATCAGAAAAATAAATAAAACTGCCTGTCTGCTAATTCTATCATTAATGTCATTTCTGGTTTTGTTTCTACGGTCTGATGTTTTTTTTGGTTGTGAGTCCTATTTTTCTGTTTATTTTTGTTTAGTAATTTGTAACTGGGTGCTGGACATTGTGATTATTATTTCATTCCCAGTTTCTTCCTTTAAGGCTGTTGAATTTTATTTCAGCAAGTGGTTAAGTGTCTTACAGATAAACTTGATCCTTTTGAGGCTTGTTTTAAGCTTTATTAGGGTGTCAAGAGTAGCCCTTATTTTAGGACTATTTCCCTCTTATTATTTACTGAAGTCTTTCTACTATGGCTGTTCAAAATGCTGTCTGTCAGCTTCGCATAAATTTTCTTTGCCTGGCCTTAAGGAGTTTACCTTATGCATGTGCAATTGAATTTATAGCCAAAGATTGTAGACTTCTCTATGGATATATCTGGAACTCTCTCTGTATAGCTTCCTCCAGTGCTGAACTCTACCATGCAAATTCCAACTGCCTCAGCTTCCCAAAACTGATCAGTCTCCTCAACTTATTTAGACTACTGTGCTACAGTCTAGAAAGTGCCTCTAGACAGAAAGCCAGGGAAAATGTAATGCTTGCTTGCCTAATTTTTTCCCACATCTCAGGGATTGCTATCCTTTGCCACTTATCCTTTGTTACTTATATCTGATATCAGATGTTTTATCTGTTTTGTGTAGTGTTTTAGTGCTTTATAGCAGGCAGGAAAAATGAGTTCCAATTACTGTGCCTTGGTCAAAAGTGTAAGACTCTTTCTTAGTTTTTAATTGTAAAGAAGAAGGCAGGCTTTTTTTGTAATTCAGGAACTTGGGCCATATTTTTCCGTAAGTACAAAAATGTAAAGAGGATAACTATTAAAAAACCAGTAATCTGCACATCTTCCCTATGTTTAAAGGGATCATTAACTAAATGAATGTACAGTTACATGAGGAGATATAATTTCCTTACTTAGAATGATATTTTCAAAACACTTTAGATCGTGTAGTATAATGCTCATAGATAATGTGAGGATGGACCCATTAAAAAGTGAAAGGCATCTTAGAAAGAGCAAGAAGAATCAACACTGCTGAAAATAAAGTCAGCAATAAAGAGACCAGACTTATGAAAAAGTCACACAAAATGAATAGTCAGAGATAAAAAAGAAAATAGAGATGAAAACTATTACAGAGAAGATACTAGATATGGAAAGCAGATAATAAAGATCAAACGTTCACATAATTCATATTTATAAAAAAGAACATAAAGATAAAATAGTACCATAATACATTTTCTGGTGCATAACTGAACTTCAAGGATAAAGAAAGAATCCTACAATTTCATAAAAGAAAAATCAATGGGAAAAAAATCAAGCTGGACTGAGACAGGTAGACCACAAGTAGACACTAGGATAGGAAAGGATAGGATAGAATGGAATAGTTTTACTATCTTAAAATAAAAAGAATGTGCCCACTTGTCAACTAGGCTGTCATGGACTCTAAGCCTGCAGATGATTTTGTGGATATATGATAATTTAAGGATTATAGTCTTCATGAAGTTTCCTGAATGAACTGCTTTAATGCTTTATGCCACCGGTCAAAATTAATAACTTATAAATGAGATATTATGGTAAGAAAACATTGGTGGTGATTATTGGTTCTGATTAAATATTGTTTTATTCTGGTCTGTAAGTCAGACAATAATTTTTTTCATATGTGTGAACTTCTGTAATTGAGTTAACTATAGAATGCTAAACAATATAGTGATAGAAATCAAGTGTCGGCAAAGATTTCATTAGTAGGTGTTGGAGAAAGTGACATTTTAAGCGCTTGCTGGATAAATGGTTAACAGAAGGGAGGAAGCTTGGTGAACCAAAAAACAAGAGGTGGTTTAGTATCAATTTCAAATAATTCAGTAATTTGAGACATATTTACTTTGTTCAGATTAACTTTCTTAGAAATATCTTAAATTTTTACATTTAAAAAGAATAACATGTCTTAAATGTATTCACTGAATAAAATACCTTGAACAAAATCTCATTACATAGTAGACATTATTTAAAAATACTGTGGTTGAAAGGAAAAGAGGACCAGTTGATATTTTGATCAGAAGGATGGTTTTTTAGGTTAAATACAATGGGCTGTTATTGGCATTCTTGATAAATGAATTGCCTGGCAAGCATTACTATTCTCATCTGATCAAGTTCCAGCGATCTATGATGTTTTGAACAGATATTTTCTATTTGAATAAAAATCTATTCACTCTGTTACTTACACTTACATAAGTGTTTGATTCATTCCATAAAGAGACCTGAAAGAGATAAATGCTATTTATAACTTTCAGAGTTAAAAAAATTCTTCATGTGAATTTCATTAACTTTTTTTTAATGATTTTCTTAGTTTAGCAGTATGGACACATCTAAAATAATTGCCCCATGGGAAGTGTTCCTGTGCAATATTGTACGTAGTGTTTTTGCTACAGAGTGATAGATTTAATTATCAGTCATGTAGCTCTTTAACTCTCATTCACAATAACATTTTAGCAAGAAATCTTTAAGTTTTTTTATTTCTGTTTAAAATTAAATTACTAAGATAATTAATAGATTACTAAAATGATAACTGTAAGCTGGTCAAAAATAACCAACAAAGCATTCTACAGTATAATTTTCTCTTTGATGAATGTCAGATGATGAAATTAGAGAAAAATGAGATACTCGCATGAACTGTTATAAATATGAATTTTCTTGTTCTTGATAAAGAGTTGTCCATTTGGAAAGCATCATAATCTGATTTGGTTTAACATCTGTTGGGTTTAAATGTGCAACATATAAAAGTACTTTATAATCTAAGGTAGTAACGTTTTGTTATTATTACCGGTTTTATAATATTTGTTTAATGTTCAAGTAATGACTTCATTTCTTCTTCTTGGTTGTTCATGTTCTTCAACTATTGTGCATATTTTATCTAAAACTTAAAAAAAAATTAAGCTCTGTATTAGCCTTTGTATTTTTGTTGCCTGAGGAATTTTTTCAAAGGAATCCGATACATATAGTGAACTCTTTGAGAATATTCCCATGGTTTGATCTCTAGTTACAAACTTTAGAAAAATTGTTCATAACCCTTAGATAAAATGCTTCAGTGTTCAGTCTTTGTCCAGCCACCTGCATTAGGATTTATAGACTTGCTAAATGTGTATTTGCCATTTTTTCCTGAAACAATTTTCATTTCATTGGTGAAACTGATTTGTCAGTTTGTTCGTTATAACTTTCAATACGAGAGCTTTCACAGGGCTAAGTAATCAGAATCAGCCTTTGAGGTCAGTGTCAACCCCACTGACCTCCACTGTGTTGTCACCTGAGTCAGCCTAGCAGGGATTAACCCTTTGTTAGAGTGATAATGTCTTTACTTATTATGAGTTGGCTTTTCAATACTTAAGATTGAAAGAAGCAAAAGACAGAACAAAAGTACTAGACTAAACTCCTGAATTGAAAAGAGTTGTGGCTTTACCTCACAAACCACTAAAGTGTTCATTTGAATTATAGTATTTAATATTTTAAGATATAAAAATGAATATTTGACTTGCAAAAAAGTCATAATTACCAAGTTTTAGGCTCAATAAATTAAGGAAATCTACCCAATATTTTCATAAACTAACTTTTTCATATATGTTTGAGAAAACTTATTTAAGAATATCGTCTATAGTACAGGCATTAAACTTTATTTGTGATGATGTTTTGTGCTGGTTCCTTAAAATGACTGAATATCTAGAATAAAAATTGCCATCATGTGGATTTAAAATGTAATTCTTGTCTTTCTTCATACCAAAATATACACCTTGTGTTAGTCAGGGCCTTCCTGTGGAAAAGTAATTTTGGGTGTATGCCTTTTAAAATAATATTTTCTGTAGTTGTCTTATACAAAATGAAAATAAAGATATCCCATGAAATATATAAATTATGTATCTGTATTTGTATAATTATATATAAATATATAATATTTGTTTCAAACTGGAATATAGCAAACTAGTGCTTATATGTAAAATATGTACTGTTTAGGTCTTGAATTCTTTTACAATAATAATAGTTATTTTTGGTTAAATTATAAGAAATCAATTCTATGATGACAAAAATGGTTTAAAGGAAGTGTGTCTTAAATATGAATTAGTTGTTTCTTTGACTCATGAGATAAATTAGTTTAATTACACATGGTAATTTCTTGGCTAGTGATGTAATGTGAAATAAAATTCTCCCTTTCCCCTCCCTGAAAACTCAAGCCAATTAATAGAACTTTTAAGCTCTTTGTCATAGGCCACCATGAAGGTCTGCAGAGAAGAACTTTAATCCAATAAACATTTCATTTAGATCATGAAAAGAAAGCATGAGGAGAAGCTCCTGTATGAGAGGGTGTTACTATGATTCCAACCATGAAGAGATGTGAGGAATTTGCCAAATTAACTAAGAGGTCCTCATATTTAAAGCATAAATGTGTCAAAACTAACAGAATAATTATTTAATTTGCTTGAACCCTATATTGAGAAAACTCTAAAAAGCCACGACTGTTTTCTTCAAAGCCTTCACTGTTGGGCTGGATGGACAGGGCAAAGGGAGGTTGTGAGAAATCCAGATAGCAAATAACACTGGCCGAAGCTGGTCAGAAAAGGGAATAGATAATTAGACGTAATTAGCGTGTATGAATTGTTGTCTCTCTGCCCTTAGCTTGAATAAATTTTGAAGAAAAAACCCTAGTGGTGAAAATCCTTTGATGTAGGAAGAGTCATTGTGGCTTGGCAGCATAAAGGCAGTGTTTTATACTTCTTACATAATGGTCGTGATACAGAAAGCGTGAATGGACTCTGCACCCCCCTGTCTGCTTTATAGCAAGGACTTTTGGATTCTCTTGAAACAAAATGCATCACAAGTTTTTAGTTGTTAGTAATGAGGTAGCAGACCTCATCAGTGCTCAGAGGAAGCCATCTTTAGCTTTTGTTTAAATCTTAATCACAGTTTTTTTCTTTCTGGGAAATCTGTTTTCTTAAATCAACACTTCTCTTTCCTTTTTTGCTTGCAACTCCAATAAGGGAAAGGAATAATGGTAAGGAATAATAAGAAAGCTAAAGAGAAGAGTTAAACAAAAATTATCCCATAAAAGACATATATTTTTGTGTTTTTAATCTCATATGAAAAAGATTATTGCTATATTCCTTTGTGCCTCATTGTTAACATTCTAGTAAGGTTATTTTATATAAAACGTGTAAGAAAACATATAGGAAATGATTTTAGATTGGTTTTTGAAATAACTTATTTTTCACATTAAAATGACACAAAATAAAATATGTCCTATTTCACTGTAGTTAAGTTTTTAAATGGAAATCAGTTTGGTTAAAAATATTACTCAGTAGACTTACCATAAGCTTTACTTACCTGAGAGACATAGTGGGGATGCAGGTTTGGGAACCTACTTCTGTGTGGGTAATCTGTATCTACTATTGGGAAGACAAGAAATTATTCTTGAGAAAGCATTGCATTTATTTTGAAATTTTCTGAGACCTGAAACAATACATCACCTGAAATGCAGTATGTTTATTTCAGTAGTAGAATTGTGTTCACTTCGACTATCTAAAATATTTTTAAGAAGAGAAATTAACTATTCCAAAATTCTAAAGTAAATCATATCTTTCGGTAGGTGGGCTAAAACAGTTGACACATTATCTTCCATATCAAAATAATATCTGTAAGTAAGTTTTATATTTCTGATAAATTTTCACCCTCTCCTCTAGCTATTTTGGAATTATATTTTTTTAAAAATTTACCCCTCAGATACTTAAGTACTCAGATGTCCTTCTAATTAATACTTAACATATTTTAATTATGAGACTTTATGCAGTGGTCCATTCCTTAATGTGTAATTTATGAATCTATTTTTGTAAGTGTTGCTTTGCTTTAGTGTATTTTTATTCTGACGTTTTGATTCTGGATAGACGTCTTTCAAGCCACAATGCTCTGAGATGCTTTTGGCTACTTAACCCATTTTGCATATTGTGCCATTTGTAGAATAAAGTAGCCTTTTATACTTGAAGTTGATTTGAACTCTGAAAGGCAACACCTGAACATCTCACAAAACTGGATAATTATGGCTGATTGTGTTTTTCAGGTATAGGTCACAGGAAATTCATTTGGGTAAAGTATGTACAAAGCTAAGAAATATGCAGATTTTCTGTTGTAGGATTGTGTAAAAATTATTTACAGTTAATACTTGCATAAAGGTTAGAAAGGTTGATGAAGTGATATTTAGTTTTGCTTTACTATTCACTGCATGTCAGAATGTAATTATGACTGATTCATGAAACTGTCTTAGAAACGAACCATCTTTATTAAAATGCTGATCAAGATAAGAGCTGACAGTAATAAAGAATAGAACATTTTAGTCTTGTTGCTTTTGAATGATTGCTAATTACCCCAGAGGTCATGTATAGTGCTTGGTAGGATTCATTGACATTATTTCTTTTAAGTCTGCTGTTTCAACAACATCTGAGCATGAAGACACAAACTCTGTGCACATTGAACAATAGTTTGGCCAAGTTTTTGAGGCTTCAAGACTTCCAAGAAATCTTTTTTTTGCCATGGTGAATTTAGCTTCTCTCTCTCTCTCAAAATTATAGTATATTAGGGGTGCTTGGTACAAAATACTTTGTGTATTTATTTGCTATTGATCATGTCTACACTTGCCATTTTTAAGTTGGTGTTAAATAGTATACATAAGTTGTTCAGACAGTGTCCTCTCTGTCTAGACACACAAACATAAAATTAATAAGAACAAATGTGGACTGGCACTTAAAGTAGAATCTTAGAAAGGACTTCTTAATATATAATCATAGTGTACTTTTAATATCAGTAGTCAGTATTCCACTTGTTTTTGTTTTTATTAAACTTTATTATTTGTCTCTAAAGACATGTGGAAGTACTTATCGTGTATTATAGTGTATTCCTAAGCCAATAAAGAATAATGATTGCTAGGATTCATATAAAGATAGAATTGATTAATTGAATAAGCTCATATAATGTCTAAAGTAACGTAAATCTCTGAAATTCTTTAAGACTGAAATGGAAGAAACCACACAGTCATATTGTACTTATTTATGTGGTTTTCCCATGCTACAGCAGAAAAAATAATGGGTTAAGAAGGCAATTGTGGCTCTGCCACTGGCTTTGGTCAAGACTCTTGAATCCACTTCAGTTTACAGTTTTTTCATCTGTATATGATGAATTCAACTACAAGATGGCTAAGGCTCTTATTATACTACAAATATTCAAAAATATTATTTCATAAATTTACTTGTAAATATCTCTTTTAACTATTATAGATTTCTCCCCCAAACATTGTTCTAAATGTGATGTTAAGCCCTGGATAGGTAGTGTACAAAAGCCTAGATGCTCCAAATTGCTCCACTATTTACCTTTCTAAGATAAATAACAAAAAACAATATTCAATTTAGACATGCATTTATTAAGTGCTTAGTCACTAGGGTTACAGTGATGAATATTGTCCTGAGATGAATCCTGCCATCAAGGAAGTGAGGGTGTTCTAGTAGAGGAAATACATGTACCAACAAATAATGATAATACAGTATAGAAAATATACTACAATATAGAATGAGCAAAGAGTGACTAACTGTGTGTTGGGAGATTACAATACTAACAATTATTTAAAACTTGTGGTTTTAATTTAATATATTGTTGTTTTATATAAGTTTCTATTTTTTGTAATGCTGGTGATTGTGAAGGAAATGAAAATTTATATGAATTTTGAATGGACTCCCGTGTGTCTCTACAAATCTCAGAGGTTGATGAAATTCATGCCTTCTGTTTTCTTCATTTGGATGTAGCACTGCCATCACTCTTGGTTTAATAAATAATCATGCTTATGATTTTGTTTTGCTCTAACTAGAGTGATGTGGGGATTTTCCTGGGAAAATTGGACAAGGCTTAGTAGGGAGAATGGAAGGGCAGAGGAAGAAAACTAAAAATGGTTTTAGTGGAGAAGTCACCTGAATAACTAAATAAGTTATGAATAGTGAGAGCTGAGAAATATAGAGCAAAGAATATGTAGAAACAGTTTTCAAGGGGGAAAAATGTAATAGGAAAGGGACTGTACTCTACCTTATAAACAGAGGTTGAGAGAGCCTTTTTAACAGTGAAGAATATCCTCATTGTATGTGGAAGGCAGAGTGCAAACACGGAATTGTACATCTTAGACAATTTCATAATTTGGTAGAATGACTAACATCAGGGTCGTTATTCAAACTCTTTGACAACTGGTACACTATTGACAGATCAATGAGAATAGACACTGGGCTGTGAACAGTCAGTCACACCATACTGGTATGTGCTGAGTACCAGGCTTGCCTGTAAATAAAAGTGTGTGTTTGTGTGTGTACTCACAGAGTACCTTAGAAACATTTGTGCCATCACTTGTTGTACAGGGGAGGCAATTGAGGCTCTTCCCTAAGATCATCTTGCCTAAGATTGCCCACGCAGGGGCAGAGCCCAGTCTAGAGCCAGATTTCCTGCTTTTTATTGGGAATTCATTCCACCAAATCATGTTGCACTGTGTGTGTGTGTGTGTGTGTGTGTGTGTGTGTGTAGAATTAATAATATTCTCAGTTGCTTTTATCAATAAGCAATTCTTTACCTTTCTTTTATAAAAGTATAATCTACCTTATTAATCTACCTTTAGTCATACACAATGATAAGTTAAATATATAGAGATCTAAATCTTGTTTTAGCTAATAGCTTAAAATTTACTCTTCAGATCTTTTATCAGAGATAATAAGTTGCAAGATTGGCTGAATTCATCTTTATCTTCCTCTTTTCATCTTTAGATAAAAGTGTTAATGAACAGTGAAAGGACAAAAACTCAAGCAAATACAATGAAGAAAGAGCAGAACTAGAGTTTAGAATATTTATAAATGCTATCCTGGATACTAAAAGTCTTAATAACCAAGTCTCCAAAACTAGACAGGTTATTTTTAAGCTAAATATTTTATTGAGATTTAGTTTTTCTTTATTGTTCTAGAAGTTGTGATTATAATGTAGTGAATTGCATGCAGTATGGACTTTGTATATTTATAGTATGGATATATATTTTAAAATAGAAAATTTAAGTTATTGTTTACCTCAGATTATTTGTGTAGAAGAAGGAAAAATCTTGTGGGTAAATTTACTGGAATTTGAAAAAGTAGATTTCGTAAAGCTGCATATTTGTTGGGAAGTTCCTGTTTGTCTGGAGATGTATTGCACAGTTCCTTTTGTGGAGAAAATGAAAGCTTAGGAGCTAGAGTTATACATTTGGTAGCATGATTATAAAAAAATTCTTAAAAGATACATTTTTTTTTTACCTCAGGAATGAGGACTTTGGTTTTCTTGCATAAAGTAAACAGAGGGAGAAGAATAGAATATTAATTAAAATTCTGTTTGTTATGACAGAGCTGGAAATGTATAATGGCTGTGATTTCAATAAGATAGCTATCAGCTTTTTCCAAGCACCACTATTTGGGGATAATACATGGAGTTTTCTAAGACCTTTCCTTTTATAAAACTTCATGAATGATAAATGAATGCATGTTAAGCTAAAGAAATTCAACCATCACATAAAGTATATATAATAAATATCAAAACTCCCCTTTCACTACTCTTCCTTTCTCCATTTTCTCCTATTCTCCATCCCAATCTCACTTTTAATTCTCTCCTCAGGAGTAGCCACTGTTAAAAATTTGATGTGAAGGAGTAACAGCAGCATCATGGCTGAATAAGACATCTCTTGTTTATGTGCCCCCTGCCCCTGCCCAACGATTTGGCATCCATTCATAGACAGAAGTGCCTTGGTGGGAGATGTTGGACCAGCACTATACACCAAGGGATCCAGGAGGAGGCTTGCCCACTTGTGTGTAAGGTAATATGCATACAGACCTTGGTCCTGGCTGTGGACCCTGCAGTGGCCTGTGAATCAGCTCCAGCTCCTCTCGGCCTTGGTCTCTGAGTCCCTGGAAACACACCCTCTTACACAAGCACCCAAGGATGATAGAGCCTTTGTAGATGTGCAGGTTTCTAGTGGAAAACTTTCAACATACCATTGGAGAAAAAAAAGAAAAAAAAAACAAGTTTGGACACATTGGAGAGGGTAAGGAGCAGTTGGACTTTAACTGAATCAGTCATCCCCCAAGGCAGCACAGCCTAGGGCCAAAAGAGATCTTATTGCCCTGTGATTTCTCTCACAGGGGAAAATACGAGCATCTGAATGATCATTTGGCTTCTGCAGCTGTGCAGGATGCTGCCAAAGAGGCTCATTTCTTTTTTGCTCGCTCGGGAGTACTGAATCATGAGTTGCATGGCTGGAGGGCTGGAAGAGGCTGGGAGAGCAGCAGCTAGGCCTCTCAGAGGGCATTAAAGGGAAACAGATCCTACAAACTGCTTCATAGACATCATCCAGAAGCCCCACCATGAGCCACAGATTCCCTCAGCTGGCCAGATGGCATCCTCAGCACCGTGTGTACCACACACACACACACACACACACACACACACACACACACACACACTACAGCTGGTACCCTAGATCTCTCTGATGGCGGTGGCGAGAGTGAGCTTTGGCTGACAGCTAGTGAGCATGTTCTGAGCCGGGGGAGTACACAAACTTGAGCTTTAGTACCACCTTTGGAAAAACAAAAGGGAGGCTGTCAGCATTTGACCTAGTGCATTGTGGGATCAAGAGAAAGCATACAAGCTTAACACACAAGGAGCAAGAATCGTGGAGCAGGTTTATCCATAGAAGACGTGAAAAGCCCTAGGATACCTAGCATGGCTGATGGTATTTCTCTCCTGAAAGCAATTGGTAAAGACTGGAGTAGTTTATTCTACTTCAAATGTGAAGACAGCAGTGCAAAACTTCAAGGAACGTAAAATATCAAGGCAACATGATACCACCAAAAGATTACAATAATCTTCCAATAACTGACCCCAAAGACGTGGATTTCTGCAATTTACCTTATAAAGAATTCAAAATAGCCATTTTAAGGAAACTCAAAGGCTACAAGAAAACACACAAGGACAATTTAACAAAATCAGGAAAACAACAAACCAAATGAGAAGCTTAACAAAAAGTGATCAAAAGAGAAATAGGAATTCTGAAGCTGAAAAATACAATGAACGAAATGGAAAAAAATGCACTGGAGCATCACCATCAACCTTGATCAAGAAGAATGAGTGACATTGAAGACAGGAACTTTAAAAGCATCCGGTCAGAGGAGAACAAAGAAAAAAAGAATGAAAAAGAGTGAAGAAAGCCTATGTAATCTGTGGGATAACACCAAAAAACAAACAAACAAACAAACAAAAAAATGACTTGTCAATTATTGGGGTTCCTGAAGGAGAGTGAAAGGAGCGAGAAAGCTTATTTAAAGAAATGATAGCAAAGAACTTTGCAATTCTGGGGAGAGATTTAGGTATCTAAGTTTATGAAGCTATAGGTTATCAAACTTAACTTAAAGAATCCTCTCCAAGACACATTATAATAAAACCATAAAAATCAAAGACAAAGAGAGAACCTTAAAAGCAGCAAAAGAAAAGAAACCTGTAACTTATAAGGGACCCTTATAAGGCAATTAGCAAACTTCTAAGCAGAAATGTTACAGGCCAGGAGAGAGTAAGATGATATATTCAAAGCGCTAAAAGTAAAAAAAATAAAAATAATAATAATAATAATAAATCCAACCAGGAATACTCTATCCAGCAAAGTTATCCTTCTGAAATAAAATATAAATAAAGCCTTTCCCAGACAAACAAAAGTGATGATGAGGGAGTTCATCATCACTAGACTTGCCTTATAAGAAATGCTGAAAGGAGTTCATTAAGCTGAAATGAAAGGACAGTAATTAGTAACATGAAAACATATAAAATATACAACAAACCAGTAAAGATAACTATAAACAGATGCTCCTTGACTTATAATGGGGTTATATATCGATAACCTGTTGTAAATTGAAAATATTAAGTCAAAAATACATTTAATACACCTTACCTACCAAACATAGCTTAGCCTGGCCTACCTTAAATATGCTCAGAACACTTATATTATCCCACAGGTCAGCAGTTATCTTGAGTTTCATCTCAAGAGTAATTGCTTACCTTCTCACCAGAAGTAGGAGACATGCATGGGAATTTTGTAGATATGGTAGGATGTGAAAACACAAAACACAATATCCAGAAAATGTTGGCACACAGTATACTGAAGATATAGATCGCTGATCCTTATGATTGTGTGGCTGACTGGGAGCTGGGGCTCACTGCTGCCGCCCAGCATCACAAAAGAATATCGTTCATGTATTGCTAGCCCAGGAAAAGTTCAGAATTTAGAATCTGAAGTATGGCTTCTACTGAATGCATATTTCTTTCACACAACAGAAAAGTTGAAAAACTGTAAGTAGAACCATCATAAATCAGGTCTGTCTTTAGTCAAATTCAGAAGACTCTAATACTGTAATATCAGGTGACATATTAACCACTTAACTCTAGTATAAAAGTTAAAGAACAAGAGTTTTAAAAATACCTATAGCTATAATAATTTGTTAATGAATATGCAGTATAAAAATAGGTAAATTTTGACATCAAAAACAAAAAAGGAAGGGGTAGCAAAGGGGTACAGTTTTGTATGCAGTTGAAGTTGTTATTGTAAAATAAACTGTTTTTGTATTTTATGTAAGCCTCATGGTAACCTCACAGCAAAAACCTAGAGTAGATACCCAAAAGATAAAGAGAAGGAAATCACAGCATGCCACTATGGAAAATCATCTGTTCGTAAAGAAAGGCAGCAAGAGAGAGAAAGGAATGAGGGAACTACAAACCAGCCAGAAAACAGTTAATAAGATGTCATTAGTAAGTCCTTACTATCAATAATTACTGTAAATAAATGAATTAAGTTCTCCAATCAAAAGGCATAGGATTTCTGGATAGATTAAAAAAATAAAGATGACTATATGCTGCCTACAAAAGACTCACTTCAGATTTAAGAACACATAGGTTGGAGGTGAAGGAATAGAAAAAGGTAATTCCATGCAAATGGAAACCATGAGAGAGCAGGGATAGCTAGATATATATTAGACAAAATAGACTTTAAGTCCAAAACTACAACAAGAGGCAAACAGATTATGATATAATGATAAAGGGGTCACTTTATCTAAAGGTATAACAATCATAAATATATAAGCACCCAACATCAGAAAACCCGAGTATATTAAGCAAATACTAACAGATCTGAAAGGAGAAATAGACAGTACTATAATAGTAGATTTCAAACAATGGGCACAGGAACTGAATAGATATTTTCCCAAAGACATACAAACGGCAAGCAGGTACATCAAAAGATGTTCAACATCACTGATCATAAGGGAAAAGCAAATTCAAAACACAATGAGATATCACCTCATATCTGTTAGAATGGCTGCCCACAAAAAAAAAACAAGAGTAAGTGTTGGAGAAGATGTAGAAAATAGGAAACTCTTGTACACTGTTGATGGAGCTGTAAATTGGTGCAGTCACTATGAAAAACAGTAAGGAAGTTCCTAAAAAAATTAAAAATAGAACTAGCATATGATCCAGCAATTCTAATTATGAGTATATATCTGAAGGCAATGAAATCACTGTCTCAAAGATATATCTGCACTGCCATGTTCCTTGAAGCATTATTCACAATATTCAAGACATGGAAACAACCTGTCATTCTTTTAAATGGCTGCTTTGATTTTCATTTCATTTAATTAATTACTTTCCCCAGTTCACTCATCTTTTTTTTTCTTTTAAAAATGTATTTATTTATTTTTTTTATGGTGACATTGGTTAACGAAATCCAATGTTTCATCTGCACTTTAACAGTAAGGCATATATATATTTACACTGTGTGTTCACCTCCCATAGTTAGATTTCTTTCTGTCACCACATATTTGACCCCCTTTACCCTGTCTACCTCCACCTTTCCCCACCCCCTACTTTCTTGTAACCACTAGTCTATAGTGCTTTGATTTTTAAAGTAATCTGCTATTTTTGTATACTTAGGTCTATTCTAGTTTTTTACTTTTCAAATAATACTTTAAAAAACCTGTCTACAAATGTAGTTTTAGTCACATGAGTCAATGTTTCTGTAGGATAGACTCCTAGAAATTGAACAAAAGTTCTATGCAATTAAAGCTTTGTTAGCTTTTGCCAGGTTAACCTTTACTTGTGTATTAGCTAACATTGAAAATTAAATGGTGAAATTGAACTCATAAATAGCAAGATAATATCTTTTTAAGAAGCCATACTAACCTTTCTAGAACACAGCAGGATATATATATATATATATAAATAAGTGACAAGAAATCATGTGGAGTTGAAGTATGATGTTCTGGGAATTTTATTGGATGTTTCTTGTACATGTTGAGTCAGCAAAGGGTTATTGCTAAATTTGTGTACTTTTCTGAATTTATGTTATACTTAAATTGTATTATGTACCATATCTTTATTTAATCATCCATCGAAGGACACTTAGGTTGTTTCTATGTCTTGGCTATAGTGAATAATGCTGTAGTAAACACAGGGGTACATAAATCTTTACTAATAAATGTTTTCAAATTTTTCAGGTAGATACCCAAGAAAAGGGATTGCTGGGTCATGTGGTAGTTTTATTCTTAAGTTTTTGAGGAACATCCATACTGTTTTCCATAGTGGCTGTATCAGTTTACATTCCCACCAGCAGTGTATGAGGGCTCTTTTTTCTCTCCAGCACTTGTTATTTCTTGTCTTATTGATAGTAGCCGTTCTAACGGGTGAAGTGGTATCTCATTGTGGTTTTGATTTGCATTTCCCTTATAGCTAGTGAAACTGATCATCTTTTCATGTATCTGTTGGCTATTTTTATGTCTTCTTGAGAAAAGGGTCTGTTTAGGTCCTTTGCCGATTTTTTAATTGGACTTTTGGGGTTTTTTTGTTGTTGTTGAGTTGTGTCAGTTCGTTATGTTTTGGTTATTAGTCTCTTATCAGGGTATTGTTTGCAGATATCTTCTCCCATTGTTGGCTGTCTTTTTGTTTTGTTTATGGTTTCTTTTGCTGTATGGAAGCATTTTAGTTTGATATAGTCCCATTCATTTATATTTGCTTTTACTTTCTTTGCTTTTAGAGTAAAATTAGTAAAATCCTCTTGAGACCAAGGTCCATAATTTAATACCTATGTTTTCTTCTATGTATTTTATTGTGTCAGGTCTTATATTTAAGTCTTCAATCTATTTTGAGTTAATTTGTATGTGTGGTATCAAATAGCAGTCTAATTTCATTCTTTTCCTGTGGCTTTCCAGTTTTCCCAGCACCATTCATTGAAGAGAGTTTCTTTTCTCCATTGCCTATTTTTGTCTCCTTTGTAGGAAATCAGTTGTCCTTATGCATGTGGGTGTATTTCTGGGCTCTCAATTCTATTACATTGGTCTGTGTGTTTTTCTGCCAGTACTACACTGTTTTGATTATTGTAGCTTTGCAGTATAATTTGATGTCAGGGAGTGTGATGCCTCTGACTTTGTTCTTCTTTTCTCAGGATTACTTTGGCTATCCGGGGTCTTTTATGTTTCATACAATTTTGATGATTTTTTTGTTCTATTTCTTTGAAAGATGCCATTGGAATTTTGTTGGTGATTGCATTAAATCTACATATTGCTTTAGGTAATGTGGTCATTCTTTTTTAAATTTAATTTAATTTTTTTTTCTATTTAACATTTTTTAAACATTTTATTTATTTCTTTTTTCTTTCCCCTCTCTCCCTTCCCCTCTAGTAACCACTAGTTCATTTTTCTTGTCCATGAGTCTCTGTTTGTTTGTCCTGTGGTAATGTGGTCATTTTAAGTATGTTGATACTTCTAATCCATGAATATAGAATATCCTTTTTAAAATATCTTTCAGTAATGCTATTTTCAATATATAGATCCTTCACATTGTTTAAGTTTATTCCTAGGTATTTTATTCTTTTGTTGCCATTGCAAATGGGATTTTTTTTTTTTTTCATTTCTTTTTCTGAAATTTCATTGTTAGTGTATAGGAACACAATAGAGTTTTGTACATTGATTTTGTATCTTATAGCTTTACTGTATTTATTGTTTCTAATAGTTTTTTGGTGGGGCAAATCTTTATTATTTCAGTCTTTGCTCACAAGGTTGGTATGTTATAGTTTTAAAGAACTTTCTCTACAGTGTTTGTTCTTTTGTTCCATCTGGGAAGGGAAAAGGCAGAGTAGAAGCCATGTAAAGTTATTTTGTGAGTTGGCTTTTTTCTAATGATATTATTCAGAATTGCTAAAAATACAAATAATAGGTCTTGAGGAAAATGCAAACTGCTGGAACATGGTTCTTTTAGTACTTCATTTTTCTTTACAAAGTCGAAGGCCTTTGACTCTTGAATATGTTCCCAGGGGTGTGTTAACCTCCTTCTTTTTCCTCCCCAAACTTCCTAATTGCATTTTTAGATTGAGTAATTGTATTTGTCCTTTGTGTACATAAATATACAAAGGATTTTAAAATACAATTCTGTTTGGTGGCTGATTAGTTTTATGCATTTGAATTGGCTGATGATAAGAGGTCATAGGTCTTGTAAACATCCCTGGAAATTAGGAAATTACTTAGAGATCATACCCTTATGACTAGATTCATTCTCAACTTGGAAATATCTTAGCTTTCACCCTCCTCCACCCTCTGCAAAATGTTTTTGAAGAATCTAGTTTAAGAGAATAAAACCTGAAAATTGGAGGTTTATTTTTCTTTAAAAATATAAACTGAGTGTTACTATTTTTCATACAATTAAGAGCTAACACCTAAGGGCTTTGGTTATGGTTCTTTTGCTGTTGATTAGGTATTCCTCAGTGGTGATTAGTGAATGTACAAATGCAATCATTTGGTAGGGCTTAATCACTCATATGAGAGAGAAGTTAGTTACTCAGAAAGTGAAATCGAAGCTTGTATAACTTCCATTAACCTTATTTTTTTAATAGCAAAAAAAAAAAAAAAGGAAGAAAAATTTTTTAGTAAATTAAGAATACTGAATCATATAAGATAAATTGTGGTTTAAAAGAAATAGAGAACCTGGGGAAATATGTGAATATATTACTATACTATTTATTATATTGTCTGTGATACAGGTAGCTTATGAATAATTGGCCCTTAACCATACCAGGACAAATTTTCCTTAGAGAAGAGAGTAAGAAGTGTTGCTTAATCAAGAACTTCTCTTCCTTGTTGTACTGAGTAGCCGAGCACCTCCAATTATAGCATGGACAAGGGGGAGGAAGTATCTTTTTACCCAGGTTTAGTCCTTTACTCAAAGTTGAGAAGAAAATATGGGGCTATACCTCTTATTTTTACAGTCATCTGAGGCAAGGGGAGAGTGGAATACATGTATTTGGGCGCTACTGTATTTTTTTTCTGGTGAAATGGGTTACAGGGCCTGAGTTCTGAGAGTGAGGAACTGGGAAGTGTGTTGGAATGACTTTGAAAGATGAACTAGGGATGTCTGTATGGGGAGGCCAACTGGCTGCTCAGGTCAAGCACTGTAGGGCGGCATGACTTTGTTAGGTGAAGGGGTTGCTTTTCATACACATGTTCAAAGGCTCAGCTTTATAGGTTTCCACAGAGGACCAGCTTCTTCTTGGGGATTATTTTATAGTAATCAAATTGACAATTGCTAATATTTAGTTGACCCCCGAACAACACAGGTTTAAACTATATGGGTCCATTATAAGTGGATTTTTTTCAATAAATACGATAAGTGTATTTTCATTATGATTTTCTTAATAACATTTTCTCTAGCTTACTCTATTATAAAAACATAGTTTATAATATATATGTTAATTGACTGTTTATGGTATTGGTAAGGCTTTCAGTCAACAGTAGGTTATTAGTAGTTAAGTTTCTGGGGAGTCGAAGTTATACATGAATTTTTGACTGCGTGGGGTTTGGCACCCTTAATTCCTGTTTTGTTCAAGGGTCAATTGTATCAATCAAAATGCTAAACCTATTTCAGCCTTGCAGCCTAGATTTATAGGTCTTTATTCTTCGGGTGACCAGCTGTCCCAGTTTGCCCAGGACTGTCATGTTGTTAGCACTGAAAGTCCTGCATCCAAAAAACCTCTCAGTCTTGGAAAAACTCCTCAGTTCAAGGGGGGATGGTTAATCTCCCTATTTTACTTCCCTGAGCCTGTAGCAGCTGCGGCCTGGGAGAAGGGGAAATGCGTCCTCACTGTCTGCTCCCTGTAGTGCATGTGATAAACAGCCCTCAGCCTAGGCATAGCACTACAACCCGGATGCAGTTTCAGGGAGGAAGAATGTTGGTACATCTCAAGTGCAACCAGATATTACTGTTCTGATGATTGCTGCATAATAAATGACTGCGAAATTTGAGACTTAAGATAACGTACTTCATTATCTCTCTTGGTTTTTGTGGGTCAGGAATTTGAGAAAGGTTACCTGGTAATTCTGGCACACTTAGTACCATAGTGGCTACAACTAGAACAACTGAGGACTGGTCAGACACCTCTCTCTTCATGTCATCTCAGGGCCTCTCCAGGTTGGCTCTCTGTACGGGCCACTGTAAGCTCTCTCATGGCATGGCTGCCATCAGGCAGTTTGATACTTACCTGGCAGTATAGAGTTTTAGAGCAAGTGTTCTAGCCAATGAGTAAGAAGCTACCTTGAATATCACTCAGGATATTATTACACAGTATCATTTTCACTATAGTCACAAGATTCAAAGGAGTGGGGCATAGACTCCATATTTCTTGATGATTGGAGTGCCAATGTCACAACATGTTGAGATGGAGGGACTATTGCAGCCATCTTTGGAAAATAGTCTCATAATTACCTTGGCGCCCAAAAACAATTTTTCATTCATGAAAGTAGTGAAATTGTTAAAATATAATTTTTTCTCATGAATATTTATAAAGCAATTTTCATTTTGCATGAATAACAGATCAGCCTGTAAATGTTACCTGTCTGTCTGTTTGTCTGTCTGTCTTCTATCTATCAATATATATCTCCACTCCCCCAACAAAAAGAAGCCAACTGACCAAGATAGGTGTAGTGAAAGTTCATATACTTCTGTAGTAAGAGTTTTAGGGTATGTGTATGTGCGTGCACGTGTGTGTGACTTTCTATGTACATATGCACCCTGGGTGGGCGGTAGAAAGGAAAGAGTAATTGGGAGAAGAGAAGGACATTAGTGGCACAGGACAGCTCAGGTTGAAAGAGGTGTTCATATCAGGAAAGAACTTAAAGACTTTGATGGCTGGAGAGGGAACTAAGGGACAAGGGCCATGGTAGTCATTTAGATGTTAAGGGCAGGTGTATATATACTATCACTTCAGTATGATTACCTTGTTTAAAATGTTGATACAGATGTTCTGGTCCAACTCTCTTAAACTGTTTCTCCCCCTGTGATGCTTAAGCCCCATGAATTATTCTTTCTGATTGCCTACAACTTCTTACTCCCTGGTAATAGAAATTAAGATTTTAGCAAAATATAAAGCAATTATATGAGGAATTTGCTGACAGCATTGTTTTAGCAAATTTTCAGGAAGGCATGCTTCAAATCTTAATTTTTTTAAACTGATGTTTTTGGCTCGATAGATATTTAATATTCAACTTTTATGATTCTTACGTGAGCTCTATTGTTTTGTCCTAAACTAATTATATTATTTTATTGAGAAAATTTCAAAAATTAAAAAAATAGGATAGCAGAATGGTTATTATTGTCAGCCAACACTTGTTTAAAAAGGTATTTTATGTGTTTGGATTGTAGGAGTACTGTAATACAGTCCAGCTAGACTCTGGGGTAGATTACCGGAAAAGGGGCTTCCTGCTGCAGGAAAACTCTACTACCTGTAAGTTTTTATTTTTAATTTGGTTTACTAAGATTGCTATCTAATAGTTAATCATGAAGAGATGAGAAAAATAAGCAGGGTAATTATTAGAACATGAAAGGCTAGTTTTGAAGCCTATGGCTTTTTAAAATACAAAATGTTATATTAACTTCTTTAAACTGTGTTTTTTTGCCATCCACATTTGTACGATTTATAATGTGTGATTGGATGAAACCCTAATTAGTTTTTTGGGGAGGAGTGATGACAGATGGTTAGAAAGTAATGAGTATCCTCTTATAAGACACTCTAGTATTAAGAGAATATCTTCATTGTGCTAAAGTAATTAGTTATTTGTGGACATCTTCTGAAAAATGTGCCATTTCTGTACCCTGAAAATTGTTGTTTTCTCTTTTTCAGACAATCTGTTTGTATTTATCATTGTTGACTGACTTCCGTTCATAACTATGTAAAATATATATACAAGTGGGTACATTTTGTCTTTTAAAAATTTTTTTTTAAATTTAAGTATAGTTGGTATACAGGCTTATATTGGTTGTATTAGTTTTAGGTGTACAATACAGTGATTCAATATTTTTATACCTTACAATGTGATCACCCCAGTAATTTTAGTTATTATCTGTCACAGTATAAACATCATATTATTGATTATATTCCACTTCCTCTTTTTTTCATTTAAAAACAAAAACTCTCATGAATAGGTCCAATTTATAATGAATGTCTTCAGCACATGCAGTTAGTGCTGAAAAACAAATATAGTTTGTTTTAAAATGTTATTTGTGAGAACCTGAAAAGGAAAAAGTGCTTTACAAATGTAAACTGTTGCTTAGTGTGCATGCTGCCAGTGTTTGGCACAGAGTGGTTTTCCAGTAAATAGATCTGTCTAAGGGCTAATTGTGATTTAACTCAAAGGCATGTTTCTGCTAATTTAAATTTTGATGACGACGTGCATATGAGAGGTTCAGAAAAGTTCTCGTCTCTGCCACCTTGTAAGCAGAAGTACTTTACTGTTTTTGAAGCAGAAATTAGCTAGAAAAATCACATAATTAAAATTGCATCCTTTACACTGTACCAAGGGGACTATTTCCATTTATTATTCAGATTCTGATGATTATTTATAGGAGGTTCTTCATCTACCCTTAAGTACTTTGTCTTTAAAGTACTTTATAATTAAAAAAAATTCTTATAGCACTTTATTCCAGCTTTAACTTAGACTCCCCACCCCACCCCCAGTTTCTTTCATGTTTGTGTTTTCTGGACTTTTTATTTTCCTGATATTCATAAACTTCCCCTGATTCTTTACTACCTATTTATTGATATTCCAGATGTATGGTATTTAGAAATTAAATTATTATTATTCTCCTTATTCTTCAAAGAAGGTAATCCTTTTTCCCTTTTTCTCACAAAATATATCTGTATATGGAAGAATTAAAACATTTTCTACTGGGAAGTTCCTTAAATAAAGATGGTGATGTGGGTTTAAATCATATTTGTTTTGTAGTGCTAGAGAGGTCTCAGTGGAATTTACAGGAGATGGGAAGGCTGTTTTTGCCTGGAGCATGCATAGCCATTTTCTCTCTGACCAATCTTGGGTTGCCTCTTCCTCTTCCTTCTAAAAGTAATGCACTTCTAACGTGATAAAATTGAGGTTGTGCTTAAAACACCCGCTTAGGAAGAAAACAGAATCTAACAACATCTCAGACAGAGTCCGGAAAACTAGAATCTACAAAAGGTGCCATGAAACTCTGGAACCCCTTTCTTAAAACATATAAAACTTCATTAATCCTCAAGAAAGGTAGATTTGGTCATGAATTTAATATGGTTTCACCATAGTCTGGTAACTGAGGAGAGCCTGGGGACACACCTCAGTCAGTCAGGGGTAAAGCAGATGTGTGTCCCTAAGGAGAGTTAGGAATTAAAATCATCTCAGAAGTGTGAGAACAATATTAAGTACCAAGATGGGGGTGCTAGGGATATAATGTATAGTTTCACATGAGCCATGGGGTGCAACTCATTCAAGGCAGAGTAAAAGACAATGCACTGGGGTCATGTTAACATTTCTGAGTAATTAGATTTCTTTTTGTCTTATAGGAGAACATTAATTTCCCCCCATAACAGTGGGGGACATTTAATGTGCCATGCTATATATTGCCCTATAAAAGCATGTGTTTATTGCATTACCCTCTATTTAAACGTCTGGAATTGGTTCCTGAAAATCAAGTCCAGACCACCCCCTTGTCAATTTCACTAGAATCCCAACTGGCTAAAAACAAAAAATTTCTAACTTCCTTCCAAGGGGAGCACCGGGCACTATCTCAGATTTCGATATGAGCAGAATCCCATATATGATCTTTAACTAAATAGAAATATTCATTAACTCAATTTTTTATTAGTCTAACTTTTGAAAAGCCATTAAAAAATGTCCCCAGACATAATCCAAATAATATCAAGAATTACTAGATTTAAAAAACTACCCTAAAAATTGACATGGAATATTTTCTATGGTTTATAATATTGTCTGGTTCACATAACAATGAATTCGTACAAGGCATTGTATGTTTGCATGTAATTTACTTCATTCATAGTTTTGTATCACATTGAATTTAGAAATCTTACAGTACTTTTATAATAGGTTCCAGGTGTTTTTAGCCTATCCCAAGAAGTTTTCAAACTCATATGAAACAAACTCAGAGAGTTGAAAGTTACAAGTTATAAGCCACAGAGAGCTTGTGTGCCAAATACCCAACCTTTTGCATAAATTCAAATATCCGATGGTTGTCCAGTTTTTCTTTTTGCTATAACAGCATGGTTTCCCCAGAAGTGAGCACAAAGTTATTTTCCTCCTGGTTGCTGGGTAGATTGGGCTCAATAAGATCCCCATGTCTGGAATATAGTTTGCCTAAATCCAAACAAGTTAGCCAAGTATTAGGCTTGGACCAGTAATTTATTTTGTACTGCCTGGTGTTTGCCAAGAGCAGCCCCATCTCATACCTTCCAGAGAATTAAACTGTTTCAGATTAGCTCTCTGCTTAGGAGCAGGTGACACTAGAGGTTATTGTCTTATATATGCACTGAGCAGCTCTTTTTAGACAGGAAATAGCACTACTGAGGCATATGTGGGATGTGCCCCAGGCCATTTTACTGTCACTTCTGTGGATGGTTATGGTTTCTGTGTGAGAGGTCAGATCACCTTGGACTCACACTCCATTTCTATCTCTTTTCCTTTTTCATTCAGAAGTTGAATCATACAACTTCTTTCTACTAAGTGTATTGAAGGAACTGGGAGTGGTGGCGGGAAGAGGGTTCCTATGCAAACACCCTATCTCCATTATACTCACATAAAAGCACCCCACCTTCAACATAGAAGCCATCGCCTTGGTCAAAGATTTTAAACTGAACCAAAAGAGAAGGGGGAGGTGTTGGACCTGGAATTCAATTTTACCTTGCTTATGAGTTCATCGGTTTACCTGTTATTGTTTTATGGATGCTAGCAGAAGATACAAGAGACCTGGGCTAGAAACAAAGGATTTTTTTATTGTTGGCACAGAGAGTATGTTGTGTTAGTTCCCTCCTTACCCGATAGTCCCATTGGGAAGGGGGTTGAGTTTTGCTGAGGGTCCAGATGGATGCCACATAGGCAGTGAATTGTATTATAGGAGAGGAGCTCTGAGTTTGGGGAATATACCACTTTAAGGCAGAAGTAAGCAAGCCTGCTTTTTATCTCGAGGTATACATTGCCTTATCCCTCAAAGTTTCTCACTGCAAAAACAACCTTGAGAAATAGTTAGGGCCTTGCATTCTTGGCATACTCAGCAAGATATATAGGTGAGTGAGAGACTCATGGAGGGCCATTTCTCCCAACAGGGGACATTTATCAGGCTTTTAACTTTAAAGAAGCCAGGCTTTTCCCCTTTGTTTCATTTGGCTCCTATCCACCAAAGTTATCCATCACTTCAACAAAGTAATATTGAACATGTAATTCAGTTATTTAATACTTCAATTAATTTGTTTCAAGACCATTTCAATTCCATATATATGGGACTATGGATCCTACAGAAAATGATGAAAAATATGTTACAACTTTTCAGACACAGTCCCAACATTCACATATTTTTACCTATCTAATATAGTGCATCCTTTTATCCATCTTTTGAACAGATTTAAAAAGAAGTTTTTCCTTAAATACATTTATCAGTGGAAGTTTCATGTATCATGTACTCTTAATCTTCTACTTGGGAAACTCATTCTGAAACTGTATTTTTGAATGCCATTAAAAAAAGTTTATTGGTCAAAAACACGCAGCTTCAAGGTTATCACTCTGTTTTAGAAGGTCTGTGAAAACAAAGACTGGAGCTCATACAAGTTAAAACATACTTCCCCACAATCAGTAACTTCTTGTTTCTTGTTTGTGGTATTCTCTATACACACGCTTCCACCCTCAGCTGAGAGAAACAAATCAATGAAAATTTAAGACATTTCTTAGTTCAATTGTTATACCTTCTCATATCTAAACTTTGGCAGAGATCTGTCTTCTGACTGGAAAGTTGCCATCCTCTGGTTCAGCAGTTGCTAGGACATCACCATCCCCCATCATTACCATTCCAGGTGTTTCTGCCCCAACATTGGAATCTGTAGTTTCAGTCTTAGTTTTTTTGTTTTGTTTTTTGTTTGTTTTTTTTTTACCAGTTGGAGTACCAGCCCCATCATTTCCTCTTTCAATTCCCACTGAAGAACCTCTAAAACATCTACCAATAGAAGCAACATGAAAATTGTTAAGTCTAGCCCCCGTAATTTTAGGCTGTAATTTGTTTCGGTTCCATGTACTAGACTGTCTAGTCCCCTAGCAGGCAGTGTACATACCCCATGGAAGCAGTTTATTTCTCATCTATAAAAAGTTTTTATAAACTTATGCTAAATATTGGCTTGCTCTGCTCCTTTTCCCTTCGGTTCCATGAATTCTCTCATGTATCTTTTACATCATATCATTCCAACTTCTGACACTAGTTTGCATGGTGTCACAATGGAGCAGTGATGGTATTGAAAGGAAAATACCATACAATTGAAGAATATAAAATTTATTTAGCAGCAAAGGATACAGAGACATATCCATGTGGAAGCAGTCGCGCAAACCAGAAGACAACTTAGCATATTCTCATTTGAAGTTCTAAATTTTTCTGGCCCATGAAGGTCCAGGAGCTGACAAAGAGAACATCTGATCAGGACAAGGATCCCATCAAGTCACCTTTGCATTCTTGGATGGATGGGTTGGGGAGAGTCTAGCTATGTGCCTACCTGCTCACTGGGTACAAACACTAGACACTAGATTCAAATACTAAGGGCATGCTTGAATGTTCATTGTCAGTGTGAATCAAAGTTCAGTTTCGCATCCTTCATCAACACTAGGCTCTGGGTCTTCCTGAAGTCTCTTCCTCAGAGGGCAAGGGACAGAAATTCTGCCTCTGGCAATTAGAGAAACTGTCTCATTTCATGGGGTCCAGGTAGTTGTTAATCTAGTCAATCTTTCAGTCTGGGGTAGGGAGGAAGACTGGTGGGACACTTTTGATGTTGACAGATTAAATTTTATTCCTTCTTAGCATCATGACACAGAACATTCAGGTTTATCGACATAAGATATAATCATATTCATAAACTAAAATCTTTACAGAGAAAATAATACAGCGTCTGGGATGTGCTTCAAAATAACAAGGGTGGTGGAATTGAGGGAAGGTACAGATGAAGAAAGATTGGCCATGTATTGAGTGGGTCGTTACACCAGGTTTATTAGACTGTTGTCCCTTCATGTATGTATGTGAAATTGTCCATATTAAAAAATTTTTTTCTAGGTACAAATCATCTTTTTCTTCTGATCATGCTAGTGAGAGTTTTATTAATTCTATTGATCTTCTCAAGAAGAATCAGTTTTTATTTTATTGGTTTTCTTTATTGCTTTCTGTTTTCTATTTCATTGAATTCTTCACACTTCTTATTTCTTTCTTCTGCTTAGTTTGACTTACTTTGCTCTTTTTCTGTTTTTTTTTTTTTTTTAAAGCTAGAAACCTAAGTCTTTGATTTAAAAAAATTTTCTGTTCCCCTTACATAAACATTTCAATGCTATAAATTTTCTTCTAAGTACTACTTTAAGTGCATCTCATACATTTTAATATGTCACGTTTTCTCTTGCGATTTGTTTTTTGACCCATGGGTTATTTAGAAGTGTGTTGTTCAGCTTCCAAACATTTGCTGATTTTTCTATACCTCTTTCTGTTCCTAATTCCCTGATTTAAATTCATTATGGTCTAAGAACCTACGTTGTATGGTTTGAATCTTCTAAATTTATTGAGACTTGTTTTATGGCCCAGAATATAATGTATCTTAGAACATGTTTCTTGTATGCTTTAAAAGGATGTGTATTCTGGTTTTGATAGGGTGTTCTTAAATGTCATTCGGGTCAAGTTGGTTGATAACGTTATTCAAGTTGCCTGTACCCTTACTGATTTTTCCCCTGATTTCTCTATCAATTATTGAGAGAGGTGTTGAAATTTTTAATTATAATTATGGATTTACCTGTTTTTCTCTCTGCGTAGCTCTCTTTTTAGTACTCGCCTCGCAAATCCTAGCTTCCAGGGCCTCCCCAAATTCTGAATTTTGTTTTCTGAACTCACAGAGACCTTTTGGGATCTGGCTGGGTTTCCTGTTCTGAAGCCTGGAAACTCTTACCAAGTAGTAAACAGGAGCTCACCTCATTTGTTTCCCTTCCTCCGAAGATCATTGTCCTGTGCTTTCTGTTACCAGTCTCTTAAAACCATTGTTTCATATACTTTAGACAGTGTGTAGTTGTTTTAAAAAGGAAGGTAAATCTAGGCCCTGCTACTCCATCACTGCCAAAAGTGGAAGTCTCCACTCCATGATCCTGAAAACTGGTAAATGAAAGAAAAGAATCAAGTGTTTTCCTGTCTGTTTTAAAAAGACTGATTCTCAGTATAACAAAAAATAGTTGATGGCAGAATCTTATCTTTATAGAAATCTTCTAGATAACAAATTAAAAAAGAATGAGAGAAGTAAAATAGCTTTAGAATATCATCATTTTGCAAAACTTTCATAATTTGGTTATAGTTACTGATCTTAAGTTCTATAGTATTTGCTGTGGAAATGGAACCTGAATTCGATCAATTTACAGGAAATATTAAGGGCAATGGAATGTGGTAAATGACATCATGGGAGCGTGTTTATCGAAATGTAGACTGTAGAGGTTTTTAAATTATGTAAATAAATTGCTTCTTCAACAAATAAATAGGAAAAAATAGAGGAAACGATGGAGAGGGAGCCTGTACTTTAAAAGAGACTTAAAGGACATATCAACCGATTGCAGTATATGGAACTTATTCGTATCCCAAATCAAACAGACTATAAGAACAAAAACAAAAACAAAACAAAATAAAAACTATAGGACAGTCAGAGAAATGAAAACACTAATTGGATATCTCATGACAGTGGAAAATTATTGCTAACTTTGTTAGGTGTGATTAAGAATGTTATTTTTATTTAACAGCTTTATTGAGAGATAATTCGCTTGCCATACAATTCCCCATTTAAAGTGTATAATTCAATGACTTTTAGTATATTCACAGAATTGTGCAACCAATATCACAATCCATTTTGTTTTAAATGTTTTAAACATTTTTATCATCCAAAAAAGAAACTCCGCATCTCTTAACCATCACTTCTTTCTGCCCACGTCTACCCCTGCCCTCCAACCAGCTCAGGCAATCTCCTTGTATACTTCCTATCTCTATAGATTTGCTTATTCTGGATATTTCATATAAATGGAATTATAACAATATGTGATTGCCTTCTTTCATTTAACATAATATTTTCAGGATTCATCCATGTTGTAAGTGTGTACCAGTACTTTATTTCTTTTTATTGCCAAATAATGTTTCATTGTATAGATATACAACTTTTATTTATCCATTCATAAGTTGATGGACATATGGGTTATTTCCATTTTTTGGCCACTGTGAGTAATGCTACTATGAACATTCATGTACAATCCTTTGTGAGAACTTTTACTCTTATTTCTCTTGTATAAACTTAAGATTGGAAATTCTGGGTATGATAATTCTGTTATTTTTCTAAGGAACTTCCAGACTGTTTTTCAAAGACAGTCATACTGTCTTATATATTCCCACCGGTAGTGTATGAGGGTTATCATTTCTCTGTGCCAACACTTGTTATTATCTATCTTTTTGATTCTAGCCATTTATATTAGTTTCCTAAGGATGTTGTTATAAAGTACTGTAAACTGAATGACTTAAAAAACAAAACAAAACAGAAATTTATTGTCTCACAGTTCTGGAGGCCAGAAATCCAAAATCAAGGTTTTGAAAAGGTTACACTCCCTCTAACTCGTAGGGGAGACACATTCCTTTCCTCTTCTAGTTTCTGTTATGTGCCATCAACACTTGGTGTTCCTTGGCTTGTAGATGTGTCATTCCAATCTCTGCATCTATCTTTACATGGCCATCTTCCTGTGTGTCTCTCTTCTCTTCTTATAGGGACATTAGTTATAGTGAATTAAAAGCCCATCAACTTAACTAATTACATCTACAATGACCCTATTTCCAAATCAAGGCACATTTTGAAGTGCTGGGAATCAGGACTTGCACATATTTGGTGGGGGGGGGGCACAATTCAACCAAACACAATCTTAGTGAGTGTGAAATAACATCTTACTGTGGTTTTTAGCTTGATTTCTCTGATGGCTAATAGTGTTGAACATCTTTTTTGTGGGCTTGTTGACTGTATATCTGCTTAGGGGAAGGGCCTTCAGATACTTTGCACATTTTTATATTGGGTCATTTGTCTTTTTTATTATTGAATTTTAAATCAACATTGTGTTTCTTGGATAAATCCCACTTAGTCATGGTGTATAATCCTTTTATATGTTGCGGATTTAGTTTGCTAGTGTTTTGTTAAGGATTTTTGCGTTTATATTCATAAAAGATATCAGTCATTAGTTTCCTTCTGGTGATGTTTTTGTCAAGTAATATAGGCCTGATAGAATGAGTTGGGAGGTTTTCTGTCCTCTAGATTTTCTCTTTCTTCTTGAGTCAATTTCAGTAATTTCTGTCTTTCTAGGAATTTGTCCATTTCATTTAGGTTATCTAATTTGTTGGTATACATTTGCTAATAGTTTCCCCTTATATTACTTTTTCTTTCTATAAGATTAGTAGTAATGTCGTCTTTTTCATTTCTGATTTTGGTAATTTAGTCTTCTCTTTTTTTCTTGGTCCGTCTAGCTAATGGTTTATTAATTTTGTTCACCTTTTCAAAGAACCAACATTTGGTTTTGTTGATTTGCTATATTTTTCTATTCTATATTTCATTAGTTTCCACTCTAATCCTTAGTATTTTTTTCCTTCCACTTGTTTTAGGTTTAGTTTTCTTTGTCCAGAATCTCACAGTAGAAGGTTAAGTTGTTGGTTTGAGATTTTTCTTATTTTTTTAATGAAGCATTTATAGCTATAAATTTCTCTGTAAGCACTACTTTAGCTGCATCCCATAAGTTTTGATATGTTGTGTCTTCATTTGCATTGTCTCAAAGTATTTTCTAATTTCTCTTTTGATTTATTTTATTTTATTTTATTTTATTATTTTTGACTCATTGGTTCTTTAGGAGTGTGCTATTTAATTACATATAAGTGAATGTTTTTAATGTAACATTTTAATTCTTTTAATGACTTTCTTCCTCTCTCCCTCGCCATACATACACATACTTTTTTTTTTCAGTGAAGAAGTATTTATCTCTGTAAGAAGTATAAAGTTTCATGCAAACTGAAACGTCTCAGATTCAAAAAGAAACATTGTGTGTTGCTGTCCGTTTTGGTAATTCAGAAGTCAGTAATTATAATGAATCTGTACTTTAAGGCCACCTGTAGGGAAGGGTGGGGAACTATAGTTGGGAACAAATATTGGTCCTCAAAAGGAGATGCAGAGTAGCATCTTTCTTATAAGAATGCCTGTTGATATTTTATGAATGAGCAAGGCTCTGTGACATTACAAACTTATAACTGTTAGTAAAAAACCCCCACAGCTTTCTACTTTACATCGTGTAGGGCATGGTCAGCTAGGCTGTTTATTTTGTCTGTTAAAATCATAAAAATGTCCTATTTGACATAATTTAGACACACATTTAATTATTTATTAATCTTGTATTAACTCAAGGACTACTAAATTAAAATTAATTTCAAGGATTTGAAACTCTTTGAAACATCACCTAAAAAGTGGTATAGCAGCAAAATAAATTCATCTTGTGTATACTTTGACATCAGGTTTCATCAGTCAACTCAGCATACCTTTTATCTTCTATTCCTGTATCGAAGTGTAATTTGACAATAGCATATTACAGTGTTTGTTTTTCAGCAGGCCAGACAGGGCCAGAATATGGCCCTACCATTTCTAGCTAAACACATTGACGAAGTATTCAATTGTATGGCTGTACTCATCTAGTAAAGTGTAAATAAGCTATATACCCAGTATGTACATGAGGAGATAATATGTATACTTTATACATATATAAGTACAGAATAAAGTTTTTAGATTTCTTTAGAACTCTTATCGTCTTGTTATTTCATCTTCAAATAGACCACATTTATAACTAAAGATCAATCTTCAGCATTAGAAAAGCTAATCTGGCAAAAGTCCTAGGTTTTTAGTTACTTGCTGTGAACGTTTTTTTATCTATTAAAATGCCTGGCTTCTCTTTCTCAGATGGATGTGACCATCTTTTCCTGAAGAGGAGTTAGAGCTTCATACTCTTTAGCTTCTTTTTCATTTTCATTTATTTAAAAAAATCTTTGCTATATAAAGGCTTTCTGAAATTTTATGAAAAAAAATAATTTTAGATCTACCAACTTGCAATTCTGTATGTGATATCTGGTTTATTTGGGCGGAAATGCAATATATAAATTGATAGAAATTTTATATGGAGTTTGGGGATGGGGGGGCGAAGGCCTGGAATTTGAGAGTAAAACGTACTAGGTCCCACTTTCTGTATTATACACAGATCAAGATTAATGGAACCAGGTAAGTTACTCTCCAGGTGATTGAGAAGGGTGGGAAATTTAGAAACTGAAATGGATCTCTGGCAGTCAATTAAGCCTTTGAATGATTGAGAGGAAGATAAATACTAGGACAAAATCCATCCTAAAACTGATTCCGTTATGTAAAACAAGCCTACAGGATTTGAAATGCAACCAAGTCTGTTTTATGTTAAGGCAAGTATAAACCAACTTAGTCTTGGACCTGCCTCCAGCCCCACATTACGTTTGGTATGAGCACAAAGAGCTGTACAGCCTGAATGCACAAGGAATCAGTAGAGTGAGAAGGCTCACTGCCAGGGATTTTTGGCACAAGAACTCTAAGAGGAAGGGGAAATTTCTCCCTCGTTGAATCAACTTTGGCTCTCTGGAATAGAGAACATGGAGAGAGAGGGAACAAGGAAAGCCAACCCTATTCTGCTTGTTGATACCTTAACAAGCTGTTGATTTTTAAAAGGGGATGAAGGGGCAAAGTGTGGTTAGCATTCTGTTCCCCTGAGTCAACCATAATGAAGTGGGAGGTTCTTGAAGAAATTAATTTCCATTTATATTCATGTGTGACCCTCTTCTAGAAACCTCCACTTGTTTGGGAATTTTTGTTGAGAATTTAAAATGATCCAGGAATAATAGGTCTTTTTTTTTGACATTCTATTTCTTGAGACTAAGTTTTACATTTTATGTTGAATGCCTGATTTCAGCTTTAGAAATTCTCTAAAAATTAGAATGACTGGTTACTTTCCTCTCTGTTTACTAATTTAATATGGAAAAATAAATCACGATTCTTATTCTTCCGAAGCAATCAGGCTTTTAATCCAGGATACTGTACTCACAGGATTCCTGTACGAGTTGATGCCAAATTTCCTGGCAATGAAATGCTGGTTGAGTCCAGGGCTTTTCTGACTTAAAGACACAGTGGTGCTACTCAACAGGAAATAGAAACCTGCTCTTCCACGGTAATTCTCAGCTTAACAAAAGGTGACAGGAGCAATGAAATGGGGGGATTTGATCAGGGCATTATAGATAAAGGAAAAAGAATTCGTGTTCTGTTTGAGTCCCTGACACCCCAATTACCCCGCCCCCAAAAAACATTTGAAAAGTGTGACTGCTTTTCCGTCAGAAATGACTTTATTTCTCTTCCTGTGATCAACTTCTGATTTTCTGTTTTGCGTCTTACCTGCACAAAGGACAACTGTACAGTAGCATCCCCCCCGATGGAGCAATGAAAGGAAATCAAGTTCTTGACCCCTACGCAGTTGTACGAGCTTATGTTTCTGTCTCCCCGCATGAAAAGAAAAGAGATTCAATTCATAACATCTGAGCTTGATGCCTATGCTTTCTCCTGGTCATTTTGATGTTACCCAAGCCCCCCCTCTTAAGATATGCCTCTTCGTGGTTAAAATGAAACTGCACGAAGCTGAACAGAACATTTCCTTCCGTGCTTTGTGACACGATATTCTTGTAGCCTTAAAAGAAAACCGAATTTGTCTCCCTTTTACACTGAAAAAGTTACATTCAATTTAATGTCATCTTTGGGCTGTAGCTTTCCATGCACGTGCCATTCCTCCCTCAAATTTTATTGGTCAGGCTGAGATATTTTTAAGTTATGTTTGTAATTTGAGTCCAATTTGAACCACTATTTGTATTTTTTAATAATTTACATCTTTGTGTATTTTTTCGTATATTTATATTCTGGATATGCATATTGCTGGCCTTAGGTTTCATGTCCCAAACAGTTGATTTTTTTAAGTCTCATGCTCTACCAACCGAGCTAGCTGGGCGCCAAATACTTGTGCGTGTGAGTTTTTTGTTTTTGTTTTTTAAACTAGCTGCCTCTGGTTCTTCTTCAGAGCTCCATAGGCATGGTTGTATTTCTTTCTGAGTATAGATTTTTAGTGTAAGGTAATGTTGCTGTATTTCTTAAATAGTTTCACAGGAAAAGCGACAAGAGAATCATAGACTCATGACTGTTAACTCCAGTTTTCTCTATTGTTAATACCATTTTTTTCCCCTATTTTGAAGTAAAACATTTTTTTCTGGCCGAAATTTTTACAATAAAGTTGTATTCTTGAAATTTCTACTTAAGAAAGTCAAGAGATCTTAAGAGTTTTAAGAAGGGATTTTAAAATTTCATGTATATCATAATGATGTATTACTTAAAAAAAGCCTTCTGGATTAACTGTTGCATTAATTAAATTATATATATATATTTTTTATGCCCTGCCCACTTCCAAAACAATTTGAAGCAACTTACATTAAAATCATTTATAATGCACCTACCATAATCACTAAAGTGGAAAGAGATGGAAAATACCAAGCGTTGGCAAGGGTGTGAAACAAGTGGAACTTTTTGTACACTGCAGGTGAGAGAGTCCGCTGCTACAACCACTGTAGAAAAAGTTGGCAGCAGCATCTGCTAAGCTGAACATAGTTCTACCCTATGAGCAGAAATCCTACTCCGAGTTCTCTACCCAACAGACATGTATACGTAAGTTTACCAAAGACATGTAGTCGTAGTGCTGTTATCGAAACCTTAAACGTAAACTATACAAATGCTCGTTGTTAAGGACTGAATTGTATCCCCTTAAAACTTAGAGGTGAAGCCTTAACCCCCAATGTGTCTGTATTTGGCGATAGGGCCTTTAAGGAGGTAATAGTGAGTAAACGAAGCCAGACTCATATTAACCTAGGAAATGAGCTTATATGAAGCCATATGTACCCTACCACCCAACTTGAAAGTGATTTAGAAATGGAATATTACTCAGCCATAAGAAAAGATGAAATACTGCCATTTGCGACAATGTGGATGGACCTTGAGATAATCTTGCTAGGCGAAATAAGCCAGACAGAAAAGGTTGAAAATCACATGATATCACTTATATGTGGGATATAAACCTAAAAGCAACAGGTGAACAGGACAAACAAACAGACTCATGGGCATGGACAATAGACTAGTGGTACCAGAGGGTAGGAGGGATGGGGGAGGGGGGAGGTAGACAGGGTAAAAGGGGTCAAATATGTGCTGACAGAAAGAAATCTAACTATGGGAGGTGAACACACAGTGTAAATATATATATGCCTTACTGTTAAAATGTATAGCTGAAACTTACCAGACTGTTAACCAATGTCACCATAAAAAATATTTAATTGATCAATGTCAGTGCAAAATGACATTTTCCTATGCCTGGAATGTTTGTCAGTCAGTTAAGACAGGACTATCAGATAAGGTAACTAATGCTTGTATTTAAAAAAAAGACCTTTAACTTAAAAAATTATAACATTTACCTATTAAATATTTGAGGTATTTAAATTTTAAAATTTATTTTGCATCAATTTTTTTTCTTTTTTCTACTATCAAAAGTGTATCAGGTAGAGACCATTTTTACATGTTATTAAAATATATAATTTTGTCATGCATTGGTTTATAATAGTGATAAGCCATGAATTTATTGTTATACTGTTATTTTACAGAAATCTGCTGAAACTTTTAGTATAACCCTATGATAGAAAAATGATTTGCTGTTCATTATTATGGACACTCATTATTATTTGAAAAGGAATAAAAGCATTGAGATAAATACAGAATAATTTAGGATTTCAGGAATTTTCAAGGTTAATATCTTTTGGGAGTTTGGAAACACGTTTTCTGGGATTCCCTTGATTTGCCAGCTGCGTGGCTACCCCCCAACTCCGCTGGTTCTTCCTGCCAGGACTGCAGGTTTTCTGTCGGAGTTTCAGTTTTCATGACCAGTGCTGAAAAGCTGTAAAAATGGTTAACTCAGCCCCGTGTATCTCCCTTCTCCCAAGTGTCAGCCCTCTCCAGATTCCTCCTGCTTCTGTTCACTGTGCAATGCCCTTAGGTCACCTGTTTTATATTTTGCACAGAGTTCGTAGCTGTAGTCAGCAAGAGGGCAGCTGGGGCCGAGCTTACCTGGTCCTACTAGAAGCAGAACTTTTCTCCGTGTTCTGATAGAGCACCACCTGCTAGTATCTTTCTGAGAAGGCTACATGGGAACTTTATTTTTTGAGGGCTTATCTCAAAATGACTTTATTTTGCTTGATTAATAGTGTCAACATGGATAGTCTGACAATAATGTCCCTTGAGAAGATTTTAGACACTATACCATTATCTTCAAGTTTCCATTATTGCTGTTACAAAATTCGATGTGAATGAATCTTAACCTTTTATATTTGACCTCTTTTTTCCTCTTTACTTTTTTAGGATATTCTTTCTTTATTATTTATTTCCTGATATTTCATGATACTGTACCTTGGAATGGAGCTCCCCCTATTCTTTTTTACATTAAATTTATTGAGGTGACATTGATTATTAAAATTATATTGGTTTTAAGTGTAAAAGCAATAATATACCATATGTATATTGCATCGTATATTCACCACCCAAAGTTAGATTTCTTTCTGTCACCGTATATTTAACTCCCTTTACGCTATCCACCTCCTCCCTCCCCCACTTCCCTCTGGTAACCACTAAACTGTTGTGTGTGCCCATGGCTTGTTTGCTTGTTGCTTTCAGTTTTATATCCCACATATAATGTGGGATATAAGGTGGTTCTCGGCTTTTTCTGTTGACTTATTTTGCTTAGCATGATAATCTCAAGATCCATCCATGTTGTTGCAACATCTCTTCTTATGGCTGAGTAATATTCCATTGTATATATGTACCACAGCTTCTTTATCCAGTCATCTGTCGAAGGACATGTCAGTTGTTTCCATGTCTTGGCCACCTTGAATAATGCTGCTGTGACATCAGGGTGGGTACTGGGTGTTCAGACTCTTTTAACTTAGAATATCATGCCTTTCAGTTCTAGGAAACTTAGTTTTATTTTTTCTTTGATTCTTTCCTTTTTTTGGTCCTCCATAGTCTTTGGAACTCCTTCTGGTTAGACATTGAACCTTCTGGATTGATCTTCTAAGTCTTTGATTTTCTCTTCTATTTTTCATTTTTTGTCATTTTTGCTGTATTTTCTGAAAGATTACTTCAATTTTTCTCTCAATTCCTTTCCTAAATTTTTTACTAGCAGTCATTTTTAGAGCTTTTTCTTATGCACTAATTGTTCTTTTAGTTTACGGTATCCTTCGCTTTATGGATGAAATGTCCTCTTCTCTTTAGGCATATTAAAGTGTATTTTTCTCCTTCTGGTCTTTATTTTTTCTTTGCTCCTCTAAGATCTTTCCTTCTATTTATTTTATTCTTTATCTTTTATCTAGAGATTTTACTTAAAGTGTGTCCACTCACACTTAAGAATGAGGCATTTAAAAGCTGGTTGGAAGTTCTGTGTGCATAGGTTGGGTTTTATTGATTGGTGGGCATCACTGGAGGGTGATAAGGTAGCAAGTCAGTTTACATCAGAGAACATCCAAATGTCAGTATCTGCACACCTTTCTTTTTTATTCAGTATCTTCCAGTATTTCTGTCTACTTCCTGGGATAGAATTTTGGCCGGTAGGGTTCTGCATGCTGAAGACTGTTGATTTCCATGTTTAATGTCTAGGTTTTCAGTATGTTATCTCTCTCCCTTTCTTCATTGTTAGAATTGTCCCAGATGACAAACTCACCATTTTCAGCTAGAGTGGAGAAGGTGCAGGAATCTGGATGTCCAGGTAAAGGGAGAGAATCTAAGGAACTGCCTTTGACTTATTTTCCAAACACTTTCCATCCTGACCCCTCGCCCATATTATCAAGTTTATGTAGTAGTGCCAAACCTTTGGAAGGTTTTTGGTGAGAACTGGTTTGCTTTGTTGCGGCTCAGCACCCCACCTTCCATGCCTTGATTTCTCAACCTGCTGAAGTTCTGCTCATCCAAAGCCAGTCTTTTCTTCTTTCAGCCTCCCTTAATTTTTCTAAGTGATTCTCTTAGGTAACCAATCCCCTGATCACTCACTTTTGGGGAGGGTAAATCAGCCTCTTCTTTTCTAAGGGAAAGGAAGGGAAAATGCTCTTATCACAAATACTAGACACAACCGCCTGTGTCTCCTGATCCCTTTCTCCTCCTAATGTGATGTGAGGAAGGAGAGGGAGCATTTGGAGTAGGTCTGGTTTTCCTCCTCATTTAACCATTGGGACAGGAGTCTGGATCCTGTTATTGGTAGCTCATTGATGGTGCTCTTTAGAATTTGAGGTTATTTCGTTCTTATAACCATCAACTTTGGACCTTGACTGCAATTCAGAACAAGAGAGAAAAGTCGCACTCAAAAAGTCCATTGTGTGGTTGTATACAAATCTACTTGTCCAAATTCCCCATTGTTGGACATTTAGATTCTTTAAAAAATTTTTTGATGTTAGCAGTGTCACAGTGAACATCCTTGTTAATCATTATTGTTTCCATAGGTGAAATTCCTGTGAGTGGAATAGCTGGGTGATGTGATATGTATGTTTTTAATACTTTTATTATATATTATCTGTTTGCCCTGAAATCTTGTACCGGTTTTACACTCCTCCCAGCAGGGCATAAGAGGCCTCTTTTTCTCTATACCTACACTTGCTCTGAGTACTTTATGTTTTCCCTAAGCCAGTTTGAATAAAAGAATGTCATCTCATGGTTTTACTTTGCATTTGTTATTACTAGTATGAATGAACAATTTTACATATGCTTCTTGCCCATTGAGCTATTTTTTTAATGCAATTTGCCTGTTCAGGTCCTTTGACTGTTTTTCTACTGGGGTATTCAATTTTTTTATGTTAGAGTTTTTTTCTTTTTTTAAATGCAGTGATAATATTGTCAGCCATAAATGTTGCCACTGTTTTCTGGTTTGATATACCTATATTGTTTTATTTATAATATTTTCTGCGATACAGAAAATTTTAATTTTTATGTATTCTTCAATAAGTGACTTAATTCTCCGAATCTCAGTTTTCTCTTCTGTAAAAATGGTATAACACAGGCTGCATGGTAAAGTGAGGGTGGTATCAGTAAATTATCTGTTATATACTAGTTGCTCACCAAATGACAGTTTTAGGTATTCCCTGTGTGATACATTAAAATAGTTAAGAATCATCCAAAATTTTTACTAGAATTACAAACATACTCAAAGATGTTTAAACCAGATACGAACCTGGATAGTAAGTAAAACTGAATATTTTAGGCCAATTTAGTTAGATAGGTAAGTTTTATTTTTTCTTTTCATATTTCTAATTCTCAGACAAACTCTGATGAATCCTCTTAAGTAGGGAAATCTGAACTCTGGGTGGAATTTGGGAAGACTAGTATTATCTTGTAAGTCATTCATTAAGAGATTATGAATATATTCCTTTCTGATAAGGATTCCTGTCATAGCATTCTTATTTTTTTTAATGTCAACATAGATACATCTCATAAAACCAAAACACACACTAGCCCCTTTTAAGACAATATGAAGGTAAGGTTCCTGTCCCCCAGCAAGTTAGTAGAACTTACTCCTTGAGGTCAAATGCAAGTTGGTTTCAATAAGTGTCTTCAACTGTAAATTATATAAACTGCTTTTATGAATATTTACTTTTAGGCCACTCAACACCAATAAGATTTTTTATTTTGCACGTTGTAACTTTTGAGTAACTTTTTATGATAATATAATAGAATTCTTATGTAAGATACTATTATAATAAAAATAATTGGGTACTTTCAAATATAATGTCATCATAAATAAAATCACGTATAGTAGTTTTATAGATGATGTAGAAGATGTGGCCTGACTAGTAGTGAGCCACATTTTAATATTATAGTATATTAGAGCACAGAGTAAAAAAGAAATCACCATTGAGGAAGTTTGTAAGCAATTGTTTAGTCATCAAATATACTTTTAGAAATGTAACTGTCTCCTGTCATGGTAATTTTTCAGAATTCAGTTCTCCCCTATATTGGGTGCATGCCTGTCGTAAGAACAAGTTAACTTTCTGAGAGCTAGCAGATGTCCTGGGTGGCTGGCATCGCTCTCTCCTTTCTGTAGCTCTTAAAAAGTAGCTTACTTCTCCAGCAGTTGTGCAGGTGTGCACTGCCATTGCAAGGTGGAGGTTGACACAGCCATCTAAACATACCCGTGTTTGGCACGGCATCGACATTTATGTTGTTGGCTTGTGTGATTTCTTTGTACCTTTAAAATTGTTTTTTTGTCCCTATAATTCTCTTTCTGTAGTGTCATTTTATTATCTTAATATGGCTCTATTCAAATGTGCAAGGCTTTGTGTAAGTCAAATAGCATTTCCTCTGCAATGTTATTTTTTGTTTGTTTTTAAATTCATTGATTTCTTATTTCCAAAAATTGTTTAAAATAATGTTTTTAAGGTCCTTTGAGGTGGAGTTGTTATTACTTGGAATATGACAATTCCAAACCCTTCATAATGACTGTGCACTTTGTTGCATTTTAAAGGCGTTTTCTGTAGGACAGTTGAAGAATTAAGTGCTTGTGTGTTAAATGCCTACCATCTGATAATTATCTAAAGGGGGAAATTAGTTTGGCTTAGTTTAAACTTAATCTAAAAAGAAAATAATTTGTCATATTAGTTTTCAATAAGACTCTATTAAGATGGATGTGCAGAACAGAGTTTAATTGCTTCCACACCTAGATAAAAGTGAGTGTTAAAATTAAGCATATTGGCGGGTCATCCTATATAAGTTTGTATGTAGTTTACATAAACTTACATTTTCACTTGAAGTTTTTTTTTTAACAGCATTTATTTCTTCTGCCAGTTTATTTTATTTTGTTGATTGTTAATTTATCAACCCCTCTTTTAAAAAAAAGGTGAGAGAAAAAAGGGCATAGTATTATCACATTTATATATGTGGGTTTCCTAAACCATATGGTGATTTCTAATTAGAATACAAAAGATTCTTTGATGAGACTAACTTCATAGTAGCTGCAATGGTGGGCATCATAGAGGGAGAGTTTTCTTGAATTTCCAGCAAGGACACTTTTGAGAGAAACTGTGTGATTTATAATTGCCCTTATACTCAAAGTCTGATAAAGTTATTGATGTGCAGACCAAGTTGATATTTCGAAGCTGGTAATTTAATTCTGGGTGTTTGATGCTCTTAGTCAGTGGTTTGACTTGATTTTTTTTTTAAAAAAATAGCAGCTTCAATATTTAATTTCACATGTACCCTCTCAGTAGAGATTTCAAAGGATACTTTGCTGGATGCTTGACTGCCTTGTCTATTTGCTCTTGTTTTGCATGCAAGAGAGAGCCAGAAGCCTTTCTTCTCATTGTGTACACATAGTATTAATGGATTTACTCTGCCTGTATCCTCTCATTACTGGAAACAGCCAGAAGCACAGAAGTCTTTCAGTGTATGCAAATAAGGCAGAATCATCTACCTGAGAGTTAATATTCTCTGCTTTTAAGTGTATTCTAAATCTAATGTTTGTATTTAGAGCATAACATCCTGTTCTCTCTCTCTCTTTTTTTTTTTTATGGGCAAAAAGCTAAGCAGGCTCTGGCAGCTGTTTGATGTTGGCTTCAAGTGTTATTAATTTCATATTCTATTATTCTTTTCACTGTAGCACAAGTGAAGCTGATGTGGAGGCTGTCATGGATAAGTTGTTTGATGAGCTGGCTCAGAAACAAAATGATTGTACGTAAGTTAATTTCTCTTGAAAGAGAATACATTTAGAACACAATGCCCAATCTCCACTGACCAATTAATAAGTTCCATTGCTGTATATGGGTTGATGCCACGCTCAAGTGGCAGTCATTGTATCAGCATTTTGTCTAATTTATGTGTTGAATCATGTGCTATTATTCATCAAGCTATGCATTTCCTATCTGTAAGAGATGTATTTTATAGTAATTATCCAGACAAGATTGAGTCTTTGTTCATGTTCCCATAGTAACTAGACCAAGGATTCTAAAAGTGCAAGGCAGAGAGCTGCGGCTGAATAAAGCCTGTGGAACCATTGCCGACTGCACATTTGAAGAGCTGTGTGAGAGAGTAAGTATCCAGACGCGTCCAGACTCATTGGCCTTTTCACATGTTAAAATACTTCACATTTTCCTTTCTACCTGTTTCAGATTTTAAAATACTATTCACAGAGTCAGAACTGATTGAAAAGTCTCATTAAGGGTAATACTCATCTGTGTATGCCATGTGCTTTTTATAGATATTGGCACAAAATTTGCACTTAGAAGGAAGGACTCAAAAGCAAAATTAGAAATACCGAGAGAATTGTCAACTGTTGCTGGAAGCACAACTAAGATTAGGTTTAGCAGTATTTCGTCAAAGCCAATACAAAAAAATTGTTATTTTACATTGAGGTGTGGTTCGCATGTGGAGAAAGGAAGATGATGTAATGTTTCCATGATCCAAGGAAGTATGGCATGTAAGAATATCCATTTCTTGTTCTCATTGCCCATCTACTATTGCCATAATATCTGACCTATTTGGGCCAGGGTCAAAGAAAGTGAATTTCTATAATGATGACATCTGTATTATATAATAATGTATTCAACAGAGAAAAAAAGTGTATATACACACATTCATGCGAATGAGAAAGACCTTAATTGCAGATTCATTATAGATATGAACTCTTTTTGAAAGCTCTGGAATCCTCAGTACCCAGTGGATGTTCAATATATTTATTGACTATAGATCTTGAGAAAAACAAATCCCAATTACATATAACTTTAAGCTTAATATCAATTGCAGTGTATAAGTTATCATTCCAACTGGTCTCTGATTTATCTTGACTTTTAGGTAACTAAAAAAAAAAAAAAGAATTGTTTTTCAGTAAGGGGGGGGGGGAGAGAAAGCCTTTATTTATGCTTGCCAGCCATTTTATGAGTACTTTTCTGAAAAGCTAATGACTTAATTACATCTAACCAATGTAAATTTGTAATTTTTAAACAGAGAGATGAATCTAATCTACACTTGTTATGACATAAATAAAGCACTTTAAAACCAATAAGGTAAAAGTCAAGTAGGATCCTCTGAAAGTGATAATGTCAACTCACTGTCAGTAAAACCATTCTGCGTGTGACATGGGCCCTTTGCACCTCAACTGGATCAATCTTATCAAGGTTCTAGTAACCTAATATCTTCAGATGAATTCCTATTAAGGCTTTCATTTACGTTTTAGATACTTTGCCAGAGAAATAAGCTTTCCCTTCCACAGAAGGGGACCTAGTGAGGAAAGGGGAAAGATAGACTTATTGTATCTTGGAGTACTAAGGCAAAGATGGTCTCTTGGGGCAGGTACTGAGTAGATAAAAATATTTATCTATATTTTTAATGTGTTCATGACTTCAGGAAACTTAGTACCAGGAAAAGGCCATGAATGAGGGACCAAAATCTTCATAGTCTACTGTCTAGGGATAGTGGAGAAGAACATTGATTGGGACTTTATCATGAAAGTGGAAGTTACACATAAAATAAATCATCTTTATTTATTTGACAAAAATATGAATTATAATTGCAACTATGAACTAGAATAATAATCCCTAGAATAATAATGATCAAATTACTATTTATTTTTGGCATAGCTTTCTTGACAAAATTTTAGGTTAGTAAATTACTACACCCTACACTTCATGATTTGGTTGTTCAATTGCACAGAAAATCATTTTTACAAAAATATTTAAAGATTTCATCAGTGTTTTCAAAATCTTTTCATTCATGAATGTTTCAATTATTTTCAAAACTTTTTATGGTATCATTATCTTCGTTGATTTTTTTCTCCTCTTCAAGTTGGCGAGATGCTCATTTGTCAGCGGCTTTGCATAGATAGGTTTACTTTTTATCTGCATTGTAATTGTGGGACGTTTACCACATCAGACAAGCACGGAATGACTGAAAAAAGACCCTGGCATGATGGTGGGGTTAGGTACTAGTATTAAGCTGTGAGGGCTGTTTGAGGAAGGGCTACATTTTTAAGTGGTCAGTCTACTTTCTTGTTATGATAATTTTACATTTCTTTACAACTGGCAATACAGATACTGAATACTTGCATGAAGAGGACTCTTAAAATCATTCAACTTCATATGTAACTTAAAACTCTAATTAATTATAATGATCTTATTAGCCAGGCTAAGGAGTAGCCAAAACGACTTAGTAAAGAAAACACATCCAATTCAAAGTAAAGGAGCGGTGATTTGGTGTGTCTGGGATGGTCCCAGCTTTGGATCACCTATTCGGGTTTTCTGGGAGGCTCCTGAAGCCTGAGGTTCATGCAACCACAACTCCTAACACCATCACGAAAAAAACAAATAAATAAAAACCTTTGGCAAGAAGTAGATGGGTTTATAGTCTATAACAATTATTTTTGAGCCATGGCCTTTCCTAAGACTTATATGTTAGGTAGAAATTTGTCAATTAGTATCTTGACAGATACAAGAAGGTTTTGACTATAAACCCTTGATGTATGCTGTAAGTAAACTAAAAAGGCCCAGGACCTTCTCTCTTCTCACATCTCTCTCCCTCCCTGCTCCAAGCATATTCCTTTAGATCTGGAATCCTGCAGCATTGCCTTTGGTATCTCTGGGCTTCTCTGTCTTTGCAAATCTGCAGTTCAACACTGTCATGCTCAGAGAAGCAATCCCAATTAGAAGACCCTGTAGTTCCTGCATAATAATAATAGTGAACATTGCTACATATTAGGTATCATTTTAAGCACTTTTTATGTATTAACTCATTTTATACTTAAAATAGGTAGGCACTATTATTGTCTCCATTTTATAGGTGGAGAAATTGAGGCACTGAGATCTTAAGTTACTTTTCCAAGATCACACAGCTAGTAAGTGGCAATCAGTTTCTGCACTCTTAATCACTTCACTATATCTGAAAATGTTTGGATAAGTTACATTCAGTTACATCAAATCTTTAACATAAATCTGGTCCTGCCATGAAATACATTCAGATACTTTGGGGATTCCCACATCTGACTAAGCTTTGAGCCTTTTCTGGAGCATGAAACAGACATCCAGGCTGAGAGCCCCACATGTGTGGAGAACCTCAGTATAGAACTGTCTAACCTGTGTACCTTGCATAGCCACTGGAAATGGGCACATCTCCTGAAGGCCATATATGGCCTATATCTCCAGGCTAGGGACCTCAAGCCTTGGGCTGCCTCATTTCCTTACTCCTTAATGAAAATATGATTGTTTTCTCTCTCTGCCATGTTATGAAAAAGGTGGGAAACCCTGTTTTACAGGACTGTTGGAGGAAAAGGAGAATGTCTGCATGGTCTTTGTTCCTGTCACTTCCTGCATTTCAGAGCGGTGGTAAAGGAACGTGAAACAGATTCATCTCTGTGGACATGACATGAGTATTCAGGTTTCCGTTTTTACCTGGACATAGTTGTTTGGCTTAATTGATGGGTAGCAGAGAAGTCAGAAATATGTTTACCTAAGTCAGAGGTTCTCAGAGTGTGGTTTTTAGACTTCTAGGGGTCCTAGAGGTCAAAACTCTCTATAACAATACTAGGACGCTATTTACCTTTTTCACTGTGGTGACTTTTGTGGTCATGGTGCAAAAGCAATGATAGGTAAAACTGCCGGAGCCTTAGCTGAATCAAGGTGGTAGCACTAAACTATATTGTATTCTTCATTGCCCATGCAATCACAGTAAAAAACCAAAACCAAAACCAAAAAAACCCCCAACTAGTATCGCTCAAGAATGTCACTGAAGAAACAGTAAAAATGATTAATTTTGTTAAATCTCAACCCTTGAAAACACGTCTTTTTAATGTTCTTTATGATGAAGGAAGTGTACATCTTTATGTGTATATACTTGTGCTATGTACCAAATACAACAGTTATCTTGAAGAAAAGCACTTCTTCAATTGTGTGAGTCACTAGCTGAACTAGCTACTTTTTTCATGGAATGTCAATTTACTTAAAAGAATGACTGACAAACTATGGTTAGTCAGGCTTGGTAGATATTTTCTCACAATATTTAACAGACATTTTCTTTAAAATGAGTGAAGTAAGACTCTCACGTTAAGAAAAACAACTAAGAGTATTTGTTGGCAAGTAATAAAGCTTGAGCAAACAAGTGAAAATTAAAATTTTGGAAAACTTATTGCTCCCACCATGAACTTGACAGCTTCCTAATTTTCATACATTTCTTGATGAAATTGATGGTGATATTAACAAATGCAAAGTTTTGATTTCATATAATTAAACATGTCAACACTGGGAAGATCTGCATAACTCATTGAATCAATATTTTCTAACAACCAATGAATACTCAAAGAATCATGCATGACAAAAGATCCATTTAAAGTACAAGAAAGGCTAATGGATTCTACTATAATAGAATTTTTAAAAGACACTGATATTGTTTCAGATTCTACATTGCAACGAACATTTTAAAACTATTTTTGTCAAGGTTTTAATGATTTTAAAATACTATTTTTTTAGAACAGTTTTAGGTTTACAGAAAAATTGGAAAGATAGTATAGAGAATTTCCACATACTCTCAAATTCAGTTTCCTATTATTGACATCTTATCTAATTATGATACATTTGTTATAATTAATGAACCATTACTGATTTATTATTATTAACTTAAGTCCTTATTTCATTAAGATTTCCTTAGTTTTTACCTAATGTCCTTTTTCTATTTCATGATCCCATCCAGAATACCACATACCTTTAGTTGTTATGTCTCCTTAAGCTCCTCTTGGCAGTTTGTGACTTTGTCAGTTTGTGACAGTTTGTCAGACTTTGCTTGTTTATGATGCCCTTGACAGTTTTGAGGAGTACTGGTCAGTTGTTTTGTAGAATGCCCTTCATTTGGGACTTGTCTGATGTTTCTCATGATTAGACTGGAATTATGGGCTTTGGGGAGGAAGACCACAGAGGTCAAGTGCTATTTTCAAACATCATATCAAGGGTACATGCTATCAACGTGACTTAACACTGTTGATGTTAACCTTGATCACACTTATCTGAAGTAGTGTTTGTCTGGTTTCTCCACTATAAAGTTACTCTTTTTCCCCTCTTTCCATAACGTGTTCTTTGGAAGAAAGTTCTTGTTGAGTTTTCATGTAGCATCAAAGAAGAATATCCACAATTATCTGATAAGACTATTAAAATACTTTTCCCTTTTCTAACTGCATGTCTGTGTGAGGCCAAATGTTCTAATATATTTCAAACAAAACAAAATATTACAATAGATTGAATGTAGATGCAGATATGAGAATCCTTCTCCTGTTGAGCCAGACATTAATGAGATTTGCAAAAAAATGTAAAAAGACACCACACTTCTTACTAAATTATTTTCATTTTGTAAAATATAACTATTTTCATGAAAATGTTATTTGTCTTAATTTGATGGATTGCATGTAATAGTTTTATTGTTATTTTAAATGAGTTAATTAATAGTTTAATTTTTTTCAGTTTTAATTCTGATACAGTAAATATTAGGAGAGACAACCCTCAAAACAAAAGCTCTTTGTGTTCCTCAGTAATTTTAAGAGTGTAAGGGGATCCTGAACCACAAAGTTTGAGAACCACTTATGTTAGGGTTAACATCTATGGATCAAAAATGAAAGAACCCTATTCAAAGAAAGCAAGCAAAAACAGAATTCTAAAGGCTTAATGAGTAAACTGACTATACCTAAATTTTCCTTATTGAGAAATGTAATTTTTACACCTGCAGAAAATTGTTTCCTCAACTGATAACTGTGCTCACAAGTAACTATTTGCAAGAGTAGTTTGTTATTTATGTCGTAAAAATAATGACAGGTGGCCAGGTGTGCTTGTAAAAAGTCTGAGCAGAAAAATATATCAGTTGATGCATATGCATGTGTGTACACATTGTTCACTGTCAACTTTTGTTCATTAGCTTTCTTCTTTGGTTCTTTGTATTTCAGGAAAGGAGATCCATCAACTACACATTTTAGCTTTCATCTGTTTATTAATCTTGATTATATCATATTAGTCTAAATATTGTTATATTTAAACTGTACTATCAGTTTCTTTTGGGGAATTGTTAAGAGATGTTTCCCTTTTCTTTCTCTGTTGTATGCTTGATTTCATTTCATGTATTTCAAATGAAAGCATTAGTTAGAAACTACTTCTGTTTTGTGTCCTGTGCTCAGTATATTCTCAGTAAATGCTAAATGATGAATAGCTTTTATCTCTGATATTTGGCCAAGAGTCAAGGCTGATGGTGTTTTGAAGTCAGCAGTGGTGATTAGCATCAGGGAATAAGGAAAAGCATTAATCACCAGAGCTGAGGTAGCCCTGAATTTTTTTGGCTCCTTTACCTTTTCAGCAGCAAAACCATTCTTGTAGCATTGCTGATCTGTGGTACTCATTTTCCAGATATGCTGACCACTGGCAATAATATCATGTCAAAATAAGGCAGGCAGTCAGCTTGGCTAAAGCATAGGGGAGTGGTAGGTCAGAAGTGAGAGCTTAATGGAGAATGGGTCAGATTCTTATAGGAAGGAATGTGAATCCAGTGTCAAAAATGAGTCCTAAGTCTTTTTGTCCTCTTTCTCATCCTGCCCATATTCCTACTCAACCTCCAAGCCGAAGAGTCATGGTCTTAGTCTTAAAGGCGCTTTGAAAGTCATCTTATTTAACAATTTTAAAGGTGCTTGTTTGATTTTTAAAAATAGCTTTAACACTGCTGGCTTTTCTACTGCTTATCTACTAAGTGGTTCTTGTTTAAAAACAGAAAAAAATTTCCTATCAAGTAATTCTTTTGTTCATTATTTTCAAGTTTTTGTTTTTCATCATAAAGTATGTGATTTGATGTATTTCATAGTACCTTTCCCTTAGATTAAATCAGTTGACAAAAATTAGTATTTAGTATCTTGCTAATTAGACTATTTAATAAGATATACTCAGGTATATTATTACTTTGAGACATATATGACAAGAAAATGTTTGAGGATTGTTAGCTTACACTATTTTTGTTTCTTAAAATAACTTGAAGGTATTATTGAGTAAGGCAAAAGATTTTGAGAAAAAAAAACTAGAAATGAGCTATAACATCAAGAAATTATAAGATTTCCATGTATTTTAGGGTCAAATTTTACTTAATGCTTTTATCTTTTATTGTTAATGAATGAATGTATGCTACATTGATTTAGTGGTCAGCAACTATTTCTTGAGTGCTTTTATATCTGTCTGTCACTTTTCTTTCAAAAAGTTTACAATGTAGTAAAGGAAATAACATGAACCAAATGCCAGAAAGTGTAATAGAGTGGAAAGAGGCCCAACTGAATCAAGAAATATGAATTCTAATCCTTATTCAGATACTATGTAGCTGAGTGGTCTTAGGCAGGTCACTGAACCTCTCTGGGTCTAAGTACCTCATCTGTGAAATGCATGATGTGATCAGCAAATTTCTGTCATTCCCTTTGGCTATAACAGTATTTGAAACAGCTATGCTCATTAGTTCAGTACCTATTATGAGTATATCAAGAATTAAAAATAAGGGTAGTAAAGATTGGGAAGATGCTGAGGAGACATGAGATTTCAGGAGGAAATTGATCTTGACCTTGAAAGGTGAGTGAAATTAGATGAACAGAGTGGAGGTATTTCAACCATGATCTGCATATTTCAGGAAGAACAGAAGTTACTTGCCTAATGAGAGCAGAGTGCATTTGGGAGAGAAAAGAGAAATAAGAATAAAAATCTTAGATAGATGCTCCATAAAAAACAGGCAAAGGAATGTGGACCTCTTTACTGTGATCCATAGAGAGTCATTTTAGGTTTTGAGCAAGAACATGGTATATAAAGTAATGTTTTAGGAAGATTAATGGGGCAATACACACTGTGAAAGGTTGTGACTTTCACCAGCATGATAATATCTCCCCATGGGAATGCCTTCCTTTCAGGAAGGGAATTTGATTAAACAAAGCAACATGCTATCTATTTAAGTTACCTTTTATGCAAGGTAACAGAGAAAGCCTTACTCTTTTATATTTTATGGTACTTCTCCCTAGTCATTCAACAGGTATTACTGAGAACTTAATGCCACGCTGGCATGTTTCTAGGTGCTATAGTGGGTACCAAGATGAATAAGAGTCAGTCTCCACACTCACAATCTTAATTTAGAGGAGAAAATGTGATTGGTAGGTACATAGATAATAATGTATATTATAATTAGAATTACAGAATATAAGAATATAATATATAATATATAGAATATAAGGCAGATTATAATTAACATTACAGAATCAGTATGACCAGATGTAAATAATCAAAGAGAACTAGGTCTTGAAGGCTGGAGTGTTGGAAATTCCGGTGGTGTGGGGCAAATAGGAGAGAGTGTGTGAGGTGGCTGTTTGGTTGTTCCTAAGAATAAAGCATCATGATCTCTTCCTCCTCTGAGGTTTTATGTTTTTATGAAAAACTCAGAGGTAGGAAATTCCGGTGTATTGAGAGAAGTAAAGACTCAGGAGGGTTCTACTTCCATTAATGACAGAGTAGCTCCTATTTGACCAACCCACCTATAGATCACAATTGTGACTCTGGACAAAATCTAAAACTTTCTGGAAGGCACTATTGAACAACCAAAAGCAAGGGGAAAGTGGAGGGCAGTCAACACTTGGAAGAAAAGATTGACCTTGATGAATTTCTCATTTTTATAGTAATACCCCCACCCCTGAGAGCAGTTCACAGTTAGCCTCATATGGGATATCTAAATTCCTTGAAACCTGCACTATTACTGGCTTGAGGAGTCAGAGGGGAGTGACCATAGCAGCTGGAAAATAAGAGGAGAAATCACAAAAAGGAGAGAACCACAGAGGAAGAGCCTAAAATTCTTCATAGAAACTCTGCTGACTTGTGCGCTGATGAGAGATTTCAGTTCCTGCCCATCACAGAGGAAAGAGAGTTTAGGGTTTGAGACTAGCCAAATTATTACCTGCTATAAATGCAACAACAACAAAAAATCAATATACTTTGGTAGAATATAAAAGAATCTCAAGTCTCCACATAATATTATTTACAATATCTAGAATGCAATCTAAAATATCTAGATTTATGCAGACACAGGAAAATCCAACCCTTAATTTTAAAGAGGAAAGGTAATCAATAGAAACTGATCATGAGATAACACAGAAGTTGACATTAGAAGTAATGGTTTTAAAAAAGCTTTTATATCTATATTCAAGGTTTTAAAGGAAAATATACTGATAATGTACAAACAAATAGGAAATCTTAGCAGAGAAATTAAAACTACAAAACAAAAGAACGAAATGGAAATTCTAAGACTAAAAGTTAAAAATCCTAGACCTAAAAATTTTAAAGTTCACTATATGTACTTCATAACAGACTTAAGATGACAGGAGAGTTAGAGAACTTGAAGATAGAGCAATAGAAATTATGCAGTCTTAAAAACAGAGAGAAAGAGAAGAGAAAGAGAAGAGAGAGAGAGAGAGAGAGAGAGAGAGAGAGAGAGAGAGAGAGAGAGAAATTGATTAAAAGAAAAAAACAAAAAGCCAAGTGACATAAGAAACTGTATCAAAAGTCCACCTGGGGTCCCAGGAGGAAAGGAGAAAGAGAATGAGACAGAAACTTTTTAAAAAGAAATAATGACATTTTTTTTCAAATTTAATAAAAGCTGTAAAATTTACAGATTTCAGTAGCCCCAGAAACCCCTAGTAGACACAAAACAAATCACTCCTCGACACATTGGCAAAGTGCTGAAAACCAAAAATAAAGAACATTTCAAACAAGCCAGGGTAGCAACAATAAGATTGAGACTAACTTCTCATCAGACGCAATGGAGACCTGAAAAGAGTGCAGCCACATTTTTAAAGTGCTGCAAGGACACCCACCTCCCCCCGAAAATCCAGAATTCTCTTTCCAGAGCATTTAAGAGTGATGTCTGGAACTTAAATTACATGTAAGAGAATGGTGTGTGCTCATTCAGGAAATGTGGGTTGAAGTCAGTGCCAGGGTTCTGGTATATCAGGTGCTCGAGTTTGGATTAGATCCGTCATTGGCGTAAAACGAACATCATTATTTTTTTCTTAACTGATTTGTGTTGGATAGTCTGGCAAAGATCTAAAGATTGGTACTGTCGCTACCATATAGAGAGCCTTCGTGTGCATTAGATGAAATTGCTCAAGATGGGCATGGAGCCTGAGTGAGCAAATTATGCAACAAGGGTGCCCTTTCCTCTGGTGGGTGCTATTTCTCACTAGGGACCATGGCTTGGCAAACAGAGCGTGGACTGGATTTCAGCTCCTCATTAACTCCTAAACCAGATATACATGATGGACTGTAAAGAACGATATGAATCTGAGAGAAATCTATAAGATTAGAGAGGTCTCAGGTCCAAGGACAAGCCACCAAAGGCAGAGGAAAGGCAGGACCCTTAAGAGGAGTACCTGAGGTATGAGAAGAGAGCTTACAAACAACCTAGGACTGAAGATTGGAAATCCGGTACTGGAGATATAGATCTGGCAGTCACTTATAGAGATGTGTTAGTTTTGGAGTCTAAAGGAATCAATGAAATCACCTGAAATGACATCAAAAAGGAAGAGATGAGGGGTATGGGTGAGGTTGGAAAACCTTATCACAGGAGTCAGTGGAAAGAGACAAAGCCAACGTCCCAGTGTAGTTGAATCAAAGGTACAATAGAAACAATGAAAATATCCCACCATTTTATTGAAGAATTCTTTAAACGGAAGTAATTTACTAGATCGGTAACATCTTGGGATTTGGATGTTACCTTGTACAAGGCCTTAATAGGTGTATCTATCAAACTGCTGCTCTTAATAACCTATCTTTCTGCTTTTCAGCCTTTACACATATGAAAAATGTAAACTGTAAATTATTCACATTTACATAGAGAATTAGAAATTATCTTGTATAGCCTTTTTTTTGTATTTTCTCTTTAAAGTTTAAGGTGTATATAGCATGATGGTTTGATTTATATATATTGTGAAATGATCACAATAGGTTTATTTACATGCATCATCTTATGTAAATACAATAAAAAGAAAAAAATTTTCTCCTTGTGATGAGAACTCTTAGGAGTTACTCTCTTAACTTTCCTCTATGTCTTGCGGTATTAATTGTTATCATGTTGTAATTACATTCCCAGTACTTATTTATCTTATAGGTGGAAGTTAATATATTTTGACCGCTTTCCTCTAATTCCCCGTCTCCAACCCCCTGCCTCTGGTAACCACAAATATGGTCTCTTTTTCTATGAGTTTTTTGTTTTTAAACTTCACATATAAGTGAGTTTCATAGTATTTGTCTTTCTCTGTCTTGCTTCACTCAGCATAGTACCTTCAAGGTCCATCTATGTGGTCACAGATGATGGCAGGATTTCCTTCTTTTTATGGCTGAATAATATTCCATTATATCTTTATCTATCTGTCTATCTATCTATCTATCTATCTATCTATCTATCTATCTATCTATCTAGATATAGATATATCTCACAACTTCTTTATCCATTCATCCATCAGTGTACACTTAGGCTATTTCCATGTCTTGGCTGTTGTAAATAATGTCGCATACCTGATATTGTCGTCTTTCCCCGAACTTTCTGTATTTCCATCATGTCCTAATATAAATCCAATTTGTTAAATATTCACATCATTCTGGACCACTGCAGCCTTTGTAATACATTTCCTAATCTCCCCCTTTACTGCTTTAGTAAAGCCAGTGATGCTTCAGTCTCCTTCCTTCACACCAGATTCCATTCAAGTCCATGTTCATGAAATGGATTTCTACTTCCCTACACTGGGCAAATTCCCTCTCCATGGAAAACCTACCTTCTCTAAGAATTCCACTCTCTGCATTTAGTACTGTGCAACTGACAGATGCTCAGTGCACACTTGTGAACTAACAAACTTATAAGAAGCGTTACTGTTGAGTATCAAGTTCTTACTGACATTTTATTTCCTTGTTTCTCTTTTGCCTCCTGTTTAACTAAAGCAAACTGAATAACAAAATAAGCTTTAAAAGAAATAGAAAAAGGAATAATTTTAGCATGTATTTATTTATACCTTACTTGATTCCAAAAAGTACATTATATGTGTATATACACATAAACATATGCATATACAGACACACAGATACACACACAAATAGAATTTTTTTTTAAATGAGAGTAAGTGGAAAATATAGAATAGTTAAGTAGAAAGACAGGAAAAGTTAGAATACATAAATCCATGTCATAAACTTCTACAAAATCCTTAAAACTGAACAATTAAATCAACTCTCAGCCTCCTCTCAGCCAAAAAGGGGAAAAGTTATTCCCCTCTTTAGATGACAGAAGCAAAGTACTTAATCAGAAGAAGTGATTTTTCTGGCCCTCGGGCCTTTCATAAAGGGACTTCCAAAAGTGCCAGCAGACAGTTTTCGCAGCACCATCCCTGCTGCCAGTGTAAGTTTGTATTGTGCAAATTTTTATATACAAGTTAGCATAATGACAAAGTACAAACTAGTGCTATAAAGGTCAAAAAAGTGCTTTACAAGTAAGCTTTTCTCCTTGTTATTTGGCTTGATCCAGAGATATGATTTTAAATATTTAGAGATTGGATAGACTCACATTCAATCCTTTCATGAATGTTGTATCTTTTAATAAACGTTGAGCAGCAGATAATCCAAAGTCATCTTTTTGGCAAGAAGATGGAGTGAAGAATTCTGTTTGTCTCATTCAGTTCAGAGGGTTTGGCCCTTTGTTTATCTAGCAGCAGAGAGAGGCACTTGACCTTGCTGCAATTCACTTTTTAATATCTTTAGGATATGAATTAGCATTTTCACCCAGCATTTCACCCATGACTTAGAAAGCAAAGAGTAGAAGGGAGAATCATAACTCTTTGATGTCCACTTATTTTCCAACTCTGATTAAGCTTTTCAAATATCTAAGTCTAAGAGGATTCCATTTGTCCTCTAGAAACTCTCACAGGCAAACCAAAACAAAAATAACAAAACCTCTGTACTCGTAAGACTTTAACATGTTCAAAAGTCATTATTCTTATATTTAAAGTAAGTTCTTTGCTATTCTAAAGTCTTTTCCCTCTCTTTTTTTAGTGTCCTAAATGTCACTTTTCATGCTTCTTAGCTCTGATTTCAAAGGTAATCAGATTGACCTTTCATTTCAAATCTACATGTAGGACCAGTAGCAAAGGATGTAGAACTTGTACCATGTGGGTGATCTTTAAAATTTCTTATGGATGAATCTCAAAGCCAGACACATTTTTCAGTCTTTCCTCCCACAGATGTAGTAAATACTGCCCTCTACCGAGGGGATACTCAGGATCATGTTAATGACAATTGCTTGTCTCAGTTACTGGTTTCAGTGATATTTGTAGAATCATGTTGTTACTAATTATTTCATCATTACCACATATATTCTTATTAAAATAATCATATTTTAAAGTGGTAAATAAAAAGGATGGAAACATATTTTAGCCTTGGCCACATACATTTATTATTTTCTGTAATCTGTACAATGAGATATCACAATGTCTGAGGAATTCATAATAATGTTTAAATGTCCATTTGTTTTGAACTGGCTAAGAAAATCCCCTTCCCAGTGGGAAACTAGAAGAGGATTGTTATCACATTATTTTAATAAATTTTGTTAAATAATTCTAACAACAGGATATTTTCCCCCGCCAATGTTTTTTCTTTTTTTCCCCTCCAGTTGCTGGATTGCTAATATCTAGATTAGTCATTTCAAAGAACTAGCTGTTTGTGCAGGTAAAAAAAATTTCCCTCATTCTTCATTATTTTAAAGAGTCAATTATATATGGTTAATTAGCAGTAGAGGCTCACATTAAACTAAATACCTTTCAACCAAAAGCTCCTTAAAGAAACTAACCAATGAAATAATTATACACACATATACATTTGTATATGGCATGTTTTTGAAAAATGTCATCTTGTCTGCCTTCCTGGAGATGAAGAATATGTGTTCTCTTTGGCTGAATGCTCAGTATAATGCACTGTTCATTCACTTGTCTTGTTACCATTGCTCTAGAACCTGATTTGCTTAGGATCGGCTTGAAGCTAAACTGATTTTACCAAGGGAACCCTGAGAAACAAAACCTAGCAATCCAAAGTGTCCCCATGGCTTCTTGTAAAGTCTAGAGCCTAAATCTCTCACTACCTTAGTTCAGAAACTTTAGACACTGTGAAAACTAGCAGGGAGATCTAGCCAGGTGAGAGTAAATTCCAGCACATGGTTAGCCAGTATCTGTGCGAGAGGCTATGAAGGCCCGTTTTTCTCAGCCTTACAAATCACAGAAGGAGTCTTCTTTTTCATTGACTTTAGGCTGCTATCTGACTACCCTTTACTGTATAATTAAATTGAAAACTTAGGGTAAGTAAAGAAACTAGGCAGGACTTTCTGATTCCAGAAGTATTTGGAGTCTTTTCTGGCCTCTGAACTATACTTATTCACTGTTACTGTTTCTATTGGTATGATTGAACCCAGTTTCTTTAATTCCAAAAGGAGAAATTCTTGACTCTCTTCAAATTTTAGATGTTTATTAAATAACTGGATGCTCCATCCTAGGAAGATGGAATTAATTGTTTAACAAATTACTCAAATCCAGGTGGCTCGTATAACCAATTCCACTAATTTTTACCATCTCATGGAGATTCTTTTGCAGTTTTTATCATTGCCTTGGAGTTGTGTTAATGCTTACACCCAGTGATGCTTATTTATAATAATGATGATACTAATGATAATGACTTCCTAATTCTTCATATTCTTCTAATGTTGTGTCTTTAATCTATTTCGTATTTTTCACTTTGGTTTTCTATGCCATAGGCTGTGAGTGAAATGTTTTTAATGCCCGTTGTTGGGATTTTTCACTTCCCGAATGAACTGGAAATATTCCTAGGGATAAACTCAGCACAGTGCTTTTAACATAGTAAGCACTCAACAGCTCTGGCTTGGTGTGGCTTACGTTCTGAGACAGTTATCAGTTCCACGGTCTGCAGAACGTGAAGGTCTGTTACGCACACGAAGCTAGTCAAGCGGGGGTGGGGAACAGGTGCAGTTGTCTCTGGTTTGCCATGTCGATTCTTTGTTGTTGCTGAGTCATTGTTTCTACAAATTCACTGTTACAGCGAAACTATGAAGCCCCTCCCATACCCCCCCGCCCATCCCCCCCCCCCCCCCCCGCCAAAGAGCACTATGTTAACCATTGTTATTTGGCCACAGAGGGGTAGAGAGTTTAGCAAAGATCTAGTAGATTTGGGTAGAACTAGCCTCCTGCATGGAGAGTATGTAAGTCAAATGGTAAAACTTTTTCCCAGCACAGCAAAGAACACCTTCAGAAATAGAATTTGTAAGACTTGGTAGTATTTTCTGGAATGGTGAGATATTTCCTAGATGGGGGCTATAGACTTCATATTAATGAGGCTTCTTATATTAAGATGCCGTATGACCAATCTTGGGAAATTCTTTATAAATATATACATTTCAGTGCTCTGTTTTTAAAAATTATTATCTTTATTTAATTTGGTACACGTAAGTTGTTACAACATCAATTGATTTATATTTTAGTTTGTTTTGAAAAGGACATATTCATTCTAATTCCATTCAAGCATTTTTTTCTATTAAAAGGTACTTCTCTTTAAGATAAGAGGTATTGTCATTTCTGTGTAAACAAAGCAAGATGCCATGCATACTTGTTTAATGAGGAGCTATCAGAGTATCACTACAAGGAATTTATAAAGAGGAATCTATACAGATAAAGGGTAACCCTTAGGACAGTATAATCTCGACGGTGCTTGAAATAATAATCGTCCTACTTGAGCTGAAATAATGGTGGCAGAACAAGTATTAGCCAGGCAGAGAAAAAAAGACATTCAAGCTGACAGCTCATTCGTGTGTGCTGAAGTGGATCAACCGCTCGTTGCAGGGCAGAAGGCATCCTGGTGGTAATGCTCATGCGTGTCGCATCGGTGTGGCACTGAGAATCCCCACTCCTGGCACCAGGGTCAAACTGTGGCAGACAGCTGTGCTGCTTCTCACACAGGGGAAAGAAGACAGCAGGCAAGCTCTTTGTTCCTAAAAGTTTGTTAGTAAAACTGTGCTACGTATATTCCAGCTGTATACTCTTGGTAATTAAGGAAAACAAATGCTCTTTGCAAACTCATTATAGATTTAAAGTTCTCTAAGTTTTCATCAGGTTTCCACAGAAACAAAGAGTTTCAAACAATAGTCGAGAATGCACAAACCATCAAATAAGTGGATTTTAATTGTTCCTGTTTAGAAAATTATTCAGATAACCAGCCACATCAAAGACTATTAAACTTTTTAATTGCTCAGGTAGAAAGATGGAGAATGTCATCATTATCTATCATAAGAAGAATCTGCATTAGATAATGCTACTTGAATTTTGAGCTAGAATAACACACTCAAGGATGCTACTAACTGAAGTGCCATTTAGTACTCAAAAATAATCATATGCTTTAATTATTCATAGGACACAATGCATGAATTCACAATACTAATTATGGTTTCAAAAAGTGTCTTATGCTATGGTTTACTTGCATGGAGGATCAACTAATGAAAAAAAAAGTATAAATATTTGCAACTGCCATAGATACCATGTGCATGCAATTTAGTGGTACGTTAGTGAGGTGAAAAGAATGGAGAAATGTGCCTTTTCTGTGCTTTGCAAAGTTCTTGTAGGATCGAACACAATATCTTGTACTTATTATGCATTCAGTAGTTATAATTGATTTTGAAGAAGACTTGGTGATAGCGTATTAATTAATTCACCAATCTCTGTTCCCTGGTCTGTGCTACGTGCTAGGGAACTGAAGCGAATAAGAGAATACTGACCTCTGGGACTCACAGTCTTGTGCACTGGAGTAAGTGAGGGTGGCAACTGCAAATTTAAGCAGATTTGTGACTTCTCAAGCTCTTTAGTATAAGCATTTATGTTGAATATTTTACTCATTCAATCCTCATTACTATTAGGGAAGGTACAGAGGGCTAAATATCCAAAATCCAAAAACAAAGAGTTTACCTCATTTGGAACTGGTAAAAATCTTCAACATTGTTTCACTACAACATCATTCTATTTTTACTTTTTTGTCATTATATGTTTTGTTTCTCTCCCCTTCAGGAAGTATAGAAAAATCTAATAAATAAAGATGATCGTAAAAATACCTCTAAGTTTATCACTAAGACTCTTTAAAGATAACAGTTGTTAGCATTTTAAATATATCTACTTAGCCTTTTTCCTATGTACACATATTTTGAGCAAAACAGAAACCTTAATACAATTATAATTTTGCAGTATGCTTTTTTTTAGCTTTTTATTATAAGTATGCTTCTACGTCATAAAATTTTTTCATAAACATCATTTGTTGGCACTGTGTTATTCCATTATATCAATGTGCCATAATGTATTGAACCATTCCTCTGTTGTTATGTTTTAAAGTTGCTTTGTGGTTCACATAAATAGTCCTTGTGTAGTCTTTGGTTGAAGTCCTGATTGTTTCTTATAGATTGAGTTCTAGAAGTGGAATTGTTGGGTTAAGTTAATGACTACTTTTAGGGCTCTTAATACAATCCAACACATTTTTTTCTGGAACAACTGAACTAATTTACTCTTCCAGCAGCAAGGGACATCTCAATTCATGCTTGTCAGCTATTAAGTAGTATATTTTATTTTTCCTTGCAAAATTTCTATATGAAAAATTATATTATTTTTATTTTGTCTTTCTTTGGTTACTACCAACCTTGACTACATTTCATTTGTTTAATAGCTTCTATACATCTTTTTTGTTATTCCATGAATTATCTATTAAAACTATTCATCTATTTTTTGTTGGAATGCTCTTATACTTTTAGTTTTATTGCTGTTAATTCTTGTCTCACCCATTTTTTTTTTTCTATGCCAACTTGCTCTTCTTGCTTTCTATAAGAATGGCACATAATTTTCTGGCTTTTTTTCTTCTTGTATACAATAAATCATAAGTTTTATTTTGGGGGCTAGATTTATGGCTAGTTTAAAGATTCCAAAATTGATCACAAAAATAAACAAACATAAAAGAAATGACAATGTATGTGTTTACATGAAACCAATATCTTGTTATAAAACCTAGATCATATTTTTTTACATATTCTGGACTTGCTCATAGCATCTAAAATATGGACTTTTTCTAATAAATCTCTCTATAGCAAGTATAGTGTTTCAGTTATTTGCTGTGTAATGTATTATCCCCAAAATCTAACGTTTAAAAAAAAAATAGGCAGTTAATTAACTCTTACTTCAGTTGCCAAGAGGAGGGGGAAACATTTATTATTGTTTTAGTCTACACATCAGGTGGGACTTTTTAAAATCTTTTCGGGCTCACTTATGCATCTGCAGTCAGCTTTGCTGGTCTTGGGTGGGCTCACTCATCCATTCTGGGAAGCCAGCTGGCTGTGGGCTGGCCTCTAGGATGCTTTCCTAGCTTAAACAACCGGCTGTCCTTATGTTTTCTGCTCCAGCAGGCTAGTCTGGGTGTTGCAACACCTAAAGTGAAATCAGATTTAACCCCAAATTCTCTTGTCAGACTTAAGGAAGAAAATATTTTTTGGCTTACATTTTATTTTCTTTTTAAACATTCCTGAAAAAAAAATTCTACTTCTAAAGAATAAGAAATCAGGGGGAAAATATCCTTGTTAAAACTGATACTATGATCTCACTCAGATGAGCCAATAATGATAAGATGCCCATTATAGGAATGACCTCCAAAAAATTATTGTTGTTTAACCCAAGTTCACGGGGGTGGAGGTGGGGGATCAAAAAAAGTATAACAAAGAAACAAAAAACTGTTAGCATTTTGGTTTATATCTTTCTAGACATTTTCCTACATATTTCTACCAGGATATTACAACAAAGTCTTGCCTTGGGAGCGGGTAATTTGGGCCAACTAAGAAAGAGTGGGATTTTTTTTTTCTAGGTGTTTCAATTATTTTGAAGACAAATGGGTTTAAACAAAGGAGTAGACTCACTCCTCAGGCTGTGTTGTGTTTTATTCATACATTCAGTCACTACTTCATTCAATAAATATTAAGTACTTTCTATGTGTCATGTACTGGGTTAGGCGGCTATTCGTTATGTGGGCCTAGGGCTTTCCCCTACATAAGTGGTGCTAATGGTATTCCCAAGAGACTAGTGGAAGGGAAAGGGCCTAAGGCGGAAGCTATTTTTGTCATCTCTGATTTCATGGAGATCCGAGGTGCTAGGATGGCAGATATTTTGGTGGACAGCAGGAAGAACCAGAGGGAATGGCTTTTACCTCCTGAGTGGAAAGGAAGAGGCAGATTGGGATCTGTTGAACTGTTTTCTTATTTAGCCTGCTTGGCTTTATGAACTGAGGAAAAGGTTATTTAATAGTTAATAAAAGAATAGCTTCTATTGATTATCTGTTGTATGCCAAATAGTGTACTAGGCACATATCATTTCATTTACTTCTCACATGAGCTCTGTAACTTAACTAACATTTTGAGCACTTGCCAAGTGCTCAGCCACAGTTGTAAGATTTTATATGCAGTCAATTTATTGAATCCTGGGGACAGACCTGTCAGACAGGTCCTGTAATGGGGGAAACGGAAGTTCAGAGAGACCTGTTCAAGGTCACATAACCAGAAGTGACAGACCAAAGCCTCTACCAGATTTTGCCTACTACTGTTTAACTTATTTAATTAATGAAAAATGGTGTTTCTGATGGATTAGAAATGCTTATCTGCCACCAAATTCAATTCTGAAAGTTTGAGTGTCACTTCTTAAACTCTTCAACATCAAAGCCAGTAAAGAAAATATACTCTTTAAATATTTGTTAAAGTTTTAAAAAAATATTTTAAATTAATCTTAATTTTAGTGGAGCTAATTTCCTTTCTCATATTTTTAAAAAAAAAAAAATAACATTGCTATCTCTCCATGGCCTAAATTGGGATTTTTTTGGCAACTAATAACCTTTCTTTGTTTTAATGACTAATTTTTTTTATTGTGGTAACATAATACATAAAATAAAATTTACTATTTTAAGAATTTTTAAGTGGCATTAAGTTGTGCAACCATCGTCACTATCCATCTATAGAACTTTTTCATTATCCCAAATTAAAACTCTGTATCTGTTAAACAATAACTCTCCATTCTCCCCAGTGACTATTATTTTTAAAAGAGATAACTATATTAGGCTTAGTTTTCTTTACATGAATGAATATGTAATTGTTTTAGGAACATGAAGGAAAGGGATATTTACTAATGTGATGGCAAATGCAGAACCCACTGACAAAGGTATATAATTTGTAAAAATTGCTGAGTGGGCAAAATTCTGATTTTTCAGTTGCCCTAGGTACTTCAGTGCACTTCTGATAATGATTTTCCTTGGGCATGTAGTTATACTGATAGAAATCACATCCATGCATAAAGAGTGAGCTTAATTATACATAACTGCATACCTAAGATGAGGTTTTACATTTTTTTTACATATACTTTCTTATTTACAAAAGATGAGACACTAAATTCTAACTGATCTCAAAAAAGTAATGTGAGTCACCCTCAGAGCATGAGAATCTTATTGTATGAGTTACCCATTTTGCATGAAGATACTATACCTTGCCTTCACCCTCCCCATTATGGGAATTGTTTTCATTGCAGGGAGATTCCAATCTCATCTGGTCTTTGCTGTGACTCTGAGGACAGGGAAATGCACAAAGGCTGATTTAGGGTTTTGAATGTAGTTGGTGGCTAAGCAAAATGAGCTAGTCCTATTAAGAATGACACTTCTTTATATCCTCAACTCATTTGTACTGAGCCTAATTATTTAAGCTCAAAATAGTAAAAATTAAAAGCAGTCAAAATGGTTTGATTGCTAACGTATGCCCCAGGCACTGTGCTAAATGCTTTACATGTATAATTTTGTCTAATCCTCACTGTTCTATGAGATAGGAATCAAATTCCCATTTTACAGATGGAAAAACTAAGGAACAGAGAGGTTACATAACTTGCCAAAGGCACACAATTAGTAGATAAGAGACTGAGGATTCAAACTCAGGCGTCTAGAGTCCTTGCCCCTAGCTACTCTGATAGCACACACTCCTGGTCTGTATTAGGTTGACAGCACAGCAGGATTCCCTTTTAAGAGATTCAAGGTTCAAACAAACAAATTCTCTCTCTCTCTCTCTCTCTCTCTCTCTCTCTCTCTCTCTCTCTCTCTCTCTCTCTCTCATTTTATGCCCTAGGTCTCTATAAATTCTTGTCTTCTCCTTAGAACTGCTCTGTCTTGAGAGGACCAGTTCTCCAGTGCTTAACTCTAATATTTACTCTTATTCCCATGTGGCCACAAGAAGTCTTCTTTCCTGAGTGTAATCAATTCTACTGGTGGTTAGGATAGTGATGGACTTAAGTGAATGGGTTCTAAGGTGAGAACGACTGTCTCCCTCCTCACAATTCCCCAGCCCTCGCAGGAAAATAACCATGTCTAAATTTCTGAAAGAAGTTTTAATGCAAGTGAGGGGGACATTGTTGAACAGGCAGAAGTGTTGATGGATTATGCCAGAAATTGAAGAGGTTCAGTGCCTATGTCCCAGGGATGGGTTGTGGTGATCCAGGAGATTTCAGAGGTACCTCAGAGTAGCTCCTGGCCCACTCAGCCTATGGTCTCCTCCACACTCTAGCAGGGCCGGAAGTGCTCCCCTGACTCCTGCTCATGGTTCCTGCTCACAGGTATAGCCGTCCACACACAACTTACAATGAGGGCAGGTAACATTTCCTGGGAATGTTCCTAACCCCAGAGAATGTGTTTGCAGAAAGTTTTCATGATTTTCCTGAGTTAAATTCATGTTTCAGGAACAAGTGCTTTATATCTGTAGGTGGCACCTTTATGAATAATTTGGTGAACCTTGAGTGCCATACCGCCCTCAAATGAAGAGATAGCATCCTACCCCAAATTATACTTGAGGCCTCAGTCTACTTCTGATCATTAACCACCACCCCCCTCCCCCCATCGTATCTCCTATTGAGGTTAGCAGTTTTTACTACATTGCACTGGAATAATTTTACCTTAAGTTATATGAAAAATATTTTCTGATTTTCACACTGAAGCACAGTCTTTATTTCAAAATGGGGACATAATATTTGGCACGTCATTATAAGGTAGTTCCATTTAACATCAGTGGCAGTTTGCAGTTGAGTCCTGAGAAGGATTTATTAGGACATGTTTAAAGTTATATAAATAAAACTTTATTTATATAAAGACCTGATTTAGGACAGGGGACCGAGGTAACTGGAGATACTCTTTTACTCCTCACCGTATTCTTGTATTCCTTTTTAGCCCCTTTTTGTGCTGTGATTACAGTGTAGTACACACCGTTTTATCCCGTTCTGAAAACACTCCCGTTTGGTCATTATCCTAAAGCTACCACCTAGGCCAACCGTGACAAGAAAAAGAAGTGTTTTCAAATGAAACTAAACCTAGGGCAACCAGAATTGGCTTGTTTTAATTTTCTATGCTTTGTTTCATTTTAATTACAGCCGCTTGGAGCCAGTGACTATTTGGAACTATCACAAAATTTTGATACAGTATTTTTGCGAAACATTCCACAATTTACGCTGGCAAAAAGGACTCAAGCTCGAAGATTCATAACTCTCATTGATAACTTTTATGATTTCAAGGTAAGGATCTAGTGCATTTTCTCAAAACTCAACATTTTCAACTGTGGATCCAGACGGCCTGGGCTGGAGTCCTGGCCCGCCACTTAGTTCCCTTCCATGTGCCTCAGCTTTCTCATTTGTAAATCGAGGTAAAAATGTTTTTTACTTTAGAGAATTTGAGGACAAAAAAAGCATTTGCAGCAATACTTGGTATAAGCCGAGTGCTGTGTAAGTACTATTCGTAGTGGTGGTATAGTAAAACTCCCATCATAAGACTCTGCTATATTGATGATTTTATCATTCAACTAAACATGTCCATGTGCTTTTTCTATGACAAAGCACAACACAATACCCTACCTAGACTGAGTGCTCAATAAATCTTTGTCTCATGAATAAATAATTGGATAAAATAATGAATGAATGACTATAGAACCCTCCTCAGTGTTGGAGCTCTCTCTCCCTATAACCCAGAAGCCCCAGTAACTACCATTGTACTATCTTGTTGTTGTTGTTGTTGTTGTTTATCTATATGTTTTAGCATGAATTTCTAAGCCATTGTCCGTCAGAGGCAGTATTGCCTAGTGGTTAAGGTGTGAGCACTGGGGCCAGGCTGTATACCTTGAGGATCAGCTTAATCTCTTGAGATTCGATTCCCTTTTGTAGATAAAGCAGGTAACAGTGGTACTTACCTCATAACTTGTGAGGATTAAATGAGATGTAAATACTTAGAATATCTCATGGTATATAGTAAGCTTTGAATGAATGTTAGCTAGTATTAATAGTATATATCTGTGCATATATATTCATGGTAAAAGTGTAAGTACAACTTCAAATTAGAATTAATTTAAATATTATTTTACTGTTGGATACAGTTTTTCTCTCTATTTCTTGTACAGAAATAGAGGAGTGATTCTAAAACTGAAAGGACTTTAGAGGGAGAAGGAAAGTACCAGAAGGGAGACTTTAATGTTTCATTTTTTCATTCATTCAAAAACCTTTATCATGCAGAGCACAGTGCTAAATGCTAGAAATTCAATGGCAGACAAAGCCAGATGTCATGCCTGCCTTCATAGTGCCAGAGAAACAATCAAATGTCTGCAGAACTAAATGTGAAGTCACCAATGTAGGATGATCTCTTGGAAGGAGAGAGAGGAATATGGTGCTGTTACAGATTGGGGGAAGAGCAGATTTATCTTCTGGCTGGGTAGTCCTGCCGAGGACCACCTGCATCAGAATCATCTGGGCTACTTAAGATCCAGATTCCGGAGCCCACCCCATCTGGCAGATGAGGAACTGGGATGGGCCTAACACCTGCATGTCCACAAGCTCCTCAAGTGTTTCTTAAAATGCTGAGAAGTGGAGGCCGAAGTCCAGTGCAGGGTGAAAAGGGGTCGCCAGGGAGGGGAGTTTGCAGCAAAGACCCTGTGATGGGCCTGAGCGTGAAGGGCAGCCAGCATGGCTCTGGTGCAGTGCTGCGGGGAGCCTGCCTCAGTGAGTGACCTCAAAATCTGCTGTGCACTTCCATGGCCCCAGGGGCATGATGTGATCAGGGAGTCAGGAGAGGTGGGAAGCTGAGAACACTAGAGCTAGGGTGTTCTCCTGGGTCACTCCAGAGAGTCTGCTTCAAAGTGATCACATGGGGTCTAAAATAAAGGGGGTGAGCTTGGAGGTGGCACCGTGTTGTTAAGAGGGCTAATGCTTGAAGAAGAGAGTGGTAGAGGGGCATTCGTAGGTAGTTCTTAGAGTACAGGATCGATTCACTCTTTTTTTTTTTTTTTTTAATCTTTCAGCTAGGAATGCCTTAAAGAAAGCTTATGTTCCCTACCGCCTAGTCTTACCTCACTGGGGCAGTTGCACTTCTTAGTGAGGAAAAAAGATTTATCTGGCAATATGATAGGACACCAAAACCGTTCTCCGAACGTTTGCTTTAACTAAATCACATATTTATAATTTAATCTCTCTTCTAAAAGAGTACTCCAAATTATTTCAGAAATTGAGAGCTTTAAGCAGATATTATTCTGAAAATATATTCATGGAAATTTGTGAAATTGGGGTATTTTCAGTGGAAAAAAGTGTCCTTTGTAATTAAAAGAATTGATAAGAGAAGGTAGAGGCTATTTGGAAATGGAAAAGCTGGTCCCAATACATTATTTAAAAATATTGGCACATTTATTTAAATAATGATTTTAAAAGGTTAACTTTGAATCTTGGAAACAAATTCAAGACTGTTTAAACAACAAGAAGAGTATTTTTATATTTACACTAGTAGATGTAAAATTTATAAAGCTATAAAAGTTCTTTTCATTATATAATCCCATGTGCACATTCACTCAAACACTTATGTAGTCAAGAAATTGTAAGTAAAATTTAGTCTTTTTGAAGAATGTCTTAGCATGATGCTGATATAAGTATAGGTTCTGGAAACTTGGGGTGTAATTTGAGTAGCCATGCCCTGAACTGTCCAGCAAAATGGTAACCTCTTCACAGTGAGTCTGAGAGCATCTTCTATGCACACAGAGACAGGCTCCAAACATCTAGGTATAAACGTCAGCTTTGGGAGTCATGGACAGACCATTGAACTTTGAACTGGAAGAGCTGAGCTGGCATCACAAGCCAAGACCTCTCCAGGCCTGAAGTTACCCAATAAAACCTTTGCATCCTACTTCACAGGGTAGTATAAGCTGTGTGAAAATATTTTGAAAGGTACTGTGCAGTTTAAAAATAGCTCTTTAAAAAGATACAAACAATTAGACAAAATATGGACATTTTAAAAGCAAAAATCTAAGCTCCCTGTTATGTCAAACAGTTTTATTTTGTGAGAGATTTGTTCTTACTTTCAACTTGTGAAATGTAAGGAGTGACACCACTTACCCGTTTTCTTCTGTTTCAGGTGCGCATAATTTGCTCTGCATCGACTCCTTTATCAAGCTTATTTTTGCATCAACATCATGACAGTGAGTTGGAGCAAAGCAGAATACTGATGGATGATTTGGGGCTGAGCCAGGTAGGTGATATTAACATAATCTTTGTTTTTTCTTATAATAAAACAGTGTAATTGTTTTTGGTTTGATACGTGGCTACATTTTGAAGAAGGAATGCAGTATATATTTAACCATTGATTTGCTGCTTTCTTCTAAAGCAAGTATAGCAGGCTTTCTCTCAAGATCACTAAATATAGAGAATTACAGTCTTAGAATGGAAGGAATCGTAGTGATCATTTTTGCTTGTGACAAAAACAAAGTCAAAATTGGTGGACTAATAGGTACATGGTCACACTGCTGATTAATGGCAGCCCAGAGGTGATTCTGCTACACCATGCTGCCTTTTCTGGATATTCTTCTTCATGTCTGTTGGATTTGTAGAGTGCCTGATACAGTGTCTAAGCATGTGGGCTGGCTCTGCCTGGACCACGGAATGCCTAGCAAGTCCTTTGGCTTAAAAAGAAATCTCAACCCCCATTCCATAAACATTTATGGAGCACCTCTTTGGGTGCCAGGTTCTGGGCATACTCTGTAGGGAACCAACCAATGCTGGCCCAGTTCTCCTGGTGCTTGGAGTCTGGTGATTCACTCCAGGCCAACCAGAAATGACTTTGCATTTCCTTCTGTATAAACATAAATAAGCATTACAAGGTCTATTTCTCAACTGCAGATAATTGAAATTTTAGTTAATGTTATCTGACACCCTATGTGAAAATTTATTCAAAGTGGATTAAAGACTTGAAATAAGACCTGAAATAATGAAATATATAGAAGAAAACATAGGCGCTAAACTTATGGACCTTGGTCTCAGAGGGGGTTTGTGAACTTGATACCAAAGGCAAGGGAAGTAAAAGAAAAAAATAGATGAATTGGACTGTATCAAACTAAAAAGCTTCTATACAGCAAGAGAAACTATTGATAGCAAAAAAAAAAAAGCAACCAACTGATAGAAGATATTTAGATATTTGCAAATGATACCTCTAATAAGGAGCTAATATCCAAAATATCCAAGAGTTCATACAACTTAACAACAAAAATACAGACAATTTGATTTAAAAATGGGCAGAGTGCTCAAATAGACAATTTTCCAAGGAAGACATACAGATGGCTAACAGATGAAAAGATACTCAACATCACTAGTTATGAGGGAGGTGCAAATCAAAACCACAATGAGATACCACCTCACAACTTTTAGAATGGCTGTTATCAATAAGACAAGAGATAACAAGTGTCAGAGACGATATGGAGAAAAGGGAACCCTTGCACACTGCTGGTGGGAATGTAAATTGGTGCATCTACTATGGAAAACAGTATGGAAGTTCCTCCAAAAAATTAGTAATAGAACTACCATGTGACCCAGCAATCCCTCTTCTGAGTGTCTACCTGAAAAATGTGAAAACATTTATTCACAAAGTTATATGTACCCCTATGTTCATTGCTGCAGCATTATTCAAAATAGCCAAGACATGGAAAACAACCTATGTGTCCTTCAGCAGATGGTTGAATAAAGAAGATGTGGTACATATATATAATGGAATACTACTCAGCCATGAAAGATGAAATATTGCCATTTGCAACAATCATGGATAGATCTTGAGAGTATTATGCTAAATGAAATAAGTCAGATGGAAAAGGACAAGAACCATATGATTTCACTCATATGTGGGATATAAAACAAAAAGCAACAAATGGACAAACAAAACATACAAATTCATAGATGCAGACAACAGAATGGTGGCTCCCAGAGGAGAAGGGAGGTGGGGGAGGATGAACAGGATAAAGGGGGTCGATTGTGGTGATGGAAGGTCGATTGTGGAGACTTCAGGCAGGGAGCACACAGCAGAATATACAGAGATTGTGTTATAAAGTTGTGCACCTGAAATTTATGATGTTATTGACTAACGTTACCCCAATACATACCACTAAAAGAGAAATATTAGTCAAAAGGTTTCAATTATCTATAAATACTTAAACCTCAAATGAGGGGAGCCTCATTCTTCCAATCCCAGAGGTAAAAAACCATTCAGAATGAGGAAAGAGTTCTTTATTGACTTGAGTAGAAATTATGCATTCTCAGGGGTTTGGAAAAAATGAGGCCAATAATTCTTTAAAAAGCAAACTTTCAAATATGATTACTTAAACTTACATATAGAAATAAAGAGCTGCTAATAAACGCATGTGCTGAGACCTTTCGAAGCAGTGGTTTCTCTAAGATCAGTACTTACATCTAGATAATTTATTTGACAATTTGAAAGAATATACTTGAGAAGCTATATCATCTCAGTTTCTAAAATTTTTTAAATCACTAGCTTTTAGATCCCTCCCCCACCCCAACATCAGGGTTCAGCTAGAAGGCAAAGTAAGTTCAGCACTTGGAGCCAATACCACATGAAGAAATCAGGGCCTTTGACTGTAGGGCCACGTGATTTTGCAGTGGGTTAGTGGGGAACGTGGACTGTGGAGTCCAAACCTTTTCTCTGAAAGAGTGTAATAACAGACCCCTAAAGGAAGAGACAAAAATCCAATGTCTGTTTAGTGCTTGTGAGCCCTTGTTGGTATCCCTAGTCCCAGGCTGTTTACTGGCCTCACAGAGGGCTCCCCAACTGAACCCTAGATGGGATGCTTAAGTGTCCCAACAGCTCAAGAGCTTACCAAAGTAAGCTTCCCACAGTCTCCAGGCTCCCCAGGAGGCTTCTCAGTCACCCAGTTTGGGAAAAGTTCTTCAGAGGTTTGTCCTCAGGGCCTCCCCTCAGGAGTGGAACCAGTCTACGAAGCTGCAGAAGACGGAGACAGCCTTTTCCTAACTCGCCAGAACTACTGTTTTTTATATTGCTACTTATTTCTGTGATGTACCTTTTAGGAAAGAATTCCTTTTCTGTCTGGGATGTCCTTCCTTTAGACTTTGTAGAGAACTTTACTCTGTGTAAAACTTTTCATATTTGGATTTGGGGGTATCATTTTAGCTTTAATCATTCTAATGTTTTCCCCTTGGGGACTTGTTCTAGTTGTTATTGGTTTAAATCAGTTGATTCTCTAGTCTAATTTAAGACATTGTATATTTAAAAATTTATAGGACATTTTATTATCTAAACACGTAAACCTAAAGAGTTTTTTTAAACCTGTACTTATTTCTATAAATTTGTATTTGTGGCCGTTTTAATTGGTGCTGGGTTATTATTTTGTGTTGTTATGTTTTGTTTTTTGGTTACAGGACTCAGCAGAAGGACTCTCCATGTTTACTGGAGAAGAGGAAATCTTTGCATTTCAGCGTACAGTTTCCCGACTCACTGAAATGCAGACTGAACAGTACTGGAATGAAGGGGACAGAAGCAAGAAGTAACCACCACTTTTGCATGAATAAAACTCCGGACAGATGATTATCAAAAGGAGAGAACTCTGTTATAGGACTTAAAAGAATCATTTTCTCATCAATAATTATGCACTTTGTCTTCTGGACCATTTTAACCTAAAATTACTGTCAAAGATGTAATAGATTAGTAAGTTAAAGCCATTTGTATAGGTCTACTTTTTGCCTGTTTATTTGACCTATTTCTGTACCACAAAATTAAAATCAGCACTCCCGAAGATTAATATAGGACCAGACATTTGGCTTCATTAAGCCATCTGAGTGAATCTTGAATACACACACGTGGTAAACACAGGGTGTCTGCACATCTCCGAGCTTTGGCGACATGATAGCCCTAGGATAGAAACACATCTTTTATGAGAGGGGGAAAGAATTCTACTTTTCAATTCAAAGCAAAGAAAGTGTTGTGATCTTATTGTAAATTAAAGGGAATAAAATTTTAGAACATGGGCTTATACAAGTGATTTTTGGAGGGCTATGAATTATACTGAATCTCCCAGGCCTTGAAGTTTCCTCATAACAAAGAGTATATTTTTTACCCTGGGGTCAAACGTGGTAGGCAAGACTCGATTTCCAGTAGACATAGAGAAGACTTGATCTCCAGTGGACACAGAGTGGCCTAAAAAAATGAGGATTATGACATCATAGAATAAGGAGCGAGAGTGTCAAATACCAATTGGCAGGCAGACCCCCCAACCCTGACAGATAGTAATAGGACAGATACCAGGAATGGGGACCAGTGAGAGTGTGTTGGGAGGGGACAGAGTCCTGGACACGACACGCAGCAAAGTGGACTCCCGCTCAACTGAGGCCAACAGGACGCCAGTGGACAGCAGGCTCCTTCTTGCTGCTCATACACGTTGCTCTGGTTGCAGAATGCCAGTCCCCACCCCTGCCTCTGCTTCTGCAGTGAGATGGACCTGATAGTAAGTAGGAAAGAAGAGCTGATGAATCTACTTAAATCAAATTTGATTCGTCCTTCATTGAGGTCATCGTTTGATTTATTCAAGTACAACCTGACCTTGCTAACTATTGTCACAGAAAGGACCTTGGTTGAGGCTGTTATGAAAGTCTAAATCCCTTTTCAAGAAAAAAGGAAAAAAAATGTGAAATCCACTAAGTCTTGTGAAAATCAAATATTTTGGGGAGGGGTAGGCACAGGTAAGTCAGTTGACATAAATAAATACAATCGTCAACATATGTAAGCTCTTGGAACCTGCTGAATTTATAAGTTAATAATCTATCCACATTGGTCTATTTTGGACATTACTCTAAGTTAGGTAGATAGATGGATAGGGTACACAAGTCTAGAGAAAAGTTTAGATCAAGGCTTCGGAAACAAATATGGTTAAAAATATTTTTTAATGAAGTGAAACAGTGAGTTAAAAAAGAGATTGAATAGGTTAAGAGGGAGAAAGAATTGTGTGTGCCAGATTTGTTGCTAGACACTTAGGTGATCTCAGATAAAAAAAAATTAATCCTAGAGGGTTAATATAATCATCCCTGTTTATACATAAGGAGACTGAGGCTTAGAAAAGTTAAGCATCTTAACCTGAGATTCACAAGTTTCCAAATATTGTATACTGTATTTTGTACCACATGACCTCTATAAGACATTTTAAATATTCTTTTTATTTTTTAAAACTCAGTGAAGGTTATACAATAGGACCATTGGTTTGAGCTCAATAAATATAAACTTTATGCTTTTTACATTTTTTTGGCAGTTATGCTGTACCTTCATAAAAAGACAGTGTGAATATATGGACAAACAGATGGACAGCCCAGTAGAAACAGGAGCTGTCCCTGAGTGTGTGGGAGTATGTGAAATAGTCTCCCACTCAAGTTTTGCTGTGAAAGCTCATTTGAGGTTAGGTATTTGGAACTAGAATTTCACTTTTCCATAGAAACAATAATGTGATGTTAGTTAGGGCCCTGGCTCAATGCACAGAAGCCTGTGGAAACAGAGTAGCTGCCCTATAATTTTGGTGTGAAAAGAACTTAGTTTGGGTTCCATGGGAATACTGGATCATGGCCACACTATTGTCCCAGCTCCTATGCTCCCCCGCCCTCTTTCTGGGCCAGGGGTTTTCTGAGCTGGGAGTGGGGTTTATGCAGGGAGGAGGCGTGCTGCAGGGGTTTGATATATTGGCCTAGATGCCAGGAAGAGGGAAGAGGGAGTTTCACAGTAGCTGGATGGAAATGATACATCGTTACCCCATCTCCTCTCTACAATTTTGTTTCATAAAACAGCCTGTGAGAAAAAGAAACAAAAGTCTTACATAGTCATCACAAGGAAACAATATGATAGCTCTATTAAAAGAAAATTAATGCCAAGATGAAGCATGAAAAAAAAAAAATGACCCCTGGATTGGAAAGCAATGTTCAATTCATGTTTTTCTTCCAAGTCTTGCCTTTGTTACATTCTCAGCATTCCAATCTTTCTCTGGGGTTGCGTGAAATCTCTCAGAGCAAATGCTCTTTTTTTGTGACTGCTTTAAATTTATACTTGATGATGGAGATTTCAGCTGAGTATTGCTGTGGAACACTCCTGCTCCCCTAGAAACTCACCAAGGAAGTCTCTATAGTTGGAAAAATGCCAAAGGCATCCTTTGAAAAGACCAGTAATCCCCAAACTTAGAAGAAATCATGTGCAGAAAATGGAAAACTTTTCTTGAAAAAAAAAAAGAAAAATCTGATCACTGCTTTATACTTGTATTTTTTAGGCAGTGAATAGGCTTGTTTGCCAACATCAGTAATAATGAAAAGAAAAACATGGTGGACTTAAAGAATTTCAACCTATTTCTGATGTTTATAAGGCCCAAAAGGCTATGGTACTATTCTAATCAAATTTATGCATTTTCAGTGGGATTTCAAATTTTAGTCATAAGGCAATACTCTAATCTTCCTGAGGTATATTTCCTGTACTTCCAAGTGTGCAAATAACATAATTTTTAAATTACTTGGAATTTTGAAAAAAATGAAAAATTTACTTGTAAAATGTATAAATGGATATGTTTGTATCCATTTATTTAACATTAAGAAATACATAGTGCTTAGTGTAGTTGGACATGTATCTAAATGCTTTATAAATAAGCTGTTTTGTTTCTTATAATAATCATAAGAGATAGGTACTGTTAACACCATTTTACAGTCAAGGAAGCTGAGGAACAGAAAATGAGTACAACCTACTGAATCATGAGATGTACACTGGAGTCAGTAAAATGATCAAAACACAAATCTATTAAACTTTCCATGAGCCTGCTTCTGTCCTGAAACCAGTCTCCCTTCTCCAAATAATTTGAACCTACACTTGCAGCCCCTACATTTGGGATATAAACTCCCAGAGAGATTGGGGTTCTGGGGCCCTGATATTTGGGTTTCTGATCAATTATGGGAATCTGTCTAGGCAGCAAGTCTGTAAGAAACATCTTTATCAGATTCATTAGCCTCATAAGACATCACTTGCTGGTACAGAAAAGGATTTTCTTTGGAGATGAGTGTATAATTTTTTTTCTTAAGGCAGAATTAGGATTAGTTTTTCCCATTAGCATAGCAGTTCTTTTTCTTGGAACAGAAAATTAAAAATAACAGAATCTGTCCTCATGTCGAATGTTTCTTGACTCTATACAGCTTGGTACTAGAAACTTCACATATGTTACCTCAGTTGGTCGCTCAGCCCAGTCACACCTGTCTTCTGACCTGTTGTTTGTGTTGATGTGAAACTCCAGGAGGACATCTGCCCATCTTTCTTGCTCGCTCGGTAAGTCTTCCGGAGGTTGTCCAGGAAAGTCTCCCTCAGGGGGCTGTACTTTCAAGTCCCCAGCACTTGATTGCTAATCCCTATGATGGTGCCTGCTCTTCCCATCTGAGTATAGTAGGAAGGGCTTAGGATCTGGTTCTGCCAACTTTTGTTTTATGACCTTGAACTAGTGCTCTGAGCTTCATTTTTCTCATCTATAAATGAGAACAATACCCATTTCATAGAGTTATTCTGAGCACAGTTGGTGAAAAATACTTTGCAAATAGTGAAGGATTAAATGAATATTCATTTAAAATTATTATGATCATAAAGCAACAATAAGTGACTGCTTTGTATTATAGACCCTTGAGGAGTGCAAAAGCATAGATGACACATCTCAACCCAGTATGGTTCTTGGCAGAAGGGAAAAGCTTAACATTAAATGACTGAACACCAAGGGCACTGAATTCTAGCCTATTGAAATGCTGTGAAGATTATTAAATTCAACTCCATTCTTTGAGGATTCTGGAGAAACTGGATTATTTCCTGTTCAGTGAATATCAAAGATTTTGTAGAAAGAGGGCACCATCTTGTGGTCAATGACACAAACTGACAGAAAAAAAATAAGTCCAAGAATCACACAGGGTTGAACTGTGATTCTCAAAGCTGCCTGTTCCCAGGCCTGGGTCCCACCCCAAAGAGTCAGAGGCAATGGTCAGATGTGGGGCCCCAGGACTAGTACTCATTAATGCTCCCATGGGATTCTAATGTGCAGCCAGGGTTGATAACTGCTGATCAAGAGCTCTTGCCCATGATCACAGCCAGGAAGCACAGGACACCTACAGCAAGGTGTCCTGGCTCCATACCAGAGCGCCTCCCAGGGAGCCAAGGCTGCTGCTCGGGGATCCTGGAGCCAGGGACAGCAGGGCATCTCTCGGGGCTCCCTGTTCCTCTCCTTCCTCTGCTGCTCCTTCCCTAGACTCTTCTGCTGTCGTCTTCACCCCCACTGACAACTACAGAATAGCTAACCCAGCAGTGCTTGCTTGCTTCTTTACACAGCATTTGCTCCTACCCTAGCCGTTCATCCGCAGCAATTCCGAGAGAGACGTGATCATCCCCACTTCCAATAAGGAAATGAAAGCCCAAGGTAACACAGCTGGGAAACACGTCTTCTAGACCCAGACCCTGTGCTCTCAGGCCTTCTCCTCCTGCTCTGAAGCTTTAAGCACTTTGTCCCCTCAGCCCAACCCTCTTTCTCTTCTAGCGTTAATGAATTAATGCTCGGTTCTCCCCATGCCTCTCACCTCTTTCTTCTCTGAGTGCGTTTGTCTCCTTTCCCTTTTTCTTATCTATGAAATTCTTTCTTGGTCCTCTTAAAAATGGCGATTATAAAAACAACACCGAATATTATACAAAATACGTTTATAAATATTCATCTTCTTTGAATTGTTTTCTTTATCGCCACAGCTACAAATAATACTGGATGCCAATAATCCCCAAATGTGTCATCCTATTCCCGACTCCCCCAGTCTCCTGTTTTGAGCTTCCAACTGCCTATCAGATCTCTCTTCTTGAATGCTCTCGAAACTCAGTATGTCTAAAATGGTGCTGATCTCATCCCAGTCTTCCACGCCCACAATATCTTCTTGCAATGATGTTGTCCCAGGCACTCATGCAGCTCTAATGCTCTAAGAATTGACCAGGGCCAATGACAAAGGCAAGAAAAGAAAGGATAGACATTAGAATCGTGTTGGTGCACGATTGAGACATGGTTCAAGTAAGTATCAGTGCAGAACAGGACTCCGTGGCTGGTTAGTTACTGGAATGAATGGCAAATTCAACAATCTGAAGAAAGGAGCAGTTTGGGCAAACGAGATCCGAGCACTCTGAGCCTGTCCTGAATGTTTCTGCAGGATCCAAGTAAGGTCTGGAGTTGCCCCAGTTCTCATGATCTACCTGAGTCTTATAGAATGGGGCTGGCCTTTGGGAGCACAGTAGCTAGTTGACAGTTCTCATTCCTTGTGTTCATTCTTTGATTTATTGAATAAATGTTGTTTAAGTGCTTCTTATGGTGAGGCACTCCACTAGAAGTTATGTGGAATATAGGGATATAAAGCTTTAAAAATAACATTTAAAAAAAAATAGGGGAATTTATATGTTGGTTAAGCTCACAAGTTTAAATTGACATAAAAACTTGAATCTCCAAGACTGACATAAGAATGAGATTCTCCTGACTGGGAGGCACCATCTTTATCTGGAATACTCGGTCTTCTCCTGCCCCTAATATCACCTTCTCCATAGACAAGGATGAGCCATGCTTGTTGAGTTTCCCCAAATCTTAGCTAAGACAAAGACTTCATTCATGTTTGGGGCATACAGATAATAAACTCAGAAAATTATTGGAATCCAGATGATCTGGCTAATAACATTTAATTTGATCATCTTCAGCATGCATCTCCACTTAATTTCAGCTCTTCCTTCACATTCCAGATACTCTCACAGACCAAAAGTAGATCCAGGAACTTCCCTGGGAGGAGCAAGTTCCAAAAAGCACTGCCTTCTCCAGCTGGAGGATATGTTAGAAGCTCGCCTGTATCCAGTTCCCTTCTCCTTCCTAGCTTACGAAAGGATCACGCTTCCTGGCTCCTTGGCTGTTATGCAAGGTCATGTGATTGGTTCTGAGCAATTGGTTGTGAGCAGAAGTGATGTGACATGTCACTTTCAGGGTGAAGCACTTATTAGCTGGTTTGAGATTTTCTAAATTTTTCTTCTCTTGCCATGGAAAACCTGGAAAAATGTTGAGACAAATACAGCAAAATCAAAGTAGCCTAGAATGATGAGCCATCACATGGAAACCCATGGTGAAAGTTACATGAACAAAAATGAAATTACATTCTGATAAGCCATGGGGATTCTTATGGTGTTTGTTATAGCAGCATAATCTAGTCCATCTTGACTACATACCAGCCAATCTCTAGGCCAGTTCTTTCCATTTGTTTCTTGTCTGAGGACCTTACCGTTCCCTGCGAATTGGCACTAAGAATGGCTTCTCTCTTCAATTTTACCTCCAGATCCATGTAGTGTGTTCTGGGGAGGGCTGAGCAATATCAGTATATCCCAAACCCCACACTCATACAAATGCTATAATATTCCCACCAGCCCCACCACATCCCTTGACTTTAAATACTTTTTTACTTCATTTTTGTGTTCTTGGTCACAGTGAAAAGATTAGATGGACAGGCTTAAATTTATCCTATGACTTTAAACCCATGCTTGCTAGCACACAGATGGTCAGGAAGGAAGCTTCAGATTATTTAATGCTTGGCATTCAGTAACTAGTTGTTTAAAACTTTTAGTAGCTACAAGTTATAAAAACCATCAGTCCAAGTATAAAGTCAGCACCCAGATAAAACCATCTTCAGAGATGAAATCACTCCAACCAAAGAAGAAAAGATAGGGCATATAACCAAGCAGGACTAGACAGAGCACACACTTATTCTGACTCAGAAGGAATCCATTTGCTTCACTCATCCAATGGGTAAGGGTCCAGAGGCAAGCTGATGAAGGGCCAGGTGGCCAAGAACAGAGCACTGGTTAAGAGTCAGGAGTATATTTGAGACCTATATTGCTACTAACCATATGTAACCTTGGGTAAGCGATAAGTGCCAACAGGGCAGCTTGCCCAGGTGTCCTGGAAACACTGAGGAACCTCAAGTCAGCCAGGAAGTTTAGTAAAAGGCAGAGAAAGAACAGAGCAGCAGACATTAGGTGCAGGGCAGAGGTGCGGGATGACGAGACCCCTTTCCAGGAGATTAACTGAGTACAGATAAAGCACTAATACAGGCCAGAATGTGATAAATGCTGCAAGAAATTGCTAACTGCTCTGGTAGTTCAGAAGAGGGAGATATAATGACTTAAATGTTTTTCTTCTGAACGTTCTGAGAGAGATGGGTTATAATCAGGTCCTCCTAGATTTAACAATTCATCTTTAAAACCCAAAATTTAGGGTCCATAGTGTAAAAACTGCTGGTATCATCAAAATGTGCCCCTTATTTTGCACTAATAACCTATCATATTTTTAACCAAATTCTGTAACGTGCAAAATATTAAATTCACTTGCTAAAAAAAAAGTCAATTGATATCTGTTGAAAAGAGAAATATAGTCTGCAGAATTAAAAATAATTGCTTATACCTTTGTGGTACTGACATAATCAGACTCAACAGCATAAAAATAATCCTCAACAATGAGAGTAACATTAAGTTTAGGGCAAAATAGACACTCTGTGTATGGGCGAGCTACACCCTCACATGAGGCCCCCTGCAATGCAGCCCATGCTGTGAAAAGAAGGAAGGGAAGGAGCTCTGTGACATGGCTGGGCAAGGACTTCATGGGCACGGAGAAGGAGACGGGCAGGGTATTGACACCCAGAGCTGTTGTCATAGCACAACTGGAGGGCTCCGGAGTGGCCCTCTGATGCAAGCTGAGAGCAGGTCCTGCTTCCCCCTGGAACTGATCGACTAGCTGCTAGGGAGGCCCAGGACACAACTTATTTGGGGCTGAATGGAGTCTGCAGCCTGCGTGTGACCTTCAGGCCACCTCCTCACTTGACTCAGAAAGAGCTTTCTCCTCCTAGGCTCCGGGCTGTTCCCAGTTTGTGCTCTGCCTCAAGACCAGACATTGCACTCCAGGGGTGTGGAGGTGGCAAGAGATGTCCTCATACCTGTCCTCTAGCTCACAGCCTGCCTTTGCCCATCCGTCCTCTGCAGAGCATGGCTTCCGCTTTCTGCTTTCATTTGTCCTCTTTCCAAGGTGGTAAAATGGAACTGGACTGGGACCCAAGGACACTGGCTCTCTGGCTTGCCCTTAGCACCTTTCTCGGTTCATTGTTAGACAGCCAAAGTCATGCGACTCATCCTCAGAGAGAAGTGGGAGCTGCAAGAGGCCTGAACGATGGCGCCTTCACTTCTCTCTATTCGACAGCAATGGATCACCGCACACTACAGTTTGGGTGTTACAGGATGTCATTGACATGGCTGGTTTTATAAAGAAAAGACCTTTAGATAATAGGATAGGATCTGTATGGTATTTTGTGAATGACAGGATGAAGGATAGAGGTGGCTGTGAAAACCTTCTGTGCCACATAGAGGTTTTTAGATTGCTCATGGCAACGTCCTTAAAAGAATTATTGGACTTAAAGACAAATTATGCACTTTTCTTTGACAAACAAATGAAAGAAAAATCTAAATTTGCCAGCCTTTCCTCTGATAAGTAGTTTAGTGCTATGTTACTAACCAGTATTTTTAAAATCAGTACCTTCAAGGGATGGATGATGTTTTTTTAACCGAGAAAAAGGCAGCCTTAAGACAGCCGTAACTATTGCTATAAAGAGCACACTTTGAACCTGCCTGGGAATACTGCATCATGACATGATTTGTGGCCAAAAATGATATTTAATGCCATTTATAAAAACTTCCACATCTTCACACTTAAAAAACATAAAGTCTTCCAAATTAAGAGTTCATTTGTTTAAAAAAAAAAAACCACACAATAAAATACCTTTTGGTGTCAAGGAGAAGAAAAAGCCTTTGCATAAGTGGTAAATAGAACTGAAAAACTAGTATCTTGATTTAGTAAGTGGAGCCATTAATGCTATTTTCCTAATTTCTAGTCAGTGTCTTGTTTTGTTATAACAGCCATTAAAACTAAATATACAAACAAACCTGAGACTAGGCCTTTGAACTTTGAATCATAAAATACTAAACTAAGATTATTATTTTTTATTCTTTTTTATTTTTTTAATTTAAATTTCTTGGGATAACATTGGTTAATAAAATAACATAGCTTTCAAGTGTGCAATTCTGTATATTGCATTATATGTTCACCACCCAAAGTCAAGTCTCCTTCTGTCACCGTATATTTGACCCCCTTTACCCTTTCTACCTCCCCCTGCCCCTCTTTCCCTCTGAACCACCATACTGTTGTCTGTGTCAATGAATTTTTTGTTTGTTTGTTTCATTCATTTGTTGCTCTCTATTTTATATCCCAAATGCAAGTGAAATCACATGATTCTTCTCCTTTTCCACCTGACTTATTTCACTTAGCATGACTCTCTCAAGATTCATCCATGTTGTCGCAAATGGCAATATTTCATCTTTTCTTATGACTGAGTAATATTCCATCGTCCCACAGCTTCTTTAGCCAATCATCTATCGTAGGACACTTCGGTTGCTTCCATGTCCTGGGCACTGTGAATAATGCTGCTATGAACATCTCTGTGCAAATATCTTTATGGATATTGGTTTTTTAGTCTTTCAGGGAAATACCCAGTAGAGGGATTGCTGGATCATATGGTAGATCAATTTAGATTTTTTGAGGACCCTCCACACTGTTTTCCACAGTGGCTGTACCAATTTGCAGTCCCACCAGCAGTGTATGAGGGTTCCTTTTTCTCCACATCATCTCCAACATTTGTTATTACTTGTCTTGTTGATTATAGCTATTCAACACAATGGTATCTTATTGTAGTTTTAATTTGCATTTCCCTAATAGCTAGCGATGTTGAGCATCTTTTCAAATATTTGTTGGCCATTTGTATGTCCTCTAGGAAGAAGTGTCTGTTCAGGTCCTCTGCCCATTTTTGATTGTATCATTTGTTTTGTTGTTGTTGTTATTGAGTCATATGAGTTCTTCGTATATTTTGGATATTAGGTCCTTATCAGAGGCATTGCTTGAAAATATATTTTCCCATTCAGGTGGTTGTCTCTTTACCTTATTGATGATTTATTTTTGCTGGGCAGAAGCTTTTTAGTTTGATGTAGTCCATTCATTTATTTTAGCTTTTACTTCCTTTGCTTTTGAGGTCAAATTCATAAAATCCTCTTTAAGTCCAACTTATCCTCATTTTTTAATTCGATTTTTTTTTGCTATTTCCAATCACAATCTTGAGAGAGAAAAAGCTTTTTGAACCCTATTAATAAATAACATAAAAACTTAACTATTTACAATTTTACTTTCATTTCAGCTTTTAATATTTTTGTATCATAGTAACATATATATTGCTACATTAGTATAGACCTATAATTTGTATGTAAATACGCATCATGTTTATTGATCGGGTATGTGATAAAAAACATTTGGAGACTACTAGTGTGATACACTTTTATTGGCTACCCCATGTCATCTATTCCTTTTCTTCTATCAAAATTCAGGGTCCAGTCTTCTTTGGAGAATGCTCCTACCCCACTCTTTTGCAGTCACATGAGACTGATCCCACACCAACCCCAGGAATGGCCCCTGTTTGGCTGAAGCCAGTCCTAATAAGATCACATCCTCCTTAGGCATTATGACTGACTTAAGGACAAGTGTTAGATCCAGTCTGGTCCTGAAGAGAAATATTTACCAAGGATATCTGACAGGAAGCTCCCTTAATCTTCCAGCCACTAGTGGAAGAGATATCCTGTCTTTCTCTGGGCTACGTAGCATGAAGACATGAGGTTTGGCTGGGCACCGTGCCAGTGAGTTCTGAAGCCTGGTGATGATGCCAACATACAGAGAGGACCAGAGTAGAAAGAAGTGTAGGGACCCAGACCCAGAACCCCGGTAATAACATGAACCGTTGGATCAACCCAAGCCCGAAGTTTCCCTTCCCTTTGGTTTTTTCAGTTATGCAAATCAAGAAATTCCTTTTATTTTCTTGGCATTTTATGTTATTCAAAACATGAAAATTCACAATTAAAACAATTAAGAGTAGTAAAATTTAGCTAACTGTGGAACCAGAGGCATGATATGTGTTCTGGACCATCACTAATGGGAGGGTTACATTGCTGGTTAAATTCAGATTTGTTCATAAAGCCTGTCCTGAAGCATAGTTCGCTCTGCACTTCAGAACAAAGTTGAATTGATGAGAGGGTCCCAATTCTCAGGGCACCTCATCTACCCAATGTCAGCAAAAGTTCAGTTTGCTTACAAGTTGTTATCTGATGTTTTCTGCCTCCCTTTTGGTAACTGTATCATGCAACCAGTCAATCAATTCATTTTCACTTGTTTTATACTAAAGGGTAAATGAATTATGGGTCCAGCAGATTCTTCCTCCCAGAGTGTGGTTGCAAGGGACAGAAACTGATTATTCAAAGAGCGTGGAAGACGAAGATTGGAATTTGCATGTACATTCACATCATGGCCACAAGATGGCAGGAGGAGATCAGTGAACACAGGCAAAGACCTGCATCTTCCAGGCTCCGCACAGCAAGCCCTGGGAACATTTGCTCCAATTTGAGAAAACCACAACCTGCCAGTGCCCGGCCAGCTTGTGCTTCCAGGTGAGTTAGTATGGAGAGAAATACTTTTATCTAGTAAGTTCCTCATAAGACAGTAATGTAATGCTGACAGTAAGTAGATGCTGCGAAATTTGATTGCAAAGGTAACTGATAGGGAAACGTACCTCTTTCCTTTTCTGTTTCTTCCTCTCCCTCTGCCTCTCTTTCTCCATCAGCAAAACAATGGTTCTGGGTGTGACCTACTTCACTGTGACATAAAACAGTAAGCGATAAGATGAGTAAAGTGTCCTGAGAGTCGCAGAAGAAAGATGGTTTTTTAGAAAGATTGGCATCAGCGCCCTGTGGTGTCTGGGCCTCCCAGAACCTGCTGGGGCACAACAGAGTGCTCAGGTGACTGTGAGCTGTGAGATGGTCTCTGAAAACGCTTCCAATTCTGACATCATTCTCTACTCCAGTAAGAGAGTGACACCAACTGAGCTACCGACACTTGCCGGAAAAAGTTGCCTCTTGAAAGAGGTGCCAGCAGAGGAGAAAAACGTTTTCTTTGTAAGGGAGGATTCTGGGAAGGACGGATTTGGAGGCTGGTGCTGCGGTTGAGGTCTCAGCCTTGTTCTGACCTAGCCTGAGTCTCACAGCCTCAACTCTTCCACCTGGAAATGAAGGAATGCTGCTTATCTTGTAAGCCTCTCACAGGCTCAGCAGAGGTCATGGGAAACAGTAATGGCGATCTGAATAAACTTTGTGCATAATCTGTGTGGAAGTTACAGACTATCTCTTCCCAGGCCTTTGTGTTGAATTTCATGCTCTTCTGAGGATATCTGATTGTCTTCACTGGGGAACTTGAAGTCTACATGTTTAGGGGCCCCTCATTACATTAGACATGTGGCGGGGAGGATGCCAGCTCGGGCCAGCTGGTTAGCCAATTTGGGCTTCTTTCTCCTTCTAGCAGTAACTCCAGCTTTTTTTTTTTTTTTTTTTTTTTTTTTATAAATATCATCATCATTTTTTGGAGTGTTAAGGTGTGAGATGAGCAACATAACAGGGATCAGTGGATGTTTTCATTTTAATCAGGAAATTCTTCTTGAGACTTCACCAAAGGTCTTTCTGTTCCCATCCTGACCCTTCAAATGTCTTACACTTGGCAGCATGGAGGTGAAAATCAAGATGATCTGTGGAAGACTCTAGGGTCACTGGGATGAAAGCACTAGCGGGGAAGGCAGAGGGCTAGGCCTTGGCGAGGAGGTTGTCTCGAGGGACCTGGTTTTCTCCAAGCACTGTCAGGGAGCAGTCTCAGATCCGCTCTTGGGAAAACTGGAAAATCTGGTCTGAGAACAAACCCTTCTCTAGTCAGAGCCCATTTTTTTCCTGGACTGGGCACTGGGAGACAGTCTGGTAGTTCACATGAAGGGAATTTGAGAAATAGAATTAAAGCGAAGGCACGTCATTGGTGCAAAACGGCTCTGGAACAAGGAGGCGTTGGCGGAGCTGTGCTCTGGAAGTGCTGAGAAGGCTGCGATCAGATGGCCAGCCCAGCTGCTGGCTCGCGGAGCGCGGCCTGCCGGGCCCTGCTGTGTGACTGAACGGTGCCCAGGGGCACCCTGATGTTGGCCATTTAGCATGAATCCAGGGGACAATGGCAGCTGACAGCGGAGGGGAGCCCACAGCAAGGGGGTTAATGACGATCCACAGCAACCCCCATGGAGAAACATGTCAAACAGCATCTTACTGATGCTTCCAGCCAGGACGGCCGTGGCAAGGGGCGTGGGATAGTGTTTGACTCTGACAGAAAGTCCACCTATCCGCCCGGGGTTAATTGCAGGGTTCACATAGGCAAAACAATGGTGAAGATACTGACAGAGGCCTCCACAGGCCAGACCTAGTTTCCCCTCCCAAGATTGTTCTGGGAAATTACCCTTTCAAGAAAAAATGCTCCAAAATTGGGGTACATCCCTGAGGCAATTAATTTACTTTTCAGTAACTATTCAATTTTTTTTAAGTTATGCAAAATTAAAATGAAGGCAGTGGTGATGGTTATGAAGCCGAGAATACATTTAAAGGCTTTATTATGTAGCTCATCTCTTTTCAAAGAGGGATTTTCCCCCAGCAGAATCTTTCCTGTGACAACAGCTGTAGGCCAACTCGAGCAGAAGCACAAAGACGAAGTGCCCATCATCTACTGACACAGAATCCCCGCGCTGATGAGAAAGCGTTGGCATCCTTCCTCAGCCTCGTCCCAAAAGAAAGGAAGCCAGAGATCTAGGGATGGGGAGAATCGGCAATTAGTCAGATGCAAAATATTCATGCAAACTTTTGCCCAACCTTTCTGTAGGCGAGGGCCCTGTCCAATGTCAATAGGAGCCAAGACCTTGCCCATGATTGTGGCTCTACTTTATTATACATTGATGAGAAAAATTCATGATAAGGATTTACAGCAGCACCTAAATGCCATTCAAAAATGATCATGCCTAGATGTGTGAGATCTGAATTTTCCAGCTAAGGCAGTGGTTGGAGGATATTGGCAGAGCCATCGTAACAGCTCCTGTAAACCCAGGAAGGGAAAAGGCTAAGACATCCCTGTCTTTCAGAAGTCTATCATCTAGTTTTTAAACATGGGCCTGCACAGGGTTTGACCCAACAGCCTCGGCATTAGCATAGCACTGAGCAACTGAGAGCTTTGGGACAAGGCAGGCGATTTCTTCACACTTGACACAGTATCTTCCACGACGAGGTCAACTCCTGAAGTGTTGCTGAATAACCGAAGAGTACCGAGGGGAAGAACGGAAAGGAGAGTGATCGCCATAATTAGCTCTCCAGCCTGATGCACAACAAGCAGCCAAAAGCGAAGCCAAAAGGGGCAAGAGTAGGATGGCGAGTACCTGTTTTTCATGCAGTCTCCTCCCTCCGGTCCTTCACTTCAACCTTGTGCTGGAATTGCCTGGTGTAGAGCTGAGAACAGTTCTGGTATCTGCCCTCTCCCTCTGAAACAGGGTAAAGGCTAGATCCCCCGGGGTCAGAAGCTGTCCCGGGACCCCCGAGGCCCCACACTAGAGTGGCTCGGTGCCTGGGCCTTCCTTCAGAACCTCTCCATGGCCCAGCAGGCTTGAGAATTGCAAACCCTATAGACAGAAACTTAACCCAGAGTCAGTCTGGCTCTATTATAGGCTTATTCTAGTGCTTTGAAAAAGCCATTCACCTTTCTACCTAGAGATTAGTTTTCTTTTCCTGAATACCTTAGAGGGAAGTGGTAAAGAAAAACTAAATTGGCAGCTTGATTTTCCCAGACCAGCCAGTGGTCAGAATTTGCTTGATGGAGGGGAGGGGGACAGTGGGAGGGAGGGCAAGTCTGTTTCCCATCCCCCTGCTTCCCTGGGAAAGGTCAGAAGTACAAAGACTTGTTTCTAAGGGGAGAAGGTCAGGGGCGCAGGAGGACCCTGGCTAAGCACAATAGAACACAGTTGAGCAAACTAAAATTTGTGGTTTACATTTGAGTTAGGGCAATTATTGGGAGGACATGTAATTGGGACATATTCATAATAAATCACAGTTAACTAGGAAGTTTAGTAGAGCCCAGAGCTGGACCCAGGTAAAGAAAATCAACCTTTCTAAAGAACACCTCTAAAACACACTAACGGAAACTATCAGAAAGCAGGTTGCTTACAGTAATGCCAGCTCAGCAGGAATAAGGGTTTCCCAGAGCAGTAGATTTTCTATAGTTAGAAGCCAAATGAGTCTGGTAAACTTATTATAATATTTTTCACTTCTCCTTTGCACTCAGGGGCACTTGGCATCCTTTATTAAGGCCATGATTACATTAGTACCTACGAAAGGCTTCAATAAAAATAAGATAATTTTCTATAGCTCTGATGATTTGCAGATTCAGTAAAAGGTCAGAGCTGGCTACCAATGGCACCCACCAGAGGCAGGAAATGTGGTTTAAATATCAACAGTCTCAGTGATATCACAGATATGGGCAGACTCCAAAGATCAGTCCATCTTTCTTTTCTTTTTTACATTTTTGAGTGCCTGCTGTGTGCCAGAAATACAGAGACAAATTAAACACAATGCCTGGCCTCCCCGAGCTTCCAGTCCAGGAGAGAAACAGCAAAGAAGGGAAAACAAAACAGCTCTTTGGCATTTTATCTGAGTATTAATGACATGTGCCAGAAGTTTTGTTTGTAAAATGGTGCAACCTGAAGGCCCATTGAAGAAATGAACACAGTCACAGATGCTAGTACTACAAAGTACCTCTGAGATTCCTGGTCTAGCGCTTTCTGTTTTCTGGAAGAGGAACTTGAAACTTGGAAGGTCAAATGGCCTGGGGAGCCGAGGATGGAGCAGAGAAGGGAAGCCACATCTCCTGGTTTCTGTGCTCTTCTCGCCCATCGATCCTTGATCTGGTCATTCAACATACAATTTAAAAATCTTATTTGTTTACTTTATTTTAGCCGCTTTATTGCGGTATGATCAACACACAAGAAGCTGTACATATTTAATGTATAATACTTGATGAGTTTGAAGATAAGTATATATACCCGTGAGACCATCACCACGATCAAGATCATAAACCTATCTGTCACCTCTAAAAATGTATTTCTACCTTTTCCTTTCTTCTTTCCTTCCTTTTTTCTTCTTAATTAATTAATTAAATTTTTTTCTTTGTAGTAATAGAACTTAACATAAGATCTACCTCTCAGCAAAATTTTAAGTATATAATACAGTATTTTTAACTATAGGCCCTATGTTGTGGAGTAGATCTCCAGGATTTATTCATCTTGCATAACTGAAATTTTACCCCTTTTAGCTGGCATCTTCTCATAATATAGGATTTCTTGAAAAGTGATTAAGACATAGTTTTGCCCTTAGCTAGCTAGAGTATGGGAGGGAAGATTCCATTGCAAAAGGACTAAGGCCAGCACTGAAAGAGAAGAGGTGGGTTTCTGGGCATTGAAAACAGAATAAACTAGTTAAAGAGTGTTTAAAGGAATCCTTTATAACAAGAGAAATGTGTTTTACTGGGTTAGTGCAGCATGACTCTGTAATGTTTCCTTCAGGCGTGAATTCTGTTAGCTAAACAGGGCATGTGTGAGGTCAAAGTCAGAGCCTGGTCCCCACTGAGGGCCTTAGGTGGGCATAAGCAACATGCCTGCTACCTGCCAGCTGTCTTTCAGGTGATGATAAGGGGAAACAGAGATAGGGATGGAGATTGTGTACTAATGTGGAGAGAATGTGGTCTTTTGAAGTCAGCAAGACCTGGGTTCAAGCCCAGTTTTGTCAGGGCTTGGCTGGGAAACCTCCAGGCTGTGTTCATTTCCTCATTTTTGAAATGGGAAGAACATCATCTCCTTCATTTGGCTTTTGTGATTAACGATTAAATATAGAAGCTCCTAGTACAGGCATGCTTCTTCAGCAGGTGCTCAATAAGTCTTAACTAAATCGAAATTATTTAATTCATCATCAGAAAAGGAAAATAAAAAAACAAACGGCCCTACATTCCAAGCTAGTGAGAACGTGGACAGGGAGCACGCTCATACAGTGGGGGGAGTGTAAACTGCACACGTGACTTTGGAGAACAGACTGGCATTCAGTGAAGAGGAAGTCGAACTTGCCTGTGGGCTAGAAATTTTTCTCCTAAGTATATACTAAACTCACGCACACATGCAAGGGGTGTTGGACACAGTGTTCAGGCTTCAGTCAAGATGATGGTAAGGAAACACTGTCGCTTCTGTCTAACATCAAAATTAACAACTAAACTACAGACAGCCGTCACTGAGAACAGCCTGAAGTCCAGCTGAACAGATTCCTACAATGAAGAGATACAGAAGAAGCCGTATTGAAACTGTAGTCAACTGTGATTAAAAAGTAAAAACTATTTTAAAAAAACAACCATGTTACAAACTGCCCTAACCTGGAACGACCCCATTAGCCATTGATGTAACTGATAAAAAATAAATAATAGACAACTATATGGCAACCAAATGAAGTCCAGCAGTGCAGAGCAACATGGGTCAACTCACACATGACGTCAGAGAGAGAAGCAAGAGAGCGCAAGAGAACACAGAGGAAAGGTGACACACGCCGTGTGATCCCATTCATGTGACGATCAGAAATAGGCAAAACTAAATGAGGGTGTTTAGAGATGGAAACAGTGGAAAGCTATAAAGAGAAGCAAAGAAATGATCACTGCACAGGTTAGGAATGATTACTTTCAGGAGAGAGGGGAGTGTTTTGAAGGGGAACGGCACCCCAGGGATTTGCAGGGTGCTAGCAATGTTCTATTTCTTAACCGGGTGTTAGTTCTGGGGTTCTCTTAATAACCATTCATTAAACTGCATTGATTAGATAAGCTGTAACCTGTTCTTTGATTTTCCATAAGCATGTTATATTTCTTGATAAAAAGTGAAAAAAAAGTATATGCCGAAGGAGATAGGAGGTACCCACCTCATAGACATAGAAAGTAAAAACATAGATATTTTAATATTTTAAATGCTTTTGTTTCATATCAGATAAGTGAAAGGTCGAGTTAATAAACACAATTATGTGAATGAAATAAGTACATAGGTGGGCCACACTAAAGGCCTCTAAGAAGGAATTGTCCAGGTCATCTAACTTCTCATCTCCGAGTATTTTTGAGTCCAGAAGTAAGCAACGATGACATGGACTTTGACCAGACCTAATATCATATTAATGTACTACGATATGGAAAAGTGAAGGGGGACTAACTTAAAAATATCATAGACAAACTAATTTTACACTTTTGACAAAAAAATGCAATTTTAATTATTCACTGGGGGGATCAGTTTCAAAGAATGATTTATTGATAAATTGAGTTTAGAGGAGGGAAATGCATCAAAATGGCCATTTCTTTTAGACGAGCTTCATGAAATTATTTCACCTGTGGTTTCCCCAGCTCAGGCTGATTCTCAATGCAGCAAGTAAAGAACTGATTTTGCCGCCTAATCAGAGAGTTTCAGGTCTGGGGACGGCTGACAGTGGTTTCTGAAGCCACTGAACTTCCCTTAGCGTTGGCCCTCCTCTGTGCTGCCTGTCCACTAAAGGGTGGCCTGTACAGGCCACTGTCTCCTGTTCTAGGCTCATGTAGGTCACAACTCTTCTAGTTGGTTGTCATGATAACCCATTCACTCTTCAACAATATTTTCATGACACAGGGAAAAGGGAGGGGCAGCTCTAACCTCATCTTTTTATTCATTGGCAAAATCCCACAAACTCCAAAAGAGTTCTACTCTCCGAGCAAACGGAAGGCCTGACCAAAAGCACTGGATTCAGTCAGTTCCCTAAACAGGACAAGTACCCCAGGGATTATGTTCTTTATGGAATTATTCACTTGGCTTCGTTATTTGTTTCCAAAATAAATACGGATTCTATAAAAAATCTGTAAAAAAAAAAAGCCTTCAAATTATACATTTAAGAAGTGAAATTGCAAAAGGACCAACTCTAAATGCTGTGCAATGTGTGAGGTTCAGATGTTATGCTTCATAAAATAACTGGTGTTTGGAAGCCTGGACACTTTCTCCTCACATATGTCTCACTTAGCGATTTGTCACCCATTTGGTGGCATCAGCTATCTCTCCAGAAATGAACACAAGTACCCCCTAAGAGGGCAAAGAAATGTAATGTTAAGGGAATGTGAACCACTCCAGATAGTGGGGAAAGGAGTGAAGGTGAGCCCTTTCCAACACACGGAGAAGAGTTACCTTTTGAGAAGGGTGGATTGAACCACAACCAGAATTTCTTCTCTGATGAGAAGCCAGGTGCTCTCGGGCCAGACTCCTTGGATGCCATCTTTTGGACTGCTTTGAGTGGCCTCACAAAGTAGGTCCCCCTATCACCACTGGAACCCCTATTCTAGTAGGCCACTAAAAAGGGCTCCACCAGAACCTGAATGGAGAGAAAAATTCCTCCAACAAAGGAGAAACTTTCTTCTAAGATGTTTGAACCATTGCTAATGAATAACACTCAGATTCAAATATACCATCCTCATAAAGACTGTGGTAAGTTTACCTGGTACTTTTCTATGGCAGGGTTCGCTATAAACATATACACAGTTCTCATTTCTGACTTAAGGGTTTTGAGCTGTTTATATCAGAATTGCCAAATTTGCCTTTCATGTTTTTTCTGTCATCTTATTTTACAGGTTTACTCTATTTCCAGGCATAAATGTAGAAGAGGCAATAATCACATTGACTGTCCTTTGAGCCCTAAAACACAATCTATGGGGGCTTTAGCTTAGACCATTCCAGAAAACTTTACACATTGCGCCAGGGAGAGGCCACACATTCTGTAAGGTAATGAATGGTTCCACGTGGCCTTGATTTTTTTTTTAAGTACCACATCAATGTTTTGAAAGTAATTGGTATTTAAGATTTGAATTACTAAGCATTTAAAATAGGTTTTCTAACAAGTGGGCATGAACATGCTTTTATTTCACAAGTTTTCCCAAGATGAGAAATGGAGTAGATGGACCAGTCACAAAGCCCAGTGCCATCTGCTGCAGGCCAATCGGCCGGCAGCGTTGCACTAATTTTGCCTTCCTGTCTTCCTTTCTCTGAGAAGTGATATGTCAAATCTTACAATAGGATTTTCAAATGTAACCACAAACTCAATTCTTACTGCTGGCTTTCAAAAGAAGAGTTGAGAACTTCCTTCAGTTGGCAAACAATACCTATAAGGTGTTTGGCCTGGCTTCTATGTCTTCAAGCACCTAAAATCTAGTTGGGAAGAAAAAATTAAAAGAAAGAGGTACTTTGATTTCAAACTTACTTGGTTGTTTTTTAATAGACTCTTGTTCCTTGCTTATATCCTCAAGATTTTTTTATTTCTTGAAATATTTTAAGCACAGTTCTAGGCTATTTATTCCAATACTCCAAATCTTTTTGTGTCTGACCTTACTTTTTCCCCAGGTCTATTGAGAAATAATTGGCATCACAGGATAAGTTTAAGGCATATAGCATGAAGATTTGATTTATACATATAAAATTATACTAGTAGCTTCAGCTACCATCTATCTTCTCATATAGATACAATAAAAAGAAGGAAAAAAAAAAAAGGGAAAAAAATTGTTTTGTGATGAGAACTCTTAGGATTTACTCTCTTAACTTTTATATATTATATAGCTGACCTTCACTTTTTGTTTGAATCTGCTCTTCCTTATGGAAGCTCTTTCTTCCTTCCTTCCCCTCCCTCCCTCCTTCCCTCCCTCCCTCCCTCCCTCCCTCTTTCTTCCTTCCTTCCTTCCTTCCTTCCTTCCTTCCTTCCTTTCCTTCCTTCCTTCCTTCCTTCCTTCCTTCCTTCCTTCCTCCCTCCCCTCCCTCCCTCCCTCCCTCCCTCCCTCTTTCTTCCTTCCTTCCTTCCTTCCTTCCTTCCTTCCTTCCTTCCTTCCTTCCTTCCTTCCTTCCTTCCTTCCCTTTTCTGTGTGTGTGTGTGTGTGTGTGTGTGTGTGTGTGTGTGCGCGCGGCGCGCGCGGCGCGCGCGCGCATGCACATGTTTCTGCGCGTGTGTGTTTTCTATTGTGAACTTCTGTTCCTGAACCTTTATCTGTGAGCGTCCTTTGGGACCTAGGTTTAGGATATTCCTCCAGTGAGAATTTTCATTCACTCATGCCAGTTGTTTGGAGTACTTCAAAACTGGCTCATTAATTTTTTTAAAAAATTTTATGGTATCATGAATTTGGGTCACAATCTTACATGCAGACCACACCATAGTTATGAACTTACAAGGAAGATTTATGTATCTTTTTTTATTCCTCCATCCAGCCCCAGGATAGAGACAGGCACATTTTGGGAGAGTCCTCTTTTGCATAGCAGGTTAGTATCACATTCATTTTTACTTTGGTTCTTTGGAGTCCCAGTTTTATAGGAGAGGTTCTTTTTTACACATAGAAATGTCTTATTTTGTTTTCAAATTGTTTTTTTCCCCCAGCTTTATTGAGATATGACATGTAACTGTAAGTTTAAAGTGTACAGTGTGATAATTCGATATACATGTATACTGTGAAATGATTACCACAATAAGGTTAGTGAACACATCTATCAGATCACATAGTAACCTTTTTTTGTATACATGTGGTGAGAACATTTACAATCTACTCTCTTAATAACGTTCAAATATACAATACAGTGTTGTTAACTATACATCAGATCTGTAAATTAGATCCCCAGGACTTACGCTTCTTCTAACTGAATGTTTGTACCCTTTGACCTCCATCTGCCCATTTCCCTCACCCCCAGCCCCTGGCAGCCACTAGTCTACCCTCTGTTTCTCTGAATTGGGCTTTCTTCAGATTCCAGTTATAAGTGAGATCAAAGTGTTCGTCTTTCTTTGTCTGACTTATTTCACTTAGCATAATGTTTTCAAGTTTCTTCCATGTTGCAAATAGCAGACTTTCCTTCTGTTTATGGCTGAGTAATATTCCATTGTATATATACCATATTTTGTTTATCCATTCATCCCTCAATGAATATTTGGATTGCTCCTGTGTCTTGGCTATTGTGAACAATGCTGGTGTGAACATAGAAGTGCAGGCATCTTTTTGAGAGAGTTGTTTTATTTCTTTTGGATCTACATCCAGAAGTGAGATTTCTGGGTCATTTGGTAGTTCTATGTTTAATATTTTGAGGAATCTCCATGCTGTTTCTCATAGTGGCTATACCAATGTGCATTGAGAGAGATTCTTATTATGCTCATGATCTTAGACAGGCCTGAGACTTTATCTTTTGTCAGCCCTGCAGAACTGTTGAAGTGGAAGCTCAAGGACATTGTAATTTGATGGATTTTCTAGGAGGTTGCTCACTTCCCAGCGATCCCACCTTAACTTTATTTTGTTCTTCATGGTTTTCTTACTTTCTTGCCAGCAACATGATTCCCTTTTAAAAAATAGTGCATAAATCTTATCCAGCTTTACTTTTCATCAAGAGGTTTGTCCTGGGTATCTACTCCACTACATTAAATTGAAGTACTTTAAAAACAGGGTTAGATAATGTATAATCAATTGCTAAGCAGAGCTGAGTTACCGTTTCTCAAGTGCTTCTGTTCCATTGGCTTCCTATTCAGAACAAATCTTCGTCCTCAGAGCACCATACAATAGCTGAGTGGAGTAGGGGCAATGATGTGCTGGCACTACTGACTCTTAGGGGGGGAGGAAAAAAAGACTCGACTGCTCGTATTTACCAATTTCTGTAAATTGTGGGGTAAATACTCCCACAATGGTCCATCTCAAGCTACCAATGTGATTTACTGAACAAAATGCTGGAAAGAGATGTGCACAGTTACTTTTCTTGAACCTGAAAGAGCCAACTCTAGCATGCCACTGTAAAAGTAGGAAACACAAGTTTGGGTGGCTAAATCAAATACCTAGAGATCAGTCAGGATACATGAATGACGGAAGGGGGCCTGAGGAAAAGGAGGTGAACCGGAGAGCACATAGCAGCTAACCGTTGCCATATAGTTATGATGCCAGTGTTACCATATCTTCTAATGTTTCAAGAAGAGTTAGAAATCTGGCTTTTAGATGAAATCTCCTTTTCAAATCTTGGCAAATAACTCAAAAACTTTAAAAGCTTTAGAGAGAGAGAGAGAGCCAAAAAAAACAACCTGATGGGAGGATTTGGCCAACCACCAGCTTTGGATTGGTTGAATTAGTGCTTAGGTTGATGTGTACTTGTGAGGTTCCAGCTCCATTACTCTAGGCCAAACGGCCCACATAAAGAAATACTGCTGGGGCGAGACAGTGCAGGTTGTGGGAGGAGCGCAAGCCATGGCTTCTGACAGCCATCATTTCAAATCCTGGGTCTGCCCATTCACTGTGTGACCTGGGGGAAAAGGTAAAATCAGAGGAATGATTCCTGCTGGGTTAGGTTCTTTTATAGATAAAGTGAGATGTTGTGTGTATGGGATATGCTTCTTTTGTGTGTATTTTTTTGTTGTGATTGTAGTTTTGTTGTTGTTGTTGTTTTTTATGGCTCTATCATCATTCTTAAGCAGAAGTCAGTCACAGCTGAGCTCAAACACTGGAGCGTACAGAGAGAGACCTTTAATTTAGCTCACTGTTCTCAATCTTCACGTCATTAGATTAATCTGGAAAACATTTAAAAGAATGTCGATGCCAAACTCTACCCTAAAGATTCTAATTCAGTTGATGTAAGATGGAGCCTGGGCATCACTATTTTAAAAAGTACCTCCCCTAGTATTCTACTTCCAAATGTTTTCAATTCATGATATCACTTAACCCAATCCTGTCAACAATCTAGAAGGTATTATTCTCTTTTTATGAATGAGGAACTGAAGCTCAATGGTTAAATAACAGCTCAAGGTCAAACAGCTGGTGAGAGATCAGACTTAACCTGAGAGCCTGAATTCTTAACCTCCATGCATTTAGCACTGCTGTACTTTGGATGAAAAAAAGGGTTCTTAGAAAGTAATATCACATGTGATCTAATTATAAATTCCTACCGAGAGGTCATTGTGTATAGTCACACTCGGTATAACTTCTTTAGTAAAAGGTTTTTTTTTGCCTTAAGCAAGCCCTGTCCATTGTTTCTATGCATCTAGGTTAACACACTTTGAAATTAACATAACCCTTCAAGAGGGTGCATAATCTCCTAACTATCCTGTATTCAATCCCTGCCTTGCTTTTCCCCAACGGTAATTTTCCTTACATTCCTTCTTAATTCAAATGCATAAAAAGAACTGAAAAACTCTTACTCTCCAGACATTTGAGATCCTGCTCCGAGGGTATGTCATCAATTTGGCTCAAATAAACTCTTATAAATTCTCTACAGGTTTGGATGTTCTTTACATCAACAGTATACCTCATGAGGTCTTCTTGAGACTTAAAACTGCAAATAAAGTGCTTATAGTTCGGGACAATAAAATATAAAACTAAATAGATTCTTTCCCACTTTCTTGTTTACGAGATTCCCTCTCAGGTAAGTCTTCAATTTTTTGGATCCCCCACTTTTCTCCCTAAAACACACATAGTTGCCCTCCAAATGAACCACAGGATAGGCACTGTAATGACGTGGGGGAAACTGAAGGGGTTTAGAATAGGCTTCCCCAAGCTTATTTGGTATGTGATTTTGAGCTGAAGGCAATAGAGACCTAAAAGCTTACGAGAACTTTTGCCCCTTCTTTAACTACCTAGAAAAATTTAAATTGAGGGCTTTGCTATATGGGAATTATCACCAGAGATTAACTTTTATGACCTTTCTATGGGTAGGGCAAACTTTTAGTTACTGAATATGATTGTCCTCTTATTGTCTGCAATGACTTTTCCTCCCTCTGAAGCCCCGAGTGATTTACCTCATCCTTTAGCTTAGGATACATATATACTTCATTTTCCCTTTCCATCTCTGAACTTCTCATGTATGTGGGGTTCTCATACATATTTATATATATTAATTTGGTTATTTTCTCTTTTTAATCATTCATATAGATTTCATTATTAGACTAGCCGAGAGAACTAGAAGGGTAGATAAAATTTCTTCCTCCCCCACAAGCTCTGCCAGGGTATGTCACAGCTGAAGGAGGCAAGGGGAAGAAGAGAATACAGGAACCCTGGAAACTCTAGAGAGGGTGGTGTCTAGAATGATGCCCTGAAAGACAAACAAAGCTCAGCTCTTTGGTATATGGTATTCAGTAAATGTTTTCCACGTAAGTAGTTTGCTAAGTAGGGAGTCAGTGGAAAGGACTAATGAGGGTGTCAGAAAGGAAGGGGAGCAGTACGGAGCTGAATATTAGGGATCTTTTCTTTACAGCTGAGTCACATATTTGTTTGGAGGCTTATATTGTATTTGTGTTTCCTTTCTTCATTGTTGAGACAGATGTAGAAGTCAACCCAAGAGGAAAATGAGCACTGTGACAGGCGATTGCTCAGGCCCTAGCTAGCATGCTTGGGATCGGAAGGAGTATCACCTGGTACAGGAAGGACTGGGCGGGAACACGATTGCTGGTTGGTGGCCCCCCTCAGAGGCAGAGCCCTTGCATCTACCACCAGTCCCCTTAATTACATGTGTGAAATGGCGAATCTACTCTGCTTGTTCAGGTGAAATATTTTTTGTTCTTCTAGTGGCTGAATTTACAAATGGAGCAGACAATTGCCATTAAATAATTTGTATAAATAAATGGGTATAACAAGAAGTGGGGAAAGTTTTGACCAAAAATTCTACCTCAAAGGTCATGATGGCATTACTTCTTGATCAACAACCACAAACTTACTCGACTTTCTTGTTAAGAAAAAGGTTGGGGGAAGAAACGGAAAAAGACCAAAGAGGCCTTAAAGGTCAAAGCGATTTTCAAGGTTGAAGAACACTCACTGAGATTCAACCTCTGAGTTTTCAAAGGTTTGCCATAGGGACAAATTACAAGGGTAAATTCTTTGAGTAAGATGCACATTTACCACAGTGAATGTTTATAGTCACTTCCATTTGAAGTGTTGATTCTCAATTCATTTGAAACTTACCCAAAATACTACTTGTATGACCTCTTGTATTTGTCTTGTACCGTTTTTTAAACTCCAGAAACACTGAACTTTTAATGGTTCCTATTCTCAACTAAATCTGTCAGCTCCTTGAAAAAAATGGATATTTCATGTTCCCGTCCCCCATTTTTCACCAAGGGGACACAATGAGCTCAGTTAATCTACTGAATCTTTAGCTCTTCCATTTTTCTTGGAATGCCTTTGGGATATGTATTCTGAAAATGCACTCAACATGGTTTTAGTGAAACTCTAATGGGCAAGAGCCCAGCCAGTGTAAACACATTCTTTCTATGTCTTTACTTTAATGACAAGATTGCTTAGATTTAGAGAAAGAAAAGGGGTGGATTCTTTTACAGCGTGTATCTTTGGATTTAATGCGATATTACGGTGCAAAGCCCTGGGTGATCTGGCCTCCAGGTTATTCGTGCAAAGCTGAACACCAGACTCCGGGGACTATGCTCTAGCCCCGCACACCCTCACCCCCCACCATCCCCGCCACCACGGGTATTTGAAGTCGACAATCGTCTCTTGTAAATCAAGGTCCGCCCTGCCAGGCTATAAACCAAATACAAAATGAGGGCTTCTCAGCGGACAGGCCCACAGTGAGAGGAGAGGAGCCACACGCAGAGGAGCAACCCAGGAAGCAGTCAGAGGCCTTTTCCAGAGTTCCTCTTCCAAAGACAACCGAAGTAGCAGAAGTGCGTTTGTACTTGGGCAGAGTTGTAAGCCCAAGGAGACTGGCACACATGGACGGGGACATTTGCAGCAAGGGCAACCATGCAAGGTAATGAGAGTCCCCTCGCGCCAGGGTGTTGTGTGCCAGTATGGGAGCGTGTGAAATTGGCTGGCAGGCCTCTAGGTCTAAGAGAAGCAGGTGGCTTGTCCGGAATGTGAATGAGGGAGCCGAGCACGGGCTTACGAAGGCAGTGTTCCGTGGCGGGAACACCTCTACGTTGAGGTTTAGGTAGAGCGCAAAACTCGTAGTGAGGCTTCTTCGGGGTCTGAGCCCCCGACTGCATTGGAAGCCCGCAGTGGGGACAGTCTTGCTGTCCGGGAGCAGCGCCCTGGGAAGCCGTTGAGCGGGCCCCGCCGCGTCCCCAGCCAGCGCGGGCGGCCCCACGCGCGCCACTCTGCTGTGCAGCCAGCAACATTCCATTTAAAAATAACACCACGTGCGCTGGTAAACAAGCGCGCGGCTGGCGGTGGCGCGCGCCCAGAGCGAGCCTCTGAGGCGCGCGCTCCCCTGCTCCCGCCTCTCCCGCACGTGTGTGCCGGCTCCGCCCGCGCCCCTTGCGCGTCCCAGGCTCCCCTCGGCGGGCCGCGCACCGCCCCCGGGCCCAGAGGTCCACAGCTCCAGGGCCCTAACGCCCCTTCATTGCCTGGCGCGCCCCGCAGAGTGCTCTCCAAATTTCTCCCCAACGCTTCATCGCGCGGGACCCATCGCCCCAGGTCTGCTCATCTCCTCCCCTCCCCCCTGTCTTCTCACGTCCCCTTCCTATTACTCTTCCTCTGTTGGCGCGCGAAGGATTGGCTTCTGTTTCTCCTCTCTCCTCCCCTCCTTAGAATTTTACTCGATTGTTTATTATTTGCTGGGGCGGAGGCGGGGGGCGGAGAGGGGTGTCTTGGGCCTGGAGACTCGTGGCCACGGCCAGTCAGCGTGCCGCATGGCTTGACGAGTGAACAGCTCAGGCGAATGGCGACGGGGCGCCGAGCTCCTGGGTCACGCGCGTGTGGATACAATGACATCATCTGTTTGTACGCGTCGAACTAGCTTGGTGCAGGGGCGGAGCCGTGCGTCACTTGAGTGACGGGACCTGCTCAAAGCCCGGAGCCTGGAATCAGCCGGGTGGGCGGACTTATGCCTACGCTTGGGTTGGACCTTTTTGTGTATCGGAGTGTTGCTGAGCCCGCTCTAGACTCAAATATACCTCCAGTGACTTGGAAGGATTTAAGTAAGCTACTGATAAACAAAAGTGGATGCAGTTTTGGTGTGCATGTTGCATGTAGGGTATTCTTAGTGCACAAATGAATGACTTGGGCACTGATCATTGGATAAAGGCTTGTAAGATTTTTTTTCTAAACCTAAAGGAGTATGTTTTTAAAAAGTCAAAAATGCGCAATTAGACGTTTGCTGTCATTTACAAATTAGAGTAAAATTATTTCCCATTCACAGTTGTTAAAAATCTGCTCTTGGGTTTAAGAATGGAGTAATTTGTTTTTTCCAGAGTTAGTTACACTTTTCCCCTCGCATGCCATGAAATCCCTGAAAAGTAAAATACGATTGTGGTCGAGTGTCCTGGGTAAGAGTGTAACCGCTTGGTGCCTGATCAAATCTGAGGGCATCAGGTTATCGAAGTCCTGAAGGCACCAACATCTTGGCTTGTCAGTATTTCCACGCCGAGGTAACCCTTGCTATCTACGGTCAGCATTTTATCTCAAGTGTTACTTGGTGTCCAGTTCTAATGGGGAACCGGACACCAGAGCGGGCCCAGAGGCTGGCGGACACACACGCTTGCCGGGGACCCCAGGTGCTACGAGACTATGATCGTGGAGAGTTTGAGGCTCTGCGCTCCCTCTCCCTCTTCTCCTGGGCCAGTGCCGCGCTTTGTCGTGGTTGAGGCTCTTGGGAGGAGGGAGGAGCAGGGCGGGGACCGCTGCGGGAGCCCGCCGAGTCCGGGCCGGCAGCGCGCTCCCCGACACCCACGCCTGCAGCCCCGCGGAGCCGAGCCGCGCAGGCGCGCGCACGAGTGCACGCAAACACATGCACACACACACACACACACGGACACCAGCACACCCGGGCCCTCTGCCCAGCCCTCCCCTGGGGCGGGACCCGCCCGCCGCCGTCAGCTTAGGTTGAGGCACCCTGCGTGTGTCTATAACTTTGTGCTGCCGCGGCCGCCCTGCTCGTGGAAGGGAGGAGAAGGAATGTGGAAGGCGGCAGCACGCAGGCTGACAGGCGGTTCTTCTGGAGGGCTGCGGCGGTGGCCGGAGCGCCTCTCCTTCGCTGAGGTTGCGCGCCCCTCCTCGCCGTGCCCCCGGCCCGCGCGGGAGTGTGCGTCCTCCCCCCTCGTCCCTGAAGGGAAGGAACCGAGGTAGGCGCCAGAGCTGTGCAGCGGGGCGGCCGCCTTCCCGGTGACTCCGGATCTGCTTCCGAGCTGGGCCAGGCGCTTCCCTTTTTCCTCCCCGTGACTCGGTGTGCGCGTCCTCCTTCTCTCCCGCTAGTGTTTTTAAAGGACTTGAGTGAAGGGGGGAAAACTGTCAAGATGGCAGGCGGGAGCAAGGAGGTGATGAACGTGCTAGTCCGGGGTTTCTGGCGGCCAGGGAGACTTGGTGATTCCCGACCTGTTGGAAGATTTATGTTTCTACTTGTCCCCTCCCCTTGTCCTTTGCTGGGAAGTGGGTGGAGGGCACGACGCCTGTGAGAAAATAAACCGCACAAAACCCCAAAGTGGCCGTTCTTGCGCGGCTCGACCCTCTGCGAACATCCGCCGAGCTGCCTGTCCCCCTTCCCGTCTTTTTTTTTTCTGGAAGTGACAAGGGCCCGTCTGCACTCGGACCCACGTCCGCCCTCCCGGTCCGCGGGCGAAGAGAGGAGGCAAGGAGCTGCCAGTTCGGTCCCCTCCGCTGGGAGTGGGGTAGCAGGGGAGCGCGGAGGCGGCAGGGCCAGGGACCCGTAGAAGAGCCGAGGCGCCACAGGATTTGGCGGCGACGCCGCGGGAAGCACTTGAGCGGGCCCGAGCGAAACATAAACAAACGCACGCCCGCCCCGTCCCGGGCTCAGACCGCGGCTGGGCTGCGCCAGCTCCGGCCGCTGCCCGCTTTAAAGGCGCGGCTCGCGCCCCTCCCCCTTCGCCCCCGCCCCTCCCCCTCGTCCCGCCCAGCCACCTAGCCCAGGAGAGACCTGCAGATCTGGCGGCGGGGCGGGGGGGGGGGCTGCCCGGTGCGAGCCCGTCGATTCGCCCGCGTCTCCCCAGCGGCCTGACCAGGGGGCGGCGTCTGCTGCGCCAGGTTCGCGGGCGCACGTCTCCAGGTCTGCCTGATCCTGGGAGGCGGGCGCGGTGCGGTCGGAAAGCGGCGGCGGCGGCGAGTGAGGACTCGCCGAGGTCTCGGCTCCAGCCCGGGATAACCAACTCCCCTTCTTTCTCCTCTCGTGCTTCTCCAGGCGGCGGCTCTAGCGGCGGCGGCGGCGCCCGGGAGCCCGAGCCTTCGCGGCGTCCCTGTCCCTCCCCCTGCACCCCGCCCCGGCCGAGAGGAGAGCGCGAGAGCCCGAGCCGCGGGCGGGCGGCGAAGATGGCAGAGGCGCTGGCCTCCCCGGCCCCGCTCTCTCCACTCGAAGTGGAGCTGGACCCGGAGTTTGAGCCCCAGAGCCGGCCGCGCTCCTGTACGTGGCCCCTGCAGAGGCCGGAGCTCCAGGGGAGCCCGGCCAAGCCCTCGGGGGAGGCGGCCGCTGACTCCATGATCCCCGAGGAGGAGGACGATGAAGACGACGAGGACAGCAGCAGTCGGGCCGGCTCGGCCATGGCGATCGGCGGCGGCGGGTGCGGCACGCTGGGCGCTGGACTGCTGCTCGAGGACTCGGCCCGGCTGCTGGCTCCCGGAGGGCAGGACCCCGGGTCCGGGCCAGCCCCTGCCGCGGGCGCGCCGAGCGGGGCGACGCAGACGCCGCTGCAGCCTCAGCAGCCACTGCCACCGCCGCAGCCGGGGGCGGCTGGGGGCTCCGGGCAGCCGCGGAAATGCTCGTCGCGGCGGAACGCCTGGGGGAACCTGTCCTACGCAGATCTGATCACTCGCGCCATCGAGAGCTCCCCGGACAAACGGCTCACTCTGTCCCAGATCTACGAGTGGATGGTGCGCTGCGTGCCCTACTTCAAGGATAAAGGCGACAGCAACAGCTCTGCCGGCTGGAAGGTGCGTACCCACCTCGGGCGGGCGGCGGGACTCGCTGGGCCTCCTGCGCAGTACGAGACGCGCCTTCCATTCGTTGTAGCGCTCCTGCAGGCACCGGGGAGAGGGGTTGCCAGAGAGCCTCCCCTGTGAGGCTTTGGGGATTCTGTGTTACCTCCAGAGGAGAGGAACCCGGGGATGGCCGCAGAGGGGAAGGAGGCTTCCTGGGAATTTTCGGGCATGGCCAGGTGCGGAGAAGGGGCAAGGGACTCCGGTAGGGAAGGACAGACGGAACTGAGTGCGTTTGCCAGATTCCCGAGACAGCGCGGAGGAGGTAGGTCTGGGGCCAACTTTGGAGTAGAATTCAGCAGAGCGGAGGTGCGGTGAGGGCGCTGCAGGTGGAGCGAGGGGATGTGGGGGAGTGTTTGGACTTGGTGCACGGTGGAGGGGTTGGATTTGTGGTTTTCAGTAGGTTGGAGGAGCGTGGTGCGTTGTCACTAGCTGGATGAGAACCCCTGGGTCCAAGTTTTGGGCTTGGGTGTTAACTCCTATAGACATAAAGATCTCGTTAGAAAAAGCAGTGGTTGCAAGCCTTCTCCTGGCCCTCTTTCTTGACATCTTTGTTGTTCAGCAGCGTCTTTTCAGTAAATCTGACCCCAGTAGCCTCTGAGATGTTCTGGGGTCTGGAACTAGCCAGTTCTGCCATCTAGAAACGATCTGACCTCACCTGCTGCTCCTGCTGAGGCTGGACTCTAGCGTTGTTTGAGGCGGAGTCCAGGTGTGGAGGACTCAGGGCCCAGCGCTTTAAACTGAGCCTCTGGGAGAGAGGTTTGGCCGTAATGGCTTCTACCAATAAGTGAACCTGAAGAGAGGCTCTCTACTGTTCCTTTTCAGCCTCTTGGGGCACTGGACACGTGGTAGGGAGAGAGGTGTGGAAAGGCCTATGATGTAATGACTTCCTGCAGTTGGGCATCCAAAGAGATTAGCCCCTGTGCCTCTGCTGATACCCAGCTGCTTTGCTCTTCCTGGCATCTTATTTTTCTAGCCTCTTATCCAAGTACATGAATGTGACAGTACCAAGGCAAAAGAGAGTCCTGTACAATTGCAATTGCTTCTCTTTGCAATTAGCCTCCCCCCCCTTTTTTCGTTTTTTAATGGGTAACTGCTTCCTCCTTTTCTCCCTTTATTATCTTTGGGGAGCCCTGTATCTTCCTGGGTTCCAGTAGGTGTAAGAAATAAGAAGTTTGACCTTAGTGGAGAACTGAAGCACCAGAGAGGAAACAGTGTGTGAAAAGCTAAAGAGTTTAGTGTATTGATTATTAATTTGCTTAAAAAAAACCTGGTAAAGTGCTTGTTTTTTTTTTTTTTTAATGGCCAGTATTGGAGAGGCCTTGTTTAGATTTAAACCTTGTTTAGATTAAACAGACTTTAAAAGCAAAACGTCTGCTGTGATATTATTTCACAATTCTGTTTCATTTCCTTTAACAAGTGCTGACATTATGAATGTTATATTTGATTTGACTTTATTTCTTTGCAAAGGAATGCCAGTTATGTGATATTTACAAGAAAGGATGAGAGTTCCGTTTTAAAGCAGTGCTAATGTGATGCCTTTTAAAACTGAGTTTCTAGGAGGATAGCAAGGATTAATCTCAGTGTACAGTGGTGGAAAGGGGTGCGTTTACAGGATCTAAGAAATAGAGTTGGGGTTTTGGGAATAGTTTTCAGATTTCTCACACTTGAAATTTAGTCTTGCATGTTTTAATTTGGTGCAGAATATCTGTTAATTAAGTTAGCTAACTTTTAGTTAAAAAGTTAACATAGGAAGGGTTTTCACCTTATGATTTTTAAGGTTACAAGAGTAATTCCATAAATACCATTTCTTGCTCTTGTGCTTATAGTTAATAACAGTTTTAAAGCATTTGATTTTTTAGGAAAGATTTATGTGAGAAAGTGTTATTACCAGAAGAAACCATGAATTGAGACTGGGAGAATTGAGAAAATTACATTTTCATGTAGTTTGCAGGATTTGCAATAGAGATTTTGGGCCTAGTCATAAACTTTGTGGTTTCATGTCCTAACCATTTTTTGGTCTCATAGTTTCTTTTTCCCTTTTCTGCTGTTTCAATCTCTCTTTAAAATTTTATGAAATAGTATAAATTGAAATTCTCAACCTTTAATATGTTTAAAATACAGGGACACATTTTATGATTATTTTTAATTTAAATTTTTACACCAGTTCTGTTTCTGAGTATCGTGTGACAACTAATCCTTGAAGACTGTAGGAATATAATCTAGAGTTTTTGTAAGATGACCTTTATCAAAAGATGCAACCATGCAGGAACTTACAAATCTTTGATGATGGCAAAGGCCCTTTGAAACTGGAACTGGTTTCATATTCCGATATAACTAATAGCCAGCCTTTTTTATACTTGTGGTTTAGTGGGGCCAGAAGAGGGAAAAGGGAGAGGTCAGGAGCTAATTGTGACCTATGTCCATACGTCCAGGTTTCAGGAGTTGATTTCTATCATGATTAGTCATTTTGGAAGCATGCGTGTGCATTTAAACCACACTACTTTCATTCTGAGTTACACATTCGTTTTTCTAAACTCTTAAAATGTCTAGAATTCAGGTTAATGTCTCCTAGCTGTGTGTGTACTATAGGCAGTATGGAAGGTCTAGACTTGACTTTTGTGGATGTTTGGGCCATTGCATTATGAGATCCTGTGACTAGGATGATTACCCTAAGATCATGGAATGAAAGAATTAGAATAGAGGCCTTGGAGATACGAATTGAGACCAGTGATTCAAACCCTTGGTTGCATATTAGAATCACCAGGGAGTCTTTAAAAAAATACTGATACCTAGAGAATCTGATTTAATTGCACTGGTGTGGGGCGGGGGGAGGTTTTAGTGTTCGGTCAGTGGGGAGAGATTTGAAGTCTTGCTGGTGATTTTAATGTACTACTGGCATGAGGAGGTTCACTGATCTAGTTCAGTGGCCTTATTTTATAGGTGAAGAACCTGGTTCTTAAAGTTAATGACTTTTTAAAGATCACATAGCTAGTTAGCACAGAAGTAATTAGTAGCCACAGTTCTTATTCTTTGTTCTCACACTATTTTTCTCTTTGAATTGATCTTTTTTTTTTCTTTTTTTAAGGTCATTTACTAAGCAATGAGTAGTCTTACATAAGTAGAAGTTGCTTTCCTGAAAAGCATATTTGCCTCAGTCTAAAAAACATCTTGGTTATTATTTTCAGCATCAAAAGATAGATGAATATTGATGTAGGCCGACTGAGTGCATCATGTTTGTGTAGTGTTCAGTGCCTATCAGTATGTGTATTCGGGGACTATAAAGTGATAAAGGTGGCACAGAAGAGAGCATTTTGACAAAAGGAGGAAGTTCTTGGTTAACTTAGGTTTGTCAAATGTATGCTTTGCCAGGGAGAAAGGTGATAGATATCTCACAGGTTCCCTTACCTCAGGCATTAAAGAGAAATGAATAATCAGATGTGGTTAAGAGGGGGAAAAGGTTACATTTCCTTCAATTCATATTATGCTTACTTGCACTGCACCCATAACTAAACTGGTGAGTTCTCTCAGTTCCTCCGTCCTGGGCAGACCTCGAAGACTCTGGATTCCCTGGTAAGCCCAATTTATCACTTATTCTCCTGTACACTCCCACACACCTGCCTTTTCCATGGGTCAGGGCGCAAAGATGTTAGGCAACCACGAGTTTCTGTGGTGGTTTCCACAATTTCACAAGTGTCAGATACTGTGCGAGCACTTCTGCTGCCACTTCAGAGGGTAGTTCAAGAGACCAAGTCGTCCTTCACATGAGAATATCTGCTCTGATGGCTTCTTCCCAAGGTAAAAAGATGAGGCTAACCTGCCACGCAATGCTTGTTTATGCCCTCACTGTTTTTTAGATTCGTGCATCCAGTTCCTTTTCAACATACCGTATTAAGCAAATGTTATTTTAACTGCAACTTTTATGTTTAAAAACACATATTTTTTAAATTTCAAAATGACAAAATCATAATAATGACACATTGCCTTGTAATTCTGGCCTCAGTTACCTTTGGAGTAACTCACCAAAGGGCCGGTTATGGTTGTGTGTGAAGAATCTGTCTTCTGCTTGGTCCGTGTTGCTAAAATGCTGTTTTGTAATTTCCTTTGGCAGTACTGTCTTCGTCAGTGATTCTCAACTAATACACTTCCTCTTCCTACAGCAGCAGTACACTAGGGGGACTGTTTTTCCTCTTTTTCAAAGCTGTGTCATTGACCTACGAAGTGAAGAAATTGGCCCTTTTAAACTTTGATCTGTGAGCCCCATGTAGCAGAAAGATGCTTTAAAAAAGAAGCTAAGTGTTTTGATGTTTATCTCCTTAGAAAATGAAATGAAACTATGCAGACTTATTTTTAGGAGATTTTAGGAGGGTTCTATTTTAAGAGAATGACACTGTAGAAGAACATCTTGTAGTTAAACTTCTTAGTACTCTACTTGTGATTCTTATTTAAAATATGGAAGATATTTTTATTTGGAAGATTAATGAAGAGGCCTTGTCCCACTAAAAAGTCATTTACTTGCTCTGGACAAAGTTTAGCAGACTCTATCCATCCAAAGATCTTGATTAAAAAATGCGAAGATAAGACCCTTTTAGGCCTGTGTGTTCTGGTGAGGTATCCTACTTACTCATTGCCAGTGCATCAGATTCAGATTCCAGATTCCCAGGGCTGAAGAGAATATGGAATTTATTTTATTTTCATTCTCACTCATCTTTCCTGTAGGGAACAGACTTGATCCTATTCTTGACTCTTGTTTTCCTCCCTACCTGTTCCTGTATCATAAATTGAGGAGTCCTGAAGGGCCACTTTGGCTCTTTGCTGCTATAGAAGGAACTGGGGGTGACATACATAGAAGTGGGTATCAGTGGACATTGCAGCTGGGGTACTGAAAGTGAGTAAAAGATTGGAAAGAGAAAACCCTTTGTACCCATTTAAATCACCTGCCATTTCACTCATTCAACAGATATTTGTCCAAGGCATACTGTGCGCAGGGTATTCGGACGGCCCCAGGGTTATAATAGCACAAGACAAATAAGGTTCCAGTTCACAAGAGTCTGTGTTTTATTGGGAGAAGACAAAATAAACTTGCAAATCTGTGTTTTGTGAACTTGTCATTATTGTCCATTCTCTTTGCCTTTTTCACATGTGTACTTCTGCTTTCCTTTGTGTTTCAGGTCTGCAGAGAAGTTAGCAGCAAATGGCAAAGTAGGTGCTGAGCTCTGGCTTGGGGCTGGCCTTTAATTCTCTTCGGATTATTTTCAGCTTGCTTTGGAGATGCAGGGCCATGTAACATGGCTCCTATAATTTGGGTCTGTTTGGGAGAAGCTGGGGCTTTTCCATATCCACCCAGATTAGGGAAATCCGCCCACTTGAGGCCCCTGGACTCATCTGGGATCCCAGTTCTGTCTCATGGGGCCAGCCGTAGGATTGGCCTCCTTTTAGAGTGAATGTGGAGCCTTGATACAGACAGCTCATCTGCATTACTTTCTGCCTCAAATTTAGAACTACAAGAAATCTTAGAGTTCATCTAACTATTTTACAGGTGGGGAAACAGCCTAGGATCATGTGGGTGACTGGCTCTGGGACCCACAGCCAGCAGTGGTGGAGTTCAGAGTGTGTCCTTGCGAGCCCAGAGCACCACCGTTCCGTAGTGTTCGCTGCTAACCATTGTGGTTTCACAGCTGTTTGTGTTAGTGCCTCCATTTCTGCAAACTCTTACTTCATTCGCTCGCCTTTGCTCCCCTCCCCACCCTCTAGGCTGCCTCACACCGGAGTAGCTGTGTTTCTCATTTTGCATTCCCCATCAGCACTCTCAGCTCATCTTGCTGAAGAAGCCTGCTCGCTTCACAACACCCTACCCAGCATACCCCGGACGCCTGCCCATTTTCTGTTGTCATTTTTCTGTGACTCCTGTATATTCTCAGGTACAGTGTAAGAGCCTTGAGGGCAGAGAATGAATGTATTTACCAGCTAAATAAGCATTTCTGATTCTTGGAGCTGCTTTTGGGGTCGCTATGTCCTCACCCCGTGAGGATAGCTGTGTTCTGGGACTTGCCACTGAAAGGGGGTGTTGTGACTCAAGAGAAAGGTAATGTCATGTGTAGAGTCTTTTGAATACTTGTAGCTATGACGGTGACCTAAGTTTTGGACCTCCTAGTGGTGATGTCGATATGATGGAGTGTAATTATGAAACAATGTTCTGCTATCTAAGGCATTTTCTCAATTTCTCGTTTCCTCGTGTAGAAGTCCCTGAAAACGTCATCAGTGCCAGTCGCTACACATCACAGAAACTGAGGGAAATCTGATCTCGGAATGACCTTTCGTTAAGAGAAAGTTAAACCAAGCCTGCCCTCTGTGTGTACCCCACTTTATGCCGTGTCAGTATGCACCATCCAGAAAGAGTCACCATGGAATTGTTAAGCCTAAAATTTACTAGCCTGCTTTTTACGGGAGCAAAGCTGTTGTATAAAACTAAGTTGTCCATAATGTTCTGCATTTTGGGGTGTAAGTCCCAGATATACTTGACGTTTTCTATCCATGGATTGGAAAATAGAAGTCACACATGAAGAAGAGGAAGCAAGCAGTCTTTGAGATGGAGTTTTTCAAGGGGCCAGTCTGTAGCTCTTCTGAGATAGAGTTTTCTGAATAGGTGTGGGTAGGCTAGGGATTATGATAGAAGACTCCAGTTCTGATTGCATCACAGCTGCAGACAGACTCAGTATCTTTAACCATTTTATTCTTGATCAAACAACTGTCACTTCTCAATATCACAATTTCCCCAATTGGAAAAAAGAAGTACAGTAGCAGGTACCATAGACTATTGTGAAGTATTCCTCCTTCCTGGTAAAATTCAAATGTATGATTGGAGTATGTTTTAAGCCGGGCTTTTCTAGAGTGTACGTCTTCCACTTTTTACGTGGATTTTTTTTGAGATTTTAATCTTGAGACTTTTTCCTCTGTAGTGTGGCAGTTACTATTATGAGATAAAATTACAAAGAGAAATGGACCAACTTCTCTGATGGGCTGTGGTCCTTCCAATAATTTTCTACCCTAGTAATCACTTAAGATGAGGAGGTCAGGTTGTCCTTGCGGCTCACCTGCTGTGGCTATTCAAATGTGCCCTAGTCCTGCGGTGGAGAGGTGAGCACAGAGTAAGAAAAGCTCCTGGTATACTTGTTAGGGGACAAGACCAACACTGGAAGTGACCCCTGCCTCAAATGAAATGCATTAGCTTTCCCTTGGAGTGAATCCATAGAAAAACCAAGAGGGTGATGGCTTTGGCAATTTTCAGTATGTGTTTTGTAATTCCTTACTTATTTCTTTGAAGACCTTTGCGTGTGTGTGTGTGTGTGTGTGTGTGTGTGTGTGTGTGTGGGAGAATCCATATCGTATTTTTCCTCGTGCTTTAGATAGCTAGAGAAATTAATAACTTGGCTCGTGAAGCCATTGAGAATTTATTTTAAATTCAGAGCCAGCAGAGGGAGTACACAAGACTTTAAGCTGATCTCAAGTATTTTTTCCCCACATAGCAAAAGTAATACCTGGATTAAAAACAAAACAAAAAAAATCTTTAATATATAACGCTTTTGCGTAGGCTTATGTCATCATCAGAAAAGGATAACTTGCAAGAGGGGTGACTAAAAACCTAAAGTAATGTTTTAAAAGGAAACCTTGCTTTTCTAAGACCCATGTTCCACATCCCATCCCCACATAGTTAAATGAAAGCCTGTTTAACTGGAAAATGTCCTCCCCTGCCTTTCATCTTTTTGCTACTCCACTCCTGATAATAATAATACGTATGTGAATGTTCATGTATACCTCACACCAGACTTAACAGTATTCATTCAGGTGTCTGGGTCAGTGGAATGTCCCGAGTTGTAGTGCTGTTTTGCTTGAGACTTTTGATGTTTTCCAAAACATCAAGTTTTCCCATGGTTGAGAGAAAGGTAAAAGATATATTGTTTCCAACTCAGATTTAGTGCCCATGGATCCCCTGGAGACGATAACTTTGACATTTCTTATAGTTCTGTGATGCTGAGATTTGTCGTGTCTCGCCACTTTGCCCCCTATTTTGGTTGCGGTGATTTATTTGAATTTGGGAGCTGTAGTGGGTCGAAGAGGATCCCTCCACAATTCATGTCCCTTTGGAACCTCAGAACGAGACCTTATTTGGAAATAGGGTCTTTCCGGAGGTAACTAGCTAAATTAAGATGAGGTCATATTGGCTTAGGGCAGGCCCTAAACCCAGTGACTGGTTTTCTTATAAGGGAGGACACACTAGATGTGGAGAAGACCTAGGGAAGACTGAGGCAACGATTGGAGTGATGCAGTCACAAGCCCAGGACCACCAGGGACTGGTGGGCGCTACTAGGAAGAGGCAAGGAAGGGCCCTTCCCAGAGCCTTCGGAGGGAGTGTGGCCCTGCTGACACCTTTTCATTCAGACTTTTAGTCTCCAGCACTGTGAGAATCCTTTTTTTAAAAAATAAATAAATAAATTTATTTATTTAAATTCGTTTCAAGTATACAGTACATTGGTTAGACATCTATATTGTGCATAGAGAAGGATCTCCCTGATTGCTTCCTTCCTCCCCTGGCATTCCACTTAGCCATCATATTAATGCTAACTCGCATTTTATTATTATTATTATTATTATTTATGCCTACAGCACCTTGTCTTCCTAAATGGTCTCCCATCCAAGTACTAAGCAGGCCCAGCCCTGCTTAGCTTCCAAGATCAGACATCGGGCTTGTTCAGGGTGACATGGCCCTAGACCATGGACCGTGGCTCCACCGTGGTGTGAACCCAGGACCTTCTGTGTGTAAAGCAGATGTGCTAACCACTACACTGTGGAACCACATCTTGCATTTTGTTTTTTAAGTCCCCAAATTGGTGGTAATTTGTTATTGTAGCCTTAGGACATGAGCACAGAAGCATAGGGATGGAAGAGAGGGTTGGGCAGGGTTGCAAATAGAGGAGAATAAGAAGATTTTGTTAAAATTAAAATCTTAGTCATTCATAGGTAACTTTCTGGTAAATGAAATTTCGTTCTTCATCCTACTGTGAGGGACTGAACGGACCCATGAATTCTCCTTGATTTCCTGATTAGAACTATTAGAACTTGTCCCTCCTTCTCATTTCCATTAGCATTTGTCCTTGGCTCCGTCCCCACTCCCCTTACTGAATTTTCTCTTCCCGGCCTCATTTGGGAAGTTGGTGGTATGCTGTGCTTGTGGAGTCTTGGCTTGTGGGTTACCTTAGGCTGTGCAGTCTGACTGAGAGCTTTGGTCTAGAACAGTCAGTCTTCAAGGGGAGAGAAGAGTCTAGAGTCCTTTGTGGAAGGATAGTGTCAAAGAATCCTCTTGTCCTGTCTGTTGGGGCTTGAGAAAATGGAGCCCTGTCCGATTCACTGCCATCAATGATGGTAGTAAGGCTAAGCCAGAATCTCTAGAGCGCTCTCAGTTCCTAGTTAACATCCACTGCCATACATAGTTACAGATTTTTGTGTGTGTAATGAGAACTTTTAAGATTTACTTTCATAGCAGTTTTCACATGCACAATAGTGTTAGTAACTGCAGTCGTTAGGATCTACATTATATCCTCGTGACTTATTTATTTTATAACTGGAAGTTTGTACTTTTTAAAAATAGCTGTCATTTTAAGAGTTGCTACTGTGTACCACATTATTCTCATATATTACCACTAATCCCCATGTCAATCCTTCGGAATACTGTTTTGCATGCTTATCTTTCCAGTTGTGGCTGAGTCAGGGTAACTAACACCTCTCTATGTTGATGAGGGGTAGACTTTAACCCATGATTTAGGCTCCTTCCCTTGATTTTGACATGAGCTAATGACTTAAGAATCAAGTCAGTGCCTGGGCTTTTAGCAGGAGAGTAGAAGGCATGGGTTTAGAATTCAGTTAGAAACCTGTTGGTTTGGGGATTCTCATTTCTGTTTGGTCGCTACCTTGTGTGACCATGTTTTACTATGGGTCAGATACAAAGTGTACTATTTAGAACTAATAGAGTGATACATAGTGTGTAGAAAGCCTTTGGGTTGGGCCATTATCTGAGAAATTTCTGCCTTGGAAGAACAGCATATCTGTGCTTCTCTGTAGGCTTCAGGTAGGTAGATGAATGGAGAAAATACCAAGAAAAACAGATTTCAGGAAAAACCAAATTTACAAGAAGTTCCTGGCAGAAGTTTGGCTGCCGAATCAAATATCATAATTAAAGGTATTAAAAATATTTTGTGAGGTGGTGACTCTTTGCAGTGCAGTTACTAGGGTTTAAAGGCAAGCTGCCAAGACAGAAACAGAAAATGTTGCATAATGCAAGTTGCTGGCCGTGTTAAAGTGTGTATTAAAGAGCTTTCCGTTTTTGTCTTCAAGGTAGAAATATGTATGAATAGAACTTGAAATGATGGCTTTAATTGGCCACAGGAACGCAGGACCCATATGCCCTAAGATAAAATGTGTCCAGCAGAATACTAATCTTGTGCATGTTGGAAAAAATTTCAGAACTCTCAGTTTCATGGTAAAGATAGGTGAGTAGTGTCTGGATTGTGTCCAGAAGATAGACTGAAACCCTACGATAAATGTGGAGCAGGCAGATGGTTCTGCCTGATAACTGAATATGGCCGTGGAGTGGAGGAGGTGGTGGGGCTGGAGGCAGTCGCAACGGAAGGTGGCCATGGCCAGGGTGGACTTTTAAAGGCACAACTCTGGGTGTAAAACCTGACTTTAAGGAGGGTGTAAAATTATATCAAATATAGCTTGTCAGATGTCTCCTTGAAAATTGATGCAACATTAGAAAGATCAAGTGGATAGTTAAGTCATTAGTTCACAGAATTCAAATTTCAAAACTGCGTTTCTTTTCCTGAAGTGTCCCAATTTTTCTAATAATTGCTTTTATTTATTTATTTATTGAATTTTTTAGGCGAGGCAACCTTTGGTTGACCTCACAGATGCAAGGACCTTGTTAGCTTACAATCCCTTATTTTTTTCTTTTTTATGCCTACAGCACTTGGCTTCTTTGGTGGTCTCCCATCCAAGTACTAACCAGGCCTGACCCTGCTTAGCTTCCGAGATCAGTTGGGATCACTTTGTTAAGGGTAGCATGGCTGTACACCTAATAATTGAATTTTAAAATGATATTTTTTCATCATAAATTATCTAGATAACTGTCTCAGTTCCATATTTCATATTGGGCTCAGCTGAGTGATGTTTAAAGCCTGTTTACCTTCCTTTCCTTTATTCTTTTTATCTAAATTTTAAAACTCAGTGTAGTTTAATTTTTTCTAATACCATGATGGTTTTATAAATTAAAATGCCTTCTCTAGATCTCTCCATTAGAACTTTTCCTGTTGGTAAATTTCTAAAAAAAAAAAAAAATTTACCTAATTTAAAACTCAGTGTTTCTCTTCCAGGTTTTACCTTACGCAAGAGCTATCCTGGGGCTTTGTGCCAGCATTCATTTCCAAATCAAGGACTTGTTAATGTAATTCTTCATACATATAACCCTTGTACATCTGCATCTTAGTTTGTGTTGGGTACCTTTTTTTTTTTTCCTAGTGAGTAAAATAAGAAGGGCATATCTTTATTCACTAGTTATATTTTAGTATAGTCCCATTAACATTCATTTGCCATATATGAATATACCTATCATGCAAATAGATACTGGCCCATGGACTAAATTTTAAGCAAGTGATTTCTTCTAAATAAAAATTGAAACTGAACCTGAGCATTCTTCTGCATTTCTTAAGAAGAATAATCATCAGTTAGAGCAGGTGCATCATTTGTGTAACCCTGAGAAGCCTGGAATGGGCTATGAATATGTTGTGAGATGGATTATTTTAAAGTTATCTTTGAGGTAATACCAGTTTGAGCATGCTTTCTTCGGTAGCTTGGGCTCTTAAGCTCCTGATAGATAACTTCCTAGGTGAGCTAGTTTACTTTTCTTGAAATTAGTGGCCTAGATGAGGCCTTCTATCTCTAATCCTGTCTAATAAAGATAAGCTTACAGCTTTCTGTTTGAATAGATGCATGTCCTCTGCTGAACTGAATTGTCTAAATCAGTCCTGTTTAGTGTCTTCCCTTTCCAAGAAAGGTCCTTATTTTAGGCTGAAAGTCTAGGTCATTTAGACCATATTTTAGGCTTTACCCCTTTCAACCTTCATGTGAGTTACTAAGGTGAAATTTGGCACTTGACCATAGGCATCATTTAGTAGGTATATTCTTTTAGGAGGTGAAGGGAACTTATTCCTAAAGTTTTATAAAATCAGTGAATGCTTTGAATTAATTTGTGGGCAGTCAGTACTGAATAAGTGAAGTACCATGTGTTAAATTAGGAAAGCTATATCATGCTAGTGAAACTACTGTCTCTAAATTGACTTTAAAGTAATTAATGTATGTTTTTATCAAAAATGATCATTTTAATAAAAAAAGTATCATTTTTAAAATGCAGATTTTCTACATTTTTATTTTCTAATCAAGTCAAAAACTTTGATGAATCAGTTTTACCTGTTAACACGCAGTGGAAATACATCTGGATTTTTCTTCTTTCTACTCCTAGTGTTTGGCCTGTTAATGTGAGCAGAGCTAATTTCACCTGATGTCTGTCTGTGTTACCTGCCCTGAGAGTCCCTGGTCTGTTTTGTGTTCATTGTTCTGCCTTAAACAGGATTGTAAAGCTTTCAGACATTTTTTTTTCCAGCTTGTTAACACGTGCATTCGTGCTAGTCAAGAAGGAAGAGAAGAAAATAACTCTATCTTGATTTTATCATCCACATCTCATGATCTTACAGCTTCGAAAGCTGTCGGTGTGGTTACTGGGAGGATAATTTCAATCACCAAGTCCTCTGAAAGTTACTTCTTCAGTCTTTTGCTTTCCCTTAACAACGACAACAACAAATAAAAATTTAATTTTGCTCAGGATAAATTTTATTGTTTTTCTGATACATGATTTCAAAGTTTGAAACTTCAGAGGATTTATGAGAAGTTAAAGCTCTCTGCTTCAAGTTTCTAATTATTAATTCTTCTAAAAAAAGTAGTATATCTTGTTAAAAGGGTTTCTGAATAGATCTTTGGACTATTACCAGGTTTTTGGCAAATGAGGGCACTTCCTTGATCATCGAGCCATTTCTGATTTTTGAACCTGAGACAGCTGACTTAGGGTTGATCCTTAGATCAGTTGCAGGATCTAAGAGCCTCAGTTTTACTTACTCTAATCATTCCCAGCTGTTCTCCTTTTCTCTTTCACTAGACGTCGTCTAAAGGAGGCTTGCTGCTCTTCTCTCTTTCCAGCTTCCACCTATAATCTCTTTTTCCTCTATTGGTAGTTTTTAACCTTGCTGTATTTGAGAATCACCCAGGGAGCTTTAAAAAACACCTATATCTAGGTCCTATTCTAGACCAATTTGGTCTGAATCTCTAGGTATGGGGTCTAGGGCATCTATGTTTCTTAAAGCTCCCATGTGATCACAGATATACAGTTAGGGTTGAGAACCATTATCAGAAAAATGAGAGATTTGGGCTGTGGAAATTATCTGCTGTTTCTATCTTCTCCTCCATGGGAAGATTGCAAGGTGGAGTTTGCCCCCTGGAAGCGCCATGTACAAGAGGAGCACTGCCAAGCTGGGATCTGGGATCTAGGAGAACAGTTGGCCCTAAGATAAGGGCACCCTTACTTGACACACTGTGTCTAGGGTCGCCTCCTCCACGTCCTTTCCTGTAAATGAATGTGGTCTCTCCGAGTGTCCAACTCCTACTTGTTTTTCTAGTCTCGGCTGGACCCCGGCTAACTTATTTTAAGTTTTCAGGAATCTGTAAGAAGAGATGGCACTATTTCAAGTCATTGCCTAAGACTTGAAAACTGAGACACCTGCATCTCGTCCCCCTCCTTTGTGTAACCTGATCTGATGCATCAGATGGTTCTCCTGTATTCGGAAGCACTAAGCTGGTGGTTCTCAGAGTGTGCTCTCCATATCGGTAGCATCAGTATCTAAGCATCTAGGAACATCCAAGAGTCTGTTGGAGATGGGGATTCTCAGGCCCACTCATACATACCTGCATCAGAAGCTCTGGACCCAGCAATGCTGTGCTGTAATACCATACCTGCCAGGTAATTCTACAGCAAGTCAAAGTGTGAAGAGCCGCTGCTTTAAGTCATTTGCTAAGTCTAGAATTCCTCTGGTGACAGCTTCGGAGTCAAAAATCAAAATGCTCATACCATCCTGGCTTCAGAATTCTGACAGGGGTGGGAAAGATGACAAGCATCTTGTGTGTTATCTGCTGAAAGGTAACAGAGACCTAGCTTGAGTGTTCTAGAGTCCCCTCCCCGCCCCCGCAGATCCTCGTTGCCATGTAGCCTTCTGTATGGGGGGCAGGGGAAGTGAGGGCACCTGCCCAGGTGCACAGAGGAAGCCCACTGTTCACCCTCGTGTGTATATTGAGTTCAAAGGACTTGTGTTTAGCTTGGCTTCCTATTGTTTCATGATCTTTTACCCTTACTTGTTTGTTTTGGTCTTTTGGGGGAAATGTTCCTAGTCTTCAGACCTGCATCAGGCAGGGGAGTAGTTGCACTGACTCATCCGCAGACGGACGTGGGACATGTGGGAGAAAGATAAGATTAAAATGTGCTGGGTGTAATCAGTGTGAGAGGATGAGCGAAGTGAAGGGGAAAGTGAAGCAGCTCTCGTGAGAGCTCAGGGGCCAGAGGCAGTGGTGGGGAGATGGCGTCCATCTTGGCTCAGACTCTGGAAAGCCGCACAGCCTCTCCCACCGCAAGGTGAAGCCAGGTAAAGATCAAAACAAGTTATTGCTGCTTGTCGGTATCATTGGATTCTGTAGTCCATTAAGCAGGGCCTCATGATCAGCCATATCAAACAGAGCTGATGGCTTTAGGAATATAAATAGTGCAAAGAACAGTGGATTGGCCAGGACTTGAAAGTTCATTTAAGGACCTCTTAGCAGCTGCTTCAGAATGTTGCCTGAGATTCATAAATACTCTTATATCTGACATGTTAAACAGACAAAAAAAAAAACCAAACCAGGATTAGTTTGGTTACAAATTCTGCTGTTGCATACCTTTTCCTACTTTTCCTACATGAAGCCCTATCCCGAGATGATACGGCTTGGGTGCCATGCTTCAGAGGGTCAGTGATCTGTGGTATCTCCTTGGGAGTGGGGAAGGCAGGCAAGTCATTCCTCAGATTTACCAAGATTCTTGAGAAGAAAGGATCAAGAGGCCAGGTCCAGGTTTTGAGACATCAGAAGTTTCATGCAGTGGTGGGTAAGCTTATGAACTTACGTCTGGGGCCAGAGTTTGGAAGAGAGTTCTGAACACTGTACCATTAACTGTAGACAGTATTCAGAATTGGACTCCAGGAGAATACTAGGGACTTTTACGATCAGAAGTCAGCCAGATGCAGCTGGTAGGAACTCGAAGCACTTTGGACAACAGGTTGCTTCCCTAAGCTGCCACTACTCACAGATGAAATGTCAGTATGTGTTAGTTTCTTCCATTTTGGTTTTCCAAAAGGATGGGCTGCTGCTTGCATGTTTTGGGGACTGGGAGAGGGAGAGATCTTGAAAAAAACCTGTCATCTAGGATGCGTATACAGAGGACTAAAGTACCTTAAGGAACAGTCAGACTTATAAGAAAAAGCCTGCTGGCCGCAGATAAAAAAGCTTGGCTCCTGGCCCGAGAATCATGGGGATCTGAGTCCTTGACCCCTGTGGTCCAGATGTGAAGGTGGTAATGACATCTGTCTGCTCCACCCCTTTTGGAGAAGCCCTCTAGGAGGCTGTTTGAGAAGGTCCTGGTACTCCAACTTCCACATAATGCTGAACTGGGGAGAGTCGTAGTTGAAGTTAGAAAAGCTTTTATTCCCCTCCCCCACAAAGGGCAAAAACCATTATATCTTCAATCTGAATTGGTGCAAAAGGGTGTGATGTGTGCAGTCACAGCCTTAGGTTTACCCATCATTTTCATGGCTATAACTAAAAGCTACTGTTAACTGAACATTTGTTATGTGCCAGACACTGCTGAGAGCTTTATGCATATTAGCTCTTCCTCTTTACAGATGAGGAAGCTGAGGCACAGGATGGTTAAGTGACTTGGCCAAGGCTGTATAGTTGGTAAGTGATGGAGGTGGGATACCTGCATTAATACGTCTTTACTTTGATGAAATAAACTCTAAAATCACTAATTTGTTCAAATTTTAAGGATTTTGATTTTATAATACTGCCTGAGACTTCACTGGGCTGTTCCTTCCTATCACATCTCTCATTTTGATTGAAAAGAAGAGAAAAGAGGGGAGTTTGCATGATCTTTTGTTAAAATTAAGACAGATGTGTTCAACGTGGCTCATCACTCTTTTCATAAGAACAGACTCGAGTGTTAGGTTGTAGGTAAGCAAGCCTTCACATTGAACACAAAGGCTTTTTTTACGACTTACACTCCTGTAAAGGGTAGTTATTCTTAGGGATGGGACTCTCCAAATTGCCTGTTGTCTCCTCACTGCAAAGTAGATATGTATTCCAAGGAGGGTGACCCGGGTTATGTTTTGCAGATTCAGAACTGAGACACAGAGATGACGTCACTCTGAACTGCATCTAAACTCCCCTGTGGTTACTGCTTTTCCCCTCTCCCTCTTCCCTGTGGGAGCGGAACCGGTCTAATTGTATGCCACCACTGGGTATGCAGCCATGTCATGCTCGGCCTGGCTTTGGAAGCCAGTGGATCCTTTAGGTCTAGCTTTCATTCTTTTCTCTGGGTCTGCTGCGCACTTTGAGGCCCAGGACATTGTGTGTGATGGTTCAAGAAGGTGACCTGACGTGAACAGGTGTCGAATGATGGAAGCATCAGGAGAAGGAGGCCATGGGTGATTGCTTGATTGGCAAAGAAGGATCTAGGAGCATTGGGTGATGGCCTAGTAAAAATACCTTGGCAGAAACTGGAGAGTTGTAGTTGTGTGATTATGGTGAAACATTAGGGGCAGTTGCTGGGTTCAGGACAGATGAGCCATTATGTACTTTCTTAAAAGAACATTATCAAACAACACATACGTACTCTCAGATGGTATCAGTAATGAGCACATTTTATAATTAAAATGCAAACAATTTGCTTTCGGTCTCAGTCATGGAACCATTGAGAAACTTTGGGGGAGGAAAATGAACTATAACAGTTCTTACTCTGGAAGGAAAAAGAAGAAAAAGCAAAGTCATTCTGTGGCTCTGGAATAGCAAAAAAGTAATAATGTTCTCTGTTTTGTGTCTTCCAAGGAGTTCAGAATTATAATTTTTTCTTTGTCAAAGTAGGACAGGCATCCTGTCTGTAAACTAAATCTCCTAAAGTCCCCTGTGTTTGATTGAGGGGCAAAGGAATGAGAAAAAAGAAATAGGAAACTGTATGTTCCATCTTTTCTCCATTATCACCCTTTTATGAAAAATGATCTGCAGCTTGCTGCCAAGACTTCGTTAAAAGAACTTGGTTGTCTGGTATTTTTCATCGCATGAAAAATAAAGTGACTATTTTTTCTGAGATTAATGAGAAAGATAAAGCTTTCTCAATACTTAAAATATAGGCTGTATACTCCAAGAAAAAGCCCTAAAAACAACCTAGGCTATTTCTGAATACTACATAAGTTGAGTTTTTAATTATCATATAGGGACAATATTTTCCTTGCCCTCTTAACCCCCAGAAAAAAAGGAGAAATCAGTTACTTTGTTGGTTCAGCAGTGACCATTTATTTAATGGCTGCTTAAGTAAGTGCCTACTGGCTGCTTTTAGATTAACTATGGGGATCATCCTAAACATCCTGTTTTCCACTTGTGGGAAGCAGGCCCACAGGCTTGTGACTTGTCCTAGAACTTGTGGTGAAGTGAAGGTGAAGCATGTACTAAGAAGTCCAAGATTCCCAGCCCAGTGTTCTAGTGGGAGGCAGTTTTTCATCTGAGAAGTCATGTGGAAATTTTTCTATCTAGTTGTAAGAATTCAGAAACATCTCTTTTCTCAGTCATTGGCAAATAATATTTTTAAAAGAACTTGGACTTTTTAAAATGAAAATTTTGCATTCTGCATGTAAACAGATGCCTTAAAAGAGCTAGAAGAAACTAAATGAGCTAGCTGTTTGTAAGATGATGCATTCATCCTCTTTAACTTAATACCTGCCAGTTAGGTTTTAGTAACGTGGATGACAAGGACTCCTAGAAGATGTTAAAGGGTGAGGCTATTTCTTTTTCAAAAAGATAATTTTCAGGGCAGATTTTTTATAGTTTGTTTTCTCTTATCTCCTGTATATAAAGCTAGGAAAGCCAAGTCTGACCCATAAAAAATAGTGCAGGAGGTCAGTGTGCACCTTGATCTATTATTCACTACCTATGCTAGGTGTAACTGGCCCTACATCTGCCAGCCCAGTAATCCCGACTCTTAAAACCGAGACTGCCCTTCTTGGCAGATCCACTTTATGCACCTAACATTCTGTCCATCTCCCCCGGACCTTATTTCTTGGGGGATTTTCTAGGGATAGGACTAATCTGAGAAGCAAATTAATGCTCAGAGTTCCAGAACTGAATGCCTTGGATGTCATCTGATTTCTCTCTTTTTGGATGAGGAAATTAAGGTGAGCAATGCAGAGGAGCTCTACCTGAAAGTGCACAGTGAGGCCACTATGGGTTATGAACTGGCTCTGGAGGTCACCATAGCCACCACCACTTTGTCAGAGGAAGACTTGCCCAACTGCCGTGAGGATCTGTGATCATGCCCTTGTCTGCCCAGACATGTCCCTCACTTCAGACACCACTACATTATCTTCCAGGGATGAACAAGGCTTTTTTTTTTTTTTCCTTTCACTGTGGCATTCTGGGGAGGCATTCTGTGGAAATGTACCTGTGGGACATCCTCCGGTGCCCAGAATGCTGCCTTATAAACCTCCAGATCTGCAAGAAGGAACTCTGGTGGCAGCTCTCTAGTTCAAAGTGATGGGGCCTGAGATTTCTAAGTGGTTGTGACTTTGAAGGCTGTGACTGACTTTGGGAAAGAGTTACACTGTGTGTGGTGTTTCCAAGAATTAGTTACTTTGTACCAGAGGAATGGGTACAGTTAGCAACATCAGTGGCTTTAACTGGCAGCAGTTTGCTGCAAGGGAAATTCACAGTTCTACCAGTTTAATGCTGGACAGCCCATATATGGCATACTGTTTGGTAGACTCAGATCTCTTTTGTTGAGAATTAAGTCCCCAAAGTAACTTTTTTTAACTCTTAAAGTCTGATAATGCTAATCTCTTTTGTAGTCATTGGAGAAGTGCGGTAATCTTTCGAACTGGCGATTTCTTTGGTTTTGACACTGAGAGCAAAAGTGCCATTCTGGTCACTTTTAATGTTATCAGGGGATTTCTGTCTCCACAATGATTATTGAAATGTTTATAAAATGGGATTTCTAATGCTGTTGTGAATTACTCTGCACATGTTTTAAAGGTGAATTAAAACTATAGCAAATTACTTGCATAAAACTTCTGTGAATAAAGAATTCTTGGCCACACAAATGGTTAGAAGGTGGTCTGGTCCCTTGGCAGCATGTTGGTGGCAGTGGTGCTAGCTTCTGTAGCCTGGGCTAGGGCTCCCATGACATGGTCAGTTGGGGAGAGGGCATGGGAATGTGCTGCCTGGGCCACAGCCCTGATTATTCATTCATCTCTTTTCGTACACTCAGTGTGGTAATGCATGGAAGACCAAAATGGATGAGAAGTCAGCATTTGATAAGTTTACAGAGTAGTGAATGATAGAGATGTACGTATAAATAGTTACAGCATTTCTCGGGAGACTGCACTAAGGAAGGCCCCCACAGGCCCAGAGTCTACCTTGCCTGGAAGAAAGGAAGTCTTGATGAGCTGTGCATCCTGGCATGTATTTCTGCCCATCTGTCATCATTTTCACCTTTGATGAAGAAATTTCTGACAGTACAGTGTGTTGTTGGAGTTAATTTTCTTTTGTTGATAAAAGTATTACAGTAATCAAAGAATTCCATGTAGAAGTTTTGCAACCTCAAAGAAAAGTGATAAAACACAGAACCTCGCTTGATAGATTGCAGGGCACAGAGAGGAGGGAGTTGCCTTTCGCTTTGGCTTTGTTATTTGTTTGTGTAACCACGAAAGAATACTGAGTCTGCTTTTTGTAAAGGAGATAACTTTGGCTCATCCCTAACATGCAGAGTGTTGGGTGAATTAATGAGTGGAAGGCACGTAATAATATGTGCCACTTATGTAGTTTTTTGATGATTTCACCTAGAATCTTGCCATCTGGAAACTTGCATTTACTAGGACACAAAGCCAATTTTGGATGATACTGAGTCCAATGTGTATTAAAGTGGTTTAGATTTTCATTTGGCTAAAACCTAGGAGGTTGTAGACTAATAGAATAATAAAAATGATAGCTTTTCCTAAGGAGTCCTAAATAGCCTCAGAAGCATTCTAATAGGAGGTAAAAGGCAGGAGGAATCTTATTTCATAATGATGAAATCCAAACATGGTAGCCTTCACAGGGTCATAGAGCCGTCCTTTTTGAAATGAGAAGTTCAATTCATGACCTGTGGCTTTGGCTCTTGCTTTGCCATGTGGAGGAGAAAGAAATTTTACTGTACCCTTCTAGGTTGGCTGGTCTAACAATTAAATCTATATGAGATAGATTAACAACAACAAAAAAAGAAAGCAAATTTAATTAACTGCTTACATACTGGAACCACATACACAAGAGAGTCAGAGACCCCACACACGAGAGGTTTAGAGACAGTTAAAATAAGGTACATATGCATCCTGAGCTAAGGGATGAGGTCAGGCACTGGGGCTTCTGAGGGAAGGAAGGTCATTTGCAGGATGATAGAAAGAGCAGATATTCAGTAACTAGAAGTTTGCCCTGCCCTATAGGCAGGTCATAAAAGTTTATCTCTGCTGATAACTGTCATTATGGACAAGGACCTCAGTTTAGATTCTTGTAGGTAATTAAGGGAGGCAGCTTGTAGGATCTCCATTACCTTCAGCTCAGAATAATCCTCATGCCAAAGTAGCACATCTTGGGAAGGCCTGTTCTGAACCCCTGGGCCACCAAGCATTGTTTCTGCAAAGTCTTCAGCATTGAAGAGTCTTTGCCATCTTATTTTCTCAGCTCCTGGGAGCAGAAGTTTCCCACCTGAAGTTTAAATTCTGCTGAAGATACCTAAATCTAAGCCAGATAGGTTGAAAAGCTGGTCAGGGCTCACAGGCCCCTTGGCCTGGACCAACTGCTCACTATTAAGTTTGGAGCCCAGTCGACAGTGTGTTCATGGCTCCTTTACTCTCCAGGAGGCCCTCTGCACTTTTTGGCACTTCAGCAGAGTGAAGCTGGGCTCTCTTTCCAGAACAACTGAGAGCCTCTACAAGGTGTGCCCCGTATTTTATTCCAATTTAGAGATGCCTTTTACCTCCCATTAGAGTTCTTCTAAGGTTATTCAGGGCGCCTTAGGAAAAGCTATCGTTATTCTATTAGTCAATAGTCTCCTAGGTTTTAGCCAAATGAAAATCTAAACCACTTTAAATACACATTGGACTTATTATCATTCAAAATTGGCTTCCACAGAGTGATGGGGTATGCTTCTGTGCCCTTTATTCTGGCTCTGCCCATAAGGGTTCGTGGGAGAGAGGTGTCGGGCACAGTACAGCTTCCACCTGGTTTCCATCTACATTCTCAGCACCCCTTGCTTTATTATTGCCTCTAAAAACCGACACTGATCTGCCATTCCTGGATGGATGCAACCCTGTGGAAAAGCAAAGACCACCTTACCATAAGATGTCAGTTTCAAATTTATGTTTGTGCTCCTGTTGCACCATAGTGGTAGCTTATAAAAATATATACAGTATGAAAGGATGAAGCCTAAGGGTAAGGACAGTATAATATTTGACAGGTGCTAGAGTTAGGCCACAGATTTGGCGCTTGAATTTCATAGCAGCTGAAGCAAAAAGGGACATAAGATCAGCTTCCAAATTTGTAATTGCCTTTAAATAAAAACAGATCAGTTTCACAGAAGAAGCATGGCTTTTTCTGTTACTGAGAGACATTTTCTCTTAGGACGTCATAAAGAGAACACCGATCTAATAGATGACATTCTCATGTTCGAAATTTAGTTTTCTAAGGTCGTGAGCCAGCCAGTTTGAGCATACTTTCCTTAGTGATATATTTATGTCTGTCTAGCCTTGTAAATCCTTTCCTTACATACCAGAAGTTTGGCTGGGTGTGTATGGCTCCAGATTTAGGAAGGAACTGGGACTTACTGATGAAGCAGTTGGATTAGGTTCTTTGGGAAAGTTCTTGGAGCAGCTCTTGGGAGAAAACCAAGACAGGTGGGGAAACTGAGGAATGAGGAGACGTGGACCAAAGGCAAAAAGGTCTTGGTGTAAGGAATTGCCTGTACCAAGAAGTAGCAGCAGGGACTGCGCAGACGCAGCTGGGTTGAGGGGAGTGCCCTGGAGCTGGCGAGTGGCTGGTGCTCACTCAGCACAGGTGCATTGGCATGGTCTGGCCTCCAGCCAGACTCACAGCCTACGCTAGTTCTCAGGAAGTTGGCCCTAGGGAAGGGACTAGGGACCCTGGAAGAAAATTGCCTTAACATTTATTGGATACATCCTCACAATCAACCTGAAAGCAAAGGTTATTCCTTTTTAATTGCTGAAGAAACTGAGGCTCAGAGCTGAGTCTGGCACCTGATTGGTTCAGTAGGTGTTCGGTTCCTCCAATGGACCAAAGCTCACCCAGCTTCTGAGAGGCAGAGTGAATACAGACCCAGTCTGCCTTTTCCTCCTCCTGGTTCCCACTCTTATCAGAGGTCTCTGTCACTTAGAACAGTTGTTAAGGGCTAGAATAAGCCTCCAGGCAACAGATGAGGGGATCCAGAGACTGCTTCTTCCTGGGCAGAATTGGTCCCCAAACTGCTCAAGAGAGTGAAGTGGTTCTATTGAGGAGTATCAGATACGGGGCTTGATGGCAGTAGGGTATCAGGCAGCACTGGGAGCTTTCTGTGCCCGCCTGTGGTACATATATTTTGCCAATTCATACAATAATATATGTATGTATGTGTACACACACACACACACACACACACACACACACACACGGAGAGGGGGCAGGGCGGGGGCGGGGGGACACACTTTGCCTTTGAAGTGAAAGCTTTGGCTCAGTACTGTCCTTGTGTTTTTTTCACCTCTATTTTAGGCCAGTCCGTGTTCGTACAGACAAAGCATTGTTTAAAGTACAGTGTACGCTACTGCTTTTGCATCGTCATCAGAAACTTTGACAAAATGTTTAATTTCTCTCTGAGGTTTTCTTTACTCAGTTGACTTGCCTGATGGTACATTTAGTTCTGGAACCTGGAACTTTCCTTTGGAGCACCTGTTGCATACAGTCAATCACAGGGCAATATTTTTTATAGGAGACTTAAGTATTCCTGCATTTTGAGAGGACTCAGACCAGTGTTTTCAAAGCGGTAACATTGACTGGGACACAGGCGGGACACAGGCGGAGAAGGGCTCCCCCTCTCTCCACCTTCCTTTTGCCAGTCTCGCTGTCCTTCCTAATGCCTCGCCTGCAGTAAGGCAAAAGGGACCTGACTCCTAAGGTTCTCGCTACAAATGAAGATGATTTTTAAGGCAGCAATGATAGAGTTAAAAGTTCTAAGTTCGTGTGATAATCTGTTAACCAGTTACATTGCTCTTATAAGAATGTGTTTTATTTCGTTTTTTAAATTGATGAATTCAACAAAGGAAGATATGCTAGGTGTGAGTTGAGTAAATTACTTTTGAACTATTTTTCAATATATTTTTTAGAATTCAATTCATGCTTTCCTCTGCACTTGGGCTTTTTGCTGGTATGCTAATTCATTTGCGTGGACCATTGACTGGATATAATTTTTAAGCTACACTATATGAAAAATTTAGATTTACAAAAAGATATAAACAGGTTGTTATACAATTACATTTCTTTCATTAGTGAGCTGCTATATTTAAAACATTTCAGAAATTCATTTATAGCCAACTTTACAACAATGCTTTGTGATTCAAAATGAGACGTGTGCGTAGACACAGACCAAGCTTTCTCTCTTGCTTCCTCTGGTCAGCACGGCTTCTACTTTATATCATCTTCTAGTTTCCTTCTTTCTCCCTGCGAAAGGCAAAGGCTAAGTAGAAGCTTAGAATATCAAGACACACTGAGAGCATCCTGCTGGCTGGGAAACAGTGGTCTGGGCCTCCCAGAGTTTAGTAGTTTAGAGAAATAGAGCAAATACAGCCTGACTCGGCCTTACCCTCACACTCAGAGCCTCAGTAGGGCGCTTTCAGGGTGCTTTCTGCTCTGCTGGGATTATTTTCTGCAGCTAGACAAAACATACACACACACACACACATACACACGAAACAAAAAATCCTCACAACACATGGTTTGTTGTGGTGTGGCTGAAAAAAGGGAAGAGTTTGAGGGAATACTTAAAATTTTTGATGGAAAGTAATGATAGATCTCAATTCCTTAACGTTTATTAAGTAAACATCATGTCGTCGGTTCTGCAGGAGAACATTTAAAAGTTAACATTCCTGAGGATATTTCCTAAGACAAAATAGCCAAGTCTGTTTTGGGTCCGGTGGGGCTGAGGTAGTTTGATCCAAATGTGTTTTGAAGAGAAGAACGGATAGGATCATGGTGCCTTGTACTGTTCCACATGTAGCTGTTTTCTATTCCAGCTTTACTTAACTTCTTCAGAAAATTATTGTTTTTGAAAAGAAAAAGAAAATCTAAATGGCAGAGAGAAATATAGGCTGTATTTAAACTGACCTTTGTAATTTTTCTGGTCACACGCAGCCCGCATTTGGAGCTCTGTGACGTCAGTGCTCCCTGACTGGGAGTTGGGAGTCTTGGCTGGGCCAGGCCTTAGCCGGCCTGGGCCACACAGACACATGTACAGCCCAGATCCTTGTTTACTTCCTCTCCCAGTGCTGGGGACATTCAGTACTAAGAAGGACTGTGCGCCTGCACGAGCACTCCTGCCAGCGTTCGCTCATAGCCCTGTCATTCTTGACTGTCTTGGAAAGCGCTTCATCCATGAGGCAGGCTTTTGCATTCTTCGAGTGCAGGCATTTTTCCCCAGCCACGCATCTCATCTTTTCCCGGATTCCAGTGCAGACTTGCAGGCCCAGTCCCGGGCTGTCTAGCCCAGCAGTGCAACCTCAGCTTTAGCTGCTATTAACTTTAAGAGCAGGAGGAGGAGTCAGGCAGGGGGTGGATCTTGCTGGAGCAAGGTGGTTGGCTATACAGCAAGAGATCCTGTGACTAATATTTGGGAAAGTGGTGCTTTCTTTAGATGCTTATGGGAAATTAAAGGGGCTTTTGGATTATATAGTGTTGCCTAATGCGGATCCTAATACACAGCCTTCTAATTGCAAGTGTATAAAAAAACTTTTATACTGAATGTTAGTCAAGCTTAAGTGATCCTTTGCAATTTCATGAATAGTCAAAAGAAGCGCTTGCTGCCTAGGATGAAACTGTTGCAGAATCAAGTGGTGTGTTTTTTGCTGAAGAACTGCCTGCCACCTTCTAGATATTTATTCTTAATCAGAGGATATGTTCTATACAGTAAGTCATAATAAAAACTCTTTTAAGTGTTAGTATTCAGACAAAAACAGGCACGTAGATGTAGAAAGTTAAATGTGAAGACTGCAACTCATTAATAGGACTTAATTTAAATCCTTTTTTGAAGGATAATACTCATTAGAGGGAAGGAAAAATAAAATGGAGATACAAAAGTACTAATTTAGAGACTATAACAGGCAAGAATTATGAAAGGGGACTTGACACTGATGTTTATGTCGGAATTTTAGACGTCACGCTCACAAATTCTGTTATGGTTCTAAAACTATGCAGCTTTTCTCATCTTAGTCGAGGCATTAGTGCTCTTTCATGAGACTCATATTACAGATTCCGGACTGGAGGGAACATTAGAGCTCATTCTGGGTCAGCTGCCTTAGTCGCTAGAAGAATCTGAGGCCCAGAACTTGGTGGTGGTCAGAGCCCAAGCTAGTTGGTTAGGCAGAGTGGTCAGGAAAGAGTCTTTTCACTCTTGACCCTTTCCTTTAGGAGATGCTGCTGCCTACCTTTGTGATTATTACGAAGATCTTCTTGGGGCATGGGTAGGTCAGTGGGGGCTGAGAGTACAAAGATTTCCTTTTGCTGTTTTTAGGGTATTAGAGTTTCTTATTTCACAACCCAGGTTTGGGTGGCATTCACTGGAAGATCTTGCAGAACCTTTGTTTTCATCCTTATAACCAACAATGGGGATAGAGTGGTCCATTTACATTCAGGATAACCATACCTATTACAGACAGACAGCCATCCTAAAGCTCAGTACCATGTGCGGGATATACTTTATATTTGTTAGAACAATGTTTCCCAAATTGTATTCCTTGGAAACAGTAGTAAGCTTCATGACTTGGGCCGTTAAGTTAAACAAAATCTAAATGGCATATTTATTTTCTTTTCTAAGCAGGACTTCTCTAGGCAATCCCACCTTGGGACAGTCTTGTCAATGGTAGGGTAGTTCAGAAGTCAGCATGAAATCCAAAATTCTGACTAATCAGGAAAAGGAGAAGGATCAGAATCATATTAAACTGGAGCCCTGAAGTTCACTTTTCGGTCAGGCATTCAGGAAGCAGCACATGAAAATTCGCTTGGATACAGTTTCCTCATAGTTCTTCAGCAGTTTGAAATAACATCTTGAGCTGGCAATAAACAAAAATCTCAAGTTATGATTTTTTCCCCATCTGATTGAACAAGTTTTATTGTATAGGGATGTGAAATAAAATAAAACTTTGTGCTCCTGAAGCCAAGAGTTTTGGAATTTGCTCTTTATACAGTTACTTACAGGTTCCAATTACCCTGAAAGAAAGAAATGATGGAATTCTTAAGAAGTTTATGTACATGTTTTAAAGTTAATCATTGACACTTTTTTATTTTAAAAATTTTTGGAAAATTGTGGTATGTTGATACAAATGGAGTACGACTCAGCAACGAAGAGGAACAAACCATTGTTATAAAACTTGGATGAATCTCAGAAGTATGCAGGGGAATTTCAGTTATATGAAGTTCTAGAAAAGGCAAAACTAACCCATGGTGACAGAAAGCAGATCAGAGATTGCCTGAGTCTGTGAAGGTAGGAGGGAGTTGACCTCAAAAAGAGCATAAGGCAAAGATCTAGGAGGATAAAAATGTTCTGTATCTGCTGTGGTGGTTACACTGGTATGTAGCAAAAATTCATCTGATGCTTAAAATGGGAGAGAGGGTGTATGTTCTTCATATAATTGTGCCGTGGTTCCTCACACCTGTCTAAGCTGCTTCTGTGTGAATGCTAAAAGAGTGTCATGAATTTTGCTTCTGGCATTTTTCTGCCACAGCTGGGGCTTCAGGTTGCATGTTTGTTGTGGTTTCAGAGTCTTTGAGAAGCTTTTTGCTGACCTCACTGAGAATAGTCCTTGTGAGTAGTAATGGTCCATGGGTATGGGAAGGAGAGGATTCTCAGTGCTTTCATTGCTCTCCAGTCTTTAATCTTAATCTTAATAGCATTAGAAATTAGAAAGGGTCTTTTCTGGTGTGTTCACAGAGAAATGGATATATGCTTCGAAATGTATAATTTATTGGGTAATTCGAACACCTAGTATTGAGAGTATTGTTGAGTGTTTTTAAAGTTCAGGTCCTCCATGTAGTCATACTTGGCCTCTAGGAAAAAACTAGCTTGTTCTTAATGGATCATGTTAGCTGGGTTTGGTACAAGTGTTTTTTTTCTTGTATGGGAGGATTACACGTTATAGTAACAAGATGTTCTTTTATTTCCTGGTTTATCAAAAGATGTTGATTGTGAAATAGGGTGTGTAGATATTTTAGATCTTACTGTTTTTAAATAGAAGAGCTTGAAAAAGTGGAGAAAGTGTCAGAGGTTAACTGTGCCGAAGGCAAGCTAGATAATTGTGGGTGGGGGAGGGAAAAGTAAATATTTTTTTCTTTGCTGTGTATTTCTTTTGAACATTTTTTGGTTTTGTGTTTGTGTTGTATTTTGTATTTTGTTAACTGACTTTTCTTTAAAAACTGCTAAAGCCAAGAGAGGAGGGATGGCACAAAGTTGTATGCTTCCTTCTTGTTGGCAAAGTAATTTCAGGTTGGGGGAGGAGGGGCCGTTTGAGAGTTTGAGGTTGGTTTAAGCTATATGTTTGTTTATAAAAAGATGAAAACAGGTGAAGTTTGCGAAACTTCAGAGCAGAAGAGGAGAGTCCCTGTTCTCCTTCCTCTTTTCAGGAGAGGCGTAGAATATCAAAAGCCTGGTTTATGCTCCTAAGGTTTAGAAGCTAAATAAAGAAAATAAAGCTGTCAAGTTACTGGAGTTTTGGTTTCTTATTAATAGAATTAAGGTATGAAATGGCCTCATGGACCACAGTTGGACCAGCAGGTTCCCCAGGGATTTCTGGAAGGTAAAAGGCCTGAGCACTTTCTTTCCTCCTCCTGCATCTGAGCCACATTGCCCTCTTTGCTTCTGCCTCCCTCTAACTTTCCCTTGTTTTGCCTTGGGCCATGTTGTTTTTTCCACTACTGCTTTCTGAATTCCACAAATATAGATGGCAGATCTGAGCTCTGCTTCCCTGGTGGTGGCCTTGATTTTTTGTGCCCCTTTGAGCTCCTTGGGCCTCAGCAGTGACCGAGTCAGGTTAGGTCTGGACAGCCAGGTCTCATCCTCAAATCTGGCTTTGTTGAATCTGACAGAGGCCCAGCTCTTTCCAAACTGACTGCTGCTGGCCTGTGGTGTGAGGTAAGAGTGGGCTTCACCTGGGCGGATTTTGGGGGGTGGAGGGGCTCTCTATTCCTTTATTTGCTTATCGAAAACCATTTCAGAACACGTGTAACAGTATCAGGGGGAAAAAATGTGATTTTGGTGGATATATTTGTGATCCAAGGTTTTTCATGGTGGTTTTCCAAACAACACTAGTAATAACTAAGAATTCACTTTATCCTCCAGGTATTTTTTAACATTGTACTCAAGGAGAAATTTTTTTTAGAAGCATAACTTCAATCCTTCTTACTCCTCCCTCCCCTAAGCAGCTAGGTTATGCAAACCCTTGTTAAGCTAAGAATTGTCAAGGCCAGAAGCCTCCTGCTTGTTTTTGTTGAGTTTATGGGAGATGTGAGCATATAGTGTTTTTAGGTAATGATGTGGAATGCAAATTTAGTTTTCAAGAATACTAGAAATATTTCTGAAAAAGGAAGTAGAGTGAAAATACTATTCATTATAAATGTCACCTCCAGTTCTCAAGCTGAATCCAACTAATATAGAAAAACTCTGATACTTATTATATTGAGAGTTCATTTCCCAAGCATAGTCATTGTTTTATATAAAATACAATGTAAGTTTTTGTTTTTAAAAATCCAGCAAAAGTTATTGGGTACAGGAGATGCTTTTGCTCTTTCATTGAGATTATTTAAATACATTTTTTATAGTTTCTGTAACTTTCATTATTTGATCTGTGTTAGAAGTATATCTTTCTAGAAAGAAGACAAGTTGGTTAAAATCCCAAAGATTAGTTATTCACTTTCAAAAAGAAAGGAGTAATGAAAGCAGAAATTTTATAGAACCTGTTTTCTTATGTCTCCCATTTTTAAGACTCTAGGGTAAATCCTGCCTTTCTGTTTACAGTAATTGCTATCTAAAGGAGCTTTTTGCATACACATGAAATCATAGTGACTACATGTTATGAGGGGTCTGCTGGTGTTAACATGCCAGCCTGTCATTTTATCTTACTAGTGATGAGCTTCAAAGTTCTGGAAATAGATTTTGCATTAAAAGGCCAACTATAAGATATTTCAAGATTACAGTAAAATAAATACTTTAATGGGGGCAGCCCTGTTCCCCATCATTGTCAGACTCTGCCTAGACCCTGCTTCCTTCCTCTTGCCCTTTTTGGTTTAAACTTACCATCCTTATTTTTTCTTCCTAAAATGTTCTCTTTACTTTGAAGAATGCCCTAAAACTTAAAATCTGTCGGTATGTGTTATTTTATCATAATGGTCAAATGCTTAACTTTCCACATTTCTCCTTTCTAGTTATTATCCCTTAGCATTAAAAACATTTTTATAGTACCCTTTTTGCTATTATTTCAAATTCTGAGAAGTAACGGACCCCCCTGAGAAAGTTATAGAGCCTGTCCCCAGGCAAATGTAGTTACATAAAACATTTTGCATGTGATCCACATATGATTTTAGGGGCTTTTTATAGATGCTCTGAATCCCATCCATGTACTGCTGGTTAATACCCTAAATTAAAAAAAAAAAAAATTGCTCAAAGTAAAAATCAGAATGTGAACCCAGATCCACATAGGGGAAAAACATGTCCAGATTACTTGAAAGGTTGATGAATGATGAACGTCTCAAGTATGTTTTGTAAGCAGGAAAGTGTGAAGAGGTGGGAAAGTTTAAGCAGGAAATGGAAATCAGAGAGATAGGAACACTAAGGGACATTTAGGGGAAAGAGGAGGTAAATATGTACTTACCGAAGGCAAAATTATAGGGAGTTTGGGAGAATCTGGAACCCTAGCCTAATCACACATTTTACTAACAAAAGAACTCTGTGGTTCCATGAGTTTGGAGGATACTTATCACTCTGTTACCCTTTAGAGTCTTCTAGACACATATCAGCAGGCTGAAGTCTCTGAGAATTCCTACATTAAAGAAACCTGTTTTACTTTGTTTAACCCAGCATCTCCCAAACAGTTTTAGGTCCAAGGGAAGCTTTTTTCCCTCTTTCCTTGCTTTTTTCTTTTCTTTTCTTTCCTTTTCCTCTTTTCTTTTCTTTTCTTTTCTTTCTTTTCTTTTCTCTCTCTCTCTTTCTCTCTCTTCTCTCTCTCTTCTCTCTCTCTCTCTCTCTCTCTCTCTCTCTCTCTCTTTCTAACAGAAGACAGCAGAATACACTTTGGGAAATGAAGTGCTGGACTAGATAAACTGGTCCTTTCTAATTTTATAGAGTCTGAGATATATAACAGTATCCCAGACCATAGTAAGGGGAGAAAAGTCCCACAGGATTAGGGAGAACATATAGCTCAGGAGGTGGAAGCAGCTAAGTGAGAACTTAACTAAGTCACGCAGTGGTGTCTTCATTTGTCCCAAAGGGGAATCGCTGGGATGTGGGTGATGCCTTTGGACTATGTCGAGAGACATGCAACTCAGAGGTTGTAAATTCTTACCATGGCGAGATGAGATGGGAGTGTCCAGTTGAGCCATTAAAAACTATGTCCCCATCGCCCCACTAGAGATTTACTCTTTTAGCTTCTCTGTTCCCATTAAATCCAGGAGTCCACCAAACTGAGGCTAGGTGATAGGCTTAGACACAAAAAATTGCTTGTGATTCTGAATGTGGAAGGCATCTTTCTTTTCAGCTGTGAGGATACTCATTTAAGAGAAACTGCTTTCTTATTAAATGAAATGATTGTGTTGTTTTTAATTGGATCAGGACACCTTTGTGTGGTATTCATATCCATCCTGGACAATGACTGTGTGAAATAGAGATTCCATGGGCTAAATTTGAGCTAGCAGCGCAAGGCAAAGGGGTATTTTGATTTCGTTATGCATTATTATCAGTACGCTGAGCCCAGCGTTCTCTTGGTTAGATACCTCATGTTTTAATATGTTTGGAGGATTTTTTTTTTTAGCACAGATATTCTACTGTATTAGTAGGCTTTGGTGGCTCATATTATAGACCTATTTGTGGCTGAGTCCCGTCGCAGCATGTGCCGTAGCCAGAGAGCTATTTCAAGAACAAACCTCATGTTTCCTCTAATTTTTAATAAGCACTTAGGTCTGCCTGACTCTTGAGATGTATCACAGAGTCCATCACATGCCACCTAGTACAGTCCTGAAGATGTACTAAAATTAGAATTCATACTTTGGTTTTTTAAAATTCGTGATTTTTTTGCTGAAACTACTTGTTGTCAGCCATATTGGTTAAATAATCTAAACCCAGAAATTTGTGAACTTTCAAACTAAAGCAAGCAAGAAAAAAACAATAAAGAATGTAAACATAATTTCTCTCATGGAGTTTTGAGATTCCTGGTTATTTGGTGCGGATGTGTTTTCCTGTAAGGATCGGCTCCTATGCAGTTCATAACAAACAATATTATTTCATGTTTACCTTCTTCCTCTTGACCGTCCTTTCTCTCTCCCCCAATTTAGGGAGGCAGCCCCCTCCCCCACTTCCCCATCCCTAGCTTCTCTCACTCTGAAGCAGTCTTTTTTGCCCTGGAATTGCGTTCTTCAGTAGTTTCTTCTACTTCACTTGAGTCACCTCAGCCCCAGAGGAGGAATGGATTGGCCGAATTCTGCTGACTTGTTGCTACCCAGCTCTGCTGATACGGACATTTGTGGGTGGAGATGACCGGGGATTACCAAGCAGTTGCTGAGCGATAAACTGAACTGAGGCAACCACAAGCAGGATGTGAAAAAAAGAGCCACTGGGACACACGGCCCCATTGCTCTGAGCCAGTCCTCTGTGCAAGAGCCTGCTGGGAAATGGGGGGAATCTAGAGCCCTCTTTTGAATAAAGTTACTGAATGCAACATGAGTCAGAAGCATAACTCCGAAGGTTTGGGTCTGTCCAGATTTGGGGAGCGGGGAGGCAGAGTGTTACACATTTTATGGTGATTGACTTACTGGAAATTCACCATCATGGAGACAGACATTTAGGGAAAGAATTCTGAATACATTCTGGGAAGGCTCCCATTCATGGAATTGGTTTGGCAGACAAATGGCTTCCAGGAATGCCAACTGGATTTACACAGCAAGATGCGTACAGTTGATAATCTTTTTTCCTGCTACTTCAGCCTGGAGGTGGTCAGAGATTTCCACCCAGGGCAGGGACTCTCTCTCCACACATGACGCTCCACCTCCTTCACTCTTGGCTCCTTAAATAGCAAGGAAGGAGGGTCTCATTCTCATCTGTGCACGTTCCCTCTCCTGTTTCTTTTTAGATGATTTTAGTAAGAACATGACTAACAGTTATTATATGAGAAACTTGAGATGTAAACCGAGTTCTTAGAAAATGGGATGAGATCTGTTTGCTTCTCCTGGACCAGAATAGCTGCGAGTGCAAGTTGTTTTTTATTCCTCATCCTCCATCCTTTCTTCCTGTTATTATTCCAGTTAATGAGTAAATGACCCTTCTGAACTGAGACAGGTTCAGGAATGTGTTTTTTAAAGACTTAACCTTTTTTAATGGGGATTTTAAGAGAGCAATTTCGTATAAAAGAGAAAGATATAATTCTGCTAGGTACTAACTTTGTTGGTTATTGTAGGACCAAAAATATTAATTTCTATACATCTGTATGCTCTCAGCTATTCCTGAAATTTTGTGCGTGTGTGTGTGTGTGTTCATATCACAACTGTAGTTTCTAGATTTAATGTTTTGAATACAGTTATTTGTTTTTAGTTGAATGGTGTTTTATATTTGACTTAGAAAGGAACATAAATAGTTCAAGATTTCAGGCTTTTCATAATGCTTCTTGCAGTGACCTTTCTTCACACAATATGTGCCTTGCCCTGGAACTGGATGGGGAATATTGTGTTTCCAGAAAGGCACTGTGGTCTTTTCCTTGATAATGAGCCACAGAAAGATTTTCCAAGTTTAGTATGCCAGCTTTTGACTGTAGTTCATGGATTTAGTTTTCTAAAACCCTCTCCCACTCTCCTTTAAAAAAAAAAAAAAAGAAAGAAAAAAACTTACTCCATTAAAATCTGACTCACAAACAGAAATACCTTAAAATCAGTATCTGAAAAGCAAGCCCACCCCACATCCACCTTATGTGGTTGTTTCTGTTAAGAGCTATCCCATTTCTTCAGAAAAATTCCAGCTTTTCTTTAGATCCCATTTATGCTTTATTGTGGATATGGATTGTCCCATCTCAAGTTTACTTCTGGAATGTAGCCACATGTCAACAAGAAAACATCGGGTTGCTGATTTTTTCTTTAAAGACCCATCTGAATCTGTGTCAGCGCTCTGTTTTGGCAAGATTGAATTGATGCCCAGCTCCACTTGCCCCTAGGTATTTATGTCTTTTAAGACTTCTGAGGGGAAAGCCATTTCCTCCTTTCTTCCCCGCCTACCTCCTTCTCTCCTTTCCATGGTATTTATTTTTTATTGAGATATAACTGGCATATAGCATTGTATTAGTTTTAGGTGTAAAACATAGTGATTTGGTATGTATATATATGTGCTGTGAAATGATTTCCACAATAAGTTTAGTTACCATCCATCATCACACATAGTTTCAAATTTTTTTTTTTTTAAGTCATTTACTTTAAAAGACTACTGACAAAACCTAGTTGTGTGACCTAGGAGATGTAACCTAACACCAATGCCTTTAAAAGTTTATTTCTTTTTATTATTAAGGTATCTGTGTTCATTGAAGAAAATTTGAAAGCTGCAAATTGCAAAAATGAAGAAAGTAAAAATTACCTATAATTCTTCAGGTTATTGTTAACATTTCATTGAGTTTATATTCTGGTCATTTATTTGACTGAAGCTATGTATTATATCTGCAGCTTTAAACCCCGGTATTACCCTTAAGCCTCAGGAACTATGTAGCCCTATGTCTTGGCTAATTTTTATACAGGGGATGGATTATAGATACTTTTCTATGTCATTAAATCAATAATGATGTCATTAAAAAAATTAAACCTCTTATTTTGAAATAATTGTAGATTCACGTGTAGTCGTGCGAAATAATACAGAGAGATAGCCCAGGTATCGTTACCCAGGTTCCCTCAATGGTAACATTTTGCAAAACTAGAGTACATACAGCAAAGACACTGGCGTTGATATGGTCAAGATACAGAACATTTCCATCACCACAAGGATTCCTCCTATTGCTCTTTTATAGCTGTACCTGCTTTTCTTCCCCCACCTCCACCCTGCACTCTGGCAACCACTAATCTGCTCTCCAGTTTTATAATTTAGTCATTTCAAGAAGTGTTATATAAGTGGGATCATATAGTATGTGATCTTTTGGGATTGGGTTTTTCCACTTAGCCTCATTCCCTGGAGATTCATCCAAGTTATCCATATCAATAGTTTGTTCTTATTTACTGCTGAACAGTATTCCATCATATGGATATATCACTCTTTATCCATTTAGCAGTTGATGGATGTTTGAGTTGTTTCTACTTTTTGGCAATTTTGCATAAAGCTGTTATGAACTTTTGTGTGAACATAAGTTTCATTTCTCTGGGATAAATGCCCAATGATGTCATTTTAACGATGGCAAAATATTTCATTGGATCACATTGTTTTTATTGTATGAATAAATGTCATTTACTTAGCTATTTTTTTTTCTAGATAGATAGTTACACACCCTGCTCCCTCCTCCCAGTTTTTCTGCAGTTCTAAATATCACTGATGAAATCTTTTAGGTGTTAATGCACATTTTTTATTTCTAGAAGTAGAATTGATGCCTCAGATTATGCAGAATTTTAAATATTTCCTTTTCCCCTTAGTATCTTTTTTCTTTCAAAAAACCTTTAAACTCCTTCCAGCATTGCATGAAAGAGCCAATTTCTCATACCCTTGCCAACACAGAGCGTTATTTCTTGAAAAAATCTTTGTGCGTTTCTGCCCCTGTCGTAGCATATATTACAGCCTTCTAGTCACACTTTGCCTAAGAAAATATTTCAGGACAGCAGATACCACTAAGATCTTGGTTTTGCATGAAGTTTGGGACTGTGCTGAAGTAGTTTTGGAGAGCCTCAGAGGATTTGGTATAAGCTGGGTAAAAGAATTACAAGGAAGTGCTCTCAGTCGACCTGTTCTTGTGTGCTGTCTCCTGTTGTACCTCTTGTTCATCCAGCAGTAGACGTGTGTGGGCCCTCAGAACCAATAGCCTTAAAGAATGGAAAACAAACCTTTGAGATGTGAATCACTTTTTATAAAGCCTGATTAATAATTTAAACAATATGGGTAAGAGCGTGCATGTGTGTAGTAGCCCATTTGAGAGATAAGAGTTAAGTGTGGTGTTTTGGACCAAATGGAACTGTTGAGTAGACAGAGTGTGGTAAGATGCTTTTTCCCCCCTCCTGCTTACACTAAAGGAGTTTAGTGTTTCTCTCTGTCTGACTAGGCAATGATTTTGAAGCAATAGAGTTCAGAATATATATCTACTAAAACTTGGAACATGTATTTGTGTTTCTTAGATAAATGAAATCTTTGGTTTGAAAATTACTTTCCAGTAGAATATGGCAAACTGACATTCCTCCAAATATAAGACTTTTTTTCCTCTTTTTGTGTTTCAAGATCTGTAGTTGTTTTCTTTTTTACCTGTGGTATAATATTTAAGAGATGAATCAGTGATTTCAATAAAAATTGTATGCTTGGAGTGGCAGATTACTCTTATAGAAGGTTGGGTGATTTCAGAAGAGATTGTGCTCACTCACTTGTTTAGTGCTAAATTACTGTCCTGTGACAAAAAAGATCTCATTCTTACCAGCAAATGAATAAAGGAGGCTGGCAGGATCTGGCATTTCTCTTTTTAAAGTCATAAGAAGTTCTTATTCTTTCAGCCATTCAAATACCTTCTACCAGTTTGTAGCCGAAGACTAATAATGAATATAATGAGATGAGCAGATCAAATAAAGTGTCATCCATGCAAACTGTTTACTTTCTCGGGGTTAATAATGAAAATATTTTCTTGTCATCTCCCTCCCCCACACCGCCCCCAATTTACCATGTTTCTTATAGCATTGATGATCTTAACATTAAATACCTAGAACATTCACAAGCATTTGGGCCTAGGAAAGAAAGTATAGTATTGAACATTAAGTTGGTCATTCTTATCTCCAGGATTATGTATAACCTGGTTTTGGTATAAAGAGAATGTAAGAAGGGAACTCTGCTTAATGAAGGAGAGAGTGGTGATCACTGAGGGAGTTTTGGATATAGCATTTTTTGAGCTCAGCCTGTACAGCCTTTGCCAAATTAAGTGTGTATCATAATTTTCCTTCCAGGTAATAGAAAGGCCCTGGAATCTGTCAACTTTATCGCAGCTCAGAGTTTAGTTCTATTTTTCAAATAAAAATTAGTCTACATAGTACATTATAAAAAAAATTTTTTTTTAATTATTTAAAAAGAAGCATTATTGTACTGATCATGGAATTATCTACAGGCGTGAGGACTCTGAAATAGACTGGGAGTGGTGACAGGCTACTCCGAAAGAATGTGGTGTTGATGATGAAATGCAAGCAGCAGCATCAAGCCCTCACTGCTTTGAGTAAAATGGTGACGTTAGATTCTAATCGGTACAGTTTTAGAAGACAGGTCAGCATCATGCAAAATTAGTTTATTGAGGTCAGAAGGTACTAGAGGAGATACAAATTATATTTTAAACAAATGATTTATTAAACAGTGTTTCAGGAAAGATTTGCTCCTAAAAATCTAGAATTATGGTGGCTGTGATAATAAAGAGAAACCAAAAGACAACAGTATATTTCTCAGTAAATAAATGAGGTGAAAATCAGAAATTCCATTGCCCTCTTCAGTGGCAGCTTAAGTTTTTGTGGATTATTGTATCTTTGTATGGCTGTGTGGAAGAACTTCCTGACACATTTTATATTCTTTTTGGATTTTGATAACACTTAATAGACATGCCTTTGCCTGGAATGAGTGAATAGTCCCATTCTAAAACTGTATTCTTTAAAGTGTGGAGGCCTTATATGATTTATTAGCATATAATATTATGTTTGACATTGACCTGTTTGTGAACAAGAATTATTCAATTCACATTCATTGTTCATTATCGTGAACAACAAATAAATGCTATAGTTTTAGGGTCTCTGCTAGAATTGAACAGCGTGTGAATTCAGCCAAAGAAAACAGCCAGCCTGGATGTTTCAGGCCCCCTTAAGTTTTTTGAGATTTCGTTTTTGTTGTTGTTGCTTTTTTGTTTGGTTGGTTTGTGCCCTTATTTAGTGTCTGGAGAATTGTCTTAGATCTGGTTCATATCTGTGGAGATGCAGTTATATGCCACATCGGAATGTCATGAGCGGGTGGTGAATTTGAGATTCTCTCATTTTGTTGTGACATGGCTCACCTGTGAATTTATAATGGCCCAATGAGAAGAGAGAAGAGGGTATTGAAAGCCAGAGGCTACTGTTTTGTCAACTTTTTCATACTGTTCCACAGGGATGTGGCCTCTTGGCTTTACTCATTTTTATTTTTTAAGTTTAAGATATTGCTTAGGCCAAAATAAATTTTTTAATTTAGGTAAGTGAAGTTCATAGTCACACTCTTTTTTTGCAGGGATCCTTCTGTTTAACTACTGCTAATTTTTTGAGCACCCACTGTATATCAGACACTGTATTAGGTCCTTTATATACAATGTTTCTAAACCACATGTTTAAAGTTACTTATGTCTCAAAAAGAAACAGATTTAGATCATTTAAAAGCTTGCCTAAACTAGCACTTCTAGTAAGTAAAGGGGTGGGCTTTCAGATTTAATTATCTTAATTTCACACATGTTTCAAGGATGATTGGAATTACCCTAGAAAGAGATTAGAAGAAAATTAGGTTGAAGGGACAAGTCACAAGATGCATTTTTTTTTTAAAAAGAAAATGTGGTACTTTCACGTCTCCCAAAAGACCAGGAAAAGTTTTATCTTGTAATGTTAGCATGTGGTATTTCATAATTAATTACTTTTTGCAAATTGTCATTGGTGAAATGTTTTGGATTTTTAAATGTAAGAATTACAAGTAAATTAAGACAGTTTGTACCACAAAGCGACTTTGGCCTGAAACAGAACAATTATAAATTTAAAAGATGGGGTTGGATTTGGTAGTAAGGGTTTGAATTCTGTGTAGTTTGATGGAAGGCTGATCAGAGCCTCTTCCATGGTTGTCAGTAATGTTCTCAGTTAATGGCTAATTGTTGCACTTGCCTAGAACTCCAGATACTCTGGAGATGAACAATTCTTTTTGAAACTAATTCCACAGTACTTCACCCCTTTTGTTCACCACCACAGACTGTACCCTGGCTCCTCTTCCCAAGGGCGGTTCTTTGGCTCTTCTGTCTGGTAGGGCGGTGTTTTCTGCATAGTAATCAGGCCTCCGCAGTAGTGACATTCCTTCCCCTCCCCCCAGACTCTTTGGGTTCTTGATGCATAGTGGTAGTGCCACTGTAGAATAAAAATGAAAGGGAGAAAAAAAAAAAAAAAGTCTCAAATTTGATGTGTCTGTATAGTTCTGCCACTCTGGGATTAAGGAAGCTAGCTCCATTTGAACAACTTTCTTCTCCTCCTTCCCAGAGAGCAGTCTTATGAACAGGCAAGTTCAGAAAGCCAGAGAGCCAACAGACCTTTCCTAGTGCTTTTACCAGCCTGTCCTACTTTTACCAAGGCCTTAGTGATCAGTCTGCATGTTCTGAATGGCTAAAATGTGTATTTGATCACCTTTCGCACACGGTAGTTTGCACAGCTGTTTTAAAGCTGACTATTTGGCCACAGTAGTGTGTCATTTCATTTTTGTTGCCTGCTGTGACAAGAGGGTTAGGGGTCATGGTCCCATAAAGATGGCTCAACAGGAGCACATTGAAGAAGGCAGTGCTAGTTTAACCAGCAAGTGTCCAGGTTCATTTTTTGTATTGTTAATTTTTAAAAAAACAAATGAACCCCTGGGGTATTAGAATATTTAGGAACAAGGTATTGTTATTGGTTCTCAGACTCATGGAATTTAGAACTGAATTTTTAAATTATTAACTTGTATGTTTTGTTTTTCATACCCAAAAGGACATACTCAGGAGATAAAAGATTTTTTTCATTACTAATTGAAATAGTGTAGAATAGTAATACCTTCTATACTTCCTTTTCAGAAACTTGCTTCACTAATAAAGTGTTTTCTAGTCCTGCTAAGGTTACATAGCTTGAAAGTGGAATTGTAAGATGCATTTGTTTGTAGCCCTGTTTGCCTTTCTCTATTCAGATGCCCAGGTGATTGTGGATAAATTCTGTGCAGTCTCTAAGGCTGAAGGGAATCCCCAAGTTCTTATTTTTCTGCTATCTTGACACATAGGAAGACATAAACATCCTTTAGGACAGTGTCCCCAACCTTTTTGGCACCAGAGACCAGTGCTCTTAGAGAATCTAATGCCTGAGAATCTGAAGCGGAGCTGAGGTGATGGTGCTAATGCTGGAGAGTGGCCGTAAACACAGATGAACATTTGCTCATTCACCTCCTGCTGTGTGTCTCCATTCCTAACAGGCCGTGGACTAGTTTCTGTCCATGGCCCAGAGGTTGGGGACCCCTGCTTTAGGGCTCACAGATTAAATTATTCAGGTGCCTTAACGCAGATGCTAAGGAAGGGATGGATTCATTCACTCAATAAATGTTTATTGATGCCTACTACATGCCAAGCACTGAAATGCATGTTCTCTAACAATGGAGTATCCTAGAACTAGTCTTGAGCATTACTAATTTCTCAGTTTAGCACAGAAGCATTTTGAGGGGTGATGGCAGGTCTGACCTTTAGTCCTGCTCTGTTTGGTGCCATTTTCCAATGACCTTGGGATCATAGAATGTCATAATTGAAAGATATGTAGACATTCTAGTCTAGTTCTTGCATTTTATTCATCAGGAACAATGAAGTTTCATATATATATATATACCCCCAGTCAGCCTCAAGATCACCTGAGTTTCTCTGTTTTCAAGCTAAGTGTCTGTTTTATACTCAGAATCATCTTCAGAATGCTTGAGTTTAGTGAAATCTCTAGTTCAGCCCCTTGGAAAATTGATGCATGGGTAAATTGACAGTCCTCTACTTAAAGATGATTGAGAATTGACTATCACAGACCTATTTTCTGGTATTACAAGTAGTTATGCCAAAGAGGCTTATTTTAACTGGGTATTATCTTTTTCTCCCCAGAGAGAAATAGACCATGGAGTAGATTAGAGACACAATATAAACAAAGTATAAGGATATTCAAAGAACTTTTCAGAACTTGCTGGGTAAAAAACTCCCCAAAGCTACTCCTTTTCCGATGCTAGTGCAGTTTCTCTATCAAAAATAAAATCCAGACACAAAATACCTGACAGATCAGGAAACCAGATATCCTACCTGCTAGCCAACTCAGTGGGTTCTGAACAGAGTGTACCATTTAGGATCCCTTTTAGCTGGTTTAGGGTTTATTTGTAAACCACTCAGTGTGTTTATAAGTGGAAAACAATTTAAAAGCTCTTTTTCGGGCTTGGTACTTTTATAAAGTTTAGCATTTCTAATAGTTCTTCAAAAACTTTGAAGAGAAATATGCTATTTTAGAGAGAAAAAAAAATAAAAGCTTAATCTTTTCTTTTTCTTTATCCCTATCTTTGAGGGTCAGAAAACTGGTCCTAAATTCCCTGGACAGATTTGTTTCAACCTCAAGAGAGCTGCTTAAGCAGTTCATACATACATTACAGAGCAGGTTTCCTTTTTTAAAAAACTGAGGTAGTCAGAGAGCTTCTAACAGCTGCAAAGGTTAGACAGACCTCCAGATTTTACCTTAATCCAAATGGACAGTTACCAGAGGACGTGATGCAGAAGGGGTTATTGGAGGTTAGTTCTTAAATGTCTTTAAGATCAGCCTACTGTAATTCACATTCCGTAAAGTGATGGTTTATAACTGGTAAGCTGAGTAAATGGATTATCTCTAAGCCTTACTATGTTTAGCCTTTCTCCCAAAATGAATGGTGAATCGTCACGTCACTTCCAAAAGGTTTTGTTTCAGTGAGTGCTTAGAGACAGACAGGTCCCAGGAGTTGTTCCTAGGAGGAGGCTGTGGGTAGGAGTAGTTGTGCTGACTGGGGGAAGATAATGCCCAACGTTCATGCAGAGGCACCACAGTGTTACCTCCCCAGGTGCCGACAGCCCTGGGTTCAACTTCAGGTTTAGCTGCTTGGTAGCTTAGTGTTTTGGGGGCAAAGTTGTAAAGCTCTGGGTCTTGATCTTTTTAGTTTTAAAATTAGCCAAAATACTATCGGTCTGACCTACCAAGGGGGTGGTGATAATACGGTATTGAGATTGGAGGTGGTATATTAAGAAGGGAGGCAGAAGGCTAAGTACCAGATAGGCCGGTGAAGTTGTGTCTTACTATATCTCTGTAATATGCTGTGAATCACCTTCAGGGCTAAATATTTGTGTTTCTGGGTCGGCCATATGGGCCAACAAAGTGCCCTCTTAAGTTGAAAGTTAGTGGTGTTCTCACCTGCCTCTTTCTTCATGTCACACCCCGTTAGAGGTACATATTACAGGTCTTTCAGTTGCAGCTTAGGTTTTGATCACACACATACGTACACGCTGGTAATGTGCCTGGAGAACTTGGCTGTTGCCTACAGGTTTGCTCGTTGCCTAGGTGAGTCCTTTTGTTAAACTCAGGAGATGCACACGTTGAATTGGAAAACGCAGATACACATACACACATTCGTACACTTTTGAAAAGAAAAAAGTTGGGAGAAACCTATTATAACTCCTCTTAATTTATGTGATTCCTTCAGATTTGGTCATATGTACATGAGCTGTTTGCCACATTAAGAAATTTTCTGCTCTTTGTTTGATGTGTTTTGTTTTTGTCTGTACATAGGCTTCATAATGATTATTTTAAGTTATTACTTTAAGAGGGCAAGTATTGGATGGATTTATAATTTATTTAGCTATTAACCTGTTGAAGAACCCTTGGTTTTTAAAATTTTAGTATTCTTTAATATTACACTTATTGCTTTTATAATTTTAAAGGGACCGAATCATAAATTGCTTAGGTTCTAACTGTGGACTTCTGACCAGGAACTCACAGTAAATTAGCTCTAAGGAAATCTGCCCCACAAGAAATGCAGTAGAATTAAGCAGAGGAGTCAGTGTTCTTAAGTCTGCACAAATGAAAGTCATGAGACTGGATCTCTTGTTCTGTGGTCTTTACAAATAGATATAAGTGATAGGGGTAGGCGTTGGGCAGAATCTGAAGTGTATAAGAGCAGTTTAAACAATTCAGAGAACCTCCACATTTTTCTTGTACTTATGCTGTTCACATTTTTTTTACGTTGTCGTTCTTGCCCGTCCCCCTTACCCTACAACAATTTGTAACCCAAAGAATATTAAGACTGTTTTCCTGAAAGCCCGATGTTTGAAACATTTGGATGATTTTACAGTGAAATAAAATTGTCTCTCTTTTTAAAAAAACAAAACAAAATTATGGTTTTTTTTTTTTTTTGCAATTCACCTGTGAAAAAAATTTAATCAGGTATATTGAGTTATACAGTTCGAATACAATAAAACTTAACCAATTTAAGTGGAAAGTTTGAGTTTTGATAAATGCGTACAGTGGTGTAACACTACAATCATAATATAAAACATTTCAAACATTTTCATTACCACAGAAAGTCCTCAAATGCCCCCTTATCACTTAGTACCCTCCCCCTCCTCCGGACCCCTGGCAATGTCTGAGCTGCTTTTTGCCTTTTCTAGAATTTTGTATAAACAGTCATACTGTATGTAGCCTTTTGCGTTAGCTCCTTTCATTTAGCATTGTGCATTTCAAATTCATCTGTGTCTTGTATCAGTGCTTCATTCATTTTAATTGCTAAGAAGTACTCCATTTAATAAATATTCCATTATATAAATATAGCGCAATATTTTATCCATTCATCAGTAAGTAGGTGGACATTTGGATTGCTTCCAGTTTTGTTACTGTGATGAATAAAGCTGCTATAAATATTCACATTCAAGTCTTTTTAGTGTATATTTTTGCCTTTCTTTAGGGGTAATTGTCTAGGAATAGGATTTCTGGGTCATAGGTAGGGTGTATGCTAACTTTATAAGAAATTGTCATAGCAACACCTGCCAAAACAACCGTGTGTGAGAGTCCTATTTGTTTCCTGTCCTCATCAGCATTTGTAATTGTTGATCATTTTGCTTTTATCTGTTGGCGAACATACTGCGTGTGCAGTGGTAAATACCTTGTAGTTTTAATCTGTGTTTGCTCACTAATGTTATATGTATTTTACATACTTATTTGTAATTGGTATATCTTCTTTGGTCAAATGTCTGTTGAAATCTTTTACCTTTTTTAAACAGGAATATTTGTGTTTATACTTTCAGTTGTAATAATTTCTTATGTATTCTGAATATAAATCTTCTTTTAGAAATACATTTTGAAATTTTTTTTTAGTCTGTGAATTGCTAGTTCATTTTTTCTGTTGTGTCTTTTGAAGAGCAAGTTTTTAATTTTGGTCAAGTCCATTTTCTGTGCTAAGAAATTTTTGTCTAATCCAAAGTCAAAATGATTTTTTCCCCTATGTTTTCTTCAACATGCTGCACAGTTTTAGCTCTTAATTTTAAGTCTCAATCCTTTGGGAGTTAATTTTAGTATATTGTTCATTTATCCATTGAATCACCTTGACATTTTAATTTATTTCTGGACTCTGTTCTGTTGTTTTGCATATTATATCTTATATCAATACCGTACTGTCTTTATTACTGTGGCTTTATAGTAAATCCAGAAACCAGATAGTGTAAGTCTTCCAACTTAGTCCTTTTTCAGAATCGTTTGGACTGTTCTAGGTCCAATCTTCCTTAATTTCTCAGCAATATTTTATATGTTTCAGAGTACCGGTCCTGCCCATCTTTGTAAGATTTATTCCTAAGTATTTTATACTTGATATTATAAGTGCTGTTTTTAAAATTAGTTTCCAATTTTTCATTTCTAGGATATAGAAGTACAGTTGGTTTTTGTATATTGACCTTTGGCAATTTACTAAACTCCATATTAGTTCTCATACTATTTTTTTTGTAGGTTTCTTAGAATTTTCTATTTTAATGATCATGTTTGTGAACATGGAGAGCTTTATGTCTTCCTGCATATATACATGTATGCATCTTTTATTGCTTTTTCCTTATTTCACTGGTCAGGACCATTAGGACACTCCTGAATGCAAGTGGTGAGAGCAGAGATTTTCCATGCTCCCAATCTTAAGGGAAAACATTCAGTCTTTTACTGGTAAGGATGATGCTAAGTATAAGTTTTTTTATGTTGCCCTTTACAGATTGAGGAAATCCTTTTCATTCCTGTTTTGTTGAGTGTTGTTATTTTCTTTTTTGAATCATGAATGAGTATTGAGTTTTATCAGATGCTTTTTCTACATTTATTGAGATGATCCTATGGTCTTTCTTTTGTTATTTTGGAATGTCTCTCTTCATCTTGACAATAATGTTTATTAAAATCTATATTAATAAAGTGACATTAATGTAGTGACTGACTCCAGTTTTATTTCGATTAGTGTTTGTATGGTATATCTTCTTCTCTCCTTATCCTTTTAACCTGTCTTTATTTTTAGACTGTCTGTGTCTATGTGCATATAGACAGCATATAGTTGGGTTTTGTGTTTGTTGTTGCTGTTGTTTGATGCACTCTAGCAACCTCTGCCTTTTATTTGGAGGTGTAAAAAAAGATTATTTCATATAATGTAATTACAATTTGTTTAGTTTAAATCTACCATCTTGTTACTTATTTTCTATTTGTCCTCTATGTTCTTTGTGTCCTTTCTCCTTTTTATCTGTCTTCTTTTAAGTTGTCATTATTGTCATTTAAATGAATCCCTGTTACTCTATTATTGGCTCATTAGCTACACTTCTTGGTTATTTTATAATGGTTGTTCTAGGGTTTAAACATCTTAAACTGTTTGTAGCCAGTCTTCAAATAATGTACCACTTACATAGAGTATAATGTCTTTGAAACAATATGTATGCTGCCATTTCTTTCTATTCTCAGCTCTATTTTACTTCTACATGTTATAACCCCACAATATGTTATTGTTATTTTGTTTTAAATACTCATTATCTTTAAAAAGAGTAAAAATGAGAAAAAATTTTTATATTTATCTATATATTGGTCATTTCCAAGTTCTTCATTCCTTCACTTAAATTCAAATGTTCATCTGGTATCATCCTCTTTATGCTTGATGAACTTTCTTTTAATATTTCTTACAGTGCAGCTCTGCTCGCCGTGAATTCACTCAGTTTTTGTCTGTCTTTAAAGTATTTTATCTTCATTTTTGAAACACATCCTTACTAGGTATAAAATTCTAGGATGATATCTCTTCTCCCTCCCTTATTAAGGACATTTCTCCATTGTCTTTTACGTAGTTTCTAAAAAGCAGTTTGCTCTCATTCTCTGTATTCTTTTTTTCTCTTCCTGCTTTCATTTTTTTCCCTTTATTACTAGTTTTGATATGATCTGCATTTCTTTATTCTTTTCAGGGTTTAAGTTTTCCTAGATTTATGGGATTGTAGTTTTTATCAAGCTTTTTAAAAATTCAGCCATAATTTTTGAATTATTTTTTCTATCCTCTCCCTCTCTTTTGATTCGAATTACACATATATTAGACAACTTGATATTGTGTTCATAGGTCACTGATAATCTGTTAATTTGTTTTTCAGTCTTTTTCTCTGTGCTTCATTTTGGATAGTTTCTATTGTTGTCTTAAAATTGACTGATGTTCTGCAATATCTAATCTCATCCAGTGTATTTTTATTTCAGATATATTATTTTTCCCTCATTAGACGTGCCACTGGATTTGTTGTGTATCTGTCATTTCTTTGCTTCCTTTTATGCTACTTTTTTACTACATGGAGTGTAGTGTGTATATACATTTTTATTTCTAAATAATATTCCCTTTTATGGATATACCACATTTATCCACTCATCAATTGATGGACATTTTTTTTGCTATTCTAAATACTGCTACAAACATTTGTGTACAAATTTTTGTGTGGACATGTTTTTATTTTTCTTGGGCATATACGGTAGGTCCTCGAATAATGTCATTGTGTTATAATATTGATGAGACGCTATAGGAACTTAATTCTTGTTTATATTAATTAACCTGGGGTAAAATTGGGTTTGAATACATTATTTGGCGTAGAGTCGCAGAACCTTTTAGTGACATTTAGTGAGGACTTGCTATACCTAGGAGGAATTGCTGGGTCATATTGTAATTCTGTTTAGCCATTTGAGGAATTGCCAAACTGTTTTCCAAAGAAGCTACACCAGTATGATAACCTGTTTCATGCCCTTGTCTGCTATTTCGTCATCTCTTGTCATTTCTGGATCTGTTTCTATTGCTCGAATACCCTGGATATGGATTATAATTTTTTTTCTTTGCATGACTGATCATTTTTGCTTTGATACCAGACACACATTGTCGGATGCTGGATTTCGTTATATTCCTTTACATAGTGCTGGACTTTGTTCTGACATGCAGTTAAGTTACTGGGAGTTAGTTGAAGCCAGCATTTAGGCTTTGTTAGGATAGGCCCAGAGCAGCCATTAGTCTAGGGATGATTTAGCTTCAATACTAAGGTGATACTTTTCTGAGGATGTTATCCAACGCCTTGTGTATTATGGATTATTTCCACTTTTTCTGGTGGAAACATGAACTATTCTTAGTCCAGTGTGCACTCTGGGACTTCCTTCTTAGACCAGCTGCTTTCTGGTACTTTCCTCCCTGACTTGGCGTTGTCTTCTCTCACACGGATCAGAACTCAGCCTAAGGGTTCCTCTAGGGGGCCTCTCTGCTGCGCCCTCTCCCCAGGTGTGCGGCCCTGCCAGTTCTAGGTGTCTTGGCCTCCCTGAGTACTGACCTTCACCTCTTCAACTCGGTGTGCCTGCCATGCTCTGAGTTTTTCCTGCTCTGTGCTGTGGCTTTGAAACTGCTACCTGGCAGTAAGTTCAGGCAATTATGGGGGCTGGGCTCATTTGTTTCGCTCTTCTCAAGAATTAGGTCCTGTGATGCCTGTTGTCCAATGTCTGAAAAAAAAAATTGTTTCATGTATTCTGTCAAGTTTTCTAGCCACTACTCCATCATAGCTGGAATCCGTGATAAATGTGATGTCAGTGCCAAAATCTCCTACTATATTAACTGTTTAAAGCAGAGCCTGTTACAAGGAGGGGAATAAAAGGAGTTCGTGTAGCTATAGGGCCAAGGAAGCATTCTGCCTGTGTACTGCAGACATGGTACCTTTGCTTTCTAACCTGGGGCATTTGTGATTTGAGGAAAGACAGCTGAATTTTCGATATGATAGTCATTGTATGAATATTCTTCTTTTAGTCATCCAAGGAATACTTGCTAAATACCCACTGAGTAGTTGGTGCTCTGCTAGGCATTACTTCTCCTTATCCCTACTTCTTAACAGTTGGAGTATGCCAAACAAATGAAATAAAAATAATTTTTTGATTCTGGTTACCAGTTGGATTCTTGGATTTATATCCTAAGCTTTGACATTCAGAAATGTAGTCTACTCTTGGAATATAGTATACTCTCAGCTTTAAAGTTGATCTCGTTTTCTCACTGGCCATCTGTTTGTGTCCAAGAATAACAAAAATTTAATAGCCATATCTTTATTATCTAATTACTTAAAATAATGAATGGGCTGAACCATGCTTGCCCCACTTTTGAAACAGTTCCTCCTATAGGCTGTTGCAGTGGGAAGCTAATACTGCTGATTAAAAATAAAGACCAGACCTACATAAGCATATGTTATATCGCTGTATCTGAAGTCATGAGGGTGTGATTAATGGTTCTTAAGGGTTTTAATTTGGCGTGTCTTACTCCTAAATCTCACTTAAGCTTGGTTGCAAAGCTTGACAAATGAGTCTTCCATATATGCCAGGCTAAAACACCTTCTTGGAGCCTTATTTCCTAAACCTGCCTGGGTTCCTTACAGGTTAAGTTACAGGACCAAGTTTGCTAGGAGTCATAGGGAATTTCCACAGATCATTCTTAGAACAGAATAAATAGCATTCCGTGCCTGAGAGCATGGTTCATTTCCTAAACCAATTCTAATAGTGTTCACTGTTAGATTTTTATGTTAATTAAATTCTTTCATTATATTTTTGAGCTCAGAAAAACAAACCATGTTTGTATCTAGGAGCCCAGAAATACACAGCATCATTGACTAATTCCTGTCTTAAAGGTCTTACATGATTTCATGCAGCCCTTTGATTTGTTTTTATGTGTGAAACATTTTTTCTTAACACATTTAACAGTACATAATTTTTTTTGTCTGTCCTTTTCCTTAAATAGGAGGGAGACTGTTTCTTTAGGAGGAAAACATGTGGTGGTGAGTGGCTTTAGTTTATTCCATGTGGGATGTAGATGTTTCCCCAAAAAACTATAAAGTTACTGGCTCTTTGCAGACAGACTTCTGTATTTCTCCCATAATACTCAATAGATGGAAGGGGCAGTGCATGCTGGAGCTGGGGTCATTTGAGTTATGAAGCCATGTTTCTGAGTCTGAGGATGAGAACACCAAGTTGTTATTTATCTTGCAAAGAACTAATATTTTGTTTATAGCAAGAATTTTATTTTTTAGTAGCACCTGTTGTTGGCAGCTTATTGCTAAAGATTTCGAGTCTTTCATCTGGAGTGGGAGTAAGTGGAAATGTTATTAATGTTTTTACTTGATAAAAGTTGTTTGATACGGGGCCTATCTGTTGTCTTTGTTGCATAGTGCTTTTTGTTACTGACACTCAGTAAAAGGTTCTGTGTGCCTGTGGGCCTCTCACAATATCCAAAATGTAGGTACTTCTAAATGTTTGAATGAAGGACACAACCAAAACATATTAAAATCATGTCTTATTTCTATCCTCATTTCCAAAGAGAGTTTTGAAGATAACTAGTATTTCAATTGTTCAAGTTGGATAATTTTGTTTGGATGATGAATCTATGTTCTTGTGAAATTGGAGTTTATGAAATAAGGTCAGAAAAAATAAGAGTATATAATTGGGCACATCCTGTACTGCGTAGTGAATCATGAAACCAGTGTAATCATTGCTAAGCACTTTGGAAACCAGGCTTGTATGTCCTTGCTCTGCCTGAAAAGCTAGGAGTTGCCTGTGAGGAACAGCAGTTCCTCCAGGCTGTAGTCAAGTCATCAGGGTGAGGCCCGGAGCCCCCCAACCCCCCCCCGTTCATGCAAATGAGTCTCAAAGGCGTCAGATGCCATCAAGCCAAACCAGGGCCTGCCTTGGTCCTTTTTAAGGCCATGGCAGGCAGGAGTTACATTCAGTGTATGATTAACAAACCAACATCCAGAAGTAGTGCATGGTGAATTTCTCACTACCGTGGCCAGTCTCTCTTCGGTCTGGTACAAACCCGCATGGAAAGGAGTAGATGGATCCTTAGAATGAAAACTCCTACAAAAGTGAAATCCAAACCCTGGGCCCAAATTAGGTGTTCACATCCTCCTGACCTTGTATAGTGTAAACGCTTTTGAAGTGTTCTTAACGTGTTAAGCAAGAGGCTGTGTGTCCGGACATGTTTCTGGGAAGTGGGTGTGCAGCATCAGTAGACTTCCAGAAGAGCTCATGGCTCCACGAGACGAAGACTGTCCACTGACCTAGAGAGACGGGTGTGGGTTTAAAAGGTAAGAAAAGTTGAAAGCCCAATAGAAAGGGTAACACTTGTCCCTGGAAGAAAAAAGGAGCATTTGTTGGCCTTCATCTGTGCATGCCTGCTGCGCCCCACTTGGTCCAGCTTCAGACCCTTCAGAGGAAAGACGCTGATTCCCCTTGTGGGCAGTGGTATTTCCACTAGCTGGTTAGGCTGCTAGGAAGACATGGAGCTAGTTTTTAAAGAGCTTTTGCCTTGGAAGCACTCTCCTTCTCCTTTGCCAACCCCAGCATTGGTTTTCTGTTGAGGGCCCCGGCGGACTCCCACCTGCCGGCACTCTGGCCCCTTCACACACCTGCACTGCTGTGGGCTTTAGCACGGCATTGCACAGTGACTATACGTGGGTTTGAATTGAAGGAATCTCTTTGAATCCCAGCTCCACCAGTATCAGCTGTATGACTTTGGGCAAGTCACCTGGTCTCTTTGAACCTCAAGTTTTTTAAATTAAAATTATTGGGGTGACTTTGATTAATAAAATCAAATAGGTTTTAAGTGTAAAAACCAATAATACGTCATATATATGTTGCATTGTGTGGTAACCATCAAAGTTAAATTTCCCTCCAAATATCTGACCCCCTCCTTATCCCTATATACTTCGCTCCTACCCTCTTCCTTTGGTAACCGCTAATCCACTGTCCATGTGTCTCTGTTTTTTGTCATGTTTGTTTACTTTTATATCCCACATAAGAGTGAAATCATATGGTTCTCAGCTTTTTCTGTCTGACTTATTTGCTTAGCATGATAATCTCAAGATCCATCCATGTTGTTGCAAATGACAGTGTTTCATCCTTTTTTACGGCTGAGTAATATTCCATTGTATATATGTACCACAGCTTTTTTATCCAGTCATCTATTGGGTTGTTTCCATGTCATGGCCACTGTGAACAATGCTACTGTGAACATCAGGTGCATATATCTTTGCAGATAAATGTTTTCAAGGTGTTTTAGGTAAATACCCAGAAGAGGGATTGCTGGGTCGTATGGTAATTCTGTCCTTAGTTTTTTGAGGAACCTCCATACGGATTCCCATAGTGGCTGCACCAATTTACATTGCCACCAGCAGGGTATGAAGGTTCCTTTTCCCCACAACATGATACTTCTTATTTGTCCTGTTGATGAGAGTCATTCGAACAGGTGTGAAGTGGTAGCTCATTGTGGTTTCGATTTACATTTTTGAACTTCAATTTTTTTTTCAGCTACAGAATGGAGGTAGTAATATTCCCTACATTATAGGGTGTTCTCAGATTTAAAAGAGATAATGACTGTGCAGTGCTTTGCAAAGGGCTTGGCACATTGTACACTTCCAGTAAACCTTAGCTGCTGCTATCAGGCGGCGAAGATGTTATGAATGTGTAATTAATCTTTTCTTTTCCCAACTAGATTGTCAGTAGTTTGAGGGCTGTTTTTGTTTTATTGTTTTATTCTTTTGTATATCATCTAGATCTTCTAGAATGATAATTGTAGGTTGCTCTTTCGTTGTGGTCCCGAGTTCCGTGAGGCCACCGTTATCACTCCACATCATAGTTATCTCACCTACTCCAGTTTTTCTATGTGGGGCACCAAGGCGTTTATTTGTCAAGTGCTCCTAGAGACATACCTCAGGCAGAAATGCTGGACCTTTTGTTTTGTTCCATTGGCCAGGTCTAGTTTGACCTTTTGGTCATGGATGTTTGGTGAGGTTCAGTCTTTCTAAGGCCTTGTAGGCTCTTACAGTGTCAAGTCTGTGTTTCTTGGATAAGACAGACTTGAATTCAGTTCTGTTCCCTTATAAATAGGGAAAAAAGCAGCTTCAAGTCCCATACTGAGAATACAGCTGTTTCTCCTTGTAGTGTGTTTCCTACTGGCAGCGTTCACCATTCCCTCCCCTCACCTCAGCCTTGCCACAAAGGTCCATCCCTCTCAGGGTAATCCTATCCTCGTCAGGCTGTGTACCTCTCCGAGCAGAGATTAATTCACACCTAAGCCTTAGTTGCTTGTAGCAGTTCATGTCTATCTTCTCCAAGAATACAGGAATCTAACAGAGAATATGCGGAGGTGATATCTTAATCCAGTGATTCTCAACAGGGGCAGGTGTGTGGATGGGTGGGGGTTTACCGCCAGGGACATTTAGACAGCTTTGATTGTCACAGCTGGGGGCTGCTACTGCAGTCTAGTGGGTAGAGGCCAGGGACGCCGCTAAACATGGTACAATGCGCGGGACAGCCCCCACAACAGAGCACTGCCCAGCTCAAATGTCAGAAGTGCTGAGGCTGAGAAACTTTGCCTTAAACCTAACAGGTGTACAAGCCATTTTGTTACTTGTGGGGAGAAAATTGGAGGTGAGTGGTCTTTAGCTCCCCTAAGGCAGACCACTTACATGCTTACCAGGTAGGCTATGCCTAATGGTAGGATGTGCTAGAGGGAGTTCTGAATGTGGCCCCAGGTCTCATGAAGTCATGTTTATGTGACATTAGGGATGGTCGTGGCCTGATTCCATTGAAATGTAAATCAAAAGTTTTGTTTGGAGATTGGAAGAAAGAAGTGGAGGCATCTGAAACTTCGAGGAGTGGTTAGGGCAGCTCTTCTTACTTTCCTCTTGGAGAGCAGAGCCAAGGAGAGTGCGGAGCTTTCTGCCTTGAGAGTCCAGTTGAGTTAGCCAGGAGAAGGTAGAGGAGGGAAAGAAGATGGGTTTTGTCCATAGTAATTTCCCTTTGGGATTAAATCAGAGGAAAGAGTGCCTGCCCCTTGGAGAATTACTGAAAATATGGAGGAGTTGAGATTTTTTCCCCTGCTCACTTTTTGGGGATTTTTTTTTTTTTTCAATCTCTCTCTTTCCCTTCCCGGTATTTCCTTTGGCCTCCCTTCTCCACATAACCACACAGACATCGAGGGGAGCCTTTCTGCCCCTCCAGGGAAGGATCCAGCACATGTGGCGCCACAGATGTTCTTCGTGGGTCACTCCGTCCCCCTTGCTCTGACCCCGATTTCCAGGGATCCCACGTGGATCCATTTTGCTATAGTCATTTACTCCAAACAGGGGTAGCAACAGCAGCAGCAACAGATGTAGATGAAGTGACTCATTTTGCATGATTCTGTGAGAGAGCCGGGCCTCCTGTGTCTCCCATTCAGCCATTCTTTCAGAAACTTCCTTCTCTGGAACTCTAGAGTTGTGTGTGAGAAAAGTTGGAAGTGTTCCTCTTCCTGAGCTGCCGTGGAAGCAGCTGGAGGGTCAGCTACTTCCAGGACAGTGGGAGAGGCAAAAAAAAAAAAAAAAAGAGAGAGAGAGAAAGAGAGAGAGACCTGAGCCTGGGCAGATGCTACATGCCCACTTGCATTTCGTGGCACAGTTCCCTTTCTCATCTTGGACATGCCATGGGACTAAGTCATGCCTCAGAAACCTGCCAGAGTCCGCTGGTGGTTTCCAGCAGCTGGTTTGGGGTGGAATTGGTGGTGCTTCCAGGCCAGCCCTCAGGAAGCATCCTGAGCCCTCACTGTCTAGGAGCCTTCTCTGATGATGAGCTTATAAGATGGCTTCCTTTCAGGATTTCTGGCTCATTGGTAGGAGTTGTAGGATATTTTATGGGTGAGTAGAAGATACTTTGTGGCAGATAGGTTTTCCTGAACCCTCCACGTGTAAATCTTTCCTTAAGACCTCACCTCCTCCATTTGGATGGAGAAGCTCCACCTCCAGGTTCCTCCCTAAGGAACAACTTAGGGTTGTCTCAGGTTTGGGACTGACAGACAGTGGCTCAGCCCTACTGTGGGCCCCTGAGCCTGGCTTCAGTTTTGGAAAAGCTTGTTTTTTGTTTTTCCTGGGCAGGCCTTGTCACACTTTTTGCTCCTGGGTATTTGCTCTTTTGATGTAATTATTATACAAAATCACCTGGCCTCTCTCCAGGAAGGCGAAGGAATATACTACTCACAAGCCTCCCACCTTTCTAGAAACAGTTGTAATAAATAAAGTACATATTAGTTTGTGCTGTCTGTTCCATTAAGTAGTAAATAATCTCAGCTACTACAATGAAGTGGGAAAGAAGGAAATTCATGAGTTGGGCTGCGGATTCATAAACTAGACTTAACAAGAAAGGTCTTCCTCTTTTCCATGATGCTTTTTTAGTATTTATTTGATATGAGAGATTTCTCCTTTCAGCTAAAGAGAACCACCTGCAAATTGTGTTGGTTCATTTCTTAAATGGATTTGGAAGAAATGGAGAAATTTGTGTTCTTCAGTGAAAATAGGTATCAAGTTAATGGGCAGGTAGGAGGCATGATGCCACCAAGATTTTGACATCTGGATTGTATATACACGGTGACAAAAACATTGTAAAGAGTAATGTTGGGCCCACAGGAACAACAGAATTTCATTCTTCCCATGAACCTATTTGATATTTTGGGGATGTTCTGAGGGAGAAGTTCTTTTATTTGCTTGGAGAGCAAGGTCCAGATCTGACTATACCCAGGCCTCCAAGGATTTCTGTTGTATCTGAATCAAAGCCTAGAAGCCCATGGATGATGAAATTTAGGGTGTATCTCCTTTCCTTGTTCTGACAGGACATTTCTTAGGCTAGACTGACAGCAAATGAATGAATGAATGAATGAATGAATGAATGAATGAATATCTCTTGGTTTACTCCAGAAAAATGCAGCTCTTTGGGCACAGACCCAAGGAAGTACAAGTTAGGATTAGATTTTACAGTTCTATTTCAAGATGTAGAAGGGGTTTATCCAGACTAGTAGGTTGCTTCCTTAATAAATAGTGGCAAGAATAAAGCTGCAGGTCCAGGATGAGTGCGTTGTTTAGAAACCAGTGTTTGTAGTGGGAAGGCACATTCTTTATGTGGGTTTGGAAATAAGAATTTAAATTGCCACTTCATTTTTGAAGAAAAGAATCAAAATGTAAAAAGTTAAAGTTAGTATTGCATTTTGGTAAAACTTTAGACGTATTTCATATTTCTTAAAATGAACTTTTGTGGGTGTATAAAGTGGAGGTCAAAGCACGTCTTCCACTGAGTGGAAATGGGTGCTGGTATTTCTCTTGTATATAATTTTTTTTGCGTGTGGTTACTTAAAGTTTTTAAAGATTCAGAGTAAAAAGTTTATTCACCGAGCACATGCCATGTGCATAGGATTAAGCGTTTTATGTGGTATTTGTTACAGTTTTAGCAGTAGTGTTGATAAAACTATATATAATGAACTAGCATATACTCGTAGTTATGGCTTTCTTAATAACTACTATTTAGTTCCCTGGGAAAAGTTTAGTTTAACTTTTCCATGCTTTTTGGTGAGTTGAAGTAATAATTAATTTTGTTAGGTCATTAGATGGGTGGATGGTCCTAGCAATTAATTTCAACCTCCAGGTTTACTGATGTAAAGTAGTGAAGATCCAGGCTCGCTCATGGGACCACAATGAAAGGTGCACTCGTGTGTCTAGTTTGAGATACTTGCCTTCAATGTATTAATTATTTGCACTACCCAATACATTTTAAGTTCTAAAAGATATGATGATAAAAATATATATGGTGGCGAAAGGATTTATTTCTCTACCACTAAAGAAATCCTTCCTCTGGGAAGTTGCGGTGAGAGGAGTCGTAAGCTCTACTGCCTGTGTTACAGTCTTCTGGTGACCTTCAGTCCTCTCTGACTCAACTTTGGTGTAATAGAAGAACGATGCAACTCGGGGTCAGAAGGCTGGGACCCCACCCTGTCTTGCCATCTGTCAGCCGTGAGATCTTGGTTGAGCAACAACTTTGCCAGGACTCATTTGCCTTATCTGTAAAATAGAAATGGTATTACTACGATGTGCTGAGTTGCTTGAGATTATCAGGTGCTGAGGCCTCTCCTGCCACAGGTGGGTAGTGTCCTGGGCTTTCTTTCCCTGCCTCGTACCTCCTGGTAAGGGTGGCCAGAGCGTGTTGACTTAGAATGGTGTCGAAGTTCAGCGGGTGTATCACATAACCTTAGTGATCTTCCTTTCCTTAGGTAGACAGCTGGGGGTGGGGAGAGGAAGTGCTTGAAGCAGGCTTGGAGGAGAGGAAGTAGTCTGAGTCTGTTTAGTGTAGGAACATACTTTGTTATGACCTTAGACATCCAGAAAATGTTAATTTACATCTAGTACATTCTTTTTAAGTGGCTAACAATTTATAATATTTTGGCACTGAAAAGTAAGTGTTAGTTATTTGAAAAGTTCACTTATGTGTAATTCCCATCTTTTCCTGTGGTGCACGATAGGTAAGGTGTACCAGTTGCCCTGGTAGAATTTAAATCACTGTTAACAAGGTGGTCTCTGAGGATGCTAGCTTTCTTTTCTGAGGTGTCAAAACTTGTTGGTCATGTTGCCAGCCCAGATACCTATGGCACCCTGTCGTCCTAGCAATTTTCTGGGGTGTCTGTCACTACCTTAAGGCACGCCTCATTATTTTAACCCATGTTCTTAGGTTACTTAATGACTTGAGCACATATATCAGAGATACACAGGCAGACCATTGATTTTTGAAATAAAGAACAGCTTTGTAGCCAGGGAGGGAAAGATAAAATCAGTCTATAAGTTATAGTAGTTCAGGGTTTTCTGCCTTTTCACATTTTTGTTGTTGTTATTCCTAGGAGTCATTGATTTCACAGGTTTTTTTTTTTTAACCTTTACCATTATGCATATTTCAGAATGAAATATCCTATGAGGATAATCTTATTTTCTTCAGTCTGGGTTTTTTTTTTTAATTCCCCAATTGGCCATGTCAGGATTTTGATGAGGATTTTAGGTGATATTTTAATCTACTATACACTCTGATGGAACTCCCTCTCAACCAGCTACTTGAAACAAGGAACATTTCCAGAGGTTTCCCATGGGAGGTGGTGTGTAAGCCGAGCCTTGATGACCAGAATTTTTCAAGATGAAGGGTGGATGAGCTCCATGAAGGCACACATTGTGTGTCTCTGGGTCACCCTGTATTTCTAGCACCTAATAGAGAGCCTGGTGTATGGTAGGTACTCCGTACATGGTTGCCAAAGGAATGAATGACTGACTAGTGGGAGCTCCAGGCAAGGGTAGATTGTGGAGCAGGTCTGCCAAAAGGTGGACTGGAGCGCATGAGAGGCCTTCTTTCTGCTGTAAGGCAGGGGAGGTTGGTAGATGTCCCCTTGCATGCTGACATGCTGATTGATGGTGGCTTCAGAGCTCACTTTGGGGTCTAGCAAGGAGAGCTTTGAGCTCTTTTGGACATCGAGCAGGGGGATGGAGCAGGACGTGGCAGTCCACTTGCTGTGAGTTGCTCTCTAGTGTTTTGGAAATGAAGTAAAGACATCTATCTTTATGTTAGAGCCTTTTCAGTGTGTACCAGTCTGCCTTCCCAGAGCCCCTGGATGGACACAACACAGGCTGGTCTGGGGTCTTTGGGGGTTGCTGAGGGAGGAGGACCTGGAGGTCGGGTCGGCAGTGGAGCTGTGAGTGTTGCACCACACTCAATTATTTATTGATGACTCTGCCTTCCCTGGTTCACAGTCCTTAATTGCTGAGTGGGGAATGAAAAGCGCCCCTGTCCTTCTAAAGTTTTCAGTCTTGTTGGAGAAATAACAGCCAAAAAAAAGAAAAAGAAGAAAGAAAAAAGAAAAGAAAAAGAAAGAAAGGAAGGAAGGAAGGAAGGAAGGAAGACAGGAAGGCAGGCAGGCAGGAAGGAAGGAAGGAAGGAAGGAAGGAAGGAAGGAAAAGAAATAACAAACAAAAGCCCAGGGAGTATATCTTCAGTATAGCCCATTATACTAAAGAATACAGGAGCACAGGAGCACAGGTGCTGGGGCCTGAGTTTTCCTAGGTTTTAAATCTTTACTCTTATGTATCAGCTGTGTGACCTGGGGCAAGTAATTTAGTGACACCTCTCTCAGTTTGCTCATTTGATAATAGTATCACCTACCTCATAAGTCTGTTATGAAGATTAAATGAGTCAATATGTTCATTTTTAGAGTGGAGTTTGGCACCCAGGAAGTACTATAATTACTTTGGAGGTAAAGTCTCTCAGCCTATTTCCCCTTTTTAATAAACTTCACAAGATTATGACGGTCTAGTCAAGTGTCTGTAAGCATCTAGCACAGAGCTTGGCCGCAAGTGAGAGCGCAGTCAGCAGTAACCGTTATTAGTCTCCCTGTTTGGTACCTGCCCCTTGTTATAAGTTCGTTTGGTTCTCCCTCCACAGAGATAAGGGAAGTTATCGTGTATTTTAGTCATCTGTTTTTGCTTTCAGTTTCAGAATCTACTTCTTACTACAAAATATGTTTTTATCATTGGGCTGCTCCTTGCCAAGAAAAACAACGAAATTAACCTCTGTGTACTCCTCTCCCCTCCTCCAGAAGCCCTGTATGAGCGTGAAGTCTCTGACTTGCATATTTAAGTATTAACTAAGAGAATGCATGAGTTCAACAGGGGCTTTTTAATGGCTCACCCATGGTGACCCGTTTTCTCAGTCTTTTTCTCCCACATGAGAGGAACTAGCAGGAACAGGACATTTTGGCAGTCCTTTGGAAAGAGTGTCACCCAGAGGGTTTGGGGGAGGTGGGGAGGAAGAGTGGTGTTTCACCATGGAGTTGTGTTGCCTGGCACATGACTTCTCCAGGTCCATTTGCTTCATCCAGGACCCAAGGTGGGGACAGGTAGGAGGCTCTGTCAGGTTCTCAGCAGGTTCCCTGGTGTGGAAAGAGTTTAAACACATTCTATCAGCCAGTTATAATTAGGAAGAAGTGGAACAGTACCCTGGGATAGGGCGGGGAGGACACCTCCTTCCTCCACCACTGGGCACTGCCAGGCAAAGGCAAAGGTGGGAGGACCCTTGGGAAGGTGAAAGGCTTTTACGCAATGAGTGCTGGTGGTCTTCTGATCACTAGGGGCCTTTGAACTTCTAGAGTTGGGTTGGAGGCATGGGGGATCCTTTTTGCCTAAGGTTGTGTTGTAGTTTAGAGTTGTGGCCTTAGGACAGACCTGGGTTCCAGGCCAACCTCCTTGACGTGCTGGCTAAGGACCTTGAGCAAAGTCTGTAACCTCTCTGTGCCCCTACTTCTCATAGGTAAAACCCCAACTGAGGATTATATTGAGGTCATACATATTAAGTGCTTAGCATAGTTCTTAGCAAAAAGGAAATGAAAACTTGCCCTTACCATTGGTGTTGGTAATAGCAGTATTCACCAGCAACAAACATCAGGTGCTAAGGAGATGGGAGAGGAAGCAGGCAGCATTCCCAAGGGCGAGAGATAAAGTTGCCTCTAGATTTGAAGGACCCTTCTAAGACCTCCTAGTTCAGTTCCATAGAAAGGCAGTAAGTTTGAGGGTGAGGGTGGTGTCATTTTCTGCAGTCTTCTACCTGTGGGTCTCTTGAGCTCTGAGACACAGTGGAATCAGGTGAAGAACTGCCAGCAGGGAGGGGTTTGGTAGTTGTCTGTTTGGAGGGAGGTTTTTGTTTATTTCCCTCTTCTTACCTTCTTAACCAGCAGGTTGTGCTTTGATGGCATTGTGAAGTCAAAGGCTGATAAAGTTGTAAGTGAGTGTTCTGTCTTTTCAGAAGGGATAAGGAAGAGGTAGAAGCTTTAGTTGGGTAACATTTTCGCATGGTATTAAAACCTTCTTTCAGCAGTATTATTCTATAATCTTAACAAAAACCACTTTTTTTTTTTCCTTTTCTGACAGGAGACATTAAATAAGTGGAGTATCTGATCTTTATATGCTTTTCTCAGGCTTTTTTATGAATAAAGTAGCACTCGTCTTTGAGTACCTTTGATAGGAATTTAGATAATAAACCCATGAAAAGAGATCTTTTTCATCCATAAATCCTTGTGCCATTGAATGTGAACTAATGATAAAAGGATTAGAAACATATACCAGGAGATTGATTTAGATACATTTGCCTGGTTATGTAAATTCTGCACTTCAGGAAAAGCCCACCTGAAGCTTTGGGGGCCTCTTTACTACTTCTGAGTCATCTTTGAAGATATTTAAAACATTTTTTAACATGACCAATTTTTGAATATATATATTGGTTTAAACTTCATGTTGACCTTTCTAAGAGAAGATTATATCCTCTGGTTTGGTCAAAAGACAGGTGGCTTCAGGGAAATCTTCTAGGTATAGAGTGGAGGGGGAAAAGGGGTAGATACAGAAATTGGGAGGGAGGGGTGAAACAAGTAAGAGTGGGAATCATTGTCATACAAAAAGTGAGAACGGTGTGAAGAGGTGGGGACGAGACGGGAAAGAGGGAAGAACGGGTTGGAAGAGAAAGAGAAAAGAGGGCAGAATGGTGAAAATAGGGAATAAGAAACAACCCAGAGAGGACAGAGACGTTATTAGGTAGGGATGGATAAAGACGAGGCTGAGACAAAGGGTCGAAGTGGATGAATGGGGAGAAAGAGCATGCATTCAGTTTGAGGGAGATAGCGCCTGAAGGATGCCTTTGTGGCCGTGAAACTTGAAGGGAATTTGAACATTTGGGGTGTGCAGGGTGACATTTGGAACCTGGTTGAGCTAGGGAATGCTGGGGCATTTGTATCTGATGCGGTCACCTGAACTTTGTGCTTTGGAGTGGGAAGGAAACAATAGAAGGCAACTTTGCCTATTTTATGTTAATTTCTTGTGGTCTTGTGACTAAGGTCTGTCCTTGTTTGCTCAGAGTTCTGCATTTCCACCCACTTTCTCTAAGTTTCTCCTCTGAAAGTCTTGCTGCTTCTCTACAACTTTTTGTGATTTGTTTCACTCTAAAAAGTAGAAAAGCTCTATTTAGACTTTCTCAAATTCTTCCTTTTTTCTCTCCCCTTGCCACCAGGGATCATTGTATTCCTTCTCGGGAGCCATCACAAAAAGGCTGTGTTTGTTAATTAATTGATTAAGATGCATAAAATAATCATGAGTTTTAGGATTCTTTAATCCTTTTATTGGGTTGAGGTTGATTGGTATTTTTTAAGCATACATAAGTGCCTAAGCCCATTTATTTTTAGACATTCTAATAATGGTCTTTCTAAAATATATTAACTTGTACTGCTTTCTTAAACTAAAGCTGTGGAACTTAGTTTATCATCACGTACGTCAGTGTTTTTTAACTCTTTTGATTTTGAGAAGAAAGAAGATCGAGGTAGTTAGGACCGGATGCATTTACTCTCATTCATGAGACAGTGGTGTTGTGTGCTGGACACGGGGGGTCCAGTGGTGAGCAGACAGTCACCACCCCTGCGCTGTTGCAGTTTCGGTCTGTAGATTCTGAGTGACGCTGCAGACCAGTAAGTGTGGGGAATGTCAGTTTTACTTGTCAGTCTGCCTCCGTGTAAATGGAGTATCACTCTCTTTTAGGGACCCGACTTATCCATACATTCGGTCATTTACACCTCTGGTCTACAAACACCTAGCCTCTTAATCCTTATGCAGTTTGGGGGTTTTATTTTCTTGGGGCTAGGGAGGAAGAACGAGAAGCATTGGTAAAGAGAAGGGCACATTTTGATATACACAGAGACAGCATAGGATTTTTCTACTCTACATGATAATTCTATAATCTTTAAAAAACACTTTTTTTCTTACAGAAGACATTAAATGAGTGAGAAATCTGCTTTTTATGTTGATTTCTCAGACTTAAAAATGAACAAAGTAGCACTTGTCTTCAAGCACCTGTAGATAATAAACCTGTGGACAGCATGGTACTGTGCTGACAATGAGGCACCTTCCAGGTTTCTTCCGCTCTGTTCTTCACAGCAGCTCTCTTTCAGAGTTGCTTCCAGGGGCCTGGGCCTTTTCTAGTATAGGAAACGTGCTTTGCTGGTGGTTTGCTGGAGAAACAGTGCCTAAGAATGGACACTGCTTATAGATTTAGTATTTATTACTGTGTATTGCTGTCCTTTCTGGTTTAGGAAGTGTGCCAGTGGTCTGCTAAAGAGACAGTCTGAGGATGGACACAGCTTACAGCATTACTGTTTATAACTCACCTGACAGAATGTAAAAGGTTTTGTCCTTGTAAAGGTAATCAGAACAAAAGCTGATTTTGTTCGTCAGATGAACCAGGTGTTAAGTGACTGTGTCTCATTTCCAGGTGTTTTTGAGGAACAGACCGGACTGATCCTCAGGTACTGACTGTTGGGGTGTCTCCCACTGGTGGTCAAAGAGCTGACTCTTGCACACCTGTCTACTCCCATTTTCTCTTTCTTCAGTATCATAGGTGCGAGGCTCTGTGAACATTTGCCAATTTGAAACTACTTCACAGATGAATATGAGAATATGGTCAGAGAGGTTTGAAAATATTTGCTTAGTTTATATATAACATATTTTTAAGTTACTGTTTTGAGCCTCTTTAAAAATTGTTATGAAAAAATGCACTCAACAGTGTAGAGTATATATATTTGACAGTTATCAAGATTTTGCCTCATTTACTTAATCTTTTTTTTCTTTTCTTGTTTTTTTGTTGTTGTTGTTGAGAATTTTAAAGCAACTCCTAGGCCTCTTATTTCACCTGCATAGTTCATGGTGCCCCTTGAAGCTATAGGCGTCCTCTTAAATAACGACACTGCCATTAGGACAAGTATATTTACTATAGTTTATTGGTATCCTCTGATGCCCAGTTTCTAGTAAAAACTTTTTCTTTTAGTTGTGTAGAAATGCGTATGCGTGTGTGTTTTATGGTGGTTATGTTAGAATCAGAACCTTAACAAGGTCCACACGTGGCATTTGGATGTTATATCTCTTTTAATCAAGAGCCGTCCCCAGCTCTCCTCCCCCTCTCATCTTTCATGCCACTGACTTCTTGCAGAAAGTGAGTGTCCCACATTCTTGACATATCTGTTTTCTTGTGGTGTCACACTGGACATTAGCTCTGGAGTGATGAGTAGATTCAGGTTCAGCCTTTTCAGTGGCATAATGCTATGTCCTTCACATTGCTTCGCATCAGGGAAAGCTTCCTTAATTTAATTAAGTAAAAATTTTTATTGGTAAGCTCTGAGTTTGGTGTCAGCACAGTGCTAGGCACTGCGGGGACTGCAGAGACGAACAAAACATAGTTCTAGCTACCTTACACTTCTTTTCGGAAGCAAACCGTGACCAGCAGCATGACAGAGGATAAGTAAAATGCGGCTGGGGACCAGGAAGTCAAGAGCTAGCCAGTCAGTAAATAACAGGTATCAAGGGAGATTGCCTGAAAGCCTTTGAAATTTAACACTCCAAAAAAATTAATACGGAAAGTATTAGTTAGTTATAGTAGTAACTGTGCTTTTCTACAACCCATTTTATTCCATATAATTCTTTCTTGAATAACTTTTTTCTCCCCTAACCCACTGTGCATTGCATTATTTGTGGTAACCGTAAATTGCTGTCCGCTGGGCCTTTTATAGTGCACCTGGGTCTGGATAGGACCTGCGGACGTCCCTGTAACTTACCACATCTAGTCAGTGAGACGCACAGAAGGCAAGTGGAGTTCCTGATAAAAGAGAAAGCTGGCACCGTGTTCGAACTGGTAATTCACTGGTGTCAGCTGACTGTTTCTCCATCTCCTCCTACCTAACCCATGTAAATTTAGAGCATGGAAACAGGGTACGGTGTAAAACAACTTCAACTTCCTAGTGGATACCTGAATATTTCTTTTCCTTCCTTCCCTTCTTTTGGAGGTGTGTTGTTAAGAGGTTTACACTTTAAACTGGAACTTTAAGGTTGTTTATGTGCCCTCTATAAACCTATTTAAAACAAACACTTATGGAATGGCATGTTACCATATTACAGTCTTTTTACCTGTCTCTTCTCTACCCGGTCTCCATGCCTTATAAATTTTTCTTTCTCATAAGAAAATAAAATTTCAGCTAGAAGCTGTCCTCTCATCTGAGGCTTCATAAGTTAAGAACTTAAGCAAAAGAGGAAATTTCTCTATATATTCAAATTAAAGTTCGTGTTTCAGCATTTAACATAGTGCTGGGTACTCACTGCTCAGTAAATATTGACTGAATAAATAAAATGAGGTGTTAGTGGTGTTTACTCTTGTTTAGAAATGGCAAGTAAACAATATGATCACAGTGAAGAATCCACCTCGGATGAGGATCTTTGTTTTGACTCAGGCACTGCAGGGTGAGGGTAGGGAGGAGGAGCAGGAGGAGAAGAGAGCCAGAGTGGGAGGAAGGTGCCGGGTGGAGCAGAGTGGGGGGGGCAAGGGGGAGAGGCGTGCAGGCAGGCCCATTGGCAAATAGAAGGATTCACCTTATCTGCTGATTTTTTAAAGTTATTTGTTTAGGAAGAACAGAGCCTTTAAGATACAAGGCCTAAAAAGCTGCTGAATATAATTCTGGATTTTGTTTTTAAAAGAAAAATGGCATTTCTTCCTTAACCAGTTTACATTACAAATGACCGAAAATGGTTAGGGACTGAGCTGTGGCGCATTTACTACACGAAGGTCAAATACTTAGGTCATCACAATTCTACCCCCCCTTTGTGCATGCAATACAAGGAGCTCTTTGATACTGCGATACCACATTCTCAAGATAAAGGAAGGTCACATGTTTGGGGGCATTAAGGGCCTGATCTACTCTTTTCTGATTCCCTGTTATAAGTGGCTATTGAGGGTAAAGTTGAGGGGGGAAGCTTGACTAATGAATGGCTTTTGTCTACCTTTATAGTATTTTTTTTCTTTTACTTTTCTTACACAGAAGTCAATTTGATTGTGACTTTCTAAAAGGAAAAGTTGAATGTCATAGAGCTGAGAACCAACTGCCCAAGTCCATAGACACAGCCTTCAATCTGACTCGGTTACTCAGATTTTTATCACATACTTGCTAGTGGAGTTTTGTCTCCAGCCGTTCGTCGAGCCTATGGCTTCTTTGCTTTCCCCTGGGAACTGGTTCTTTTGCTAAGGAGGCAGTACATGCTGTTGCATGTGGGCCCTGGAGCTAGTCCACTTGAATTCAATATGTGGCTCCACTTAATAGCTATTTGACACAGTTTCCTCATCTGTCGAATTTCAGTTCGCAGTACAACAAAGGTGTGAAAAAAAATGCCTGGTGAAAAGAAAGCTCTTGGTAAACATTAGCAACTACTGTTATATAGGCAAGTGTATAAATTTATTTAGAGATGCAATTCACGTATTAAGCATGTGAAGGAGGGTGAGGATGGGTTTGTTTTTTGTTTTTGTTTTTTTCCTTTCTACATGACAAGAGGGTATTATATTATCTTAGCAGTTTGAGTATGCAGAAGGAAGATTGAGCTGAGACTGAAGGTAGTGGGCAAGGGAAAAAAGTTCAGGGGTGACCTCTTCACTGCCTCAAAGCCACTTGGAAAGGACAAGCTCTGCTTCAACCATTGGGCCCCAACCAGTGCTGGCATTTCTTTTTGCCTTTTTGGATCCATTTGCTAACGATTCGAGCTATAATCTCCTGGGGTGATTGGAACCGGGTAATGTATTTGCATTTTTTTCCCCTTCTGCCTTGGCTTCTCTTTATAAATCAGCTCCTGTAGAAACTAAACCTTTAAAAGTTTTGCATGTATGGGATTTGTTTCAGAGTGATCGGGGGGCCTGCTGGTGGGGGGGCAGGAATGAGTGGTTAGGGGATAGATATAATAATCTGGATATAGATATAAGGTCATGAGGCTGGAGAATGAGTATGTAGGGGTTTATGATAACATTCGACTTTTGCATAGGTTTGAAATTTTCTGTAAGAAAGTTTTTTTAAAATTGAGAGAAAAAATGCAAGTTGCTTAATTGTAGACAGTGTGATGCCATTTAATATAAAGTTTAAAACATGCAAGAATATTATATATTTATGCACATATACTTATGTAGTAAAATTTCGATAGAAATAATACTAACTTTAGGATAGCAGTTATCTGTGAAGAGGGTATAGGAGAAGGGGAAAGAGCAGGGGGTGCCAGGGTATTTCACTTTTATCTCTAATGTTTTATTTCTTTCAAAAAAAAGTTATTGAAGGCAAATAGGACAAAATACTAAGATTTGTTAAAATTGAGCTATTGTTAATGGGTATTTGTTATATTCTGTGTAATTATTTTTGTCTGTTTAAAATAATCACAATAAAAGGAATAATAGAATGCTGTGATTCTGTAGGAAGAAGGGTTTTTAGACATGTCAGGAACCAAGCTGTAGGAGATATGAGAGGGACCTTCCTCTCTGTTAGAGATGTTATACCCTGTCCTTCACATTGTGGCAGGGGTGATCAGATGGCCGGCCGGTGGTACAATTGCAGGATGGGATAGAAGCCCTCATGGATCAGGAGAGATGGAGGTAATGGAGTCAGAATTAAAGCAGTTAGCAATGCCCATGTTTTCTGGAACATGCCGACCTATTGCCTTCATCAGAAGGTTTGGGCTAAGTCATGGGAGATGAGTTAGTTACAACGACTTGAGTTTTTAGAGCTAACAAGAAAAGGGAGATTTTTTAAAAGCATAGCTTTTGTGTATAATTTAATAACTGGTTGGTTCCCTTGATAAGACTTCTCAGAAAAAAAGAAAGCTGTTTCTACTACTGATTGGTTGTCATTGTGGTAATCTTGTCAGCCCTCCCACACAAAGCAGGTGTAAGCTGTGTCACCCCTCAGCTACGGACATAGACAAGCCCTCAGTCTGGGGTGAGAAGACCTATTTTTCTGAGGCCCGGGTTCATGGCCAGCTTCTAAAATGTGACTGCACATCTGTGCCTCTCCCTCCTGTTTCTAGGAGGGAGACTCAGAGATTGGACTGAGCCTTGTGCTCCAGCTTCCATTCTGTGTGGGACTTAATATGTTTATAGATGTTGGGGGTTGTGAGCATGTGCAGTATGCACATGTAAACCATTAACTTGATCTTGGACTACAGACCTAAGATATTCACTTCTTTGGTATTTTTATTCACTAAACCTCTCCACAGGAGATTACTGTTTCCTGTGCTCCGGGAAACTCATTTAACACAGGGAAAGGATAAACCCCCCATGCCTCAAAGGTTAAACATTCTGCTAATAGAGCAGACCCTGTGTTGAGCCCACCTGAAGCTGGGGGAGACGTAGGTGTATGGAGCAGACCAAGCATCTCAGAGTCTCTGCTTTTAGCACTTGTGTGCTGGTATCCTAGAATCTGAGGAAGGCAGAAGACCAGCCCAGCCCCCTTCAACACCAGCTTTCCGGAAAATGGCCTCCTCCTTTAAATAGGGATGGAGGTCCCTATGGTGTGTTCTGAAGTTTGTGAGGATGAGGATTGGGATGAACTCACCAGTCAGAAGGGACCTCCGTTTGGTGTTTGCCAGGTGAGAAACTACAGGAAGGAAAGACCAACAGGCTGGCAGAGCCCTGCTCTCTGGAGGACCCACTTCATTTGCATTCCCTGGGAGAAGCTGAGAGGTTAGAGGACCCAGGGACTCCGGCAGCTCTGCTGCTTCCCCAGGCAGTCCCACTGGACTGCCTCTATTTCAGTGGCAGCTATTCTGAAGGAGCAGCCCTGTAAATGGATGTGAAGATCTTCAGACAGGCAGGAATGAAGGGGAGGTGCGGACTTCTGCAGAGTGAGGGCGTTCTGGGTGCTGGGCAGAGTTCTGCTACACTGCTGTTGTCCTCTTAGTTTATAACTGTTATGTCTGTCTTTAATAAAGTTTTCCTCACAGCTGGCAAAAAAAACCCCATAAATTGAGATATTAAAAGAAAACACATATGAGAAGTTATTTTCTGTTACCTATTTTTATCTCTTAATTGTTTGGCTAGTTCATCACCACTTGAAAAAAATTTAATATTAAGTTTGATGAGTTCCATGTGAGCATGCAAATCACTAGCCTGTTGAGGTGCTGCTGGCCCAGTGATACAATACAGAACAAAGTTAGGAAGCCAGAAACCAGCCTAGAAACTAGGCAGAGGACTTTGTCCTAGAGTCTTGCTTCACTTGTACCTTGTTACGGATTTAAAAGTGTCAAAATCTAGCCTTGGTTCACCAGAATATTGGGAACAAAGTTGGTCAGTAACAGAAGGGGGTTAGCCCCTGAGTGTTTTCCTGGATACGTAAGAGACTGGGTTACGTCTGTATGGGGTTTACTATACCTGTCAGACTCCTGATAAAGAAACAGTTCATTTCTCCAGAGCTGTGGTTCTATAACATTGTATTTCCACTGAGGATTTCCTTGGCCTTTCTTCCTCCCGATTTCTTTCCCTACATGAAAATCAGTATGTCCTTTCCTCTTGTCCTGGTCATTTCTGTCTCCTCTTCAGTAGATTTTGGTCGTATTCTCCTATAGCTAATACTATCTGTATTAAAATTTTTTTCCCCTTCACTTAGGTTGAGCAATTATAATGTCCAAGTTTTCCGATGTATTTCTAAAAGGTAGTCATTTATCAAAAAGACATTCTGAATTCCTCATGAGTGTTAATAAAAATTTAATGTTAAGCAAATATATACCCAATGTCAAGTCAGTAAAATAAGACAGAAAATTATGTTTCCAAATTTGTCAAACAAATCTCCTTAGAAGAAGAAGAAGAAAAAAATGAAAACAAAATATATCAAACTGTCAACAATGTTTTGTTAGGGTAGTGGGACTATGAGTAACTTTTTACCCTGTTTTCCATGTTTTCAGTAAGTCATTATACACATACTTATATTTACAAGCCCCCCCCCCCACACATACATATACATCTGTATGGCGTTGTTAGGTGTGTGGGTGTGAGTGTTAAGGAGCGTGATGTAGAGCAGTAGTTTTTGTGCGCAGTCCTGAGAGACCCGAGAGAGCCTCAGAGGGCTGCAGGGCCCCGAGGGAAAGTCGGGGCTGTGGGAATGGCCTCTGGGTCTTCTACCCCCGACTTTAACCAGTGTTTCCACTTCGATTTGCTTTGTGAGTCAAGGTTTGCTTAAGATTTCATTTGGGAAAGGGATTCTGCTGAAGATAAGGCATGAAAACCACTGGCATAGAGACGGGCGTAAACCTCAGTGTCAGAGTCAGGACACCTGGGCATGGGCCCTGCCCAGCCCTTACCTAGCAGCATGTGACTTTGTGCAGGTCACTTCAGTCCTCTGGACACTCATGTTCCCATCTCTGAAATGACATGTTAGGGTGAGGTAATATCTGGGGGCCCCTTAGAGCTCTGACCTTTAAGGTGATGTCAAAAAATAAGTAGCTTCAGGAAAAGGGTGTGATTCCCAGCCTCCCCCGCTACCCCCACCTGCAGGACAGCAGACCACTTCAGGGGTTTGCTTGCGGTTTGTATTCTAAAGGAGTGTGTGGTTGGGATGAGGAGTGGTAGGAGCCAGCACAGTGATGTACATTGATGCTTTTATTTAGATTAGAGGCCCAGATTCTTTAGAAAAAGTGGATGGTAAGTTATCTCATTCTAAAATTATTCCAGTAGACAGTAGGAAAGGGGCCAGAAAAGTGGCACCTCATCCTGGCTAACAGGTCTGAGTGTTCATTTCCAGAACCTTGTCCCACTGCTATTTCAACACCGTCTAGATGGCTTCAGATGGGGGTGAGGAGGCTGTGCTGATATCCGGGTCTGTAACAGGAGACATTTCATGTCAATGGACCAGGGGGAAAGGTAATCTCAGGATCTGTCCTTTCTGGCTGGAGACAACCTGGCATCAGTTTGCTCCTCTGACCTGACGGTAGGGTGTCCTCCTTCCAACCACACCTCTCGTGGCCACAGGCAGGTGAGGTCCAGGTCCTGCTTCCTTTCACATGCAAAGCTTAATCTTATCACCCGGACCCCTCTGGGGAAGGAAACCAGAACTCTGTTGGTTGCTACACTGTTTGCCTTTTATTTTTTTTAAAAAAATTCATCTCCATGTACATAAAATATGTGGTGTTATAAATAAAATCAGAAGTCCAGCTTGTTGTTGACAAGTGCTTTGGACTAAAATGAGAGAAAGGCAGATGAGACCATCTTTCGTTACACACTGCTCAGAAAGCAGTGCCTGGAATGGAAAACCCTGCTAAAGTGTGGATGCAGTGACCCCAGGTGACAGCTATGACAAGGGGCCCTTCTAAAAGGAGCAGATGGAGTTGGACCTACTTCCCGGTTGAGCTTAATGCTCTCTCCTCACCTTCCCCCAACCTTGCCTTCCCCACGAAAATATAGCTAACTACAACTTCCTTTTATATTTAATTTGAATAAATTAAGTATGGACTAACTCTCGCTGAAAAGCACCTCTCAATTTTAAGAGGACAGAACTTGGGTGATCAATACATTGTGGTCTCGGTCCTATAGCATAAAGCTGTAGATTTAACTTTCTAAGTATTTATTGAGTACCGCACTGCATGCATCAAACTGCCATTCATTCTGAGGTATGGAAAGAGTAGAAAACTTGCTCCTTGGTCCTGGAGTTTACAGTCTAGTTCGAATGGGGCAACTTCAGACAAAACCACACAGCTATGAAACAGAGACCAGTTCATACTGCAAAGCACTGAGCGTGAGACAGTTCTGCTTTTCAAAATGGAGTCCCCGCCTGTTGAAAACGCAGAGGAGCAGAGCAGCGATCTGAATGGGTGGAGCCAGTCCTGCTGCAGGTAGCGAGTTTCCAGTCGGGACTTGAAGGAAGTAATGGTTACCCCTTCGTGTTAGGATTTTACAAGGTCGATGGATCTCATTTATTCATAAGTTAATTCAACAAATATCTATTTGGCCCTACTGTGTTGTTACTGAGTAGAAACAAAACTCGGTATTTTGGTGTAATCGGATTGTTTTAGCTAATTTTGGTTTCTTTATGATGCCTTTAAGTTATTGATTTAATGCATTTAAACACATTTCATCATCAGTAGCATTCTGGGTGGTTTTGCTCAAATCCCTAAGCAAAAGGAAATTGGGACTTGATGTAGGGTATTTATACCTACAAAATGTTATAAACTAAAATTACTTTCCAAAACAGCTGTTAGTCCATAAAACATTTATTGTAATTTGGAGGGTTTTTCCTTTTTTAAAGCTTCCTTTACTGTGGTTGTATTTAATGAAAAAGAAGTGTCTGGAGTCCCAGCCCTGTGCTAGGGGCTTCAAAGAAGTTGGTGGGCCCTGGCCCAGGGGCTTTACCCTCTAGCACGGACTGCGGACGTTGGTACTGCAGGGCCAATTTCAGACCTAAGGCTCCACAGGTTCTTTTATGAAGGACCAGGAGTGGACTCGATGACATATCAAGAAGGGGTTAGAAGATGTTGAAAGGAAGAGTTTAAACTCTGAAATAAACCCTTTTCATCCCACACAGACTTAAGAGGAATAATAGGTAGCATTTATCAGGAAAATGTCTATAAAATATCAGTTACTGAGTAACTTCCTGTCCTCTGAACCAATTGCCCGTTTTCTCCTCCTAGGATTGGCTAGTCAGTGACTACATTTACTCATTTCCTGATTTTTGAAAACTCATTTTAAGGAAGAATAATTGACCACAATTTGGTTCAGTGGCCATATAGAATTTTTAAAAATACTCTTACGGGGTGGGGTGCCATACCACAATGTCCAGATACGCACTGTGGGCCTTCTTGGATAGCATTTTTATTTTTTGGATTCAGTTCTCTGGGATTGAGTGGAGACAGGTATGTCACTATGTCTGCCTTACTTTTCACTCATTTCATGTTGCTCTAAAGCCAGAAGAGCATAAACTTTTGTCCACGTAATGATATTTTGGTATGTTCTAGATATTCTTTGCTCACTGGCTGTTGATGCTATTTCTGATAGTTTTGTGAAAATTGTTGCTAAGGCAGTGGCCCAGGCATAATTCTCATGATTGGTAAGAAATAGCCTTATATATTCTGTACCATAAATTTAATTCCAAGAAAAGACCACATGTATCTCCAATCTATCTTTCCCACAATTCACTTTTATGTCTTACATTTCTAAATCATTTTCTCTTGAAATCCAGGTTAACTCAAAACAAGACGTTTTAAAAGCCTCATTATGATATAATTTCATCACAGATGTGCTGAGTCCCTGTCTTTAATGGCCTCTCTGCCAGAACTGTTAAAACTTTGGGGTCAGGAGGACCACCATGCACACTGCCAGCCTCCTAACACTGGAGGGTGACGGTGTCCAGCACGCGCACGCGCGCGCGCGCGCACACACACACACACACACACACACACACACACACGGTCATTCACCAAAAAGCACCTCAAGCTACCTGATGACGTATACATCAAAGTAGGTGGGAGACAGGCACAGAAAGGCCTTTCTTGCTAGATGTTTCTATCGTATTATTTACTTGATATGATTAGAAAACTTTACTCTTATTAACACTTGGAATTTTGTAATCAGTGATGTTCTGTTATCTAAATTATACAAAAGATGAGTGTGTGTGTGTAAGAGAGTAAAATGTGCAGAAGGGTGTATCGATAAGATTAATTTCTGAAAATAGAGTTGCTTGGTCTATCAGTTAGGGTTAAGTTTGGCTACATAAAGTAGAAAACCCAAAATTTAATAGTGAATTATTTTCACATAAAAGAAGTCTAGGGCTGATATGGCCAGTCTAAGAAAGGATTGAGGATCAGTCTCCTTCTACATTCTGTCCCACAATAGCAGGTAGTTTTCATCTTCACGGTCCATCCAGGTGGAGGCCAGCAGATGGAAGGAAAGCAGAACAAAAGAGATTCTCATCTGAGTCAGCTGCCTTTAAACCGTCTTCCTGAAAGTTCCGAGGACCTCTTCCACTTACGTATCCTTGGCCAGCACTGTGTCACCTGACCGCATCTAACTTCAAAGAAGGCTGGAGAATTCAGTCTTTTTTCCTGGACAGCCATGTGCCCAGCTAAAAGTCAACATTCTGTTAATAAGGACAAGGAGGAGAATGGAGTAGACTGTTCTACTCTGTCAAAAGTTGTCTACATTTTTAATATCAGTAGTTATGAATATGATTTTTAAAGTTTACACCCACTTAATGCTTTTGCCAATTAATCCAAATGTTTATTTTCCCACAGTTACCAGAAAAAAAAATCCTGAATCTTAATCAAAAATAAAATATCCTCTCCTACTCTATTTGTATTGTGTAGTCCACTTGAAGCATGAGTTTAATTTCTAATAAAATGAATAATATCCACATTTTGAACTTCTAAGTGCTTTTGAAGTTTGAGACAATTTGTTTGAATGTGATACATTATTTACTGTGACTTTCAATGCTAAACACAGATTTCCTTGGAGATGGAGAACCTGGGAAAGAGAGGGTCTATCTCTTTATGCTAGACTTCCTGGATTGTATTGTAGATACTAACCTAATTCAGCATGGTTTAGTTCTGAAGAGAAAGTAAAGGGAGGGGGTTAGTTTATCCTTTCAAGAAAAGGAACAGAGTCTTCCTGTGTCAGGCACCTTCAGCGTAGAAAAAGAGATGAAGTTGTACATTATTTTGCTATTTAACACTTCCTTGTTGCTTTCTGACATGATTTTCCCATATTTTTATGCACCCCCCCCGAAACATTTTAATAATTGTCACTACAATAGTACCACACTGAAGAGCACTGTCAGGAAGAAGGACAGAAAACCATAGGACATTTTTAATGACCAAGTGGTATCTAAATTTTAAACCTTTACTCTTCTATTTTTAGACCTCATATGTAGGTTTAGATAGATAGAGTAAAACCTGTTTACTATAGTAAGAATAACTCATGTAGCTTAAAGTGGTATTTTTTTAAATGATGGCTTTTGCCAAGTTCTTTTGGCAGCTGCTCTAGACTGAAAGTACTAAAAATTGATCACTTACAGATTGTTGCTAATAGTTCCTTTTTACTACAGCCCTCACCACCCCGCCCAGACTGGGGTCCCCGTATCATGTTAGTGTCTGGAGTGCCTTTGTGGGGACCTGCTGTCCAAGCAGAGTGAGTTGATTCTAATTTACTCCTGGACGTCTGCACTCTTCACGCATGTCCACAAATAGCGTCAGAGCAAATTAACATAATTTTCTGATTGATGTGAAGAGAACCAAAGAAAGATCGTTGTGTTTGGTGGCCAAAATACCACACAGTGTGAGCAGAGTAGAACTGCTGGCCCATTTTATAGCACTCTAATTGATAATTATCTCTCAAAGAGCACATTATTTGGCCATGTGGCAACAATCCAGGATCATTCCAGAGGCGCTGGACGTGTAGGTACATGTGAACACTATAGTAAATATACGCCTCCTTTTGCCAAGAGTGGAAGTAGGTTGTCCAAGAGGAAAGGGGAGGGAAAAGAAAATACCAATTTCCTATGTACCAGCACATGTCTGGCTTAAATCAATAGTGAGAAACTGGAGAGCATGAGATCTTGTAAGGTTTTTCTATTTTATAGTAGAGGCTCCTGGTTCATATTTAATAAGCTAGAAAATTAACTCTCTTCTTTTGAGAACTGGGAGAGCATGTAAATGTGTATTTGCGATGTGTTTGCTCTTGGTTCAAGGGACCTGCTTAGTCCGTCTTTCTTGTTGCAGGTCTAGAGCTGCTGAATAACTGCCAGGGGAATGAAGATAATCCATGTGGGAGAACTGAAATGGGGGGCGGGGGGAGGGAGGAGTCCTGGCTTTCTACTTATGTGACACATTGCAACAACAAAGTCACTGTCTTCGTGACTATGGCAAGGAGAAAGCCTTGAAAGCACTTTCATCAGGGTTAAATTTGGGGCAGTCCGTAGACAAGTCAAGGGGATTAAACAGAAAGTCTTTCTCTAAGAACAGCCCAGGGCTCCATAATGGAGATCTGGACCCTACAGACACTCAACAAATGTGACCCAGAGTGCCATGTGCGGGGCAGCGGGTCGTCAGGGAGATGAGGAGGGTGGACATGACGTGGTGTGCTCTTGTGTCTGGTAGAAGAGGAAGGTGAGAGACAAACCTAAACCTGCTTACTCAGCTCTGCTCTTGCCAGGAAAACCATGACATTGAGCAACAGCCGCCAGAGATGGTGGCTGATGCCGGTGAAATACTGCAAAGTGGCTGTGTCCGGGCGCTCCTCCCCCTCCCTGCCACCAGTCCTTTTATTAATGGGTTGTTTTCATAAAGCCTCATGGGTCTTCAGCAGAGACAAGTTGGAACATTCGAGATACTGGAGGCATATGTGTCTGCTTCTCTTACCCAGGGCCTTATTTTCCTCCCATCTTTTGTTATCTTTCCCATTATCTTGTGTTCCTTCTCACTTCTGCAGGGGTAGAGAAAAAGTTAGCTAGATAGAGATGACTTGCCCTGTTTCATCTCTTGCAATTAAGGAAATTCCCGTGGTTTATGCGCTAAAGCAGTGGACCGGCAAGCGCTGCAAGATCTGAGATTTGACCCTCCTGTCCATGAGACTTTTAGGTCAGAGGCAAAGGAATGTATGACTCACCCGTGGCACAGCAAGCAGTAAGAACAGCACCGTCTTTTGCATTCGTTCTCTCCTTACCCCCAGGTCCCACAGGAGGGACACATATGGGCTCAGGTTGATTCCTGCACATACTTCTGGGTTCTGTTCTGGGAGAGGAACCCTGAGTTTAGGGGTCTTAAGTCTTTTGCAATGGGCAATAAGCGTATCTGCCCTTTGTGCTGGAGGGAGGCACTATCTTTCAAGGCTTTTCACTGTGCAAATGCAAACACCTTGAAAGATAGTCCAGAAAAGAGGGCCATTAGTACTTTACTTTCAAGATGTGAAGACATGCCAGAGACCCATAAAGAATTGTCTCCCAACTTGGATCAGTGAGCCTTATAGGAAGGTGTATAACTTTCCTTTCTTACCACGAATTACCATCAGGACTCGGCTGTCTTTCTTACTTGGGAAGACTGCTGAGTCAGGACTGTTTGAAAGAACCTGATGAACTTGTTTCTGGAAAAACAGCTAATATAGAGCAATACTGTTCCGCATAATGCCTCAGAGAGTGGGAAGTATGTTAATTAAAACTACCTTTGAACCTGAAAGTGGCTCAGCAACATCTGTTCCTGTAATTTTTCTCCTTACCTTGATTGGAAGGGATTGATCTCAGTGGGTGCCCTGTGTACAATGATTTGTTCAGCTTCAGGACAGACCTGGTACCTGGTCATGTTGTCAGGTGCTCACACATACCTGATTAGCAAATGAACAACCTAACTGAGGGAGAGAGTTAAAAACTTCCGATGACGGTCTCCAGGAAGTCGTGACAGAGAACCTAAGGGCTGACCCTGCCAAGTCAGACTCAGCCATGGAGGCGGTGGTCGGGCCAGGGGTACTGCATCCTCAGGAATGGCCTTGGAAGCACTCACAGCTGGGGTGTAGGGACCAGGGAGTTCTGGAACACCCTGGCACCTGCTGGTTGAGGAGTGGGCTCATCCCCCCAGCTGTCCACCATACTCTGACCTCTTCCTCTTAAGCCCTTCTGACTCCTAAAGCCGCCTGCAGCCATAAAAAAGGTCTGAAAACGCTTCTAAATTCCATTAGCCCTCGAAACACTCAGTCACAGGAATTTTTCATTTCTACTATATGTTCAGCTTCTGTAGGCTCATACGTGACTATCCTTGCCCTCTGGGTAAGAGATGTTACGCTACTGGTGCTAGTGCTTCCAGTTTAAGTGCTTTCAAGCTTCCCTAGCAGTGGACATAAAGTAGATTAGAGCCTAGTATAGATTAGTACTAAAATATTGCATTCCTGTCATGGCCTTTAGAAAAACTGTGATCTTTCCTGTGCGTATTCAACCTGCTTCATTCATTACAGTTTGGGGACTAGTGCTTGTATTAACTTGCACATTTGGGATCATCCAAATTTTAAGTTAAAATATACCAGCATATAAATAGCTCAATGAATGTGTATGTGAGATTTTTTTGTTTGTGTTTTTTGTTTTCAGAAAAATGGTTTCTGAGTGCCTGGTACCTTAGTCAGTGGGGAATGTCCTCTTTGTTCCTTATTTGATCATTTTATGTGGACTTTTGATCTGTTACTCATCTTTGTGAGTAATTGGCACTCAGGAGTATCTTGAGTGGTTGGTTTACTCAGCATTTAGCAATATCATTATATTGGTCATCAACTACTTTTGCATCCTGTGGTTTTCAACAAGAAGAAATCTTGCAGAATGAGTACAGAGAAATGCTGCTGCACATGCAGGTGAGGTTATAGGCTAGAGGCAGCAGTTCCTCAGCAGGCCCCTTGTTAGGTGAAATTTCACTGGGGTCTGGAGGTGAACACAGCTTATGCGGGCCTGGGTCGTTTTTGCAGATTTGACTTTTGTATTTTTTATTCTCATAGGGGAAAAGTCCATCAGTTGTTTTGTTCGCAATAGCCAACACAAGAGATATTCTGTTACGTGGCCTTTACTTTCTCTGCTGCTTTTACCAGGAACACCTTGATTTTTGATGACTGTTAGAATAACACTGACACTTGGAAGATAGCCTGCTTCCAAATGTCTGTTTTGGAAATACTAACCCAAACCTTCTCCTTCTCTAGCTGAAAAATGTGCCTCTGCCCCTCCCAGTCTTTCCAGGGTGTGGGCCTGTGCGTAGCTGTGTGACTGTGCCCACACGTTGGCATATATTTCAGAGCTACCAAGAAGAAATTGGTTGCTCTTGAAATCACAAGACAAAAAAGAACAGGTTTTCTAAGCCGTAACATCTGAAGAGCTGGAAACAGTCGTGTTTGTGTGTGTGATGCTAACGCCAGAGATTCTCATGTGGAGGGAGGGTTTGTAAACTAAGAACAGAAAAGCGGTTTTCCTGGATTTCAGATGTCAAACTCGCAAGCTGCTTCACTCACCCACTCAGCACCTCCACATCCATCCCTTTAATGTGCTTGCATTGTCCATGATTTCTGGTTTTGCAGGTCTTGATGCCAGAAGACAAATAATAAAATAGCATGCATATGCAACCTAAAAGCAGTTTTCTACCAGAGTTTTTGATTGAGGTTAAACAGAAGCATCTCAGTCGTGCTGTCAGTTGGCAGGCAGAAAGCATCATATTTTAGAATTCACATAGTTTTAAGGCAAGCTCATCTTTTCTGGCTCAATAATAAACTAATTACATGTTTTAAATAGTATAGAACCAGTCCCTGTTTCAGATTAAGCCCCGTAATAGCAAGGTCCAAGGCGAAGCAGACATTTGCCTGATGCCTCTGGCTTGAGGACCGAGAGCATGGTGCCAGCTGTTCAAAGGCCTGAGTAGGCCTGCCAGGGACTGCCAGGTAATACTGGCTTGACTCAGTCATGGGCGAATGCTCCCTGAGGACAGAAGGCACCAGATGTGCCACCGAGGAAGGCCTGATACTTAACAGTTTATGGCAATAATTCTTGTTTGGTCATTCCCTAAAAATGGTGACCCCAGGTCAATTTAGGACTTGTAATAGTGTCCCTTTTGGAGTGTGTCTGAGAACAAAAATATTATTTCTAAAAATGATCTGGTTCTAACAAGGCTTGCTTCATGGCTCGTTATTTTTTATCTTTTTCCTCCTTTTCATAATCCTGGGGCCAATGTGCAGAAATTTAGAGATGGAAACATTTAATTCTTATTGTAGAGCTTATAATAAGATTTTGTAAGCTTTAAAGTTTCGTGTTTCTTTATTGCCTGTCAATGGCACCTCTCTCCTTAGGCACTTCGTGACTTCAGAGGGAAAGTACAGTTCAGTGGTGAGAGCTTCGCTTTTAGAGTTAGCCTCAAGCTTAATTTCTTGCCTCACCACCTACTTCACAAGTTACTGAACTTTTCTGTACCTTCCTGATAGGCTTGTCATGAAAATAAGATGAAATCAGATTTGTCAAGCTCAGGGCGTTGGACCTTGTAGGCACCAAACAAATTAAGTTCCTTAAAGTTACAGGTAAAGTAGACTTTAGTTTGTATTTCTATTCCCTATGTGCTTGCTTGGAGGAGACTTATTAAATAGGGTATGTTATCTATAGTTTTGAGTATCCCTCAGAGGACTCTGGACCAACCTCATTACCAAGTAGTGGGAGCCCCATGGCATCCCAAGGAAGGAAGTCAGCTCTTTACCCTAGATGGACTCTTGACCATTCTGCCAAGCCCTTGCTCTACCAAGTAGCCCTACACTATCATTTTGCCCTTTTTACCAGGGACAGTAGGAACCTTAAGCCTACTTATCAGACCATCTTGTCTTGTTTGGGCAAATTGGGTTGTATAATTGAAGTTAATACCCAAAGATGAGACTTTTCAACTTTGAAACAACCTAGAGTCTACTTTACACTTTACAATGGAAGCTTATTTCCATCTTCACTCATGTAAAGATCATTTGGCTCATTTGGCTCATGTTTTATATAACATTTCATTTAACAGTATAATTCAGCTGCTGTCCTGTTCCTACTAATCCTTTGATTAAACAAATATTTTCTGAGCACTTGCTATGTACCTAGGTGCTAAAGCTATCATAAGATATGGTATCTGGTTGTAAAAAGTTTAATAGGTTTTAGAGCAGGGGTCCCCAACCTACAGACCGCAGACCAGTACTGGTCTGTTATCCTGTTAGGAACCCGGCCAACACAGCAGGAGGTGAGCAAGAAGAGGTGAGCGGCAGGCGAGCTAGCAAAGTTTCATCTGTATTTGCAGCCACTCTGCGGTGCTAGTAACACTGCCTCAGTTCTACCTCAGATCATCTGGCATTAGATTCTCATAGGAGCACCAGTCCCTGGTGCCAAGAAGGTTGGGGACTGCTCTGTTAGAGGAGACGGACTGTATTACTCAAGTTATAAAGGAAGATAGACTGAAATCGAATGGATGGATGGAAGGGAGGGAGGGAGGGAGGGAGGGAGGAAGGGCAGGAGGAAGGAGGAAGGGAGGAAGGGGAAGAGGGAAGGAGGGAAGAAGGTAAATACTATCCTTTGTGCTCCCAGCACTTCATCCCTTCAGTTGGTGTGGTAATCCAGACATTGGGACTAATGTCTTTTCTGGATGGTTTTTACTCGTTACACCTCAAGCCAGGAGATCTGAGTTTGTCTCAGCTCAGCTGCTACTTAACTAGCTGGTTGAATTCAGGTATGCCCTGTATGTCTCTGGCCCTTGGTTTCTTTCACGTAAAGTTCAGGCCGCTTATTACTAGATGGGTTTCACAGCCTTCTCCATTACTTTTCACTGAACTTCCTGCTTTGGTCACTTATATAATGCCATTAAGTGATAAAAAGTGATTCAGCTCTCTGACGTGTTCCTGAATTCTCGATGTGTGTTTCTAACGTCCTTTTAGTCTCTCCAGTTCCACCTATAATAAGTTTTCAAACTGGAGAAACTTGCAGCTTTATTATTATTTTTTTAATTAAGTGAAAATTATGTTAATAATAAAGTTATGTCTGTTCTACGTCTTCTACTTAGCAGAGTCAGTTTCAAGAATGTTCTGTAACTTTATGGCTTTTAACCCTTGGAAGCATCCACTTTGTGTGGCTAACCATACATGGGCTTCAAAGTGATTTAAGTCGCCTGTGTTTGCCGAGCCCTCTGGGAAGGAGAAATGGATTCAGTGAAATCGGGGAAGGAGTTTGGAGAGTGGGGTGGGACGCAAATACTGCAGCTTTAACCTGCTTTCTGGAGACTGATTCCATTGACTGCGCGTCCTTAGCTGCTGCTTCCTCAGTCGGTGGGAGAAGGATGTGGGGCTGGAAATGGGAGGGGTGGGGGGAGGGGCGGGTGCTGCAGGGAGTGGGTGTGGGCAGAGGTTGCAAGGCTGCCAGGGTTCTCTGTGTGCCGGAAGTGCAGGTTTGGCTGTGAGGAATGGAATGTTCCCTCTTGCCCTCCAAGAGCAGAAACAGCTGTGGAAGAGCTTGAAAAGAAGATTGCTAAATGAAAAAAAATAATAATATGAAAATAAAACCCATGCTAGAAAACCCAACAGAACGGTCTGTAATAGAATAAGGATTCTAGGATTTCCTTTTTCGTTGAGGGCAACGCACGTTGCCTGCCCAGCCCTTCCTCTCCTAAGGAGGCCTCGTGTGTCTCATTTCGCTTGGATAGAAAATGGGTTCATTACACTGATCACATGCTTATTATTATTATTGTCATCTTATTCTTCTTCATGAAGGACCAGAACCTGTTGCTTACAGTATGAAAAAACCTGAAACAAATGCTACTTTTCAGAGATCTCTGTGAGTAGAGGATTATTGTCAGCAGATTTAACGGAAATCTTGTTTTTAGCTGGAAATTTAATCCTTTAGCCAAGTTCCTGACAATATTTATTTTAGAACATCATCTTTTTAAAATAAGTCCCCTAATGGTTTAAACTTTTAGTATTTTAGGCAAGGATAAGACTGAGCCAGCCTGGAACTTGTCTTACACATCAGGGTTGATTATGCAATCTCTTATGTGTTTATTTTAAGTTCTCTTCTCAGCCTGAAAGGCTTGTTTGGCTCTTTTAGCTGGTATTCCATATAGTCAGAAATAAAAACTTTTTGATTTCGAGTCTGTTTTATTCCATCATACTTTTTATACTTGCTTTTAAGCAATAGGTTAGCCAGCTCCAGAGGAGATTAAATCTAGAAGAGGGCAAGCCAGCTCACACCTAGACTCTAGCAATGTCTAATTAGGGCTGGCCCTCACTGCTCCCTCAGTTGGGGGTGCTACTTGGCCCTTGGCAGCGTCCACCCCAGGGTCTCTGCACTGACTGTAATGGTGAAGGGTTCTGTCTAGTTGATGGATGAGAAACAGCATGCGGTTGTTGTTAATGTTCTTAAAGCTATCCGAATATGTACTTTGGTTCTCAGGGAAGTTCATTAAGTAATACTTTGCTGTATTCTTAACTGTGGAAACTAATAAGTACCTCAGGATTGGGTTATTTTTACCCAATCTTCTGGTGTTTTGCTTGAAGGACAGTCTATAAAAGGGATCGTGTGAGATTGCATGCCAGTTCAAGGAGGCTTCTGAAAATTACAGGGATCGATGACTGTCCCAGCCCACATCAGCCCAACTTTTGCAAAAGTCCACTTACCCTCTTTCCTGTCCATGACTATCCATGGTAGATGGAGAAATGGCACAGTGCAGGATGGATGACTGTGTACAAGAGAGTGCAAGGTCAAGGACCTTTTCCCCTTCCCCTTACTCCTTTTTATAAGAAGAAAGATAACTAGACCCCAGTGATCAGAGAAATTGCTCTAACTCTCCATTTTATTCTGCACATATAATCACAGCTTCAATATATGGCCCCAATTCTCATTCTGATCTAAATGGCAGAATTTCGGATTTAAAGAACACCAGGTCTGGGCAGACAAGGAATCATTAGATTGGAATCAGATTCTCAGTCAGCTCTAATTGCACATCAGAATAATCTGGGGAGCCTTAAAAATGTTCCTCTATCCAGGCCTTCCCACGACTATTGAATCAGAATCTCCAAGAGTGTGGGGCGAGAGTATTTAACAAAGTCTCCCCTGGTGGTTCTAATGGGCAGCCAGGGTGAATAACTAATACTTGAGAGAAATCAGGGCCTCACCCAGAGAACTGCCTTTGAAAGAACGTGCCATTATAAATCAAACGCCGCTTCCCGGCCCTTTTCCTGAAGCTGCACCTTTGGGCTGCTCTGCCATGGCACACAGCACCCTGGGTTTCCCATGACTTGTGGTTTCCATTGGACTTTTCATGTGACCTTTATCTTCTGCAGTTCAGCGGATGCACGTAGTAGAATTTGGGCGTTTGGCAGCCTCACTGTGAATTGTCTGTCAGTGCCCACAAGGCAGAGCAGTGAGACTGACTTGAAATGCTGGTCCTCTGTGCAAGCTGGAGGAGTACTGTGTTTAAAGGCAGCCCTTTGCAGATTGTCCCCACCAGACTCCCTTGTAAGGACCAGGGAGACTCCTGCAGTCTGCCTGGTGAGAAGCAATGGGTCTGGCTTGGGAATGGGCAGCCAGAACTCTCATTTTGCTCTTTTGGAGGTGGTAAAAAAAAAAAAGCAAGCTGTCTTTTTAAAAAAGGCAGGAGCCTTTAAGAGTTAAATTACACAACTCCCTTTTTATTTTTAAAGTCAGTGGATTCCTTGTTGCCGTTGCTGAGAAAGATAAATTGATACCACATGTTGCTTCCAGACAAAACCCTCTCTGTGTTCCAGGGGAAGCACATGCAGCTGGTGTCTGGGTTAGTGGACAGTCTGCACAAGGTAAACATGGTTTGGAAGGGGCTGGAGCGGACATAGGGTAGCAACAGTTAAGAAATTACCAGTTATTTCCTGACTGGCACCGCACCTTTAAAATACTTTTAAGAGTTTGAAATCTTTTCCTGGAAGGAGCCACCCTCTCACCTTTTGGTTTCAAGTATATAGTGCTCGGAAAATAGTAAGTGAATGTCTGTGATGTCACTGCTTCTGACAGTTGAGAACCTCTTTGTGCTTGGCACTCTGATGAGTACTTTGCATGCGTAATTTCATTTAATCCTCCGAAGATCTTAAGAGTATTGGCAGAGCAGGTGTTTTGATCCCCAGTTTATGAAAGGGGCAGCCGAAGTTTAGTCAGTTGGCCAAGGTCACAAGCACATGCCGGGGCTAGGATTCCAACTCAGAGCTGGTCCGTCCTTCAGCATCACACTGCTTCCCTCCGCTGCCCGCCTTAAACTGCGTGTATGAATTATCCACTTTGTAAAGTATTGGTGCGATACTTTTTCATTTCAGGCAGCTGCTCTCCAACACCTAATCTAATCTGTTTTGGGTCCATCTGTCTTCACTAGTTGGCATGCGTGTATGTAGTGACCGGGTGTACTTTAGCATTGGCAATAAAGGTATCTTGCAGTAGATAACTGTCTTCACGACAGCAAGAAAGATAATTGCCAAAGATTCTGGTAAGAACAGTCAACTTTATGCTATGTTCTCTGAGGAGGACCAAGCTAAGAGACCTCTAGGCCGTGTGGCCCGCCCTGCCACTATCGCACGACTGTGAAACGTGAGGTCCCTCCTGCCTCCTTCACACACCTGCTGCACATGCCTCCTTGAGGGATAGGGCCACTAATCACAGCTGCAGTCATGTAGGACATAAGTGTGCTAGGTCTGCTCCTAACTAAACACACCTAGAGCACTTCTGCCCAGCGCAGGGCTTTCCGTCAGTGTAAATCATTTTATCAAAGAGCAGATTGACATACAAATGAGATGAAGAGTATTTGTATTCTTTTTTTCTCACTTAAGTCAAATTGTGATCATTGTAAAGTTGCTTTCAGGGTTCTCTAAATCTTTGGGCCCAAGTTGGAGAAAAACTGGGATATTTGTACCTGATGCTAAAGTTTCTTCATAGAGATGTTTGCTGTTTTGTAATTCATCAGAATCTGGATTTCTTAGTAGTGGATTTAAATAAAAAACTAGTCACATGGTTTTAGGTTGGCATTATAGTTGTTTCTTGGCCCCTTTCAGTAAGTAAATGTGATGACAGAATGGCCTGAGCTCTAGCAGTAGGAATCCTGGTCCGTACTATTACTTTATCACCTGAGCCCTAAGGAAAGCATGTCCCTAGTACTTCAGCCAGTGAACACTGGCCTGCCTCAAAAGGTATTTCAAAGTATACTTAGATATGATTTTTAAAAATCACTCAAGTCCTGTCAAAGCAGACCTCCTTTACCTTCAGCTCCCAACCCCCAAACTAATGTAAAATCTTAGACATTTAGACAATTCGGGATAATATGTGAATTAGTGGAAAACCATAGAATATTTTTAATGGTAGTTTTGTAGTTTAAAATACACAGTAAATTGGAACGTAATTTACAGACCCTGATGGAGAGGTCTTTAGAGAACTTAAAACTACAAATTGTAAGAGGATTTTACAGTTGGCTTGTCCATTTTTATAAATCCCATTTCTTCACTCCTGGGACTGAAGTGAGGGAGGAACAGTTTGAAATAATACAGAAAGCATATCTCCATTAACTTTTGTTATCAAGGAAGACATGTGGAAATATTGTAATTCTGGCATTTATTTACTTACCTTTTCATGCGTTGCCAAGATTTAGAGAAGCTAGTGATTTGAATCATGATCTGTGGGCGGGGGGTGGGGGGAATACATTTACATCATATGACTTTGGCAGTGTGAAGGAAGCATTTGAACTGGAAATGAACAGAGGGGCCATATTCATTGGCCTTTGTCAATGCCCCCACCCTCATATAATGGATTTTATAAATGGAAGGCTGGTCAGCCTGTATGGATAGAAGGCTGCTGAGATACGAGACTGTGAGGTTGGTGGTGGCACAGTTTGTGTTTGTTTTGTCTTAGTAATGTAACTGGAAAAACCTGTCTGAATGTTTTTTAGGTAGGATGCCTTAGGGAGTGTATTCTGCCACTAATAACCTCTGAAATGAAGAATTGAGCAAAGATTGAGCACTAAAGCTAATCACCCATTTAATATGTTGGGTTTTGTTTCGAAATCGAAGGTAGTTAACATTGGTTTGTATGGTAACCACTGTCTTCTCCTTAGAATGAATGCTGTCATGGCCACTTAGTATAGAAACAAACATGGGCTCATTCTTTAAATGATAGCACAGATAGGTTAAATGATGACTCCTGAATAATTTGGTGACAGATCTATGAAAGGTTGTAGTAAAAGCAGTGGATTAGAGATGAGAAAACAAGTTTCTGTTAATTCTTATGGACACTAGCTGTGTGACCTTGTATAAGTTATTTAATATCTCAGCCTGAGCCTTTGCGTCTGTGATGACAGCACTGATACCAACTTTGCAGGTTTGTTGTGAGGATTAATGACAATGAATCTAAAACCCACGTCGCAGTGGCTGACAGTGCTGTATGATCAGGTAGGCTCTCATTTTTGTGCCCTTGCAGTTAGGGACCTAGGCCCTGACAGTCTCTGGTTCTGGTCCTAGACGTGGCTATCCAGCCCCTTTACCACATGCCTTTACAGGAGCTTAATTTCTGTCTACAAATGTTAGCCAGTTGTACCTTGTAATTTTATAAAATTACACACATGCATTGTTAAGATTTAGAATTGCAGTAATAGATGACCATTAGAAAATCCATATAGGGAATTTGGGAGGTCTGTAAAGTGTTTCATTTTTTTTGCTCTGTTGATTTGGAATTGGTGAAACTAAAAATGCATTTCAAAAAATACTGTTCCCTAAATGCTTTTTAAGGGGGAGATGGTGATTGGATATTTCATGATTGGTCATTAATTTGGGGTGCTGGCATGAACTCTTTACAAAATCTAGAGTGAAGGTGGCTGGCCAGGGTAGGGGTAATTAGGCCAGTGTCTTCATTACCCCAACACAGCCTTAGGACCTTCCTGTTTTTTCACCAAGAAGCTTAAGTTTTTATTTAATATATCTAGTCATCTCCGTGCTCAGTAGTAGAACTACCTTGTACTTGTCAGCTTTTTGAACCCCGCACAGTGAGTTTTAAGAGCATGCTTCATATCAATTTTGAGAAAGTGTTTTCCTTTTTAAAGAAATGTAATTTCTGAACCATTAGCAGAGATGTCATTATTCTTTTAAAAACCATAAGGGTAAAAGGGAAGCAAGATATATAGTCTCTTGGGCAACGTTTGTCTCATCAGATACTCAGCATGCTGCCTTTTTTCTTCTCTCAAATGCATCTTTACGGCCATGGTAGAAATGCCAGCTTACGACCCATGACCGCTACTGCTCATTGCCCAGCCTAAACTGTAGGCCCTTCTTGCATGGGGACATATATATGAGAAACTCTGTATTTTGGGTTATTTACTTATGATAAAAGCCTGATGACTTTCTGTGTTTTAAAAACATTTGGTAGAACACATGTATTTGTATCTTGTACATAAATACAGTTGGTGATTGCCAACTTTTTAAAAACTAGGGTAACATGTAGGATATTTCATATTTAATATACAGCATCAGGCAATATTTTTTGTCTTCACACTGTAAATACAAACTCATCTGGCCTGCAGGTGCTGTTCCCAATATGGAGAATACCACCAACTCCTTTCTTTTACTGCCCAGGAGGCATTTTACAAATTAGATTGAGCCTGCACCAGGCGGTAAGCACTCTCCACCATGGACTCTGTACCTCATAAAGCAGTAAGAACGCCCTGCCTTGGTAGCGTGACAGGCTCCTGAAGTATATTATCATATATCATCCTTATATCATTCCTGTCAGGGAGGAATGGTTTGGATGTTGTAATGGCTGTAATGAAGATGGAGAAGTGAAGTTGCTGCCGACAGATTAAATGATTTGCTCAAGGTGACATGGTTGGTCAGTGGCAGAGATAAAACTGGATCTGGGTCATTCCTGTCAACTGTGCTTATCTACCAAGCCAGGAGGATTCTTCCAAGATGAGTGTCGTCATTAGTGTTTTGGGGATATTTTGCCCTATTTCTTTAAAAAAAAAATTTAAATTCAGAATAATTTTACAGAAAAATTGCAAAACTACTACAGAGTTCTCATACCCAGTATCAAGTTTCCCCTGTTGTAAGCATCTTGTGTTAATTTAGTACCTTTGTCACAACTGATAAACCAGTATCCATATGTTAGTAAGAACTAAAATTCTTACTTTATTCAGCTTTCCTTTGTTTTTACCTAATGTCCTTTTTGTGTTCCAGCGTCCCACCCAGGATGCATTACATTTTGTCATCACGCTTCCTTAGTTTCTCCTGCTTCTGACCCTTTTGAGGACTACTAGACTGGCATTTGTTAAATGTCCCTTAACTGGGATTTGTCTGATGTTTTTGTCATGATGAGACTGGGGTGATGTGTTTTGGAAGGACGACCACAGAGGAAGGTGCCATTTTCATCATGTCATATCAAGAGTAGATATTATCAGCATGACTTAAACACATCGACGTTGCCCTTGATCACCTGGCTGAGATACCTAATCTGTCAGGTGTCTCCACTATAAAGTTGCTCTCTTCCCCGCTCCCATACTGTACTCTTTGGAATGACGTTACCATGCTCAGACCACATTGCCTTGAGAGGAAAGTATTCATATAAATTATTTAGAATTTTTCTGAATAGGAGACTTGCCTACTTCTGTCAACTCAGCAAATTCTACTTTGCCTTTTTTTTTTTTATGCCTGTCACGTGTGAAATTGTGCCTGGAGGAGTTGGAGAAATAAGTAAAAATTCACACCAGTTCTGAGTTTGTAGAAGTGGTTAAGAAAAGGTAGATACTTTCCTCTACTCTAGTGGAAGAAGGGATCTTGAGAGACTAAAATAGCCCCCCAGGCGATTAATTACCCTCAGAGAGCCAGGGAGGTTTGCTGCAAAGTGCAGGGAGAGAGTGGTGTGATAATAAATTATAAATGGGAACTTTGGTACAGGCAATACAATTACAGAAGGGATAGCAAAACTTAGGAATGTCAGTGAGCCTATGCATCTCCTGGGCGTGAAACCATCTCCCACCTAAATATGAAGCTTGCCATTTACAGTGTTGTCATTTAGCTCCAAGCCCAGGAAGGTCATGCAGGTGTTTGTCGTTGTTTTTGTTTTGGGTTTTTTTTTTAAGCCTCTGAAATTGAGCAGCCTTCAAAATTGAGTCTGGTTAACTATTTCTTGTTGGTACTCAGTTTTTAGACCGTTCTGGCTCATATGCTGCATTTTCCTTTCTCTCGCTGCAGAATTCTATCCGGCACAACCTGTCACTACATAGCCGGTTCATGCGCGTCCAGAACGAGGGGACCGGCAAGAGCTCTTGGTGATTATCAACCCTGACGGAGGAAGAGCGGGAAGGCACCCCGGCGGCGGGCTGTCTCCATGGACAACAGCAACAAGTATACCAAGAGCCGGAACCGCGCAGCCAAGAAGAAGGCAGCCTGCAGGCGGCGCCCGAGTCAGCGGACGACAGTCCCTCCAGCTCTCCAAGTGGCCTGGCAGCCCCACCTCGCGCAGCAGCGATGAGCTGGATGCGTGGACGGACTTCCGCTCGCGCACCAATTCCAATGCCAGCACGGTCAGCGGCCGTCTGTCACCCATCCTGGCGAGCACAGAATTGGATGACGTCCAGGACGATGACGCGCCCTCTCCCCCATGCTCTACAGCAGCTCAGCCAGCCTTTCGCCCTCTGTAAGCAAGCCGTGCACCGTGGAGCTGCCACGGCTCACCGACATGACGGGCACCATGAATCTGAATGACGGGCTGGCTGACAACCTCATGGACGACCTGCTGGATAACATCACGCTGCCGGCATCCCAGCCATCCCCCACCGGAGGGCTCATGCAGCGGAGTTCCAGCTTCCCGTACACCACCAAGGGCTCTGGCCTGGGCTCTCCAGCCAGCTCCTTTAACAGCACGGTGTTTGGACCCTCATCTCTGAATTCCCTGCGTCAGTCTCCCATGCAGACCATCCAAGAGAACAAGCCAGCCACCTTCTCTTCCATGTCACACTATAGCACCCAGACATCCAGGACCTGCTCGCTTCAGACTCACTCAGCCACAGCGATGTCATGATGACCCAGTCGGACCCTTGATGTCTCAGGCCAGCACCGCTGTGTCTGCCCAGAATTCCCGCCGAAACGTGATGCTTCGCAATGACCCAATGTGTCCTTTGCCGCCCAGCCTAACCAGGGGAGTTTGGTCAATCAGAACTTGCTCCACCACCAGCACCAAACCCAGGGCGCTCTCGGTGGCAGCCGTGCCTTGTCGAATTCTGTCAGCAACATGGGCTTGAGCGACTCCAGCAGCCTTGGGTCAGCCAAACACCAGCAGCAGTCTCCTGTCAGCCAGTCTATGCAAACCCTCTCGGACTCTCTCTCAGGCTCCTCCTTGTACTCAACTAGTGCAAACCTTTCCGTCATGGGCCATGAGAAGTTCCCCAGCGACTTGGACCTGGACATGTTCAATGGTAGCTTGGAATGTGACATGGAGTCCATCATCCGTAGTGAACTCATGGATGCTGATGGGTTGGATTTTAACTTTGATTCCCTCATCTCCACACAGAACGTTGTTGGTTTGAACGTGGGGAACTTCACTGGTGCTAAGCAGGCCTCATCTCAGAGCTGGGTGCCAGGCTGAAGGATCACCGAGGAAAGGGGAAGTGGGCAAAGCAGGTCAGTGCTCAGTGCTATGGCATAATAACAAAGTGGGGATGATGGGGGAGGCTGTCTTTTATTAACTTGGAACTTTACTCCATGTGGAGAAATTGAGACCCGTGGAGCAGTGGTGTCCGGTAACATGGCTCCTACCCAACCAATTCATCTCAGAGTTTTACCTGCAGAAAAAATAGTGCTGTCAGGTGCCCCTCCCAACAATTTGCTGACAGCTCAGGAATTTTATTGCCAGTAAAAAGAACATACACATTCAGAGATGTCATTCTTCTTTATATCCAGATACCCTTGCTGACCTATGGTGCATGTCCCCTACTTGATGGATGAGGGTAGCAGGGAAGGGACGAGGGGGACCTTAGGTCACACAAACTTTGAGGTTAAAGGCCCAGCCAAAGGACTTTCTTAGACTCTCAGGCCCAACACTGCCATTGTTGATCTTGATAATGATGTTATCGTTTCTTCATCTTCTCACTAAAGTAACAGTTTGTAGGCACTTTTAATTTAACTGTAGAGTATATGTTCCGGACTCATTCACACATGAGTATTTCCACAAAAAGTAGGATGTGTTAGATTCATCACCATAGTACTAAGATTAGTGTTCAGCATCTAATAAAGAACAGAACAGCAAAATAATTAAATTTAAAACATAAGTTTTATGTGAGAGTACTTACTCATATGCTTCTTGTTCCCCAATGTATAAATATCAGGTTCCAAAAGAGTGGCGTGGATCATGATGGGTGAGAGAGATTTTTTTTAATTGTGGCATTTTAAACTGTTGGTACTAGAAAAATCACGCAACATAATGTAGTAAGAAAAGCATTTGATTGGAATCAGAAGTTGAGTGTCTGGTCCCATTCCTGCTTTCTGACTGCTATTGAAAGTGTGTCATTTAGCCCCTGAGCCTCGCTGTCCAGTTTTATAAAATGAGGATAATAGTCCCTGTTACTTCACAGGGTTATTGTAAGAATCAGATCACAGAAGTATGTGAAAATGCTTTGTAAAACTGCGGTGGGCTGAAATCTGAATGCTGTAATTCGGTACACATACTGACTGACAGATAAGTAAGCAGGGAGTCCAGAGAGGTTAAGGAGTTTGCCCAGGGTCACACAGCTGGACCCAGAATCCATATTTCTTGAATGGCTTGAACCATCACAGTGCTTCCTAATTTCATCTAGATCATAAGAAAATGGGAAATGCTCTGAACTAAAGCCAGAGTAGCAGGTAATAGACGAGCTTGCCCTGAAATCTTCTCACGAAGTAAGATGAGCACGGGCACATTCTGCTAACAGGTTTGCAACCCCAGACCCTCCCAGGTTCAAGGGCTCTGCTCTGCGCCCTAGCTCCTTTTTTTTTTTTTTTTTAAATCTCAGAAAGCTACTTACACCCTTATTTAAATGGTGTAAAGAGAAATGGAATTCAAAGCATAAAAACCTAAGCCTTGTTTAACCCTCTGCCCTGGTGAAGGAATTACAAGGGTCCTATAGTGAGCACACTCCAGCTCGGGAGTAGCTATTGAAAGGGGCAGGTCGAGTGTTACGATGCAGAAGCTCCTCGGCTTTCCCAGGCATCAGCAGGCCCCTAGTGGAACTCAGACATCTGTTTTCAGTCATTTAAAGCCCTTGAGATGGCAAAAAGACTGTAATGGAAGCTAAATAGGGTGACATACTTCCATGCTTAGTTAGTTCAGTGTCATACCAGAACTCGGACTGGTGGAGACTTGCCTTGAGAAATTTAGATATTTGACTTTTAGAAGAATAAACAGTTTGTCTTCCTGTAAGAAGATGAATGCAATTGTGACTTCAAAAGACACAAGCTTTAATTTTGATGTGGTTGTAAGGAGGCCGCTTTCTGGTTTATGGAAAAGAGTATGTTTGGAAGAGAATGTACCATCAACTTTTGTCTGATTTTTTTTTTTTTCAGTGTAGGTTTTCCTTTGAGTTGAATAGCAGAACTTTTTTTATACATAATTTTAAAAGATTGTGTAAAAATATTTTAAGGAGGTTAAAATACTTAAGTTTTTAAAACATAATAAATTGTCGTGATCCTAAAGAACTGCTTTTGGGATAACACATTTTATTATGTCCTGATGGAATCTGTGGGTCGTTTAGTCACGTTTTTCTAAGAACATTTTGGAGGAGGTGGTTTTGAGAAGATATTTCTTCAAGTTCAGGATGACAAGTCACCAAGGTAAATCACAGTAGGACCACAGCAAGAGATCAGACGAGGCACAGACAATGGGGGCTGCGAGGGCGCCTAGTTTAGGATTTCCATTTTGCTCTGGGATGAATTGCTCCTCTAAACAGACAAAAGCATGTGTGGCCAGACGTGTGCACTTCACTTTTAAACGTAACTCGGTGGCTATCACTTTATTAAAGACTTTCTCCGAAATTCACAAAACAGACCTGAGGTCCCAAATTAAGCACCCCAAGAACTGTATAATGACTTTCTTCGTTCGGCTTTTTTTTTTTTTTTTTTTTTTACCAGTAGTCAAGGTATCGTCCAGACTCACTTCCTGGCTTGCTAACTGAAGGTTGTGCGACCCTGAATTGGAGCTGTCTGGTTGTGGAGTTTAATAGAGCAGTGCTGTCCAGTTGACTGACAGTCTCGCTAGAGGGCTGTGGTGAAATGCTTCCCTGGAGGGCTGGGTGTTTCACACGTGTCATTCATTGGAGACTGTGTGTAAAATCCTTCTACCTATGAATCTATCTGGAAAAGGGAAAAATCACCATATCTTTTTATGTGTGCCAGCTACGGAGGTGTGAAGGGCACTGTCTTCTCTCGGGCACTCATAAAGCTTGGTGAAAAAACCTCCTTAAAGTTGGCAGCAGAACGTCTGTGAGCTAGTGTGGCGATTGCAAAGCCGCGCCTCCAGTGAGCACTCCTGAGTTTGACACGTGTCTCCTCTTGGAGGGAAAGCAGCGTCAGTCTCACTATGGTTTGGATGTCATAGATGCCTAAATTCACAGGCTTGCTCCTTCGTCTTCATCTTGTGGCATTTGGAGACCCCATTAGGGAGCAGCCCAGGACTTAGTTTTGTTTTAAACTATCTTATGATAAAGATTGGAAAACAATCAGCAAAAGCCCAGCTGGAGAGAAGAGAGAGGGAAGTTCTCTCTGTTACTGCCACTGGTCAGATCTCCAATCAATCTCTTAGAATAGTTAATCCGTCTCTTAGAATAGTAGGCTCCTCATCTGTCAAAAGGGGACCGAATCATAGAGTTTTAAAGGTACAGTATGTGTATAATTTTAAACCTGAAACCTAACATTCTGTCTGGGAAATGGCCCTAGGAAGAGATACGTGATGATAGGGAATGATAAAGAAACAATGGTTCACTACTGTGGAAACAGCAGGTTCCAATGCTGGAGGCCATTAGGATTTATAATTAGGCTATTTCTCAAAAGGAGCAATTCTTTGATACCTATTGGACTGATATTTGAATGCTCTAATTCTATAATGTCTTTAAATCTACATTGTGAGGGACAGGGCTAATTCTGCCCAAATACTATAGGCTATTCATTTCACGTTTTTTTCCTCCATGTAGATATTTCTGTGTTAGGGAATGTAGTGTTAAATAGAAATCTGTACATATTGCATGGAGAATATAGTCTGTTACACTTAAAACTGTAGTCTAGTCTTTAGTTATAACACACTGGCCTCAAGAATTCTGCATCTGCAGGGCTCTTTATTCTTACCTTTTAAAAAGTTTGAAGTCCGAAGTGTCATTCATAGAGAGAATGGCTGTCTGAATCTTTTTAGTGTTGACAGCAATAAAGGAAAATTGACACAGTTGTGAAAAGGGGCTTTCTGTGCGGAGGCCAGTACACCCCTCACATCCATTCTTTTCCCTGGAAAGTAGTGACATCCAGCACTAAGGCTGTTATTCCTGGGTCTTTTAATTTTTTAATGCAACCTGGGGTCACCTCTAGCTGGCCTGCTAAATGTGGGGACAGAGCCTGAGTGACTCTCACTTTAAGTTGCATTTGTAAATGGGTTTCTGGAAGGTCTCTTTGGCCACAGAGCTTATATGGAGCATAAATAAATGGGGTGAAAAATCACCAGAATTACTACTGGAAATTCTTGTAAACTTTAAGCTTCCATTAAATGCTTCTTTTTAGAGTGTTCATAATGCTCAATATTCAACGTTTTATAAATAATGTTTCAGAGCAGAGCCCCAGGGACATCCAGCTGAAGTGGGTGGCTGGCTCATGTCCAACTCTGATGAACCGGCTGTAGAAATCGAACATAAACTAAAGCAAGCATCCTAAGGACTTTTAACAGAAACCAACATCTGGATTTAGTCTGAACTCTGCCCTGTTAGTATAGAGTGCCTGAATTACTAGGGCCTGTTTTTATCCCCCAAACAAAGACAGACCATGTGATAATGGAATAAGACATTTGAAAGCAGGTTTGTCCCAGAAAACCAAGCATGTAAAGTTGCCTCACACCCTTGGGTCCTTTGCTCCAACCTTGTATGCAAGGCAGACTTTTCCTCTATGACAGATGGTCATCACTGCGCCACCTTCCCAACCAGGCTATGCATTCCTTGAGGCGAGACCCTGTCGTATTTACCTCTATCCCTTGTGCCTCGCACACTGCCAGGTACTCACTAAATGAATTTTGTTGAATGAGTTCAGGCTTTTCTCAAGCACTTCCACCAGTACAGGGTCTGTTTTACCAGGCAGCTCTTCTAAGAAGAGACCCAATCTGTAGCTGAGAAGAGCTTGATATATGGCAAGGGCATATAAAAAACTGAGCGAGAATCCAGGGACGGGGGTGAAAGGGGCAAGGCAAAGAGTCTATAGTTCTCAAGGGGTTGTTGACGTTTTTCAGCAATACTCTAGGGCAGGATTTCTTTCGGGGCTCCCTTAGAACACTGGTCCTATGGTTTCTTGAAAGAAAAAGGATTTGATTCAGGGTACAGAAGCGGGACCAAGCCTGGAACCGAAACACAGCGCTCTGCGACGCGCTCTGCGCACCTGGTTGCAGGTGTTTTGTTTGACTTCTTTCTCGTCTCAATAATAGATGTGGACCTAACTCTGTAATTCTAGATTTTCTGGTTTTTTTTTTTTTAAATAACCTCTTCTTTGCTAAAATCTATAATATTTATGTATTAAAGGATGAGAAGTACTTAGTCATGAAGGCCTCAGAGGTAATCCAGTGTTTCTGAAGGATAAAACTTTAATTGTCAGTCTTGGCTTGATTGAAGGTTTGCACATCAGTATGTCCTCTCTCTGTTCCCGTCTCCCTTCCCCTCCCATTTCTCTCTCCTCTCTTTCTCCCTTTTTTTTCTTCTGATGAAGTTTGGACCATAAAATAAAAAAAAAAAATTCATGCCTGTATAGAGCACTTGATTTGATTCCTTAGGGGAAGTTAATGGCCAAGAAGAGAAGGCCAGAGGTTCTGAGGTTCAGTTTTTAAATTCATTTCCACTGCACCTTCGTTTGTGTCCATGCCATTCACTATAATCACTCGGAACCTCCTTTGGTCATATGCATGTGTTCAGAAATGATCAGAAAGCAATACAGTCCAACATATTTATAAGTAGTCAGAATATATGTGTTGACTGATAGACCTATTAGAAGGTGTTCCTTTTGCCTGCCACCTGGGTACCTCAAGCCAGAGCATTCCCTGCCAAACCCAGTCAACTCGGGTTGCCCTGCTGGCTGGGGTTGGGAGCCCCATGCTAGGTGCTGGCCACCATAGTGCTGGCCAGGCTGAGCAGGATGGCGAGGGCCACTCACACCACACCAAATTCAGATTTACCTGGATCTGTGCATCTGGCCAGACTGTTGGCATCAGGATGGTCCTTTGTCTCTCTGTTGATCTTGATCCACCTCTGAGTTGCTCCTTTTAGTTCCTTCTTGGTTTCCTTCCTCTGTGTGGTTGTCGCTTCTTGGCTACCATCTGTGTCACCTGCATGTTGTGGTCATACCTTACAGGTGCATGAGTGGTTTGGATTATTTATGAAACTAAAATAGCCAATTTTGTGTTTTCAGTTTCAGGATCATTATTGGGAAAATTAGATGGTCTTCAAAACTTTGTTTATCTAAAGCAGAAAAAGACGACTTTGGAGATTTTTCTCATCCATCCTTAGTAGTGGGACCCTTAGATAAGCCGTGTATTACACTTGCACCCAGCTCTATGAGCTGTAGGGCATCCCAGCCTGGAGGGGTGGCTGTGCCCTCCTGTGTACAACCTCCCCCACCCCCGCCCCACCCCACCTCCAGGATCACACAGGATGGGGCCGCAGACAGCAAACATAAACATGGTAATAGGTCCTGGTTTATGGTTCTGAGCATTTCCTCCTGGACTACAGTTTCCCTTTGTTTGTGAATGGCGAACCACTTTAGCAATGACAGTGATTTGAGAGTTAGAATAGCAGGACTTTTAATTTGGGGGCTGGTAATAAAGGATATGTATGGTGGGATATACAGAAAGAAGGTGAAAAGGTAAATTCTGTATTAAATACTTTTTAAATGTTTTAATGATTAATTTTAAAATATTAAAGTAGTTAGATGTTAAAATTGTGCCTCGAGTTGCTCCTTAGGAGGTTTCATGAGAAATACGAGTTTTAGAAACTTGATTGGAAACCACCCTCCCCCCAAAAGGCATTAGCATTCTAGGTCTTGTCCCACGAGCAGTGGGTTCTGCCTGGATTCTAATAAGACTAAGTCGTAGCAAATGAGAGTAGGCCTGCAAGGCGTCTGGGTGCTGCTGCACCGGGAAGGCGTTCCGAGTCAGAACTGGCAGCAGAGGGGAGAGGGCTGTCGCAGAAGCACCGCTCATCCCCTCATGTGACCGGCGTTTACCGTGCACCCCCTATTCTATATTTCAACTTTCCAGGCTGTTCGGGACACCCAGAAAATTTTTCTCTGGCTGGAATATGTGTTTCTTGAGGGTAAATACCATGTCTTAAGACAGTACTCTTAAAGTCGTGGGTTCTCCCTAAAGGTAGGATTGGATCGGAAGGTCCTGCTCTGCTTTTAAGGAGCTCGAGATATGAGCAGCTGGGCACTGTGTGGCTCTGTGCCAGGTGAGTGTCTTAGGACTTTAGCAGAGGCCAGCCCAGGGAGCACGGGCTAGACGTGTGGGTGTGCTTCACGGGGGTGGGGAGAGCGCACCGGACGCAGTGTGCCGCGCTGATCCAAGGGCGAGGAGGGTCTGGTCCCATCGGCAGTAGTGGGGAGTAAAGCTGGGCGAGGACAGTGGGGCCTGACCCCACAGGGCTCTGCCACCTAAGGTTTTTTGGTATTATAATTAACTGTAAGTCCAGAGAGGATCCAAATGCCCCTTAAAGTCTTTTGCCTTAAAAATAGTTCTTTAAAAGAAGGCAAAAAAAATAAAAATTGTACACGGTTTGAAATCCAAGAATCTTAAGAAAACATGAAATCTCTGCAGCTTTGCTGTTGACAGGTTAATACATATTCCTGCCATGTCAGTCACCATATTTGACTCTCTATGCACAAAGAATATTGGTTGACATAATCCCTGCCCCCATAATAAAGACAGAGATAGGACATTCTTAAGTTAAGCATATTTTAGCCATTGGTAATCCCCATAGTTTACGCAACAGGGAAGTCAGTGCGGCTTTGCAAGTCACCCTTGCCCTTTGTCCCTTAGCTGTGCGTGCTAGGACGGTCGCCTCTCTCCGTGTCTCCACTGTTTTATCAGCACAGCACTGAAGCAGGCTGGGAAGGCTTCTTTTTTTAAAAAATCGTGCATATAGCTGAGTGTCTTTCTAGTATCTCTTCAGTGTCACCTTTGCTAAAAGCTTATTTTAAGCTGCCCTGAAACATCCTCACCTTCTCTGTGAGCGTCAGAAAGCACCAGAACCAATGGGCCGCGTTTCCTGGAAACTTGACTGTCGTTTTAGAGGCTCCTCAACTGAACGCTGTCCTCCAGTTTGGCCAGAACTTCCGCACCTGTTCTGTTTCCCTGGTAAACTCTTCAGCATCTGAACTGGCAAGTTGACAGTGTTTGCCAAATGTACTTTCAGGCAGCCTCACCTCCTAACCCCCTCCTCTGGCAGTCTTAGGGGATGGCTCTGTTTCCCAGCATGGCAGGCAGAGGGCTGGATTTTAATCGGCCGGCCTTTGCTGTCAGTGACCAGGCTGATTTTCATGCATTTCATGCATAAGTCCTCTTTATCACCCATTCCAACCTGGAATATATTGAATAATTATCGGATTAAGCTAGAGTTGTGTCCATGAGCATGATTTCTGAGCTGCTTCATATTTTGCCTATGAAGGTGACTCCCACAGAACTGCTGCCATTTTGGTGTTCCAAAAAAAGATGTAGCTGTCTAACCCAGGACCCACAAAAATGCTGTTTTTCCTGGGGTGACACCAGCTACAAAAGCCTTGGTGGATGCTGGCAGATGCGTGTGGCTCACAGTAACTCGGGCGTCCAGCAGACCCCACTGGGGCGAAGCAGAGATGGGAGCAGGCGGCTTTCTGTGCCCTCTACTTGGGGGTGGAAGCATTGACACCCGAAACACACACCTGTGCTCTGAATTTCACCTGAGGCCTCCCTGTCCAATGGAGTGAACATCATTCATTTCCTTTTCTAACCTAAATGTCCATATGAGTCCCCAGTTTGCCCCAGGGGTTGTGAATTTGACTTAAATTATCCTTATGTTTAAAGAGTGGGGAAAGTGGTATTTCGCTTTAATTTTGTTTTTCAGGCAGACTTTCCTCCAACCATCTTTTAGTTTGGGCTAGGAAAGTGATGGATGACTTTCCTGGGCTTGTGGATGTGAGAGTTCCATCCTACTGGCTTTTTCTTTCCATGTCATTCATATTTAGTACTGGGGTCCTATTCCTTTCTCCTCTGCCAAGACGGTAAAAACACAACTGAAAAATCCAAATGTGTCACTTTGGAGTTACATTGTGGGAGGACAGCAGTAGGAACATTCATGTTTATTCCCAGATTAAAGTTGATTGGGTTGTTATGTTTTGTGTAGAGTTTTTTGGAGGCGTTGCCCTTTCTTAGAACATCATGTGATTTAGTGGTGATAATTAGGCAGAAACTTGTCTTCCCTACAGATGCCAAGATTATAGAGGATTTACTCTCACCAGAGACCAGATGACAGCATCCATAGATATTTTTAGAATGGGCTTCATCATTTTGTCTCCCCATTTCATTTTCCTTGCATCAACAGCCTGATTTCAAATTTATTTATTGGGCAAGGGGTGGGTGGGGGGGGTCTTCTCCCTATTAATGAAAGCTACTGATGGGACAGGACATTTTCTTATTTATTGTTAGTTGCCCTGTTGCCTAGCAACTGCAAAGTGATCGCTGTAATTCACTTCAGCTGCATGCTTCCTTTTCCTTTCAAAAGTTTTGCTTAATCTGATGTGCTTTTAAATTTAGAAGGGCGTCAACGTATACTATAAACCTCACAGTTAACTAAAATATCTTGCTTTAAACAGTGTAAGAAAGGTGGGAGCTTCATTGAAATCCATGAGACTTGTACCCAACGTAGGTATCATTAAGTTCCCAGCTCAGCAGTGGTCTCACTCCTAAATGTGCTCCCTCTATTCTTTCAGTCCTTGATGGAGTCAGATAAACAAACAAACCTTGAGCCACCATAAGAACAGTTTAAGATCTAAGGCAGATGAAGATTGCTTTTTTTTATGACTGTTTTTAATCATAGGTCTTTCTAGTGACTGGTGATTCTGATTTTCCTCTTGGAAAGATGGTTGTATTTCTGTTCAACATGTATCTGGTTCCTTTATGTTTTCATAATATTTTACAATCTGTTTGCCTTCTATCACAGAGAAAACAAGTTGCCTAAGTCTGTTCTGTGGAGTGGGAGTTTTTTTTGTTTTTAATAAAATTTGTTCCCTGTGAGAGCTGCCTTTAAACCTGGACCTGGGCCTCTCCCAGCTTAGCCTCTGGGCACAGGCCATTTCCTGAGCTGGCTGGGAAGCAGTGCCTGTGGGACTGGGGTGGGGTGGATAGCTGGACATAGTGCCACAGGGGCCCCCAAGCCCATTGCACAGAAAGGGAAAGGGTGATGATCAGCCATCTCCTTTTTAGTGATGATGCTCCCTGAAGATTCTGGGCCTTTTGATGAGGGAGTGGCATTGGGCTGGCGATTGTTGTTGGTTATTGATCTAGATTGCCCCATGTGGCCTCATGCCCCTGGTTTCCAGGCGAATGCCCTGTTCTGCCTAGAATGATGCCATATTGGGGACTATAGGCGCCCTCCACCTCCTTCCCTCCTGTGCTGACCGAGCCCCAGCATTAGAGTAAGCTGCATGCTTGGCCTGTGTGCCTGGGAAGAAATGTGTCACCATCCCAGTTCTTAGGCTGAATAATTAACACCGAAGGGAACTGGGGGATGGGGTCTGAATTAGGTAATACTTTATAGCTTCTCCCTTGGTACTTTCAGTGAGCCAGAATTGGGACTTGGGGACCAAAGTCCTCTGGTGGTAGGTTCTGGTTTAATAAGTGTTATTGTAGAGGAAGAAAACGAATCCTCTTCCAAAGGACCCTCCCTATCTGCACCCCTGTTCGTACATGTGTCAGGGGTCCCAGATAGAGTCACTAGAATAGCGCTGGCTCTTGAGGCTAAATTCCTCACAGGTGTTGAGATCTGGTATCTAGTTTAGCTTTTTATTCCTCTGAAATCAACAGGCCATTATCTTATAGTCCAGGATATATTGTCTCATACTCTTACACGGAAAGAGTAACTCCGTAAAAAGCCATCAGCTGGGGAAACTAAATACTGGGTTGGGGAAAAGAAGGAGCTTCTTTTCCTGCTTTATTGTCGCTGCCACCAGTAAAACCACCTTAATTCTTTTATTAAGAGCTATAACCTGGGTAACTTGATCTTGGGTATGTAATATTACAAATACTAAGCCCTACCATCCTTTCGAATTTTGGAGGTGAAAGGTAAGGCCGCCAACCAGTACAGCCACAGAAGAGCCTAAAGTAACAAGCATACTTGTGAACATTCCACCTGAGCTCACGGCACTATCTCCTGCAGTTGGGGAAGCAGAAGTACATAATGTGTGTGTGAGCTTATCGACGCATTGTTCATTCCTTGTTCACCTTATCTGGTGGGCAGATCATGAGTTCATGTTGCTTCACTACCCCCTTTCTATCCATTTCTTGGACGAGAGCCATTTTCCCCCATTTTATCATGACAGCCAACACTGTCTTTATAAACAAAAGGTTTTATGTCTTGAGACCTGTCATGCCAGTTATCTTAGCTACATCTCTATGAGTATACAGTTGACCCTTGCACAACATGGGTTTGAAGTGCGTGAGTCCAACTATACCCTAAAAATCTATTGGAAAATTTTTTGTAGATTTGCAACAATTTGAAAACACGGGCAGATGAACCATATAGCTTAGAAATATCAAAAAATTTTGAGGTATGTCATGAATGCATAAAACACATGTATGTATTTTCTCTTCCTTATGATTTTCTCAGTAACATTTTCTTTTTCCTAGTTTATTTTATTGTAAGACTACAATACATGATACATATAATTCAGAAGTTAAATTTTAATTGACCTGTTTATCGGTCAACAGTAGGCTATTAGTAGTTAAGTTTTGGGAGAGTCAAAAGTTATATGCAGATTTCAACTGCACCTTAGGGTTGGCACCCCCAACCCCCACGTTATTCAAGGTCAACTGTACCTTTAAAAAATCCTCTAACTTCTGCAGGCTTAGTGCTCTCATGAAGTCTGATAAGACTTGTATAAATTAGATGCTCTGAGTGGACCTCCTTTTGTGCCTTATGTCTGAAGACTGTTGGAGGCAAAATAATGATGTTATTAATTGTTAAAAGGATGTTTTATGGGAGGTGTTTTTCACCATATGTGTGCGATATGTAATTTTCTCTGCCGATTTTTAATATAGAAAGCAAATTCCTAAGAATACTAATATTAATACTAATACTAACTGCCTACCGAGAGATTACTTATTCCTTTTAGAGTAGGGGTGACCCCACCCCCCACCCCCCGCCCCCACCTAGCAGTGCAGACTTTTAAGCCTTTGTGGAAAATGGCCATTTTATCTCTTCTAGTTTGGGGTATTAATGGAAGGGTGGTTGGTTAGCAAGGTCGATCAGTTCATACAGGTAGTGGGAAAGAACCAGAAAAGCACAGCTGGTCTGTTTAGAGTGACCAGCTTCCCAGTTTTAGCATAAAAGTCCCGGGTCCCATGACATTTCTGGTCCAAAAGTCCAGGACTAAATGCCACCTGCACCCCGGGCTCCCCTCACTTTCAGGGGCACACTAAAACACCCCTGTTTCGCTCATCTTCATGAGCCTCCCAAAGTGAGTGGCCCATTTCCTCTGGGCTTTTCACCTTGAGAGCATTTTGTAATCAGGCGTAGAAAGGTAAGTCGTCACCGTGCTCTGTCCGGGCTCTGAGACCTTTGAAGCTGGTGTCACAAAATGGCTTTACCGCAAATGACCTAGGCGCAGGGGTGGGGCGAGGAGACGGGAAGTGGCAGTGCGACCCTGAGGTGCACACTCTTTGCCGTTTGAATATCCTTAATCATTTCTGGTTTTCTTTTTTCCTTTTATAGACCCTCAAACTGACACAAGACCTACAGAGAAAACCCTTTGCCAAATCTGCTCTCAGCAAGTGGACAGTGATACCGTTTACAGCTTAACACCTTTGTGAATCCCACGCCATTTTCCTAACCCAGCAGAGACTGTTAATAATGGCCCCTTATCCTGGGTGAAGCACTTACCCTTGGAACAGAACTCTATATATAAAGTATGCAACTCTTCCTTGTACGGGGCGATGTGCCACCTGCCAGCAAAGGACAGCACCCTGTCAGCACCGCCCACCTTCGGCTAGAGCACCCCGTGTGAGCCCCCTGTTGGCTTTTCTGTGGTGTTTTAATATCGCGATGGTTTATGGGATGTTTTAAATGTTTTGTGTTTGTTTTCTTTTGACTTTCTGAGTTTTTTCACATGCATTAACTTGCGGCATTTTCTTAAAATGTTAATCATTCTTTCCCTGTCAAATTTAAAAACAGAAGGAAAATGTACCAGTTACCATTCTGGCTTTGGGCATCACAAGCGTTTGAGTCTGTGGAACTACATAAACTAACAAATTACATAAACTAAAGGGAGATTTTCTTTCTTTTTTGTTTGGTAGAAAACTATCCTTTTCTGAAAACTGAACAATGGCACAACTGTTGGCTGTGCGCACCGGCCCAGGGCTGAACCCTGCATAGGCAGAACGAATGGAGCGTGGCCACTGACCCAGTGCATTTCAGTCCTGAGTCAGAGTGGCCGGGGGGCAAGACCCCAGCACCTGGTCTGCCGCCTTCTGTCAGGCTCCTCAGCTAATGCAGTGAATAGTGATGCTGTGTTGGTTAGAAATTTGGATCTTTTCAGGAAATAAATCAGCTCACCTGTCCACTAATTATCGAATGCCACTAAAGGATTTAATTTTAAGGAGAAAAGGAAAAAAAAAAAAAGTCCTGTTTCGTTTTGCAGAAAACATGAACTTGCAGGTGAGCATTAAGCCTGCAGTGAGAAATGTGTGAGAAGTACAAACCCAAGTCAGTGCTGAGGGAGTTCTAACTTCACTGTTTTCCTAAGTACACCCCTTGATTATTTTTAAGCCTTGCTGTGTATAATCCAATCTACTAGATGTGTGAGTGAGAGGCAATAGCATACAAACTGATTTTTTTATATATAATCTTATAATCTTAGATTGTAATTGTACAAGTGACACAATGGAAGTATAAGATATGGCAATTTTGACTCCTCTCCTCACCCCCAATTTCCTGCTTGTATGGATTTCATTCTGTTTTGTTTTCAAAAGTTATGGTGCTGTATAGGTGCTTTCTGTCTAACCTGGAAAGTGTGATTATACTAGTGACCTTCTTTGACAGACAGATAGTTGGGAACACCTTGGGTACTTATGAAACTGGTGTAACAACGCTCTGATTAGCACAGCATATGCATACTTCTCCAAAGTGATATATGAAGACCCTTTTCTTTGCATAAAATGCATTAGGCATATAAATGTATAAATATATTTTATCATGTACAGTACAAAAATGGAACATTCTGCATGGACGTTAGGAATACAGGCTAGTATTTCAGCACAGACCTCCCTGCATGAGTTCTCGCTGACGCTTGCCCCGTGCAGTGGGCACTGACTCCCTTCCACCAACACAGACGTGCCACCTGTACCCCTGCACTCGCCACCAGGGGCCCCCGTGTGCACCTTTGCTTTATAATGTCTCTGGGGGTAACTAATATTGGTGGTGATAATGGCTCCTACATAATGAAAGTTCCATTTGGTATTGTCACGTCTCTCCCACCTCGCTTGGGTCGTCATGTTTGAGCGACGGCCCTGTTGATTTCACCCTGCCTTTTACTGAATCTGTAAATTGTTGTGCAACCGTGGTTATAGTAGACCTGTAGCGCGTGTCGCCTTTTCTAAACTGCTACAAGTTTATAATCTTCATTTTAAAAGTATGTAATTTTTTAAAAGATGTATTCTATTCACGGTCTGCTTGTCAGTGAGACAGACTTTGCTTACTATATTCCTTTATATAATGCTAGCCATTTCCTCGATTCTTTGCTCGTCTGCTCCACACAAGCACTGTCTAGGATCAGTGAAGGAGGGAGGGCCGCCTCTCTGGGTTTCTGAGTGATGCTGCCCTGGGTGGAGATGCAGTTCAGAGACAGTGGCAGCAGCTGAGCGGGAAGGAGGTGGGTGGAGGGATATCGGATACAAGGGAGAATCCAGAGTGCTTCCAACACGAGAGCGCTGAGAATTTCTCTCCTGAGCTCAGAGAAACAAGCAAACTAACAAAATAGCTATTTGCCTTTGCAGCTTTATAGACCCTGGGAGCTACTTTTGGAATAAGAAAGGCAACCCTCAAATGTGTTCCAACTTTAAAATCCTTTCAGACATATGACATCTCATTTATTCCCCACCACCCCCCCCACCCCCGCCACCCCCCCAGCGTTTGTTAGATTTCAGGCAGAATGTCCTGCCACATGTCCTAGAACCAGATTATAATGTAATCTAAAACAGCTGAGGGCGGAATAGAGCTGGTATGAGAGCCCGGCAGCCACGGAGCAGATCAGGCAAATGGAGGGGAAGGGGTGCTTTGCATTTTTTATTTTTTTAATAACTCAGACAGGATCTACATGTAGAGACTTGTGGACAGCTGAGATCAGGGCAAAGTCAAGTGCCAGCATCAGTCCCAGGAAGGGGTCAGAGTGGAGTAATTAGGCCTGTCCAGGATTATGGCAGCTGTACTGTCGCCCTTGGCCACCCTCAGCTGGCCACCCATCCAGAAGCCAGGCTCCCTTAGACCTGCTGGGTTCGAAAGTGGTCATACTGAGCAGAGGTTCGACCTAAGCCCTTTCTCATATCGAGACCTGCTTTCAGGAAGGGCCAACTGTTGGCCACCATGTGGAGTTCTGAGTGTCACGGGTCCCTCACAGTAAGTTTCTGTTCTGAAGCATCTCAGCAGAATGCTTAGAAGCCTCTGGGGGCCTGGCCACTGTCATGTTTACATCCTGATGAGAACTATCTGAGGCAACCCTCAGCCTCTAAATAACGCTGCTCTAGGAGCCTTCCACTTTTTGATGGGAACTTAGAAGAGTAACTGATGTTGAAAGCAGGACATGTGTTCTGGGGCTCTGTTGTTTTCTTCAGGGTTCCAGAACCAGATAACTTTTACCAAAGTTAGAAGAGAGCTTTATCGCAAGCTTTCACTGTCCTGGTGTGAGGACTGACTGCCAGGTTCAGCGGGCCCCATTAACTGTGAATGAATCTGAGGTCAGTTTCCTTTATTGCATCCTCTGTCATCTAATGATTGCTGAAACACAGTTTTTAAAATTTCCGAAGTCTCTTTCCTATGAACAGGAGGATTGTGCACACACACATAGTGCAAGGTGGACCCTGTGTTTGGTGTTGAGTTGTAGCATTACATGACAGGCTTCCCCACCCTAAGGACAGGACCTCATGGCTCGCTGCTCAGGGCAGGTCTGCTCCGTCTCAGGGTGTCATGTGCGGTGGCTTCCAAACCTGCTAAAGATGGTTGGCACAGACTTCGTCTCTACCTAATGACCTCCTCCCTCCACCCCCCCCCCCACCACACACACACTTAAAAAAATAAGGAACATATGATTCTCTCGGACCATCAAGAGAAACGCAGTCAAACAGCCAGTTCCCTTTTGAGCACTGCTGCCTCCAGCTGGCAAGGGGAGATAAAAATGGAACCCTTTCTCTCTGAACGCAGAAACAAAGGCGTGACAGCTCCGAACTCTGATTTCCTTTCTCTCGCTATGTTTGGGGAACATTGTATGATTAGGCATGTTTTTTTTTTTTTAATCAAGTAAAGCAAAACATTTTGTAAAAATGCAATCACTGGCAAAGAGGTACGAAAAAGCCTCTCCTGGAGCCTTGGGGAGGCAAGGTCAAATGGAGGAGAAGTGAAGTCCTTGTGAAATCATGTCAAAATCTGATAGCAGATGCCCAAGGAACTGAAAAGAATATATTATTTTTGATTTAAATCCTTTGTGGGTAACATTTTATGCAGTTTGAATGAATGAACTATTTTTCTCTTGTTTAGTTTTATTTGTATGGTTTTTTGATGTTTTGGTGATGAACGATTGGTGATGAGGCCTCTGCCACACTCCAGAAATCCTTGCGTAGCTGCTTTTGAAAATCGTGTCTGGTCACTTATTTCTCTAAAGTTCTCTCACGGCCTGGCAATCAGTCTTCTCTCGTATACTTGTCCTAGCGCATTATATACTTGGGAAATGTAAACAGGTGTGAAGGAGGACCAGAAAAATTAGTTAATATTTTAAAACATGTATTGTGCATTTTGGCTTCACATGTTTAACTTTTTTTAAGAAAAAAAAAAAAGTTGCATGAATGGGAAAAATAACTGTATCCAGTATCTGTAAAACTGTCTTATCTGTTTCAGTTTCTTGCTCTTACCCCATGCAACTAGAATTAAATATGGTGCATGGCCATATTCAGACACCTAAGAGTCAAGCAGTCGATACTTTGGTTTGAAGCGCCTCATCCTTTCTTTCAACGCGAACACTATCATATTGCATTTGTACTGAGGATTTTGTCTAACCATATGTTGCCATGAATTAACTCTACGACCTTTCTTCTCAAGAATCAAAGCCAGTTTGATTTGGGAGTCTTCCCCTTTCCAAATGAAATAGAGATGCAGTACTTACTTTCCTTGGTGTTTGTAGATATTGCCTTGTGTATTCCATTTAAAACCGTAATCTAGTTTGTAAAAGAGCTGGTGACGCATGTAAATAAAGCATCAATGACACTCTATCTTACTCCAAGAAGTCTTTTGTTCTTTCTCCTTTCTTTAATCCCAGAAAAGGAATAGCTGAGTTTATCACAAGGTCTTCCTGTGAAATTACTTCACAGGCTGGGAGAGGCACAAAGCTAAGGGACTCTATCATGAGATCTGTAAATTAAATGAATCTAGCAACCTTTTTCCCTGACCCGCTTGGCACCTCCAAAGACAACCAGATAATTTAATAAAAGCAGACTTATGGTGTCGTTAGTGGTGGCTGGTGGCACTTTTGGTGTGCACTGAGTCGTGTTGTTTGAAAGAGCTTTTAAGTCGGGAGGTGGGCTTCAGACTCTTTGCCTTTGCTGTCAAAGGTTTTGACCTGTTAAAGTTTTGGACCTAGTAAAGGTCATCCTCATATGAGTCCAGCGGATAAACATCGGCCATGGCCAGTGCCCTTCTGCAAATCAAAAGCAAACACAATATTACAGCATAATTACTTCCTCTGTGTGAACATTCAGGCCCCCTCAGGTTAGGGAGAATTCTACCATAAAGTTATTCCGAGTAGTCTGGGCTGTGTTTCTCATTTTAACAGATGTTATAAAAATTATTCAGCATTTACAAACCCACTAGAATTGGATTCAAAGTCCCAAGCAACATGATGGACTCTTGTTTCAGATCAAGTGGATAAAAAAGATTTTAGAGTTTGGCCTTCGGGATAAAGTCTACATTGGCTGAGAGTCATGCTTTCAAACTTGGTAAGTTTATCCTTATCATTGCCTTAATTACCTATAAAGGTAAACACTCACCATCTTCTAATACCCAAGCCAAGTGGGGGAATGGATTTCATTCAAGATTGTATCGCAATTTTGATTCTGTCTCCCAAAAGGTAAAGATGGAAATCTCATAGCAGCTATCACAAGAACCTCAGTAGCGCATGCTCCCAAAACCAGGTAAAAATTCAACCAAAAAACAAAGTTAATGATCAATCGTAACTGAGTCCATCTCAAGTGTGGCAATGGGCCAGGTCCTGTGATGGGCACCAAAAGAACTAGGACCTGGGCCCTCCATGAGTTTCTACTCGAGGTCTCACCTATCTGCTATACTTGGATGAAAAAGAATTAATTCTTGCTGACTCCCTGCATCATCTTGTTTAAAGGAGGAGGAATTTGGACTAATCTCTAAAACACTTTTTAAGGCTTTGATCTTGCAGATGTTCAAGATCTGTAATGAGGGCAAGCCTTTAAGCCAGCACATGTGACACGTGTCAGCCAAGTCACCCACACCAAGTTGGAGAACAGTGGTCAAAGGTGGAGAGAGGTAGAATTCATAAACACTATCTGCCAGATAGTCCACGCCCCTCTACTACTCCCTTGGGACTTGGAAAGGTAGGGAGGTGGCTATGGGCAGTAGGGGTATAGGGATAGGGAGACAGCTGTGGTGTCCTGGGTGCCTCTCAGCTCACCCTGTGGTGAGAATAGCAGGATGTTTAAGGTGTGGTGGTGAAGAAAGGAACATTCAGAAAGGTACCCACTCCAGCTCTGCTTTCATCTCCAAAGAGTTGCAGTGGTGCTGGTCTAAGGACTAGATGCGGCCTGGAGGAAGTAGGGCTCTTCCCACTGGGTTTTCCTCATTCAAGGGTTAAGAGAAGACTTAGCAATATCTAAGATCTGAAGAAGTTAAATTGTGTATGTGTGTGTGCAGTTCTACCCAGTGCCTATCATAGTAATGGCTCAAAGCTGTTTGTTTTTGCCTTTCTTCTCAGGATTTTCTAGAAACACTACAAACATCCCCATTCCCACTTGGGGAAGAAAAATCTAAATGCCCTTCTTATATTGGCACAGGACCTCCTCTGTAAGTCCGACATTCATCCATTCCACCAGCACCTACTATGTGCTAGGCGCTGTTTGTCCTAGGGAGATGGGCCAAAAGGGGCTGAACTGAGCTATGTGGGCCTGCTGGTATGAGTGCTTGAGTGGATGAATCCATGAATGCTGCTAAGGGTATGATGGAGGAACAGGAATTAGAGCCAAGGTAAACTAGAGGAAGTGAACATTTGAGCAGAAGGGCAGAAATGGGTTGGGCTTTCTAGCTGAAATGATGAATCTCAGGGACGGAGGCAGGAGGGAGGAAAGACTGGAACATATTCAGGAAACAGTGGGCTTGTTTGGGTCTTGATGAGCTCAGAGAAGACAGGTGAGATGTCAGGCAAGGGACGTAGGCTGCTGGAAAGTTCCAGTCCAAGTCGCTTGGACTCTGCTGGGGTAATGGGAAGCCAGCAAGGCAGGAACCTGATCAGAGTAGGCCTTGAGGAAGGACCTTGGCAAACTTTGGAACTAAATCCTAAAAGGCAGATGTTTAAATGAGAAGTCATGGTTATTCTAGAACTATTTTCATAATATTTTACCCACAGAAAATGATGATGTTTAAATGCGCACCATATTAAAAAACAAAACCAAACAAACAAACAAAAAACCAGTAAGCTGCTCCAGGTCTCTGGCCCTACAGGTTGCTTCAAGGGCTGAGGGATCCATAACTCAGCACCCCTATAACTTTCCAACCAAGTTCAGAAGCCTTGATCTAGAAGAAACCACAAGAAGCTTGATAATGGTTAAGTCTGGGGATCAGAGAAAGGGCTTTGGTTTTCAACTCTTCACCTCATCTATTAATTTATCAAAGTGGGAGTGCTACTTTTATAAGTATAAATGTAGTTTCCAAAGAGCCAAGGCAGAGAGGCTGGCTCTGACTCCTCTTCTGAGACTGGAGGGAATAAGAAATAAGGTGGGAGAAGCGTCTTAGGGAGGAGCAAAAATAGAGAAATGAGAGATCTCTACTCTTTACAAGAAATCTGACTGATAGGTAGTATCATCTCAAAGTTGTGTCTTCATAACTTTGGGTTTCCATGATTTCCTTCTATTAACATCTTGAATATCGTAGTATAGGAAATACCTAATCAGAACAAAGGAATATTATACATCTGTTAAAAGGATTCATATACATAGAAAATGCCCATATCAGATGCACTATTTGAAATGTAATTATTGCTCTTACAACCTTCTATAGTGATATAAGAAAAATATAAATAAGAATAGTATATGCCAGTGCAAATTATGACTGGGAAAAGTACTAAGAGATAAAATGCAAAAATTGAAATAATTCTTGTGTCCTGGACACATTTGGCCTCGACACTAGACTCAGGACCTCACTGTTTGCCACCACAAATAATCTATAAGTATTCCGTGATCATTTCCTCAAAATTCAAAGTCAGAGAGCACTTGAGCTGCCTGCTGGGAGGGGGATGGGGAACAACGGCCCATTCTGGTAGAGAAGGATGGCCCTTCTCATCAAGATGCTCCCCTTGGCTGACCTCCCCACTTACAAAGAGGGTTCTCATGTGGGATGTGATGTGTCCATTGTATTCTGGCAATTGGGTTATGGATATTTTTTCCTCGAAATTATCTTTGTTTTGTTGCAGTTTTTAAATGTGTTAAAGGTAATGCCTTCAGATGATTCAAAAGCCAGAAAGCATATAGGTACACTTGGAAAACGCTTTCTTCCGACCCCTGTATAGTTTTCTTCTAGTTCCTACCGCCCCAAAGTTTCCCGTATATCCTTCCAGAATTTCTCATGCACCTACAATCAATAAAAACATTCTTATGTCCCCCTTTTTATTACACAAAAAGTACATTATACATCCTATTGGGCATCTTGGTTTGTTAATGATTTTTCTAACACAAGGAGGAGATATTTTAATAGTTGCATATATTCCGCTGTAATAATCATAATTTATTTAACCAGGGGTCCCCTATTGATAGACACTGGACAGTGAATTTTTTCTAAACATTTGTTATTACCAGCAACATGGCAGTGAATAACCTTATACATATATACATCCACAAGCAAGAATCTTTGTAGGATTAGTGCCCAAATGTGGAATTGCTGGATCAAGGAGTATATATAGAGAGAGATGGTCCAACTTGCCCTCCAATGTACCACCTCAGAACACTAACAATATATGAGAATCCCTGTTAATCCGCAGCCTCATATTCTCTATATTTTAAAAATTAAATTGCAAATCTGGTTTTCTCTCCTCCTCCAAGTCCCTTTGTTTAAAGTCTGTACCTAAGGTAATAAGGGCCTGGCCAGAGGGGCGGGGGTTGAGCGAGATGCTTGGGAGGCAGACTCAGGATGGCCTGGTGACGGAGAAGGAGCTCTTGGCACTCAAAGTTGAACACCCATCCTTGTGCCAACACACTGAAAAGTCATACTGCCAACCTGTCCATCCAGTCTGGCCACATGCTCCGCCCCTCACGCCACCAGTTTGGCCCGCCCAGCCTCAGGGGCAGCAGCCTGACCTCACAGCTGCACTCCCTCACCTCCCAGAGTTCCAGAGGGGAGCTGTCACCCAAAGGAAACAAGTCTGGTCTCTTTGGCACCAAACCATACACCTAGACCTATTCATAGCAAGATTGCACAACCAGCTGGAGGATAGCCTGGCTGGGCACGGGGCGAGCAGAGCTGCTCCAGGGCTGGGCCCTGACCCGACCGTGCCCCTGGGCATGGCTGCCAGCTTTCAGAGCAGGGCTGTTCCCCGGGGACTCAGGGGCCTTGAGGGTCTGACTGGCTCCTCCACCAAGTGGGGGGAACTGGCTCCTCCACAGGAAAGGCTCTAACATTCTGCTACAGGCTGGTGCCCCAGGAATTCTTTCCCTGCTCTGCCATGCTGGTTGGCACATGGGGTGAGGCAGGTGGGGGGTGGGGAGGCTCTCATTAGTAAATGCAGAAACCAGGAGGCAGGCCTTGACAGAAGAGGAAACTGAGTCACCTAACTAATAGGTCCTTCATGCCCCTGAGGGAGCCGGTGTCCTGCAGTAGGGAAGGGAGGCTCAATTTGGAACAGGACAGACCTTGATCTGAACCCAGCCTTGCCACAGCAAGTCGATTAACTTCTCTGAACCTCCGCTTTCTCATTTGTGAAATGGGAACAATGCTGCCCATGCTGGGAGTGGGGGCGTGAGGGGTCACCTGAGTGCCTTGAAGTACTGCACACACCTCCAACAAGTCAGCAGCAAGCCCTTCATCAGAAGTCCTCTCTCTCTTCATATACAACCCATGGGCCCACACTCTGTGGGGTTAGTTTTTTATCATATAAAAACATAAAACAAAATTTGATATACTAATGAGCCCCATCAGTATAATTAGGTTGCCTAGTAATTAAGCATAAAAGGTAACCAACTTGTAAGGTTTTCTGTCTCAGTTTCTTTGATGTTCTTCAGATCTATGGGCCATATTCATGGTCCATGTCTTCTGTGCTGTGTGCCATGAATTGGTACCATTATCATGAAGAACTCAAGTGTCATGGCTAGAGAGGATTGGAAGACTTGCTCTAGTCCTGGCTCTGCCACTAAATGCTGTGTGGCCTTGAGTGAGTCCTTTCCCTCTCTCTGGGCATCAGTTTCGACATCTGCAAAGTCCACGTCATAGACACTACGCTTCAGGAAGCTGTCGTGACAAGCACAGAGATGGGGCACACGCTTTATCAACCACAGAGCAAGTATCAGGACCACAGGTGCTGTGGTGAGTCAGGAACTTGGCAAATGCTGATGCATTCATTTTCCAGAAGGGAAACTAAGGCAGAGTCTAAAGCAAGCTTAATGGTTCATGATTTCTTGTTGCAACCCACCCCCCTCTGCCCCGGGTTTCCAAAATCACATGCTGAAGAAAGGAAGAAAGGGAAACAGATGGAAGAGAGAGAGAGAGAAGAGGAGATAAAGGAGGGAGAGTGCGGAGGTGGGCTGTGGCAGGGATAGTGGGAAAGAGTGGCTTGATCTGTGGAGTCCGTTTTGGAGGCGGTGGTGCACCCTACGTAGATGTTAGCCCTGTACCCTGGCCGGTGACACAGTTTCTGTCCTACAGAAGTGAAATGATGCAGGGGCCGAAGTGGTCCAGCTGGAAGCCCTGTTGGATGCAGACAGGAGGCCAGAGCGATTCACTGCTAGTTTTGAGGGTTCAGGGAATGGCAGTAGGCTGGGAGCTTCCTGTGGAATGAAGGGAAACTGTCCCCTGGTGTGCATGTGGCATGTGTGCGTGCGTGCGTGTGTGTGTGTGTGGAGAGAGAGAGAGAGAGAGAGAGAGAGAGAGAGAGAGAGGAGAGACCACCCCTCTGATGTTTCTGTCTCCCGGACTGGCCTGGATGGCTTCCTCAATAAATCCCTCCCCTAGGGCACGCTTGGACCTGCTAGGTGTCTGCAGAAGAATTGAATTAAAGAGAACCTACCTGGGTGGTTTGAAGCTTTTAATTGCTGTGTGCACCTCCCTGAGTGTAAAGGCTCAGGCCACTGCCCCCAGGCTTGGCTCTGCCTGGTGCTAGCTCTACCTTCAGTGGAGTAAGAAGACCTTTTCCTGAGTGGTGGAGTCTGATGTTGTATGATTAGGTTCCTGTTGATAGAAGCCACTTGTTAACTACAGAACTCAAAGCCAGTTTTAACTATTAAAGCAGTAAGATTTTTGTGTACCGATAACGGCATGATGTGGAAACAATCCTTTGTGAGAACACGCGGACCGCCACTTGCACGGCCCTGGTGCAGTGAGAAGCACATGGACTTTGGTGTCAGACACAGTGATGGGGTCTTATCCTCTCCAAGTTTCTGGACCTTGTCTGGTTCCTGGGGATAATAATAATACCTCCCTTTAGAATTCCTATGAGGATTAGGGTGAGTACATACAAAGTGCCTACCTGTTTATTCATCCTGTAATTCAGCACATATTTGCTGAGGGCCTACTGTGTGCCGGCACTGTGCTAGAGTTAGGGGTTAAGCGCTCCTTAGAAAAGGAGAAGGAAGGAGATGGGGAGGTGTCTGGCTTTGTCTGCCTAACCGTGGGTCAGTTACTTAGCCCCTGTGCCTTCGTTGTCTCATCTGCAAGAGAGATGACGATAACCCCCTACCTCACCTTGTAATTGTGGGGATTAGAGAGGACGAATGGACAACACTGAGGCCGTATCTGGCACACAGGAAGTGCTTGCTAAGCTAGTCATAGGTGTTGTAATTAGGTTTTAAAAATGCAGCCACTCTACTCTATCCAAAGACCAAGGAAAGCAGATTTTTTTTAAAAAAAATGTGCTCCTTGGATCATGTGTGTCAGGAAAGCATGAGGGAGCTTGCTGAAAATTTAGATTCCTTGGGTCCATTCCAGAAAGTGCTGAATCAGAATCCAACGGGGCCTAAAATTCTGCCTTTTCAAATATTGTTTTCTGTGATTCTCAAGGAAACTAAAGTTGGAAAATACTTGGGGGCGAAAGGTAAAAACGCTCATCCATTTAGGGCCATCCTCTGTAGTAGGCAGAATAATAGCCTCCACCCCACCTACCCCCACTCCCTGCCGCCAAAGATGTCCATATTCTAACTCCGGGAGCCTGTGAATGTGTTAGGTTGTACAGCAAGGCGGACTTCCAGTTGCTTATCAGTGAGCTTTAAAATAAGGAGATTACCTGCCCAGGATGATCACAGGGGTCTTTAAATGGAGTCAAGGAAGACAGAAGGGTTGGGACCAGAGAGGAGGCATTGTGAAGAAGAGGCAACTGGCATCAAAGGGAGGAAGGGGCCACAAACCAAGGAATGAGGGCAGCCTCTAAAAATCAGAAAAGAGGAGAAAACGGAATCTTGTCTAGAGCCTCTAGTAGGGACACAGTCCTGCTTGATTTTAGCCCAGTGAGTCTCATTCTGGACTTCTGACCTCTAGCATAGTAAGGTGACCAATCTGTGTCATCTTAAGCCACTGAGTTTGTGGTGATTTGTTACAACAGCAACAGGAAACAAATATGTCCTCTTCAGCTGGGTTGGACTCATGCCACTGGATCTGGAAGACCCATGAGGTCCAGTCATGGGCTGAGTGGAGCTGCAAGGGAGGGGGACCAGCTGCCCAGTTCAAGGGCTATCTTCATGGTTTGTTTCTTGTTCATTTAAACTCTGGTGCTCAGGACCACCTTTGAGCAAGACTCTTGTATGTCAGGGGGTCTCACAGGGTCTATACATTTCAAACAATTCAGAGGCTTAAATGGTCTCTATCATGTTTCCCCTCCATATTAAGAGGACCTGAAATACCTGAAAAGAGCCCAAATGGTTCTTCTCAGAACCCCGAGGAAAGAGAAAGGAACATGCCTGGAGCCTTCAGACTGGAGCGGGGCACACCTCCTCTACACCCAGATTCTCTGGAGGGGGGAACACGAAGGGCAGTTTCTCACCCACACTCTTTGAGGGTGGGCATGGCCGGGCCTCCCAGCTCCCTGGCTTCCTCACTCTCCCTGGGCTCCTCCTGCACTGGACCAGCCTGAAGCCCCTTCTCCTGTCGCCTTCCCACTCCCTGCCCTGCCATCCTCACTGTCCCTGCTCCTTGACCTACTTAGACCTACTGAGTAACAGGCACTCTGCTCGTGATCTTATATACATCATCTCTTTTTCCTGATTTCACAAAAAATTTCAAACATACAGAGAAGTTGAAAGAACGATTTACTCATGTACCCAATACCTAGATTCAACAATTAACACTTGCCATATTCGCTTTATATGTGTGTGTATATATGTGTATACATCTTTTTGTTTTTGCAAGATCTTTTTTTTGTAGGTCAGCCATCATCACACTTCACCTCTAAATACCTCAGCATGAGTCTTTCAAAACCCATAATATCCCTGCAAAGTCAGGACAGTTATCAGCCCCATTTTATACTTGAAGAATTTGAATGTAAGAATTTTAGATTCCAAGAAGTGAAATTACTCGCCCAGAATCACACAGATGGTAAGTGATGGAACTGACATTTGAACACAGGTTCATGTCTTCTTTTCTCTGAATGGTTCTAGAGCTCAGAATTATGCTCATCCCAAAAGGACATGCCTCTCGCCTGGGGTTTCTTTCTGCAAGGGAACTCAAAGATGATTTCACCATCTTAACAATATCCTCTTCAGGTTAAAGGTTGGGTAAATTCCAAGATGCCAGCTTATGGGAAGAGGTGTTGGGGCTACAGGCCTCAGAGGAGCAGATCGTTGATGGCGCCAAGCTTACCGGAATGCAGGTAACACCTTGGAGCATCTCCCACATGGACCTGAATGTCTTCCCATCTCAGATGGCTACGAAGCCAGAGACTAATGAATTGCCTCCATTTTACTGATGGAAACACGAAGGCGTCAAAGGGGTCTGCTCACAGAAGAATTTAATTCCTATATAATGAAGAAGGGCCTAATAGAGGGCCCCAAAATGTGGGCCATTAAGCACCTGAACCAAAATAATCTAGGAAGTTTGTTTAAGACACAGACTTCGGGGTTTAGCCCTGATGCAAGGAATCAGGTCATCTGGGATGGGGCCCTGGGCACTTTACACCTTCCGCAGGTGACCATTGTTGGCGCAAGTTTCTCACAAATGAAATCAAAGGATCTTGGAATATTAGGCCCCCGAACTTACTCTGAAACCACCTGGGTGAGCTTCTCTGCCCTTAGAATGTGTTGTGTCCCACAGGGAAGTCATCGAGTGTCATTGTCCTTCCCTGTAGCTTAGGATGTTTTCGCTCAGCTGGATCTATTTGATGATCCAAGGGGAACCACCAAGCCCAAGACGGGCAGATATTTTTACTTGCACTATTTTGAAGATAAGGTTGTGGGAGCTCAAGGGAGCTGATACTTGTCCAAAGTCAACAAGCCACCTTGGTTGAGGAGAAAATCTGGTTCTTCCGATTCGCAAACTATTGTTTTCTGATTTTAAAGGTTTAAAATTTCTACAGCTGGACAAAGCAAGAGTGGTCATTATCTTTTTAATCCGCACATTAAGAATAAAACTTTGCTCAAAGCAAGCGATAAGGTGGGCAAAAAGAGAACAGAGCCAAGTGTAAATCATGTCACTCCTTGCGTGCTGCAAAGCCTCAAGTGTTCTCATACAATGGGTGAAACAACTCCTACCTCCTAGTGTTGCTGCAAAGCTGAGAGGTGACAGAAGGGCTAATCATGCCCATGGGTAAGGCGCACTGAGAGAATGTGTGCACCATTAACTCCGTGTGCTGAGTGCCCTCTGCCTCTCAGTGCCACACGGAGTTTCTGAGGCCTAAATTTTTCTGCCAGCGACAGAGGAAACCAAGGGGTTAAAGAGGAGGCTGGAAGCTGGCACAGCTGGGGACCATTAGTTCCTAATGAGAGGCCAGCCCGGGAAGGAGGCCTAGGCAGCTGTGAGGAGGGGCGCTGAGGGTGTCTCCATGGAGGAAACTTGGGCTAAAAACTTTGTTTTTCTTATTTCTGAACTCCGTTTTACACTCCAGAGGGGAGTTCTTCGTGTCTGAACTTGGGTTTTGAGCTGTGGCACTGGTGGTTCCACAGTAAATGGCTTGCCACTCCTTGTGGGGCAATATTGCTATTGATGTTGGGCCAAGGCGGTTAGGAAACGGGATCTTCCAAATGGGGACTTTGTGGTTTGGCCACACTGAGCTGTGCCTCCACAAGCACAGTTATGGGTTGAGACAGTTATCCACAGGGTGGGGCTTGAGGGTGAAGTGGTGTTTCTCCTCCGCCACTCCATTCCCTCCCTCTTCTCAGCATTATTATTGCTGCCCCGGTGTCGCCCATAGGCTGGCCTCAGACTCCACCAAGAGAAGGGGTGCCTGAGCAAAAGCTGGACCCTAGGAAGCACCTGAAAGCAGGCAAGCAGGAGACCAGGGTGCCAGAGGCGCTCTGGAGAATGAACCGTGTGTCCTGACGGCCTGTCTCCCACAGCACAGGGCCCCTTCAGAGGACGGTTAGAACTGCCATGCTGAGGAAGGGACGTGGAAAGGCAGTGAGCCTGGAGCAGGCCTGAGGTAGCTCCAGCCCCTCTGGGAAGCCTTCCATGACTGCCAGGGAGCCAGCCTTAGGTGCCTTCTGTCCCGTCTTCATTTGACCCTCTGTCCCCTTCCCAGTGTGACACAGTATTGTAATTATTGGTGTGGCTGGCTGTGCCCCCATTGCACCTACCACATGTAGCATGGTAGCTGCTCAAAACACATTGATGAATTGAATGCATCTGAAGAGAAGGAGGAAATCTGAAGATATCTCCAAGAATGAGCTGAAGGGAACCACCTGCCTGGCAATTTTGTCCCGATGGAAACACTTTCCCAAAGAACTGGCAGGTAAAAGTCTTCACTCCTGTCTGTTTAGTCTGATTTCCTTTGAGTTTCTCATTCCTTTTTGTTCTATTCCCCAGAAGCAGTGAGTGCTGGTTTAGTGTTAGGCATATATGACATTGGTCTTCACAGCCACCATTGTGGCTGGTGGCCTCACCCCAGTTTTGCCGTCCCCTCTGGGTCAGCCCAGCCATGCAGAAGGCAGCTGGGGTAAGCTTGTTCGTGGAACTCTTAGCTTGCTCTTGCTTTGATCTTTCGATGCAGAGGTAAGAGTGCTCATGACTATATAAAGCAAATTCAGTACTAACTGTTACAAAGGGGCAGCAGAACAGAAACAAAAGCATTTAAGTCAGGCACCTGCTATGCCTCAGGGAATGGGGGAGGAGGAGATAATATGGAGCCTCTATCCATTGTCTAAAGGGGAGGTGGGCAACTAATGACATACAGTGTCAGAGTTAGGATATGGTGAGTGACCGAGGAGTTAACCCAGATGGCAAATCTGATGACCCCTCTGGACATCCATCCCATAGTTCACACGGACTGCCCCTCTTCTTCACTTTGATTGGTCTTGTTCCTCATTTGTCTCTCTCAGTAGGCTGACTTCTCTCTTTCCAAGTGAAGAGGTGGACAGGAAGATGCTCAGGCACCAGTTAGACATCGGTTGACTCACAGCTTTTATTTCCATATGTCCACTGATATGTTGATGTTTTTCCTCATCCTCATTGTTCAAGTGGCTTGATTATGCACAAAACTGAATTCTATGATCGTCCTGGAGAATTACCTCAGTGTTGGCTAGAGCTTAGCATTCTTGGCCAATAGGCTTCTGAAGATATATTCAGAGGAACCAAAACTCCTGGATGTCCTACAGACTGGGAGCCAGCACATTCTAGAGGAAAGGGGTAGGATGCCAAATAGGGATGAAGGGTATTGAATAGTCCGTCCCCTGGGCTCTGATCTCCCTCTCTCTGAAGTCTGCTCCTCCCACTGGCTTCAGCACTCTGAGCCTCTGCTGGCCCCCTCTGCTCCTCAGATCCCTGTCCTTTCCCCCGCACTGAGTTTCCTTTAGAAAACCCCAAAGCCCAGATGCAGGAGACACAGCAACAGGACAAGTCTCCCAGCTCAGGCCAGAGAGAGGAATCCTGGGCCCTAGCTATTTTCAGAGCTAAAATTGAAGCCCATGGTTTATTTCCTCAGAGCTTAATTAGACTCCAGCGCTCTGCAGGGCTGCCTCCTTCCCACCCACTAGCAAAGCCTGACCAGTGGGCTTGGGAGCTGACGCCATGTCGCAGGCAGGAGGGCTGGGGCATGGAGTATTTTTACATATGGGAGGCTGTGGAGAACAAAACTGTTGGCCCCTAGCCAGTTAAACTAAGTCAGTTGGGAGAGGGAGGGAGCAGGAAAGCTGTTATATCATCCTTCTTTCTTTGAACTGCATCATAAATCTGCTAGAAAGGAAATGGGGATTTGGAGGGGAGGGAAGGGAGCTGCGCAGTGAGGCTGGAGTGGGGGTTGGGTTACCACTGAAGAGATCCTGTCCTGAGGGTGGGGGACTCACATGGGACTGGGGGGGGGGGGTGGTGAGAAGGAACTTTGGGTGTGTTCAAAACTCCCTGGCCAGGTATGGGATGACTGTATATGCCAGTGGGTGATTTCTGGGCCTGCCTCAGGTCCTCCAACTAAAACTACTCTCATAGATATCTTTCAGCTGGAAGAGACTTTCGAGACCCTTTAATGAGGATGTTGAGGACAACAGAGGAAAAATAAATCACCTAAAGCCACACACAAGAACTGGAGGTGGAGATGGGGGTCTTCTGACTCATAAGACAACTGTCTGCCATCCTCTCCTTCTCGCTGTGGGGACACAGGCCTTTCATTCTGGAGTGAAGGTAAGGCACAAATTGCAAATTCACTTGGGTAAGACACATTCATTCAATTTCCATTAAGAGCTAAATAATTCATGTTTAATACTTGACCGAGGAGAGATTTGGATGAGCAGAGGCCCTCGAACCTCAGGAAGGAGCATTTTTGATCACAAGAGTGGGGTGGCATCATCCATTCACGATCAGTCCAAGGCCTTTGCAGCCTTCGTACTTCTGGAATGGGCAGATGGGGAAGCTGAAATATCTGATGTCCCTGAAATAGAACCAGTTTCCTCCCGGGGAGGAGTGAGAACAGGAAACCTGGCTTATAACCACCCATATTGATATGTTTTGCAACCTTTCTCCGGAAAGATCTAGATAGCAGCCTTAGGAGCACGATTATTGTTGTATTAAACTTAAGCTCACCCGTGGAACTAAGGAAGCTCCTGTGTTTTCCATCTCTTCTTTCTCCTCCCACCACACTCTTGCGGATGCCTCTCAAATGAGGAATGCGATAGATAAGCATAGTGTAAGGCCTTCCCACACACAGCAGGACCCGAAATTAAGTTAAATAATAGCCATAGCCAACATTTGTTTTGCTTTTATTTCTTTGCCAAGCACTTCACTAGCATTATCTCATGTCATCTTGATAACTATTATTATCATCATCCCTATTTCACAATGAGGATATTGAGGCTCAGAGAGATTAAATAATTTGCCCAAGGTCAACCAGGTGGCAGTTGGACCAAGGTTTGAACCAAGGCAGGTTTATTCTCCAACCTATGCTTCAACCACCCCAGACTGTTTTCAGTAGTAGAAACTGGTACTTCATCTGGAGTACAGAGGGAGATAAAGAGAATTTCACCCAATAGCAAGAATGAGGTTCACACTGTTTATTATCTAGGCCTAAGGATACAGTAGGTGAGGAGTATTAGGCCTTGGAGAGTGTCTGGCTGAGAGCTGAAATTAGAGTAGGATTATTATTTTCTATGCTCTATACCTGGTATTTGGTGTACATTTCTGCTTATCTGGGTAAATACCCTAAATCCTCTTCATTTCTCTTCGGCAGAGTCTTGGACCATCAATACCATATCACCCTATTCTATTCTTATCTCATTTCTGTCACCCAATTTATTCACATGGCCCAAACCTGCAATTATTTGGTGTCTGCTGAATGCAAATAAAGCTGATTCTTGATACTCAGGGACAGTTGACATAGCTCTTGGCTGTTCTTTCTTCTCCTCCTCCTGTTAATTCTTCTCCACTACTTACTTCAGACATTTTATCATCTCCACTAGGAAGCACACAAGTGGAAGGAAAACTTGCTCATTGTCTGTCTTTAGCTGTCAACTAACTTTTCTGGAGTACCTACTGGGAAAATAGTGGGGAAGTAGTTTGAGGCTTGTAAATGACCTTTTTTGCCAATGCATTTTCTGTAATCTGATAGCCTACATAACATCTAAATTTTTTTGTTGTTTTTGGGCCTTGACTGTATTTGTTGAATTATAAATCATTTTCATCCATGACTCACCCTTGGTAAAATTCTATAATTGAGAAATATAGACAGCATTAGACTCTATTGCATCCCATTAAGTGAACTAATGCATGTAAGGTGCTAGGACATTGCCTGGCCCAGAGTAAACAATAATCGTTAGTTTTTATTACTGTTGCTATTTATACAGTTTTTATTACTGTTGCTATTATAAGATATTGCTTGAAAAATAATACTCAATGTCCAAGGCATCAATTTTTTGTTATCTTGAGATTTTTCATTATAGCAGCTGCACTGAGTTTTAAAGCAAAAGTTCCTCAAGAGCAGAAACTAAGGGTGATAAAATAGAACACTTCTTAGTTATAAACTTCTTCGGGAGACTTGTGCCTGTAGTCAAATGGACTACTGTGTATCAGACCAATCCTTCATATATTGGTCTGAATAACTAGGAAAACCTAGATTGTTTAAAAAGTGAGAAACATTTATTTGCAAGCATCAGAGGGCTACTAAAACAGGGTCTAAGGTGCTAGAGAAAAAGGAAGCACAGAGGTGAGTGGCTTGACATATGCAGCTACTTTCCCCATGATGCACTGGCTGACTCTAAATAAATACTGAGATGCTGAGCAGATTGTTGGCAGTCTTATAGGGCCAAAGAGACAAAAAAAATTGGGATTCAAGACTTTCTATAAGGACAAGTCCTCATAAACATTTTAGTCTTTTAGCTAGAAACCTTGGAGGACAACACCTTGGTAGTAAAGCTAGCCCTAAAATTGACTAGCACTCACAGAGACTGAAACTCAGATCTCAATCAGTTTAATCTCAGATTAGATTAAGGAGATATTTTTTCCTAGCTAACTGCCACCCAGAATTAAATTTTCTTTGGAGGAAGATAACATCATCCAGAGTCTCAAATTTCGCTACAATTTTTCTGGCAGAATAAAAAAAAGCATCATAGTATCTGGCATTGCAAAAATATATATACTAGGCATACCAAGAGCACCAAATAACTGAAAACCAAGGGAGGAAAGTGTTATGATGTAATCAGATATGCTGACTCTTTTAAAAAGAATCAAATCAAAATTCTAGGACTGAAATTAAGAACTTGATAGAAAGGTTTAAAAGAAGATTAGGCACAACTGAAGAGATAATTCATGAACTTGAATATAGGTCCAAAGAAAATATGAGGACTTCATTACCATTACAGTAAGACAAAAAGTTTAGGAAATACAGAAAAGCTCTTCAGACACATATGAGACCCAGTATAAACATTTGTGTAATTAGAGTCCTGGGCGGGGGGGGGGAGGAGAAAAATAATGTAGCATAAACAAATTTGAAGAGACAATATCTGAGGATTTACAAACTGGCAAATTACATAAAACCACAGGTTCAAGCAGTGCTACAAACCCCGAGTAGGTGAATACAAGGAAAGCCGCAACTAGGCATATCGTAGTAAAATAGCTGAGATATAATTAAAGGAAGAAAATTGTAAAAGCAGTTACCATAAAAAGAACAACAAAATGCAATTTTGTTCAGAGACACAATAATAAGACCGAAATTTTCAATGACAACAGTGGAGGCCAGTAAAACAACGGAAGGACACTTCAAAAGACTAAAAGGAAGTAACTGCTAACCTAAAATTCTATACCCACACAAAGTATCATTAAAAAACGAAAATGAAATAAGACATTTCCAGCCAAATAAAAACCGAGATGATTTATAACTAGCCAACAGACAGTAAAGAAAAAAAAACTAAATGGATTTTATCAGGTAAAAGGAAAAGAGTTCCAGAGGGAAGCAAAATTACACAAAATGAGAAGCATAAAAAAAATGAGAAGCATAGTGAGCCATAAACGCATGGGAAAATCTAACTTAATATCGACTATAAAATAATACTATCTCGAGAGAGTTAGAATATATGTAACATGAAAACATGCAACAATATAGAAAATAAAAGAAATAGGAAAAAGGAGTTAAAAGTATCCCAATCTCCTTAACGCTATCCAGGAATTTTAAAAAGTACTAATTTATATTGAACTTTAATAAATCAAAGAGGCATGTTGTAATCTTTAGGTCGAAGGTAACCAATTAAAGCATAGTAAAAGAATAAATAGTTAATAGAAGTGGGAAATGGAATCATAAAAAAATACTTGATTAATCCAAAAGAAGGTAAGAAGAGCAGGAAAAGAAAACAGAACAATTGTAACAATCAGAAAACAAATAAGATGGTAGGTTTAAATCCAAATATGTCAGTAAGTGTGTTAAATGTAAACAGATTAAATACTCTAAAAGACAAAACTAACAGACGGGGTTAAGAATTAAATATACCATTGCACCCAAATATAATCATATAGAGAGAATGAAAGTGAAAAGAAGAAAAAAATATATTTCTAACTAAGTGAAAGAAAACTGCTAAGTCTATGCTATTATCGAACAAAGTAATCTTTAAGGCAAGAAGCTTTGTAAGAGATCAAGGAAAAAGTATATTTCATAAGGATAAAAATGTCAACCCATCTGGAAGTTATAAAAATTCTCAATAGCACCTGTAACACATCCTCAAATTTTATAAAGCAAAAATTGACAGATCAGAACTAAAAAGAAAAAGAGACAAATCCACAGTTATAATGGGATATTTTAATACACCTTTACTTCTCTCACTAACCATGAGAACAAGGGGTAGGGGGGTAGGGGGAGGAGCACAGGCATATAAAAGATTTAAACAACACAATTAAATGCAACTGTGACCTAAATTATCCCTTATGGAATATTGCACACAATTACAGAATACACTTTAAAAATTGTGAGTACACATGGTACGTTTACCAAAATCAACAGTATGCTGGTCTATGAAACAAATCTCGACAAATTTCAAAGGATTTAAATAATCTTTTTCTTCATTTTTTTCCCCACATAATATCTTTCTAAGGTTTTAGTATTAATGTTAAACTACCTTCACAAAATGAGTGGTAAATGTTTTTTTCCTTTTCTGGACAGAATTTATGGTTCTATTGCCACAGTAAAATTCAGTTAGAACTCAATAACAAAATATACTTAGAAAAATCCCCACCTTTTTAGAAATTTAGCAATACACTTCTAAATAATCTGTGAATCAAAGAAAAAAATGAGATAATCTTTTGACTAAATGATAATGAAAATATAACACATCAAAACACTTGGGATTCAGTAAAAGCTCTGCTGGGCAGGGATGGCAATTTATAGCTTCAAATGCACATGTTAAATAGGAAGAAAGGCTGAAAGTCAAGTATGTAAGAATCTATTTCAAGAAATTAGGGGTAAAAAAAACTCAGCAAATTAAACCCAAAAAAGTAGAAGAACTTAATAAAAATAAAAGCAGAAAATTAAGGAAATAGTAAACAAATATACAATGAGAAAATCAACAAAACCAAAAGTTGGTTCTACAAAAAGAACAGTAATATTGATAAACCTATTGTAAGAATAATTAAGAAAAAAGTGATAAAACAAAGACTATCAGGAAGGAAAAAGAGCACCTCAACCCAGATCATACAGATATTTAAAGGAGAATACAAGAATATTATGAGTAAGTTTCTGCCAATAAATTTGAAAATATAAAATGGATGAATTATTTGAAAAAGGCACTGTATTAAACAGAGATCCTAAAATAGAAGAAAAACATTAGAAGAAAAACTAGTAAAATATGAATAAAGTATGTAGAAAATTAAAAGTATTATATCAGTGTTAATTATTTAAGTTTTGATAATTGTTCTATAGTTATATAAAATGAGCATTACGGGAAACTGGGTGTTGGGTATAAGGGAACTTATTTTTGCAACTCTTCTGTAAGTCTAAAATTATTTAAAATGAAAAGATAATTCAATTAATGTAATTTACTACATGAACAGAATAAAATGGAAGATCTTATGATCATCTCAATAGATACAGAAAAAAATTAATAAAATTCAACACTCATGATTTTTAAAAAATTTGTAGCAAACTAAAAATAGTAGAAACTTTCTTCATCTTATAAAGCAGGGGTCCCCAGTCCCCAGGCCACAGACCTGTATGGTACTGGCCTGTGGCCTGTTAGGAACCAGGCTGCACAGGAGGTGAATGGTGAGTGAGCAAGCAAAGCTTCATCTGTATTTGCAGTCACTCCCCAGCATTAGTATCACTACCTCAGCTCCACCTCAGATCATTAGGCATTAGGTTCTCATAGGAGCACCAGCTCTGGTGCCCAAAAGGTTGGAGGCCGCAGCCTAAGGATATCCACAAATAGCAAACATCATAATCCCCCTAATTTGGAGATGAGACAAGGATGTCTGTTATCATGACATTGATTATGTTTACCATTGAACTGGAGATTCATAGCTTGTGCAATAAGGCAAAAAAAAAAAAAAAGAAAGAAAGAAAAAGAAAAAAAGAAATATGTATCAGGATGAAAAAGGAAGAAATAAAATTGCCATTATTCATCAGCATCATGGATAATATATAGAAATGTATATGATGTGTGTGTACACATGTATTTATATAGCTAAAGCTATAGAGAAAAAATCCAAAAGACTCTACATAATATATATATATTAGTAAATGAATTCAGTAAAGTAGCTAAATATAAGATCGGTATAAAAAAATCAATTTCTATATACCAAAAATAAACAATCAGAAAATAAAAATTTTAAATGATATTACATCATTATAGTAGTGTAAAATATTAAATAGTTAGGAATATATCCAATGGATGATGTACAACATTTTGTGAAAAAATAATAACATGTTATTGAGCTAAGTTAAAACCCAAATATATGTTCAGGCATTAGGTGACTCAACATTGTAAAGATGCTCTCCCAAATAATCTACAGCTTCAGTGCAGTCCCAATTAAATTTCAAGAAATTGGTAAACTGATTCTAAATTTACATGACAAGGAAAAAGGCCAACAGTGGCCAAGATAATCTTGAAGAAGGACAAAATTGGAGAACTTGCACCCGTGGTTATCTGGATTTACTTTAAAGGTACAGTAATTAAGACAGTACGGTATGGCACTAAAACAGATGTTTTATTAAGACAAAAGTGGCAATGCAGACCAGTGAAGGAAGGATAGTCTTTTCCAAATCAGGCTGGGTCACTTGGGTATCCATATTAGGAAAATATGAACCTTTAATTACATCACACCATCTACAAAAACTATTTCTGGGTATACTGTAGGTTTAAATGTGGTAGGTAAAACACTATAGCAACTAGAAGAAACATAGAGTATCCTCATTACTGGGGTAGGAAATATTTCTCTAAAAAAGACAAAGAGTACCTTAAAGCAAAAGATTGGTATATTAGACTCAAAACTAGACTCAAAAATTTAAAAATTTTAAAATCAAAAGACATCAATCATTGAAGGAGTGCATGATTCCATATGTATAAAATTCAAAACCAGGCAAAATGAATTCATGGTGTTACGGTCTGTGGTCGGCTGAATAGTGCTCCCCTCGAGAGGGTCCCATCCTAATCCCCTGAACCTTCATATATATTATAAAGTAAACGAGGTTTTTGGAGCTGGGATTAAGGATTTTGAGAAGGGGAGAGTGCCTGGATTATCCAGGTGTGCCCAATCTAATTATAAGGGACCTAATATGAGAGGAGCAGGAGGATCAGAGTCAGAGAGAAAATGCTATGATGTTGGCTTCGAAGATACAGGAAGGAGGTCGCAAGTCAGGAAACGCAGTGTTCTGTTGAAGCTGGAAAAGGGAAGGAAACAGATTCTCACCTAGAGCCTTGGGAAGGAGCTCACCCCGCTGTCACCTTAGTTGTAGCTCACTGATGCTGATTTCGGATGGCTGTTCTCCAGAGCTGTAAGAGAACAAATGTGTATTATTTTGAGCCACTAAGTTTATGGCAATTTGTTACAACAGCAATAGGGAACTAATAGATGGTCAGGACACTGGTCGTATTAGGAAGGAGAGAAGGTATAAGGTCAGGAGAAGGGCACAGGGTAGCTTACAGGTAGCTGATGTTGTATTTCTTGATCTGGGTGGTGGTTACATTTTGTGAAAATGTATGACTTGAGTACCTACCTGAATATATATTAAAATTTAATAAAAATGTATGTATTTAAAAAAAGCAAAAATTCCTTACGAGAATGTATTCTGTTTTCCTACAGTGGTCAGCCAGACCTTTGACAAGAAGAGGCGTTCAGTGTCTATTTTTGTAATAAACCAGATATTATTTAAGGACATCACTAATAGTATTATTTAATTCTATGGAAAAAAGGAGTCCCGTGCTTGTGTTAGAAGGTAGTCTTGATTTGTCTCGTCTCTAAGAATCATCCTTTCTCTTTGAGAAATTTATTTCTTCCGATAGCCTAATTTTCAATCAACATATAAAAGGTTAAAAAAAGATCTTAGTACAGGAAGAAATAACCTATAGATGTCCTGTCCCAAGAGGTGAAGCAAGATTAAAATCATAAATAGGTTTTTAAAAATTTTAGCTAAATCTGTGGGTATTTGATCCATAACTGACTATTAAAGAGAAGCTGGGATGCTTGGCATTTGGCTCCTGCCTTTAATGTTGACCTCCCTGAGGACAACCAGTGCTTCCACTGCGTGGACCTCAGGACTGACTCAGTGTAGCCATCCTTAGGTTATTAAGAGGAAGCAGGCCAGCTGCCTAGGTCAGAAGCATAGGCTTTTCAGCTACCAGATGAAGACTCTGAGGATCCAAGCATTGGCCTCACTACTATTAAATTAATACTATCATTAAAGACTGTGTTTGCATGTGGGAATAACTAAAGGTCATAAAACAACATGATTTTGGAGTTGGTGACCTGGCTGTCCCTGGCTTTAGTTCCAGATGGGTCCCTCGCCAGCTGTGAGATGCTGGACATTGGGCATGCCACTCAATGTATCTGAACTGTGTCTGTGAGTAGGGATAAGACCACCCCAACAGGGTTGTTTGGGGAGTTTAAAAAGTAATATGAAAGTACCCAGTCAAATGTGATACACTATTCAAATATGAGGTATTTCTACTGGTTTTATCCTCACAGGAAAAAAAAGTAGTATCCTGGTTACCATATTTAATTGTCAGAAAGATTTGTTTAGACAGTAAGATGCCCTGTGATAGAAGAATTCAGTGGTCAAAAAAGTTTAGGAATTTCTGAATTAAGGTATCTATCTCTGCCTTTGGAGATTTCCAGTGCTTATTAGCTTTTTAACCCCTCTAGAAATATAAGTATTTATTAGCTTTTTAAAGGCCCTGAGAAGTCCTACAGCAACAACATCAGTTTAAGAATGTTTAACCCAGTGTTTTCAAACTAATTTAACCAGCTAAGTCACACCTTTAGACACATTTATACTTTCATACTCGCCCTATGGGGCCTTCTCCAGGCCCAAGGCCTCAGCAATCCTCATACACACCAATGACTCCCAAACCGATATTGCTAGTCCAGACCTCTCCCTGAGGTCCAGATCTATTTACCCAATTGCTTCCACTTGGATGTCTTAAGGTCACCTCCAACTCATCTGTTCAAAATGTCTAAAATCAAAATTAGTACCTTTATCCCATGCCTGGACCTTTTTAGGGTCCCCCAACTTGATGACTGGCTCTAGCATCCACCCAATTTCGTAAAGCAGAAACTTTGACACTTTTCTCCCCCAACCCTCACAACCCTGTAAACCAAAATTAATTTTAGACTATAATAAAGAACAAACAATATTTTTTGAGCAAAAAGAGCCGCAGCCCAGGAGACACAGATTCAGGTAGCAACCTAAATGGTGTGCATCCAGACAAAGGGAGACCGCCTTTTATAGCAAAAGTTCACACTCAGGTTCCCAATTAGGTTCACTTTATGTAGATGAGGTATCTACATGAAAACACACACATCGTATGCTTCTGATTGATCCAAATCGTGAAGTCCTGATTAGTCAGCATTATGCGCCCTGATTGGTTATCATGGAGCAGTTCTGATTGGACAGAGTAGGTCTTAGTCCATTGGTCAAAAGACAAAACCAAGAACTCTCCTTCAAATAGTTGACACAGGTAGCAAAACCAACAGGGCATAATGTGGGAAGCTGAGAGCTCAGTCTGAGGTTCCTACTGGCAAACAGAGTGCATGAGAAGCAAACGGCATGGACTTCTTATTTATAGAATTGACCAGGGGGAGTCCATCTCAGCAGATAAATTCCTTCTCAGAGTTCACATCAAATGAATCTTTCTTCTTGGAGTCCGCCCCCTCCCCCACATTCAGTTTATCACAATTTTCAGCCAAATAGATATCATTGGAAAGATATCTCAAACCTATTCCGTCACTGCAGCCCCATTGCCACCCCCCTGGTCCAGGCCACCCTGAGCTCTCATCCGTACCATTCTGAGAGCGTCCTAACTAGTCTCTGCTCATTCTCCTGCCTCCTCAGCTCATTTGTTATGAAGGAGTAGGATAAGTTTCAGGATCCAAGTCAAATTCCTTAACTTTTCAATGATTTCCTCTGCTCTTCTTTCTCTGTGCCCAGTCACCAGGTTCCTTCTATTTCTTCAGGTGTCCCCATCCCCAGGCCTTTGCTTATGCCCTTCCCAATGCCTAGAATGTTCTCACTCTGATCCTATTCTACCCCTTTGTCTAATTAACCATTGCTCATCCTTTAGGTCTCAACTTAAACACTACGCCCTTAGGGAAGCTGCCCTGGCACACACCCCAGTCTAGCTGCGACCCTGGCACACACGTCCAACCACACCCACACTGCGGGCCTCTCCCGCCTGCCCGTTCTCAACGTACAAGTACACATTTGTTTTTATAGTATTTAAATTAATGTTTTTCCTCCCCCACTGGACTGTAAGCTTTATGAGGGGAGGATCTCACCTTTTACACTTAATATTATCTACTCGCATAAAACTCCACAAAGATTTTTTGTTGTAGAAAAAAAATCTCAACACATCTCACGCTTCCATTTCTCCTGTCTCACCTCATGGGTCTCCAGCTTCTTCAAAAACTAAAAACTCAACTGTTCAACTAACCTCCTCTTTTCTCCTCAGTGATGAAACCGTTTTACTGACTTCTCCAAAGAGCCTCTTTCCCGCTCGTTCTGTTTCCAAAGTCACATGATGGCTGCTGCACAGGCTACACACTGCCTGCTCCAGGTAGCCCTCTTTCAAGATTGCAGAGGGCATGGCAACCCCTGGAGCTGTTTGGTTCTATGGGCTGAGACTACTCTGCCTTGTCTTCAATAAAAAAGTTCATTATTTTGGTCTGATTTAAGTATCCTACCCAGAGTAGATTTGGGGGCTAATGTTTATCACCACTGCAGACTCCATCCCCTGCTGAAACCCACCCCTACTACGGAAAGAAACATGCTCCAGCTTTTGCTTGGATCCTCCAGAGGAAATGGGGTGTTTCAATTTGCCTCTGGCTCAGGTTAGTCAGTCCCTATCTTTCCTAACTCCAGGTCTTAGCACAGGCTGTTTTCTCTGCCCAGAAAGTCCACCCCCCCAACAGCTCGACCTCCTTTCCCCCATGGTTTAACTCCCACTTATCCTTCAAGATTTAATTTACATGCCGTTTCTTCAGAGAACTGACAATTCCATTTCATTTAGTTCACCCTGTTTTTCTCTTTCATGGCATTCTACAGTTTTCCCTTCAAGACAGCCATCACGATTTGTCCTTCCCTATCTACATGTGTATTCATTTAGTGATTGTCTCCCTTTCAAACCATAAACTCCATAAGGGCATGTCCTGAGTCTGTTTTGTTACCAATCCCATGCCCAGCCCAATGCCTGTTTATGCCGCAGGTGCTTCATGAAAGTGAACTAAGAAAGACATATGAAGGAATCAACGACTATAGTTGCTCTCAAAGAAGCTTTTGCACCCTTGGAAATCTGCCTGACTTGAAGACAGGTTCCATTCCCATCGCCTGCCCTTCCCTTGTCCGCGTTTCAGGCTGCCTTCTCCCCACGAAGGCAGGGACAACGCAGGGTCTCCTGCAGGGTGACTCTAAAGCTGTCCTCTGTGAGACTTTGCTGAGCCCTCGCCCTTGCTTGGCCTTCTCTCCTTCTCTGTTCTCCTTCCCCCCTCCCTCACTGGTTACCTCTGGGAGCACATCCTTAATAAATAACTTGCGCAGAAAGTCAGTTTTCTAGGGGAGCCAACCTCAGACGGAGCTGGGAGTCATGATGGGAGGACTGGGCAAGGCACTCCAATTCTGAACATGTAAAATGGACCAAAGCCAGAGTTGAAGGGCGGAAGTTTGAGTCACTGGATAGAACGTTGAATCGGAGGTCGAGGGTCCTACTACAATTGCCACCTCACTGAAAACTTAAAAAAAATGGGCCTCAGTCTTACTACATGTCCGATAGGGTTCATGCTTTAGCTGCAAGTGACACAGGACAAATTCTCGCATAAAATACTCATAGCACATGTATTTAAATGTAATGAATTTAAAAACCGCTGAACTCATTTGTAGGTAGTATGTAATAAGATAATATAATAACAACAGCTAACATTGCCGTGCATTTCTCCAGCCATACCCTGTGCCAAGTACTCTACCAGATTCGTTCCTTTCATCCTTAATCACTCTATGCAGCAGGTGTGACTATTAGTTGTTAGTCCTATTTCGTAGATATGGAGACTGAGGATGGAAGGTGAGTCCCTGCGTGAACCCTGGCCTGGGATTAAACCCCGGCCTGTGCTCTCAGCTGCCACGCTGCACCGCAAGCAGAGACACGTACATGCTCTGTCTCTCCCCAGGAAGTCTGGGGGATGCAGGGCATTCGCCACTCTGGGTTTTCAGTGTGCTCACCTGGAAACCAGGGTGTATTTGAGTTGATGAGTATTACTTGGCTGGGCTCCCCAGAGGAGCTGAGGGCAATCCCAGAAGCCCCTTTGTTCCTACTTCAGTGCAGGAATTCATCTGACATTAATATCAGTTGATATTACTAATGCTTTCATTTGGTATTTTCATGAAGAAACCTTGGCTTTACTTGGTTCTGGGTTCCACAGGTGGGCCCTGTGCGAAGGGTGTTGCAGCAGCTATCAGCAGCTCCCTCTACCCATTCAGATGCTCCAAAGTCTCTGCCCTGGGCCAGCTTTACCTTTAAAACACACTTATATTTAGAGCTGTTTTCTTTAAAGAAGATTAAATTTTGGCTCCTAAGAAATACTTTGTCAGGACTCTCTTGATCACCAAGCAAATTTGAATTTGGCTTGGCAATGTGTGGGTCTGGATTCCCACTTACCCTGGGCTACTCTAACAGAAAAGGCACATGGAATGAACATCCTTGCTGAACTGAGAGCCTGGAAGGGCGAGGCCTGTGGTTCGTTCACTGCTGGGGTTGGTGCCTGCCACAATAGGCTCTTTATAAATTGTTATTGAATTAACAAATGAATTAATAAATAACTGAAGAGAGCCAGCCTAGTTTGGAGATAAGAGCCCAGACTGTGGAACAACCTGTCTGCATCCAAATCCCAGTCAGCTGTGTGACCGTGAGCAGGTGACCAAACCTCTCGGAAGCTTGGTTTCACCATCTATACAATGGGTATGACAGTACTATACATCCCTTAAGACTGATGGGGGGATGTTTTCCCACTGAATTTTTTACAGACTGTGACAGCAGAGTACGGAATTGGGACTAGCACAAACTCTCCTCATATTCGTTGTCCTCTCTTCATATTGCACTGGAGAAAACAAGTTTGATTGTGTCTGTATTAGACTGAAATCCCTTTATTCTCATTCCCCACTAAAGTGTCTTTGTGTCTAAAGGTGGAGTTGGTGGACTCTGAGATCTCCTTGTTGCAGAAAAAAGTGCTGAGATCCTTAAAACCTCCCCTGTGAGGAGCAAGAAGAGATACACTTTTTTTTTTCTCTGAAGTAAAGTTAACAATTTGTCACACTGCCTGCCAAAACCTCCCTTTAAGGCATCATTGTCAAACTTTTTAAACTCTCTCCTTGTCAGCCCAGTCAGAACGACAAAGTCCAGAGTTATTCTCAAGAGAGAGGAGTGACAGGAATGGGCCAGTGGCTGGAAGCAAGACACATAATGCTTTAGCAAAGAGGGAGGAGGGACGGTGGGGCTCTCATGGAAAAAAGTCTGCAAGGCACCAGTGGTAGGAACCAGCAGTCTGCAAATGGCTGCCATTGTCAGTCACATTAGTTCTAAGGGATTGCCTTCCAGTCTTAGAAAGCTATCCATTTCTTCAACAAGTATTTATTGAGCACTTATTGCCAAGTGCTAGGGGTACAGAGATGATCGAGATACAGGTCTCTGCTTACGTGGAGCTTACCTTTCTATGATCACTAACGTCCACTCAACACTCATGGAAAACAGTAGTCACCCATGAAAGGCTCGCCGAGCCAAAGCCTTCTCTCAGGGAGTCTCTGAGTCTAAGCTGCCTCAGGGTTTGCAGCCAGTTGGCGGGAATCATTTGGCTTCTTTGGCCATGGGGAAAATGTCACTAGATCTCTTCTTGCCATGTGTGAGTCTCAGTCCTGACATTGGGAGACCCAAGGCTCTGGTCAGTCTGTGCAGGACTTCTCCCTCAAGAGTTAAGGCTCCACAGCTCACACACATCAGGATGGCTGCATCGAAAAACAGAAAATAACAAGGGTTGGCAGGGATGTAGAGAAATCGGAACCTTTGTGTGCTATGCATGGGAATGTGAAATGGTGTATCCTCGATGCGAAACACCGTGGAGGTTCCTCAAAAATTAAAAATCGAGCTACCCTATGATGCAGCAGTCCTGCTTCTAGGTATATTCCCAAAAGAATCGAAAGCAAGGTCTCGAAGAGATGTTTGCGCACCCACATTTTTGGCAGCACAATAGCCAAGAGGTGAAAGCCACCTAAGTGTCCAGTGAGGGATGAGTAGATAAACAAAAAGCAGTACCTACCGACAATGGAATTAGTCTTAAAAAGGAAGGAAATCCTGTCACATGCCACAACATGGATGGAGCTTGAAGACTGATTATGCCAGGTGAAATAAGCCAGTCGGTAAATGACAAATACTGTCTGACTACAATTATGTGCGGTATCCAAACAGTCAAACCCAAAGAGCCTGAAAGGAGAACGGTAGTTTGTAGATGCCAGGGAGATAGAGGAAAGGGAAGTTGCTGTGTAAGGGGTATAGTTGTAGATTTGCAAGTTGAAAAAGTTCTGGAGATCTGTTTCACAACAAAGCGAATACACTACTGAACTATACATTTGACAGTGGTTAAGATGGCACATTTTATTTTACATAATTTAACAACAGTAGGATGGAGGGTGGCTGGTGCTTCCCCGACCATGCCTCCACAGGCATAATTTATTTGTCTTCTCCACACACCCATGTTGAGTGGGAGGAGGCGGCCCAGGTGTGTGGGAGGTGATAAGCCACATCTGCAGGAAGCTGCAGGTATCTCAGATGGGGCCTTGAGACACATGACAATTCTGAGGGTTGGCGCCTCCCATCCAGGCTCCAGTCTCCACTGAAGAATCACCCAGACTAACTCCTGAGGGTGCATTTTAAAACCGGTTCTTCTGGCTACTAACCCTGCAACTCCTGACAAAACAGACACCAGGTGGGGCTAATTAGGGAGGGAGAGCATCAGAACTCTAGGAATTTAATGCCAGCCTCCCCTGCAGGTTACTCAGGGGTTGGGGCCTTCGCAGGGCTTGGCAGCCATCAGCTCAGAGTCATGCAACGAGCAGGCACCATCTCCATTTCTGGGAGGCAGCTGCTTTCAGGAGCCCATATCTGATGGTGAGTCACCCCTGTCCTCAGGCTGCTCCAGGAGTATGGCTCTTGGTCTTGGGGATCTAGGGAACTCTGCAAGGTAACCACTGTGTCGTCATAACACCTAAAGATGAAGGCTTCAGATGAAGGACCCCTTATCGAACACTTACTCTGCCTGTGGAGCCAGGCAGTGTACATTCATTATCTTCACCCTCACATCAGCCTTGTGAAGTGGGTGCAATTATTATTCCTGTTCTACAAATGAGAAAACTGAGGCTCAGAGGTGATAAGGTGCTTGTTTAAGGCCTCCTACCTTTAAAGATGGACTCGGTATTTAAATACAGTTCTGTCAGACTCCAAATCCTACTCATAGCCACTTCCCCTTCCTGCCTCACACTAAAGATAAAATGATCGACCTTAGCTAGTATATTTTGGACTGCCTGTCATGCTTCTCGGTAGTTGCTAGTGTTCAATGTTGATGTCAAGAGCAATGTACTGACGCTGTAAAACCATAGAAAGCCTTAAAACTCTTTATCTGAATTAAGATTACTTCACTCCTTTTTTTTTCCCCAAAAATTTTCGATGACTTCTCTATTTACCAGATCAAGTTCAGCCTCTTCAGCTTGCAATACAAAGCACTACAAAGAGTATGACAAAATGCCAAACCCCCATTGCCCTTTTCTCTTCAGGTGGGAAAGGGAAAACTCACCCTACTGAGTTGGAATCAGAGCCCAAGGTTAGTAAGAAGATGGCTCAGAATTGTGACAGGTTGGAAGGGAGTCCCTGTCCCCTCCCCTGACCAGGAAGAGTGCAGTAGCTCAGCTTGCCCAGTGGCTGTCTTATCTTTTCACAGACCATCGCAAAAGTGAGAGAGCCCCAGAATGGGGTGGGCAAAAGCCTTCATTTCCAAAAGAGAGAACACTTCAGATTTGCAAACTGCATACTTACAGGTGTGAGGGCAGCCCCAATAAAACTGTAATGAGTGCTGCCAAGTGAACAGTTTGTGCTCCTTAGAAAGAGGAGTGCAGATCACTAAGGAGCTTCAGGGGTCCACTCACAATAAGTCATGCCAGTCTCCTCTCCTTTCCTCTTCTAATGGGGTAGATCAGGGAGCTGTTGATGAGATGGTATATCCAGCTTTCAGCCAGACAGCTGATGGTGTCTCTCATGACTTTTTTTGTAGACAAAGTCAAAAAATTTTGAACTGGACATGTTTTAATTTAGAATAACTCATAACCAGCTGAATACCTAACCTGAGGAAGTCTGTAGTGGTGGGTAATAAAGCTCTGCCCCGAACCTATTATTTGGGATATTTTTATCAATAACATAAAGGGCAGATGATGCAGTTTTGGAAAGGATAATAGCTTGGAAACAGAAATAGGATCCAGAAAGACTGAAATAATGGGCAGGATCTAATAGGATGAAACATAATTGGAATAAATAAAAAGCTCTTGACTTTAACGAATCCGTGGCACAAGGAGAAAAGGACTTAAGGACTTCAGTGGACTAAAAGCTCCATGTGAATTTATAGAATCAAGTCCTAATAAGAGGCTCATGGCTCCTCTCTGCCTGCAAGATGCTAGGTCCCATCACAGGATCAGATCCAAGGGTGATCTGGCTACCAGTCACTTGACAGATTCTGGAATGTGCCTTGTTTTTGCACACCTCCAAACCTCTGCATACGTTGCTCTCACTTCCTTCTTTCCAGCTTACCTGTAGATACCTATTCACTCTTTAAGATCCAGTCTAGCAGCTCCATCTGGCACTCAGCACACTGTTCAAATGTCCTATCTGCCTCTCTGTCTCCTTCAGTGGACTGTACAGTCCTTGAGGACAAGGGCTTTTTTCATTCACAGAGTAGGTATTAAACAAATGCTTGTGAAAAGGGTCTGGCTAAAGGCTAATTCTGTCTTTTGCTAACCCTTGATGATGGGTAGAAATGACTTTTAGTTCTGCTCACCCAGGGCAGATCAGACAACTTGAATGTGGGTTTCAGTTCTGGGTTCCACACTTCAAAAGAGGCACCGAAGCAGGTTACATTGACTCCACTAAAGAGCAAGCTGGGTGGTGAAAGGTCCAGATACTGTCACGTGAACAAAAGTACAGAGATGCAATGTTCAGCCAGGAAAAGGGACGGCTTAGACGAGGATGAGGACTGCTAAGTGTTTAAGAGAACGACGGCAAGTGGTCCCTCACTTCTTGGGGGCCCTGAGAGTTCTTTAAGTACTCAGTGAAGCCCTGTTCCCCTACCCCGACCCCAGTTTTCACAGAATGGGAGGTAGTATAGGGTGTGGTTAAGAGCTCCACTTGAGACTCAGACTCATGGACGTGCCTTGGACAGTTGCTTAATCTCTTTGTTTGTTTACTTCTTGTGAAATGGGGATAATAACATTACCCACCTCATTGGAGGATTAAATGTGACAATACATGAAATGTGTTTAGGACAAAGTCTGCCATAGTCTATAATGTTAGTTTAGAAGGATCAGAGGGTGTGCCATCCTGCGAACCCTAAAGCAGTTTTCTCAGAGGGCCGAGGCCACCTGATTCAGCAGCCCGGACCCAATGCTATGTGCGGGTACAGAGCCCTCATGCATCCCACGAACATCTGTGGGTCTGGGCCCTCCTCTTCTTTCTTCTTTGCCTGAGCCCCACATCCTCGGAGCCCAACCTCTGGTTAAAGAATCAACTGCTCCCCTTATAAGTGTGGGGGCTGTGGTGGGAATATAAATGGCAGCCCACAATACATGAATGTTACAAATCAAGCTAACAACCACTAAATAAAATATGTTCCATCCTCATAACTCAACAGTTACACCTTCATAACATCCTGGAAGGTCACATTCAAATTTAGAACTTGAAATTCTGCGCTGGAATGTCATGTCTGTGCCTGGCGTGCAGCCTGTTCCCTTCTTTTCACACCCCACATACACCCCTTACCACAAGGGGCTTCGTGTGCAAATGCATGGACACCCAGCTGTGTGGTGTATAAGCCGCATCCGCAAACACAAGCCTCCCCTCCCTGCCCACTCCCCCGCAAAATGTTGCCCCTCAAGTACAAGGATGCTCATGATGTGAGCACGGTCCATCATTGGGAGGACAGACCAGGGGAAAAGGCAATCAGGCCCTGCAAACATGTTCCCCATTGTCTGGATGGGGGATTCAAGTGTCCCAAACACCCAGAGGCAGGGGTGGTGAAGGGAGAGGCAGGGTGGCCAGTTGCCCTTGGCACTTGGAATCCTAGCGTTTTAAAGGTGAGGCCCAGAGCAGTGGTGCCTCAGCCCAGGCCTGAGGACAGTTCTCTGCCTGTTGCCCTGGAAACCTGTATACCCCCAACTCTAGCTGCTGTCCAGCCCATCCTGCCCACATGATGGGTTTAGAGTGGGAGCTGTGTGTTTGCAGCCAGGGAACATAGCATTGCAGAGAAAAAGAGGGAAGAAGATCTGTTTACCCAAGGGTCAGTTTAGCGAGAGACAGAGATGGTGACAGCTTTAATGAGAGAAGATGAGCAGGGTCAATGCCCAGGGCCTGCAGCCAGGAGGACGGCAGCCCTGAGTCCAGAGAGGCTTCAGTGTCGGGAGGCCAGGGCATCAAGATGTCCAGTCTGGGCCTGCTTGCCCTCAGGCCTGTTCCTCAGCCTGCCCTCTGCTCTGTATGGCAGAGAGTGGGCTCTTCAGGCTCTGCTTCCCAGGGTGCTTGGTCAGCAGGCTGCTGGCCAGGTGTTGCCTAGGGGAGTCATTGGCAGGAGATTGGAGAGTAGGTTGGAGTGGGGAGAAGTACAGAATTTTTTCCCCTCCTGCTTGGATGTCATCTCTGGCAGCAGCTGAATTTCTCTCATGACCCCGGCTCACCCACTGTGGCCCAGTTTTCTTCTGGTGACCTTGGTGCCTGGCCTTGGCGCGCCTGTCTCCTCCCTGTGCACCTCCAGCCTCAGGCAGTGGTCACCTCCTGCTATTGCCATCTCCGGGTTGCCTCACTGTCCCTGGTTGACTTTTTAACTTTTCCCGTCATCTGTCTAATCAATTCCTTGCATTCAATTCCTCCTGTGTTATAGCCTCAGAATTTGCTTTCCGTTTCCCTAATACTGAAACCAATGCGCATTGAGCACTATGACGTATCAATCGGTTTCATATATCATCGGTTTTAGTATTTAGACCCAGACAAATAAATACATACAGCACTCATTTCTATAGAGAAGAAACTGGGTTTCTACAAGGCTGCATAATTTTCTAAGGTTATCAGCTAATAAGTTGTTGAACAACTAGGATTTAAGTCTGTGTTTGCTTTGCTCCCGGTCTATTCTCTTTCCAATATGCCTACTGCCATCCAGAAATACTTCTTGGACAATGTACCGGGAAGTATTTGAGGCCGTGTGGGAAGCCAGTGGAAGGAGAGTTCTGGGGTGAGGATGGCTTCTGGCCTCCCAAAACTACTCCAGCAGCCATCTCCTCATTGCTATGGAGCCACAAATAAATATAACTTTTTATACTCTCATTTTAAGTATTTTCAGAAAATATGAATAGAAATAAATCTCACTGAGTCCACACCAGACTGCCATTCAGACTACTGGAAATAGAGCTAAATTGTTAGGCTTAATGGAAAGTTGGGTGAGATACTATGATTTTTTGGAAACAAGAAGCCAGGCTGAGGAGAAGCCTGCTATAATTAGACAATATTAAGATTGAGTCCAGTTAACACTAATGCAAATATTCTCTTTCACTCCCGCCCTCTCTCTACTCCCCAACTCCCCTCTCCATCACTCCTCTTTTAAAAGCTTAAGCCAATGGCTCCCAGCTGATTCTCTGGCATCACAGGCTAGATTAGAGTGATTTTTTTCTAAGGCAAAGAACTCAGGTCTTTCCCCAGTTCATAGGGGAGGAGCAAGAAGGAGATGAAGGGGTGGAAAATTAGGTTAATGATATCATTTTTCTTACTTTTAAGAATTAAAAAAAAAAATCTTAAAAACTGCCTGAAGTGCTTATGTGAACCAGAATCTAGACTCTAGCATGAGTTGTAATTGACTTATCATGAGTTTACTTATGAACAATTGAAGGTATTCTATAGTGTCAAGACTCCAGTCACTGTGACCTAAAATCACCAGCCTGTGCAGGCCATTTAGATTCCGTTCCAGAAAGGGAGCCATCGTGAGGGACAGTTATGGTTACTCTCAGCTTCTCAGACTAGCCCCGCCCCAACTCACCTGACCCTCCACATACCCTATTGCATACCAGATCAGAAGTCCCCCAGCCCACATCTTGGTTCAGAAAACATTGTAGTCCCATTCAGAGGAAGCTGCTTCAGATAGGATGATGACCCACATACATCTTGGAGGGCATTGTTCTGGAGGGACCTGGCAGTATTGAAAGTAATTAGATAGCATATTCCTTGCTCAAGTATGAGGAGAGAGACTCTGTCACTGGCCAATCATTGGCCTTCTTTCCATCACTCCTTGAATTTAACCAAAGTTAGCCAAAACCTATTTTTAAAGGTTCATGAATTTCACTATCCGCCTCTAGCCATAGGGAGAGTTTGTATGAGATCCATGGCCTGGGAGCAGAGGAGGAATATCAGCTCCAGTTCAGGGTGGGGAACCCAGAACATTTCCCCTGGATCCTGAGGTTTACCTTCTCTACCCACCCCCAAATGTTTGCTGATGGCCTCCTGCATGGGAGAAGACAACTCTTGTCAGATAAGCACAGCAAAGATCCATCCTATCTTGCTATGTGCTTTGCCAAGGACAAAACCAATTCCCTGGGAATCAATAGTTGGTGGGATTTGAAGATCCCATCCCAAACTCCACATCATTAAACCAGGCCATTGTATTCAGTATTTGCTCTACAGCCAGAAAGGCTGTTGGTGGTTGTCTTTTATGAATTCCAATAAGTCACAAGTATTGGCAAGCCGCAGGCCAATTTTTCAGGGAAAACCAATACTTAATAAACTAGCACAGATGATTAAGTAAAATGATTTCTTGGAGCAGTCCCAGAGATAGCTCTAAAAGTTGTCTCAGCTAATTATTCCAAAATTAAAGGAGACTCATGATGCCACTTGCCAGATTAAAGCTGGTTTCTGCCAAGATTAGGGCTTCTTAATCTAGGCTCTAGATGCCTAGATGGTCCATGCTGGGGCTGCAGCGGGACAGTGAGCACCTTAGATTGGCACAGAGTCATGTGTATTTCTATCCATATTCATCAGATTCCCAAGTGGATCCAGGGCACAGCAGAAGACAAAAATGCCAACCCGGATTTTTGTTGCTATTTATTTTATATGCAAATCTCTGTTTAATTTTTCATCTTCCTCTCTGCTTTTATCTCCTTATCCTAGTTGGCCTTTGTATGTGGACCACTGGACCCAGGATAATTTATCAAACTGTTTTTGCAGCTAAGAAAGAAACAGCATCATTTATTTGGGAAGCTAACACCTTATTGCCCATTCCTCCCCTCCCCTGCCCAACATTAAAACATTCAAATCTAAACCTGGAATAGTGTGGCAATGTTCAGTGCCTTCAAAATAAAGGCAAACCTGAGTCCCCCTCCACCCATACATGACATTTCAAGTCAGATTTCCAAACATCTAAAGACAGCGTCTGTTTTGTGTCTCAGTGAGATCATTACTAAATTATACTTAGCTTCCCCTGATGAGGTCTTTTCCTCCCCACACCCGGCAATTACTTGCCAATTAATACAATCGACTAACCACCTTATGAACAACTTTTAATTTTGAATGTTAGATTAACATTTTCCTCACTCTCCTCCACCCACAATTTCCTGAATTTTCAAGGCTTGGGCTTCTCTTTTCCTCTTCTCAGCTTAAAACTGAGCAGGGCTGGGTAGAAAGAATATTCATGTGAAACTCTGAGTGAAGGACTTCGGCCTACTTCCTCCTTAAATTAAATGTACTAGTCAGATGTAAGAAGTAAGGTCAACAAGGGCTGGGCAAAAAGACTAGCAGATCTAAAAGCTGTCCTGTTTGTGAGCCCAGAATTGCAGTTCTGGGTGACAATTATCTCCTGACACTATCTGGTTTCTCTAGAAAACAAAGCCCTCTTGTTCAGGGAGTTCAAAAAGTTCTTTAGCACCTACACATTCCTTCCCTCTTCCTCCCAAGTCCTACCTGAGAGGGAGGCGAGGTGGGGGTGAGTCAGTGGCACCTGCACAGCATTGTCCTTCTGGAGGAACTTGCACCTGCATCACTGTCCATTTTTGTCCCAATGACCAGCTCACCTCAGGTCGATGGAGGCAACCACAATGACCTCTGCCACCAGCTGTGTGACCCGGGCAAGTCACTTAATTCCCTTCCACTGCTGTCAAATTGAGATAATGATGCCTATATTACAGGGATGTTGAGATGACTAACTTAGATGAAATACGTAAAGTGGCATTCTATGCTAGGTTTCTTCTCCTTTGTAAAGTGGGGATAATAACACCAAACAAAAATATATTACTTATTAATAGCTTACTGAAGGTTGGGCTCCATGAAAGGCCATAAGGCGTGAACATGCCTGAATTAAATTTTTAAAAAAATTTATTCAGAGATGAAAACTTTTGAAATATGCCACTGAGACACATGTAAAACTTCATCACACTTTCCTAAAGTTTGTCCTTTGGAACCAAAGAGACGGTGAATTGTGAGAGTTCTGAAATCAAATGCGTTTGGACAACTCCACAGCCTATGGCTTCCTAGTAGAGAGTCACATTACATATAAGTATTTTAAAGTCCTGTGATTCAAAAAGAATGTTTAAGTGTGATTAACTCAATGTTACTTGATCATTTAATACAAAGGGTCTTTGTATTCATGTCACACTGTAAGTAACCCTGATTCAATATAACACACTTTGAGATATGTTAAAATACCCTACTCTCAGTATGGGATATTCCAAGGGTTGAATGATGCCAATTACTTTGATAATTTTAAAGATAGAAAAAATTAAAATTTAATTTTATGTTGAATTGGAAATCCAAAATGGAGGTGTTCTCTGACGTTACATTTAGTCACCAGGAATTTTTTTAACCTATGATTGAAAAGATGGTCTTACAAAAGATAGGTTCAGCATCTTCTAGATTTAGACACATTGGTGTCTGAGCATTTTGTTTAACCAAAAAATAATGTCTTTTTTTTTCTTTTTTCTTTTTTGGATATATAGGGCTTTCTATCTATTCAGGAACATCAAGACACACAGAAAAAAGTAGAGAGGCCTTTACCTAGATGTTCACCTAAGTATTTTTCACCATCCTCAGCTGAAGCTGAATGGGGATGTTTGTCTTTGTCATCACAGTTTGGCATACTTTACCTTTACCCTCAAGGACCAATACCTCCAGAGTTTCATACCCAGTAGCATATGCAAGAATGTCTGTTGTTTGTATGTGCTAGACATCATGCATGTGTTAGTCTCTTTAATCCTCCCACAAACATTCAGGGTAGATATTATTTTCTCCATCTTACAGATGCAGAGACTGAGACTCAAAGTGGTTAAGTTAACTTGCTTATAGCAAAGATATGAACCGTGTCACAAAGTCCAGGTCTGCTGACCAAGAAGCCTGTGTTCTTTCTAATCCTCAGATCACCTTCACTCCTCTTCCCCAATGTGTTTGGAGCTTTCCATGGTGGCAGGATCTCATACTCTACACTTTTTCTTACCTCCGTAAAATTATGCTCGTCTTAGTGCTATAGACTGAATTCTTGTGTTCCCCCCAAATTTATACATTAATTCATAATCCCCAATGTGATATTAGAAAGTGGTGTTTCTGGGATATAATTAGGTCATGAGGGTGGGGTCCGCATGATGAAATTTGTGCCCTTAAAAAGAGTCCCCAGGGAGTCCCCTCATTTTTTCTGCCACGTGAGGACACTATGAAAAGACAATCATCTGTGAACTAGGAAGCGAGCCCTCACCAGACATTGAATCTGCTGGTGCCTCGATCTTGGACTTCCCAACCTCCAGAACTGTGGGAAATGAATTTATGTTGTTTATAAGCCACTCAATCTGGTATTTTGTTACAGCAGCCTGAATGGACTTAGACACTTAGTAAAGGAAGAAAACCACCTGACCATTTCAATCAATGCTGAAAAAGCATATGATAAAATTTAACACCCATTTATGATAAAAACTAGAAACAACTAGAAACTTCCTCAAACTGATACAGGACATCTACAAAAACCCAACAGCTAACATCATACTTAAATAGTAAAAGATCCCTAAGATCAGAAACAAGGAAAAGATGTCTGCTATCACTTCTATTCACTTTCTACTGGAGATCCTAGCTATTGTAATCGGGAAAGAAAAATAAAAAAAGGCATGAAGATCAAGAAGGAATAAATAAAACTATCTCTATTTGCAGATGTTATAATTTTTGTATATAAAACCCCCCAAAATCTACAAAATGACTAATGGAACTTTTAAGTGAATTTAGTTAAGGTTGCAGGATACAAAATTATTATAAGAAAATCAACTATATTCTTATATGCTAGCAGCAAACAATTTGAAAATGGAATTTAAAAAAAGCAACACTATTTTCAATAGCAGCAGAAAACATAAAATAATCAGAAATAAATCTAATAGAAGGAGCCCAAGTCTTTCATGCTGAGAACTAAGAATTATTGCTGAGAAAAATTAAAGAAGATCTAATTAAATGGAAAGCTGTACTGTGTTCATTGTTGGAAGGCTCAATATTCTCCCCAAGTTGATCCTCAGATCCAACATGTTCTCAATCAACGTCCCAAGGAGATGTTTTGTAAAGATTTGATAAACTTATTATAAAATATATTTGAAATGTAAAGAACATAGGATAACCAAGGCTAACTTTAAAAAGAACAAAGTTAGAGGACTTAATCTAGCTGATTTCAAGACTTATTATAAAGCTCTGGTAATCAAGACAGGAAAAAAAATGGCATATAGGCCAATGGAACAAGAGAGTCTGGAAATATATCCACACATATAGTAATAGAAGATTTTCAATAAAGTTGCCAAAACAATTCAACAGGGAAAAGAAAGTTTTCAAAACAACTGAATACTACATAGGAAAAAAATTAACATAAACTTTACTTCACAGCAAAAATTACCTTGAAATGTATCATAGACTTAAATATAAAACCTAAAACTAAAAGAATACATAGGAGAAAATCTTTGTGACCTTGAAGTAGGCAAAGATTTCTTAAACATATCACATTAATGACCAAATAAATTGTCTTCTTCAAAATTTAAAACTTTGCCTTCAAAAAATACTGATAAGAAAATGAAAAGGCAAAGCACAAACTGGAAAAAACTATTCATTACAAATATTTAGATAAAGAATTTGTTTCTAGATTTTATAAAGAACTTTCACAACTAAATTTTTAAAAATACAAACAACCCAATTAAAAATGATCAAACTATCTGGATACTTTATGAAAGACATAAAAATACACAATAAGCACATGAAAAGATGTTCAACATTAGTAGTCAAAGGGAAATGCAAATTTAAACCACAATGAGATACCACTATACCCCTATTAGAATGGTTAAAATTAGAAAGACTGACCATTCTAAGTATTGTCGAGAATGTGGAGGCAAGTGGAATTATAACTGGTGGTAGAAATGTCAAATGGTACAACTGCTTTGAAAATAGTTTGGTAGTCTCTTTGAAGGTTAAATATCTACCTTCCAAATGACCCAGCCATTCAATTCCTAGGTATTTACCCAAAGGAAATGAAAACACATGTCCACAGAAGAGCCTGTACACAAATGTTCACAATAACCTTATTTGAAATAGTTCCAAATGGGAAACAACCCAAATGTCCATCAACAGGTGAATGGATAAAGCAATTGTGATATATCCATGTGATGGAATTCTACTCAGCAAAAAAGATAACAAACTATTACTACATGTAACAACATGCATGAATCTTAAAATCATTATATAAGTGAGAGCCAGACACCTCCTTCTAAGAATGCATACAGTATGATTCCATTTATTTAAAGTTTTTAAACATTCACACTAATCTGTCACCATGATGGAAAGTAGATCAGTGGTTGCCTCAGGATAGGGGCGGAGAGAGGAATAGATTGCACAGGGGCACAGGAAACCTTTGGGGGTTATGGAAATATTAATTATCTTAATTGTGGTGATAGCTTCATGCATGTAAACATTTGCTAAAACTCATCAATTGGAGCAATTTTAACTTTTGTGGTTTATCAAATGTCAATTATACTTTTGTAAAGTTGAAAAAAATTACACCTGTCCTGGAATCATTTGTTCAGTTTGTTCTCTGATTCCTAAGGGTCAGATCACCAAGTAGCAAAGTATCTGAGAGACTTTGGGGAACTTAAGGAAGAGGGACCACTAAAAGGCAGGAAGGGCCATCAAGATTAGGCTCATTTTCTTTTTTGAAGGGGTTCTTGGGAGGGTTGAACATGTTGGTATAGGTCAAAGGACTTTAGCAGGCATTTGATGTGCTCTCATGGCACCCAGTGAACAAGACTTGGAAGTGCAGAGATGCACGGGCTGTATGAAGATGCAGGTGGATAGTGCTGGGAGGTTGAATGACCCAGATGTTATGGATGAAGGTCCTGATGTCACTCAGAGGGCGCTGCCTGCTGGCAGCCACCTGCCCCAGCCTTGGCCCACTTCTGCTTGGCATTTTCATCAGTAACTTAGATGAGAAAATAAATTACATGCTTGTTAAATATACATTCAGCAAATAGCAATTGAGTCCTACAACATGACAGGCACTGTGCCAGCTTTGCAAAGGGATGGATCATGGAGGAGATGACTGGGCCACCAGAAGCTCAAACAACAAAAATTGTGGTGAGACTTACATACCTACAAAGACCCCACTTAAGAATGCAGTTAGAGCATTATTAATATGATGGCTAAGTGGAGAGCCAGGGAAGGAACAGAGCAACTGGGGGAATCGTTTTATGAACAATATAGATATCTAACCAATGTACTGTATACTTGAAACTAATTTAAATAAATAATTTTATTTTTAAAAACCAACTTGATTTGACACAAAGAGCTTAGCATATGAGAAGGACCATGGCATTCCAGGACCAGCAGGGATGACTGGGCATAGGGAGATGGAAGGCATGAGGTCAGGAGCTGAGAGGGCTGCATGAGTCCACTTCACATGATTTGGGCTTTGACTCAGATTAGGACAACAATGGATGATTTAGAGCAGGAGAGTGACATGGTCAGATTGGCGGTTTTGATAGACTGTTCTGGGCACTGGAGGGAGGGAAGGCAGAAGAGGCTGGTGGCCCAGGAGAAAGGACAAGGTCTGAGCTGGACGTGGGGTGGGGCCGCTCTCAAATGTGATCCTCAGCCCCATCACAGGGGCTCATGATACTAAGCTGTCTCCCAGGAGGGCAGAGGCAGGTCTCCTACCCCTTGGTGCCATCCTCAGCCTTCTAGCACAGGCTACTCAGGGCCTAGTGTGCCACGGTGAGCATTGTGTGTCTGAACTTATCTCTGAGTGCCCCAACCTGTGCCTCCTTAAAAAAAGCATGTTGGATTTGGATGTCGACAGAGCTGGCGACAGATCTCAGCTCTCTTACTTCTTATCTATGATCTTGGGCAAGTTATTAAACTTTCTGAGCCTCAATTTGCTCATCTATACGATGAAGATAAAAGTTTCTACTTCAGTAGGATTCTTGTAAAGATTAAATGGGATATATATGCAAAGCGCTAAGTAAAATTTAGGCCTTTACTCAGCCACTGCCCAGTGAGTCAGAATTGCTTTCTGGCCTTTGACTTTTGGGACACAGAGGCAAATGACAATAAAGGTAGGAAACATTGAAAATGTTAAAAATTAAACAACATCTAGGACCTGGATGTCTCTAGGCAGATGCAAGGTACAGTGCAATCACTGGACCCAAAACGTCAATAGTGCCGGGGTTAAGAAATCCTGGGCTAGCAAGAAAGCTGGGTTCAAATTCCAGTTGTCATTTATAGCTGTATGACTTTGGGCAACTGACTTAACTTCTCTTCGTTTGTTTTTGCATCTGTAAAATGAGCATAATAATAGGAGTTTGTACCCCATAAGGCTGTTGTGAGCATTAAATGAATTCGTAGTATGTCTAGTGTTTAGAGTCACAACTGGGGCCTGGGGAAACCTTATGTGGGGGTGTGGTGTTAAATGATCCCTCATTAGAACTGTCACCCAGAGGTCATGGCCTTTCCCCAGGGACGACCGTACCCCGAGGTAAGTCTTCTTCTCTTGGTTCACATAACACTTCTTTTCAATGCACATAGCTCCAGATACTTCATTTCTGGAAGGATTCCGGTGTGTTATACAACACGGTTGTACTCAGCAAACTGATGTCCTGAAAGCACAGAGGGACCATGCTCTTACCTTCCTTGACCAGATAAACTCTTTGGTGAATTCCGTCTAAGTGGGGTTGGCTTACATAACAAGAGCTGTATCGCTGCCATTGGCTACTTACATTTTGACCAACTGGAACCTCCCTGACTTTCTTCCTCAGAGGAGGGGGTCCCAAGTTAGAGAGAGTCCTAGAACATGACTCTCCAGTAACAAATGGTATATCAAAAAAGAATTCTCCACGAAGACTGAAAATGCCATAAAATGAAACTCTGCTTTCCTTGAGGTTAAGTGGAGTGTTACTGAATGGGAAAGAACCTCGCAGAAAGGTCATGTCATCAAGGAGACTCTAACACTTGCATGCCTTACCTTCTCCTCCCCTCAATGCCTTGATTGAGCCATTAGTCTGATTCACAATTTTTTGTTTGTTTGTTTGTTTTTTATAGCATTTCCTAAACTCCTCAGGGATTAGCCTTTTTTAGAAAGAGGAGCTCACAAAAGATTCTCCTTTATCTAACAGCTTTATCCCACAGCAGCTTGGAGAATAGATTTTTGACATATAAAATATGGGACCCTATTTCTGTGAATAGCAAGAGCAAGTTCACTTCTAAACTTTCCTAAATCTCTGGGGAGCCCACTTAACCATTCCTTCCATAGACCTCCAGAGGATCTATTAAACTGTAATGGCTTCAATTTGGTCCAATTAACCTCACACTGAGCTAACTTCTGCCTTTAGCTGTGTATTGGCAGCTACTGCTGATTCTAGGTACAGTAGTGGGCAGGTAACAGCAGAAACTAACTTGTTATATCAAAGGAGAAAAAATGTTAACTATGTCCCCAAGCATGAGGGGAAAAACAACCTGGCTAAGCCCTGCTGATCAAAAGTGCACAATCCATCCAGAAACCTTCGTAAAAGCCAAATCGAGTGGAAAAGAAGTATGTGGCCGACTTAGGACCTGAGTAGGGTTAGCTTGTTTGTTGTACGTTATCAGTTACCTTTTACTTGCAGAATACATTGAATGGCTATTATTTCTAGCTCCCGATGATTATAAGTCTGAGCCAATTCCTTTTAAGTCATAACAACTTTTTTATTTAAAGAAATGTCTTTAAAAACAACTTTGTCTAAACCTTCACTCTAGGTTTATACTTTCAGTGTCAGGCTGCTCTACCCGAATGGGGACCACAGCTTTTCTAGAAGCTGCTGTTTCTAGAAACGGCATTTCAATGGTGGTTTTTAACTGAAGGTTAGGCTTATGACTAGATAATGGAAAAGGGCCCTAGAAGAAGCAGCGCAGGCCCTGGAGAGCCGAGGCCCTCTGACCCAGCCACTCATGATAGGAGGAGGTGAGACCCGGATTCCAGACTGTGTTCCACAGAACCCCAGCGTACCCAGGGGGTTAAGTGTGGGTGGGATGGGAAGAGCTGAGCAAATCTCAACTCCTTTTCCCCTTCAATGTATTTAGAAAAGTTCACTGATCATAAACATACAGCTCAATGAGTTTTATAAACTAGAACCCCCATGCTTTTCAGCAATGGCCCCCAAAGGGGGCCGACTTCCAACGGTATCTCACTGATATGTTTTATATATCAGATACCTACGTAGGTTTTTTTTTTTTTCGAAATAATTACAGATTCACAGGAAGTTGCAAAGATATTATAGAGAGGCACATAGGATTTATACTCCTTTTAGATGTTGAAAACTCTTTCAAAAAGAGTTTAAAAACTAGTGGTATAGTAGAAAACGGATGTGTTTTGGAGTCATGCCTCATGAGATTGAGTCTGAATTCCTTCCCTTACCAGTATGTGACTCAAACACATCCCTTAACTGTCCTGCGCTGCATGTAAGGTTCATACTACTTTCCTGCTGTTGGTAGGGTTAAAATCAAGGTGTGACAGTACATGAATGTGCATGTAAACTGCAGGCACTGCATGAAGGTAAGGCTTCTCCAGGGTTCAAAGTGGAGCGATGGATAGAGCAGGAGCAGTCCAGCAATGCCTTGCCTATTTGCAGCTTCGTTTAGTTTCCAGTCAGGTATCATCGGGCACTCAGTACCCCAGCTCTTCCACCATTCTTCTGCCTCCCACGCCAGCAGCAGCATCTCTCTCCAGCTGTTTGGGCAGGTGGTATGTGGAGGAGTTTCAGCCTGGACAGAAGGGCCAGGGAGGGCTGAACCAAGCCAGTCCAAGGGACTGTGTCCTGCGCAGACTGCTTGAGCCAGATCTGCCCTTGGTCCCTCGTCTGTGGGATGGCCATTATGAAACCAGCCCTGCTCACATGCCACCTGGAAATTCACCCCACCCCCATTCTTGGGGAAGGGTGTGGCTCACTGCTCATTAGAGGAGAATTCCCACTATGGATAAATGACAAAAGGCAGCCTCAAGGAGTGTCCTAACTAAATCAGAAGGAATCTGACCTCCTGTCATTATTGGGAGGGGTACCGAGGGTGACTCTTAGCCAGCAGGCCCTGAGTCATCCCAGGGAAGACAAGCCAAGCCCTCATGACCCATCTCAGAGACCTGAACCTGGGCAGACAGGTGCCTGAAACCACCTGAGTGATAAAATCTAGGCGGGCTGGATCCACCAGTGGTTAACAATGGACAAAAGGTATGGGTCAAGTTCTGTCTGCTCTGCCCACCTCAGATTGCACCTGCCATACCTCTGGACCAGAGAAGGGGATGGACATAGAGAAAGGACTTGTTCTTCAGGTTGTCTGCCATCTTTCAGGCTTTAAAATGAGGCACACACCAGTGCCTCTTCTGGGACCAGAGCGGAGCCCAGCCTATGCTTTGAGGCAGCCATGACATTCTGGAAGTCCCACTTTCCTTCCTTGGTGGTCAACCTTTCCAGGATATCTTAGGGTAGTAGTCTGAAGCCTAAGGTCAGGAAGCACTAGTGCAGAAGGAGTGAGGATATTGATGGTGCTAATGATAATAATAACCATAATAAATGGGATGGTAGGGGAGAGCAGCGAGCAATGTGGGAGAGATGACTAGTCTCCTGCGGTGGCCTCAAGTAGCCTGGACACCCTGCTACTAATGATGGGTATCACTTATTGAATTCCTATATGAACCATGCATTGTGCTGAGTGCTTTGCATGCATTGTGTCATTGAATACTCTCAACAACCCTTGGAGGTCATTATCATTGTTATGATGTCCTTTAAGTAGCTTGCCTAAGGTCATGTAGCTGGTAAGTGGCAGAGCTGGAATGTGACCTAGTCTGCGCGGCTCCAGGCCTCTTTCCTCTTTCTTCCTCCTGGCCCCTTGTCCACCACACTGAGGAGCAAGATGGTTCTCAACCTTCCTAACTTTCTATTCTGGAAAGGATTTATTCCTAGCTCACTGCCTGCTGTGCTTGTTGAGAATGACTGACACCTGTCAAAGCAGACGGTGTTACCTCAGGGGCATTTGTGTTTTAATGTGGGCCTGGGTACCAACGTATCGACCAACATTTCGGGAGAGCTGTGGTTCTTAAAGTGAGGATGTTGGCACCACAGTGTGCAGACACCATTCACATGCATGCACGATCTCTGCTTTACAGTGGTGCTTCTCAAACTTCAGAGGGCATTGGACTCACCCAGGGGCTGTTGAAACACAGTTCTGGGCCACAAAGCTTCTGATTCTGTTGGTTTGGGGTGGGGCCTGAGAAATTGCTTTTTAAGCAATTTCCAGGTGCCACTGATGCTGCTGTTCTGGGGACCACACTTTGAGAAACACTGCATTGTTTCAATCCTGTAAGATTAGAAGAGCAGGTGTCATTCATGTTTCCATCTTTCAGATGAAGAAATTGATGTGCAGGGAGGTTAGGTAGTGACTTGAGGTTGGGTGACAGAGTTATCAAAAAGCAGGGGTAGAACTTTCACCCGAGATGTGACATCTTGTATTCCAGACCATTATTTGAAGTACTGAGATTTCTGCAATGATAATCCCCCAAATTACATGAGCCTCTTAATGATCTGGGTGACCACCAAGACCTGAGTGCCTCCTGGTTCTGTCCCTGTCTCTGCATTTCTGTCTGGGACGACATTACCCCTGGTGAGGTGGGAGACCTGGGCCTGCTGAGAGCACGTGGCAGGAAAAGCCTGCCGGGCTCCGAGGTTTACATTCACGTGCACACAGACATCTCACACACATCTGTCTTCGCCTTATTTTTATCTAACATCTTGCAGCAGGAGTTGGCCAGCAGGACATGAGCTTCATCTTCAGTGGAAAAGACAGAGGGCTCAGATGGCCTCAGTGAGAGCTGGCTTTCAAGGCTCACTCCTGGCAGAGCTCTGGTTAAGTATGAGCCTGACATTCTGAAGTGGCCAAAAAGCCCTGCAGTTATTAATGCTGTTTTTCACGATGTACCTGGTGTGCAAGCATCTTCCGCTAATAGGATTCTGAAGGTCAAAGGCAGAGACAAATGCGGACCCATAATAAATTCTGCATTTAATCCAGCAAAGGCAATTTAGTTTCAGCAAAACTGGACACTTACCTAAGAGCCATACAGTTTAAGGAGTTTTTATTAAATCTCGTATCTAGCTTGTATTTAGTATGTACATAGTCAAGAAACTTAGTAAAAAGAATTTAAATTGATACCAAAGGGCTTGAGGGTTGTTGGTGTTTGCTTTTTTTTGAACAGAGAGACATACTTCTTAAGTTTAAGAAATGCTGCTCTATTTCTATTGTCTCCTTTAAATCCTAATACATATATACTTCACGTTGGGATTCCTAGGGGTGAAGGCAAATATCACTGTGTGGGATGCATTCCCCGCTCCCAAGTGCTATGACTTTTCTTATAGAGGTGAAATTGAGTTACAAGAACATGATGAGAAGTTTGGTGGGTGGGGGTAAAGAATATCAATAATAGTAAATTACAGTAAAAAAAAAATCCCCCCCCCAAAAAAAAAATGTTCTCACAAAGCACCCTGTGGCCTGGCAGGGCAAAGGGTTACTGGGCACTGGCCATGCCCTTGCCTCCCGTGGCCAGGGTCAGGGGTTTTTCAGCTGGACAGTCAAGGAGGAACTTAAGAAGTTATTCTGGCATGGGGGAAAGGGTGTTAGATCTAAAGGCAGGCTTGCAGGCCTTGGTCTACTCTAGCCACGTAACTTTAGACAATTCACATAGCTTCTGAGCCTCAGTTTTATTATCTATAAAATAGGGATTGTGCTCAAAGTGCTTCTCCGCTTTTAAATGAGATAACATAAGTGAAAGCCGGTCTAAAATGTCAAGTGCCATACAGATGTTCATCCTTGTTATTCTCCCCTCCAGCTTTATTGAGATATAATTGACATATAATTGTGTAAGTTTGTTATAACATAGTGATTTTTTAGATGTATATGTTGCAAAATGATTACCACAATAAGTTTAGTTAACACATCTATCACCTCACATAGGTACATTTTTTTTTTTAGTGGTGAGAACTTTAAAAATCTACTCTCTTAGCAACTTTCAAATACACAATACAGTTTAAAGTACAGCCATCATGCTGTGCATTACATCCGTAGGATGTATTTGACTGGACATTTGTACCTTTTGACCACCTTCATCCATTTCCTCCACCCCCACCCCCTTGGCAACCACCAAACGTTCTGTTTCTATGAGTTTGTTTTTTTTAGATTCCACATGTAAGTGAGATCATAATAGTGTTTGTTTTTCTCTTTCTTGTTGTTTTATCTGTCCTTTTTTAAAGTGCTAGCTGGCTGCCCCAGTGACTTTTGTAATTCTGTTGTCCCTTCTCACTGCCCCCCTCACAATGCTCACAGAGCAGGAGCAGCCACTCTGTCACCACAGCCATGAGGAGTCAGCTCCATAGGGGCCACTTTCCAGGGCTTGAGAAAGGAGAGTAGCTTCTATCTTGCTAGACCTGGGTGGGGCCTTCTGCCTCCCCGCAGCTCCCCCAACCCCACAGCCCCCCCACCCCACACCCTGCCCCCAGCAGGGGAGAGATGAGGAAATGAAATCAGAGACATTGGAAGTACAGGGCTTTCTTAATCACAGAAGGAGCTAGGGCAGATCCAGGAATGTACCGTCTGGGATTCTTTTTCAATAAATTCTCTCTTTTCCTCATTCTTCCTGTTACACACAAAGACGGAAAAGGTATCAAATTTTCTGGAGGCTCAAGACCCATTTGCTAGAGTGAAGTGCATAGAAAAGCCGGAGAGCCCGGCCTGGGAAGATGGAGGACCCAGGACTCGAGTAGTGTCCAGGAATAGCGGGCAAGGTGGAGAGTAGAAGGAACGAATGAACTCCTGGAAGGGTTCCAGGTCCTCGGAAGCTGCAGAATACATGTCGAGGTATTTCTGTTAAGGATATATTGAGAGGACTCTCCTCCTGGTAGGGAAGTTCATTTTTTTTCTTCTACTTTTACCCATTAAAATGGTCATTTCAAAGGATCGTTTGCAAGGAGAGGAGGGGGCCTGTGAGCAGAAGGGCTGCGCGGAGAAGCGGGGTGAGTCATTTCAGAAAACCCGAGGCGCCGGGGTGCGGGAGGAGCGAATGTTCCGAAGCAGGGAAGGCTGGGCGCTCCTCAGCCACAGGTCATGTCCATCATTTTAGCTTGGCAAATGGCAGTGAGCCTAGAAGTATCTTTCTTTCACACTGGAATTGGGAACCTAAGGCTGAGGCCATGTTGAATTTAGATAAAAATTATTTGGGTGGAAATTGGAAGAGAAGTGAGTTTAAAAGGATAACTTTTTCAAAGATATAGAACGTTTAGAACCCAGAGAAGCTAGGCGCGCGCATTACTTTAAGGGAGGCGTTCAAATTTTTCTTTTGTTTGTAAACCAGTCCATCAGAAAGCCATGTGCAACGCATATTTGCTGCATGAAATTTTGTTAATGATCAATGGTTTTAACTATTCAAACATGTAGATATTTATCAGAAATACAAAAACAGTCAAAGCATTTTTTTCAGGTCATAATACACAGTTAGAGGCCTATAATTAGTCTTTAATCAGATGTGGTTAAGTCAAGAGATTATGATATTTAGAAGTCTGAACTAGCCTCAAGAACTATGTTTTAAATCAAAAACATGTCTCGATTCTGAATGCTGGTTGCCGTTATTACTGGTAACTTTTAACTTCGTCTCAGATGATTTAGGATATAAGTGAGACGTAGAGTCTGGCCCGGAGCAGTGTAAGTACTCTTCTGCAGTGTGTCTCTAAGCGTCTGGAAATATCTTGTCATCTAGGTGGACCATCCCAGGAAACTGAGTCACCCTCATGGGGCAGACGCTCGATAACTCAGCCACGCCCCCCGGCTCACACTCCAGAGGCAGCCAGAGAAACTCATGTATGATTCACATTGTTTGATCTATGACTCTCTTCTAAAATTGTGACTTCATTTTTACAAACTAACTCTACAGTGGTTCAAATCTGTGACTTTGTAGCACCCAGGCAGTTCAGGGGTAGAAGAAAAAAGCTGTTTCTGTTTCTTTTTCAAGCCACATGCCTGTGGGAATGTGGATGCCGATACTTCCACGTTCACATAAGAAATGTTCTCTTCCCTCCCCCCCCCCCCAGCAGCCTCAACCCTTTGCATTCAGATGACATGTCATTGTAAGGAGGAACAACCTGCCGTGCGAGCCACATCAGAGCATGGTGATGCTAACAAGACCTGGATCTGAGGAAGCTGCTTCGTACATCTCTCCAAGTTTCTACAACCCAGCTGTGTGCGTGCATTAAAACCAACTAGATATGCACACTCAGCTTTAACCTCTTCCAGGTGCCCAGTAAGTGGACTCAGTGGAAGACAGGAGCATGAAACTCACACCGCGGTCATTTCCTTCTCTCCTGTTACCTGCGAGGAGCCTGACTCTCCAGGTTCCCGAGCCTTCTGATGAGGACCCAGTGGAGAGTGGGCCTGCCTGCCTCCCCCACTAACTTGAGGAAACTGTTCCAGCTGCATCACATGACCTTCCTTTTCCATGTTTAGGCCAAAGTCCTCCCACGTCTCATAGGTGGGGAGCAGCCCCTGACTAATTCACACGCACTAACTACAGCATACCTCATTTTATTGTACTTAGCTTTATTGTGCTTCATGGATGTTGTGATTTTTTTATAAGTTAAACACAAGCCACTCAATTGCAGTATGCTTTATTGCAGTGGTCTGGAACGGACCCCACAACCATCTCCAAGATCTGCCTGTAATTGGGTAAACATTAAGATTTGCTAAAAACCTCAAGCCTGACATACCCTGGCAGGTGAGTAGGAACAAAAAGGCCAAGTACGCATCTGTTGGATGACCCTTCCTTAAGACAAGAGGCAGAGATGGAAAGCTTGACTGCAAGGTGGTTAACGCCTTTGTACCTGGTCAATGAATGTGTCTTCCTCAAAACACTCGGTGTATGTGATGGGCTGGGAGAAGAATGACAAATAATTTCATCTCGCACACCAAATCCAAAGAGCTGCTAGTGGCCACTTATAGTACTGTGTTAACAAGGATTCCGGGGACAGCATCCAAGCTCACTGGGAAACAGATCTGTGATTGTTTAGCTGAGTCTGCTGAGGGCACAGGATGGAGGAGCAGCTGTGACTGACATCCTGGGTGGGTGTACTTCAGACAATAGCCAAGTCTTCTGCTGATCAATTTTTTCCATCAGGGAAGCCAGATCAAATTTAATTTGGTTTGCTCAACATCCAGCATCAACTGAAAGAAGCTCCTTGGGGCCATGTAAGAAGGAAAAAGTCAGGGCAATCAAGGACATGTCTTGGAGAGCTGAGGATATTCCTTAAGCTTTTACAGCTTCCTTGCACTTGGTACTCTGAGCACCCACCATCAATTTCCGCAGAGGGATTAGCAGTAAATTCTTTAAACTAAAGGGGAACTGATTGCTGACTTTCTTGTTTTGGGGAATGAGGTAGAAGGGAGGAACTGGGGAGACTGTGCCTTGCCCAGGAGCTCATCCTGGGGCAAGAGAGGTGCTCTTTGTTGGGGAGTAGTGCTGGAATAGAAAGAAAGCAGGTCAAATGCCCGGGGCCAGCATGCCAAGAGATACGCTGTCCACCTGGGTGGGCAGGTGAGAGCCAGATGACAGGGAGACTGAACAGGTAGCAGTGCTGTGATTTTTTTTTTTCAAACTTTATTGAGAATGTGTCCTGACTTTTCCTCTTATATGTGGCTACCAAAGGAACTGACCTACAGTTTGGGAAAAGAGGATAAGCATGTAGATATGAAAATGTCAGCTTCAGTATTAAAGACTTTGCTTTTCCTTCTGTTAAAATAGCTGCTAAATCTATAAATCTACACAACTATAGAAATAGACTACAGCATGCTAAAGAATTTTTTTCTAGTTTATTTTATATTTGTGGATATCACAGGGGGCTAAACTGATCACTAATTTCTAAATCACAGAAAACTTTATATCCCTATTAAAATCGCCTTTTCCACCACTCTATTCCTTTATAAGGTCCTAGGGGCATTGCCCAATAAATCTTTTAAGGAAATGCAGTATAAATTCTTTTCATGGCCCAAATATTCTTTGAAGAATGAAGAAAAACAAAATATGCTCATTTTCCTTGGAAAATTAGCTGGGGCTATTTTATGAGTTGAAACTCTTAAAATTAAATTTTATTTAAAAGAAGCCAGAACACATATTCAGTCTCGATGCGTCCTGCTTCTTGCTGGGCTGGTGAGCATCTCTAGAGAATTGCCGTGCCAAAGTTCTACAAGGCTGTTCTCTAAACCTGTTTTCCAGGCTTGCCCTCCAGTTGTTTGTGGAGAAACATGCCTTTCATGGTAAATGGAGACATGTCCAGTATCAAGTTCCATGCTCTTAGCTCTAAAATTAGAAGGCATGGCAGGGGTGGGGAGTGGCAATGAGTGTGGGACTGATGGGGGTTTCTCAGAAACTCAAGTTAGATGAGACTGTACAGATTTTGTAATATGTTTTGTTTCCCTCACAAAACCCAGGGACATTTGTAGGAAGAGCAAAGCGAAATGTACTCCCAGGGAGAGCGTGAGGAGAGAGAGAGAACTGTGGTCCTTGGTTTATAGTTTGTATTCAAACAGGAAGCCACCCACCCTGCCACTCCGTCCCACCCCCCAGCCACTCCCACCCCATTAATCCTCATTCCTCTGTTCTCTTTATTTTCACTTCTAAAAGTAAAGTGGAAAAGCCAATAGGTAGGTAGGCGAATGGATACATGGTTAGGTAGATAGGTAGATTGCGCGTGTGTGTGTGTGTGTGTGTGTGTGTGTGTGTGTGTGTGTGTGTGGTGTGTAACTTTGGGAGAGTTCTGAAAACGTGCAGTTCTACCCATGAACTTCCCTTACAAATCAACCTCCTATTTTATTCTTCTCAGTTTACTTGTTCCCAGGACACTGGGGTGTCCTGACCTTTCTGTGTTTTTGAGAAAAACCATGGCAGTGAGTGTCCCAGCTGCCAGAGCCACAGAGATGCGGGAGAAGAGAGGCAGGCACATTCTCCTCCTGTGGGGGATAGGATGTGGTTCTCTTCTCCCTCTTACACTACCAGAAGGAGAGGAAATAAATAGAATGGGTCGTTGCCTTCGTCCCAGATAATGTGAGTTGTTTTGCCCTGCCAATTAAAGCAAAGTTTTGCCAGACCCATTCTATGCATATTCATTTGTTTACTTCCTCTTTTGTTTAGGTGCTAGGTCATTTCACTTTAGTGTTAGCTCCTCCCTTTATGTCTACCATGATTTTGTAGCTCTCTGGAGTGCAGAGACTGGGCTTTGTGTCTTTAAGGCTTAATGCAGTGTGTGGTACATAATGAGCATTCAACAAATATTTGAACGAGAAATTCTCTTTAGCACGCCGTTAGTAACATCTACTACATGCAAGACCCATGCCCAGCACTGCAAGGGTATGTGTAGGAGAAGGGGAGTTCACAGGTGACTCAGGCACCTATGCCTTGCAAGGTCACAGTCAGATGAGGGACAGGAAAGGCACCTACTGTGGTGCGAGGTGGGAATGAGACCCAGTGCCCACTGACAGGTATAGATGACCAAGGGGCACAGATAACACCCACATTGTTGAGTCTCTAAATCCCACCCAGCGTTCGGCGCATCGTGAGAAATGCTTGTTGGTTGAGTTTGTGTTTTAAATCCAAGGAATACTTATTTCTGAGTGGTGGTTTTGGTTTCTAGCCTCCAGGTTTTTAAAATCAGCCAAGCCACTTTGGAGCTGTACTTTGTGAGGCCCTTCTCTCTCCGGTCGCTATGGAGGTTTTGAATCGGATCCAAGGGTTACCCGCCTTTGCCTCCCCTGGATTCTGTGGCACCTCTTCCCATTCCCCGTGGGCTTTTGTGGGGATACCTGTCAGCCTAGAGGCAGAGGGCATCTAATGATCAACCTGATGCTCTTTGTGACAATGGTCAGCAGTTGTAGTAAAGCAGCTAGAAGTAATCTGAGGTGGAACATGGGCTTTGTTCTGGAAAACTCCACCGCTGCTGTTGGTCTATAGAGCAGGAGCCTCCAAACCCCGGGCTGTAGACCAGTACTGGTCCGTGGCCTATTAGGAACCAGGCCTCGCAGCAGGAAGTGAGCAAGAGAAGCTTCATCTGTAGGTGCAGCCACTCCCAGCGTTAGCATCACTGCCTCAGCTCCACCTCAGGTCATCAGGCATTAGATTCTCATAGGAGCACCAGTCCCTGGTGCCAAAAAGGTTGGGGATTGCTTGTCTACAGAACAAAGAGCTCTGCAGCCTGGCCACTCAGGAAAAGTGTGAAGAGTGAGGTGAAAGGGAGGAGGCCACATTTACTCTCACTAAATACAAAATTGAAAAGGCCTGGTGGAGTTCTCTTGATTGCTAGCTGGTGGTGGTGAGGGCAAGAGGATGGGATGAGAGACTAGGGTCTTGTTTGGAGCCACCAGAGGAGCCAGCCGGGAGTGGTGAGTAGAATTTGCTGCTTTGCTTTAAACAATTGAAATTATGTTGTCAAAAGGAAAATTTCGAAACATTTTTTAGCAATTCTCTGTTCATTTGACATTAAAATGTGGTATAAATAAACACCCTTGGGTAGCTTGGAAATTTAATAACATAGGGACGTCTCGGAGGAGGCCAAGGGCACCGTGGGCATCTGAACCCCCCAAAGTCTTGTTTTAATGGCTGATATGTGTCCAAGAGAGGGAGCGCATGAAGCATCTTTTGTCCCCTGTGTCTGGGGAGAAGGGTGGTGGTGAGACTGTTCTCCAGCTTGGCCCTGGAACCTGGCCTCAGAACTGTGAGGCTTTTGGGAAATCACTGAAAGATACGGACACCTCCTCTTGCTCACCCCCACACACGGTGCCTGAGCACAGGGCTGTGTACAATTTCAGAGGCTTCCTGAGTCCCCTGAGCCCACCTACGGGCCCCTGAACGCTTTGTAATTCCATTGCTCCCAATGGTTTGGCCCCCTTTCACCTCCAGAATCAATTCCGAGCCCTCATCACAGTGTTCCAACCTCCGATGGCATGCCTTAACCACCCTTTTAAGCCTTCTCTCCTACTGAGTGATACGAGGCACGAATGCTGTGGGGGGGACCCTGAAGGTACAGGGCACATCCAGGCTCCAGAGCATGTGTTTGTATTGTGTGCTCCTTCTGCCTACTCCTCTCTCAAACCCCAGTTCACCCTCATGACTTCCTTGCACTGTCTCTACTTGAATGAGGTCTTCCCCAGCCCTTTCAGATGGAAGCAATTGCTCTCTTTTTGGTATTTTTAAAGTGCTTGGACTTTCTTATATTCACTGAATGATGCTGGCTATCATAACTTCTATGTGTGTCATGTGACATTTATTTACTCCAGTGGAGTATAAGCCACATGAAGACAGACATGTATCTCCCTTAGGGACCAATGTAATGTTCAGTTTTGGGGTTTGAGGGGGTTTAGGGAATGCCGGAGAGAGTAAATGATAATGGCAGAGAGGCTCAACTGCCTAGAGACTGACAGGGATCTGGGCAGGAATAGGGCAGTTAACTCCAGATGGCTGGAGTCCTGCAAAGAACACGAGGCAGGGGTGGGGGACTCAGCTCTGTGTGCCTGGCAGACCCCACCTAAACCCTGACACCTTGTGCAGGGCTAAAAAGCAAAGGGAAAACTCATGGTATGAAGTGGACTTTAAAAATAGATGATTATTACATACATTCTTTGCATGTGGCCTTGAATAAAAAGTTTTCAGGCAAAAGCTACCGTCGTTCATATTTCATGTGAAACTCTAGCCCCTCGCAGCGTTTTTGACTCTTACAGTCTTCCTCTCTTTTTCTTAAGCCAAAGGGTTCTTTGCTCTTTACTAAACAATTTAGGCCTTGTTCTCATTTTTCACTTGGGATGTTTAAAATGCTCTCGGGAAACAGTCCTACCATTCAGAAATTCCAAATATATCCATGGGCCTTTATTATTCTTCAAGGTTACAGGAATTTTCCTTGGAAACTATTTGAATTTGAGTAGAACTTTTGCCTTTCATGTCTTCTCTTCCTTTGAAAATGAGTTTCGGTACATTGAAGTCTCTGAACTTATATTTACTCATTTATTTTGTCACATTCAGTCTGCCTAAATATGCTTTGTCCTTAAAAAACAAAAAAAGTAATGTCAAGCCCTCCGCCTAAGTTTTCTTTGAGAAATTCACTGGGCAAGACATGACAGTGCGTCGTTTGTTACCTTCAGCATTAAGCTGGTGTTGACATTAAAAAGACGAAGCCACCCGAACGTTTAAAAAGACATCTTTTGGCGTCTCTTCACAATTGGAACAAAACCTTGAAAGCGTTCCATCTTCTGATCCCAGCTTTGTAAATTAGACCCCTGAATATGCCAAATTTCGAGATTTCTTTTATCTTCGCGCCACTTCGGAAGTGCTCCTCCAAGGAGAAAGAAAGATGCTGGATGTTGCCAGTAGAAACACACACATGCACATCTGAGGCATCGAGGGAAGAATGCTGTCAGTGTCTCACTTCTTGCCTGACATTTCGGAGTGGAAAATGACAGTGTTGGCACAGTAGCCACTCCCATACGGCGGCAAGTGTGCTGGCCCAGAGCCACTTCCGTTTCTCAGCAATCTGTCCTGCCCGGGAGCAGCACAAGCTGTGGAGCCCCACCTGGAACCGATTCTGCAAACAGGCCACAGGAGGAGGGACTGTGTCATGGCTCTTCCGGGAAAAAGAGCATTTCCTCCCCTATGAGCCCTCGCAGGGCAGAATTGAGGGACCTCTAAAAGGATACATGAAAATGGAGAGACACCTCTCCTAACACTGCCCTGTGACTAAAAGAGGATCCAGTGGGTCCCGAAATGCTCCACTTCTCCCATTTGGTGGGAAACTTACAAACCTGGGGTCACATGACCTGAGGTCATCACACTTCCTTCTTTAGTAGCTGTGCATCCTCAGGAACATTATTCAATCTCTCTTGACCTGCAAAATGTGGATAATAATGTCTGCTCCACTTCCCTTTGGATTGCTGTGAAGAGTAAAGAGTTGATGGCTAGACAACCATTTGGGAGTCTGTAAATGCCACAAAGTGGAGATGATGGCGTGATGACTGAGAGGGTGCTCTGGCCTCCAGGAAAGCAGCTTTTAGCTTGTGTTCATGAGATGTTGCTTCACACTTATTTCTTGAGGCCCTTCAGCCTGCCTACAGTCTCACGCATCCTCCTGCTTCACCTGGAATCTTGATTTGAACCACCCTACCTGTCTATACCTAAGCTACTCCCTTTGGAAAATGGATCTGCTACCCAACTCCACCTGTCTTAAGGAGACCCATCCGAGAAAATCAAGTTCATTCACTGAGCTAGCCTTTATTGAGGATTTATTTCGCCCAGCACTTAGGGTAGAATCACGAATAAAAGAAAACTCCTGCCCTAGAAGAAAAGACAGACAAGTCATCGGTCAATTCCAGAGCCATTAGGTTACAAAAAAAAAAAAAAAAAAATGAGGCTGATGCTAAGGCAGCCCCCATAAGCCCTGCACTTGAAGAGCAGGATTTTAAGGGATCTCCTTGCCAACTGAATTTCACTGACACTGCTACAAAAGAGCACGTGTGTGCTTGCCTAGGGAGAAATGGTAGAAGCAGGAACCATTCACCTTTCTCGCACAGGGCTGGTCCCTGTAACACACAGAGCCCCGGGGGAGAGGTTTCTACACTTCTTACCATTTTCTCAGGCTGATTGTCCAGGGGAGTGTCCCAAAGAGCCCAAAAGTACACCAAATATAGGGTGATGTCAAATCTGGGCATTTGCTAACTGGCTCACTGACAGTCATCTGTTATTGGGGCCAAAGTAACACTTAACAGTTACAGTGTTTGATAAGGTGGTGGCGAATGATCCACCCACAGCACACATGGAAAGAGTCAGGAATGGCAGTGATCAGCACCCCTCTGACTCACTGACCTGGTGACTTCTCAGCCTCACCCCAAGCTCGTGGAGAGGCTCACCTGCCTACAGCTGAGGGGAAGTCATACATACGGTGAGCAGGGGCACTGAGTAGGTGGCCGCAGTGCCAATGAATTATACGAAATGATTTCTTTCATTTATTCATTTATGCATGTGTGTATTTTTCCATTCACTTGTAACCGGTATATCAAATGGGTTGGACTTGGTGCTATTTAACCAGGAAATAGCTGCTGCTTTTTTTTTTTTTTTTTTTTCCTCGTCATCTCATCCCTGCCCTTTCACCCTGCTCTATCAGATCTTTCACTGGTCAACTTCTCCGGCAGATCCTGTAACTATTCAGTCCCTTTCAGGCATCAATAAACAGTCCTCATGCTAGAGTATTGAAAAGTTCATTTCCATATGCATTTTTAAATTATTTCCCATCAAATACAAAGCTATTTCCACTTCTTGCAGCTCAGGCCTGACACAAGCTCAAAAAGGCTGCACAGTCTGTCTTGTACTATTGTGTTGTCTCTTGCCTTTCACTAGCTGCTTCTGACTCTCCACAGTTGGGCAGAGAGCGGGAAGAAGAGGAAAGCAGTAAAACTGTCTTTTTACTTGGCTTGGCCTGCTCTCATCTAGCCATTGGTGTCCTCTGAATGCAGATGCTCAGGCACTGGTTCTTCCTCTTGTAAGGCACTTTAGTAGGTTCCTTGGATCTGTTCCACCGAACCCAGGGCCTGTGCCATGCGGTGCCTGGACTTGGAGTGATGCCCTCCCTGGCTGATTTTATGACCCCCTTCAGTTCCAGTGCCAATAGGGTACCCCACATGGCCATCTAATGTCAGATTTACCTCTGCCTGGCAGTCAGGGCCCTTGGCTGGTTCTATCAAGAGGACTCAAGCCCAGCCACCATCCTCAGGGTCCATGGGGCCCACAGAAAGGCTTTTTACCTATTGTCCCAGCAGGCTCTGGAAGTACAGGCACTACCCAAGAGCTCTTTGTTCCCAAGGATGATGGCAGCCAGGTAGGTCCACAAGACCCTGCAGCTCAGCCACATTCACCAGGAAGGGGGATTTTAGTTGCTGCTTCTGGCAGACTTCCTCCTCTCAGAGTGGCTCTCTTGGAGCCATTCCTCCTTGGCTTAAGGATGGGGAGAGCACTCTCTCCCCCTCTCCCAATGAAAAGGAAAGGAAAATAAATGCATCATACTTCTTTTTTAGAAATCCCTTATAGTCAATGTAAAACTATATGTATCTGTAGCATTTATATCTATCATTTTGACCAACTCTTAACAAGCTGGATGGGAGCTGCATCTCTCTTTAGAATATGGGGCTACTTGTCATCCATCTCAGCTTGGGCCTCAGCGGAAGTTCCCAAACAACAGGAAAATCCCCATTTAACTTTTCGTTATTCATGAATTTGTTTACTTACCATCTTCATTCAGCAAACTCTTCTCCAGCATGTACCATGTGCCTGGGATTGTGCCAGGGCACACCTAGTAAGAAGCAACACTGACTTGGATCCAGCCCTCTTCTGAACGGGCTGGTGGGTCCGCCAATTGCTGGCCTCTTGAAACCTTTCCAGAACATTTAAATTTGATTAGTCCTACATCCTGTCAACTGGAACTTTGTTATTCAGCACTGGTACATGACTCTAATGACAGTTATAACTTCATGTTTGTAATAATGGTCTCAAGTTCTACAATAGCTTAAAGTACCCTTGGAGTCATTACTGATAACTTAATCATCAGAATGGTTTTAGTATGCTTTGCTGATATCTGATTCTTCAGCAAGTACAAACTTAGTTATGCTTCTATTTTAATACTAAATAGACACATGCTCTAAGATAGAGGTGGTTCCCTATAATCAGAATTTGCTAAATTATTACATCCTATTATTTGACCAGGCTGGGTTCAAACATTTCCTATGAGTTATAGAGTAGTTCATAATTCTACATAGGGTGTAGATGCATGTATGTGTGTAATTTTTTTCCTGGTTTGTGTGGTGTGTGTGTGTGTGTGTGTGTGTGTGTGTGTATTTTTCTTTATTAGATTGAATTTTCCTGGTGGTTTCCTTTTTATTCCCAAAATAAAAGTGCCCACTTTCCTGGTTTAAATAAATAACTTGTTGAAATATTTAATTTAACTTGATTTTTTAATTGCAAAGTATATGTCTTTAAAACACTGCTCCTGTTCTTGGCACTGCCCATCAAAAACATTCAACTTAGAATGTCTGCCTTGTTCCTGAAGTTGGATTCTCATGTTTTGATTTTGTGGGATTTTTTTTTTTTTTCATCTCATTAAACCTCAGGATAGATGAAAAGTTTTGATCTCGTGCAGGGAAAACACCAGAGAATTTTGTTGTTGCCAAATATTACATTTAAAAAGTCTTGCATTCTAACCTTGTTCCCTGCTATAATATATCAATCTTGTTGACCTTATAAATATGATTTTTCAAGGAGCAAAGAATCTCTCCTCTCTTTTATGTCTAATTTGCATACTAGCACATAGTCCAAGTGTTGGCAAATAATACTATTTTAAAGCCCATCGAAGTATAAGAATAACTACATACTCTCAGATGTGTTATGAAATATTTTCATTAGTCACTTTATATATGAAAAGCAAAAAACAGACACCTAGCAACAGCATGCCATCACTCAGGATTAGAGCAAAGCCATTTTACATCCAGGAGAAATAACGCCCTCTTTATAGGGCAGGGGGCTGTCAGGCTAGTACATTTAATTACACAGAAGATTCTCATGAGGAGACTCGGCTGTTGATTGTCCATTTGCATGATGAATGACAGTAATGCCATCCCCAAAAGAGGGCTGTTGGTGGAGGAGGACATGGGACTTATTGGGAGCTTCCAGACGGGTTCATAGGTCAGTCCTGTGTAGAGAGACCCTGAGGCTCCATTTGAGAACTATGTTTTCCCTTCTGGAAAGCCACCATTCTTCCTCCCATTTTTCCCCTCTGAGTGGACAGTTAAAAGGGGGTGCCTGCTGCCAGAACCTAGAAATAAGGATCCAGCACTTCACACCCATTCAGGACCCACCTTTCCCTACCACTCAGGAGGAGGGCACCAAAATGCTCAGTCCACATTAGCATCCAATTCGAGTGAATTTCCAGAAAGTTCTTTTCTCACACCAGTTAGAACAAGTAAGAAGTAACAAGAGGCAAGCAAAAGTGATGATGAGAAGGAAGAAAACATTTGAAACCTAACACTCAGCTGGGAGAAATTCCTTGTGGAACCCTCACAGATGCTTGCATCCCGGCCAGTGTAGGGGAGAGCTTCAGGGCACAAGGCCACCTGCAGACCCTTGCAGAGCCCCCGTGGAGAATTTAGGGGCTCAGACTGAGAATATACAGTCCTGCCTTCAGGCAATTCCCCCTTGGGCAGAGGAGCTTAGCACCCAGGACACATCCCAAAAGAGGGTGTTCTCTCTGTGTCGTGGAGACTTGGGAGCAGGCATAAAGTCAACATCTGCCTTCAAGTTTGGGCCCGTGTTGGTTAAATGGAGGGATGTGAAGTGAAGCAGTGTGGTGGGATTTGCATGTGTGAGCGAAGCCAGGGCCGGAGGGCAGATGGACCTCCCTCCCTCTAAAAACAAAAAGGGAAGAAGGAAGGGAGGGAGGGAAAGCATGTTTGCAAAAAATGGTATCCATGAGAAATAGAGAGTGGTGATGATAACACCATGAATGGAAATGCCACTGAATTGTACATTTAATGATGGTTAAAATGGCAAATTTTATGTTTTACCATACTTTAAAAATAATGAAATATACCAAAACCCACAAAACTGTACATTTTAAATGGGTGAATCTTATAGTGTCTGAATTTATATCTCAATAAAGCTGTGTTTTACAAATGGTATCCATGAGCAGTATGTGTTGTGTTAATCCATGATGTATGCTGCGATGTGTGTGTGTGTGGTGTGTGTTTGAACACACACATGCATGTCAGCAGGAGAGCATGCCAATTTCCAAGTTAATTTACTTTGGGTGAAAAATGTCAGAGTGAGGACTAGACTAAGGTAGGGAGGAGAAATGTAATGTGTCTGCCCATTTTTTACAGTACCCTCAATAAAGGGAGAAAGAATTATAGTACAATGAATGCTAAAATAGTGTAATAGTACAGGCTCCACTTGTTTTTATAAGAGGGAGGATTCTCCACCAAAAAGTCCATGCCTAGTTCTGCTTTCTGTATGTGGTTTGTTTTCAGAGTTGGAGGCGTGGTGAGCTCTGCCTACAGAGGCTCGTGAAGGTGTGGCAACTAATGATCAAACTGAAGCTCCTATTTTTCCCCTTGAAATATCTGATTGTGCTTAGGAATGCAGCACATTGCTTTTGATTATACCTTGGACCAGAGTCCATTCTCCTAGAAGCACACCTCCAATGTCAAGAGGGGTGGGGGGAGGAGGCAATGCTGAGTCTGGGTCAAAGACTGTCTTGCTGCCTGGGAGACCTTGAATGGTCATCAGTCATTGCCGGGACTTCTTTGGCCGTAAAATGCAGATGATGATACGTCCTTTGCCTTCTTCCTGGAATAGCATGAGAAACAAAATCCAAACAAGATAACATGTGAAAGCATTCAGTAAACTGTGAATCACTGCCTTCGTGGAAGTTCTTCTAGATGCCTATAATAGAAACCCAATAAATAAACAAAAAGGAAGGCACTGGGTTGAAAGGATACTGGGAAACCTCTCAGAGACCACAGATAGGAAGTGAAGCTAGATCTGGAAATGGGATCTGAACAGCTGGAACCATAGGCAGCTCCCTCCCTTGGGCTCCTCTGAGTATTTACCTATTGTCATCTCTCTCTCTCAATCAATCAAAATCAATCAATGAATGTCTCTCTCTCTCTCTCTCTCTCTCTCTCTCTCTCTCTCTCTCTCTCTCTCTCTCTCTCTCTTCTCTCCCTCTCTCCCTCTCCAGACTCGCTTCTGTTGTTCTGGTTTGCAGGGCCAAACATGGTTGATCCACAGCGCCTATGATTACACACCCTCTGCTTAGGTCAGGAGACTAGATTTTTCTATTGGGTCCTAATGTCAGAATGGTTCAGTCTGGGCTGGTGATCGCTCCTTGTCTGATGAGTCATGAGTGTGAGCAGGGGCACATAGAATAAGCTTGGCCTTCTTTGGTCCATCCCTGTTGGAATGAGCTGGGCAGGAACCAGAAGAGGTGCCTTCTACAAACACCATGGCAACATCTAGTGGTGTGATTGCAACAGTCAAAGGAAGAGTAAGATTTTGAGTCTGAGAATCGCTTTTCATAGTACCCCTGTCGCTGTCTTCTGTGAGTTTTGTCATGTGAGCTCTGTGAGGTTGGCCCTGGCTAGGCATTAAGGCCAAACAAGGTAAACTAAGGTGAGGCTGAAGTGCCCCATTGGTGAGTGGGCTAGGCCGGTGGGGTACCTTAGGGGCCCCGAAGCCACCATGCAGCTCCTCTGAAATGTGACCAGACCATTCTGCTTGTGCTGAAAGGTCCATATTGCATTTCTCACAAAATGTATTACAAATGAGAATGAGTGCAAGTCATAGCCCATTTTAAGCTAGCTTAAATACAAAGGAGGTTATTCTGGGGCTGCTTTTCGAGATCCCTCTGTCCTTTCCCACTTGCTGCCCTTTGAGCCGTTGCACTGTTTCCCAGCTCTCCCCCCAGAGATGAGGTGGGTTCTGCACTGACTTTCTCCTGTGCAAGGACACAGGGGAAGATGCCGTACTTAGCGTTGCTGATTTTTTCCCCCTTTACTTTTCTTTCTTTGCCTGTGGTTTGCAATTACCCATCCCCTCTTAGCCTTCCTGGTTGTGAGAGGATGAGCAGGTGTTGAGAGCAACTTTGCTCCTTTTGAGTCAATCTCATTAGATGGAAAAGGTCCAACTCTCTCTGGGTAGCTGGCAGCTTCTCCAAGGCCAGACCACTGGGCAGGGCTCCCAGGAGCCGTTCTAGCTCATTTGGTGTCATGCGGAACTGGGCCAGGCCTTCTCGTCTCTGCCCCCCAAAGCAGGCTGCTTTTCAAACAGATGCACAGATAATTGAATGCCTTGGATGGGCTACAATGGTATAAGGTAACAACTCCACCAGGCTTGCAGAAACATAAAAAGGAAAAACTCCAAGGTGAGGACACTTGTTTTGTCCCCCTCAATTCTGTGCCATCCCTGAGTTGCTCTCCCATCTTCCTCTGCTGTTGAGCACGAGTGAGCCAGGGACTTCACTGTGGCCAGGAGGGCTGCTCCGTGTGCCATAGAATTTGGTGGTGTTGGGAAGTGAAGCGGAAGAGCAAAGTGAGATGTGAAGAAGACCAGGCCTTTTCCTTGCCCATTGTCTAACTGGGCAAACACATTGCAGGTCCCTGCAGGATTTAACCCACAGGATTCATGCTTAAGAACCACAAGGTAAACAAGTACAGGATTACATTCGTGGCTAGTGGTTTAGTGCCAGGAATAGATGCCAGTTATTATTACTGATCAGTTTACAGTTGTCAATTATTTAATCCTCACAGTGTTAGTGAGGTAGATACCTCAAACACTTCAGTGTCATTAGCTCCGTTTTACACATGAGAAAATCGAGGCACAGATTGGTTAAATAATGTGCCCAATATCACACAGAGAATAAGGGGCAGAATCAGGATTTGGACCGAGATAGCCAGCCTCCAGAATCACTACACAGTGTTCCTCCCACTTTATCGGCCTCTTCTGATCCAAATGAAACACTGAGGACAGGATAGAGTCTTTGCTCTTGTGTGCCTGTGATAATTCGTATGATTAAAAGATGACCCCAGAGAGAAGAAATGTTTTTTAAAAAATTAACCATGGAAAAAGTCATTTGAGTGACTAAAACTCTCGTGAGCGATCCAGACCTCGGCAGTCAGCTTGGAGTTCTGCTAACTTCCCACAAGAGTAAAACTGGCTGTTCGAACTGCCATTAAGGAGAGGGTCCATGACCTTGACGTGCAGGGGGAGGAAGGGTGGGTCATCATTTAAGCAAGGGGATCTGATGGGGCGTGCTGGAACATGAACAAAGGTGGGAATTACCCCACAGCCGCTCACTCTGACATTCATTGTGATGCTAAAATCTGTGAACATACGGTAACTGCTGGAAGCATGGAACAGCTGTTGGAAACCTATCGTCTTAAGGACAAAACCAGCCGTTCTTACACTTACCCACTTGGCTTCTCCTTCTCGCACTGTCCATAGGATGCATTTGCCCTGCTAGCCATTGTCGCTCCCAACTCTGAAGAAAACTCAAGAAGAAAGTCCAGGACAAAATATCCCCTTTGCTTCCGCTCATCCCCCATACATCAGTGTAAGAGTTTTTCCCCTCCTGTAACCAAAGCAGTAATTTGGTTCTCAGCTATGGTATTTCTCTCCGCCGTGCATTTCCTTGGTTTTGTTGGAGCTTGTCAAAAGCCACCTCTTTGTTTTACATGGCTGGTCGGAGAGCTGGACACGTGGGGAGAATGTATTGTCTGAGATTCGCAGTGGCCCTTGGGAATTCAGGCCAAAGGCTTCCTCTCTTGCCAATCTGGGGAGCCCTACCATGTGGCTAGGCAACAACCCCCCCCCCCACACACACACTCCCAGCGCGACACCCAGCCCTGCGTCTTCCCTCATCTCTCTGACACCTTTGGGAGCATCCTGGTGGTGAAGGCTGCCCCCTTCTCTGGAGCCATGCTGACTCCACTTAGCCTCCGCCTCAGTCCGTTCAGGCTACTATAACGAAAATACCACAGCCTGGGTAGCTTACAAACGACATTGATTTCTTTCCCACCATTTCAGAGGTTGGGAAGTCCAAGATCCGAGTGCCTGCACGTGTGCTGTGGGTGAGGGCTTGCTTCCTGGTTCGCAGACAGCTTCTTGCTGTCTTCTTGCTGTGCCCTCCCATGGCAGAAGGGCAGAGGCCTCTCTGGGCTTTTTTTTTTTCTGTAAGGGCACTAATTCCACTCATTAAGGCTACCCCCTCGTGACCTCACCACCCCAGAGGCCCGACCACCTAGTCCCGTCACATTGGGGGAGTAGCTTTCTAGATGTGAATTTTGAGGGACATAAGTATTTAGCCTCTAGCAGCCTCTCCGTCTAGTTTAATGTTTTGTCTCTCCGAAACGGCAAGATCCCGGAGGTTCAGAACCACGTGCCCTTTGCTTGAGGCCGTCAGCAAGTCACAGCAGAGCGCCTACCGCACCAGTGCCCACGCATGGCTCGTGTGTGCATGGTGTCGAGCACACTGCCTTTGGCCCAGGGATGGACCGCTGCTTTTCAGAGACTTCCCTGTTTTCGGAATCCTCTCATTTCCTCACCAAGGGGCATTGGGAAACTAGGGGCAGTGCAGGAATGGAAGCCAGCTTTGACCTTCTCACAGAGAGATTGAGAAGTCAGTGTCATGGGTAAAGTGGTTCCCCTGGATGTCTGCCCTTTCCTGTACCAAGTTCTCTCAGCAGGACCGTTCCGGGCAGCAACATCGTGTTTAAATACATCTCTCTAGAAAGTCCAAAACAGAAAGTGCTAGTTTCCTATGTGATATCCACTCTCTCCTTTCTCAGTAACAGAGCTCTGATGTCATTCTAGGTGGCACTTATCCTGTGAAAAAGCTACGTGTCCATGCCTTTCTTGTAGAAGGTGAGAGTAGAAATTGTTGGGTGGGACTTCTGGAAAAGAGTTTATTGCCATTCCATCCTACCTGCCTCTTGTTTGGAAGGTGGATGTGATGGGTTGGGCTGCAACAGCCATGATGAGGCCCTGAAGAAAAGACTAAGAGAATCACAGAGACTCAGTCCTGATTTTCTTGATTCTAGTTAATTCTTGAGGCACTGGACCAATGTCAATAATTATCCATGTCTGCATTTCCTGTGACATAAACCATCCCTCCCCTTGGAAAAACCCCATTGTGTTTAAACTACTGTAGTCAGTTGTCTGTTACTAGTACCAAAAGCAATTCCTAATTTATACACCAAATTTGAGAGAAGGTAATTCAGTGATGACTCAAAGGCCTTAGTTACAGAGAACTGAGCTCTTATGCAAGCCTGAGTTCTCAGAAATTCCTTCTTTCCTGACAAGCCCTAGTGTCAGTCTTTTCTGAGTCAAGTGAGATCCTTTTTGGTGTTCCCAAATTTAACTCCTTTAGGGAAAGTGAAACACTATAAAGCCACTGGGCTCCCTCCCGAGGAGGAGTTTTAGAAAAGCAAGTCATCATCTCCCTTTGATGTGTGGTCACCTGCAAAAGCATTGCTGATGCCATGCCCACGAGTTACATGTTGAAGTTCTCCAACATCTGGCAGCTGAGATGCTACTTGCTTTTTTAAGCACAAGTAAAACCAAGCATTCAAATGTTCTCAATTTAGCCCCATAAGCATTATGTTGGACGCATCTACCTTGGCCCACAGCTGCCAGCAATTCAAAGCTCTCATACAGACATTTTCAGTCTTTTTAGACTGTAGTCTCTTAATTCCCAACTCTGGTGAAGTCACGTTGGAAGAACCTTTACCGAGGCAGTTGCTGCTGTGTCCTATCTGGGGTGGCTGTCCAAAAGATTTCCCGGGGGCTCAGGTGGTGGGGAGGGTCCTTAGGCAAGGACAAAAAGAGCTGCCTATGAAGCTGAGCCTCACGTGCTCTTTACCTCGTTTAAGGAGCCTGCTCCTCTCAGTAGCCAGACCCTCACCTCAAGCGGCCACTTTAAGTGGTCATGGTACCACGCAGGTGGCAGCGGCAGGGATAGCAGACCTGACCTTTCTCCTTCACACCTGGGAGGGGTAAGAGGCCAGGATGGCAGGAGGCAGAGCTCTGGAGTGGATAACTCCATCCTTCCAGGCCAACCCTCCTGTTTTGGGAATCCTTTCATCTCCTGTCGATGCTGCCCAGGACCTGAGGGCTCTTACACCCGCCACCCTTTACCTCCCTATGTTCCCTCTCCTGTCACACTCCAGGTTAGTGTCACCTTCTGAAAGGACCGTGTAGAATCAGGGAATATCGACACTGGGTGGGGCTTCAGAGATTGCCTTGTCTCATTTTCTATTTCAGCATATGGGTAAACAGAGGCATTGACCTGTGGCAGAGAACTGACCTATCTCATGTCACATCACTAGTTAGTCAGTGGTCTTGCTTTAGGTCCTGACCCTAGGCCAGCATGTTTATGCAGTAATAGATAACTGATTCTCATACAGTATGTACTTTGTTTAAGGCACCATTGTATTATATGTGTGTGTGTGTGTGTGCACACACACATATGGTCTTTCTCATTTTATGCATGGAGATAATGTCATAGAAAGTAAGTAACTTGCCCAAAGTCACAGCTAGTCATGGCAGAGTCAGGATTTGAACTCGGACAATCTGGCTCTGTTCTTGACTGCTATGCTATACTGGCATAGTAACGTCCAGTCTTTGACTGTTCTCTTCAGGTCTAGATGAGGGATCTCTAATAAATTCCTTGGCCAGAGGATTACTGGCTTAATATCTTACCCCTGGAGGAACATTTATTGAAACATTATAGCAGCGGTGTTAAATAAATCAACCAAAACAAAACAAAAATAAATTCCACAGCCAAATTTGCAATGTTGTATCAAACCAAGTTAAACAGAACTTTTACTACAGAACTTCCCAGAGCCTTTAATATTGTTAATGTTAAATAGACATTGTGAATTCTCTAAGCGTCTAAAAGCATTTGCTACACTTTTTGGACCACATAATCTTTTTTGGTATAATGACATAGCACATCATGTAGCCTCTAGAAAACTGAATTAGGTGAAAAAGATAAATTGTGTTTTATTATTATTATGAAAATAGTTTTGACTTCAAGTATCCCCTAAAATGGGCTCAAAGCTCTCCCCCACCCCTGCCCAGGGTTTCCTGGAACGTACTTTGAGAACTGTTGCCCTAAAAATATTTTAAAGTAAGACTTGAAGCACATTCTCATGGGATTAAATATTGTCTTGCCCCTTGCAAAGGACAAAGGAGAAAAACAAATGAAAGAATATGAATATATTTTAGAAATCAGTCTCTCATTCTACTAATTCCTTAATTTCCTTTTTCCTTTCTTCCATCCTTTTAATTTAAAAATTCCTTGTTGCTCCATAAAGGACTTAAGATAGCTTACTCTTCCAGTAAGTTAACATTCTTATTGACAGAAACATAGTTATGTATAAATAAGGTGTTATTATTTTAGGGAGACTCCTGATCCTTCAGTCTATTCTCCTAAAGAATTAGCATCCTCTAGGCCAACCCAAAATTTCTATCATTAGCTTTTTGTTTATTTGGCTAAGGCCATGTCTTTCTAGAAAAGGCCAAGTTCAGATACAATTTCATTATGGTGAGAGGTGTCACACACGGGCTCAGCATGTACATGAGTCGCTCAGACTAGAGAACCTGTCCAGGGACAAAATCTTGAGGAATGGAGACTCGGGAGTATGTACCTGCATGGGACCCTAGAAAGTGAAGTGCCCTGGTAAGAAGTAGCTGCTCTTTTCTTTTCAGAGAGATGTCCAAAAATGCATTTTATTCATTGAACCGTTTTATCTAGAGCTTGCCTTTGAACTGAGGTCATTGTGTGTTTATTCTAGACCAGGGGTCTTTGAACCTGACCTCAAATCTCAGGTCAAAGCTAATGTGGCATTTAGGGAACTGTTCTTGAATTTGACAACCCAGACCAGGTGGGTAAGATGAAATCTGCTTCAGACAAGGTGGGCCAGGGTTCCCCTTTGTAACAATGGCCCACAGCGATGGGATGCACACTATGCAGGTAAAGTGCACGAAGACGCATCAGTCCACACAATCAGAGAGCCAAACGGAGCATCGTATAGACTATAAAGAAATGAGGACCTTTTGGACTTTGCAAAAGAGATTCCACGGGAGCCATGACTGGAAGGTCAACTTGCACATAATGAGAATCCCCTTCGAGTGTAACCAGAAGGCCAAAACCTGACCGGTTTATCTGAGAAGGTTCCTGGCATTGTGGAAAGACAGAAGCACGTTCAAGGGTGTTACTTCGGTTGCCACTTTTCTTGCTCACAGCAAGAATCACAGACTGAAGGGGACACCGAGTGTCCTCTCACCTCTGAGAACACCACCACCACTGTCCATGCCTCTTTGTCTTTGCCATCCTCTCGGGTTTTGGGGCTCTGGCTATCTGTAACTGGGCAAGCGAGAGGGCCGTTCCTGTCAGACAATGCTAACACTGAGTCACCAAACTCTTTGACACTTGTGCCATTGCTGTGCACTGCATGCTGGATTTAAGCTCCAGGAGTGTGCATGCCGAGTCTCCAGCTGTTTGCCTGGGGTGGTCTTGTACGGTTGGTGTGCACCTCGTCAAGGTGAACCTGTCCAACTAAGTGTTTTATTAACAACAAAAGTTTATCAGGAGTTTTTCACATACAACAGTACCTACATTAGTAACACATACTCCTTTTAGAAAATATGGATGGGAAAACAGAAAATGGAAAAGTGTCCATAATCCTATTCCCCAGAGATAACTGCAGTCTGCTTTGGAGGGAAGTCCCCTTCCTGCCCTTCCTTTCTCTCTCTAGCTCGTGGTTTGTAGGCACCTGGAAGATTCATATGTGGCCAGGTTATAGGCCATTATCCCTGTCCCTGACCTCCCCACCGCCCTCTGGCACTGATTTGCAGCAGTGGTCTACACAGGGAAAGGGGCCAGCTTAAAAAAAAAAAATCTAACAAGTATTTATTTTGAACAGGTTTTTTTTTTTTTGATGAGAAATAAAAATCATACTCGACCTACACAGCAGAAAATAAAGAGAATATACAAAGGCCTGTCTTTGAACAAAACTGGAAACAGATTTTCTTAGGGGAAATGACCTCTCTCCTTATATTGTTGTATGTGTATTTCTTTTTTTTTCAATTAGAATTGGCATGCAACATGGTTTTGTGTTTAGATTCTCTGGCCTGCAGGGTAAATGGAGCAGACAGCATGAAGTCTGGTCCCCTTTCTGCCTCAGGGGTGTGTCTGACGGGGCGGGGGGAGAGGAAGGACTCCACAGTAGAATTCAGTGTGGCTCCCACACAGCGAGGACACGGAGGACGGCCACTGTGCTCTGCTTGCTCTCAATCACGTCTTGAAGTGGCTATTCTCTCTCTTGGCACGCTTGGTCAGAATGGGTTCTCAGGCAGGGATACCACCCTCTTGGACAAGTGTCTGCCCCTCCTCCAGTGCTCACCATTGATGCTGCTTTGGTATTCTTTTTAGATTTCCTAATTCCAAGTCTATATTTAGTCTTTTCTGCACTAGAACACTCGTGGTAGTTAAATATGAAATCTAAGACGTCATAAACCAGCAGCCTACTATTCCATATAAAACATGTGGAGAGACGTGAGCATTTATGGGCTGCGATGAATCACCTCAGGTTTCTCAGCATCTCGCCATCATTCTTAATTCTTCAAATTAAGCAGGGAAGGAGCTGGGGAAAGCTGGGCTCTTTTGAGGCCAACACCAGCCAGCTAGAGCGATGCTCCTCTCTGCTGGCTCAGCCTCTTCTCAGGCAGCCCCTGCTGGTTTATCTGTTTGTTTTGCAATTAGCGCTAGAAGGAGACTCATGGGGAAATTTTTGCTTGGGGGCCAGAATTTATATTTCAGAACGTCTTCCCCTCTTTAGCTCTCAGTATGCTCTCAACAATACTCTGGATAATAATCCTTGGTAATTTTGATATCCACAAACATCCTTTCAATACTCAGCCTCCTAGTTCCCCGACTCCTCTGCTCCAGCACTCTTGTTCCTTGGGCCTCTTGGCCACTCATGCCCATGCCCTTGACCCTGCCATTACCAACAGGTGTTCTCTCTCTATGATCTCAGTTTCAAATGCCCCCTTCTCCTAGCACAACTCCTCCTTCCAGCTCAGTATTATACTTTCTCTGGTGATTCTTCAACCTCCCTGAGATCTATGATCAATTGATCTACTACCTTTTCACCATTCCTCACCACCACCCCCAAACCCCTCAAGTCCTCATTACCTTCCTTACCCATTTAGATTCTGTGAACCCACATTATCATCCTGCTAATTAATATACAGTCAACTCCCCTCGACCCCTCTCTCCCTTCATTGTATCTTCCTAACAAAACCCGGACTTTGGCTGAATCTACACCCTGTTCACTCTGTCTGCACTTGCACTGCTGGGTGTAGCTGCCTGGTCTTAAGTTCATCATCAGCTTCTGCTGGGTCCTTGTTGTTTTTGGGGCACTCTTATTTTCATTTTCTTACACTCCTTCTTCTCCCACTCTCCAAGACAATGATTTCCATCTTCAGCCTTCTTCCTTCATCCTGACTCTCAGCTGATGATCTTGCTTCCTAATTCACTGAGATAATAGAACAATCAGCTGACTGGTTCCATCATCACACCCACCCTCACACTCATCTGTGGCTATCTACTTTGCCTTCCCTCCTGGTACAAGATGAATTTCCCAAGCTTCTCTCAGTGATACTCAAAGTGTGGTCCTCAATCCTGACTGGCGGCATCAGTTATCACGTGGGAGATTATCAGGAATGCAAATTCTGCAGATCTGCTGAATCAGAATCTCTGGAGTGGGGCCTGGGAATCTGTGTTTCAACTGGCTTTTCAAGTAGTTCTTATGCACAATGAAGTTTAAGAAGCTCTGAGCTAGATCTTCTTCTCTCGCACCTACCCGAGGATGTCCCTCCAGTGCTTGTTCCCTCTTTCTTTTGCATTGTCATCACTTTTTTTCTCTCTACTGGATAATTTTCCACTCTCATACTAATGAGCTGGAGCAAGACAAAAAAACCTCTCTTGATCCCAAATCTCACTTTAGCTACCACTTCATTTCTCTACATTACTTTTTCTCTTAAAGTCCCTTCAATCAGTCTTTTGCTCTCACCATTACTCAAAAGTAATCCTGCTAATGCCATTATGGCAGAAACCACCCAGATGGCCATCAAACTGTTTCCTCTTCCGGGCACACAACTAAATGATATTTCTCAATTTCTTTGCATCTAAATAAGTCCATGTGACCAGTTCTTGTCATAGGAATGAGAGGGGGTCATGTGCCACCGACAGGCTGAGGCATTTGAGCATCAGTGTGCTTCAGTCAGGACTGTCCCTTTCCTTTCCAAGGTGACCATGGAGGCCACACACTGAAGATGGCAGAGTACCTGAATCTCCATGTGAAAGAAAGGCTATCTAACAAGCCCTTGATTGGACTGTGATGTGAATGAGAAATGAACTTTTATTGTGTTAAGTCACTGATTTGAGTGTTATTCCTTGCAGGGGTAAGCCTACCCAAATTAAATTACCAGTGACCTTCACACTTCTAAATTCAAGAGTGAAATCTCAGCTATTACCACATTTCACCAAAAGCAGCTTTTGGCAAAGTTGATCAACGGCGCCTTCCTGAGAAATTTTCTTTACATATTCTTTAGGCTTTTTTTTTTTTTTTTAATTTTAAACTCAGTTTAACATACTTGGCTAATTCTCCTTTGTGTTAGCTCCTCACCTCCAGGGCCCAGTCCTTGCATCTCTTCTTTATTAGTACTCACTCCTCTGTTTATATCATCTTTGTTCTAGGCTTTAAATACCTTCTGTACAATGATGAGTCCCAAGACTACATATCTAGCCTGGATCCAAGACTTGCTTGTCCATCTGTCTACAAGCTATCTCCACTTGGTGTCTAATGGATACCTCAAACTTAACATAGCCAAACCGTATTCCTGATTCCTTTAATACTGCTCCGCTCATAATCTTCCCCTTCTCAGAAAAATGTTAACTCCATCCTTCCAATTGCTTAAGCACCAAACCATGGACTAATCCTTGACTCTTTCATTTCCACATCCCATTCTTACCAATTCCTGTAGGTCTTATCTTAAAAACATCCAGATCCTCATTTCACCCTTAAACTGCTACTGTCATGGTCCAAGCCACCACTATCACCTCTTGCTTAGATGGTTGCACTAGCAACCTAACATTCCCCTTGCTCACATTCTTTTCTGCCTACATTCAGTTCTCAATAGAACAGCCAGATCTTTATACACGTAAATCAGATTAAATTGCTTTTCTGTTTTAAACCACCTCCCCTTCACTCCCCCTACCCACTGACACGCAGTATTTTCCCAGATCACTCAGAATTAAGACCAAAGTTCTTTAAACGGCTCTCAGGCCCTTCATGAGCTGGCTCCTCTCTACCTCTCTGACTTCAACTCTTCTGACTTTCTCCTTGACTTGTTCTATTCCTGCAACACTATCTTCTTTGCTGTTTCAAGCATGCTCATGCCTGGAACACACTTGTCCAGATAGTTGTACCTCCCTCTCTCACTTCCTTCAAACCTCTGGTCAAATTTATCTTCACGGTGTGGGCTTCCCTGATATAAACTCATGCCCACCCACATCTACATTCCCTCTGCCTCTTAGTACTTATCACCACCTGGCACACTATATATTTACTTATTTTTTAATTGTTTGCCTACTCCCATCAGAATATAAAGAGGGCAGGGACTTTGTCATGTTTATTCTGTGTTCCTAGAGCAACGGACAATGTTGGGCACGCAGGAAGTGCTCAATGAATGTTTGTGGACTGAATGAAAAAGAATGAATAGCTAAATGGGCCAGCCGAGCCTCCTTGGCCCAGGTGAGGAAGCAAGTTTCACCAGCTGAGTTTTGTATATGTGCTTAAATTTTGGTGAATCCAGTTCTTCCTTGCCTCCCAATGAATTTTGTCTCAAGGATCTTGTCTTCGAAGCCTCTTGTGTGCTCTATTTTGGACTGTCCTGGGAGGTGTGTTCACCGTTCTCACAGAGGTGGCTTTGCAGATGCTTGGTGATGTTGTACATGAGTCTTCAGCACAGACTCTTGTGCATGAGGTGCCAGGGCTCCATTTTACACTGGGAGAAGGGCTGATTCCCCCACCTGCTCTGCTGCCAGGAGCACCCTGAGGTCTGACTAGGAGAGCAGCAGACGGCATTGGGTTCTACTTTTGAACGAATGCAGATGAGAAATCATGAAAACTTCAGAAAACAGGACGGACGTTTGGAGGCCTGTTCAGTCACAGGATTCTTAAGGAGGGATGAGCAAGACTAGGCAGGTGCTGGGAGGTGCTGCTTCCTGGTCCTCCCCCCTCTCTGACACTGTCTCTGGGAAAGGTTGTGGGGAGCAGAAAACACACAGGCTCGGTTGATGAAAAGTCTGTTTATTCCTAGTACATTGGACACTTTGTTCAGGAATAGTTCATCCATTTGAAAATATTGCCCTTGTAATGATGCCAAGGTCGTTGCCTGCTGGGGTTATCAGTAGAGTACGTGCCAGCTCTGACTGGGGTATTTTAATAGGTGTATCATTTCCCTGCCAAAATGACTAAAGAACAATTGCATAGTTAATTTGTTATTCAGTGCTCTCCCTGCAAGCATTCTTAATATTCAGTTTTTGTTGGGACTTTAAGAGAAAAAAGAAAAAGAAATGAATAAATAGGTTAGGATACAATGAACTGCTTTAAAAAAGAATTTTAATTGGTACTGACTCATTTTGGAGTTCTCTGCACCCATTTGATAATAACAATATGCTTTGCAAAGCATTGGAGAGTTTTCAAAAAATTTTTATATTCATTCTCCCTTTTGATGCAGAAATCAACCCAGTAAGATAGAATAGTGTGATCCCCTGTTTTAGGTGAGAAAACTGAGCCTCAGGGAAACTAAATGGCTTGTAAACAATTAAACATAGTAGAATGGGTATTAGGGGCCAAGTCTCTTAATGCTTAGGTCAGACCATGTTCTCCATTGTGGTGAGCTGGTCAGGTGTAGGGTGGTTCATGGAAGAGAAGAATCTAGCTGGGTTTGGTCAGAGACCTTTGAAGTCTAGAAGGGAAAGTGAATGGAAAGAAACTTTTTTATTAGCTATAACTCTTTGTGTCAGCCAGCACAAGGTCATAAACATAGTTTTTCACCCTGAAAACTGTGTAGAGACCCTACCTTCTGAGTGGACAATGAGCATCCACTCAGGTGTGGCAAGACTTCAGAGAGGCAACATCCCATGCATGAGCTCCATGGCACTATGGGAAAATCTTCATCCCGGGCCTCAGGAGACCAGCATTCCAGTGGCAGCTCCACAGTGCACAGGTCAATTGTATGACCCCTGAACAAATCCTGCATAAAACAAGATTTGATCACATCTGCTCACCCCCCAGTTTGCACAGCCAAATTTTATTACAATGTACCAATGGTTGGAATAAAGAAATTAAAAGCAGGGCCATCAAGTCTGTGTGAGTGCCACAAAGCTGGAGAGTGGAGCTAACAATGACAAATGATAGATCAGTGTCCTAGAAGATCTTGAGACTGATTGGAACATTGGGATGAAATCTCTAAGGTAAATTGAAAGAATTGTACTTGGGTTTAACAATAATTGCACCAGTGGCAGCATTTGTTATTGATCTACATCTTTCTTACTCTTATAAAAGATTTGGGAAAGCTAAAGACACTCATTTGGACTGGAGAAGATTTATAAGTTTTAGTTACGTTGAGGCTCAATAGGACTGGGAGTTGATAAAGAAGTTACTGCAACTCTGGGCTCTACCAACAGTGGTGTAGGGTTTGGAAGGACTTGCTTCGAGTTTACATTCATAGCCACATGAGCACTGGGCTCTATTAGAATGCTCTTTCAAAGAGTTATTGACAAACTGGAGCCAGGGTAAGTGGTGGGGAAATCATTTATGTTAGGGATTATATGGCCTGTAAGGGGACTATTCAGTGGGGTGACATCATAGTGATCTTCGCATAATTAAATGGTCAGAAGGACAAGAAAGCACATAATCTATGTGGAGAGCTGTAGAGCCAGAGCTGAGCCAGTAAATGGAAACTAAGGGACACACAATGCAATATATATACAACGTATTATTGAATCGCACATATGAAACCTATATAATTTTTCAACCAATGTCACCACGATAAACTTAATTTAAAAAATGGGGGTGGGAGATCTTGAGTCATGGTAGTTTCCTTCTTATTAGATGCACAGCAGCCTGACCTCCTGGCAGGGACTGGCACAGGGTTCCTGCATTGCAGCTAAGGGAGGTCACTTGACTGACACTAGCAATCTAGGAAATGAGAGAATGTGTGTAATGCAAAGTCTAAATGCTCTGTAAACATAAGGTCACACTATTGGAGGAGCAGTGGCGGTTGTCTGAGTGTGCCTTCACGAACACCTATTTTCCACTATTCCAGGTAGGGGCAGGAGTGTTTGTCTACATTCTTTGCTAGTCTTTGAGCACATCTCTATGCTCTGCCGTCCCTCTGAATATGCCTAGAAATAATAATGTGGCTTCGCCAAGACTTTTGAGTATGTTTTATTTCCTTTTTGCCATTGACGAGATTGAAGTACCAAAGGCTTCAGGGTGGGGAAGAAATTCAGAGGCAGCTACTGAAAGGGCTCATCTTTGAGTATGAGTCTGTTCCAGGTAAATCAAGTAACGAAGCTTTCTGAGCTTGCATTTATTGGGGTGTCCATTTTTCCAAGGGAACTGTAGAATTAAGTACTGAGGTTTTCCTATTTTTCTTTTTAGATAGTTGTTTTTTGTGTGTGTGGTGGGGGTACCAAATAGATCAGCTGAATTAATATGGAGAAAAGAAATTTCTCTTTCAAATAGAACTATTTAGGTGCCTGTGTAATGAACTCTGCATCAGTAAAAGCTATTGGCAAAATAAAGCTCCCCTCTTAGGCTAAGAACATTGCAGAAATCCTGCCCAAAGCTTCAGGGATTAAACCAGATAGGCTTCTGACTGAAGTACCTTCCTTAAGGCTGTATTTGCATTTTGGCAGGAAAGCATCTCTGGCATATACACCTGTGCTATTCTTCATAACTCACTGTTGAGTTTCATCAGGACTCCCTCCCCAGCCCAGCCTGCCCAGCCCAGCCCTTCTTGCTCTAAGAATTGCTACTGACCCTGGCCAGCCAAACCCACAGGGGTGTGCTCTTAAACCAGGTCTGCAACACAAGGCCTTGCCCACCCTTGAGAGGGGGCGGAGGAAAAACCCGCCTACAAATTAGGCTGGACCAATCAGAGACTGCCTCTGGAGAATGGTGTTAGGACATGGCAGTCATGTGGTGGACAGCTGCCTGGAACTAGACATGAGTTAGAAGGATCCTTTTTCTAACATGAGCTTTCAGTCTAAGAGCTAAGAAGGGAACCTGATGAACATGGTGCTCGGTGCCTTATTCCTTCCCCCCAACAATTGTGATTTTCCTAGGATGTGACCGCTAAGATGAGTTTGTTTATACTAAATTCCACCACAACAAGAGCCCGGATGTTCTTTGAATTTATTAGATTCTTTGGCACTAAAAGTACATGTAGGTGGTTTTAAGTTCAACCTGATAGTCATGCTGTTCTCTCACCCTTTTAGAAAAGAGGTTCAAATAGGCCAGGGGTTGTGTTAGTGACTAATCTCACAGGGCTCCCTAAGGCTTCCTTTTAGGTTTTTAAATGATAGACATGCTTATAGGGTTGATGCTTATTATTTGGAATGGAAGACTAATGCTTTATTCTTATTTCTTTTGCAAGGTTCTAAAACTCATTCTGAAATTCCTGTTCTTTAAATAGTTTTAAGACAATGGTGTATCAACAAGGAATTGCATTTGGCTGTAACAGAAACCTAAAGAAGGACATAAATAAGAGGTTTTATTTCTTATGTTAAACAGAAATCTTAGGATGGCATCCAGGGCTTGGTGTGGTGGCTTAACAATGTCACGAGGAGGCCAGGTTTCTTCCATCTGCCATCCTTAGCATGTGATTTCCACCCTCATGGTCATCAGATGGCTGTTGGAACTCTAGCCATCAGGTCCACATTGCAAGTGGAAAAGTAGAAGGGCCAAGAGCAAAATGTGCATGCCAGTTAGTTGGGTCCCACCCAGCAGCTTCCACTTATGTCTCACTGGCTAGATTTAGTTCCATGGTCATCTGGCAAGGGAGGTTGGAATATGGAAATATTGAGCCTGGCTCATGGCTGCCTCGGACAAAATTAGAGTTCCATTAGTAAGGAAAAAGAAGAGAAGGGAGTCCAGTGATCTATGCTCTCTGCTCCAAACGAACATTTCTGTAAGGAACGTTCTACTGGCTTACATTCTATAGTCAAAACCTATTAAAATTTCATATACTTTTTCTCATCCAGAAATCACATCAAACTATAAAATCTCTGCTAGGGTAGCTACAGCTTACCTACCATTGCTTCAAACTAAAGCCACATACTGAATTCTTAACTATACCACCCAAAGGTCCCAGTTTCCCAGGCCTAAAGCTGTAGTTACCTTTTTTTTTTTTTACACTTCATCCTTCACATTCGACCACTCACAAATTTTACTTGCCTACTATTTCTTAAATCTATTTGTATTGCCAGAGTAGTTCTTAAATCTGTTCCTTTCCACCTTGACCATTAGCCTAACTGAACATCTGCTAAATCAGGTGCTGTGCTAGGCTCTGCATATGCAAATATCATTAAAGCGTTTGGTCTTATGATTTTAATCCTGGGTTAGGTACCTGCATCAGCCTAAGGGCTGATCTTTCTGATTCCATTTCCAGATCTGCCACTCCTCATTCATGCAATCCTTACTCAGACACTGCCCTCTTCTTCCTGTTGGAAACAGTCAAAATCTGTTTCTTTATATGCTTTGTAGCCTGTATCCATTGTGATTGTGCAACCTTAGCTTCTGGCCTTTTGGAGTTAGGGTAAATTCTAGAAGGAGCCTTGTCCAGCTACTTCCTGGCACTGTGACCTTGGGCAAAATTTCTGGCTCCTACTGATGTGTATAGGGCAATGGTGAGGGGTAGCCAGGAACACTTGACTCAGTTTGTCAGACTAAGAACAGTAAGAAAATTTGAAAGAGCCTCCTGTTTTAAGAAGGTACTTGACTACCTCTTGATCAATTCAGAGAGACTTCAATGACTCTTAAGAGGATTAGACCAAAGGACTTCAGTGAAATTTTGGTGCTTTTGTTCCCTAGGTTAGAAACTCTTGACAAGTGTTATATACAAATAATACTTGGGGTGGAATAAGAGCTTTTCAATGATCTGTTTGGGGCCCCAAATATGATTCAAAATCTCTTGAGAGCTTCAGAATCTATAAACATTTTCAAAATATTTTCTAACCTTCACAATCATTGAAATGCTTGAAAAGAAAAACCCTATGTTTTAAGATTTCTCTAGCCGAAGCATCACCAGGAACCTCAACAGTCATTCAAAAGGATGCAGTCTCGAGACCTATAACCCTCTTACCTTCCTCTTTACAACTCTTTTTAGAGATATTGCCTGGAAGGAGGTAAAGTGAACATTGTAAGCCCCATTAGCAGTTGCAGAAATTGAGACGGAGTGTGGCGGAGTGACTTTTTAGAATCACAGCAGTAAATGGTCATGTTAGAAAGCTAAGTCTGATGATCTGATTCTTGTCCTGTTGAGGAGATAGTGAGTGAAAAGAGAAATGTTGACAATGAGGAAATAAAATGCACTTCATCCTCCTGCTACTTCTACATCAACCCTTGCCAAGACTTCGGAGTAACAGGAAGAGGAGAACACATGCGTAGGGACATGCTGGGTTGGAAGAGCTGCATGTGTGTCCTGGAGAGGATGAGTGTAAAGCATGGGGCAATGTGAAGGGAGTGAGGACACAGTCCTAGAAGCAAGATCAAAATAATCTTGAAGGACCAGAGGAAGAAGTCTATGACCTTCCGAATAACTTGAGTGATGTGGATTCGAGACTGGATTGGCCAGGAAAGGGATTGTATTCCTTTATTGTACAACATCTATTTACTTTTCTCCTGGTAACCACATCCTAACTCCCTGCTTGGGAACTACCACTAACTTGTTCTCAGTCTATGGCTTCCTGAAGGAGCTGAATCTACACCTGGTCCAAGGATCAGAACCTGGTCTTGGCCTAAGCTAATCAATCACTCCATCAAATTTCCCTAGGCAAGGTGATTAGATTAGGAATGGGAAGCAACCCAATTAGAGTCAATGAGTTCCCCAGGTACACCAGGACAGAGACACTCATTTCAGCTGGGTAGGGAGCTGGAAAGCTATATAGTCCTGGGGTTGCCATCTATTGTCTTGAGACTGGTTTTTTTTTTTTTTAATTTATATTAAAATACCTCCAATATTGTATTAGTTCTAGGTGTACATCAAAGTTATTCAACTTCTATTTACCTAAAGAATTGATCACCATGATATGTCCAGCAACCATCTAATACTGTACAAATATGCTATGTACAAACTTGTATCTTGACTTTATAAAGACTTCATATACATCAATACGGAGATCACAGACAGCTCATAAAAAATGGGGGTGCAAAGAATTAAATTTCCCTTCATAGAAGAAGTAACCGAAGTCATAGTGGTTACCTTTGCAGATGGTATTCATTGGGTTGGAGGGGCATGAGAAAGGTTTGTGAGCTGAAAATGCTCTACATCTTGTTCTAGGTGGTGGCTATGTGGGTATATATTATATGTAAACATGTGCTGAGCTGTATGCTTAAGTTTTATACTCCTTTCTGTACACATATTATTAATAACTTGTTTTTTGAAAATAAAAAGCAAACATCTATATTGAAGAAGGCTTGCAAATGGAGTACTCAGAACTGTTCACTGGGATCTAATTTATATACATGTAGTTTGGAAACAAATATTAAATGAAGCTGGATAGCTTGTAAACTAACCTGCCCTTCTGTTAGAAGGGTATTGTTCAGTTCAACACGGAACAATATTTTGCTGAGCATCTTCAATGTGTTGTGATGCTACGCAAGGTGCTGGGGATATTAAAAGGACTAGTTGCAATTATATCTCAAAGAACTTACTGTCTGTTGGGGAGACAAGCTACCAAATGGATAATTATAATGTGGTCTGATGAGGGTGAGAATAAGGGTCCCACAGGAGCACAGATTTGGGGTGTCTAACTCACTCTGATGTGTGGTAGACTGATAGATCACACCAGTCATTGTTGAACTCCTCCCTTGTTGGTTTTTTTTTTTGATGTGTGTGTGTGTGTGTGTGTGTTTTATAGAGGCTAAGAAATTCTGAATATTTATTTTCTCTGTGTCCCTTGAAGGTGGGGTTGTCATGTGCCATAGCGTTCTCAGTGAGATGTAAACAGAAGTCTGCTATGGAGTTTTGGATATAGCTTTTGCTTTCCTCTCTTTTCTTCTTTCCTTGAACACAGATGTGTTGTCAGGAGCTGTCTTGACATCATGAGGTCACACATTTGGGGGAAAATGAAATTGAGTTACAAATGGCTGCTTTGATTAAATCTATGCAAATAAATGGCCAAATACATGTTTTCCTAGGAAATATAAACTGCCCAAATTGGTCAGAACAGAATGAAAATTTAAACAGACCAATTAAAATGAAGCAATTAGAAAATATTATTAATGAGCTAACCCCAAGTAGCAGCAGGCCTATATAGTTTCTCAGAAAAATCTTACAAAATTTTTAAGAAATCTGTAGCTCCAATGGATATTTAAACTATTTAGAATGAAGGAAAAGAATCAAAGTACAAATGCTTTTTATAAAACCAGTAGAACATTCATATTAAGACCCAACAAGAATGGCACCAATAAATAAATAAAATCATAGCCCAATCTCACCTATGAATATTGATAAAATATCCAGAATAAAAAACAAAGTCAGGAAATAGGTAACAATATATATCATTAATATTATTATTCCATAGTGTTTTGAAACCACTAACAAGCATAATTAAGCAAGAGAAAAAAAATTAAAGGTATATAAAAGGTAGTAAAATAGTCATTCTTTGAATAATATTGTTTACCTGAAAAATTCAATAGAATCAACTAAAATCTATTATAAGTAATACAAAAATTTATTTAGGAAGCTTTGTACAGAGATAACATTGTGAAATTAATAATCTAATTATGTAGAAACAATAACCATTTTAAAATATGATGGAAAGACCTCATATATGATAGGAACAATAACAAAAAATAAATAAATTGTCCAAACCAAATTTAATAGGAAATGCACAAAGACTATGTAGAGAAACTTTATTATGCAAATGGAAAATTAAAGAAAAGGAAGACATATTATGTTCTTAAATAGGAATATTTAACATTGTAAACATGTCAATTCTCCCTATATTAATTTACAAATGTAAAACAATGACAAAAACACTATCAGAATATTCTTTTAGAATTAGATAAGCAGATTATTTAATTTATCTGAAAAAAATAATTACTAACCAGAAAAAATCTGAAAAGAAAATTGATTAAGAGGTTGTATTAGTTTCTATTGCTGCATAACAAATTACCACTAATTTGCTGGCTTAAAAGAACAGGTACTTGTTAGGTCAGAGTTCTACAGGCCAGAAATCCAGACACAGCGTGACAGGGTTCTTGATTCTGGGTCTGTGAGGCTGCGCTCACTTCTGGAAGATGGACTGGGGAAAAATCTCCTTCCAATTTTTAGATTCTTGGTTGAATTTAGATTCTTTTGATTGTAGGATTGAGGACCCCATTTCCTTAGTGACTGTCAGCCAGGAGTCCTCAGCAATTAGAAGCTTCCCATATTCCTAACGACACAATTCTCTCCATCTTCAAAGCCAGCAAGGAGGCATCTCCCTCATGTTGATTTCCTTTTATGTTTTGAATCTGTTTCCAGGAAGAGCTCAGTCCCTCTTAAGGTCTCACTTGATTAGGTCAGGCCCACCCAGGGGGTAATCTCCCGTCCTTAAAGTCAGCTGTGCCAGATAACATAACTTAATCATAGGGGTGACTATTCCATCAAGCATGAATCCCAGAGATTATAAAGGATATGTGTACCAGGGAGCAGGAATCTTGGGGGTCAACTTAGAATTATGCTTACCCCAGAGATGAAGTAGCTATAACAGTTAAAATAGTGTGATACTGGTGAATAAATAGGGCAGTATTTACTGACTAATAAATAATAGATCAATGTATAGATCTGGGTTAAACATCCAGGAATAAATCCAAAAGCATTTGGATATAAAGAACACAAGAAAAGTGATTTTCAAATTATTGGTGAAAAAGATTCTTCTATAAGTGGTATTGGAACAAATTGGTAGCCATCTGGAAAAAGTAGAATAGGAGCCTATACTATATAAAGCCTTGCTAACTGCTATAAAAAACAAACCCCAAGTTCTCAACGATTTAATACAATTAAGGTTTATTCTTATGTGTGTAAAATACAATCGGCTGTTGGAGTTTGAAGCCTTCCCCATGGTCATTCAGGAATCCGAGCTCTGTTCATCTGGACATTCTCTAGAGCTATATTGTCCAATATGTCGGCCATTAGCCCCATATGGCTATTGAACACTTGGAATTTGCCAGTGTAAAATGAGATGTACCCTAAGTATAAAATAAAAAACAGGGTTCAAAGACAAAGTATAACAAATGTAAAAAAACTCTCAATACATTTAATAGTGATTTCTTATTAAAACGATAATATTTTAGATATGTAGGGTTAAATAAAATGTTATTACAATTAATTTTACCTGTTTATTTTTGCTTTTTCTTAATGCAGCTGCTAGATGATTTTAAATGACACATAAATGACTTTTATGGCTCATATTTATTTCTATTGGACAGCACTGCTCTAGATCTCCAGTCTTCTCCGCAGTGAACAGACTGGCACGTAGGAAAAGAGAGAGGAAAGGAGGGTCACGTTACTTTCTATCACATTTCATGGGCTAGAACTCGGTCATCTGTCCACACTTAATTGCAAGAGAAGAGGGAAAATATAGTATAGCTGTGTGCCCAAGAGGAAGGGGAAATGGATTTGGTTAACAACTAGTCAGTCCCTTCCACAAATCCCTAACTCACGCCTTACACCAAAATTAATTATAGAGGAAAGAAAGATTAGAATGCAAAGAAAAAAAAAAAGGATGGATGGATGGTGGGCAGAAGAAAACATAGGAGATTTAAAAATCTTTCTGAAAAATTTTAAAAAATAATTTCAGTAATAATTTTAAACTTATTTTTTAATCTCAAAATGAAGATGGTCACTATAAATATGACTTGAAGTGTAGACACTATTAAAAATGATAAATTTAACTAATTTTAAAATTTAAAAAATTCTCCCTAACAAAACAAAACACTAAAAACAAAGTAAAGACAAAGTCAAATACTAACTGGGAAAAATCTAGCATATTGATATTTCAACCAAAGTGTAAATTTCCTGAAAGTATAGAGAACTCTTATAATTTTAAAAGAGTAAGAACACCTAATACCAGAACAAGCAAAGGGTGTGAACAGACAGTTCATAGAAAAGGAATAAAAAGGTTCTTGAAAGTAGGAGAAATGCAAAGCTACATTTTTAGCTTGTCAGATGAGCAAAGATGAAAAGATTGATAATTCATTGTGTTGGCAAGGGTGTGAGGTCATGCTAGAGGGGATATAAGTTGATTAACCTCTATGGAGATTATTTCAGCAGTAAAATTTAGTATATCTTAACCCTTCAATCCAGTAAGTTGATTTCTAGGAACTTATATATAGATACACTTGTACATAAATGAAAAGAATATATACAATGGTATACTAATTATGGAAAAGATTGGAGATACTTAAATGTTCATCAATGTGGAAACAGTCAAATACCGAAATATTATGGAGCCATAACAAAAATGAGGCATAATATATACAGTCATGGAATACTAGTCAATATATAGTCTTAAGTAACAAAAACAATGTAAGAATAATGTATATAATATGGAAGAGTAGAAGAGACATTGACTTCTAGGAGAGAAATGAGAATTTAGAAGGTACTTGGGTGGCTGGAGGAAAAGGATGTGAAAGTACTGTCCTTTAATAATACACTCTTCTTTTAAATTTTGTGTTGTTTGATATTTGTATAGTATGCATGCACTGCCCATTCAAAAAAATAAATGATGTATATTTTTAATTTTGGAAGCAACCGTGTTATTTGGGTCCTCTAAGAAGCAAACCCAAGACAAGATTAGCTATGCAAGTGATTTATTGGGGAAAGTGGGAAGGGAGCCAGAGGCGGCAGAGAGAGCCCTCAGATGGTGATGAAGTCCTGACCCCAGAGACAAGAGAGGGAAGTAAATTCTGAGAAGGCCAATGGGAGTCGGAGAGCTAAAACTGCCAGTCACAAGGCTCCCACCTCAGGCAGGAATGAATGCGCCTACTTTCCCTGCCAGCTGGTCATTGGCTGAGGGCAGCACCTGGAAAGGCAGCCTCAGGACTGTCCTGGATTCAGAGCCAAGCCCGAGTTCTTATCAGTGCACTTTCTGCAGAGATCTTGTGGCCACGGCAACTTCAAAATTTCTTCTGACCATTCCTTTACCAAAGTTTGCAGACACTTTTATTATGTGATGACTTACTATGATTTTATAGTTGTGGTGACTTGGACTTTTCTGGTTTTGAATATCAACTTTTTCTTTAATCGTTCATTCATTCATACAACCAAGTGCTGGGGACATCAGGATAAGCAACAAAGACATGGATCTCAGACTCGTGGAACTTATGGTCTGCTAAGCAGGCTGATATGAATCCAAGAATCAGACAGCATATAGTTTCAAACTCTAAATGCTATGGAGAAAAGTGTAGAAAGCTATGTATGTATTAGCATCAGTCTGGGAGGCTAAAGAAGGCTCCCCCAGAGAAGTGAAACACTAGAAATAGATGCTCATTGAGAAAACAGAGAGTACAGAGGAGTTTGAAGAGCAAAACTAAAATCACCTGTAATTCTAAAACCCAGGGATAACCTCAACTAGCAATTTTCTTCGTCTTTTTAAATGAAGTTGTCTAGTGCAGCACTGTCCAATAGAAATAGAATGTGAACCACATATGCAATTTTAAGATTTCTGATAGGAACATTTACAAAAGTAAAAGGAATGATGAGATTAATTTTCATAATAGAGTTAATTTAACCCAATATGTCTAAAATATTATTTCATGTGAAATCAATATAAAAATTATTAATGAGGTAGTTTACATTAGTTCTTCATACTAAGTCTTTAAAATCTGATACATATTCATATTTCTTGCATATCTCACCTTGGACTACCCCACATTTCAGGTGCCCACTAGCCACTTGGGATTTGTGGCAATCATATTCAATAGTACAGGTTATCAACACATGTATAAGTACATATGTCTGTGTACCCTATGTATGTATGTAACATCATATTTGAGGTCATAATGTGTATTCCATTTTATATCTTATTGTTTTCAGTTAACATTATACCATATGCATTTTCCCATGATAATAAATATATTTTTAAATCATTTTAATGCACTTCATACTGTTACACAGATCCACCGTTATTTATTGAATCATATCTGTATTGTTAGATATTTACGCTATTATCAACTTTTCAGTACTATAAATCATGTTGGCTGCAATAAACGTAATAATAAACACAACTCTATTTGCATCAAAACTTGTTACCTTGCAAAACATTCTTGTTGGAGTTACTGAATCAAAATAAGTGAAGATTTTTAAGGCTCTTGAAACATTCCACGAAATTGTTTAGAGAAAGGCCGCACTGACTGCATTGCCCGCAGCCCTAAGAACGTATGTCTCGCTGTGACTCCGGCATCAATGACCATTGTAATTTCTTCTCAATTTGTTAATTTGATTTGCCAAAATTGGCATTTTCTTATTTTCACAAGCAAGTCTTTGAATTCCGGAGAGTCTGAACGTTCTTTGCCTTTCTCATCATTAGCTAATCCATTCTAGTTTTAACTTACTAATTTTTCTTCTTTTAAAAGTGATTCTGTGGTGCCTCTTACCTTGAATGGGATGAGATTAGGCCTAACATTTGTGTTTATTTTTATAAGCTCCCATAGTTAACTGCAAATTCCACCAACAGTTGTTAAGATTTAATAATCGGGCAACAGCACTGGTCTGGGTAATAAGGAGATTCACTGAGACACGGACGACGCTCGCAGGAGGCTGAAGATTGCGGAGGAGAAAAGCAGGCGCATGCTCAGCCAGCTGACCGCCAGGCTGTGCGCCCAAAACTGGCGATGGAACTTCAAAGGGCCCACAAGAGCGCAGAAGGGGGCTGCTTAACTTACTCCAGATGGATCAGGCTTCATGAAGCAAGCGATATCTGAGACAGGCTTTGAGCAATAACCAGGGTCTTGACAAGTGGGGTGGTGAGAGGAACACCCGGGCTGAAGGATGGGCGAAGACAGTGGCGATGTGGAGACACTCCTGGTATTTCAGAGCGGGGATGAGTGTAATAACGTATCGCGTGGGAGATGAAGTGGGAAGGGCTGCTGGGCTCTTGTTCTAGCAGAATTTAAGTATCCTGTGAAGGCTTTATTTTATAGATGTGAAAGACTTGGTGATGATTTTAAGCAGGGGTTTTTTTTTCTTCTTTTTTTTTTTTAATGAGAAAAGAGGATTTGAATTTATAGAGCTTTTCAAGGGAAAGGGTCCAAAGAGAGGAAAGATTATATGTTCTTAGATCTTCTGCGTTAATTCCCTTTGTTGGCATCTACCCCCGAGGTCAGTGGAAGATACAGAACGATAAAGCATCCTGGAATTATAATCAACTAAGGTCTGATTCAGATAGAAATTAACTTACAAGCCTGTTTTTCGTAATATTGGTTTCAACTCATAAATTAATATGGCCCCTGAGATAATGGACCTTCCTGGTAGAGTCTATCTCATAAATGACCAGATCTTGGCAGCTCTAAAATAACTAGGGTTGAAAGCAAGGTGACCTCAACTCCCCTGTGAGTGTGTGCTCCTCACTAGCTGGCCCCTTTAGAAGCTCCCAGCTACCAGGCACATCTAAATACTACCCAGCTAGACTAGAAAGGACTGTCACCCCTGAAGTCATTCTAGCAAGAAGAGATCAGCTTTGGTTTCTCAGAGGCACAACCAATAAGTCCAGGTGCATGCAACAGAGAGACCAACTATCCAGGACAGCGTGGCAGAAGACGCCTTGTGGTGGCAGATGTTTGCCTTCAAGGCCACTGCTCTGTCAGATTTCGGCTTGAACCAGGTTTCTGCCCAGTCTCTTTCACCCCTCCTCCACTCCCTCACCACCCCCCACTTTTACAAGTCCCTCCACCTCCACCTTCCTCATCTCCATTCCTCCCATCTCCACCCCCAACCCCCATTACCAACCCCTTGTACCTCATTTACCCTAGGCTCTAGTCCTTTGGAGGAATATGAGTTCGGTCTCCTTTAGAATAAGCGGGCCGCTTCTGATATCCACAAATGTTCACTGCAACACCCAGGACTTCCTGTATTTGCATTATTTCAAAGCCGAAGCCACATCTCTGAGCCCTATCCTCCTCTGGGAAGGAAGAGGGAACAGGGCATCTAATTAGGCCTCTGTTCTGGGGCAGAAAGGCACCTAGGATTGGAGAAGGCCTTCCAGCACAGACAAGGAAGCCCTTTCCTTAGTGGGTATGCTTTTCAGAGCCCAAGTGTTGATCAAATTAAAAAGGTATTCTACTAGCTAATTCAAGTGAAATACGCAAAGTCCACCCCAGCATAGGGTTTGACAATTTTAGTTGAGGTGGTTTTTACAATGCTAATGAACCACTCCATTTGGCTTTGTAGACAAGCACAATTCTCAGGCGATTTGACACTTGCTATGATCAAAACTTCCTTTGGGTCCATAAACAGTTGGGGGCCAGACATGCACTGCTGGCAGATCAGAAGCTCGTTGGGCAGGTCTTCCCAAAAGGGCCTGGACTGGGTTATTGTTCTACCTGTCTTCTGTCCCTGAGTGCAGGGCAAATGGGGTAGAAGAAAGGTGAGAAAGTGGTGCCCCCTTTCTTGATCCCTTAGTTTCCTTCTGATTCCCTGTCTAGAATTCCATGCACAGGAGAGGGCAGGAGGATTCTTAGGGCTTGCTCACGTGTTCTCTCTCTCTTCTTCCTTTCTCCCTCTCTCCTTCCCTTCCTCTCTCCCTCCCTTACTCACTTCCTCACTCCCTTGCTCTCTATCTCTGCCTATAGCCATTCTCTATCTTGTCAAGAAGGTTCTGTGAGGGGCTGGGTGAGGACTGGGGCATATTTGGGGTAGAATGATTACAACCCACTCTCAAAGATTAATCCCAAATCTGTGGATGTGTGTTGGCAGAAGAGGTAGTGAGCAAGACAAAACAGGGAGAATAAACTTTTGCAGTAGCATGATTGTTTTTTAAAAAACGACTGTTTTCAAAGGCTTTATTTTCTGTTTAGAGTGAAAAGCATTCTTTCTTGCCATTTACAGAGTGATTCCTAAACAATCGCCTGGAGAGGGGCACAAGTTGGGCCTTCTGACTTTGGCTGATTCCAGATGAAGTTTCTTTTGTCCTTTGCGCCACTCCTGTAATCTAGTCTCTACCCTCTCTGTGGGGAGAAGGGGAAACTGAGTGGAGGATTAGGAAACCCAAAGAAAAGAGCAAAAGAAACTGATAGCACAGACTGTCCTTTCGAGGTTTGCGATCCAGGAATGATGAAGGGAGACTGCCACCTATGGGCCAGGTTCCAGGGGAGCCCACTCGTAGGGTTCGGCCAGCGGACGGAGTCTCCATGGGGAATGAGTCTTAGTGGAACAGTTAGTCACTTCACCCTCTGCTTGCAGACAAAAACACACTCAACTCATTCATGACGAATGAGCATTTTCCCAATTTAAAGAACATTTTCTTTTCGCCACCAGAGTACAATCTGTGAGCCAAGTTCTGTGTACAGAGAAAATAATATAATAGACGCCTCTGGACCCACCATCAAATTAAACAGCTGTTCACATCATTTGGCTGCTAGGTGCCACAACACATGCCACTCTCGGGTAACACCTAAATTATTGTGGCTGCTTAATAAAAACGAATCAGCGTTAATGAATCAGAGAGAAACACCATCTTGCTGTGCCATCCTGGTAGAAAAGCAGTAGGATAAATAACGATTGGGCAAATATCAAACACATTGCAGTGGATGCCTATGAGAGGTGGGAGGGATGGGAAATGAGAGTGGAATCAGGCACAAAGGGGAAAATATAATAAAGTAAAAGAACTAGAGGGGCCTTGCATATGGTAATGGGATAAGAATTGAAAAATATAATTAAATCAACTCTGCTCCCAAAGTAAAAAAGAAAATTCATAGGATTTGAGCTTCCAATGGTATCATACAGTTGTCCTTTGATATTTGAGATCGATGTGTTCGTGAATAGCAAATTCTATTATTTCTATTGTCTTCCATTATAAAATCTGCCACACAATATCTACACAATATTGGATTTTGAGTGATTAAGCAAATGACTCCTACTGCAGAGAAAGAGAATGGTGTAGGGGGAGGTGTGTGTGTGTGTGTGTGTGCCTATGAGTTTGTGCATGTGTATACAAATGTGTTTGTGTATATGTGTATATGTGTTTGTGTGTATATGAAAGCCTGTGTGTGTTCTCGTGTATGTGTGTGTTTAATGGAGGAACTCAGGAAGGATTATGGCTCTATAACTCTAAGCCAGATGGACTTTAAAGGCCTCCTGCCCAGCACTGCAGCACATGGGGGAAAGCTAAGCCCACCTAGGGAAGTAGCACCCCCTGTACAGGTCCTGGGCATGGACCAGAGAGGCGGAACTAGGCTGTAGAACCTCCTACAGAAATCAGCAGGTAAAACTTAGGCTGCCAGGCCTGTACTTCTGGTGAATGTCCAAGGAATGTCCGAGGAAGCACAGGAATGTATACCTCTGAAGCAGGAAGGGAATTTCTCAGCCCAAATCAGGCCGAGTCGGGGAGAATAACCCGGGACACACAGATGAAGATGAGAGCTGAGCCACAGCCATTCTCTTAGCCCCACTGGTTGAGGGTTATTATATTGGTGAAGAGGAGCTAGCCACTGATACCAGAACTCACTAAATGTCCGTTAGGGATGTTGTACATAAGCACATAAATGTGCTGAATTCTCATTAGTGACTCAGTCATTCTCAAAATATCCTCATGTCTTTCATGACGCATAAATTCAAGGAACTCCCCAGACATAGCTTGAAGACATCTGGATCAGGAGGCCCTTGTCTCTCCACTTTGGGGCGTGAATCACGACCAGAAAGATTTTATTGTCTTTAATATACTAGTAAATAATATATACTATTGTTTCAGCTATTTCAAATTTTATATAATGGCATCATATTTAAATTTTTTTGCATCTTCTTAGCTTATCATTATGGTTTTTAGATTCATCCATGTAGATGATAGAGATCTAGTTCACTTATGTTAACTGGTGTGCAGCGTTGCATTGTATAAATATTCCACATTTTATTGACCTATTTTACTCCTGAAGGTCAGCCAGCTTGTTACCACTTTTTTAAGCTATTACATGGAGTACTGAAAAGAACCTTATTTTGTACCTCCATGGGCTCATGTACCTCTCAGGAACTTCTAGACACATAAAGGTGAAATTGTTGCTCCTAGGTTATGCATTAACTTTTACCAGGTGTTGCCAACTCGGTCTCTCCCCCTAGCAGCGATAAAGTTTTCATTTCTCCATCCTCTGTTGGTATTGTCAGAGTTAATTTTTTTCTACTCTATAGGCGTGAAATAGTATCTTTGTTTTAATGTGTATCTCCTTGACTACTAGTGAAGTCAACATATTTTCATGTGTCTATTGACCATTAAATGTCTTCTTCTGCTAATTTCTACTTTATATCCTTTACCATTTTAGGTGTTTGTATGACTTTTTCTTGCTTATTTTTAGGAACTTATTGTATATTTTGGATACTTATCTTTGGTTGGAAAATGTAGGTTGCAGACATTTTTCTCCAAGCCTGTGCTTGTCTTTTTACTTTTTTTATAAATGTCATTTGTCACTAAGAAGTTTTTAAAATTATGTAGTTCAATTTATTACATTTCCATGATAATTTTTGCTTTGTGCCCTTCTAGGACTAATATATATTTTCCTATAGTCTGTATAAGGGTTTACGGCTTTCCCTTATCACATATAAAATTTATTTTGGGCATGCTATGAGGTATGAATTTAATTTTTTCCTTTGAAAATATCATTGGCAAATGGTCCCAGTGCCATTTATTAGTCATTTTCACCCACTGATTTGTGATATCACTTCTGTCATATTCCAAGTTCCCATTTATAAGTTAATGTTTCAAGATTTTTCAGAAAATCTGTTCTTTTGATGTATTTATTCAAATGCTGATATCAGAATATTTTAATTGCTATAACTTTGTGGTAAGTCTTGATATTTATTAGAGTGAATCTTTTCTCTGTTTCAAAATCATTTATTTCTTCTTGGCCCTTTACCCTTCTAAATGGGTTTTATGATCTGCTTATCTATGTCAGTGAAAAAATTTCCCAGGGATTTTTAATAGAATTTATTAAATTTGTAATGTAAATTTAGAAAAACTACTACTGATAAGCTATTGTCTTCCCACATGTGAATATGTTATATCTCTACATTTATTCAGGTTATTTTTTATGCCTTTCGATAAAGTTTTAGAGTTTTCTTTATAATTTTTTTCATATCTTTTGTTAGATTTATTTCTAGGTATCATATAGTTTTTTATAGTGCTGTAAATGGTCTATTTTTAAAATTTCATCCTCACTCTTGGATGACAGTTTTAATGTGTATAGAGTTAAAAGTTGACAGTTATTTTCCCTCAACATTCCAAATGTAATTCCTCTTAGTGAACTAGGAATACAAAGAAAATTCCATAACTTGAAAGAGTGTTTATCAAAGCCCTAAATATTATTCTTAATGGCAAAATGCCTAAAACCATCTCATTTAAAGGAAGGACAAGACAGTGAAAAATATTCAAATGTGATTTTATTCTAAATACCAGGAACAAACAGAGAATGCAATTTTAAAAAATACTATGTACAACTAGATTTATTTAAAGAGTCCCAGCTTTTTAACTAGTGAATTTAGTCTGTTTACATTATTGTGATTACATTCTGTGTGGAGTTATTCTTTAATTTTATTTTATTCTTTCTATTCACCATGTTCTTTTTTCTCTTTTTTTCAACTTCTGTAGAAATGATCAATTTTCTTCCTTTGAGTATCTCTACTTTTGCATATTTACTTTTAAATTTAACAAGCATACCATTCAACAATCTTAGAGATTAATCAATATCTCTTACTTTCCTTTCAAAAAACTAAGGACCTTAGGATACTTTATCTGTAACCATTCTTTCTCACTTCTCACATATTATTATTTCTAGTATTTTAGTTACATCTTTTTTTATAACTTCCATTATAACTCCTAATAGTAGCTTTTGCTACTATTATTCCATACACTCAATGTTTGTTTAGATTTGACTGTATATTTATTACATTCTTACTCTCCACTGCTTCTTTTCAAAATATCTTTACTGAGAAATAATTCACATATTATACAGTTCATCCATTTAAAGTTTACAACCGATGATTTTTAGGGTATTCACAGAGTTGTGCAACTACCAACAAAATCAACTTTAGAACATTTTCATGACCCCAAAAAGAAACCTTGCACCCATTAGCAGACATCCTCCCCATTTTCCTCCAATTCCCCAGCCCTAGGCCACCATTAATCTACATTCCCACTAGCAATGTATGAGAGTTCTAATTTCTTTATATCCTTGCCACTCTTTCTATTATCTGTCTTTCTATTATAGTCTTCCTCATCTATGTGAAGTGGCATTTCATTATAGTTTTGGTTTGCATTTCCCTAATAACTAATAATGTTAAGCATATTTTTTTGTGTATTTATTGGCTATTTGTATATTTTCATTGGCGATTCAGATCCTTTGCCCATTTTTAAATTGGATTATCTCTTTATTACTGAGTTATAAGAGTTCTTTATATATTATAGATACAAATCATCTATCATATATTATTTACAGATATTCCCCCACTTTTGTGGTTATCTTTCCACTTTTTGGTCATGTTCTTTGAAGCACAAGTTTTAAATTTTGATGAAATCTGATTTATATATATATATTTTTCTGTTGCTTGTGCTTTTGGTGTTATATCTAAGAAGGTTTTGCCTAACCAAGGTCACGAAGTTTATCCTACGTTTCTTCTAAGAAATTAATGGTTTTAGCTCTGATGTTTCGTCTATGAAGTTTTTGTTTGTTTGTTTCTTTGTTTGATTTGTATATAGAATGAGGAAGAGTCCAACTTTATTCTTTTACATGTGGGTGATCAGTTATCCCAATACCATTGTAAAATATTATTTCCATCATTGAACATTTTGCACCCTTTTGGAAAATCAATTGACCATAAATGTAGGTTTATTTTTGGGTTCTAGTCCATTTATCTGTATGTCTAGTCTTAATCCGGTATCACATTGTCTTCATTATTGTAACTTTGTAATAAGTTTTGAAATCTGGAAGTGTGAGTCCTCTAACTTTGTTCTTCTTGTTCAAGATTGCTATTCTGGGTCCTTTGTATTTACATATAAATTTGAGTGCCATCTCAATTTCTGCACATAAAGCCATGTTGGATTTTGATAGGCATTGCATTGAATCTGTAGATGAATATGGGAGTATTACCATCTTAACAGTATTAAGTTTTCCACTCCATGAACATGGGATGTCTTTTCATTTATTTAGGAATTCTTTAATTTCCTTTAATAACGTCTTATAATTTTCAGAGTACAAGTTTTGTACTTTTGTTAAATTTCTTTCTAAATATTTATTCTTTTTGGTGTAGTATAAATGGAATTGTTTTCTTAATTTTATTTTCAGATTGTTCATTGCTAATTTATTGCTCCTTAAATTCTTTCTCATGGGTTCATTTTTCCTATTCCCTGAAGTACATCCTTATGTAGTTCTTTCATAAAGAATCTGTGAATAGAAAATTCTCTTAGTCCCTGTCTGAAAGTGTCTCTTTCACTTTCATTCTTGAATGATAATTTAACTGGGTATGTAATTGTGGGTCAGCATTCTTAATATAGTTTCTTATTTTATTTTGGCCTCCATTTTTGCAAATGAGATGCCAACTCTCAGTCTAATTGTTCCTTTGCAGACAATACAACCTTTTTTACTGTTTGTTTTGAAGTTGTTCTAAGGTTTATTTTCAAGGTTCCACAGTTTCACCATTTACACTTGAGGTTTTATTTTTTTTATTCTAGTCAATGTCTGTTGTGTTTCTTAAGACAGAGGATTTGTGTTTTTTTTTTTATTAACTGTAGAATATTCTCAGTGATCACCTAGTCGAATCTTACATTCTCTCCAGTCTCTTTCTAGAATTCTGTAAATATTTACTTTCTCATTTTATCCTTCCATTCTCTTTACTTTTGTCATAAAAAAAACTCATTGTGAATTGTATTCTGAAATACTTTTCAGATCTATATTCTAGTTCTTTGTTATGATTTTTAATTTAACACAAAATAAGCAAGTTAACTCTCCTCAAAGAGAATATTTAATCTCAAAAGGAAGACTAATTTCATCTAGGGGAAAAAATTTCCATAAAAAAGGCACTATACCTTCTTTAATCATACACTTTAAAAATAGAGAATGATCCCTAAGGTGGCTATGAATTTTAAGCTGTATTTGTTAAATGATCAAATTTATACTAAGGGAATAGCACTGAAAATAGTGGTAGGGGAAAAACCACATATATCACATTTACCTGTTAAACCTGACAAGTCAGTAGAATGCAAAAGAGCATATATTTGGAGTCAACTAGACTTGGGTTCAAATGCTAGCTTTGCCATTAACCAGTTATGGGACTTGGGCAACTATTTTTACCTCACGAGTCTCTCTGAATCTTACTTTCATCATCTATAAAATAAACTCATCAGCGTTGACAGGATGAACCAATGCTATATATATAAAAATATCTTGTGCAATGTCTGGCTAATGGTAGGTGTTTCATAAAGGATTATTATTATTTCTTGCTTAAAAACCTTAATCAGAATTGGTGCCATCATGTTGTATTTGAGATCTTCTCATTAGTCATGTCCCATCATAACTCCTTTGCTATATTCTAGAATACACAGAATCATAATTAATCCAAGTAAGGGATGGAATAATTGCTTGTGGGAATGTTTGTGGTAAGTGATTTTTCACGTGCTTTTCTTCTTCAGCAGTCCCTTTAACAGCTATCCAAGGCCCCAAATAAAACATTCTGGGTCCTTTCTTGCAGTGGGCGGTGTAATGCAAAGTCTATCTCAGAGGCACACCCTATAAGACCTCTAGGACTTTTAAATGATAAATGCTTAGGAAATTGATTCCATCAAAATGGAACTGTTATAAATACACTCCCTGTAATTTTTCAAACAAATATATTTAATTCTGCCTGGCAGTGTCCTCTAAATTGAATTCACATTAGCTGGATGAGTTCATGGAAGAATATATTAATGTAGGAATTACTCTGCCTTTGGTAGGGGCACTCAGTGTCTCCAAAAGGTGAGGCTGTCTCATGCTCTGGGTGTGATGGCAAATATTGCCTTCACATTAATTCTTTCTCTAGTGATAATTATGAGAGAAATGTGATTTTTTAATAAACACATTTTAATATCCCTATATGTTTATTGTATTCAGGTATTTTCATGGATAATCTTCTTGATTGAACAGCCACCAGAATGTAGAATAAATCCCATCTTTATTAAATAACCAGTTTGACTATGATCTGCAACCCACAGATACACATGTCATCATTACCCAGAGAACAGAAGGCTGAGCTATTGGCAAAATGGTGATCTCATTGTGAATATTACTAAACTATCTAAGGTAGGGAACCTTAAATAATTTAGCACTATTAATAATCATAATAATTAATATTTATCATATGGTCTCTGTGTGCCTGATATTAATATATATTTATATGTATGTAATACATATTACATTTTGTCTTTACAGTAACTTTGAGAGGGAGGTACTATCACTAGCCCTGTATTATAGCTAAGGAAGATGAAGCACAATGTGTTAAGTGCTCAAAAAGCACGGCTAGGCAGTGGTGGAACTGGATTTACCAGAAAAGTCATCTTACCTTCACCACGTGAGTTGAGGAAACCCAAAGGTATAGAGGGCGGCCCTCTCCACACTCAGTGATCCCTGGAGTCAGCCATGCTTCTGCTCATCGGTCTAGCATGGAATGCCTCCAGATAGACTGTCAAAAGCCTAACATTCAAAAACGTTAACTCTGCTTAATTTAAATCATATACGTACCTCACCTTAACAATTCCACTGGCGTTTAGGCAATAGTTCTGCCCTTCCTTCCTTCCTTCTTCATGTTTGCTGAGTGCTTGGAGATAAAAAGAGAAGGAGGAGAAGAAAGAGACTAAAAGATTCTCTTCCCTTGGGAAGCTTGCATTCTAGGTCAGGAAGTAGGCTGCACAAATGTGAAACAACTAGAAAATGACATAACAGTGTTTGGTCACAAGCTGATCACACCTTAGGTAGCACAGGAAGCCCATTTCAATGTCTTCAGCATATTCCTCATACATTTTTGGCCTCTAACATGCCTCTCTCTGGTAGAGTTAATGTACCACGTCCCTACTCTATGGCCTTCCCACCCATTGCCTCGACTCTGCCACACTCCTTGCTGCCGCACTGCCACACTTGCTGCCCATACCTCATAGGGCCTTTTTGGTAGAGCAGGACCAAAGGACTCTGACCAAGCTGGCATCATAAATTTCAAACCATTTGAGGTAAAATAAAATTCTACCTCCTAAACTGGCAGAGGTACAATCGAAACATGAAACTGGCTTTAGCAATCAGACTAATTCTTATATACCTTGAAACAATGGGCAATAAGCAAGCATTTCAGAAAGACCTCCTTAAGAGTTGATATGGTGATTATAAAATAGAGAGATTTCTAGTCTCGTCGTCTGTACTAGGTTGTATTAGTTAGTTTAGGCTGCCGTGACAGAACACCATAGACTGTGTCTTAAACAACAGAAATCAGAAAACAACCAGTTCTAGTGGCTGGAAAGTCTGAGATCAGGGAGCCAGCATGGTCGGGTTCTGGTGAGAACCCTCTTCTTGACTTGCTGACAGTCACCTTGCTGTGCCCTCATGTAGCTGGGAGAGGAAGCTCTGATGTCTTTTCTTCTTAGAATAAGGCCACTAATCCTATCACGGAGGCCCACCCTCATGACCTTATCTAAACCTAATCATCTCCACAAAACAAACCCCAACTCTAAATATCATCACATTAGAGCTTAGGTTTCAACATATGAATTTTGGGAGTCACAACCATTCAGACCATCACATAGGTGAAGGTGCTTTTAGCTCCTAGAATTAAGAGCAGTCCCTGGCTCTCTTTTCTCCTGCTCACCTCCCTTCCACCCCACTCCCACCCACCCCACTCCCACCTCTACAAGCTGGGCCTTCGTACCTTTCCTGGATGATTCACTACCATGTGGAACATTACCTTTATGAAAGATCAAAGCAGTCACCTTCAACCAGTTCATAGACTAAGGAAGGTATCTAATGTTAATTCTTTATTCCATAGAACTTCTGAAGAGTGTAGCTCAGATATTTTTCCTTTTTTAAATCGTACACATAAAGTACGAAAGAGCATAACATCCATTCATCAAAACTCATCAAATGATATCTCCATAAAGCTGACTTAAACTGGAAAAGAACTGGTTATAATAGTAAAATCAAGTTCTTCTCACATTCCTATCACCCAGCACTCTGTTCCTCCCCAGAGGCCACCGCTGTTATCTTTTTTGGGGGAGCGGGAGTAGAGAGTGGGATGTAGCCTTTCAGAGATAGCCCCCTGCATGTACTCGTAAACGTTTTTTAACAAAATAGACATGGCAGAATTTGGTTCACAGCTATCCTTGCTTTTCTCTCTTAATGATGTGCTGTGGCGACAACTCCAGGTCCCCACAGTCAGTACCCCCTTTCTTTTCATAGGCAGCATAGTTTCTCCCATTAGCATAGAATTCATACCAATTCTTTTCAAAGGACCTTTAGGTTGTTTACAACCTTTTGTTGTTTTAAACACTGCTCACATGCAAGTGTAGCTACAGAAGAAATTACTATGTAAGTAGAATTATTGGGCCAAATGATATGCACACTTTAAAAAGCTGTGAAACACTTTAAATATACAAAAAGTATAAAGAATAATGTAACTAACACTCTACCACATTTCATTTAGGAAGCACTGAAGTGTAAAGTTATTAACTCATGGGTTAAACATTAATGATTTGGAATAAGGAGGTTATCTGATTTTGCTTTAAGATCTGGAAGCTCACTCAAATGTTGCTAGGATGGTCCATCTAGTGGCCTTAGTGATGTCCAAACTGGATTGTGTTTGTAACCCACCACCTGTGTGTTCCTGAATATAAGTTTTTGGCATGCTTAATGCTAATCAATGAGAGTACCCAGACCTGACCTGAGAAGGTGTGGGCTTTGGCAGGGGCCTGAATTAGCTAAAAGGTGACTGCATAGAGTCCACTCGGATATCCAGCCATATGAGTAAGTGACTTCACAGATATTAGTTTTGTTTCTTATAAAATGGAATAAATTTTCATTTTTATTTTTATCTTTTAAATTGTGGCTTAATCTTCATAAAGGCCTATGTGTGTGTGCTATACGTATATGTATAATTTCCATTATAATTTATCACAGACTGCGTACCTCCTGTGCGGATTTTAATAAAACTTTTTCTGAATGGGCAGTCAGGGGTTTTCTCTGTGCCCCATCCTTGCTGGCATTGTGTTCACTTTCTTTGCCAGTTGCACATACAGGGTTAAGGTTTTCTAGTTTTCCTTTGAACAATTGCGGTACTAAACACAGCCTACTAGCTTTCAGACTATTATTTGTGTAGATGGCTCTCAAGTGCTTTAACATTTACTTAATTAAAATTCTAGCATGATATCATTCCCGTGGGTTACATTAGTCTCCCTCTTACCTTCCTCAGTTTCCTTTTACAGCCCCTTTTCTTTACCAGAATTCTTACTAAAGATGACTGCAGCCTAGCTGACTGCTAAAGTCATAACTTATTACTTTAAAAAACACACTAAAATAATTAAAAGCATTTGTTGTTGAACACAATGCAGTTAAACTCAGCTCGATATTTATACATCTTACTGCCCCCAGGATGCAGCATCATGTCCTTAAAATGAAAATGAAAAGGCTGCAGTTTCCAGAGATTTCCTATTCATCTTTTAATTCTTTTTTTTTCCTTTGAGCTGAAATTATTCTATTGGTTAACCACCAATTTTGATTTTATAATCTGCTTACAGTTCAACAAGAGTGAACAAAGGCTATGCACTATCTTTTCCCTTCATGGCCAGGACATAGTAAAATTAGCACAGCACGATTTATTGCACAGGCCGGCAAGTATGGCCATGCACAGGACAGACCTCTTGGGCCTCTATCTTTTTCCCTCCCTTAGTGACAGAAAACCCATTGGACTCCAGCAGCAGCTGAGCTCTGGCAGCCATTGGCCCCAAATCTCTACCTCCTGCCTTTCAGTAGGTAGAGGGCAGGTGAGGAGGTGGCCAATGGGTGGTTTGTATCAGGAGAATATGGCACAGTTAGCTATTTAAATCCAACCAGGATGATGTAAGCAAGCAGGGCTGAAAGGGTTAGGAAAAAGCTCAAGGAAGGAGAACTCTTGTCAGGATGCATTATTTACAGAGAGCTGGGCTGAGGCTAAGCAGAGACTAACACCCACCACCTGTGCACTGAACCAAACTCCTGGTTCTTGTTGCCTCCTCCCAGCCCTCGAGAAAGGAGGTGTGGCTGCACAAAATAATCTGAGGCTAAATGGTGTGGGAGAGTTTAATTCTTGTATAATTTTTTTTAAACTGGGAAAGCAGGTCATTACTTAGATAAAAACACATCCACCCGCTCTGGTTTGCAAACTGCTGGGGTTTCACAGGAAAGCTGGGCCATCTCTCTCCCACTGATAAGAAGAGAAAAGCCGTTTGCTCCCGCCCCTGGAAGTCTGTGGTCCCAGTAACCCTGCGGGAAACTTGCGAAGAGGGTTCTCAGCTCGGATGCCGTTTTTGCAGCACGAGCACATGTTCGGGCTCAGGAAATGATGCTAAAGACATTTTGAAAAAAGTAAGATGGGCTTGACACAGCATTGGCACAGGATATGTGAGGGGAAGCGGCATGGTGAGTGGTGATAACGGCCCCTGGGGCCAGGCAGGGAGCTGCTTTCATAGCCCGGCCTGAGTCTCTGCGGTAGGAGGGGCTCAGAGCGCCGAGGCTGGGGAGCCTCGTGAACTGCCCAGTGAGAGCAGAAATCTGGCCGGGCCCCTCAGAAAGGGCCAGGCCATGAGGAGAAAGGGTGAGGCCCTGGGACCACCTTTTTACCAGCAAGAACTCGACAGTCAACTTGTACACATACCTCATTTTAAAAAATTGTGTTGGTTTTGGCTCTTCTGGGCTCTGCTCACACCTTTTTCAAAGCCCCTCCCACAGACAAAGCTGGCCTGGGGACAAGAGGGACTGCAACATTTGTCCTTAGGGTCTCTCAGGAAGAGGCTGCACAATGCCACTTACACAGGTGCTCAATAAGAATTAGATGGAGAGGACACGCCAATTACTGTTAACGATGGGGGTAAGTTAATAACAGCCAGATTTCTGTTTCCGGGCAAATCCACCCCAGTGTGATCGAACCCGCAGCTGATCTGCTTAGGAAGGTGGTTTTTCTTCCAGATGGCCACGGCCTTTGTGTCGGAGAAGGGCTTTCCTTCAAAGTCTGCTGCGCCTTGTTTGCGATGCAGATTAGGAATTCGTTTTTACTTGCCACTCTTAAAAAAATAAACATTCTGGGCACAAGAAAAGGAGCTTTTCAACCCTGAGAGTGTTGTGCCTGTTTGAGTACATATGGCAAGACCCTCTCTCTTAGATAATTAGCAAGTGCTCCTGGCACCGCGGCATTATCCCGCAGCACTGTTCCGACAGCTCTGTTTTAAAGATCGCTGCTCACTTAGAAACTTTCGCTGTAGAGAGCAGAGGAGAAAACTTGGTGACGATATGAATTTAGAGCAATTATTATATTTGGTTTGTGTTACTCCTGCAATATTTTTCCTTTAAGGAGTAAGGAGGGAGGTATTAAAATCTATTTGCCATTTTGTTCCCCTAATGTTATTGCTGCTGTAATTTCAACAAGTGTGGGAACTACTTGAAGACCCCTTTAACCAATTTGAAGTCCCCTTTAACCAATAAATGATACATGAAGTCTGAAGGGGGTCGCTAAATTTAAAGGACACAAAAGAACCCATTTAAGGAAGTGACAGAGATCATGAAGAGGATAATTCCACAATATTGCAAAATCAACAGTATCTCATTTCTCTCAAGCACACCCAGGCAGAGAGAGATAGAAATCTTTATCTCTGGGTACACATGATTCCTGCTTCAAGGTGCTCAAAATCTAATGAAAGAAACTGACATGTATACAAGTAACTCTAAGACACAGCACTACGTGACAAGTGAAGTGTACACCAGATGCAACAAGATGCTGAAGAGCAGTGATTTGTTCCAGAGGGGAGGCCTCCAAGTAGGACCTTAGGGATGAGGCGGACTTCTACAGCTAGAATGCTGGATACGCCATATGAAACTCTGCAATCTTAAAAAGGAAAAAGAAAAAAAAAAGAAAAAAGAATACCATGTGAACAAATAGAAGATGTCCAATACAGATTACATTAAAAAAAGAGGTTATTTGGCAATGTGTGTAGATTCCTACTTTTAAAGTTTATATCTATATCTATATCTACCTATCTACCTACCTACCTATCTATCTATCTATCTATCTATCTATCTATCTATCTATCAATGCATGCATAGTAGTTGAGCTTTTAAGCTCTGAAGGCAGACTGGATTAAAACCTACGCTCAATACTTTCAGTGGATTGTGTTACTTTTGAAAATAGCTTCCTGGGAGAAGGTTATTCTTTCCTGTTCATTGACACCAGCCTGGTCATGTGACCTGCTTTGGCTAATGAAGTGAGGGTAGAAATGAGACATGCCTCTTCTGTTTGCTTCTGCCAGGTTCTCTGTCCCCAGTATTCTGATGATGAAGTAGCTCCCAGACAGAAGGTGCTCCTTAGGCTTCCGCTTGGCTCCTGGAATGACAACAACGTGGAGCAGAGCCACATATGGTTGGCATGGTTCATTAGCATCAGCAAGAAACAAACCTGTGTTATTGTCAGCCACAGGGATGTCGACACCATAGCATAACTCAGCCCAAGTTGACTGATAGATACCTTACAACCAGCGGGATTTTATTTGGCCTCTTTAAACCTCAGTTTCCTTATCTATAAAATGGAGATATTAATAGTACCTACCTCAGTGGTTCGCTGCGAGTGAAAAAGAGCTAATTTTAAAGCACATTGCTGGTGTCTAGTCCATAATAAAAATTCACTAGCCATCTTTAAACCCGCACAGAAAAATGTCTGGAAGAATATAAATTAACCTGTTAACAGTTCTCTCTTGAATGTGAGATTATGGGTAACTTTCATTTTCTACTTCATTTATTTCTTTAATCAAATTTCTTATAATCGGCATATACTATTTAATAATTTAAAATATAGACATTTTCACTTTGGAAAAAGGACAATAGCACCCTGTACATTTTTCGATCACAGTGCTTACTGCATGAAACTTGGCTCCTTTAAGAAACGGGCTATGTGCATTGCCCGCCAATACAAAAACCTGGCCTACTGGATAGCACAGGACCCATTCTCCACACACGTTTAGACAAGCATAATTGATCAGTTTCTCATCTGAATGATTCGCAAATGGTAGGTGACAATCTGCTGTTTCTGAGATGAGAAATCCAAAACAGATTACTAGATGGGGCACAAACCCAGAATATGGGCTTTCTGAGTATCTCATAGATATATTAATTGGGCACTGGAAATGTGAATTTGGAAATCAGAGCTATCAATATGGGGCTCATTCACATCAAGGTGATTAGTCAAATGTGTGGGTGGAGAGTGGAAGCCTGAGCTCTCTGGTTCACTCTAGTTCCCACCACTGCTAATCGTCCCCTCAAGTCCAAGTCCAGGTATCTTTCAACAGGAACATTCATTCCACAATTATTTATTGAGCACTTACCACGAACCAGGCAATAATGGCACAGGAGTGAACAAGAAATGTTCAAGTGTCTCTGCCCTCTAGCAATTTATGTTTTAAGGTAGGAGGTAAACATTAACCAATAACCAAATGAATAAGGAAAATATACAGTATGTCTATAGTAATAAAGAAAAAAATAAAACATGAAAGAGCGAAAGGGAACACTGAGCAGAGGGTGTTGCAATTTTCAACAGGGTAAGTCAAGGTAGGCCTTGCTGAGGACATGACATTTGAGCATAAGACCTTAAGAGGTGCAAGGTATCTGGAGGAGAACAGTCCAGACAGAAGCAGGGAAGAGGACTTGAGGTGAAAACGTGCTTGTGTTTAGAGGAATAACAAGGAGGTCAATGTGACTGGAGCAGAGTGAGTAAGGGAGTCCATAGTAGGAGAGTTCAGAGAAAGAAGGAGAAGTGGAGGCCGGTGGTAGATAGATCATATTAGCTTCATCAGCAGACTATTGAAGGAACTTTGACTTTTATTAATTGATATAGGAAGCTCCTGAAGTTTGCTAAGAGGAGTAACATAATCTGACTTGTGTTTTAAACTGACCAGTCTAGTTACTGTATTGAGAATAAATGCATAAAGGGCACGGGTAGAAGCTGGGAAAACATTAAGGAAGTTATGCAGTAATAGGAGATGGGTGCTTGGAGTTGATGAGAGAGGTTGGATCCCGGCTATATTTCGCAAGTGCAGCCACCATATTATACTCATAAATCTGATGTCGATCCATGAGAGAAAGAGAGGAATTAAAAATAATTCCATGGTTTTGGGGATTAGCAACTAGAAGGATAAAGCTGCTGAGAGAGGAAGACACCAAGAAGACAGTTTTAGGGAGAAAGTTAGCAGTTTAATTTTAGACATGGTAGCTTTGAGATGCCCTAAGATATCCAAGTGGAAATATAGAGGAGATAGCTGGAGGAGCTCAGGAGAATGACCCAAGCTGAATATCTACATTTGAGAGTTCTCAGGAGATCAGGAGTATTTAAGTTGTAAGAATGAATGAGGTCACCTAGGGGATAATTGCAGCTTGAAAGAGGGTGGGAACTGAGCTCTGGAGCCCCTCAATATTTAGATCAGAGGAGAACAAAGGTCAATCAACAAAAGAGAATGATTGAAGCAGAAGTGAGCAGTGTCCCAAAGCTAGGTGAAGAAAGTGTTTCAAGAGAAGATCTGCTCTTGCAGGGTCCAGTGAGGTAAGGAGCAAGAACTGTCCATTAGATTTCGCCAGGTGGAGGTGCTTGGTACCCAGACAAGGCAATGTAGTGGAGTGGGGTGGAGGAGGAGTGGGTGAGTAAGCCTGACTAAGGAGGTTCAAAAGAGAACTAGATGAGAGGAATCAGACACAGTGGGTTTGAACAACTGTTTAGAGGGACTTTGCTGCTTAGGAGAGTAGAAAGCATGGAGTAGCAGCTAGGAGAGAGATGAGTCCAAGAAAGTATTTTCTTTCTTTTTTGTTTTTTAAGAGAAGAGAGATCACAGTGGTTTCTATACTAATGGAAATTATCCTTATCCTTTAGAGAGGGACAACTTGATGATGCAGGAGAAATAAAGGGATGTTGGTGCTATGGACATGGATAGACAAAGGAAGTGGGATCTACTGCACAGAAGGAGGTTTTATACAAGGTTCTGGTTCATAGTTCAGAGAGACAAAAGGGGGAGCAGAGAGTATGGACAAAGGTGTAGGTAAGTTGGCAGATGCAGCGGTGGGAGTGTGTGGATGTGAAGTGTATATGTGCTCTACTGGTTGCTTTTTTTGCCTCTGAGAAATAAGCAAGATCATCAGTTCAAAGATAGAATAGGGGAGGGGGTGTTGGAGTCTGAGAAAGGAGGCAAATGTGTGAGCTAGTGCCCCAGGAGAATAGGGGAGTAGAGAATATAATGGGAGTGTCAGGCCAGCTCTTACGTACCCCAAGTTCAGTGGTCATGAATTGAAGTAAAGTGATCAGCAGGGATGTGTGTTAATCCCCACTGTGGGTGTGTGGGTGGTCCCCTTTAGTGGTTAGTCCCATTCCAGATACAGTTTAAAGAGCAGTTTAAAGTACAGGTCGAGGTGTGGATTTAAAGAGCTCAGAAGCTGGAGAAATCACCTGAAAGAGAAAGGAGTAGAATCCAGAGAAGATGTGGATGTATTGGGGAGCTGGAAAGGAATTGGGGAGGTACTTATGAGTTTGAGAAAGGAGGGAATGAAGAGTATATTAGTCATTGTCTGCCGTGTAACAAATCACCATAAACCTGGCAACTTAAAACAACGCACATTTATTCTCATTGTTTCTGTGGGTCAGGAATCTGGGCATGGCTTAGTGGGCCTCTGTTTTGGGGTCTCTCATGAGACTACAATCCAGGTGTTGACCAGGGCCAGAGTCTCATCTGAGGCTTGAGTGGGGAAGGATCCACTTTCACACTCACAAGGTTGTTGGCAGGATACAGTTTCTTGTGGGTTATCAGACTAGGGGTCTCACTTCCCTGCTGACTGTCGGCTGCCAGCTTCCCCCAGTTCCTTGCCAGGTGGGCCTCTCCATACGGCGAGTAATTTCATCAAAGCTAACAGGGCGAGAATTAATAGAGTCTGCTAGCAAGATGAAAGTTACAGTTTTATGTCACACGATCACCTTTGCCATATTCTATCGGTTAGGAAGAAGTCACAGGTTCTCCCCTCGCCCCCCTTGGCCACACAGACACACGCACTCAAAGGAGAGAGATTCCACGAGGGTCTGATACCAGTCTCTGGGCAGAGAGAAATGATTGAAATGACTGATTTTTAATACAAAGAAGGGAAGCTCAAGGAACTGCAGTACAGCAGATTGACTGTCTCCTAGTGAAAAAGACAAGGTCACTCCTTAAGAGAGAAAGGGCCCAAAGGGAGTGGGGGGGGGATTATGTTTGCAATAAGGAGAGGGAGTTTGTAGGTTGAGTAGGTTCGTAGGCTCCCGACAACACTTATGACCCGGCCAGATCAGAAAGTGTGAATTTGCTGTGGAGCCAACTGGCAGGTAAGTGATTTGCCCCAGCAATAGATGGTGCCCTGTTTTCAGTCTGAAAACTGGAAGATAGAGAGATTAAAAGATCAGGGTCAAGCGTCTCTATGGTGCTGATAAGAAAAAACCCAGAGTCATTTTTCTCCTTCCTACTTCCACATTCCTACCTCACCAACTATCCCAAAGTATGCATGAGTGTCCCAGGGTTGGCCTGGCTCTGTGAAGCGCAGCATTCTGCCTTGATAAAGCCTCAGCTTTCAGTAGAGCCTCCAGATAGCCTCAGTGGGGCCACTGAAAAACAGAAGCTCTTTCTGTGGCGCTAGGGTCCCCTGTGGCAGCCCTGAGATCCCCTCCCTACCTCCAAGCACTTTCCTGGTGCTTCCAGTGTCTCTCATCAACCCTTCCTCTCTCACCTGCGCTCACCTCTTCCTCATCCTCTACTTTTGCCAATGTTTATCAAGCGCCTTTTGCTAACCAGTCTCATTCCAGATATGGTTTAAAGTGGTTTATTAATAGTCAATACACTGGCCTTGAATTCGCAACTGATCAAGGAAGTTAAATGCTGAAGAAGATACTGTGATTAGTTTTTTAGAAACTTGATTCTCAGGTGGGCTGAGGGTATGTACCTGTTTGATGGTCTGTGCAGGATGTCTGATTACTGTGGCTGTGGATTGGGGTCTCCAATTTAGGCATTTTTTTTTTTTTGTCCTTTCTGGCAAGTTGCAACCCTAATCACCAGGTAGTCACCTATAAATGATTATTTTGATCACTTTGCTTTCCCAGATGTTTTGAATTTTCTGGTACCCTATCACCTTGACTTCTGTTTATAAAGACTATAATCAAAATAGGAATAAGTTCAAAAGGAGTTCAAGTACATTTGTGGATGAAAGATTTGTGATGGCTAATTAGAGGAATCAAATTGTTGAAGGTTAGATGTCCAGCCTTTTGAAATTGATGTTTTGGAAGTCTTCCTTAAGAACTCTTTGACAGGTTAAAGAGTGGAACAACCTGAGTGGGAGTTTTATCATTCTGATTATTAAAATCTATCAAATGCATACAAAAAAAATTATTCTCAGTTTCCTGAATTAATTGTCTTTTTCTTTACCATGCCGTCACTCAGTCTTATTATTGTGCTGTTGAATAGGGCTAGGCCAACAGAAGAGAAAAACCTAATGGTCTTTGAAGTCCATCCTATCCAGCCATCTTCCTTCCAGCAAGGATAGTCCTGGAAATAATAACCCTGTGTGGGAAGACTTCAGGGCATATAAGCCCTTGGCTGCATATACTCTGATGACTGAGAAGTATTTTATTTAACTTAGAGTCAATGTAAGAGTCTTCTTGCTTCAGAAAACGCTTAGAAAAAGGATAATAATTTCCCACAAGGATAGAGTTATGGCAAGTCTCATTTATCATGGTACCCAGCATCCAGCCTATTGTAGGCCCGTAATACTCATTCAACAAGCATTTGTTGAGCCGAAATGAGCTTATCTAAGGATGGGACATGAGCAAATATGAGTCATACCTTCATGGTGTCAAATACAGTCATGTGCCCCTTAACGCGGGGATACGTTCTGAGAAATGCACAGTTAGGCCATTTCATCGTTATACGAACATCTTAGAGTGCACGTGCACAAACCTCGATGATATAACCTACTACACCCAGCCTATTGCTCCTAGGCTAGAAGCCTGTACAGCAGGTTACTCAAAAAAATATGAGACGAAATCGAGCACAAGAGAAAATGACGCCATCAAGAGACATGGTAAACATGAGATTTTGAGGCTGCTGCTGTGAACACAGCTACGGCTTTACAGCGAAGCTCTTCTTATATGAGGAGAAAGAGCACGCTCTAAAGTAAGTCTTGAAAGTATAGTATAGTAAATCCATGAACCAGTAACGGTCATTCACTATCATTACCAAGTATCATGTGCTGAACATAATTGTAGGTGCTCTACTTTTATTCAACTGGCAGTGCGGTAGGTGTGTGTACACCAGCGTCACATAAACATGTGAGTGACGTGTCGTGCCTATGACATTATGACAGCTCCAGTGTCACTAGGTAAGCGGAGTTTTTCAGCTCCATCACAAGCTTGTGGGACCACCATCACATATGCAGTTCATCATTGAGCAAAACATTGTTATGGGGTGCATGACTATAAGTGAAAATGAGAGGAATTCCCTATGCTTATTATAAGAGGCTGATATTAACATAAGGTGAGTTGCTGTTATGGGGATTACTTTACCATCTTCCTGTGTAAGACACTGCTTTTTAAAAACACAGGGTCCGGGTCTTTTTAAGAGAAAACTTTGGGTTGAGATTTTTCAAATGCACACAAATATAGAGAAGAAAATAGCAATAACCTATATTCCCACTATGCAAAATTAAGTACTATTAACATTTTGGCTTATTTGCTTCCAGCCTTTTTAGCCAGTCATCTGTTTTTAAAATTTACACTAGTGTAATTATGTGCTGAAAATATGAAGTATTTTAGTGTGCATGCACATGTGCACACTGAATTCATGGACACGTGCTTACACATTGTTGGCTTTTTGCTTTTTTTGCTTGCTCTACCCTGGAGTTTGTAAGTTGGAAGATGCTACATTACAAACCACAGTAGCAATAATAGAATAATGAAGTCAAGATTTTACATGTCAATGTACAGATGCACTATCCAAATAAAACATTTTAAAGCCTCCAAATTGTAAGCAATCCATGCACACAGGAAAAAATCCTAACACAATCCTCTGTCCTTCTAGCCTTCAATTTTTCTCTCCAGAGCAATCAGCATTGCCAGTTCCTTAAGAATGTTTCCAGAAATAAAATTTGCAAATACAAGCATGTATTTTTTATTTTCCTACATTGATGATAGCATACTGGGCCTAGTGTTTTGTACTTATGCATAGAGTTTTGCAAATTTTGAAGTGCTTCTCAAATTTTTAAAATTTTTTGAGTTTTATTGAAGAATAAATGACAAAAACAGAAAGTCTTATGAATGTGCAAATTAGCAATCATGGCCTTTGGTCTCTCTTGGCCTCAGACAGTTAACTTGGGTGGTCAGAGAATATCCTCCACTGGCCGAGCAGAAATCAGAAATTCCCATGTCAGTGCTAGGCAGTTTGTCCTCACTCTCTCTGAATGAACCTACTCACTTAAAAGCCCACAAGAAAACCCTTTATATTTTTGGTAACGAAACCAAAATCCTGCAGAATATAAAACCAAAGAGGGAAATTTGGGGCTCAGCTTAAAATACAGCTGGGCAAGCCCACACTTAGTTGCTGGAATAACAAGCAGCTGGGAGGGCTAAATTTAGCCCGGAACCTTAAATACGGGGTCTGCTCTGATGTCCACAGCCCCCATGGAGAACTCTTCGCCATCGCTGAGGCTCCTAGTACGAGAAGGAACCACAATGTTTGTACAAAACGCTGACTTTGCGAAAACAACCTAGTCGATCCGTGTGATTTAATAGGCTGTAAAAGGTTTGATTTACAGCGGATCAATAGGCAAACAGTATGATTTGTTGTTGGGGGAATACAAAGCACAGGGACCAGGATGATGCCAAATAGTAGAAAAGGTTAATTAGCATTGTAAAGTTCATTTTAAATTTTGATTTAAAAAAAGAACAATCTGAAACTATAATGAGTCCCACTGTCAAGGCTGGCCTGAAGGAAAATGAAGAGTGAGCAGAACTGGCCTTCTCCATGAGGCCCTTCCAGGAGGCCTCCACTCATGCTCTGTGTTACACCCTGGTAGGGCTGCACAGGACAGGCAGCCTCCAACATGGGCTCAAGTCTTGACTTCACGATTTGGTTTTGTTTCCTGTTTTTGTTTGAGTGAGAGGGTTGGACCAGATGAGTTCCGAGTCCCCAACCCTCTCTCCCTCCCCAGTCTGGAGTTCTTGGTGTTTTGTGCTTCTTACTGCTGACTGCCTTGCAACCTGGAGTCTCTCGCCACCTTCCCCACCGGCCCTGTTGAAACCAAAGTGGTGGGTAAACAGTGGGGCCTTAGTGCCTCCCAATGAGGCCACGTGGTAAAAATATAACTTGGTAAGGGAGGAACATAAGGACCCTGAGAGAGCCTGGCATCCACCCCAGTCCTGAAGATGGTACCAAGGAAGTCCTGACAACCCGCACAGTGTCCCAGATGTCAGCTGTGCCTCCTCGTAGAGAGGCATGTGACATAGTTTATGAAAATTAAAAAAGACGAAGTTGCCATGCGTAGCCAAGGTAGTGCCCAGGGAGCACCTGTAATGAGTAGCAGGACTTCTGATTTCCTCATTACACTCACATGTGCAAATAAACTATCATGGTCCTCATGAGGCCCCTACCCTCAGGATGGTGATGGAAGCTGGGTTGAGTCCAACTAGTTTAAGACTTAAGTGAGATCATTTACTGTTTTTAGGGTGAGTTCAGTCTCCATGGTTCAGTCGTTCAGTCTTCCAGACTGCCCCCTCCATCCTCTGTTCACCTTTTAGAGGGTGTCTAGTAGAAGGGGTGGGGGAGAGATTTACAGGTTGTCATGGCAGTTGGAGGGTAGGAAGGGCCCCCTGGCTTCATGCCAGTCTGTGTGTATGAACACTTTCCGTGACTCCCAAGCTATGGCTGGGCTGGTTTGGTGTTCTACTGGTCTCAGCTGTCTATGAATTCCTAGTATGCTTTTTCTCAGCCTATCTGAGGGCTTGTTACTCCTCCCTGCAGAGCTGAGCTCCCCTTGCCTCTCTCTGTCATCACAGACACCTCTGAGTCCCTGCCACCCTTCTCCTCTGGGCCCTGGCCAGACTGCTCCTCCCCCACTCCCATAGCCTTGGCTGCAGGGTTACTTCACCTCCAGCCACTTTAGGGCTCTGGCAGACATTCTGGCTCATGGGAGCAAAATGATACTCAAGATGCAAGCTACACCCTCCCTCTGCTGGTGTATGGGAGGTGGGGGCAGCAGGGGGATGGAGGTAAACTTCTCCCAGAGGGCTGGCTCCTCCAGCCCTGGGGAACAGGAGAGGTCCTAGGGTATGCTCTGAGGTCAGAAGTGTGGGTTCCACAGTCTCACAGGCCTGGTTTCATCCCCAGCTTTGTGCTTAGCAGTGGGATGGCTTCAGGACAATACCTTGACCGCTGCCTAACCAGAAGAACAATACATACCTCACAGGGGTGCAGTGACAGCGAGGTTTCCTGTGAAGCAAGCAGCTCCTTCCTAAGGTGGGAAGCTGGTGTATAGAGGAAAGCATCATCTTTGGCTGGCAAAGCAGGGACTAGTGGGTGGGATTGCTTCCTAAGAATAATCATCTTGACCCTGCCCATGTCCCCGTGCAGTGCCCAGAACTGGGTGTATGCCCAGTTTCTGCTTTTTCTGAGTCTGTGTATTAATGTTTTGATGACTGAAATACTAGTAACTCTATGTGACCAGTAAGTCGTTTTTAAAAATAGCAAATTTTATGTTACCTTATTACTCAATCTCCTGGGGATGCAGTCAATTCATACAGTGATTGGTCAACATTACAATAAAGGAGTCGCGTCCTCTCTGGGCTTGGAGGCCACCTGCAGAGACATGGCTGAACACACCAAGGAGGTTCAACTCATCAGCACGTTCAGGACCTGTTATGGTACGTCGCTCAGGAAAATGGTGAAGAAGATTGAAATTGGCCGGCCTGCCAAGTACACTCACTCCTTCTGTGGCAAAACCAAAACGAAGAGATGAGCTGCGGGGCTCTGGCGCTGGGGTTCCTGCGTGAAGCAGCAGCCGGTGGTGCCTGGACAGCAGCAGCAGCACTTCTGCCAGCACAGGGGAGTCAGCCAGCAGGTGACAGAAGAACTGAGAGGCCAGTTGAAACTCCCCATTCGAAACACTGCTGGCTACAGTAAATGGGTGAATTTACATAAGGAAGAAAAGGGAGGGGTCATGTGACCCAGCTTGCCTTCCCTGGGCCAACCCCAGGCACAGAGTGTTCTGTCCCAGGGCCACTGGAGGTAACAGGGTCACTCCACAGAGTTGGAATGCATTCCAGGGCCTCTTCAGTTGTAGACTCTCTACTTCCAAATACTTCTTCCCCTCACTCAATAGCCCACTCCTAGCGTGAGTCTCCAGTTCCTTGCAGCCAGGATCAGGTAACCAGATTATTTACAAAAAGATTTACCCTGTGAGGCTTTGCACCTTAAGCTTTCTATCATTAACTGGAAGGAAAGGCTTTTCTCTTCTTAATGGGGTTTTGGGTCTTGGTAAGTAGGGAAGGAGGTGTTCTATTTTCAGAGCATGGTCCTGGGTCAGTAAGTGCTCCTGGAACTGTCCCAGACCTATGGTGATTGCTTGTTCCTTAGGGAACACTGGGATAGGGAACCAGAGCTTGAGTCCTCTGCTCCTCCAACCAAAAGACAGCTGATGAGAGGAGAAACTCTTGCCTCTTTTTCAGTCTCTCCTGTTTACTTCCCTACCTCCAGACAGACCCACCTCCTTCCTGCCTCCTCACATCGGTTCCTGCCTTGCCTATCTTTGACCCCAAGAATCCTAAATACATACATGATCATACATGTGACAGCACTTTAGATTCTATTTAATGATGTTTCTGTACAAACTTCTGGCCTTAGTTCATATACCTTACCTCCCCCTTTACCCCTCTGTTATTTTCCCCCTCTCCTAATAAAATGTCTGCTAAGAAAAAGTTACTGAGATTATTCTTTTTCTTAATAGAGGTATTATTTTATAAGAAAGCCATACAAACATTTTGGAAACATAAAATGCCACATTGACAATATAACTAGAGCAGAAGTTTTGGCTTGAGAATGAGAATCGAAAAGAGAAATTAGAAACACAACGTTTCCTTAACTTTAGGGGCTGGAGAAGTGAAGGAAGCAATTTAATTTGAGGGCTATTCATGACAGGGAGTTTGGTCATGTCAGGAAAGCTGTGAGTCAAAGGGAAAATTCAGTAAAACCAAAGGAGGCTTATTGTGTAACAATACTCTTAAAATGTCTGTACCCGCCTTGGAGGTGGACCCAGGCGATCCAGATGAAAGCAGGGAGGTTAAAATGTCACGTTACTTGGCGGAAGGGAACTGCCCTTCCAAACATGGTGTTTGACTTCTGGTTACCTCTGTCCATGATTCAAATTACGTATGTACTTCATAGAATAAAACAAGGCCATGATTGCTCAAGAATAGACTGGTTCATTATCAGTTTGCAGGAGTATAAGTTGGGACTTATGCTTTTCATTCTACTTCTTTTTCGAAACATAGTCTTATGGTTTTGTCATAAGCCGCCACAAAACCTAATCTGAAAGTATGTAGTATCTGAATAAAATTAAATAAAAATTTCTTTGCTGTCAGGTTAAATGCACCAATCTCCAGTTACAAATTTTTCAGCGGCCTCATACTCTTACTAAAAATTTGAGAATAAATGTCTCTACCCTGAATTCAAGGATCTCTGCGGTGAACCTCAATGGGCTGCATTGGTTCTTTGTCACTGTTCCCCATGTGGAAACGACAAGCTTCTTCTTCCATGAAGCCAGCCCCCAAATCAGACCCTTTCCTCTTTTGCATTCACAAATGCTTCTTCGTGGCATCTCTCTCATTTTGCCTTATAATATATGTGTCTACTCATCTTTCTGTCTACCTCTCCACACCCACCACCTCCCAGCCCCCACAGTGGAGGCTCTTGGAGGGCAAGATACGGAGTTACTTAACTTTGCAATCCCTTGGGAGCTGAGAATAATATTTTTAACACTGTTAACACTTAATAAATACACATCGATTGGTGATGGGTCAGAAATTTCTCATAAGGACATTATTAAATTGTGCCTAATCCATTTGTGGAAGTTGTCTGTGCTAATCATCTAAGCCACAGGGATAGGAATTCCACAACCTACCTGATAAGTACACTTTTTAATTTAATCACTTTTTAGAAAAAAATTTAAAAAGCTTTATTTTGGCAAACTGGAGTACAGTGTTTCATCAATTTTCCTTATTTTCTCTCATTTTAACTTTCATAAATGTAGAAGCTAGTTGACACCATTTATAAACTTGAAGAGAGATGGTAAATCACTAACCTTTTTAAAAGACTAGTAGAGCAGTTTGGACGGGAAGGAATCAAAAAGAAAAAAAAAAGACTCAGCTTTGAGATGGGCAGACTACAGGGCACATTTAAAAATTATTTTCCTGCTTAAAAGCAAGACTCACGGCTACTCCATCACTCATTTGACAAAGGATACCAATCAGCTCCAGTTTCTTGCCAAATAATGATGCATACTCAGACTATTAAAAGACAATCCAAAGAAGCCTTGCTTATTTATTTTCCCATTTTATTCCCCAAAGGATTCGAGTTGGCTTTATACAAATACATGCAATATATCAAACTAAAAACAGAGATAGGGAAAAAAAAATAAAGATGGAATAGTAAGATAAAATGAAGGGTAACATCAGTATGCAAAATATATGTCAGAAATTCTTGAACTTCTGAGTATGGATCTGAGTTTCCTGGGGACCATTCATAGAAGGGAACACAATTGACTACAAATGTCACAGTATGCTTAAAATCAAAACCTAGTTCCTTAGCATCTGCATGCCAGATTAAGCACCCTACCTCTTAGTGGTTCTCCTTATTTAGGATTACTTAATCATTTGGTACCTGCTGTGGCGGGCAACGTGTGTTTGAAACCATAGAATAGAGGAGAGCCTTCAGTTAAGACTGATGTCGGTAAGCACAATGTCCTTTTTTTTTTTTTTTTCTTATGGTGACATTTTTATTGAGGTATAATTGACATACAACACTATGTGAGTTTCAGGTGTACAACACAATGATTTTATATTTGTAGACAATACAAAATGAATTCTTTTCATGAATCAATATGGTGAGGCCAGCTCTGTGAGAAAGGCAGGTCAGAAGGAGAACTCATTCTCTGGGGCAGCATCACACGCAGGATTTTCAGCAGTGGTCACAGTGGTCAGAGTTGCCCCCACAAAGACCCTAGAAACGTCCAAAGAGGCAAAAAGAGTCTTTGACGTATTCTTGGCAATCGACATCTTTCCTCTTGACAATTGGCACCTTCCCTCCTGTAACCATGATATTCTCTGGTACCTAGAGCCCCACTCTGCTTCCTCCAGGGTCTTCTGCCACGTGCCCCTGGCTCCACAACTGCCTCTCTTCCCTTTCCAAAGGAAAATAAAAGATGACACATTTCTCTCTCAGATAGCCATTAGGAGGAAAGCCATGTAAGTAAAATAATTAATACAATGATGTGCATGACTGATATATAAGCCTCCCAGGAATAGGTTTTATTTTTTTAAGAGTGGCTTTTTAACCCACTTAAAACTCTTAATTAACTGACTGGAGGATTGATTGATTAATAGATTGTGAGTGTGTGTAGAGCCGAGTTAGAGATTTTAAAACTATGGCACCTTCTCCGCGTCTCTGGAACATCTTTAGAGACCACATTGTCGTCCATCAAAGGCAAAGAGTTTAGCAACTTGACTTCTAACTTCTAAAATTTACAATGTTGCTCTGGTGGTATGTGAAACATACCTGAGTCACTTAAACCAGTTACCTCTCGAAGCCTCAATCTTAATTTATAAAGGGGAGTGAAAACAGAAGTTACTTTAGGAAATTTGGACATGAAAGTATTAGGAATACTTTCTCCTCCCCCTTTTCCTATCACTCACCCTCCCTCCTCTGTCAAATGTAAACTTAGTTAACAACTGGTTTCATGCTTGAAATTGCATGTCCTTAAAAGCACTTTGTTCCCACCCTGCCTGCAGTTGCTCTGTTTCTGGATAGTATACAATGTCTGCTCATGTATCATTCCACTGTCCAGCCTCCACATAAATCATTCCTGTTGTGTTGTCTCATAATGAAGGCCATAATTCTGATGGTAGACTAGTCATGCCAAGGGTTTAGATGTGGGGTACTCACTGCTTACCCCTCAAGAGTTATATTGCTGCAGACTGCAATAGTCAAGTGACAGCACCTTGTATATATATGTATATATATATACACATATACACATACATATATACATATATATATGTATGTGTATATATATGTGTATATGTGTGTGTATATATATACATATGTGTGTGTGTGTGTGTGTATTCTGTGCATATTTTTGTACCGAGGCCAAAATTATGCTTTACTTTGTCCTATGTACAGCTGGGTTCCAGATATGAGCATCTGGTAACGTTGAGCTTCTCAGTAAATAATTTCCAATATTTTGAGCATATTTAAAAATAATAGCCAACAGTGACAGAGCACTTTGGTTAGATAAGCCTTCCCAAATAATAATTATGACATCTGGAGAAAAATTTTTAATAAAAATGACTATTAGAAAGCACCATGAAAATAACCAAAAGTTGATAGAAACTGATAGACAAAAACCCACCCTGGTGAGATTCACTATTTCCAGCAGCTTTTTGCTTGAGATAACGTCCCAGTCGATATGCAGTTTAGGGGCAGCGGAAATCCTGCTAGAGTAGTCCAGGATATTCTCCTTTCTCAAGATCCTGAATTTATCTGCAACATCTCTTTGGCCAAATAAGGTAACATATATATATAGATTCTGGAAATTAGGACCAACTTTATACAAAATTCTTTATAAAACAGAGGAAAAAGAAATACTTCACAACTTCTTTTATGAGGCCAGCATAACCCTGATACCAAAATCTGATGAAAGTACTAACAGAAAAGAAAATTAAAGTTCAATATACTTCATGATTATCAGACCTAAAAATTCTTAAAAAATAATCCTCTGACAGGAGGAATATGAGGGCCCTTATAAGAGGAGCAATAGGATGAGGGTCTGTGAAGGTGATATGATGTCAGAAGCTGAGACTGCAATGCCATCGCCACAAGACAATGAGTACAGGCAGCCATTAAAAGCTGAAAGAAGCAAGAAACAGATTTCCCTCTGGTGCCTCCGGAATGAACCAGCCCTGACAACACTTGATCTTAGCCACTTAACCCTCACCTCAGCCTTCTGACCTCCAGAACTTTAAGAGAATAAATGTGTGCTGTTTTAAGGCACTCAATTTGTGGTAATTTGTTACAGTAGCATTAAAACACTAATGCAGCCACTGCAAAAGACATACACAATAAAGCTATAGTAATACAAACAGTGTGTATTAGCATAGATTGTCACAACGATCAAATGAAACAAAATAAAACCTGGAAATAGAGCCCACATACACAGTCTATTGATTTTTCACAAAGGTGCTAAAGTAATTTAATGGGACAGTTTTTTCAAAATGGTGCTGGAAAAACTAGATATGCGCATTTTAAAACTGAACTCGGATTTCACACAATACTCAAAAATTATTCTGGAATAGACTGTACATATAAAAACTAAGAACACAAAGCGTGTACAAGAAAACACAGGACAATATCTTTACATCTTTGGACTTGGAAAAAATTGCTCAGACAGAACGTAGAAACTAATAATCATGAAAGAAAATAATTATCAAATATTCTGCTGTCAAAAGATATTATTAATAAAATGAACAGAAAAAGCATGGACTAGAACATGTTCACAAAACATGCATCTGATCTTTATCTTGTGTCAGAATATAAAAAAACTCCTACAACTCCATAATTTAAAAAAAAAAACAATTTATTAAATACGTGAACAGACATTTCACGAAAGAAGACACACACCTAACAAAGAGCATATGAGAAAGAGCTCAACCGCATTAGTTCTCAAGGAACCGCAAATTAAAACCACAGTGAGGTGCCACCACATAGCCATCAGAGTGGCTAAAATTTAAAAGATTGATAAAGCTAAATGTTAGCAAGGACGTGGGGGAACTAAAATCCTCATACGTTGACGTATAATCTCGGACTAAAATGGTATGATCACTTTTAAAAAATGGCTTGATAATGTCATAAAATTAACATCGAGATATACTTTGACTGAGCAGTTCCATTCCTAGATGTTTATCAAGAAAAATGAAAACATATCCAAACACACGCACACACACAAAGTGCTTGTAAAACAATGTTCATAGCAGCTTTTTTTCCACAACAGCCAAAACTGGAAACAACTCAGTGTCCATCAACCAGACAGTAAGACCCACTTTACAGTGGTTCTTCCACCGTAAGAACCAGCATTTTCAGGGTGAGATACTGCTCAGCAATAATAAAGAAGGAATTAGTCACCAACATGGATGAACCTCATAAACATGCTGAGCAAAAGAAGGCAGATTCAAGAGTATGGTTCCATTTATGTGGATTTCTAGAATAGGCAAAAATAAACAAAAGCAAAAAATCAAAACAGTGGATGTCTCTGACAGGGGGATGACTAGAAAGAGACATGAGGGAACTTTCTGGGGAGGTAGAGATGTTCTCTTGTGATAGGAGTGTAGGGCACTTGGGAACATCCACTAGTCAAAATGTACAGTTAATATGTGTATATTTTAATGTATAGAAATTATCTAAAAGAACTTACAGCAAAAATTAAAATAATAGGAGCAGGATGCTGGAGATAAGAGATGAAAGAATGGCAGAATATTAACAATCATTGAAATTAGGGTTGTGTACATGGGGTTCTGTTCACTTTGTATGCATCAGAAATTTTACATAATAAAAGTTTTAAAAATATAACAGTGACATGTAATCCTTTTGACTACAGGAAGACCCACTGAACATTATCTAGTATTTTTAATTAGCTAGAGGTTAAAAATGGAAAATTAAGTGGTTTTCATCATAAGTGTGTTTCTCTTTATTTCTTGGACTGTATTCATATGTTTCAATGTCCAAAATTGGAAAAGAGGTCATCCTTGTAATGCTGTCTCAGTAATGAGCTTTATAACTACCATTTCCTCAGAGAACATACTAAAGAATTCTGATTTTATCAGAAAATTCAGAAGTCTTCATGTCAGAAAATTGTATGAGAATATATTTGATAAACCAAAACATTATTGTTTATTTTTTAAAATTCCACTAAACTATATACTTTAAAATGGTTAGGCTGGTAAACTTTGTGTTATGTGTATTTCAGCACAATTTTTAAAATTTTATTTAAGTAAAAATTCTAAATAAAGAAATGGTTTTCTTTTTCCTCTACATATTCAATATTTATGTCTCTTGCCCTTGGATGTCACATGGTGCTCACTATTACAGTTCCTGGAAATAAAATGTTTTTTTAAATATTTCAAATAATTGTTCTCAAGTTCCCAACAAGCAAAGATCTGGGATGCCAATATTCTTTGAAATTTATAAACATAAATAGTTGATTCATCTGTAAACTTCTTGATGAGTTTAATTTTAGCAGCTTGTTTTATATCGGCCTTTTAATTTCATAATTTAAAAACCCTGATTTTGGGGTGAGGGACCAGAAGAAGAAGAAATAGGATGGATTTCATGTATAAAGAACATTTTAGTATAACTTCACTGAAGCAATCTTTAGAGAAAGACGTAGAATAGTAGAACTGACTTTTCATAAGTTCTAATTTGGATTTTCTTCAAGTATGCAAGCTTTCACACTGGAATGTCTCTGGCTGGGGTACTGGGGGAGATTTTGAAATCTATGTTCCCTGGAAACATGGTGATTTTAGAAACAGAACAGATATTCCTCCAGGGCAGCTTTGGGCAACCAGGCAGCAAGAACGACTCAGCAGTTCCAGCCAGGTGGAGTGGGAGTTTTCTGGAATAAACGCCCACCGCTATTTTCTGTCCTTGAGTCAGTTGGTTAGAGATGTAAAGGCTGGAGAGAAAGAGTCTGAAGGACTGAGCTTAGGTCTCGAGCCTGCCCCTGGCTATTTGTGGGTTGACAAGAAGTTTCTGCCAAAAAAAGCCCCCAGGAACTCCTTCAGCCTTCACAGTGATGGGGCAGGGTGTCGTTGCCAATTACTGAATGTAATGGGAAAAATGAAATTCCATAAAAGGAAATGGGGTGCTGTTGCAGAGGGCGAATGGATGGTGGGTCCACTTCTGAGGGGGAAAGCTGTTCAGATGGAACTCTCCTAAAACAGCTGCACTTGACCCATCGTTTCATTTTCACTAATACATCCCCAGGCTCCTCCAGCTCAAGGAGATGGTCATGCCTTACGTTCTTATTTATCTCAACTATGCCTGCAACACTGGATGCAGAGTGGGTAGATCAGGATGCTTTGGGCTGCAAGGAAAACCTTAACTCATCTGGCTCAAACAGTCCAGAAAAGTATTATTTCTCATAACAAGTAATACTGAAATGGGATGGTTTGGTTGAGTCAGTTGCTAAGTAATGTCAACAAGGGTTCAGATTGATTTCATCTTTCTGCTCTGCCATTTTAAATGTGTCAGTCACTGGATGGCTGCAGATCCCCACGTGACTCTGTCCGGAGGCAGAACAAAGGGATTGTTGCATCCTGGTTCCTCTCTTTAAGAGCTAAGAAACCTTTCTTGAAAGTTCCTTGACAGATGTCTCTTCCTGCTTCATTGGTCAGAATTGGGTCACATGCCTTTTTTTTTTTTGCCAGTGTCCACTAAGGAAAATAGAATTTCCCACAACTGACTTAATCAAGATAGCTGGGAATGAGGCCAACCTTCTCCAAAGCTCACAGTCACAAAAAGTAAAACGGACAACTAGACAAAGTTGGGTGAAGTTTTGTGGATATTTTTCGTATCTGTAGCTCCCTCTATTTGAGAAACTCCCCCTGCATTATGAGTCCTACAAGATAGGAGCAGACTTCCCTTTCCAGTCAGCAGGTATGTTACCTGGACGCAACCAACTGAACACACCTGCATGAGACATGAATCAAGGAATCATGTGCCAGGAATCTATTTTCCAGTGAAGGTGGAAGGGCACTGCGGAAAGACTGTCCGGTTTTCAGAGACGATGAGGGGCAGCCGCAAATCTCCACTGAAGCCGTTTGGTGGTATAATTTGGGCATCGTTCCAGGCTATGTAGTCTTTAAGACTGATTTTCCAGCCCTCCTAGGGATTCTATGAGCTCCCTATGTCCCTAAATGCTTTCTGGCTGAAACTAACTAGCTTGAGTGGGTTCTGTTGTTCACTATCAGGAACTCTGCAAGGAAGACGTGAAGGATGGTTGTTGGGTAGACAACACTGTGTCTATTACAGCAGGTACTTGGCCTTGCAAAACACCAGGGGGCTGTAATCTGTGGGTTGCACCCAACTTACAAGGAATAAAAATATGAACGATGCCCTAGAAATTGTGCCTTGCTGCTGAACTTGACATCCTTTCTCCACTCTCTTTTCTGGAATGGCTCAAGGAAATCTGCTCTGTCTCTCTCTCAAGTGTTTCCACGGAATGGCTTCTTAGCTTGAGAATTTTCTCCCCTGCCTAATGCGTAGGTGCAACTTAATAATGTGTGCAAAAAGTCACAGACTAGTCTAGTCAAATCAAGCCAAGCATAAATTAAAAGGTTTAAAAATTGAGATACTGTTTAGGCTTCATTTTGCCTCCTTTTACAAGTAACTGTAAGATAATATACCTTTCCTGCAATTTATTTAACATTTTTATTAAACAAACAAACAAAAAACATTGTGGCAACATTAATGAAACTTTCAGTAACATAAGGAGCAACTGCACTTACAAATCTGCCCCTCCCCCTGCCTTGACAAAGCTATTCGTGCCTCTTCACATTGTATTATTTGCATATGTCAATGTGTCACCTGTGCCTTTATATTCATTAAGTGGGTACAATGCATTTTTACCTAACAACCAATCACCCCCCCACTAGATATTTAGGAGGCTTCCAGGTTACAAACATTCTTATATTAATTTTGTATTAAACAGGCATAAAACATTGTCTTTCTTTTGGATAATACAAATCACTGAATCATAGAAATTATTTTGAATGGCTTCACCTGGTGATGAAGTTTTGCATTGCCATCAGCAATGTGTGTGTGGATGTTTCACTACAGCATCGCCAGCAACGAGCATGTTTTAAATATTTTATTAATAGAAGCAACATGGAACTTACTGCTCTTTTTATTTTGTGTATGTTAAATATCGTAGAGGTTTTCCTACATTCTGATTGTAAAGACTGCCTTGTTCAGCATTATCACGGAATGCTCCAGGACAGAATCAGCACCAGGCTCATGGATTTTAAATAAAGATGTGTACACTATCAAGACTGTTTCAGAGAGTGCTGTGTGGTTTTCTCAGGAGCTGGTTTTAGGCAGAATTAATCCTTTTAGAGGGTTATTATATTGGATTGTCCTAGTTATGTCAAAGGATGGCCTAGGGGCAGGGATTTCTTCATTTGTTTGAACGTTGCTGAACATTTAATTTCAAATTTTCTGCTTAGTGCATAATGAAAAATGTTCACTGAATTTCTATCAGTAAACTGTATTTTTTGACATTTGAAAAATTTGAAATAGATTAGTATTATAGAACTAAATCAGTTCTCCGTAGCACCCTTTCCCAAAAATAAACCATTATTTTTCAGATTAATTACTCCTCCTTTTTTCCTTTTCTTCCTCTTATTTTCTCTGCTAGGAACATAAGCAGTCATTTTTTAAAAATAGCCATCAAATTAAATTTACATTTTGGCAAACATGTCTTAATTTTGAATGCTAGTATAGAATTTCTCACAGAAAGCCAGGGTCCTAGAAAGCAGAATGTTCTTTTTTGAACTGCATCTTGAAATGGGAAATTAATCGTAACTCTTGTTTTTCCAGGCCCTGCCATCCTGCGGAAGGACAAGCAAAAGTAATAAAAATAATTTTTGGCTCCCAGGGCCCTTCAGTGTGAAATGCTTAACTAACCCACGTCCTCTCAGTCCTTCCCTCCCCTTGCAGAGAGGCTCCTCTGGATAAAACCTGTCGGGTGGTAGCCATTTGGTGTGCTTCCTCTTAGAACCCTCCTCTGCTCTGCCCCCTGGTGGCCTCAGGCTACCATTGCTGCTGCCTCACATAGCTTGACCTTGTTGCTGCTGCCCCAAAGCCACCTCTCCATCACTGCTCCCACCCTTAGGCCAGCCTCAGAGGGCTTTGTTTCCTAGGTGCATTACAGCAACCACCTCGGAATCACTCTTTCATGAGAGCTCACACCCTCAAGATCTTACAGCCCCTTTTCCTAAAAACGTCTACTCAGGTTCCCCTGGCACTGGATCAAAAAACATTTCAGTGACACAATGTGTTGTGCCTAAAAGAGTCTTCCCCCCTCTTCAACAGCTAGGACAATAGGATGGCCACATGCAAAAGAATGAAGCTTGACCATGACCTATACTGTGTACAAGAATTTACTTGAAACGGATCACAGACTTCTAAATGTAAGAGTTAAACTATAGAACTCTTAGAAGAAAACAGGAGAAAATCTTCATGACCATAGATCTGGCAATGGATTCTAAGATATAAAAAAACTGAAATCACAAGCAACAAAACAAGAAAAAAACAATCTGAGCCTGGGCTCCGAGTGAGGCCAGCCACCCTGTGTGGATGTACAAGAGCCACATCCGATCTTTAACTTGCAGAAGCTCCTGGAACCTAAGAAGTGACCCTACCAAGAGGTGTCTTTTACCGCGGCACTTGCTACACAGCTACCTTTGTTAGCTTCCAGGTGGACTGTTTCCTTTCAACGCCCAGAGGAACTCTCTCTTACATGCCTCTCCTGGCTGAACATCGATTTCCCACCCCTCTGTCTCCTTCCTGTGCCTCTTGTCTTCATTCCCTTCACTCTCAAATCTCTCATGGTGCTACAGACTGCTAGAACCCACTTCATGTCACAGACCCAGAAACGGAGGCCCAAGGAGCTCCTATGATTTACCCCCTATTACAAAGCGGTTGGGGAAAAGCCGTGAGGCTTGACCTCAGACTCCCTGTCTTGGGCCCAGGGCTCTTCCCGGCATAGCTCGGACCTGGCCCCTGCTGACTACAGATCTGGGAGGCTGGTGACCCCTGCAGGGGCCTGTTTGCAGGGGTGATTTGCAGAGGAGCTTTAGGCTTGTGCTGACAGAAAAAGGAAGGTGTTTGTTGGTGCCCAGAGGAAGAAATAGACAAGAAAATGAGAGGGATGGAGGGGCTGACCTTCCGCCAGGCCTGTGGATTACCTCTGAGTCCCCTTGAGGGAGGTCCAGGTGAGAAGCCTAGGGCACTCCGTTTGAGAATGGCTGTGTGAGACTCTGCATGGAAGCAGTGCTGCCTCAGGGCCCGGAGACAAAATGCTTAAAGAATTGGGAGAGCCTCCCTCACCCCAGGGCGGCACCAGTGGGGAGGATGGCAGAACTACTCTCCTGAGGGGAAGGCTCCCACAGCTGGGATGGCAAGGGGCCCTTGAGATGATGGGAATGGGGAGGTAAATTGACTTGTTCCTGAGCACAGGTGAGATGGCACAGCCACAGGCCATCCTAGAAATAACTGGCAGGGGACAGAATAGGGGAGGCTAGAGGGACCTGGGGGTGACTGTCAATGGAAAGACATCATGCTTTGTGAGGGTTATTATACCTTATAGTACCCTCATCCTGAATATCACGTTCTCAAGCCTGTGTTAATTCATTCATTAATTTAACACATTTATTGAACATCTATCAATATATTCCAGCCACTATTCCTGTATTGAAGATACTGAAAGGTGAGCGAGAGGAACAAGATCTCTGCTCCCGGGTGCTTACTGTTCCATTTAGCTTAGCATTTTCATTCTCCTCTCGGGGTTTTCCTGTCTGTGACCCAAACAAACAAGAAGTATACTATACATCAAAAAAAAAAAAAAAAAAAGAAAAGAAAAAAGAAAAAAGAAAACCCCAAAAAACAATAACCAAAAAAGAGATGGTTCGGGACACCTTTAAAAACTTCCTACAGAGACATCAATCTTTTTTCTCATTGAGGGTTTTGAAAGCAAGGACTGTTTCTCTGCATAGGACTCCTGTACTGAGTGCTCGGGAAATATGAGTTGTTGTTGTTCCATGAGCTTCTTCACAGCCATTTGTGACCTCAGGGTCCTGGTTCGGGGGCCCTGGCTGGAGAACTGTAGTGTGCTCTGCTGAAGCTGTTCTAGGAGACCAGCTGGCATAAGAGGCAGTCACAGGGCTTCTTAAGAACTTAAGCCACTTAGTGCAAAGCCTGGCAGAGCTTTATAATGTGGGCGCTAGGCTGAAATGGAGGCGGTGCAGCATGGTTGGCTGGGGGCTTGGCCCCTGCAGCTTAATTAGAGGACAGGGTAGGACAGCAGGGGAGTCTGGGGCAGCTGCAGCCAGTGGGCAGAGAGCAGCACAGCCTGGAGGAGCCAGGGAATCTCCACTCCTGATAAAAGCAAAAATAGGCTGTTTTGAACACTGCTAGCTGAGCTAAGAATTTCTTCTCAAGTTTGAGCTCTTAAAATAAAAACTGTTGAAAAATTGAAAACGTCGTTTCTTTCCATACCCTAACAAGAACTATGACATGGAAATTAAAAAAAAAAAAAGTGTGTGTGTATGTGTTAATTATATCACAGTATGACTAAAATTTTGAAAAACAGGATGAAAAAATTTAAAAGAACGCTGATTGACAGATACACTGTTCATTTTAAAATCTCTGGTGTGAACTTAGAAAAAGCCATGAAAGAATAATTCCACTGAAACTTTCAGTGCTGAACTTTACTTTTCTTGGTCAGCGAAGGCCAGGCCACTGGTTTTCAAGTTTCAGGCAGAGATCGTTTTATCCAGACTGCACTGTGGGATAATCGTCCTGTTTGTTTCCCAGTTGGTATCTCCTCTGTGTTTGCATCACAACCTTTTATCTTTGAGCCTTGCAGAAATTAAATGGGAAGTGAGAGAGTGAAGTGGTTTATTTTAAACTTTTAATTTTGAGATCATTGTTGAATCACATGCAGTGTAAGAAATAGTATAGAGAGGTCCTGAGAAGTCCTACGTACACCCAGTTTCCCCAATGGTGACATCCTGCAGAACTACACAGCACAACATCACACCGGGATAGTAACACTGATATAATCCATCACCATATTCGAATTCCCTCTGTTTCACACGTTCTTGTGTGTGTATTTAGTTCTATGAAATGTGAAGTGTTCTGAGCACTGATAAAGCGCTTTACAAATGTACAAGTGATTATTATGAGGTTTTAATTTTTTTGTGTGGCTATTTTGCATTCTTGGTAGAAAATATTGTATACCCTATTTATGTAACATGCTTTATCCGAATAGCACGAAGAATTAACTATGTGACTATTCTCACCCCAATGAACATGTATGCTGAACATTGTTAGCTCTTAAAGATATAGGTATTAGAAGCCCAGATACTTTCAGCTAGATTTGAAACCTGCAGGATTCCTTTTGTCTGAATATTTAAATCTGAAGCTGAACTCTACATGTCCTGATCACTCAGCAGTACGTAAGTATATTGTTTAAAAAAAAAAAACAAAACTGAGTTTGAGAGCCTCAAGAAGTGGCAAAGTAAGTGGCCCAGGTGTTCCTCTCTAACCCCACAGGTCTCAGGCTATTTAGGGGGCTCCTTCTTTAGGCAATTCACTGCGATTATCATCACCCAAGAGAACCAGGAGGCCTATCTCTCCTCTTTCCTGGAGCCTCACGCCTTGGGTGACTTAGCCTTCTCAGGGGCTGCCAGATTCTATGGGGTGGCACCTGTACATGTAGAACAGCACAGAGTCTTGAGAAACAAACTACTGACAGGCCAGGTTCTTCTCTCCCACTGCCCTCTCTCTATCAGCACTTCCTCTGGCCTTCTTGGGCCTTTGGCCACCCTGACTTTCTCCAGGGCAGTGGCTAGCTAGGCTACACCGTGGACCTCATTATCTGGCTTCCCAACTAAGTCACCTCCAAAATTTCTAAGCCTCAACTTCCTTTCTGTCTACATCCTCCTTGCAGAGAATTCTAAGCTTGACTATATCTTGAGGGTCATTTAGTTCAACTTCCACATCTTACAGATGAAAAAGCCACAGCTATTTACTGACATGCTCCCAGGGCACACAGAGTGACAGAAGCGACATGAGAATTAAGGTCTCCTGAATTCCAGTCCAGAACTCTTTCTAGCATAGCACACTCTCACTTCCTTCCTTAAACCACTGCATCTGCTTTGGCCCTTTGCGTGACCTCTGTCCTCCAGCTCCTCCCAAACCTCAGACCACCCCACTCTCCCCTCCCTTTAGTTCCGCATCAACCTAGGCCTATAGCCTGCCCCTTCAGACTATCCTCTGGGCCATCTCCAGTCCTGGTCATCCCCATTTACACTATTTCTGCTCTTCTTCCTGGGACATGGGGCATTGTACAGAAAGCTACAAAAGTTTCCTAACTAGCTCCGCCATGAACTTGACCCATGGACTACAGGAGGCAGGAGGAAATGGGAAATGGGCAGATACATTTCATCTTCTTTGTCTCTCCTGTCGCCTACTCCATGGTAAGTTCCTTCTTGCAATCATTTCAGGGCGCATAAACATCCTTGCTGAGTGTCTAGGCTTTCTCCAGGGAAGGGACCACCTCAAAGTCAAGGCGCAGAGGTGGAAGATGCAGGGATTGTTCAGGGATCGGTAGTAGTCGGTTTGGCTGAGCACATGGTGTGTGTACGAGCGTGGCCTCCGAAGTCAGACTAGCTAGCTGGGCTTGAATCCTGTGTTCACCATTTTTACTAACTGCGTGACCTGGGCAACTGAAGACACTACACCTCAATTTCCTTGCATGTAAAATGAGGGTAATAGTAGTACTTTAGAGTTGAAAGATTTGCTAATTCAAAGTCATTAAAGCACTCGCACAGGGCCTGTTATAACCCTTGCATAAATCCTAGTTATTACAATAAGGTAAAAGTTTAGGCTGTAGTATAGGTTGAAGGGGATCTGGGATTTGATCTGGTGATCAGCAGGCAGATGTTGAGAGCTTGTAAGCAGCAACGGCACATCCAGGTCTGTGGTCTGTGATAGTCACTTTGGTTGAGTGCAGGGTGGACTTGGAGCAGGAAGAGAATGAGTGGGGTCAGAGGGACCATATGGAGAGTAGATATAAAAAGTGCCCAAGATGGTATAGGAACAGGAGGGGGGGCACCATGAGGCAGTGCAACTTATCTCTGGGTCATGCATAGAGGCCTCTCTATACCTTCTATTCTAAAAGCCAAGGATTCATTTTACATCTCTGCTTCCTGTTGGGTCCTGGCTGAGGCCCTCAGTGAGGGGAGCTTTGGCCTTCGCTAGGGCTGGGGTTCTCATGATGGCTGTTGCACATGACAGCGTTTTCTTAACTCTAAAACACACTGAACCTATCCACCTGTGTGCGCCTCCTCTGCAACTGAATCAGAACATCTGGGCGGGTGCTGGCGGAGATGGGTTTTGAAGCTCTCTGGCTGATTCCAATGGCAGGCATAATTGAGCAGCAGTGAAACTAGGGACGATGGCTCACCTCAGCAGTTAGCACCAAACTAGAGCATCCTGGCATTATTCTTTTGGTTCTTTTGTTCCAGTCAGAACAAGCAATCATCAAAATCTCTTGATTATCAGGAGACACGTCATTAGTTCACCCAGACCACTGTGGCCGACACCAGCAGCATCTACCCAACAGCCATTGCCTCTCAGCTGAACAGACAGACTCCAGTTCAGTTCAGGTTGTGCGGGCGAATGCTCAGAGAAGATGGGCTCCTCCCCCAAACCTCAGGGCATAAACCTTGATTGATTTAAATCAATCATAGTAATGGTAATCCCATTTATCTCTGGCAGGGACTGAGCATGTGACGCAGTTCTGGCCAATGAGATATATAAGGAGAACACAGCTGAGGCTTCTGGGAAATTTTTTCCTTCCCCCTATAAAGAGATATATATGGAGAGGACCCTGCCCCTTCTCTCCTCCCTACTTTGAAACATGTAAGAATGCACAGCTCAATGCTGCCACAGTCATCTTGTGACTGTGACTGCCACTCTTTAATGCCAACCCCGAGCTGCAGGACCAGCCCTGAAAAAGGCCACTTGGAGATTTATTATTAAACAAAATAATCAATGTCCTTGGTATTTAAGCTACTTTTGATGAGCTATTCTGTTATTTGCAGCCGAAAGCTTCCAAAAGATACAAGCATGCTCACTTACTTAGTGACGTCTCACAGATGAGCTTGACACGAAATAGGAAGTTTCCGATTATCTCTTTCACCATACAGGAGATGCTTCAGCAATTGTTTAAGATGAAGTAATTCATAGTTAAGACTCCTATTGACTCAGTTCCTGAAAACTAGAACCCTCTCCTCTCCAATGAAATACTGAGCAGTTAGAGACTCTTTGTAATAAACTGGTAATTAAGTGGACCCTCATTCATTAGCATCCCTAGCAATACTTGACTTCTGGAGAACGTGGCCCGGGGTGGTGGAGGTGCTGCGGCAGGGATAATGTGTTTAAAGACAAAGTAATACTTAAGGTGCACAAGTAACAGCTGAGCCCCATTAAATATAGAATTTTCATGTAATCTCTCTCAGCTAATAAGTTTTAGGACCAACGTCTATCCAGTTTCAAGAAGTTAATTTTCATTGCATTGTAAATTTCCACTGAGTTGCATTTTAATGTATTTGTATCTTTAAATTTGTATGCCAAGATTGCATAGGCTATCAATTTGATGAACTCGCAGGGATTATGTGATAAACATAATTAAAGCATCGCGATTCCATATTTACAAAAGCAGAAAGTGTCTAGAGTATTAGAATTCTAAATTGGTGATTTTTATTCTATGCCAGAAGCAATATTTTTTTTTCCTCTGTGAGTCATTTCTCTGTTATGGTCATAAAAATCATTGGGGAAATTATGAGCATTATAGAAGTATTTACTTAAACTATCTTTTCAAGAATATATTTTATAAATCAAGATAAGCTATGGATATTAAAAATGAGGGATGTGTGTGGTGTAAACTGTATTATAAACTATAAAATCCACTGGGGCAGTGTGTGGATAAAAGTATCTATCGAGTTCATCATTTCATTCCATTTTTGCTTCTTAGAGTATGTATATTATTACCTATTCTATCATCTATATAATTCTCACCTTAACTCAAAACCCAGAAATCCAGCAGGCATGAGTGAATGTGAAGATTCTTATGTTTGTTTTGATCCTTATAGCCCCATATAGGATATACTCTGAGATAAGTGAGGGCAGAAAATTAAGAGAACATTTTAACAGGTTCAGTGGTCTAGGAAGTATCTCTTAATGCTGTGAATGAGAGACATCTTTCTGAAAAACTGTATTTACATATGTACAATGGCAGATGGCACACAGAACTTGGGCATCAAAAAAACCAGGTCTCAGATCACTTTACTACCTGTGTGATTGTGGGTAGATGATTTATTTTCTCTGAACCTCAGATTACTCCAGTCTCAAATTGGGATAATAGTCCCTGAACTACCTACTTCTCAGGCTTATTGTAAACTCCAAGCAAATAATAAAAATGAGATGCTCCAGATGAAAGCATTTGGAAACTGTAAGTGCTGTATAAATGTCCGATACAATTAATATATTGTTTTCCTCTTTAATCTCCCTAAGGTATAAAAATGTCAACAATTTTGTTTCTAAAATAATTCCATTAACACGCTTAACTATGTCAGATTCTGTTACATGGCCATTAGGTAACTATGGAGGAACAGCCAGGTCAATATAATAGGCCACTATTTGAGAGCCTCAATATTTTCCCATATCATGTCCTTCCGTGAAGTAAACTGGACAGCTTTATTGCTTTAAATAATTGCTTCCTATAATTCTGCCCTTGTCATTCTTTTCAATTGTTCTAACTTGGCTGGCAGGCATTTCCTGGCTGACTGAGCTAGCTAGCTTCAGGTTCCTGTGGTGTGCATACAAGGTCTATTTTAGACCAAGATTCTAAGGTGTAAGATCACAGTTAGTAACTGGCTGTACCACAAGGTGTTTAAAACTGAAGTTTCAACAGCGATGGTAGTTGTATGATCATCAGTTTTTCAAAGTGAAGGTGAGGCAAAGTTTCCATGGGGCAAGTTACAAAGAATATACAGATTTCCTGGACCCGAGGGTCCAGGTGGAGGCTAAGAACAAGAAATCAGAGAGCCAAGTGAGAGGATGTGTAAGGACATTTCTATGGAGAGGAATCTGGGTTGCCACCTCCTTCATCTCAGGCTTCCCAGGAGGGTCTGTCAGTGACTGCAGTTAAGTGGTCCAGAGGACTGGAGCCTGACTCGTTCCTGGGAAAGCTAAAGCTCCACATGCAGGGGGATGCATGGGAATAGCCTGCACTCTTAGAGGCACTGGGGCAAGAGCCGTGTGGGGTTTCCCTTGGACAAGGTGTAGGGTCCTCTTGGGACCCATTTAAAGGGGCTAGAGCAAACCCTGGATTTCTAGGGTAGGGAAGGAGTTGTAACAACCAGTGGAATAACACTGTATCTACCCAAAGAGTCCCAGGGAGAGAGGTCCCCATTAATGGGAAACTCCAAAGGACCCAGGAAAGACCCACATGAGTGCTTTAACAATAGGTCAGGCACAGCAAGCTCAAAGCCAATTGGCTCAAGGAAGAAGTGCTCCTGGCTTCTCCTCTCCCCACTTCCTGCCTACCTCCACCCAGGCTGGGTCTTAGGTAGCCTCCAGTAAATGGGGGAGTGATGAGCCTAAGCCACTACATCCTGCTGGGAAAGTCAACAACAAATATTGAGCTGGAAATGGGGAGAGGTGACTGAAGCTTTCCTGTCAAGTGAAGTTTGATGCATTGTTTATGTCTTATAGCCAACATTATAATTTTGGAATGAAGCTGTGGTTGAGACTTAAGTAACTTACTATAGCACTACTATCAGTTTTCTAAAAATGAGCAGAAAATACAAGGACTCTACCCAACTTTCCATCCAGGGGCAGAAGAAGATAACAACACTGAATATATTTTTAAATGACAGTGAGAAACAAAGATGAAGTTGCATTTTGAACACACTCACAAGTTGTGAATTCAAAACACTAGTTATGGTTTTATATTAAATGGGCAAAGATCCCTTTGCATAATAGGAGTACAGTGGCCAGTTAAAGGTACTTGATGATGTGATAATTCATGTTGAGTCCCTGGGAAAAGATTTCAACCCTGAACAACACAAATACTTTGTTTCAGGCCCCAAATATCCAATCAACTAATAAGTACTTATTCTCTGTTATGTATGAAGAAATCCTGCTGGGAACTTTGAAGAATACTGGCATTCCTTTAGTTCAACTAATAACATTTCCCATCTAGCACGATGCCTTAACACATAACATGTACTCAAAAATATTTTCAATTTAATTATTTACCATATACTTAGCACCAAAGGATGTGACATTTCCCCAATGTTGACAACACTTCAGCTGAAAAAAATCTCCATATTTATAAAATGTGGTGTAAACCTGATGGTGAGTGATTATGGTCTCACTTGTATTTAACACTATAAAGTGTTGCTAAATGGTTTAATTGGGGAGAACAGAATTTAAACAAGAAATATATAAATGGGGTTCTTTTTGCCCATCAACTGTGATCACAGTAAAAACAAAAAGTGATTGCCCATGGGAGGCCTAAACTTGAATCTAGTCTGTCACTCACTAAACCTCAGGCCCTATTTTGTCTCCTTGGATGGGATGCCAAGTTAGCTACCTGAGTGGCAGGGATGCTCAAAGATAATATACAGTGGATACCTTTTGTAAAGTTCTGCACAAATCCAAGAACTCAACAGTTTAACATTCCATTGTCATGTGCATAACGTTTTAAATCTACTTTCTCATTCAACCTTCACAACAATCACAAGACCTAGCTAGGTACAATTATTTCCCTCCATTTCACAGATTGAGAGGTTAAGCAATTAGTTAGAGATTGTACAGAACCGCAACCAGCACATCTTTTTACCCCTAAGCACTATGCAGACATCCTTATTACTATTTAAGGAAGCGCTGAGATCTCATAGGGGCTCAACAAATGTTGTTCGGTAAGTTACTATTTTAAAAGCATATGCCTTCCAACCCAGGCTCGTCCTACGGAACCCTTCCCTGTCTTTCTCATCACAGGACCCTCGCACTCCGCGGCCCACCCCTTGCCCAGGCTCCTCCCACACCTTGGCGTTTCTACGCATGCGTCGGGCTGACTTGCGCAGGCCCAGTGGCCGAGCGGCGCTGAGGAAACTCTCTGCCCCGCCTCGCCCGGCCCCACCCGACCCCGCCCGATCCCGCCCCTCCATCTGCATCGCGGCGCAGCTGCTTCGGGAAAACTGGAAAATGAGCTGAATCTCCGCAGCTGTTACTGTCTCCACCACGAATCACAGGTGCTTTGAGTCTGGCCAGAAGCCTCCTTCCCTGCGCCCACTTCCAACTCATTCCCTGGCCCTCCTCTGGATCGCCCAGCAGTGACCTGGCTCTGCAGGCAGGCGGCCCGAGCGGCCGGGGTAGGTAGTTTGTGTACAGTTACTATGGAGACGGTGGCGGGCCAGGTGGAGCCGGCGGGCGAGCAGCGCGAAGATGCTGCTGCCCTTTGCCCTGGCCTGGACCGGTGGAGGAGGGGGCATTGCTGGGAGTCGGGGAGCCGCTGTCTGCGTGGGAGGTGAGGCGTCTCCACAGGTTCACGGGGAACCCCCTCCTGTTGTCGTCCATTCTGTCCCAGAATTGGGTGGACGGGGGAGGAGGCGATGAGAGTGATGTGCATACTCTCAGGGTCCAGCCACGGCCGTCTCTGTCTATACACCAGCAGTTAGCCAAGTGCATGGTCCTTTATATATTGAAACTCATTAATATGTGTTGAATGAGAGAATGGTAGACTAAGGGATTTTGTGTAGGCAGACAGTGATCCGGCCAAGGTCACAGAGGACTCTTTTAGGCAACAGAGCCTCAATAAATAAGTATATGTGTAACAATATACATTAAAATATATCGTACGTACATATAATGCTTTTTTATCCATTCCCACGAGTATCACAGCAGGTCTTCTGTCTCACTCCAGATTTAGAATTCCTTTAACGTGATAGAAAAGCAAGTACCTCTGTTTTGTATCCTATTTTTGTGAATCTATTAAATTTCTGATTCGCTGTTGATTTAACATAGGTGATATTCAATAATACTTAATAAAAATTTATTTTTATAAAGAAAAAACCCTTAAAAATTTTAAAACATAAAATGCATGAAAATAGTGAACAAATGTCATTCCCTTTCTTCTGCAATTTTTTTTTAAATGCAGTTTTTCATTCATGGGGAAAATTTTTGTTATATTTTAGCTGTATAGCACTTGGACAGTAAATGTTTTTTAAGGGCCAGGCACCATACTAAAAGCACTTTACGTGAATTATGTCATTTAATTCTTCAAACAATTATATGAAGCAGTTACTATTATTACTCCTATTTTATAGCTGAGACTAAGACTTAGAGGTGTTAGAAGCCTTGCGATAAGTTACATAGCTGTGAATTGTCAAGTATTTGAATCCTTATTCCAGCATCCAATCACATAACGACTGCCTCTTTGGATGCCCATTTTAAGACAAAAGTAATTCAAAATCATGGCAGGGGTCCTGAGTCTTTCATTTGCAGGGAAAAGAGTATGGAGATGACTAGTCTTTTCCCTGCTCCAAACCTCTTGATAGTGTAGTGTTGCATTATCAAGAAGGCTCTGGTAAGGTGACCATTAGCATCAAAAGTGAAGATGGGTCTTCATAATTGGGTATAAACTTATAAACGATGACTCAGAACATTTCCCTCAACCTAAAAGAAATATATATTTTTAAATGGTCTCCAGTTTCAAATTTCTTGCCACCAGCAGTGTTCATTCTCTAGAGATCTTGTGGATATCATAAACCTAAGACAGTGAGGCAGGACAGAACTCAGCCGCTTTCTTCTTTTCCTTCAAAGTCTGCTTCTCCCTCATTTTCTTTAAAAAGGTTCCCCCTGGTTTTGCAGATCCAGTATCACCTCTGCCCTCTTCCTGTCCTCTTAGATGCTAAATCTTGCTGGTTCTTCTGTTCAGTGGTTCCCATCTTTCCTTACCTATATTCACATTCACTCCTGTATCTCGGGCTTTCAAGACCTCATTTACTGATCACATTTATCAAGTCTTACTCCGTGCCAGGCAACTCAAAATGAAGGCACGAAAGGAAAAGGGGGCTACATTTGATCTCATCTGACCACATAGCCTCAAAGATCAGATGCTGTTTGAAATGAAGTCCAATATGCTTTCCTGATCCACCGTAACAAATGTCTCTAATTAAGGAAGCTACGCAGCTTCCATCTGGTTCTTTCCTAGCTCAGGTCTGAATTTGAAAATGGAGTCCAGCAATTATGCAAGTGTTGATCTTCAGCCATGCCTCACATGAAGAGCTGGAGCTCAGAGTCTGGTGGGGGCAACACCAGGTGCACAGGCAGCTCTGTAACAGTGGAAGGGTGTACTGACAGAGACCGACTGGAGAGCTTGTGGAGAACAGGGGAAGACACCTAACTGAGCCTGGAAAGCTGAGAAAGGCATATTCAGGAAAGCTTTCTTGAGGACCTCTAACAGTAGCTGGGCGCTTATGTAAGAACTGCCTGATTTTGTCCCTTTTCATCTTTTCCCTCCTTTCCATTCTGCCTATCCCTGCTCACATCATGCCTCAACATCTTTTAATTTTCTCATCAGCTTTTATTTAATTTTTTGACCTGTCATTGAGTTCTTTGGTCCAACTCCAGTCTTTGTTTCCAGAGAGCATTCTTGTCCAGTACATAACCCATATGTTCTTTACAATCTGCCTTGGCTCACTCATGGACTTTGCTGGGAATTCTTTCTCTACCCCAGACCCACTGTCAGCCCTTGCCACTTGCTCAAATTCAGCCCAATTTTCCAGAACCCAGCTCAAGCATCAGCTCTAGTAGGTCTACTTGACACCTTTTTTCCAATTATAAATCCCTTCATCTTTTGTAATCACATGGTAGTTAATTTTTTTCATTGCTCCCATTGGTTTCTACCTTGCATTAAAATCATTTGGGTACAAGTGGGGCTGATACTCAGCTGGTACACACCAAAAAGGCTGCTCCAGTTGTGAAAATACTGGCTTGTCTCTATTGCTGTGTAAAAAGTTGTAGACCTGAGGCCTCTAAGTGCCCCACCTCCCACCACCCCATCTAGAGAGTAATAGGTTGAATATCACCTCTGGGCATATGTCAGCTTTTTTGTTGTTGGTATTGCTTTAAAACTTTCTCTACCTCAGAGAATTGTCGTGGGAATTAATTGAGAGGATGTGCTCGAGAGTACTTAACACAATGCTTGGTATCAAAGTAAATGTTGAACTAGCATTAGTGGTCTTTCTTGCCAGAGAGTGAAGATAGTATTTCTTCCTGCCTCTATTCCCAGAGATCTAAGCAGAGGGCTCTGCATATAGGAAGCAGTTAAATCAATTCTAGCCAAATGATTTGTTCCAGTTGTCAAGAGAATTTTAGTAAAGTTAAAATTTCTGTGATATCGTTGTGTAATGGTTCAGGTATACTTTACTATAAATAGACAAGCTTTCTAACTCTGATTATTTTATACGTTGACAAAAACCATCTATAATAAATATTTGCGACTTAACAAATATAAAGAAAAAAATCTCCCCCATAAAAAAATCCCACTTATAACTCAGTGGGATTGAACATTTCCATGTTTGATTTAGTTAATAATATTAATAGATTAACTATGCAGATCTTAAACTATTTATACAGTTTCTCACACATAACTAGTAAAGTGAGATTTGGGGGAAAGGGAGGAAAAGGGGACAGAGAAAGTTATGTTACAATATCTGGTAAAATTTTACAGAAAGATTTTTAAGTCCATTCTTTACATTGTTTCCACCAGTATTTGACCAGTTTAAATTCCTGTATGCAAAATAAAATGCAGTCAGGGAAGACCTTAGGAATGAGCATTATTACTCATCCCAAGGCCTTTTTCTTTCATCCTTATTAGGTTTGCCAGATCCCTCTGAACATTTTGGTACACTTATTAGTGCCTGCCATGTGGGGCTGAGAAAGTCACAAACCTGATTTGGGTTCTGGAAAAAATTTGTTCATTGTACTGAAGCTTCTGTCACTAAGTAGTATAATTTCTTACTGCAATTGGCTTTTTAAAACAAACAAACAAACTTGTCACGGCCACTTAAGTGAAATGTTGTGGGACTAATTTATATTATTAATCAAAAAATAATTATGTGTAAAATACTTTATATATATTTTTAATAATTAGCACTGAATATTTTTTAATTAAGAGCCAGTCACATCATATCATATTAGAAGCAAAATGTATCAGGTCCGCCATAGTTTTTATTAGTTGTTTTAATATACATAGTAATTCTGAAGACCTTGCTTAAATTCAAACGCCTGTATCAAAAATGCCTAAAATAGTATTGCTTATCCAGCAGTTTTTTTATTGTTTTCCCTCAACACCTGGCCCTTCCTTATTGAAAGGAGTGGCATATTGTTTGTAGTTTCCAGCATACTCTTTCCCTCAGAAACTCTTAGAATGAGGCCCGGTAGAACTAAGCAAATGGCCTTGTCTGTTTTTTGTAACAACTTAACGTATGGAATCGTAATATAGTAAATTCTCTTAATTTATCTAGGAAATCACCTTTCAATTCTATTTAAGGAAATGGAGTCTTTTTATTTCCTTGGGCATGTCACGATTTTTCTTTTTTTGCAGAAGGTATTCTAAAATTGGGAAGCTAAAAAATATAAATAATTTCCAGACCTTTATCTCCCTAGAGATATAACATTTTCAGAGAATTAGAGGTTTTTTTGGTTTGTTTTTTAAAATGAACATACCATATACTAATTAGAATTGTATTTAAAATCTCTACTATTTTAAAGTTTAGAGCTGTCTGAGGTTTCTTGCCAAGTTAACCAGGTCTCTATGGGACACACCAGCATTTAAGAAAATCTACATCCTCATGGCCCTTGTGCATGACTTTCGCTCTTTAATTGAGGGAGGTGGACTGCGAAAGGATCATTTGATACTGGCATTTGGTATTTATTCATCTAGGATACTATTTCAAATTGAAGATGATTTGAATCAGTTCATTCAAGTATATAATGGGCAAGTGTGGGGCTGAACCTTTCTCTGAGTTTACAAAACATAAAAGCAAATATAGATTCGAAATTGGCCCCTTTTGTCTAAATTTAACCTTACACTAGCATTTCATGTGGAGGGCAGTAGGAAAGAAAAGGAAATGTTGGTTAAAATTTGTAACAGAACCCCCTAGTACGTTTGTTTGTTTGTTTGTTTTGTAAGTTGGAGGTCCATCTTCTTTCATGACTTGTCCTCTTTCTCTTTAGCTTTGGCTTTCATTCAGAGTCTCTTCACTACCCTGTGCATCATTTGCCTCAATCACATATATTCCCATAGGCCTAACTGTGCACATCAACTATATCTTTGAGAGTTCTTCCCTATCCTTATCTTCTAACTGTAACTGCCTAGTAGATTTTTAATTAAAAATAGTTCACCATTTTTTCAAGTTTAATGTAGAGGAATGCCTTCAACACATTCGGGTAGGTCTAAGCACCTTCTTCTAAACTACGGAATGAAAATAGTTGATATTTTGCCTATGTTTGGCAGGGTGTGGTGTCTACCTGAAGAACATTTACTTTAAAAGGAAAGATGCTGTCTCCAAATGATAAAAAGTTAGGAAATCTGGATCCATTTTATCGACCTTCAGTGGCCAAGCCGAAGACCAGTGCAGAAATCATAAGTGAAGCACGAAATGCATTAAGAACAGTTAAGACCCAAAGACCATTTACACCACAGGAAGACCAACGAAAACTATTTGGACCTACATCTTCAAGGACACCTGAAAATAGACCCCCTTCCTCCTTTAGGTATATGACATTTCTCTTGCTTGCACACTCAGATATGTAAGATGACATTAATTCTAGTTAAGGAAAGTTGCTTTTTAAAATTTGACTTCTACTAATTGTGCCTCTTGTGTTCAAGATTCCTAAAGATAATTCCAGGCCTGGGTTCAGGAAGTTGGTTTGCAGTGGTTAATAGTGGTTGTCATACGAACTTTTAAAGTAAAATAAAGAAAGCTTAAAAAAAAAACCCACAGTACACATTTCTTTTTTTTTATTATTCAATATTTTTTAATCCTCCTAAAAGCAATGAAAACTTACCAATAAAATGTCTTAAGTACTATGATTTTTAAAAAATTACATCTTTCTCAAGGCTTATGCATTGAATACTTTTGTTTGGGGCTAGATATACTAGAAGTAAAAGAAATGATTTTCACAAAGTCACATTTCTGTTCCATCTCCTGTGCTAGCCTCCACGCATCCAGTTTTGAATCATCTGATTCCAGGCCCATCTCCGGCACACGTCTCAGCCCACTAGAGCTTGTGAGTACCTTATAAGATCACACGTACTGTGAAATGGAATTAGAAATACTTGGAATCGTTAGTATGCGCTAAGAAATGATTATATAGAACTAAACATACTGAAAATTTAATATGAAAACAAATTCTTTTATGCTTTTTTATAATGGTTAATACCTAATGAACATTTCTATTATTTACCTGTAGTTTAATAATAAAGAATTTTGGAAATATAGAATCACCTGGCAAACAGTGTTTCATAATATCTTTTTAAAAATTGTTAAAGTTATGCATATATCTAGTTTAATTTTTAATATTTTTATATACAAATAAACACATGTACATAAAGAGTCAAAGATTTGCTACCAAGGGGCAGTCTCCTGTCCCCTTATTCTTCATTCTCACCTCCCCAGTGGCTCTTATTTTAAACTCTTTTGGCTCATTATTTTGGTATTTACATCCAAATTCTTAAATAATACAGTGTCTTGCTGCCCTCTGATTTACGAACTTGAAGAATTATCTAATGACTTCCCACTAAAGAAGATGAAGATTTACTCTTTTAAATCTTTCCTCCCTCGCCTCCTCACAACACATTCACCCTTTCTGTCCCCACTGCTACTCCCAGTATAGCTATATCATGATTCTGGTGAGATCCCTTTTCTCTGACTATGATTATAGAAACCCCGTTTACAGGTAATCCTTGAACTAATGATGGTTAATGATGATTACTTCTCCTTCTCTGCACCATTTTTTGTTTTCCCTGGTATTAATAAATGTCGTGCTTTGCACATTTTTATTACTATTTCAACCACAATAGGCTAAATCTCCTTCGTATGTTCAGGCACATGAGGTCTCTGTTGATTCATCTCCTTGGAGAACTTTCCGCACTAGACCACTTGCCCTGGGCACCTCTTGCACAGCTCGCTCCTTCCTCTCCTGCTAGCTTTCCTGTTTTCTGCATCCCAAGTCCTTGTTTTTCTTGATTTACTCTTGTTTCGGTGGAACACCCCCTCCAATAACTTCTTGAGGAAGAATGTCTGGTAAGTAAATTCTTTAAGACCATGTTTGCTATTTTTTCTCTCTGGACATTTGTAGGATTTTTCCTTGTTCCCAGGGTCCTGAAATTTCATGATAATGTATCTTTGTGTTTGTCCGTTTTCATCCATCATGCTGGGCACTTCCAATGTGGAATCTCATGCCCTTCAGCTCTGGAAAATGTCCTTGAATTATTTTGTTGTGTCTTCCCCTCTTTTTTGTTCTGTTTGCTCTTTTGGAATTTATTATTTGGTTGTGGGATCCCCTGGACTGGCACTTCAGTTTTCATATTTTCTCTTTCCTGTTTCTCATTTTTTTTAGAAGAGATTTTATCTTCTAATCCTTTTATTGAGTTATGATTATTTCTGCTATCGTATTTTTAATTTCCCAAAGCTTTCCCTCCCCGAATTATCTTTTTAAATGTATAACATTTTGTTCTTGTTTTATAGTTGTAACATCCTATCTGCATATATTAATGATAGTTTTGATTTTTTTAATTTATTTTCTTCTCACTGTAAAATCACTGTTGCATTTATGTGTGTGCATGTGTGTACGTGTGTGTGCATGTGCATGTATGTGTGTGGCTTAAACAACAGAAATTTATTTTCTCACAGTTCTAAAGACTAGAAGTCTGAGATCAAGGTGGCCGCCGGGTGATTCCTTCTGAGACCTGTCTGTTTGGCCATCTTTTCCCTTTGTCTTCACATGGTCTTTCTATTAGTTTTGTTGCGTTTTTCTGTTTGTTTGGGTCTCCATTTTTCATAATCAGAGGCTCTCCTCTGCTAGCTCACGTTTGGCCACTTTTATTTGAGAGTAGAAGCATGTGGAATGGGTTGGTCAACCCATGGACGAAACCTACCCACACCTACACTTGGGGAGGGAGGAGCACCTGGATGGGCAGTGTTGTTTATGAAACCCCCGCGGCAGTTTCTTTAGGGCTGTCTTTGTGGGCTAGACAGTTCTCTATAGAAGTATCTGCCAAGCTCTTTTCTGGGGAATAAAGACTGGTTGCATTCCAGGACGAAGAAGGTAGGAATGTTTAGCATTCAGTATGTAAATATTCTATTTATACCTATGTTTACAACAAATACCCTGACCCACAACTGTTCCTGGTTAGCCTGATGTAGAGACCCTCTGGAGAGAACAAACCTCCCATCTATTGTTGGATTTAAGAGCCTGACTGTGTAGAGCTGGGAGGGAAGGAGTTACCCAGACTCTCAGTCGATGCTCTTATTTTAGGCTCTCTTCCCCTTATGCCCTTGCTACCACAAGTACCTGGTGATGCAGATTCCTCAGACTTTTATGGAATTAGGGTGTCACTCAAGCTGCTTCTCAGTTTTTATTACTGTTTATATGTGTGCATGTTTATGTGTGTATGTCTGTTTTTAATGAACTATTTGAAAGTAAGTTGTAGACCTTATAAGACTTCATCCATAAAAATTTAAGTGTGCATCACATATGAACAAGGGTAGTCTCCTCCATAACCATGATGCTATCATCACAGCCCAGAAAATTAACATTACTCAGTGGTATGATTTAATATATAGTCCATGTCCCAATGACACCAATTATCTCAAAATGTATCTTATGTTATTAAAGTACTCATCAAAATGCCTGTGTAAGATTATACTTGTTCTTATATTGTAAAGGACAAAAATAAGATTCCATAATGGTGCTCATGAACCAATGTGCAATAAATATTTTGTCAGCCGTTGTTGACACATGGCTCCTTTCACGTACAGCCTTGGAAACCACTTGAGTTTCATGCCAGCTGCAGTAAGAGGACCCCCAGTCTGGCAGCCCAGTGGGACTACCTGGTTGTAGAATGGCTCTCTGTTCTCTAATTCTGTCATTTGGCTCCTGTGAATTGTTTTTAATATTGCCATAGTTTTTTTTGGGACTCACTCAATTTCCACCTACTCTTTCCTAAAAATCTATTCCTGGAGATAACCTGGTCTTTGGTCAAACCGATACAGTTCTTGAACTGCAGGATGAGGTGTTATACAAAGTTAATTTTGGCATTTGCCTCTGCTTATAGGCATTGCAATTAAATTTCTTTACTGCAGAATGGTTGGGTGCTATATGTGAAGTAAAAGTCGATTAAGAAACCTCTGTGTTAAGTTAAATAACTTTTTTAGTTTGAAACATTTTTTGTTATGATGGATTATGTAAGAGTCTTAAGTATATTGCATTTTAAACAATACTTAAAGTTTGGGGCTCCCAGTCAAAAACATTCTGAAAGTGGCCTCCTCTTACCTGTCCTCTTTCCCACTTCACCTTTTAATGAACCCTTTGATAACTACTAAACTGGCAAAGGGGAGGAGATAAGGGGAAGTAAAAGTGGGAGGGGAGAGGAGGATACAGGAGACGTTGGGAAGATGGAGGCGAGGTATCTCATAGTTAAGCGGCAAACTTGCTGAAAGAATTTGTGAAGACCTAACTAATTGAATTTCAGCACTCTTTGGATCTAGGACACTTTCTCAGGCTACTTTGCCTTTTAAAAATTTCTCAACCGGCAGTCAGACAAGGAAGAGGGACCCAGAGAACAACCCATTCCAGCTCCTACATTTAACAGATCAGCTCAACTCTTTGTACTGGCAGGCCTACCCTTCTCTCTATTTCTCTCTCATATCTGGCCTGAGTTCCCCACACACCCTCCGGCAGGCCGTGAGGCTACCTGCATTCAGAAATGAACTGGGCTTCAGAGAATGGTGGAAAAACTGGTGCTCCGACTCCTGGACTCGGGCCTTGGCTGGCTGGTAGGACTAGCTCTCATCAGGGTTTCCATTAGCACCTATAACCTTATATGAGGAGGAAAGCATTGCAATTTGCAGTCTTCCATTAACGTTTATATCTATCTGCTGCATGGGATTGCTGAGGTACATCTTTTTTCCTTTTTAGCAGCTCCACAGCTTCCCACGACAGCTCTGAGATGCAGGGCTATCGTGTGGTGGTAGTTATTCCTGTTTTCACTCTGCTGCTCTTGTTTCACTGGTGTTCAGATTTACATAACAGGAACCACCGCTCGCATGCTTTGGATTGTATAAAGTAGGAAAAGACATGTGACCATGTGAATAAATAGGAAAATTTTTCTTTCATCATTATCATTGTTAAAACAGAACCCTCCTGCATCTCCTAACCTTACAAAGCCTCATTACTTAATCTCCAGGTGTTTCTATTAAAGTTTTTATGGACATACAGAAAAGATACAGATCCTAAGAGTGCAGCTTGATAAATGTATACAAACTCAACACGCTCAGTAACAAACATGCAAAAAAGAAGAACTAGATCATTACCAGCACGTCAGACACTACCTCCTCACGACGACTAACGTCCCGACTTCTCACAGCAGAGATTCCTTCGAGGCATTATTTTTATATTTTATAGGAACCAAGCTTCAAATATTTGACAAGTTGAACAAAATTTAATATATTTAAAAAGAACGGGACTTCGAAGCCCATATGTACCTTGAGGATAGACAGATCCAGGGTAAGAAAAAGCAAAATGAGAATGTCAAAGCAGTGTTTTTTCTTTCACTGTTTCTGAAAGGAATGGTAACATTACATCAGTGAGTCACATGCTGAGAGTGACTGAGGAGCCCCGATTACCTGTGGAGAAAATCATGGTAATAAAAATGCACGTACAATTGCCACAGCCAAAGGTTTTGTGCTTGGGGGAATTTTTAATATTTGCTTTCTAACTTCCGAGAGGTCGGTGTGTGTGTGTGTGTGTGTGTGTGTGTGTGTGTGTGTGTGTGTGTGTGTGTGTGTGTGCGCGCGCGCGCATTGGTGTTTTTCAAATTAAATCATAGCAACTTTCTGGGGTGGGTTGTCATGGACTCCCTCTTTTAGCCTTCATGTAGAATAGGTGAGACCCTGTCTTCCCATCAGATGATCCCGAGGAAATTGGTTGAGGCCCGTGTGCTGGGGAGAGAATCAAACCCAGCTAGATCCCTTAAATGTTCTAGGAATTTTGTCTTCTTTGATTAGGTGCCCTATATATGTTTTCTGAGCTGAATTAAACACAAAAATTTGCAAAGTATGTTGAATATACTCTACCAATTTTTATAGTCTCTTACACAGATATCTGTTTGGTAGCATGGGTAAACTATTTTTATTTTCCAATACACTAAGCAGGAGAGTAGAGTATTTAATATAATATGATTGACAAAACAGTGAAAAACTGTTATCTATATAACACGTTAATATGATGGGCCAATGAGACGTAGAATCCAGGGGCCAGGATGAGGCTGGGCAGAAGGCTCTGTGTTCGTCTGGAAGTGTCAGCACCAGCTCTAGGGTGGTGGGTCTTATCTGAGACACAGAAACTCATGCCAACTGTTTAAAAAAAAAATCTCTTTCCAGAAACCGAAAGCTCCAGCATCTCCCACCACAAAGGAGGATCCTTGCCTTGCCTTTCCAAAACCCCCAGTGGACCCCGCGAAGATTAGAAGAGTAAGCAGTGCCCGGGCACGTTTATTCAGGGCGGCCTCCCAGGTGGCTTTTCTGCCGGACAGGACGCTGCCTTCTGCTGAGCGTAAGGCCAAGTAACGATATTTAAAACCCCGGGGCAGGCCTGTTTCTTGAGTTTGCACACAAAAGCTATTTTTCTATAACTTTTTTCAAACCCCACGTGATTTTTACATTAAGACTTAGTTAACATTGTGTAAAAGCTGGGTAAGAAACATAATTCATATATCCTTCTGGGTGTTTATAAAGAATACCAAAATATCACAGTTAAAAAAAAAAAAACAAAACAAACACGTTACTTGGTAGAAAAAGAATATTAGGATAAATGTTTTCTAATGAATGGGTCCACCTATAGTGGAAACAAAGGACTTTTAGAGTTCAGAAAGTTATTAGGCATTTTTAAGATTCGTATAATGTACACTAAGTTTGGGTTTTTTAAAATACCTATCTGATCCTCTGGAAAAATGTAAGCAAGTAAAAGTTGAATGAGGCTTCTCTTGCTGCTACAGAATTGCTGGCAGGTGTGTAACCTTGGGGACTCAAAGGCTAAAAACCTGGAATTCTAAGGAGTGCCTTCAACAATCGGAATCATTTCCTGCCCAGGGCAGGCTAAGACTTTTCCCAGCTATAGGAAATGTCCCATTAGTAGGATGACAATTAATTTAGTGGATCACACCAGCATTTTTAAAAAATGAAATAGAACAGAATGGAAAATATCAGGCTGCATTACAGACAATAAGGGTAAGTATTGCTTCAGGAGACTTTATTTCAGATATGTACATGTATGTTCAGGGCCATAGTATAAATTTATTATATGGCATATTATGTTAAATCACATTATAAACTTATCATTACTTTAGGTAGTCAAAAAATATTGGGAAACTGCTTTACCAGGAGCAGAGTGAACTGGCCTCCTTTAGTCTAAGGATTGATGAAGAGGGATGGGTTTATAGGCAGAGGAGGCAAACAGTCTGAGGATGGATGCCAAGGTTTATAACCTTGAGCTGAGGATCCTACTTTTGACATACAGGTGTTTTCGTTAGTCACCAACATTTAAATGTAGAAGATCTCTTTCTAGAAACCATATTTATGACTGCTTATAAAAAAAATCAGAAGATCTGGCCACTCTGGGTCCCCTTTCCACATGGCCCCGCGGGAATGATGGAGCTGAGTAGTATCCACCCCTGTTAGCCTGGGATACAGTCTGTGGTCCCCCATCCTCCCAGCCCACTTCACTCATTTTCCTATCTGGCTTCTGTTGTCCCCAGTGATCCCTGACATAGCTGAAGAGGTAGAATCAAGGAGAAAAGAAAAGGCAGACAGCACAGGGTATGTGTGTGTCACACCATGATGCTGTGATGGAGTGTAGTTGTCCCTTGGTGTCAGTGAGAAATTGGTTCCAGGACCAAAATCTGCTCCAGTCCCTTATATAAAACAGTGGAGTATTTGCATATAACTCTATACATATCCTCTCATATACTTTAAATCATCTCTAGATTTTGTGTAATACCTAATACAATCTAAATGCTATACAAGTAGTTGTATTGTTTAGGGAATGACGATGAGAAAAAAGTCTGTACCTGTTCAGGACAGATGGAACCATCGTTGGCCTAAATACATGGTTAGAACAGCATAACATTTGAAAACATATTTTGGATCCAAGGTTGGTTGAAACTGTGGATGTGGAACCCACAGATATAGAGGGATGGCTATACATACTTAGGCAACTTGCTTTATTTTGATGTCCCAATTTGTTTCTTTTCTAATAGTTAATCAGATATTTACCGAGCCCCTCCTAAGTGCCTGGCACCATGCTAGGCCACCAGAGTCCTGTTTTCAAAGAGCTTACACTCTACTGAGGGGAGATTGACAATAAGTAGGAAAACAAATAGATAATTTGGGTTCTGACAAATGTGCGAAGAAGATAAGCAAGATAAGGGGTTTGAGAGTGACTGCGACAGGAGGAATTTGCTTTAGCTCATAGCCCTGGAAGGTGTTGTCCTTGAGGAAGTGACATCTGAGTCGACATAAGAATAACGAGAAGAAAGCAACCACGGAGAAATCTGTGGACGAGTGCCACGCTGAAGTAGAAGGCCCGAGATGAGAGCGACTTGGGGTGGTGGAGGACCTGCAGGCCAGTGTGGCCGAAAGGTACTCAATCATGGGAAAAGTGGAGGGAGCTGAGGCCACAGGGCCATGCAGGGCTGGGCAGGGGAACATGCCTGGACTCCATTTTGCTTGCAGTGAAAAGCCAGGGTAGGTTTAAGCGAGGGAGAGACATCGTCCGGTTTATGTTTCTCAGCTGTAGCTGCACATTAGAATCACCTGAGGAACTTTTCAAACATTCCACACTGGGCCTTCATGTCAGACCAGTGAAATCAGAAAGGATTGGTCACTGCAGGAGCAGTCTTTGACAAGTCGAGGAGAGGATGAGCTCTGGAGCCCAGGGTTAGGGGTGAGGTCAAACTTAGATAGGAACAGGTCACTTCTTATAAACAGGATGGCAGAACTGGTATTAGGGTTACTAAAATGTTGTTTATTAGCTGTTTTGCTTCTAACTTAAGTGCTGCATCCATGTTTAATGGATTTTGGTAGCTCACGCTGAAAACCTTGTTGCTTGCTGAGCTGTTTATGTCTTTGTGAAGGTGACTGAAGAGATGGACATCTCACCCACCAGCTTCGTCTCCTTGCTTCCCTCATGGCTCAGCTCCTTCCCTCCTGGGCCACTTGGCCCTTGGCCACAGCGCCTCAGCTGTGCTCTGGGAAGGGCCATCTGTGGCACCAGTTCCCAGCACCGAGGCCACCTTCACACCTCCAGGCTGCACCGAAGCATGTCCTCGCTGTGGTTCTTTTACCCACCGGGCTTGTAGTCACCCCACTTCACCGTTTTCATCACCCCTGAGGTCTGTGTCAGCACTCAGGAAACAACAGCAGTAAAAAGTCAGTGTCATTTTACAAGCACACGTTGCCCAAGTTAAAAAAGATATATGTCAGTGCTCTAGACTTGCAACCATTGTCATTTGCGCAGGAGCTCCCTGGGCTCGTTTCAGAGTCCCTGTAGTTTGGAAGCTGGATAACTGTAAAGGCAACTTGTGCACAGACAGAGGAAGTGGGATTGTCTCTCCCTTTTGTGTGACATCATTGGTAGCTGATTCTGCCGCAGGCAGGGTTAGCTGTGTGGTCGTCGGGTCAGAATTTCTGATTTAAGAAGATGAAAGGGGAAAAGATGTGTGCAGTTATCTTCACAGGGCCGGCAGTTTAATTGTTCTGTGTTCAAGTAGGGATTTTGGCTGGAGGGGGCAGTGTTGCTAATAGCTCCCTGTTATTCAAGCCAGACAGAGACCTCAGGGCTGTCTCCACCTTCTCTCTCACCCATCCCTGTCATCTGTGACATTACCACGCTTCCATGGGCTAACTAGTGGGCTTTCTAAGTATCTCTGGGGTCTGCATCCTTTCCCACCACTGCCATGCAGCTTTTATTACCTCTTGCATTGTCTCTTGTCTTCCAGCCCTCCTGCCTTGCTTTACCCTCTGCTTACTGGGGAGCTGTGGGTGGGCCAACACAAGGACCCTCAGCCCTTAGAGCAGCCAGCAGAGCCCAGGGGAGCTGTGCTCCCAACCAAATGTGGCTGTGAGCAGTGGCCTTATCACCTGAAACCAGTGGCCATGGAAAATGATCATTTTCTGTGTGCCACAAAGGGCAAGGGGTGAGGCAGCAAATAAAAATCAGATTATGTCATCCTCTTGCTGAAAATACCCTGTGCCTAAAGGAGCACTTGCCAAATATTAATAGCTTTTCCTTGGAAAAAGGGTTCGGTGCTCAAATAAGTCTGCCTACTCTCTCTCTTGGAGAATCTCAATACACATGAGCATGTTTAAAGGGTTGGTAAAGCCATCTGGTAAAGAAACCTGTTTAACTTTAATTCAACCTGACATTTTCACAGATCGACTTGGCTGCAGAACCTGTCTTTTGGGGAACACAGTTTGGGAAACGGTGACCTAGCACAGAAATTGGCAAACTTTTTCTGTAGAGGGCCAGATGGTAAATATTTCAGACCTGTGGGCCATCCACGGTCTCTATTCAACCTACTCAACTCTGCCATTGTAGTGGGAAAGCAGCCATAGACTGATTTATGGCTGCTGAAATTTGAATATCATATAATTACCTCGTGTTACAAAATATTGTTTTTTATTTCAAAATTTTTTTCCAACCATTAAAAAAATATTCCGAGCTTGCAGGCTATGCCAGAACTGGGGAGGCAGGCCAGGTTCGGTGGGGCTGTAGTTTGCCGACTCCTAGCTGGGGGGTGGAGTCCCTGCTCCTTAACATGTACAGCTCTGTCGTGATCTGGCCCCAGCCCAACATCCCAGCCCTTCTCTCAGCTCTCCTTTGCCTCTCCCCCACTCATAGTCTGTGCACTGGCAAGGTGGGGCTCCTTGCAGTTCCCTGTACCCATCCTGCTGTTTCAAGCCTCATGCAAGACCCGCTATATAATTTGCTGGATCCAGTGCAGAATGAGAATGTGGAGCTCTTTGTTTAAAAATTATTCAGAATTTCAAGATGAGGGTAGCAAAGCATTAAACCTCGTGCAGGGCCCAGCTAAGCATCGGGCCCAGCTTGTAGACACATGAAACGGGCTCTGATTCAAGGGTTTTGTTCCTTCTTCTCAGAACTTCTTTTTTTCCTCCTGTTAACCCTTCAAAATGCTTTGCAGGCTCCACCTCCTCTATGAATCTTTCCTGGCCAACTCCCAACCTCTCAGGACTCCCTCGCTCTCTATATCCTCTTTACCTGGCTCAGACCACGCTATAGTACATGTCTCTCTACACACGGCTGCTTGTCTCTCTCCCCTACTAGACTGAACAACTTCAGTAGGTTAAGAGGTTTTCTCTATTTATAGCCCAAGAGGTAGTAGTAGGTGCTAAAGAAGTATCTGTGAAATGGAACCGTTTTTTCACGGTAATGCTACTGGCTGTAGAATCCCTTTGACGTTTACCCATGACCTATTACAAATTTGTACAACATGCTGCCGATATTTGCCAGGGAGACAACAGAACATGGTGACTTGTTCTCAGTTTAACGGTGGACAGCCATCAGGAGGAAGAGTGAGGCCCAGGGCAGCTCTTCACTGTAGCAGTAACTGACGAGCTCGCTCTATAGACCGTGAAGATAGAGGGGCTGCAGCTCCTTCACCTCCAGGTGTGGGTGTGCTTCCTCCTTGATGGCTGGGGCTTCTCGTTCACCACTGGACCACCAGCACCTGGCACATGGCGGTGGGTGCCGAATAAACATTTATGGAGTGACGTGAATGAAAGGAACAAATGCTAAGACATAGGCCCAGGCTGAAGGTGCTTGGTAACTACAACAAAATATGTGCTCCGTCATTCAGCAGTGAAGTTATGTGAGGTGGCATAGCGCTGTGGAGAAAGTCCTGGGCCAGAAGTCAGGACTCGTGGGTTCCAGCAATGCTAATGACAGTTAGCGTCCAGGTTTCGAGTGTGCTGGCACCATGCAAGCCATGTTACTAGGCCATTTCATTTAATTCTCACCATATCCTCAAGAGGCGGGGATCACCGAGGAAGGTGAGAGAAAAGTTGAGTGACCTGCCCACGTCACACAGCCCGTATTTGGTCTCAAGTCTGATGTAAAGCCTGTTCTCGTCCCCTCATACAGTCCTGGCTCTCCCCAAACTTTCTCTGTGACTTTAAAATAGTCACCTAACTCACCTTTTGGGTCCTCAATTTTCTCATCTGAAAAGTGAGGGTTAAACTAGCCAGTTTCTAAGCCTCCTTTCAGCTTTACAATTGAGTGTTTTGAAAGCAGGGAGCTTGGTCAGAGAGGTAGACGAGGTGGTTTTGCTGGTTTTGTTGGTTCAAGTGCAGAAGAGGAAACCTTGAGTCATTTTGGAAAAACTTACAATACAGTATTTTTCTGTACAAAGCTCATGCTCCTTTCTACTTTAGAAAAAAAATACTTTATCACAGACTATAGAAACAACATCATGGATAAGCTATTCCTAATGTCAGTTACTAATAAAGAAACAGTGTTGTATTACAAATCTAAGAATATGCAGTCATAAACACTATAGATGTTTCAGTTCAGAATTACGTATCTTTTTGCAACCCTATATTATTCCCCTTTAGAAAGCTTTATAGGGGTTTCAGTGCCCTCCTCTTTCCATTGCTGGTAGTGGCCTGTGAGCCTCCAGGATCCGGCCGCTGCCCCTCTGATCACCTTTCCTCCTGGTCTCACCCTCCCGCACTCCACTCCTGCTGTTTCTTGAGCACCTCAGGCACTCTCTTGCCTTAGGGCCTCTGAACCTGCTGTTCCCTGTGCTGGAAATACTGTCCCTTGTCATCTGATGGCTAGATGCCTTGCCTTCTTTAAGGGCCTGTCTGTGGTACCCACCCTGTTCAAAATTGCTGCCTGCTCTCATTCCCTTTTACCTTCTTTACTTTTCTACTTTTGCTGTTTTTCATAGCACTTACTATCTTGTATATTGTATTTATTATAGTGTATTACTTATGGTCTGTTTATACCTATTTAGATGTAAGCCCTATGAAGTCATGGATCTTTGTTTTGTTACTGATACATCCCAAGTGCTTAGGACAGTGCCTAACATCAGGGAGTTACTCAATAAATATATATATTTTTGAATCAAAATTACTAACAATCAAATTTAGAAAGAGGACTTATTATTAGGGGATACAGAATATATATGGAGACTTAGGTAGTTCATAAACCTTAATTTAAATGTTTACCTTAGGTAGACTCTAACTAAGCTAATAGAGATAAGATCCTATTCATTTTTATCTGCTGAATTGATGATACCAAGCCTAAAATAGCGGTGAGGTCTTATATATGTTCAGGGAGGTTTTACCATGTAATTCCTGACTTGATTATAAGTAATCTATAATTTTTAAATTGTCTACATTCTTAGATTGAAAAAAACATATTGAAAGATAGTGATTTCTAAAATCAGAAATACTTTGACAAAACATTTCCTTGGTTATTACAGGAAAGAAGACAATAGAATCCAAAGAAAGAGTTATGATGGGGGACTCTATGGTGAAAATCAATGGGATTTGTTTAACAGACTCAAATGCCATTGGTCACTTAAGGAGTTGCCCACTTCAGCTACCTTACGGTGGCGGCTTCAGAGAAATCAAGGAGCAAGAGGCAGCATCCTTGCCATCTCATCTCAGAAGTGGAGGGTCAGTATTATCTTTATTTGATTTTCTGATCATAATAACTATGTCCTTTGCCAGTTTTTTAAAATCTTATGTAGGTGATTGCGTTGATTTTCTTTCTTACAGAAAACAAATTTTAAGTTAATGATACGTGAGTAGGAAAGAATTCTCACAGCGAATGGAGTTGATTTTATATCATTTCTTATTTAAACCTCAGGAAAACATTTATTTATACCTGCCAAAATACTGCTTTGATAGCACTGTCAGAATAAAGTGTTTGCTTTGGTTGGACTGTTCCAGGCCACCCTGAGAGACGACTCATTATTCTGTTTGTGTTATTTGGGATTCTTGCCTATCCTGGACTCTCGTTACATTTCTTTGGGTTAGTTCAGTATTGTAATGCCACAAAAGAGTAGACAGTTAATTCATTTTATTCTCCAGTAGAAACGTGGATTAAAATATTTATTTTGTAAACCAATAGTTAAAATAGGAGAGTTGTGTAGATTTCTGTTATCTATGAAATCCCTCTGCTAATCCTTCATAAAATGAATGATTAAGAATTACTTTATTTCATACCATGTTCCTAGATAGGACTTTTTTTTCCACCCCAGTCCTTCACACACACACACACACACACACACACACACACACACACACACACACATTTAGGAACCCCGAAGTTCATACTATATTCCCAGATATGGCTTTCTAGGGCTTCTCTTGGAAAATTAAGGAGCAATTTCCTACCATATTGAGGATTTGTGGAGAAATGTTTATTGTATGGACCATGTGAATTCTTACCCTGATGTTTTCCTAAAGAATGACAGGGGCCAGGGTGAGGACAGAGCAAAGGGAGCAGGCTCTGTTTTCCAGTCCCAGCCAGTGTGGTACTAAGATAGGCAGAAAGTCTTGGACTGGACAGGATCACTCAGTTAAAGATGTTTTTCTATGACTTTCCATTGGGTCATCATGGACAACTGCCCAGTTCAAATTTGCTTAACAAGATTAAATTCCATGGGCCATTTTAAGACCAAATGTTGCCCTCACTTTAGATTTTTAGGCCTGACTTTGGCTTGTACGCATGTAGTGTGCTTAAAACTTTTCCCCGAACTGGCTGTTTGGCAGCTGGTTAGTTTAGCTGAACTGACCTTGTCTGCTAACACAGACTGAACAGTGTCGCACACGCCGGATTTATATTAAGCAACCTAGTAGTCCTTGTAATGTCGCTTTGCATTCAGAACATTTTTTAAATTAAAGAAAAAATGAAATGTCTCCTTAAGTGGAAGAGAACGAACTTCAAATTGGGACTTTGGGAGTTGAGCACAAAACATCAAATTGGCCATTGCAACAGATCTTTTCCAGTTGGTGAGTAAGAATAGGCTACAGACCCTAGAGCTTCACCATGAAAGGCAGCCAGAGAACTTGTGTTTCTTTCAGCACTGAAGTGAAAAAGAAACGTTTATTCTGCTGCACCCATCCTTACAGTAATTAAAGTTGACTAGGAAAAACCAGACAAGAGCCATTTTATTTTATTTTTTGAAAACCTTCAGATGTGGCAGAATAATCTGGCAAGCCAGAGATCATTATGTCTTCCTCAGTCTGGGACAGCAAAAGCGTTTTTCAGTTACATATTTTATCCCACAAACAGCAAAGGAGAAATCAATTAGGGACTGGAAGCACTTCTTCCTGACTGTCCAAAATTATGAGGCATTGGCACTAATTGTTTTCTTTTTGTTTTGTTAGCATGGCTTTTGCATCATATAATGATTGAGTCTGAGTTGTGTTTGCAAAACTCCCTGGCAAGTTTAACTTGTAATGACATTTTTGCTTTATGAATCTTTACTTCCTTTAATCATTGGATGGGATTTTGTTGAAGTGCCAGAAAAAAAAAATTATACAATCGGATTGAAATAAACCAGCAAATGGAAACTATTAGCAGTTCTTTCATTAATTACATTTGTGAATCAATCTGGGATACTCGATAATTGTTTCTTGTAAATATTTAGGCGAATAATTCCAAGAAATGGTCTTTGAAATGCAGTGCAGTATTCCCAGATTTGATGCTAAAGTCTTAACCTGAGCTGGGCTGGCAGAAGAAAGGAGGGAAGGGAACACATAATTAGAAAAGAAAGAGGCATGAGATGACAGTGGGTTGAGAAGGAGTGTGAGCAGATCGTGTAAAGGGGACAGACAAAGGGAGGACATGCTGCTGCGCAGGGTCCTTACGTGTTTGTCTAGTGTGGGAGCAGCCGCCTTCATGCTGAGTGCGCCTCAAGCTGGGAAGAGAAAGGAGTAGTTTATTTCCGTGCAACCACATTGATTGCACACCCTTAATTTAGAACGTGGATAACTCAGACATGGATGGACTAGAGTTTAACTTTATGCTGGTTGTGATGGAAAAAAGGATTTGCTAAGCAAGGATTTGCAAACAAGGTCTTGGGGGACTAACTTTCCAGAAGTGAACATTCTCAAGCACTTATTGAGTTATCTTAAAACAGTGTGTCAGTTACAGTAATCTCTGTGTGTCCATTTAAGGATTCATTTAAGGTTTGGCAGGCTTGCTCCTTAGCAACTGTCCACTTTCTCTTACTTTGTATTGCCATATGGATTAAAAACAGCTTTCATTAAAAAAAATTATATATATTCCGTCCGTCCATCCATCCATATCCATCCATCCAGTGGTTCAATCTGATGAATCCTTTATATTTGTGCTTAAAAACCTTTGAAGGCTCTCTGTGTAAATATTGTCCAGACTGTTGTGGTTTGGAAATGTGTTGTAAATGGTTGTTTAGAAATTGTTAGGGAGGAAAACCTAAGAGCAGTCCTTTGTGGAGAGTCAGCAACTCTTAGCTGGTAGCCAGAATCCCTGGATTTAGATTCGGTTATTATTTGAGCCACTTGATTTAGCTGTATGCTCTTTAACAAGTCTCTTAACACTTTCAGGAGCTCAGTTTTCTAACCTTTAAAATGGAAATAATTGTGCTCCTTCACCCCCGTCTCCTTTCAGCCCTCACTGTAGGTTGTGGAATGATATAATAAGGCTTGAAAGGCTTATTTGTAAACTCTCAAGTGGTGTTAGTTTGTTGGAGTAAAAAATAAGAAAAGAGGGCTTCTGGTTAAAGATGGCAAAGCAAAGGCATTCTGCAGAAACCCAATGAAAGCAACAGAGAATGACAATCAGAGAAATAACTGTCATCGATGAAACAGAAAAATAATTCTAAGCCCAAACTACAAAGCATGAAGCAAACTCTATACCTGAAGTATGGGCTTGATTTTTTATTTTTATGTATTTATTTTTTATGTCGACCTTGCATATTTTCCTTTGGAGAGAGAACTGTCTTGCACTGTATAATAAATCCTGCTCAGTCCCTGTTTGAAGAAGGACTGTCCCAGTCTCCTGCCCCTCTTCCAGAGATAGTTAAGTGGCCCAAAGCAGGCTAATCAGAGTTCTTCAACCCACCAGCCAGTTGTTTCATAGGTGGGCACGTGAGCCAAGCCAGGCCAACTGAATTATTTCCTGGTGCCTCGCCTTGGAGGAAAGTGCTCTTTGTCCAAGTTTATGAGCTAAAGATGATGTTACCTTAGAGCCAGCAGTGGCCAGTTCATTGCCTTGTGGAGGGTGACTCTGAGAGGGAAGTAATAAATAAACAGAATGGAGATAGTCACCAAGTTTAAAGATCCAGCTGTGCCTGAGGCCACTACATCCACACTATAGACTGCTCTGTTTCATGAGTCAGTATGTTTCTTTTTCTCTTTTATTCCTTCCTTCCTTCTTTCCTTCCCTTCTTCCTTCTTTCCTTTTTCTGCCTTTCCTTTCTTCCCTTTCTTTCTTCTTTCCTTTATTTATTTTGACAGGGTCAGTTTATGGTACGTTAGATTAGGTTTTTGTCACTTGGACTATTGCAACCAAAAGTGTCTGTTAACCTGCCAGAGCCTGAAATATAGGTGAAAACAAGAGGTAATTTAAGACCAGACACCTCCTTAGACCTTGAGCAGGAAACAGATTTCACAAAAAGTGAGTCTCTCAATTCAAAAAGATATATCTAATGATCCTTAATTAAACAAATGAGATCTAAGGATGTGGGCAGGCCACTGGAAATGGGGAAGCCACTGTAAAAACCCCATTCAAGATCCAGATCTTGAAGCAGCTAGGGGAGGGGAATAGAGCTGAGTGTGACATGCTCTCCTCATTTCCTTTGAGCCAGCCAGTTTATGTGGGGCAGGGGGAGGAGGGATGTTTGATAGATTAGAACTCAAGGTCCTTATGTAACAGGGCTTTTTCTGTGAGTCACAGCAGCCCGCTATACACAAACCAAGAGAACACACACTCCAAGTCAAGAAAAATAACAGACTTAGTGAGTGGATGTTCAAGAAAAAGTGATACTACAGTGAACCCCAGTTCTATCCCTCTGTGGATCCTTTTCATTATTCAACAAATACATGGCTCTGTTTAAAGATAAATAATATGAGGACAAGAGTCCTAGGTCTTGAGCATAGGTATGTAAAGAACTTAAAAGACAGATGAAGAAACTAGATCGCAAAAGAAATTGCCCTCCAAAAACAAGGAGTTAAAACAATTTTCCATAGCATCAAATTGTAAATAATGTTATTGCCCTCTTTTAAAAAAAAAAAATGTGGGGGGACTCTTCTTTGGTTTATAAGAATTCAAATTAGAGATTATAAGCCCACATAAAGAGATAAAAAGTATGCTTGATTATAAAAAAAATGAATGAAAAATGTATAAACATGGAGGGGAAAGCCACATTAGAAATAAAATATTAGAATAAAAACAGCTAAAATTGCAATGAAACATAATGGACAGACTAGAGGAAATTATACAAAAAGAAATGAATAAGAAGGTGGGAAATGATTAGAAAGAATGAGCTAGATATAGGAGGCATGACATTGTATTTCTGAAGAAGAGAATCCTTCTCCTCTTCCTTCTCTTCTCTCCCTCCCCCATCTTCCTCTTCTTCCTGGTACTGTCTTAATTTGAAGTAAGTGCCTGGCACTTTTCCAAGTGATTTACATACATTAACTCATTTGACATTCACAACCTACTGAAAATGGAAGAGATCAGAAAAAGAACAAGAAAAACATTAAGATAGGATAGAAGACAACTTTCTGAAATAAAGATTTGAATCTGAAGCTCAAATGGACACATCACGTCACAACAAACTGTGACATGGAATAATCTACACTATAACATTTCCAAAGGGGCTCAGCACTAAAACACAACCCAGTACATAGTACATACTCAATTAGTAATCGTGGACTGGATGGATAAATGGAAGAAGGTCTCCTCTGGCCATCCAGGCTGAATGAACAAGTCACACAAAAGGAGGAAAAGACAGGCTGCCTGTGGCTTTATTAGAGTACCCTCAGTGCCAGAAGACAGTGGAGTAATGTCTCCGAAGTCCTGAGTATAAGAAGGATAACCCAAGAATTGTATTGCTAGCCAAGTTGTGCTTCAGTAAAAAGGCAGCAGACATTTTCAAATGTGAATGAACTTGGGGACTATAGTACTCATGTGCTTTCTAGAAAACTCTTAGACAACAAAATGATGAGTCAGAATTCAAAACTCAGAAATGGAGAAGCTATGGTAAAAGCATTTGTGGTAAGTATTGACTTTGCTTTCATATGGAATTAAAATTAAACAACTCTGAAGACAATGGTTATGGAACAGAAACCTGGACAATGTAATAGTAACATAAATAACCAGAACTGGAGGAAGTGTACTAATTACCTCACTTCTTAATAGGGAATAGTTTGCCAGTAGCTACAGTCTGAAATTGAAATATATTGTTTAAAAAGAATGATTTGAGCATCCTAATTTTTTCATTATTTTTTTTTCTTAACTTCAGAGAAATCTTTTAGAAACTTATATCTCTTGGGAAGACTCATTCATCTGAAGTTCTACAGTTCCTTCAGTTTCACCTAAATTTCTGTTTCTTTGTTAAATTCAAGTAAAATTTCTACTTAATATTTTTAAATTATAATGACATGTATTGTGATCCCATTTATATGTATTCTTTACCTGCCCTCTCTCCAACTTACCCCTCTGTTCCTGCATTCTGTTATCTTTTTATCTGAATATATGCAAACTGTCTAGAATGATGTTTACCACATATTAATATTTATTTCTGGGTGGTGGGATCCTGTATGATTTTTTATATCTTCTTTGTATTTTCTTATATTGCCTGGCCTTAAAAAATAATAAATATATCATTTTTTTCAAAAATAATGAAGTCATTATTTTTTTAAGAAATTAAGGGTAATATAGCTGAGAAATTGTTTTCCTTTGGGAAAGACGGGCATTAGCCAGAATGATTTGGTAGAACCCCGCCTTATCTGACAGCTTCCATGTGGTAAAGCATTTCTTGATAGGCAAAGCCTTGTGCTAGGGCGTTGAGAGGTGGAGAGGTGGACCCTGTCCCTGAGGAGCTTCCAGAGGCGGTTGGCTTGGCTCCTCAGCTGTCCTCCCTGAAAGAGCATCATCAGCATCACCTGGGAGCCTGTTAGAAATGCAGACTCTCAGGCCCCACCCCAGACCTGCTGAATTAGAGTCTGCATTTTTATAAGATATCCAGGTGACTTGAATGCACACAAATGTTTTCAAAGCACTGGTCAATGATTAACTCTAATGTTGGAGGAGTGAAAGGAGAACTGAAAGAAAGGTCTTGAGCGTGTGCAAGGCGTACCTCATTCTGACTTGAAGATCACAGAAGGCTTCCTGGGGTTTGGGGGTGTTCATTGACTCCTGAGGCCTGTTTTCAACAGGGGCAGAGCATTGTGTGCTTTGCTACCACTAACCCCTTGTTGGCGGCATTGCCAAATTACAGTAAAAGAATCCAAGAGACTATAAAGCAGGGGTCAGCAAACTAAGGCCCACCATCAAATCTAGCCTCTTACCTGTTTTTGTGAATAAATTTTATTGGAACACAGCCACAGTCATTCATTATGTTAACTATGGCTCTTTCACACTACAGTGACAGAGTTGAATAGTTGTGACAGAGACTGTGTGGCCAAACAGCCTGAAATATTTACTACCTGACTTGAATCTATACAGTTTGAGTCTAATTCTAAAAATTAAGTGTCTTGTTCTTAGGGCAAGGAAAAGCTTAGCTCAAAATTTGTTATTTTTTTTTTTTATCATAAGCATCCTTTAAAATTTTGTTTTTTACATTTAAGTTTTTCCCAAATGGATAAAATTTATCATTTTTTAAAATTCTAAATCCCCCCATAGTTTACTTCTTAATGTCTATCTAGTTATTGCTCTAAAGCAAGAGTCAATAAGCTATAGCCCAGGAGCCAAATTTGGTCAGCCACCTATTGTTTTTATAGCCCATGAGCTAAGAATTGTTTATACATTTTTAAATCATTACATTTTAAATGATTACTAAAGTACCTACATAATAGCTTTCACTTGCCTGCAAAGTATAAAATATATACTGTCTGGCTTTTTTTTTTTTTTTAAAGTGTGCTGATCCCTGACTAATAACCTTAGTTGTAATAGTTGGAAGAGCTGTCTAAATTATAGCAAAACCTTAATTTCAAAATATTCCAAAAGAAATATTTTTTTATTTCTTTGGCACATATTTGGTCCAGCAGTGCATGTTGCCAGTGTGACTGATTTCATGGATAGGCATCAATGACTGAGTCTTCGTATGGCGTCGTCTTTGGCTGCAGAGTTTGGTTCTGGTGGTTAGAGTGAAAAGTAGGACCTTGCTTTTGCATCAAACATGTGGGCTGCAGCTGAGAGGCCTGAGAGCTGTGCCCATCTTGCTTTCCTGATTAACGATTACAGATGGGAGCAAAGGGAGGGCACACCTGAGAGGACTGCAGAAAGGTAGAGCCAAAGCGCTGATCCCACCATCTAAAACCCATCCTGACACTCGGCTTTTGTGGTTATATGAGCCAATAAACTCCATTTATCGTTTAAGTCAGTTGGAATTAGGTTTTTGCTATTTGTAGATGAAGCTATCCTACTAATAAAATGGTGTTATTCTGCCTCTAAGAAGAATTTCACAGGAGATATTTAAGAAATAATTTCTGGAATTGTTTTATTCTTGGTACATCAAAAATCATTGTAAAAAAATTAATTATGGTCTTTAACAACATGGAAGGGGAAGCTGGGAAGAACAATTATACTGGATGGATGACTGAATCAAGATCGAAAAACATCCAATAGGCAGGAACCCTTTGCCACATATAACACTGTGAAATTTAATAAGAATGAGTTGAATAATAATATGAATAAGAATGAGCTGTATATGTAAGGAAAGGCAAGAATTGACCAACACTGATGTGACCACCAAGACCACAAATGTAGTTTCAGGCTGCACTATTTAGAATATCTCCTCTTTGCTCCCCAGGCCATTTGTAGCTCAGTGCTGGATTCTAGACTTTAAAAGGGATCCAGACCAACTGACACTCAGTGACTGAACAGGTAGGCAAGGTGATTCGAAACCATATCATGTGAGGAACAGTGGAAGGGACTGTTCATTAATAACATCAATGACAACATTCTCAATAATAATAAACAGTTATTGAGTACTTACTCTGTGTCTGAAACTAAGCGATTCCACGTTATATCACTTAGTCCTCACACAACCTTACATTGAAGGGTACTATTATTTACCACCCCCTCACATACAGATAACGAAACCAAAGCTTAGGTAAAAAACTTACTCAAGGTCACACAGCTAATTAGTGGTAAAACTATGGAATTTCAACCATAGGAGATGGCTTTAAGTGTCAAATGCAACATCTTTGAATATTTGCAGGATTGTCAAAAGCAAGAAGAATAAAGATTTGTTTCATGCAGCTTCAGTTAGTAGAACCAAGACCAATGGGTAGAAGTTACATGAAGACAGATTTCCATTGAATATAAGGCCATCTAGTCTTTTTTTAGCAAAGAAGAGATTTTCTTTTGAAGACCATTGATTCAACCCCAAATTTCTGGTTTACCATGGCCAGACTGGTCAGTTCTTCCTTAGTTCTCATCTTCTTGGAACTGTTAATCATACTTGCTGACACGTGTTTGGATTGCATGAGAGCATCTTTTATTTCTCTTCTTCCTTTGCCCCCCTTTGCCCCTTATGTCCTTTACCCATGGGTATCTGACAAAGCCTTGTTCTGAGGGTCTAGTGTTTGAGACACTCTTCTGATCTCTGGTCCCTATGTGCTGCTTTGATTTTTAATGGAACTCTTTTCCCGACTTCCACATCTTCTTTGCAGACGTTCCATTTTTCATCAGAGATTCAACATGGCAAAACCCTGACTCATTTTATCCCTCAAACTGTCTACCCCTACCCTCCTATTTCACTTGGTGTTCTATCCTGTGCTATCCTGTTCCTCCAGGTCTACCTTCTGTTTTCTCTTCTGCCAGAAATTAACCACTAAGTCCTACCAATTTTTCATTTTTAAGTTCTCTTGAATTTGTTCTTTCTTCTCCAGTTCCATTCTCACCCTCAAAATATTAGTCCTTGTTACCTCTCTCCAAGTCTCCCATATCTAAGAACCTATGACTGCTCCTCTTTGCCCATCAAATTGGGCCCATTGACTCAACTCAAAGTTTCAGGCAGCTGTTCTCAATACCTCCCAGCAGAAACCTTCTATTCCTATCTTGCCCAGTGCAGTTTTCTCCTGCCCTAAGCACAGGTTTACTCATGTCCTCTTTACCTTCACTCATGCTGCTCCCCTTCTTGAGGGTAGGCTTGTCATTCCCGGGTTCAACTTTTATTCATTTAAGGCCCATTTTGTGGCCCATTCTTCCTCTCAGTAATCACTTTCTTCTCAGCACCTCTCTAGTTCTTGTAATCCACTGAAATTCACATTCTACCACTCGTTTAGAGACTCCATTGGAATTTTCCACTTAAAAAAATTCCCTTAGTTCCTCATGGTAGATTTTAAATTTCTTTAGGGCAACTCATATGTTCTTTATCACAATAACATCTGGCATTGGATTGCTTAGACAGGTGCTTATTGACTCAGAACTAAAGAGAAAATATATTGACAATTTATTAAGTTCTTCAAATGTACCTATTAAGTAGAGGCAATGCTCTCATTTTAAGATAAGGAAACCAAGGTCAGAAGGTTAAGTAACTTGCTCAAGGTCACACAGCTGATCAGTGTTGGACCCAGGATTTGGACTCAAGCAGTTTGGGTCCAGAGTCTGCAGGTTCAATCACTGTGCCATTATGGTTATATAGAGTATTGGTCGATTCTAATTCTGTGCGCTCTGTGAGGACCAGTACCACCCAGCGCTGTCGAGTTTTTGTATACCATAAGAAGGACCCTTCTTTTTTCCCCCTCAGAAATGGGGATATACAAATGTAGTGTTTAGGGAGGCAGCCTCATCACTGGCCATGTCCTCAGGGAGTGTGGACCAGTGACTTCGGAAGGCCATTTGCTGAAAACACTCTTGTTTGATTTCAATAGTTGTTTAGAACGGTAATGAAAAGAAGGCCTTTCCTCTATTGTCCTTAAAATTTCATTATTTCTGGGAGTGGTAAATATGGAAACTTATGGCCTCACACCCTGCCAAATTTTTGGTATTTCATCTTTTCATAGGGTTGATTTCCTTTATTTGTCTTTTTGAAATGTGCTTCATTTACATCTCAACTCTGAGAGTTCTGACAAAGAGGATCCCATCCCCATTTCTTTGATTGACTAGGGACACCTTGCTACCAGACCTATGTTTTTACTAAATATACAAATGAAGCAATTGTTTCAGAGTATTAACGAATTAGACATTTTTTTTAGAATATTAGCTTGATATTTTATATGATAAAAAGGATTATTAAATCAAGTGTTAACGGAAAGGGACATATTTATGGAAAAAAATGAAATTTGGAGAAGGTAATCCTTGGGACAGTCGTAAAAGACAATCAAAGCCAGTACTGAACATTTACTAGGAATCTCATGACACAGGAAACAGGAGCAATGGACACACACATGGATGTTCATGGGTGACCCTGGCACCATCTGTATGCATTCTCTATGATTTTTATAGCCAATATTATATTCGATACGTGAAATGTTGTTGTAAAACTTGCACTATTATTCTCTCAGTGTTTTTTGCCTTGGCATATTGTACACATTTAGAAGTAAGCTCTAGCTAAAAGAAAGTTATATCCTTCATACATCAAATGTTACCTTAAAAAAACAACAACAGGTATAGAATCTGCTATTGGCTAGGCACTACTCTTATTTGGAACACAAAATATTCGTCATTTGGGGACTGTTTGAATTTACCTTCAATTTTTAACACCTAAATATGTCTAAAAATAAAACATTTTGAGAATATCAATTAATTTTAAAATGGAAATAGGGCACATTATGATGCTGTGGAAAGAATAGTGGATTGAAAATGAAAGACCAGGGTTTAAGATCCTGAACTTGCTCTATGACCTTGGGCACATCTAACCAATTTGGGAACAACTTTTTTTTTTTTTGTCTAGAGATAGAGATTGAGAGATTAAGAGAGGGGGGGGGGGAGGGAGTGGACAGAGAGAGGAAGACAGTTTCTTCTAGCCCATAAATGCTAAGGCTTTTGAGATTCAAGCTTATCAGAGTTCTTTCTTATTCTAACAGTGACCTCTTGTGGTTTATATCCTTAATTTTTTGATTTGCAAAGTAAACTTTGGATTTATTTTTTGTTCTTATTTCTAGTAACTATAATTGTTAAGAAAAAATAACTTGTTTTCAAAAGATAAATCTTAGTTGTAAATTAGAGGTTGATTAAAATGGGCTATAGAGCACCAAACCTCATTTCATAAACACTTTTCTATGGTTTCTTCAGAAACTGTATATGGCCAACTTTACAGAAAGAGAAATGCTTCGACTTCTGTGCTGAGTGTCGTGTATATTCCCCTTTCTCCTAGGGACCAGGGGGAGAGGCGTTTGAGGGCCATGTCATGCCCCAACAGCTCGGACCTGAGCAGCCTGGAAACCAAAGCAGGTGAGAGGTTTGTGTTTTTAGGGGTTCCCAATGCTCCTTCATCTTCAGCATCTTCATCAATAGGAAGGACATTTGTACCAAAGGTATCTATCTGATGTTAGCGCACTGTTTGGAAACTCCAGGAACTGTGTTCAACTTAGTCACACATCAACATTTATTATTACAAGTTTTTTTTTTTATTTTCACAACAGTCTTGCCATTCTTACTATTACCCGCTCAAACACCTACAGATTGCAATCTTAATGATCTTATAGAAATTATTTTATGAAAGCATTTGGAAAGTTGCAAAACTTGCCATCGACATAGTTTTCAAGTTCAAAACTTTAGTTCAAAATTATCACTCCCTTAAATGAAACTATGTCAACTATATGAAGACAGCCCTTTGGGGCTTTAAACTGAGAAGAATATGTAACTATAAATCACAGACAAGAACTGATACAAAATGTACCATGTGCAATGGAATAGAGCAGTAGAAAAGTGAACTAGACTACATTTATAATATTGAATGAGGGAGGTAGATGGGAGCAGGGGGAAATTAAATCATTTCTTCAATTAAAAATAATTAAAATTAAAAAATTTTTAAATGAAGATAGGAAAAAAATATTGAATGAAATGAGTACAAACATAACATTGCTTTAAAAATTAAATTGCAGAAACTCTGACATATGTTGTTTATGAATACAGATCTATGTGGTAAACATGTGAAGTCAAGCATGATAAAAATAACCACCTGATTTAGCTTGTGGTGACCCCTGGAGGAAGAAGGGGAAGGGGAACCTGTAGCGAGAGGCATACAGAGGGCATCAACTATATCTGTAATGTGTTAGTTCTTTAAAATAAGGAGGAGAACGACAATATGGTTAATATTTGCTGAAACTAGTTTTGCGTACACAGGTGTTTGTTATCGTCTTTGTACTTTTATTGTACACATACAGTTTTATGAAACTAAATACTAGTAGGTTCAAAAAGTACTTTATTATCTTTAAAACGAATTTCTGGTCAAGAAAAAGACTTTTTGGGTCAATGAAAATTTCTATAGTACTCAGGGAAAACTTAGACTACTATCTGTGTCAGCATTGTTGCTAAGGATTTTACATTTACATGCTAAAAACATCAGCCAATAAACATTGTGTCACGTTTTTATGTCTAGAACTCAAAACTGTGGTTAAGACCTATAACCACTGAGACAGCAAAATCTTCAAAAACATGCTGAAATTTCTGCTTGGCTTACCCAATTTCCTGTTGAATCATAGTTTTTATATTTAGCCAACTGTGAACCTAGATGAAAATGCTTTCTAAAATATTAGTTTGTTGCCCAAGACTGAGACAAACTGTATTTTTTGTGGCTCTTATAAAGCATCACATGATTCCATGCTTCAATTTCTAGAATAGAAACTGGGTTAGTATGTAAAACGGGATTTGTGTGGAGAGCAGAGTGGAAGAGGTGTGTGAAGGGATGAAGATGTGGAATGACTACCTGGAAACAACCGCTCATGCAGGATCCCAAAGAGAGAGTTGCAAGCGAACCCTTGCGACACCGTGTCTGGCCAACTTCTGAGAAGAAGCGATTCTTAAAACCATCCAGGAGGGCCTGTGAGAGCTTCTCCTTTCTGAAGGCTAAGAAACTGTTCTGTGATTTCTGGCTCAGCCCCGTGATTTGACTCTTCCTGGGGTGAACATGTCACCAATTTTGTCCTAAGAATTGGGTTGATAATCCTGGTTTCTCATAGAGCTTTTCTATTAAATTGCATATTGCATAGAAGGTAAAAATGCCAATTTGGACTTGAAATTTGTATTTCTAGTACATTTAAGTGCCTCATAAGTGTTTGTTGATTAAATTATTTGTCTGGCATTATCTTTTGGCTTTTCACTTGATACACATTAATTTTATTCACATATTTTGGACTTTGAGTATGTCACATACCTGGGAATATAAGCAACTGTTTTTTTATACTGATTGAATATTCGTGTTTCCTTTTAGAATCCATATCCATAGTATATCAAAGTTGGGGCAGATTTATAAATGTAAAGATTCAAAAGATTGAGCTGGTCTACAATCCTTTCTCTGTAGTTCTGAAATTCCCAAAGCCCTGAGAGCTGAAATGCTTTTCAAACTCATTTAGTAACAATGCCTGACCTTAACTCATGGGAAGCCAATATGGTCCTTGCTTCATTAGTGTGAATATTCACATATTTTGCTACAGGGGGTTGCACCAGAAGCCCTTCTGGAGGTAGTATGTAATATGCAGTGCATACTCCCTGTTGCCTTATTAAAATTCAAAATTTTCTGAACCACATCTGGTTCCAAAGGCTTTGGGTAAGGGATTATGGACCTGTACTTATGTGGACTGATTTTGCCCTGAATACAGTTCAACTATGTGTTTTATGGTGAATTCTTGCTTATAGGTTAGACAGATTATGTGAAACCTTGCTGTTAAAACTATTGGTGGCACCTGTATGTCTAGTTACAGCTTCGTGGACAATGCCTTTCTGTCTACTTTTGCTGCTCAAGTGCTCTTCCTGCCCATCTTGCATCGGCCCCTCCTGGCGTTAAGGAGGTTTAATGAGAAGGCAAGCCTAGACTTGCTGCAGTTGGGAGCGGCCGTGTGCAGCATGGAGTGCATTCGGGGAAGGCCTGTGTGCCGGGTGGATGAGTAATTTGTGTAGCTTTCCTGCTTCTCCTGGGTGACATCATCGCTGCATGCTTAGAAAATTTGGTGTGCGTCATATCTTTTTTTTTTTTTTTCTGTTCAAGTGTAATGCAAGTACATTAGAGATCCTGGAAAATACAAAAGAGCACATAAAAGAAATTAATAACCCATAATCCCAATACTTGGAGATAACCATTGTCACCCCATTTTACAGCGAAAAGTGAAGCAACTTGCCTAAAGTCGATCAGCTAGTAGGTAGCATAGCTACGACCCAAACCCAGACAGTGACTCTAGAACCTGTGCTGTTAACAGGCCTCCCTGGCCAGCTTGTCTTTTTACTAATCAAAACAACCTAAAAGTAAACAGGCCACAAACCCTTTCACTGCTCTCTCTCTCGTCTCTCTCTGTGGAACCCTCTGATTGCCCCTATGATTTCTAACTTATCATGTGACATTTTTAAGTCCAGATACCCACTGTGTGGTCACCTAATTGGTACTGGGTCCACCCTGAGAAAGCATAGATTCCCTGAACCAATACAGACTTGGTGCCAGGTGAGGGCCTTATAGGGCAGACTTGAGAGAAGGGAGGTAAGGAATCAGTCTCCAGCACTGCTCCTGAGTGCTCCCCACGGCAGTGACCCCTCCAGCTAACTGTCATTGTTTCAGATCTTAAGATATTGCCCATGCGATATATAATCATGATCAACACCTTCTAATGCGATTTATATTTCCTTCCAAAGTTACCTTTTAGTTTGCTGGTTTCCTGCAGGGCAGAATAGCATAGAGGTCAAGTACAAAGGCTATGGAGCTATTTGACCCTGGACAGGTAACTTACTATACCTGGGCTCCACTTTCCTCACCTAGAAAATGGGGATAATATAGGGACCTCTCATAGTGTTATTACAAAAATTAGATGTGGGCCTGCTGTATCTAAAGTCCACAGCCAATGGAGCCATTAATCTTCTACAGCCTGTGTTCCCAGGCAGCATCCCCCCTGATGATTTAGTGTATCATACAGCCTGATACACTTCAGACAGAGATAGCCTGTTTGTCTGGTTTTTTCAATCAGGAAATGAAATTTCTATTTATTGAGTGTTGTTAGATGCTGTGCTCTGGACTCAGGCTTTGCCTATATCATGTCTTTTAATTCTGATAACCCTGAAGGCAAATATTTTTTTTTACCAGGTCTATTTCTTTTTTTAAAAAAGATTTGTATTAAAATATAGCTAACACAATATTGTATTAGTTTCAGGTATATATCATAATTATTCAACATTTATACACCTAAAGAAGTCATCACTGTGATAAGTCCAGCAACCATCTGACACCGTATAATGCTATCAAAATATTATTGACTATATCCCTGTGCTGTACATTACATCCCCATGACTTATTTTTTTTTGTAGCTGGAAATTGGAACCCTTATTCCCCTTCACCTTTTTTTCCCTCTGAAGGGAAATATTTTAATCTCTGTTTTGCTGATGAGGCTCAGAAAGGATGAGAAACCAGCCCGTCACCCAAAGCATCAATAATGAAGTGTGAATTTGAATTGAGACCTGTCCGAGCCCAAAGCCCAGGCTTGTCCTACTACCCCCTCCTCACAAAATCATTCAGCATTAAAGGCACTGGCTTCACAATGATGTAGATGTTTTATTTTCCATAGGAAAGAAAGTCCCTCTGGGCCTTTTAGAAAACTTTTCATTAAACATTTTCAAATCCTTATTGTTATATATCTATAGTTTTCTTTTAATTCTACATTACAGAGGGACAAGTTTAAGTAAAAATAACTCAAAAAACATTTGCCTTACTGACACTAATTTCAATATTGACAAGGCTTAAGACTTTGAAGTATCCCGATCTGCTTTCTTTACATTATCTTAGTTTGTTCTGGAGTAATTTGATTAGAAGACATGTAGTTCTAAAGTATTAGTTGGGCTTGGGGGGCAAAGTGAAATTTAATTCTAGAGTTTATTAATTTTAGTGATGAATAGCAAAGACTCGATGGTACTCCAATTATAACTCCTTTTTCATGCCTCTTTTCCTGCTCTGGGTTTCTTTTGCAGTTTCAAAAGCCAACTTGCAAGAAAAAGGTATCAACAGTGAAATAGATGATATCTTTTGGAATACAAGGATTGTACCAATTTTGCATGAATTAGAAAAAGGTAAAAAAAAAAGCAGTTTTTGTTTTAAATCAAAAGTATCTGTGGTTATTTATATATCCCCCATTTCCCTGATATTTTTAGTACACTTTGACTATGATTTCTGTGAACATGTTCAAAAACAAGTAAAGCCATTACCATCTACTTATTTACCCAGAAATGTATATATTAAATATTAATATAAACCTAATATTTAGTGAGTAAAATTATACTTTAAATGCAGCAAGAGAGCCTACTTCTAAAATTCCCCTTGGAATATAAATTAATTATCACCTCCTCTGCCCAATAAAATGCTGATTTGAACTTTCTAGGGTGGCAGTTCATGCAAGAAAATGAGAGATTAAAACAGATTTCAGGCCTTTGAAACTTGGACTAAGTCTCATAGACTGGCACCCTTGGCAGGTGTGCGTCTGGTTTTTTAGATCCAAATCTGTATGTCCTACTCTCCTTAGGATGAGCGCACCTGTCAGAGGTACCACTTACAGTAGGAAGTGTCCTGGGATGTGCCCAGCCCTTGCACGCTAATGCCCCAGCAATGAAGGCCTGTGGCCAGCAGGTCTCTGTAAAGGTGACCTGTGGAAAGCTTGTCAGGGGAATGCCCCCTCCCCTGCCCCCTCGCCTTCTCCCTCTGTGCCACTCCTCCTCCTCGGGGAGCCCATCTCTGAAGTCGAAATGGGTTCCTCTGGAGCTGCAGTCATGGTCCCAGGGTGGAGCTCAGCGCCTGGCACACAGTGCACAGCAGGCCCTCACTAGGAATTGTGGAATAAGTGTTCGTCGATGAGCAAAGCAGCACGGTAGTCACATGGAGAGGCCGTAGGAGGAGCAGGATAAATGAGCCCTCCCCAGCAGACAAACAGGGAGGTCATGCAGAAGACCTTCCTAGAAGGTTCAAATGACCTCCCGCTCCCCGGCTCCCTGTTGTGTTTAGCAGTGTTCATGATTGATGTGGGAGCCCTGACAGGGTTTCTGTCCTGGCACTGCTTCTAACTAAGAATATGGCCATGAGCAATAGCGTTCTCACCTGCCACATGAGCAGTGCAGGAGATGAGACATCACCAAGTCCACTGCAGCACAAATTCCTGAGGATAAGAACATGTTCACTTTGTCCCCTCTAGAGTTATTCGCCCTCTTGCTAGTGATCCAGTTTAACTTTGGGCCCTTTGTTTTAAGAGATGTGTGCAAAAACTAGCGAGGAGCACAAGCAGTCTGGGTCAGAGTTAAAAGAGAAAACGTACGAGGAAGAACACATTGGGGAGATTGGCCGTTAGGGGAGGCCTATCTTGAAGGAAGTCTTCAGCCTGAGGGTTTTAAGAGGGTTCTGAGGCTTCTGCCACCACGACACGGGCAGGAGTAACAGGAGTTTGGGATTCAAAATGTGGATAAATCTCCCTTCTTAGAAGGATTATTGAATGCTGAAGTATGGCACGTCTTTCGTAGAAACTTGACAAACAGCAAATAGTGGCAGGGCTGAGTTACTTGACCCTTTAAGATTCTTTCCTCTTTCTTCTTTTTTTTCTCCTTTACTTTTTATTTTGACATAATAATTTCAGACTTTATAGAAAAGTTTGCAAGAATAAGTTACAAGACATGAAATCCCATATGTTTCTTCCCCCCAATTCCCCAATATTAACATGTTACCACATTTGCTTTATCATTTGTCTTCTTTCCTCAGCCCTCTCCTCTCTTGCTCTCTGTTTTCTCTCAGCACCCCTCCCCAACACACGTATACACATTTTTTCTCTTTTTTAAATCATTTGAGAACAAGTGGCTTATATGATGGCGCATATCCCTAAGTCTGCTAATGTGCATTTTTAGAAACCATTCTGTTACATATCTGGAAACTACCATACAATACTATACAAACCATATTCAGATTTTGACAGTTGTCCAAATAATTTAGTATATAGAAAAAGAAAATTCTAGGTCACAAGTTCTGATTGTTTGTCATGTCTCTTTCATGGTCTTGACATGTTTGAAGAGTACAGGCCAGTTGTATAGAGACTGCCCCACAAATTAGGTTTGTCTGGTATTTCCTCACAATTAGATTCAGGTTAGGCATTTGGGGCAGGTCTGTGGGATGAGTGGTACTCTGTCCTCATTGCATCGTATCAGGAGGCTGATTTGATCCATTCATTACTGGTGATGTGAACTTTGATCACTTGGAGAAGGTGATCAGTTACAGTTTTTGCCACTGTAAAACTACTATTTCCCCTCTTATAATTAAATATCTTATGGGGAGAAGTTACTTTGAGACTGTGTTGGTTTATAACATTCATCAAACTTCCATTCACTTGCTTTAGCCCCTTGAGAATGTTGATGGCTCTTAGATTCAAGTTATCTTTTAAGAATATATGACATTTATAACAAAACACTGGTATAGATTAATTTGATCAATAGTTTAAAATTTGGCCCTTGAGCCTTTCTTTTAAATTTCTTTCAAGCTAAAATAGCTGATCTTGAGTAGAATCTACCAGGGCTGAAGGGTTTGTGGAGAAAAGTATTAGAAAAATGCCTTGAAGTCTCCCCACTGCCAGAGAGTGGTGCATGGCCTGGACTCAAGGTTTGTGAAGAAACTGCCAGTCACAGAAGAATAAAACAACAAAACAAAAGTGTTTCTTACAATAGGGCTCAGGTTTTCCCTTTATTTAAAGTTAGTCTAAGTCATTTCCCATCGATTCATTTATTTAAGTACATATCTGAAAGGCATTGAAGGTTACTTCGCTATTGAGGTTTAAATTTTTTCTTAGATGTTATTGTTGAAAAGAGCTAAAAATGGCCTGAGTCATTTCCTTCTGCAGGCGCACACTTCCTCTATGTGGGCTTTTAAGAACACATTATAGTATTTATTTAAGATTGCCTTCCTACTTTTAAATTTTCTGAGGGAATCTTTCAGAGATAATATTTTCCAAATGAATACCTTAGACATTGGATTCTTATATTTCTCCCCACATTCCATGTTGTCTGCTGCTTTTCTTCCTTGCATGCCTATTAGAAGGGCTGCCACTTTCAAAGATTGCTTTCCTCAGAATTCTTATTATAAAGTGTTCTAGGTCTGCCTATTTCCTAACTAAAGTCTTCTTTTTTATTCTCTTCTTTTCTAATACCTACCTACAAATGATAGTGAAAATCTGGTGGCATTTTGAGATTTTTGTTCCATTTGAGCCCTCTTTTCTCAGATAATGAGCATTATTCCCACAGAAAAAAATATTGATCCTGTTTTCATCAACAGATGTATGAGAAAATGCATATGTATTCAACTATGTTACAAGTGTCAGTATAGTATTCTCCCAGCACCCGTACTATTTATACAAACATGTAAGACATGGTTCCTACACTCATTTAGCATGACATATCTATTTGAGGGTACCAGACGTATAACACTATACATATATACATACATACATATATAATGGAACAAAATAACATTTGTTGTATGTGGAATAGTACACCTTTTCTGGACCAGCCAGAACGTCAACAGAGCCTTGCAGGACCAAAATGAGTAGGAATAAAAGTAAGGAGAACCTTCCAGGCCAGTAGAACTATGCTGCAAAGGGTTGAAGATGGAAATGCATGTGGTATGCTTCCATGATGCTGAACAGAACACACCGGCTAAGGTGGATGGTATTTAGAATGAAGAAGACCAACTGAAATAGGTACAATTCCATTCTTTGGAAGACTGTGCTCTAGATAAGCTAACTGACTGATTAGTAAATAAGTTGCCATGGTAGGAGATGGATCAATGAAATGAAAAAGAAAATCAGGTAGAGGGAAATGATAAGAGAAGAGGAAAAGCATAGTCCAAGAATTGGAAGATGTCTGGGAAAACAATTACGGAGTTTTTACTTATACTGTCTGTGTTTGACACACTTGAAAACGACCTTAATTAGTAAGTACTGCTTTACTCTCTTTGCCCTGACAGAAGAGAACACTGAAATGGTTTGTGCTGCTTGCACACAACTTCATCACGCTTTAGAGGAAGGAAACATGCTTGGAAGTAAATTTAAGAGAAGAAGTATTCTCCTGAAGACCCTATATAAACTAGTTGATGTTGGCTCAGACTCGCTCAGCCTTAAACTTGCAAAAATTATTCTAGCAGTAAGTTTTTCTTTCCTCTGGTCTAGTTAGACTGTAACACATAAAATTTTTTGTTTAACGCTTTATTTGTAAATACTACAAAGAAGATTAGAAATGTAGTGTGTTCATTTAAAATCTTGAAAAAAATGAAGGTAATAAGCTAATGTCCTAGATTTTAACTAGAAAGTACTATCTAAGGAACTAAAGCTGAGGACAGAGAAAATGTTCAAACGAACTCTATGTACGGACTGTGGCCAGGTTTTAAAAATGTGACAATAGGCAAATATATTTAAAATAGTTGCTCAACTGACTTGACTGGAGATCAGTAGCAGAGTGCAGGCTGTGGTTTCTGCCCTGTGGTTTCTGGTGGGGGCTTGATGTTGTCACATGATTTAATAAATAACTTAAGTTAACTTGGACACAATGGCCAGGTGCGTTAAGAACCAGCATGAAACAGAGAAACAGCTGCATGTGGTCGTGGGAAGGTAGTCATAGACGTCTCCTGTGAGGTGTTAGAAGAAAAGGCCAGACACCAAATAAAAACACAGAAACTCTGTCTTGAACAAAATGATATCATTGTTTGAAGGGAGTACTTTGTTGTCACAGCCATAAACAGTTGGAACCAAAAGATAACACACAATTATTTAGAATGTTCTAAGAGAGCCGCTAAAACAAATGAATAAAAGCTTTGTTTACCCAGTTTCATAAAAATGAAAGCTATTATGTTAACACCCCATAATTCATATGATTTAAAATCTTAAAGTACACAGTGGAGGTAAGCCTAGTCATACTAACAGTTTAGTAAGAGTGTCCACCGTTTCTTATTTTGATGTCTTTCATAAAGTAGGATGTTCTGACTACATATCCCATACAGCTTATTGGAGCAGCTACGTTCTTATTTATCTGTCATCCTTAACTATTCACCCTCTTTTTAAAAATTATGATATGATATATGACTCAGAAAGCAACTCTTTTTTGAAATAGTGATTTCAGTAGTGATCGAATCCCTCTCATTGCTGATAATTGATCACCTTCTGAATGAAACGTATGTTTAGATAGAACCATCTCAGTAACATGGACTGCCCCGCTAAATCCAGGGCAAGACGCTGGGCTACGCTCCAGAGCGAGAGATGGGTAGGCTGTCTCTCCTGATGAACTGCAGAACCACGAGGTCAGGAAGGACCTTTAGGACGCTCAAGCCCAACTTCCACCTGAATCTCCGATAATGTTCCAGGCAAGATGTTGTTTCACTTAGGCTTTGGTGATGGGGTTCTATGTTAATATTAAAAAGACCACATAAAAAGCTGTTGAACAACAACAAAAAAATCAGCAAAAAACTAAACATATATAGGACTAAGAAGCTTCTAATAACTTCTGTTAATATTTTATCTACCAGTTTAATATTATAACTTAGACATTTTAAATTATTTACAGTTAAAAAATCTATGAGCATAATGTTCTGATTTCTTGCATCTTAGTTAAATGGGGTTTGCCATTTAACTAAATCTTGCAAAAATGTATCAATATATGTTGATTTATTTAGAGTACAGACATATGTACAGTATGACTATAACTATATTCAGGAGGAGAAAAAAAATCTAGTACCCTATACAGGAGGAAAAAAAAGGAAAGAAATATCAGTATGCCAACAGCGATTATATATAGTGGTGGTATGATGAGTGATTTATAAACTTCTCTTTAATTTTTCAAATTTGCTTTAAATGGAAAAAACTATTTTTAATGCAAGAAAAATACTCCACTAAAGGAACCAGCTTTGTGCCAGGGACTCTGGACACTGGGAATACAAGTAGATAGCATAGCCTCGTAGAACTCTGCCCTCCGGGCTGTCACTGCAGCAGAAGAGACAGAGGGTAAACACATAAAGTGCCAAAGGGGCCGATCAGCACTGCGGGAAGAAAACAAAGCAGAGTGGAGGGAGTGGACAGTGTCGGGGGGCAATGCTGTTTTGCATAAGGTAGTCTATATTTTTATATATATATATAATTTAATGTTTTATTATCTTTTCATGTCTCAACGTCATAATTTTTCAGTTACCAAAAGAGAAGGCAAAGAAATGTGCTCTAAATGTCAACTGACCTTATAGCAGACCTGAACATTGTGGGTTGTTTGCTGCTGTTGTTGTTGTTGTTGTTGTTGTTGTTGTTTTTAATAAAAACTCGGACAGCAGTTTTTTTTTTCCTTTGACACTTTTCATTAAAAATATGATTTGGGTGGGGGTGTGCGGTTAGTTGTATTCATTTGATTATTCAACAAGCTTAAGTACATAACACATACTACATACCACCACCATATAGAGAGAAATAAAAAAATCATGATTTTTGACCTCGAAGTCTAGTGGAAGACTGTCGACTGATTAAAATATAATCCTAAATATTAAGAACAATATATTTTCCATTGGTAAATAATTTTTTTTTCTATTTTTTTTTTTTAGTTTATTTTCTGGGTGTTAATGCAATGTTTTTTAAAACACCTAATTATTAAAAATGTTTATAAGTTCTCATTTCCATTTTTCCTCCTTAAGACAGAAGGACTCTCCATTCTGTGACATATGTGACAGTTTCTGAGGCTTCCTTGACAGGGCTTCTCAGACTGGACTGTGCACATGGATCCCCTGGGGAACTTGTTGAAATGCAAATTCTGATTCAGTTGGGCTGGGTGAGGCCTGGGAGTCTGCATTTCTAATACATGCCTGCCCAGGTGATTCTGAGATGAGTTGACATGACCTGTTTGAGGAGCAATCTCCTCAGTTGCAAAATGGAAATGACAACATCTAATATTCAGGCTCGCTCTGAGATAACAGGTAGAGGGCCCAGAGCAAGAGCTGATTGGTTTCAAAACAGTATCTCCTACAGTGAACAGCACAGTGCCTCGTACACAGTGGAGCTCAATAATATTTGTGGATCAAATACAGAACAAGTCTTTAAAAAATGTGTCTGACAAATTTCAACATCTTTTTCTTAAACTGACTGAAATCTCAATAAACATTATTGAAGATAATTTTAAAGATACTTTTTAATGATATATAATGACCCATATGCCATCCTTTTCACACAGTTATATTTATTTATTCAGATGACCATATTCCTACAAACATATTTCACATACAACGAGGGCATGTAATATTTCCATCTTATAATAGCTTATACATGTCTTTCTTTTTAAACATAATGCAGTTATTCATTGATTTTTTAGACCTCTTTTACCCCATCTACCTCCCTCCTCCATCTTCCCCCAGCAGTTATTCATTTAAATACTTGTCATTACTGCTCAATATGAATAGCATTGATGTTCCACAATTATTAAATTTGTCCCTAATTTTGGACATTTAGGATTTTTCTTTTTAATTTTTACTACTGTAGATAAATATATGAATTCGATTCAGTTAGTTCTCCTGTACTGTTTTTTAAAAACATATATTTCCTTATTGTCCCTGTTTAATTTACTTGAATATTTTTGCGTGATTTGGAAGGTCATTTTAAACTTTGAACATTACTTATGATTATCCCAAAGCATTCCAAAAATAACCTTAAAAATAAATATATAATCTAATCAGAGAATATGACTTTTTTTTTCTTTTATACAAATGATAAAGAGATAATTCCCCCTCCTTTTTTTAAACCTGCACTGGGCATTGTTTTGAGGTAGTTTAATTTGAAACTTTGGTATCTATATTTCTTATTTTTGTGTTTTAAAGCAGGTGCTCCATTTCATTAAACAGCATCATCTCCCCTTTTCCTCATATACTCTTTAAAAAGTAGTAAGCTCTCAGAAACATGAGACTGTAGGAAGAAATGAATGCTTACTATTAATATGTACTTACTCTAAATATCATTTATATTGTATTTACTATAAATGAGTTCATCGGATTCCATAGTTGGCAAATATGTGCCAAAATTTTTGAAAGTTGATTTTTTAAGACATTTTCTTCATATTTTAAAAATACTCTTGTTGCTCTTTAAAATTTTGTTTGTGTGAAAAAATATACATGGCATGTTTTTATTTCCCTCTGCAATAGAAATGTGTTTTCTTTCTCTGCAGCTTAAAGTGAGTAGAAAGAATCTTCTTAATGTCTGCAAACTTATATTTAAAATTAGTAGGAATGAGAAGAATGATTCTCTGATTCAAAATGATGGCATTTTGGGTAAGTATCAATCAGAGCTACCATTGAGCAAATGTTGCATAAGGGCAAATGAAAAGTTTGCAAAGCAAAGTTACAATTCATGATAGCTGGAATATTTTATTTTCTAGTAATATGCAGAAGTTGTATGATGTTTATTTTTGCTCAGTCCTTCACTGCATTTACCACATTCCTTTTAATGTATCCTTTGTAGCCTAAGAGGGTAGTCTGTTGTTTTTTTTCTTTTTTTCTTTTAATCCCTATAGTAACATTACATGACTTTACAATGTGTTCCCTATTTAAAAAGTCATTTCCTGGTCTTGGGGTTACTATTGGGGCGGTGGGGGAGGGGGGGAGGACACATTTAATAATATTTGACATATTGAAAGTTTTTATGTCTTTTGATACGGAAGGCATGACTAAAACTTGGAAGACATCTATAGCTGTTATAGAAATTTGACAAAGTATCTCACATGCGTTTCAAATGTGTAGGTAGAGAAATTGTATTATATTCTAACTACCAAGAAAATAATGTCTAATTCTTGATATACTTTTAAATAATAAGATGCTTAAATAGTTACCTAAATAGAAATTTTTTATGAATTAATATTGCTGATCTAAGGGAAGGCAGCATGGAAAATACTTTGAGTCTTCTTTTTACAATGTAAAATAAATGATCTTTATCTTCTTTTTAACCTCAGCAGACAGGGACAAATCTAGTACCGAAGGAAATGTCAAACACTGAACAGCTCAGTGAGAAATGTAGACTGAAAACAAAGAAAGATTCTGACAAATGCTCACACTGGTATTAAGAAAATGAGATGTGAGATAGGCATAATTAACCTTATCAGAGTTGCTTGGGTTACTCTTAAAACCTAGTAGTTGTGTGTGGTATGAATGGATGTTCTTAAATTGTCTTGGAAAAGGGTGGGTGTTATATTCGAAGTATCCCTTTCTATGGTGATTGAGATTTTCTATCTTGATTAATTTCCCATTCATTCCGCAGCTGGTATATTCTTAAACACATGTTAAAATGTAACTCTTACATTGCTTTACTTATTTGTTATTCTGTGATAACTCAAAATGTTTGTAACCAAAAATAAAAGTAAATGTTAGTAAGAGTCATGGAATGACATTTAAAGGACACTTCCTTATCTATATATTATAATCCCATCCTTTTGCTGTCATTACTATTATTTGTCTCAGCTCAAAGTAAGCTTTCCTCTTTATGCCATGTGAGTAACCCTTAACAAGCATTTGACTGTAGATTCGAACATTCTACAAATTGTATTTGATCTTCACATACAAGCACTTTAATATATCTCTCCGCAGCTGTTATACACATACATTTGTAATAATCCATCTTTTTGACAGAATCATTATTCGAGGTCCTGAGAAATGAAGACCTGCAAAGTAACACCGAAGCTTTTTTATACTGTATGGGGACTATCAAATTCATTTCTGGAAATCCAAGATTTCTTAATGAAATGATCAGCAAGGGTGCTGTGGAAATATTGATGAATTTGATAAAGCAAATAAATGAGAACACCAAGAAATGCAGTACATGTTTGCCTAACTCAGGCCACTTGTTAGTCCAAGTAAGTATTTTACTTGAAAAGGTTAGATATATAAAATTAGTTCTCACATTACCTAGTACCTGCCAGTTACCTGCCAGGTGAATGTAGCAGGTAACAGGTGGGCTGTTGCCCGACCTCAGGGATCAAGGGCAGCAATCACTGACCACCTCCTCCCTGTGTGTGCCCATTTCCACTGGAAAGGCTGTTCTATGGATTTTCATGGAGCAGCTGTCCACACAGCCTGCAGACCTCCATTTCCACGACCCTGTGGAGAATGCAGGTCTGGAAGAAGAATTAAAAAGCAGCACCTTTCTGCAAAACGATTGCATGCTATAATCAGAATTTTAACAGGAAGAGTTTTAACTTTAGAGTTTTGAAAATAAGCCTCATCTGGAGAGTGTTCATGATGATGGGTAGTTAATACCATGAATCTTGTACTATCATAAAAAAGAGAAAGTTAATGATATCGAGTTGTCGAGGGGGCGTGCAGATGACACGCAGGCCTAAGACTGCAGAAACAAAGGTAACGAGACTGGGTCCGTTTAATATGACCAGGGTAAGAAGAGAAAATTTGTTATGTGTTCAAAGTTTTATTACTTCTTTTGCGGCAGATTAAATTTCATCATTAAATTATTTTCATTGGTGCTGCTTCAGCTCTCATATTCTTTTTTAGATGAGATTTTACTCTTTAATAGCATTTGTAATATCAGATAATAGCATCGTTGATGTAATAATTCATGAGATCTGAAATGCACTTGTCAATTAATGAGGATTGATTAAGCACTCAGAGCACTCAAAGCCTATGGGAAAGTGTGTTAAAAATTAGATTTAGACCCTGGTCTAAAGATGCTTAAAGTGTTTATGGTGATTATTAATTTTGGACTTTATGGTCTGTCTCCATTTTGAAAAAAAATGTGAAAACCTCTTTTAGTCACAAATGATTAAAAATTCTACTGAATGTGTCATCTTTTGACTAGAAAAACTTAAGAAACATTATTTTCATGCTGCCAGTGTTATTGAAGTACTCAAGATTTTCTCTCATTTAATAGTTATTTTGGTTATATAATTATATTCCTTATTAAAATGCAAAAAAAAAAAGTATAAAAGATAAAGGCGGGGACATTGGACAGCCAGGACTTCTTGTTCTTTATGACTTTCAACCCAGAGAAGCTTTAGCACACTTGCTGGGGCCCTCCCACTACCAAACTGTACATTCTGGCATCTGGCACAGTGCCAGAGTCATCCCGTTTTCCTAACACAGTCCTGTCAGAGGCTGTTGAATGAATGGAACACATCTGAAGCTGGACCCTGAAGGTTGTGTAGGATTTGCAAAACTGGCAGAAAGGGAAGGGGCCAAGGTGCTGGGCGGGGGAAGGGGGATTCTGAACAGGTGGATCTGCCTTAGCACAGAGCGTTTCTGTGGGGAAGGCGCACAGGTGAGATTCAAAGCCGACGGTCATGGGTCTCGAGTACCAGGCCGCAGAATGTGGACTTGGAGCACCAGGGAGCAATTGCAGGTCAATGGGTGGAAGGAAGAGATGCTATCGGAGTGGCAGAAAGATGAATGTGTACAAGTTATTAAATGGATAAAGACCAAAAAGTTGAAAAGTAGTGGGAGGAGGACATGTCAGTGGTATGGACCACTTGGAGAGTTACGATCTCATACACAGTATCCTCAATTAAGAGAAGAGGCATTGTGGCAGTTATTAGATTTTAGATAAAATGGAGCTAAAGGAAAAAGATCAAGGAATGGGTGTAAAAGAAAAGCTCCACAGCATGTGGGCTAATGTTGCTTGCAGGAAAAAATACTGAAGCACTGAGATTTTGAAGGTTTTTTTTTTTTGTATGTGTTGTTTCTTGTGTGTATATGTATATACACACATACACACGTGTTGATCACCATGTGGCTGACGCCAGGAGACATTGATGACACAGGTGTTTGTGGAGTGGCTGCTGTGCGCCCGGTGTGTTCTGGGTGCTGAGTAAGAGGGTGACAGATGAGAGAGCTGCCAGTGGGGCCTCCTTTTTGGTGATTCTTGTGTCCAGATAATGGTGTTCAGTGTCTTATTCTTCTACAAAACCATGGTCCTTCCACATGTTGGATGCTGCATTCAGTTCTACCTGTCGGGTACCTGATAGCATTCTGAGAAGGTTGAGAGACGGATTGCAGATGCTGAGAGAAACTGAGGGGCTACCACCTGTGCCCCAAGTGGAAGTATTAATGCTCCCAGTCTGGGAAAACTGGAGGCATGAGTGTGTCTGTAAAATCGTAAGGGTAAAGAAGGTGAAACTGTGCATGTTTACTAAATTCCAGAATATTGGAATTTCGGGAGAGTTCCCTGAAACTTGGAAAAAGAGAAATACCAGCCAGGTAAAAGACAAGGCCCCCTAAGTGCCAGTAATAAATTGCATGACCCAAAGAGGTAACAGACAGAAATAGAGATTTGCCTCCATTGATCTAGAATGGATTATCACGAGGTGTTAGGGTTCATCCCTGCCTTGTAAAGGCCAACGATTAGAAGGCATAAGACAGGAGATGAGGAAGTTTGCTGGAGTCCCCGCCATCAGAAAATTTATGTGTTCTCCACCTGCCCCCTTTCTGGGGAGCAGAGAAGGGTCTTCTGTATGTGTCATAGTCACACCAAGCCCGAATTCCCCTGGCATCTTGTTTTTTTCTGTTGTGTCTTGAGAACATTATGTCCAAAGCTGCTTCCCTGTAACTGAAGAAAATCTCACGGTGTTCCCATTTACAGCTGGGTAATTTATAGGTATATAATATAGCTATTGAAACCCAGATTGACTTGAGCATTCCTTTGTATTTCCAACCTTCTTTTCTTACCAGACTGACTCATTTGATTTTGAGTTCAATCCTTAAAAAAATATATTCTTTCCCTGCTCAGCTACATTTTTGAAGTTAAAATTCTTCTACAGCACCCTCCTCTTTTACCTGTTTCATTTCTCTGGCCTCTAAGGCTGTGGGCTTCTCCTTAGATGGTCCTTCAGATCCTAATCTTTCTCCCTCCTTGCCTGGGACATCTCCAGTGTCAAATTCTTCCATTATCTATGTGGAAATTTCTTAGTCAGTTCGGTCCTCCCACCGCCTGTCAATCCCTGTTCCATTCCCTCCCTTTGGCTTGAGTTTGGGGGGCAAGAAACACGAATTAAACAAAGAGAGATGACTCAGACATTTTGAGCTGGGGTGTTTTAGAAAGTGATAATATTATTATTAGAAATTGGAGTTATACAAGGAACTGATTTGGTGAGAGGAGGAAATTATGAAATTAGTCTTAATGTAAGACTTTAAAGTGCCAACAGAATAGCCAAGTGGTAGTGTCCAGTGGGCAACTGAGATATGAACTAATGCTTAGCAGAGAAAGTAAAGCCCCTCCCCCCAAAAAACAGATTTGGGGTCATTAATAAGGAGGTGATAGTTGAAGTCCAGAAAGGCAATGAGATTACTCAGGCAGAGAGGATAGAAAAAGAACAGAAGAGGGCTGAGGACAGATTCTGTAAAATGGCCAAATTTGTGGAATGGGAAGAGAAAAAATAAGTGACAAAAAAATTAAGAATGGACAATATATAAGAGAGTAGAGATTTTAAAAGCAAGGAGTGGTCAACTGTGGTAAATATCATGGCGAGCACACAGGTAAAGAGGAATTCTACTTTGTATGGAGCAGTCACGTATGCAACGGCTCTCGTTCCCTTTAAATCTTACGTATTTTCCTTATCTCTGTATTTTTAAATTAAAAGATGTTTTGATATAGTTTTTAATTTTTTTATTTTTACTTTTCTAAATTTCTAAGCCCTAGAGTAAAACTCTCCCTTTTGGCTGGGCTGAGTTCACTCCTGTATTCTGTGTTCCACTCCTTCCCTACCACGTGATACATCCCCCTTAGAGCCCTGATGGTCCATTTGGTGTGTGCCCCTCGTGTTAGGGCTGAGCTCGGTGCCACCATGTGGACTGGTGAAGAGGGCACGGGCTCTGGACCTGGTGTTTCAGCTCTAGCCCTGACTGTGCTTTTCACCCTCTGAGCCTCACTTTCCTCATCTCTGAAGGACTGGCTCTGCCTGGCTTAAAGGTTAGTTGGGAAAATTAAATGAAAGCATCTAGAATAGGACATGGCACAGAGTGGGCACTGAGCAGAAATTTATTAAATAAAATAAGATCAGAATTACCTAAACTTGAAATTTCAAAGAGCAATCACTTCTGATGAAGAAAAAAAAAATTAAATCACAAGAAATTAAGATGACAAGCTGGAGGTGGATTTCAAATCTTGAATCTTTTGTTTGTTTGTTTTTTGTTTCTTGGCCTTACAAACTGTATGGAGAAGAGTGCTGGAGAGAATCTAAAACTGGAAGGCGGGTATTACATTGACAATGCAGGATTCTGGGTACATAATGGACCCCAAGTTCTCAAAGCCAGTTATTCTCTACTTCAAGGATTTAGGGGATTTAAGAAGACCTTTGACTGATGTTTGGGGACTTTATTAAGCAGTCATTTAAATTACATTAGTAATTAAAGATTGTACCAAGGCGTTTGGGGTTCTTTAAATCTTGCCTTAGTTATCTTTAATAGTTTTAAAATGTAAAGATTAATAAATTTGTATTTAGGTAATTAATTATTATGAGCATGCACACTCTCTTTCTCTGGCTTACCGTAACCTGTGGGCAGTCTGCCTGTTCAGACCATGAAATCAGAACCGAGGCCGTAATTGCCGTCTGTCTCATGGACATTTGCTCTGGTTATTGGAGGAAATAAACTACATATTTATAAAATGGGAGCAAATATTCCCATCCCTATATTTCTTAAATTCTTACAGATAACTGTATTGGAGATTTGATGATTAAACAGAAAAAAAATACTTTTAAAGCATCTCTTTTGAAGGATTTGCTCGAATAGAAAGCAGCAGATGAGGTCTTTTATTTTCCAATTGCTTTAATTAAGGTATATAATTTATTACACTACAGTGAAATGCTCAGATCTTATACGTTTGATGAGTTTTGAGAAAAACATACAGCCATGCAATCCACTCGTCCAGATGCAGAAGATTTCTGTCACCTCAGAAATTTCCTCCCACCCCTTCCCAGTTAATTCCCACTGTCCAGCACTCAAAGGGAACCATTTTCCAACCTCTTCCACCATGGATAAGCTCTGCCCACTCTGGGATTTAATATATATGGAATGTACAGGGTGTACTTTTTTTTGTCGGCCCCTCTTTTTTTTCAAACAGTATAATCTCACAAGATGTTATAAAAATAGTACAGAGATGTCCTGTGTACCCATGACCTAGCTTCTCCCAGTGTGACATCTTACATAATTATACTACATTATCCAAACCAGGAAATTGATAGGTACAATAAAGTTAACTAGGATATTATATCTGGTTTATTTTGCTTATTAGCATATTGTTTTTGAGATTACATGCAACTTTTTTTGTCATAATCTTTGGTATTGGTTACTAGGCTTGCTAATTTTTTAATGATGCATTTTTGGGGGGAAAGGGACAGCTATTTTCTACTTATGAGGTTTCTCTTTATAAAGGAACACCCAGTAGTATAACTAACCAGTCACTCACCCAATTGGCGTGAGAGGCAGTCAGAGGATACTTCTCTCTTTCTTGGAGGGGCTATGTATAGGCAACTCATTTTCACCTCAGATACTCCAGGGACAGCATATCTGAAGATTCTGGGAGACTCAGAGCCCCCCCAAAACGTAGTGCCTTGTGTTTCAAACCTGGAAATAAGAGACAAAAACTAAGGCAGATGGGTAGGGGGAGACGGTTATCACCACGGTTGAGGATGTAGCTTATAGCTGAGGCAGGCATGCTTCCTAACTCTGAACCCCCAAATTAGATTTGTCACCTGGTCACAGGCTGCACCTGCCCCTGAAGGCACAGAAAACACCCTGTGCTCACCAACATAAAGTGAGGGGTGGAGAGTAGCTAGGAGTGTTATGCTAAAGGATGTCTCCTCATAAGGAAGGAAATTCAGGAGTGGGAAATAAATATTCCTACACTTACAGTTTCTAGAGAGAACAGTTTGCTTTTTCAGTTGCTGTTTTATCTGTTCAGCCTCATCTCTTCACTGTAGACATTAGTTGTGGTAATAAAGAAATGTCACTCACTTTAACATGTAATTGTGAAAATCGGTGTTATTATTGGTAGTTCCTAATGCATTTCCTTTTCAGACTAATTTTCTTTATTTTACTGCATTGGCATTCTATACAGTTACACAGCATTCAGAATTTAACCTATATTGATATATATAATGGCCACAACTAGAAGAATGAGCTTCCCCTCATTTTACCAAGGTAACTAACATAGAGGCAGTAAAACAGTAATAAACATAGGCAAATGTTAAATGGAGTCCCAAAGTAGGGCGTTGAGGCTTTGAGGAGGATAGAAACGTTTCCTGCTCCAGTAGGATACCCACAGAGGGAATATGCCAACCAGGCTCCATAGCCAAGCACCAAGCGTTATCAAGGATTATGAATTAATATCACTTTCATATGTGTGTATCTTAACTCCAACAAAACGCTTAGGAATTCTCGGTACTGGTGGGTTCATGTGTTTAGTGGCATCTTGTCATTGGTTTCAGCCAGAACTGTACTAATCGCATGTGAGACAATATGAAACTTCTTGGGTTACCACATAGGCTCTGGTTTTGGCATATATGTGGTCTCACTTGGGCACAGATCCAAAATATGAATGTGCTTTTATTCGCAGAGGACGACGGTTTTGCTGAGGCTGGAAAACGTATGGCTTTGGTCTTAAATCATTCGACACTGTTTGCGGTCTCTGGCGGCTTTCTTTATTCTTTCACATCGTCAGCGGGAAGTGAACCATTTTGCAGTTGGCAGTTAAGTTCAGATAAAGCTCGAAGGGTTTTGGTTATGGATATTCCAGATGATTGAGAAATAAAACACTTTTAGAGACAGCCAAATAGAGTTCGAGAGACAACAAAGAGTCAGAGCCCAGGACACCCACCTATCTGGTCAGTGGTGAACTTTTTGGGTTTCAGTTTCCTCATATGACAAGTTGGTCTCAAATTACCTTTCCTGTCTGCCTCATGGGGTTGGTTTAGGGAGCAAATGAGATCAAGCTCATGAGATAGCTTATAAATCTTGAAGTAGCTGCTCACATCCTGTTCACAATAGCATTCGATGTATAAAAATAAATAAAACCTCTTGACGCTAATTTTAAGGAAGAAAAATAATGACTTTCAAACTATTAATGGTACCGTTCTCAATTGCATTATGTCCAAAGGTTCTTTGAAAAGTGGTTTTTGAAACTGAGAAAATGTTTCTCCAAGGAACAATGTCATGGTTGTTAGTGAGGTTCCCAGGCTAGCCCAAAAGCCTGTTTAACTTGCAATGTGCCTTTGTTCTGTGGTGGGCTATGAGCTACAAGCTCCTCTGATCTGGGGCAGCTCTTGTACCTGAATTTCTTCTAGGGAAGGATCAGGTGAGTTCCTTGGGGACTGAGGACCCCGATGGAGGGATAGTGCAAAGGGAAGAGAGCATTTCATCCTCTGGAGAGTTGAGCAGTGTGTGGAGGCTCAGGTGGACTAAGGAGCTGTCCCCACTTTGTGCCCACCCCAGTGCAGTAGTGAAAGCTGGGAATGGGGCCACAGCTTCTGATGGGGCCACAGCTTCTGGTCCTGTGTTGTCATTCATAAGTCCAGTGATCCAAATCAGGAGGGCCTCTATTTTAAGACAAAGATTTCTTGTGTTTACTAAGATTTTTAAATTAATAGTTGAAAACATAATTTGAAAACTAAGTACCTATAATGATTTGAAAAAACATGCTGAATCTTTTTACTTCTAATTTTGCTCTACTAAAATGCTGTTTGAGGCTTTCTAGATTATGTCATCACTTCTTACTATAATTTTTCCCTTTAAAATGGATCTCCCAATGTTGACTGCATGGTGAGAACTTGGAGGCCCAACTAATTCAATGTGAGATAGGACAGCTTGGCCAAAGTCACCAGTCATTTTAACCGGCATTCTGATGTCAGGGAGTTGAGGGAGTGGAGGAGCAGTACCTCTTATGATCCAAGGACTGGGGGCAGGAGGTGGGGGAAGGGACACAGAGAGAAATAGCTGCCTCAGGAAAAGTGAACACCATAAAGTCATAGCGGGTAGCTCAGTCATTTTTCAGCAGTATATCAGTAACCAGAATCACACCAGAATGTTTCTTCCTTGATATATGCCAAAAATTTAGGTCCCCTTTTGTCCCAGACATCATCTAACAAGTGCTACTAAAGAAGGACACCTAAAATTTTACTAATCCTCTTTGTGGATGATCAATTCCACCTTCTTCTCCTTTTTCTTCTTCCCACTGATTGCCTTCTGAGTCGGCATGTCTGTCCCAAGGGGTTTCCTACTTGGGGAAAAAAAAGAATTGAAACTCATGATTTTCAGTTTACTATTTCTTGGTAAGATAACAGTTAAGAGGTTGGGAATTGTTCCAGTAAATCCTTTAGAAGCTAATCAAGCATCTATGCATGTTTATAAGTTTTACGTCTTCTTTTGTCATAAAGTATTTGAGATAGCTTAAAAGGGTATATACAATAAAATAGCAAAGTACATGACTAAGTAGAGTGAGGAACACTGTAATTTAGAGTAGAACATTAAGAAAGAAACAGATGCATTTCTCCGAGCATAAAGCTTGGACTTTGGTGACCTGCTCTGGGGGCAGGCCCAGTGGGTGGGCTTTCCCCCGGGGGGGGGGGGGGCTGGAAAACAAAGGCTCCGCAGCAGAGCACAGGACTCATTAATGATTTCCGCAAATATATCTCTGTTAAAAGTTGGAATGAGGGTGAGAGTTAAGTGGGCTGACTTAGAATTTGCTTTTACTGTTAACCACAGCATTTAGCTAGACTCTCCTCCCACCAATCTTTTTCCATTTTTACCAGAAAAAGCCACTTGTCTCTGCTCAGCATTCGGCGCCACCCCCACCTCTGCCCCCACAGTGAGATCGGCTCACAGCCAGCACCTCCAAATGGGGGGCCTTCGCTGCTGAATCTGCCTGGTGACCTCCTGATCATCCTCCCTTGGGGCTTTAAACTCTGGTTTACCACCCTGCCTCTGCTGATCCAGGCACTTCCTCACCAGAGGCTTCTGAAAGGCAAAAGGCCTCCCTTTCCATCTCCCCTGTCCCTTCATCTCCTTCTCCCTCCCCCTTTCCGTCTTTCCTTTCCTCCTCTCCTCCTTCTCCTTCTCCTTCTCCTGTGTTTCATCCAGCCAGCTTTTCATGGGTATAGCCATTGTCCTCTGAGTAGAAAGAGGAACAGGAAATGGTTTGTGCCCTCGAGGAACTCGCCATGGACCTCGAGAAGGGGCATGAGACAAGAAGTTATGCTTCTGTGAGGGGGGATGGTGCAGGCATGAACAGGATGGTTCGCTAACCTGAAAGATGAAGTAATGAACCACTGAAACATCTTCACAGAGGAGAAGTGAGCCTGAGCGTGGTCCAGAAGAATGAGCAGGAGTGACCAGGTTGGAGAAGGGGCTCAGGAGTGTGATGGAGGGAGACAATATGGGCAGAGGCAATAGTCCATTCGAAGGCTTGGAATATGAAAGGACGAGTACATTGTGTGGGGTGCAGAGTCTGCATTTTGCCAGACAGGTCAGAGAAGGTTTTTGAACCAGGACAGTTGAGTCCTGAGATGCTCCTTCTGGCCGCAGGGAGCCGCTGTGGGAAGGTGAGACGGCAGAGGAGAGACTGCAAGGAAGCCAGTCAGCGGGATTAGAGTTTGGATATAAAGAGATGAAATGGGCTTAAACTGAACCAGCAACCTGATCATGAAGAAGAAGAGGTAGGCTGGTGACTAAGGTGTGAAAAGAGAACCAGGGAGAGGAGTTAGGAGACTAGAAGGAGCTGCTGTCATGAACGAGAAATAATAGCATAATACATTTTTCCATTCATATATATTTTTTATTCCTCTTCTTTAAAATCACCTTAAAATCTATCTACCTTAGAGATAATGATTAATTGCAGCTTTTCGATATCCTAACCTTTTTATTTACACTTAGTCCTTCTCATGTAGATATTTATCCATTCCTTCCATCCACAAATGTTTATTGAGGACCTCTGTGTGTCAGGCACTGGATTTGGGTCTGGGAGCACAACAGTGAAAAGACAGACAAGACATAGGCCCTCACTGAAGCTGCTCGTATAGAGGAGTAGACAGGCAATAAGATATAATATGAAACAACTTGATATTAAATAGTTTGTATATGATATGAGAGGAAGTTTGAGGGATTGATAAGAGTCCAATTATACAGAGCCTTATGGATCATGGTCAAGAAACCGAATCTTATCCTAAGAGCAATGGACAAAAAGCCAGCAGGGCTTAGGGTGGTGACAAAAAGCAGGCAGGATTCTGGGATGTCTCTGAGGCTCGGGACTTGAGCAACTGTGTTGATGATGGTGTCATACATTGAGGTATTACTATGTGTTATTCAGGGTGTGGCATATGTTTCACATATATTATTCTTTCGGCATCACAACCAACAAATGTGGAAATATTCGAGGTATCACATCTGACTCAACTATGCGTACCACAATGTAACAGTGCAGTAAATGCATAGGGATTTAAAATCAGATGACATGTCCTATATAAATGTGTGCTTCCATTTGTAAAATTTGCAGTTCAGGGGGCAAAAGAAACTTGAACTGTCTTAACCTTTTCTAATGAGGTGAGAAAATGGGTTATCAGGGAGAACAAAGCTAAGGTTGAAACAAGAAATTAAAAGCTCCTAAGAAAACTATGGTCCCTTCTGCAAACAGTGCGCCCTACTAGGAGTTAGTTGTGGGGAGCAAAGTGACTACTGATCAAGGTAGAAATCAGTGAAGCCTTGGGGACCAGGGAAAGGGAATTATTCCTGTGTACGTGATTAGAATGGGTATCCCACCATCTCCCACCGTCACCAACCACCAGGGCTCAGGTTACGATTGATGCGGGCATCTGTGCTCGCTGGTGTCCGATTGATGCAGGCATCTGTGCTCGCTGGTGTCCGAGAGGGAAAACTTGCGTCATTCCTTGGATTGACGTCAACCAGCAGCACTTACTCGAGTGCCTGGGCTGTCTTTGAAGAAGGAGAACAGGTAGAGCTAGGGTAAAGTGATGAGAATTTTCCATTGTGGTGGCCTGGAATGCCTAGGATGGTTTATTTGCTTCACAAAAGACCCATTCCTTAGCTTAGGAGACTATATTGTAGGTCCACGGTTAAGTGAAATGCTCTCTAGTTCATTTTCCTTCCAATATTTTGGCTACTGAAGCTTTCAGGGAAGTATTTACTGAATTGCCATGTAATCAAATTGACTACAGAAGAGTTATACACATTTATTTGAAGCATTATTTTTATTTTGTTTGCTTTTGAGGAAGTCAGTTACAATCTGACAAAATCTTTGTTGCTGTTGTTACAAAGGAAAACTAATCAAAGATACATGTCATCTTAATTTTCTGAAGTTTATTAACTATGGCTATCATGACGCTTTAGCTTTATATCGACATCATGCTTTACAGTGCACAAACGCTTTGTTACATGTTTTCCATCTATACTCACAGCCGCCCTGAGAGGTGAGCAGGGATGTAACTCCCTTTTCACAGATGAGGAAATGGGGAAATTGAGGAAAGAATGAGTGCTTCAGTCACATAAGTAGGGAGGGATTTGGGCTGTAAATCTCTATCATTTGACTGTAAGGCCAGTGATCTCTTTTCTGCATGTTGGATGCAAAGTCCCACAACACAGGTGGGAATGGGACCCAGAATTTTTGAGCTGTTGTTAAGGAATTGGCACTGGCAATGCATTCACACATCTTATTTCAATGAATCCTCACAACTACAAGGCAATTATCGGCATCCCTACATACACTACTGATGAGAAAAAGTGTGCTCTGGGAGGTTAACTAGTTAACCCAACCTAGTGAGTGATGGGGCTGAGATTTGAGCTGCCATCCAACTCCTGAGCTGACTCTCTCTTAGCCTGCCTGTACTACCCCACGAGGAAAGGTCACACTGCATATTAAAATTATTAGATACGGCAACCTTCATTTTATGGATTTACTGACTTGTTTTCTCCTCCACTTTTAGACAAAGGCTGAAGTAGATAGCCTGCCTGAACAGTTTTTACAAAGACGAATTTGCAAGAAATCAGCACTTGCCTCTTAGAAGAGAATGAAACTAATGGTCTTAAATATTATTCTTTGGCCACAGCATTATTTGGTGCTACTTAAAAAAATGGAACAAGAAGTTTTAAATATGTGGAACCGCTGTGGCATGTCTCAGGGTCAATTGAAGATCACGTGACTGCTGGCAAACCCAGATGATGATTTCTGTAACCCTGGGGTTTTGGTACACTAAGTGCTTATGAACATGGATATTCCATTCTTGACCTTTGAACCTAAGTAGTTTTCTTTATATTCATTTCCTCGTTTTCCTTTCATGCTCTTGTGGCTAGGCCTATGTTCTCTGATGAGAGGTGCGGATAGGGCCTTGGTTTAGCAACTGATGTAATGAAACTTATGGGATGAATTGGCTGTGCTGGTTAGTGTTGCTAATTTTTCAGTTTAAAAAATGATACAAACATGTTTTTTCCCTAGATGACTGCTACATTGAGAAACTTGGTTGATTCGCCATTAGCAAGAAGTAAGTTGCTAAGCATCAGTGCCCTACCCCAGCTCTGCATGGTGATGGGGCAGCACACAGATGACAAGGATGTCTGCACCAACATTGCCAGAATATTCAGGTAGGTAGATTAGGAAAACAGAGCAGCCTTACAGAAACGCCGGTGCTTAGATTTCAGGTTACCTTTAATATTTGTGTGTGTGGCTGGCAAGGAATCCTATTTTTGCTTCTTACACTAGCAGCAAAAGTAAGTCTAGCTGCCCAAGTTTAAGTAAAGGGTTTAAATGAACGACTTCATTTCCTATGTATTTCTAATGAGATTCTAAACTCATCAATTATAAGTCACTTTAGTTCTTCGGTGAGTTGTGTGTTATCTGAGTATTTTTACAAAAATAAAGACAAACAAAAATTTTGTTAGCTTTTTGGAGATAAAGAACTATATCACAAAACATGGCAAACTATCCGCTACCCTTGGAAACAATACTTAACAGTTTTAACTCAAAAGGGACGCAGACCATTGCTTAGAAAGTCTGATCTGACAATTTGTAATAGATTATGTTCTTTCAGTTGTTTAAACTTTGGCTCACACATTGACTATCACGTTTACACGTACTTTACTGCAGGAATGATCATCACTTGAATCCAGGTTGCCTCAAAGTAAGATGTCATTGAATTTCAGAACAGTCTTTAGAGTAAACATATTTGTATTTCCTCCCTCACTGCTCTTTGCCAGTGTTTTTATGAAAGGATCCTTTTCAGGAGACTAGCCTTTCTTGAACTATAGTAAGGTAGTTATTTAAATAAATAGAACGTTTCCTGAAGTCTTAATTGGTAATTGACCTCAGTTTGAGAATGTGACTCCAGATTTATTAGCACTGCGCTTTACTGAGCTTTGTTCTGGGTACCTAACGACCCGATTTAAGCACTATAAAATCCTAAAGAGTTTATTTTTGTGTATGGTGGCATGTAAGGACCCAATTTAATTTTTTTTCTAGGTGGATAGTCAGTTGTCCTAGTACCTTTTATTGAACACACCATCCTTTCTTCACTGATTTTAAATGCCTACTCAGTCAAACACAGATTCCGTACACTTGCAGGTCTGTTTTTCATTTGGTCCATCCTCAGACCAGTACCACACTGGTTTTGCTATCATAGATTTAATTTGTCTTGCTGTAAGATAAAATGAATCCATTACTTTTTTTCTCTTTTATGAATCATATTCTTCTTTTCTCTTCCTGATGAGCTGGAGAATCAGCTAAGGTCCATTATGGGAACTTGAGGGTATGTAGAGTAATTGAAGTGGGAGCCGGGAGAGCTTTATGATACTCAGTCTTCCATCTGTAAACATTTTTGATGTCTTCTTTCATATCTTTCGATAGCATTTTGTAATTTTTCTCCGAAAACATTTTGCACATCTTTTGTTAGATTTATTTCTTTGTGGCTTTTGCCGTGATTATGAATGTAATCTTATAAAAAATTGTTTTCTGATAGGTTGTTGCTGGTGTGTATGAATAATATTGATGTTTGCTTACTAATTTTGTATCTATAGTTCTTGAAATATATTAGGTATAAGAGTTTATCTATAGAGTCTCTTGGATTTTCTATGCAAATCATCTGCAAATAAGAATAATGTTTTCCCAATTATTACAACTCTTCATCCATGTCCCCACCTTTCCTTACCATGTCACTTAAAATGCCCAACGCAAAGTCGTGAGAGTGCCATGCCTGCTTCCTTTATCCTGACTTTCAAGGAAGTGTCTTTGAGGTTTTACCAACTCAAAATAATATTTGCTATAGATTTTGTGGATACTCTTAAGAAAGGTAAGGAAGAATTTCCTCTGCTAATGGATATTAAATTTTCTCAAATGTTTCCCTTAAATATATTTTGATTATACGGATTTTCTTTTTTAATTTATTAATGTAGTAGATTACATGAATAGATTTTCTCATGTTAAACCATTACGTTTTGTTGGGTTTAGTTAACTAATATTTTGTTTAGGATTTTTCTTCTATGGTCATGAATTAGATTGACCTGTACTTTTCCTTTGTCATATTGGCCGTGTCTGGTTTTAGTGTCAAGTTTATACCAGCCTCATACAATGAGTTGGAAAGTATTGTGACTTTTTCTCTTCTCTAGAAGAATTTGTGAAAATTAAATATTTCTTTTTCTTGAAGAGTTTGTAGAACTGGCTTGAAAGGCTATTTTATTCTCTGTGTGTGTGTGTGTGTGTGTGTGAGAGAGAGAGAGAGAGAGAGAGAGAGAGAGAGAGAGAGAGAGAATATTGTTGACTACTGGTGTACTTTCTTTAATGGTTAGATACCTAATCACATTTCCTATTTCTATTTATGTCAGTTTCAAAAAAAAAAAAAAAAAAGTTATATTTTATGTGAATTTATTCATTTTGTCTAAGTTTTCAAATAACATAAAGTGGTTCCAAATATTCTCTTATCATCCTTTTAATCTCTGTGGCATCTCTAATTATGTCTCATTTTACTTATTTTACTTATTTAACAAGTACTAATATAGTGCCTATTACATGCCAGGCAATAGTCTAACTATTTTCCAAATACTAATTTCTTTACTCCTTGTAACACTTTAGAGAGGAGGCACTATTGTTGTTATTTCATTTTACAGATGAGGAAATTTAGGCACAGAGAGGTTTGGTAGTTCTCCCAGGGTCACACAGCTAGTAAGTCATAGGGCTACAATTCAAACCAGCTAGTCTGGCTCTCAAATTCATACATTTAACCACTGTGTTAACACTGCCTCTTCATTGTAATATTGATTTTTATTCTAATTTTAGTTACGTATGATGTTTCTCTTTTTTTCTGATCAGCCTTGCCAAAGGTTAGCCAATTTATTTTTTTATTGGTTTGGCAAAGAACCAACAGATGTTTTCTGTTTTATTCCCCTTGTTCCTATCCTTATTAATCCCTTTCATTTATTGTCCTTGGACAAATTAAATTTTTCTTCTAGCTGTTTTTGATAGAAACTCAATTCCTGTCTTTTCGGCCTTTTTAAAGCTATAATTTTCCTCTAAATACTGCTTTGGCTACCTCCCACAAAGTTTGATTTGTAGTGTTTTATAGTATTTGTAGTATATCTAAGTATTTATTTTCATGTTTCTTTGACCCACAAGTTATATTTTTAAATTTCCAAAAGTATGTCTTTTAATGTATTTTTTAAGTTGACTCCGAATTTAATTGCATGTTGACCAGAGAATGAGCTGTGAGATACCAATGCTCTGAAAATTCACTGAGACTTATTTATGGCCTGGTACATGCTGAAGCTTTTAAAATATTAATGATGTTTTATCTATTAATCTATCAATTAATCTACCATAAATTGGGAGATTTCTGAACATCTCCTAATTTGACATAAGTTTGTCAGTATTGCCTTGTGAGTTTGCTTGTTTGTTTGCATGCCTGCTTTCTTTAGAAATTTTGAAGCCATTTTCAAGGCTTTTTGCTTTAAGATCTATTTTGCCTAATATTAGTATGCCACTACCAGCCTGATGTATAGAATATTTGCTGCTGATAGGGCCCAAAGGGATTTACTGGTTGGTATCCAACCAGATTTTGTGTAAATTTCTTGGCTCGCATTTTCTGAAGCATGTGGTTGTGTAAGTTTACACCATAGATATGTGTTAGAAGCTTCAGATTTCTATTTTTCAAAGAACATTTTTATTTCCCAGCTCTATGCCCCCGGAGTCTAGAGCAGACAGCAAGCCTCCCTGAGGTTCTCTGGACTGGTGTGTGGACTCTTTCTAGACTCCTTTTCATACACTCGGCACCACTTTGAAGGTCTGCGTTTAAAGTAGCACTATGTGTACTTTAATTTTCAAGACAAGCAAAGTTGATTTTGATTTTCCCATTTGGTATTTCTGCAGCAAACTTACTTCTTACCATGACTGCTGTGTTGCCTTGGCCAGCTATTCCAGATGTTATCCTTGTTTTTGAATCTGATAAACAAGTACCAGAAGAAGCAGGTCAGTTCTTTCAGCATGTCTTTGCAGTAGTGTATTCATGTAAGCCCATGTTGAATGACTTTGTTTGAATGTAAAGGTTTCTATTAGAATCTTCCATTAGACTTGTAACAAGATGCTCTAGGAGGCAAAGAGTTACCTGCAGGCATTGGGGAAGGAGTAGTTTGAGACAGAACAGGCCTCAATAGGATGTGGATGGGATAGGAGGATTCCTGCTTTAGAGAGGGAGTGAGTGGACAACCACAAAGTTATTCTTCCCAGTGGTCTGTAGACCCCTGCGTGAGAGTCACCTTGAGGTGGGATGGGGTTATTTATAGACCCCACCTCAGGCCTACTCATCCAGATGGGTTGGGAGGGAGCTGGCCATCTGTACTTCAACAAAACCACAGGGACTTCTGATACGAACTGAAGTTTGGGATACTGCATATACTGTGTCTATTCTGAAGATTCTTCTACCCCTGAAATTCTCTAATTCTTTGACCTCATATTTAGAAGACAAAATTTCTGGGTAAGTATTTAAAGGAAATCGTTTTGTTTTAATGGATTGGGTTAAAATGTGTATAGTTGTTTTAAAAAAGAACTCACAAATGACTTCCCCTTAATAAAACTATAATAGCACAAATATAAATTTTTATTATAAGTTTTTGAATAGTTGTTAAATGCAGTCTACTTTTATTCACTTTTATAAATGATTAAAGTAACATTAGCTCTTTAGTAGAAACATTTTATACATGAAGACTATACACAACACACACATTTAAATATGGTACATTTTCAAAATCATAAGTTTCACAGATTTTCAATTAAATAATTTATGTGTATACTAAGAATGTTTATGATTGTTATTATTATTATATTAGTCACATCAAAACCACTTCAAAACATAATCCCTATTTGCCACAAATAACGCTGAACTTATCTTTACCCAGACAAGTACTTCTGCTGAGAATGACTAAATTTGTCAAATTTTACACTATTAGATATTTATTAAAAGGTAACTGGTTTCTTTTTGGTTATATAGATGACAGAAAATTCCGTGTTCTTATTATACCATTATTACATTTTAAAGATGAAAAACCTTGCCTAAAGGGTTAAGTTTTATTTAATTGTTAAAAACTGATTTATAAATATGCAGTTAAGTTTTTGATTCTGTTTGGAATACAAATGCTTTCCCCTATGCATTTTGTATTTTCTCTAAATTACACACTTAGAATGATTTCAAGGTACAGAATTATCCATGTCAAAGAATAAACTTGATTAATCTACCTTAAAGTATTCACAATCTGCTATTAATGTAAGTGTCCATTAAGCATTCGCATTTATTAATTTAGATTTTGGCATGATATATTGTCAGAAATGTAATCTTTAGACAAGTGAATTAACCCTATGAAAAGCTTAGGCACACCTATTCTTGGTTTTCTATTTTAAGGAAAAACTTAAAATGGTGGAAAAGTTTACTATAGCATTAAAAGAATTCTTTTAGATTAAACTTAAAAAAAGATTTAGTTGTGGGTTTTATTTTGTAATTTTATTTCATGAATTTGCAGTCTGGATTTTTTGTTGTAATTTTATTTTACTATTACTATTATTATTATTATTATTATTATTATTATTATTGCTTTGCTGTTTTGATCATGAATGACTTGGATATCTGAAACTGGAGAAAAGACCTCTTTACCTTACACTGGGATTTTCAAATGTGGATGAAAGAAAGTACTTCTTTTTAATAGTTTGATTTTAAGCTGTCATAACCTGTAATTTTGTTAAAAAGGAAGAAAACCCATCAGTTAAGTACTGACAAATAGCCCTATAGCTTTATGGCATTGCTGTTCCTCTGATTGTAGCTTAGGTGATGGCCATGTTTAATAAACAGACAAAAATTCTGGTATCTTGCCAATATGAGACACTTGAGATAACAGTATGATTAAGGGTATGCTTCTTCTGGTCCCAGGGACTAAAAGTCTTCAAGTTCATTGGCATAAAATTTTACCACACTTGTTACTGAACTACTTTTCACTTCAGACCAATAGTTGCCTGCCAAGCAAAATTGTTGTTTAAAAGCCATATTTTTCTCTATCGATTTATATTATAATTTTACGTTTGTATTAAAATCATTTTGGTCCAAAATAGGATAAAGAGCACCTTGCAAACTAGGTATAGTAACATGTCGTTTATTCAGAACCATTAAGGAAGTGCTTAATTTATCCCCTTAATAACCAAACTTATTTTAATCATGGTGGTGAAAATCATATTCACATATATTACATATTTTCTTGCTTTCTTAGAAGATATTAAAAATAATTTAGCCTCTTTTTGATGCCAGAGGTCACTATTATAAGCATTAATTACTACTCTAGAGGCTTTTTGTCCATACTAGGAACATGAGTCTATTGATGAGGTTCTTTAAATGTCTGTGTCTTCTTTTTCAGATTTCTCTGTTCCCTTTTCTAATGGTTACCTCTGATTTTAGGTATGATTACCTACCTTTTGCAATTATATATTTGCTTGCAATTGGCCAGGGAAACTCATAACTAAACTTATTAAAAGTGACACCTAAAAAGTCCAAAATAAAATTGAATATGAATAGGCCCTTAGTGAGAAGGGCCTTAACGGGCTCTTTGATGAAATTTCTCTTGTCACTTCTCATCTTCAAGAGCCAATTTATATTTCAAGATGCACTTCTCATGTCCCCTTCTCTGTGAAGCCTTCCAAGACTAGTCACTTCTTCCCTCAACGGTGCATAATTTTGAAGACTTTAACATAACTAGTACACCCAGAGCTAAGAACCCAGGCAATATGTCTGTGATCTTAACCACTTCACTATTATTAAGAAAAATTATCCAAAATTTAGAAATAAGGTGTGGGGTAAGAGGCTACATGTCCTGACAAAGTCATGCTGGGGCATTGTTTAACAGGCAGGGTTTCATTCTCGAGAATGTGTCTGTGTTTAAACTTGCTATTTACCATTTGATTAGAACTCAGACACTGTAAAGTTACACATTAATTCATAGATTTCTCTCTGGTGGACAAGATATCCTCAAAAGTTATGGTTTTACTAACCTGTAGGCTATTAGCCAAGTGTGTATCTAACCTAGTAATCTTATTCCAACCTTCTTTTTAATACCGTAAACACCTAGTTTTTTTACTGTTCTCCGAACCAACTTTACCATTTTATTGGATCCCTCATTGATGAGACAAAGAAATTTATACATGTGTTAATTTTTTATTTGTATGAGGATATGTTGTTAGCTTTATTAAAATTATACTTTGACTCTATACTGTCTTTTAGTTGTATTAAAGAATGAAATTTTACCATTTTGAACCATCTTTGACTTTTTTTTAGTAAGAGAAACAGATGCATAATTTATACTTTCCTCAAAACCCAACTATTTTAGAAGAGCAGGGAAATTGTTCGGGCTACAAGGAAGTAGTTAGGTGTCCCAACTACTTCCTAAAATCACTAACCCAAAGCTCCCATCGGTCTTTGTAAGTATTTCTTTTGTGATCTCCAAATGGCTATCATTTTTGTAGCTGCCTCACCCACTACCAGGAGTTCTGCAAGGATACAAGCCCTGTCTTGATAAACCTGAGATGATACTTGATGTAGTAGGCTCATGATAAGTGTCGAAAGAATGAATTTGGAGTATGTGAAATGTTTTGGAATCTGTAAAGCATTAGAAAATATTTTTTTCTCTAGTACTTCTATAAGTACTCTTGTACTTCTTATGTAAGTATTTACTTTCTTCTCAGTTTGGAGGAGGAAATGATAAGAATTTCTTCCCACACTTTTCACATTGGTTGAGTTGCCATACACAGTAGTAAAAGAGAAGCGATGGATTTTAAATTACTTTGGACCAGCACGGCATCTTAGGTTCACGTTCCGTTCCCCTTGGCCCAGGTGGCCAGTTGAATATGATTTGTTTTTCCTCCTTTCCTAGAAATAAAAGTAATTTCCAGAAATTCCACACCATGTTTTTATGTGAGTGTATTAATCTGCAGTGGCTAAAACCTTTGCTACTGAGATTATTTTGGACAGTTGTGGTGTGGAACTGACCTTTGGAACATGCATCATCTATCCAGCAATGTTTTAAATAGAGTGATCCCTTTCTATAACTGTATCTGTTTCAGCTCCAGGAAACATTTCTTCAAGACTAACCTGGGTTGTAGACATAGACTCTGGAGGCTTCAAACGTCATCTCTTACTACACACAGCTATCACCAAGTGATTAAACTGTCAGAAGGAGGCTTTGTTCTGAGAGATTAGACAAGTTGCCTCTGTCTTAAAAGCCTGAGGACTACATTTAGAATCAGCAGAGATTTTATTTTTCAATTAAATCATGTTTCTGGCTAACTGTATTTTCACAGAACATAGAAACAAAAATCTTACACACACACAAAAAAGACACATACCTCTTTAAGTGATCTTATCAACCAGGTGAGGAGCTGTACAGGAAACTGTGGGCAGCTGTTTCCCTAGGCTAGCAAGGGGGAAGTAGTGCTCAGAAACAGGTAAGCAACAGGGCTGATGAGAAGCAGAATATTTCCTCCCCCACCTGCTGTTATTTCCTATTAAAGGGGAAAAGAAAGGAAAAGAAATTATACAAGAGAACAACAAAAGCAAAAAATGTTCCCATTTTTTGACATTATGCATATGCATCTCTTGTCAAGGTAAAGTCTGACTTCAGCATGTAAGAACAGGTCTTTTTAAAATTGGTCTCTATCAGCTGATAATAAGAGGTTGGGCATGAGTTTTTCATTTTTATTTGCTATGCATCTGTGTTGTGAGAATTATTTACAAGAAACATGGATTTAGATCATTCTTAAAAGGTGATATAAAAACAGTAGATAGTAAGGGGGTGAATTGCTAATTCTTTCTTGATTTAGATCAGTGGCTCCTAAACTTGGCTTATCATCAGGATTACCTGGGGAGCTTTAAAAATACAGGTTCTCAGGCCCCACCCTGGGAGGTTCTGATTCAGGTCTGGGATGGAGCCCAAGAACCTATTTTTAAGAGGCTCCACAAGTGATTCAAATGAACAGCAGGCTTGGGAACCTAGTGTATAAATTATTAAGGTGGTTCCTCGCAACAGTTTTTCTCCAACATTGAAAGCAGAGCGTTTTCTATAAAACCGCAAGAGATTTTTTTAAGTGATTAATCAAATCAGCCACACAGGGTCAGTCTTTCTCTACAGGCATGTGGCTGCAAGTGAATCTCACTTACAAAACAGGAACCAAACTGGCAAGCTAGGCCAATTGGTGTGTCTCCCCAGCAAGTGGTGACAACCAAATGCCTTTTCCCGTTTGCACCAGAGGCTGAGGCATGCTTTCTCTCTTAGCTAGAGAAAACGGGATGACACCCTAGACTCTTCCATGAATTTTCTCTGCCAGACTTGTGTCAAAACGAGTTGTCCTGAGACCAAGCACACCTATAGCATTCATAACATGTTGATAGCTGTCAAAATGATAGGCTTCAGGCCCTTGTCACAGTCGGTGACTTGGGAGAGGTGAGCACAGGGCCTTCTGCGGGACCCTTGGAGCTGTCTGCCACAGGGAGAGCTCATCAATGTCAGTTGGCCAGGTCAGCCATGAGTTGTTGATTTGTTCGTGAAACAACCACCAAATTTTATTGTTAAAATAACACCAGATATTCCTGCAGATGTCCTGCTTTGAGAAAGTTTAGCACCTGTATCTAAACTTTCTAAGTTTGCAACAGATAAATTTGAGGAGGGTTCGTTCATTTACAATAAAACATGGTCAGGTGTGCACCATCCCTCTTTGCACACAGCCCTTCAGTGACGTGGGCCTGTCTGTATATGCGGGTCATGGGATAAGCCAGGGGTCTCTGGTTCATCAACGGTCCAGAAAACAGGAATACACTCCTCCCAGCTCCAAGGAAGGACTCTCTCAGGGAGAACAAGGGAGACGTCTTTGGCTTGTGTCTATGAGATTAATTTGTCCAAGATCCACAGTATAACCAATAACTCCAGTTTCCAAACACAAAACTAAGACTAAAACATAGCATGTTACTTGGCTTAATGCAGTTTGAATGCTAAACTTTAGCATTAGGTCAGATATCTATTAAAAACGTGGACCAAAATTCAATTAAACAACAAATCTCATTTAAGAAATATGCACAGACTATATGCTTTATGGTGTAAACTGCGTTTGGTTCAAATCGAATGTGCAGACAGATGGGCTGAGTAACGAAGGCATGAATGCGGGGGACAGCAGCCTTGCCAAGGCAGAGCTGCCTCAGGAGGTGCCTCTGACGTCAGCGTTGCTGTACGTAGCATCTCAGCAAAATACGTTTGGGTTTATTTTTTTGAAAGAACATGAAGGGATTTCTCCCATTTCTCTTGTAAATACCTACTGGCCTCAATTTTAAGACTGGCAATATTTTTGCCAAGGTCATGGTCCAAAAAGAATAACCTTTATCTGCATTCCCACCCATCACTCGTGTCCATTGAATAGCTGTCTGTCTAAGCCGCTCCACTTTTAGAAATGGTCAACTTTGTTTGTTTGGTTTGGTTTTCTTGGGGGGGGGGGGTTCGTTTAAGACAGAACTTTCAGATGCAGAACAACCATCAGAACCTTTGTAAACACTGTGTGGGAATCACCAGACATGTCCTTGCTTGTGCTGCTTTGAAAGTCATGCCTCCCTCATTCCATTCAGACTTCTTTGAGGGTAAGCAGCTGTCTCCAGCCATGTGAGCACTGTCTCATTTGAAGTGCTTAGGCATCGCGGTGTTGAAAATGCGACCTGGAATGTCTGGACAGTGTGGGCTGAAAGCACACAAACATCTGCCATTTTCTAACCGTTCATCTTTAAAGCAACCACAGCCATGCAGCAGTCCAGAGATAACATGACCTCTCTCTCCCCTCCACCCTCTTTGGGGCCAATGAGGGTTGGTTAGGGAGGCCCACCCAACCCTTACCCTGGCACCTTTATGTGGTGACTTGGCTCTCTGCTCCTTCTCTGCCTTCTGCCTGGCAGGAGTGCGTCCTGTGGCTCTCTTCCCAGTCCCTCTACAGGCACATTCCCAGTGGGTGCCGAAAGCCTTTGGCTGAGCTTGCTCCTTCTTTTGACCCTGGCCTTGGTCTGCACCCCTGACCGGGCAGGCAGGCGACACAATAAGCCCTCAGCTTGTTCATTCTTTCCAGCTCCTGCTGCTGTGCCCTTGTAGAACTGGCTCTTCCCCCAATCAGCACGGAACCCAAATGCCTGATTTATGTCTGCTGACTTAAGAGAGAACGGAGCACAGTGAAATCCTAGCATCGCCCTGCTGCTTTGAGCAATAGCCACATTCAGAAGCACATAGCGGATGCTCAGTAAATGATTGCTGATGGAATGGATAGACGGATGGAGGCGTCAAGTATAATCTCTTTTGGCTTTTAAGTGATTTTCTGCTAGATCCTGGTTTTGAGTAACATTTTGTATTCTTCCATTGTGTGTGGTTCAGCACTTATGCAAACTGTTGAGCAACTTTCAGCACCCCAGAGTTAATTAGCATTTTTGCAGTAATGCAGTCTGTCTTCCAGAATGGTAAAATTTGTCTGGTCTTCTAGCCACCTGTAAACTCAATTCATGTTGGGGTTTTGATTGAAAGTTGGAAGTTGGCTAAACGTTGCACATTCCAAATCCTGACTCAGCTCTCAGATCCAGATTGCATGAGTAGTTTCCAACCAAGTTTTAAACAGGGCATGTTGATTAAGTTTCTGGTAAAGAGGTTCCAATTTTAAGCAAATTTACAACCCCTTCGATTTCAACCCATTCTTGAAAATTTTTCTAAAATGTTTTCCTTTATTTAAAAGTAGTCCTCTGCTAAGTGAAGTCTGCTGAACATGGTTTATTCTGTGACAGCTTGAGTTGGTCCTTCTCCATGGTCAACATCAGCCATTTTAAGGTGCAGTAGGACGGGTGTGGAAGTCGGGAAGGAATGTGGTCACTGTGGCTGGCTGTGGGCAGGGAGTAGCGCGAGGTAATACAGAAGGGGTCACACGGGGCCAGGTGGTGCACTAGATGCTGGCTTTGATATTTAATAGGCAGTGAATGTTTTTCAGCCAGGAAATGATGTGAGAACTGTGCTTCAAGAAGTGGTGTTAACCTTGAACATGCAGGGAGAAACCTGTCAAGGGTCTCTAACAAGAGTCTCCCGACAAGTTAACCAGAGCGGGCATGTGAAGGGGGGCGTCGGAGGCGGTTTTGAGACGACGGTGGAGGAAACCTGTTGACTGCATGGTGATGGGGGTGAAATAAGGAGGAGTCAAAGATGCTTCTAGGGCTGAGTCTGGCAGATCGGGAAGATGAGGGTCATCGGGCATGAAAAGATGGGTGGATGGTAGCTTTGGAATCCACTCAAGCCCTGTGTCTTTTCTTTACCAGTGTCGGCCGTGGGGGGCCAGTGAGCCTCTTACATCCGCGGATTGCCCATCTTTGAGTAGGGGGCAGTTTCCTTCCTGGACTTGAGAGGCCAGTCTCCCTCGGGTGGGGAGGGGCATTTGACAGCCACCGCCACCCCTGCTGCAGCTTCACACAGACCACTCTGCTCACCGTGTCCTGCTCCCTGTTTCACTCCAGTGAATTCTGCTTACAGTCGTGTGGAGCCCATTCAGACTGAGTGAAGTAGTTACTCGTTAGGACGCAACATACGGGGAACTGAAGCGAATATCCCACAGGCTCTGGCTGCAACACGTGGCGAGGTCAGGCTTCTTATCGTGGGTGTACCTGCCTGAGCTCTGGTTGGCCGTGGCTGTTGCTGGGCTGATTCCATTTTAAGCAAAATTAGAAAGTCAATATAAACTGGTTATACTAGACTCCCTTCTTTAAAAAAAATTATATATCTATATCTATCTATCTATCTATCTATCTCTCTCTCTATATATATACATACACACACACACACACACACACACACACACACACACATATATATTATCTCTCTTGATTCATCTTCATTCTGCTATTTCAAAACTACATAGCTATGGTAGGAATATGCAACTCTGTGTTAAATTTAATAAAAATGCTATAAAAGTGGAGTGTCGATATATAGGTAGTTCTTCAGCTATTGTCTAAGGAGAGAATCTGTACCTCAAGGAGAATGGCATATGGATGAGTTTTCTGCGGTGGAACTGGTGGTCTGTACAAATGAAATGATTTTGGCCTTTCTCCAATTTTTCAATCTTTATAGGATTTTTTATTAAGTGATATTGTGTAGACTTGAGATGAACTGTGGGTGTGAACAATAAATAACCTCTCCATGATACTGTCCCAGTGCATGCAGTCCTCGGCACGGTGCAGGGGCCGCCCGTGGTGAGCTAAGGGGCCATGCAGAGCCCTCTTGCTCAGCCTCCTCTTTCAGAATTCCAGATGAGTCAAGACAAGTGCTGGCTTGGGAATAAGGAAACACCACTTCTGCCGACCTCCTGTGAGACTGCTTCTATTTTGGCCTTTTTTCCATGCTCCCTGCATTCGTGGAGAATATATTTGAGAATGGTGGGAGCAGGGTTGGGAAGGGAGAAAGAAAAAAGATGCCTTAGCCAACTCTGAGAAAGGAGATGGAAACAGTGAGCATAGCAGTTTGCTGGAAGTTTATTGCTTCGAACGACGCAATCTGCCGTCCCCATTTGCGGCTCTCACATGCCATCCTTCAGTTGGCACCGTTGCTGCCAGGAACCACCCCCTCCTTTTTCTCTCTGAAAGCAAAGAAAGTGGTACTATGGCAGTATTAACTCTTCCTGCCTTCAGCCTAGAGTTTCTTCTTTCCACCTCAAACGTATTATTCATCTATGCCATGTTAGGAGCCACAGAGATGTTGGATTCAAACAGTTTTAGAAGTGGAAGGGGCCTGAGGGAGTTTTTCAAAGAAGGAAAGTAGCGCTTGGTCTTCTCGGATTAGAACACATGAAATAGTGGGTAAAGGTCACTTGAATTTTGGAGAATGTTGATCTCTAAGGAAACCTGCTTTTACCGACAGCCATGGTCTAAATACTCTTGACGAACAACAGTGAGAGGTGGAGGTGGTTCAGGGCCAGAGACGCCCACTGGATTAGACCGCCAGCAAAAGCGAACAGGGAGGTGGAGGTGACGCACAAGGCCTAGGAAGAGAGAGAGTGGAGATTAGAAATAGCCCAGCATCCTTCAGAAGATGGCAGTGACATTTTAGGAGGTAAATTGATCAGTGCTAGTAATGATTTGGTGAGCAGAATACAACTATGTATTAAATTCTTTAAGAAGCCATTTCAAACCACGTATGTCTTTCCCGTCACACATAGTTCGCTTTTGGAAGTGGGAGAAGAGAACAGTTCCAGGAAACGGTGTGAGGTCCAGAGATGTCTGACATAACTGCTGTCAGATGCACGAGGGCAGTTGCTCTGCAGATTGTAGGGACTGGGAACAGCTTTGTTCAGACGAAAGAGCTGGAAGTTATCACTTTTAGTGAATTAGTTAATTTGTATATCTCAGTGCTTGGAATACTGCCTGGTACTATGTGTCAAGTACCATGTGCTAGTTACTGCTGCTGCTACTACTACTACTACTGTTATTAATTATTATAATTTTTCAGAGGTAGAACTTAGAGTGTCTTTAATCAGAACTCACACATCAAAATTTATGCAAAAAGCTCCTATGCCTCGGCTTAGTGAATATGAAATGGAATTTTCCTTCAAGGAACCTAATTCTTAGAAATCGCCCCTGTGCTGGCTGGAAAACCAGCTGCCCCTCTGTTGGGTGTGGTCAGGGCCGAGGCTTTCCTTCCAGGGCCCAGGACGGAGACTGAGCTGTCCCGAATTCCCTGAGGGAACCATTTGGTTTTACCTGAAGTGAAATGAGAGGATCGTAATGAAACGGTGTGTGCTTGTCTTAGATTTAAGACCCACAGGCTGTAGCTTCTGTAAGGAACTGTCTGGTGAGCAGACAAGGTGACTCCAGGCACCAGGAAGGGGACTGTCCTGGGTACTCTTTCTCAAGACCCGATCCTTTCCCCTGGCCAACCCTCCTGCCATCCCCGCCACACATCTGCATTTTTCCAAGTCGAGCTCAAATTCATTTGTAATAACTTTGCTAACCTCCCACTGTTCACTGAGCACCCTCTTATCTAAATTCTTCTAAGACCATTGAGTCTGTCCCACACAGTTTCATGCTACTCACAGTTTATTCATGGTACATGAAAAAGGTTCAGAACAGTGCCTGAATCATTACTCACTACAATTTGTGTTTTACATGTTTTTTCTCAGTTAATCTCAAAATACATTATTTTCCCAGTGAATGAATGGAGGTACAGAGAGGCTAAGGAAAAAGACATCCAGGAGCCCGGACTGCCTGGCTCTTAAGCCGGGAGTCATAATCCCCTTTGGTGTCCAGCTTCTTGTTTCCCTAGCCTTGTCTTCTCAAAAAGATCAGATAGAAGCCTTCAGAGAGCCTTGTCGTAAACTTGCTATGTGTGTGGTTGAACAAATTCAAAAAGAGCCTGGAGGTTTGGGCTAGAAATAAATGATACAGATTTATTCAAGGATCTTGGATTTTGCAAATGGGGGAAACAGCTAGGCAAAAATCTAGAAGTGTTCCAAAAAATAAAGAAGAGTTTTATAGTAAAAAAATGCATTCTTCACCCTAGGATTTGTCCTGGATGGTTGTCAGTCAGATGGCTGTCAGTCTGGATGATGGATGTCAGGTAGATGTGGCCTAGATACTGAATCCTTCAGGGGACAATCAGAGGGTTATCTGGAGGTCTAGATTTATATCTAGGCATTGACACAGGACTGGAAATTCAAAAATGTTTGTGTTCCCAAGCTGGTTAAAATAAGAACAGAGTCTTTCCTCATGTCTCAACCTTTGTAATGTTAATACTGTTAGCAGCTTGGTTAAAATGACTCCATTTTATATATTCCCTGTCTTCACTCTTTCCTCATTACGTATTCAGGCCTCCAGAGCGGGTTCTCCTGACTGGGTAACTGCTGTGTTGGTGGCACGCTGAGCTGAGGTTTTCCCTGGTGACCTCTCTCCTGGTCCAGCTCCAGTTCCTTGCCATTGTGTTAGACCTCATCCTTTCCTAATGTTGGGCAATGGTTCCCGGCTACACAAGCAGCCTCACTTCTTCCCGACCAGGGCTCAGGCGAACTTCTTTTTCAAGAACAAGCAGAAACAAGTTGTTATTGGCAGAGTGATCCTGGACAAATCCAAAAGTCTTGTCCTTTGTCCTCAATCGTCCACTGTCTCTGCCCCACACAGTCTCTGTGCTGCCCCCAACCTCACTCGTCCCTCTTGGACCCAGCTCCCCATAAAAACAAGCCTAGGTCTCTGCCTTCTGTCCTCATTCCTTAAGGCTGCGATAACTACTAATTTGATAAACAAAGGTTTATTGGAATCTCCCAGTGACACATTTGCATTTTTAAAGGAGATAATTCCATAACTGTTCTGAAAGTAGGTAAGGCAAAGGACATTATTAAGTGACAGCCATGTGGGAAGCAAGGCAAGGATGTAGAAAGGACTCCCGGTCTAGATTATCCTGGGTTTGAATCCTGGCTCCGTGCTCACTCACTAGCTGTGTGACCCAGCACTTCTCCAAGCCTGTTCCTTGTCTGTAAAATAGCACAGCACCTGGCACAATAAGTGTTAGCGCCCAGGCCAGTTGCAGCCCCTCAGTGCGCTTTCCTTGAAAGTCTCCTCCCAGGACCTCCCTCATCACCCTGTATGTGGCCGACCATACTCATGTGTCTGTTGCGGTCAAATGAATCGTTGCTTTTGCTTCTGGTTTAGTTGTAACATGTTCTCAGCTTGGGGTTGTTATAAATATTTCTTTATTGTGAGATATGACTTATATACAGGAAAGTGCACGCTACACATATGTACCAATTTAGCAAATAGTTATAAAGGTGTCACCCGTGTGATCACTACATGGTCAAGAAAAGACAAGTACAGCGCTGCTTTACAGTGGTATACAGATATAACACGGTGGATTTCAACGGGGGCAGTTTTGCTCCCCGGGAGCATTGTCGGTTGTGGCATCTGGGGAAATGCTATTGGCATCTAGCAGCAGAGGCCAGGAATGCTGCTAAACACAGGGCCATGACCCACAGCAAAGAAATTAATCCAGCCCAAATGTCAATCGTGTCCAGGCTGAGAAACCCTGCTGTAACACGATCTGACTTGCCTTTATTGCCTGATTTTTAGAAACGCAATGCTTTACCACAAGGTGAACTTTCAGGAAAAGAGCTGGATGCTCCAGAAACCTGTTAATGTCAAAACTTAGATTTATATAATATAGTATTATTAAAATGATATCTCACTCCGGTAGTTGTTTTCTGGGGTGGGGAGAAAGAAAAAAAGAAAAAAGAAAAAGCCCAACCAGAATTTCAGATGGAGGAACGGAAGTGAATAGACTTTGCTAAGAGCATCAATCAGTTTGTATTCTTTCACTGCTGCCAAATGCTTTCAGTCGTCTGTCAATTTGTACCAGTCTTGGGAATCAAATCCTGTACAAGTTAGTCAAAGCCAGACATGTTCCATTTTACTATCAATTCAGTCAGGAATAAATGAAATACTGGACTCTTTCCAGCAACTTCTCCCAGTCGCCGTGCACTTGTAACTCTTCGCCTTCAATTTATTGCAGGACTTAGTCGTTCGAGATCGTTTTTATTCTTGGCAACCTGACAGCCAAAAATAACCAGGCCCGTGAACAGTTTTCCAAGGAGAAAGGGAGCATCCCAACCCTGCTGTCGCTATTCCACACCTTCCACGAACTGGATCTGCACTCCAGGGAGCAGGAGGGGGCAGGAGAGGGGCAGCCCGAGGCCCAGACGCCGCCGGCCCAGGCGGAGGACGTGCTTGTCAAGTTGACTCGCGTGCTCGCCAACTTGGCCATCCACCCGGGCGTCGGGCAGGCCATGGCCGCCAACCCGCACGTAGTGGGCCTGCTCCTCGCCACGCTGGGTAAGACCCTGAGCCCGCCTTGCTACAGCGCACACGAGGGAAGCCGCCCCCTACAGCCAGAGACAGTTCTGCGGGTTAGATGTGGTGAGAGTTTTATTAGGATAGTCAGTTCACCTTAATGAGACTTCTCAGGTGTGTGAAAGAAAATTCTTCTTCTTCTGTTCAGAACGGCCTCAAAAGGGATCCAGAATTTAGGGGAAAAAAAAAAAAGAAAAGAAAAAATAGTACTACAGATTATTACTAACACTCACCGAACTGTACACTTTAAGAAGGTGAATTTTACGGTACGTGAATTATGTCACAATTTTTAAAAAGCATACCAATCAAATGACCAAAAATTGGCCAAACTAACCACAAAGAGGTTAAAACCGCCAATTTTTCCATGGTTAGTCCACACAATCGAAGTTTATTTATCTCTTATTTTTTTTTCAGGTGGTTCCATTGTCTGTAGTTATGGCCCCCAGTCATTCACCCCATCTTTCTCCTGTGTTAGTAGTCAGTTAGGGCTGCCATAGCAGAAGACCACCGACTGGGTGGCTTACATGACGGAAGTTCATTTCTTACAGTTTAGAGGCTACAAGCTCAAGGTCAGGGTGGCGGCCTCTTCAGCTCCTGTGAGAGCTCCCTTCCTGACTTGGGGATGCTGCAGTCTCACTATGTGTTCGCATGGCCTTTCGTCGATGTGCGCACGTGGGAGGAGAGAGAATGACCTCTCCCTTCCCCTTCTTATAGCCCTGCCAGTCCTACCTGATAAGGACTCTACCCTTATGACCTCATTTAGCTTAAATTACCTCCGAAACCCCCCACCTCCAAACACAACGCATCGTAGGTTAGGGCTTTAATATGTGAATTTGGGAGAGTGGACACAATGCAGTCAGTAGCATTCTGCCTCTAGCCTCCAAACATTCATGTCTTTCTCACATGCGAAATGCATTCATTCTATCTCAACAACCCTCATCAGCTCTAAAATCTAAGGTCCCAAATTCCATTTAAATAACATCGAAATCAGATATTGTGAGACTTGAAGTATGATTTATCCTGAGGAAAAAATTCCTCTCCTGCTGTAAACTTATAAAACCAGACAAGTTACGTGCTTCTGAACACAGTGACGGGACAGGCATAGGCTAGGCATTCCCATTACAGAAGGGAGAAATAGGAAAAAAGGAAAGGGCTCAAGTCCCAAGTAAATCTAAAACCTAGCAAGGAATTCCATCAGATCTTAAAACACATACGGTTCTTCAGCCGGGGGTCCAGAGGCCAGCATGGGGGCCAGTATATGATAGACACTCAATGAATCCTCGGAGAAAGAATAAATGAATATATGTTTTCTGCAGCATAGCAAATGACTGAATCTTCCTTTAAATAGTGTAAGCTATGAAAAGGCCATCTCTTGCAAGGCCATCTCTCTTTAATGAAAAGAAGGCCAAAAAGAGAGAAAATTAAACCAGAGACTTAAGAGCTAGCCCAGTCCTCCTGCTCAGCTCATAGCCCCTTTCTTCTTCCTGGAGGAACTTTGATTCCATGCAAGAGGTGAAAGGCACTTCTTAACCAAGCCAGTCTGAGGCCACGGTCTACACAGGCGCTGAGGTGGCTCCCTCCCAGGCTGGGGCAGGGCTTCCAGAGCAAGGCCAGGACCAGGTGGAGAGGGAGTGAGGGCATTCCAGGCACCACGGGGACATGTGCAGGGTCAGAGGTGAAAGGCAGAGGACCTTTCAAGTTGCTGTAATTAGTTTAGTGTAATCAACTCGTGACTTTTCCTCTGTCAGACCCATGTATCCAACTGCCTTAACCCTCACCAAATGTACTTCGAAAGCACCTCAAAGCATCTAAAGTCGAACTCATGACCTTTTTCCCAACTGAGCCCTCTTCCCACGTCCTCAGTTCACAGAATGCGATCCCCATTCATCCAGTCATGTAATCTGGAAACCTAGGAATCGTGCTGGGTGATTCTTTTCCTCACTCCCGATCTGGTTTTCACCACGTACTGTCCACTTTCCTCCCTAAACAGTTTTCCAGTCTGTCTACTCTGCTCCATCCCCACGCCACTCAAGTCCAAGCGACATTATTTGTCACCTGGAATACCACAGGAGGCTCCTCTCTGACATCCTTGCACTGCCCTTCTCTGCACTGTGGCCAGAGCAGTCAGGAGAGATGAGTCAGGAGGCTGAGTAGGGGTCAGGGACAGAATTGCTGAGGCTCTTGCGTGCTAAGCTAACGCATTCATTCATTCATTCTCCATTTATTCACTCACGTAGTATTGCATTCAGCAACGATTTATCGAGCACCGCTATGTGCCTAACACTGTTCAAGGTGTTGGGACTGTAGCAATAAATAAAACAGACAAATCACTAGTCCTATGGAGCTTATGTTCTAGGGATAGAAAACATATATTAAACATAACAAGTCAAGTGGTCACATGTGCTATGGAGAAAATTAAAGTGGAGTAAAGGAAAGAGGGAATAATGGGTGCCATTTTATACAGGGTAGTTAAGGAAAGTATGTCCAATAAGGTGACATCCGAGCAACAACCTGAATGAAGCACGTGAGAAGTGAGCCAAGTGGATAACTGGAAAACTAGTATGTTCCGGACAGAGAGAATACTAGTGTGAACATTTTCAGACAGGACCGTGTGGACATGAGACTATGCAGTCGGTATTAGGAGTCTGGGGGCTAGAGCAGAGAATGAGGCCTTAGAGGCCAGGACTGGGGCAGTCCGGGTAGGGACTAAGAGCTAAGTGAGACCAGTGACATTAGCTGACTACCTCTTAAAGGATCACCATTCTGAGGATAGACTCAAGGAAGTAAAAATGGAGGAAGAGAAGCCAATTAGGGCATGAGAGAGAGACCAGGCGGTAGCAGAGTAGGTGAGGAGTGACCAGGTTCTGTGTGTTTGGAAGGCATTGTTGATAAGAGTTACGATGGATTCTGTCAGGAGATGGGGACAGACTCCCAGCGGGGAGCCGCTCTCTCTCATAGGTCAGGGTCAGGGCAAACCAGAGGGGATTCGAGACACTGGGCTCCCTGATGTGTTGGCACTTTTTGCTTTGCTACAGACACAGGGCTTAGATCAGCCTGACTTTTCTAGGCCTCTGGCTGGAGAGACGGAAGGAGCTTAGAGGTGTTCTAACCCTGGGAGGAGTGGCCCTTGCTTTTGGTACATTTCCCTGTAGGAAGAGACATAGAAATAAAGCTGTGCACAGCAAGAGCAGGCAGTGCCCCTGCACAGACCTTGCCCGGGATAACGGCTGATGCCTGTCACTGCTGTTGCAGTTAGGATGGCCTTCTTTCTGCCCCTAGTATGAGTCTGTCATGCCCTTATCCTTATTTTGTTTCAGAATACAAGTCCATTGATGAGTGTGAGGAGCTGGTGATCAATACTACAGCAACAATCAACAACTTATCTTACTACCAAGGGAAGAATTCCATAATCCAAGACAAAAAGCTACATATTGCTGAATGTAAAGTTTAGAGTTGGGTTTGGCAGGCTGCATGTTCATTTAAGGTTCTGATTTTATTAGTTACGCACGGCACTGGAGGCATTCATATTTTCTGATTTCCCGGTATAATTTCTAAGAGCTTGTTTGATTCTTAGAAATTAGGTATATGGGGAAATTAGATGTGGGGAAAAGTTAGTTTCTTGGTTCTTGCTAAAGTCCCCCACAGTTTGTATTTTATTATTATTTTTAAATTTTGAGTTACCAGTATCAGCTATTAGTATCAGTATTTATCATGAATAATGAGTTATGATATTGGTTTCTAATAGCCTTTAAATCAAAACTGATTTCATTGATTTCATTCCTCTGTTCACTGAACCCAGTGCTCTTAAAGCTTCTCATGAGTAACAACATGGATGGAATCCTAGAGGCTGTGCGTGTTTTGGGAAATCTCTCCCAGGACCATGACATCTGCGATTTCATTGTGCAGAAGAATGGTGAGTTAATGACACTTACGTTCATAAACATGCACTTCTTGCCAATAAACAGAGAAGCAGTTTCAGAGCTGGGGTCATGACGATGTGATACTTGTTTCTGCTTTGGGACAAGTAGTGTTTTACATTCTGTTCCGTCCGTACGTAAGGCTGTCAGCTGAGGATGCCAAGATGGATCTAGGCAGTGTTCTCAGTGTTCCCTCTCCCTCGTGAGTGGTCTTCTGAGTTCCAAGACGGAGTGTGTGTGTGTGTGTGTGTGTGTGTGTGTGTGTGTGTGTGTGTAAGGGAAATGAGTTATCTATACTCTCATTTTTGTCCTTGGGAATGGACTCAAGAGACCCTCTCCTTCATGTGCTAGAATGTCCATTACAGTACTGCTTGTAATAGCAAAAATGGAAACAATCTAAATGTCCATCAACAGGCAGGAGGATAAATACATTATGGTATATCAATGCAACAAAGTGGTCTCCAGCAATAAAAATAAATGAACTAAAGATTCATGGATCAACATGGATCAGCTTCAAACACATAAATATAGAAGCAAAAACTCCAGTGATAGGATATATACAAAACAATGCCATTAAGGTAGGTTTTAAAACATGCAAACAATCTTGGATATTGTTTATGTAGTACATTCACGTAGTAATGGTATAAGGTATAAATGGTATTTGGAACTTATAAACTCCACATGTAAGACAGAAGTTATCTTTGGAGGGAAAGAGATGCCCAAAGATATACAATTGGATCTATAATGTTTTCTTTCTTAAACTGGGTGGCTGGTACACAAGAGTTTATGCTAACCATCCTCTGTCTCAAAGATTTTATGTAAGAATAATAACTAAAAATGTCAGTATAAGAAATGTCGAAACCTATAGAGAATTTTTATAAGTGTTTATTTGAGCCAAACTGATGACATATGCCAGGGAGCAAGATCCCAAATGCTCCTGAGAATAACAGTTTTACGCATTTGAGATTATGGAGGAAACATGAGGAAGATTATGTAGAGGTGGGAGAAAGCACAGCAGAGATTGAATTCCAAGATTCTGTGCTTTCTTAAGGGTGTTAGGCCGTTGGCTTCTCAAAGGTGTGTTAACCTAGATGCACAAGAACGATGGACAGGGCCGGCTTAAAAACCTTTCAGTAAACAACTTATAGACCTAGGCCATGACTGCCCACCATGACCTCCCCAGTTAGAAATGTATGATTTATTACAACACCCCTTTTTCATACCTGTACCCACCTGAGACATCCCCTCCCCTGCAAGTCCTGCTTTGCTACAGGCTGCTTTCTACCAGTCTGAGCAATTCTGTGACCCTGGAAGGCTTCAGGGAAGGGAGATCTCCACAGGAGCCTACTCCCCTCTCCCGGGGCTGTGTATTTAAAGAAAATTGCTGCTGGAGGTTCAGAGACGCCCTTAAGATGTTAAAGATGACTGCCAGCTGGGTGGCTGGAATCTGTGGTTCCTTCCCTCTTTTCCACCGGCAGGGACCCTTATCACTGCCTTGGAGAGGGAGCTGCTTGCTGCCTGGATCAGATACAGCAATATCTAGGGCCAAAAGACCTGGGGGGTGGGGAGCAGGTTCTAGATGTGGTGGGTGCTGGGCCATGAGTCATGCCTTAGAAAGAATGGGTTAAATCCCTTGGTCGGTTCAGGCTTTGCAAGCCGCTCCCTATTTCACCTTTGCCTTTCCCCTTATTGTAAAATGAGATACAGCTGAGGACCCTGCGCTTTACTGGTTTGCATTTGCTCTCTGCCCTCCCAGTACACAAGTTTCTGATTGCACTGCTGGATGCCAAGCATCAGGATATTTGCTTTTCTGCCTGTGGCGTCCTCCTAAACCTCACTGTGGATAAAGACAAGCGTGTCATCCTAAAAGAAGGAGGCGGCATTAAGAAGTAAGTTTCCAGGCATGGAATCCCAACTCAGGATTCAGAGGACACAGTTTTCTAGGGAGTTTAGGCCCCTCTTGTCATTCTTCCAGGGCAGACTAATTAAAATAATTCAATAACACAATACTTAAAATAACCCTTAAAATAATTCAAGAGTAGATTACTGTTCCTTTGTAATGATTTAAATTTATAGATTTGAAATCACTGAATTATACGTAATACGTATAAATATTCCAGAAGGCTAATCATCATTGTACTAAAAATATACAAATTAAAGAGATTCTGACCTAATAATGTCTCAATTTGACTTTTATTAACTCAGATTGGTGGATTGTTTAAGAGATTTTGGTCCTACTGACTGGCAGCTGGCCTGCTTGGTTTGCAAAACTTTATGGAACTTCAGTGAAAATATCACTAATGCTTCATCATGTTTTGGAGCTGAAGACACCAACACACTCTTACTCCTGCTGTCATCATTCTTAGGTAAGACTCCTCGCTGCGGATCTCATTTTATGAGAGTGAGAAAAAAAAAAAAATTTTTTTCTGTGACCTATATGGATAAAGATTGGTATGTGTTTGAGCGGCTATATTTCTGTAAGCAACAACAGTAGCATGTTAAACATTATTATGATTTAGAAATATCTGGAAAAGGCTGAATGTTATTTACAGTGGAGACACAGGGACTTTTAACCCCCTGGACACTCATGATTTCTTCCGTGGCCATTTTTTCTTTTCCTTCTTTTTTTTGCATTTTTTATAGATTGCATAAATATAAGATGTCAGCATAAGTTATTGCTGTTGTTTGAAAGTATATAGACTTTGCTGTAATTGAGAAATATGACTAAAAGCTACTGTGAATTTAAGTCATACTCATCCATTTTGATTAACAGCTGTGTTGATTGCCATGAGGGGCGGGCCTATGAAACAATTTGACTTTCCAGTAGGATTCATATCCTTAAAAGGTGGGAAATCACTGATACAAACCAAAGGAAAGAGGATAGCGTCTTCCACTTTAAAAGTTTCTATTTTTAGGATAATTGTTTTTCATCCTGGGTTAGGTCCAGCAACAGTGACTGGGGTCAGTAAATGCGTGTTTTCTGTAGTCCTTTTCCCAAAATGAAGAAGTAGCTGCTGCTGCCGCCCAGCCACGGGGTTGGGTCTGCAAGGTCACGTGGAAAGGTGCTGTGTGACTTGGTAGGGGGGGTCCAAGGCGCTGCGGTCCGATAAGAGGATCTCTCAGAACCTGCTTTTCATCTCTAAAATGGGGACTTGATAATCCCCCTCCCCTGCTGTAGGGAGTCAGGATCAAACAAAAGTCCTTCCGATGGCTATTCTGAGTTTAAGTCTACGTGTTAGCACGTTTGCAAGTTTTAACCTTTCTTAATTTGTATTTCTTGTCTCTAAGATGAACACCTTTGATGTCCACTTTGCAGAGTTGTTAGGATAGTAAATAAGCAATGTGACAAAGAGCCTGGTACAGTGCCTGACACATAGCAAGTCCTCCAAACATGGTCATGAAAGTGCTTTGTAAATCCTTAGTGTTGTAATGGTATGTTATTAAATGGGAGTGCAGAATCAGAACTTATTTGAAAGAATCAGGTTCGCTAGGTTGAACTTTGCTTTTTCCAGGTAAATATAATTTTGTGAGCGTAAGAGTAGGAAAAATTGGCATGATTTTCAGTCATTGAGGTTCACATTCTGCTCTGTGAATATTAAACTTTTGCCAGGTTCCCAGGAGCAGAACTGCACATCTAACTTTCCTTAATTCAGTTCTCAACTGTGACAGAACATTGGAATCAGCTGTGGAATTGAAAAAAAAAAAATCTCACTCTCACTTATTCACTTACCCTGGCCCCATCTCCAGGAATTCTGATTCAGGAGCTCTGGGGTGAGGCCAATAATCTGTATTTTAAAAAACTTCCACAGGTGAGTCTGCTAATGCAGCCGGGATTAAGAACCTGTGCCCTGCTCAATGAAGGAGTTTGAAGGAAGGGTGCACAGAGAAGTAGGAAGCCAGGAAACAAGCATGTTGCCCAAAGCCTGCTTGTGAGGGCCTGGAAGGTGGTTACAGATGGAACCACAGTTCCTGAGTGACCCCCTCACTAGCAGGCGTTAGCGGGTCCACTCTGCTGGAGACACAGCTCTGCTCTGTCTCTGGTGTTCTCTTTCCCTCGTTCCCTCCAGGCTCCTGCTTTGTCGTGGCTTTGACGACCTTGCGGCTTTTTGCTGCACTCAGGGTGTATGCTTCTGTGTCTCCTCTGCTGTTGGCACGCCTTGTTATCTCCCATTTGGGGAGAAGATGTGACTGCTTCCAAGAGTCACTCTCCTGGGCTGTTGGAAAGCAGAAAGCGAAATGGAAATGTGGTTGAGAATGTACTTGAATTTCAATTTTTTAACAAAGATAGCCAAAAAACAGGCCATTTTGATAATAGGATAAGCTGTTAAATAACAAAGTCCCATGCTGAAGTGTGAGCACTCTTTTTAGATATCGTAGCAAGACAATTGATAAAGTAATATGTTACTTTTTCTTGTTGGATGACTGAAAAAAAAAATGGAGAAAGTAATGGTCCTCAGCATGATTGGGATGTCGAGTTGTTGACAGCCTTTTTAGAAAGTGGCTTTAAAGGAATGTTTTTCAAGACTTCCTGATGTACTACAATCACTTCTTATAAACTCATTAGCAGTGTGTTTATCTTGAAGTTTTTACGTGGCGTGCCTTCGCACAGTGGGCTACTATGCGCTTCTCTTGGGAAAGCTGGCCACTGGTGATCAGTGTATGCAGTTTATTATTGCAGGTGTAAAATGCACTAGATTTTTTTGCGTGTTCATCATAAGGTACATGGAACCTTAGCATCTAGGTTGTGTGACAAGGGGTAGAGTGAGACCCAATGTTCAAGTTAGAGGATTACATCATCCAGCCTATGCCAAAGGGCCTGCAGATGCTTCTGCAACATGTGGGGACTGAGCCTTATAAGAAAATAGGGCAATAATAGATATTTTACATAGCTACTTGGTGCTGAACAGCAAACTAGGAAATAGTGCAGTGAGTAGGGGAAGCCTTTATTGATGCTGTAGGACAACTTAAACTACAATGGAGATTGTGTTACCACGATCACTGACAAATGTATTGTTTTGAGTCCTTTAACCCTTCGTAATACCTTGACTAAAATTCTAGTCGCTGGAAGTGTGCTGTGCACAAAGAAAGCTTGAGAATGATTGGTTTTCTAAACGAGTGTTTTTCATGTTGTGATCAGCATCTTTAAAAAATGAGGTAGCAAAGAAAGAAAATAACAGAATATGTTACATGTAGTAAGGATAAGTGTTCTATTATGAAACATTTGTTTATTCGTATATAAATATGTAAGTATATGTATACAGTTATAATGTAATATGTATTTCTTAGGTCATAGTCAAAAAGTTTAAAAATCATAGATCTAAAATTTGTTTCCATTAGCCTCCACCTTTCTTTGCAATACAACTTCCAAAGTGTAATGCCTAGTATAATATGGCATTTTTAATGTATTTGCTGTATTCACACTGAAACTTCAGATTGCTTTTCTCTTACCTGTATTATTTGGCCACTTTTATTTTCTAACCCAATTTAGAATTAATAGGGTCCGAGTATAGATTAACTAATTATAGGCTGAGCCTCAAGAAAAGAAGTAACATAGTTTTAACATTAGATTAAAACAAAACAAAACAAAACAAACAAAACACCAAAACAGACTTGCTAAAATCACCAGCCAACCAAAGCTCTGGGCAAAGGAAAGGACTGCGAAGTACAAGGGCCCTCAGCCCTAAGCATCTTGAGAAAAAAAGGACATAAAACAAAAGAATTCATTTTTAAACGGAAGTTTAGTGCTCAGAAAATCTGCAAAAGTTGGAACAGGAAGAAGATCTGGAAATCTGAAACCATTGTGAGTCTCACAGATTCCTCCTGTCCAGAAGCAGCAGGGTGGGAAGGGCTCTGAAGGCATCACACGCCATCTGCACTCGCCTCCCAAGGCCCTGGTTATCTTGTGGGTGGGGAGATCCGGGTTTGGTTACAGGGGTCTCCATGGAGCCTTACTGAAGTGTTTGTCTGCCCAGCACTTATCTCAGAGCTGCATAGCTGCCTACTCGGTGGCGAGGAGAGGAGGGGAAGGTACAAACTGGGATTCCAGACTCCCTTATCTTATTCTGGGTGGTGACACACCAGTAGTGCCAAAGTACACAGAGTGTACAGATATTCAGTGTAGAAAATTTGATGTAAACAATAATGAAGCATTTTATAGTAAGATTTCAATGGGCTCTGCAAATAAAGTTTCCCAATTATGTAAGTAGCAGTATTGGTGGTCTCTTTAGGACTTAGTGGTTACCGCTTAAGAAGTCCACCTCGGCCACAGACCTAGGAAGTGGCAGAGCCAGTCTTCTGACTGGCAGGCCAGTGCATTTTCCTGAAGTCCTTCACACTGCGTTGTGAGGCCCAATATAAACAAGATGCAGTGGCAGCACCACACATCAACCTTAGCGGCCATTTATCTTCCTACTTGGGTGGATATGCTTACAACGTTCACAGAATTCAGGGTGTCCTTGGATTAAGAAGCAAATTAAAATTGTTTTTTTTTTTTTTTTTTTTTTTTTTTAACAAATGCTTTTTCTGCATTATCCATAGACTCCTCCAATACTCCTTGTGGGGTCCTCAGCTCCCAAAGCCTCCCACTTTTCACTGCTATTGGACAGAACACAGGAGTAGTGGTGGGGGTGTCTTTGCAAAGAAGTATGTCCAGGCTGCTTTGAAGACAGCAAAGTTGATTTTCAGCGAAGTTTAAAGTGTGCTACTTGAAATTCAACTGTGCTATTTTCCCAAAAGATTTCCTGACTCCTTTATATCTGTCAACCACTGAAGTAATTAACTTTTCTAATGTGCAGATAAGGAAGTAACCTATTAATACTTTGTTTATTCTGAGCAATTGTGATCTGACTTTTGGATTGGACTTACATATAAACACTAAGAGAATAATTGAAATAAAAGCCGAATGCGATTTAGAAGTTTGTTTTTAGATTATTGTCATTTTTTTACTAAGAGACTAAAATATACTTGTTTAAAAAATATTTGTAAAGAACAGAAAAGAATAAAGAACTTCTCTTAAAAAAAAAAAAGTCTTTAAAAACAGGAAAAAAAAAAGGCCTTTTAACCCCCAAATCCTATGTCATGTTGAAATTAGAGATGACCCAGGATGAGTTTAACTCATGCCATCAAAAGTTAAACTTTATTCACTAGGATTATATTTCCAAATAATTGCTGTGATTTTAATTTTTCTGATACAGATGAAGAACTAGCACTGGATGGCAGTTTTGACCAAGAACTAAAAAGCTATCACAAACTCCACTGGGAAACAGACTTTAAACCTGTGGCACAGCAGCTTCTAAACCGAATTCAGAGGCACCACACCTTCCTGGAACCTCTGCCCACTCCTCCTTTCTAACATGATGTAAATTCACACCAGGGACAGGAGGTCAGGTCTCCTTCATTCTTGAGAAGCGGTAACAAGCGCAAACTTTTTTTTTTTTTTTCAGTATCGACAAATATTAAAAGTTTTTCAGAGACTGCTGTTAGTGATTAGTCAAGGTATTTCAAAAGAAATAAGCATTTCTTCTTGTTAGGTGTTATGGGAAAAATGAATATACATGTACTTTCCATTATGAGAAATGTAAGATAAAAATATATGCATGGTTTTTCTAAGTAAATGACTTTTTCTTGTAGTCTGTATTCAATAATTTAGTTCTAGTCTTCATATCCTGGTTTAACAATTGTGGAATTTAAGTGCTTGTCAGTCCAGTAGTTAAATGAACTATGCAATGAAGACTACTAGATTTTGTATATAGAAAGAATGGTGGTCAATGCTATTAGGAATACATTACTAAGTAAGTGTCTGTACTAATTTTTATGTCATCTAATAATTTTCTAGTTAGGCCCACCAGTATCTTGTGGTTCCCATATTGAGAGAAGGAGTAAGCAGAAAAAAATCAGGGAAAACCACTTTGGGCCATCTACTTTTTATTAAATAAGTAAAATAAATAAAAAGGGGAGTATTTTAAAATCTTTTCATTTGAAATAAAATTACTAGACCAGACAGTCCTTTTAACTGTAACTCTCTGTGACTAAGAAAGTGATACAATGTACTAGAAAGAGTGTGGGCTTAGGTAAGGGGCAGATCTGAGTTTGAACCCTAGCCCTCCCAGGCTTGGGCCCTAGACAAGTAACTTAATTTCTTTAGCTTCGACTGTAGAATGGGAATAATCCCTATTTTATTATAGTGTAGTTTAGAAAAAAAAAACATTAAATGGGCAAAATGCCCAGTACCATGTCCAATGTGTAGTAGGCGCTCAATAAACTGTACATTATGATGGTAGTTTATTTGCCATTCTTTGTAGGATAAATTTGGCTTTTGAGTAAATGATAAAACCTAACAAACTGAGGTTAGTGTTGTTATCCTATTCCAGCCAAATGAAGATTTGGAAATAAAAGTAGGTTTACTATTCTGCTTGAAGAAAAAGCTCTTATTAATGGTTCATCTTTCACCTACAAAATACCAAGATTAATGGGATGAGGGCAGGCATCCCAAGCTGGATGGACTCTCAAAACCTTTTAGGAAAAACCTACATTTCCAGGGACAGATAGATTTTCCAAGGGCTCATCTAATCTGGGGCTCATCCCTAATTAGGGCTCAGCAAAATTGCTAGGGACACTCACCTTATTATTGTCTGTCATTTGTAAGTATATGCTAGTAGACTCACTCCAATAGGTGACATCATTTTAAGTATGAGGAGCTAATCTTCAAAAACATTTAAGAATCGAAGTCTTTATTTTATCTATAGCAGTCTGTATATTTTACTTTCAGTGAAAAAGAACAAAATATCCCCCCCAAAACAGGTCTTTAGTATTTATAACTAATAACTCATGATGGAATACCCTTACACCTGTCCTCCTACATGCTGAATTCTTCCTGCTCAGACTCCTGTGCAAGCTGGACTACTTGCAACTATCTACCTGTTTTTTTTTTTTTAATTTGGTAAAAAAAAAAAAAAAACAACGTAAAATTTATCATCGTAACTATTTTTAAATGTACAATTCAATAGTGCTAAGTACATTCACATTGTTCTGCAACAAATCTCTAGAATTTTTTTATCACACAAAACTGAAACTGTGTGTCTATTAAACAATTTCCAAACATTTCCTCCTACTCTCAGCTCCTAGCTTCTGTTTCTATGAATTTGACTAGTTTAGACACCTCATGTAAGTGGAATCATACACTATTTGTCTTTCTGTGACTGATTTCACTTACAATAATGTCCTCAAAGTTCATCCATGTTGTAGCATGTGACAGGATGTTCTTCCTTTTTTAGGCTGAATAATATTTCCCTATGTATACTTATACACACACAAATATATATATATATGTATACACATAGTTGCATATATACATAGATACATACACACACACATATATACATACATGCACCACATTTTTTTCCATTCATCCATCAATGGACATTTGGGTTGCTTCTACCTTATGGCTATTGTGAATAAATCTGCTATGAACATGAGTTTATAATTACCTCTTTGAGATCCTGCTTTCAATTCTCTTGTGTGTATACCTAGAAGTAGAATTTTGGATCATATAATAGTTTTAATTTAATTTTTTTGAGGAGCCTCTATACTGTTTTCCATAGAGGCTGCACAATTTCACCTTACCACTAACAAGAGTTCCAGTTTCTTCACCTCTTCACCAACATTTGTTTTTCTGTTTCATTGAATTTTTTGTTTTTTTTTTTTTTTTTACTTTTATAGTAACCATCCTAATGAGTGTGAAGTAATTTTCATTGTAGTTATGATTTGTATTTGCATTTATTAATAATTAGCGATGTTGAGTATCTTTTCATATGTTTGTTGGCCATTTGTCTATCATTGAAGGAATGTCTATTCAAATCCCTTGCCCATTTTTTAATCAGGTTATTTGGCTTTTTTTGTTGTTGAGTGAAGGAGATCTTTATATATTCTAAATATTAACCGCTTTATCAGGTATATGATTTGAATATATTTTCTCCCATTTGTGCATTGCCTTTTCACTGCTCATTGTGCCCTTGGATGCACAGAAGTTTTAAGTTTGATGTAGTCCCATTTGTCTATTTTTTCTTTTGCCTTCACTTTTGGAGTTACATATAAGAAATTGTTGTCAAATCCAGTGTCCTGAAGATTTTGCACTATATTTTCTTCTGGGAGTTTTATAGTTTTAGTTCTTACATTTAGGTCTTTAATACAGTTTTGTTAATTTTTGTATAAGGCGTAAAGTAAAAGTCTAACTTTATTCTTTTGTATGTGAATTTTCAGTTTTCCCAGCACCATTTGTTTTGTTGAAGAGACTGTCCTTTCCTCATGGAATGGTCCTGGAACCCTTGTCAAAGATCATTTGATCATATATATGAAAGTTTATTTCTGGGCTCTCTTTTCTACTCCATTAGCCTATCTCTATGTCAGTACTACATTTTTTCAATTACTGTAGCTTTGTAATTTGTTTTGAAATCAGGACATGTGAGAGCTCCAACTTTATTCTTTTTAAAGATTGCTTCAACTATTCAGGGTCCTTTGAGACTCCATATGAATTTTAAGATTAATGTTTCTATTTCTACAAAAATGGTTTTTTTTAAAGATTGCATTGGCTCTGTAGATTGCTTTAGGTAGTATTAACAATATGAAGTCTTCCAATCCATGAGCACAGGATGTCTTTCCAATTATTTATGTCTTCCTTAATTTCTTACAGCAGTGTTTGATAGTTTTCAGGGTATAACTCTTTCATCTCCTTGGTTTATTCCCAAGTATTTATTCTTTTTGATTCTATCGTAAATGGAATTGTTTTCTTTCCTTCTTTTTTTTTAGATTATTCATTTTTAGTGTATGGAAGTACAACTGATTTTTGCATGTTGGTTTTGAATCTTTATACTCGGTTGAATTTATCCTAACAGATTTTGTGTGTGTGTGTTGAATCTTTAGGGTTTTCTACACATAAGATCATGTCATATGTAATTAGAGATAATTATACTTTTCCATTTCAATTTTGATAACTTTTATTTGTCTTGCCTAATTGCTCTGGTGAGGACTTCCAGTACTATGTTGAATTGGAGTAGTGACAATAGGCAACCTAGTCTGTTCCTAATCATAGAGGAAAAGCTTTCAGTCTTGCCTTGAGTATGTGAGCTGTGGGCTTCTCATGTTGACGTAGTTCCCTTCTATTCTTAGTTTGTTGAGTTTTTTTTTTTTTTTATCATGAATGGGTATTGAATTTTGTCAAATACTTTTTCTACCAGTTAAGATGATCATGGTTCCCCGCCCCTCCACTTCATTCTGTTAATGTGGTATATTACATTGATCAATTTTTGTATGTCGAAACATCTTTGCATTTCAGGAATAAATCCCACAATTTTTTAATGTCCTGTTGACTTCTTTCTCTAGTATTTTGTTATGGATTTTTGCATCAATATTCATTAAGGATATTGGTCTGCAATTTTCATTTCTGGTATTCTCTTTGTCCAGCTTTGGTATCAAAGTAATGCTGACCTCATAGAATGAACTTGAAAGTGTTCCCTCCTCTTCAATTTTTAGGAAAAAGTTTGAGGAGTATTGGTGCTAATTCTTCTTCAAATGTTTAGTAAAACTCTCAGTGAAACTGGTCCTAGGCTTTGTTGAGAAGTTTTAGAATACTGATTCAATATTGGTAGGTTGGGTGTTTCTGTTAATCATTTGTTGGTGTACAGTTGTTTATTGTATTGTTGTAATCTCTTTTTATTTGTTGCATTGGTTTAAATGCCTCTTTCATTTATGATTTTACTTATTTGAATCCTCTTTTTTACTGAGTTATTTTATTCTTTATTTTTATAAACTTTTATTTTTAATTTTTTAAATTATAGTTGACATACCATATTATATTAGTCTAAGGTGTACAACAGCGATTAGACATTAAATATCTTACAGAGTGGTCACCCTGATAAGCCTAGTACCCATCTGACACCATACATAGTTATTACAATGCTATTGACTGTATTCTCTATGCTGTAATTTATATCCCCTTGACTATTTTTATAAGTGGAAATTTTTACTTCTTAATCCCTTTTACCCTTTTTATCCATTACCCTAACCCCCTCCCATCTGATGATTATTAATTTGATCTCTGTATCTGTGAGTTTTTTTGTTTTATTTGTTCATTTATTTTGTTTTTTAGATTCTACCTACAAAGTGAAATCATATGGTATTTGTCTTTCTCTGAGTTATTTCATTTAACACAATACCCTCTAATTCCATCCATGTTGTCACAAATGGCACGATTTCATTCCTTTTTTATGGCTAGTAATATTCCATTGTATGTATGCACTACTTCTTTATCCATTTATCTATCAATGGACACTTAGATTGCTTCTATATTTTGGCTATTGTAAATCACACTGCTGTGAACATAAGGGTGCATGTATCTTTTTGAATTAGTGTTTTTTGATTTCTTCAGATAAATATCCAAAAGTCAAATTGCTGGGTCACATGTTAGTTCTCTTTTTAATTTTTTTGAGGAAACTCCATACTGTTTTCTATAGTGGCTGCACCACTTTGTCATGCTATCAACAGTGCGTGGGGATTACCTTTCTCCATATCCTCACAAATAATTGTCGTTTGTTGATTTATTGATGATAGTTATTCTGACAGGTATGAAGTGATATCTCATGGTGGTTTTAATTTGCATTTCCCTAGTGACATATGCCCTTTTTGAAAAAATGTCTATTCAGTTCCTCTGATCATTTTTTAAATATGATTGTTTTTGGTATTAAGTAGTATGAGTTCCTAATATATTTTGAATATTAACTTCTTATTGGATGTATCACTGGTGAATATTTTTGGAAGATAAGTTGTCTTTTCATTTTGTTGATGGTTCTCTTTGCTGTGCCAAAACTCTTTAGTTTGATGTAGTCCCATTTGTTTATTTTTTTCTTTTGTTTCCCCTGCCTGGAGAGACATAGCCAAAAAGATATTTCTAAGATGTCAAAGGGAAATTAAAGTCCCCAACTATTACTGTCTTACCGTCAATCATGCCCTTTATGTCTATCAATATTTGCTTCATATATTGAAGTGCTCCTATATTGGATACATAGATGTTTACAAGAGTTATACCCTCTTGTTGGTTTGCTCCCTTTTTCATTATGAAATGCCCTTGTCTCTTGTTACAGCCTTCCTTTTAATGTCTATTTTTTCTGTTTCAAATACTGTTACCCCCACAATTTTTTCCCCACACTTGCATGAAATATCTTTTTTTTCCATCCCTTTACTTTCAGTGTGAGTCTTTCTATCTGAAGTGGCTCTCTTATAGGTAGCATATGTATGGGTCTTTTTTTTTTTAATCCATTCAGCCACCCTATGTTTTGTAGTTGGAGCATTTAGTCCATTTACATTTAGAGTAATAATTGATAATATGTAGTTATTGCATTTTATTATTGTTTTCTGATTGTTTTGTAGTTCTTCTTGGTTCCTTTCTCATTCTCTTGCTCTCCTTGTATGTTGATGACTTTATATAGTGTGTGTTTGGATTTCTTTCTCTTTATTTATTGTATATCTCTTGTAGATTTTTGATTTTGAGGTTACTATGTACTTCATACACACCAAACTATGTTTATAGCAGTCTATTTAAGCTAATGGTCACTTAAATTCAAACACATTCTAAAATCACTACAATTTGACTCACCCCCCTCCATGTTTATTTTTTTGATTATTTTTCACTTCTTTTTTGTGTGTGTTTACATATATTCCTTAATTTATTGTTCTAAATACACACAATCCTGCTGCTTTTGCCTTTTAACCTTTGTACAGCTTTAATTGATCTGCAGCTTTTTTTTTAATGTATTTGCCTTTGTTAGTGAGAATTTCCTTGTTTCCTGTATTTTCTTACATTTTTTATTTTTTCTTAAAGAAGTCCCTTTAACATTTCTTGCAATATTGGTTTAATGTGATAAACTCCTTTTCCTTTTTTTGCTGGGGAAACTTTTTATCACTCCTTCAATTATAATGATAGCTTTACTGGGTAGAGTATCTTGGTTGCAGGTCCTTGCTTTTCATCACTTTGATAAGTTCATGCAAATCCCTCTGGCCTGCAAAGTTTCTCTTGAGAAATTAGCTGAGAGTTTTACAGGAGCTCCCTCATAGGTAATTAACTGTTTTCCCCTTGCAGCTTTTAATATCCTATGTCTTTATCCTTTGGCATTTTAATTATGGTGTGTCTTGGTGTGCATCTCTTTGGGTTTATCTTTTGGGGGGCTCTCTGTACTTCCTGGACTTGTATTTCTATTGCTCTCACCAGGTTAGGGAAGTTTTCCAGCCTTGTTTCTTCAAATAGGTTTTCAATCCTTCGTGCATTTTCTCTCCTCCTTCTGGTACCCCTGTGATGTGAATGTTGGTATGCTTGATGTTTTCCTAGGGGACCCTTCAACTATCATTTTTTTTCTTATGCTGTGCTTGGCGGGGGTGGGGGGTGGGGGTGGGGTGTGGCATTCCCTACCAAGAGGCCCCCAAGCACAGCATCCATGGTGGCTGACTTTGGCCTATGTTGAAGCACTTCCCAAGAAGTTCCAGAACCAACATACTGGCTGGCTGGCCATACCAGAACACCACCCAACAAGCTCCATAAATGACATACCCAAAGGGTGGACTTGGCTGGCACCAGAGCCCCGGCAGAGTGACTCCCATTTTATAGGGTCAAACTCCACACAACAGTTCATCTCCTATAGTCACAGCTGGTTGAGGGCCAACCCCGCCCACTGATGTTGCTTCCGGCAGCATTTGAGGCTCAACTACAGTGGGAGGACACACACAACCCACACAAGAGACACCCCTGGAGCTCCCGATTCAGGTGACGAGGGAGACTTCACCAACGGGCCATGCAGGACACCTACTACATAAGGCCAAGTCTGCCTTGTGGCCGCCTAGTTGAAGCTACATTCCAGGCCCAGATTGGCTGCCATTTATGCCAGGCGTGGGGCCACCTGATGGGAGTTATAATCCAAGTTGAGACTGGTCACCACTTACTCTGGACTTGGGGCTGCTTAGCAAGAAGTACAAGGCACACTGAAGTTGTTTGTGACTTGTTTGGTGTTTGCAGGCCTTTGAAAGGTGTTGGGAAATCTGCAGCATGAGCTGAGACAGGTCGCTTCTGTGGAGGAACTGAAAGAAGAGACTCGGGTTAGGCAAGCAAGTGGGTTGAGAGAGGTCTACAGGAATCACCAGGGCAAGGCAAAAAGTTGTTACCCAGATTAATGGAGATCGTATATTTTGTGCCTGTCTATGCTAGGTGGGCTGGGAGGGAGGGAAAGTCCACAAAGGAACGATGGTGCCTGCCAGCACTTCTGTTCCCAGAGAGTTGCTCTGACCCCTGCCCCTCCAGCCCTTGCTCTGAAATTAGTTTCTCCCTGAATGCACCTGGTGCTTTTTGAGCTGGTACATTGGAGCTTAGAGCCAGTGAGTTTGTGAGCTTGTGAGTTTATGCGCTGGCCCTTTAATGTCTGCAGTGCTTCCATCTCTAGCAGCCTCTTGCCCTCAAATGCGATCGCCACTGATTTTCACAGCCAGATGGTATGGAGGCTCTTCTTCCCAGCACTGATGCCTAAGCTGGGGAGCCTGGTGTGGGGCTGGGGCCCTTTGCTCCTCAGGGGGGACCTCTGCAGCTGAGATACCCCTTCTGATTCTTAATGACCACACTGGGGGGTGTGAGACCTGTCTGTTCAGCTCTTCCACCCCTCCTACAAGTCTTGATGTGACTTCTTTTTTATATCCTTAGTTATAGGAATTCTGTTCAGCTAGTCTTTAGATGGTTCTCAATGATGGCTGTTTCATAATTTAGTTGTGATTTTGATGTGGTCGTGGGAAGAGGCAAGCACAGTTTTATGTACTCTTCCATCTTGACTGGAAGTCACTCTTTTTTTCTTAATCTAGTTAAGGTTTTATCAATTTTGTTGTTCTTTTCAAACAATGCTTTTTTTCTGTTGTCTATTCCATTTATCTCTGCTCTAATCCTCATTATTTCCTTCCTTCTGCTAGCTTTGGGTTTTAAATATTATTTGAGGTGTGAAGGTAGGTTGTTGATTTGAGATCTTTCTTTTTTAATGTGAAGATTTATATTACGAACTTTCCTCAATACTGCTTTTACTGCATCCCATAAGTTTCGGTATGTCGTGTTTTCATTTTAATTTGTTTCAAAATATATTCTAATTCTCTTTGTGATTTCTCCTGTGATGCATTGGCTCTCTAAGAATGTGTTGTTTAATTTCCACATACTTGCGGATTGTCCAGTTTTTCTTCTGTTGATTTCCAGTTTCATTCCATTGTGATTGGAAAAGATACTTTGTATAATTTCAGTCCTTTAAAATTTTTGAAGACTTGTTTTGTGGCCTAACGTGGTCAGTCCTGCAGAATGCTTCATGTGCACTTGAGAAGAAAGTGTATTCTGCTATTATTGGATGAAGTGCTCTGTATGTCTCATCAGTTCAATTGGTCTGTAGTGTTTTGCAAGTTCTCTGTTTCCTTATTTCTTCTGCTTGGTTTATGCATTATTGATAGTGGGGTATTGAGACTCCTATTATATTTCTATTTCACTCTTCAATTCTGTTAACATTTGCTTCATATATTTAAGAGTTCTGGTATTTTGCACATATATAATTATTATATTTTCCTGGTGAATTGACCCTTTTGTCTGATTTTAGCATAGCCACTTCTGTTCTCTTGGCTACCATTTGCATGGAATAGCCTTTTCCATCCTTTGACTTGCAGCTATATGTGTCCTTAGATCTAAAGTTAGTCTCTTGTATACAGTTGGATCCTTTTAAAAAATATTTATCCATTCATCAACCTATGTCTTTTGATTGGAGGAATTCAATGCACTTATATTTAATGTAATTACAGGGAAATATTATTGCCATTTTCATTTTTTTCTGTAGCATTTTTGTCCCTCATTTCTTTTATTACTCCCTCATGTGTGTGTGTGTATGTGTGTGTGTGTGTGTGTTGTAGTGCCATGCTTTGATTTCCTTCTCATTTCCTTTTGTGTAAATTCTGAGATGTTTTCTTTGGTTACCATGAGGATTATATAAAAAAATCTTAGTCATAACAATTTATTTTAAATTCATATCAACTTGAATGGCATACAAAAAACTCTACTTCTTTATAGCTCTGCCTACCCCACACTTTGTTATCGATGTCACAAATTATACTTTATACATTTTGGATCCATCAACATAGATTTGATGATTTTTTATGCTTTTGTCTTTCAAATTCTATACAAGAACTGGATTTGCCAAAATTAGAATAATACAGATTTCCATATTTGCCCACATATCTACCTTTACCAGAGAACTTTGTATTTCCATAAGGCTTCGCATTTCTGTGTGGCATCCCTGTTTCAACTTAAAGGACTTCTTTTAGCAGTTTTTGTAGGGCAGGTCCAGTGGTGATAAACTCCCTCACACAAACTCTTGGAAGTACTTATTTATCCCTATTGTTAAAGAACAGTTATGCTGTATATTGTATTCTTGGTTAATGGTTTTTCCTTTCAGCACTTTTAATATTATCATTCTACTACCTTCTGGCCCGAAAGGTTTATTGCTGAGAAAGCTGCCGATAATCTTGTAGAGGTTCCCTTGTGTGTACATGAGTATTTGCTTTCGGGATTATTCTTCTTTGACTTTCATCAGTTTAATTATAATGTGCCTCAGTGTGGGTCTCTGGGTTTTTCCTACTTGAAGTTTGTTGAGCTTCTGGAATTAGTATTCCCATTTCTTTCCTCAAATTTGATGGTTAACCCATTATTCCTTTAAACAACTTCTCTGCCCCTTTTTTCTCTTTTTCATAATGTGTACATGAACCTGTTCAATGGTGTCCTGTAAGTCCCTAGGGATCTCTTCACTTCTTTTTTTTTTATCCTTCTGATTTGGTATTATCAAATAAGCTGTCTCATAGTCTGACTCTTTTGTTTTTGATCAAGTCTTCTCTTGAACTGTTCTAGTGAATTTTTTGATTATCATATACTTCAGCCCTAGAATTTGGTTTTTAATAGTTTGTCTCTTCATTGACATTCTCATTTTGTTTATGCACTGTTTTTCCTGATTTATCAATCTCATTCCTTTTTAGTTCATTGAGCACCTTTAAGACAATGGTTTTTAAATTCTTTGTCAGGTAATTCAGAGATCTGCATTTTCTAAAGGGTTGGTTTCTGAGATTTGTTTCTTAGATGGAGTCATGTTCATCTTGTTATATACCTTGTGAACTTTGAGATTTTCACATTTGAAAAATAGGCACCTCTCCGAGTCTTTACAGACTGCCTTCGCCAATCAGCCAGGTTAGAAGTTGTGGGACTTCTCAAACCATTTCTGGAGACTTGTCTTCTCTGGGCTTATGTGTGTGCTTCTCGTCCAGGATATGTACATCTGCTTTTAGCTGTTTTAATTTCTCTAAGAGGTTTGCCCCGTTTCTTCTCAGGAGCTCTCTGTTTCAGTTTCTATTGTATTCCTGTCTATAGTCTCTTGCACCCCCTGCTCCTGCCTTGAAGATCTGTAGACTCCCTGTTGCTCTAATCCACCTTTGTGCTTTATTGTTTTCAGTGGCCTTCAACTAGCATCCAAATTATGCTACCACGAGCATTCCAAGTCAGTTGAGAATCTAGTCCCTCAAGCAGTTCCCACACAAACCAGAATGTTGGACACAAGTTCCATTTTATTCTTATGTCCCAAGGGAAGAGCCAGGAATTGGGAGTTTCCTCTCAATTGCATCATACCCTGCTGAGTAAGGGTAGGGGCTAGGATGAGCAAAATGTTACAAACTTTTCTACACTTTTTGGTGCAGCCTCTTCCTGGCTTTGTGTTTATCTGGGTGCTGTGGATTCCCAACTCATTTCCAGACTTTGGTCCTTATATTGTTTTTAGCTCAGTGTTTCCATGGAGAATAAAGACCTGGAGCTTCATTGGTGATGTGACTCCCCATCCACCTGCTTTTTGCTATCCCTATGGTATTTACTTTCGAGTATCCTGATGAAAAATATGCTTGGAAAACATGCTACCCGATGAGTTTTTTTTACATATCTACCATTGTCTATTATCAAAACTAATTTCAAATAGCTAAACCATTAAAAGAATAAAAATCTTTTAGCTTTTAAATGAATTTTAAGTTAAAAATATCACCACTGTTGATATGAAGTTAAACTAATTATGGTAAATACAGAACTGTTTGGAATTTAATCTCATTCTTATAAATAAGAGATACTGAATTAAGTTTGGCTTAACAAAAAAATTCCCCAAGTTTTACCCTCAAAACCCTCAGATTTTAAAAATGGAATCCTGGAAATCGTAACCAGAAATCCTTTCATAATTATGGGAAAAAAATCTGCTCTTGTTGGGAGGGTTTTGATAGCCCATAGAGTATTCTTTTTCACATTCCCCAATTATTTTGGAAACTATTAGTTTCAAAGATTATAGTAACATTATAAATTCTGTTTAGTTTTGAGAAAACATTCTCAGTAACAGGAAGCACCTGTTACATGGGAGGTATTGAAACATCAACTCTGTATCACGTGTACACCTTTATTGCTTTAGATATTTTACTCATTAAAATTTCATTTTGACTTGTGATTTCTAAGTGATTATCATTTGTAATGGACTAAAACAATGCATTCAATTGATCTTATTTTGTGATCATCCTACAACTGAGTACAATCTATAGTAGGATGAGGACCTGGAGCTTCATTGGTGATGTGACTCCCCATCCACCTGCTTTTTGCTATCCCTGTGGTATTCACTAGTCAAAAATATGCTAATAAAACTTTCAGAGTATACTAATGAAATGCTTGGAAATTTTGTATTTTTGAGACAAAGCAGCAGCAGAATGAGTAAAACTTTAACTCTATCTAGTGCAACCTTACTTGTTGGGTCCCCTGTATTGCTATGGTAACTCAGCAGCAGTGAGAAGGTGGTAAGGGCATGATGCAAATTCAATGGATAAGACCATGTACATGTTGTTGTAAGCTAACTAGAAATGGACTTACTTAGAAATATAACCCTACCTTTAAATATAAAATATATTGATGATAATAATCGATTTCTAATTAGTTTAGTCATGTCTTTTCAATAGGGTATATATTCTTGAAGGCAGGTGCCAATTGAAAATTGTGCCTCCCCACTCCTATCCCCATCCTCATCCATACATTACAAATTTGTAAGCAATAGATTGAGCTGAATAAATGTTTTGATGAGTAACAGTTATTACAACAGCTTTGATTAAATTTAGTTGTCATTTTTTTTTTGTTATATAGTCACTCCCTAATAAGTTCTTGTTTCTTAATAATTCTTAATAATTCTATTTGAACTCTAAAATGTCTCAGTTCAAAAGGGACTAGGCATGGGACCATACAGATCATGTCCAAGATAAAACAGTCTTATCTAAGATCCTGAAGGTCTGCTCTTCTTTATATCCTTCAAAATAACTTTGAGTTTGCCATTTAATAGCTGTCTCTCATCTGATTACAGAATTATTTAATTGTCAATCTACTTGGCTAATGAAAGTAAATAGAAACTCAGAATGTTACTGATTGTAAAGTCATGACTTTTTAAAGAGATTGAGACAGCAAATAAATTTGGAGAAAAGTTATTCTTTATTGAAAAATACCAATAATACTGACAGACTTCAAAAGCAATTCATGCTTCCAGAATATAAAGTACTTAATACATTTTTCCAAACCTGTTTGCATTTCAAAGTTAGCATTTTTGTAAATCAGATTTGATAACATGACTAAAAATATTTTCCAGCTTTATTATTTAAGGAGCTGCATAACTTTTAAAGTGGGGACAGTGAGGCGGGCAGGAGCAGAGGGGCAGAATGCACCTGGGACTGTGCAGCCGTCTACAGCAACATTACCCACACCTTTGGTGCTGGAAACAAAAATACTGCACCAGTTAGCTGCCCTCCACTGTCAGAGAATCTTGGGGAAACAGCATATCAAGACATATCCAGCTTTTCTTATAATTTACATACTTTCATTTAAGATTGCCTTTTGAAGAGAATCTTTTAAGAGTGACACTGTAATTCAACATCATCCAATAACTCTGAATTTAAAAAACAACTATAATGAAAGAAATATAATGTTGCCATCAAAATGGTCTTTGCTGAGCTGTAATTCAATGTTTTAATGCGACAAAATGAACACGTACGCAAGTTTAATGTGAAACCACACAGATTACGTCTGTAGGCTCAGATAGTAGCAGTGGTCACTTTCATTACTAAGAGCTTAACTGGAACAGCCACTCTATTCATCCCCCCAGCAGAAATAGCAGCACCAGGATCTAAAATTCCTTGTAAGAGCTTATGTCATTATCCAAGTCCCATTCTTTGCATGTTCTGATTCTTGTTATCTTATTTAACATAAAAGCAACAGGATTTGGAGAGTTACTACTTGCTGTATTAAAACAGTTATACAGCATCTTGTACTGTCAGAAAGCAAAATACTGTGAACGGCAACCCTTCTTCACAGCTCTAAACTTGAAGCTGCCAAGCATTCGCTGCTCGTGCCAGCAGTGGCATTTCCACAGTAAAATAGCAGAAACTAAAGGAATCATGGCACAATGAATTTCTGAATTCTTTTATCTACCATTGGTCCTGGGGCTTAGTACCTCCCCCCTGTAGACTACATCTGCTGATCATTCCATCATCTTTCATGGAGGAAAGGCATCAGGTCATGTAGCGGGTAATGGCTCTCAGAGCGTAAAGGAGTTCTGCTTGCATCCTAGCTTCTATAAGAAGCAGATTAACGTGAACCTGAATATGAAACACAACATCATTTAAGGTAAGCATTCACAATCAGTTTTTCAGTGCATCTAATAAATAAACACCAAGAATCAGGTACATTTACCGTGTGCCCCTGAAAAACTTAGAATTCTTGGCGTTTGATGAGCAGAATATCAATTTCTCAAAATGAAAGCTATCTGATGTTCTTTCTGGATAGACATTTTGAGCTTATGTTTGATCTTATCTCTTCTTGGAGCTTTGTTATAGTTCAGAAAATCTGGACAATGCTTTATTAGAAAACTAACTTCCCTTGCCAAATCTTCATTCGATAATTTCTGTAAAGATGAATCAAAGACCAGACCAGATATTTCTACCAAAAACAACTTAAAAGAGCCCTTGTAAAACAGTCCACTTTCTTGTAGGTGGTGACAGCCATGCCAGCACTTCTCAAGACTGGCCAGGCCACCTGTCCTTATTCTTTTACGTTAGCACCATAATGAGGTTTTCTCCAAAGGGATACCTGAGACAGTTCTCTAAGTTGGTGGAGGTGATAAAAAGGTTTGAGGGCCATTTGATTAGGTGACGGAGAAAAAGAGTGACTGCTAAGTTACAGAGTAAACAAGCCACAATGGGTGCATACCTTCTCGGAGTGCTTGAACTGCCTCCAGAAGCTATCATACATTCTTTTGGTAACCTTTTCAGGAGTGCAAACAACAGTTTTGATATAAACTTTAAAGCTACGGTCCAATAGCTGGTTAATTTCACCATAGTCATAGTCATCATATCTGTTAAAAGACAAAGTGAGAATTTTATTTTCAATGTATAGTCTGTTTTCTTAGGAAAGTACAGATGTCATGAGTAAATGCTGTACTTTTTCCTCTTTCCCCCCAAATAACAGCTTTACAATGTTTAAATGGGGGTGGATAAGTGAGTATAAAAGGATAAGAAACAGAAGTTCGAGAGAGGAACAGAAAATTTGCCAGTGCCCACCCAAACAACAGTATATATTTGCAATCATGAACAAGCAACCACACTGAGGATAAATTCCAGAAACTGAATTTATGAGTATTGCTAAAATTAATTAGTTGAACAATATTTATTATATTAGTACTATTACATGATATAACTTAGAATCTACTTGTGAAAATAAAAGTAATTAGAATTATTTTTCTCATGTTTCCAGGAGTTTCCAGGGTCAGATGAGAAGAAGAGGTAGAGGGCTGTTCCAGAGGAAAGGATGGTCTATAGATGGTCTATAGATGGTCTATAGATGGCTCACAGTCCCTACACTCAGGAGACGCTGTTCTGCTTTAAGCCAGAATGGTCAAAGGCACCAGTGTCTGCTCAGCTCCATTGGGGGATGGCTTCTAGAACACCCAAGGACTGAGGTCTCTTATTTGGTTTTCAGTGGAAAAAGGAGAAAGTTCTTGCAAAGCTGGTCCTAACTATATAGGGGGCTAAAGCCAATAGCCTGGCCACTGGTAAAATAGCCAGAGACAGCCTGGTTTTATAGCTAAAATAATCAGAAAGTACTGTAGCATAGAGTTTGTGTGCATCTGTTAGAAGGTGGTATAATGGCTACATTTCCTATATAATAATGTTGCTGAATACCTAACAGTCATGACATGAACGTTTTGCATTTTGATGAAGTATCACAGGAGTAGGGAGTAGCTTCAGATAGAGCTTGAGAACAGCCAGAGGGGTGCTATAAGGATACTAAGGTCCAAGAAGGTAGAAGTATAAGTGTGTCAGGAGATAGAAAATGATACAAAGAGAAAAAATACTGAAGATGTTCTATAATAAACTCTGCCTCTTTTCCTCCATGCTCTAGGACCAGCTTGCTTACCCTCTCTCTCCTTCCCTGGAGACATCTCGTCAATGTCCCTACCTCTCCCTCTTGCCTAGCCAGGAAAGAAAACAAACCAAGCTGTAATAAATCAGTTCTCTGAAGCATAGCATAAAAATAAGCTAGTGGAGAAAGGGAGATTTAGAGTTGACATGTATGTGTGTCTGGTGCATGTGTTCCAAGTACTTTGAATAATTTAGCCCAATGGAAAATATCTCTTTATAAACACAAGAAAAGACTAACCTTATTCCAAACATGCAGTGAATATAGTTCCAAATAGCGCGTCTGAGCATTGAGGTATCAACATCTTTGTGCATTGCCATTGTATTATAAGTAAGATTGTAAGCAATGTGAAATTTCTCATCAATCAATTGTCCCACATCTGGATAAAGGCGATTTACCAAAGAATAACCATGGTCTTCCCAGCAATAGTCCTAAATACATAGAACAAAACAAATGTCAATAAAATGTGGCCATAGTTTTGAGTCTACCACTCTGCAGTGTGGCGAGATGACTAACGGCAGTTGGGATCCATGGCCTTTCTAGTACATCCCTAGCTCCCAGCTTCACTTACACTCCAGTCTGATGTTTTCAATTTCTATACTGCGACATGCAAAACGCTGTGTTTTATATAACTCAGCAAGTTTAAAAATTAGTGGAATCTCTTACAGGCCACCTGTTTTTAGCTTTCTCTCGCTCTGCTTCCTCACTCAGCCTCCAGAGGCAACCACCTCGGGAGTCCTCTCTCTTTTTCCATCACTGCACCCATTCAAATTGTCCTCAAGTTTTGTTTCAATACCTATCACTCATTCTTTTTCCTCCTACCCCCTCTTCTGACTCTCAGCCTTATTAACTGAGTCTCCTAGTTAGTTTTCCTACATTAAATCTCACTGCTTCCTTTCTTTCCACCTCATACAAAACTTAATAAGACCCTACTTCTATGTCACTCCCATATTTATTTTCTTAAAACACCTCTTTGATATTATGTCATTACTTTTGTCAAACCTACAAGCCTGACCAATTTTAAACTAATTTCTTACTAGCAACCCAGCCAGTTAGTTTATGATCCCTTCCCTCACTCTATCCCATAACCTAACTCAATTATTGCCTATAGTCTCCTCCGTATACAATGCCGATGCTTTTGGGCCATTCAAATCTCTCAGTTCCTTATCTCCCTTCATAAAATTTCCAGCCCACGTAATTTCTTCAGTTCTATTATATCTCATGAACAATTTCACTATCAAGTAGAAATATTCTATAACTCTTCCTTATGTCTATTTTTGTTCCCTTAAATATTATCCTAATTCCTTGGGCAAAGAAATAAATCTTACAGTTCTCAAAAATTTTCCTAATTCTGATAAAATAGTTATCACTAACACTGGCCCCTTACAATAACTGGAAAAGTAAGGAATATCAACTCATCTGAATTAAATATTTACTCTAAATATTTATACAATAAATTATTTTAAAAATACATTTAAACAACTGTACGCTTCTACAGATGGACTGGAATCAATCAAAAAACTAGAGCACAGAATGGGGAACATTTGCTAATTGATGACTGTCAACTTTTATTCTGGTACTAGAGAATACAGCTACTGTTACTCCTGAAATATGCTTGCAAAGCACTTAGCACAGTGCCTCCTCCCAAACAAAAACAGGAGGAGCCTGGTATCCTGTAGGACCACCAGGTCGCTAAGTTTCCATGGACTCAATGTACACAAAAGTGTACCTGAGAAATTTTACTATGTATTTCAAAGTTAATGTTTGAGAGCTAAAGAAAATGGCTCTACCAACAATAATTCTATTCCCAGGATCACTAACTTTATTTACTCTGATAGCTGTTAAGTAACTTTGGAATAATATTTTTTTATGCGAATCCTCCCAAGGTTTAAATTTGAAACCCTCAAAAATTCTCACTAATTCAAATAAGATTGAGTTCATTTTTTAAAGGGAATTGGGATACTGTAATTATTATGCTTTATTTTCTATGGTATCTGTATTTAAACACATCTTTTATCTCTGACTTTCTCACTCCTCTCCCTCCCACACTTAATGTTTGATATGTTGAGGATATTTTTCTTGTCACACAGGCTTGGCCTGGTGCATACTGCGGCAGAAATCACCTCACTTTAACATTGGGGTTCAGTAGGAGAGGGGAGAAAAACCAATGCTATGTTCAAATGCAACTACTATTTATTGCTTAGTTATATCAGAACCTTAAAGCAAGTTTTTATGCACCATTTGGGAACCTAACCACCATTGTAATTTTGTTTTATGGGTGAATATGTTGTGAATTCTGAGCAACTGATATAAACTTTAACAATACAATAAATACACCTTTAACAGTACAATAAATATACCTAAGGGAACTGCCTGTACAGAGAAAAGGTACTTATTTCTACATTTTATAGTGCTCAAATCCATGTGGCTCCCTCTCATTTTGAGTAAGATTGAGATATTTCAAACCACTCATGTGCATACAACAAGTTGCAATTTTACCTGGACTCGAAATGTTGGAACGTGCATCCCATGTCTAGAGAAATCCTTATAGCCATAACTAGTATCCTCAAAATGACGAGATACATCTCTTGCTGGTATAACTTCTTCATCATCTGAAATAATAATAATAATAAAAAAGCCATTGAAACTTTTCAAAAACTGGATGCTACTTAAAATTCATTTTATCTATAATAACAAAGTCTTAAAACTATAAAGAGAAATCACTTACCAGTAATGGAATATAAATGAAGTAGATTCTCAGTTATAAAAAATACTCATAGTTGAATTTTTTATGCTTTTCATTGAGACCCTCTATCTCCATTCCAATTTATAGATATTAGGTTCTACTTAAAGTATGTACTTAAAGTATGAACACCTTTCTGGATATTCTTTATGGTGATAAATCAGCTATGCTCTAAACTTTGGCACTTGGACTATTTTTCTTGAATACTGTCATACAATATATAATATGATCTCTAATAGCTCAAAGGTTCTAGAATGGTGAATGAAGAAGTATGTGTCATCATTTTTACAGTGTTTACCTGCACTATTCTAAATAAGCCTTTCTCGATTATCTTCACATTTAGGAGTTGATGAGATTATAGTTTCAAGTAAATAGAAACAAAATCTTTTCTTGAAGGAAAAACAAGCTAATAGCCAACTTCCATCTACAGGCATACCTCGTTGTACTGCACTCTGCTTTTACTGCATTTCACAGATGTTGTGTTTTTTATAAATTAAGGGCAAGACCTTCCACCAGCAGAAAGGTTCTGAATCACTTTATTGCGATACCTGCTTTACTGTGGTGGTTGGGAACCAAACCCACTGTATCTCCAAAGTATGCCTGTATGCAAATTAGATTTTCCTAAATGTCCTTCCTCTTAGTCTAGCACTATTCTCACTATAATTTCCTTTTTCTAGGTTGCCTGCTTTATCTATAAGTAGGAATACATATGCTATAGCCTCCAAAAGGAAAGATATATTTTGATTGATGTTTAAAAACTCTTAAAATTCTTTAAATAAAAGAGCTGGGCTATTTTTTTTTAAGCATTAGAAATTTTATCACATATAATGGTTGCTTTTACCTGAAGAGAAGACAAACATGCTCTCTCTTTTTTCTATTTCAAAACGCGAAGCCATCTCTTCTTGACTTGCCTCTTCTTCATCTCGACATTCCTGTAGTTGCCTCATCTTTTCCATGAGGGCTTCGACTTCAAAGAAAGAATCACTAACCTGAAAAGAAAATACAATTAATGTTACATATGTTAGAGGATGAAATTTTTGAATTTTAAGTCTATCTTATAAGATTTTGGATCTTATCAGAATATAGGAAAAAAAGATCTTATAATTTTAATATACATGAATAAATCAAAAAACTGGTTAGGCTTATTACACACAGATATGCAAGTTTTATGAGAGAACAATTGTAAGAACACATTCTAATGTTTTTACCTCAGAAAATAAGTAATATTGTTAATGCTGAGTTTTAAAAATTAAAGTTTAATACTTGTCAATTTAAAACAGAACTAAATATTTAAAAGTTAACTTCTACTTGCTCAATTAGTTTAAACAAATAAGATACACAAAGTATACGTGATTTTGCATCAACTGTGTACACTGGGCATATTGTCAACATATGTCTATCTTTAAATTATAGTAATCAGTTCTATACTTTCAATTTAGCAATTAAGAATTGAACGTGTCATTACAGGGCTGGAGTTGTCTACCTGACCTCTGCAGATAGGGCTGTCAATTTCTGAGATGACAGCAGTGGCACTGTGATAGTGACAGGTCTGACACATAAGGACTAGCCAAGTGGTCTTGAACTAGCCAAACAATTTATACTTCTCTACCCTACTGTATCCTAAATATGAAAGCTGAATCAAATCTATGGAATTTACATCTTATAAAATAGATATAGTAAGAAATCTTAAACTTTCAAATCTCAATATTCAGATACAAAATTAATGTTTTCCCCTTAAAAAATTTATTTTGCTAGGAATGTTCTTCCCCTTATTCTTCTACTCTTTTCCTCTATTTTTCCCTGAAGGACCCATTGGTCAGATTACATGCTTCTCCTGACCCTCATCCCCGACCTAGCCACGCTAATTATTCTCAAACAGCACTCTGCTCTTTCCTTCAGAGCACCAATCACAGGTTGTAACTGTTATTGCATGATACTAGTGTAATGCCTGCCTCCCTGAGACCAAACCTACGTAAGAGCAGGGGACCTGTTTATTAGTCTATATTCAGAACCTAGGATAGTGCCTGGCACATAGTAGATTTTCAAGAAATATTTGTTGCAGAATGATTGTCAGGATAATTATACATTAAGAGAAAAATAGTCTACACTACTTGTACTTTATATTTTCATATGATCCTAACACTTAAGTCAAAATACCATGTACTTAAGCACATTGTCTCATAATTTCATGATGGAAAGTGTTTCTATGATGTATTGACGATTCTTTTGATTGCATACATCTCTGTAAATTATTCATGAGACAGGATCAGTAGCCAAAAAATAAAAAGGGGGCCGAAAAAAATTAGGTGTTGCTTAACAGGATGACCCAAGGTTTTGTTTTGTTTTTTTAAAATCAAGGTCTCTGCCAACTTACATTATATCTCTCATTATATCAATTTATCTGTTTACCCATTTTCTTCTAAAATAAATTACCCAAATTTTAAGTATTCTTAGAAGAACAATTCTTGATAGGTTACACTGAAATAAAAAGGAAACAAAATGTATATCTTCTGCTCCTTGAACAATCTGTTAAAGTTGTTAGTAGTATAAAAAAAGTTAAGGCATTTCATTTTAATACTAAAATGTTAATATGAGGAAATTATTTTTCATCTACTTTTTAATATAATTGAAGAACTGAGTCAGATATATGATATGCACCTCAAGGGAAGAAGCTATTATCAGCTCATTGTCAAGTGCCATCAGTGTGAGCTGTAAACTTTCTAAAAGCAGCCAACTTGATACCTGAAAATAGGAAGTTTATCTACTAGAGAAAAATTTTCTATTTCATTATTATCTCCTTTAATAAAGGGATAACTAAAAATAATCAGGTTCTTTAGCATTGTACTAAATCAGAGGTGGAAAAGGACCACAGTACAATTCCAAGCATCCTAGCAACTGGTATACTCTCCCTTAGACCATCTTATAACCTCTGAGCTTTGATAAATAATCAGCGGCCATATGCAAGCCTATAACATGAATCCAGGTAGCTCAAAAAAGTGTGAAACTGATGGCCCTGGGCCTTATTAGTATAGCACGGTGCTGATCTCGCCATAATTAAGTGTTTTATTTAGACATGAAAGAACAGAGGCCCAGAGAGGTTAGATAACTAGCCCACAGTCAAATATGTAAGTTAAAGGCAATTCCATCTGTCCAAGTCTGTTTCAAGGGAATATAACTGAGAAAATCTGTGCAAAGTATTCAGAAGGCTGTGAAGCTGTTTCTGTGACTTCCTCTTTGGAAACAAAATAAACCCTTGTTCTTTCACTATAGCAAAAGAATGCAAAGAGAATTTTGACTCATCTTATACATGAATTAAAATTTGCTTATAGAAAATTCAACTCATTCTGACCTGTTTCAAAGGAATCACAAAACAGAAAATATAAAAGTGAAAGAATAGAGGTCAAAGCATTTTAATAAATTTACATTTGCTTGTATATGTATTTGCATGAAGTTAAATAGGAAAAAGAATTTTAAAAGGAAAAATTTCCAGATCAAGGCTCATTAAATCTTCTAAAAGATAATAAAGAAGCCAGCCTGTTTGTCTGTGTGCGTGTGCATGTGTGTGGGCATGCAAAAGGGGAAAAAAGATGCAATCAGCATGAAGAAGTCACCACCACCATGAAGCACTAATCTCAGCCTCACCTCCTCTCACTGCAGGAGCCATTCAATACTAGCTGGCTTGATGGGGCACATGCTGGTGGCCCTAATCTTAAAATTACTGGAGTACAACCTCCTAGCGGGTCTTGAATAAGCAGATATAGGGGCCTACTATCACTATGGACTTAACACTGTGGATTTTCTAAGAAGACAAATGAAAAAATAAAGCAACAGCAATTATTGTGATTAGTCCTATGACATCCTATAACAAATAATAGATACTCACCGAAACATTTCCTGCTGAGTTGACCTGCGTTTCATCCACACCATGATTGCCATTTGTAAAGTCACAGATGCAGTAGTTACTCACAGAAGGAGGTCTGAATGTGTGGCCACCATCACAATGAATTTCTGGACTGATTCCACACCCAAATGTGAATGAGGCAAGAGAATGATAGTGCGTGAGCAGAACTACTGCATGTACCAGTTCTGCAAGGGACCAACTGTGCTCTTCAGCCTTTAAAAGTCCCTTAGGAAAAAAATATTAGAACATTTTTATAGTGGGATATATGGTGTTGGTGAAAGTATATAGTACATCTTGGCATTTAATCTACGGAAAACAGCATTAGTCATTATACAAAACCTTGTATATAATTACAATTTGAGACATGTAGAACCCAGAATTTGCTAATATTTATGTACATGTATTTACAAATAGATCTTAGCATAGCCTGATAATAGCATTCATTATTTTTCACTTTCTAAAATCCTGACTTAAAAATATAATAGAATGCACTTTTCATTAAAAACATATTAAAAGCAGTTGCTATATTCCAGATCCTGGATTATGAATGGATTAAATGTTTTTAGTTCAAAGTTTCAAACCAAATGTAATTTGTATTTAAAGTAGAAGCTACTGTTTATAATATGCCTGTTTTTTATTATAAACCTCCTAAAGGAGTTTTTAAGATAGTCATTTGAACAATTTAACTGAATATTCCTAAATCAAATTATATTTAAAAAATTATGCCCAAGGTAAAGTCTATAATTCTTCAAAGTCTTACAACTGTGTTCCTTCTGCTTCATTATCTATTTTATAATCTTGTATAATTTTTCATTATTCAACAATATAATAGACATAGCATTTATCATATTCAAATCTTATATCTTCTTGATGTTTCAATTATGTAAAAGTATCTAAAATATTCTATAAAGTAAACAAAACCAAAAATATGTATTTTCAAGAATTTCTACTGCTTTGTACTTTTAGAAAATGTCGATCTACTTTTATTATCTGTATTAATAAATAGAACCAGAAGGAATTAGTTTAAGACGGTATTTTTAAAAGATATACAGCAAGATGCCACTTCACACCTATCAGAATGGCTAAAATCCAAACACCAAATGCTTTATTGCCCCAAACTAGAAGAACCAAGATATGCTTTAGTAGGTGAATGGATAAACAAATGGTGGTACATCCATACATTGGACTGTTTTTCAGCAATACCATGAAAAGATATGGAAAAACCTTAAGTACATACTGATAAGTAAAAGAAGCCAGTCTGATAACGCTATATACTATATGCTATATGATTCCAACTATATGACATTCTGGAAAAGGCAAAACTATAGAGTTGGTAAAAAGATCAGTAGTTGCAGGAGTTTAGGGAGAAGGGGAGAAAGCACAGGGGAGCACAGGGGATTTTTAGAGTAGTGAAACTATTCCGTATGATACTATAATGGTAGATATATGACAAACATTTGTCAAAACCCAGAGAACTATACAACACAAAGAATAAACTCTAATGTAAACTACAGACTTTAGTTAATAGTAATATATCAATACTGATCCATCAATTACAGAAAATATACCATACTAAATAATGCTAGATATTAAAAACAGGAGAACCTGAGTGTGTGGGGCAGGTAGGAGTTTGAGAGAGTACAATACAGGAATTCTGTGCTTTCTATGCCACTTTTCTACAAACCTAAACTGTTCTAAAAATAGTCTATTAAAAAAAGTCTTTTTTAATGACCTCCTAGATATGTTACTTCACTACTTACCTCAATGTGTTCTTTGGTAATGAGCCAAGGTCTATGGGCTAACACTTTGTTAAGTTCTCCTAAGTTTTGTAGTTTTCGAGGAGCGTTCTCTAAACCATTAAGCCACTTGGGGTCCCCACCAACATGAAGGAAATCATTTACATGGAGGTTCACTAAGTAGGAACACTGATGTCTTGCTGCAGCCTTAAGAGAAAACAAAAAGATTATTCTAACTATAAATAATAAAATTCTGAACAACTACAGACCCTTTTTTCTTTACAATATGCAAAACAGCTAAGTTTTTGATTTGTATGCTTTAAAATTTTCCTAAACTACAGAAAAGAAATTTAAAAATAAGTTTAAAAATTCATACATCACAGAAAGTACCTCAGAAATATTGGAAGGGCAAAATATCTGATAAAAGTATTTGAACGTTAGAAACTTTAAATAAAGTTTAAATTTTATATACCAACTTTTAGAACCTTAGATTAAAAAGGAAATTTAAGGTGACAACAATGAAATAATAGAATATTATTTACAAATCAAATGGGAGTAGCACCAATTATGTCAAAGTGACTTTATAATAATGAAATAGATCTTGTGTTCTGCTCTATTCTCTTATTTAATAGAAAATGGTCCTCAACAGTATATAAATACATACTTCTTTTTCTGTTATACCTAAGAGGAAGAACAGATACTAACAGGAATCCAATTAAAAGTCAGTAAATAAGTATTTACTCCTGTGTTTAAAGCATTAACCATCTCTTTAAAAAGATTAATAAGGCAGACAAATAATTTTTCACTGAATGTTTACAAACCATTATTCCAATGTAGTGTCGATAATGTAGGGGCAATGGCCCATCCATTTGCAGTAGATAGTGTTGAGTTTTTAAGAAACTTTCTAAATATTGTGGGTGAAAAACCATCACTAATGTAATGTTATCCAAACGACCCAAAGCAGCAAAAGAATCTGAAAATAAAGCATGCATCTGTGCGTCTTCGCTCCCCACTTGTAGAATCTGTATAAAAGGAAAACTTTGGTTACATAAATTATAGATCAGTGTTAAAGCAAAAAAATATGCATGAACTGTATTCTGAGTGTCATCTAGAAACAAATTAAATTTGGCTTGAGAGGTTATAATTTTAACTCAACTGGGAGCAGAAAGAAGAATAAACAGTCACACATTTGTAGACAGGGATAAACAAAGGCCGAACATTAAAGGCCATCTAGATAGGCTGTTTGCAGACTTGGCCAGAATCCAGATAAAGAAACAGATTTAGAGTATCAAACTTGCAGAGCTTGTAAACAGATACTAAAACCTTTCCTTTTCACAATGCCTACTCTCACTCAATTTAAGTAGAGCCAAAATTGACAAAAGCAAACAATCCCTGTGAAAACAAAGCTTTTACACATTTAAAATTCAAGATCCAATAAAGCATTGATACTGGCCTGTGGAGATGGTCAAGACCAAATAACTCAGCTATGGGCACTCCTAAATATCTAAATATAAGCAGGTGGAGTACCATTGGTCAAAAACAAGTCTTGCCTTTCCTTAGTTAAATATGGGTGTTGGAAAAGCATCATGAAATACTAGAAATCAACATGACTACAAGAGTTTTCTAATCCCACAGATTCACTGCCAAAGCATGATGATTAACTGTGATCAACTCTGCGTAAAACATGTTGACTAACAGCTGTTTAGATGCCAAGATGTGGGTCACGAAAGCTTTTCCTTAAGAGCATACAGTTCACTATGTACTTTCACAAACAACATACCTCCTTTTCTGGGATAAATCTGCTTGGTCCGTGTTCTAGTGGTCGAGGAATTCTAATTCCAAGTTCCTAGAAAAGAAAGTTACACCATCTCAGGCCTCCAGCAGTAAACAACATGAACTGAGGCTACAGGAATGAGAGGGAAAAAACAACCAGTTGAACAGAGACAGGCTTGTTTTAGTGGTTTGTTTTCATGGCCATATATACATACCAACTCCTCTGTTTGCATCACATAGCTGACAACAGCTTATAATACGACTCTCACTAAAAACAATGAAACCTGTTTCACTTAAACCAGAGTTTTGCATAAAGTGCTTGGCAAAAAGTCTAGAACAGAAAGTTCAGCACATAGCAGCCAACCTTGTGGATTGTCAATGATACAAAATAAGACCAATGTGTTTGCACATCCAAAACCAACCAACCAAAATACCAATCTTGTGCATCTTGTCAGGAAATGAAAAAGCAGTAACCTCTACCTAGATGTCTCAAACTGAAAGAAGAAGTGTAATTATTATTGCATTTATAATAATGTTTCACAATAAGAACAGAACAATTATGAAAAATAAATAGTTGTTGTTTAAGTCCACAAAAAAGGAAGTACTGCAGGACATGGATTCTCTGTGGTTGAGTGAATCAATTTTAGAGAAATTCATTTTGTTGGTGAGCCTTAAGTTTTTCATTTACAAGATGCCATCGACCTTCCTTATTGTTAGAGAAGCTCAAGTAATAGAGAAGTAAATGGTCTTCTGCCTTTTGATGTAGTGAATCTAGAATCCTGTACCTGGAATCTAGACTTCTATACTTTATGTGACAGTGTAGTGTGGTTAACAGAAACTAACACTCTACGGTTAAGGTTTCCATTCTGTACCTCCCACCCTCAATGGAGTGTGCTTACAGAAACAAAGCCCAAACAATTCAATCATGTTTTTGTAAGGCTCATGTCCCATTAATCGGGTATCTTAACAAACAAAAAACTTAGAGTTTTAACAACTAAAGATTAACCTTTGCTGAGATACAAATTACATTACATACAAATATTATATACAAATAGTATTTCTACCCTCTCCTTACTGCTTCTGAAAGTCCTTCATGATATAAACCAGATGCTTTCCTTTTAAAGAAAAAGGGTGGGGGGGGGTAGACAGAGAAGCGCATGTGGCAGCAATTCAAGAAATCTGGTCTAAGAATAAAACCTTTTGAGCAGAATGAATTTCAAAAAATTAAGACAAAATTGAACATAATCTTTATTAGGAAAACTCAAGATACAGATTCAAAGTAGGCTGTATTTGCCAACTAAATCTATAATATATCTATAATTCAAATAATCTTGTACTGAGGTCAGTGATTTCTTAATGTGGTTATTCTACTCTTAAACTAAAGACAGTAATGGTCTAATAAAATACACTTCATTAGAGGAGGCACTCAATTCATTGGTCTGACCATGTATGTGTCTCGATTTTGATATCCTGTAATAAATGCAAAAAATCCCCACATTCTGCTCTTCAGTACATCATCTTGGCACAAATGCAGCCACTTGTATAAAATGATGACTCTATCAGCCTTTCTAACTACTGAATTTCTGATCCAACTACATACAGTTCCAGCAAAATACACTGGGCAAAATTTTAAGGCAAAATCATTTAGCCCTTCTTATTTCATTAGTATTGTATTTAAACAAAGTGCAAGAAAACATCGATTTCAAAGGTTTATTCATTTTCTAAGAAGAGACATTATTCTTGGGACTACGGTATATAAAAAGGTGGAATTTCAAATGGAGATTAGTCGACAAATGATCTTGAGACAACTGGATAGCCACTCAAAAAAAGTGAAGTTGGAGTACTAAATCGTACTTTACTCCACAAATCAGAATTAAGGGTAAAAAACACACAAAGCCATTACAGTACTAGAAGAAAAATATTCATGAAAAGGAGTAGGGATAAGAATGTCACAAAACTCAAAGGTCATAAAATAAAAGATTGATACATTTGATGACATAAAAATGAAGACTTCCATAAAAATGAAAACAAAGTCAAAAGCAAACAAAACTAGGAAATAAATTTGCAATTCATATATCAAAGGCCTAAATTTCTTTAATACATAAAGACTCCTACAAATCAATAAGAAAGCCCCCAATGACTCAATAGAAAAAAAAAAAAGAACAAAGGACACAGAGTTCAAAGGAAATATAAATGGCTGAAAAAATGATCAACCCTCACAATAAAACCACTGCAAGTTAACTACACTGAGATAACATTTTTAACCTAAAAGACTGCTTAAAATCAAAAAGTTTGATAACAGGCTGTATTGGAGAAGAAATGGAGAAAATATCATTCAATGCTTATACATTTCTGATGGGAGTATTCTGAAGTATGAAGAAAAAAGATCTAGAAATATATAAGGAGTATAAATTACTACAACCTCTAGGAAGGACAATCTGCAATACTGATCAAAATGAAAAAGTCACATACCCTTTGAATCAACAATTCCATCCAAAATGTTAATCTATATAATTACACAGCTTACATATGTGAAATCATAGGTAAAAGGATAATACAAGATATAAAATGGCCTAAGTGTTCATCAATAGAGGACTATTTCAATACAGTTTAGTATGGCCATAGACTAGAACAGCATGTAGTCTTTACAAAGAATGAAGCAGTTCCATATGGATTTGCTTTAAAAGATCTCCCAAATATATTATGGTGGGTGGGTGGGAGGGGGGAGCAAAGTACATAACATGTATAATTGTTACTCTTTGTAACTTAGCAATTCCATTTCTAGGACTTTATCCTACAAACACATTAGCAACATATAGGTGGTATATATAAAAAATTTTAATGAGACCAGACTGTTAGGACATGTGCTTCAGAGGCTGAATTATATTATTTTGCTTATGTTTTCATGCCAAATATAGTTTATATACAAACTATTCTGAAACAATAGTTTTATAATTCTAAAAAAAAATAGCATCTGAAACAATAGCTTTACAATTCTAAAAAAATACCATCAATGTTTCAGAAATGGAGTATTTGCCTACAGATATGGCAAGGGTCTTTCCCAATGGTCCTATGTAAAGCTCAAGTTTTTGTAAATCCATCCCTACAGCCAGATTTACTGGCCATCTTGGTATCACTGTCTTCCCTCATCCTTGCCTTCAACAGCCAAATCCTTCCTTCCCAGTACCTTTAGAAATACATTCTTTTAAAGTGAAAAACTATGCATTTTAAAACAGGATATTAAGAAAAACCAAACTTTCTTAGGAATGGATTATAGACCTATTATGCTAATAGTCTCTTAGGATAAGATCACATTCATTCCATGATGAGATACCAGTCTGGCAAGAAAGCTGAATCTATAAAATAGAACAGAACAGAAAGGGGAAAGAAGAATAGAAAAACTGAAGAAATGAAAGGAATGGAAAGGAGTCTCTGGCATTCACGAATTTGATTTCATTATTTTACCTAAGGCTAGTTCTAGGTAAAGTAGAATTTTACCCAGCTCACACTTTAATGACCAGGGTCAATTTCTAACTAAGCTGAAGGGGTTGTGAGATGTTTGTGCCATTCCCTAAAAGCAGAAAGGGAAACGGTAGTGGGGAAGAGAGGAAGTGAAAGAAAAAATGGGTGGAGATGGTAGGAGGTAGACAGGTTTTTAAAAATCAAGTTTTTCCCAAACAGAAAGGGTGGATCAAGACTGATACAATGGGAAACATAATTACTGCCCTTCTAGACCTCACATCAACTTATTCTCTTGTATTTGGAAGCTAGACAACCTAAATAAATTACAGCAACCTAAAAAGATGTCCTTTGTTCTGTCTTAGTTAATAGACTGGGTACATGAGAAAGATACAAGAATGTGACACGATCTTTTCTACTTAATCTCATGCTGAAAAGAAGACAAAAGGTTGCCCTGGGTGCTCCTGATGAACCCTGAGACTGTACCCCAATTTATCCTAGTCAGATACTGATAGGAAGCAGGTCACTGATGCCTTCTAGCTTCCCATGGCATACAAATTGAGTTTTAGCTTCTGAGAAAAGCAAACAGATGACAGTTACCTCGAAAACAGCCAGGAAGTCTGGTTCTAGAGTTGGTGACTTACAGGCCTCTTTAAAGAGTTTTTGATACCTCAAAGGTCCTTTTAGATACCACTGTTATTATACAGTAGTGTTCTTGGTTTCTAAAAGGTTAAAAGTTTCAATTTTCTTGAAAATCACCTTTGAAACACTACTTGTCCTAGTCACATGACAAATTAGCTCTACCCTGTTTTCTAGCAGGTGTTGATCAAAAAAAGGCATTGTGAGTCTTCTAATGAAGTTATCATAAACAAAACTAAGTCCATTTCATAACTCCCTAAAGGTTACTTCAATGATGACTTCATCTGTGTCTGTAAGAAACTGAATTACAGGCTTTGAACAAATTTTGGCCAATAGATTCTAGGAAGCACAAATGCCAACAACAAGTGGCCTGTTGGAAAGCAGATGTAGATGCTAATCACAGCACAGTCACTGGCTCTTGGTGAAGGTGTGGCTGGAAAAACGAACACAGGAACTAACAGTCCTCTTCTCAACAATCCTCCTGAACGGCTTCTTTGGAAGAGAGAGCAACAGCCTCTGCCACCACAACATTGCTGCACTCCTGACACAGCATCATTAGTGTATAATACCAACACACTAATTTTCACAGTATATGACAGAAAATTCTTAGCAAATGTTGATAGCACCACAGAAAGACAATATATGTAGCACTGTGTGAATCAATGTTTGTGTATTGAAAGTACTGTTCTAATCAGATTTTTTAAATTTGTTAAGATACATTTATGAATCTATATAAACATCTTTAAGTGAAAGAATGAATAATTTGCAACAAATGCAAAATTAAAGCATTTGTTGCTTATGGCATCTACCTACTTGCTAAACTAGTTGAAAAGTAAAAATAATAACATCATTTGAATCATTTTATTTTCCTCAATGCACTTGGTGTGTTTAAAAACTGTATAGACGTTTTAATACTTATAATCACAATATAGACATTAATTTTGATTTTTTAAAAACATTACAAAAGCAGTATGTGAGTTCTGAAGTATTTCAACAAGGCAAAGATTTATTGTATAAAAGTGAAAGTTACCATCCCACTCCCCCTTCTTAAGGAGAATCGTTGCCTATAGCTGGGAACTAGCCTTCTGACATTTCAAATTTTTAAAAGAGAAATGAAGAAATCTAGAAGTGTTATAAAGAAATATCCCTACTACAACAAAATGGACTAATGCTTTTAAAATTGTCCTGAACTCTACTAGGGAATTTATAAATATGGAAAGTTCAGGTACCTCATTTTCTAGTATCTGGTCTCTATCATCTACATTCTAGAAAAATAAAAACTCACTGACTTCAAAGTACTGGATTCGTAAGGCTGACTTAGGTCCTATGTGTGCCCTATACTTTGGTCAGGAGTTCCATTCCTGAAAAGTGTTTAAAGTGTTGAAGCGCTATGGTAGCTTGCTGTTTGAAAGAGTTGTATTATTATTTTGTCAAGTGAATCATTTCCCAATAAGCACTGTTTCCTACTTTATCTTCTCACAAGCTGGATGTGTTAAAAATGAAATATAACTATATACAAAGCTCCCCGGTTTCCTGAACAAAATCCCATGGGCACAATCCCATGGGTAATCAATGGACAACCTAAAATGTATCTCTTTATCTTCCAGTTTAGATGGTTATATTTAGAGATTCTCCATCTGGGCAAGAACCAGGATTATGCACACAAATACCAGGAATAACAGATCTATTCAAGTATGATTGGCACTCACTTCTACTTAAAATGAGAAAAGATCTGTTACGGCCTGCAGAGAGAAACTATAAATGCTCCTTCAACACTTTCACACTGTTTTCTCTTTGGTGAAGCTTCCAAAACAACAGTTATGAAATATTTTTTAGGCTGTGCTATTAATTGTAATCAAAAAGCATACTATATATCCATGAATGTTAAAGTCTTAAAGTATTTGCTGTTACACAACCTTCATAGAAAGTGTCTTCATTTAAGTTTGTATGAATATACGCAGTATTCTCCTAATGTAGACTCCATTTAAAATAATATAAATATTAAAACTGAGTCATTTTAGTGGGCAATGCTGCAGAGAAATTCGTATTTAAACTAAATAAAGCAACACAGCATTCTGATTTAAATTCAGATTTTAATGACTATTTTTCTACTTTGCCCTTGTTACCTTTTGAATTAAAGCCTTTCAACGATTTAAATTTTAAAGCTATAGTAATAACTTTCAAATGGTGCCCTATTTGCAACAACTTAGAATCAAATAGCTTTCTCTGAAGGCAAATTCAGACACAAAAGGATGGTTTAATAAACAAGAGTAAATGCTGTGCATAACGTCAGAGCTAGCAGGACATACCTATTCTAGGCAACATAATATTTTAACTGACTCAAACGTATTTTTTTTCTTTTTTAAGTAGGGGTGAGGGTCCCTGAATAATTTGGTTTGACAAGACTCTGTGGGTGAAAAGATCCACAGGCTGTTCTACTGTGGGACTGGAGCTTTGTTCCGTTTCTGACTTGTGGGGACTTGTACAGAAGACAACGTTATTTACGTTTCGGAGACTTCCATTTAAATGACCGAGGCAGCTGTCTCTTTCAGCCTCAGCATTTTCCGCCCAATGGGCTCACGGGGGAAAACATCTCCCCACCCATCACAGGCCGCCCCTTCACCTGAGGGGCGCAGGCCAACCCCAGACGACCTCACCGGGCAGGCTGGCCGGGGCGGTTGCTCCAGGGTCGCCCTCCTCATGGAGCGTTCTCCGAAGCTGTTAGGGTGCGAAGGCGGGGAGGCGACGAGACCACGACCACGGTGCACCCAGGCAGCTTAGCCCGGTACCCGCCCACCCTCCCGGCCCCTCGCCCGTGTACCTCGTCCTGGCCCCCCCCCCCCCCCCCCCCCCCCCGCCGCAGCTCGGAGACGGCCAGTGAGGCCGGGTACGCCTCGTTCGCGGAGGTGGCCAGGCGCATGTTGGCAGGCAGCGCGCTGCGGTCGCCCAGAGCAGCCGCGGCGGAGCGGAGGTGAGCGCGGAGCAGCCGGCCCGGCTTTGCGCTGCAGCGCCTCAGTCAGCGCGGATGGCGGGGGCGGCGCAAACAAACAGGCCGCGCGGCCCCGCCCCGCCGCCACTCCGCCGACCCGGAGGCCGCGCGCACCAATGCGAGCCCGCGGTGCCACAGGGCCCCGCCCCCTCGGCGCGGAGGGGCGGGCGCTGGCGTGCTGCCCGACACGGACCCAGGGACAAACAACCTCCGGGGCCCCTATCACCCCAAGGAGCTAGTTCTCCGGTCTGGAACAGGGCTCGGTCCGTTGGAAGGTGAGCGTGCGCTGTGGGTTGACGGAGCCGCGCGAGCCCTCCGGGCTTCAATGAAAGGCTAATGTGCCCCTGTCCCCGGTACCAGCAACCTGCCCTCCCCTCCCTCCGCCCGCTCAGGTCCATTTACCTAGAGCCACGCAGCAACCAACCTGTAGGCTGACCCTTATCGAGAGGAATCGAGTTCGTTTTACATTTAATAAACTATTGAAATTCGCCTTCTTTCTTTCGAACAACACTGAATGGGCCGCAGAATGCAGGAACAAGTACGGAACCATGGCCTGCCTATATTCAATGTAAATTATTGTTGGTAAGATATGGAGAAACTACATCACTTTCTTACACAGATAATAAGCTTTGGTAGCAGATCTCTGAATTTTTTCTTTTCAAGTATATTCGAAGGCTTCAAAGATTTCTAATGTTCTTTCATAAGCGCCTTGAGTTCTAAAGAAAGAATTTCTCGCTCTGAAATCTGATGAAGAACTTGAGAAAACATAGGTTATAAGGGAGCACAAATAACTGACGTTGTCAGATCCGGAACGCAGATCTCTCAAATCGTGTCTCAACGCTGTTTTCTTACATGGCTCCGTTAAATTCTTTTTAAAATTAGCTCCTAAATTAGATCTCTTTTTGCATGTTTGCCATTGTGTTTTCAGTGCTCAGGTTAAAAAAAAAAGTTAGAACTTTCTGACAGAAGGAAACAAGTGGAGTTTAAATCAACAAATACAGACAGAACCAGGATTCATAAATGAAAATAAGTTTCAGTCAGGGTGAGGTTACAATGTGTCAGAGAAGAGTAAGTTACCCTTTTTGCTCAAACTGTCATATTTTAAAAGTAGCAGGTTAAAATGGTTATTATTTATCTTCTCTAGATAAATAAGATAATGTTATACACTGCTTTTATAAGTTGCTGAAGCATACAAAATATTTTTAATGGTCAAGAAAAGCAATTTTGGACTAATAACATAGAAGAAAAGGCTATAGAGACTTCCAGGATCTCTTCCTCTGAGCACAGCCACAAAAACAAGCAGTATAAATAAGTGCCCACTCAACCACACATAAACAAGCAAAAATAAACACAGTAAACCATCCAATTTGCAGGAATATGATGTACCTCCAAAATAAATTAATTGTAGACGAAAAATGGAAACATAAATGGACTTGATATATGGGATAGTGAGCTAGCTATAAAGCTAGTTCGATAATGAAGGAAGCATGTGAAAAATGACTGGTTTTAGAAGAGTTGAGTTGTGATTTTCTGGAAAGAATAAAATAGTGAGGTTGGTTAGTAGGGCATAACCTTGTTTGTGACATTAAAATTATGTTTTTTTTTTGTAAAATGAAGAATGCTTGTCTTTTTTAATGAGAGGCAAGGGAAAAGCAAGCATTTGCTTAACCAAAAAATGGCTTAAAATAATTAAATGCCAATTAAAACTGCAAACGGTATACCTATAATAGTGTTTGATAGTGCTTGATAAATATCGAAGAAGCATACACTAAAATTGTATAGGAAGTTCCAATTAGGATTCTTAAAAAAAAAAAAGTTTCAGCTTATTTATTTCAATTCTGCCTTACATAAAAAAGATAAAATAATTTTAACTTCTACTCTAATTCAGTGGTTTACTGAGGACCTTCAAGCTATTAAATGTCAAGATTCCTTTATGGTTGAATAAAGACTGACTTAAGTTCTTCAAAGAATGCTAACTTCTTTTCTACAGAGCAATACTGTGAATTAGTCACTCTATTCTCCAACATACAAAAGTTGCTTCCAAATAAATCTACAGTAATTAAGAATTCCCAAAATCTATTGACCTAAAAGTATTACTGTGTAGATCTCACTTCTGGAAATTTTTTGTTCCAAATCATTCAATAAGAACAATTGTCTTTTCCAAAGATTTTACTTCTTGAGTAGGCCACATGTCCTGAAGGCACTTCTCTTAATTAACCCCCAGTGCTAGGCACAGATAGGCATGCAATAAAGGTGAACATCCTGAATACAGAACAGTAATTGGAAAGAACTATTCTTTTGATATTTATCACAGGTTATCAATATAAGCCAGCAGCTACTTTATAAAGCCTGCTATTTAAACATTTTATGTTAACATTTTATTTCTTCTAGGAAAAATCCTGACATCTAATACAAGAAGTATTATTCTGAAATATTTCCTTTCCTCTAAAAATGTTTTGGTAAACCTAGCTGCATCAACGTGAGGTTTTTCCACCTGTCATTAGCAGTAATGGTCTCAACTCTAATTTTCTCAAGAACAAGCTGATACACTCATGTAAAAGCAGCGTGGTGTCAAATGACTTGTTTTGAGCAGAGAACTATGAAGTATGAAAGAGTACATACTTGGAGTGATGGTTTAAGATAGGCTTCCTGAAAAAAAAAAAAAAACATCTGAGCTTGGGCTTAAGGGATCAGAAGAGAGGCCTAGCAAGAATATTGGGGGAGGGGGAGTTGAGCTGAGACACAAGAGTTCTATGTCACAAAACTAGCATACGCAAAGGCCCAGAGGCAGGGGGGGAGAGTGTGGTCCCTTGGGGAAGCAGAATAAAGGAAGTTCATTGAGTCTGTAGCAAAGAGTATGAAGAGTAATGGATGGAGTTTAGGTAAAAAAAATACTAAGGAGAGACCTTGTTAAAGATTCATTAAAAAATATAAATTTCATTCTTAAGAGTGCTGTGAAATTATTCAAAGCTTTAAAAAGTAGAATGACATCAGATTTGCATTCCAAGTAAGATTTAGAAAAATATATTGAAAGGGGCAAAACAAGGCAGGGAGCTGAGTTAGAAAGGATGTTGAGACTTTTGGCAAAACAAGAGGGTGATCTAAAGAGTAACGCAATGAAGTAGAGGAATGAAGATAGACTTTGTCTCTCCAACCTCCAACACAGTTTCTTGAGAAAGAAAATCATGCCTCATTTTCTTGTTTTTGAAATTTAGGAGGTAAATCTCAAATTATCTGCTCTCTGGACCAACCAGCTTCCCTAAATTCATTAGACTTTTAAAAATATAGTCAATTCATGAGAGATATTTTAGTAGAAAGGATGTTAATCAGGTCAAAAATCACATTAAACCATGATTTTCTCATTAACGAAAGGAATTATATAAAAGTACTACAGATTTGTAAATCTATTCATTAAAAGAGAAATTATATTTAATAATTGGTTAGAAACATACATGGCAATGGTTTTAGCCATTAAAGAACTCCTTTAAGAATGAGAGTGGGATGTCTTACATTTATGTGGTTTAAGCATTCTTGAAAAATGCCCTAATGTCATTTAAAACATTTCATTTAGAATGAATGCTGGTTTATAAGATTACTTCTGCTTACTAAATTTGTCAAGATATTTCTCCTCTAGCTGATATCTTCCTGTTTTTGTATATATAGCTTGTCTGCTAAGCATTTTTTTCCTTTCAACATCATGTTTTGGGTACATTGAGATCCTTTTAGCACTGAACTTTAATTTTACGTTGTTCTTATTTGTCCTCTACTTTTTTCACTTCTTGAATTTAATTTTTAGAATTATATCACTTATAAAAGAGCAAGAATGTTGATAAATCTTTGCTCTTTTTCTCTCCCTTAGAGTTTCTTCTTTAATTTACTTTTTTTTTTAAATGAAGTATAATTGAAAAACATATTAGTTTCAGGTATATCACATGATTTGATATTTGTATATATTGCAAAATGATCACCACAATAAGTCTAATTAACATCTGTCATCATACATTGATACAAAAAAAATTTTTTTCTTGTGATGAGAACTTTTAAGATTTACTCTCTTAGCATAAAGTTTCTTCTCTTAGAAATGCAATTTTAAATCTCCCCATAGGCTTTCAGAAACATAGGCCACCATCTGTCACCCATATTTGTAAATAAGCAGTATTCCAAATACTATCAGCAGTTTTAAGTTAGAAAATCACTTTCTCCTAAAGAATAAGTGTGTTCTAGTGTGGTCAGGTTTTCAAGCTAATGACAATAAGACCAGTGACTTATTAACTCCTATATATCAGACACTAAGCACTTTACACCTATAAGGCAGATATAATTATTTATTTTACACATTTGTAAAACAGAAACTCATAAAGTGTGGGTAACTTGTCCAAGATTATAAAAGCAGTAAAATGCAGCCTGGGATTAGAACCCAGGTTTGTCTGAATCCAAAGCAACAGCAGCTGGGCTGTTTCTTTTAGTGAATATTTCTAAAATTCTGATAACTGCATTAACCTAAGTTCTTGATTGTGAGGACAAGAAAAGAGGGCAGGAAAAAAGAAAAACTTAGCTCCCTTGCTTATACTCAGGATGAGATCTGGTTTAAGAAAAGAAAAGAAAAAGAAGAAGAAATCAGGGAATGAATGATCTTGGTCTTTGAGCGCTTCTCTCTTCTATTTATACCTGCCACTCTTCCCAGGCCTTTGGTGACTTCATGCTACCCAAAGCTCCTTCAGTAACTAACTTGCCTGAGTTTTACTGACCTCTTAAATGCTCCTCACCTTATCCCTATTCCCCTTAGAAAAACCAGTAGCTATTAAGAAGAAAACAGTGTTCTTAAACTAACTCACGCTATTTATTGTACGGAGGCTGATATCTCATACTATTTATTTAATCTGTCTCAGTAGAATGTAAGCACCATAACATCAGAATGTTTCTCTTTTTTGTTCACTGCTATGTTTCCAATGCGCTAGTGCCAGCATCCAGTAGACCCTCAATAAGTATGTACTGAACAAATGAACTCCACAGAGATATTTCCATTAAAAACATATATATAGCCCTAACTCAATTGACAGCTTAATAATGTATTTCAAGTTCGGTATTTAGTAATAAAAAATTTGGCCATTTGGACAAATATTTTTGAAGGCTGTATAAGCAGGCAGTCTGTGCTTGGGAGTCAGCTTGTCCTTGGGTTCAGTTCTGAGAAGCAACTTCTATTTTTCATAGTCTGACCATATCTTCTTTGGGAACCCACAGATACTCCCAAGCTTCTTTATTTTTCTGTACTTGCTCTCTTGCACTACCAAGATAATAGCTATATAGTTTTGGGCAATGGTACATATGGCTCACTTGTTAAGGCAGGTACTTACAAGGGAGATGTGGTCTGTTTACATACTTGACAAGATTCAAAAACATTTTGTAACAAAGTTTGGCTTTAGACATCCTCAAGCCATCTAAGGTGAAATGACAGGAAAGTGTCTGTTGAATATAAAATTAAATGGGAGAATTCATTCAGAAATATTACATCTTTGAGAGGCAAATTACTTTTCAGCATCATTGTTGAGTGAAAGAGGAAAGAATAGGTTTAATTTGGAATAAGATGAGGTTAAGGAAAAGGTGAGTGTAGTAAAAAATTGAGACTTAGCACTTTATCTCATATGTTCTTAGTAGCTACTGAAGGTTTAAAGAAGGAGAAACAGGAAATAATATAAACTCCAAAAAAAGGTAACTGAAGATACTAAATATATGTCATATTCAAGTAGAAAATATTTCTCAGACTATGCATATATACTATATTGTATAATTTTTAAAATAGTTTTTTAGGGGCTGGATTTTATCTATACCTAAAAAGTGTGAAAATGCTTTTTAAATTCTCAAAGTTCTTCTGTTAGTGGGCACAGGCAAAAACTAGTTTTAATATATAAGTATAATTTTAAATCCAAGGAATATATCAGTCTGGCATAATATTAAAATTATCATTCAAAATAGATTAAAACCAAATCTAATATCTTCAACTTATCTTGAGTCCACAAACTTGATGGAACTGAACACTCAAGTACTATTTCCTCTATAAAGTCAAATTTACCCATGGTTAAAATGTTTAGGTTAAATGTATATTAATGAGTCATTAGCTTAATCATGTCTGAATTTTGAATATTTTATTCATGGTAAAGATAATTTCAAAGAAATAAAATCCTAACGACAATATTCTAAAATCTTTTAATTGAGTTATTTTAAAATTTATAACAGCAATCCTGACCTCCCTGTCCATGTCCCACCCTCACCATCATTCATACCAAGCAGTGAATAGAGTCCTACAGTATGTGCTTTTCTTACACAGCTCAAAGAACCCCCACCTAGTTCCTTCGTGATAATCTTTAGTTGTAGGTCCTTTAATCCTTTAATTCACCTTCTTTCTTTGCCTCCTTCTGAGATCTCATTTTCCAAGAGGGCATTAAGTCGTAGATCCTTATCCTGGTCACAAAGTACAAGGCCACATTTAGAGAGTACTTGCTATTAAGAGTACTTGTTATTAAGCATCTTAGAAATAAAATGCCATTCACTGAACTTTCCCATATGTTCTTTTGCCTCCAAAATCCTCAATACACCTCTGTGGGCCATTTTCCCCTTTGCCCAAAGGAAAGACAGTGCACTGTAGTTCAAATAACAAAGATGTTTACTTTTTGCTTACCACTATCTTTTTGTTTAGCTAAACATACTCAAAAGAGATGACACTTCAAAAATTGTTTTTTTACACAGGCTTAAGTTTGAACAGAATTCAAAATCATTTTATTTGTAGTGCTAGATAATCTGATTTTCCTAATTTTTGGCAAATAATTGAGAAATACCAAAATAAGATTTTATTTAAATATTATAAATTGGAGAAGGTAGTAGTCTTCCTTAATGTGTTATAAATCTAAAATATATATATAGGCATAGATTTAAGATGTATGTCAATGCTATTATTTTACCAATTAACAGAAATCTTAGCATTCAGGCACTCATCATTTAAAAATATTTCCTGAATGTCAATTATATATATTTAACTTCTTAAATCATATGAACAAGCAGAAATATCTTAGTTTGAGATTGGGTGTCTATTTTATTTAGAGTTATACCTCTCACATAAGTCATACAGATTGGCAGATAATTTAGGGCTCTGTAAGTGACCATTAAATAGGAAGTCATCTAGTTTATTGCCCAATTCTGCAAAACAATGACAAACCCCCAAAACCCAGTGTAGAAATCTCTTAACAACCCTTCTAGTTTTAGTCCCCTCAAATTGAAAATGAAGGGCAATTGAACTTCATGATCTTGCAAACGTTATTTCAGCTCTAAATTTCTACTGTTAACATTCTTGATTTTATCAAGAGTTATATGCTTTAAGCCAACTAGAACCTGGCATCTCTGTACATTACAAGTGGTTTTAAAATTATATTTTTTAGGATCCATTCCTTACAAGTATTTTAGAGTGTTATGGAATGTTTGATTTAAGCTTTTTCAAGGTAACTTACAAATGTGTAACAATATGAATATATTGGAAATTACCAAAATAATAATTTGTTGCCACTAATAATTCAGTTACTGGATTAAATAAAGCTTCTTCCACCATCTTTGTGAGCACATGTTTGAACATTCTTGAAAATGTGTCAGTGATTAGGAAGGGTATAGTTAGTGTATTCTAGCCTTTTAAAAAAAGTCATGCCTGTCTACACCTGCTAGAGTAAAACTATAGTAGTGAATGAATTGCTACAGCATGTGGGTAATTTTGCTATGTGAATCCAGATTTCCTTGATATTATACATACAAGAAAAAGTCAGAAATAATACTGTAACTATAATCCATAACCCCTTAATTTTTAATTTGTTTATAACAGAAAAAAGCTTCATTATTCTCATTAATTAACTTGATAAATTTAACTTTCCTGATTTAGACTTATTTTTTATTTAAACTTAAAGGCATAATTTATTAATACAATGCCAGTTTCAGATATGTTCACATCAGAATTATGGTAATATTGTTTTATTAAAGACTACGCTGACAAAAAATGTAATAACATTTGAATATCACTGTTTTATGTATACGCCACATCTCTTGATCTGCACATCAGAAATCACAGCAGGTTTGGAGGATCCATGCTAGTCTGTAGCTCCCTACATTATTCACTCAAGACATGGGTCACACTTAAGGTTCAGAGAATGCTCCAGGGATTTCTGCTGGTTCCAGCAGAGTGCTAGGGAATCTAATTCAAAGTCTCTTTCCCTTCAATACCAAATAGAGCCTTAAAGAGAAAAGGCTCCTTAGAATCACAACAGTTCATGATGGTCTACTGAGTTACCAACCAAACTTGCCTTCAAGTAGAACCTTGATTTAGCCTATCTTGAATCTAGTATATAACTAAAGAATTATCAATACTTCTAGCTTTTCTCCAGAAAACACTACTAGAGTCAATCTTATCCTTCAGTGACATACATGCCAGTATGACTATAAAAAGTTGATCTAATAAATTTTTAAGTGAAGTATTTTGTATATTCTTTTATACTTGTAATAGGCAGTTTTTTAAATAATGCATTTGCTCATCACGTTAGAATTTGCTTTATATCATAAAATTCAACTTTCACATATTCGACCAGATTTTTAAAATTAAACCACAGTACTTAATTTGTGCATTTCAAATATACAATTAAAACCTTAAAATATTGGACCCTAATTGGTGGTTTAAAAATATCTAAGCTTAAAAATATATCAGAAAAACGTATTTACAAATTGGAGGGTTTAAAAATATCTAAGCTTAAGAAGATATCAGAAAACAAATGTAGATCAGGAGAAAGAGCAAAGCAGAATCAAAAGCAGCAGGATGCAGTTCAAATAGGTCACACTCAACTTTTTACTTTCCCTAAGAACAAAAAAACAAGCTTAGCAACAGCTTTTGGCCAATCATAAAGCAGACAAACAGGTAGGGACTCAACTGTTCCAGATACCAATGAGATCCAACCTTCTTTCAATGATTTTTTAAAACTATATAGTGTCAGAGCAGAGCAAAAGTTATAAAACAGGATATACTATCCTGGGTTAAAAGTAACAAAGATAAAAATCTCTTCAACACTCAACAAAATATATCAGATTTTAATAATAATGATAATTTTGTTTTCATCTTTACTGTGTCAGATACCGTATACATTAAAGTTACCTTTAAAATATTAGTGTATTTGTAATAAATTATAAAATTTTGTGGGGAATTTTTTTCTTGTTTGTGGATAAGAGGATAAAGGTGAGAATATCTGTAAGAAAAGATTCTTCTCTTTTTAAATTTCCTAATACTCAATTTCTATAACTTATGCGGGGGTGAGAGGGTCCCAAAAAAGAAATGCTACAGTCCAAATACAAAAATATAAATATGAGTAAAAACAACCATATATAAATACAACCAACCTTCAAAACAAGCAAGCAAATTGAACAAATTGCATAGCGCCGTTTTATGCAATTTTCCCCTTTATTTCTATTACTCAAGGCAAATCTTTCTTCTTTGAGAGATGAAAATTTTCTGAGAATTTAGAAGGGATTTTCATGCAAATCTCAGTATCTCCTTAAATAGGCAAAGTGTTATATGCAATAGAGACACAAAAACACTGTGAAACAATAGTTAATAGTTTTCTTCATTTTGTTTTTGGCTTGTTGAATTTATCAGATATTCTAAGGCAGTTTTCAGTATCTTCCAGAACCACATTTTGTCTTTTCTTCAAGTACTGCTTAAACCATTTGCCTGTTTCAGTTCCCTAAAAATTAATTATTTTAAGTATGTCAGCTTGAATTGTTGCATCATCATCTCCTGAACTCACTATATACTATAAAACATAGGTTTGCTACGAACACTGTAGGATGAGGTAAAAAATGCATATGTGAATACTTCCTCTCAACATTTCATTGTATTCTGTACATTCCTAGAAAGATGGTGGAAAATCAAATAATGTTCAGAGACTAGTTTTAAGTTTTACTTCTTGGTGATGTCCTTCATCCTTTTTCTCTATCTTCAATTGTCACAACTAAACTATGGTGAATCAAGAAAAAAGATAGTTTTAATACCTCATTTGGGAAGGAGGCACTGTATATAAAGCTCATGTTTTCCTTGGGCTCTTAATCTTTAATAATTTAAAACAGTATCCATCCAACTCTTCCTAAAACTTTCATCAGTTACATATATCTATTCATCACGGATTGGTTGTGTGTTTCTGTTTAATTCATAAACCACTATATTTATGGATATATTGAACCTATTTATTAAACATTCAGTCAACCAATACTAATTAAGCATCTACTATATGCCAAGCATTGTTTCCATCCTCACCTGTCTTCTTAGGGAGCAATATCCATATCTTCTTCCTTTCCCCTCTTTTTCCTCTTCTAGCTTCCTATAGTGATCCATCTACTTCAGTCTTGTTCTTCTTAAAAGGATACTTGGACTGAGAAATGCCTTAGAACTACAAAGGTACAAAGCACTTGGAGGGCAGGATTCTGTTATGATGAACATCTGATTGTTAATTGCAGCAGTTTGGTAATTGAGTGCCAGCTGATGAAGAGCTTTAAAATCAATAATTCAGATTTTAGTCTAACATTTGATTCTGGAAGTAGACAGATGTTATGCTTTGTGGTTTCAGATTTCATATTATTAATAGAATAGCTAACATATATTTTGGTTAGTATGTTTCAGGCACTCGTCTACAGTATTTTACATATATTTTAATTCATTTAACCCTCACAATAATCCTTTAGGTAGATACTATCTTCACCTTAGAAATGGGAAACTGTGAGGCAGAGGTTAAGTACTTAACCCAAGGTCATATAGCAAGCAAGGCCTGAGTGAAGGTTAGAGCTCAAGCCTGTCTGACTCCAAAGTCATGTTCTTTCTACTGTACCATGATGGTGGGATACTACCCTATCCAATAATGCTTTAATTTCCTTTCTACCGTTAATATTCAGTGATTGTGTGTCCATCAGGAAGGAGGTCAAGGGGCTATAAACTCTTCCTTCCTTCCTATCTAACCCTGCATTATTTTCTCTGCAATCTCTTCTGTATAACTGACTGTTCACCCCACCTTCTGCGACCACCCAAATCATTGGAATACCATCCCTCTCCAGGAAATTTGCACTTGCTTCCCACTGAGACTACTGTCAAAATAAAAATGTGCCATAACATCTCTCAATATCCCTTCTCCCTGGCTACTGCCTTCCTTATACATGCTAATCCTATCCCAATTTCCTTTATTCTATTTACTTAAGGTCCTTCTCTGAATCTTTATACATTTATTCCAGACTCTTGAAACATTCTTCCCTCACAGTTTCACTAAGGATACATTATCATAACTTCTTTCAAGGGTCTTCTAAAATTTCATCTTCTGCACAAAAATTTGTAAATTTTGTTGTGCTGAATGAGGAATATCTTCTCCTACTTGACTATTTACCATGCTAATCCTGTCTCTTAATCTCCAAAATACCATCCACTATTTTTTGGATAAAGTTATAAATATTATTTGTGTATGTGCCTATGTGGTGTTAACAATTTTACAGCACAACCTCAGAGTATCCCTTTTGGACCATGTTGTGAATACATTCTGTTTCAGATGCAAGGATTTGGGGGAGTGGAAGTATGTTAACCTTGCTTTGAAATGATAACTACTGGCACATCACACACTATTACTTTAAAATACATTTTCATTATATTACAGACTTTGCACATAAAAGACTAAAGAGAAAGTCTTGAGTCTAACAAAAAAAATAGTTAAATGAGTAAAATTATTTTTCAGCATAAACAAAAGGTAACATTTTATGTAGAGAGTAAAATGAAAATAAAAAGACAAGTTGGCTTGCAATCATCAAGGTCACTTAAATAGATTTAAAACATAAGAAACTATTGTTAATTTTTCTTAGAGACTAATATGGTATTGCCTACTCAAAAATGAAAGGCAGGATTCAGAGTGATTTATTTGGTAGGATTAAATCCAATGATTACACACACACACGGGGCGGGGGAGAGAAAGAGAGAGAGAAATGTTTTCTCCATATTAAAAAAAAAAATCAGTAATTTTGGCCAAAATAGCTGATTATTATAGCTGACTATTGATATAGCAATATGTTGTTATACCTCAATTGACTTTTTTTTGACAATCTCACAAACGGAATCTAGAACAGCTAAGCAAAAAAAAAGTAAAATAGATGCCACAGAGTTTATATACCAAAGTATACTGTACTCAGAGGAAAACCTTTGTTCTAACTCTCTTAAAGACAATGTACTTTTACTTGGTACAAAATTATAGCAACTTGTTTATCGAGTTTTAAAATCCACATTAATTTAGAAGAGATAAGAGACTACCATTTAAATTGACAGCAAAGAAAGAATGATATGACTCTTCACAAGGGAAGAGTCATAAAAATTCTAAAAAGCAGAAGAATTTAAACAAAACAGTAACTGGAGCCATTTACCATAAGAGTACTTAGTCCTATAAGCTTTAAGGAGCCCTGCTAGCAGCACTCTTTGACAGATTAGGGTAATAACTAGCCACCATAATAGTGATTCTTACCATGTTAGACAAAACACCTAAAAATATTTTAATAAGAAATATAATTTTAAATATATAGGTGAACTGGCAAAGTAACCAGAAATCCTAAGAAGTCAAAAATGACCAATAGGAGGAATCCAAGGAGATAGTGATTTTTGAGGCTGGTAACCATGGATCCAGTAGCCTAAAGCAATAGCACAGGAAACGCGGAAGACAAAGCTTAGGACTTGGGGAATCAGGGTGGGTAGACCAGAGGCCCCATCATAAAGCCAAATCGCAATAAGCTAAACCATCAATGAAGGCATAAACTAGGAAAAAACACCCCACCTATAAAAGGAGACAGAAAGAAAATTTGTTTATTTCAACTTTGTTCTTGATGTTTGGGGTAAAATCTCCCCTGAAAATTCATAAATATAAAATGGCTCACACATGAGAAATTGGAGCCTTAATTCCCTATTACCTGTCTGGTCTTAAAAAAAAAAAAAAAAAAAAGGCAAGGATTAAGTTAAAGGGGTTGGTTAGTCCCCCAGGCTCCAGTCAGAAATATAGATTATTAAAGAAGATAAAAATCCAATGAATATGAACTTACAATAATAAAATGTACCATTAAGAAAGGTACCATTAGTGAGGTTCAGAAGAAATAATAATCACTTGACCTGGACCTGCAAGACTTCATGAGTTAGAATTATAGATACAGAATACCAGTTTAATGTATTTTAAAAATTTAAAGGGAATGGAAATTATAGGCAATGAACAAGAAACCATCAAAAAAATTTGCCAAACAGATTTGAAAATGAATTGAAAACAGATTTTATAATAATTAACTTAAAATACAGTGGATAAACAGTATATTCAGCATAACCGAATAGAAAATTATTAGTACTGGAAAGTAAATCTGAAAAAAATAATCCAGAATGTAGCACATAGAGCAAAGAGATGGAAGATGTGAAAGAAGAAAAAATAAAATACATGGAGGATGAACAAGAAAGACTATATTTAATTGGAGTTCCAGAAGAAGAAAGGCAATATTCTAAGAGATGATGGTTGAGAATTTTCCAGAACTAATTAGAGACATTAATCCTCATTTTATAAGGAAGCACAGTGAATCCCATGCATAATAACAGAAAGGAAATTCATATCTTGACAAAAAAAAAATTCCAAGAAAAAAGGAAGATGTTGAAGGTTATCTGAGAGAAAAGCCAGATTACCTACAAAGGAAAAACTAAACTGACAGCCTAATTTTTAATAATTGAAGCCAGAATATCATGAACAGTATCTTTAAAGTACTGAGAGAAAATGCCCATTCTTGAATTGTATGACATATGAAACGATCTTTCAAGAAAGTGAATACAAGAAATACATTTTAAGAGATAAAAAGTAGTCTATCACCACCATCAGATAGATCCTCCTGAAGCTTTAATTTAGGAAAAAGCAAAATAATCCTAGAAAGAGGTATGAAAAATTACATATTCAAAATGAAAATGTTCTTTGTACTTAAGAATTTGACCTATGTAGAATAGTACATCGCCTAAAGATTCTGAATAGCTTTGTGTGAATTACACTTTCATTTCTCTTGGCTTAGAGTAGAATACATGAATCATATAATAGGTATAGGTGTAACTTTTTAAGTAACTGCCAAACATTTTCCGCAGTGGTTATACTCTTTTTATATTGTATGAGAGTTCCAGTGGCTTTACATCTTTACCAACACTTAGCATGGTCGATATTTTTAATTCTAGTCAATCTAATGCACGTAGCACCGTGGTTCTTACCTGGGAGTGATTTTGCCCCCCAGGGGGGCATTTGACAATATCTGGATACATTTTTTTTTTCACAACTGATGGGTGGGGGTGTTGCTACTTCATGTAGTTGGTAGAGGCCAGGGATGATGCCAAACATCCTACAATGCACAGGACAGCCCCTCACAACAAAGAATTATCTGGCCCAAAATGTCAAGTGCCAAGGTTGAGAAGCCCTGGTGTAATAATGTCTCTCATTGTGGTTTTAATATGGATATCTTAGGTAACTATTGATGTTGAACATCTTTTAATGGGCTTATTGATCATTTACATATCTTCTTTTATGAAGTGTCAGTTCAAATTTTTGTCCATTTTTTTTTATTGGATTGGTTGACTTCTTGTTACTGAGTTGTAAGTGTCCTTTATACATCCTGAACATAAGTATTCTATCTGATATATGTGTTCCAAACATTTTCTCCCAGTCTATGGCTTGTCTTTTAATTTCTGTAATATGTTTTGAAGATCATAAATTTAAATTTTTTTTAAATTTTGATGAGACCCAATTTATCTTCAGTGTATCAATAGATTAGGCAACTGAATTTTCTCATGTCTCAAAATATTATTTGCCTAAAATTATTTCATCTGTAAATTTGAGGATAGAGTAGGAATAGGTGAAACAGAGAAAGATTAAAAATAACCAAGATCTGGATTAAAGAGAAATATGTCACAAAGGAAAAAAAAGATGTCTGAAATTCTCAAGATTCTTAGGTCTTGGAAAGAAACATAAAACCTCATATCATGAATATGACTCTACATAGGAACTATGGAACAAAATGTAAAATGCACATGGAGCTTTATAGCCCACAAATTTCACATACAGTGACTTCTGGAATTTCTCACAACAACCTGGTGAGATGAACCTCATTATTCCTGTATTACCCAAGAAGAAACCTGTCATGCAACTAATAAGTGGCAGAGCTACAAATCAAATGCAGGCCTGTCTGACTTCAGGTCCAGTGCCCTTTCCTTTCCACTCAGCAGTTTAAATTGCAGCTTCAGAGCCAGCCCTCAGGGAGCTTACAACCCAGTTGATCATAAAAGACATAAACAATCAAAGGACAATAGTAGGCAATGTGTAATTCTCTGTTAAGTTACGTGGCACAAACTGCAAATATCCAAGGATAGGGAGTCAGTAAAGACTTGAAAGATGAGTAAAGGGGAATGGCACAGAGGGGAGAACAAGTTGGATGAACCCAAGAGACTGTAAGGAGATAGTCTTGGCTCTGGCAGGGGGATGTGAGTTAGTAAGCAGTGGGAAATAGGGTCATTTTTAGGGGGCCTAGAAAGCCAGTGAAAGAGGAAACTAGACAAAGCAGGAGGCAAGAACGGAGCCCTAAAAATATTTCTGAGTAGTGGCATAAAGTGGTGAAAGCGGTGACTTTCACAAGTCTGCAAGATGAGTGCAGGCAAAGGAAATCTGCACACATCTAAGGAAAAGGTAGTGAGACTTACCACTCCCCTTCCTCTTCAGCTTCACAACATTACCTAATTTCATGGTCCACCCACAGGAATCATTCCTGGACTTGTGCACATGCTATTCTCTCTGACTACAAGTCAGTCTCTTCTAACCCTGGTCCTCTTCTCACCTTCAGTCTGAAGTTAGAAGTTACCATCTTGAAGAAGCCTTCTCTGACCCATCCCCACCTGGGTAAGATACCTCCCTTGTATACTTCCACTATTACAGCACTTATCTTTCCACACGGTAATTCCTACTGGGCCAGACAGTCTCCTTTATTAAAATGAAAGTTCCAAGAGTTAGAAATGGCCCATCTTTTCCAGCACTGAATCAGAGGAAGTAAGGAGGGGTATATTATCAGGAAACAGATTTAGGGGTTACTTTCCTTAAGATTATATGAACAGGAAAAAAGACAAAGATACATACACAGGCACACTAAAATACAGAATAGTGTAATTTGGAATATGTCCTCAATTTCAGTGAAAGAGCTACTTCAAGCCTTTTTATCTTCTATCTACTCAAGTCCCTTAATGAAGAGAAGGGTTATATTATGGCCATGGCAAAGGTATAAAGAAGATATACTTTGTGTAAGATATACTTGATGATAATACGCTGTAATTTTTTAAACCATTTTTGGCCTTAAAGGGAGCAAAGAATTTAACAACCTTCACTTAACACCTGTCTGCAGAGAGCACATTGCTTTGCAAGAACCCACACAAGGTATTTCAGAGTATACACAGATGAAAGAAACACAATTCCAGCCCTAAGGAGCCTTATAATTCAATAAAGAACCACATATAGTGGAATTGTGTTTTAAGGTACAAGCAGCGATATGGATTCAGAGCCGGGTAAGAGTCGGGGATCTTTAAAAACATTTCAAGCAGGGAATTGAGGCTTCATTTTAGAAGACTAGGAAAAACCTCTAGGATGGTCTGAGCTGTGGGGAGAAGCTAAAGGCAGTTAGACTTTAAGTTTCAGGCTGTGCAATGGCCTAGTTAAGAGGTAACTGAGATATAAACCAGAATGATAGTAGAAATGAAATGCAGGGGACATTCAGTAATTTAAGAGACAGCAGACTCTTAAAAAATTAATTATTAATTATAAGGAGAAATTTTTTCCCAAAGAGCCTTTTGCTTTTTTCCACTTTATACCTTAACAAATATAAGGCAAACGTGGTATCATCAAAGATTGTTTTGATGGAATGCTTATGGATAGGATACCCAAGTTACTTTTACTTGTAACCATACACTTGTGGACAGATGCCTCCAGCTGTTTTTATTCCATAATGTCCCTCTGCAATTATCTTTAGACCGTAAAGCAGCATAAAATTAAGTGAAAAGAATCTGAACTTTAAAATGAGAAAATCTGGATTCTAACCCCAGCACATTATTTTATCTCCTCATTCCTTAGATTTTTCATTTGTTACTTACTTCATGGGACTGTTGTAAGAACAAAGTGTGATAATATGAAAACTGTTAGAAACAAGTAAGTTACTATATTGACAGTGCCTATACTTTGGCACTTTCATACTGTCAGGTCACCATCTGGACAGGAGAAATAGTCATAATAAATAAGAACAAGCATTCAGTTAGCACTGTCTCTTACAATTGTTTCCAGCTGTGTTTCTATGTAGATACAAAATGACAATCAGACTATACTACTAAATATTTATAAAGAAGAAGCAGTAAAGTTTAATGGCTAAAAGCATTGGCATTAGATCCGACCACCTTGGGTTCCACAGACAAATTAATCTTAGCCTTGACGTTTTCACCTGTACAGTGGGAATGACAATACAGTGACCTTAGAATAACATGAAATCATGTGCAGTGACTGTAATAGTAAGCAGTCAGTAAATAATAAGTTGTCAGTAAATATTAGCTGTGGGGGATACATTAGAATTACAATACGTTCAACTGGCAGCCATGTTTTACTTGGAACATAAATTAAACAACTCTTTAGCACAGCATTTGTGCAATACTTAAATTTTATTCCTCTTTTTGGTGTTTTGGCCTTGAGCAATGTGTGTTTAGAATAAGAATTATTAGGTATTGATGTACTTTTTAAGGTTTATTTATAATTGTTGTAATTCTTCTAATTACAACATTACTAAGTATCTGTAAATAATTTAATGTTAGACACAACCTAGCCTCAATGATTTTACATTATAATAAAACCTATATTTTTAAAACTATTAAAAAAATGAGTATTTTCTCTAATCTAACATTTTTTGACTACCTTTTATTATTGACATTTTTCTAAGAAAACCCATTGGTCAATGTGTTAGAAATAGCTAGTTGTCTCTAGCATCTGTTCTCTGCTTCTGCCATGGTTAATAAACCCCCAAATCTTTAGCTGGGCATATTGCCACTCAGAATACTGATCTTATCCAGCTTTCCTTGCAGCTAGGTGTGAGCAAGTTAATAAGTTTGGGCCAATGTGATTATAAAAGGAAATGGAATGTACATAGTAAATGTCACTAGAGTGAAGACGTGTATGCTCATACTTTTAGTAAATTCTTCCTCTATCTGGAATGCGGATGTGATTCTAGAGCTGAAGCAGGCATCTTAGACATCTACCTTAGATATGCAAGCCACATGGTGAGGCTATTGGAAAAACAGAAGGGATCTGGGTACTCGATGATTATATAGAGCCTCTAAATAAGTCCTGTATTCATTTATATGAGAGAGAAACTTTCCTGTACATGAACTCGTATTGAGTTTTCTGTTCCTGGCAGCCTGATCTAATCTAATCCTAAAAAGTACAGACAAATTGAAAACCAGACTTTAAGTTCACTTGTTAATAAGTTTGTTTTGAACTTACACATGCCTGGTCTTTTTAGGCCCCTTTGTTCTTATTCCCATTGCAGACTCCTGGGCCCCTGGAGATATTACGTTTGATTCATTTGTACGGTGTTAAGTGAAGAAGAGACATAGTTCACATCATATTCCTAACCTATCCTTTAGTCTACTTCCACTCACTCCAGGGTTCATTTTGTTCAACTCTGCAAGAGAATTGTCTTCAAAAACAACATTCATTGGTTCATTACTCAGTAAGTTTTTATTGAGTGACTACTGTGTGCTAGACATTATTAGATGTCAAATAGAACAGACCCTAACTTCAGAGATCTAAGTCAGGCAATATTTTAAAATGTAGATGGAATTGTTTTATTATTTGTACACTATACCTCTGTGGTCCCAAATTTTCCTACTAGATCAAAGTGAAAGACACATGAATGTAAAAGATTAGGAGAAAGCAGACATATGCAGAGGGAGTAGGAAATAAAGAGGTGTGGAGGAAGACTCTTAGGGACAAAAATATAACTATATAGCAAAGGAAGGAGGGAGAAGGAAAAGAAACATATTTATTAAATTTCACTGGGCTTCATATATCCTCACAACCCCTTTTATGTATTAATGATTAATAGGAACAAGTTTATTGTTAAACTTCTGGAACTTGTAGAACATAGCAACTGTGCTTATTATATCTGCCTTTTGCTTGCTAAAAGCAAAGACCCTCAGAAACCCTCAAAAGGCTTCCCACTTTCTTTCCTAATTTTAGCCTCCATTCAGAACTTCTACCCCTTCCCACCTCTCAGTGGAGCCTTCTTCTCCCAGTGACGTCTGAGGGAAGAGGTGATTTGGAAGAATGGGGAAGGAGTGTTGTTGAACTCCCTAGTTAAAATTGAGGTTCATTCATGTTCATAGAAGGCTTGCTAAACTAGAATGCAAACATCATTTATGCTACTAACTCTGTAGTTCAGCAATTTCGTGCAGTTAAAATGGACTTTTATGGGTTATCTATAGGATTTGCCAGAGTGAGGAAATAAGTTCAGAGTTGCAAGTAATTAATATGAATTTTAACTAGATTGTAATCTCCTATGAGACACACAAAACCCGAAGATCGTTCTTCACCTAAAATATAAAGATGTTACTAGTATTGCTGGACATGTAGCTCCAGAAGAATGAAAGAAGCAAAACCAAAAACCAAAAACCAAAAACCAAAACCCAAAAACTCAGTTACTGATGTCGGGATTTGGTGCTTTTCATTGCTGTTGTTGTTTTTTAATCTTAGATGAGAGAAAGTATATTTAGTAAAGACTACTAAACCAGTTTGACTGTGGCATTTATTTCTTAATACCTTACAATATGACATTATGAAAAAAATTTTTTCTTAGGTTGTGGTTTTAACACATCACAAGTAGTTTCTTTTCCTGTTAGCTTTCAGACAACTCTGCTTAAGCTTCAACTAAATACCTGGAGGAAGTGCTACCACAATTTAAGCTTTCTTATTTCCAGTTGAGCAATATTACTCTCAGTTTTTCTCTATTAGGAAAGTATCATATGTTCACTTACAGTTCTTTAACCTAATTAAAATGTTCTTAAAATAATTATAGTAAAATAATAAGACAATTATAAATCTGAGGCAGAGAAAAAGAGGAAAACTATCCTATCAGTACTGGTAAAAAGGCTTACAGGATGCTTAAAAACTTTCTTTGGCTTTTGTTCAGCACCTGAAATCAGTTAACTCTTACCGATCAAGGTCCTTTCTCTTTTTCTCCATGGTCACTGCCCATAACATGCAGCCAGAATGTAACTCTTTTGATACAGCATAAAAGATTACAAATACATTCTAAGTAGTTAAGACAATCTTTCCCGCCCCACTGGGCCATAAGTCCAGAAAAACAAGTTACCTCATTTATGAACCATCCTATTTAAGACACCAAAATGCAACAATATCACCTTACTATTTTCTATAAAAATGTATTCTTTCAAAATCACAGCTTAAATATTGTCCAACAAGGTCCTAAAAAGCTAGTTTTCCTTTTTCTCTTATTATTTCAAGTGGGATTTAGGGCACAGAAAAAAGTATTTTCATTTCATATGGTAAACATTAGGCCCTAGAAACTATAAATCTCTACTAATTAGTATCTCTGCATAGCAATACTTAATGAAAACCTTAAAGCATAGGGATGACTTTGAAGTGCTGCAAGATATTAAAATCCCTGCTAATTAAACAATGCAATTATATTCAGCCTCTAGTCCATATCTGATGTAATAATCATAAAATTTTCAGAGCTAAGATATTATAAAATAAGCTAAGTGAAGCTAGAATAGTAATTTAAAGAGTGTCTAAGAGCATTGGTACTTAGAAATTGAGAACAGAGGTGAAATATATAGTTTTAAAGTTGACATTTATCATTTTATGGTTTTAAGTAACTTGAATATCTATATATAAAATCAAGCCTGGACTTAGGATTTGATAGAATAAATAGCTGTTTATTTGATATAATTTTAGAAGCGCTATTACAAAATACACACACACATCACCCAAATTCTTCCTCAGAGATGAAAATGGTAAGGTAAAAATGATACCTCATTGTCTTTCTTTTATATACTTAGCTGGGGTTCAATAATGCCTATAATTCTATAAGCAAATTAATTCCATTTTTTCTGTTAAACTGAAAATACTCTATAAAAGAGAAAATGCATGAAACTATATAATGAATTCAAACCTTACATAGCCATATAAAGTGAAAATAGTGTAGATAAAATTATGCTTGAAAATCTCTTTGGAAGGTACCATACTGGAGACTGATCAGCCACTTCTTAGTAAGTCCAAAGCAGATATTTTATCCTCTAGCAATAGAGATGACTGTTTATTTGGTTCAGCACTACTTGAGGATATTGGCTTGAGTTTAGGAGCCTTGGATTAAAAAAAAAAAAAAAGTGTCTGTAACACCTGAAATAGCCTCAGAACAGTGAGGAGCTCACTCTGTAAGAACTGAGTAGGAACTCAGACCAGTAGGGAACACAGCAGATTTCTGTTTCTCATCCCCTGTTAACTTGAGGACATTGAGATGTTTGATGAGCAAGAATAGTTACATTTGCCTAAGTTAAATGTGTGAATGATGTAACTCCATTTGTAGGGGTTATTTCCTTCTTTAAGAGCAAGTTGTGACGTCATATGAGGGCAGAAGTAAAAAGAACGGGCTCTGTGCACTTAGAGGCTGGATCCTAAGGGATTAGGATGGGGAAAGATCATGGCCACAGATATATTTTGCCTACTTCACAAATTTGTTTAGGTTATAGATATGCATATACTGCATAAAACTTTAAATCATAATTGCTTATCAACCATAACCTCCTACATTCTCAAACTTGACAGATAACTGACAATTCTATAATTTCCCTTCACTTTTGCAAATAGGAACTATTAGTGTCAAAGTGTCATCTTTATATTTTTCTATTTTCAGTTCAAGATGAGATCCAATTTAAAGTAACTTAGAGAACATCAAATTTGTAAATCAGAGAGCTGTCTTGTGACTTCTTACTGAGTACTGCTAGCAAGCACTGGCTATCTCTATCCTCATAAGCATTGCTAAAACATCTCAAGTGGAGGGGTCATAGTCCCATCATTAGTATTAAAAACCTTAAATCACCAAATTTTATACAGACAATTTAAATTTACGGATTCCAAACTGGTTGACCCAAATAGCAAAATGAAGTTGCTAAAATAGGAACAAGTATTTTCATGAATTTACAACCTAAGTTTCTATTAAAAATTCTTTTGAAATAATCATGCTAAGTGAAATAAGCCAGATAGAAAAAGCTGAAAACCACATGATATCACTTCTATGTGGGCTATAAATCTAAAAGCAACAATCAAGTATGACAAATACCAGAGGGTGGCAGGGCGGGGGTGAGAGGGGTCAAATATGTGGTGACACAAAGAAATCTAACTATGGGTGGTGAACACAATGCGATGCATATACAACACTGTTGAATTGTGCACTTGAAACTTATTGGATTTTGTTAACCAACGTCACCATAATAAAAAATAAATTAAAAAAAAAGTTCTTTTGGCTACAAATTGTTTTCCAAGATCTTGTTGTTCTTTTTTCCTAACTAGAGTCTTATTCATGCAGAAAATAAGGTAGTCAAGTGAATTTTTGTGGCTTCAAATCTGGAAAGGAAGCAGGGATGGGAGAGGGAAGAAAGCACAATTGATGGGGATTATTTCATGGCCACACACTGCACCACAGCTGTGGCTGGGATTTTGTAAATGTGCATGTACCATCAGTTTAATGGAGGACTGTGAGAGATTGTGGATAGCTGAGCTCACTTACGAATCATGACTGGGAAAACAACTAACTGGAAACACATGGCCTATTGATACCAACTGAGTATTATCTTTAGCATGAAAACCCCAACATAGGATTAGAGATTATTATTTGAATTGCTAGTCTTTAGCTATAGCACTAATGAAAGTTAAACAACAACAAAATAATTCTTCCTTCTTTCATAAAAGAAATAATTTAGTTTGGCAGTTCTCATTTATAGGATATCCCTTTTTATTATATTTAAATAAACTTCTTAGGCACAAAAGTAACACACTAAAGTTTTTGGGGGCCAATGCTGGGGGTTGAGAAAGAATAAAAGGGTTGTTGTATTTAATGTTTAGGCTTTTGATTTCTCTGTCAACTTAGTTGTTAAATGTGGCAAAATTATTATTAATTTCATTTTAGTTATGCCACTCTATTCTTTGAGTAAACATTTGTCCAAGGACTCTTGGGTCAACACCAGCAAATTACATCAGGTGTTTTGCTAATAATAAAAAACAGGAGTCCTTGATATCACTTCCTTGATTTTAATTTAACATCTTAAAAACAAAATGTTGACCATCTATATGACAAACTAGTATAAATTTTTAATAATGTAATCTCATTCTGCAGACTCGTATCATTTGAAATTGAAATATAAAATCAGATGACATTTTACCATTTCTTCTCTCCAAGAACAACTCAGCATTTACTTGTACAAATACTTGTGCCACTAACAAGTAACCACTGAGACAAAAGAGGAATTTTGAGGGCAATGAAGAAGTGGTAGAAGTTTCTAGAACATAAGGAATCAAAGTTTATTTACAAAAATTCTTCATATCTTGGGACAATAATAGGGCCCATAATCAATATGTGGATAATATACTTTACTAATGTAGCAATGAACAATTTACAATCAATTGCTTAACAAAGAATTCTGGGATCTCTCCTGTCTTAAAACATGTCATAATTCCTGAAATAAAATTTCATTAAAATATTCTGACATAGCATTGAGAAATGATCTTTTAAATAACAGCAGTATGAAAAAGACAATAGACATAGGGTATAAATTCATCTAACCAGTACAATCAAGCAGATAATTTTCCAAGGATCTAACATCCTTATGCTTGAGCTTATGCAAATCATTTAGAAGACAGATGATGAATATATGAATGCTTAAATATGTAAATATTCAAATTTTTCTGGTTTTGTCTTAAGAACCATTGAAAAATGGGAAGATTTCTGGTGCAAAAGATGTATTTTATTAAACATACATACAGACTAGAGAGGAAACCTACCACAGATTATATATTTTCAAGTATTTGAACTTAGTATGCCTGTGTCTCCTTACCACAAAAAATTGAAACAATACAGACCCTATACATTAAGACATATTTAGAAAGGATTTTTAAAACAATATTTTAAATTGATTTTTAGAGATGAGAAACATAAAAGCCTGTTCTCTCCAGCCAAAGGACCAAGAAAGGGACAGCCTAGCAAGTCAGAACATTTTAAACAATAGCCATTCTACTGAAATCGAGCACCACCACCATTACCACCAAACTGGCCTTCTTCTCAACTCATACCAGCAAAGACTAAGCAGGGAAACTAGGTTTCCACCTTGCCAGGCTGTAACAAAGTACTCTAACTCCCTTCCAGGATAGAGTCAGCACTGAGTAGGGAGCTAGGACTTTCATCTGCAGGGGACAATAATGCTCCTTACCCTCCACCACTGGCAATATCAGTGGAGGAGACTCACACCAGAAGCAATGGTCCCTCCTCTGCCTGGGTGGTGTTGGAGGAGGCGTTAGGGGAGAGTCAGAACTTTCAACATAGCCCATACATTAAGGAGGGAATTAAAAAAAAAAAATTGAAGTTCCTACCCTCAAGAACTCAGAGAAAGAAAAGCAATATAAACTGAGAAGCAAGCAGAAGGTAGGGAATAAAGATAAAAGCAAAATTCGATGAAATTGAAACAGAATGATAATAGAGGAAAATCATTGAAATAAAGTACTGGTTCTTTGAAAAAAAAATTCAAAAACCTCTAGCAAGACTAACGAAGAAAAAAATAGGGAAGAAAAATTACCAATATCAGGAATGAAATAAAGGATTATCATGAAAGAATCTGCAGAGGCCAAAAGATAAGGGAATACTATAATGCTAAAAATTAAGTACTAAAAGATCATTTAGCAGGTTGGAAGATCCCAAGAAGGAATGCAGACTGTGGCAAGAGATCTAACTGCATTACAAATGTAAGACACCGCCTTCCTTGGGAGGTGGAGGAAAATGTGCTGACTTAAGTAACTTTGAAAATGAGCAGTCCGTAAGACAAGAGCAAAAGGGACCACACGTAAGTACTACACTCTTCCTGATAAAGTCGTTTCCCACAGAGTATGGTTAACAGTTTGGCTACTGCTATACTGAAATTGAACAATTAAGTAAATGGATGGTGGATGGTGAGACACAGATTTCTCACTGTTGGTGTGGAAATTTGCAAAGAAGGAGGGAATCTAGAACGATCCATGTGCTAATGGATTAGAATTAGAGACATCACTACAAATTCATGTTTAGCTTAATATAGACAGAGACGGTTACACACAGAAATATTTAAAGATACGTGCATATACATAGGGTAGTGTACACATATATTTCATTGTTCTGTCTGCTAAGAGGGCACCCTAGTAGCAATGAGCACACATAATGGATGTTTCTAGTCATTTTGGTAGTCTAAGCTCCTAAGCAGATTCTACAGAACGTGATCATAGGAAATAGATTCTCTTAAGCTCTTACATATTGATAACAGTTGTTCAAACTTGAAAGTCAGAAAATCATTGGCTCACACTTTCTTGGAGTATCTTAAATATTTTGCTCTATTGAAAAGTCTGGTGATAATCTCATTTTTTTCCCTTACAGGTTAATATGATTGTCTTGGTAATGGTCATTCTGGGTCAATATTCTTTGACACGTTATTTTTTATCAATGTGTAGTTGTTTTTTTTTTTAATTTCAGGAAAGTTTTCTTGAAAGGTAGTTTTTAGTGTTCATTTTATTCCTTGGCTCTGATTACCTCTTTGGTGATTTTTATTATCTATATGCTGTATTTTTTTCCACCTATCCTTGATATGTGTCTTCTCACAAATCCTCTAAAATTTTTTCATTTCTTTTTTAATTTTAGTTTTCTTTTCACCTTCTATTTCTTTTAAGGCATTATTTTTTGGACTTGGTTTCTTCTAGTTTATTTCATTTCTTAAAATGAAATTTTCTTTTACTTCTAATTCTTTGCAGAGTTATGTTACCTCACTTCTGAGTTTTTTAAAATTCCGATTGTTGTTCTTCCATTTATTCATTTCCTTAATGTCTTTAAACTTGTTTTGAAATAGCAGGTTATAGTATTTGGCTAATCTTTCAAGCATGCTTTCATTATCTGTAGAGATATTTAACTCCTTATTCTTCTTTCTTATTATAACTTGTGTATTGCTCATTTTTATGTGAAATTGGCTTTCTTGAACTTTTTGAATGAAATAGGGTCAGGACAGATTTTCTAACTTCACAGAATTCCCTTTTCTGTTGTTTTGTATAGTGTTCAGAACTGTGGCAGCTTGCTTCCTTCAGTTTTTTGACCTCCATTCTCCTCACCATGGACTTCCTTTTCCTTTCATCTCTATTGCCCCTATTTTCAATGTTTATTCATTCCCAGCAACTGTTCCTTGACATGGGACCCTGTCCTAGAAAGAAGCCACTGGAAGGTCAGCTTTTAAAGTTCGTAAAAGCTATACTGCTCCAGGATCTTCAGGACTTCTTACAGTGGAGTGGACCTCTTGCACTTACCTACTTTTGAAATGAGCAAAATTCCTTCCAATTTCAGCTATTTTCTGCAAATCTGCCTGCCATATCTTTGAATAAATATGTTGCTTGTTTCAGGGTTTCCTTCTTCTCGGGTCTATTAGACAAAGCCCCACTGCTTCCTTCTTTTACCTCCAGCCCAGGCATAGATACCATACAGGGCTTGACTTACTTCACTTCTTCCACAATTGACATTATTGACCAATACTTTTCTGAAATCTCTTCTCCCTTAGTGTCTGAGATGACATCCTCTTTCAGGTTTCATCTTTTATTTCTGCTCATTCACAATCTCAATCTCCTCTATGGATTCTTTTACTGCTGCTCTTTTCTTAGATGTGCTCCGATGTTACAGCCATCATCAGCCTTCTTACTGTTCATCTTCTCCCTAGGTGCTCTCACTCTTGCATAACTGTAACAGTTAATGCTGGTGAAAGCTATAATTACATTAGTCCTTTCTCTTGAATTTGAGGCCCGTGCATACAGCTACCTCATATATTACACCTTGATATCCCACAGCCATCTCAAATCAAATACATTAAAAGCCAAACGCATCACCTTTCACCCCACCCATCCCTCCATACTATCACTTCTTATATTCTCTATCTCCATGAAGGCCTCACCAGACATTCAGTTGTCTAATTCAGAAACCTGCAAGTCCTTTATTAGACTTCTCTGACACTCTTATTAATCTCTTGCCAAGTTCTAAATATTCTATATCCTAAAAACTGTCAAATCTATCCTCTCACCTTCAACTCCAACTGCATCAATTTGATCTCTGTCCTGGTCTCTACTGGGTTAGACTAACAGCCTCTTTCTGTCTTGTTCACGCCATCTTCCAGACTATTCTCCACACTGTAGCACTCTTTCTAAATTGCAGATTTGATGATGGTTACACTCCTTCATAGGTTCTCTTTAACTTTCAAAATAAAAATCCAGATTCTTCACATGGCATATAATTCCCTTCTGGATCACACCTCTACCGACCTCTGCAATCAAACTGAGTTTCAACTTACAGTTTCTTAAACATGGTACTTCTCATGATTCTGGGCTTTTGTACGTGCTAATCTCTTTGACTATATCACCTTGTCTCCCACCTCAACTGGCTACTATTCAGTCAGGCTTCAGGACCCACCTGAGGCTTTACACTTCCGTAGAGCCTTCTAGGACCATTACCTTTCTGTGACTCATTTCAAATCATCCAAAGCCCTCTGCATGATCTTTTTCAGAGTACAACACTATGTATTACAACAGCCTGTTTACCTGTTGTTCTCACCCACCTGTGTGAGAGCTCCCTGAGAGCGAGTCCTTTACCTTATCTGTTTCCCCAGTGCGCTTGATAAGTGTTTCTTAAATAAACAATACGAAGCAATACATAGAACTCTAAATTAAATTAAGAATTTGATTTTGAATCTGTATAGATTGAAAAAGGATATCCCATTCTTTGCTCTAAAAGAAAAGCCAAGGGCCTCAACATTCGATGATTCATTCATTGTGAAATATAAGAAGTAAAAAATGTTTTTTATAAGGTTTAAAAAATCTAATGTGATGTTTTTACACTTAACATTCACTGAAATAGTGACAAGAATCTCCTGCAAAACTGGACTTCTCTCATAGGGATCTAAAGTATAGCATAAATAATATAGTAATAATATTGTAATAACTATGTATGGTGTCAGATGGGTACTAGATTTATCAGGGTGATCACTTTGTAAGTTATATAAATGTCTAATCACTATGTTGTACACCTGAGACTAATATAATACTGTATGTCAACTATAATTGAAAAATAAAGAACAGAAAAGGAAAATATCAAGGCTGGAAAATGATAAAAGGCCCTTTTCTTTTATGAAATAGTTCCACCTCTTAGACTCTGGGCTGAAATAAGGAGAGATCATTTTGGGGGAGGAAGGAGCCGGGGTGAGAGGCCTACAGACACCAGCCTTCTGGCCCCTTTCTTTGCTCCCTATCATTAATCTGGCCCTTCTGCATAAAACCTGAGATACCTTTAATCAAAGGAGGGGAAAGTAAAACCCATAGTTCTAGTCCAAAACAAAACAAAATTAATATTCTCCATTGTGTGTACTGTCATGTTTAAAATCAACAACAACAAAAACTGCACAGTTTATAATTTCACAGTGCAAGCTCCCAGGAGATAAGTGAGGTTTTTTTTTTTTTTAATAAAAAGTTGAAATTGAAAAAAAAAATTGAAGGTCTGTGGCAACCTGCGTTGTGCAAGTCTTAACATTTTTCTAACAGCATTTTCTCACTTTGTGTCTCTTTGTCAAAATATTTCAAATTTTTCATTATTATTATATTCGTTATGGTGATATGTGATCAATGACCTTTGATGTTATTATTGTACTTGTTTTGGTGGTGCTACAAATCACGCCCATATAAGATTGAGAATTTAACTGATAAATGCTGTATGTGTTCTTACTGTTCTACCAACCAGCCATACCCCCCAAAAAGGAAGAAGAAAATGAAAGGAGACTGCCTTTAATATTTTGTCTTACAAGATCTCAAAGGCCTAAATGAACATTCAGCTGCCCCCAACTGGCCCTGCTTATACGTGTTTTAAGCAAGTTACCACAAGTGAATGAATTGAGGAGCCATCTTCCTGAAATATTCCTCTACTTACCTTGCTTACTTGACTTGAGATCTACACCATTAGTATTGCCCCCCAGAGTTTAGCCAACAAAAGCTGGAGGAATATTCCTAAAGGACTGCTGTCAAATATAGCTACTACCTAGGAAAAAGGCTATGCTCTGAGAAGGCAGCCACCTTCCCTAGCCTCTCCCTTCAACACAAACATGTAGAAGATCAGATAGGAAGGGCCTCTCAAAATTTTCCATAGAGGCATTTCTAATCTCTGAAGGGAGAGAATTCCTTCCATAGGAGATAAAGTGGTGATTAGCCCAAGAGTAACTGGCCAGTTGTCCCACAAGTAGGACAATTCTCTATGTCAAATTTTATCTTACTCCCTAATAAAGCTATGCTTTATTTTTAACCTAAAATAATGTTTTAAATTACTTACCAGTTAAATTACTTATCTCTTCTTCGAACCGGCCCTCCCTTTCTTTCTCATCCTATTTTAAATTCCAGGAAGAGATGTTGCATTTATTCTAGGTGGGAAAGATGATATGCAGATTTTACTACACGGTGCAACAGAAAATCATGTTGGAAAGGACAGTACAGCTGTCATAGGATTGGCAGTGGCATGATTCCAAAAAAAAATGTTAGATGAGAGCATTTCATCTGGGAGAAACTTACAATAATAATTTCCATCTTCATGGGGCAAGATATATTCCAATTGAAAGCGCTAAGAAATAGTACCATCAGTAAAAAGGAAATCAACTTCTAAGTGTACCAAAAGGGTCGTAGGGCAAAAAAAGGTAAACTGGCATATGTTGAGGTACAGATAGGGGTGTTCATAGGAAGGCCATGAATTATTAATGGCAAACCCTGCAAATGCAAAATAAAGCCCAAATTGCCTGTCACATAATTCCAAATTTACATGTATTGAAGGTAAGGCAACAGATTCAAGTTATGGCCTATCAAATATTTACTCCACTGACATATAGCCACAGATCCCAGGCTGTAATCATATTCCAATTTGTGAAGTTGAGGGCTATAATAAGTGAGGGGATGAGTACTTAAAACATTTTAACAGTTTACTTTTCTATTTTCTCCACTAAATACTCTCTTGAGGGCAGAGGCTGGGACATAGTATTTTTATCTTTTTGTTTAACATACTTCTTTGCACAGAGCTGTCTTTCAACAAACATCTGTAGAGTGTATGAATGAATGAATGATAGCCATAATCTCTATAAAACTTGAAAAATATCTTGGCACATCGGGAAAAGTTGGTATCAAAAAAGAAGATACCAAAAAAGAAGAGTAAATATTTATTATTTATGTTAATATATTACATGTGAATAGTTGTTGATATATATTGATATATTGAGAGATATATATTCAGTATATTTGACACATATTGAAGTCAGTAATGTATATATGTATTATATATATATAAAATCAGAACTGAAAGGAAGTTAACTTACATAAAACTTAAATTTTTTCAACAAGAAAATTGCATCATAGGAATTAAATGTCAAAGCAAACATTAACACTCAGAGAAGACGTAAATAAAATCACATGTCTGACTTTGGTGTGACACCGAGGTAACAGCTTTAAAAGAAATTTTAAAATGAAGTTTCATAGATAAAACAGTGTTGTAGAATACAATAAACAAAAGAAGAATAAAGGAAAGGTGGTAAGTACAGGAACAATTGATTTTTAAAACTGTATCTGAAGTAAAAATATTGACCAATTCAGTGAAAAGGCCAAACTGGTTATCAGGCATCTGACTTAACTACTTTTTCAGTTTTCAACAGGTTGTGTGGCATGTCACAACCTTGCTCTAATCACATGATAGAGACAGCCAGTGAAGGGAGGAACTTCAAATCTAAATGTGTTCAAGTAGAGCAATAACTGAACTGAATAGGAGCTGCTGAAGGATTGACCAACTGTGCTATTACTGAGGTGGCATCTGTCTGCAACAGCACCTATCAAGTAGCAGTAAACATATCCTCGACCTAGGAAAGGCACATGGAATTTTTTTGTCATTAAAAAGTCATTTCAGTTTATAGTGAGTCATAGATTTACCAGCTTGCTAAAGATAGAGACAGTATGCCGTCTTTAAATATTAAAAATAGACTTTAAATATATAAAATTATTCCAAAAGGAATAATGTTAGTTGGAATGGTCTAAGAGATTGATGACATTAGCTTCCTAAGAGAGGCAAACACCAAAGCTGTCTCCAATGTTCAAATAACCTGTCTATACAAATGGGCAAGCAGCATAAGTTCCCCCGCAAACTCCCAAATCATACCAGACTTACACAATCCTTAACTAAGGTTTCTAAGCTTCAAAGCAAATGTTCTGTTCTCTAGTTTTGACCATAGAAAGAACAACTTTCCAAGAGAGCTATCTTCTTTGAGTCATAACACAAATTAATTAAATACTGGTGCCAATAAATAATCACCACTAGCCTCCTATCCTTTCCATACCCACTTTCCAGGCTCTGTCTGGATCCCAGTCTAGAATGGAGAGGCAAAAAGGGAAAAACACAGCTTCTACTATTTAGATAGGGGAGATGTAGTCCTCAAAATATGTTTCCATAGAAACAATTTGTACGTGGTAGATTGTTACAGTATAATTTGTCTAATTAGCATAACTTTTCAAGTAAGAACAGGCTCCCCCCACCCCACACCTCCCAGTGAGCTGATCCTTGAAGCTAATCGCCAAGGATTAATAGTACTTATACATAGGAATATAACCTGGGTCCTAAACAACCGCTTTAAGAACTAACTTCCATTAAGAAACAGAGGATTTCATTTCAGAAATGTTTCACAATGATTTACAAATTCTTTCTGCTCAGTAGCTTTAAAGTTGGTTTTATGAACTAGCAAAATTCCATGAAATTTCAGAAAATCAGAATCTTCTATTAGAAAGATTGAAAAGTTTTCTTTGCTGAACATTTGAAGAGTGGGACTATAATGGTACTACTTTATTGATAATGTAACAACTCAGTTGACAATTTTTTTAACATTAAAGGAGTTGGACAAGCTGCAACATTATATATTAATGAGTAACACTACATGAATTGATTCTTTGAAAGAGAAAATGTAACCCTTCAGAAATGTTTATATTGTGTCTCTCTTATCATCTTACCCTGGACTATTACGTCAAAGATAGGGTTCTAAGGTATGAAAAACATGACAAGTGTTGAAGAACTGCAAAGAGTTTGGAAATTGCAGTAAATGTTTTTGTTTTTGTTTCTTCCTGTAATGGGACACCAGAAGAAAACCATAAATCACTAATGTGACATAGTTTTTAGGAAATATGTGGAAGAGGAGTTTCAAACCGAAGTCATACAGGTAGCTGCACTATATATCAGAATGGAAATTTCACACAGACAAGAATCTTTGCCTATTTTATTATAGCCTCATCCCTTGACCTAGAGCAGTGCTTGGCACTCAGCAGCTGCTCAATAAATACTTGCTGAATACATGAATGAATTAAATGGATCCCTGTATATATTTCAGAAATATTTTAAAAGGTTTAAAGATAATTTTTGTTAATATTAAAGTTTTTCTGTAAGAAAGTAAAAAATTATATCTATAAATATAAAATGATTAAAACTGATCATAATTCTACCATTCAGAGAAAGCCACACTAACAATGCTAATATATTTACTTCCAGTTTTCTTTATGCATATTTTTACATAGCTGAGATCAAACATTACTTAAAATAGTCTTTCTAGCCTTCATTGTACTTATATTTTTAGTGGAATCCTTTTCTAATGTTATTGAAAACAAGGGTCTTCTTTAATACTACATTCAAAAAGACCTGAAAATAATTTTTAGTGATAAATATTTCATATAAGTCACTGATACTAGATTATTTTCTAGTCATTGGTATTAAATTAGTGATTTATAGGTTTTATTAGTGATTTAAGACCATCCTATAGGAAACATTATTACCATCAAGTACGCTGTTGGTAATAGTGGACAGGACATACACCTCTAGTTCATTCATTTGTTTACCCACTCAACAAATCGTATTGCCTTACTATGAGCTAAGTACTGAGGATATGGTGAGCAAAATTACAGAATTGCTAACCCCATAGAGCTTATAATTTAGTTAAGGTAGATAGACATTAACTGACCAATAAAAAAAATGAATTTAAAATCACAGTTGTGTTAAACTGTAAATATTAGGAATAGAAGGTTACGGTCAGTCTCTGTATAATAAAGGAAGTTCACCTAGGCTGTTTAGTAGTGGGGTGTACATGTGTGTGCGCGCACACGCGTGTGTGTGTGTGTGTGTGTGTGTGTTTATAGGGAATTGGGAGTAGGAGGTGGGTTGGGAATAATTTTATCTAACATTTACTGAATATTTTATTCAATGCTAGTCATAGGCCCTGTGTTGGGTACTTGACATGGTTTATCTCATGTTCTCATTTAATAATCATAGGACCTTCATGAGGCAGAATTATGTTGCTCCATTTCACAGATAAAGAAATTGAGGCTCAGAAAGAAGTTAAATAACTTAAGATTATGTAGCCAATAAATATGGAGCTGCAAGGGGAACCCAGATACTAAGACAGCAGAGACTGAAGTCGTAAGCTACATATCCCATTTCCAAGTATAATTAAGATTTATACTGACATAAAGGATTAGTAGGTATTAATGAAGCATGAGGAGGAAGAAGAGGGGAGAACATTCCATGCAGAATGAGAGGCATGAGAAAGGCTCTGAGATAGGAGGGACTTGGATGAATCAAAGAGGGAACAATCATAACAAAGCCAGCAAACTAAGCAGGGGCACAGAGGGTAAGGGGCAACATGGATGTGGGACTGGAAGATGAGGCAGGACCCAGGTAGTTAAAAAGCCCTCATGGGCCACATTAAGGATGTTGGCTTCAATGCTAAATGCAACAAAAAGGCACACAACTTTTACTGCATTTATCTGAAACTTAAGGAAAAGAAAATTCATTGAGGTTGAATTTAACAAAGGAATAGAAGGATGACTATTTGCTCAGTTTTGAAAAGATTTTCTGGGACCTATCATTCTATGTCAATAAGTCTGAACACTTTAGGAACTGAAATGGTGGCTTTTAAATACCTTTTAAAATGAACTCAAATGTAGATAAATTCAAAAGAGGTTTGTTTTTTTCCTTCTGGGTCTAATGTGCTACTACAGACGAGGATTCTGTAGAGTACCAGAAAATGGCTTTGGGCTAGATTGTAACAGGTATGGGTCAATTAGCTGATATTTAATACAGAGGCATGTGGAGGCCCCATAGCTGACCTATAAAAAGGGAACGTTGACATAGATTCAGACATATTAGTAGTCTGGGAATGATATTACAGTTATGAAAATGGAAAGAGTAATCATACCATTGAGAATAAGGTGGAAAAACCTGGGCTCTTCATCAGGGGGTGGGAGGTGAGGGCACAGGGAAAGTTTACGGTAAAAGGTATTTCTAAGATACAATCTTAAAATTGCCTCCCTATATGCCAACAACCTTAATATAGCAAGACTGTATATCGTGTAGAAACTGTGTTACTATCAGTAGATTTGGCCCTTGGCTAATAAATCTTTTGTAATCTCCGTTAATGTGTATATCAGTTGCTATATTCATCGATGCGGTCCTTTTAGTCCCTCAGGTTCAGAATGTTTGACTCTATATTTCGGAACTTTTGTTAATTGTGCTCATAATGAACTTCATCTAGAATATATTTTCTGAGGCAACTGAATTCTATGATCAATTATATATAGTATAGTTATTTATATTCAATTTTTTTCCATTTCAGTTTCCTGAAATTATTTTCATAAAATAAATTCTTTTTCCCATAAATTTTACAATGAAGATTTGATTCATCCATCAGATTTTTCTCCACATCAAATTTTATCCTCCATATCAAAGCTGATGAATGATAGATAGGTTCTGGCACTGTGAATTGTCTTTTGTGGCCATTATTTTTATCAAGTCTAATTTTCTCAAATGCGATAAGAAAATTTGATTTGCTCTTTTTTTAAAAAATTGGTAAACCTACTTTATACAGTTTTAGTAGTTTTCATTTTTATTGGGGAATTATTTCTTGCCGAACATTTCCCTTGTAATTTTCCCCATTTTTAATGTTACCAGCAAGATATTTCTATTCTTTTCTCTTAATTGTTTTTGTGGGGAGGGGTTTGGGGTGGGGGGGGAGCAGGGGTGTCTGGCTAAAATTCTCTGAACATGGTTCTAAGTTATTGTTAATTTAATTTTCTGTTGATTATTCATATCAATAATGAATCACAAGTTCACCTAAATACAGAACTAAGACTAACTCTGGGAGTTATGGTTATGAAATAGAATTTAAATGTTATAAATCTTAAGAATATAAAATAATAATCTAACAAAAAAAAGATGAGAGAAAGAGACAATTAATTCATTAATTTTTTCAGTTTAATAAAAGAAAGTACAATCTCAAGTTCAGACATATAGTTTTAAAAAATTTTTTCTATCTGATTTTAATAATCCTTTAAAAATACAGTTAAGCATTCTATTAGAGATGTATTGTGAAGAAATATTTTTGTTCTAAGTGCAATTACTAAATAAAAGGTATGAAAAACTAGAAGTTACATCAATTTACATGTAGTATGTCCTGATTTACATGATTATCACTTTTAAAAACTTCCAATATAGCAGACAAAAAAATAATCACTTTAAACATTTCTTCTATTGTTGTGAAGTTAACCTTTTTGCATGTTTAATGCAATAGTTTCTTTATAGCTTATGTATTTTCGTCTTTGCTTTTTCTTATTGATTTTAAAAGCTTTTAATACATTAAGAATATTAACATTTTTTATACTTGATCCAACTTTTATTTCAAATTTGTGGTTTATATTTTAATTTTGGTTTTTTTTAATGTACTTAATTTTTATACAATCGAAACTATCTTTTAAGTTTCTTCCCTTATCTTTATTCTCTAAAAGACCTTCACTAACTCTATGTCAAAATATCAGTTACATTTGATAGTGTGAAGTAGGTTCAAACTCCATTATTTTCTCCCAAGAAGCTGAATAGTTGTTCTAGCACATATATGAAACAAGCTCCCTCTCCCAGTGGGATATATTTTTGATACTCTAGGTACCAATCCTAACCTCTACCTGACTGACAGTCACTAGTTGTACTACTTGTTCTGCAACTTTATTTTTTGCAGAGAGAACGCTCTTCCTGCCGGTCTCTGTGTGGAGAGAGGAGAGTGAGGGTAGGATGCTCTGCTCCTAATCTCTTTATTTTGTGTATCTAACTCCCTCCACTTTCCTCTTCAGTCTCTCTTGGGCCCCTAGTTTAAGCTCAGATTCTACTCTGTTTTCATGTTGTATGGTGTTTTTCAGAAATGTAATTTGGTATTAACTACTGAAAAAATATATGGTAAACAAGTGTGGTTATTCCAGTCAACAATATAATACTCAGAAATTTAGTAATCAATAGAAAGGAAAAGATTACCAAGTGAAACAATGTCCAGTGGAGATTATTTCAAACTTTGAAAAAAATTTAATTTACTAATATAATTGTATATGGCATACGGTAATCCTGAATAAATGTTTGTTGTAGGAAAAAAAATATCTTTTTATGTCTCAAAAAATAAACATTGGGTAGTTTCAAATTTCAGAATGTTAACTGTCAGAATACTTTGTGCCAACAATATAAAAGAATATAGAGGAGGAAATAACCTAAAATTTCTTCATAATAAACTATATTGTGAGTCATAATTAAGTAAACTTTAAATATTTTCTGGTAGCTAGTTACTTATAAGAGTTTCATTTATGTAACAATGAGAGGTATCACTACATCAAAAAAAAATTTTAATTCTGTAACTGTGAATGGTGACAGATGTTAACTAGATTTACTATAGTGATCATTTTGCAATATATACAAATTTTGAATCATTATGTTGTATACCTAAAATAAATGTTGTATGTCAATTATACCTCAATTAAAATTTTTTTAAAAATTGTAGGGCTCCTCTTATTCACACTTTTATTGATTAAATCTCTTCTCAGAAAGCTAATTGTTAACTCTAAGAATAGGCAATACAGGCAAGCTAAAAGCAGTTACGGTCATCAAGCGCCCTCATAGTGGCAGAGAGTGGACATTAGGCCAGCCCAAACTCCATTTTTCACCTACTTCTCCCCTGCCTGTCTCTACCATGGGGGCTCTAAAAGCTAAATACTTCACTTCCAAGCCTCCTTTGAGAGGCTATTTTGCATAGTTCTGGCCAATGAGACACAAACAGAAGTCTATTAGCAGTGCCTCTTTCATTCTTACTGACAGAAACATATTGCCATGTATAGTAGGCAGCCTCCAACATGGCCCCAGTGAGCCCTGTCTCCTGTAATTCACAACTTTGTAGTCCCCTCCCATATTGTATCAGGGCGTGTGACCAACAGGCTATGGCAGAAATGGTGCTAGCTCACTTCCAAGATTATGTCATAAAAGACTATCTGCACCCCACTCCCTCCCACCCCGTTGAACCATTTGCCCGGGGGAAGCCCACTGCCAGGTCATGAGCAGCCTTATGCAGAGGTCCATGTGCTGAGGAACTGAGTCTCCTGCCAATAAGTCATGTGTGTTAGGCTGGAAGCAGATTTCCAGCTCAGCCAAGCCTTTTTTGGACTACAGCCCCAGCTGTTATCTTGACTGCAACCTCATGAGAGACTCTAAGCCAGAACCTCTCAGCTAAACCACTCTCAATTTTCAACCCTCAGAAACTGTGTGAGATAATATATGCTTGTTGTTATGTTTGGGGGGGGGGTGGATTTGTTATACAGCTATAGATAAATAGTGATGTCTGAAGGTATAATAGCCATTTGTTGACCTTGAGAATGAGAATCTCATTCTAAGGATGGTAGAGTGTCATTATGTATATAGTTGGGCATCAGCATCATCTCTGGACTATCTAAATTAAGATTTCTTATGGAGGGAAACCTCTATTTAAGCCACATAATAAAGTTTTATGTTATTTACAGCCAATCGCATTCCTAAGGGACACACTCAACAATTCCCAAAACCCAATTACAGTTTCTAAAGAGAGGTTCATTTTATTCAAAGATCTGTCTCTGCTCAGAAATTCATACTTGTCTTATCTTCTGGAACCCAGCCGTTCATTTCCTGACAGAAAAAAATACCCAGGTTGTCCTGCAGGCACTCCTGGCATTTGAAGACAATGGCTAGGATCATCCCCTTACAATTCCTAAGTAGAATGCCTACTTCTTAAAACGTGTCTCCCTTTGGCATATCCTTTAAAAAATCCATTCAGCTACATCTCAAAACAGAGAATTCAGGAATGGATTCTACACTGCTGGATTATATAATACATAGGAAAATGGGTTTCTTTTCTGATACTCTGCTTTATCCTATGGATTCTAGGAACATGTTTCAGCCAAACAGCAGGGACTGACTGTCTCTGTCTGACTGAAGGACAGAAAAAGTGAGGCTTCAGCTAAAAAAAAAAAAAGTCTCCTCTCCTAAAAACCCCACATTGCCCCTCCTAACTGCAAATCTCTCTCTAGATACCAAAAAATGCCGAAAGTGTAACACATAACAGAAGGAAAGTTTCATTTGGCACAGAAGTAAAAGTAATTTAGACCCATGACCTTGCTTTGTTTTTTCATTCCAAATGTACAACTGCTCAGAGATAGAGGCAACACGGCTCCAGAAGAGGAGGAAAAATTACAGGAAATCCTGATCCACGCTTGTCCAAAATCAAACAATCTAGGCAACTGGTATTCACTCATATGCTAGCTTTTAAGTTGTCAGCAATTCTTAGCAAGTATAACAGAAAATAACTTCAGAAACTCTGAGCTTTAGAAGGTTTAGTGTTCTTATGGGTCTATTGCCCTCAAAAAGGTGTGTGTGTGGGGGGGGGGAGGAGGAACATAAGTAAAAGGACACTTAGCCAGAAAAAGAAACCTTCTGCTCTAAGAGAAAACAGAACAAGCTATCAGGAATACTATATTCGAATAAACACCAAATTGGATAGTTTTCCAAAATTTATATATACTTATATAAATTTGTAGATAATTACTTCTTAACATTTAACCAACCCAAGAAAGTCATTTCTTAAACTTTAAGAAAATTTCAGTTTAACTTGAGATGTAAAAAACATTCTAGGATCTCTGAAGTATGCCTAGTGATATTGAAAGAAGCACAAAATGGTATTTCATAGAAATGTGATAGTTGCTATTTCAATGATCAGTAGATTTGTTTATAATATTTATTTATTCAATTGAATATGTTCGGAACTAATATGACATGGATCGATAAATCTGAAATAGCTCCTTGATTCTAAAACATGGGCACTTCCACAACAGCTCTGCATGTAAAGAAGCAGAACAGGCAGGTAAATTTGAAATACTAGTTTCTATCCTAACGAAATCTACATAACACTCCTTACATTATACTTAGAGAAGCTATCATACTTATGAATATCTTTGCTTTTGATTTGTGGAATTCAGGATCAAATTCAGCTCTACTTTTTATCCTCCCCTTGACTGCCCCCACCAACCCTCCCAGTAATTGACAAAAACTTACTATTCTAAAAAGTTATTTATGATAACATTCCTGAGACTTTTCTGCAATTTGAGTATTTCTTCCATTTACAGAAAAACAGTCCTAGACCATAACAATGAAAGCAAACTCCACCAAAGGCAAGACAATGTCAGTAAACTCAGGGACTTCCCCTTTGCTACACCATGGTACTCTTTGACCTACTTTGGTTTTCTACAAATCACTCCTTTAGTTCTTAGCCTGAAAACATTGAAACTAGGCCTCTGTTAAGCATTGTGCATTAATAAACAAGAACAACAACATGCATACACAGTTATGTTAAGGAGTAAACATCACCTAATCTGTAGAAAAAGCCACACCACTAAATAAAATACTAACAAAAGGTAATTATGGAGGATTTTTTCCCCTGAAATAGATTCTGAAACATTTAAAAGAAGACTTTTAAGAGAAGTATTACAAGAAATGTTGTTAAGGGCATTTTAAGCTGATGTGTGCCTTCCTGATCCATAGATCCTATCTATGTCTAAGCTCTTCTGTTGAAAAGAGCCTATTGATAAAACTTTGCAATTTCTAGCTAGAGTGGGAGAGGTTGGATCTGGCCTGATCTGACCTGCCAAGTCTTTTTTCCTGTGGGAGAAGAGGCAGTCTGCTTTTTCTGTGGATTAGTTCAGTACTGTGGAGTTTTACAAAGATTCTAGAAAAAGTGTCATGTGAAAATAAATAGCAATGACAGTAAGTTCATCTCTTTTAGAGAGAAAATCCCTCAAAGGCAAAGACAATTCCCTCCTTCACTTACCTTTTTAGATTGGAAAAAATAGGCCATTAATGACTATAATTAGTATAGCATCTGTAGGATGTTCCACTCTACTTTAACTACACAGAATAATTTAATCTTATTTAAATTATGATTAAACGAGACCAGTATTTATTGTGTCATGGAGTCACTAGTAGATCTCAGAAAATTTGTTACTGGAAGGTAGCAATTTCCGCCCCCCCCCCATGAAAATCAGAAATAATCACCTTTTTCTTTTTCTCTTTGTTAAATTTATGACAGGTACCTGTCAATATGTCAAGAGGTAAAGTATATACTACTCTTTCTAATTTCCCCTTCCAAATTTTTATCAGGATAGGCTGACAACAAATCAAATAAATTTAAATGGTTAGTTCAATAAATGCATATGAGCCTTAATTTGTGATTAAAAAATGCATTCAACTCTTGGAAATATCTTACACATAGTACTTTAACCCAGATGTATATTTGATTTTAAAATGTGAATAATCTAAAATTAAACCAACAGTATTTTTTTTCTAATTTAAAGTTCATTTAGGAAAAAAATTTGAGCTAATATAAGGACTTTTGAACCACATTTGTTTCTATAGATTAAACCTAAATAATTGAAGGCATGTTATATAAGGAAAAAACAACCCTGACCAAAAAAACAATGTTTTAATAAATTTAAAGTGTTGGAACACTTTATGCATAATGTAAAAATTTGAACTTTCATTTATAAATAGAAATTTTTTTAAAAACAAAATTAAATAGACATATCAGAATTGATTTCACCTAAATATTTTGGGTTATGCAGTAAACTTGATCTTCACCTTCCTCTTTTAAATCAATCTAACAAATATTTATTTAGCTCGTGCTAAATAAATATTTACTGCTGAGTGATGGAGAAATAAATGATGAGAACACCTGGCATGGTCTCTAACCACATGAAGCCTCTCTCTAGCGGAGGACAGACATTAATCCCAGGACAATTTAAGTGTGATAAAGCATGGTGCTATGAGGGATAATAAGAGAAAGACTAGATCTAGTCAGGAAAGTCTGAGAACACTTACCTGAGGAGGTTACAACTAAGTTCTGAAAGATGAGTAAGAGGAGTTGATGAGGCGGAAAAGAGAGAGGGAAGCTCTGTCCAAAGAGAGGGAAAAGCATGTATAAAGGCTTTCAAGTAAGAGCAAGCCCTCAAAAGCACTGCACACTGAAAAAGGGAACTGCAGACAGCCTGTGAGTCTGAGTAATACAGTGTAAGGAAGGATAAATATGTTACAAAATGAGACTATAGAGGTCAGAAGAAGCCAGACCATGAAGGATCTTTGAAGAAGGTGACTACACATCCTGGTTTATACCTGTTGACTTGGTATAATCCATCCTCTCATACAGTCCCAGTCTGAATGATTAATTATGTGAGATCATGTATAAAATTTTGCCTTTGACCAAAACACCAACCAAAATCATATATAAGAATTCTAAGTTTGTGTACATGTCAGAGACAAAAAAAAAAAAAGCAATATTATAACATGAATTTAAACATGAAGACAAATATACAATTGCTAGAGATCCCTTCACTTGAAAAGACCATGATTATTCCAAATCCTATAACAGCTATACCCTTATATTCTTAAATTATATGTCAAGACAGTATATAAAAGCTTATGGAAGACTACAGATTTAGCTCAGCATCAATAAACCCGAAGGTAACTCAGGCCACAGGTCAGGCTATAATTGGAGGTAGTATACTTGATCCCAAAGCACCATGGATTCAGCTACATAAACAATACCCTGTCGCATGATGTACTAATTGACATCAAAATAGAAAATGATTTAAGGACAGTATGTACCTGAGAACAAAAGACAAGATTTGAAAGCCACAGTCATCAATCACCAAATCAAAACATGGGTCACAATCTGTTGTTTTTAACCAGTTTAGAGAATATCAAATATTAGAAAGTAAAAAAGAAAATCACAGAGAATTATCAAGTTTAAATAAGTCTATGTCACTGATAATATACTTTAATGTTGGCAAAATCTGTTTGGTGATAAACTAATAACACTTTAGTGATCTCTATACATATAATGAGGCAAAATAACAACAAACAGCCCTTTCTTTTCCACTTTTGACATCCATCTATCAGCCTGAAAATCTTCAGGTTATCAAATATACTATGACAATTTAAAAATAAAGAAATAGTTTCCAATAATAGTACTATGTGCTCTTAAGTTTTTTCAAGTGTGATATATGTTACCTTTCACATAACAAATTGTGTTATTTGAATAAGACACATAAAATAACTGAAGTAGTTATTTTCCCTAATATTTACCCCAACCACTCCTGCCACTGGATCAACCTCCTGATCCGCAATACTTAAAAATTTTACTTATTTTCAATATCTTTCTCCTTCAGTCCCCACATTTAAGAGCTCATTAATTCTTTATAATTTTCTTTTCTTATTATTTCTTGTTTTCACATCTATTACCTTAACTTTCATAAGCTTATATTTTCTTAACTATAGGCACATTTGAGAATCATTTTCATTATTGGTGTTCTTATAGGTTTATAAAAAATATTATTTTCCTCTAATGCTGTTAGTTTTAGTATGATACTTCTCAGTTTTATAAGAATGAATGCTGTTATTTAGTGTCTCCTTTTCCCATTTCCAGTTACTCATTCTATTTTTAGAGATGTTTCTTATTTTTTATTAATTTTAAAAGAATAATTCACTGTGCTCTAAATAACTAAAATGTAAACTCATTTAGTTTTTAAAATCATTTAATTGTCTTTCTCATACATTCTCTTCTATTAGATCATGGAGACAAGAGGAGGAAACTCTGAAGCAAAGTGTTCTTTATGAAGTAACTTAAAGGTGGAATGAGATGACTAAAGGATTTTTTAAAAAGAAAAAAAAAGACTATTGTGCCTAATAAAGACAAGGCTGCAAGCCAAAAAATAAAATACATGTGTACTCAGGTGTAGAAAAGACTCTGGATCACACATTTGTCTTTCATATATTTGTGGACAGACTAATAATATTCTCGGTGTCACAAAATACTACCCATTTAAGACAGAAAAATGTAAAACTTAAAAATATAATTTATTGTCTTCAAAATTAATCTCATAATACATTATATTATCTATTATAATACAAAATACTACCTTTAATTATAGTCTAAAACCAACACATTGAAGGCTTTTTACAAAGATTAGAACACATTGCAGTCTAATATAAGAGCTTGAAGTAGCTAAAGATGAGGATTGTCCTTTAAATTTTGAAAGAGATACCTTTAGGATGGATGGAAAAATTACTGCTATACATACAGTGGAAGGTAAAATTATAAAACTAATATAAAACTAGAAATCCTGGTTTTGCATTCAAATTAATTCTCTCAAACTAATACTCGTATTGGTAAGTACTCCTTTGTTAGATTATATATTTTGATTTTGGGCTTAATAATATATCTGTAAGCTAATAATAAAAAAACTCAAACCTTCAATTTCTATCATCATATCTTTCTCCCTAGAGGCTTTGCTGTAGACAGAATGTAGACAGAAGCAAGCACAAGACTGTTCAGGAAGCACAAATTTAGATCACTAAGGTATTTGGGGGGGGGGTGGTATTATTTCTCTTTTTCTCCTATAGTGAGGGTAAGGGAGGCATGTGAATCCCTCTGGGAAAGGATGAAAAAGAAAGTAGGTAGGTTTCATATGAGAGTCTAGCCTATTTCCCTTAGGAAAATTTGAGTAACTAAGATCTGGACATGTATCATAGCACTGATGTTATCTGATGGCAGTTAAATTTAATAAAAGATGAAACCAAAGAAGCGAACTAGATGGTCTTCTATTTTCAGTAATGTGTGATATGAAGTAAAGGAACTTGTTGGAGCACTTGCGATCTTGCTCCCTGGTATACGTTGTCAGTTTGACTCAAATAAATGCTTACAAATTTTTTTTTTAAATGAACTCATTCTGGAGGAGACTACAAAGATGTCACTAATGAAAAACAATGGCAAAGTGCTAAAATAACCTAGTGGCAGAGTGAGAACACAAGAAATTTAGTTATTTAATTTTAGAAAAAAAGCTAAGGGAATTTTTAAGAAAATGATGGAATAAGCTAAATGCTTATTCTTAGGAAATCTATTATAGAACAACCAAACCATCAGAATCAATAAGAAGACCAAAAACTTAACAAGATAAAATTAAGAACATTAAACAATTCAAAATTGATGAACTTAAGTCTAAGGAACAAGTATTTAAATGACCAAAGGGGAAGAGAGGCTGCAAGGGGTCCATGAAGGCACGTAAAATTGTAGAAACTCCTATGTCACTTGAATAACCAACAGATATAAATGAACACTATTTTAAAATATACAAGAAGAAATAATCACTGCTTGAAAAAAAAGGAATGCATTGCAATAGTGAAAAACAGTGTTAAAATGAAAAGTTTTAGAGAATCCAAGGAGAGGAAACTTGATTTGCCTGAGTCAATGTCAATGAAGATTAGCAGTACAGCAAACACATATCACGTCTGAAGTAGCAAAGAGATGCCAGAACACAAAAGACACATGCAGATCTGGAAAAAAAGATGTAAAAAGCTATCATCATCTCATTACTTCCTTGGACATGATTATTCTAGTGCAATATTAGCAAAATAAATTATGTTTTCTTAGATATGTTTATTTAAAATAAATTCTTTTTAACCCTTCATTCTAACACCATTTAATTTAGTTGCTTTATAACAAATAAAAGGTCACATAACCCCAAGAGCCTACAGTCTGGATATCCCACTGTCCTGAAGCCCTTATTATTCAAATTACATAAACCCGAGTGTCTCCCCACTCGTCACAACTTTCCCCCCACCCACCCACAGAGATCTAGTCTATCTAGGGACAAGGCATTGTGTTGCCTTCACTGCGGGCTCCTCCACGCTGTACCACACTCCGCTAGCTCTCACGGCGGTGTTCACTCTATGATCGTTTCCTAAAGTACCACTAATATGTAGCTAGTGTAGCGGCCTGTTATGGACATTTTGGAGGTAAAAGCTAGAGTTATAGTATGGGAAGAGAAAAATCCCTAAAACTGGGTGCTGAATATAATTGTCTTCCACATTCACAGAAAACAAGAATGACTGTAAACACTTCAGAGAGATCCATTTCATTGGCAGACTCTCATCCAATGACGACATCTCTATCTTCTTAGCCTCCGTCTCGCTAGACTTTCCTCTTCAATCTGTCTTCCCTTTTCTGAGTCCTTAAATCTTGAAAAATTTCCTCCCTCAACTGCTCTCATCTTGACTCTTCACCAGAGCAATTTATTTTTGCTACCACCTCATACAAGGTCAGCCCAAAGCGCTACCCAATCCACCCATCAAGATGTCTTTCTTGAAATGTCATGCAATTAACACAATATAGGTATGCCAGATATTTCCTATTTGCCCCTCCAAATCATCTCTCTGACCTGTTCTACCTTGTTTTGTGCTTCAAAATGCTCACCTCTGTGGACTGCATCATTGGGGTTCCCTTGCCATCAGGCTTATAATTAGGTTCTCCTAATGGGAGGCACTAACAGTTTGAAGGACAGGAGGAAATCGGGGTATTTATTCCTCCACTTTCCTCCCTCCCAGGCAGTGAGTATATTCCTACTAGGCAGGCAGCTTCTCCCATAGCTATACATCTTGTTAGATTCTAGTAACTACTGCCAACCTTTGCCCTTTGAGATTTACAGCGGTTACTAGTCCAAAATGCATAACATCACTTGTTGGTTTCCTTAACTCTACCCACGCCTTCATTAACTCTCTTCAGGCACCCCATCTGAGTGTGCCATCCATTTCCTGCCAGGATCCTGGCTGATTCAGCAGGGAGGAAAATAAACTAATTAAAAATTATATTGACATCCTCATATTACAAAGAATAAAATACTCATAATACAAGAATTGGTTGTTCTGAGAAAGGAATAATCAGAGAATAAGAGTTCTTGAAAATTAAAAACATGCTGGTGAAAACATGTAAATAGAAGCACTAAATAATAGAACCAGGCTGAAGAGCAAATTTGTAATTTGAAAGATAAATTCAAGGAACTCTCTAAGCTGTTGAGTAAGAAGGTTGTCCCCCCTCACCTCCTCCCCACCCCCCGCCTCCTAAAAAGGACATATGTTAAAGAGTTAAGATGGAGGCCTAACACTTACCTAATAATAGGTCAAAAAGGACAGATATGTCTACAGCCATGCCACCCTGAACAAGTCCAATCCGTCTGATCTCATAAGCTAAGCAGGGTCGGGCCTGGTTAGTACTTGGATGGGAAGACCAAGTGCTGTAGGAGTAAAAATAAAAAAATAAGGGATTGTAAACTGACAAGGTCCTTGCAATCTGTGAGGTCAACCTAGAGTTGTCTCGCCTAAAGAAAAACAGAAAATAGGACATATATAACAGAGATAATGGAGGAAAAGAAAGAGCTGCCTTCGCCTGGGTTGTCCTCCCTTTGGCAGAACACAGGACCCATTGGTACACCCTGAGCCCAGGGAGTGGGCAAGTGGTAGCTCTAGGTGGGGTATGCACAGAGTCTTGATGTGAGAGCAGGGTGTCCATCCTTCATGATACAGGTCTGAGAGTGGGGGTTGGGGTGGGAGAACAGAGTGAGCAGGGCACACACTGGCCAGGGCCCCCATATCAGAGTGGGACTGGGAAAACGCATACAATGAAAAGCCTCAGTCCCATCTCTGTCCCCAGCCAAAAGCCTATCCTTCCCAGAGATAGCTATTGTTTCTGACACAAGAGTGATCATTTACAATCACAAATCTGATAGTATAATCTATAACCTAAAATACTTTAGAGGCTGCCCATTACTATTAGGATAAAATTCAAAATCCTTAAAATGGTTGACATGGTGCCTCTCAAACTATAATGTGCATTAGTCACCTGAGGTTTCAAGTTCGACTTAGTAGGACTGGGGGAGGGGAGGGACAGGACTGAGATTCTGTATTTCTAACAAGCTTCTAGGTGATACAGATGCTGCTGGTCTGTAGGCCACAGGTTGAGAAGAGAGGGCCTGTAAGTGATTACTACTTCTTTTGAAACTATGATTTCAGCTACCCCAGTTTGGGAAAGAGACTTTCCTCCTGGCCTACCCACCTCATTTAAAAAGCTGCAGCAGCTGGTCCAGGCAGATGGGAGGAAGGGTAGACAGAAATTGCCAAGTAATAATAATAGCTAACATTTATTCATTCATTCAACAAATATTTATTGGACATCTGTTTGTATGTGCTAGCACTGGCCTAGAGAGCCCAGCAATGAACAAGAAAATGTCTCTATCTTTATGGAGCAGACAGAATCAACAAGAAAATAAATAACATTGGGTAGCGTTTGGGGGCTAAGAAAAAATAAATAAATCAGGATGAAAAACTAGAAGGTAAGAAGAGGTGTTATTTTAGACAGCCAGGGCATGCATGAGGAGAGGTTTAAGGTTTTTGCTATACTAAGTACTCTGGCAGGTGCTGTGCTGGAAACCTCAAAGGGAACAAGGTAGCATTATCTCGTTGATATGAAGTGCTATTTTATTTTGTAGATGATAAAACTAAAGCGTAGAGATGTTAAGTATCTTGCCCAAGGTACACAGCTGGGAAGAACAAGGATATGGACTCTGGCAGTCTAGCTATTGCCAATTTCTGTACAAATTAGCTTTTGCTGAGGAAAAACACATAACTCAGCCGCCTGCAGGTATGTATTTCTTGCTCATGTTAACATGAGGGCTGGGACTCTGCTGGGCTCTGCTGGGCTCAGCTGGGCTCATTGTGTCTTAACATTCTTGCAGTAGGACTTGAAATTTTATCCCCTAAACTGCCAGGAGTAGACGGCCAGTTTATGACAAATGTAAGTAACTCAAGTCCCAACATCACCAGGCATACCACAAAAGAATCGGGAGACTAACACCAGGCATACCACAAAAGAATCAGCAAACTAAGAGGAATAAACTAAATGAATCAACAAAATTTTCCCTTTGTTGATTTAAAACTCCCAAATTTTAATCACTTAAACTTTTCTCTTAAGGTTAAGGAAAGTAAGTTTAATATTCAGTAGGTCACTCTAGTGTTAGCAGTGGTTCTTAATCTTTGGTTATTACAATCTCTTTGAAAATCTGATAAAACTTAGGCTCTCCCCCAAGAAAAATGCTCATAAATCTACAAATTTTGCATTCAATGTAAGGGCACAGTCTCCTGGAAAAGCCATAATCCTCAATTTGAGAATCCTTAAATTGTGGCATCTACCAAAATAAATTTCTGTTATGAAATTTCCTTCTACTCCCTGGTGAACAGAGTGAATCTCTTTTACTAATTATTTTTTTTAATTAAAAGATAGTTAACTCTAATTATCAGCACAGCAAAAAAAAAAAAAAACAAACCATAGTTTTGTTATATAAAACAGTTCTGTAGCAAAAACTATAATAACAACAATGATAAGGGCCTAGCTAGCTGTTACAAATGACTTGTTTCAGCTTTCCTGATGGCAAGTTTTACTTATTGATTCCTTGTATGTGAATTAGTCATCAATATTTTTATGCTAAAGTGGCTGATTTTCCCTCTGTTCTCAGTGGCGTAGAATGAGTATGTTGTTGAATACAACTCTGGTCCTTGAGAAGTACAAGTGTAATTGTAAATTATCCTAAATCATGTACAACTTTTTTTAGAGGAAAGTAAATTTGCCTCCTACTTCCCCACATTATGAAACACATTCCTATAAGACTAAGAAATGATTTAAGGTTTTGTATCATGATTTGGTTTCATAGTATATTACTGACCTTTCTTTTTTTTTTTTTATTTTTTTTAACACAGTACAGTACTAGTAAAATGTAAAATGACAGTGGAGTGGCATGCAAGTAAAACAGTAACTTTCAATATTGATACTACATGTTTCATTACAAAACTACTGAATCACAGTCTGACAGACCTCCCATTAACACAACAGATCCAAATTACTACATAGCTAATACGAAGACTATAAAGATACTTAAATACATAAACATGACCAGCTGTGTTTATGACTAGATCTGTATTATCTTAAAAGAGCTAAGACAATATGATAGTTGACTATAGAATCATTATAAAGTAGGCATTTATTCAGTATTTTTTTCAATAAACATGGTAATAATATTTGAATTGAACAGATCTAGGAACAACTATAAGTATAGGTAAATTTATATTAGTTGCATTCAACAGAATCAATAATAAAACATTCTTTAGTTTTGAGAGGCAGTACAGTGTAGATAGAGATCATTAGAACAAACTCTGGAGAACAAATGCCTCAGTTGGAATCCCAGCTCTGCCACATATACTAGCTAGGAGAACAGGGCAAGTTAGATAACCTCTCTGTGCCTCAGCTTCCTCCAATTCAATGGGTGAGTTAATGGGTGAAAGCACGTACCAGCTTAGAATGGCACCTGGAAAAAAAAAAATCCAAGCACTAGAATGTAAGCTCTATGAAGGTAGTTATTTTTATCTCTTTTGACCATTGATATATGTACTGCCTAGAACAATGCCTAAAGATAGTAGGTGCTTAATTGTGGAATGACTGGCTATCGTTATTATTAATATGGTGATTTCTGGATAGATGAAAAAACTAAGCCAGTTAAGCTCTGCTATTTAAACTTAAAAACTCTTTCTCCCCCAACTCCCTCCCTCTAAAAAAAAAAATGGAAACAGGAAACAAGCATTTTTAAGTTGTACACTCAACTCTTCTAAGGCTCACAGCACCAAAGTATGATTGATAAACTAGATTTCAGTTGAGCAAGAGTGCCATCTAGTGCTCATAAAAGCTACAACAAGCTGAGAATTCAGAGTAAATTTTCATCCAGGTTAAGATAAAGAACAAACAGAAATGTAAAATCCACTAGGAAAAAAACCTGCTCTATCATATCTAAAGTCTTTGAAAGAAAGTTATTTCTAAAGTAAATTAAAAAGTTGCCACTTTTAAAATTAGGATATGCCATATTAAAAGAAACTTATTTCAGAGGGTATACTCAAGTTATACTTACCATAAAAGTCACTCTGCTATAAAAAAGGCTGTATTGAGTTTATTTTCTATTTACTAATGTGTTTTTGTCTTATTAGAAAAGATATAAGTGCCTATTATAAAAATTTGGAAAAATGTAGGAAAGCATTAACTGCAGCCCAGAGATAAGCACTGTTAGTATTTGGAGATTATATGTATTTCCTAGATTTAAAATATATACAGGAAATTTTTAAAATTTTAATCAAATATTTGGCCAAGATATTAAAAATAAAATATTAGAAAATGATAACTTTTAAAACTAAAATCAAGACATTTCCTAGCCTCAACTTAACATTGTATTCAGTGATGTAAAAATTTATTTTAAATTGCTGTCAAATATATTATCACTTTGGTCTGGTTCTGCAATTGCCAAAATCCAAAGGATTGGGGCTTATAAAAAGAAAAAAGATAAATTATTTCATCTTTTCCCTTTCTGATGCCACTAAACTGATAGCAAAGTATATCAATTTGCATTTGGGAGATTTGAATAAAAATTTGGATTTGAAATAATGTTTAACCTCATTCATTAATCAAGACTCATAAAAGTCTTTGGTTTTATTTTTAATACACTTTCCCCTCATATCAGACACAGCAGAGATTTGATTCATAGTTCATTAGATAATCATTGAAAGATGAAAAGAAAGCTGTCGGCTACTTCCTACCTTTTGGACAAATGCGATTTTAATTTTAGTACAAAGAATGAGAAGTAGAGAATTTCCTAGGATCACACAGAAATAATGGGAGACAGAAGAGTTATCAGGAAAGATGGAGAAGAAAGAGGAGTGATCAAGAAGCTGCTAGAGGCAAATGAGCTGGTTTCTCTGACTGAGCTTTGGTGAACCCCAGCCGTTGAGGAACAGGGCCCAGGGAAGGGCATCCATTGGCCAGGCTGGTGTGAGGCTTCTTCATCTAAAGAATGGTTGCAAAGGTGGGAAGGGGACAGAGACTGGGCTCATACTATCACTTGCTAGACCACACTCTCTTCCAAACTCTAATTAGGTTCCTGGGCACATAACTTAAATCTCAATTCTCTTCACAATAAGCAGGGAGGCCCACTCTGCCCAACACCTAGCTTCAGGAGATATGTCGTTGCAGTAGGCTGCTTTTAAAATGGTTTTCTAAGATCCCTCCCTTCTGGTATTCATTCCATGTGCAATCTGCTCCCCTCGAGTATGGGCTGGAACTGGTAACAGATTAAGGGAAAAGTGAGGGCAAGTCTCTTTCAAGATTCGGTTATAAAAGACTGTGACTTCTGTCTCACTGGCTCCTTTTGATGGTACTTAGTCTCTGGCTCTTCTCAGGGGCTTTCTCTGAATAACCAAGTGTAGAGGCCCACGTGGAAAGGAAGTGAGAGCAGCCTCTAGTCACCTGCCTCAGGGAATGGAGACTCTCAACCCAACAGCTCTCAAGAAACTGAACCTTGCCAACAACCATGTGAGCTTGAAAGCATATTCCTTTCCATTTGAGCTTTCGGATGAGCTCACAGTCCTGGCCACCACCTTAATTTCAGCCTCTGTAAAGCAAAGTCCCAGCTAAACTGCAGCCATATTCCTGATGCACAGGAATTGTGAGGTAATAAATGTGCATTGTTTTAAATTACTGAATTTGTTATGAAGCAAGATAACTAATTCTTAAAAAGAAAAGCTGCTCAGGCCCAACTGAGAGACTGTACCCCGAAAGTCCTTGTCTCTGGTTTGTGGTAGCCTCCTGGTCACCACCAAGGCCTATACCTTGTTTCATTTCTTGGCACAACTGGGCACTCTTTTTGTGGGTTTACAGATGAGGTTCTCCTCAAGACACCTTACGGGTCTCTCTCTCCCACCCAGGGGCTTTTGTACTTTCAACATCTGAAGTAAATAATATGAGATCTGAGCAAACTTCCAGCTCCATGCTTCAGTGACCAGACCAGCTTAGAACCTAAGTGCATGTGTGGTTTCTAAGGTAAACCACCCATTTTGACTATGTATTGTTAATTTTATTGCTTTTGGCAGTTTCTATTTACTATTTACCAGCTGGTGTGAAAATACTTCAGTATTGTAATAAGGATTGTTAACAATAAACATCAGCCTTAGTTTATGCTATAAGATTAATTTATCAGAAAAGACCCAGTTCTACTTCCTTTCAATGAGTTTTAAAATATAATTAATGTAATTTTTACAACTTCTTTTAGCAATCTCAATCTTTAAATTATGATGGTATTACTGGATGGAAACTGCCAAGGTGGAACTTTTATTGATGATGCCCAATGTCTTATAGTGAGGAGGAGCTTTGATAAAAGTCCTAGTTACATTTCATGCGTGCACTGACAGATGGTGAAAGGGAAATAAAAGGGGGCCACAAAAAGGAAACAAAAATGAGACCAAAACTTAGTCTGCAAGGAGTACAACAGAACGTAGTTAATTTCCGCCAGTCATTAGAGGTTTGGTTTGGGCTTGCTGGGGATAGAAGCGGTGTACAGTTGTGTAAACAAACAGATGAGCTGAAAAGAAAAGTTAATTATTACATTAAAATGTATTTGCTCCATTAGGTTTTATTATCCCAACTTATCCTGATCTTTCCTTGCTCTGAGTTACTATAACCTTCCATATATCATAATTTTTCCACATTGATTTTAAGTCGTTTTCCAATATAAAAGTAATAAATATTCACTGCAAATAAAAAAAGAAAAAGAGGAGAGGAGACTATAGGAGAACAGATCAGTGGTTAAGAACATAGTTGTAAGAGTCAGACATGCCTCCTCATTCCCGGGATTCACTACTTAAGTTACTTTAATCTTGTTTCCTCACCTAACTAACCTCTCTGAGTTGTAGGTATAAAATTAGATATTTCAGGAAAATGGGCCTTCAAAAAAAATGCATAGTTTGTATAAGTTCTTCCAGAATGTGGATTGAAACCCCAAACATAAAAAAGGCAACAGTATACCAAGAAATGAGTTCTGCAGATCTGGCATGACTCAGACTGGTCACCAGAAGTTTCACTCCCTCTAGGAGACCTGGAGGCCAAGGAAAGCAGTGCCGAGGTAGGCTGCAAGTGCTTCTTCTCAATGAGAAAGCCTAGCTTTTGAGAAGTTCCTGTTTCCTTTGGTAAATAAACCAGAAACTTAATCTAATTTTACAGTGAGTAGGTGTATTCGTATTTGTATATTTATTTTGTTTTGAAAAGATAACTTCCTCAAAATCTGTAAATTATAACTTCCTCAAAATTTTGCAAATGTTATATGTAAAACGCTTACAATGCCTGACATATAGAAAGCACAATAAATTATTAATGATTAATATTAGAAAAATTAAAATCTCCAATAATCCTGCCTCTAAAAGAGAACTAAAGTTAATTTTCTGGTGTATGTAGGTTTTCTGACCTTTCCCTGTATATATCTATAAATGTATATGTACATACACATATATGTATTTGGCATACTACTTTAAAAGTTGCTTTTCTACTTACATATGTAATTTTTTCTTTGCTTATAAATACATTTTAAAACAATTTTCAATAACAGTATAATAACCCTTTATACAGATATACCATGATTTCATCAATCCATAGTTATTGGCTATTCAGATTATCATATGCTTATATATAAACACACATAAATGACACTTATAAGTAGCACTGCAGTAATTACCATCATAGATAGATCGTTTTTCAGATGATTTCCTAGATGTAGAATTACTATGTGTATACTCTCCCACCAGCAGTTACACTGCCAAGTACAGTGCCATAAAAGTTAACATTTTTAGTCACAGTCTGGATTTGTTCTTAAATTTTTTCCTCTAAGTCATTGCAAAAGGAACAGTGTCAAGCACAAAGAAAGATTTAAAATAAATTCTTACTTTCAAAAACTATATGTATTTCAGCCTTAGATGTAGAGGGAGGTCAGCAAGAGGTGCTGTGGGGTTCAGGAAAAAAAACCCCTGTTATTAAGTATTTTAACAAAGGGAAAAGAACTAATGATACTCTTGTTTCATTCCAAATGATAAAAAGCATTTAATATAAATATGTAGTATCAAAATGACAGAATATTTATCTCAAGGTGTGCCTCTTCACACTTTATTACACATCTACTTCCAAATTCCAAGAAGGAACTATCGAAGACTGGTGCAGATTGGAGTAAGACACCTCTTAACCTGAATAACGACCATGGAGGATACCATAAAATGCCCTAAAAGGAATAAACAATAAATAAAATCAAGATTAAATGCCCATTACTTGGTGAAAAAGCCAACTACAACTCTAGCTTGGGGTCAAATTTTTGTTTAGAAATTTATTTTTATACATTAAACTAAAAAAAGTTAATATACATTTAAACTTTTCATTTAAAAGAAAAGAGTTTGCCTGGCATCCACACGCCATTACCCAGTACAGGCCCAGTTGTGCAAGATTTGTTTACATCTTCAGTATCTAAGGAAGGTGAACTAAGCTTTCAATGCAGCATTTATGAAAAAAGCAAATGTAACCATTTGTAGTAGTTGTGACTAATGAAGGAAGAATAGAATTAGATTGTCCATCTTCTCTGACAAGATTTGTTGCCCAAATCATTTGTTTCATCATGCTATACTAGATTTTTAATGAACAGACCATAGATACCAAAACTGTGACCTAACAAACTATATGCAAAAGTATACAAAAATGGCACTTACTATGAGTTTGAAAATATTTTGTACTTATCAGTATAGTTAAAATGGGATTTACAATTAGAAAATATCATTTAAGTATACTAAAATCTAATTTATAACATACAGGCAACAAAATTTAAAAAACACTTCAGCAATTGTTAGTTCAAGTACACAGTTCAAATTGGGTAATTTCTTAAAATCATTATATAAGTCAGCTCACAATTTAAGAAATTAAGATTAAAATGTTCCAGTTTGATCAGTAAATGTTAAAGTATGGAAAGGACAGGAAAAAAGTACTTTTCTACACAGTTTAAATACAATCATTTATGGTTTTAATGATAATTTTCCATAATAACTAAATGAAGAATCCAAAGACTTTCAAGTATGCACAGGAGACACACAAATGGAAAAATAATTTCTATATGAGCTCAACGTATGATACAATCTGGGCATAATTTCTAAAACGACAACTGAGGCCTCTTTTCTTTTTAGCTGTAAACAACTTGCTCTGTGACATGTAACGCAATACCATATTTCGGGAAATTTCAAACATTCATAATCCACAGGAAAAATACTCAACACTCCTACACTATTTTTTTAAGCCCACAATAGTGCAGTCTTTCAGCTACAAAGCCAGAAAAGCCAGTTATAAAACCAGTACTTTTCCACTAGAGTTACTTGTGGGGCGGGGAAGGGGATGTTCAGCACTGCAAACGTTAGGGTCTAAAATAAGATCATTGCAAGGAGTTACTACAACACTCTCACTGCCAGCACTGTCATGGCAACAATGAACTAGCTAGGAGAATGCTCTTTTAACATTCAAAGCTAATCTTGACTCTATTACTCATGGAAATATACCAAATTTTCTTTTAGGCAGTTCACTAAAGAAATCATCTTACTTGGTAATCTCTTATGTAAAGAAATGCCTTTTGTATACCACATTTCCAAGATCACAGTACAGAGCAACCTTGCAGTCAGCCAAAATTGATAATGACAACATAATGAAAATTAACATGCCACAGTGAAAGGTGAAGATCCGGCAGGGTTCAAATGCAATTTCAAGATGGATGAGGGTTTAAGTAAGAATTTGATATGCAATTTCATCACATCTGAGAATGTGGTTTCCCTTAGACCAAAGTTTTACATTTCATCCTGAAGGAAAATTAATTTATTAAAGAAAGTAATATATATTTTCACTGTAAAGAACCCTATATTAAATTTTTATTCAGATGGTGCAGTATAATGGTGAAAAGTGAGGACTATAGAGTCCACAGCTTAAGTTTGAAACCTGACCCCTCCTCTTGCTAGCAATATCTTGAGCAAGTTATTTAACCTATCTGGGCCTTGATTTTTTCTAATACATATATGGGGATAATAATAATGCCTACTCTTATAGCAGTGTGAAGATTGAGTGAATATATGAAAAGGGTTAAGAACTAGGCTTCACACACACAATGCCTATCCTTATTACATTCAAAGCTATACATTCCACAAAACTAGAAAGATTAAGAGACTGCTGAAGATGACTTGGTTCCAAAGTCATGGCAGATTTTATAAGAGGGGGTAGGCACGAGAGCTCAGGAGGCGCCCCCAAAATACCTGCCACACACAGTCAAGCAAATTCAAGAAATTGAACATGGTACAAAGTCTCTTCAAGCCCCATTACCTCTCCTGGGATCCCTTTCTGATGATGTAATCTTTGCTTAGTTACTTTGTTCTTAATCTCATCAAGCTGTCTAGACTGGGCCAGTTACCTGGCAAGAGTAAAATGACTGTTTGGAGGCTTTCTGCTTAATATGTCAGGCTCCCATTCGGGGAAGCAGACCAGGAGCACTGATAGGACAGTTCTAATCTCCTCAATAGACCTTTGAGGCAACCAGTCTCTATAGTAGATAACTCCCCAGAAGTTATGACATGAATTGACCAGGCATAGAGGATTCAGTTGCTTACTGACAAAACTGGCATTCAAGTCATCATTCGTTTTCCTATATTGTGTGTCCCTGAATGTGTATTTGAAAGTCAAATGTTCATAAAGTGGAAAAATAGACTGACATATTAGGGGAGAAATCCAGTTCCCAGAGCGCTAAAACAATATTTATAAAATCCTTAATTTGTTTCCTAAAGGTGCTCTTTCATCTAGGTTGCTATTCCCTAGGGCTAGGGAATCTGGAAAGCAGGTGAAAACCTTCCCAGTTGCCCAGAGGCTTGGGGGTACCCTAAAGGGCACATTGCGCCAGAGGGCTCAATTTCCCATCTCCTCTCCCCCTGTGGGCAGGACAGAATACTAATAGTTAAGTTTGTTGAGGTGTACCAGGTTCCAGTAAGCATTGCATGTTATCTCATTTAATCTTTACAACTTCTGTGAGGGAACCGAGACTTAAGGAGGTTATATAACTTGCCCGAGGTCACAAAGTTTGGCAGAATAGGGCTTAAAACCAGGTTTGGCTAACTCCAAAGGCCATGGTCTTCACCATTATCTGCTTAAATGCCTTGGTTAGATTACTGAAGCCGAGGCCTTGGCCAAGCTCTACGTGTGCACTTGATGACCCAGATGGCACTAGCTGCAACCTCCCCTGCTAGTGTCGCATGCCAAAATTGTGTTGGCCTCTGAGGAGGATGGATGCTATAGATCTGCTACCACCCTGGGGCAAACTTTTGAGCAAGTCCAACACTTCTGCTGGGGCAGTGGCTGGTTAGAAGAATCCTATGATAAAGTTGGATATCTTCATTAACAGCTAATATATAACAATTTAGTGTACAAGTGTCAATTAGGGGTGTTAATACATATGGATACAAAGTGTGGGATGTATTAAAGCCAATTACATAAAAATCCTAAACTCTATAAACATAAAAATCCCAAATGCTCATTTGAAATTTGACTCATTAGCTAAATGACCTAGATCAAGTTCATCATCACCACCAATTTTTTTTAAGTATTTTCTATATACCTGGCCTACTTCTACATGCTTTTTATGTTTTCAAAACTACCTAGTGAGATTGGTATTATTATTATTATCCTCATTTTATAGATAAGTTTCAAAGAGTTTATTCACAATTTGTACAGTATATTGAAGTTTTCAAAATGATTTACCCCTATAATCTTTAATTTTTATAATCACATCACAAGTAAATACTAAAACTATATCACTTCAAGATGAAGAACTGATGAGACAAGAGGTTAATTTATTCATGAACATATGGCTGGTAAAGAAGATCTAACAAGATCTTTAAATCATTTTAAAGAAATATCTCTAGTCAATGTGAGACTGTATATTTAGAATAGTTAAAATAAATCAAGAAAAATAAAATACAAGCTTCTTTTATTTTTTTAAGTAGAATCATTATTAAAATTAAGTGAAACTTACAGCCTTTCTTTAGACAAGTCAAAAGATAGAGAAGCGTAGCATTTGGCATATAGTAGGTATACAACAAATACCTAATGAATGAAATGAGAAGAAATAATTCACTAGATTCAATGGTAAAATTTATACTGTTTCAATAAAATTTCAATTATTTTTTACTTGGAACCTCTGCCATCAACCAAACTGAATAAATTTAGGTTATATTTTGTCATTTGTCAGCCAACGTACACATTAGTCGTTGGTGAGAAAGTAGACACCTTAATTTGGTGAGGTATAATCACTATTGATGATTTGAGAGATCTTATTTTGTGAGAAAACTTGTTTCTCTATCATTTAAATAACTTTTTACTTTTGAAAAGCATCTCTTAAATATGTACCAAGGAACATATCACTCTACCACTATTTTGCAAGGCTTGATCACATGATCGGAAGAATTTCCTACTGTGTTTAGGCTATGAATAGCATTTGAAAAATTACTCGGTTATAATTATAGACAGCTAACACCTGCCAACTTGCTAGAAAATAAAATCATGTAAAATTTAAAGATGAGTGTGCGGTGCTTGTCAAACACTAAAGTATCAAAACAGTAAATGCTCACTTTTAGTTGGGTAAACTAAGATTCTAATTAGACTTACTGAATATTATACAGAGAATTGACAAATTACCCTAATTTTTAAAGTCATATATATAACTTTTATTAGCTTGTCAATTTAAACAATTAAGCTAAAAGGCTAAATGAATATTATTCATTTAATGAATATGTACATATTAAAGTTGAGTTGGGTAATATAATTCGCAAAACACCATATATTTTATTTTCCTTTAGTATCGTTTGAAAGCTTAGAAATTTGTCTCAAGGTAATCTTATAAGTAATAATTTATAAATCTATGAAGACTTTTCCCTTTTTAAATTAGAAATGGCGTAAGATTTACATAAAATATAAAACCAAAAGTAATTTTTTTCTAAGGTAATTCCATATCTCATTGCAATCTAATCAGATTTTTGTATAAGTAGTTATATAAAAGAGATTAGAGACTGGAAGACAGATAATTCTTGTGCTGTCAAATGTCATGAGTGTTTTTCTTATAAACTGAAACATCACAAACTGTGACAGTCTTCTGGTAATACACAGACTTTAACACTAAAAATGATAGCTGGGCAAACCCAATAAATGGTCCTAATTGTTATCCTACAAAAACTCCCTAAGTATTTCCAGTGAAAAAGCATGTTTTTAAAAATGAGCATCTTTAAAAGACTTTTTTTCTGTACACAAATGTTACTGTAAATGTATCTTTATTGACACCAGTTTAACCTGGTGTAGTAACCAATAGGGAAAAATGGAAAGCATGAAATAATGTTCCCATCATGTGATATCTAGCTGAAGTTTTCATATTTAAATGTCCAGTCTGCCCAGTGCCCCTAGCAATACCACCATCAAATAGTCTGAAAAACACTAAGATGTCCCTAAGTATGCGGTGCCAGCATAATTAAAGTACTAAACAATTTCATCAAAGTCGGCCAAGGTCTTTCTAACTGATGTAATAAATGTAATCTAGAAAGGCTGTAGATATTTTACTACAGTGTGGGGGAAAAGTAGACTGACTTGAGAAATTGTGATAAAGATTAAAATTGGTGGCAAGGCTTCTGGATGCTGATGTACTTTCATCCTTCTATGCATTTTAAGCACTACTCTGCCCCTCTGTCCCCCTCCCCCACCCTGCCCCCAGCAGCATCTCCTCTGTCCTTCCACAAATTCTAAAAGTTCTGCAGTGCCCCCAGTTCATGCTAATTTGCTACCACATAAATATTGTTTTTAAATATGAAAATTCTTTATGACTAAGACATAACATATATAGGGCCCTGTCATATCACAGTTTTAAGTGATTATTAATCATTTGTTATACCCAAGATTCCACAGCTACTTTGTCAGGTCAAAGTTTCAATAAATCCTTAAGTTGACTATTTGAGTCATTAATTTATTATCTATTCAAATGGTTAAAAGATATCTTGAAAATTTCTAATGGCTTACTAAAAGGAAAATATAACTCTCAAAGAGAACAGCATACCTATGTTCTAATTCTTTTATTCCATGAATGATCTGTAGAGCGTTTTAAGGGTACAAAGAGTTAAAGATGAGAAAATTCTAATTAAGCTAAACTACCATTTCAGAAGGTCCTCCATGATATCATGAACAACCCACGCATGTCCTGAAAATCTAATAAGCAACTGTTTAACATCCTATTTTTCTACAAAACACTACATGTTATTTATAAACCAAACAATAACTGTTAGAATAGTATTTTTTAAATTAATCATTCATTGTTTTTTGCTTCCCCCCCCCCCACATTAGAGACCATTTGGGCCACTGTAAAAGGAATAAATTGTTTAAAATCTGAAAACAAAACACAAAGAGTATCCTTCTTAGTATCAATCTTTCTGAAAAGTCAGAACAAAGGAAGAGGACAGGATGCATTTATATTTTATAAAGAGGACACTGAGGGTAGATAATGCAGATTTGATTCATCCTATAACTCAGTGAGGGGGCGGGGAGAAAATAGGCTCTTGTCTTCAAAACAATTAGAAAAAACACTTAAAGATTTTCCTTCAATTTCTTCACATCTTCTATTCAAAGAAGCCAGACAACCTGAGGATAAATAGCATTCTCCTCGAGCTCAAAAGCAAGAAAAGAAAGTGGTCAAAGATAGGAATGAGAGGAAGCACAAAGTGGAGAAGTAAGCCAGGAGGCTTTCTAAGGGAAAGGGACTGAGTTCTCAGTGTGTCAATAAAATAAGAAAGGCTGGAAAATAGTGGGTATAGAAGAGAAAAGCTTAGTGTAAATACTGAAAGAGGACTTTTATATTTGCTATGACAGCTAAGAGTCAGCAGTGAATGTTTTGAGATGCACTACCTTAAACTCTTGGCTTTGACTATACATGGCAGTAAAAAAGAAATCAAAACAAGAATTTTAAAAGTCCAAATTTGCTTCTAGAACATCCCTAACCTGTTATGTGTATTTTATAACATTATTATAAAATATAATTATTTCTGATGGAATAGAATCTAAATATAACTAGACCAAAACAATATATTATTTAAAGAGCAGTTTTAATGGCAGCCTCTGACTGCCTTCTGTCTCTTCTTCCTCATCAACAGAAATTCTTTGTTCAAGTGATGGGGCACTCATGGCTCTCCTGGATTGAGTATAGATTAGTCCAAACCCAAAGTAGAAATACCGAATTTCCTTGCCATCATATGACTGGCTTAGAAAAGGACATGTGACCCAACCCTGGTTAATAGAAATAAAAGAGGAAGACTGCTGGAGGGTTTCTGGGAAAAGAACTTCCCTGATAGACACAGGGAAGAAACCCTTCTTATTAGGTGAAGATTCTTGTAACTGCTGTAGCAACCTTGCAACCATGAGTGGAGACAGCACTTTCTGCGCTGAGGAAAGGAGAACAAAAAGATGGAAGGCAAAAAGGCAATGTAGTTCTGTTAATGAATCAGTCAAGCTTGAAATTGCCCAACCTCCAGACTTACTATGCCAAATAATAAACCTCTGATTGTTAAACCTACAAACTATATATTCCCCAATTGGATACCAACTGGATACTCCAACTGCAACTCTAACAACTGTAAATGTGCACCTTGCTCAACAGCTAAAGTTTCACTTCTCACTGGGGGTAACAATCACTTCACTAAAGAAAAGCTTCCTCTATCATACCTAACAAATATACTTTGTTAGTTGGTCTAAGTTTTCTATCTGGAGCCAAATTACTTTCAGACATTTTTCAGATGAAAATGAACATGACCACATGATCATTCTTGGTAAAGTACTTGGCTATTTTGGATACTGCTCAAAATCTTTTGATGTATATACATACACTCACATTCCTCCCTTAATTACATGCATTATAAAGATATTTCGGTGGACTATGTTAGCATATTGGGCCAGTGTTATTACTTCTGTTCCTTTGTTTAGGGAATCAATCATATCAAAAAGGGATTACAGGGTTAAATTTTTTAAAAAGCATAAACATAGCCTTCTATGAGAACAGAAAACCTTCCTCAAAAGCAGGGAAACCTTATTGATCTTCCAGTCCTTAGTACAGTGTCTCAGAATAGTTCTCAAAAATGTGTTGAACAGATTAAAGTATGTTAACATGAAATCAATTGAGAACAGAATGCTGTCTCCGAATGTGCCAATTTTTTACAGGTTTAGCCATTTTAAGTTGAATCCATACTACCATTGCCTCATCATCTCTCCCTTCTTGACTATAGTCCTCTGAGCTGACTTATAGCAATTAAGGGTCTTCAGGATCACCTGCAGGAATTGCAAATGCACTTCAGCTTTTGCTGCTTTACTAAAGGATAACAAAAAGCATTATGGAGAACTACATTTGAATTATTTGGTCTCCCCTGCAAGGCTGATGATAGAGTGTGGGCAGTGAGGCTAGAGCAGTAAGTGGAAGCCAGATCGATGCTGGAATTCTTAAGTTTAGATTCTATCCTATTTTAAAGGCAGGAGAGTAACATGGTCAGATTTTCATTTTAGATAAATGGCTCTGCAGTTATGTGGAGGACGGGTTAAGTCTGGAGAAGTGAGAGGCAACAATGGCAGAACTAGAAGGGTGGTAGTAGAGGCAGAAATCCCTTTAGGAGCTATTTCTAATCAGATGTAACATAGGAAATGTAATCTCAACATGTCTAAAACAGAACTCATTATTCCCTGCTAAATGTCTCTCTGCCATTCTTCTGTCTCAGGAAATAAATGAACTATTCACCAAGTAGTTAAAGCCAGGAACTTTAGAACCATCCTTGATTTTGTTATTTTATCTCGTAGATCCAATTAAATACTATATCCTATGGCTTCTAACTCCTAGCTATCTCCCAAATCCACTTACTTTTTCCCACCACATCATACTCCACCATTTTTTTAGACTAGCAAAAACCACCTCCCAACTGATGTTGCACATACACTCTTGACTCCTGAAATCCATTCTCATTGTGTCCAAAGCGATCCTTCTAATACACCATGGATCACATCACCGTCTTGCTCAAAACACTCATCGGCTTCCCATTGTTTTAGGATTAGGTCCACAACTCTTAACATAGTTTACAAGATCCTGTTATCTGGCTGACTAAAAACAGTTAAGAATTCCAAGGATTACTGAGCATTTCTAATGTGCGAGGGACTGCGCTATGCTTCACAAACATTATTTCATTTAATTCTCATTGTGAGGCAGGAACCATTAGCATTATCCCCATTTTGCAGATGAGAGAACTGAGTCAAGGAGAGATTATATAATTTATGTATGGTTGGTTGTAAAGCAAATCAAATGTTGGAGCCAGGTCTGACTCTAGAACATGTGCTTGTTTTCAAACTCACCTCAATCTGTATGCTTTAACCACATCGCATTACTTGCAGTTCCGAGAACTCATCTGTTCTTTCTTGCCCTGAGGCCTCCACACGTATCGTTCCCTATGTATGGAATGTCCCCCTCAAAAATATCATTTTTGCTAGAACATTTATTCATAAAATCTCTGCTTAAATGTTATCTCTTTGGGGAAGTCTTCCCTAACTATCTAAAATTACATTATTGGTTTCCTTCTTTATGATCTGTATCCATCCCTTCAGCAGAATGTCAGAATTGTTCACCACTGGTTCACAGTTCTTAAAATGGTATTCACCTGGGTTCCATAAACTTTTGGATGAATGAAGGCATGATTGAATAATGTGGGGGTGGAAACTCCCTAATTTGGTAACTTCATCTATTCAGACTGATAAGAAACAAAAAGCCAAAAATAAATTTGTTCATCCACTTGATATTTATTTAGTAGCTTCCAGGTCCCAGCCAATACTTTTGAGAACTTACAGCCCTCCTGGGGGAGAAAGACACATTGACATGATTATAGCACATTATGAGTGTCTGTTAAAATTGTGGCAGAAATTGCAATAGATGCAGAGATGAAAAAGAGAGGACAATCTATGGGGAACCTTTACGGTAGAGGAGATTCTTGCATCATTTTGCAGGATCAATGAGTCTTGAAATATATATCACACAGTCCATGTACTTCACACATGAAAGAGGAGAGGAGTGTCCACTATCTATTGGGACACTTTAAATTGCATTTAATTCTCACAACACCTGTTATTCTCATTTTACAGATGTGGAAATCCAAGCTAAAACAAGCAACTTACTTGTCCAAGGTTATGCACTACTTTAGTAAAGGACTATAATTTGAGCCAAGGGCTGTCTGACCCCAATACCCATCTACTTACCATTCTGTTATAGTCCTTTGACCTTGTATTCCCCAGAGCCTAATTGTTTTCATTATAACTTAACAAAATTGGTTATCTGGTTTCCCATTCTAACATAAATAAGCAGCAAAATAAAAGGTTCAAGAGGAGACCAATGTGAATTATACTGACAGTAAAGCAAAGTACAAAAACTATAAAAATTGAACACAAGAATTCAAAAATCATGAATCATATAGTCTTATTGCTCCACCCTTAGCTATCTATGCAACAGTACTTGATGTGATAACCCCATTACAAAAAAAAAAAGGTTGTAGTCACCACAGTCTGAATGATAAATAACTTCTGATGCTTGAAAGGGTAAACTTCAGGTATTTAGAAAAATAATTCCTCTCTGGTAACTCGGGATAAATGAACTTTAAGGATTATTTCCAAAGTATTTGTAAGAAGAAATACCCCCAAATCTTAAGTCTTCATTTTATGGACATGACTAGTTTTCTATTGCTAAATTCAAGCCAGACTAGAAAAACTGTCCATCTTAACTTCTACATATACCCAAGTAAATATGACTTTGAACATATGTGGACTGAGCAGACTGACAAGCATACAGAATGTTACTAGGCATTCTTAATACCTAACAACCTCTCAAAAGAAGAACACTTTAAATAAATCTAATAAAAAGGGGTAAGTTGATTATATGCAAAACAGGAAAAATCTATGTTTAACCTGTTGCACTCACAATTTAAACAGGTATGTGTGCTTAAGAAAATACAACAACAACAAACAAGCAAACACAGAGAAAGCTAGTTGAGTAATTTACCATAAAAGTATTTCTACCATACATTCCACTTGGGTTCAACTTTTAAATCTGAAGATGTCAGCCCTTTTATAACATAAGCTTTTACTACTTTATGTAATTCTTTTTTTGAAAAAAGAAAGGTTGCATTTACAGGACACTGGGTTTTTTGTTTTGTTTTTAAGAACAAGAGAAAATTGTTTCACCAATTATCTTGAATAAGCTGACAAGGAAACATTTAATCTCCTTTATCATTTTAGAGGCTTTTAAATGTGAAACTTTACACACAGAACACTGTAACAATGTGAAAAGCACACCAGATACACTTCCTAACATGTAAAAATGAATATAAGGAAAAGTCAGTCTTTACTTGCAACTAACTGTAACTTTCATATATTTTTCCAGAAGGAATGCAATTTCTACTAAAACATTCTAGAAAGACAATACTTGTTTACTTATATTTGAAAATTGCTTTTATTTTAGTTCATCATGTACAGCTTTGACCCCAAATTCAATATTTTACAGAATACTCTAAATTTAAGATGTAGATTGAACTCATCATTCATAATGAGTTCACATAACAGCCTACTGGAAATACAAAGTGAATTGAAGTGCAAATAAAATTTCATTGTATTAGTTGTAATTATAATGCTCTTCCTTACCTGGACGCTCTTCAAAATAAACTCACTTTTCTCTCTTACATCTTTAAAGGGGCACCTCTTAGAAAGCATAAGCAGATGAGCAAGAAGTTTATTCAATCCATCCAAAGAAACAGCATTTGAAAGCCCGTCTGATGGATAAGGCGTCTCTTTCACGGAACGAAGATACTCAGTTTTTCTCAAAATGATTTGCCTAATGTTTTCCAGAGCTGTCTCTCTAGTAGTTGAATCTCTACTGCAAAGTCCATCCCATCTCACTTCATTCTCTCCTTCAGCCATGACAACTGATTTTTTTTTTTTTTTTGCAATCTTCAGTTACTTTTCAGCATGTCCCCAAAAGCACTTTGGATTTTTAAAACGAGAAAGAATCAGGGAAATCGAATAGTCATGAAAACGCAAGACTGGGTGACATTTGGGACAAGAAGTGTCTTATAATTGATGGCTTTCAAACGATCTGCAAGATAAAGCTCACCATCTTCCACACGAAGGGGCAGGCAGTCTTCTGGTCAGAGACTGAAAAAAAAGTTGGAAAGTTGAAACCTTATAGTGCTGGCTTTGCTGGACAGGGAAGTGTTCTCCTCCGTCTCGCGGTGTTAGCGGATATCCTCACGTTGTGGAGCTGTCAAATCCGTGCTCTGCCCCAAGGGCTCGTAACAGTTGAGCGCCCTCCAGCCATTCGGGTTTTTTTTTTTTTTTTTTTTTTCCCCTTGGTCTGTGCAACCACCGTGTTCCCGGGAGCGTTCGCACCCCGCCCCTCCTCCGGCACCAGTCCCCGCCTCCGCAGCTCCTCCCCGCGCCGCAGCGGCCGGCTGGACGCTGGCTGGGAAGGCTTGCCCAACCGTGGCTCACTGGCCGCCGCGGCCGGCGACCCAGGCGCTCTCGGGTCTCTAACGCTGTCTTGGCCGCGGCGTTAGAGGAAAACGTCTCCGGCCCAGTTGGTCTTGGACTCCCAGGGAGACCCGTACCTTTTCCGATCCCGGCGTCCTCGTCCACCGCCCGCTGAACCAGCCGGGAACCAGGCTGCTCCCCAATCCCCGAGCGCGGCTTTGGCTGCCTCTTTGCCCAGCCCCATCAGTGGGGCTCGGCCCAGAGGGCGGGAGCAGGGAGGGGAAATGGGGTCCTCACCCCCAGGCCCTCCCCTTTCTCCGCCCGGCACAAACCGAGAGCCGCTCCTGCCTCAGCGCCCTCTTCCCCGCCCAGGCACACGCGACCCGCAGAAGCAAAGCCATTGGAAAAAGCCCCGCCCTCCGCCAGGCCACCTACAGACCCCGAGCCTGTGCGCGGTCGCCAACGGCTGCCTGCTGCTACGCATGCGTGATGGCGAGCAATGAGCGTGCGCCCTAAGGGCGGTTTCCGTACCTTGACGTTCGGGTCCTCGGGACTGGAGAAGTGGAAAGAAAAGTAAGGAGTTGTAGTACACGGAATCTTTCACAGACAAAGCAAGAACGGCAAAGGGGGCACAGACGCGCTCGTGGAAAAAATTGAATCTAATGTTAAGATTAGCCTAAAAATAGTGACGGTTTCTTTATTACGCCAAACCCCTTATCTAAGAAGTTAGGGCGTCCCCGCACAGACTTCTGGGAAACGTAGTTTCGATGCTGCCGGTGCATTCTATTTGCGACAGAAACTACAGCCCCCAGGAGCCACTGCGACGTTACCTGTGGCGGCCTGCGATTCAACCGTTAGTGCGCACGGAGTTTGAGAGCGTTGGCTTGGTGAGAACTGTAGGCTTGGCTGCCGCTTATTTCTTGACAGGCTTTTTCTTTCCTTCACTGCCTCTGAGATTTTGGAGACGAAACCATCTATGGCTGTCCTCTGTACTGCGGACTTTTTTCAGTAATCTGTATGGGAAGGACTAGACTGGGTACCCGAGCCCGAGGGCGCGCGGCGGCCTGGACGTGAGAAAGGTGGCGATCTTGAGAGTCGCAGGAAGAGGTTTAAGGCCAGACAAGAGGAATGCTGTAGGAAGGGGGGCTCCGCGCTGCTACTAATGCTTCAGTCCTTTAAAGTGGACTCGTGCGGGACGGATTGGCGAATCCCTGTGCAGTTGCCTTTGTTTGCCATTGCATAGGGATGTTCTATGTCTTATTTGCTCAGCCAGATGACATCCCAAGCAGGGCTTTGAAAGCGATTTTTCAAATCCATTTTGTGTGAGACAAAAAGGAAAAAAATACCCAGTATTCGTTGGTATAATTTTTTGCAGGCTTTACCGAATAAACATACAGTTACAGTACTATATCGTTGTGGTGACTAATAAGATCACTTAGCCCAGTCTTGGAAAGTCAGTGATATCTTAATCCCAGGAAAAGAGAGGGCCAGAAGAACAGCATGTGGTGAGGCCCAGAAGTGAGAAAATGTAGTACTTTCAGGAAACCGCAATAAGCCAAATCATATATTTTGAGGGAAAACTTTTGTGTATTGATGTACTTTGAAGCTGCAAAGAGACAGGTACTGTGAATTTTCCAGATAGTTTCTGAAATTGACCTATCCTTGAACAGAGTTATAGTTTCAAAGAATTGGTCCTTGCTGTATTCTAATGCTACCAGTTTAAATCAGAATTTTAAAAACTAGAACTTCTTATGACTATGATTTCATAAAAAAAAAAAAAAAGCCATTCCTTTTTTGTCTCCTTTTTGGGCTCATCCTCCTTTGTCTAGTCCACATAGAGTAGGGAAGTTTCTTAAGTCTAGGTCCCCTATTTACTGTGTGGTTGAATCTGATCTCATCCATATTACTCTGAAATGTTTAGCTCCATCCAGCTTCACTTTCAGCTTTTGTATATCCACATCCTTGATATTTCTTCTTGGATATCTCAAAAGCACCTCAAATTCAACGTGACTAAAACCAAATGCATAGTTATTGCCTATGTGTCTGATTCTTTTTCAGTGTTCCCTGTTTCAGTTAAAGACGATACCATCCATTTGTGAAACTTTGAAACCTAAGCACTATTCTTGATTTCCTGTCCTTCATACCTCTATAACCAAATTATTTCTATAGCTAAATTATTACTAAGTCTTATCAATCTTATCTCCCAAATATCCCTCAAATTCATCTTTTTCCCTCCATTTACATAAGCACAGTCTTTTCCAAACTGCCATAATCTCTTGCCAAGACGATTGCAATACTGACTATTCACTCTGGCCTTTCTCCGTTAGTTGTCCATATAGCAGCCAGATGGATCTTTTCAGAATGCATATCCAATCAGATTTTCTCTTAAAACCATTCAATGATGTCCCACTGTTCTTAAAGGCAAAAATTTCTTTTTAAGCCTAATGTTCTCTTTCTACCTCTCCAGCCTCACTTAGTGTACCACCCTCCACCTATCTGCTTCAGCCATGCAGATCTTTCTTCACTAACTGATTCTCATATTCCCTTTTATCAATTCACTCAACAAATACCTGTTGAGTACTACTATATAATTGGACATTGAAGATATACCACCGAGCACAATATACAAAATCCCTACTCTCATAGAGCTTGCATTATTCTAACAAGAGATAGACAGTAAATATGTGGAATAGTAAATAAATACAAATGCATAGAGGAAACTAATCAACCTGTAAGGGGAATTGGACTGTTAAGTTGAGGAGGCGGCAAGGTTCATTTTTAAATAAGGTGGTCAGAGAAGACCTAATTGAAAAGGAGACACTTGAGGGCTTCTGAAGTAGGAAGAGTAAGCCCTTCAGAAGCCTGGAGGAAGAACATTCGTGTGAAGAGAACAGCTAAGCCATTGCAAAGACCTGTGGGAAGGAGCAAAGGTCTGTGGACCCTCTTATTTGAGAAATAGTGGTATGGCTGGAGCAGAAGTGCAGGGGAAGAGGATAACATGAGGTCACAGAGGAAGGCAGTTATGTAGGTGATTGAAAAGATTTTCACTTTTTGAAATAGGAAGCCATTGGAGAATTTTGAGTAGATGAGTTGCACGATCTGGTATTTTTAAATGATTACTTCTTTTAAGTTGTGTTGAGCATAGCTCATGGGGAAGCAAGGACAGAAGCGGAGACAATGGTTAGGAAGCTAAAATAATAATCCAGGTGAGAGATGATAGTGGTAGCTGGGACTGTGGTGTTAACAATGGAGGCAGTGGGAAGAGGCCAGAGTCTGGATGTATTATGATAGTACAGCCAAAGGCTTTGCTGACAGATTGGATATGAGATATAGAGTAAAACAGTCAAAGATAACTGCAATTTTTAGCCAGCAACTAGAAGGAAGGAATTGCCATTTAGTGTCATGGGAAAGTGTCCAGATTTGCATATAGGAGTTAAGAGGAATAACCAGGAGTTTAGTTTGCCCATGTTAGGTTTGAGGTGTCTCTAAGACATTCAAGTTGAGGTGTGGAGTAAGGCAACTGGATAAACAAGTCCAGAGATGAGAGGAAAGATATGGTAATAGATATAATTTGGAATGGGAAATTACAGTAGTGTTTTGACAGCAGTTAAAGCCTGAGAATGGACAGTATCACAAAAAGAGGCATTGAGTTTGGGTTGATTTGGAGTTATCTACAAAGATGTACAGGAGTGGCCAGTGAACAAAGGCAAACCCAAATTTGTCCTAGAAGCCAAGTGAAAGTGATTAAGGAGGAAGTCATGCTAAATTATGTTAAATGCAGCTCTTGGTCAAGTGAAATGAGGATTGATAATTGACCACTACATTTAGCAATGTGGAGGTTATTAAGGATCTTGAGAACAATTTCAGTGGAGGAAAGGTATAAAAGCCAGGTGGGCATTTTATTTTAAGAGAGAATGGAAGAACTGGAGAAGGTAAATATGGATGTAGCAGCTCTTGTACTGTTTTTTTGTTTGTTTTTAATCAAGGCTTTTCTAGCCTCAGTCTTTGACTCCTCTTCCTGCAGACCTTAGCTTAAATATCACTTTCTCAAATTAGTTTATCTGATCTGATTAAATGCCCTATTATAAATATACTCTTATTGTACCATATACCTTTACTTGCTAATAAGTTCCAAATTTAGTTTATGGTTGTATGTGTGATAATTTCATTAAAGTGTGTTTGCTTCTGAAGCTTAAGCACACAAGAGCAGTGACTGCCAGTTTTTGCTCTTGCTCATGTTCTCCAGCTCTGAGTATAGTGCCTGGCATCTAATATGAACTTAATATTTGATGAATGAAGAGAAATATGTCACAGAATTTTCAAAGGTATTGCATATTTAACTGTTGTTTACGAAAAAAAAGATAAAAGATGGAAGAAGGTACTTTCTAATGAAAACATTTTAGAAAATTAGTCTTCAAAGAGAGCAAAACTTGCTAGTGAGTTGTAGTTCTTACCTCATGAGATAGGATTTGCTAATATTTTTACCATGTTCTTGCATACCTCATCCTGCCAGGTATAAGAGTATTGTCAAACAAACTCAAAGAGTCTGGAGGCTTTGACTGGAAATAAATGATAAAGGATCTTAGGGTTTGCAAGCCAGAAACACAACTAGACAAAACCCCAGAAATGTCCCAAAGAAGAAAGAAAAGTTAAGAGTCCTTATTAGTAAAAAGTGCTTCAGTCCTGCACTCTGCCCTAAGATTGGTCCAGGATGGTTATCAGTTAGATGGTTATCAGTCTGGTTGATGGATGCCAGGTGGTCTGGAGAAAGGGTGCCAGGAGTTTCGGTCATATCCAGTGTTCTGGATAATGGATATAGGTGGTCTGGATATGGAGTAATCAGAGGTTTATCTGGAGGTCTGATATATGTTCAGATGTTGTCACAGGTTTGGTAAGTTCAAAAGTAAGTTCCTAGGCTGGTTAAAGTAGAATCATTTCTTCATACCTCAACATATTTGATTTTAGTAATTTAGCAGCTTGACTATAGTGTCTCCATTTTACTGCTACCCTATTCTCAGTGTGTGTGTGTGTGTGTGTGTGTGTGTGTGTGTGTGTACGTACATATATGTAGAATATAGAGTGCATGTAGAGGAGAAAAGAGTATATGTGGAGGAGTTGCCTCTTTAAATGAATAAAGGAAAAAACTGACTTATTATAAAATTTATTCATGAATTTTCTATTAAAAACAGGGCTCCTAAGGCTTATGGGCTTAGAAACACAATCTTGCTAACTGTACCAGAGTTTGTAAGATTTAGAGTGATGCAGGTGACTGATGAATTTATCATGGTGCCAATTTATTAATATATTTTGCGGTATTTGCCAAATCTATAGCATACTGATTCTCTGACCAGGGGGTTTTCTCTGTAGAAAAATTACATGAGGAATCAGCAGGTTGCTTAGGAGCTTGAAATGAGGACGAAAGATATTAGATATATGTTGTAGTCACTTAATAGCATTAAGCTGTGAGAACCTCTACAGTAGAACTTTACTTGCCTCCAATTTTTGCCTTCTCTGAGTTGTTTTTTCTATTTTTCTGTACCTGACAGCTCTTTTTGATGAAAATATTCTTTCTTTAAATATGTTAAAAACATTTCTATTGCAGCCAATTTGTCTCTGTACGCTAACTTTGCATATGTCTGTTCTAGTCCCTTATGTACTGATTTATAGTTTAGCTCTCAGGGGGTAATCTTATTTCCAAGTTTTCTTAGGCCCCACATATCATATGGGGTACATTGATCTTGAGCTCAGCAACAAAGTCTGAACTATATATATATTTGGAAACTATCAGCCTATCGGAATATTTTGTTTTATTTTCCTTTAAGCTACTATATCGAAGTGCTTACCATGTTTCAGGCACTCTGTTAAATGTTTGCATATATATATTCCTTTATCCTTACATACATTGGGGAAAAAAAAGTGAATCAATCCAATGCCTACTCTTACCCACTACTGACTATGAAGAGGATACAGGATAGAAGGGATCCAGGTAGTTTGAAACTAACCAGAGAAGGAAGAGAACAACCAGGATATGGGCAACCATGGGATTCAAAAATTTCAAGAAGGAATGACTAGTCAATATGCAGAATGCTACCATCATGTCTAGAAAGCTAAAATTTCTAGATAGTTTGACAATTAGTAGTCCCTGTTACAGTACCATATATGTATCTGGCATATATTCCCATATAAATATTGAATTGCTATGCCATATTGAGATAAAGATTGATTTGGAGTGGCCTGTAGGGTAAAACCATGCCATTGCCTGAGGATAGGAGAGTCTCTCCCAAGGACTGGCATTCTCTCATTCAGCCTCTAGAAGGAACATGTAGGTTCCAGATTAGAAGAATATAACTTGGATAAAGGGATTTAAGTGGAGATGGATAACTCAGGATTTCTCTGGGCTTCTATTTCCTCAGCTTAATCTTTAAGAAGGGATATGGTAAGCATGAATTCTTAGGTGCTAGGTGCTAAAATAGTGCTCATCAGTTGAAGTCAGATCAGGAACTAGGATCAAATGGGACCTAAAAGTCCCAGAGAGAAAATCCCAACTTTTCAGATACACTACCTGGTTTCCTTTTTGTGTCTGTGCTTTCTTATCTTTTATTATCCTCTAGCATTGGTAAAGTCTTATTTAAACATTATAACTTTATCTTTGCTGTATCAAGACATATACGGGAAAGAGTATTATAGTCATGGATCTAACTAGGGAAGAGCATTATAAAGGGAGCAGCACCCTTTTCTCAGTGTGAAGGGACAGTGATAATAAGATCTTCAAGGGGAAAGTGAATTTTGAGGACAAGAATTGGAACTCGTGGATTTAACTCACAAATTCTGCCTGTGGAGATTATTCTTCCATTGTCAGCCTCAGAAAATAGGGGTTTTAGTAAGGAAGACAAGGCAATTTTCCTTCATCAGTGACCTTTTCCATTGCACTCGCAGGGGAATGAAGAGATGGAGGCCAGATATTTGTATTCATTTAGTATTTATTGAAAACCTATTATGGACAAGTTCTATGATTGGCTTTAAGTATGCAGCAGCATACATATGACGCTGCCCTTAAGAACTACACTTAAGAAGCATACTTTCGACATGGATTGTAGACCTTTTCTTTGAAGAAGCTTGGCTGAACAGTGAGGGTAAGAGATAGGGTAGTAGCTGAAGGTCTGTCTGAGAAATAATGAGGGAAGGAGGTAGAAAGAATCAGCAGGATTTAGTGACTATTTGGAAATGAGAGATAAAAAAAAGAAAATGCCTGGGGTGACTGCTATTCAGATGGTTAAGAGTAACTTCTTCCATTAATCAAAAAGGGAATGTACTAAAAGAACAGTTTTGGGATGGAAAGATACTGAGTCCAAGTTTGGACATGTTAATCATCTTGTTTGAGGGATTTATGAGTCATTCAGGTGAACAATACCCAATACTGCAGCTTCTGTACATGAAGCCCTAACTGTGGTAAGATGTAGCTGAGTTATCCATCTCCACTTAAATCCCTTTATCCAAGTCAAACAGTGAGAAGACCTTGAGTCTAGGAGTCACAGAATCTTGGGTTTGAATCCCTAGTACTTCTTACTAGCAGTGCGAATTTGGCCAATTATTTAACCTCAACTGTCTTTGAATGTAGGACTTGAGATAGTCTTAGTTTTCCTGCCTGTAAAAGGAGGATAGTACTACTGTGAAGAGTTAATGAGACAATTTATATAAAGTTTTAGATTAGCGTCTGGCATATATTGACACTCAAGAAACAATATCTTTTAAAATGATCATCTTTATGTAAAATAATATCTGTCCTTCAATTTGAGATTAATAAGATATTTATAAAGTACTTTATAGTTGAACTGAAAAATGCTATTTTGTATAATCCTATTGTTGACATTATCTAAGATTGCGTAATGAGATCCTTGAATTTCATTTTTGTCAAGTTTGCAACTTAGTTTTAATAATATTTTGCATTTTGAGCTTTAATTGGGGAAAGTTACCATAAATAAAAATAGAGCGGTTATGATTTGTCTCCTAAAACAGCAGCATACATGATTATATTTCTGAGCAAGGACTCTCTGTCCAGCCTTGTTATTTAATATGATAGTTTTACACTCTAATTCAGAGTTCTCACTTTAATAATAACAGCCTTATTTTTACTACAATGAATAAAGTAAATAGATGTTGTGGAATGTAGAACTTCTTTAGGTTGGTTAATTTTCATAAGTACATTTTACTTTTACTTATTATTTTTGGAACATTGAGAGGAAATGTACATGGCAGCAGAATAGTTGGCACAATGTTTTTGGTTTTTTTAATTTTTATTTTTCAATTATAGCTGACACAAGTATTAGTTTCAGGTATATGACATAATGATTTGACATATATCATAAATACATTTTAGAAGACTGTCGGGGAAACAGGATTGATGGCTGAGAACAGATTGAAATGTTTTGCTAACTTTGGGGAGAAGCAGCATAAGCATTCTCATGAGACCATTGACTTTAGAGTTAGACTTTCAAATCTGTGCCTCTGTCATTTACCTTATATAGATCGCTAACCTTTCTAAAACCTCATTTTCTTCATCTTTAAAATACAGCACATTTTATTATTCATTGTTGTATTTCTGACTTTGAGTATACCAAATATAAGATCTTTACATATGCTGTTTTTTCTACTCACAGTACCATTACCTGAGATTTTCACATGACTGCCTTCCTTACTGTTTTGGACTCATCTCAAAATCCCTGTCCTCAAAGAGGTCTTACCTGGCCACTCTATTAATTACCTTTTTTAATATTCCTCAAAATAATTCAGCTATCCACTTGAATGTATTTGTTTCATGTTTATTCTGTGTTTTTCCATATGAGGATATATGCTTCTTGAGAGCTTAGGATTCTGTCTTGTTTATCACTATACTGTCAATGCTTCAAACAGTGATTCACACATGGTAGATGTTCCCCAGAAACCTGACCCACTGGCTGACTACCTATCTCATAGGCTTGGCAAGAAAACTCCATAAGATAATGTATGTAATGCACTTAAGTGCTTGGCACTATTTTCTCTGTATGTTTGTTTCTTTGTTTTTCTGTGTCTTATCTGATTTCTAAACAGTTTTGGGACATCTGCTTAACACACACAATCTAATAGTTATAATTATCATTATTAATAGTTAATATTCACAGTGTGTTTACTCTGTGCCTGTATTATGCTAGTCAATTTACATAAATTTTCTTTTTAAGCCTTACAATAACTCCATGAAGTTGATTTTTATAGGTAAGGAAGCTGAGGATCAAAGAGTTTAAATAACTTGCCCCAACTCATTTGGATAAAGAGCTAGGTCCATGATTGCTATATCGCACATTAATCTTATGTTTAACTTTCTAATAATTTCCCAGCTATCCTCCAAAATGGCTACACCATTTTGCATCCCCGCCAGCAATGAATGAGAGTTCCTGTTGTCCCACAACCTCATCAGCATTTGGTATTGTCTGTATTTTGGTTTTTAGCCATTGTAGTAGGTATATAATGGTGTCTTATTTTAATTTACAATACCCTAATGATGTATAAATTGAGTATTTTTTCATATGCTTATTTAGTGAGGTGTCTTATTTAGTGAGGTGTCTTATTCTTTTGCCCATTTTAAGTGTGGTTAATTTTCTTACTGTATATTTTGGACACAAGTGTTTCATCAGATAATGTGTTTTTCAAATATTTTCTTCCAGTTGCATGTTTTCTCTTGACAGTGTCTTTTGCAAAGTAGAAGTCTTTAATTTTAATGAAAGCAACTTACCAGTTTTTCTTTCATGGATTGTGCTTTTGGTCTTGTATCTACAAAGTCACTGTCAAACCCAGTGTCACCTAGATTTTCCCTTATTATTCTTCCAGAAGTTTTGTATTTTATGTTTTATGTTATAGGTTTATGATCCATTTTGAGTTAATTGTTTGTGAAAGGTACAAGGTCTGTGCCTAGGTTCATTGTATTTTTATTATATAATTTCTGTTGAATCTGAAATTATTATTTTGATTAATAATTTTAAAAGGCAAAAACAAACAAAACAGTGTACTGAATCTTTACAACTTTGTAAGTGGTGTTCTTCAAAACTGTTCTTTGGGAAAGAGGCTTGAAGTCAGCCCAAAGATGGGGCCACTGAGAGCTTTATCTGGAGCACATCAAGAGACTAAACTAACAGTTCCATTTTAGTGTTGCTGTCCTGTTGTCTGTTGTTAACATGTGCAGGTGGCTCAGTGCTATATGTGCAAATTGTTAGTCAGGGAGACTTCCTACAATTAGGAATGTTTTTCTCCAGTTGAAACACCCTGTTATTTGTCCACATTGCTGTTCCTTTGCTTATTTTCTGCCTAGTCATATGGGTTTGTAAAAATCCACCTGTGGTTTCTCTCAGTTTCACCCTTTTATACTATGAAACACTGAAGTCAGTGTTATACAATGACTAACTTCAATTTAAGTTTTTAAAGAAAATTTTCCTAATGATCTACCAGTTAGTAATGTAAGTGGTTTTGCCTCCAAATGCTCACTACTTAGTTTTTCTTTTTTTGGCTTGTTGGAAAAAAGCTTATTAACCAAGTATTATATGTGTACCTTGGTGTGTGTGTGTGTGTGTGTGTGTGTGTGTGTGTGTGTGTGTGTGTGTCCCAGATAAATCATAAAGACTTTCAAATTTTGAATCTTTAGATTTTATTTGTGTCCTTAACAAAATTTATTTGAATTCTTTCCTTAACAAGATTAATTCGAATTATATTTTTTCATCCTTTAAAAAGGCTACTTTTTGAAACCCTGTTATATACACTATTCTCAGAATATAGCCTTTCTCTTTTTTTTCTTATTTTGCTTCTATTTTTCATAAACCACTTAAATCAAAATTCTGCATATACATACATATTACCTTAAGTCTGTTCTGTGAAATGCTAATCTCTCAAGGGGATCCCGCCTGCCTCCTACCCCCCAAAGAAAAAGTTGTCTGTTCCAAACAATTTTGAGAAATTCACAACAATAGAATATTAAATATACTGACAAAATTTGCCAGTGAAGAAGTTGATTAATTTTGTTTTACCTACTTCCCAAATTTATTTGCCTGGAAATCTACTTAAGGAATAACTCCATTAGTATCCTATGAAACTAGTATTCCATGGAACACATTATGGTAAATATTGTTTAATAGTATGAATCTTTAGTAAGTTGTAGATCTGTTATCTTTAAATAATAGAATAACTATTTATTTTCTTGTTAACTTATTTTTATAATTTGTTTCCTTCCTTTACAAGAATTATCCTCTCTCCCCTAATCATACCCTTTCCTAGAGTAAATGTTTTTATTCATATAGTTCATCTTTATTGAATCCCTAGGGAGCACATACCAGAAATACAAAGATGAAGTTCTGGCTCTTATAGACCTCACACACTGATTTGATAGAGTAGGGGCGCCATCTATAGGGGTTACCCCCTCACATTTTTATATAATTGCAGAGATCCATGTTCAGCACATTGCTTCTACTTATTAAATAGCATGAGAAAAATGTTCTTAATATATGTTTTTATAGATTTTATCCACTGAATCTAAAATGTCAAAGATTATAAGATATGGTATTACTTTATATACCACAGAGAAAGAAAAATATTGCCAAATATAAAGGTAAATTCTGATTTCAGAGATGTAAAATGTATACATTACACATGGTAATGTTTGTTAACTATTAGACTCAAATATATTTTGTTTTATGTATTTCTACTGTTAAGTCCAACAAATACTTACTGAATGACTATTACATAATAAGTCTAGTGGCTAATAGAATAATGAATAAGATATGGTTTCTTGCTCTTAAGGAAGTATAGAGGAAGGCAAATATGTGCAGACATTGCTAAAATAAAACTATATTTGTCAAAGCAACTAAATTAAATCCCACAAACTATAATTAATAAATACATTGAAGATAATGCAAAATTAATTACAGTCAATGGTTTTGTAAAAGTTATAAATTACCAACTTCAAAAACCCACTATTATTAATTTTTAATTCTTTCATTGTTAAAGGTGGTTGGGGGCTTAGTGGGTAGGAGGAAGAAATGGAAAGAAATATTTATTTAGGTATATATATACATGTGTATGTTGTTCTAAAGGAGATAATGAGTTTATTTTAAAGTTTTATGTTTTTCTCAATTGTCTCCACAGTAGATCTATTTTAATGGAAAACAATTCTGGTAGTTATAGTGTTTGTTTTCTTTGGAAGATTTATAAATTGAATTATACTCAGCCAAACATGTTTTCCCATGTGTGGATTTATACAAGGGAAGTGTTAACCTTGAGCTGACATCTGTCTGTTGTTAACTGCTGAATTAGTTGGCCTATCCACTGCCAGTGTTTGTACTCAGGGAATGCAAACTTATTTTAATCTTGGCTTAAATAAATAACATTAAGAAAATCTCTGTTTATATATATGGGGGGGTGTCTAAGGCTAAATATAGGGATAATTGGATTATCTATGATTTATGGAAAGCAGTGCAGAAACAGAAAATGTACCTCATTTAGAGTCTGGAGACCTGAGTTTGAATTCTGTTTTTGCCATTCGTTAGTTGTGTGACCTTAGGCAAGTCAGTTAATCTTTTTGCTTAGGTTTCCTTGTGTGTTCAAAAATGACTTTAATAATAGTAATGTCACTTTTTTAAAGTTGATGAGACAAACTTGATGAATAAATAAAGGCTTTGTAAATTATAACATTTTTTAAGTGTTAGTCAATATTTAGAGTTTGCCTTTTAGTACAGATATGGGGAATAAACTGTAGAAGACCACAAACATTTTGCTTAATAAAGTTTAGCAGTTTTGATTTAACTATATGAGCTTTCATCAGGAAAAAAGGAAAGTAAATTTGTTTTAGATATTTCCTAGAATCTCATTTTCTTCCTATGAAGCATTTAAATGATATTTTTATTAACAATGTAATAGGCAAATTGATATACATGATATTCTCTTAATCCGTATATGTACAGTTCCTATTTTTTTCTAGGTCCTATTGTCATAAAGCTTTAATAAGAAGTAAACCAAGAGAAAATTTGTTTATCTTAAAGTAGTGTAGATTAGAGAAATAGTCTCAAGACATGGTTGAGAATTCTGAACTTTAGGATTTTTGTCAAGGTAGTTTGACAATATATATCAGAGACATTAAATCTGTCTTTAACCTAACACTACCATTTCTAGATTATCCTAATTAAAAAAAAAAACTGCAATTTATATATTTATCTACTGCCATTTAAAAAAACATACTTTAAAACACGATATAATGACAAGAAAATGTTTATCATGTATTATTAAGTAGAGAAGCAATTTACACAGACGTGTGGTACAATCCTAACTTTGGTTAAATTAATAAAACACTGATTTATTTAATAGATACCAAAATAGTAACAATGTTTTAACAATCTCAGACAGTTAGAATTTATAGCGATTTTAATTTTCTTCTGTTATTTCCAGATTTTTAGATAAGCATGTATTACTTTTGTAATCAAACCTGTTTTCAAATACTCTCACTCTAGTCTCCCGGCCAGCACAGTGAAATATCATGGATTTATATATAATGTAAGTATACTAAGTAGTAAGCAGTATTCATGATTGGATTTACCACTGCAAATGCCTTTAGCTTTACTTTTTGGTTTTTGCCACACTCAAATCCTTCTGTCTTTTGATGGACTGTAATTTGCAGCTTTTAATCGAAGTTTTTAATTAAAGGATGAAAGTTAGTTATATTAAGGGAGGCTGGGCTACCTTAGCCTGAGCTGGAGTGGCAGACTTGGCCAACTACTATAGTCAAAGCAGCATTGGAGGGTCAATTCCACTTTTTATGGCGCACCAAATTTTTATTAGTTTAGAGCAAGTTCAAAGCCCCAGGTTGTTTAGGCATTGCATTTATTTTCCCCAAGCTTGAGACCTCTTTCACTTCTACCTCCATCTCTCAGCACAAAGTCTGGCATGTTAGGCACTCTGCAGATGTTATTAGAACTGAAATGGAGTGAAAACTGAAATTATGCAAATTCCTAACATTAGATTTACTGAAGTCATCTCAATATTAGATGAACTGAATTATGCAGACAAGGTCACAAGCAGCCTCTATTTGGATGCAAGGGAAGTTCTTAGGAGCAATAAAGATCTCGTGTTTAGCCATCATCTTTTCTATGCCTCTTATGTTTTGGCTGCTAGGGGTACATTGGAAGGCCTCCAGCACTTTCAGTATTTGGCACAGTCAGCCAGGAGTAAATTTGGAAAGTGGTGAATAACTAGAATGTTTAAGAAGGTAATACAAATTTTCACAGATGTATTTAAAGTAAAGTACATTTTGATCATCTTAATTAACCTTCCACCTCAGCTAGACCAGAAATTCAAGTTTTGTCCTTTTGCTCCCAGTGCTATTCAACAACATATGCTATTTCTCACGTTAAGACCTTAACAGCTATGCCAACAAGTCTAGTTTGAACAAAAGTAAGGGCTTAATGATGTCTTTACAAATCATCCTGTCAACAATGCTGTCCGTTGGTAGATTACTGCAGCCCTTTAGATCAGTAGTTCACTTCAGACAGATGGCTCAAAAGTCGGTGTAGTTAATTAAGATACTGCAGCTTGATAATAGGAATAAAAATTGGAATGATGAATATGGAGCACTGAATGCCAAGGAAAACAATGTATGACCAACCTATGTGTTTGTGTTGCTTTTTGACAGAATAACTCAGACGCTGTTAATGACTAAAACCCTCTTTTGTCTGAATAGCATAGACATCTTCCTTTTACCTTATATTGAGGTGACTTATCAGTAGGATTTATTTTGGAGCTTTGCTTGGCTTTTAATCATTTCAATTTACGTATTGAATTAGGTGCTAAGGTTATAAAAGTAAATGAAATTTGAACTCTGTCCTCATACCTTTCAGTTTAATGGGCAAGACATGAAAAGATTATCTTAATATATAAAGTATATAGGTATGCACAGAGGAGACTTAATTAGCCCAGCCTCAGGGAGCCAGGAAAGTGAAAGCTTCATGGACAGATTAACTGATAAACTATGTCTTACATAATGAGTAAGAATATTCTAGGAAGAGAGAACAATATGAACACTAGAAATAGGAGAGGCAGGAGAAAAGTACTAGACAGGTAGAGAACTGGTCATAGAGAATGTGCTTCCTCTTTATTCTGAAGGCAGTGGTGAGTCAGTGAAGAGTTAAGCATGGAAATGATGTGGCTGGATTGTAATTTTAAGTCTATCACTCTAGAGGTAGAATAGAGGGTAGTTTCAGTGGGACAGGCTTAGTAGCTGGAAAATCACTTTAGAAGGCCATTGTGATAGTCCAGACAAAAAAATGATAAGGTCCTAGGCCGAGGCATACCTTATCAGTTGTGGTAAGGACAGTATAGGTGACTCAATAAGTGTTGTAGGTGTTGAAATCCTTAGGACTTGAAGGTTGGGGAGTAAGAGGATGATACTATTAAGCGAGATTGAAAATATAGGAAAAACAGTTTTTAGGGGGAAGATGATGTATTACATTTTAGATAAGAGTTTGAGTTGCCTTCAGGACATTCAAGGGGATATGAACTCTTAGTTCAGAGAAATTATATTCAGTACTTAATTAAAAAATAATTTGGGGTAAAAATAAAGAATAAATATTTCTTTGGGAAACCCCCAAAGAAATATTGTCACTTGAAAGACTGAGCATAGTAAAGGTATTAGGTATAAAAAATTGGGTTTTTATAATAGCAGTAGATTAAATATTGTGGGGATGAAGTGTTCTATTTTGTGAAAGTCATATAGCATTTATAGATTACCTATTTGGAGACCTTAGGATATAGTATGGCTTAATATTAAAACAATACAATATATTATTTAGTTTTAGATAGCTCAAAAGGGATTTTGGATTTGTGATTTCTCATTATCATAATGCACATCAATGATTATACTGACAAAATTTTGGATGTGATACCTAAAATCTAAACATTTTTTGGTATCAATAATAACTAATAAGATTTATTGTGCTTACTATGAGCCAAGCTCCGTTTTAAGAACTTTATTTAACTCATTACATATAATCCCCTGAAATAGGTAGATAGTCTTATTTATTCTCTTTTTATAAATAAGGGGAGAAAACCACAGAAAGTTTAAGAAACTTGCCTCAGATCATATAGGATTCATCCCCAAGGCGTCTTGCTGTAGAGCCCACTCCTGAACCACTAGGCTGTACTGCCTTATCAAATAATAGAGGTTACAGGTAGTTTTGCTCAGAAGGAAGAATAGAAACATGACAATGTTTTGTATGAACAAAAGTTTCTATAAAGGTAACATTCCTAGAAATGTAAAGTTATAAGCACTTAAATCATTTAGTGTCAATAATATATGTATATGTATGCATCGTGTATATATATATATTTATGTAAGGGGGATCATGTACATTGCTTATTAGGGAGAATGGCAACCTGACAAGTCAGAAGAATTAAGGAAACAAATACAGGATGATAAATGATTACAGGGAGGGAAAGTAAGAGTTTATGTTTAAGATCACTATTTGTAAAGTCTATGTTGTAAGGAAACTGAAACTCCCAGAAAAGAATGATAAAGAGTTTATTATCATTGCTACTTCTACCACTGCATATTTACATAACAGTTTATACTTTTTAAAGCAAAGAGAAAGTAAGTGACGTAACTAAGATTATATCCTATATAAGTGTCAGAAACAGGAAATAACCCAGGACTTCTGACTCAATCCAGAGCTCTTTCCATAGCATCATATTCCTTAGTGGACCCTGCAGATTCAGTACTCTCCTCAAATCCATAGACACGGAGGGGGGAAAGCCAATAAAGAATTAGTCTGTCATTAAATCAAAGAGAGTAGCAAAAGTTCAAAGGAATGAAATGGTAAGGAATGAACCAGTGGTGCTATGATAGAAAAGATTACCATGCTTCTAGAATCTGGTGAATCTTTCCCTGCATTGCCTGCTGATGATGTATACACCAGGAAAGTCACCAAAAGAAAAGTGCTTAGGTATATAAATGTTTTTCTTTCTGTTCTAAAGAAGCTGTTGATGGTGGTTATCTTCAGAGAGGGAACAGCAGCAGATGTGGCTGGGAATCAGCAGTCTGGGAGCAGAAAATTTTTACTTTTTATTTTGTGCTTTTCTATGCTGTTTAAGTTTGTTACCTGTGGATATATTACTTTAAAAAAAAAACATGTTAATAGAGGTTTCTGTATAATGGGATTGTGGGCCACTTTAAAATTTTTTTAATTAAATATTGTATAGTACACAAACTCTACTAACAAATTTCATCCCAAGAGTTTATAGTGTTTCTGTGGCAAGTGAATGTTAAATTACAGGTGGGGGCAGGGGGAATTTCACTTTCTGCAGTCTTAGAAAATCCCTATGCTCGCATTTGCTCCTGAGGTAGGAAACAGCTTGCCTGAAAGAGGGTTCTGTCAGGGAGTGGCAAGAGTGGGAATCAGATACAAATTCTTATATCAGTTACTCTAGACAAGACTGTGCTGTGAGAGGGACTTTGAGGAACTTCACCCACTAAAAGCAGGGAGAAGCTAGTAGTGGTTGGTTATGTAACTGGTTTATTTGTAAGTTTGAATTCTGAAACTCCTTGCAGTGGTTGTTTGTTGCTTATTTTCACTCTAAAGCCATTTAGCCCTCTAATGATCAGTTTGGATGATGTGCTTGCTATACAACATTATTGCAGTTTTATAAGATCCCAGAACAACTATAGTGTGTAATTTGTGCAGTTTATACTCCCCTTGGAAAAGATGGAAAATGCATGTCTGAACTAGGGGTACACTGCTTTACTGGAAAATTATACAAGTGCTGAAACAATTTTTTTATGGTGGCATTGTTGAGAAGGGATTAATTTTTCTTAAAAAGAGAGCTAGGATACTCTGGGTATCATGAAAACATTGTTAGTGTGTTTGTGGCCTGTGAGTGAAAGAGGGAATACCAAGTGTTGGACTGAGAATGTAAATCATCAGCCTTAGCAGGGGCCAAGTTTTCTCTTCTCGGTTGTGTGTGTCTGGACAGTTACCATGGCCTGTGGTTAGTTTTGCAATCCAGTTCACAAAGTCCCAGAGAATGTTGAAGTATTTACGTGGACTCTGGGAGTACGAGTGGTCTGATCTCACTTGTTGGTTGTTTTGTTTTGTGTGTGTGTGTGTGTGTGTGTGTGTGTGTGTGTGTGTGTGTGTTTTATGGATGAGACTTTTTATATGTAGAGGAATTATAAAAAATGATTAAATGTGATGAAAGGAAAAGGATTTTTATACTTTTTAATAATCTGTCTTTGTTTTATAGTTCTTTTAAAAACAAACCAACACCTGTATGGAATGATGGGGTACATTTGAAAACTCTAATATAGGCTCTCCACCTAAAAGTTTCTGGGCATTCAGAATAACTTGGTATACCTTCCATTTACTGTATTTCAATGATTTTGAGACATATTTTTTTCACATTTAAGAAAATTCTAAAATAGGGATACATCTTATAATCGTTATTGGTCTGAACTGGAATCAGATTACTTCAGAGAGCATTTGCATTTGCCTGTACCAGTCATTCACACTACTACAAACCTTAGACCGTTTTCAATTAAATTCAGTGTTTGGAGAGTTGATTTTTGTTTTTGTCTTAACCCCACCGATAGTATGGATTCAGACTTCAAAGCTGTGTAAGAACAATCTTTTGGATAAAATTCCCAGTACTTGAAGATACTTTTAGTTTCCTGCTTTCTCTTTCTGCATGGTGGGTTTATTTTTCATTGATGCTACACTGCATTTGTAGCCTTTCTGTTGTTGCAGCTTTCCATGATAGGTCTCCTGTTTTTATTTTTTGTATGTATGTGTGTGAAACATAAAAGAATAATGCATCTTATAATAGTGGCTTAGGTTTGATAAAAGACCCATCAGACACTTGCTTAGGCCCTACTAAACATCCCTTTTCAGAACTTGTTTATTCTTATTGTAGACACACTTGTAATAAACTCAGTGTTATTGTTATACTTTTTTCCCCCTAATTCCTCACCAGTGATCTTCAGACATTAATTTGCATAAGAATCAATTGGGGAGTTAAAACTATATATCTCTAGGACTTACCCCAGAGATTCTGTTTCCAAGGACCTGGATGATGCCCAGGAATCTACACTTTTAATAAATACCCTCAAGGTATTTGTACCTAAGTGACCGAAGGACTACACTTAGAGAAAGAGGTGTTCTCTGTATCTAAGTGAATACTCATGGCTTCAGCTGCCATCTATATATCTAGATATCTAGATATCTAGATATCTAGATATATTGCTGACTTCCAAATCCTTATTTTAAAACTCTTCTTCTTAGATGCCAAATTCATCTGTACAACTGACATGTCTCTCTGTTAAAGGTGGAATACACTCTGATCCAGGCTACCTGAGCTCAAGTCTCTGCTCAGCTAGCTACTTAATAGGTGTGTGATCTTAGACAAAGTTACTTCTCACTTGCCTCATGTAAAATGAAATTAATATAAATATCTCTAGGGTTGCCTTGATTCTGTAGATCAATACATGTAAACTTCTTTGATGAATACCTGGGTACATAATAAGCTCAGGATAAGTGTTAGCTGTTCCTATGTTGTTATTCTCCCAATCACCTCAAATATGTGTAAAATGAACCTTTTATACCACCTACACACAAACACACAATCTGCCTTAACTACAGCTTTATTTAATTTCTCCCTATCACTAATTTTCCTCATTCAGGTCCGAAGTTCTATAAACTCAGCATCCTAATTATCTTAATTTGTCCCCTCCTTTCCATTCCCACATCTGTTGCTTTGGTTCAGGTCTTTATCACCTCACATAAAAGTTCTAGAATAGCCTCCTACCTGGACTTGTAGCCTCTGGTTGATTTTCTCCATTCTAATCTCACAAGCATCTTCATCAAAGACAATGTGATCCTGCTGCTTTTCAACTGGTCTTACTGCCTATGGGATAAAATCCAAACACCTGTACCTGTTAGACAAGGTTCCTCTTCTGCAATACTCAGGGACATTTGCAATCTTCCAGCTTTATACATTTCTTGTAGTAACTCACCCAAAACACTAGATCTGCTCTTGCTTTCATGACTTTGCATAAATAAACAATATAACATAAGTAGTTAAAAGTGTGAGTTGTAGAGTCAGACTGCCTGAATTCAAATCTTGACTTTGCCACTTAACTAGTTGTGTGACCTTGGGCAAAACAGTTTTTCTGTGCCACAATTTCATCTTCTTAAAAGTGGGAATAATTGTGCCTCATAGAGTTATGTGGATTTTAATAAGTTAATTCACATAATATGTGTTCAGTAAATATGAGTTATTGTTTTTATTATTACCATGCCATTTCTTTTGCCTATACCCCTTAATCTTGTCCTTTACTCATTATCTTTCTTTGGACTGTCAAATTCTACTCATTCATCCTTCATTTCAGTTTATGAACTAGCTTCTCTAAGAAGATGTCTCTGAAATCCCAGACTTGGTTAGATTTTCCTTCTCTGGTTCCCATAGCATGCTTTGTAGTATAATTAAGCTGTGAATGTTTCAAGGACTGCCAGGGAATGTATTTTTCATCTCTGAATAGCTAATGAATGAAACTTGATTGTTTGTTGTTTCTTATTTGCAGTAAATTGGGAAACCAATTAAAAAGGGAGGGATATTCTTCTAGAGATAAGTAAACAGCTCACAAGCAGCCTGGAAGGGAAGAGATAGCAAGAGGTGAAAAGACAGAAAACAAAATCTGTAACAGTCTGGAACTTTCCAGTGAAGGGGCAAACAATCCAACAAGTATCAATGTGGTTCTTTAAGTAACATTGTGCATAATTAAAATGCTGTGATGATATCCTTAAACCCTCCCAAAGGTTAAATTGTGTTGAGTATACTCTGCCTAAAAGAAGAAAAGTAGGTTAAACATTTTAGAATTTTTTTAACGAATTAAAATAAATTTGGCAATTAAATAGATAAGTATTAGTTATTTATCATTGTCCAACAGCTCATTCCCCCTTGGGCTGCCTGACTAATCAGTATATTCCCATAATTAATTCTAACTATGAAGTGTGCTCAATCTGTAGGGGAAGGAAAATGTAAAAGCCAAGGAAGTGCATTAGTAGCAACTAATCTGAGTACTGTTAACTTTAAAACTTATTATTTATTGGACATGGTTCCATAGTGTAGTGGTTATTGGCACATTTGCTTTACATGCAGCAGATCCTGGGTTTGCGCCCAGTGGAGCCATGGTCCATGGTCTATAGCCATGTCACCTTAAATAAGCCCCATGTCTGATCGCGGAAGCTAACCAGGCTCGGGCCTGGTCAGTACTTGAATGAGAGACCACCTAGGAATACCAGGTGCTGTAGGCATGCATGATAAATAAATAAATGAATGAATGAATGAATGAATGAATAAAATAATGAAAAGCTATTATTTATTGACTCAGTTTTTAAATTCTTTCTACATTTGATAAGTTTGCCATCAGCCATTCTGAAGAAAAATGGTTAGAAGCAGAGTTAAATTCAACAGATAAATATAATAAACATTATAAGAATGTTGAAACCCTTTCCTAATCATAGAAAGTTAGAACTTTCTGAATAAATATTACCACTAATATTTTAAAATCATAATAATTAAGATTTACTTAAATAAAATATTAAAGTACAATGCTTTATGCAAAGGTTTACACCAAGATACAATATGTGATATTTTTAAAACTTAGGACAGTATTTATAGAATTGTTGGGTTTAACCACGACAAACATTAGCATAGGGAAGTAGGGAAAAGTCGTTGACCTAACAAATAAATTTCGGGGGATTCATTGTACAAAATTTTTTTTTTATTTTGAATTAGGTCCTGAGGATGCAGTACCTCTTTGCAGAGCATAGCCGTTTGGACTGTAGGCACTTACTGAAGAAATAAGTGTAATTGCCTCCCTCCAAGTTTATATTGATATAAGAAGCATAAGACCCTTGAAAATGAAAAGATGTAAGTGACCCAACAAATATCTATCTAAATAATAGATACAGTATATCTTCAGCTGTTTTCTACCTCTGCTGAAATCTAGTTAAGAGGAAACTATTTAAATAAATTTGTTTCTTATTATAAAACTAATATGTTTATTGTAGAGAATGTTTAAGAAGGTAGAGATAAAAAAAATGAAAATCTTTTGTCCATCTGTTAACATTTCAATACATTTAGCCTTTTATCTAGGCTTATCTTTGTCCTTATTAGAAATTGGACTACAATTATATAATTTTATATCTTTTTATGTTCACTTTATATTAAATCAGGAGCATTTTCTCCTGAACTGAATATTAAAGATAAACTGAGGTATAGATGATGGGTAATCTAATCATTTAAGTATTCTTAGCATTTTTAAGTTCTAAATTTGTTGGATTTAAGTTCAGTAAGTAAAAAATCTAATTTTCTAATAGATAGAATGTATATAAATCTAGTTATTTAAAATTCAGCAGTTGATAAGTTTGCTTGGAAATTAGGGTAACTCTTATCGCATGCATTGAGTTTAATTGTAAACCATTAGATATTATAATTTATAAAATATGTGTAAAAAATTAACTTTATACTCTAAACACTAGGTAATATACTCATGTAATCATATTTTTCTATCAAAACTAAGATGATGAGTTTGAAGAATGCTTAATAAAAATTTAATAATTATGAAATAAGAAAACCAGGTATACTGGATGTATTGCTGACTCACCCACTATGTTCTTTTTCCCCTCTCATTGGCTTGTGTTGGTCTTTTTACAGTAGTGAGATTGCAAACTACTTGACAGCAGAAGCCATACTCTGTGTGTTTATTTCTACAGGCTTGGCATATTAGGTGTAGCTATTAAATAATACTTCTTGTTCTCATTTGACTCATTTGTTACCACTTTCTCCTGCTTTTTCTTCTCACTTCTCTGATCACTCCTCTTTGATCTCCTTGGAGGGTTTTTATTCCTTATTTGCCTCCTCAATTCTAGTGTTCTTCAGCATTCTGAGTTTAACCCTTTTCTCTCCTAAATCTGTAATTCTTAAACCTTTTAAAATCTTTACTTACCATGTCTGAGGGGCACTGCAGTGGATAGACAGCAGTAGCTCTCTAATGACGAAAGCACTGAATATCAGCCACCCTTTTCCACACATGCACACACTGAAAATTGCTAATCTTTACACTTTTGGGGGGTGATCTAGTTGATAACCAAATCATTATTTCTAGATCTAGCCTAGACTGCTCACCTAATGCCAGACCCATATTTCAACCCATTTGCCAGATAGCTCTGCGCCTGTAAGCATCTCAAATTTGACATATCTAAAACATAATTTATTGTTTTCTACCAGACTTGTATCTCCTTTTATATTATTCCTTATTTCCATTAATGCCACTACCATCTCCCCACTTGTCCAAGTAAAAGTTTTGGGAGCATTTTTTATTATTTCTTCTCCCCAATTTTACATATGTAGTTGGTTCCTAAGTCCTTTCCATTTTACCTTCTAAATATCTTTCATGTTCATCTCATCTCCTCCAGTCTTAATTCAGGCCTATAATTTTCCTTGTCTTAATTACTTCAGTAACCTCTTAATTTGTCCCTCTGCCTATAATTTCTTCTGCCTTCAATCTATCTACCTCAGGACCATCCTAATAAATTTGTTAGAATGCAAACCTGATTATTTTATTCCCCTTTATATTCTTCATTTCTCCCCATTGCCTAATCCTTTAAAATACAAACACCTTAATGTGATATACAGAGTCCTTTGTGGTTTGGCCTTCATGCTTTCCTTTTTAGCCATCTCTTACTGCCAACATTGATTCACTGTGTTTCAGTCACATTCACCAAGGTCTGTCATGTCCTTCAGTGATTATACATTCTATATTCACAATGTATTTCCAAATTGTGTGTTCCTTTTAAGCCTCTTATTGTTTGCTTGTTTTGGTCTCTGTCTTTAATATCTGTCCTCAGTGTCTGGTAAGCCTTGATTAAATAATTTATATTTAAGAGCAGGGCACTAAAAAACCGATTGGAAATTTCAAATCCATCCAATTCATTCATTTTATCATCTTTAGTGTCTTTGTTAACTTGGGCTAGTCATATTCCCTTGATTAGGATCTTCCCATCTCCACTTGGATATATAAACTACTAGTATTCTGGGAACTGAATCTTCTGACTCAGTCTGGTGCCCTATCCTTCTCACCTGTGCTGAGTGTACCCCAATTCAGAGTTACACTACAGTTCTTCTTTATAGAAGAAAACAAACAAACAAAACTTCCATTTTTCTTCCCAGATAAGGATAAAGCAGTCTTCTTGCTTCACAAAGAGGCAAAGGAGATGTGGCATATAATTTACTTCTGAATTAAAATTTCGTCCTGTTCTCTAGTTTTCACCCCTATCTTAACTACTGCATACAAAGGCACAGCTAATTCCTGAACCATTTGGAGGTTCTACAAGGTAAACTTAGAAGTCATTTTTCTTACTTGAGTTAGGAGCCTGCCTTTCTGCATTAGCTAAGCCTGTTATTGCTTGTACATCTGTTTTCCATTTTCTGAAGTTTTGTTGTCACCTCTTCTGATCTCTTTGTCTTTGTAGTTTTATATCTTTTTTAAGAAATTGTTTCAATATTTTAGTGGGTTTCCAAGAGGGAGCAAAAGTCAGTGTGTATGTTCATTTGCCATGTTTACCTAAATTCCTCTTTCAAAACTATAATGCCAAGTTATTTCTATTTTTACTTATATCTCCATCAGGGAGAGTTAGGTAATTTCTCTTTTGTCATCCTGTAACACTGTATATGCTTGTGTTGTGGACCTGATCACATTGAATCATAAACTTGTTTTTTTTTTAACTTGTCTTCCCTACAGCCAATCTCTAGAACTTTTTCATCTGGCAAAACTGAAGCTCTTTAACTCCCCAGTTACCTGCCCATCCCCTTCCCTCCCACCCCCACCAAACATGGTTCCACTTTTTGTTTCTATGAGTCTGACTACTCCAGATAACTCATATGAGTGGGCTCATAGTATTTGTATTTTTGTGACTAGTTAATATAATTTAGCATAATGTCCTCAACATTTATTCATGTTGTAGCAGGTGTCATAATTTCCTTCCTTTTTAAGGCCAAATAATACACTATTGTATGTGTGTACATTTTGTTTATCTGTTCATCTCTTGATGGCCATTTGGGTTGCTTCGCCTTTTGGCTATTGCGAATAATGCCATTATAAATATGGGTGCACAAATATCTTTTTGAGACCCTGCTTTCAATTCTTTTAGAGACATATACCCCTAAATATCATTATCTTTTATGACATTGACATTTTTTAAAGAAAATAGCCCCCACCCTTTATAAAAAATAGAATGTTTTTTCATTTTGTGCTGTTTCTTCATATTGAGATGCAGGTTATACATTCCTGGTCAGAATACTGTATAGGCAACATGTCTTCCTCAGGATTTCACATTCAGGGGCACACGATGTCCTTCTCACATTTCATGGGTAATGTTAATTCTAATCATCCCATCAAAGTTATTTTATTTCTCTACTATATAACTACTACTTTTTTCCTTGCATCTTGTAAGCAATCTGTAGAGGAGACACTTTAAGACCATGCAAAGATCCCACTTATTAAAATTTCCACGCCTGAATTTTGCATTGATGCTTCTTGCCTAAATCAGTCTTTACTATGATGTCTGCAGAACGATAATTTTTCAAATCCAGCAAGGCTATTTTTAAAGTTAACTATCAATTGTGTTAAATAGGTCAATTTGAATGTTAAATGATCAATTATTAAACGTAAAATTTGGTGTTAGTGTTAATACATTATACATGATAGTCACTGAAGCATAATAATTAAATGACTTTTGAATTTCTGTATTCTATAAAGTCACTGCATGTTTTTAAAAGTTTAATATATACTGTACTACTGCAGTTTCAAGCAATATGGCAGATTATATGTTTAGAGAAATCTCTCTGGTAAAGAACACAAAAATGCTGTATAAAATGTTTAAAACATCTTTTTTAAAGCATGACCGAGTTGGCAGCAAAGCAAGGGGAAGATATAAGGCTGTACATAATGAGAAGCCCAATTCCATGGGGATAAATGAGCGCTAGAACCACTTTTGTCCCTGGACTTTCTGATCCATCATAGCATAGAACCTGGGCTTTAAGGAGACATTCCTGCTTGCATGGGGCAAGAGACAGAGTCTGAACCTGGGCCTCGTGAGTGATAAGTTTGGACACTGCACTAAAAAGTTGGGATCCTCAAGGGGTGAAACCTTCTGTGAATGACAGGAAAATAACCTGCTCTTCAGAACGAGACCGCCTGTTTTATTCTTGGCTTTGAATGGAGTGGACAAAAAGAATCTCTCCCAAGAAGTCCACATCACAATCTTATACTCATGTGGGTTTGAAGTTGGAATTCATGCTGCCTCCAAAAAAATCTTAATATAAATGTTTAGTTTAATGATGCCTTGGATTTTGGGTACCCCAGGACCTAGCAAAAGCTAATAGAAATCCCTGAAGAAAAGTACTTTAAATGCTAACTTTGAAGAATTCCCATATCCGAGGAATATTAGCTTAAAATCAGAAATCACTAAACGTGAATAAACAGCCATTATAAATAAGAGTCACCAGAAGCCACAAACTGCAAAAGACTGATTTCTAAAATTACTATATAAAAAATTTTTAAGTATATTTAAAATTTTTGAAGAAATAGAAGAGTACAATGATGGAACAAGAGACTATTAAAATTAATCGGCGATTTGGGGAAAAATTATAAAAATGAAAAATATTTAAAATTAATATTAGTGGATGAGTCAAAAAGCTACTTAGACATAGCTTTAAAAAAATAATTGGTGATCTGGAAGATAGAGCTTAATAAATTATCCATAATGTAACACAGCATATAAAACAAAAAGATAAAGAGTGTGAGAGACAGATTAAGAGATAGGGAGCTTGTAAATACAAAGATACTTTGAATGAAAAAAGTATAATTCCATTTATATAAAGTTTAAAAACCACCAACACTAAACAATATTATTGTTAAGGACACATAGAAATATGATAAAAGACATTAGAATGAGTAGCACAAAATTTAAAGCAAGAGATGGGGAAAGGCACTCAGAGGGCTTCCACAGAACAGGGTAGCACTCTATTTCTTAAGCTAGGTGAGGATGTACAGAAATTTGTTTTATTATAAATCCCTAAACTACACATATACGTATTATGTATATGGTAAATTATTTTTAAAAAATTGTTAAGTTATTAAGGAAGAAATCTGCCGGTCTTAGTGACTGGTAGATGCACGCTAAAGTTATCTTCTACATTAGTATTCAGCTGTGCTAATCTGGATCCAGTCAAGTCTGCTGAGATCTCATCAGGAATGAACTATCATTGATTAAATGATTGAGTCATTACTGCTTGATTTATCCATTTTGCCTTCAATAAGGGGATGGGATTTTTATAACTCTTTTACAGGCTTTTCAGATGCAGTGAATGACGTAATTTGAGGTTTGAAAATGATCCTAAATTATGCAGCAAGATTTTACTAGATGAATTTGTTATGTAATATCACAATTATCACAGTAAATATTCAAAACAATATCTACATCAAAAATTATAGAATCTGTAGTTATTATCTTTGAAATGTGTTTAATCCATAAAAATTAAAGAAGGAAGCTTTGATTTCAACATGAAGGTAGTGAACTCTGTCTCTCCGGAGATATGAAGTGGAGTTTAGATGACCTATTAAAGATAATGTGAGAATAAATTCATATCGAAAGGGTTAGAACAGATGCCCTCTAAGACCCTCTTAGATGCAGTGAATGATGCATCTAAGTTAACTCTTTAGTAAGATTACATGATTCTCTGTTTACATAATTTCTTTCCAGGAAGCAGTTTCCAGATGACTCTCCATTAAGGTAGTCCCAGTTTAGGTAAATATAAATCAACCTCAGTCCTTAAGAGAGAATTTTTTCTCTAGCTGCATGAATTTTGGAGTGCAGGAAAATTCAGCTTAAGCAAATTACTTAGCATCTCTGGACTTTTGTTTCCACATCTATAAAATGAGAAAATTGAAGTTGATATAAATTTTAAATAAACATGAAATTTTCCTGTCAATTCTAGAACCCACAGATATTTATGACTTTTACAAATTTATGATACCATGGACTTCCCAAACATTTTGAATATAGTCACCACTGCTTCAAACTAAATAACTTGAAATAATAACCTTTGTCAATTCATATTTGGAAGTCGATCTGGAATTTATTTTTGGATAAACAGACTATTTAACTGTCTTCTAAAGTTACCTGAATTTGATTATATCTTAACCTTTAGATTAGTTCTCTTGAATATCCCTGTAATTCAAAATGTCTCTATTCTATAATTTTTGAATATCTCTTTGATTCTTAGAAGCAGTAGTCTTATATGTTTAATATAAACTATTAAAGGAGTATTTTACAATGTCTTAGGTAAAAATTAATGCTAATATTTGTGTTAAAACTAATATAATTCCCTATAGATTAAATATGGGTCAATGCATAATTTTAGTTTTATATTATTTTTAAATTTTTTTTTAATTATTGCGTATAGGGGGAAATAAATCAAGAAAGTTCATAATTGTTTCACATTCTATCAAGTAGGAAACTCTAAATTTCAAATAACTTTATTATGTGCTTCAAATAGCATATACCTTAGGCTTCCATTGTTACACCTTTGTTACTATTCCTATGTTTCATTTACTGTAAAACAAAGGTATAAGTCACAGTCAGTGTATTAGTTTGCTAGGACTGACAAATAGCACAGACTGGGCAGCTTAAACAACAGAATTTTATTTCTCACAGTTCTGGATATTAGGAGTCCAAGATCAAAGTGTTGGCAGGTTTGGTTTCTTCTGAGACCTCTCTCCCTGGCTTGCAGATGGCCACCTTCTCGCTGTGTCCTCATATGGTTTTTCCTCTGTTTACACACATTCCTAATGTATCTCTTTTTGTGTCTAGATTTCCTCTTCTTAAAAGACACCAGTCAGATTTGATTGGGACCTATCCTAAGGGTCTCGTTTTAACTCTTTAAAGGCCCTATCTCTAAATACAGTCATATTCTCAGGTATTAGAGGTTAGGGCTTCAACATATGAATTTTGGGGGAATGTAATTCAGTTCATAATACTCAGTAAAATTGTATATATTTACTTTCCAGCCATAGACATTTTCAAGAATGATATATAATTGATTCCGTGAAAGTGACTTGCATGATGAATATAATTGTTTGCACTGTGACTTGTAGCAAGTTAGTTCACAAGGATGACAAGGCACAGTCCATGAGTCCTGTATGATTTTAAGCCAGGGAAAATTGAAGTTCTTTGCAAAAGGACATCCTGATTTGTGTAAAACTTATATGTCTTTTGCTAGTTTCTCTTCCTGTGCTTGCCCTTTTGATATGGACCCTTAGAATTGCCTTCCCTTCTTATATTTGTACTATCACACTCAGTGGTCTCTTCCTTTGCAAAATCAATTGACTCTTTTTTGACCTATATAACCCCCTCCTTCTTGAAACAATCTCTTTATTTCTGACACCATAGTTTTCTGGCTTTTTTTTTTTTTCCTGCTTTATAGGCTTCTTATCCTCTTGTACTCTTTCCTTATCTGAAATCTTTTCTATTTATACTCTTCCTTTAGGTGACATCTTCTGTTCTCAGTGACTTTGTATACCATCTATGTGCTTTTCTTCTCCTCATCTAGTTCATTACTTAAATCTTTAAAATATATCTTGCTTCTGTATGCTCTCTTTATCTCCACTGTCATTACCCTAATCCAAGTGCAACATCATCTCACACCCTGGCTAACTGCAGATGTTTCAAATTATAGGTAATTTAACATAGCAATTAAGAGCCCTGGCTTTGGAATTGAACTGTCTAGGTTTAAATCTTGGCTCCACCATTTAGAAGCTATATGACCTTGGATGACCTCTCTACCTCTATTCCTTCATTTACAAAATGGGAATAATAACCTACCTCATAGAATTTTATGAGGATTAGATGAGGCAATGAATGTACAGGGCTTACACTTAGCACTAAAAACAGTAAGAGTTGGCCATTCTGTACTTTGAGGCCCTTCCTCTATTCATTGTGAGCTAGCTATGGCTAACTTTGCTCTTATTTTTTGAGGGAACAGCAACTTAGATAGATGCAGTCTCCAATGGGGATCAGGCAGTGTCTGAGCAGCAACAACTTGGGGGGATGGAGACATGGTTAGTAAATGGTAGCTGGTGCTAATAACAAAAGTAAAAAATGATAAAGCAAAAAGCAACAAGTATTCTTGCAAACCTTCCTTGGTTATATAACCTCTAATTTAGACTAATCAGAATGTCCTGGAAGACAGCCAGTCATGGCAATGACTAAAGTAAAAATTGCCGTTAAGTAAAGTGTGTTCTCTGCCCTCCCAGGAAAAGTCGTGGAAAGTGCCTTCCTTTGCTTTGTGAATTGAGAAGGTAGTGAAATCACTGAAAATGTGCAGTTCCCAAAATTAAAATAAGCTAATTGTATAAATTTAAATATGTTATTTAAATTTACATTTTAAAACAAACTTTTTTTCTTAAAACCATACTGGTGAACTATTATAACTTTTTTTTTCAATGTAGCTATGGATTAAATTAATTAATATTGACTAGATTCTGTTAAGTAGAATGTATTTCTAAGATATTTAAATTATAGGAAGGAATGATTTAGGAAATTAGATTAAAAAATTACCTGCTAAAATAACTAAAAGGTCTTTATCTCTTATATACAAAGAGACAAACAAAAGCCTAGAATGACAAAATAAGGCTATTTTAGATTCTTTCAGATTTGGAACCCTTCTAACTAGATGATTAGAATGCTAGTGCATTAAATGGAATTACATCTGATTCAGAAATTGATATATCCAAATTACCTTTGAAAATCCCTTAGGAAGCTAGTACAATGGAGTTCAATGATCATTCTTAAAGAATTGGATTATATGGGTGGTTTGTCTTAGCAGCTATGTTATCATTTAGAATATATAGTTTCTCTTTGAACCCTGGAGTCACTCAGTGTATAGAGAGATGCTCAGACGATGACATGTATATGAATTTAGGATCAACTAAGAAGCCAGAAAATTCACACCACCCATGTAAATGCTCACTCCAGGGCACATGTTCATTGCAAATCATGCAGAATTGTCCATACTATTTATACAGTAAATAGTCATTTTTCTTTCTTTTATTGCTGAGCTTATTATAGTTGAATTTGTGATTTAGTTCATAAAGATACAACTCCACAGTATGTGATTTTGTATTTATGTTAAAGTTTCACTTGCATATTTGTCTGTTTTTGTCATTCAAATAAGGAAGAATGATGCCGTAATATATCATTCCTTTATTCTCTACAGATAATGGATTCTGAATTAATGCATAGTATAGTTGGAAGCTATCTTAAACCTCCAGAAAATGTCTTTGTTCCATCATTCACCGAGAGTGATGAGTCCTCTGAGAATCACCACTCTGCGAACTTTGAAGTAACCTCTCCTAAAATGCTTCATAGTCCAAATAGCCAAGGTAATGTTAACAGAAAATCTTACTTAAAATTAGGGGAATGGTTTATAGTATGTGGTAAGTTCATTAAACTTTACATTTTTAGGTAAAAAAAAATAATAAAATTGTGTATTTAGTCATAATAAAACAACTTATTTTGATTCTATTGTTAAAAGTTTCTATAAACTTAGGCAAGTTATTTAAGATTTTTTATTTTGGCTTCTTCAGCTGTAAGATGACATATATCACAGGTTTATTATTAAAACATCATTAGAAAACAGAAAAGGTCTTTGAAGAATTAAAGGTCTGATTTGAAATCTTTCTAAACTAGATGATTAGAATGCTAGTGAATTAAGTAGAATTGTGTCTTATTCAACAATTAAATTCAGAAATTGCATGTATCCAGAATTACCCTTGAAAATTCCTTAAGGAGCCAGTACATTGAAGTAACTACAAAATACAAGTATTGTAACTAAAAAATATAAACTTACGTAGATATTAAAATTGAATTAGGAAAACATTTATGACTCTAGGCATACCTTATGCCATACAAATTACTTTCTAAGATGCTGATTATCGCTTTGTTTTTTAAAATTCTATAATAATGGTTGCCATAATAAACAGACTAGTCTTGTGAAGCAAACCACAAGAAATAATTTAAATTAGCGAGCCAGCTACAGGTACCTGATAAAAAGCAATAAATATAATTTCTTTATCTAATTTGTAAAAACAATCTCTAGCAAATATCTTATTGTATAAACTATATGAAAGTTAACCTATAACATTTATTTATATTTCATTCATAGTTTGAAGTTATAACTGAGTAGAAAGTGTAAGATAACATTTGAAAATTTTATAACTGAGCTTATCTGAATTGTGACGATATTAACATAGCTGAATAAAAATCATAGTAGTTCATGTACTAATAATCTTTCAAGCCTGACATCAGATAACCCACTAGGTTATAATTTTTTTTTCCAGTGGAAGAAACTGTGTTCTATCTCATTTGTCCTGATTATTAACACTGTATCTTGGACAAAGGAACAGTATATGTTTGTGATTTCATTAAAACTGAAACACATCAATAAATGAGAAAAACTTTTAACTTTAAACTTAAATGTCCATGTTAATTAGTGGATACTATTTTAATTTTCTTTATTCATATTCAGACTTGCATGCCTCCCAGACTATAGATTATCTTGTCTTTTAATTTGAAAAATATTTATTTTATTAGATTAAATTGTGATCATTAACTTTACCAAACCTAGAAAAACCATTAAGTACAATAATAATAAATATATTGTTTCTACAAGCTGCTTTAGAGAAAATTTCTCCCTCTTTAGAGTTTTAGTCATTATTTTTCATTTTTATGAAGAATATACCTACATTTTTCTGGCTCACTAACAAAAATATACTACTCACTTTTATATGATTGCGAGTGTTCAGAATTTTTCATTTATAATATCAAGCAATTTTTTTTTCAACAGCTCTTATTTTAGCCTTAAAAACTCTTCAGGAAAAGATTCATCGTTTAGAGTTAGAGAGAACACAAGCTGAAGATAACCTGAACATTCTTTCCAGACAAGCAGCACAATATAAAAAGGCCTTGGAGACTGAAACAAATGAGAGAAATCTGGTACACCAAGAACTGATAAAGCAGAAAAAAGGTGAGAAAATTCAATAGTTCACAGAAACAAGGAATTACTAAAGTTTACAATTTGAAAAAAATAATCCTAAGTCTAAGCAGATTTACTCAAATATGTTTGTTCTTATATATACATTCAAACCTTGAGTTCTTGTTCTCAGACATATTTATATTTGCAAGAGATGGATATAATTTTGAACTTACTTCTGTCATATGTTATCCTGGTTCATAAATGTTCGATTAAAAGAACAATTAAGTGTTTAGACAAGCTGTATTTGGAAATTAGAGTATTTTCAGAATACCAACAAAATTCAGTTTAACCTACATATAATTGAAATACTTCATAGTTTCAGTTAACACTAGTTTTAAAAATTTGAAATATAAAGCAACACTAGTAATTAAATAATATAAAAACAATAAAAGTGAATTAAAAAATTCTGTTTAACTTGAGAGGTTAATTAGAGGAAATGGACAAGTCAGTGGAGGCTCTGGAAATTATGAAAAGGACATCTAGACAGAAGTTTTAGGGCTTTGAAACATAAGTTCTTTATATAATTTCACTTAAAAACGTAGGGCTTTCTTATTCTTTGTAACACTACACTCATCATCATAAACAAAGTTTAAGTTTGTGTTTCACTAATAAATAGAATTAAGAAATGGGGAAAAATTTTCTGAGGTAATTGGATAAAGTGGAAGAAAGATCTGAGGAAAGTAAAAAATTAAAGGATTAAGAAGAGGTTGTTTACACTTTATGGAATTCACTGTGCTGTCAGTAGTCAAGAGCAGAGGAAATGGGAATAGTAGAATGCTTATACCTGAGTTTCTTGAAAGAAAAAAAATGCAGAGATAGGGAAGAGGCTTTAGGCCCTCTTTTTTCCAGATAGTGTCATTTCTCAGGAACAGCCAGGATTATCCTACAAATCACCTGGCATCTTCCCCTTTCACTCCTTTCGGATGTATGCCCTATTGATATATTTTTTTCTTTTTTGGTGGGGGAGGGGGATAATGTTGAATCAGTTGGATATAATTAATGAGTTATTCACAAAAATGTTTATAACTCCAGGAGAGTCAGTACTTAGAACTAAAGAAGCCTTGGACTTTTAGCTTTTGATTGAATTCGTATAATACCTTCTTGTGATAACTAAATCTCTTATCGATGAGATAGTCAACTGACTCATTATTCCTTTTTCTTTTTCACAGATATAAGTATACAATTAAGCTCAGCCCAGTCTCGCTGTACTCTCCTAGAGAAGCAACTAGAATATACAAAGAGAATGGTTCTCAATGTAGAGCGAGAGAAGAATATTATCCTAGAACAACAGGTGAATGAATTTTCTATAAGGAATATAATATAATTTAATATGTTTTTGAAGAATATTTAATGACAGTATGGTGACAGATGGTAACTAGACTTATTATGGTGATCATTTCACAGTGTATACAAGAGTCCAGTCACTATAAGCTAATATAATATTGTTTGTCTGTTATACCTCAGTAAAAAAAGTAAAATGTAAACTATGTGACACAAATTAGATACTTAATAAAAGCTGGTAAATTTACCCTTGGGGGAGGGGATATTTAATGTCTTGGGGAAATTGTCATATTAAAATCTTAAGTAGGATATAAAGCCATATATAGATGTCTACTTACAGTAATTAATGTAGACTAGGTCTTTGGACCAACCTTTCCATAGAGGTGAACAGAATGTTTAAAAAAGAGAGAGAAAGTGAAAGAGAAAGGAAAAATTTACAAAGGCATTGGAGAATTAACAAGTTGATAAAAAAATCACCAATTCATAATCTGTGTGCAGAGTTAAATCCAGAAAAGCTGGCCTGATATTTCAGGCATCTTCCTTCTGCGGGCATTTCTGATTCCAGAACCGTCAGATGAGGGGAGTGGGACTGCAAGTTTAAACCCTCTAATCACATGGTTGGGTCTCCTGGCGACCAGCCTCTATCCTTGGATGCTTTCCTAGAGTCACCTTATTAACATGGCAACAGACGTCTTTACTGCTCTCAACACTGGAAATTCTGAAGGTTTTGGGAGCTGTGAGCCAGGAACTTAATGAGGATTAAATATCTGATGAATCACAATATCAAAATGGTCCATTATTCCTTAAAGAAAATTAAGAAAAGGGAAAAATGTATTTTCCCACATTTTTACCATTTTTGGTGCTTTTTATTTATATAGATTAGATTTCCCCATGTGGTAACATTTTTTTTTCAGTCCAAAGTACTTCCTTTATAAGTATGCTGACAATTCCCTTAGCATATATTTGTTTGGAAAAGCATTCCACCATCATTGGTGAAGGATATTTTCACTGGATATGGAATTTTAATTGACAACTTTTTTTCTTTCAGCACATTAAAGATGTTGTCTCAATTGTCTTCTGGTTTTCATAGTTTCTAATGAGAATTGTTATCTACATTGCTTGTTTCATTTTTTTTAATAGACTGTATTTTTTATAACAGTTTAAAGTTTATAGAAAACTGACCGGAGAGTACAGAGAGTTCTCATATACCCCCTGCCCCCTCACAGTTGCCTCTGTTATTAACATCTTGCCTTAGTGTGGTAATAAATACCATTAGAAAACAATATATAGGTATGCATATATATGCATAACTCTCCCTTTCTCCATGTTCTCTGTATGTTTCATTCCTCTGATAGCTGCTTTTCTATGTTATAATTAGAGAGAGATTAAGTCAATGAGTAGGTCTGGTCACCCTATATACAACACTTTATTTAATATAGGTTTCCCTGATGATGTTTTTCTTAGTTGAAATGGTATATAAAGATGCACAGAAGGTTTTTTTCCATTGATGCTAATATAGCACGTTTTTTTGCACATTATATTCTTTAAAAATATTTGATTTTCTCGGTTTCTGCTGGTAAGCATCTGAAGTATGTGTACTGTACATACATGTTTATACAGATTTATATTGTGCTTAGATTTCTCAGAAATTGTATTAATCTTGAGCCATTGGCATCACTTGCCAAATTCAGGGGTTTTTTGTTTTTTTTGTTTTTTTTTTCTCCTTTCCAGGCCCAGCTTCAAAGGGAGAAAGAACAAGATCATATGAAGCTGCAAGCAAAACTTGAAAAGCTTGATGTCTTAGAAAAAGAATGTTTTAAGCTTACAGCAACTCAAAAAACTGCTGAGGTAAGTTTCCACTTATTTCTTTGAAGTGGTGATGCCAGGAATAAATCTTTAGTGTTTGGCCTCTATGTGAATATACAGTAAATCTTAGATTTATAAAACTTCATTAATCCAGATATGAATTCCTGCCTATAGAGATGAAAAGTTAATACATTCTGTCACAGCATGAATGAGCTTGCCTTTTGATGTGAAATTGTAATTTTGGCTTCTGCTCAGATAGCAGAACATTTTCATTTGTCAGATAATTTACCTAAAGAATGTTGAAAAGATTGTCTTAAGTTAAGCCTATCCTAGAGCCCATCCTGAAATGCCCTCTCTTTTTTCTACCCAAATCCTATCCATTCCATAGGATTTTTCGAGATCCTGTTTCCTATGAAGCTTTCCTTGAGTTCAACACTCAGAACTAAGTCTTCCTTTGATTTAGTACTCTTCTCCTATACTGAACCACACCAAGGACATAAGATGAAATATTTATGAGTATAAGTGTAAATATGGTCTGGGTTAAATCCTATTCATTGCTTTGTGATTTTATTGCTTCATATATGTTACTCTTGTTTCCCTATGTGTACACTATTAGCTCTTAAGTAACAAGTACCATATCATATTTCTAAAGTCTTCCTATCCCCTTCTCCTCCAACAACTGTACCCTTATCATATGCATATGATAGACATTTATTGATTTGTCTATGTTTTAAATGAAACATTGAGACCCAAGACTAAAATTGTTTGACCTTCTAGACCTTTAATACCCACCTCCCAAAGTTTCATCATTATGATTTTATTGCTGGACATTAATAACACCTACACATATTCATTCTTTGCTTTCTCTTTGTTCTTACATGTAAGAGCAGAGCAGGTAAAGGAGCATAAGAAGAAAGCCAAGAAAAATTTGGGCATTTTTTTTTTTTACTCCTTTTCCTTGCTTTCTACTTTAATTTGCAAAACTATTAAGAATCGAGACCCCAAGGACTATTTGGAAAAGGAACAAAGGGATATATAGCTCTAGTTTTTGTCTGATAATCCTAGTTTTTTGTATTTTTTTGCAGGACAAGATTAAACATTTAGAGGAAAAACTTAAGGAAGAAGAACATCACCGTAAGCTATTTCAAGACAAAGCTTCTGAGGTAGAGCACCATATCACCTACCACAATAAACCACATGTTTTACTCTATTTGTTTTCTATTACCTGAAGCCTATATTCTAGACTCGAATTTCTGTTTCTTAGCTTGTTAGTTTTGTTTCTTTTTTCCGTAACAATGAAACTCTCAATAAATACATCCATGTACTTGAATGCATTGCCAAGAGGTCTTTTGGTCTTTTGAAATTTTGTCATATAATCAAATATACACACACACTCATACATACACATACATATATACATATATATATTCTCAGTTGAAAGAACTCTTGATTATAAATTGTCTTCTGTTTGTTTGGTATATATATTAAATAATTCATTCTCTTATAAACAGAAAATGATTGTAATTACCAATAGATTTAATGACTTTCACACAAATATAAATAGTATTTTAGGTTTTCTTTTTTAAAAAGCATTTTTATCCCTATAAGCTGAGACCTGGTATTTCATTATGTTTTTGAAGAAGCTTGTTAAAAATCAATTTTATAAAGTTTTGTCTTTAATATTATAGCTTCAAACTGGACTTGAAATCAATAGAATTTTAATGTCTTCAGTATCAAATCCAAAAAAATCTAAGGAAAAGAAGAAATCTTCAAAGGTATGCAAACCCTTTATTTTTACTTGCTAATACTTACTTATTCACTGTTGTAATGTACCTGTTCATTTCCAAAGGTGGAATTTGAACAGATTTATTATAAAAGACATGCAATACTACTATGAAATGGAAATACAAATATGAATCAAGTGATGATGGTTTGGGGTGTCAGAACAGAAAATTCCATAAAACCTCAACGGTAGTTGAGCATAAAGCCTAGCTGAATTTACTTGACAACAAAAGCAAGAAGCATGTAATAGGTAGTATATCTGCTTTTGTGAAATAACAATAAGCATTCCACTTTCTCTAGAAAAAAACATTTTGTTAGTACTAAACTCTTAGAGAAGTATATTCTGTGATACTTTATAAAAGAAGCACCAGAGGACATAATAGATGCCAACAACACAAAATCCTGGAAGCAGTTTTGTGTAATTCATGCACAATAAAAGGAGAAGGCTATAGTATTAAATTATAGCTTTGTGAAGTCATTTCTCAAGAGAATTTATTATTACTTGTTCTTTCTAGGCTCATACCCTTTGTAATTGCCTAAAAATAGGAATCGGGGAGTTACTACTTTATAAATTGACCAATATTTTCTTTAGATGTGTTGATGTTTTAGGTATATTGTATTAAACCTTCTTATTTATGTATAATGGTAAAAAAGAAAATTTTAATCTTTTTTATTCTTATGATTCTGAAATTATAGTTTTATTAACCATTATTACTATTTATTCAATCTATATTCAGTGAGTGTTTCTGTGTGCCATTTGCTGCAGGAGCAGGGATACTGTTTGAGAATTCTGGCCACTGCTCTAGGCCCACCCTATGGATATAATAATGGAAAGAACATCGTACTTAACTTTGGCTACTCTTTTATTGCATAAATAAGAATTACTATTCAGTAGTCTGGCTGTATGTTTCATAACTTTTGTCTTTCATAGAATTTGCAAGTTGTAATAATGAAAAACATTTTCCAAGTGCAACTTTATGTTGAGTTTTTTGCTTATTTCCTTCCTTAAATATTTGTTTATCTTGTTTGTACAAGGAGATTAGAAGCTGCAAACCCAAATAGAAAATTGCTATAAGTAATTTGCAAGTGGAAAAAATAGCCATTTATTTTTATATTTATGTTTTATGGCATCCTTTGATGAGTTTGTGGAATTTTTTTTAACTTTTCTATTCATTGTAAAAATAATGAAGATACAGGAAGAGGTAAGGTAAAATAAATGAAGGAAAGAAAAAGTAGCTCCTGGAAAAGAAGAAAAAGAGTAACAGCAAAATAATTTTATAAAAGTGATTAGTTTGAATCCCAGGTTCATAGGGTCTGCAAGCAATAATGCCTCCCATTAAAGAATGTCAGGAGCACTAATGTTGCTGAAGGTTGAATCAAATCACAGGAGACCTCTATGAGAGTCTTTCTTATCTCACTGACACTTTCTCATATCTTGAACATAGTTCATTCAACTTATACATCTTGATTTACATAGATTGGTACTTTAAGCTGGTAAAGAGATAAATAAGACAGATAAATTAGATAAATACGTAAATATTAGAGAGAGTGTGATAAAACTTAATAGAGGTGTAAATGAAGTGTTATGTTTCCTATAAAGAATATGTTTAGGGGTCATGCAAGAGGCAGCATTAAAGGCAGCCTTGAAGAACTAATAGGTATTGATAAATAGAGATGAAGAGAGGTGTATTATGGTCTGAGGATATAGTTGGTTTTTCCATGAACCCACAGATGATTGTCCAGTACTAGGGATGAGATGGTGTCATGGTGAGAGTTAAAATTGAATATATAACTCGAGATGAGATTATGGTTGACCTTTGGTACCATCTTAAGAATTTGAACTTTTATTCTGTAGCAACTGGGAAGCATTGAAGGCTTTTAAGATGAGTAAGGGCATGATTAGAGCTATCCTTCTAGATGATAACTGACAGTAGTATAAGAAGGTGAGCTTGGAAGTAAAGAATCAGACTGAAGATCGTAAATGAGATGATGGAAACCTTTCCTATGATGTTTTCATTATTCTGTTAAAAGGTTAGATTATAATCAATCAGAGGTCTTATTCAGTGTGATGACTGGAAGAATTAACTTAAAATTATTTTGCTTTTAATAATAACTGCTTAAAATAGCCTTAGACCAGACTAAATAATTTTCTTTGCTTGAAATTCCTGTTACTAAACTTGAATGATTGATTGTCCAAGGTCACCAGGCAACTCTAAGTGAATAAGAACTGACTCAAAACCATTGTGATTTATCTACCTCTAAGCCATTTTATTTGTTTAATTCTCTTTTAAATAAATGAATGTTTTAATACTTAAGATATCTAAATTTCCATTTAGAATTGGGAATATTTTGTTGTTTTTTCATTATGGAATACGGTCATTTTTGTTCCTTATTCTTTTGCTGAAGTGTTAACCTGAGTGACCAATTTACCTGTTTTCCTGACACTCTCTTTGTTTTAGCTCGGAAAACCCTGTCTTTGTTCCATAAACTCCATCTGTCATGAGCACATTGAGATGGTCACTCTAATTAATCCCTCCAACAAAAATAGTGAAATAATTTAAATTATTCTTAAGAGCTTAAGAATATAGTTTAGCAATGTCTTTAAAAATGTTTTACAAAAGATATATATAACAAAAAATGTATTGCTCAAAGGATAATAAAATTAACACTGGTCTACTCACCACCCAGCTTAAGAAATAGAACACATTACATGCAGTGTTGAAGCTGTAGACTAAAATTAATTTTAAACTGTAATAAAGAATAATAGTATTTATTTGACAAAAAAGAGCTACAGCCCAAGAGACACAGATTCAGTTAGCAACCTAAATTGTGTGCATCCGAGACAAAGGGAAGGCTATCTTCTATTGCAAAAGTTCCTGCCCACATTCTCAAATAGGTTCATTTTATGTAAATGAGGTATCCAAATTGTGCAGTTTTGATTGGACAGGGCAGGTGTCAGTTTGTTGGCAGAAAGACAAGGAAACTAGGGTTTCCCTGCAGTGGTTGACTCAGATGGCATAAAGAAGCATGGCATAGAGCAGGAAGCTGAGGTTCTCTCAGGCGTACAAAGTGCACGAGAAGCCCATCAACAAATGGCTGCTAGACTCTTGTTACTTATAAAATATGGGCCCTCGATTGACCACAGAGAGTCCATCTCAGCAGATAAATTCCTTCTCTGGGTTCACATCAAATGAATCTTTCATCTTGGTGTCCTCAAAGCCCAGCATATCCCTTGCCTAAATTGTATCTTCCCTCCCTCCTTTTGCAGGGGTAACCACAATTCTGATTTTGTGTTTATGTTTATCATTATCTGGCTTTTTTTTTAAAATCATTTTGCTAAATAGGTATTTCCAAAAAAGTATTGTTAACAGTTTTACATAACTTTGAACTTTATATAAATGAACTTATTCTGTGTTTGTACTTCAGCAACTTGCTTTTCCACTCAACATTAAGTTTATGAGATTCATCCAATTGATGCATATACTTGTGGTTCACTGCTTTTTATTGCTATAAATGCTTTATTCTTCTTTCAGTGATCATTTGGATTGTTTCTCACTTTTTGTTATTATAACAATACTGTCATGAACATTCTGCACCTGCCTCCTGGTGTACACGTGCTGGAGTTTCTCTTAGATACTGGGCCATGAGAGTCGTGCCTCCTTAACTTTGCAATACAATGTCCAAAGTGATCAGACCAGTTTATTTTCAAGCTAGCATTTACCATTGTTCCATATCCTTACCATAAGTGTCTTTTTTTTTTTGTTTTGTTTTTCACTTATTTTTAAATAATTATGGATTCACAGGAGATTACAAAACTACATACAGGGAGGTCCCATGTATCTTTAATCAGTTTCCCTCAATGGTAACATCTGGCATAAATAGTAAAAAACCCAGGAAATTGACAGTGTTACAATACACAGAACTTATTCAGATTTCACCAGTTTTATATTCACTTTATTTGTGTGTGTAGGGTGTGGGTGTGTGTGTGTGTGTGTGTGTGTGTGTGTAGTTTTTATCATGTGTCCATTCATGTAACCATCGCCATAGTCAACATACAGAACTGTTCTACCACCATAAAGCTCTTTCACACAATCCATTTATAGCTATATGTACCCTTCCTTAACCCTTGACAACTTCTAATCTGTTCGCTATTTCTATAATGTCATTTCAAGAATGTTATATAAATGAAATCATACAGCATGTAACCTTTTGAGACTAGATTTTTCACTCAGCAGTTCCCTCGAGATCCATCCTGGTATCAACACATTCTTTTTATTTTCATGTAGTATTTCATGTTATGGATTAACCATTCATTTGTTGAAGGAGATTTGGGTTTTTAGTTTTTGGCTACCACAAATAAAGCTCTTACGAACATTTGTGTACCGTTTTTTGTGTGAACATAAGTATTCATTTTTCTGGGAGAAATATCAAAGAGTGCAATTGCTGGGTCATGTGATAAGTATATGTTTAGTTTTACAAGAAGCTTCCAAAGTTGCTGTATTATTTTGTTTTCCTACCAACAGTGTATGAATGATCCAGTTTCTCTACATTTTTGTCAGCATTTGGTGTTGTCACTTTTTTATTTTGGCCATTCTGATAGGTGTATAGTAATATTTAATTGTAACTTGCATTTTCCTAATGGCTAATGATGTTGCATAACTTCATGTGTTTGCCATCTGTATGTCTTCAGTGAAATTTCTGGGTTTTGCCTATTTTCTAATCAGATTATTTATAGTTGCGTTTCGAGACTTCTTCATGTCATAAATATCTTCTAAAATATTTTTATTTACTTTTCCTTGTCAATGTTTAGAAAACTAAATGTTTAAAAAGAGAAACACCTCAGCAAATTTATTCAAAGTTTGAATCACCACGTATTGCGGCTGAGAAGGTAAGAGGGGGAAAATGAAGATACTTTTTCCAAAAAAACTCCTGCTTTGTTCTGAGTTCTCTTTAAATGCCATCATTCATTTGAAATTGTTATCAGCTCTTTCCCCAAAGTCTGCCAGTGCAAGTCATTCTGTTAATGCAAGTATGCAAAACCTTCTGCAGATGGTGCAACGTTATGGCCACACATTCTTCAGAAACCTGCTGAAGTTATTGAGCGTAGGTGTCTCTACAAGCCTACTGGAGCAACTTCCCAGTGTAAAGCTGTAGCTCCTGACTCAAAAAAATCTATTCCCATTTGTGACAATTTGTCTGAACTTTTGGTGACAATGCAAGATGAGCTGGACCAAATGACATGTAAGTATTTTATTCTTTATCAGAAGAAGTAGCAAAATATTTAGGTATCTTTTTTTCTTAGTCTTAAGAACAATGCTACTTACAAATTCTTAATGGCCTTACTTAGTCATTTGGACTTATTTTGATCTGCAGATTTGTTGTCACTGATTTTTCATTGTATTTATTGATACTACTGTATTTAAATTTTCAACTGTGCGTAATTACTGCTTTTCCAATCTAAGGAGTTTCTATATTCCCAAGATCTGAACTTATAGACAAATATTACTGTCATGCTAATAAATACGGTCTGGTAATCTTAAATTATTTAACTCACAAAGTTTTTATAAGAAAGGTGTTTTTTTTATAATCATTTAGATAAATGAATGATTTTATTAGACAAATAGGAATATGATTTCTTTTTTAGACTCTGGCTGGTCTGCATTACAAGTTTTGAAGCATCTCTAGTAAATAAAATTCTGTATGGGCTACATATTTTAAGCCTCAAGTTTAAGTATATATTCAGCAAATATTCTGGAAAATATGTGATTTGGCTAGCCAACTAGTTGAACTAAGACCTCTGTAGAAGATATAACTAGTTCTAGTAACAGTATTTCTTTCAGCAGACTATCACCTAATCTAGGGATTTCTCAGGTAAATACTTCAATAGCTACAATTCTTCCAAAGACCCTACATTAATAATTCTAAAGTTGGAACTAAAGAGAGTCTTTTAATACCTCTAGCTAAGGACTTTAAAATATTTTACTACTTTTAGCTATGACCATCAAGAATTCAGACTTTTTTAGGTTCTTAATGACCCTAAGTCTAAGATATTTCTAAATGTATCTAATCTCTAATCACAAGAGCCTGTTTATATTTACCATAGGTTTAATTAGATAATCTGAACTATAAAAAAGGACTGTCTTTGAAGATTAATATTTAACTCTAACTAAAATGTATGATTGAATAGAATGTTTAATTATGGCAAAGGCATATACCATCAAACTGTAATGGTGCTTGATATTTGCTTTTCTGTTATAGAGAGCACCAAGAACTACTGAATCAAATGAAGGAAGCTGAAAGCCATTCAGTCTGTGAAGACTTAGAATGTGAACTAGAACATTTAGTAAAGAAAATGAAAATTAAAGAAGAACAAATTTCCAAACTGTTGAAGCATCAAGACAGTGTAAGAAGGCTTTAGTAAAAGATTTTAATAAAAAGATAATATACATGGATTCAGTGTTATATCTCTGTATGATCTTCCAAATTTGAGGTCTGTATGTATGACTTAGTGAGAAAATGATAGGAGTCACTTGGACTTATTATAGAATAAGCCATTTATCCCATTGGAATAATATGTCCTCCTATATGACTCTCCAAGATAATATAATGAAAAGGGAGAAAGTCGAGTTATGTATTCAGAAATATCTTTGGGAAAATTGTGAGATAGGCTGAATTTGCTTTGCAGGCTTTCCAGTAACCCTTCAGCATTCTTTCTCCTTATCCCTCCCTCCACTAATGCCTTAAGGAAGCCCCTGTTGACAGGTCTCTTACTCATTTCCATACATAAACCTGACTCCTTAAGCGTACCCCAATCCTTAAACCACTATTTCCACTTTTCTGGAACGAGCTTGCTGTGTTGCATTACCTAAGGACCTGTGCTCAGCTAGCTATGATGAGTTGGTGAGGGGATGCTATCCTTGCATGTGAATTCTTAATAACTAAAAATGGCATGACAATTTCAATATTTTAACAGTGGAATCATGAACTATTATAATATTTTATCCCAAGACAATGACTCCATAGGTTGGATTAATAGGATCATTATACTGCTGGAGCAGAAGACAGAGGGAGTCTTTCCAGAAACCCTCAAGTCTCATTGCATAGCTATCTGCCTAGATAATAATCAGCATTCATATAAATTGGAGATATTTTAACCTCACAATTAAACCTCCCCCACTTATATAGGGCAGTAATAAAGGATGCAGAATTTTTTGTCTTTATTATTCTATGGCCAATAAAGAAAGAATGAAGGAAATGAAAGTTTTGAAACAGATATTTTATTTTTCTGAATTTTAAGAATAAGTAAAAATTTTTGTATGATTGTGTTAGCGTGAAGATTATACAACTTGTTCGCTTAGAATCGCATAGAAGAAACCTGAAGGAATAGAAGAGTAGTCATATTTTTAAAATTTAGGCAATCTGTATGTTATATTTTGAAAAATATTATTTATATTCCATATAGCTATAGCAGTATAAATTATGTGTTTTATCATTGTAAATTTAATGTCTGCAATTAAAATGACCTTAGACAGATAGAACAGGTATTTATTTAGCCAGTGTCTGGATCAGCTCTACCAATTAGGCCTGTGCATCAGTGAAATAAGACTAAGTAAACCTCAGCTTCTCCAGCGCACATTCATCTTGTCCTGCTTTGGCCTTCTCACATATACAGTTTTTATCCTACTCAAAGTTATCCCAACTTGAATTATACTCTAGTCGTCATACATATGCTTTTCTTTCACTAATAAGAGCAATAAGCTCCTTGAAAGCAAGGATTGTTTTATTCATTATATTTCTACTTGACTAGCGTAGTGTTAGGCATATAATAGGTATTGAATAAAATAAAAACTTAATGAGTTTTTAATTTCATGTAATCTTTAAATCATCAATCCATCTATTCAGGGTATATTTTTAATGTTTTTGACTAAAATGTTCGATTTTTTTTTCTCTCTAGATCCATAAACTGCAGCAAAAAGTTCAAAACCCAAAGATGAGTGAAGCTTCAGGTATTCAACAAGAAGATAACAAACCTAAAGGATCAAAGAACATAAAAAATAGCCCCAGAAATTGTTTGCTAACTAACTCTCTTCAGAAGAAGAGCAACTTTCATCCAGTACGAGTCCATAATCTTCAAATGAAATTGAGAAGAGATGATATCATGTGGGAATAGTAACACGGTAGCAAAACGGTCACCTTGAATGAACTTTGTCAATGAGATCTTGAATGTCTAAAGTGGTTTTAATTTAATATACCTTTATGAAATTTTTGAATTATGTTTCTAGCCTCTATTAAGTGTCAAGTAGTAGTATTTTTTAATGCCTGACGACTTCCTAAGAGTCCCAAATAATAAAGATTGCTTTTTTTGTTTTTCTTAATGACTAAAATGCTAATCTCACCATATTTTAGCAACATTGTTCACTTTTCATATATCTTAAGCTAAATCTAAGAAATTATACTGGATCAATGATATTTAAAATTGAATGAAATTTGAAATACCATTTGAAGTACCAGTTTACTTTTTCATTTAGTAGGTTTGTAACCTTAAGAACCAATATAAAATGAACAGAGTATGGAAGGTCTTAACCTTCCATGTATTTCCTCCCTATCTTGTTTTAGAGCTGTGAAATGTTTTTTTGTTTTTAAGGTTTTTTTGGAAAGGGAAAAACTTGGTGAGCAGGGCTTTAGCCCACATTTCTATGACAGTTACAAATAAGAACACACTTCATTTTTAGATGACAACTCAACTGCAGAAGCTTTCCTCTGCTACTCTTCATTTTCTTTTACAAATCTAGTTTTATGACTACATCTTTTAATGACTTAGTTTTTGCATTTTATATATATAAGGAAGTATAGAAAGAAGTTGGACATTTCATTGCCTCATCCAGTTAAAGTTTGGGGAAATATGGTACATTCTTATTTTTTTATATTTTTAAATCTGTGCTATAATAAGAGATTTCTTTGTGTGTATATGCTTTATCATGAATTTGTGCTTGTTGACCTATCTTTCCAGAAACCTATGGAAACTGGTATGACTCTCCTGAACTTTTTTGGTTTCTCACTGAAATCCTTTGGGACAACTAAAGAATTGGAATCATCAACTTAAGTAAAAATAAAACTGACAGAAAAGGTGTAATAGAAGGGAAGAACTCAGAAGATAGGGTAGCAGTTTAAGAGGTGATGATTCTCAAGGGACAGAGTTGAAGGTACATCTTTACTGAATCCACAGCTGAGGGAATGTTCAAGCTATAGATGTAAAAGAATTTTTGGTCAGGATCTTTGAGAGCTAGGAAAAGCAATTTTAAAAGACAGTCTTTATGTCCTAGGAAATTCCCCAAAAGTGTGTAGGAGAAAGGGGTAATTGTGGTCCTTCTGGAGTGGGCGGGGAGCGAAGAGAAGTATGATTCATTCTCAGTGAGAAGATGTGCCATGTTAGTGGGGAGATGACTGAAAATGGGCAGATCCATACTTGAATTGTCCTTGAAAATAACTGATGGCAGAGACGTGTTTCTCTCCCTTTGCTTTAAACAGTGCAGGTGTCCTTCATCCAGCTTCACTCCCTCTCCATCAGCTCCTTCAGCCCCAGGGGTGGTCCACAGAGCGCCTCATCTAAACTGTTTTCATCGCCTTACCTATTTTTCTACATTGCCTTTCGTTCGCAAGAATGTGAGTTATGTAGTTTATACTTAGCAAAAAAATAAACCTCACCAGAATCATAATGCAGCCCTATCTTTCTGTGCTTCATTTTCTATGCATTTAAGAAGATGGCTGACTATATTCAGCTTATTAGAAGTGAAGTCATTACTTATGAAAATGTATTTCTAAAACAAAACACCATAAAAATTTAAAGTAATTTTAGGAACACTTGAAGATTTAGATGAAGAATTTAGAATTTCTTGAAAAATCAGTGTATTGTACAGGATTTAAGAGTTGGGAGACTTGAGTTCAAATTGTGACTCTAACACTTAGTAGCTTAGGCAATTAAATAGCTTTTCAGAGCCTCCATTTCTCATTTCTAAAGTGGAGATTATATTATCACCTACCTCACAGGGTTGTTGTGAGGAGTAAATGAAATAGCATGTTAAAGCACATGGCAGAAAGGTTGGCACTGAGTAAAAATAAAAGTTAAATCTGGCAAAAAAAAAATTGTCAAAAACCTAAGTTTATATGACTTAAAGCCTGAAAGCAAAAGCCAAAATGTATTCGTCTTAAAAGTGGGAATATTCTAATTAACTTGTTTTTTTGAGGGGGGAGGCTTGCTTGTTCATTTTTTATTTTTCTGTGTAACTGGGGGGAGATTCACTTTGACTTTTCCCGAGTTCAGGTTTCTAGCAGGAGGGGGTAAAGAATACAGTGCTGCCGTGGTGCAGAAATACATAATCACACACAGCAACTTGGTTTGGAGTGTGTTTTGGTTGTTGGGGTGACATTTCTTATTGAGAGACAAGAAAGAATTATCTCTTGTTGTTCCATGACAGCTACTGAACTAAAAATGTGTCTAAGCTCACAAGACTGCTGCTTGCCAGAGCCTTTCACTCCTCGGGGTGGAGCAAACAATTTCCTTCCTGGCCTTGGGCAGTCCATGATCAGTGTACAAGAGTCGCTGTGGCAACCCAGTAGCTGTGCTCCACCTTGCAGAAACCTGGTGGGGTGTCACTGATTTTGTTCACTTAAGTGAACAACAGTTTTGTTTGTTTTTTTAATCAGAAATTGAAAAAGTGAAAGTAGAACTTTCTAGCCAAGACAGGTCTCAACTTGGATGAAACTACGAAACTAGAGTGTTTGAAGCAGCAGGTATTGTGAATATTCTAATCTTGGAAATAAGAGTTGGAATCTTGAATTAACCACTTGTTTGGGTCATTGGAACTCAGCCATTTTTATTAGGTTGTAGCTGAAGGTAGGAGGGTCAAAGGGAAATGCTCAGTTTTCAACAGTGTAACAATAAGGAAGGAGATATTTAATATACTGAGGTAGCAGGCTGGGATGATGTACTTCAAAATTATTTTTGAGCTTTTTGTATAGCATTTAAAAATATAATTTTAACTACAAAGTAGTATTCTTAGTCTGTTATAAGATATCAAAAATTAAGTTAAAATTTGACTTCTAATGTGAGAAATCAAACTAAAGGGAAAATGCTGGTCATTCACGCGTGATGCAGACTGTGCTCTCCAAGGCCTCCATGGCCAAAAATGCACCAGCTGCCATCGTTGGTGTAGAGCACATAGTGAAACTCCTCATGGGGCTTCCTGGAACTCTAGTCAGCTGTACTGAAAGCCATAGCTACTCAGAGTATTTAATTGCATGTGAGATTTAGGTAAGTACAGGCTGACTCCCAGATGTACAAGACAAGTCTCTAAAGCATAATAGCATCTGTAAGATTAAAAAACAAAAACAAAAAAACTATGGGTGCCATGGCACCTTTTATTTAAAGCAAAATGAAGATAAAAATAATATTGTCACTGATCTGAAAATGATTTTACTTCTTGATGATTAAATAGACCTTGCCAATGCCTTAGGCATTATCTATATGATTATTTTCATGTAACTTTCCACTTTAATTCCCTTTTTGTGTTTTGTTATGTAAGGAGAATTCATCATAACAAAATTATAAAGTACAGTTTTAAAATGTTGTCTAGACCAGAGTTTGTTTTTGTTATATGTATAGATTAAATCTTTACTTAAAGAATCAGGTGGGTTTTGTTTTCATGGTGGGTGTTTTGGGAGTGTTCTCCTTATTGATATAGAGTCATTGAAATCTCATTTGGTGAGGATCCTACTAGACATCATAGGCAACCAGAATTCTAAATGAGCATTACTCCCACTAAAGAAATGCATTTCCTATTATGTATGCATGTTCCATGGTATACCCATGTGTTAACAGTTTTAGTAGAACATAGTAGAGAAGTAAATTGACCGTATGTTACTTTATGCTCAGAGACAGTTTGTAACAATATAAAACTTGTTAGTGACCAGTTCTATAGTCTGTAATGTTGGAAGACTACATTCAGGGATTGGTGGTTAGAAGAGAAGTGTTGGGCATTATCAATTATTAAAGGAAGGTAAAAAGTTATTTGAGTGATATAATCAGCTTTCTAGAATCTTTTAAAATAAGGATGATGTTAGCTACCATACTTTATGCCTAGATTTTCCTGCCTGGATTTTGCTCTTCTAGTTTCCCTGCATTCTTTAGGCCTCAATTTATTGCTTCCTCTCAGAAGCCCTCTTTAAGCCTCCCTTTCACATCCCTGCCTTCTCCCAAATCTGGCTTAGCTGCCACTTCTATATTTTTCTCTTCTCTTTGCACTTAGCACACTTTCTTGTTATTGTTTGTCTTCCCTATAGGCTGAAACCTCCCTAAGGGCAAAATTCTTTATTGCTCACCACCTGTGGCCCAGCATCTAGCATCGCCCCTGGCCCGTAAGTAGCCTCTCAGTAAGTGTTTGATAACTTATTTCATGGAAATATATTAACCTGATTTCGTGGTCTCATCTTACTGAGTACATTGGGTCAGGTACTGCTGTTTCAAATATCAGTTCAGCTACTCTGCTGTTTCACCTTTCAAGGATGTGTGACCATATTTTACATAAACACTGGTTAAGATTATTCCAGTAATTGTTTGTTTATTTGGGGGCGCAGACAATGGGCAATCTAAATGATGCTTTCTTTTTATATTATGATGCTAAGAGGAATAAGTTCAAGAGCCAAGGTAGTCCTTTATTTGTATATTAGAATGTTTGGCTTGTTCATTCAGGAAATATTTATCGATCTCTAATAATCAACTATTTGATGGTCTCAAAATACTGTGCTAGATGCTATGGGAGATTCAATGACAAATTATGCATGGATTCTGTCTTTTAGTTGCTTATAATTTGATAGGGGTAATGAGACATATATATAATACATGGAAGAAAATGTGACATTAAAGGTATAATAACTAGAATAGAGTAGATGCTCAACATATATTTGTCTACTAAATATTTTTCCTAATCTGTTGATTAAGTTAGCCGGTTTGTATTTCTTTATTCTCTCTCTTGATATAAATAGCTTTCATCTGGTTGGTTGTTTTTTTGTTGTTGTTTTTTTTGTTTTTTGTTTTTTGCCTGGTAGCAGTGTTGATCTAGGACTCTTAATCTTCTATAGGTTTGTTGATTAGATACCAGTTTACCAAGCAATTTTAACTACTGTCCACATAAACAGTATCAAATTCAAAGTCATGAGTAGAAAAAATGGGCATGAAACACTAAAGGAAATAGGAAGGGAGTGGAGAGTGAGAACTAGAAATTAAGCAATAATACGTTAGACTAAAACAGCATAATATGCAGAAAGTTAATAATATACAAAAGCTATATTCTAGAGTCAATTATTGACTTGCACAGAATATGATGATTGCCACTCACTTCCCTCATGAATCTAAGCCACTCAATTTCCTCAAATTTCATCTTTCTCATGTTAGACCAAGTCATTGTTTTTCAAACTGCAAGTCATATCCTGTTAATGGATTGTGAAATCAGTTTAGTAGGTCACTACCAACATATTTGAATGATATAGAATAGCATTGAAAATATCAGAGTATAACACTCATAGAGAAGGTAGCCAATGTTTTGTGAAACTTTGTGAGTACTGGATTATAATTTAAAATGTCCTAAATGTTACTTGGAGACGAAAAATTGGCTATTAATAAATGTTCAGAGAATGAATTTGAAAGATGTAAGGGAAAATGAGGTAATCAGTTTAAAATAGGAATTCCCCCCAAGGGCCCTGCTATGGCTGTGGCAATCTATTCAACCCAGAAATACTATTACAAATTTCTTATATGTTTTACAAATAGAAGTCCTAATCAATACTATTACATTGCCTGGTCTATAGGATACTCTTTTCAAACACCACTACATTACAAAAATGTTGCTTTGCTAATGTGAACACATTATATTTAACATAAATCCTTTAACAAATGACCTCACCATTCCTCAGCCATTTTTGCTATCTTGTCACTACCTCTATGTAGAATCTAACCAAGTATGGGTCTTATGGTTAAGAGAGAAATTTGATAAGCAAGTACTGGAGACAGTTTTAAAATTCATAAAGATATGAAATTTGCAGGTGAAAAACTGTATGCATGTCTTGAATCTGAAATGAACAAAGGGTTATCCCTTCAGAAACCCTTTTGTCCAAGCATTAACAATCAACAGCACTAAAAAAACCCAATAATTTATATACCATCAAATGTGGCCCACTTTTAAAAAATGTCATTTTACTGACCAATAGAGCCAATAAAATATTTTTATTTATTTATTTATTTTTTTATGCCTACAGCACCTGGTATTCCTGGGTGGAATCCCATCCAAGTACTAACCAGCCCTGACCCTGCTTAGCTTCCAAGATCAGGCATGTTCAGGGTGCCCTGGCCATAGACTAAAATATAAAATATCTTTAAATGAATGAGTGGAACATATAAATATCTTACCTGAAAAACATCTTCATTAAATAAAGTAACTACTAACTGAGAGACTGTATTTCTCTGACTTTCGCTGTCGCACTCAACATATTTTTTTGTGGCCATATCAGCCGCGAGCTATGTTCAGAAAGTAGGAAGAAGTGCTTTTGGGAGGTAAGCATTAGGAAGATGTTAATAACAGGATTCGAAACACTTGTAAAAGTTTATTCACCACTACAAATTATTAAAGTTGCTTAAATAGTTAAAAAGATTTGTCCTTTTGAAAAGAGGAACATAAAGTGAGCCAGACCTTCTAGTTGTAGCTAAAATAATACTTTTGACCTAATTTTGCTTAATCCAATTAAGTAAATTTAAGATAATTTCTGGAAAACCTTGTAAGGTATTTTTTTGGTTCATTTTAAAATTAAATGTACATTGACTTGTAGGGTATTTCTTAGAAAAAATCAATTCCTGAACTAGTACAGAATGTGAAATATTTCTTGCCTGAAATATAAGATTAATGTTTACAGATCAGTTGCCCAGAATCTTCTTGCTGAATTGGAAAGTATTTCACTTTTCATCGCTATAGGTCCTTTTAATTTTACAAATGTGTTATTTAAAATATAAGCCGTCTTGGTACACAGGAAACCCATTTAAAATTAAATTTAAAAACACAACTGAGAATTATATGGAACACTTATGATTTTATATTTTATAGTTTCTAACAAAAGAAAAAGTAGTACCTTAAAAATATTTTTTCAAAGATAGCTAAATCTAAAATACGTAGTATACGTGAAAGAATAGCACTATTAATATCTTAAATATTAAATGCTTGAATATAACATAAAAAGCGTTATTACCTTCATTTTAACAAAACAACTTAACTACAAATTTAAAGCTGGGAAATTCAGTACCAGTATTAAAAGAATTTCTAGGTTATAAATTTCTATTTTTCTCAATAGTAACAGATATTTTAAACATTTCTATGATTTTATGTATGTAACTTCTCTTTGATAAACTTGGAAGAATTTACATCACTCATTACATACTTTGATTCTCTCGTTGTATGATTTAAATGTTGGGCACCTCAGCCTAATTTTCAGGGAGGGTTTTTTTCTCTTTGTCCTTTTATGGTACAGCGCTGAAGAAAAAGGAAGGGTGTGTCTTTGGTATTTGGGTAGGATATTTACCTGCAACTTCTAATTCTCAGAGCTACTTATGAGCATTACTATGGATATGTTACAAAAAGTAGAGTTTGATTCTCTTCACTAGCCTACTAAAATACCACTGATTCAAACTACCACTTGCTTAAATAAAACACAACCCACTCAGAGACTAAAGCATTTAGAAAAGAAAGGTGTTTATAGGCAGAGAAGATTTGCAAAAGTCCAAGCTTTAGGACAACTTTATCAAAATAAAAATATAATAAGTATTTAAAGGGGGGAAAAACCCTACAAAATTATCGAGGTCACCAACTTTATAGTTACTCTCTTCAAGGTGGAAAACAGTTGTCTCATAATTGACAATTCCAAAGTCAGGGATAAAGTTTTTATTGTTATACTTAAGAGTAACTTACAGGAAAGACTCAAGGTTTCATTTACTTGGGGAATAAGAACAAGACTGGGTGATTATTTTTGCTGATATTACTTTATCTCAGGGTTGCAAAGTATGTTTTCAGGGGTCTCCAAGACCACCTTTGGGTTCAATAATTCACTAATAGGAAACATAGAACTCAGAAAAGCTATTAAACTCATGGTTATGGTTTATTACAGTGAAAGGACACAGATTTAAATCAGCAACTGAAAAAGAGACATAGGGAGAAGCCAGGAAACAGGCATGAGCTACCAATTGTCTTTCCAGTGAAGTCATGCAGACAGCACTTAATTCTCCCACCAATGATGTGTGATGATTGCTTGGAGTATTGCCAACCAGGGAAGCTCCTCCAGGCCTTGGTACCAGCTTTTTATTGTAAGTTGGTCACACAAGGGTGACTGAGTGCCCATGTGGCTGACCTTTAGTCTCCAGCCTTTCTAGAGGTCAGCTGATGACTACATAGCCCAAGGCCCTGGCCATAAATCAAGTTGTTATAGAGACTATTCGGCAGGGCCTACGGCTACCAGGTAAACAAAATTATTATCAGGCAGAATATTCCAAGGGTTTAACCATTATTTCTCAGGAGCTGAGCAAGGGCTAAACATTTGTTTAGAATATGAAAAGTTTACACAACCTAGATGTGCTGTGCTAATCTGCAGGGTATTGTTTTACTTTGTTTTCTGACTCTGGAACATGATGTTTATTGTTTACCCAGCTGATTACAGTGTCAGTTTTGCCTCCAAATTTCCACAGAAATTTGCTTCACAATTTTCTGACACAGTATTACTACTTTAATGTTTTATTTGGTCAGTTTTTTATATCTGTGATTTTAAAAATGCCTAATGCACAGAGACCTTCTTGTAATCTGGTTTATAAAGCTAGAGATTTGTGATTCTGAAACTAAAGAGTTAACTTTGCTTGAAAGCTTTGTAAAGTCTATGAAGTCGTCATTACTTTTATGTGTAAGATACTGCTTTTATCTGCCTGTATACCAAGATCAGGAACCAAGAACCAACCAGTCCACCTTGGCCAAGTTTCTTGGACCTTGTTTAATAATGGACTTGTCATACCTAATAAGATTTGAATATGGCAATGGTTACAAAAATAGTTTTTTAATCACTGCCTGGTAGGAAAGAGAACAGATACACAGCTAGGAAAAAAAATAAAGGAACTAAGTAAAGGCATTTTGTGTAACATTTAACCATGTTTACCATTTTGGGGTACTTTTGTATTTTTTGTCATTTTCTCCAGAATTATTATTTTTATGTTTCCCTGACACTATATTACTTATAAGCTATATTAAGAATTTTCATAGAATTCTTCTATAAATTACAAAGGGTCATTTAGAGCATATCATTGAAAGAATGTTTCTTTCCAGTTTACACAAGTATAGCCAATAGAGAGTTTGAAGAAAAGAAGAAAGGAATTTTTCTTTTATGTCCTTTAGAAATAGAACATTAGCCATAATTAACTCACTTAGTCCTAGGTAATTTATTCTTGTTTTTCGGGTTTAAGGTGAAACAATCAATTTCATGAAGTCATCTGCTTCTAGATTTAAAGAATTGTAGAAATCCTGACTCTGTCTTTTGGTAGTTTATCAAGCTCTATCAGCTTATAGTGAAAAGTCTGTTTACATAAGTCTACTTCCTGTTAAGTCAACAGTTATGAATATAGTAAAAGTCTACTGAGGCTTTCATTCTGTTCATGTTTCTTCCAGAAGACTCAGTTTCTATTCTGTAGCTTATAGTAAGAATTTCAGGCAAATGCAAGGAAAAAGTAGAAACTCTGTGGATGACAAGTCTCAATGGCTCAGGTTACTATGTAATAGTCAATAATACTAGAATAGTGGAGGGTAGAATCCATTTTTCTTAAATAACATTATCATTTTATAAGGATTTAGTCAGTAGTTACCTGGAGAGGAAAAAATTTAAAAGTCTCCAGTTTCTTTTAATTTATCCCATAAAATATATTGGGATTGTCAGCTGGAATAATATATTTTGTTAAAAAAATTAATTTTTAAAAAATAGTTATTGTGCCAGTCTTTATATGTCGAGATGAGTATGCTTCTGTGCATTCTAAAAGTTATTCAATTGCTAAAATGGTCTTTTTTTTACATTTATATTAATACATTTTACTTAAATGTACTTAGCTTAAATTCCTCTTACTTGTTTGTAAGTTATTTTCTTATAGAAGATGATAAGCAATATGCCTTTTACAGTATTTTTAAGCTAATAAAAAATCTGGAATATATCAAACATATCTAATTATTTTTAGCATCTCTCCTTTTATAGGATAAATAAACAAACCTTTATTTGGGAAACCCCAAAGACAATTATGATGTAAAGACGTAGTAATAGTTTGTTATTCTGAATTTGGGGGCTGACTTTGGGGACCGAATTTAGGAAATACAATCTCAAAAAAAAAAAAAAGATAGGTTTATGTGACTAAATAAGAAAGGTTACAGACACTAAAATAAACTAAGCATCAAGTAATGATATTTATTAGAAACTTTTCTAAAGATAAGGAACTTTAACAAAATAGTTCAAGGGCATGAAAAAGCACAAAATATTAGGCTTTCAAGAATATTTTGGTAATATAAAAAACTTCTGCTATTTGGGCATTAAATATCCTTTAACTGCTTTTTGTTCAGAGAAGACATATACTCAAAAATCAATTTGTCAGTTTAACATAAAAAAAATTCAAACTCTAGATTTACTTTTTTTGGATGCCATTTATATTTTATAGAATAGGATTCGCAAGTCATTTTCTCAGTCTTATGAATAAATTCATTTATATCTAGCTAATTTTATAAAATAAGTTAATACCTTTATACTTCTTTCAAATTCATTATTTGCAAGTTTTATAGCCCAAGACAAAGTCTATTTCCTCTCATATCTTCTACAACCTACTGTACACCTTCAAATCTTAAAAGCATCAAGAGAAAAGACATATTACTTTATAAAAAAGCAACAGTAAGACAGATGACTAATTTTCTTACTGAAATGGAAGCCAAAGACAAAGAAAAGACAATGTGCTGAAAGAAAAGAAATATTTTCTACCTAATTAAAATATCCTTTAGAAATCATGGTAAATGAAATATTCAGACAAATAAAAGCTGAGAGAATTCATCAGCATCAGACTCACACTAATAAATATTAAAGGAACCCATTTTCCTTTAGTCTGCTTTCCTGAAGTATGGATCTTCAGGAACAAAGCAGCAAAAAAGAGAAGTATATAGATAAAATTTTTTTAATTGACTTTCAAAGCAGCAAAAATAAAATGTATTCTGGCATTTATATGTAGAAGTAAAGTAAAAAACAATTGCATAAATTGTAAGAAGGCGGTATGTGAACTTAAATCATTGTAAGGTTTCTAATCTTTGGACAGTGACAAAAAATACTAGTTTAAGGTAGGCAGTAATAACTCAGGGGTGCATATTGTAATCTAGAGAAATGATTATCAAGTGTGGTCCTTTGACAAGCAGCATAAAAACTGGGAATTTCTTAAGTAAAAACTCAGGCTTCCCTCAGACCTACTAAATCAGAAAATTTGGAAGTGGGGCCTAGAAATCTATGTTTAAACAGGTCCTCTAAGTGATTCTGATGCACACTAAAGTTTGCAAACCACTGCTCTAGGTAACTGCCGAAAGAAAACAAAGAGATAATTAAAAACCTAATAGAAGATGTAAAATGGAATAATAAGGATATTGATTAACCCAAAGTAATAAAGGAAAGGAGGAATAAAGAATAGATAGGAAAGACACACAGGCTAAAAGTAAGAGGATGGGAAAAGATATTTCATGATGGACCTAGAGGGTATTGTGCTGAGTGGAGTAAGTAAGATAGAGAAAGACAAATGCCATATGATTTCATGTACACGTGGATTCTAAAGAACAAAATCAACAACAGAAACAAACTCGGATACAGAGAATATTTTGAAGGCTACTAGATAAGAGAGAGTTTGGGAGATCTGTGAAAAAGGGCAAAAGGATTAAGAAGTACAAATGGATAGTTATGAAATAGTCATGGAGCTATAAAGTATATGGAATATAATCAACAATATTATAATATGTAAGGGGCAGAGGGATACAGAATTTATTGGGGTGATCACTTTGTGAATTATATAGGTCTCTAATCATTATTCTGTACAACTGCAACTAATATATTATTTAATACCAACTATAATTTTAAAAAACTCATTGAATTGTACACTGTAAATAGCAACTGTCTATTATATTTCAGTAAAAAAATAAAAAATAATAGATGAGATAAATTGAAAAACTATGAATAAACTACAAACTACATAGTAAGACTGTTCATTTAAACCAAACTATAACAGCAATCCCATTAGGTGTAAATGAACTAAAATGCTCCAGTTGAAAGGCAAAGATTTTCAAACTGGACATAAAATAAAAAGACAAATTATTTAAAAGAATTTAAAAAGATATACCAATAAATACTAACCCCCAAAATATAAAAATTCGTGTGACTGTATTACTCGTACATAAATCGACTTTAAGAAGTATTCCTAGAAATGAAGAAAGAGATGTCATAATGATAAAAAGTTTAATTCAGTGAAAAAGTTTTACAGTTCTGTTTGCAGTCAAAAACAAAGCTTCAAATCATAAAACTAAAATGTCAGAGTTAAATGGAGAAATAGACAAATCCATAACAATTGTCAAAGCTTTTATATAGCCTAATTTTTATTTTTTTTTTTTTTTTTTTTTTTTTTTTTTTTTTTTTTTTCAATATATCATCATGAAGATCAGAAAAAATTAGTATTAATGTAAAAGATTTGGACATTATGAATCCACTTCATCTAATTAACCTAGGTAGAATAACAACAGAATATATATTTTTTTCAAGTGTACATGGAACATTTACCGAAATAGACCATATGTTAGGCTATAAAGCAAGCTTAAAATATTTTTTAAAATTGAAATCATGCAGTGTATGTTCTCAGGCCACAGTAAAATCATACTAGAAACTAAGAACAGACTAATAGAACCACTTCTAAATAACTAATTGGTTAGATATAGATCAAGGAAGAAATCACAATGGAAATTAGAAAATATTCAAATGAAAAATAAAAACACAACATCCAAAAGGGTGATACAACTAAAACAATGCTTAGAAGAGGGGTTAAAAATAATTGATCTAAATTTCCTTCTCAAGAGCGAGAAAAAGAAGAGCAGGTTAAATCTAAGATAGTAAAAGGAATGGTATAATAAATTACTAGCAATAAATAATATGTAAATAAATGGTAAATGATAATAAATGAATAGTAATTCAAAATAATTGGTTTAAATGAACTAATTGGTATAACAATTGAATATAAATAAATAAATAGATGAATAATAAAAGCAGAAATCAATGAAAGAGAAAGCAAGTAAATTAGAGTAAACAGTTAAACAAAGTATGGGTCATTTTAAAGATTCATAAAATTGTTAAATCCCTAACAAGACTGATCAATGAAATAGCAAGTGCACAGAATATCAATATCAGGAATGTAAAAGGAGACAGCACTACACATCCTATAGACATTAAAAAAGATAAAAGTCTTCAAAAGACAAAATTAAGAAAGTGAAAAGACCCATAGAATGGGAGAAAATATTTGCAACTCATATATCTGATAAAAAACATGTATCTAGAATATATATATTAAACTCATACTCATCAATTAAAAAAATGAAAACTCAGTTAAAAAATGGACAAAGAATCTGAACAGACATTTCTCCAAAGAAGATATACAAATGACCAATAACACATGTAAAGATGCTCAACATCATTAGCCATTAGGGAAATGCAAATCAAAACCACAATGAGACACCACACCCACTAGGATGACTAAAATAAAAAGTGTTGACAAAGATATGGAAAAATTGAAACTGGGAAAAATTGCTGCTGGGAGTGTGAAATGGTGCAACTGCTTTGGGAAACAGTCTGGCAAAAACTTTTACATGAATGTTCATAGCAACATTTTTCATAATAGTCAAAAAGTGGAAACAACTCAAATTTCCATCAAATGATGAACCAATGAGCAAAATGTAATATAGTCATACAATGGAATGTTATTTGGCTATGAAAAGGAATGATATACTGATACATGCTAAACCATGGGTAAATCTTGAAAACATGCAAATTAAAAGCCAATCACTAGGCCGCATATTGTGTGTATCTATTTATGCAAAATTTCTAGAATAGAGATAGAAAGGAGATTAGTGGTTGCCTATAGCTGGGGGTAAGGTGGCTTAAAGAAAGATAAGAATGACTGCTAATGAATATGGGGTTTCTTTTGGGGTGAAAAAGATGTTCTAAAATGGATTGCACAACTCTGAATATGCTAAAAATTATTGAATTGTATACTTTAAATGGGTTAATTATATCTCAACAAAGCTATTAGAATACAAAAGGATATTATGAATAACCTTACAACAAAAAATATTGTCTGCTTAGATGAATGTTCTTTAAAAAAATTAAATTAACACAAAAAAGTAGGATACAAATAGTCATATCCTGTTAAAGATATGAATCTGTAATTAAAACCATCCCATAGAGATAATTTCAGGTTAAAAAATGTTCCGCAAGTGAATTAATTCAAACATTTAAAGAAGAAATAATACCAATCTTAAACTTTTTCAGAAAATAGAGAAGGGAGCACTTCACAACTTTTTCTTAAGAGCAATGTAATCTTGATACCAAAACCTTACAAGAGAAATATAAGGAAATGACAGGCCAATTTCTCTCATGAATGTAAATACAAAAATCCTAAACAACAGAGTAGCAAATTGAGTTCACTTTTCTTTTAAAAAAGAACAAATCATGGCCAAGTGGGGTTTATTCCAAGAAAGCATTTTGGGATCAGCAATTGAAAATCTGTGAAATTCACCACATTAGCAAATGAGGAAAATCACATGGTTATCTCAATAAATGTAGAAAACACAAAAATGCAATTTAATACCCATTGAAGAAAATAAACCAAAATTCTTGGTAAACTACAAGTAGAAGCAGGTTATTCAGATCGTCAAATTTATCTGTAGCATGTGTCCCCTCACCCAACCAAAAGTCATGGTCTAGAGCCACACTAAAGAGAAAACACTAATCTGTTTGTCTAAACAATGCCCAGGGGATGGTGGAGCTGACTTGGAAGGAACCCGGGTGCTTGAGTACCTATGAGGAGCGGGTAGGTAGACCCTTCACATCAGCATCCTTACGTTAGACACACTTAAGCAACTTTGTTCTTTAAACACTGAAGACTGTGACTATTTGTTTAAATAGTTTAGTCTTACCCCTACTGATCCAGAAGACGATGTGTAATATAAATAAGAGAAATTTAATTTGCACACAGGAAGAATATTTGATGATCAATGGTGACAAGTGTTGAACATGTTTCCCCAGGGAAGTTGGAGATTTTCATGAAGATTGAATTGCCCCACAGTGATAGGCCAGCTTTCTTATCAGTTTAAGTTCTGGCGTTGGCCGGAATAAAAATTATTTTTGTTTTGGTACACGTTACATTACTAAATTTTAGTGGCTTTAAAAATGCTTGAAGCTGTGCTGATTTATGTGTTTGATAGATTGGCTTAATGCATTTACATTTATCATAACTACTGAAATATGTGAATTTATTTCTACCATACTTTTTGTTTCCTTTTTTCTCTTTTCCTGCCTTCTGCTGGATTTAAAAGACCCATTCCTACCCCTTACTTCCACTTGTTTGGGAAGCTCTGGTTACATTTCTATTCTTTTAGTCACTTTCAAGTTTTTTGACGTGCATTATACATTTTTCTAGCAGAGTCTAAAATTAGTACCTATTTCTCTTCTAAATATGCATGCTTTAACTCCATCAAAGCTCACTTTAATGACCCACTGAACACCCTCAAACCCTGCTCAAACTAATCTATATTTTAGAGCTTAGATTTTACCACTCTTTAAACACATAAACAGGAGGCTTTTATTTGTTTACAATCAATAGTTAAATGTACTTATTTTTTTAAAAACACAATTTGGCAATTCTTGAGAATCTCTTTTCTGAAACTTTAAGTGAGGGTCCAGTGACTGTCTGACATGGAGTAGCTGCTCAATAAATGGAACCTACCCTGTGACCTCCTCCCAAAATAAACGGTTGTTTGTCTCTTTAAGGCTAGACAGGAGCGCTCAGCAGGCATGGATTCCTCTGGGTTGGATCTATTCCATGGATGGTTGTCAAAGACCGAAGACGGACTTCTCCTTATGTTAATTTTATGAATACTGTACCTGACTGTGCAGTGAGCTAAATGGTGCGGGATTAAACGTTCTCATTTCTGAGCTGCGAAGTTTTGAAACTGATCAGGAAATGAAGGCAGAATGCCCATTCTTTGGGAGAAGAATCAGCCTGTCTGTGTTGCTGCCGGTCTTGGCTGCGGTCGGAATGCAGCTGTTAAGGCAGCTGTTTAACTGTTTGCCCAACTTGAAAGGACACTGCCAAGTGTCAAATACTTTTCGTAGCAACATTTTACTTTCATTAGGAACAACAACAGTGCATTTTACTGAGCTCCAGCAGTGCGCCAAACACAACAGATGTATTACTCAGCAGGTTCACAACCTGGGCTGAACATGTATGCTCATTTCCATTTTTATTTTTATTATTTTTTTTTTAATAAAAGGCTCCCAAAGGAAGCTGCTACACCAAACATCTCTACAGCTTAATTATTTGTTGAAATGGCAGCAGATTAACTTGAGAAAATGAAATCTCTCTGAAGGGAAAAATGAAAATCTTAGAAATATCAAAGGAAAAAAGGAAGGCTTAAATATTTTAAACCTTTTTAATGTGACCTAAGAGTGACTTTGCCTCTACTTGCCCAGGACAAGAGGGCAGCAGTGGCACAGAAAACACATCATCTTCCTCTGCAATTCTGGGTCCCATTCTGGGTCATGCAGTTAATCTATGTCATTATTTAGAATATTGAAACTAGATGCTAAACGATTGTGTTGAATTTGACAGGCTGTGAACTGGGTGGGGTGGGGAGTTATCAATAATTTAATGGTAAAGACCATATGACAAATGTAAGCATTCAAAATGAAGAAAACATTCAAATGCACAAGTATGATTTTTTTTCCAAATCCAAAAGTGCATGGATCATGATTAGCTCTCCACCCTCAAATATTTGCCCTAGTCAGGAGCTCATGCCTTCAATGGCGAAAAGTTCTAGGCATGTAGAGGGATCCTGGACACACTTATTTCTTGTTCCAATTGAAGTGATATTAGAAGTCAGCAGTAACCACCATTTATATAGCATTCAGTGTGTAATCCCCACAGCCCTTATGAAGACGCAGGGGTCAGGCGTGGGATGCATTCTAATTTAATAAACTTTCACAGTCAAAGCTGGAGCAGAGATGGTTCTGAAGGTGAACTGGACTGAACAAAGCTATAGTCAATGAAGATTCTATCCTGTTTGCTCTTCTATTTACTAAATCATAATTCAATTATAAATGACAAAAGTCTAGTCCAATTGTTTCTTCAAATTGCAAAAGCATACATTTCCACAAAATTGGCATGATTTCTTGGACAAAAGTCATCAAAGTCTCATACACTGAGTAGTGTTCACGGAGTGAGTCAGCCACAAGCTTTGTTGCTCTTTTTTCAGGGATATAAAAACATAGTAAATGCAAGCCATGGATGAAATTTATAAGATGGCTTCCACAGAGAGGATCCAGGTGTTGGAGAAAGAACTGGCTGTACAATTGACTGAACTACAGTCTGAGATCGAAGAACAGGGGACTCTTCTGGAAACAGCTCAGCGAGCTTACAGGTAAAAAGTGGCAGCGTGAAGGCGTGGCCTTTCGGGTATTTCACCCCACTATTACCCCATGATCTCCATCAGCCACCCCTCTTCTTTGCACTTGGACAATTGTCATTACCTCAAGCTCAGACTTGACTGCTGCTCCTATTTTCTAGAATTGTCAAGGCGTTTAGAGGCAATGCCCTACCAAAGAAAATAGAAACGTGCTCTTACATTTCACAAATATCATTGTCTTAATGTTCCAGAAGCTATTATACAAATCATACTCCATGAAAGAGATCTAATTTTCTCCAATAATATTTTAATTGAATTTGACCTCGATTTAATGAGAAATTTCAAAACTGAAATAATGCTAGGTATTTGGTAGTAAATTCTGCAAAACAATGTTCTATTAGGAGCTATTTTATAGGTAAATGCTGCCAAGGATAGTAATTCCATTATTTTAGAGAGACAAAGTAGCCAGATCAGCCCCTGAATGGCAAGTCTCATGGGCCCCAGACCTTCTCATCCCACTGTTTCTGTTACTGCTACCGTCGATCAAGAACAATATAAGGATTCTGTTAGGTTGAGTAGCCAAGTAAACGTACTGTGGATGGTGAGAGTTGAGAGAGAAGATCAGGAGAAGAAGCAGTAAGGATGTGCATTAACATCTCATTTCAAAGATAATTCTGAAAAACGCAGTAATTGGAAATGTTTAAAACAATTTAATATTTAAAAGCCCTTAGTCTTATGAAACGACCAAGGGTTGTCTGATGAAGATAATAGAATCATGCAGGTCATAATTTCTCTCAACTTTGGTTTCTTTACTTCATAAATGAGGTTAAAAAAAATATGTCTGCCTTATAAAGATCAATTGAGATAATGCATGTTAAAACACTTTGAAAACTAGAAAACACCATGCAATAATCAATCAAGTGTTGATATCGTTACAACTTAAATGTCAGGCAAGTGGCTCCCCATGGTACAATGTGATAAGAAAAGCTTCCTGAAGTCTCTTCTAGGACAGAGTGATGGGAAATTTCTGGATACCTGTATTTCTCTACTCCTTCAATAATCTTAACAAATACTTAGAGCACTTACTGTTTCCCAGATGTTGTGCAAGGTTCTAGAGTCCAAAGAAAATGGGAAATGTGCACTCCTGATAATCACTTTAGCATTGTCATTCCCCACTAGACAGAAAAATCTATCGAAAACTGGAGGATTACTGCACCTTAGTCATTTTCCTTCCTTCCTCCCCTCCCTCCCTCCCTCCCTCCCTCCCTCCTCCCTCCCTCCCTTCCTTCCTTCCTTCCTTCCTTCCTTCCTTCCTTCCTTCCTTCCTTCCTTTCTTTTTTTTTCCATTCTTTTCCTCATTTTACCCCCTAAAACCCAGGCTGTTGTAGTTGTCAAGTGCTTCATAAATCCTTGCTGAATAAATAAATGAATGTTGCATGAACAATACTTGAAGAAATGAGTGAATCTCTTTATGGGTTGATGCACCTACCGCTTGTGTTCACCAATCTCTTCTCGGTCATTCATAGATACTTTGAGATTAACTGAGAGGAAAGACATGATCTAAGTAAGATAGAGTTGGAACAGCTAAACCCAGGACCCCACCGTCTCCCAGTGTGCCAAAGGATTAGAAGACAAGGGGGCAGGGAAGTGGTGGTTTTATTTGTTTTTTTTGTTTTCTGTTTCCCTGACTGCCTGTTTGGTAAGTAGCTGGTCCCCTTTCTAGTTGATTATTGCTTCTCCGCCTCCATGAGGCAGTCCGGATTCAGATACCCAGTAATCACATAAATGATTCTTTTGATTTATTAATACTTTTACTTTGAAGTCCCTTTCGAAAGTCGCCACCCCCTTTTTTTTTCATCAAAGTCAAGATGTGAGGGGATAGAGGAGGGATTATTTTGGCTCCAGTTGGAACTTCAACACAAATGGCTCAATGGGTTACTTAATCTCCTATAGCTGGGGGACCTCCTGTCAGTCTGGTGCTTTTTTCAAAGGATCAGTGCTTCCATTTGAGTGGCGGGTGTGTGGGGGGGGGGAGGACTTCTGGCAAGTGTAGTCTATTTTCATCTTCCTTAAAACTTATCCATGGGAACTGGTAGAGTCATATGAACAACATCAACCTAAATTGTACTGCATACAATGCCCCTAAAATCTCGAGATGATCTCTCACATGTGTTCCAGTCTCATCCTAAGAAAGTGGCAATGCACCAGGGTTGCTGTCTTCTGATGCTCCCAAGGCCGCCAAGCCATGGAGAGTATCTTACACCAAATAGGGGAGCTCCCCTCTTCCTGACTCAGGGTTTGACCCTCTTTTGGGTGCCTCTTATTGGATGCTGCTTGTGCTTCCACATGTCAGAGCTTATGGTGCAAATAACGCACTCATGACCAGGCTTGGACAGCAGTCCATAAGGCTGCAGAAGCAGGTACTTCTGCTAACTTTTTCCTAGAGATAAGAAACTTTCCTGAAGCAGAAAGTGTGGTTAAAATGATTTCCAAAGTATTTCATGTTTTATATTTAAAGGTCATTTTCATCCCCAGATAACTGAGCAAGAACATAAAAATAACTTTTTTTTAAATTATAAGATACTGATTTTATGTGTCAACTAGGCTGAGATATAGGTCTGATAAGCATAGTAGTCATTAGAAAGTTACTGGAAGAAATACAGGCAGGAGAAAAAAAATCCTCACCCTGTACTCTGGATTTGGAGGCAAGGAAGTAAAACAGGGGTAGAAGGAGAAACTATGTTTGTGGGGGGAGAAAGAGAGGCAAACTGGCCCCAGGAGATGTTTAGCAAACATGAGGTACACACGAGAGAGATCCTGACTCAGACCTAAACATGTGGCCGTTACATGGCCTCAGCAATCCAGTGTAACATGATATACTAATTTAAAAATGAGTAATTGTGAAGAATTACAGATTAATCAGGGTCTACCTATAATCTTACCTATTACAGCGTCTTTAATTACAGCTTTTATTGCATAAACCTTTCTGCAGCTCTGTTAGAATACCAAAGGATATTTCTTACTATAGAAGAGAAAGAGAACTGGCTCTGAAGAGAACTTTACAGGTGAGTAGGAGAGTGAGCTATTTCAATACTACAATCAGTTAGATTTTGCTAACTTGTTGGAAACTCTTTGCAGGAAAAAAAATTTTTTGGCAGACAGAGCTGACGTGATTGACACTGGTTATAAGAATGAAACAGCCTGATACTGAGCTCACTGCTGGATCAGAGCAGGCCACTCACTACTTTAGAGATAGCTGATTTTTGTGATGTTTTAAACTTTATGATTCCTTGATTTGTGATGTTTAAATTTGTATTTGGAAATTTAGATATAATAGCATAATGTGTTGTGTTAAAATAGTCAGAAGTTTTATGTCATTTTCTGTCATACGCACTGATAATTTAATTTCCTTATTTCCCCATTTGCCTTTCTGTTGCCTGGCATTCAGGTGGCTGAGTCAAAGCCTCTTGTTATTCAAGCAGATGCCATGCAGAGGGAGCTAGAGAGCTGCCTAAGAAGAGAGTACACCCCTGAAAATTTACCTTTGCTTCTGCTACAGGTAAGAGTCATTTCACAGTTAGAAAAATAGACCTGGAATTTAGTGGAAATGTATGAACAAAGCTTGCTTTCTGGTGTATTCTCTGTCCAGGGTAGGGTTTTCTCTACACATGTGGTTTGCAGAACTTAGTATAAATTCTCCTCTTTGTTAGAGACCCATGTCATAGTTAGGTTCAGTTACAGCCACAAAACAATTTTCTACTAATCACTCCCTGTGCTGAACTGTAAGGCAATATGACATTGACTAAGACAATCTCAGTCCTCAACAAGCTGTTAGCCAACCTGAGGAAGATATTTCTGGAATTCATTCTCAAGAAAATAACACAACATGGAGAAAAAAACATTTTCCATAAAGATTATTATCATAGCATTATAGCAATAAAAGTGAAAAAAATGCCCAAATGTCCAATAATAGGAGAAAGAGTTAAGAAAAACAGTGTAGTACCTAATAGAATGTTATTCTGCCACTAATCATTTTTTTTGCATAAGGAAGATTATGTTATTATGTAATATTTTTAACAAAAATTGTTTGTGTGTGAGAGAGAGACAGAGAGAAGAGAGGATGAATAATGGTCATGTAAGAAAAATCACTAAAGGACATAGACAAAATTTATCACTGTCTTTGGACGCAGGAAAATGAATTTCCTCTTTTTATTTTTACATATTTTAAAAATTTATATAATAAGCATGTATTGCTTTGATTTTTAAAGTTTTTGTTCTTTAATCTTGTGTTATGAGTTATGTCCTCAATGCATACAAATTAGTTCTTTAGCAACTAGTTAGTAATTAATAAATGCATCGCAAAGAATAAAAGGCATTGAGATTCTATTTGCAAGTCAAATTGTTGTCATTATCTTCATCTAGGCTTCTTCACCCTATAATTTCTGGCATTCTTCACTCCTTTGTGTCTGTCAGTGATTCTCATTGGAGAGAAGGAAAGGGTGGAGATGTGGGGGGGGGACATTTGGCAATGTCCTGAGATATTTTTGGTTATCACAATTTGGGAACGGGAGTGGGTTGCTACTGACATCTAGTGAGTAGAGGCCAGGGATCCTGCTAACCATTCTACAATGCATAAGATAACCCCCAATAGAAGAATTATTCAATTCCAAGTGTTAATCGTGCTGAGATTGAGAAACCTTGGTAGAGTCGGTTTCTATATGATATTTATCTTCTGCCTAAAGAACTTTCACATTTCTTGTAGTGTAGACCTGCTAGGAACAAATTCTCTCAGAAATTTTTTTTGAAAAAAGTTTTTATTTGCCTTGACTTAGAAAGTTATTCTTGTCCAATATAGAATAGTAGGTTGATAGTTTTTCTCTTTTATTGCTTTAAAGACGTTGTGCCATTGTTTCTGGCTTGCATCATTTTCATTTCCCAACACAATGTGCCATTTTGTTCTCTGGTCGCTTTTAAGAGTTTCTCTTAATAGGTTTAAGCTATTTTATTATGATATTCCTTGATTATGTTTTCTTTGTGTTTCTCTTGCTTGGAGTTGGTTGAAATTCTTGGATTATGATTTTATCATTTTCATTTATTTTTTAAACAATTTCAACCATTATTTCTTCGAATGTATTTTCTCTCCCCATCCCTCCATCTGGGACTCTAATTTCACATATGTTGAATCACTTCATATTGTTCCACAAGTTACAGAGGTTCTGTTAATATTTTTTCAGTCCTTTTTCCCTGGTAGTTCATTCTGTAGTTTCTATTACTATACTTTAACCTTTTCTTTTTACTATTTAACCTGTTGTCAATTCCATCCAATAAAGTTTTCATTTCATATACTATAATTTTCATTTCTAGAAGCTCTATTTTATTGTTTCTGACATTTTTAATATTTCTCCATATTATGTTCTCTTTTCCTTTCTGTCCTTTAATATATTAAGCATATTAATGATAGCTCTTTTTAAAAAGTCCTTGTTTGCTAATTTCATCATTAGTGTCATTCTGGGTCTGTTCTGCTTCATTAATTATCCTCCTACTTATGGGTCATATTTTCCTACTTTTTTTCATGTCTACTATTTTTTTTGACATTGACATTGCAATTTTACATTCTTGAATGCTGATCTTTTTCTGTGTTTCTTTAAAGAGTGTTGGACTTTCAAAGAATGTTAAGTTGTAGATCAGCTTTAGGCTTTCAAGGCTTGATTTTTAAGCTTGTTAGAGCAGGTTTAGAGTGATCTTTACACCAGGGATAGTTTATCCTTATTACTAAATTGTGACCCTTTTGATATCTTCTATGCCTCAGGTGTTCAGTGAGGACCCTTTACTCTGTCCAATTGGCACTCGAACATTTCCTAGCCCTGTATGAACTCTTAAAACTGTTCAGTTTACAGTTCCTAGTCAGTTATTCTTTGCTCAGCCTTGTGGCGTTTCACCCTCCATATGCACAACTTAATAGCAAAAAACTCAAAGGTTTCTCTATGCAGATTTCTGGAACCCTTTCTCTACATAACTTGCTCTTCTTCAGTACTCTGTCCTACAAACTCCAGCTGATTCAGCTTCCCAAACTTTTGTTTCTCTCCCTCTAACTCAGAGAAACCATCCAGCTCTGCTTAAGATTCCATTTCCTACTCCATGGTTCAGAAATTGCCTTCTTCAGGCAGAAAACCAAGGTTATTGTAGGTCTCATCTCATTTATATATTTTCTCTCAAGGGCCATTGTCCTGCATTGCTTGTTGTCCGTGGCAGAAAACAGTTGCTTTGTGTAGTTTATCCTATTTTCTAATTGTTTATGATGGAAGAACAAGTCTGGTCCTACTCGTTCCATCATAACCAGTATTATTTTTATTATCAGGAATAAAACATTTTAAAAGGAATTGGCTTCTTTAACTACTTTTAAATATAAATAAAACCTCTGGTCTAAGGTTAAAAGCTATAATCTTATCTGTAATGTGCTTTGTATTTTACATTCAGAACTTCAGTTTTTTAAAAATTTTAAGCTCAGACTTAGACAATTTTGTAGGCTTTTATGTGACTGCTAAAATTGTTCGCTAACTGATAATTAAACTACAATCTGTTGGATTGGCAACAGGTCATATAGATTTAGACATGCCTACTTGCTTTATTTAAATTTAGATGATATCTTGATCCAGGTTTCTTAATTTTATGATCTTCATGCAGAAAAATCCATCTTTCCAAAATAAGCGGAGACCGATTCCTGTTGTTAGTATTCTTAAGACTTAATTTAGTCTTCCGATTACAATTGTATTCTAAGTGTTAATTTTTTGTTGTCGTTGTAAAGTATTTCACAGAGAGAATTACCCAGCTGGCCCTGAGTAAATATTTGCACATGCTGAGGTGGAAGAGGTTTTGCCAGCACAGTAAAATCATGGAGCAACTTTATCCTCTTTACAAGGTAGGAAGCTCATGACTGAAACCTGTGGGCTATTTTTCATGATTAAACAAAATGGTCAATAAGGCTGTCAATACACTATTACTAAGTATAGCCATCATGCCTATACTTTAGAACTCTAGACTTATTCATATTATATAACTGAAAATTTATGCCCTTTGGCCAACATCTCCCTGCCTGCCAGAGCCCGGTAATCAGTGTTCTACTCTGCTTCTCTGAGTTTGACTTTTTTTTTTTTTAGATCGACATGTAAGTGAGATCATGCAGTATTTGTCTTTCTCTGTCTGCTGACTTATTTCATTTAGCATAATGTCCTCCAAGTTCATCTATGTTGTTGTAAATATTAAGATTTCCTTCATTCTCATGGCTAAATAATATTCTATTGTGTATATTTATCACATTTTATTTATCCGTTTATCCAACAATAGACTCTCAGGCTGTTTCCATACCTTGGATATTGTGAATAAGGCACAATAAACATGGGAATACAGATATCTCTTCGAGATACTGATTTTGCTTCCTTCAGATATGTAGTCAGATATTTTTAATTTTTTGAGGAATCCTCATACTGTTTTCCCTAATAGTTGTACCAATTTACATTCTCACCAACAGTGTCACTTGTCAGTTTTTTAAAGTCATAGCTAAAGATGGGAAAGAAAATAAAGGATGCACCTATTTACCTGTTCTGTCTGTGGTAGAAGATTAAGTACCTGTTTTTAAGAATAAAATTTGAAGGAAGCTGTATCTGATAGGAAATGAATTTTTCTTCATAGAATTATCCTCCTGTGCTATAGATAAAAAGCTAAAAGCCAACTCAGGTTATCAAAGATTCTTATGCCTGACTTTTTGCTGGAGTCTCCCTCCTTCGAAATCCTAAGAATGTGACCACTGTCCTTGTCAGTCAAATTCAGAATATAAAAGAATTTTGGTATTCCAAGAGCCCCTTATTTGGCCCCCAAACAGTATTACCCTATGCTTGGAAGCAAATGACACAAGAGAATAAGGCTTGCAAATAACCAAGTTCTGTCCTCGCATCTCTCTAAAACAGAAACAAGTCGCCTACATTATGCAGGAGTACAGTGACGCTCTTCAGAGAGCAGAAAGATTGTCTGTTGCTCGAGAAAACTTCCTGACGGGAAAAAACAATCCTCCTAACTTAGTGACACAGGAAGACCTTACTATTTATACAAAGTGGTTAGTGTGTCACCTACACTCATTCAAGACTATTCACCGCTTCCTGCAGGTACATGAAACATAATTATGTGATTATGCGGTCCTTTCCCAAACAAAATGGTCAGCACTTTGTTTTCTCACACTTGTCACCTAGTTTTGGATTGTCAGTTCCTGTATTCCACTTGCCCTTCAAATGACAGGGAAAAAATGGATCACTGGCTTTGTTCTTTGCACCTTTTGAAATCTTTTCTTTTGGAAACGTGCTCTAATGAAATCACTCCATTAATTTAGCTTTTTCAAAGACGTCTCTGTTATACTATTTCATATTTACTCTCTAAGTTTTTGTTCCCTTCATCTCATTCAGGATTTATGCTTTCCAATGTAGTTCTACTTTTTTATTTGGCAGTATCTAATGAGGGTCTAATATATGCCAGGTACATGTCCTGGGCCACGGAGGGAAGATATAGTCTTTACTGAAAAGTAACTGGGTCCCAGGATGGTAGGAAAATGGGCAAGTAAATAGCCAACTGAATATAATGTGATAAGAAAGAACAGAGTAAGTATAAATACAGGGTAAAGAGAGTCACAGAAGAGAGGCCCCGACCCAGCCTAGAGGCATCAGAAAGGTGTGACATGATCACGTTTTCATTTTAGAAAGATTGTTTAGCCACCTAAATCTTTTCCAACTCCTCTACGCCTTATTCAGTGATACCTCTAACCACAGAGTTACCCAAACCAGAAAGCTGGCTATCACCCTGACATCATCCCTTCCCTAACAGTCACTGTGGTCTACCTGTGAATCATCTTTCCCCAGTCACATGGTACAATAATGACCTGCTCATGAATCTGGGTCCCAACTAAACTGTGAACGCTTTGAGTTAGTCCACGCTTATTCATCTTTGTATGCCTATTAGTGCCTGGTCCATTCTGGGTGCTTGGTCCATGTAGACCTGCCCAGAGGTTTAGGTCACTTAGAGCTGGTGATAGCACCAGGTTGCCCAGCCCCAAAATTTGCCTCTCACAGCTGGGTAGGTTGCTGAGGCCCACTTCTACCTTCTTCCTCCTCTATCAAAGAAAAGGGCTACCCTGAACTAAAAGCTGAAAGCATCCATGAGAATTAAGTTGTCATATAACCTGGTTGTACCCTTCCGTAGGCCCTCCAGTATTTGCCCATCTCCAACGTGCTGAGTGTAGCAGTCGACGAAGTCCCCAAGGTTGGTCAGGAAAGTGAAAAGGTCCATGTCAGTGACATCAGTCCTGACCTGCAGGGTTCTGCGTCTCCAGGCTCGGTGAATACCAGCATTTCAGGTAAGAAATTAGTCTTCTTTCCCCTAAGGTAATGTGGAGAAAAGATCGTGATTTCGTACATGTGCTGTTATGTCACATGATCTTGCTGGAAATGTTTCTGTGTACCAAAAAGTTATATTTTCTTAATAAATAAGTCTTAATTTGATATTTTCTTTTTAAAATTTAGTTTGATATTGTCTTTTTTTATTTATTATTTACTTATTTGTTTTTTATTATGTATTACTATTTATGCCTACAGCACCTGGTCTTCCAAGGTGGCCTCTCATCCAAGTACTAACCAGACTTGACCCTGCTTAGCTTCCGAGATCAGATATCAGGCTTGTTCAGGGTGGCATGGTCATAGACCATGGACTGTGGCTCCACTGGGGCATGAAACCAAGACCTTCTGCATGTAAAGCGGACGTGCTAACTGCTACACTATGGAACCACGTCCTAGTTCGATATTTTCTGATGGAAAAAATAACAGTTCTCTTGGACATTATTCTCTGTCCTTATAACTAGCAAATTAAGAGAGAGAGAAAAGCAATGAACTTGAAGTCGGCAACACTGAGCTCTGTTTCTGTTGTGGCTTTACTATGGGCCTGCAAGTTTGGATCATTTCATTTCCTTAGCTCTCAATTTACTCAACTCTAAAATAAACCTTTCAAATTAAGTAATTTCTAACATTTTCTCCATTTTTAATATTACATGATTTTAAAAGACTGTTCTTATCTGAATCACTTTAATAGTCTTCCTGTCCTAACCTTATGTTATAGATGACTAAGAAACCTGATCAGGCTTCTACTCTGAGTGCATATTTGCTTGCAGTATGTACCTGGTGCACCTAGAGAGGCAGCCAGCCCTGTTGTGAGGAATCAGAGAAGGCCTCTTAAAGGAGGAGAACCCAAACTTGGTACTTAGAGATAAGTAGGAATGAGCCAGGTGAAAGGAGGTGAAGGCTCTCACCTTCTTCTAATTTGTCAATTAATATATGAATCATATTCTTCATTTATCACAAAGGTCGTAGTAGTTATGCTCCTGCTAAGCCATTCTCCAAAGGGTCTGTTGTGTTTTTCTTATAGGCTGTGAAAACAAGGGTAGGGCATCTTGGCTACCTCCCACTAAAAAGCCAACACCAAGAGTGTGGTGCGATCTGTAATTGTGACAGACAGTTGGACAAGGAGCAGAATGGCCCTCCCCATCAGCAGAAGAGGCCTGCCTCCAGTTGTCTCCAAGGACTCCCCCATTTCTCTTCCTGATTGATGTTCACTGGTCTTAATGCTTTTGATTTTGGATTTTTCTCAGGGATGACAAGAACAGAAGCTGCCTTCATCCTGCCCCAGCACACAACAGAAACAGAAGAACTGAAACCTCAGCTGAGGCTCCTGCTTTCTCATTACAATATCCAATATGATGTGGAGGAGCTAAGGGATGCAGCCAAGGAAATAGAACTTTTTTCCCTGGTACTTGATGGATTCTTTCTTAATACAAATATAGATGTTCATGAAAGAAAACACTAGTATTTGCCATGAAGTTGTATGTTTATACTGCCACTATTGTTTCTAGAGTGAGAAAATATAATAGTAATAGAGGAGATTTAGATTAGCAGTTGAACTTCCTCTCTGTAAGAGTAATGGCACCTTTGAATATTCAATCCAGAGGGCTTGTAGGTTTAATTTTCTGCAGAATTTAAAGAAAAAGGTAGGTTATAGCCCATAGTAGATGATGCAAACATAGCCAAGATTTGGCAAATTTGCATGCTAGAGTTACCTAGTGTCTAAAGCCCTTCAATTCTCAGAATGCATTGCAATAATTCCCCTTTGGCAAATGCTTTATATTCAATAGAGTATATGTTGTGTAGTGATTTTTAAAGTCACACAATCTGCTCTGATATAACAGTGTTGCACTTTCTTTAAAAAAAAAACAACTCATCATCAGGAGCCATGTTAAAATCTGTTTCAAAGGGAAAAATAGGATTCTATAGAAAGAGCTTCAAATATATAATAATAAAGTTTTCAGCCAGCATTTCAATAATAAAGATATCTTTTTTCTAGCTCTAGGTGTATAATATCTGAAAGCATATATATGTATATATATGCTAGATAAAAATAATAAGTTGATTGATTCAAACAGGCAAAAGTCAAATCTGAACGTTTTTGAATGTTCTTCATGTAAGAAGAAGCCAGTGTCTTCTCTATTGCCATTTGCCTTGACCTTGAGGTTGCACTTCCATTTGTATTTGTTCCAACATTATCTTACTGGGATTATTTCTATTACTATTGAGCACAGACTCTTGAACCGGTGGTATCGTATGTCCTCTGGTTCTTCTGAAGGTGATGATATTTAGCTTTCACTTTTCCTTTCACAAGTTCTTCATCAACACAATCTTCAGCATTCTCATTCTCACCAAGTATTATGATAGACAAAAACCAGAATTGTAAAAAAGAGGTTGCATATAAAGGGTAAAAATAAATAAAAATAAATTCTAGCACAGTAGACTATCATCAGTGATAACAGGAGAACATGAGGCTGCTGAATTCTCCCACAAAGCAGCCTTGTTCTCAAAGAATAGCTTGTCTCCTTCATATTCTGACAGTTTCCACTTTTGATTTCCTTATAACAAGGTTGGGTGCAATACTAACTGTGCTCCTGAGATAATCACATCACAACAATTTCTTTGTGTACAGAGTTCCTGTACTGGGGTACTGTTTATTCTGTCCAATGCCCTAAAGTATTGCAAACCTTGCAGCCCACCACCTGCATATTTAAAATAAAGTTTTATTGGAATACAGCCATGCCTATTTATTTATGTATTGTCTATGGCTGCTTTCACACTACAAAGCAGAGTTGAGTAGTTGCAATAGTCTTGCAACAGCTAAACTCTTTACTCTCTGGCCCGTTAAGAAAAAGTTTGCCACCTCAGCCCTAATCTAGCACTGTCTCATTGAACTTCCTGCACTGAGGGATGTGATCTGTATCTGCGCTGCCCAATATGTTAACCACTAGTCACATGTGGCTATTGAGTACTTGAATTATAGGTAGTGCAACTGAGGAATTAAATTTTAATTTGTATTTAATTTTAATGAATTTACATTTAAATGTTAAACAGCCACACATGGCTAGGAGCAGCAGTAGTGGACAGCACAGCTTGAGAGGTACCAGCATCAGCTGGAAGAATCTTGAGCTCTGTGACTCATTGAACTTGCTCTCTTATTCCAGAAACCTTTGTCAAGGCCTTAATATGTGCCAGTACTATGGTAGGTTCTGTGTGTGTGTGTGTGTGTGTGTGTGTGTGTGTGTGTGTGTGTGTGTGTGTGAGAGAGAGAGAGAGAGAGAGAGAGAGAGAGAGAGAGAGAGAGACATAACATAATATTTTAACCATTTCTAAGTGTACAGCTCAGTGGCATCAAGCACATTCACATTTTTGTATGACCATCACCATGTGGTAGGCTCTTCAGAGTCATAGCCCATGCCCTCAAGAAGCTTATCATGCAGTGAGAAAATTAGGATGTGGTGCGGCCATGATGCAATAAGGCACTACCACGGGCTCAGAAGACCTGACCCCACCCTGGAGAAGGGAGGAATTAGTATTCTGCATTTTGACAGTCGGAAGTTATGTCACAGAAAGCACTGGTAGCCTCAGTCTGAAAGTAGTTGTGAAGGGATTGGCTGAGGTACCTTAAGAATTTTAACAGGTCCTAGTATCTGGGCCCTTTTCTCTAGCATCATCCTGGTCAGGCTTCTGGGAGCGGGTTTATATAACCCTTAGATTTTTCTAGTTTACCAGGTGGCCAGGAAAAGTGCATGTATTTCCAAAGGTGAACAATTTACTTCCTATTTAGGGTTTGGCTCAAAATACGTATAATATAACCCACGATTTCCAATCTTTGGAGCAGATATTCAGAACAAGTAACACACGCAGTTACGGTAATGAGCTGACTGACAACATGTGCCTCATAAGTACATCTGTTTAAGGTCATGTTGCTGTCACAGAGTCATGTTTTATGAATTAGTTTGATGCCAAGACTGGTTTCGATGGGATCAGTAGCTGTTTGTGAAATGACCTACACTCTGAGACTTTTCTCCTGGTCTCTGCTTTTCTCTTCTTAATCCTGTTTAGGTTTCCCAAAAATTTCAAAGCATCTTCATGGAGCAACAGAGAATGCAAACATTTCCAGACTATGATGCTGGGAAAGCCAAAGGAGAGAATGTCGGCTTGGCAGGCCCTGGTGCGGCCTTGAAAAAGAGAGCCAACTGGATTCCCTTTATAAAGGTAAGAAGACCTGTGCCTACGGCGACCTGGCAGTGATGTCGGCAGTGTCACAAAGTCTCCTCCTCCAAGCAGGCCAGGCAACCTGGCAGCGCGAGTCTGTCAGGTTCCTGGTGTCCCCTCTCTTCCTTCCCTCAGCTTACTGTGCCCTAAGACAAAGGGTGAGCGCCTTCCTTTCCGCAGGGGAGGCAGCTCAGAGAACATGGCCTCGTGTGTCATCTGTGGAAGATCCCCACCCTCTTGTACCCTCTCTATTGGGTCAGAACTCCTTGTTGTGAGTGATCTTGGCTGCTTCCCAAAAACAAAGAATAACTGCTCGAAGGTAAAACTGAGTTGTGTAAATCCAGCCTTTTGGTCAAAAACTATTTATTGGACACATACTGTGCGTCAGGCATGGCCCTTGGTGCCAGAAGTGCACAATTCACAAGCAATAAACAAGCAAGCAGATTAAATGAGATAATTTTAACGGTGGTAAGTGTAGTTGCTTCTCATTATCTGGGGTAGTTATGTTCTACAAAGTTACCATGAATACTGAATTAACAAATACCGAATGATCGTTCACAAGAAAAATACAGGGTGAGGTTCGTCAACTGATCAATACATAACCTTGTTTTATGTGGGTTTCTGTTTAAAGACACTATTTAATATGTGCTGTTGATTCATTAACATTGAACTTCTGGCTGACAGCACTATACCTCACTCTTCAATGCAGCTTATCAAAATGTGTCTTTCTTCTATAAGACACATCACAGCCTTCCTGTGCTTATGAGCACGAGGCAGCACTTCAGCACTATGCTTGGGGGCCTTTTAAACTGTGAAATCACCAACAAAAAGCAGGAAAGCACAAAAATGGGCACTAAATAAGCTACAAAAAGGACCCTTGTTTATGGTATAAGAGCTGAAATAAGAAGGCAGAGTGTCACCTGGTTTGACCTCAGCTGGAAACGTGGAGTTGGGCGACTCAAATTTTTCACCATTCCGTGCAAGTCCATGAATGACGAGGAAAGCAATGCCGGTAGTGATTTTGAGGTTACAAAGAAATTTTAGTGAGTAGGCAAGTTTGCAAATACAAAATCCATAAGTACTGAGGTTCAACTGTGTTATGAAGGAAAGAAAAGTCTTAGATGATAAAGATGGACGAAGGAAAGGAGAGAACTCATTACTCCTAATTCTGGGGCTTAAACAAATAGGTGGTTGGTGTAGGGGAAGCCAGACTTTCTGTTTTAGATCGTTACACTTATATGGTAAGTATCTAGGAGATATTTGGATATAACGGGCTGGAGCTTAGTACTTGATACAGAGAGTTATCAATATACCGACGTATTTATTTAGCCATGGAACTAAGTTTTCAAATATAGCTTGTTAATGTGAAAAGTGAAATTTTTCACGTGGGGTCACAAGTCTTTGTGGGCAAACTTCTCTTGACCCATAAATCAAATGCCATGCACAATACTGATGGATTAGGGTCCTTCCTGCTTATGGGCAGTGCCGTGTCATCCCAGATGAAGATACTGCACCAACAGGACCTGATGCTGCCTTCTCCCTCCATAGATCTTTGAACCCACACAGACCCTTTCCAATACTTCACACGCCCTAGCAAACTTTCTAGCTTGGAGGCCAGATGCCATTTTTGAAAGTCCTTGGATCTCTTTGCTTGCAACTTTTACTAAGAACCATTCTGATATGCTGTAACTTTGTGTGCATGTGTTTGTCCTCTAGATTAAGCCAAAATGTGATCCTTGGCAAAAGAAGCTTTTGACTAAACTAAAAGAACAAAGAAGAATAGATGTATTAATGCAACTCCAAGCAAAGTTTTTGAAGGTAAAAAGTAACCATATTGCCGTGCAGATAAAATTCTTGCTAAAATTGTCCTCAGAAAGTTGAATTTCCTTTCTCTTCTAAAAAATGTTAGCCATGAATTCACTTTGAAGGCTTTATTTGGAACTTTCTAATCGAATTGCCAAACTTTTATAATCCTGTAGCTTTCAGTAGAGAGTAACAATTGTCAAGAATTGGATTTCAGTCCAGTTTTAGCACTGTTTCTTTGTGATATTGGCCTACTCATTAACTTCCCTGAGTTTTAGTTTCCTCATCTGTGAAACAAAAATGTTAGACTAAATTATCTTATTTTTATTGTGGTAAAACACACATAGCATAAAATTTGTCATCTCAACCATTTTTAAATGTATATAGTTCAGTAGTGTTCAGTATATTCACATTGTTATGAAACAAATCTCAGAACTTTCTCATCTTATAAAACTAAAACTCTATACCTATTAAATAACAATTCCTATTTCCTCCTGCCTACATCATTCTGCTTTTCGTTTCTAAGTTTAATTACCCTTAGATACCTCATGTAAGTGGAATTACATAGTAAGTTAAGGGTCCAGCTTCATTATTTGACATGCGATATCCAGTTTTCCCAGAACCATTTGTCGAAGAGACTGTCCCTTCTGCAGCAAGCGTCTTGCACGCTGTTTATGATCATTGACCATATATGTGAGGATTTATTTCTAGGCTCTCTATTCTATTCCACTGGTCTTATGTCTAATTTATGGCAGTACCATACCATTTTGGCCATTGCAGTTTTGGCATAGTGTTTTGAAATCAGAAAGTGTGAGTCATCCAACTTTTTCTTCTTTTCAAAAATATTTTGGCTATTGGGGTCCTTTAGATTCCATATGAATTTTAGAATAAGTTCTCTCTCTTCTCAAAAAAAAAAAAAATGCCATTAGGATTTTGATAGGATCAGACTAGATGATCTTTGAGGTTCCTTGTGATATGAAAATAATTGAAATATAGTAATAAGTAGAAGTTAAGCTCTGGAACTGTCATTTAACTCTTCACCTCTAGAAAGGAGAAGGAACATTTATTCAGCACCTGCTAGATGTCAGGCATTCTCGCTGCAATCCTGAGAGACATCATTAGTAGTATTGTCAGACTGACTGTCCTGTTCTGCGTGGAAAAGTCAGGATTCCAGCAAGGAGACAAGCCCGGGTCTGTGTCCTTACTAAGTCCGTGCTTTCTTCACACTACCCAGCTCCTTCTACTTTGTCTCCTGGGACAGAGTTTGTACCCAAAATTGATGGGTGTTTTTTGTTGTTGTTGTTGTTTTTTTTTTTTTTGCCACAACACTTGTTGAGGTCCCACCTGCTATTGTGTTTGGGGGGTTGTCAAAGAATTTTAAATGAACTGTTGCATCTATTTGAATACTTAACAGTGTTGAATGGATGGACATACCTAAGGGGATCATGATTTAAATTCTATTTTTTAACTGATTAAGGTCCCCTCTGGGACTTCTTTCTTATTCACATGTACATGACCAAATTCAAAGGCCATAACTTTTCTCCCAACCATTCCTTCCCTTCTCTGTTCTACTCAAGATTTCCAACCCCGAGCGAGTAGTACAAGTGCTCCAGGACCATGCTGCAAAGACAGTCACGCTGGCTCCATCTCATGCAACTCTTACGGCTTCGCAGAGTTTGCAGCAGTGCAACCATGTCCAAATCTGGGAAAATATTTATAGCAACATCAACCTCTACCAGGTACCACAGGAAGAAATAACCAATATGCTTTTCTGTTCAACTCACCACCTGTGTGCAGACCTTAGAAATTTACTTTGGTAAATTTTTAGAGACCTTTCCCCCCAAAGCTCTATTACCTAACCAGATTTGTTTTCAGTATTAAAAAAAAAAAAAAAAAAGATTAATTGCTAATTTGAAAGAGGAATGAAAGAGGTATACTATAAGATGTTGTTGCTGCCAGGGCATACACTCAACCAATAAATACCCGTGCAAAGCTATATATACATCATAGGGCTAAACACCAAGTAAGCTGGACAGTTGTTAAATATCGTGAGGTTTAGATGGAAAATGGTCCCCACGGGGTTGGTTCTAACTCTTCAACAAGGAAGAAATTGAGCTGGGCTTGAAGGAAGCACAGGGCTTCAGGAGGTGGTGGTGGAGAGGAAAGTAGGGAGCACATTCTAAAAGGGAAGCATGAACGACAGTGCAGAGGAGAGACTGTGCATGGAGTGTCGAGTCCAGTTCGGTTGAGAGGAAGAAGACTCATGTGGAAATGTAGTAAAGAGAAGTTTCTTAAGGCTGAGGAGGGAGCAGGTTGTGAATGCCCATAAATTCCAGACTAAAGGAATTTGTGCCTTATCCTGTAGACAGTGATAATAAATAACAAGCTGCATTTTTTTTTTTTTTTTTTAGGGAAGATAATGTGGCAGCAGGGTGTTAGTTAGATTGAAAGAGGGAGAAATTGGAAGCAGGGAAGCAAGTTAGGTAGCTGCTACATAGGATAGGCATGAAATCTGGCAATGAAAAGAAGTTTCTACACAAAGCTAGTGGATATTTGTCTTTACAGTGGTACCAAAACGTTTTGGAAGTTATAATCTGCTATTATAGAGAAACATTTTGTTTCATTTGCTTATTTAAGATGGACAGACTCAATGTGTTTGTTTATAGTCTGAGAGGAAGGAGCAGTGAAGAAGAGATGAATGATACAAAAGGGTAAATTCGAGAAACAGATGTCCCTGGGGAAGGGGGAGGAGATGCGGTGAAAAAATAAGTGGAAGAATAATTTTGAAAAGGGGATAATGGTATCACTTCCCTTGAGGTGAAACAGATACAAAGAATTTTCAGTTGCAAAACAATAAGACGCAAGAGCTTGTGGAGAGCCTGGCCATCTCAGAGACAGGGAGAAGAGGAGGAGGATGTCTGCATTAGTGATGCAGAAGGTGAGCGTGGCATGTGAAGAGCTATCACTGTGAGGAAGGCCTTCAAAAAGAGAATGTAAGGATGACCATGAAGTAAGAGGGCATGGATGTGCAGCGAGCCCATTCTATGTAATAATCCTATTACTTTTGATGCAGAACAGGGCCAATTTCCCTGAGCGGGGAAAGACCAAGCCTTGCACTGAGAGAAGAAGAGGGTCCTTTGGCAAAGAGTGTGGAAAGAATTCAACACGCACGCTAAAGTCGGAGTCAAAGGAAAGTTTATTAGAAAAGGGATAACACTCCACAGACAGAGTGTGGTCTCTTCGCAGAGGCAGAGAGTGAGAGGGACTAAGCAAGACGAGCATAGTGAGAGAGACAGACTAAAGAGTACCAAGAGAAAGACAGTGAGAGGGACAGTGAGAGGGACAGTGAGAGGGACAGTGAGAGGGACTCTGAGCGCTCTGGGCAATTCAGTTTATATGTCATTCTTTAGTTCCTGTGAGTTACAGTTTAAAAGACTTTGTTAACTCATTTCCTTTGATATGGGCATACAGTGAGGAAGGGGAAGAGTATTTAGCATGAAAAGGTAAGAATATGTAGAGTGAAAGGCCTGCTGGCAGCTCTCAGCCTTTGATCCATAGATTCCCCATGATTTTAGCCATAGGGAATGAATGATTTGATTTTGTGTAGGGCAGCCACTTAAAGACTCTCGTTTTTCCTGTTTCCTCTTCACAGGTGTGGGGGTGTGGGGAACAGGTTGCTAGTGATCCCAGCAGAAATCTTCCTTTGTTCTGCAGCTGTCCTCCTGGCCTGGCTGCAGGGCTGATTAGCATATTGCAGTCTCTGAATGTGGCTTGATTAACATTTTTAATTCTCCTGCTTCCTCTCTACATTACTTTCACCTCTAAAGATAATTGTAGAGTAACTAAAACTTATACATAAAGTTGAAGGTGTGGGGAAGTTTAGTAGAATGCTAGAGAGAGAAGCACTGGAATGATCCATTGTCCCAGGATATATATTTGGAAAGAGAAGCCTGAAAAGGGTTTAATGAGTTACAGACTGGCTGGAAGCAAACACACATGCACAGGTACGCATGCGCACACACTCACGCACACTGCACACACCACGACTTCCATAACTTTTCAATCTGTCTATATGAGAATCTAGAGAATCTAATGAAAAAAGAGTGGGCCACATATATCAGGAACAGATGCAACATATCATGGTATAGGTCTCCCTGGCCCCTGAATCACCCAACACGGCATGCAACTACCAGTGACAGTCTCTCCTTAGCTAGCATTCTGCCAGAGTTGAGAAAATAGCCAGATTTTTCCTTTTCCATTGCCATTTTACACTAACACATATGTCGCCATTCAGGAAGACCTTATACTAACAAGGAAACATTTAAAAACATTTGGCTCTTATGCTTCTTGAACCAGACTTAGGGAGAAGAAGGCTGGGAGTAGGGGATAAAGGAGGGCAGCAAAAGCAGAGTCAGCCCGGGTGTCTCTGAGCAAGACCTCTCTGCCTAGGACCCTGGACAGTCTATCTCTTGATGCTGAGGTAATCTCCATTTACCTGGGAAGCTCTGGCATTAACATCTGAGGGCCATCACCACAAATCTGTTTTCCTCCTTGGCTGGGAGAATAGGAGAAATTAGACTCCTGGGAGCTAGACGGGGGTGAAAGGTGGTGAATATGAGTGAGGGAGAAGTAGGAGGCAAAGGAAGATGGAGTCAGAGATGAAGAGTTTCATGTTTAAGATCATGGAGAAATGATGAGATCCAGGGTATAGCAGGGCCAGCAAGAGATAGATTTGTAGCAATGCCAAGGGGTACTTAGGGGACAAAGGACGTTACCTCTGTGGGACCACTGTGGCAGTGAAAGGCAGAAGATCCATAGTGAGAACAGGAGATGATGGCTCAGATAAGAATTGAGAGGAAGAAAGCACTAAGAGCAAAAGTGCGAGAAGCGCAGTCACACAGTAGAAAACTAACACTTGTTGTTCCTTTACTGCTTCCCTCCACCTACACAGGAGGTGGAAAGTCGGGGTACTGATGAAATGCAGCCTGTGCTTTCACCAAAGTCTGTTTGGATTGCAGTTGCCCAAATGTTAAAAAGGGAAAAAAGAGAGAGAGAGAGAAATAAAAGAAGGAAAGAAAAAGAAAGAAAACCACTTCCTCTGGGTATTTACTGACTTGTAAATGTTGTTCTTGGAATTGGCCAAGGGAGAAAAATGCGAGCACTGTACTTTCAGGTTGATTCATGGTAAATAGACCCTAAAAGACTCAGAATACCTGTAGATTCTAGAGGTGGAGCATGAGGTTAGACATATAACACACACACACACATATACACGCGCACGCACGCACACACACACACACACACACACACACTACCCTGTATATCAGGGTCATGCAAGTATTCCAGTTTCCCATTCATTCATTGCTTATTACATATTTTTTTCTTTGTACTGGGCTCAGGAAGTAAAACACATAGTAAACAAGTGAACAAAAAAGTAAATCTCATCTCTAATTTGTGGGTGCTATGAAGAAAACCACAGGAGTGGAAGACAAGGGGTAGAGAAGAGCACCCATTGATAGAGAAATTGGGCAAGATCTTTCAAAGTCAGGGGCATCTGGACTGAAATTTGATGAATGAGAAGGAGTCAGCCATGCAGAAGGGCTAGAGAAGAGCTTTCCAAGCAAGGAACAGAAAATAGCACAGGGTTTAAGAAAGGGAATTATGATGCAATAACCAATAGTTTTCCACTTTCCTTCATATTTTCCCGTGGGTGTTATTTTGTGATCTCCTCAAGTATTTCTTCTGCTGTGGTCAAGAGTCACTTCATTCAGTATCAGAGCACCAATGGTAGCATGTGGCCATTCCGAATGTTGAATACTAATCAGATGGTATTAGGATTAAGTAAAAGATGACAGCTGGGAGGAGTCAAAGGAATGTGGGTATGATTTTTAAAGCTCTTTTACTATTTTGCAAGCATGTAGCAGTCAAGTATGAATTTTAGCATCTGTATACTAGTGAGCATCCTGATTTTGAAGTTGGCAAGTGACAAACAATACCCCATGAAAAATAACTTTCTTCAGGGTCTTCTGCATGAAGGAAAAGCAAATCTCATGAGGCTGTTCTTTTTGACAGTCCTATGTCCTGTTTGGAAGAATAAAAGTGCTAATGATAGTGCAACTTCTGAACAGTTTCTGAATAATCCTCAGTGAATACTGTTCACAACTAACCTTTCTTTAGGGAGTTTATTGTTGAAATAAATGATTTATCTGAGAATAGTTTTAGATTTACAGAAAAGTGGCAAAGATAGCACGAAGAGTTCCCAGGTATCCCTTACCCAGTTTGTATTACTAACATATTTATTACTAAGTATGGTACAACTGTCACACCTAAGAAACCAACATCGGTACATTACTTTTAACTAAACTAAACTTTATTTGAAATTCACTATTTTTTCCATTAATATCCTCTATGCTCCAGGCTCCTCTCCAGGATACCACGATGCTTTTAATCACCATGTTTCCCCAATCTCCTCAGGTTCCAAGCCAATTTCTCAGTCTTTCCTTGTTTAGCAAGACCTTGACAGCTTTAGGTGTACTGGCCAGGCACCCTGCAGAACGTTCCCTAATTTGAATTCATCTATGTTTTCCTCAGGATTATACTGGGGTTATAGGTTTGGAAGAAAAATACCCCAGAGGTGAAGTGCCCTTCTTGTCACATCATATTAGGGGCAGATGCTACCAACATGAACTATCACAGTGGATGTTAATCCTGATCACGTGGTTTTCAGGCTTCTCCACAGTAAAGTTAGCAGTTTTCTCTTGAAGGAGTGTTAAAAAAATTAATTTTAAAATACAGAAATAATAAGCAAATGTCAAATAAACATCTCCTTGTAAAAAAAAAATGGAAACATCACTGAAAAGTTAATGCTTTAACTTTAACTAATAGGAACTCTAATGTTGGTCCTCATTCTACTTCATGAGAGGAAAAGACTGTTGTTATTCCTTCAAGACTTTTCAATGCATTTATATCCACACATATGTCCCCGTAAAATACATTTATATAGTATGATTTTGTGTTTTAGTTTTCTATATAAACTATCTGTCATATCCTATGGATATCTTTCTGCAACTTGCTTTTTCTCACCCAGCAATACGTCTTAGAGATCTGTCTCTGCTGTTCTCTATAATGGCTGTATTATGTTTTATTCTATACTTCAGCTCACAAAGCCAGACTCAGTGGATACTTGTTGCCATCCTCCTGATATTAGAAACCATAACTACGGAACTTTCTTGCACATGCCCCCCTGTGCATATGTGTCTTTGTTTAGAGCAGGTATTTAGAAGTGGATTTTCTGGGTCATAGAATGTGCACATTCAAAATTTTCACAGATCCAATCAAAGTAGTATACCATTTCCACCCCCACCCGACAACCAACAACTTCTGAGAAAACCTGTTTTCCCACATCCATTTTAACGTTGAATATGTTTGTCTAAAGACTGGTAGTGTGTGTAATGTTTCTATAACAGTTTGAATTGGTCATTACTTGCCATTAACATCAAAGACCAGCCATTCTTCTTTAAACAGTTCTAATTCCAGATTCACTTAAAGATCTAGGTTTGGATGATAAAAAAATAAAAAATGCTACATTTTTTTTAATTGTTAAATGATGATAATTTGTAATTAGAGATAATTCCAGTCCAAAGGAACTGCATTTTTAAAATGTTTTTTTGAAAAAACTTTAAAATGATTTAACTGTAGTTCTAATCAGGAGAAGCCCTGCGTGGGTCCTTCCGAACCTGTAATTTGAGTTTCTTGTGCCCAATGTCATTCCCCAAGAAACACCTGTTTATTAAAATGTCTAGGAACAAATATTAAATACTGCTATTGACCATTGTATTTCTAAAGATAAGGTTTAAATTGGTCACTTTTATTTACCTTTATGGAGCAGTGAAGTGGCAGAAAATAACTACATCCTTTGCCTCTTCTTTTGTTTTTTCTCACTGCCCACACGAAGGAGGGAAGACAGGAAGGGCTGTTTTCACCCATCTATGTCATCCTCCCCTCCGTTTCCAGTGATAATGCCATGCGATGAGTACCTGGTGTGCTCTCGCAAAAGTGATGTTGTATGTAGTGCCTCCGACGTGCAAGAAGTTCGGGAAAACATGAACCACCTTTCCTGGTCTCCCTCATCAAATTTAATAGAACATGTTTAAAAACAATCATTTTCTGATGACATAGTGACATGTATTTATCACAGAAAAATTGAGAAATATAGAAAAGTTTAAGAAAGAAAATTAAAACCACCCATTTTTTTTTTTTTTTACCACCTAAATGTAATAACAGTCTTGCTAACATTCAGTACATATCCTTCCAGTCTTTTTATTCTGTGGATAGACACAAGTAAGCCATAGAGACTTTCAGGGGCGGGGAAATAGATAATAGACTTACTTTTCCTCTAATTATTTCCCCGCCCCACCTCCCACTCCAGTGCCTTTGCCAATTTCGCAGAAGAAAACGAGATTTACAATTGGTGGAAATCTCAGAACTGTCAAAATACGTAAACTCAGCCATGCTGGCAAAGGCAGAATAAATGGCAAAGGATTTACCCTTTCAGGAAAGGATGCCACAGGTGGTGCTGACATCCTGGTGTCTGGTCAGCCCTGCCACTTACCTGCAGTGTGGTCCGTTTCTTAGGGCTGTGCCTAAGCAGTTCCCTCTGCGGGCTGTGGTTGGTTCTCTTTTCCTGGAGGCTGCTGGGCTCTCCCCCTCTACTCACCCTAACTTGCCGCGCCTTCTTCCTTGCTTCCTGGTGACCTACTGATTCAGCAGCACTTTTGTGGTTTGTTTGGTCATTCCTTTCACTATAACCTGACATCCCTTTCTGTTCCTTCCTATGTAATTCTGGGTAATTTTAGAAACAGCTGAAAAAACACAGTGCCATCAGAGAAAGGCTGTGGCTCTGAGCTGGCCCCCTGAAGCCACGTTACGCAATGCTGGTTGTAACGCAAGAGACCCGTAGGCCTGGGAGGCAGAAGGCTTCCTTAGAGCCCCTCTCGCCCCCAAATCTGGATCAAATAGAAACCGTCAAAATTTAACTCCCTTCATGGAATATACGCTTTCTTACAGATTTCTTAAAAAATAAAAGCAATTCTTTTTATTTGGGTTTGGGATCATGATCTTGTATTTCTGTTTTAAGAAACTGAAGTGCACTACATCACTTCCTAGGGTCTTTTTTGCATTTCTAGGGTTGTGGGACGTTTACACAGACATACACTGGTGGGCACACCTACCCAGGACAGACAGGCGCTAACCCTACCCATGGGCAGAATGGGAAGCCACTAAATGATGCCCGATTAAACAACTCTCTCTCTCATCTATTCTTCCTAATGTCCCTGTCCAAAATTTTCTTCCCCGCTGCCTGTCGTAAAGACTGGTAGTCTGTCTTTGGAGTCTTGGGGACTGTCTTAGTTAAGGTTATGTTTGGCTGTTGGTCATATTTAAATACAGAATAACAGAGGATGAAAGGAGATGGACATTTCTCTCTATCTCCCCAGAGTCCTCAGAGACCCACACCCCTTCTGTCCTGGAACAACACGTGTAGCTCCCATAGCCCAGATCGACCCTGGTCTGAGATGCAGCTTCAGTTGTCACATTCATGTTCCAAGCAGCAAAATGGAAAATGAGGGTGAGGAAGTCACCACTTCAGGGAAATTCTCAGAAGCCACTGCATGGCATTTTCACTTTCATTCCATCTGTCAGAACCTAGTCACACAGCTATACCTAGCTGCAAGAGAGGCTTGGAAATATCTTTATCTGGGTGGCCTTGTGCCAAGATAAATATTCAATTACTGTGAGAAAAGAGGAACGTGAGGAACAACCAGTAGTTTCTGTGATTGTTGTGACTCTGAGAACCAACTATTAGAATACCAGTAACCCAAAGAGGGAGGTTCCATTCTCAGCCATTGCCACTCAGTGTTCTCATGGGGACTGGCATCACTATGAAAGAGCACATCTTATGGGAATGGGGACATGCCCAGAGACAGGCAGAGAGAACAGCTAAGAAAGGAACTGCCCAGAGGGTCAGAGGCAGGACTGTACATCACTATCAATTTCTTCTCAGTTTTCCCTAGGACCTGGGTGCATGACCTCATCCTTCTCAACATCAGGAAAGGTGGTGACTGTGGAAATAAATTAAAAACCATGAATTCTGGTAGATCCTACAGGGCTGACTGACTACTGCAGTCCATGGCCAGGAGAGAGCTAGCATGTACTGAGCACCTATGAAGTGCCAGTCACTAAGCTTTATTTACATCTTATCACTTAATTCTCACAGCAACTTATCTTACAAATGTGAAAACAAGATAGAGACTTTAAGTGCTTAAGTCGTATAGCTGAAAAGAAGAAAAAAGTTTAAATCACTGATCTCTCTCAGCCTGGAACAAGACCAGATTAGAAATTTAAAGTTCCATACAAATGTGTGTATCAATTCTTCATAATCATGAAAGTTTATATGGATCATGGAAAATGTGTGGGAGGAGGTGCTGGCTGGGACCAGCTGATATTTAAAAGCTATGAATAGCCTTGTTAAACAAAGACTAAGTAATAGTAAAAAAGTGACCCCTAATTTGTTTTAGGAATAGATTTTTATGTCAAGTTGAAATGGATTGAGATACTCTTCTACTTGTTCATCTAAATATGACTTGGATCATGAGATTGAATTTTGTGATGACCAATTGTTATTTTGTTAATAACATTGCAAATGTTTATGTAATTCAACTAACGCTGCTTTTTCGATAGAATGAAAATATGAAGGGTGATGACCTTTCCATGGAACGAAGTGAAAGTGACCTAGCACAAATAAGTCTCAGCCAACGTGCTGAGGTGCCCATCAAGCAGAAAAAAGAGACAAGGTAAAATTAAATGATTTTATTGGTGGCTCACGGAAATGGGTTAAACAGTGGGAAAAACTGAGTGACTGATTAATATGGAGGTTACATGTTAACTCAAAAGTATTTGAAGCTGAAATAAAAACAAGACTTTGGTAAAGCACGTTAGACAACTAAATTAATATTTCGCTTTAGGACTGTGTTTTTACGAGAGTAATTACTAAGAGAGATTTCTTTTCATATTTATATAGAGAGGGCACTTATTTTATCTTCAGTGTATTTTTAAAGAGTAGCCACTATGAAACTCCCTTAAATTAAATAAAATGTTTTCTATTTGGTGCATATTAATTTTCCAAACCACTTTGAAATGGAAAGCATTTATTCTATTTTTTTCTGCCTAAAGGTACAGTTACGCAATGGCCCTGCAGATGCTGGGTTTGAATGATGGCACTGGGCCCAGTGAGAGGGATCCTGTTCTGATAAGAGGGACCTACTTGTCCTTTCTGTATCTGCGCCACCTGCGAATCAGGGAGTTGCAGGTTCGTGGATGGTCCAGCATGCTGGTTTCAGGCATCTGAAGTGGTTGGTTGCCCAGATGGGGACTTTCCTACTATTTTAATACACTTTGTTTTTTTTTTCTGATTTTTTCATGAAATCAAGCCTTTCTGGGGGTGGCGTGTGTCTTGCTCATCAGTAAAGTTGACCTGTCAACCTCCAGGGCCCCATTAAGTTTTACTCTAGGGTGGGACTAGCAAAGGGCAGGGTCCTGACTCTGTTTTTGTTTTGTTTCAGCGCATCTGCTTAGGAATTCTGAACTACTTTAGATCCATTGAACGAACGCTAACAATCAACACTTCAGGGCTTACCTCAGTTGCAGGGAGCCTGGTCCCTACCATAGAAGATAGTTCTGGAGTAAATATGGCAAAAGGAGGCTTGGGCACCTTGCAAGGCCTGGGAGCTCACCACTACATCCATGGGACACCTGCCGAGCACAAGGTGAGGTATTCTGCTACAGTTTCCTCTTCCTCAATTATCCTGTCTCCCAAGCCACCTTCTTCCAAGTACCTGGAATCGGTTAACATGATGGAATAACAGGTGGGGGTTTCTTAGAGAAATGGCTTAAAAAAAATTGTGGTGTAAAGGGAAGTGGCTTTTTAACCACAACAAAATGCAGAGTCCACGTGAGAGCGGATGCAGGCAGAGCATTATAAAGCCTCCCTGGAGGCCACAGTAAGGAAGGCCTTTCAGTTGCTGGTTTGTTGACTTTCTAGAGAACAGAGCGTGAGGGGCCCTTTCTGTTATCCCCACCTGGAAATCACATGTCCTTCCAGCGAAGCACTTTTAAGACCCTCCTTGACATTGCTGGGGTATCTTTTTGCTTCTTTTTGTTTCCTAAGCCCTAAATGGAAACATTTTCTTGGAATACCGTAGACAACTCTTGCGATATTTTCATCTCAATCTCAAGAAAGTTTATGCCTGAAGGTAGAATTTAATATGAATTTTTTCTTCTTAAAAGATACCAGTTTGACAAACATGAAAAATTAAATCTATTTAACTACTAAACAAATCACATTCCAAGCATGTATAATCCCTTGTACTCTGTAAGAGTGTCAAATCTTACTATCCACTATCATTAATATGGAGTCTGAAATAGCTCTGTCCAATAGAAATATAACATAAGCTGCATCTAGAATTTAAAATTTTCTAGTAGTCTCATTTTTAAAAATGTAAAGAAACATGATAAATTAATTTAAAAAATTAATTTAGTAATATAATCTATTTAACCCACTGTGTCCAAAATATTATCTTTTAACATGTAACAGCACAAAGAAATTATTGATGAGATAATATACATTTTTTGAGCTAAGTCTTCAAAATCTGTTACGTACCTTAATATGTACAGCACATCTCAACTCAGACAAGCCACATTTCAAGTACTCAATAGCCATATGTGGTTAGAGGCTATTGCTTTGAACGGTTCAGCTCTAGATATTGAAAAACATTTTATTTTTCCTATCCAGTCACCTAGAGTCCAACCTTCACTCAGTATCCAGGAGACATCTCTTTTTGGTTTCCTTCTCTAACAAGTACCTCCCTACTATCCCCTCACCATACACAGACTTCCTCCTTACTCCCTTGATTCTAACTTATAGTTAGTCAAGTCCAGTTAATATGCTCCTCAGTGGAGCTAGAGAGGAGGGTTAAGATGCTTTAGAAACAAATATACCTATAAAACAAACACATCTTTCTCTTGCTAATATTGAGCCTGCCTCATATCACAGCTGCGGTGTGTTCTTTGCTAATAGATTAAAAAAGATCTTTCTTACCCATGAGCCCTCTCCCAGTTCGTTTGTCAGAGATGGAGATAGGGGTAAGAAATGAAGGAGAAGAGAGAAAACAAATCCTATCCTGCCTCAATGGTTGTAGGAGGAGCTTCTTATGAGTAATGCAATATTTCTTTTGTATACTCTCATAAATGGTAGGAATAACAGCACCCTTAGAAGCTGCCAGTAGCTACTACTTTAGCACAAAAAACTCAGGGAAGTGGCCTTCTTTCAGGGTCTTTAAAAGGACCATGTCATTTAGGGGCACTCCATGTGTGTGGCCTTGTCAGCTTTTAAACTAGAATGTCCAGACCTAACTATGTGATCCTCTCTGCATAGGGGATGGAAGTCACAGATGCTAATTTGTTGGGTTGATCTCACTAGGCCCAGGGCCGAGGCTACTGGGAACAAAATTGTTGGGCTTACCAACCTGGGGAGCTGACATCAGAGAAAGCCCAAGATGGAGACCCTTTCCTTGGGCCGGGAGTGTTTGACTCCATGAGGATAGTCTTGGGCTAGTATTAGTAAGTGTTCACTAGGTGACAATACCAAGAAAGAAAAGTACCTATGACCGAACCATCATGAACACTTTGCCACTTTATGAGCCTAATTTAGGCATGCGGCAGCTCTTCCTAGTTGTTTGACTTTGAGCATGTCTCTTCAGGCCTGACATCCCATGGCATGTTCAGGATTTGCCTGGACTCGACATACTGGGAACAGAGGCTGTTGTGAGCAAGTGGTGAGAGATGAAACTTCAGAAAAGAGCTGGCTAGGCTCTCCTTAATACAGGGACTAAATCCAAAGCTGGTGGGGAACAGAGAATTTTAAATGGCTCTCCTCATTGCTGTGTAAATTCTCAACATCTTTGCCCAAATATAATCACATTTATTCCCTTGCTTGATATCCTTCACGAGTTAACTGTCTTTCACAAGATAAAGTCCAGGCCCCTTGGTGAAGTTTCCAAGGCCAGGCACAATCTGACCCCTGCCAACATCTTGGATCTTGTTTCCCTCCTCTGTCCCTACACCTCTATGTTTATGGAGTTGGGGCTGGCCCTCTCCAAATCGGCAAAGCTTTTCATGCTAATAGGTCTTATACATATTGGCCCTTCCAACCCTCGCTTCCTCTTCCCTTGGTAAATGCCTATTATATTCAAGAGTCCATTCAAATATTACTTCTCTAAGAAGCCTTCCCTATATCTCTGTGCAGAGCTGTGTGCTTCTCCCCATGACTTGTCTACCTCCATTACAGCACTCAGTTTATAGCCATGCTAGACTGTTGGCTTACCTACTCCCACAGGCTGTGAGCCTGTCATTTGTCCATTCATTCATTTATTCATTTCACAGATGTTCTGACCAATAAATGTACCAGGCACAAGGGATATAGCAGTAAACAATTATGGAACTATTTAGTGGAAATAGACTTATTAAATAAGTAAGTAACACATATAGAATGTCAGATGGCTTGGCACTGAAGCTTCCCCAGATTTTCTAGCCCCTTACAGCTGGGTAAGGCCTAGTAATGAGCTTTGGCCAGTGGACTATGAGCAGAAGTAACATGCGTCACTTTTAGTTCAAAGCATTTAAGAACTGGTTTATGACCCTCTAGCTCTCTTTCCCCACTGTGGCCAGTGGAAGGCATGTGTCAAGCCACAAAATAGAAACATCCTGGGTCCCTAGAAAGCACTAGTCTGCAGCAAGCTCTGCATGACGAAGACATTAATTTTAACAGTAGGGCACTGAGTTTTGGGGTTGTTTTTCACAGAATAACCTCGCCTTTGTGGACTAGTAAAGATGGTGATAGGTGCTACAGAAAAAAAATTAGAGAAGAAAGGGGGCTAGACAGTGGCGGAAGTTGATGACGGGATGTTGCAGCTCTTAAGTAGTGTGATCAGGGAAGGCCTATTTGAGTAAAGACTAGAAGGAAATCAGGAAGCAAACCACGTGACTGGCTGGGAGACTAGCGCCAGGTAGAGGGGAGAGCCAGTGCAAAGGCCTTGAACCAGAACTGTTTCTACTGCTGTTGCAGAAACAACAAGGAGTTCAGAGCAGCTAGAGTGAATGAGGGAAAATTGGCAGGAAATGGGGTTAGAGAAATCGGGGGGGTGGAAAATCGGTTAGGTAGGGCCTTGTGGAAATTGCGAGGACTTTGACTTGAACTTTGAGTGAGAAAGGGAGCCCTTGGTAAGTTTTGAGCAGAAGAGTGATGTGATTTGACTTACGTTTTAACACTCATGCATTGTATTGGGAATAGACTGAAGGCACTCTATGCCTGATGCAACTAGTTAGGAGGAAAATCTTGAGATGCTTACTAGATGTTCAGTGGCAAAAGGAAGTACAGTAAGCCCTCATTTAACGTCATCAATAGGTTCTGCAACTTTAAGCAAAACAAAGTATAATAAAACCAATTTTCCACAGGCTAATTAATATAAACAAGAGGTAAGTTCCTATGGCATCTCAACAACGTCATAACGAAACAATGTTGAATGAAACTGCATTATTTGAGGACCTGCTATAGAGAGTCAGATATGTATCTTTCATGTACGAGGTATTTAATAAACGTTTTTTGGACAAAAGAAAGGCTCTGTCCATAACTGAATGATCATGAAATCACAAATGTACATAGAAGTGCTCCGCCAAGTATTTCATGTTGTTCAAATGAAGGACAATTAGTTACAATAGTAATATTATACTCTGCAGGTGAAGTAGAGAATAGAAGATTTTTAAAAGTTTCTTTTTAAAATATTTGAATGATTGTAGCCAATGGACTGAGTCATTCATTTAACAAATTTTGATGAAATTCTTAGACAGGATTATTGTGATCTAAAATTAATGCAATGATTTAGACAAAGGTTAAGCTTGTCAGAGTAATAGTTCTACATTGCCAAAACCTAAAATTCATATTAATAAGTGATGACAGAAACCAATAGAGTGAAAACAAAAAGAATGATGGGCCACTGATTTTCCTATAGTTAAATACTCAAAAAGTTATTTGGGCATCAGTTATTTTACAGATTTAAAAACATGAATCATCCCAAAGATCAGATTACTTCTTACCCAAACAGGTAATTATTGTTTTCCCCTTCCTGTCACTCTTTCAAGCATAATATTGAAGAATCGATTATCCAGACCACAAAACATTAGAAGGAAAGTCTTTCATATGGCTGCGGAAGAAATTAAATTAAAAATAAATATTATAATGACTGAGTCATAACCCGGTATAAAGTAATTTGGCCATGTGGTCTTCAAGTTCATCTCCATTGGACAAAAGCATACATTTCAAAGACTGGAACTGAAGGAGGAAAGGAGAAGGACTATGTGTGTCTATATAAAGGGCTTGAACAAGGAGGTGGGGGTGAAGATAGTGGGGGAAAAAAGACCATTTAAATGGATTATGGCATTACAGTCAGCATCTTGACACTGCTATTGATTTCCATCAGCTTCAGAACATAATATAGTAGCCATTTCCTTAAGGTCTTATAAAATTCCCCAGTATAAGAACTTGGGAAAAGTCTTTTCTGGTAAAGTCAATAAGACATGCCATATTAAGCTGTTCCTTTTCTCAAATAAAGAGCTCATTTTCCATAACATTTGATAGGAGCTACATGTCAACAGAAGCCAACATACTAGTTTATAAGTCTAAGCAAGCTGTTTAGTTTTGGTATGTGACATGTCATTTCTCAGCATCTTTTCTGTTTTTCACCAGTGCCTATCACTTTATAAGAAACGATACTTTCATTTTGGAACTCCTAGCCAAAGTAAGCTCCTTATTTAAAAAAAAAAAAAAAAAAAAAAGGTTTTATGCCTAAAGAATAGCAAAAAGCAAAGTGAACCAAAAATAACACTTGCTTAACTATGAAATATTTTTTCACTGGAATATTATGAATAATAGCTATTATTCAGAAATGCTCATACTTATCAGAAAATTTCTAAGTTTCCATTTGAATAATTAAGAACCTATAATTGAACGGGTAATGCATTAAAGAAGAGTCTCTTCAGGAAAATAAAGTATGTCATCATCTGGTGTACTTATAACAGCCCATTAAACCTAATTATAGTAGCATGGAACTGAAAAGACCCCTAGAGTGCCTCTCATCCATCCTTCTGATATTGATGATTAACCATCCAGCAGTTGATAGTCTGCCCTGTTTGGGAAGGTTCCTGTAGTTATACAATAGGTGTTGCCACCTGCACAAACCAACTGACAGGTCTATTGAGAAATAGGATATGACCATGTAAACTTTATAGATCAGTGGATTCTATCCAACAACTGATTACTTAACTTAGCAAAAAATGTTATGTTATAAAAAGAATAGATGGGGGATAAAACATTGGACGACATTGGTTCCATCATTTAAAAAATTAGAAGCAACCCAAGAGTCCATTGAGGGATGGGCAATTATCACACACAGACACACAGACACAGTGGAATATTATTCAAACTTAAGAAGAAAGGAAAATAGATAAACCTTGAGGACATTATGCTAAGCGACATAAGTCAATCACAAAAGGACAAATACTGTATGCTTCCACTTATATGTGGAATATAGAGTAATCAAATTCATTGAGACAATAAGTAGAATGGTGGTGACAGGAAATGGAAATGGGAGTTACTGCTTAATGGGTAACAGAGCTTCACTTTTGCAAGATGAAAAGAGTTCTGGAGATGGAAGGTGGTATGGTTGCATAACAATGTGAATATATTTAATGTCACTAAACTGTACACCTAGAAGTGGCTCAGGCAGTAAATATTAGGTATATTTTACCATTTAAAAATATGTATAATATAAAAACCTAGGATAATGTTTCTAACCTTTTTTTTTTTTCATTATTTCTCCTCCTACAGGGATTCTTTTTAGACATTTTCCCCTGATGGTCCTTTTCCAAAGACATGTTAATATAAGAGATAAGTCATATATCTGTATAATATGTGTTTCTGTGCTTTATATATTTAAAAAAGTAAGATTTTTTTGCCCCTCCAAAATATTACTTTTCATCCTCATTGAGAATGCATGTATTTGACTGTACTTACACAAATGAGAATCTGTGAGGGCAGACACAGTATTTCTGACAGTATGTTAAAAGTACAGGTAGGGATTATAAAGTAATAGGCTAAAAGAAATCTGTATGCATAAATATCAAAACCCATTCATTTATTCATCTATTCTTTCACTTAAATATTTTCTAAGCACCTATTAGGGGTTAGGCCCTGTGTTAAACACTGAGGATGCAACGATGAACAAAAATAGACATGTTCCTTATCCTCAAAGTGCTTATAGTTCAGTGGGTGAGACAAATATTAGTCCACAATCACACAAATAAATGTGAAACAGCAACCTCAGTAAGTACTGAAAAGAGAGATAATTTGGTGTTGCAGAGAGGACCAGGGTAGTTCCCTATGAAAGTGATGAAGCTGGAAGATAAAGAGGCTTTAACTAGGCAAATGGGGCAGGACATCTTTCCATGGAGAGAGAATAGTCTGTGCAAAGGACCTGTGGCCCAAGGGAGCATGGACCCATAAGAGAACCAAAACAAGACATGAGTGTCTGTGACACAGTGATCCAGATGGAAAATGATACAAAATGAAACTAGCCTAAAGTTTCTCAACTTTGTTATTATTGACACTTTGAGTTTAATAATTCTTTGTTATAGGAGGCTGTCCTGTGCATTCTTGGATATTTAGCAGCATTCCTGGCCTCTACTCCCTAAATGCCAGCAGCATCTCTCCCCAGGTGTGACAAACAAAAATATCTCCAGACATGGCCCGTTATCCTCTGGGGAACAACATCACATTTGGTTGAGAACCACTGGAGGTAGGCAGAGGCCAGACTGTGTAGGCCCTGTTAAGGAGTTTTACTTATTTTGTGAGCAATGGGATGTCTGTTAGGGATACTAAAGGGCAGGAGGAAGGACGATTAAAACTGCATTTTTGCAAAATCCTCAGCCAGCAGTGAATAAAATGCAGGAAAAGGGAGGGAAAGCCAGAGGGAATGTGGATAGAACAAATAAGAGGCTACACCAGTTTAGAAACTCCTAGACAAGTCCTAGTGAAAGATAATAATAGCTTGGGCCAGGGTGATGTGTGGTATGACTAAGAGAAGTGGATGGATTTGAGAGATAGGAAGTAAAATCAACAGAACTTTGCACTGGATTGGACATGTAGGGTGAGGCAGAAATTGATATCAGGAATGATTCATGCTAGAGGAAGTAGACGAGTAATGGAACTGCTTATTGAAATGAGGAAGCTGGAGATGGCCTAGGATTTTGGGGAAGGCCACATAATTTGATCATGTTAAATTTGAGGGGATCTTGAAGATGCCCAGAACAGACATCAAATAGGCAATTAGATGTGTGGGTCTAGGGCTCTAGGAAGTCTGGATTGGAGATGTAAATTGAGGAGCAAATGGCCTAAAGAAGTTTATCTCAATTGAAAATACTATCTCCTAAGGAAGGAATATAGGAGGAAAAGAAGAGGTCCTAGGATTGGAGCTTTAGCATGGCCACCATTTAATGACGTGACAGAGAAAAATATACCCCGAGCATCAGGAAGGAATGGTGAGAAAGCTGGCCAGAGCAAAAAAAATGGGGAGTCCTGGAAGGCCAGGGAAAAGAGTGAGTCAAGAAGTGAGGAGTGCTAAACTGTGTCAGATGTTCCTGAGAGAGTGTGTAAGATGATGAAAGTAAGTTTGCTGGATGTGGAGACAAGGTCACTGTCAGTCACAGTAAGAGTGGTTTGGGTGGCTTCATGAAGACAAGCACCAGATGGAAATAGGTGAGGAGTCAGAAGTGAGGGAATGGAACAGTGAGTACAGATAACATCTCAGGGGTTGGACTATGAGAAGGAGAGACATAAGGTGGAACTTGGGGAAGGCATGAGGACATTTTAAAATGAGAGGGATGTTTCAGTGTCAATTGGTAAATACCTAGTTGAGAGGACTTGGGTATCCAGAAAGGAGAAGGGATGCTTCAGAGGTGGAGGGAGTAGGATCTAAAGCACGGGGAGGGAACGGCCTTCGAGAAGGAAAGCAGAATCGTGCCCTACAGGGCAGGAGGAAGCAGAAGAGGAGGGGAATGAATGCAGGGAGTTTGCGTGTGTGGGTGGAGAAGTGGGTGGGGCTTCTGCTGAGACGGAGGGAGGCTGGGCAAGGAGGCGGGGAGTGAGTTCGGAGGCTTGAGAAGTGTAGAGAAGTTTGAATTTATGAGAGTTATTATTAAATAACGATTTTCAGAAAGCAACAGGTTCTCCGTCGTCTAAGAAAAATAAGATTATGATTGGAATACCCAGATTCTTATAGGATTAGTTTCCTAGGGCTGCCACAACAATGCCGCACAAAGTGGGTGGCCCCCAACAACTGGGAGAGAAATTTGGTTTTTTATAGTTCCGGAGGCTGCAAGTCCAAACTCGAGGTATCAGCAGGGCCATGCTCTCTCTCTCTCCGAAGTCTCCATGGGAACATCCTTCCTTGCCTCTTCTAGCTCCTGGTGGTTGCCAGCAATCTCTGGTATTCCTTGACATTCCATGGCTTCTAGATGCATCGCCACAGTCTCTGCCTCCTCTTCATGTGGCCTTCTCCCCTAGGTACTTGTTCCAAATTTTCCTCCTTTTATAAGAACACCAGTCATTGGATTAGGATGCCTCCTAAGCCAGTACGATCTCATCTTAACTTGTGTACATCTGCAAAGACTACTTCTAAATAAAGTCACACTCCCAGGTTTCAGGTGGACATGCATTTTGGAAGGACACTATTCAACTCGGCATACTACTAAAACATGAGATTATGTGAATTCATTTTAGAAGTATTGAGAAGGGTAAAACAAAAATATCTTTAGCAGCTAACGTTTATAGATCTCAAATGCATCATATACACAGTGTCACATACTCCCTGCAACAACTATTGTGGTGTCTTCACTGTCCCTATGTTAACAGATGGTGAGGCTAAGAGTAGCGGAGTGACTTGCCCAAGGTGAGGTCCAGGCAGAGCCAGCACTTGAGCGCAGGCATTCAGACTTCAGAGACGACCTTTAACACCCAGTTGGCTCTATCTCCTGAGGCAATCCCAAGCCAATCAGAAAAGACTTGATCAGCTAGTTATCGATTTCAGAAACAACCCTTCCCTGCCAGCATTCTTTGCTAATACATTTTTCTCTGTATACAGCCCTGCAAACATTCAGCATGTCCACAGCTCCATGCTGAGAGCACACTGTGTGGGAGCAGAATGCTCGTTTGGTTCATTGGGCTGGCAAAAGATAGCTCTCCCTTTTCTGGTAACTTCCAGGGTTGGCTTTCTTCCCCCAGGTCCACAGCATCCAATTCATGGAGTTCTCGGAAGTGGAGAACCAGGATGACTACTACAGCACAGGAGCTGGCTACATCTACACCCAGGACCAGCAAGGGGTGCACGTCATGTATGACAAAGCTTTGAGTGATCTGAAGGAGCTAGAGACAGAACTTCTGCTTGTGGCCAGCCATTACATTGAGAAAGAAAAAGGTCAGAAGTCAAATTTTTTTTTTAAAAAAATTTTTTTTAATTACAGTTGATATTCAATATTATATTAGTTTCAGGTGTGCAGCATAGTGGCTAGACATTATAAACTTACAAAGTGATCCCCCAATAAGTCTAGTAACCCACCTGGCACCACACATAGTTATTACAATATTATTGACTACATTCCCTACACTGTACTTTACATCCCCATGACTATATTGTAATTGCCAATTTGTACTTCTTAATCCCTTCACCTTTTTAACCCAGCTCCCCAACTCCCAGAGGTCAGATTTTTAAAAATCAACCAGCCAAACAAGCAAAAAACACTAAGGGCTCAATTTAACACTTTCTATCCGATAGTATCTGAAAATTCAATAAGCACATATAGCTCCAGACCACATACCCACCCGCCTTAGCCCAAGGGCCCCTTTTGTTGGATACTGGTGTCATTTCTGCATCATTCACTGGGTGCAGAGAATGTCATGCAGCGCCCTGAGAGAAGCAAAGCAAGCAAGTGAAATTAATGATTTTTTTTCTAAGTGACAAAACAAGTGATTGACCTTGGAAAACTGCAGTTAGAAGCAGAGACATCCCTTGGTTTCTAGCAGAAAACCACCAGGGTGCAAGATCTGGCTAGGAAAATGCCAAACAAGCACTAGAAGGAGAAATTACACAGGGTAATCAATAACCCATAATCTGTATTCTGTCTTCCTTCTGGCACCACTCACATTTATCCAATTTTAGAAATAGGTGAGGTAAGACTATTGCTCTTGAAATAGTATGACGGCATTAGCATTACATTTGGAAAGAACTTAGTTTTTGGATACATTGTAATACCTAAAGGGAAATTTAGCAAGGGTATGTGCTATTTTGTAATATATGACTATAATTAAGGATAATTCATGTTCATATTGTTATAAAATGCTGCTCAAAGAATGTTTGACAACCTTTCAGATCCCAGATGGAATTAATTTAATATACGGTTGAATTCTTTGTCTTTGCCACAGACCATTCGGGATCTGAATTGTGGGATGCAGTGATGGCGTCCAACATTCTGGGGCATTTAATTATCTTCACTAGTTTCCTACATACTAATGCATCATTTTTGTTCTTATTAATTTGTAATATAATACAGCTTTTTCTAGCCGCTAAGAATTTAATTTGATTGAAACACTTAGGAGTCATTGAGCCACATGAGCATCTTTGCACTGAGCTAATAAGTATATAGTCACTCACTGTGAAATGATGTCCCAGCTGCTGCAAGAGGAATTCCTGATCAAAGTTTTTCTCTTGCTCAGTGCCCACTGTATACTTGATGATTACTGAATTCAAACTTCAGCACCTGAAAGGCTCTTACTTTTTAATGTTTTCATTTTGAGATAGACCACTTAAAATTTAAAGCACTAATAATGCTGATAGTGAAACCTGACATTAATATAGTGGAAAATTTTTTAGCTGAATAATGACAATGACTACATTTCTTGATTTATGTTAGTGATTAACATGATTAAAGACTATTTAGCAACTTCTCTGAAAGATTTTGACTTGAAGTAGCAGGTTATACTGGATTTTTTTTTTTTTTAAACCACCAGGGACCTGTTTTTAGAGGAGGAATGTTTATTTTGCCTTTAAATTTTAGGTTTGAGGACATTTTAGGAAAGATTTATGTTAACTGAATTTGGTTATAATTCTAAAATTAGTCTTTAAAACTAAAATTAAAAGTAAAAACAAACACCCCATTGACTTAGATGTCAACAAGTGTGAACTTAGGGCCTGGTCCTTGCTGATGGCTCTTTAACTAATTCTTAGAAATCCCAGTTACCGTTCAGTGTTTTCATTCCTGAGATAGAGCTGACAGTCTGAAAGTGCATTTCTAATAGGAATAGCTGTGTGGAGAGACCTGACTCTGGTCATTCTCATCCACTTCTCTTCCAGGTCACAAAGAGGACAATGAGTCAAAGGCTGGCCATGCCTGGGGATGGGCTCATGCAGGAGTGGACAGATTTGCTGTGCTGTATGATGTGTGGACTTGGGAAGCAGTTCTCCTAGAAAACAAACGCCAGGTATTTTTGCCTAGAAAACAAAACTTCTGTTAGACATTCTCATAAAAAAGATTTAAAAAAAAAATTCAGTGGGTTTTTTAGGGCAGCTCCCAGTAAAGTGAATTTTTATTTTATTTAAATAATCTCAGCTAATTACAAGGATATGAGTAATAAGTTTGATTTTCTTTACTGTGGTAAAGAAATGAGAAGGATACTACTTTATCTTACAGGCATAATTTGTTAGAGGGCTATATAATTTAAATCCTTTTATAATATATACACTTTTAGTGATAATGAATGATGATTTGATTCAAGTTCATTGTCCTGTCAGGCTAAAAACAGATGAACTGACTGACCTTAGTATGGCCTTTAGAAGCGTATGCCGCGTGTGGGTGGGTGGGTGAGAGCAGTTGGTGAAACAAGTTACAATGGTAAATTTAAAGCAATGAAACAGCAAGTTACTAAATCATTGTCCTGTCATTACTGGTTCATATCCCAGTAATAAATGAAAAACTGCTCTTCGTTTGTGTCCTTAGCATGAATTATTAGCCCTTCTGATAATCACTTTTTGGAGTTTATTCATAAAATATTAAATATTTACTTGGTACCAGGTACTGTTCCAGACATTGGGAACATATAGATAAATAAGAGAAGATGACCTCTATCTTTAAGGAATTTCAGATCTATAAACATTGATCTGACCTCTAAGCAAAATTATAACCCACTGGCCCATCCGAGAGCCATGGGGACCCAAGTGGAGGGAGGGAGTTGTCCTGTGGGGGGCTGTCAAGGTAAGTCTTTCCAGAGGTATAGATGTTTAATCTGTTACTAAAAGATTAGTAAGATGTTTCTGTGAGAGAAGGAAAGATTCTAAAGCAAAAGAGACGGCATTCGCTACGTCAGGGAGGTACAGAATGGGGACGGCAAGCTTGGAGAATGGCGGGAAGACTCCTATGGTTGGGATGCAAAGGCTTGCTGAGAAACGAGCCGAACACGTGTTTTAGTTGCAGCCTGTGAAGTGCCTGCTAATCCATGCTACATTTCGAATTTATCTCAGAAACAAAGAAAAGGCACTGATGAGTTTCATTTGGGTTGAAATACAATCATCGCTTCACTTTCATATCATAGCTGTCTGGGTGTCAGGGTGGAGAATGGATCGGAATAAAGAGCTCCTGGAGAAAAGAAATGCAGTTATTGCAACAGGGACCTGAAGAGTTAGGAGGGCACCTGCACTAAAGATGTGATGGTGAGCCTGGGAAGGAGGAGCAGGCTTGAGGGAATTTTGCAGAAGTGGAAATGGCAGGATTTGAAGACAGGATGTTGGGATGAGAGAATAAGGATGGAATTAAAATGATTGCCTCAGGGTCAGGGAGGAGGCTATTAGCTGAAACAGAATGCAGGAGGAGGGACACTACAGGGGGGAAGCTAGCATTGTGTCTAGGATACAAGGCGTGTGAGGGGAGTTTGCCAAACACAGGTGTGAATGTGTTATGGGTGCTATAGTTCTGAAACTCAGGAGCAGGTGTGGGCTGAGGTATGACTGTGAAGGTGAAACACAGTCATGAGTCAAAATGACTAGAAAAAGCCTGTGATAGCTGAAATGGGCCCCTGGGTAACACTCACCTTGAAGGGGAAGGTCATTGAACAAGAATCCATGAGAGAAACAAGGAGAGAAGAGACTGGAGAGAAAAAGAAAGAACAGTGTTATGAAAACTAATGGGGTGCAGCGGAGGGGAGTGTTTTAATTAGAACAGGATGGTTACTAGTGTAGAGTGCAGTGAAACACTGAAAAAGAAGACTTCTAAACGCAAGACAGCGGAGTCAGCCATCAGGTGGCCATGACCAGTTTTGCAGGACTTTCAGAAGAGTGACGGAGGTAGAAGCCAAGTGTCAGTGCAATATATGTGGTCAGAAGGTGGGGAAGTGGAAATGTTTTCTTTGAATTGTTTTTCTAGTAGAATGAATGGTTTATCTACTCTCTGCTCTATTACTCACGGAGATGTAGGTCACCCAACATTTGAAAACAATTGGCTAGGCTTAAAGGGTACAAGCCCTGGGCTTTGAAACCTGTATCTCTTTTCAAAGATAATTGGCCTCTACAACGTTTGCATCCGCAAACTTGATCTGCCAGTTAGAACCTTATTTTGGTCAACTGAGTAATGAGAGATTTAGACTCCTAGTGTAGTGACCGGAAAGGCTGCATTAAATGTAAATAAGACAGAATCCTCAAACTTAACTGGTTTACTGTCCAGACATGAGTTATAAAAGTCCCCTTTTCTGTATTCTCTCCCCACTTTCTCTTTTCTAGGCCTCCCATGGAGGCCCAGGTGGATTCAATGGCAGAGAAGAATAGAAGGAGAAACAGGACTGAAAAACAGACCAATTGGTCTATACTTCAGCCTAAGGTTCATTCTCTGCTAAGCTACCAGGATTGTCCACTAGTCTCTTCTATGGTACATGAAATCATTTTAACTTAAAATAATCATTGCAAATATCTCCCTCCTTTCTACCCTGAGAATAAGTTCCTGTAGAAACGGAACTATCTGCCAAAACTATAAAATGCAGCCTTCTAAATCAGAAATTCTGTCAAAAGAGCCTATTTTTAATGGATAAACCAGATTTTTATCTAGAGTACAATTGATTCCCCCTAGTACTGATTCCTCTGCCAAGGCTCTTCAGCTGTTTTTGATTGTTAAGTATATTGGAATCACTAAAGTTCAGAATTGCTCGAACACATTGCATTGTCTTAATCCTAAAAGTAACCATATTATGTATAAACATTCATAAAAATAGGCCTGGCGTGAATTTAGGTAGATTAAGAAACGCTTAGAGAAGCACGGCTTCAGTTATACCAGATCATAAGTGACACTTGTACCAACTGCTAATTTTCTCCACAGCCACCAGAGGACACAATTTCGGGGTGATTTGCATTAACGTTTGGAGCACTAACAACAAAAAATCTGTGACAGGTTGCATCTAGCATTGATTTTTCTGTTGTGCATTTTCATTTGACCTAAAATACTATTTTTTAAATCCAAGACATAAAAAAAAAAACGTTTGAGGCAAAAATAATTTAAACACAGTAAGGTTTGAGAGTATTACTGTTGGCTATTTTTCTGTTTTCTCCAGTACTAGATGCCTACCATCAAGGTGTACCGCATATACTTTTGCCTGAGAGTTGCCTTTGACACACACAGGTGACATTTGACAGGCTGGAAAGACTCTTCTTAGACAAATGCCAGCCCAGAGCTTAAATGGAAATGGGCCAGTTAACAAACAGATAATAAATAGAACCTGTGAGGTGGAAGGATCACTGGCCTCTCCCCGTGGGGAAAGAATTCATAATGAAATTATGCTGGGGTCCATCCGAAAGCTTCTCGACGTTGAAGCCAAAGCTTTAAAAATCCTTATCAGTTTTTTTAAAAAGCAAATTTTCCTTCTCAATGGCTAGGGTGGCCAGGTAAAATATGACAAATTTAACTAGATGACCTGTATTTTTATTTGCGAAATCTGGCAAATCTTGTCAACAACAAAAGTGAATATGGCGATTTAGCACCGGCCTGTGCAACTTGGTATCACCAGATTGGAATCGCCAGCAGGAACCCTCCCCAGAAACTGACCCAGCCTAACAGCCAAACAATAGGGCTCTTTGTACAAAAACAGGTCAAGGCAATACAAATGCTGCAAACTAGCTCCTGGGATTGGCCTGGCCCAGCCTAAAAGGTTCAGGTTAGTCCAGAACGATTTAGGGAAGTAATTGTTTCTTTCCTAATCTCCCCCTAGGCTATATTGAGTGAAAACCTTCTTACCCCAACTAGTCACTGCTTCATTTCTGCTCTGTCTTCTGGTATATTGAATGTTATTCTAGAATAGAGCTCTGTGGATGGAACAAGGTGATGTTGATCACCCTGCAAGGCAAGGGAATCTTTATCATCCTTCATCTCATTTCACCCTGAGATGTGGGGCGTTTAACCCATAGAGTACATTCTGTGCCCTGCGCTTTTAGCCTCCTTCAGTGGACCTAAGGTCCCTTGACCAAACTTTCCCGAAGGACATCTGCGTAATCAGATGCTAAATAAAGTAACCCAGCCTCTCGTCCTTGAGCCTTAGCATTAAAACCCTCAGGTACTGGATGTCTATTAGTAAGGCAGTATTTGATTTCTAGCCTGCTATTGATTCTTTAGTGTTCACCTTCCATGGGAGTCTTGGAAGCCATGACTGGCAAGATGGAGACACTCCTGACTTTGTACTGCATACTTCCTTTACCCCACTTTGCCTCCTGTGCTATTGCCACAGGTAATAGTGCTTACACTTTCTCAATTCTTTCTGGTTTTGCATTTTTAACTATGGATTCCGCACAATGAGAGGGGCTCTTTATCTCCTTTTAGGAAATTCCTTAGTTTGCTAAGAAGCAGGCTGACTTCCTGACCTTGAACCACCAGGAAGACCAACACCCAGGGAAACAAAACATACTCTTTCTCTAACGCATCTCTAAGCGTGCGAGGATGTCCAGTCAGCAGAAACTGCGTCCTCAACGGTTCACTCATTGCTGCCGGTTAATGCACACACTGGGCAGGCCTATGTGTCTTTGGTGATATGTTACCATCGGAGCTGAGGCCTTTTAGAAGCATGATACCTCCATAAGAGGAGCTAGTCAAAGAAGGCTATTTGGGGAGGGATATCTTGAGCTAAAACTCAGTGGGAGGATGTATTGGATTAGTCCTACAGAGGAAAAGAATTTGTTGCATTGTAAACCCAGGGGAAATAAAAGTTCAGAAGCTTCCAGTCAGAGCTGATTAATCGATTTATCTGTCAGGCGCTATAGACCACACATTTTTAGGCTCTAAGAACTTTTCAGGGACCATTGATAATGTTTGAGATCTCAAGGGAAAAAAGACATTACTTCAAAATATGTGAAGAAAATATAAACTAGGCATCAATAAACACTTAATTACATGTCTGTAAAATGTAAAACCTTTGTTAGCTGAGCACTTATAAACATCTCATTACACATGAAAATAATTTATAGATCAGATTTTCTCACTTTATAAGAATCCCCAAGTATACACTGCCCAGAAATCATAACCAATGATTAATTAAATGGGTTGCTAGTGGCCAAAGAATTTGAAAAACAAAATTAAACATATCATTTAAGATTTTTACAGAAAACAAATTTGATTGATATGTGAGTACATTTTAATATTTGCTAACATGTGGTTAGGGTCTCCAATAGTAAATATCTAAGCCAATGAAGGTTTTAGAACAACCCTAAACAGTAATTATGTTGTTCAGAACTACTTACTTATCTTGTCCTTAAGTCCCTTTTGGAATTCCAGCCCAGTGATCTCTGAAGAGCTTTTAATCATTAGCACCGTGACTAATCACACACCGAAAGAATTTACACACAGAACAGAAATTCCTTGAGCCCACATACAAATGTAAAAGCAAAATGAAGAGCATCTCTTTCTGAATTCCCACACTAAGAACCCTCTTCAACCGTTAGGGTCTGGAAATTGGTGTTTAGAAAAGACTCATGAATTCCACAAGAAAAGGAGCTCCCTAGAGGCCCTGGAGAGTTCTGGACCCTGAGCCCTTCCTAGTGGAGTCCAGTCTACAATAAATGCCTATGTATCTTGGGGGACTTTCCCCTCAGCCTTTCATTCTGCCACACCACCATCATTTCTACGTCGGCGAGGTTTGGGCAGACTATTATAGAGAAGGGTCTAGGATGTAGACCAGGGGAGGAGGCTGCCTGCCTGTGCTTGGTGAGGGAGTAAAATGGGGCCGGGAGGACGGTCTGTGAAGATAGGTATGAGGTAAATAAATTTGACGAAGTGACATCGAATGCACTGTCATGGGAACCTATAATCATTAGATATTATATTATTCATTATGTAATGCCCCTGTTATCTGGGGAGAACAGGGGCAGAGGGGACAGAGACAAAATGAGTACTCTTCCCTTTGCCCTCCCTAACTATCTGTGGGTTTACTAATTGCTCGGAATTGCACTGGCGCTGCAGCTGCCGCAGCAGGCCAGTACCCAGAGGTACAGTGCCGCGTCTCTCCCGCTGGTGCCAGGGTCTTTCTAAAGCATTGAGTGGGCGAGGCCTCACCTCCCTTTGCTGGGCCCTAGGGCTGCTTCTGCTATTCCCTGACTACTAACCTTATTTGCAGCTTCTTGACAGTTACTTTGAAGCCTATCAGCATGTGTTGGACCCTGAGGAGAGGTTTGCTTTAGCACAAGTGATCACTGACATCATGCACAGGGGCCCACGGTTTGATCTCAGCCACCCTTATTTCATTAAGGCCTACCAAGATGAATGTGCCTGCCTGAGGCTTCACCTGCAGCTAGTGAGGGGTATCCTCAACCAGCACGTGAGTAGAGTTGGGTTTTAAAATATTACATGTGAGAAGAGGATGGGAAACATGGTCAGAACTAAAAATAGTGGGTTTTTTTTTTTTTTCAATGTGGCTCTGGAATCTGGGTTTTCTAGGTCAGCGTGTACGGCATGTTTATTTGTAAGCTCATTTGCTTTGTTAAATTCCAAGCATAACTACAGTCTTCAAAGGAGGTTTCTGACCCTAATCACATTTAATGGTCCACAAGTTGTTTTCATTAGATTATAGAGTGAAAGAAAGAGTAAACATACCCCTTTATAAGGTATTGGTGTATAAAAATATATGTTTTTTAAAAATGTTGTGACTATTTTTAGGACATTAAAGGGAACAATCACCATGTATATCCTTTGGGGAAAAGCTAGTGGCAGGAAGTAAGTAGGGGATAAAGATTGTTGCAGTACATTAACCTTAGGCCTGGTTAGAATTTTTTCTTTGTAGTTGATTATTTGACAAAAAGTTTTCTTGTGCCCCTTAAGATGGTCTGAAGTTGGTTACCTTTGTTTTTCTCTGCTGATCCATGGCTCAGACTGAGAGACCAGCATGTTCCTGTAAGACTGGATCCTCAAAATTACGTCTTGGTGAAAATGAGTCAAATAATTAAGAGATACAAACATTGATGTTTTCCTCATGCTGAGGCTCATAACTCACATCCATGGGAAAGTTTAACTTTTCTAATTTTAACTTTTATGTTACATTTCTAGATAGAATGCCAGCGGGAGTACATCCAGAGGCTTTGGCGAGAAGGCCATCCAGATGATAGCAATAACTTTGGACTTCCCTTGAACATAATTTGCAAACAACTTATTTCCATCAACAATAGCTGGTAGGCTGGTGTTGTCTTTATGTATGTGACATTTAATCTTCTAGATAAGTTGAGGGTGTGATGCTAAGTCTAAATACTTTTCTACAAAGCACTTTTCAAGTATTTGGGAAGATGCAAGAATATAATAGCCACAGAAGAGGGATTCCCTTACACCTTCAGTATCTGTTTGCTTTGTAAGTAATGAAGAATAGGGGCTTGAATTTAAACTTATGCCATGGGGTGCAGAACTTTCACTCCCTTAAGAAGTCCCTAAAAAAAGCAGTTGCTCTTGAAATGCCATCAGAGGTTTCACACAAGCAGACATATATGAAACTTGGATGTGCTTAAAAGTTTCTCAAAAAGGAATTTATTTTTTATAGCAAGTGCTACCAAAAAGGTGTTTTCAGACTCACCATGTGACCCCATACCCTTAAAGGAGTAAATTAAATTTATTGAGACCAGAGAGAGTACAAACTTTAAGTCACCCCCTTGCTTTGTAGTATGCCTCCCCATTCCCTTTCAGCCTTCGAGGACAGAGGGAACTGGGAAGTAGGCGACAAGGCCCAGTTTGATCTATGTGGCTCAAGAATATATCTCTATTGCCTTCTAATGGGTGGAGAAATTGTCCAGCTTCTTTCAACATCCAACAAATATATGTTGAGCACCTACAAGTACTAGGCAGTGTGCTAAGAGGTGAAGTCATAGATGTGAACAACAGAGGCACGGCCCTATGCACCTGTGAAGTGTAAAGGTCAATAATGTAATGCCCTGGTTTGGAACTCCACGAGCCAAGAAGGAAACTGACACCGGTGCAAGCGCAAAAGGGAGTTTATTGACAAACTCGAGTTTGGACCCCACTGTTCACTGACGCAGCAGTGGTTGAGAGGAGCCCTGACCGAGGGGCTGGGACCTAATTTAAAGGGTAAAACCGCAAGCCTTGGGGAGATGCCTTGGCGTTACCTGATTGGGAGGTTAGGTTGACCTTTAAAGAGATTGGGTGGTAGGTTGTTAGGTCTGCATACAAAACGGGGTCATGTGCAGTTGGGGCTGTGTATAGAGGGGGCCGTGCGCAGAAAGGGCCGAGTGCAGAAGGTAGGGCCGAGTGCAGAAGGTGCCAGGGGCAGTAATCAGACTATGTGCAGGAGGAAATAAGGGTGGGGGTGCCTTAAGGGCCCACAGATTAGCTGGCTTAGCTGGTTTGGCCAGGTGGTAAGGCATTGTTCTTGACCACTGGCCTTTGGGGAACTTTTCGTACAATTCATCTTGGGATCACTCAGAAAAATGGAATCATTCCAGTCTTTCAAATAGTACAGACAGACTTTCAGTGGGAAATTGCTGCAGTAGATTATGGCATCATCTTGGAGACCAGCAGGGTGTCATAAGATTTCATAGCTGAGATTCTAACCCTGTCTCCTGAGAAAGAGCCCTGGGAGAGCCAAGCACAAGATACATTTTCTCCACAGACCTTTCTCAGGACTGATTTCTTCACTGTAATAAGCTTGAGACACCAGCTGTGTATGTGCAACTTGCTATATGGCAAGAGTCTACTGTTTAGGAAATGGTTTTAGGCAGAACATGCTAGCAAGGCCTATATGGATACTAAGACCTATTGGAATTGCTCAAAAGCAAATAGTATTTACTTGATAAGTTTCCTTTCCTGCCTGAGGATTTTTTTAAGATCTAGGACTAAGAGGAATCCCATTTGCATAAAGTCAAGGAGTATTTAAGTTCTTTAGTTCTATGTATGTATAGAAAGGCCCTTGACTTGTGCTGTATCCTCTATGTCCAAAGGAAAACCCAGAGAACGCATTTTATCATTTCTAGCCTATTTTATTTATAAAATATAACATCTTTAGGGCAAATATGAATGATTTCATCAGTTGTGTACAGAATTTAAAAATTGATTTTGTCCATTACTGTGTTAGGGAAAAAAGGAATAAAGACTCAGCGATATGTCCCAAAGGAAGATTAAAGTAACTTAGCTCCCCACTTCTAGGGCTGCCCCCCAGATTCCTGAGACTGGTAATCAGAAGACAATGAAGGGCACAGACCAAAAAAAAAACAAAAAGGTGAAAAATAGAAACTAACCATGGAAATTATTCATTTAATATTTAGTCACTTTTGAGTTACTTTTTTTAAAATATTTGATTTCAATATTGAATGTTGACAAATTTGCCGTAAACATTTTAAGAATCTTCTTCTCACTGGGCTTTAAGAATAAACTCCTATGTCTTCCAATTTTGAAAGAATTCACATGAAAGCAAAGAGCATGTTGTATACTCTGATGGGTACCCTGGACAGCCTCTGAGGCCCCTTTGAGTTCCCAGTTTTGTTTTATTTTGTTTATAATGCCCTAGTTTAAAGGAGCTGTTTTATTGGTCTTTAAAAATACAAAATTTAAATATCTTTGGAAACGAGTTCTTTATTGTGTAAAATTGTCATCAGTTGTTCCTCTTTTTAAGCCCAGTTTGAAAAACATTTATCTACTGGAGTTCCACCCTTCCCTGGGCCTGGCATCACTCATCCCCAGAGCCCTCGAGCATCTTCTTCAGGAGGCCTGCCACACCTGCAGGCCCACATCAGCCAGTGGCCTTGCCGTGCTGGAAAGACGTGTGCTGTGGCTGGCCCTGGATATGTGGCTCACCCCAGCCAGGCCCGAGTCCTGGTACAGCGCACAGCTCCAGAAAGATGTAGGTTCTCTGAAGGGAGGAGGGGGATCCTTGGCAAAGAGAAGGTTTCCTCCCAGATGTTACTACTTAGCTTTGTTTTTCTGTTTGGCTCTATTCCTCCCCTATTTGGCCAGAGACAGATCATAGTCCTAGGCCTTGCCAACACTTTTATGTAAATTTTTTCATTTTTGGTCAAAGTTTCTAGTTTATCAGAATGCCACTTTAATGAAAATTAAGAGGGAAATGTACCTAGGTATTTGGGAAGTGTTTTCTGGTGTATTATTTATATGTTAACAATATGCATTTTCAATTCAAAAGTTATATTTTTCTTTCCACTAAGATTCTTTCTAAAATTTACTCTTTTTGTCCTGAGCTGAGATCTAGTGAGGAAAGAGAGGACTGAGTGAGGCGTCAAGGTCAGGCCTGCCATTAACTTGCTATGTGACCCAGAGCAAGTCTCTTAGCTTCTCTGAGCCTTACTTTCCTATTTTGTGACATTATGTTTGTGTATTAGAAAGGGAATGGCAGTGGGAGAGCTCGATGATCTCTAAAACCCCTCCAACTCTAATGATCTATGTTTTCAACTACGGCCTGACAATTTACAAGGTGTTTGTAGTTGGATTTTAATTATTTCCTCTTTCTGTTAAGGCTATCACAGTTGAGCCTGGGGTTTCAATTCAACCTTACTTTGTGTGGGTACTTGCTGTAACTTTCAAAAGCCTCCACTGCCAAAAATATGTTTCGTATGTCTGGCTCAGCCTCCTATCCCCTCCTTCCCAAACTAAAATTTTATTGTGTATAACTTAATTTTAAGTTGATAAAAATAATATAATACAGAATTTTTTCAAAAGAGGAACGCAAAAAAGAAAAAACCCTAAATATAATCACTAAAGTGCATTTATAATTATTTTTCTGTATTTAAACATTTTTCATGTGCATGTTGTACATAATTATATCTCCTGTTTTTCTCAGTTAACATTATATTATATATTTTTCTATATTGCTAACTAGTCTTTATACTCACTTTTATGACCACGTAATTCCCTTAAGTGATGAATCATCACTTAACCATTTATTTCCCTCTTGATGGACATTCAAGTAGTTTCCAAAATTTCACTTTTATTAAAAATGCTATCAGGTACATCTCTATGCTTACAGATTTCTCCATAATTTGAATCAATTTCTTTTGATAAATTCTTAGAAGTGAACTTGCTGAACAAAATTTAAGTCTTTGGATACCTTTTGGCAGATGCTTTCTAGAAGAATTGTGCCAAATTATAATGCTACCAATAAAGTATAAGGGTACCAGTTCTGCTACATTGTACAGCATCAGATGTAAGCATATAATGTCTGTGCTAATATATACTTGAGTATAAAAGGTGGCATTACACTGTTAATTTTTCATTTCCTTGCTATTTGTTGAGATTATTCTTCCAAATGTCTTGTCACTAGCTGTATTTTTTTTTTTTTGTAAATTTTCTGTTCTTTCCCTCTGTTTATTTATCTCTTGGAATCTCAATGTCATTCCTATCCACTCACATGAGCTTTTTAAAAATAAAAACCTTAACCCTTTTGTCCATGATATTTTCTGCAAGTATTTCCCACAGTTTGTCTTTTATTTTTAACAGAAACTTATTTTCATACAGTAAGATCTGTTGATCTTTTCCTTTGTGGTTTCTTCCTAAATCACAGAAAGCAATTCTCTTCCTAAATCCAGGAAGCAAATCTTCCCCTAGATGTTTCATATTTGTCTTATATTATTCTAATTTCTTAAGATTTTCATGTTATTTAAAAAATATTTAACTCCTTTCCTATTCCACCTGGAGTGTGTGTGTATGTGTTGTGAGGTATGGTTCAGAATTTTCCCCCAAATTACCAGTCATGTATCCTATTACCATTTATTGAGGATTCTTTTCACATCGTATTATTATGGCACCCGATTTTTAAATGTGTTTTAAATTCTCTTATAAATCATAGTGAATATCTGAGATAGCAGTCACATAGTTTCTATAATTATTATTTTTAAAATGTGTTCAAATTTGGACCTAGAAATTATAAATATTCAGATTCAACTTTATATTAGGTCAGAAAGGGAGGCAGCTATTTCCCTCAGAAAACATGTAAGAGTTTAATATCTTTATCACTTCCGAAGACTTCAGGAATCTAGAAATTGCATCCTTGAAGAGACGTGGCCTTTGTTAGATAAGTGAACAGATAAGAGACTTGTGAGCATTTAGGGAGACAGATCGTGAAAAGCCGATGAGGGGGTTCCCAACCTGGGTTCTTGCGGGGGTGGCACATCAGAGGGTAGCGCACAGCAGAGGAGCCGCCCTCGGCGGGAGTGCGTCAAAGAACACTGCGGTGGTTACAGAAACTGCCCTGAGCTGGCTTTGAGTGGAGAAATACTGTAAAGGCAGCTTAGTCTACTGTAAAACTACTGAGCTTGGAATTCGGAAGCCTAAGTGTACTTTTGGTACTGCTGTGTGACCTTAGAAAGTTTCAGTGTTACTTCAGATCCCTTATTGATAAAATGGAAATAATGGTATCTGTGATGCCTGCTTCGCGGGCATCTTGTAAAAATAAAAATGAGTTAATATGTGTGAAAATACTTTGAAATTTTGAAGCTACAGTAGAGTGGTCACATAGACTTAATCGTCCGACTTATAGAATAACCTGTGTAAGAAATTATTATTATTATTATCATGGGCCACTCAAATACTTGAAAAATATCAGGGACTTCTATTTCTACTAAGGTTGCCTTTGTCATTTCTATTCTTTATTTTGGCTTAAAATGTTTATAATAATGATAACAAATACTATGTATCAGGCATTTTTGCATCTATTAACTCGCTTAACCCCCTCAACAAACCCTATCAGGTAATTATTATTTATTAACACCTATTATATACTGTTTTCTCCTTATCTATACTTTACAGATGAGGAAGCTAAGAGACAGGAAAATTGAATAAATTGCCCCAAATCTCACAGTTTATAAGTGGCGGAGAGGACTTGAGCCCAGAGTCTGTGCTACTGATAGTAGTTTTCTTAATATGTAAAATTTCTTTATATATATATATATATATTCTAAAGAGTACTTTTTTTCCTTTCAGCTTTTTTCAGCTAAAGTAATGGGAGATCCCTTTCTCGTGGAGGAGATAGGCCTTCTTGCATTCAAGTCTGCAGCAGCTGAAAAACAGAACCAAGGCCAAGATTCTCACGTGCTACTCCTGGAGACGTTTGCCAAACTACTAGAACTTGTGACCCTCCGCCACCGGCTGATAGCAATGAGTCTGGAGAGTGCACACTTAGCTCGGTAATAGGGGGACTGAGTATGCAGATGGGGTCTCCCTGTCAACAAGCCTTCCCCCACTTTGTGCCCCCAGAGTAGTCAGAACCCAGTTTGGGGACCCCCTAAATGACTGAAACGATCACCTGCCTTCCTTACTCCTTCTCTCATCTAAGACCTCTTCATGTGCCTCCCTCTGACCATCGGCGAGGCTAGATCCTGGCACTTGGCCTTCCTCTCTTCATTCAGCACATTGCCTTGTAATAAGATGCTTAATATTGGTTTATTAGTTTTCCTGCTAGTGGAAGCTCCCTGAATGCAAAAGCCTTGTCCACTTGGTTTTCCATGGTATTCCATCACCTGGGGTAAAGCCTGAGCCCCAGCACTCAGTGAATATTGATTGGATTTTCTCTTGAGTGTAACGAAGTTGAACAGCAGAGCAGAAGCAGTAGAGAAAGCAGAAGCTGAGTTAGTAACAGCATCCAGGCCTGATAGAGGTATGGAAGTTTCAGTAGGTAGAGGAAGAGAAAGATTAATGAGTTAGGTTTTAGGTTTTAGGTATGTGTGATAATAGTAAGACATACAAGCAGACATATTTTTCCCACAAGCAGGAAAAATATGGAACTAGAGGGTTTGTTGTAAACATGTATGACTTCTGTTGTGTTCTGATCTCCTATAGACAAAAGGGTCCAATCATCTACCCTCAATCATTTTTGAGGGCCTGTTGTGGCCTGGATCTGTACGGGGGACTTTATGTGTATTAGTTCATTTAATTCTCAGAATATTCTTAGGAGGTAGTTTACAAACATTTTATCAGTGAGAAAGTAGAGACTCAGAAGAGCTAAGTAGTCAGCCTAAGGTTACATAACTGGAAAGTATATTCAAAGAATATACAAATTTAAACCATCAATCAAGATATTTATTAAACTTTATGGTACTACCTTCCCATAATTTCTGATCCTTGCTCTCAGGGAACTCAAAATATAAATTTCCTGCTAATACAGTTTAAGATGCTACTTTAGTCATCTTAACAAAACATCCGGAGAGCAAAGAAAATGGAGTATTTTCTTCTTTTTAAGTGGAGCAGGGAAACTTGATAGAAAAGAAACTGTTACAGGATGAATTGAGTGCTGCACTCCCAAACTTATATGTTCAAGTTCTAATCCCCAGGACCTCAATGTGATCTCATGTGGAGATAGGGTCTTTACAAAAGTAATCAGGTTAAAATGAAGTTAATGTGGGTGGGTCCTAATCCCGTATGCCTGGTGTCCTTAGAAGGAGAAGAAATTTGGACACAAACACACACACAAAGGGAAAACACAGGGAGAAGATCGCCAACTCTAAGCCAAGGAGGGAGATCTGGAACGGATCCTCCCTTCATAACCTACAGAAGGAACCAACCCTGCTGACACCCTGACCTCAGAATTCCATCCTCCAGAACTGTGAGACAGTTTCTGTGGTGTAAGCCATCTAGTTCAGGGTACATTGTTGCAGCAGCCCTAGCCAACTAATATCAGTGCTGTTTGGACTCGGCCTTAATATGCCAACTTCTCAAGATGGAGACATGTGTTAGAAGGGGGCCGAGAGAGGAGGGGAAGCCATTCTAGACACGTAAGGCTGAAATGCCGGAGGGACATCCGAACGGAGCCTCACTGGCAGATGTGGAAATGTGGAGAGGAGCTCAGAGTTGAGGCAGGACAGAAATGGGGTCACAGGTCCTCACACTGCAGAGTGATCATTAGGGCATGGGGTGAGAAGACGGAGTCCCCAAGGAGGGGATGGAGAAAATGAGAAGAAGACTGGGTATGGAACCCCAGAAACATGACAATTTGAAAATAAAGAGGAGGAGAAGCCAGTGAAGACTGAGAGTGGTCGTGAGGCAGGAACGTGGAGACCCTGGACCCAGGAGAACGAAGGCGATCCTTGAGGCGGGGCCAGAGGCTAGCTGTGAAGGTCTCTGAGAGAAGGTGGTGACCCTTGTATTGAGAGCGATATTGGTGACCAGATGAGGGCTCAGAGCAGAAGCCAGCTTGCAGGAAGTGAGAGTTGGGCAAGTGCCCAAGCATGTCTCCTCCTACTTTACTATTTTGTTTAACTGTCATAGCATGGAGCAGACACAAGACTTTTGTGACTCATTCACTTTCTACCCTACTTGGCTTTCTCTTGTTTTGCCTTTTACTTTTGTGCTTATGTAGACGTTTTGTTGTTCTCACCACTTACTTTCCTTTTAGTGGAAAATAATAGCAAATGCTGTTGACTCTCCCCCCACCCCTTTTAGTCTCTATAAAGAAATGGCCCAGGAGATGGGTTTCGAAGAGTTCCATTTGTATCTGAGGCCTGTTCACTTTGAATTTGCATCGCACAAGGACAAGGTGGACCATCCTCCTATCTTTATCACCTCTTTGCTGGAAGGCAGTGATTGCATAGACAGGTGAGCCTTAAGAGGGTCAAAATAAAAATAATGTAATGATAGAATGAATGACCAGTGAAAAATAATTTCTGCTACCAGTGGACACGTAAGTGCAATTGTATTTCTAAATTCTCTTCCTTATATTCTACCTACCATAATGCCATTTCTTTTTTATTTATTTTCTTTCTTTCTTTCTTTCTTTCTTTCTTTCTTTCTTTCTTTCTTTCTTTCTTTCTTTCCTTCCTTCCTTCCTCTTCCTTCCTTCCTTCCTTCCTTCCTTCCTTCCTTCCTTCCTTCTTTTTCCTTAATAAGAGGGAAAAAAAATAAGATCTCAATCAAGGGGAATAATTGGGCTTAAAAACACCAAGTAACTATAAAATGGAAGAATCAGATCATAGAGTTCAAATGAGGTGAAATCATAAGCTTAGGCAGCTGCCCAGGTTGACTGTGTTGCTTCTGAGTAGAAAGAGGTGTTGGTCTCATGGGGCCAAAGATCATGGATCAGAAGTCCAGGTCCCTTCTCTCACTTTCCCTGGGACTAGGAAGAAGTTTGTCAAGTTTCTTAAGCACTATTTCCTCAAAACTCTAACACAATGGACAAATTTAACATGTATGGCAACACTTAGGGGTTTTTTTTTTTGTTGGACAATAACAAAAGCTGACTCAAACCATTGAGACCTTTTTTTATGTCCCATAAGTAGAGCTCATTGCCAGAAAGAAAACGCTCTTACCAGTAACAGATCATGAATCTATTCAGTCAAGAAAAGAAATCTTCGCCCCACCCCCCACTGAGTCAGCCTTTGGTGTGCACTAAGAAGAAACTCCTGTCTCCCTCGACTTTCCCTCTCTCCTAGTCTACCCTTCCCAAGGTCTTAGCTCTATCCTTGAAGATTCCTGGTACTGACCCCACCCACCCCAAGGAAAGCAAAGATGACTCTAAGAAAGGAAAGTCACCTTTGTTTTGCTAATGTGAATCCCTGCTCAAAATAATATTTGAATGTGTTTATATGTTAAAGGATTCCTCTTCCCCAGAGAGAGAGCACGGGGTGAAATGAAGGGAGTTAAGATGACAAATACAGTATCCCAGAATTTCTCAACCTCGGCACTATTGAAATTTGGGTCTGGGTGACTCTGTCTTGTAGTGGGCTGTGCATCAGGGGTTGTTTAGCAGCACCCCTGACCACTACCTACCAGTGCCAGTAGCACCCCTTCTCCCCATTTGTGACAATCAAAAATGTCTCTGGGAATTGCCATACATCCCCTGGAGGCAAAATCTCCCTTGCTCTTACCTTGTCACACTAACTAAACCCAAAAAGAATTTATGGTAAGGATAGAGAGATCTCTCACAGAAGCTGAAGGCAGGAGGTGTAATTGAGCCTTCAAGCAAGGCTAAGTCTCCAACTTGGAGCCAAGCTCCAATCTGTCTCTTCCAGGGCCTCCTGATGGAGCTGGTATTTTACACTGCTGTGAAATAGAGCATATTTTTGTTCAGCTAGAATCAACCAAATAGCACAAACTTCCCAGGTCCTCTGTGGCCTGGCCAAGTGGTGATAATTATCCCAGTGATAATCTAAAGAACCTGCAAGATCTGAATTACCAGGGGAAGGTTTATACATCCAAGGAACATGTGTCTTGAGTTTGTATTTATTTTATGTATATTAATTTCTTAATTTGGAATTCCTCTATAACAACATATATCAAATATGAACATAACAACTTACATTTTTAAAAGCACATGTATGCATATGCATATTATTCCACTTAATAATATTTGTCATAACCCTATATGAGATAGGTGATATCTCCATTTACAGATAAAAAAAAAAACAAAGTTAATAGATATTAAATTACTTGATGAAGTTTCATAGTTGTGGACAAAAGACTATGTCCCAATGCAGAAACATGGCTACAAAGAACATTTAGATGATTGTTAAGGCAGGGTGAGAGAGCAAGAACTAAACTTTTAGGTTGTGGACAAAGGGGTCTAAGTGAGGGGCCTGAGTAGATGAGGTTTTGGGAGAGAAAGAAACTTTCTTCTACCCTTCTAGATTCTTTCAGTTGGTCTAATAATCAAATAAACATGATAGAGATTATCAAGAGACCACCAAATTTAATTACATCCATACATATGGAGCTCTACATGCATAAGTGATTCAGAGACAGAAAGGAAAAATAGATAATAACAACTTTCTGAGCTAAGGATGAGGTAAGGCACCTGTGGCTTTAGAGGGGAAGAGGGTCATTCACAGGATGATAAGATAAGAAGAACAGATGTTCAGTATTTAGAAGTTTGCCCTTTCGTAGAGATAGGTCATAAAAAGTTATTTCTAGCGATAATTCCTATTATGGTCAAGGCTCTTAATTTAAATTCTTTAAGGGAGAGGTAAAAGTTTCTCATGAGCCCACAGGGTCTCAATTTCCTTCGGCTTAAGTGTCACATCTTAAGATGTGCCAAAGTGTCACATCTTCATGAGGCCTGCCCTGAACCCCTTCAAGATCAAGAAGGCAAGAGGAAAAATGGGAGAAAACAGTAGAATGGTTATCAAGAGAAAATAATTTTAAACACTTCAGGGTGGGTGGTAAACACAATGAAACTACAGGAGATCAGGTCCAATAAGGACTGAAAGGACCCCAGGGCCGTTTGAATGGAAATACCAAGTCTTGTATGATGTCTGCCCTTGCTACTACTACTGATGTCCCAGAACTGATCACATCACATTCTGTCTCAGAAGGGCATCTCTTGGCAAATGGCATGTTTCTTCTTGCAGATATTCTCCTGCTACTCTTGTCTTAGCCATCTCTGAGGTGGATGATAACCAAGTTGGAAAATTTAGTTTTTACACGAAGGAAGCCATCCTTAAGGTAAATTATTTAATTTATTTTTTAAAAGGAAACTGAAGTAAAATGAAGCAATTTGCTCATGTATTTCTTTAAAAAGTCATAATACTGATATAAAGTTGGCTGCCACATATAAGAAAAGCTCCCAACTTCATATAAATAATGATGATAGCCTTGCCTTATTTGCATTGTACTGGCCCAGCTTGAACTATAGAGAATGCAACACCCTCGCAATAACTTCTATTAGGTATTAAAAGGAAGCATTTGTCATGAACTATCTTTGTATCAGGTTTTTTAAATATACCCTTGTTACTGGAGCTTTTATCTGAGCCTTTTAAACCCGGTGCTGTTTTTTCTCTGCCACTCAGATTTCTTTGCTTCCATGTGTGTATGTGTGGGCTTGTATTTGTGCGTGTGTATTTTAAACATTAATCTTGGCAGTGTTACAAGAGTCTGCCACTGAGCGCATGTTTGCTAGTTCATCAGAGTCTGCTTATCCTTTTTTGACATTTGGGGAAACCTGATAGTGTCCGGCTACAGAACAAATGGAGCCTGGCGGCTTCCTTCACGGGATAAAATGCTGCTTAGAGAGAGAAAGATTCAGTCTTGTGGCTGAGGAACAAGGATCTCAGCTCACCCTGCATTTTGATTCATATATATATGTATGTATATAGATAATCAGATAGGTAGGTAGATAGATAGATAGATAGATAGATAGATAGATAGATGGATGATGGATGGATGGATGGATGGATGGATGGATGGATATGATAGATAGATAGATAGAAGATAGATAGATAGATAGATAGATAGATAGAAAGAAAGAAAGAAAGAAAGAAAGAAAGAAAGAAAGAAAGAAAGAAAGAAAGAAAGAAAAGAAAGAAAGAAAGAAATAGATATGCTGAATGAGTGGTGATCTCAACCCTCAACTTTGCCTCTCTTTTTATGAGATAAATTCCTAATACCTTTCATATTTTCTTTCTGTAGCTCTTGTTCCATTCAGGAGTGGAAAATATGCAAGTGACCCTTGCATGTCAAGCTGCTCAGAAAAATGCTTTGATGGTGGCTGTCCAGCAGGCGTCTTTCTATCACACTCCCCGAGGGGGCTGTCCTGCTGATGTCAAGGTCAGCCTGTAAGACAGAGAAACCTGAGGCATGCTACCACTACCACCAGCTACAGTCAGGCTGCCCTTTCCTTCGCTGCTTCCCTCCCTTCCTCCTTCCCTTGACTTCTCCTACTCCTTCCTCCCTTCTTTCTCTTCTCCGCTTTTCCCTTCTTCTCTTTCTCCCTTTCCCTTCCTTTCCTATGTTTTTATCTTCTTTTCTTCCCTCTTTCCTTTTCTTTCTTCTTTCTATGAATCAACACATGACCAAATCTTCACTGGGTCTTTTAATTTTCAGTAATTTGTTAATAATTTTTTCTTTACGTATAACTCTATAATATTGACTATCTAGGATAGGATCATCTGGCAGAAAATAAGCGTTCCTCCATCCCTACCCTTTGTAGACAAATGATTCCATTGTTTTACATTTTATCCTTCCTGTATTTCTTTTTGCAAAAGTCAGCAGATGTATGTTTTGTTCCTTCTTTTTTCCACAAAAAGTAATGTATAATATATACTTTCTCTTTTTTCTGCATTTTGGGGGGGGGGTGTTATTAAAATATAATTCATAGAACATAAAATTCACCACTTTATTGTGTGTAAAGATCATGCAACCATCACTACTATCTAATTTCAGAACACTTTCATCACTCTCAAAAGAAATCCTATATCCATTTGTAGTCACTCTCATCCCCCACTTCCCTCAGCTCCTAGTAATCAATAATCTGCTTTGTGTTTCTATATATTTGCCTGTTCTGGAATTTTATATAAATGGAATCATACAATATATGACCTTTTATGTCAGATTTTTTTTTACTTAACATAATGCTTTCAAGTTTTATCTATATTGTAGTATGTATTAATACTCATTCCATTTTACAGATGAACAATATTATATTATATGGATATACCACATTTTCTTTATCCAATCATCAGTTGACAGACATTGGGTTGTTTTTGCTTTTTGGCTATTTTGAATAATGCTGCTATGAACATTTATGTACAGGTTTTTGTAAGGACATATGTTTTGAGTTTTGTCGACAATTGCTATTACCTTTTTTTATTTTGGCCATCCTAGTGCAAGTAAAATGGTATCTCATTCTAGTTTTAACTTACATTTCTCTAATTACTAAGGATGTTGGGCATCTTTTTGTGTGCCTATTGGCCATTTGCATGTCTTTGTTAGAAAAATATTTAAACTCTTTGCCCTTTTATAAATTTGGATTTTTTGTCTTTTCATTACTGAATTGTAAGAGTTCTTTATATATTCTGAATACAAGTCTTTTATTAAGTACATAATTTGTAAATATTTTCTCTCATTCTGAACGTCATCTCAGTTTCTTGATAGCATCCTTTGAAGCAGACATTTTTCATTTTGATGAGTTTGATTTACCTATTTTTTATTTTGTCAGTTGGTCACTTGTTCTTTTGGTATCATATTTAAAAACCGTTGCCTAATCCAAAGTCATGAAGGTTTACCCCTATGTTTTCTTCTAAAATTTTTGTAGTTTTACCTCTTTATTTAGGTCTATGGTTCATTTATGGCTGATTTTTGTGTATAGTGTGAGGTAGGGGTCTAACTTCATTTTTTTACATGTAGTTATTCAGCTGTCCCAGTTGTGTGTGATAAGTTTTGAAACTAAAAAGTGTGAGTCCCCCAAGTTTGTTCTTTTTCAAGATTGCTTTCATTATTTTGGGTCCCTTGCATTTTCATATAAGTTTTAGGGTCAGCTTGTCAATCCTCCCTTCACCAAAAAAAAAAAAAAAAAAAAAAAAAAAAGCCATTTAGGGTTTTGACAAGGATTGTATCGAATCTGTAGATCGGTTTTGTGTACTGTTGCCATTTTGACAATATTAAATCTTCAGATCCATGAACATGGAATGTCTTTTTATTTAGTTAGGTCTTCTTTAATTTCTTTTAACAGTATTTTATAGTTTTCCATGTATAAGTCCTGCACTACTTTGTTAAATTAATTCAAAAGTATTTTATTCTTTTTGATATTATTATAAATAGAATTGTTTCTTAATTTCATTTTAGAGTGTTCATTATTCGTCTATAGAAATACTATTGGTTTTTGTCTATTAATCTCATATCCTACAGTCTTATTAACTTCATTTATTAGTTCTAATAGTTTACTTGTGTTTATGTGTATATATTTTTTAGGATGTTCTGTGTGTAAGATCATGTCATCTGCAAATAGAGATAATTTTACTAATTCCTTTCCAATCTAGATGTCTTTTTTTCTTACCTAAGTGCCCTAGCTAGACTCTCCAATACCAAGTTGAATAGAAATGGTAAGATCTTATTCCTGATCTTAGGGAGAAAGCTTTCCATTTTTCACTGTTAAGTATGATGATTACTACAGGATTTTTACAGATGCCTTTTACCAGGTTAAGGACATTCCTTCCTATTCCTAGTTTGTTGAATAATTTATCATGAAGGGGTTTAGATTTTAACTTTTTTGCACTTTGTTTTCTTTACTTAACAGTATATCCTGGAAATCACTCCAAATGAGTTCACAGACATTTCCCTCCAAAGCTTTAACAAGTGTACAGTTTTCTCTTGTATGTATGTACTGGTGAATATAACTTAAGTATAAAATTAAATATTTTATAATTTAACATTCTTTAAGCCTTATGGATTCTATTCAGCTCACCACATTTACTCCTTATCATTTTTATCTACCTCTATTTATCTATTTCTACTCTCAAGGTTAATAGGAGAGTAAAAATTTATGAGTATGACAAGAATATTCAATCTCCACCTCTATTGCCAAATACTAATTCCCATAGATGTCAGATACTAAATGAAGTAGAAAATAAGGATAGAGCGAGTTATATATTTTTTAAATTCAACCTCAACGTTCTTAATTTAGAACTTACTATAAGTTGGGCTCATCAGGTAATACTGAGGTGCAATTCATGCTCCAGAGGAACTTATAGGCCAGTGTATGTAAGGGGGCAAGCCAATAAGTCGTTCAACTACAAGGCATAAAAGAGGTTCAACAAGCTATAGAAGAAATTAAAAAAAAGAAAGGGGGCATTTGGAAAAATCTGAAGAACGAGCTTTTTGACAGGCAGAGATGACCATGTGATCATTCTGAGTAAAGAAAAGACCCTGCAGATACTCAGGTGTGGGAGCGAGAAAGGGCAAATGGGGACTAGGAAAAAATGAGCTCAGCCTGACCACCATTTGTCATTTTCATACATAGTTGACATATAGATTGCTTTATTCAAATAATTTCACCTTATGAAGAATACCAATAATTAAACAGATATAAGTTGGCTTATTCTGGATGAAATGGAGATCGAGATCGAGAGCCAGCCATCCAGGGAGAAAATGTTGAAAGTCACGGGACAGGAACACAGGGCAGGTGTGGGAAGGCGTCAGGAGTAATAGCCTGAAAAGACCTGAAACACTGGGAGGGGTAGGGAGGCACTAGGGGAAAAAAAATTGAGTGTTGTGTGTGTGTGTGTGCGTGTGTGCGCGCGCGTGCATGCACGCATGTGTGTGTGTGAATATGTATGTGTGTGTGTTTATGTATGTATGCTTTTCTACGAGTGTGGAGCAGGAAAAGGACTGTTAACATAATAAGGAGGAGTAAATGATGCAGACAGTGAAAGAGAGCAAGAGGAAGGGAAGAAGGAAGGAAAGAGACAGAGACAGAGAACAAAACTGTGCACTGCTACCAAAGCCAAAGGAGGGGAGTGTTTCAAGATGAAATGAGTCATTTAAGAAGATGCACAGATGACAAATAAGTACATGAAAGGGTGTTCAACACCACTAGTCATTAGAGAAATGCAAATTAAAAGTTCAATGAGAAACCACTGCACACCCATTTGGTTAAAATTTAAAAGGCTCACCATTCCTTTTGGAGTGTTGGCAAGGATGTGGAGGATCTGGAACTCTCATAGACTGCTGGTGGGAATGCAAAATAGTCACCTTGGAAAAGAAGTTTGGCAGTTTCCTCAAAAGTTAAATATACACTTACCATCTGAGTCAGCCATTTTACTCCTAGGTATTTACCGAAGAGAAATGAAAGCACATGTCCAGACAAAGACATACACGAAAGTTTATAGCAGCTTTATTTAAAATAGCCGGGAATTGGAAAGCACCCAAATATCTATCACAAGATGAATGGATAAACAAATTGTGGTATGTTCATACAATGGAATACCACTCAACAATACAATGATATGAACTATTGATATATACAACAATATGAATGAGACCAAACCAAAAAAAAAAAAAAGTAAATACTGCATGACTCCATTTATGTAAATGCATTTTTAATCTATAATTACAGAAAGCAGAGCAGTGGTTGCTTGAGAAAGGGGCTGGGTGGGAGGGATGGCTATAGTTATTATTTTTATTGCACTGATAATTTTATAGTTTTATACATATACCCAAACTTATATAATTGAACACTTTAAATATGTATTATTAATTGAATGTTAATTACATCGCAATAAAGCTATTATTTTTAAAAAGAAGAAGAAGGAAGGATAAGAAGTTGAAAGCTAATAGAGTTAAATGTAGAGGGAAGCGCCAGAAGAGTGAGAATTAAAACGAGGCTGCTTGACATTCTCAAAAGTTCACTGCTGACTCTGAAAGGGCAGTTTTAATGGGGTTGGAGTGAAAGGCAGACTGCAAGAGTTAAGAAGTGAGAGGTAATAGAAATATAGGAGTGTATATTTACTGCTCCTATGTTAGTCTGCTCAGGCTGCTATAACAGAGTACCATAGACTGGGTGACCTAATCAACAGAAATTTATGTTCTGATAGTTCTGGAAGCTGGAAGTCCAAGATCAAGTTGCCCATGGTCAGTCTACATGGTCAGTTTCTGGTGAGAGCTTTCTTTCTTGCTTCAGGATGGCTGCATTCTCACTGTGTCTTCACATGGCAGAGAGAAAGAAAGCTCTGCCTCTTCCTCTTTTATAAGGAAATGAGTTCTTTCAGATTGAGGGCCCTCCCTTATGACCTTATCAAACCGTAATTATCTCCCAAAGGCCCCATTTCCAAATACCATCATGCTGGAGGGTAGGGTTTCAACATAAAAAATTAGGGGGGAAACACAAACATTTAGTCCATAATAGTTCTTTAAGAAGTTTGGTCAGAATTGAGGAGGAGGCTCGAAGGGGTAAAAAAATTAAGAATAAAATAGATGTCAACATATTTGTAGGAAGGGGCTGGAAAAGTGAAAGCAATTGAGGGTAGAAGTGAAAGATGGGCATGGGTGGGATGTTGAAGGTAGGTGAGGGAGTCAGGCAGGTAACAACCCAATTCAGCGACTTCTATAGTCCAGGCAAGGCAGTGAGCTGAGTAATGCTTATACATGGGCTCTTGGTTATACACAGGCTCAGGAGATGGGAAACATCATCCCTACGTGAGGAAAAAAAGTTACAAGAGATCACCAGCTGAGTGTCAGAACTGGGATTCGATTACAGAGCTTGTGTATCTTTCCCTCTTAACTCACAGCCTTTCTAAGACCTCTCAAGTCTTCTGAACTGGTATATTTTACTATTTCCAGGAGACTGGGATAGCACCGGCATCTTCAGAAAAAGTCAGGATGGAAACTTTAGGCTTTTTACCCAGGATTTTTTCTTTTGCCTCATTCTCCTCCAGTAATTCTGATATGGAGAACTATTTCTTTCTTTGAAAAAGGGTGGTCTTTTTTTTTTTTAAGCCTTAATATTTTTCTTTTAGTTAATATTTTAGAAAAATGTAAAAGACTCCCAACCATTATGGCCTGTGACTCTATAACAAATAAGAATATTGGAAAATATAGATTTCCCTTTTTCTCTTCTCTATCCTCCTTCCCCTCTCCCCTACCTTCGCCTCCACCTCTCCCTCCTTCATCATTACTTTGTGCTAGGCACCACATACAGCCCACCTCCATCTGGCTAGACTACACCAGAATGGGCACTCTGAAACAAATTTTCGGATCTTGCAACCACGAAGCTCATCAGCAGTGTCTCTCGAGAGGCCATTCTAAAAGAGCCTTCCAACTGGCCACGCTGTAGAATGGAGAATTTTTTATAGAGCGCTTTAGGCAATTGCACTCTATTCCGGAAATAGTCATACTTAGGGCCTCACCCCTTCATTGTGCAAAATGATATCTCTCTTCCCTTTTCTCCCTTACTCTCTGTACTCTCCCATCTACTCCCCTCCCCACTCTCACTCCCCTTTCCATGCGCCCAGTCATTTTCATGTGTTTTGGGTTACTTGTGGCTGTTAGATCATTTTATAGGACTGACAAATCCAACACATTTAATTCACTTAGGTTTGAAATATTTTAGGAAATATGTTCAGATCCGAGAAGTCTTGGTGGAATGGGTTCAACCAGAAGAAGAAATTCCAAAATTGTGAATGGCATAGGAAGCTTGCTGTTAGCCCCAACTCCGAAAGTCTCAAACACCCTTACTCATCGTTCAGAAAGACTCCAGGCTAACAAAAGGTATTGCACCAGGGAGGTTGGGTGGGGGGTGGGGGTGGTTAAAGTAACAAAAGTGTCCCTATTTAAGTTAGCTAATAGCAGAGCATTATGGGACCGAAGGATGCCTAAACTCCCAGAGTTACCAGCATGTGTTTAATTTGGAAGACTTTGTATGAAGACCTTGAATGCACACTGAGTAATCTCAACTCCTTACAAAATACTCCAGTCTATGAAGGAGTGTCAACAGTTCCCAATTTCAACTTCCTTTCTTTTGTTTTTTGTTTTTGCCTCTCCTCCTTTTTCTTTTTTCTCCCTTCATCCCTTTTTTCCTCCCTTTCTCTATATATGCCAAACTCCAAAGAGAGTACAACACAAGAAAGTAGAATTTGGGCCTCTCCAAATTCCCCATGTCTACCTTAAACAGAGATGCACAGAGCTATCCTCACTATATTCTAACAAGGGTTTTGCCATTGCTTAGAATAATAGGATGGTGTATTAGACACAGCCTCTAGAAAGGTATATCTATAAATCAGGGGTGCCCTGTTATATCTTGATCTCTTCTAACCATGACAGAGAAAGAGAGATATTTGTATTCTGCAATAATTATGAATACTCTGAATATTTTATTGGGGCCTACCAATGACACACTAATTTAATTCTGGCAAATTTAGAATAAAAAAAATAATAGGCAAAGCTACTCTACAACTCAAGATACCATTAATCTGAAACATGGCCAGAGTTCAAGTGCCCTAAATCCACATTCCCAGAGTGTGGGACTGCGGGCAGATTAATCAATGTGTCTAGTAAAGTGGACCCTTGGGAGGCCACTTTAGTCCAGGAACCCCTACAGATCAGGGCAGGAGGGCATAAAGGGACCTGGATAGTACAAAACACTGGGTCGGACTATGAAGTTTAGAAATGCTAATGCATGCTTAGGCACATGGGGGTCCCCAAGGAGGATGGTGACACATCGGTATCCCTAGGAATATAATCAGAAACACTTGAGGCAGATGAGACCATAGAGACAGAGCCACCTGCTCTCTTGCTGCAATGCCCGATACCTGGCTTCAGGTGTTCTTGTCCTCCAGAGAGCTGTAGAGATGATTTTTTGTTATGTACCCACTTGCCTTGGACTCAGATGGTTCTCTGTTCACTTGTCAGGGCTCCGGAGGCTTTTGTGTCTATTCAGCTAGAAAAGGTAGGACTGCGGGACATGATGCTGAATGCCTTCCTCCTCAGGAAACAGACCATGGCTGACAGAATGAAGAGCCTCGTGAGTACTATCAGAAGGGTCCCCTAAAGCTCTCATGTCATCTTTTACATTGCGCAAAAATAATAATAATAAAATAAAAATAAAAATTCTTAACTTGGAATCTATTGTTTTCGACCTATTTGGATAGAACCATAGAAAATATATTAAAAAGAACTAAAAAAGCCAGTTCAATATAAAATAAAAAGGAAGCAATTTAGACTAATTGCTGTTTAGTTTTAAACATTTTTTCAAGGTCAGATTTTGTTTTGTCACTTTCTAAATGGAACTAGGTTTAGCACTAGCTATGGATTATTTGACCACTCCTGAATGACCTGTAGGTGCTTAGGGGGGTCAGACCAGTTGAACAAAGACTCTTGCCATCTAATTTACCTTCTACCTTGGCTTCAGACACTACTGCCACATTTCTATTTAAGGGTTTTATACTAGCCTAATCTGTTGAAAAATATTATTAAACTCAAGTGTTTAAACAGTCACAAAAGTATTGCTTTGTTTTGTAACTGTCATTTGATTAGTCATTAATTTTTTGATGAGGAAGTCATTAGGCTAATGCATCAATATTTGGGAGAGAAGTGATAAGTTTACAATTTCTAGGCTTTTTCTTTACATGTGACTGAAAAAGAAAGACTTAAATTTACCTAATTCAGTTCTACAAATGGGATGTGAGGGAGACCAGACTTCTGGATTACTGCTGAGCAATAATGGAGATAAAATACTCCTTTTAATAAGTAATTGATTATTAAATTATTTTTTAATTATGATATTCAACAAATATTGAACAAGTGAAAAATGTAGTAGTTCGTTAACTGCTCTTTAGGAGAATCCAATGCCTGTCAGATTAGAAAATACTCAGGCAATATTATTGTCAGTTTTGTTAAGGTCTGTGATTTTAGCCTACTTAACAAGCCAGTAAGTCAGCCTGTGACTATTCTGTGAATGTTGGCAGAAGACACAAGACTCTTAGGCCAGAGACAAAGAACTTATTACTCACAACAGAGTAAGCAACATGAACTGTACATTTGTGTCAGTTCCTTTGGTCTCTCTAGTCCCAAGGGAGCAACATGGAGGAGCCTAGATGCATACAGTAGAGTTTTGTCACAGTCAAGTAATAGTGTCTAATGAAAGAACTGTCATCTTTTATTACAGGATGAAATTGAGAAAGTCAAGAGAGATGTTATAGTTGAATATTGTCAGAAGTAAGTATAGTATATGTGAGCTACACCTGCTAAGTTCTCTGACTCTGAGTTCAATAAACAGCTGTATTATGTAGAAATCCAGACAATGAATTGGGTAGTTTGTTTTTATATAAGCCACAGTCTTATTGGGTAAAACACAGAGAAAGAAGCATCAGAAGTGAAGGCTAAAAGATGCTTTGAAGAGTTCCATGCCTCTGCCTTCAGGTAATAGCAACCTGGCCCAAATAAAAATTTCTTCTTGACAGAGACCCTCTATTCTTTTCAAAAAGTCTTCCAGGCAAGTAGATCCCAGAACTTCTGTGAGATATGGAACAACTTAGTTTCATCTTCTGGACGTGATGTCTTCTGACTTTTCAGGTTCAACCACCACATGTCTCACTACGCTCTTCGGGGTCAGATCTTGGCATACTGCAATAGCCTGAGAGCCCTGCTGGAAGACTTCCCTACCATCAGGGACACCTTTTTCATGGTGGGGAAACCAAAAGAGAAGAAAGGCTTGAGGGACTCCAAGGAGGGCCTCAAGGCTGACCCCAGGTGTAATTTCTGTTAGAGCTTGTTACAGCCCACTCTCCACCTTACCCCTCCCAAGGAAGAGGCATGTTAAGTTTGGCATGGAAATCTTGCTCCCCTCACTTCATTTGATCTCGATCTTTCTGGTCCAGAAGAGCAAAAGAAAGAGTCCAAGAATAAGAATATCTTTGTATTTAAACCCAGAAGGAGTTCTTTGCTAATGGTTGTTTTAACTGCTTTTCCAATCTATGCAGTTTTATTTTCCCCTGGAGAGCCCAGAGATTTTCATCAGTCACACCTTTTCACACTAGCCAACATCTAAAATAAGCAAACAAATAAGTAAACTTGAGCTGTCCTGGCTTCAAATATTTTACTCAATGGAGTAGAACAAACATTCAGGAGAGAAAAAAAGTATGCCAATATTTTGGATAAATCAGTGTTCTTCTGTATTTCTCTAACAGAATACACACACACACACACACACACACACACAATATATATACACATAATATACATATATATAGACTGATATTAAGTGTGTATATATATAATATATATATATATATACTGATATTAAGTGATAAGAGCAGAGCTACTTTCATACTTTCTTATCATGTTTTATCCAGTTTCCCAAATGTTCTTAACTCCTCCTACCTAGAGTTCACTCATCTGAATGAGGAGTTAGCATACCTGTGCAGTCAGTGACCACATTTCCTTTAAAAAAAAAAAAAAAAGGGATGTTATACAGTCATATGGTCTCCGAGGGGGAACAAAACATCCTACGATGTTTTTAGGATGAGCTTACCTCCGTCTTTACTCTTTCCTTAGTGCACAGATCTTAGTGCTGAGTATCAGTAATACTTAATAAACATGATCATAGAACAGATAGATGAAAGAGAATTGAAAGGCCATTTGTATCAGACCACTCTTATGCCACTTATTCATTCATGCATTATTCAACCATTATTTATTCAGTGCTTACTTAGTACCAGGCACTTTGCTGTATGCTGGAGTACAAAGGTGACTAAGCCATCACCTCTGGCAATAAATTCAGTCTAGTGGAGAAAAGTTCTATAAACAAAAAAGGAACATCAAAGATTTTAAAGATAATATGTTAGTGTTATGTAAAAAGTTCTGTGAGGACATAAAAGAGGGGCTGTTTAACTCTAGCCCAGGACCTCAGGGAGAAATTCAAAAAGAAGGTGACAGGTAAGTTGGAATTCACCAAGAAAATGGGGATGATAGAACAAGCTAGAGAATGCCAGAGAATGAAAGAAGTTGAATCCTTAAGCCCTCCAAATAGTGGCCAGTCCTACCTTGATACTGATAAGGTGCCCAGTTCGTGGATACCAATGTTTTGTCTCATGAGCTCAGCCAGTGCATTCATTTGAGTATGCTTTAGGATTTACTTAATAGAAGAATGCATTTGAGAGAGGAGTAGGGCAAAGATACCTCCGTAAACCAAATATTTTATAAAGGGTTTGACTTGTTGTCAATGAGGCTAAAGTACATCTTTCCCTCATATTAAAACATTACAGGATAATCCTCTAAGCCTACTTAATTCCATTCTCTCACCCATCCACTAGCCAAGTCAACCGTTTATAAAACAATACACTACATATGGGATTAAACTTTTGAGATAGTTTTCAGAAGTCTAACCATGAGTTGACTACATTTCTGATTAGGATAAAATGTAATTAGGAGCCTATTTTTGTTCCCGATCTGTTTTATTTGCAGCAACCAAATTAGAAGATCAGAAGGGAGAGAGGAAAAGAAATCCCTTTAACGTGCAAGTCTTGCTCTATTCCCTTATTGTTTCTTGTGGATGACTATGTGTTTCCTAAAGATGAAGGGAAACTGTCACTTATGGGGGGTGGGGGGACCTACAGCCCTAAATCATCTGATCGGTTAATGTGATCATTTCATTCCAGGGAAGGGATTTGGTTCATGAAGTGTGAGCAAAGTGAATGCCCACCCAGAGCCCAACTCAGAATCAGGCAGGGGATGAGCAGCAACTGATTCCAATTCAGCATTTCTCTACTACATCCATCTCCTACTTCCTAAACTCTGCAGATTTTAACATGTTCCTTTTAATACACTTTCATAAAATGGGGTGTAGAGAAAGGAACTTCTGTCTTCTGTGGAATTTTGGAAAAAGTACTGTGTAAGGTTTTTATTTCAAAGTGTATGATTTCATGTACCAGTATCAATAAAAATTGAACATCAGCCACAAAAAGGTAGAGGGGAAAGAGCAAGAGCCCGGTAGTTAAAATATTTGGACTTTGCGCAGCTCAAACATACATTGCCTGAGGTCTCAGGCAAATCGCTTCTCTTTAATATCTGGACCTCCGCTCTTCACCTAATGTGTGAAGAAATTGAAGCAGCTCTAGAAGTTAAATACGCCACGATTCTTAGCATTAAGGTGTCTGGAGCTTGCTTCCAAAGAATGGACTGCTGAGGAAAGACTTCCAGGAAAGGGGGCATTTAAGAGTGTTCATGAGCTAATAAATGGAAATCATCCCAGGCCAAGTTTAACCAGCGGTGAAGGGACAGAGTCGAGGCATGAGGGTCATGGAGGACAGGGTCCTTGCCTCATTCATAAAATAAGGAGTTGGGTTAGCCTGGGGATAAGCAATAAGCTTTATTTAAATGTCAATTCCAACAATCAGTGCTTTTCTGAGGATTCTAAGACATCCCACGCTTGCTACAGTATTCTAATTCACTGGCCGTGTCTACCATGGTCAAGGAAAGAGAGGAAGGTGACCTCCCTGCTCGCGTTTAATCCCTTGACGAGAAGTGCCCCATGAGTTCTACAGGTTTTAAAACCTAAAATGCTACTTATTCCTTTAAAAAAGGCTATAATGTAATGTGTTTCGTTTTAGCAGAGACCACCACCCTAACCTCTGAACCAAACCAGAATCTCTATGAAAGAGGATCCAAGGGGAGCCCTCCTCCCGCGGTTGCCCCCTGAGTCCTCCATGCCCTTCGTGGCACCAGAGGAGACAAGGTTCTGGAGACCAGAATGATATTCAGCCGCACTCCCAAGAGTAGTGGAGTTGGCTGATGGAGGAAGGAAAAGGGCATAAAGAGAAAGAACGCTAACATTAATCAGGCCCTTACCATGTGACAGGCAGAGCCACCACTACTTCATATGGCTGGTTTGTGAGCCTTAGAAGAAGGCACCCCTTCCTCTGGGCAGGTGTAGCCCCATGCCTGAGTGCAGAGCTTGGTAAATAAAGCATAGGCTAAACCTCAGCCAGTGCCGTTTGACTCAGGGCACAACCTGAATAGTACATGGTAGCTTTGGTGCCAAGCATTGTATAGTAACAGATTAAACATGGTCCTTGCTGTTCAGGCAAGGGGAAATAGACAGATAATTACAGTACATTGTGATAAAGAATAAAATAAAAATATAAGGAAAGCACCCACCAGGAAATGTTTAGTATTATCTGAAGGATTAGGGAAGTGAGGATAGGAAGCAAGGCAGGCTTCAGGGAAGAGAGGATGCTTAACTGGATCTTAAAGGGTGATTAGTGTTTCAGATGCGCAAAGAAAATAACTTTAGTTCAAGCTAGGAGACCTACATGTGCATAGGCACAGAGATGCGAGATAGCATGTGAACTTGTGAACTCCTCTCCGGGGTGTGTGAGGATGAAATGGGAAGTAGAAGGCACAGTGATGGGCATGATCCAGAAGTCCAGCGTTTGTCCTTCGACAAACAGGAAGAAGAGGAACAAAATGATTGTCAGGGCCACTGCTTAGGAAGCTACTGAAACTGCACAGACGAGAGATGTTTAGGAGGCAACTCAGCTAGGCCAAGAGCTAGATTTATTTTGGGGTTAAGGGAGAAAGAGGAATCTAGGATGTCACCCAGAGTGTCTGGCTTGGGTGAATAAAAAGATGTCAGTGCCATTATTGTTTAACAAGTGCAGAGTTTTCATTTTGGAAGATGGAAAAAAGTTCTGGAGATGAATGGTGGTGATGGTGGTACGGCATTGTGAATGTATTAATGTCAATGAACTGTACACTTAAAATGGTTAAAATGATAATTTTTATGTTATGTAAATTACACCACAGTTTTTGTAAGTGAGGGAAAAAGGGATGACAGTGTTTTTAAAATGAAGAGATATGGAAAGGGATAATGAATCACAGGTCAGAAACCTCAGCTGTGATTTTCTTTCATTAGGCTCCCAACAAATCTCAGGTGCTTCTTATTCTGGATTTTCTTTCATATATTTCTGGATTTTCTTTCTTATTCTGGATTTTCTTTCATATATTTCTATCATAGAACCACGTTTGCATGTCTAGCTACCTCTGGAATGTAAGATCTTTGGGGGCAGAGGCGGAGTACCTCTGTCTTTGACTTTGGTTGAAAGGCAAGAAGTGGGTGGCAGGAAGTAGGGGGGAGTTCCAGCCAGTGGCCTTTAATTCAGTTATAAAATAACAGACCCTGTCATCGTCCGCTGGCAGGAATTTGGTATGAAGCTGAAAGGTGACTTGGAATTATTGAAAAAGGAAATGGCACAAGAGCTGATCAAAAGAAGAGAACAGGATTGGCCCAGGGTGACACGGCTCAGGCTGGAAACTGTCTACCTGTTGCGTTGACATAATTAGTGGTATGCTTTCCTCCAGCTGTGCTCAGCGGCATGCTACTAGAAGCAGAAAGCAGAACAGCTGGAGGGTCCCGAGTTGGTAGGTGAGTAGTGACCGCAAAGAAGCAGAGAACCGAAGGTGCTGATGGGAGAGTAGTGCGCATGCTTGACGGTGAGACCCAGTCCGGCCAGGGAAACGAGGGAGGTCGGGAGGGAACTGACAGGTGGAAGGAGAGGCCAGAGAGCTAGATGATGTCCAGGGGCATGTTTTGTGGGGCGAAGGAGGTTTGGTGGGAATGAGTGAGTGAGAAACCTGGGAGAATAAAAGTTTGAGCTGGGAAAATAGGGCATTCGAGTTTAGAATTTTGCGGGTAAGATGGTCCCAAGGTGATGGTAAGTCTGGAGTTTTGCCTCGGAGTGGACGGCTCCAGGAAAACGAAGGGAAGGGGGGTGACGTTGAGCAAGTAGAGGAATTGTCAGGTCAAGGAGCTGATGAGGGAGCCCTCCTCGTGGGGCTAAGAACGGGGAGCTACGGCCCTGCCCTGAGCTTCCTGCTGCCCTCTGCCCCTCCCCAGCAGTTGGCTTCTCACTACAGGCAGGAGAGGAAATGGCAGGAAATAACGGGTAAGAAGTGAAGGATGCCACTTGGTAGAGGGCTCTGTGGCTCCAGGGATGCACGTGCTTCTCAGAGCACTGATTCAGCCACGCTGCTGCCAGCCCCAGGGCCTACAGTCCCAATTGCTCAGACACAGGCCTTGAACTTTTTATTGTTGATATTCAGTGTTTCTTTGGGGCACCTTTGAACACTGTGCACTCAATATAGAAATAAAGCTGAGATAAGCTAGCTTTGATCTGCCCCAGGACAGGATAGTCTGACTTTTGCGGTCGCTGAAGTAAAGGAGATTCTCCAAACTAACACCCTACTTCATTCCTAAACTTCAAATCACCTGATTAAAATCTTAAGACTTGAGACATAGGTTTAAGGCCAGTGATTCATTCTATTCACTGTAGAGTTCTAGTGATGAAAAAAGTATCCTATTCAGAATATTTGATATTGAAAACATTCAGTCCTCAGTTAAAATGAATTATATTTTACTTTAAAAAGTGGAAAGGGTCGTCCGACTCTCTCCTAGAGACAACAGCCAGAAAATGCCCCTATGATTTCCAAAATGCCCCCAAGAAGGTAAGACCTTCCCACTGAAAGTTCTTGCTGTAGACGATGGAAGTAGGAATGAAAGCTGGGTGCAGGTGTGAGAGAGCGACGGACTCAGTAGGACCTGTGAAGTGAAGGAGAAGGGAGGAGACAAAAATGACCCCCTGGTTTTTGGTGTTTGGGGACTGAGGGATTGTGGTTCTTTTAACACAGGAAGAGGCACAGGATTGAGTGAGGTGTTCAATTGTTGCCATAGGACTTTTCATTATTTAAGAATAATCAGCAAAAGACACAAAGTTTCTTTCCGATTATATTCCCTGAGTCTTGCTTGCTCTGCATGCTGCTGAAACCTCGAAGCCCCAAACAGCCCTTGTTAAAGCACTTCCGGTCGTTCCAAATGACAACCACTTCCAATGTCATCTGGAGCAACAGGCAAGGCTGGTGCTACTGTCCCTATTTGGCAGGTGAGGAAAGTAATCCTGGAGCCTTCATGTAGCCTTCAAAGTTGTCATGACTCTCCATCGCCCAGGTTCCGTTCCGGTCCCTTGTCATGGTGGTGGTTTCTGCTTACCATGGGTGTGTGGTTGATGTCAAGGAGCAGACTGGATGCTCAATTTTCTCAGCTGCCTGTGAGTCTCCACTTCTGAACTATCCTACGTGACTCTTTGTGGAAGCCCTTTGGTGACTCTTAAGACCGAGCAAACTCCTCAGCCATAAACCATCTTTCCAAGTTGCAAGAACATTTCTGGAGATCACACTAAAAAGTGAAGGTGTGGGTCTCTCAAGAAGCTTGGGTCTGAGAAGAAACACAGTGGGGACGGGAGGGAAATAGAGGCGAGTCTCTGGAGCCTGCATTCTCAACTGGACAAATCTGCACTTAAATCCCAACTTCATCTCTTAAGAGCTGGGCAGGCAAGATGTAGGTAACCTCTGAGGGCCTCCATTTTCTTATATGTGAAACAGGAACAAAAGGGGTACATCCTGAGGTCTTAAGAGTTAAGTGAGAAAATATGTGCAAGGGCAGAAGAAACTTCCCTTTACCCATTACCCAGGTTCTCCCAACTAGTGTCATAATCAAATTGACTTGAGATAGATTAACAAGAGAAAATAACTCTAATTACCTGCATATATATGGGAACCTCACATACATAAGAGGGTCAGAGACAGAAAGGGAAAATGAGGTATATATGACATTATGCGCTAAGGATGAAGACCCTGGAGCTTCAGAACGAAGGAAGTTAATTTGCAGGACTACCGAGAGAGCAGATGTTCAGTAACTAGAACTTTACCCTGCCTTGTAGGTAGAGGTCACAAGTTTATCTCTGGTGATAACTCTCATTATGAGCAAGGCCCCGCATTTAAATTCTTCAAAGAAGAGGTGAACGTTTCTCATGAGCCCGCAAAGTCTCAATTGCCCAGCTCAAAACAGTCCACATACCAAACAGGCACGTCGTGGGGAGGCCTGTTCTGAACCCCTTCATAGGGAACACTCAGGATGGTGATGGCCACCTAATTCATGCCCTCCCTTTCTTTTCTTACCACATCTTTCCCTCCCTCCATGCCCACTCCTTCCTCAACACAGCTGAGGCTAAAATCAGCCCAACTGCTCTTTTCCGGTTGAGTTATTTATAACCACGGCCACCTGTGAGCAGTCTGAACCGGAGGCCTGCTGTCCTGGGGTTTGGACACTGACTGGGCTTGTGTGTCACCACAATCTGGGCTGGAAGGTGGTGGTATAAATAGTTCACACTGGAGACGCCTCCTTTTTAGAGAGAAATGCTGTGCTACCCAAGCTTTCTTCTAATGCCGCAGGAGTTTTCAGCCTCGGCCCCGCTGTTTGCTGTCTGCTGACGGAAAAGTCTTCCTCAATTTATGGTACATACCTCATCCTTCTGAAGTGCTGGTTATGTTCAAAACTCTGCCAGAAAAGGTTTGTATTTTTCTGTAGGTACCAGAATGGAAACTTGCTGTTTTTTAGGTCTCACAGGAAAGCATATCGATTTCAAAGAATGTCTCCTGTTCCTTTCCTGGGACATTTAATAACTTAAATCTTCTCACAGCTCCTAATATTTTTGCCTGCTTTACTACAATTTCTCTTGTGCCTCATTAGTTCATGAATTCTGTTTCCCCCTCATCATTAATGAGCACCAACTCAAATTTTCAGCATCCTTTATTATTCTTTAATTTCATCCCATACTCTTCAAGAAAAGCCAAACCTGATGCCCTGAAGCTAATGAAAGGTTGAGATCACAGTAATCAGTTGGTTCCTGTTTGTTTGTTTTTGTGGTTCCTGTTTTTTGAGAGGTTGTTCTGTGTAAAACCTATCTTATTAATAAAGGATAATATTGGCAACCATAAAAAAGGACATAGAAAAACCTAAAGCACTCAACATAAATATTTGCTAAATAAAGCATAATGTTAAAAAGGGCAATTTGGGAATATTCTAGTTTTCCTTTGTTAGTGAAAACCTGTTTAACGACCTAAATTTCTCACCCTTTCTTTCCCTCCCTAGCTTTATTGAGGTGTAATTAACAAATAAAATTATATATTTAAAGTGTACAATTGTGAAAGGATTACCACATTTAAGTTAATTCACACATCTATCACCTCACATAGTTACCTTTTTGTGTGCTAAGTAAGAACGCTTATCTACTTTCTTAGCAATCTCAGGATATGTGAAAGATTATATGAATGGAGCCACTTCAAAACAGAGTGAGAGCTGCCATTCCAGAGAAGATGCTTTGCAGGTCTTCCTCCTCCCACCTTTGGGATCTTTAAACTGGGTAAAAGAAGCTTTGGCTGGGCCTAAAGCAACAATATATTCCAAACAACTGTTGGCAAAGCTAACCAGAATGCAAACATTCTGATCAACAAACTAAAAGCTAAAGACATTTTTTAGAATTGACACCACATGTATAGCTAAAAAATAACTCAGCTTATTTGCACCTGTGGAAATTCTGTCCTTGACTTATTAACACCAATTGAAAATTTCTTTCTTCTATTCTTCCTCTCCTTCTCATAAAAAATCCTTGCCTTCACCCCTAATTGGAACACTATTTGGGTGTCTGCCTGAATTAGTGCTTCCCAAATAGCTCCTCTTTTGTGTCTCAAATAAACGTTCATTGCCTCTCACGTAGGCCTTTTTTTTTTTAGGTTACCATGTACAATACAGTATTATTAACTATAGACACTATGCAATACATTAGATCCCCAGAACTTATTCATCTTATAATTGAAAATTTGTCTCTTTGACCAGCATCTTCCCATTTCCCCACCCCCTGGCAACCACCATTCTATGACTTTGACATTTTTTTTTATTATTCCCATATAACAGATTATACAGTATGTGTCTTTCTTTGTCTGGCTTAGTTCACTTAGCATAATGTCCTCCAGATTTATCCATGCTGTTGCAAATGGCAGGGTTTCCTTCTTTTTTATGCCTAAATAATATTCCTTTGTGCATGTGTATGTGTTTGTATCGCATTTTAAAATGCCATTTATCCATCCACTGGGCACTTAGGTTATTTCCATAGCTTGGCTATTGTGAGTAGTACTGCAACAGACATGGGAGCAAAATACAAGATACTGATTTTGTTTCCTTTGGATGTACACCCAGAAATGGGATTGCTGGATCATATGGCAGATCCATATGCAAAAGAATGAAATTGGACCCCCCATCTTACATCTCTCACAAAAATTAACTTGAAATAGGTTAGAGACTTAAATTCATAAATCCATGAAGACTTAAAACCAGCAACCATAAAACTGTTAGAAGAAAACAAGGGAAAATCTCCTTGACTTTGGTCTTTGCCATGATATTTTGGATATAACCCCGAAAGCACAGTCACCAAAAGCAAAATTAAATAGATAGGTCTACATCAAACTGAAAAGCTTCTGTACAACAAAGGAAACAATCAACAAAATGAAAAAGCAACCTATTGAATGGGAGTAAATCTTTTCAAACCACATATCTGATAAGAAGGTAATACCTAAAATATGTAAGAAACTCATACAACTCAATAGCAAAAAAAAAAAAAAAAAAAAAAAAAAATCTAATTTTCTAAGGGGCAAAGGCCTGAATAGATATTTTTCCAAAGAAGACATACAAATGGCTAACAGGTAAGTAATCAAAACCATAATGAGATGTCACCTCACACCTGGTAGGGTGGCTATTATAAAGACAAGAGACAACACGTGTTGGCAAGATATGGAGAAAAGGGAAAACTCACATGGATGGAAATGTAAACTGGTGTGGTCGTTACGAAAAACAGTATGGAGAGTCCTTAAAAAATTAAAAATAGAATTACCCTTTCATTGAAGAATTTTTAGGTGTTTAATGTATATCTATAATTATCTTCTCAGTTCAATCATAATTTTTCACTTTTCCTTCACTTGAATGTTAATATTTAAGATCCAGTGTTTGATTTTTTAGTTGTATGTTTAAACTATGTTGATAAATATCTATGTTTTGCTTACAGGTATTCCCTCAAGGCAATGTTATCTGAATATGGGTCTCTGATAGTTTTTTGTGACCCTTGTAATTCATTAATAGTCATACAAACATATTTGGATGCGTTTATGACCACAAATGACTCCAAACAAAGAGAAACACATTGATTTAAGCCCCCCACGACCATGTTACTTAGTCCAAGGGCATGTAATCCAGTTCACGAATAAGTTTGTTGTTCCTGTTTTTCAGATGTTATCCTGTAATTATTCCTGTTTAAATATATTACCTTTAATAATTGCTCATATATTTTTATGTACCTCTTAGCAATTTCCTAAACCTTATTTCCTTGTATGGATTTTACCCACAGGCAGCTTTCCAAGCCTTACGGCTAACTCTGCAGCTGATGGCCCCTTTCCATGACATCGTGGCCTACCTCTTCAGTTTTGCTAAACTTGGGAACCATCCAACATATTTTGAATTTCCTCTAAGTCCTAACCCTTTAAGAGGTGACTGGGGAGGAATTGAGGGCATTGGTAAGTGATTAAAGGTGACAAAATCCCCTTCAATATTCAGTTAGAATTCTATGAAGCTCTTTTTTTTTTTTTTTTACAGCTTTACTGAGGTATAATTGACAAAATCGTTTAAGATATTTAGAGTGTGTAATGTGATCATTTGATACACATATACATTGTGAGATGATTTGTCATCTAGTAATGACTAAGAAGCTCTTAATACTTGGAAAGACAGAACTAAAATATTTTCTCATAAATGACAGTGATAAGAAAGGGAAAAGGAAAGTCTCATTAAATACTGTCTCCAAGCTAATTCCACATTTACAGGTTGAACTACAAAGTATACAGAGTCAGGAATGAGGAGGCCTGGGTTCTTAACCTGCCCCTGCCACTGGGTTACTGGTAGCTGGACACATTACCCTCTAGATCTATGTTAGTACATCTGTAAAATGGGGGTTATGATACCTGCCTCATAGAGATGTTCCATAGATTAAAATTTTTGTAAAAATTCTAGAAGGGTATATAAGCTCCTACTACATATCAATGTTACTTTCTTTGCCTTTCCCTTCCTAGCCTTAGTGAACTAATATGGCAAGGCCAGAACTAAACAATCACCATCAGGAATCTTGCAGGCTGGCCTTGGTTAACTAACGGGCCTGGTGGTCCAGCAGGAGAATGACTGAGGCTTTAGTTCTATCTGCCCAGTACTAATCCATGAACTCTAACTTAGCACTAGGTTCTGAGATAAATGCAGTAGGTAAATTAAAGACACTGATGCTTAAGAAGCTGGGTTTATAAGAGTCGGGGGAATTAATCTTATTATTTTAATAATTTGACCCATGTAAATTTTGTCAATATTCATATAAATATTAATTAATAGCAATATATTATAACATAGTAGCTAAGGATTTTAAAGTATGAGAATCGCTAACAGAATGTGGTAATATGCCTGTTTAAACATACTAGTCTTAAAATAAATGTAATATAATCTGAATCTTTTCCCTCTGGATGGTGCATAAAGGAAATACGTTTGTGGAGATTTTGGCTGGTTTACTGGTGAGTTTGCATCATGCTAATGCACACCAAAGGAATCTGTAAACATTCAGGCAGAAGACACAGGGAAAGGTCTGAGTGGTGATCCGTGTAGAATATTGATGCCTGTACCTCAGGAGAGGCAGCATGCAGAAGGGCCAGGGTTGGTGCTGCACCTCAGCTGGTGCAGGATGAAGCAGCACAGAATTGTTGCAGAGTAATGAGCTTCCAAAACTACTAGCAAGTCTCCAATACAAGCATCAAGAGATTAGAGAAGTTCCAAAGCACTCTTAGATTTTTTTCCTTTTACTAACCTGGGACTGTTGGAAAAAAGGAGTTTAAAATAAGCTCGGATGCTTTTAGGAGAGCTGCCCGTGTTGGGAGAGTGTAGGGGCTGGGCTTCAGACCAAGGATAGGAGAAAGGAGGACGAGCCAGGAAAAATGCCATCCCTGCTCTTGAGATGGGTAGACAGATGTTACATGGAGATGAGATAGAAGCCAAGATAGAGCCACAGCCATGTTTCCAAAGGAAGTCCCTGCACCAGAAGTCCTACAGCAGCCGGGAGGGCAGAGCCTGCAGGGAAGGTGAAGGGGGCGGGGGAGGGGGTTACTTGCTCTCACTTGAATCATTGGAGAGAAATAGGAGGAATGGTCCTGGCAAGACGGGAAAAGGGTATTGACAAAACACAATCCGCAGGACTGCATGTGGCCAGTCCAAAGAATGGTGAACCCACCAGAGTAAAACTGAGCAACAGTGGGAAATGAGGCCAAGTCGTTGACCTAGAATTCAGGATGAAGGAAATTGGTTTCTCACTATCTATATGCTTATGAACCGGAAGTCATTGAAATACATAGGCCCAGACTTTCTGAGGTTGCGATTAGGGACGAGGCACTTCGTCTTGTTGCCAGTAAAATCATTTGTGCTCCAGAGAGAATGCTCAAAGTTTTGCATACTCTGCTTTGCTTAAAATAGATACAGAGCAAACTGAACTAAAAAAAAAAAAAAATTCCACTCTAAGATAATCATCTTTTTTAAAAGACGAGTCCACTCAGTTCCTGGCCTGCAGCCCAAGGAGACAAGGAGAGCTCAGGTGAAATGATGAGACAGGTCTGTTCACATACTCACCCAGCTCCTTTCAGCCATCTCGGTGCTATCTGGAGTTCGAGAAAATGACTTTTGTAGACTTACATGCTTTAAAATATTTTTTACAAGGACACTGGATTTCAGTTTCGGTCCTCTCACTCGACTGAGGAAGCAGCATTTAGAAACTAGTTCTAAGAGGTCTAGCTCTGTGACCCCTGCCAAATTCTCTCCTTCCTTAAAAGCCAGCAACTCCCTTTGGAGTCAGCATGAAGCCGAGGATGTAATTAGAATGCGGGAGTTTGCATTGTGATTTCCTTGTAAAGGATTAGAAGACTAATTAAAGCCCAGGTACTACACATTAAAGGTATTGTTTCAGGCACTCCTGAGACAAAGTAGGAACAAAGAGTATTGGCTCTGAGTGTTCCTGCGCAGACAGGGCCACTGGTATTGATCTCTTTTACTCTTTTCCCAAACGGACCGTCCTGGGGACAAGGAGAATAAAAGGCTCATTTGTTTCCTGAAGTACCCTGGCTCAGGGTCTACTCCTAGCTGCACCATAACCGCACCACATGGCCACCATCTGCCCCATCCTCACCCACAGGCTGCCTTACTTGCCTCTGCCTGCCACCTCCCCTCCCACCATGCAGAGTGGCCCACAAAGAAAGACAAACCTGAATGAGGATCACAAAATCAATAAATAACAAAGAAAGAGTAGTCCCCACCTCTATGTCTATATTTTAATGAAAATGACATCAGCACAGAATACTTTTGCTGGGAAGTGATCATGTACAAGTGTACACACAGCACTGTATCAACAACAATGGAAATAATGTGAAGAGGAAAATCACTTATAACCCAACCACTCTAACAAGTGAAATATTTTTATTTAAGTTCACTCCCTTCTAGCCTCTGCCCAAATATGCTTAACATTTATATTTTACAGAGCTTTATTTAGGCACAGGGTATACACAACTTTATACTTTTTTATTGTCATTGCTAAGGATTATAAACCTTTTCCTCTGGTTGCTGCTTAACCTGATTGAGTGTATCACCTGTAGACAAATACACTAGGCCTTGAACAAATACAGCTCACTGACCACCCCTCCTACCATCCACCACTAAAGTTCTTGTACAATTCCCTCTAATGTGATTCCTCTGCTAGTGGAAATTTCTCTTCAACCCAACCTGACCATCGGATTTATAAGAGTCATGAAATGTTTGATGATTTAAATCTAATTCATTTGGAACTGGAGAAATGTTCAAAAAATATTTTTCTGTTGTGCATAAAACACCAAATGGATATGAAACCTGGACTGTGTATCTTTTGCTAAAGCCAAGAGCATATATTGCAAGTATTAGCAACCATTCTCAGTCCTGGTTCTACCCTGATCAGGCTCTCCTGGACAGTTTCCCCACTCCCTCAATTCCTTTAACTTCTTTGCTGGGCATGTGGGGAGAGATACAGTACCAGACCAGACAGGGTAGACAAGTCTGGATGACCCGTTGAGATAGAGTAATTCCCCAAATGCCTGTGGGTCTCTCATCTCATTTCTGCCTTGGGCTACGTATCAGGCACAGTGATCAATTTCCACAATTCTTCTCTCCCTGTAGCAGAGATGCCTTCTCAAGTAGAAAGCTACCTCTGTCCTCACAGGGCGTTGATGAGCATTTCAGATAAGCTGACATTTTGGTAACCCTGGAAATGTGGGCCCACCCACCTGTCCCACCAGTGCTTCCTGAGGGCTCATCGTTTTCTTGTGTTCTCGCATTCTGATCAGCTCCTTTCCTGGGCCATAACAGGAGTGCTAGTATAGCCATCTAGACCTAGGGCAGTTTTCTCAACCAGCATCGAGTGCCACAAAAAGGCCCCTAACTTAAATTTCCAACCCAAACACATAGAAATCTATTTATACCCAGCCTACTTTTGAAGTAAGAGTCCAAGAAATAAGCCAATTTAGAATTCCCCACACCTACTTCATAAATGATGAGAATCTAGAAGGGTGTGTGTGTGTGTGTGTGTGTGTGTGTGTGTGTGTGTGTGTGTGTACATGAGTACACAGATGCATATTTTTGCTCTCCTTGGATGGCCTTGAGTCTCCTTTAACCCAACAGTATGAGCCAGTGACAGAGAGGGCTGATTTGGATGGCACAGCTATGAGAAAGGAGTGCTGGGTTATCATCTATAGTAATTCAAACCCCTAATAGGTGTTCTGAGGCCTATACTTCCCATTCCTTGTAATTTCTGTTTTTCAATCTATTTAGAGATCTGTAGCCTTGTACATTTTAAACTTTCTTTCAAAAGCATGTTCTTATTCTGCTGAAAAGCAAAGCAAGTTTTTATCTTTCTGAGGATAGAAGGAAAGAAAAAAAGATACATCAGAACTTGGGTTCCAGAACATAAGGCTTTGCTAGTCTTGTAAAACATAATGAGCATACTCACAGAGAGAAAGAAAAGTCCATTTAGGTAGAAATTGGTTTTGGAGGTGAAATGATGGTTTACTGAGTAGCTGTAGTAGCCTATATTTCTTACTAGCAGACTAAAATATTGTCCAACTTCTAGGGTCTGAGCTTCGGGAGCTGCAGAAAATGATTGACAGCCTCCAGAACCCCCAAGACCCCACCCAGGTGTCCCAGGCACTCCACCTCAGAAAGGAGGTTATGTTTCTGCAGTTTGACGCTGCAGTGAGGCACCTCATACGGTAAGGCTGGAGCCCCAATCCTGTCTAGCAAATAGTGCAGAGCAGGTGTTTCTGAGTGACCGTCAAGGGAGGCCACCTTGGCAAGATTAGGTAACAGGCTTAAAATAGCCAGAGGCACAACCTGATTCAGAACACTGCGGCTAGGCTACCGGACAAAGGCTGTCTGTGCGGAATGTGCTCTTGTTGGATAATAATAGTCTTGATTTTTTTAAATGTGATTTCAATAATGTTTTTTTGCATAACAATTGCTGCTTTCAATTTTCAAGTTGTTTTTCGGGGGAAGAATATTTTTTATGCTTCTGAAGATGATTCTTTCTAAGAGTTTTGGGTTATTTTCAACCCTTAATTACCTCTCAAGAGAACAGAATTTTTACTGCTCTTCTGAAGCCAATGGAATTGGCTACATGAGTTGAATTTAGTTAAATTTAGAAATAAATTTGTCTCTGGCCTTGTAGATAATAAGTACTCTGCATACAAAAAGAATGTTTATTTAGTGTATTAATCATGACCATTGAGGAAAATAGTTTGGATTAAGAGTCACTATATTTCCAGTATAAGTTTTGTATGGAAAAGGAAGAGATCAGGTCTGAGGGTCTCTCCTTACTCATAAATTGTCAAAATTAATTAACTTTTTTGATTAATTCCCTGTACGAGTATTTAATCAATGAGGGGGGCCTCAGAGGCCGATCCTCTGACCTGAGGATTATAACCACTTTTCACCATTAGTGTGGGCATCAACAGAGAATGGAAACGTGGTATTGTACTGAACTATATTTTTTCTTTCTTTCTACTTTGCATTTTTCTTACTCGGAGCATCAGGGGACTCTGGACTTAGAATACAAATTCAGCAGGACAGAAAATAAAACTAAATTGTTTTCTTTTTGTGGATAAACAGCTTTCTGAACAATAGCTTAGTCCAGCAAGTAGGATGTAAAGGCTCTGAGTGTCAGGATGGCCGTTCATTAGCCCTCTGGGCTTTGAAACCTCAAATCAGAATTTGCAAGGAATTTATAATAGGGTGAAGAAATAGGACTATAGCCTACAAGTTCTTTTTGGATTTCAGCCATGCGAGGTTCAGCTTACTGCTGTTCTCCTAGGGGAACTACTCTGCTTCCCCCAGGAATTGCTTGTGAGGCTTTCTTTGTCCTGGCACACTCAGTCTGTAGGAGTGGACAGCACTATGTCCTATGTCTGGTTTCAGTATATTCCTCAGAGGACCTCAGAGGGAAATGCTCAGGTTGGGATATCTCCATGAGTCCATTCATTGCATTTCTTCAGGTCTTTTTTCTTCCAAACTCCTGGTCCGGAACAGGAGGTAGGGGCAGGGGTGTTGAATCACACAGTCAGTAGCAGGCCAGAATTAGAACCTAGGTGCATTTGACTCCAAAGCCTGAGAACTAAGATGGATGCCAGGCAGCAGTGTGGGTAGAAAAGGGGACTCTGAAGAGAAGCCCCCTACTAATGCTGTATAGCCCAAACCCAAAAGGAATTTCAGGGTATAGTCCTATTTCTTCACCCTATGCAAATTTTTTTTTGCAAATCCTGACTTGGGTTTTCAGAGCATAGAAGCAGCAGAAAAAGAGAAGCTGAACAGTAAATGTCATCCCTCTTGCAGATTTTACTTAATGCTAAACCTGCAAACAAGGAAAAATCCTTAGATAATCAAAAGAGAAAGAAGCTTGGGCAAGTTCCCTCGCCCTTCCCAGAGTTCACCAACTCTGAGCAAATGTGCATGTTTACCCCAGGGAACTTTTTGTTTATGTAAACCAAAGGCATCTCCAGAGTTTAAAGGAAAGAACTGAATTCCTACCTAGAATGAGGGCTGTGTGCTTCCATAGATTTGGGGGAGGCAGGGAAGGATGGAGCTCAAGGACAACAGGACAGTGGCCCCGTAGTACCATCAAATCTCTGGCTTCTGCATGCACCAGCTCGGGTTACAGGACCGGTGCATGTTTCTGTGCACAAACGTCTCACTGGTTGCTGGTGGCCCTGCCCTCCACCAAGCTCAGGCAAGGGCCTGATGGAAATTGCTACTGTCCTCCTGCGGCACAGGAATCGTATCATCCACCTCCGGGCACGTCCACCAACCACAGGAGTTATTTATTAGCCAAAGCAAGGAATGCCTGAGGGTTGAGCTTATCTTTACTTTCAAGTGAATTAATCATTTGCACTGAAAGCAAATGCAGTGTTTCTGCTCAATCTCATCTATTTAAGTCAGGGTTGGCAAACTACCGCCACAGGGCCCCTGCCTGATTCTGTGTGGCCTGCGTGCTAAGGATGGCTTTCACATATTTAAGTGATTGGGGAAAGAAGTCAAGAAAATAATTGTGTGACACATGAAAATTATATGGAATTCAAGCTCCAGTGTCCATACGTGAACTTTTTTGGGATCACAGCCATGCCCATTTATTTATGAGTTATTTCTGACTGCTTTTACCGCAGAGTTGAATAGTTGCAACAGAGACTGTATGATCCACAAATCTGCAAATATTTACCATGTGGCCCTTTAAGAAGAAGTAGGCCATCCCTCAATTTAAAGGATTGATTTGCGTTGCAATTCAGGAATGGAAGGAGGAAAAAAAAAAATCCCTCAAAAGAATTCTATAGAACAGAATAAAATATGTGGCGTGAAAGATGCCACTAATCCGAATGCATTGTTGATGGGCAGAGTGATTGTGGTAAAAAGGAGAAACATCCTGAAGGCATAACAGCTCATGGATTTAGGAGCACATCCTAGAAATTTAGGAGATCTTCAAAGAAAGCAACACTTCCTCTCAGTCCATGAATTTATGTTGGTTTTGTTCCTCAGTTCTTAATTTATTTTTATGCTCATCTTGCTTAAGTGTCTCTAACCATGCAAATATTAAAGTGTACTTCAGGGTTATCTGGAGATTCCTGGGAGATACAGAGAAGGCCTCATGTAAGCTGGGCCTAGCTCATGACCATGATCCTGGTCTCCAGTGTTGATGAAAGGTTGAGTTACAACTTTTAGTCTACAGTCATACCACCCTGAGCGTGCCCGATTTCGTCTGATCTCGGAAGAGTTCTAACTTTTGCCTGGCCTCTTCAGGCCCCTTTGCGGTGCTTTTTCGTTTTTGTTTGTTTGTTTTGTTTGTTTGTTTGTTTTTCTTTTCGATATCCTTGCATCCAGGAACGACTCTAGCACATGCCCTTTGAATTCCCTGGTTTGAACCAGGTTGCCTGAGATCATGCTTTGCGTAACTCTCACACACAGGATGATTGGCATTCTAGGAAACCTTGACTGCTTATTGACTGCAAGGCAACTCGAGGTAGCAGAACAGTTTAGAGAATTTGGTGCATCTATTCCAGTATTTTGGTGGGCTGCTGGAGAAACCTGACTTTAATACGCACTGGCAGTTGGTGGGTGCACCACTGGCATGAGCAACATGCTGGCCTTTCATTCTTATGAGTTTCCCTGTATCTCGAGGGTTGCTGACAAGCTGCACTGATTAGCGCCCCCTCCCCCCTCCCCCACCCACACACACTAGAAGGTACAATCCAGAGTTTACCAACTGAGGGTCTGAGTGAATTGTCACAGGAACTTATGAGCCCTTTTCAGTAATTTCTAAAGGCATAATGAAAAAGACACATTTGCCCAAAAGCTTTGCAGGTAAAGAAAATGTTACTTCTTTTCTTATGTTTTTAATTGGAATCATAAAAAATTGAATGAAATAAGGGAGAGAGGGAAATGGTTTGGGTTGAGTTCCCACCATGTACTAACTCTACAGGATAGGAATCATTTTCACTATTTTACGGATGAAAGAATAGCGATTCAGAGAAGTTGCATAAGTTGCCCAGGGTCACACAGCTTGTCATAGCAGAATTTACATTTATCTAGTTTGTCTGACTCCAGTCCTATTCCTCTCTTCATATCATGTTTCTTCATCTTTTCCTGCAGCTCAGAGCTTGGGATGGAGGCCTATGTGGCTTTGAGTTAAAAAAGAGAAATGTTTAATGGATATTTGGTAGAAAAGTCTTTGAAAATGTGGGTTTCAGGGAGAGGGGAAATAAAGAGGTTTTAGTGCTGAAATATTTACCTTAAGACCCTTTCCTTCACATAGTATTACATTATACAGCTCCCTGATAAACAGTTCTATTGATGGAGGAGATATGGTCTCTATGAAGAAGAACAGTGGTCTAAACTGAGAATTAGGAAAATGAGAAAAAGGATATCCAGTGATGTAGTCAGTAGTGGCACCTATCATTTGACTCTGGTCTCTCTTGAGAACAGTCTCCAGGAATCTGTAAAGTAACGGACCTAGTATGCGCACAGAACTGTGTTTGGAGCTCTTAAACTCTGCCAAGAATTGTGATTGCTTCTGCCACTGGGTAGTTACAAAGTTTGCACAAACTTGCCAGGATAAGAGAGCAGCATGTCAGTGTTCTGTGTTCTTTTATGTGATGGTCAGTCAGGTGCAGCCTCAAGAGGAGACATAGGAGCAACTCGGGGAAAACAAAATTTATTGTACTCACGAGTCCTAGAAACAGGAGGCATGCCATACCACACAGGGCCACCTAGGAAAGCATCTACATCAGGAACAAAGAGAATGCTTAGAACTGCAAAGGCAGGACAGGACAGGATGGGTCCTACAAGACAGGCAAATTTGAATAATTTTAGGGGACTTTGGTCTATAGGAGTAGTCTCTAATGGCCTGTTAACTAGCCCTTGGATGATTAAGGTACAGGAATATTGACTCTCCAGGTGTGTACTCGATAGAAGAGATATGGCTCTGGATTGATTAGTTTGCATATCAAAGGCATGTTCCATGCTGAGTCCTTTTCTATCTCTAAGAACTGGCTCACTCAGGGAGAGAAAGTCTCTCCCCTGCCAGAAAGGGTTTTTTAAGATGTCAAACATCATAATAGCCAAAGAAAATTAAAAATATAAACAATACAGTCAAGGATTGAACAAGTGAGATGTGAACAAAATTGAACCCAGAGGCTGAGAGAGAAATAATTCTGAGGATTGGACAGAGAAAAGAGCAGGAATGACAGGAAAGGAGCCAACCAGGGAGAGGCTGTGCGGGATACTGGGCTTTTGTGCTCTTGATTTGGGATGAAAATAGTGTTTCCTTCAGAGTATTCTGCCTTTTGCTACCATTGTTTTAAGTAGATATATACAACCTATATGTGCCATACGAGAGGTGTGCATGTAGAAAGTGCCTTGGGAGTTTAGAGTGATAAAGAACAAAATTCAGCTGAGTAAATTTGAAGATCTAATTGGCTTTACTAAGCAGTTTATGAATCAGGAAGCATCCCATCTAGCAACTAGAAGGGCACACAGAATTGTTGCACAAAATGGAAAATTTTATAGGCGGAGAGGGTGGGACTAAGAAATGAGAGTGGATTGTTTCAGGCAAGGACACCTCCCCTTAGAGGAAGGCATGTGGTTTTATAGACAGATTACCTCACTAGTGGTGATCAGGAAATCTCAGACTGGTTAAAATTCTATTCCTGGAGAGGCTGAAACTACAGTTAGGTTAGCTATTAAGTGTTGGTTTGGTGATGTGCCTTACCAAAAGTGACTTCATTTTGGCCTATTATTATTATTATTTTAACAATTAGAAGTTCAGAAGCAGGTAGATAATGAGCTCTGCCTCAAGGGGCCCTACTAAGTCGAAGGTCAGACCCATCTTTGCTTCTCAATTTCTGGCACGGTGCTTGTTCGTAGTTGGTGCTCGATACATCACTGTCACCTGGGTGTTGAGCAAATCATGGGGCCCTTGGCAGGGCCCATTGAGAATCTTAAGAAAATATGCAAGAAATATGAAAAATAGGAAAAAATGTTTATATATCTATGAATGAAAAGGGAGCTCTGATTGTAATCTCACCAGTTCTGGTGACCCAAAGTAACCTCACAGGGTAGGTCTTGGTGGGGTGTCACCCAGGCCTATAACTTCTTTAGTAAAAGGTTTATCTTTGCCTTAAACAAGCTCCATCCATTGTTTTTGTGCTTATGGGTTAACACAGCTCTGAAATGCCAGAGTAATCCTCTTTTTCAGGCCCCTTGGAGAGGAGGTGTAATCACCTTCAAGGGAACACATAATCGTATTAACTATTCTGTAATCTAATCGTAGAGATTTCCCCACCTGGATTTCTTCCGCCTTCTCTCCCACTTTCATGTAATCTTCCTTACTTCTTTCCCTAATTCCAATTCTATAAAAAGAACTGAGAAACTGTCATTCACCAGAGTATTTGAGATCTTGCTTCCTGAGATGTTGTTATTTGGCTCAAATAAACTCATAAAATTTTCTATGGGTTTGAATGTTCTTAGTTAACATATCCATTGAGCAACTCCGAGATCCATCCTCGAGCTATCAGAATAAATCAATTATTTTATCCACTGTCTCAGTATATAACAGTACTCAACTATCGTTTGTTAATTTTGATGAAAATGTGAATAGGGTGGTGTGGTTTTTACACTAGTCCAACAGTTCGATGTACAAATATAGAGCTCCCTTTATCAGTCTTTGAACTTAAGTTCCAAAGCCCCTACTTCTGCTGATGGCAAAATCGTTCAACTTTCCAATTCCATGTCACTCAGCAATATTTAGAGTTTAAAAGTGGTGAGCTTGACATTTAAAATTGATTAATTGAAGATTATCCCCATTCCCTTATTGTAATTACCTCTTATTCACCCTGTTGATAAGGAAGGGATTCTGCCCTAGGATATGGGGATGGCTGAACACATGGCACTAAACACTGGACAAATGAGGTAACGTCTGTTTATTAGTCACCTATACTGACAGCCCAAGGGAAGAGGACATTACATGCCATTCAGGACCACAGTGGAATTGCCGCTGGGAACAGAGTGAACAACCAGGAGCTGTGGGAGGAGGCCTTTACAGCATCGAGAGGACCTCGTACTTGGTTCCTATAGAAGGGTGCGCTTGGTTCATTTGAATAATTTTGTGGTCTGGCAGGTGTCTATGTAAGAAACATCCAAACATGCAGAGAATTTGTATTAAGAGTTTTTTCGAGCCAGACTGAGGATGCGTGCTGGGGAGCAAGATCTCAAATGCTCTGGAGAAGAAGTTGGCCGTTCCTTTTATGCACTTGAAATTGAGGAGGGGACATGTGGAAGATTCCATGGAGATGGGAGAAAGCAAGGTGGGGACTGGACTACAGGATAGTTAAGATTATGTGCTTTTTTGAGGGTGGTTGTGTGTTAGAAGGAAGAGTCTGAAAAGGAGCATCTCAAAAGTGTATTAACCTAGATGCACAAGAACAATAAACAGGGCTTGTTTTAAAACCTTCACTAAAGAAGGTATAGGCCTGGGGCCTATACCCACCATGACCTGCCTGTTAGGAACTTATGATTTATTATAGTGCCCTTTGTCGTCCAGACAGGGAGTTGAAATGACTTCTTAGGGGTAAGCAGGGACTGTTCTTGGTCCTTTTGATAAAGAAGTTTGTTTGACTAGGGGACCCTATCCATGGGGGCAGAATGGGAGGGAAACTTGTATTTAGGCCATTCAAGGCAGCACATATTATTGGACCTCTCATACCACACCTTTTCCTCTTCATTCCTCTCAAGAGGGATCCAAGTTCCTGGAGGTGCTTATAAACCATGTTGGTGGGCGGGAGGAGTGGCCAACCTCACCCTACTCTATTGTGGGTTAGCTGGTCCATCCCCAGATCTCTTCTGGTTGGCCTGCTGCTCAGCACTCTGCTGGGCAGCCACTTGTGAGGGCTCAGGCACTCCCCAGGTCTTTCCCCTACATGTTGATTGTCTACGAGTTTCTGGGAGGCTGCCTTATTTCCATCAATGCTAACATCTCCCTTAGTCATTGTCGATCTTCCTTTTTATGTCTGTTTTATACCGCGTTGGGCCAAGCCCATGGAGGATCCAGGCAAAAGGTCCCTTCTGGTCTGAGATACCCTCCTCCCAACTTATCCTTTATCAGGATTTTTTCTTTGGCGTCCAATAGATCTAAGCTCTAGAAACTCGTTTCTTGCTTGCTAAACTCTTATTTCCTTCCAGGCAAGAAAGTTATTGTAATTTATCATGCATACTTCCTTCTCTACAATTTATGGTAAAACTTTCACACTCTAGTCTTCAGGATTTTTGGTTCTTGATATGCAAAGCCAAGTTTTGGTCAAAATGAAACAAAAAGCTTTCTCTCTCAACCCCCAGATTTCTATTATTTAATTTAAAAATTTGGCTTTATACATCAAGAATTGTTGTCTCAGCTATTGGTCTTAAAATAATCAACAATCTATATCTTTGTCCTAGAGCTACAGGTGAATACAGTAGCCACATGTGGCTATTTAATGTAAAATTATAAATTAATATGATTTGGATGAAAGAAAATTTAAAACTCAGTTCCTCAGTTGCAGTAACCACATTTCAAGTGCTCAATGCGGCCAGTGGTTATCATATCGGACAGTCAAATATAGAACATGTCCACATTGCAGAAAGTTCTATTGAGCGGTGCTAGTGTAAACTGTATCTATCTTTCCCCATGTGAATTACGAGAGTGAAGGGCAATGTGTCCTGACAGTGTGAGGGATGAAGTAGCAGAAGAAAAAAACCTCTTAATATCTCCAAATGTTATCTTGCTACAGTAACTTTGAAGAAAATGTTGAGCTTTAGAAGTGTAAGTAACTGCTTTTAATGAGATTCTCTTCGTGTTTTGGTAGAAGGACATTTTTGGCAGCTGGAAATGCTCCTGCCTACCAGTCTGTCACAGACGGCATGTACCATGGGTTGCCACCACTGAGTAGCTCTCTGGTGAAGAGCATTTTTGCTTCACAGCTCCACCTGCCCCAGCCACTGGGTCCAGAGAGCCTCCAGGTGCGTTCAGAGGTATTTTTATACCCATAAAAGAGAGTGTTATGCATAGGGAATTTTGTCACTTTATTTCCATTTGGTTTAAATTGCAGGGGCTCTGGATGTGGTTCCATAGTGTAGCGGTTAGCACGTCTTCTTTATAACAAGAAGATCCTGGGTTCATGCCCCAGTGGAGCCAGGATCCATGCTCTCTAAGACCATGCCATCCTGAACAAGCCCAATGTCTGATCTCAGAAGATAAGCAGAGTTGGGCCTGGTTAGTACTTGGATGGGGGACCACCTAGGAAGACCAGGAGCTGTAGGCATGCATGCATTCATGCATGCATAAATAAATAAGTAAATGAATGAATGAATGAATGAATGAGTAAATAAATAAAATTGCAGGGGCTCTCAGTGCTCTAATGTTGGCTCCCCTTCATTTACAGGGTAGAGCAGTCTAGCCCCCATGTCCTGCTGTTTCCCTAGTCAGGGTTTTTGCCTCCAAACTGCTCAATAGGCTAATGGGGGCAACAGTGTATCTGCTCACAGCTGGTAGCAAAACCAACACTTGATCTTTTCCCTTTAATAATATAATAATGATAGTAATTACCATTCATCAATTAGGTCAGCAGCTGAGCTGAATAGCCCCGCTTATAACATGTGTTATCAAATGTAACCCTGTTTGACAGTGATGTGGAGAAGACAGAGGCCTAGGTATAATGTGGCATTGACTTGGAGTTGTTACCTAGAACCAAAGCACAGTAGTGATGAAGGACACATTTTTAAGATTCCTAATATTGAGAACATTTGAGAAAGTTTAGTTTATTGATTATAAATATGTCCCGCTGGCATTATATTATTCTGGAACTTTCGAACACTCCTGCCGACTAGTTACACTGAAGTCTTAAGTACCCTCTGTGTTTAGCCACTTTCTGTTAAATACGATTATTACTCTCTTCTCTACATCATCAGGGACTATACGTCGAGAATTATTTCTACGTAATAAATAAATCAGCCACAGTATTTAGGGGTGCAGACACAAACATTCTGTTCATATACAGATACCTAACACTTATGGACACAGTACAGAATTATCATGTTTATTATCCGGTTCTTTTAGGCATTCATGTTGTTCCCTTGGAGAGCATTTCTGGAAGATGGAGGACCATTTCCAGTTATGAGTAGCAGACCAGATACCTTGGAATATAATATGCAGGTAGGATAGGTCTTCCCACTTGTCACGGAGAACACTGAATGCAGACTGCAAAGCAAGTGTCATTGGATCCATAAGTCAAATCCTCCACACTCTAGCCAGTGTTGAATAATTTATGAGATAAACAGAATGTTTTCTAATGAGGCTGTAAACCCAGTGCCTGCAAGGTGAGTCATGTTTTCTTAAAACACAAGAGAATCATGGTCTCAGCTGGTATCAGCCTTTGCTGTAGACTCAGCCAAAATTGCCATGGCTATTAATATCTGGGAGAGAGGCCATCCACTTCTAGTCACTCTCTGGACCTCTTAGAGAAACACCCAGGCGGGCAGCTCAGGGGCCTCTGACTCTGACTCACCTAGGAACAGTAATAGAGAGAATTCTTTAAGCAGAACTCATAAAGAGAATTTCTTTCAATTATGTGTTTTCCCCTCATCACTTAAGCAAATATTATCATGTTTTTGTTTTTAAAAATATAAAATATAGAAAAGTATTAAGAACAACATGAAAATCAATCATAAATTTTCTTCAAAGTAATATGGAGGTGGAGAGAAATGGGGATGGGGCAGGACTGCCCATAGATTGATGGTTCTTGGGGCTGCGTAATGGGAACTATTTTATTTGCTTTTGTGTGTGCTCAAAATTCTCCATAAGTCAAAAACATTTTTTTAAGTAAAATAGTAAAAATGATTTTAAAAAATCAGTCATAGCCTCCCACTAGGAGACAATCACAGTTTACATTTTAGGTTTATTTTTCCCAGTATTTTCCCTATGCACACATGTGTTTATTTCTGTACTTTTAAAGGAAGATTGGTATCACAACTATACATTCACCATGTACAGACACCGCTGTAAGGCTGGGAAACTTGGATTTCCATACAGAGCCAAAAGTCTTATATGTTCAAAGAAGACATTGAGGTAGAAATGTTGCTCTGATTTCCATGGAATGTTTTAATAGTTGAGAGGGCAGGGCTTGTAAACAGTTACTCCTGGTTTTCTTCCCAAAAGCCATGTGTAAAGGACACATAGAGGTCTTCAAAATGGATGTTTTTGTTTTGTTTTGTTCTTTTTTTTTTTAGCTGTGCTTCTGTAAGTTAAGTGACCCTGACCTCAAGGTGGCTCATGGAGAGCTGGTGGGCATGCAACTGCTAATGGAAGATGTGCTTTTGAGCCACTATCATTCGATCATGGAAGGTGCCCCAGGACAGCAAGCCACACTAGACAAAAACACACAGGTATTCTTGGTGAACAGTCCACATAATTGGCTGATGCTGTATTGTCCCAAAACACCTCCCTAGTCTGGAGAAGGACTAGAGAGCCACGTCTGCCCACGGCCTCTCCCAATGGGTCCCAAGACAGGAGCAGCAATGAAGCAGGAGTAGCCTGTCAAAACCACTCCAAAGTATTTTCTTTCACAATAAGTCCTGCGATTGGTGGTACTGCCATTTATTTTAATTTTAAAAATAGAACCAAGGTTATGGGAGGTCCATCAAAACCAAATGGAACAACTGCTCCATTGCTGGTTGCTTTTCCATGTGAATCCCACATTTAGGACTGGAGTGGGAAAGGACCAGAGGGGTAAGATAAAGGCCTCCGATGAAGATCTCCAGCCTGGGCTTCCATCTTTATCACTCAGCTAGCCTATGGGCCCCTAGGTGAGCACCCTCTCCTTTGGACTTACTTGTCCCTCCGAAACTCTAAGTTAGCAAGAGCCAGTAGCCCACCTGGGGTCATAACTTGAAACAATTCTGCATGTTTCTTGGAACCGGATAGAGACTTGTCTGGGTACAGGGTGAGCTAGCTGGTGCTCCTATTTAAAGAGCCTCCTTCCCAGAGCTAGCCTTTCTGAGAGACGTGTGTACCAGCCATCTGCCTTTCCTTACCTTTCATCTACTCATCAGAAACTGCAATCTCTTGTCCTACCCATCTCACCTCTGTGACCACTGTCATCAAGAGCACCATGGTCCTTGTCACTAAATCCTCTGGCAATTTTTCAGTCTCCTTCCTGCCTGACCCCTTAGCAGCATTTTACAGTGTGTCTTTCCTGAAGCCTCTCTTCTCTTTTGCTTCCAAAGCCAACTCTCTCCTAGTCATCCTCTGACATTGCTGGCCACAGCTTCTCAGGCTTCCCTGTAAACTCCCCTGTCTCCACCAATCCCAAAATGTGGTTGCTTTGGGGATTGTCTCACTACTACCACTACCAGGCTGCATTTTGACTTCCAAGGCTCTAGCCACTTTTGTCTTGCGGGTCCTTTCCTCCATAAAACAGACAAACACAAAACTAAAATCTATAGTTTACAACTATGTTACTATAAAGAAAAGTACGTTAATGTCATATATGAAACCATTTTATTCTTTTTTTCTGATTTTAGAAGAAATTAAAACATTTTGTGGGGCCTGGGCACTGTGCCTTCTGTGTCTAATAAATAAATTCATGATGGATACTATTAACACTGCTATTGGCTATAATTGAGATCTGTTCAGGATACTTTAATTATTAATTTCTTTAATCCTCACAATAATTCCATGAGGTAGGTACTTTCATTTTCCTCATCTTACAGATAAGAATACCAAGGCTCAGAAAGGTTAAGTAATGTGCCCAGTCACATGCCTCTGAGGAGAGGAACCCTGATGCCACCCCAACAGCCTTGCTCTGATGCTCCCTCATTCTCTCATTCACTGTGTCCTCTGCTTCTCACCCTCTCCCTAGGCAAATCTATCTACTTTTATGACTTTGATGACTTACATGCAGCAACGCCCAAACCTACATGTTCAGTCCAAATCTCAATCCTATCAGATTCACGTGCTCAACCACCTTGTTCCAACTCAGCGATAGGGTGTCCCTAACTGAGCTCATTTTACTGCCCCCAAACTTGTTTGCTCCTTGGATATTCCCTGTCAGTTTACTACAACCTGCCTGGCTGTCCAAGTCAGAAAACCCAGACACCCATCTTTGTTTTCTCTCAAGTATACCCTACAATCAGGCAAACACCAAGTTTTACTATCCTCTAATTTTAATATCTCTCAAGTTTGTCTGCTTTTCTCCGTCTGTCCTCCTCACTCCATGTCCACCATTCATATGATCACCTCCTAGTCCAGAGCTATGCTCATAACCTCCAATCGGACTCCCTGTATTCACTCTCACATCCTTCCAGGCACTATTTTTTATGCAAACCTGACTATGTCACTTCCATCCTATAACCCGTCAATGATTAGCAAATGCCCTGAGAATAGAGTCCAAATGCCTTAATCGGAACTTCATAACCTGACTCCAGTATTTCTACCCTCATCTTCTTTCACATTGCCAAATGCACCATGCACTCTCTCCTCTGCACCTTCATATAAGCGTCCTTCTGGTGGAAAACTTCCTGCTGCCACTTTCTGCTTCATCATGATTAACTCCCACTTATCCTTCAGGTTTCAACCTTCCAAACCACTCTTTGGGAAGCTTTTTTTGATTCCACCTTTAAGCAGATGCCACTCTATGCCAATTAGGGTGCACTTGCCATAAGTCACAGCTCGTCCCACTAGCCATGATTCCAATTAGAGAAGTATATGAATCTTTAAAACAGTTGAAGTTGGTGCTGTCACTCAGATGCAGGCACCAGCTCTGCCATCCTGGGTATGTCAGCAAAAGGCTACCCTCATCCTTGTAAGATGAAAAGAGGAAACAAGAACAAGCTTTCTTTGGGGAAGATTTATCTTTTTATAAAGGAGGAAAATCTTTTCCAGAAGGCTTCCAATAGATTTTCCGTACCTTACTAACACTGAGTCACAAGTCTTCTTCAGGCCAGTTAGAGGAAAAGGAAATGTTTTAGATGTACCACCTGAATGCTACAACAAAATTAGATGCTTCACCTAGTAGGAGCCCTTGCAAAGCTGGGCATAGACCAAGTGGTGCCAAGACCAAGAAGCATGTTGGGCCCTCTGGTTCTTCTCTTGATCATTTTTTGGCCCTGTTTCTGACGCATTATTAGCATTCCCTGACACCCCCACCTCCCCTACTTTGTTCTTTTACTTCTTCTCCTGTTCCTTTCTCATCCTTTAAAACATTTAGAAAGAGAAGACTCTCTTAATATGAATGCAGTTAACCTTGACTCACATGGGTTTGAACTGTATGGGACCACTTATACCCAGATTTTTTTTCAATAAATGTACAATTGGCTCTCCATAGTCCCAGGTTTCACATCTGTGGATTCAGCTTAAGTTATATTCAGATTTTTAGCCGTGCAAGGGTCAACTATATATTAACAAAGTAAGTTTGCTTTAAAGTTATTTTTTATTTTAAGTAGTTTTATTTTATGATTTGTTTTATTTAGACGCATTTAACTATTCATAGACAATCAGTGCCACCAGTTCTTAGACTTCAGTCTCTAAAACTCTGAAGTGAAGTGATAGATTTTCTCAGGGCTCGGTCCAGGAGTCCTGGGTTCCTCAGAGGTACCTGGGGCTTTCTGAACACTAGGAGCCCAACTCTGTGGCCTTTAGGCTGCTTCCTCCCCACACTGTGATTGCCTTGGTCTCTTGGATATGTTGGGCCACTGTGTAAGATTTCATTTAACGAAAGGTTTCTGAGGATTAAAAAACCTGAGAATGCGTGGGTTAGCTGATTGTTGAGGAGGTAGGCTACAAGGTCGAGAGGTTGCTGGCTGTCTTCAGGGACTCACTCTCCCCTGGGTCTTGTTTGCCAGCGCTCTCTCTAACCAGCATTTTTTCTGGCAGCCACGCCTTTCTTTAGACATGTTAATAGCACTGATCTAGTATCTAGTTACTCTAGGTGGTAGTTCTTCTGGTTCCTAACCTGGAAATTCTAGTGTCTAAGGTGCTAGCTATTACCTCATTGTTCTCTGAGGCCCTTCTTGTCATAACATCATCATCTGGATTTGCCATCTTCTTCTGCAAAGGAAAACTCCTTTTCCTGTGACTGAGATACTGTTGTCAGACTGAGGGGCTGAATGCAGGTCCCTATACTGTCTGTCACCCTTAGGGTGACCTGGCCCTTCTACCTTATACCCTGGCTACAGGAGAGCAGGGACCCGATACTCTCATTCCAACCACATCCTCCAGGGCTCATAATAACCCCTCAACGAACTCTTATTTTTTAAAAAAACACCAGTGACCAAATGAACAAATCATTTTAAAGTAAAATTACCTATTGAATAATAAATTCAAATTAAGAGACATGTTCTCTAACTTTTAAAGGATAGGAGAAGGAACAGGAGATAGATAAGATAAATTTAAGTTTCCATTTACTTACCCATACAATTCAAGGTTATATTATTGCTCTACCATATGGGGAGTTGAATCTCAAGGGTATTGAAGAGCACTTTCCAGAATGCAGAGGCTAAACACGAAAGGCTTACTTTTTCAAAGGGAGATAAAATGTTAGTACCCAAGTAAAAGATATATAAAAATAAGGGATTCAAGAGCCAAACAGAAAACTGTGTCCTGTCTGTTTAGGAAGGATGCTTTCCCTCTCTAAGCCCCACGTATACTACACAGGTCTGTAAACCACTCGCCCCGGGGAGAAGAATCAGTGTTCAAAGACTTCATTTTGCATGGGCTGCAGGTAAAAGATTATTCTGTATTGACCCATGATCAATAAAGAATTTCTGTAATGCTTCCAGCCAAATTTGTCCAGAGCGCCAGGATTCAGAGGTCTGTTCCAGAGCAGCCCAAAGGCCTCCAACCTTCTGGGAGGCCCACGTGATGAGGTGGTGTCCCTTGCTTTGCTGAAATCATTTCTGATACTGTGGAAGCAGCTGGAAGTGCTAAAGGAACACTGGGGCCAACTTAAGCTGGGAGGCCAGGACATCAATTCTGTCTCTCTCCACAGACAGTTCTTGGAGCTCTACGGGTGAGTGTTGCTGGGGCGGAAAATCATGTGAACAAGTGGAACCTAGGGTTTGCCAAATCCCAGCCCCTTGCTCTGAAGGTGAGATTTGGTCCATGAATCTTGGTATGGTCAGCCCCACTAAGCCCAGAGGAAGCTGGGCAATGTGTCTCTACAAACAGGGCTTTCCAGGAAAGGCTGGGTTCTGTTGACTGCAGGGACGGTGCTGGGTTCCACCAAGCAACACTGTACGCCACTTACCCAAAGTTCCGTACCTGTGAACTTGTGCTTCTAAAGTGATTCTAAGCTTTTTAGCTCATAGGATCCCAGCAAGCACTGGGTGGGAGAGATGCTCCTGCTGTGAACTCCTTCCCACCCTCCGCCCCATTAGACCCAAGTGCTGAGTCTCTGAGAGCTTTGTGTGTTGCAGCCAGAGGTATAATGTGATACAGAGGTATAATTAGGTTTATGGGATGATACGATGTTTTCGGAGCTTAAAACACTAGCTGGAATGCCTTAACTGGCAGGAAAAATATATCACCATCGCCATATGTCTGTCACCAAACAAGCATTCACTAAGCAACCACCCACCACCCTGGAACTTACTGAGCACAACGAGATTCACTTTGGTGGAGTAATCTGAATTGTCTGTCCCATGAGTTACTATAGTCAGCTCTCCTGGTTACTAGGAAATGAGAAGACTTGTCAATGTGTTGAAAATGAAGACTAAAATTAAATGTACCCAATGGGAAAAGGCCTTGGGATTTAATATTGACCAAGGAAATGACAACTGTGGTGAATTTACATGTTGATGTGAGTGTCTGATGAGTTGGGAGGTTTGTATGTAATGACAAGAAATAGAACATGAATGAAAATCATTGTTAGAGAATTCGAATTAGAAAAAAATATGTTTGTTTGTAATTTCTCTCTCCCTTTTTCAATAGAACCGACATTCTCTACCCCAGCATGAAAGCTATAGCTAGGCGGATGGGAAAAGAAGATGAATTTGAAGGACTTATGATAAGTAGTCAGTCTATTCTTCCCCCAAAAGGAGCTTCAGAAATTGAAATAAAAACTCAGCAGGTATGCAGGAGCTATTTTGAAATTGGATTTTTTGTCTAAGAAGTATAAATTGAAGGTTTGTAAATCATTGAACAGGCTCAGAGGGAACTAAGTATTTAATAGCATGTGGGACTTTGATGAAACAAATAACTACCAATTAATGCCTCAGAACTGTAAGTCCAGATTTTTATATTTTAATTTTAACCAAATTAAGCTGCACCACCACAATAAAAGGCAATGATAGAAAACACAACCACTAGCATCTCAAACACAAAATCCACATAAAATACACAAGTATCTCCCCCGCCAATACACATAGCTGTGGAAATCGAATATTGAAAATAGTGATTGTTTTCCTGAGAATAAGACAACGCCGCTTGTGCACTAGCCCGTTGGTGTGTGGTAGATGATCTCTGTGAAGAGGTGGTTTTTCCAAGTGTTTGTTCACCTTGGCCCTGGGACACCACGAGCTGCATGTAGCTGTGCTCATTGAAACATGGAGCAAAGCCTCTAGCTGTTTGGGTGTCAGTGCTGAGATGCGTGTCCATTAAGCATCAAGGAGAACTTAGCACCCCGCCCCACAACACACACAACACACACACACACACACACACACACACACACACACACACACTCCAGTTCCAAGCCCATTGCTTTTCTTTCTGAACTCTGGTTCTTCTCTAGTACCTCCAACAGGGAGACACACGTGTTCCGCAAGCATAATGAATAAAGTAAAGGCTCACAGTTATTGAAGCAGTTTTCCCCTGGTTGCATATAGAGTTTTAAATCTCATGAAATCCTCCTTGGTGTCTCAATCAAGTTTCAGACCTGCGGGCTTCTCTTATATAACAGCTTGTGAAATTCCTGGCCACATTTAGAGACCCCAAAACATATGAGGTCACCTCAGACATGGAGCATTTTGCAGTTTAGCAGAACTAGGTAAAAAGGTTGTATTTTATTAGTTAGGATGTGTGCCAGGGAGAAAAATGTTGCTCTCCAAAGAGGTGCACCTACTCCAGCAGAACCTCCTGGGAGCCCAAGACAGGAGTCTTTCCTTCCTCCCCGAGGCAGGGGGCGGGGGCAGGGGGGAGTAGCCAGAGGACAGGGCTAGCCCCAGGCCCGTCTGCAGGAATTTCACTTAGGAGCCTAGAGAGTAAACTGAATGTGGAGACTGACTCTTGAACTGCTTACTCTAGCTTCAGAAGCTTCTGGAAAATCTTGAAATTCATATGATCCAGGAGGTATTAAGAAAAGTTAATAGAGAGATAACACTGGTTTTGTCAGAAAAGTCCAAGGAGCCACAGTACTCTCCCAACAGGTAAAGTATGTTGATTTTATTACTTCACAAAAATAATATTTACTGTTTTTTTTTTTACTAATTATAAAAGCAATCTGTGTATCCATGCGTATAGTTAAAAAAAAAACAACAACAACAACACTCTACAATGCCTAGAAAATGACATAAAAATTACTTTTTAACACCTTGGCCCAAAGAGAAACTATTAACACTTTGATATATTTCCCTCCACATAAAGTATTTTTAAATAGAAAACATTTGTTATATGTCAGCTGTAATTGAACAGTAAATTTAAATAAATAAATAGATAAACAGATAAACAAACAAACAAATAAATGAAATTTTGTTAACTTCAGTCTCAACTCTACTGATTAAGTCATAACTGGAATGAAGTTGCATGGGCAACACATAAAGCGTCCTTATTCCATATATATATATGTGTGATCAAAATCTTACAAATGAATATATTTGGCTTAGAAAGGCAATCGAAATTGTTTCCTTTCATCTGAGGTCTAAATTCAGGGTTAATTCGTGGGCATGGGACCAGTACACTCACACGGGACTCAGAGTCCGTGAGGTTTAATGCTCTGTGGATACCATCTTAAAACTCTTAATTTTAACTTGGAATTTCTGTTTTGTAAGTGGAATCCAGTAAGCTGACGTAGCATGCACCAAGGGCTTGGAGCCTTGGCTCACCTCCTGCTGCCTCCCCACCTTGCCAGGAGAGGTTCTCAGCTGCCTGCTCCTCCACTCTCTGTCACCCAGGGAACCCCCTGAACTCCCCTTCACTACTTCCACTGAGCAATCACTATAGCCCTCTACCCCGTGAGGGCCTGAGATTGGCGAGGGCCAGGTTTGAGTATATGTACCTGGAAGCATCTAAAGGCTCCCAGGCTGGACAGCACCATGGCACGTTTGATGGGTGACTCAGTGGGGATAAGCCCATTGTCCATCCCTGGGTACCTAAAATATCCCAGGAGAGGCTGTAATACCCTTGGGGTTGCCCGCCCACAGTGGGTTGGGTGGTAGACTTGTGGGAATTAGACACCTGGCTCAACTTCTCTGCCCCTGGCTAGGCACAGGGCCTTCGTCCTGCCCTGGTGGGCCATGTGCACTCATGCACCCAGTCACAGGACGGGGCCCCTGGGTGCCCGTGAGGGTCGCATTTGCCCTGCAAGCATCCCTATGCCTAGAAGTACCACATTAAAAACAAATAAGAATACCATGACAGGTTGAGAGAGAGTCTGTGGAAGAAAGGAAAATTCTGTCTTTTAGTACCTGTGACAGCACTTTTTTCTTGCTTTTTGAACAAAAAGCCCTGCATTTTTATTTTGCACAGGGTACCATAGATCATATAGCCGATTCTGTCTGAACTGTAATGTCAACTCCTAACTCCTGCTAATTTTATAGGAAAATCTACAACCTTTGAGCTATAGAAGAGTTGTCTGACCAGCAAAATAAATTAGGTTTTTCTCTTGAGACAAAGTCCACAGACATTGTAATGTTTATGAATAACCTATGTCCTCACCTAAGCCATTGTCATTTTATCAGTGCTTGGAGTAACTGAATTCTGTAAACAGGGCTCTGAGAATAGGCTGTTCAGTGAGAGGGCAAGCCACTCCCCACTGGGAGTCTCTGAATGTCACCATAGTGCTGAGTGTGGTTGAGCTCCAATTACAGGACGTCTAACAAGAGACAAAGTGCCTGTTGTTAATACTGTGTTTGCTGCATCCAGGTGGCTCCCTTCTGTGTCCTTGGAGAAAATCCACAAGTGCACAGCAGGTGCAACCATCTGCATGTTTCTCGGGGCTGTGGTTCTTATGTGACGCCTGGGTTGGGGCCTAGGGGGGAAGCATCTTTGCTCTGTGGCTGCGCAGTTTGCTGCCTTGTGCAAGGTGCTTGTCAGCTCTTCATGGAAAAGGCCTTCCGTAAGGGGCTTGTGGAGGTCAGGCGGAGGGGTGGGGGAGAATTATTTGTAGTGGTGGGAAGGTTGATAATACTAAACCTTACTTTGGTTAGAGTATACTGGCCAATGCCACTCTTGTTAAGATTCTGTACTCATAAAGCTTTTAAAATAACTGCCAACAGTGAGGGTGCTTGGGGTTTTGGTTTTGGTCTGTTCAGTGTGACTTACCTGAAGAAGGCCTGGGTCTCCTCCTGTATTGACTTCCCCCAATGCAAGTGACTGAGCCCCCACTGTATGCCAGTGGCTGTTATGTATATTTCTTTAATTTCGTTTTCCTGAGACCTCCGTAGGCTAGGTGCCTTCAAAGAAGACAATCAAACCACCTCCTGCTCACCTCAGCAGCCAGATGCAGCCATAGTAGATGGGGCTTTCAAAGGGGGCTACTTCAGCACGCAAGACCACCCTTTGTGGTGCAGGTTAGCTTAGGGCTGGGGGTTTCTCCAGAGGGAATTGGGAATGAAGAGACTGAGGCCAGGGGACAACACAGGCTCTTGTCCTTCCTTCCGGATCTCCGCTCTCCCTGTTGGTTTACTCCGGTGTCCACATTTATACCTGCCGGAAAAGAACCCTTGATACTTTCCCCCTCTCTTCCTTCTCTCCCCATCGTGCCTTGGGGCTTAATCTTTTATAGCTTCTGAGTGAGTTTTCAGTTTTTCAGTGAGCATCTGAACATGTGGCTGCCACACCTGGCCTGGTGCTGGTTCTTAGTAGGCGAACTAATGCTCCCCTCAGAACTTGCAAAAATGGCTCCAGATAGCTTCATCCAGCTTCTGGGTTTGCCTTAGCCAAGAGATGGGCTCCACTGATTCAGAGAGACCCCGCCATTCTCCATCATTAACACTTTGGCATTGAAGTCATTTTTCATCGATTTTTAAAATTTCTCTGAGCCGTTATAAGGCCAGAAGTCTCCAAAGTAGATACATATATCCTAGAAGTATGGGAGGAAAATATTAGAACTTCTAAATTGATTAAGTCCGTATGTAAGAAGTGACACTCTGCACTGAGGTACCCTAAAATAACGATGGGGAGGCAATCCACAAGCAAATATTAAGAAATAGTAGAGGGGACACTTCCAACCCTGGGACATGCTTAGCTTCAGCCGCATTATGAGACTTAAAAAATAACCTAACTTACATCTGATAAGAAGTCAGACAAAAGACTTAAAAGGTCAAGGAAACGATTGGGAATATGGATTGGGACCATTGATAGACCTCGCCCTAAGTACCTCATGCTCTGCAATATTAGCCAGTGATTGCACTGCGGGTAGTCGTACATAAACATATGTAAGTTAAAGGTGAGTGAACAAAAATGTTTCCCTTGAAGGAAACACTATCAAAAGACTTAGGAGAGCACGGTCTAGGCCACTTTCCCCATCGTCGTGCCCCGGACACGAGTTCCTCAACATATTGATGCAGGACTTCTCCAACCGCCCTTCACTAACGGGCTCATGGATTACCTGAAGCTTTCCATTCCTTGGTAACATGAGCCGACAAAGTACTCACTATTCACAGTCTTTGGTTTGCGGATGTTCACCTAGCATCATTGATCATTGTTTGCTCCAAACCTGTTTATGTCATTTTCACGTGTCATTGTGTTTGAATAATTTAATGATATATTATGTAAACCAATGAAATAGGAATACAAAAAGAAAGAGATCTGTTCTATAAAAGCTAAGTTGAAATGGATACACTGTGGTACATCCAGTCAATGGAATATTATTCAACTAAAAAAAGGAAGGAGCTATTGAGCCGTGAAAAAACATTGAGGAGGCTTAAACGGGTGTTATTAGAGAACGAAGCCAACCTGAAAAAGATACATATTATATAATTCCAGCTATATGACATTTGAGAAAAGGCAAAACTATGGAGACATTAAAAAGATCAGTGGTTGCCAGGGGTGTAGAGAAGAGAGGAATAAATAGGCAGAGAGCACAGGGGATTTTTAGAGCAGCAGTGAAACTATTCTGTATGGTGCTACAATGGCGGATACATGTCATTAAACGGTTGTCAAATCCACAATTTCCGAACCATAATGTAAACTATGGAATTTGGATGACAACGATATGTCAGTGGAGGTTCGTCACTTGTAACAGGTGTACCACACGGGAGTTGGATGTTGATACTGAGGGAGGCTGTGTGTGGGGATGGGGGCGGAGGATATATAGGAACTCTGTAGTGTCTGCTCAACTTCTCTATGAACATAAAACTGATCTAAAAAATAGTGCATTTTGATTGTCTCATGGTCTTTAAGTTTTCCTCCATAAAAGGAATGCAACAAAAAAAAAATCAAACACTAGAAATTATAGACTATACACATTATAGTTTATAGAAGAAAGATAGTACAGAACTCCAATGAGTGGGCACATGCAAAGAAAAGGCCTACGCTCTGTTAGAAGATTGGCAAATGTTCGCATAGTTGTGTATTTTTAAGTAAATAAAATGTTTAAGATAGTGCATGTCATTTTTCAAGCATTCTCTAGTTTAACAGACTTCTTTTGATTAACCAACCAACTCTTAGTCAATTGCTTTAATAGAAGGATTTCTACCATATTTTGCAGGAGTTGCGAGAGAAGGATTTTGTTTGTTTTTGTCAAAATAAGTTTGAAAAATGTGGAATAAATAATGTTTAAAAGGTTTCTTTACTCTAGACCTTCTCAGAGCCTTTACTATCCTACTCTGAATTATAAATCTCCAGGAGAGAAATAGGGTATGACATGTTCTTTAAATTTATTTGACCACAGAACCTTTTTCTCCCCTTGGGAAAATCTATCATCAACTCAAGGAACTAGTGTTCTGGGAGCAATTTGAGAAACACAGGAGTACAAAAACATACATATTTTTGAAGCAACAAGGTTTTCAACCTCCCCACCCCCACCTCCACCCTCACCTGGTCAGGGAAAACAGCCTCATTTGGCAGTTGTGTGCCTTTAAGTTTCAGTTCTGCCTTGACTTAGGACCCAGGGGACCCTCAGGCAGGGAGGGCTGGTGGTTGTGCTAGAGAAGTGAAATACTACCAAACTAAGATGCCCTTCCTAGAAGGAGGAGGCTCCTTGGAAGTGTGAGGGGGAGTGTGAGGGTGTGAGGAGAGTGTCCAGAGAGGCAGAGAGGGGAAGTAGTTTGGCCACCACCAGGAAGTCAAAGTACCCCCCAGTCATGGACATGGGCAATAGACTAGTGGTTACCAGAGGGGAGGGAGGGAGGGGAAGAAGAGGGAGGTAGACGGGGTGAAAGGGGTCAAATATGCGGTGACAGAAAGAAACCTGACTATAGGAGGGGAACACACAAGGCAATATATATATGCCTTACTGTTAAATTATACACCTGAAACTTACTGGATTTTGTTAACCAATGTCACCAAAAAAGTTGATTAATTAAAACACACACACACGCACACACACACACACACACACACACACACACACACACACACACGAGAACAGGGAGGGAAGAACAAAACTGCACTTTAACCCCCAGTGTGCTGTCTCCTTCCCACCTTCATGTTTCCGTCAAAAACAGTTTAATGTTAAAGAAACCGTGACCAACACATCCACTGAAAATGAGACGCATTTGGAGACTGCCAGCTCCGCTCGGCCTGAAATTACTTCTCTTGGATGAATTCTACTTTTGCTGGCTTCCCTGACTCCTGCCTATAGATGCAGATGCATGTCTGAACTTGATCTTCCGAGGAAGAATCATTTGAGGAGATTTTTCAGCAAGCCTATAAGATACTTCCCCTTCAGCTGAGCCCAGATTTAAACCCCAAAACAACTCTGTGGGTATTTGGCAGACAATAGTCCCCAAACAAGAAGTGTGTGGTGGATGTGGCCCCTCACCAGGCTTATCTGTGAGCCAGACACCTGCCACTAAAATACCCAGGAAAAGTATCCCATTTTTGGTCTGAAATATACATGAGCTCTGTCTCGTCAAAGCTGGGATTTATAGAAGTCTTAAACATCTTATGAAGTGTGAACTGCTAGGCATATTAACTCTTGGATTTTTCACTTCACTCTGCTAGGACAGTGGCGATATGTCTATTCACCTTGATTGTCCTACAGGAAAAGGAAAATCAGATATGCTTGGTATAATGGGAAGGAGCCAATTGTAAAAGGAGCACGGAATCCCATTTTCAAAAACAGGACACTCCCCTCCCTGATAAATGACATAATAAGTGCAATGTCATTGCACGCGAGGCTCCTGTTCTGCCCTAGCCACGTTTCTGGAAGACTGTGCTAGATGCTTTCTCTTATGTGTCCTGAGTCTCCTGTCAGAAAATAAAATTATGAGTAGGAAATTTCATCTAAAATTAGAAACAGCTGGGCAGGGAGTGGCCCTGTGCATGCTTTTGCTGATGGCCAGCACCCCTACTAGAGAAAAGAGAGTGCAGTGGGGCTTGGCTCTACCTCTGATTCCATAGATCTCTCTTTGTTTCAAGACACCCCTGGGGCCATGCACAAGGCAGTAGGCCCCAACAGAACGAACATACACATGTGCCTTTGCTCTTCTGTATGCAAGTTAAGGAGTGCTGACATATTTCCATTGTTCTAGCATTGTCGTTTTACTTTTAAATTTATTTTTTAACAGATAATACTCACACTTGGTTCAACACTCAAAATTCTATTAAAAATATATATTTAGAAGTCTCGTTGCCTCCACTCTCCTCTACCACCCCCTATGTAACCACTTTTAATTAGTTTTTAATATATCCTTTTAGAATACTAATTTATTCTTCCACTTGATATCTACTTACTGAGCACCTACTAGGTTCTAGACTACTGTATTTTAGGCACTGTTTTAGGGATGCATCCATACTGTCATGGAGCAAAAATCCTTACCCTTGTGGAGTTTATTACCTGGAAAGGGACAGACAGACAGACAATGAGCAATAAACATAAGAAATAAGAAAATAATAGAGTAAGGAGGATGGTGCTATGGAGGTTCAAAGGCAGCACAGGGCAATTTTAAATAGAGGTCAAGATAGACTTCGAGAAAGTGACATTTTGAGCAAAGTTTGAAGAGGGCAAGGCAGTTAGGTATCTGAGTATCTAAAGGAAGAGCATTCCAGACAGAAGAACAGCCCATACAAAAGCCCTAAGCAGATACCCTATTTATGAAACAGCAAAGGCCCAAGCGTGGCTGGAATGAAAAGAATGAAGGAGAATAGTAGGAGATGAAGTCAGAGAAGAAGCATGAAAGGAGGCCAGATCACGCAGACCCTTGCAAGGACGCTGGTGTTTACTCTGAACATCATGGGGAGCCCGTCCCATATTTTGAGTGACATGATCTGACCTATTTTGATAGAACCTCTCTGGCTACTGTGTTGAGAATGACAGTGAAGGGCAGGAGAAGGAGGGGCTGGTTTGGAGGCTATTGCAATAATCCAAGCAAGAGGAAGTGGTGGCTCCGACAAGTGGAAGTAGTAAGTGCTCAGATTCTGGGCAAACTTTTAAAGTAGTCACTAATGGATTGGGTATTGAGTGTGGAAGAAAGAGAAGACTCCACAATAACTCCAAGGCTTTTGACCTAAGTAATTGGGAAAATAGACTCGCCATCAGTTTAGATGGCAGGTTGGGAGGGAAGATCGGGAATTTAATTATGCACAAGTGAAGTTTGAAATGCCTTTCGGTCATCCCAGAAGAGATGCCAAGTAGCTATGAGCTCTAAATTTGAGGGTTGTTCTTTAGCCATGGACTAGATGAGATAGCTAAGGGAGCGAGTGTAGATAGAGAAAAGGAGGTGGGCCGCGGGGCGAGTCCGAGGACACTTGAACGCTAAGAGCTGAGGGTGTGGAGGGGAAAAGGAGAACCAGGCAAAAGGAGCCTAGAAGGAGCAGCGAGGCAGAGGAAAACGAGGAAGAGTGGTGTCCCAATGTCGTGTTGACAGTTTCTCAAGCAGAGGGAACTGACAAACTGTGTGAAATGTCGCCAATGGTCAAGTAACACCCCTGGGGTTCGTCAGACTGAGGGCGCACGGTGGCATATGTGTCACGCTGGGGTGTATGACAAAATCAGTTCTGAGGAGGGGTGGAGGTGTCGGCTGCGTCAGTGAGTTTAAGCAGGATTTTGAGAGAAGTCACACGTAGTAAAGGTGACCTCTCGTTCCGAGGGTTTTGCTAAAAGGGGAGCAACGAAATGAGACAACAGCTGGCAGAGGAAGTGGGGTCAGGAGGACTTTTATGAGGTGGAAAAAGGAATGTACGCTACTTTGAATGCTTCGGGAAAGTGGAGAGAAGTAATAATATTGGAGCATTCTGAACTTTTAGAGCAATAACCTTGAATAGGTTTGAGGGATAGCCTCCGCCTTACTATATTTGTATTTTTCTTATAAAAGATAACATTTCCTATGCACCGTTCTGCACCCTGAATTTTTCATTTAACAATCACTGGTTCTCTTCATATCAGCACATAGAGAAGGGCCTCTCTTTTTTAAAGCTGCATAACTATTCCACTGGAATGACATGCCGCAGTTTATGTTTTTTTCAAGCTTTTGCTGTCCTAAACAATGCTACTCTGAATACCCGTGTATGTGCCTCATCTCATATGTGTCAGCCCTGTTGCTGCTTCAATCCAGGAGCTAAAGTTTATAGTCTATCAGCTTTCAACAACTCTAATCTATGACTTTTTCTTCTCTTTTGGATTTCCTCCCCTTTTTTTTTATTAACTTTATATTCAAATTAATTTTGCCTATAACAGCAGGAATGTATTTAAACAGATACATATAATAGCTCATCATTTATTTCTGATGGTTGTGTTAGACCAAAATAATTGTTCAGATACATATAGGAATTTTATGAAAACAGATGTCAAGTAGGATCAATAATAAAATTTGACTCAGGATTTTCACTTATGGTAACAGAATATTGTTCACTGCTTTTAGAGATGCTTTTCCCGATCTTTTCATTAGAAATCTTGTTAGGCATCTTTCTAATTCCCATGTTCTGGAGGCTCTCGTGTCCTCAACCATCTCCCCCCTCCCCACCTCACCTACTAGTTTTCGTGTATTTGGAAATAATAGTTTAAGCTTTGTCCAGTGCTGTCTCGGAAAGTTGTCATTCCAGCTATTCATGGTGATTCCATGTTTCACAATACTAGTGTTGGTGTGTTTCTTCCCGTAGACCTTTGGAAACACCGAGTCATGAAAGAAAACTTTTCAGTTATCAGACCACAAATAGTTGAAAATTTTATACAGAGATTAATGGAGAATTACCAGGACGGTGGACTAGAGGTATGTATTTAAAAGTTAGACATTCTGAAGTGTGTGTGTGTGTGTGTGTGTGTGTGTGTGTGTGTGTGTGTTTGACATAAACCCAAACCAAAAAAAAAACTTTCTCCTACTACATCTTCTAATGTTCCCCTCCCTTACTCCTGTTGAATGAAGATTTGAATAAATACTGAAGATGAACTCAAAGTAGTAATCACTTGTTACCATTTTAATTTTGGAAAAATCCCGATTTCTTGTAAAGATGAGAGAAGAATTAGGATATGCATGTTGGCTCATTTCAGATTTGGCTGATTTTTTTAAGTAGTCTTGGAATTTGTTAATGAATGAGTTCTTTTTAGCAACATTTCCTATGGTTGATTTTTTTTGTATAGAATATTTAATAGAGAGCAACCAAAATAGCCTATAATATCACTACCTAGAAAACATTTTTCAAATATAATAGGAAAAAAAAACTTAACAGCTCAGAACCATAACATTTTCATCCTTTCTCCACTTCACCATTCCCAGCTTCTCTCCACAAGAGAAACCAGCATCAACAGCTTTTCCTGTGTATACATATGTGAATCCATAACAACTCTCTGTAATACATACTTAATACAACATGCATACACACAGTTCTTGGAGTTTTGAACTGTTTACTCTTGACAAGAAGTGCCTTTCTAAATCAGAAGTATCCACTGAAAAGGCAGGAGTGTATGCAGATATTTGGCCATGACAGAGCTTTTAGGGTTGCTGACAAATTGAGCATAAGTACATTAGGTAGATATGAACCCAGATGACTTTGAAATGCAACCATTTTTTAAAAACGTGACTTAGCAAAATGTGCTCATTTAAAAAAATGTTTAATTGACGATGTTTTCTCCAAATTTATGTTTTTCTAAGCTCTTCAAATATTCTCCATAATTTTATAATCATATCAGTTCTTAATTACGAGGTGGAGAATCCACATGCTTGGTGGGGGATACATTTTTCCTCAGAACTTGATGATTTACACGTATTTGCTTTAAGTTTTCAATTATACCCCAATGTGGTACTGTGTGTTCTGATGAGTTGTTGGTATGAAGTGGTTCCTTTTGGGTCCTTGCAGCTCAGAAGTTCTTATCCAGAGGCACAAAGGTGATTAGGGTAAGGTGTGCTCAGAAAAATGTTTGAATCAAAAACTTTGTAGCTCTCCTTAAAAAGGAAAGAAATTCCGAAACGCGTTTCATCGTGATGAACCTTGAAGACATTATGCTAAGTGAAATAAGCCAGTCACAAAAGCACAAATGCTGCATGATTCCACTTACATGAGGTACATAAGAGTAGTCAAATTTATAGAGACAGGAAGTAGAATGGTGGCTGTCAGCGGCCAGGGGGAGGAGGAATAGAAAGTTAGTGTTTAGTAGGTAGAGTTTCGGTTTTGCAAGATGAAAATTTCTAAGGATTGATTGCACAGCAGTGTGAATGCACTTAATGTTACTCAACTGTACACTTAAATATGGCTAAAGGGGCAAATTTAAATTATGTACATTTTACTACAAAAAAAAGAAACAAAAAGTTTGTGGCTTGGGGTGTGCTCATCCGCTATCTACATACTCCACCCCGACATGGAACACAGGATCGTCTAGAAAAGAAACGTGGGTATTAGGAGATTATGAGAAACCCATATTGGGTACAACTGAAACCAGGGCACACTGAGGAGAGCAGTATCAGCCTGCCAGTGTCTTGGAATAACAGGACCCAGAACATAGGTCCCTCCAAAGTCTGTGCCTGCTGGGCTTCTAGCCTCTTCTGGATCATCTGCAGAGTCAGGAGCTCACTCTCTTCTAAACTCTCCCCCCACTCCCTCGATCCTGGCAGCTCTCATTTCAGGCAGCTCACTGAGCTGATTTGGCTTCCCTACCATCTCCACTGTGGATCCTGGTTCTGTCCTTGGGATACAAGAGATCGTGGTTGTGACCCCTGACAATAAGCCTTCAGGTATCTGAGGGCAGGTCAGTCAGAGAAGCTCAATTAACGCCATTGCTGGTGTATATGAAGCCTTCATCAAATTATAATAAAGGGCCTGTGATATGGGGTAAACCCAAACACGTGAAGCTCTGGGTGGTGGATTACAAACCATTGCCCCTTCTTCCAGAACGGTATGGCCCTGGCCGGGGCGCATGAAAAATGGAGCAGGTGCCAGGCTTCCCCCTCACCTAGATGCCTCTGTGCAGAGCATAGACTGCAAAGCATGCATGAGGACCTGAACCCAGCCTTCTCTTCTTCAGACTAACCCATCTTCATTTCCTTCCATCAGTTTTTTTTTTTAATTTTTTTAAAAAATTTCTAGGCGAGGCAACCCTTGGTTGATCTCACAGATTCTAAAGACCTTGTCAGCTTACAAGGGATGGTAAGCTGACAAGGTCTTTAGAATCTGTGAGATCAACCAACAGCACCTGGTCTTCCTAGGTGGTCTCCCATCCAAGTACTAACCAGGACTGACCCTGCTTAGCTTCCAAGATCAGACAGGATCAAGCTTGTTCAGGGCCTTCAATCACTTTATATGAGCACCCACACCATCTTGGTCAGTCTCCTGTAAATTCAAGGTCATCTGGCCAGCGAAGAGTGCCCTTGTCCTGGGTGTTGTGCTTGATTGATGCCCGTGATTGTGTTGGGTTTTGGCAGCCAAGTCAAGGCTGCCTTACTAGACTAACAATCACCTGAAGCCCACGTGCTGCCTTCAGGCATCCTGCTGCCGCCATATGATTAGCATTGTTCTTGTTCAGTTCAATCCACTCTTTGAACCTCTTGAAATCTTTAAAAATCTGGATTTTTATCATCCAGCAACTCTCTCTCCCTCCCCGGTTCATGTCAGCCTGCCCTTGATATCTTCATTCAAGTCATTAATAATGGTGTATGACAGAACATGTCCTGCCTCCTGTGCTACTCACTCTGGGTCCTCTCCAGGATGACCAGGCTCTTTGGCACAGTCTTTCGGTGGCCAGAAATTCATTAATTATACTGTTTTCCATTTGTCCAAAAACATCAGGAAAAAGCTTCTCCCGCTGAAATCCAACACACTGCATCTACTCTATTTCCTGAGGTTAATCTGACCTGACTTTCCTTGAACCCATGTTGGCTTCCCTCTCCAAATTATAGAAACCAGACTTTCACAATCAATTCTAACATCTTGCCCAAATTTTATACCAAACACACTTGCCTGAAGTTAGAGACTGGCCTTTATTGTAAATCAGAACTATAATAGTCTATTTTATGAGTTCCAGAACCATTTTCATTCATGTGCCAATAGTCATTCATTCATTCAGCAAGTGTTTAGAGAGTTCTTATTTTTTCCAGGTACTTTGTTAGCGATATAAAGGCAAGAGTAACAGTCTCTGCCCAAAACAGCTTTTGTAAACAGGTGAACTTTATGCCGACAATATCAGGATGTCACTTCACATTAAGTGCTTTGATAGAGGCACACACAGGGTGCTATGTGAGCTCAGAGAAGGGAATACAGCCCAGCTGGAGGGGAGGAAAAGGGGAGGGTGAAGCAAGAAGTAGTCAGGGAAGGCTTCCTGGAGGAGGTGTTGTTTGGGCCAAGCCTTCAGACACAGTAGGAATGGGCCAGATGAAGAGAGGCCAGGGAGAGAAGGCAGAGCAATCTAGGAAGACAGTATAGCAGAGTTCAGAGGAGAATATTGGAAAGGTGGCCAGGGCCAGATGCTGATGGCTTTGCATGCAATCCTTAGGAGTTTGGATTTCATCCCAGAGTCAGTGGGAAGTCACTGAGGCATTTTGTAAGCAGAGGTGGGTTTTAAAAACATCATCAAAACACCTATGTGTGCCTGTTAGACAGATTGTCGTGAGGGTCTCCCAGACGAAGCAAGCCATAAAAAAAGTAATTTGCCCCTAGCAGGGCCACATTTTGCTACAATGAGGCCTGGCACCTGCCATGCTTCATCCTAGGTTGGTTCTCCAGAAGAATCCACAGGGCAGTCTGGTGAGCTTCCAGTTAGTGCCATCCATCACAGTTCAGATTTAAGTGTTGGTGAAGGAATCAGCCCACTGGAGAGCACTGGGCCGACACTCTTCACTCTGTGGTTCTTATGGAACCCAGGGGCCTGTCTTGGAGAGGAAGTTGGCAGATGAAGCCCCTTCTTGCTGCATTTTGACACAGTAGTGACCTAGGAAGTGACCTAGGAAGGCAGGAGTGGGTTGCAGAACAGCTTTTTAAAAACAAATTGTTCTGAGAACTCACAGAAGGGTTATGCCAACAGAAGCCACATAAGCAGTAGTCTCACAACAGGTGCTACTCAGATGACTCCAAATCCTGCGTCTGGAAGGATGAGTACAAAGTGTGCAGAACCAAAGTTCACCTGGAAAGAGGGTTTGCCGGGAGCTTTGGAGTTTCCGCATACCTCTGCGTCACTTGTCGGTCACAGCTTTCTACTTGCCTTCCCTGAGACATGCTCCCCATTTCACGTCTCCGCTGCGGATGCTCTGGCTGGGCCCTGCCTCGCACTCACCTATCAGTGTGCCATCCCCTTGAGCTAAGCTTTCAGCCCAACCTACTGAGGCCTCAGCAGAGCCACTGAGGGATGGAAGCAACACAACTTCTTTGGCCTCTGGAGATGCTCAAGGCAAGTCCTGGCCATTCCCACCTCCTTAGTGTAACACGACTCCCCCATACTTTCCCCATCCTTGCTGGGTAAAATACCATGCTGGCTAAGAGGGATGGCAGAGAGCGACTGTGGTTCAGATCTGTATTTCTGCCTGTTTGGGATCCTGTATCGCCAGTGGCTATGGTGGCGTTACTTTGAAAAGTGTCTGCCCTGCTAAAGAGCTGTCAGAGGCCCTGCTGGCACACTGAAGCCCAGGCACTGCTGGCCAGGACAGTGAGGCATGAGTCACTGTGGCTGTCTCCAAGCCCTGGAACCAGCTTACCTGGATGAGGTCACTGGCCACACCTTGCTGTGGCCTCAGATGTGGTCTCATGGCTTCTCAAACCTTAAGACTGTCACCATACTCAGTCCAGGAACTGTTTCCTTTGTCATTTCTAAATTCATGTTGTCTTGGTCCTTCCACCATAAAGAAGTCAAGGACCAGGAGGTGCTATCTCAGTTCCCTTTGCCTTAATGTCAGCAGCTAACTCCAGCTGTCCTACTGCTCACTCTCCAGGGACAAGATAGATTGCCTTCACCCCCACTCCACTTCACCCCACATCCATGAGAGAGTGGGTGTGGGAGGCTGAGTGCCTTCCCCTGACTCCCTGGCTCCTGCTCACAAAATACCCCATGAGCAGAGGATTCATCTGCTCTTTCTTTCCATTCTGCATGTCTTGAGCGCATCTTGCCAAGCTGCTGTGGTTGCTGACCTTTACAAAAGCTTTACTATCTTCTAATTAAATATATTTTATGTATATGTACATTTTATATATCATTACAATTATATATACCTTTTATGATTACATTAGAAAATAGAAATATGATGTTAGAAAATACACTCACAATCATACTCTCATTGATAACCACTATCATTATTTGGGCATATTTCCTTCCAAATTTTATAACTTTTTTCATTCGTGCACTTTTTTTAAACAAGATAAGATTATTGTATGCGTCCTTTTGTTATAGTGTATTTTTCCCCTTCGACTATGTGTTATAAATCTGTTTCTTTGTTGATAAACATACGTCCACAGCATGATTTTGGTGGCTGTTTAGTATTTCATTGTATAGATGGGTGAGATGGATTCAACCTGGTTTTCATTATTAGGCACTTTAGATTGTTTCCATTTTTCTCTTCTATTGGAAAGGCTACTATAAAGAACATCTGTTTACATATATTTTTGTGTATAACTTTTTATAATTCCCTAAAGATAAATTCCTAGAAGGGAAGTTATGGAGTCAAAAGGCATGAACACTTTAAAATCTTTTAGATACTGCTAGTCTGCCCTCCAAAACGCCACACCGATTTCCCCTCCCATCAGCAGTGGTGAGCGAGCACTTTCCTCATTCCATCAGTACTGGTTTATCACTATTTGCCATCTCTGCTAGTTCGCCTCGATAACTTGCCTTGGCAAAGCCTAGCTGGGCTTTTTCTGGCAGTCAGTGAAGACACCAGGGTTGCACAGATAGGACAGTGCCCTGAGCCTTGCCTGGACAATTGAATCAGAGCCAGGGGAAAGACCCCAGGCTGGAAGGACAGCCTAACTTCAGCAGCAGACTGCCAGTGAGCATGGAGCCCTCCCGACCCTAAAGTTCATGTAAGCATGCAGGCTGGATCTTAGAGTGGGCCCCGTAAGACCCTCAGATAGACACACAAACACACTCACTGATACACACAGAGGGATGTACACAGACGCTTACAGAAAGACACAGACACACACACGCAGACATATCCACAAATGCGCACAGACACACACTGACATAGACACACAGAGACACACATAAGCACTCACAGAGACATGCAGGCCCAAGTCAGGTAGACCTGACCAACCCCCACATACTGGCTCCCATTTCTCTCCAGAGCCAAAATCTAAGCCTGCCTTAGTGGGATGGACTTTTCCTCGGTTCCTTAATGGCTACCTCTTCAAAAAGGGTGCCCGTCTCCTGGAGAAAGGGAGGGAATGGGGCTGCTTAGAAAGTGAGCAGCATGACCCTTCAACGAGAGCAACACTTCAGAGGGCTGGCCTTCCTCCAGCCCCACCCGTCCCTACAAGGTGAGAAATTCACACAACCAAGGGGCCTGCACACTCAGATCCCTGAGTCCAGGGCCTCTTCCCCAGATCACCCTCCCTGGAGAGGGAGTAGACCTCACCTCAAGCCTGAGGGGTGGTCCAGAGCAGCTGCGGAGGGGTGTGGACGGCTGGGATGTCCACCTACATGCACGCAGGGGCCCTCCACGGTATGATGTGAGGCCTGAGAGGGGAAAAGATGGGGGTCACACCATGGGTGGAGACCATCTGTCCCCAAGTCACCACATTTCCGCATAGAAACTCAGAGTAATCCAAGCATGATAGATCGAAACTTTACCTTCCAAGTCATTTCCGAAAGTTTATTTTCCAGTGTAGAATTAAACCATTCCATTTTAATAGTTTGTTAGTTTGTTTTATGACCTTTAAATATTCAGCATGTTTAGACATACGGTATGTGGGCCTCCATTTGTACTCTTGTCCCTGGTCCAGCAAACGTTGAGAGCAGACCTAAAAGAGAGGCTTGCAAGGAGAGAGCTGATATTTTTCTATGGAGGAGAAGTGGAAGTGGATCTGTGAGCCAAGGGAACATGTGCCATGAGCCCAGACATGGAGAGGCTGCCCTGCTGGAGCTGCTGTGAATGACGCCCTTCCTTTTCAGATCACTTTCCGAAAAGACCACCTCGAGGCCTGCCTCCTTTCCCTGGGTTGCGACGTGATGGCCAGAGAACGCAGCAACTTTGAGAGCTACTCCATGTGTTACGAGCATGTGTTGGAACATGCTAGGCAGCAGCTCTGTCAGAAGGAGCAAGTATGTTCCCGGGGACCAGAATTTCAATGGGGAAAGGGTGGGTTGGGAGGCCCAGGGGTCACTCTGAAAAGATTTTTAAAAAAAAAAGGTTGCAGGGGTATGTTCTTATGTAAAAACAGAGTGAATGGTACGCTCCAAATTTCTCTTCTCACTGGTTCATCTTCTTGGGCTGGTATTCTCAGCCACAAAGGTAATGGCCCTAGCAACACTGGGATGTGTGCTTTGAAAGCGTCTAGTGGGGAATGTAAGAGGTGAACCACAAAGGAGCCAGACCCCTGGGGAAGATGCATAGCTGACCTTCCCACCTTCAGCAAACACAAGGCACCGCATGCTGTTCCTGGTCTAGCAAATAAGCCAAGATCCTTGAGTAAACTGTCTTCAGGATGTACATCATGGGGCTCACTGATGAGACTTCCTTAAAATAAAACCTCATGAGTAGGATCCAAGAATCACCTCTCCGGTCCTAAATTGCACATCTTTTGAAATGAACTGCATCCGAGGTGCAGTGTAATTTTAGTGTACACCTAACAAAAGTGCAACAGTCTGAACAAAATCAAATGAAGTGTTAAAATATCAAATAATGAGTCTTGGCTTTGCCCCCAGTTTGGCTTGTCCTCATAGTTGGGTCCTCTGCATCAGTGTGGATACCTGGAAGTTGATTTAGTCTTTTGATGCTGGGTTGGGCATCCTGAAGCACAGTCCCAGATCTGTGTGGAGCCCAAGGATCAAAATGAAGCTCCATTAACACAAATAGGAGGTGTGAGCATGTTATACTGAATTGAGCCATGGTCGGAAGGATACATGTTTGAGTTTGGTCACGCACTGCTTTTCTTCCCTTCAGGAATTAGATATTTTACAAAGAAGTCAGAGTCCACCTGAAGACAATGCTGGTCAGGTAGGTCAGTTATTACTAAAAAGTTTCTCTTCTCCATTTCTCAAATCCACAATCTCCGTAGTAGCCAGACATGGGACTTCCTAGTGTCATTTTCCTGTGGCCCGTTCAGGAGCGGCCGGTGGAAGTCCCGTCAATGAAGGCCCACTGCAGAAAGCTCAAGGAGGGTGCTTTCACTTTTCAAGCAATGAGGGCTTTTTTTCCCCTTCGTTTTTGTTTGGTTTTTCTTTTTTTTTTTTTTTTTTCTGGTGGCTTTGTTATTTTTATCTCCAAATGAAAAATGCTAAGTAGTGTCTCTTCTGGGGCCATTCATTCAGCAAGCATTTATTGAGCACCTACTGTGTGTTTGGCACTTCTGGGACCCTTAAACCAACCTAGATTCTTCCACTTGCATTTGCAAAAACAGGATATTCACCTTCTTCATTAGGTTCAAAATAGAAGCGAAAATTGTGGTGGCAGTTTTGAATTCCTAAATTATCGCCCATTTCAAAAATATATTATTTCTGCTGCTAGGTTGCAGAGCTCAGTCATAATATGATCATGGAAATTACTGCTCTGAGAGCCCGACTCACAGATTTGGAAGAGGAGAATCTGAACCTTGAAAAGCAGATCAGAAAAGAAGTCCAAGAAGAATATGAAGCTTTAGTCCAAGCTTTGTTTATGACATGTTTACACATAAAAGTAAGTGACCCCCAAAATAAATTAAATTAAATTTTAAAAGTCGGTGACCTGTGTCAGATATCAGGGCAGTCCTGTAGGGAGTGGCTGTAACTGACCCCGCAGCAGCTGCAGAGGGATTAATGACACAGGAGACATTTGGGCCCAAGAATTCTTTGGCTCTAAGTTTTCTCTATAGAGAGAGTGAGTCGGCAGTGGGGTAGCCATAATATTACCATGATAGACACTGAATTTTAGATAATTTAGATAGTCATTATTTTCCTTACCAAGTTGCCGCTGCTGCTGTCTTATTGCTGTTGAGTGAATTGGTGATGGTTCTTCTCCAAAACCCCAAGAGTTTATTTCACTGTTTTATCTACTGACTGTGACCATCCAAACAGAAGAGAACAGGGCCCTGGGCCAGGTCAGACCCCAGTGAGGGTAGCAACAGGCACCTTCTGAAAGCTCACTGGGCAGATTCAAATTTGAATCAGTTTTCAGAGATTTTTTCCAACCCTCAAAACGCTGCCACCCCCCAGCCTTTGTCTAACATCCGTTGTCAGAGAGCTGCTCACCTGTCAGTGAAGACCCGTACAGAAGAGGAGTGATGGGGTGCTCATGTGCTCATAGCACTGCGGAAGCCTGGCACTTCTTCATGATGTCTGAGCAGCTGTAAGATAGAGGCCCCACGTCACGGAGCCTAGGCCAGTTGTCCCACAAGTGTGAATTTCAGTTCAAACCCCCTACCCCAGTCCACTGCTGTCTTCCCTATGATTGGACATTCCCAGAGCTGGCCTCAGCTGTGCCCTTACTCCTGACCCTCCTGGGGATTCCAGGGTGGTCCTTCGGGCTATTACACCGAGAGGAGCTTCTACTGATGCTCTACTTTGGTCTGGTCATTCCAGAGAGGATCAGAGAGTCCTTCTTACTTGTAAAGGGCTCTCACACAGCCACGTGTTTACAAATATTAAAGGGTCAAAACCCAAATGCACTGGGCCTGGTGCCACAGGAGCAGGTGAGCAGACAGGGAAGGCTAAGCCACGTTTAGGATGTGACATTGTTGGAAATGACTTAAGTTCTTTTTAGCTTCTGTGAGATTCCTAGACAAAAAGTGGATTCTCTATTTCTCCCAGGCGAAACTAGCTCTACAAACCTCCAAAGTAGCAAATCCCTATTCTATCTCAGGGTCGCAAGAAGGTAGTGAAACTTTGGCTGTGTGGCCAGCAGCCTGGCTTCCTGCTGTGGCTTTCCAGTTGGGCACTATCCTCCCACCATCCTTTCCAGGGAACTGTTCAAAAGTGAGAGGACATCCCACTCTCACCCCTCACCCAAGAACACTGGGTCTCCAGTGGTTCTCACCAAAGATCAGGCACTTACCATATGCCATTAGCCATAAGCCATTCAGAACAGGTTGTTTTGTAACTTATGTTTCGTAACGAGGTTTCTGCTGGAGCCTAACTATGGCAGTTCCTCGTTCATGGCTCATCTACAGTATTCTATCAGTCAGAATCTGCTGAGTCAACCCGATAGCAAAAGTCCCTAAGTTTTCATTCCCAAGTAACTGTTTGGCGATGTTTTGGGGTGGGGGTGGGGGGTGGGAGTGATTCAGTTTTCTGCTGGTGACCTCCCACTCTTCTCCCCTACAACAACTTGCCTCGGCGTCTGACCACCTAGGCAGGTTCTCAGATGAAGACACCTGTGGAGTGAAGACATCACAAAGGGGCCCCTAGCGAGACTTCCAGACAATACCTGAGGGAATACCTGTCTGGGTGGCTGGTTCTTTAATGGGAAATCATTTCTGAAAGTTGAGTTTCAGAAGGCAAAATGATTCTTCCTCAACTGCCCGTCCTAAACTCAAGTCTGCAATTTGTAGGAGAAGCTGGATGAGAATCAGCTTACTTTGATCCAGGAAGTGTGTGAACTCATCAGTGAAGTGAGAACAGAAGGCATTGATCATATGAAGGACCTGAAGAAAAAATGGGGCTCCGCCAGACCTGATGAAGGGACAAAAGAAAACGCAGCCAAAGTATGTGATTTCATTTAGCAACGGGATATTCGCACCTCTTCCTAGCATCTGCCCCCACCGCTCCCTCCGTCTGCATTCTGGTCTGGTTTCCCTGAGAAAGCATTGCATCAGGCATTTAAGAGGGGCACTGGGCTCACTGCACAACCATGTCATTTCCTAGAAGTCAAGTTTCTGACGTTAGGATTCATGCCCTTCCCGAGAAAAGTGACAGGGGGAGCCTTTTCTTAAAGTGAGCCTTCTTAGCAGGAGCAGCTGTGGGACTTGGAACAGGACAACAGCAACCTGACCGCCCTGGTGTGCAAAATGAGGAGCCTGGGCCACTGGAGGCTGGCTGTGCAGCAGGCTCGCTTCCAGGGCCAACTGGGCAGGGCCGAGAAGGTAAGTTTCGGGGAGGGAGGGCCCGGCTCAGGGGTTGGAGGGGCGGGGGGCTTGGCAGGTTGGCCTCCTTGGCTGCAGCTGCTGTTCTGCTGTTGGGCGGTAGGACCAACCATCTTAAAGGATCTGACAGTTGGGAAGTTTTCTTGGGAATGGGTGATGTCAGAACCTCAGATGAAATGAGAAAGAGCCAGAAGCAAATGGTAAAGAAGTAAATGGGAGAGCAAAGCAGCGAGGTTAGCATGAGGGAGGGGTAGATAGAGGAGAGAGTCCACCAAGGGCTTGAGGCAGCTTCATCAAAACACTGCACATACACATATTTGAGCCTCAAACATGATTATCTGAGGAAAATTAAGTAACAAAATAATAAGTGGAAAATCTGCTTTAAGGCACATCGAAAAAAAGCACATATCATAGTGGTTTGGAAACTTTCACTTACAGTTTCTGAAAGTCTTTGTTTCCTCTGATCTGTCACACTGTTCCTAACTGAAATCGTGGAGGCAGTGAGCAGCCTGGGCTCCGATCTACCGGAAGTTTTAAAGAACAGTGGGTGATGGAGTGGTTTAGAGACTGCCCATGAAATTGAAAATATGGGAAGGAGATTTACTTCCTCATTATTGTGTTTGGGATATTCACAGGAAGCTATGAAAAATAAAAAAGAGTGTTTGAGCATCAAGCTAATGGCAGAACAAGAAGTGGTTTTATTTCGTCAACAGTTACAAGCTCTAAGGCAGGCCCTGGCCAGGGCTCAGGCCGACAACATGAGGATGCACAAGCAGCAGGACAGCCAGGTATCTATCTGAGTGCCAGAACCTCTCTTCTTCCCTCTCTTTGTGCTTTGCCACGCAGAATGTGGCAACTAGAAGCAGCCCATGCTGCCCATAGCAGTCAGAAAAGGCTCCATGGCGTGAAGCCGAGCAGATGGCACTGCCAGGAAAAGATGTCCTGGACCTCAGCTTCCTTTCTCCCTCCTTTCCAACCCCAAAACCTTGGGCAGTGGCCAAAAGGCTTTTGTTCTTATTCATATTGACTAAGATTATGAAATGTTACTTAGACATAAGATTGTATATCTAAGATGGTGAAATGTTACTTATATATAAGATCGTTGTGTGTGTGTGTGTGTATCTTTTCACCCAGAGCATCTTGGGGTCTAGGTCTCTGCCTTTAAAACAGTCCTTTCATGCTTCAAGCATGCTTTCCATTGACATCAACCCTCTGCACAGGGAGTATCTCTGCTGTCAGCATTATGCCCCAAGCAGAGCTTATTAGGTCTTTTCCTGATGATACATGCTAAGTCTTCATTTCAGAAGTTACTGCTGCTTAATAGGGACTGGCACCAAAATAAAGGTGTTTCTAAGTCTAATTCTTAATAATAACTGTGCCAACCTGCTCAGTGCAAAGGAAGCAGAGACGCTAGATCTAGAGAGAGAGAGAGCCTCTGAGTTTAAATAAGAGCCAGGGAAAGCAAATCATGTTTAAAATAGGAGATGTAATTTGTTCCTCCATCATTGTGTACCAGGTGATTATGGTGTATAATTATGTAAACTGTAAAATCACCATGCAAGTACAGTCAGTCCTCACCTAATGTCCTTGATAGGTTATGTGACTTTAACAATACAATGTAAGAAAACCAACTTTACCATAGGTAATTCATATAAACAAGAGTTAAGTTCCTACGACATCTCATCAACGTTATAACAAAATGACATTGAACAAAATTATGTTATTCTAGGACCTGTTGTATTAATCATTACTATTATTATTATAATAAGAATTGACCATCTAGGACTTACATTGCTACTGATTATAAAAATTTCAGGACAAAAAACAAATTACTACTATTGTTTTCCTTCTTTAACCATCTGGAGTCTGGCTTCCCCAAAGCTATTTTGGAAGTCAAAACAAGGCAAGATTAGAATCTCCCTTCCCCACTCATTGCATGTATTGCATCAGCCTATCTCCCCAGGTTACCCTTCCCTGCTCTCTCATGATAAATGCTCAGTGACAATGCAGATGTAGTTTGTGATAGACTGTAACTATTTGGTTAGTAAGCTAATGAGCATACACATTCTCATCAAATTTTGGTATTAAAAGGCCAAATTATTTGACCTGGTATTACTGTATTGTTTGTTTTTTGATTGATCGATGGAATGAATGAATGATTTCTCCCCTGACTGTTGCCTCAGGGCTTACATTAAATGCCAAGCTGCCCTGAATCCCAGTGGCCTTGCTGCTGGCTGGCAGAGGACAGAACAGCTTGACTGTATTACCTTGAACTGAGAAACACTCCACCCAGTTCTGCCTGGGGCCCTAATGGAAAGGACAGTCGTGTTGGCCAACCTGTTCTTCCCTGTCTTACGCTGAGAAGAGAAAGACTCTGAGTCTCATTTTCTCTGGCCTTTTTCTGCCACAGGCTCAACTGCTGAAAGAGTTAGAGCACAGGGTGACCCAGGAAACTCTCCACCGGCAGCAGCTGGATTTACTGAAAACCTCCAGCATGGAGAAGCTCTTGGAAGACGTGGAGCAAAAGGAACAGCACCTGCGGATACTCACTGAAGAGGCTGAGAGGGCTTCTAAACTAGGCCAGCTTCAGAGGAAGAAAATTCAGAGAGAAGTCCGACAGGTAACTCCATCAGGGTGCGCCGGCAAGAACTGTTTCATTCTTCCCGTCTTCTCCCTGCCTCTCACCCTTCCATGGCAGTATTTCTCCACCTTGTCGCTTCTAGGCCCACCAGGAAAATGGAAATATTTATATCACACTGGATGATTGCTCAGGTTGCTTATGGCAGGAGATGATGGCTTCATGACGGCAAGACCCGGAATCTTGGCACCCTTGTAACCCACTTGACAAGCATTATTTCCACCTGGCTCCAAACTTTGAACTGGGCAGTCCTATAGGAAATTCTGACAATCTAGAAAAGCAACAAGTATTATAGAAGCTATGATAAGGTGATTTTATTTGTGGTTTTTCCAGAACTGCAGAGACAAAAAGAACAGACAAATGTGGTTCCCAGACATGATATATTTTTGTTAAATATACCCCACAGCAAAAAGAAAAAAAAAAAGAGGAGAAAATAAGATAATGTAGATGTGGATTAATTCAAGTTTCAGCAAAGGAGACCACAGAATGTAATTCAATACAAAAAGGAAAAGAAACAGCACCTCCAGAGGAGGCGCTTCACAGGTATTCATTGAATGAATAAATCTATTAATTCACCAGAGATATTAGAAAAGAGAAATTGGAAAGTTAAATTAAATTCTTGGACAGGTATTTCAAGTGCTAAAAGAGGAGATCAGTAACGAGAATTCTACCTTAAAAAGTGATTTTAAAAAAAAGGCTAAAAATTGAATTGAGGAAACACTAGAGAAAACATTGTTATAGAAATGGAGAGAAAATGAGTAACTTTAAAAGAAAATTAGAATTTCACATTTATTTCATGAAAAGTAAACTAAAATATGATTAAACCCATAAGAAATATTTAGTGCCATATATTTGTCCTTCAAATCATGCTTTTGCTAAAAGTCACCACAAAATAGGGAGGTTCATAAAGTAGTTTCTCAAAGTCCTCTCAAGTTAATTTTTATTTAACGGCAGAGATTCTAAAAGAAGTCGAAACAAATATTTTGAGGTTTCTCTACATAAATACATGTTTTTAGTATTTCTTTGTAAAAACAGTCATTCCACCTTTCTAAACTACCCCTCCAACTGCCCTGGCAGCTCATGTGCCCTGGGCTTATGGACCCCATACAACAATCTACCCTCAGCCAGCAAGAGCCCCCATGGCCAGCAGTGGCCTCTTTAATCCATCTCCTTGAATTCCAGGGGTGCATTCTGATCCTCTGATCTCAGAGACAGTGAAAGGCCTTGCCTACTTCCTGCTCCTGCGAGGTCATTTAGAGCATATTCCTAGAACCAGACTTCCTGATTCACACTCCCAGGTCCTCCAGCTGTGTGACTTTGGACAAGGTCTGTGGCTTCTCTGCCTTTAGTTTTCTCATCAGTGCAATGAAGGATAATGGACTCACCTCACAGATTTGAGGGAGATTAAATTAGCTAATTGAAATGAAACACTTAGAACAAGAACTATACAAAGATCTCTATAAATATTGGCTGTTTGTCATTTTATTGGGAATATGAAGGTGGACAACTTTGGAACAGGTAGATATAGCCCTGGATTCACATCCTGGCTCTGCCACTAACTGGTTGTGTGACCTTGGGCAGGTCACTGTACCTAACTCTGTGAAGTGTGGGGGAGGGGTTGCTAATACAAGATCCTTATTAAGCATGTTCCTTTACTTTGCTTATATTTTTCAAATTGACTTAACCCTTGCCTGGCTGAGGGAGTATTGATATGTTTCCCCTGGCTCCTGCCCATAGTATATAGATGGACCTTGGACCTAGTTTATATTAGGAAGTTTTCCTAACTCTGGGGATCTGATCATCTATTGAAAGTCAAACTACACTTGAAATATCCACATATACAAGGAACCACCCCTTTAACGTTTGGAAGACAAGCCTGTGGTCACAGCCCTGAGAGTTCAGGGGCCTTATGTTTGAGTCTTACATATAGGAATAAGATTTAAAATGTGTGGCTGAATGTTTAAATTAGCATGTGTATAAGTTTCCTACAGCTGCTGTAACAAATTACCACGAACAAGGTGGTTTAAAACAACAGAGTTAGGGAGGTGAGAAGTCTGAAATCAGGGTGTTGGTTCCTTCAGAAGGCTCTAGAGAAGAATCTGTTTTACACCTTTCTTCTAGCTTCTGCCTCTTTTGTCATGGCCTTCATCCTTATGTGTCTCTCTCTATACATGTACCCTCTCTTCTTATAAAGATATTAGTTATGGGATTTAGGACACACTATTAATCAGCATGACCCCATCTTAGTGACTTCCACAAAGACTTTTTCCAATAAGATCATGTTTTGAGGGTCCAGGTAGACATGAAGTTTCAGGGGACATTATTCAACCTACTATGATAGCATTATTTTTTATAATTAAAAAAATAGGAGATAAAAATAAATTTCAAAAGAAAAAATATCTGTGATCTCTACAGATGAGGTGTACTTTGGACCCAGCAACTCTCTGGACGGGCACTTTGGGTCAGCTATGGAAGGAGCAGCTACATTAGTAAACAAAGTTTGCTTCTACATGTGGGCTTTATATCAGGCCTCAGGGCTTTTCTCAGCAGATAATGAGCTGAGCTGATGCTAGAGATCTGGGAGAGAGATCAGTCTTTCCTCTGTTTGAAACTGTTCAGGGGCTCCCACATCTACTTGGGGTGGCTTGGCTGACAAGGTCCTCTGTGAACAGGGCCCTCCCCACTCTCCTTGCTCCTCTCCCACTCTGGTGAACATAAAAGATATAACTTTTGTGAGTAAACACCTGAATATTACAAGGTAATAAGGGATTCCAAGGGCTGCCTCTGCTCTTTTTTGGTTAAGTTCTTGGCCTTCCTAGAGCTCTTGATTCTCAGAAAGCTGAGTGCAGCCTGACCAGGACTTTGTGAAGGCTTATATTCCTGGGATGGCCTAGACTCACACTCTCCCTAGTAATCCCAGGAACTGTTTATGCACCAAAAGCATCTCTGCTTCCCAAGCTCTTTCTCCCCAGATGAGAAGCCGGCTTGCCCAGGAGCGTAGCATGAAGCTGGATGCTTTCCAGCGTGTAGAAGAGCTACAAAGTCGGCTTGACGATGCTGTGAGAGCCTCTGTCCCGATGAGCTCACCAGGCGGTAAGTAGATACCCTGCTCTGGCTAGAATAAACTCTGAGGGCCAGGGGTCAGAGTTGAGGGAGGTTCTCAGGGACTAGCCATAATGACCCATGGGTTATTGAGTGGCTGTGCCATGAAATTTGTTGATGAATGAATGATACATGAATGAATAAACCTTAATCCTAATTTGTAATCAGAACGTTCTACTTTAGTTCTCCTTGGAGTACTGCCATCCTATACTAAAATGTTTCAATCATAAAACTGATCCCAGGAGTGTCTAATATACCACTTAAAAACATTGGGTACTTCACTGGATTTTGAAGCATCTCAACGTCTTGGGACATTAATGACCACACTTCTCAGATGTTATTCATAAAGTCCCTTATGATTCTTGGGTGCTGGGAGCTTGAGAATTTTTATGGAAATGGCAATTAAAACAGCCCTCTTGGGCTGTACCGCCCACAAGCAGCGTGGAGCCAAGGCCAGGCCTCACGGTATCTCTTAACTAGCTTCTTCCCCTATGAGAACTAAATCAATTCCAAATTCTCTTCTAGCTCTAACAAAACATATAAGCAAATACAAAAAGCATGATTAACCTATTAAGACAGCTGACCTTCTACTTTTCTATTCTGTAGCGTAGACAACCTGCTGACTGAGTGTGGGGGCTTTGGAGTAAGACAATCAAGGTTCAATCCTGGCTTCAACACTTCTAGCTAAGTGACTTTAGACAGGTTAATTAGGCTCTCCATAAAATGAGAATATCCACCTCAAAGGCATATTCTGAGGTTTAAATGAAATAACGCATGTCTGGCACATAGTATAGCAGCACTAAGTAACTGTGCAAATATTGGCTACTCTACTTTCATATGTGTGTTGTACTTTATCTGTGTTTATTTTTGGCTACTCACCAGTGTGGATTTTATGAAAAAAACACAGCCTTTCAGAAGCAGAAAGATCAGTTTCAGAGATCCAGACATGACGATCAAGTTACTTTAGATTTATCAAGAGAAGGGCGGTGCTTGTCCTAAAGCCCAGAAGGCCCTCCTCCCTGCCCATGTGACTGCTGCCTGGGCCCTGAAAGCAGGGCTGGAGTCCCTCGCCATAGCCGCTGGGTCCAGAGAGGAAGAACATAAAGAGCACCCAAAGGCTCCATTTTGGACTCTGACCTGAGTGTCACAGTCCTCGCCACATGTCCTGGGATTTTTCCATCCTCCCTTTCCCCTCTGCCTCCAGCCCAGCCAAGCATCTTTTTAATCCCTTTCTGCGTTAATGTGTCCATGAAATGGTATCCATTTTCTTCAATACCTGAAGGAGGGCGCCCTAATTCCCAGGACTGAGGATGTGGCGGGAGTGAAAGAGCAGCCTTCGTCCCAGAAAGCGAGGTAGAAGTCACTCCCCAGCCTTGGCCCTCATCTGTCCCCATCTGCCCCCATCTGCAATGACTGGAATAGGGTTTGCTGAGGACTTCCTACTTGTAGATTCATCAGAGGGAGAGACCAGCTCATACCTGTCTATATAGTACCCAGCGCTCCAAGGGGACGGGCAGATGTCACTTATCCTTTAGTGCTAAAGGGTAAAAGCTGGCAGTTCCCATTCCTTTCTCAGCTGTTGTTCCAGCAGGAAGAGTCAGGTGGCTCAGGTCGCTCCTTTCTGTGGGGCAGGAGCAGCAGCCTCCCTGCTCCCCATATCAGAAGCATCAGAAGCGGGGGCAGAGTGAAGGGGTGAGCTCTCTTTACGTGCTTGGTATTAACACGGTTTCCCCTAGGATCTTGCAACTCCTGAGAAACTATAATTTGTTCTCGTGCAGTCATTCTCAAATGCTTCAGGGAAAAAAATCAACTGGCTGCCAAAACTGTGACATGTTCAGAAGTGGACTGGCTTAATTTAGTTTGATCAAGGGTTGAACTATTTCACGAGGCCGGTTTCCCCCTCCACCCCCTGGGCTCTGAGAATGCTAGGAGCAGAAAGGAAGCGGGCCTTGGGGAGCGAGATGGCCCCTCCCACGTAGCTCTTGTCCTGTGTTCCAGCTCGCACAGCAGGAGTGGGGTGTGGAGATGGGATGGTTAAGAAGAATTGGGCTCTGACTGAGCCAACTAGGCTCCTGTGCCCAGTTTTGAACAAATCACTTAAGGAAGAGACTAAGATGCCTGGTGGGTTTTCCCTCTGCTCACGTGGTCCTCCCCTAGGGCTGAGGGTGGGTCAGCTCTTGCTTCTCTTCTTCTCAGCAACTATTTTAATTACTCCTCATTTCTTCAGACGTTCAGACGCAGCCCTTCTCCCACTTCCCCACCCCCTACCCTCCAACGCTTCGCCTCCCGTTTCACAGAGAAGTTAAAAGCCACCAAATGAAAAAAAACTCCTACTTTCAAGTCCCCAGCCTACCTACGTCCCATAACAAAATGGCTGCTTCTTCATTCCCTCTTGTCAAAATGGTAAAGGTGCCCTTTTCCACCCTGGGCCAGTCCTGGTGATAAGAGCCCACTGATCCTACCTTCTCCGGAGCTTGAACTGATCTTTATCTGATTCCTCTCTCCAAACTCATATTTCTCACACATCAATCCTTTTAATCTTGTAACCAGCAATTACCTATTGAGCATGTATGTGCCAGGATTACAAAATCCACTGTAAAATAAAATTAATATCTATCCAGTTGCTTGAGCCAGAAATCTAGGAGCTATTATTCTTCCTCACCCAACAAATCCAGTTAATTACAGTCCTATTAATTTGAATCTCTCTCAGTCTGTCCACTTCTACCCACAACAGTCCAAGTCACCCATCATCTCTTTCTCTTCCTTTTGGTCATGTGACCCTCAGACAAAAGACCATCCAAGTTTTGACATTTTGCACTCGAGATTAATGAAGCTGAATTATATGCCCATTTTAAGTTTTAAAGTTTTATGAATTACATCTAGACCTGTACATTACAATCAGAGATATAATTTAATGTTTTTAACATTATAGGCCTTATATCCCGAGCTCAGTACTCCCTAAGTTCTGCTTCCATATCATCCAGATACTCCCAGCAACACCTTTTAAAGACTGATCTTATGGGCAATAAAATAGCAAGACGGATTCAAAGGCCAAAGACTGTAAGTACTGATACATTTGAATATCTATATGAAACGATGAAAAATGTAAATATGAAATTACGGTTTTAGGGTCACTTCAAACTTACATTAAAAAATTATATATCAGAATCTTATCTAGGTGCTTGAGTCTGGATAGTAAAATTCTGGGTTTCTCACAAAGGAATTTGTCCTACTTTGCCACCTTGCTGACATCACTCCTCAATAATAAAATTCTGATATTGAAACAAGCCCCAAAACACTGACTCAATTACAGTTCAATAAATGGATGTTGAAGTCAATACCAACACCTAGCTTTGTGTCTGAAATTTTTCTTTTTTTTCCCACTCATCTACAATAATCAACCAGCAGCATCAGATTCCTTATCTGAGCAGAGCAGTTTCAGAAGTTCATTTAAAACATGTGAAAAAGCTACCCTCCAAAGAATGCTTGGAATGCAAATTAGCTTGAGGTGTAAAATGTATTTGAAAAATTTTTAAAAATATTTCAGCTCTTAGTTTATGTTAAACAACATTTACATCCTCTTGCACTGCCATCTGTACTATTTTAATAAGTATTACACTCTTTGCTCTGTTGTCGTTCAGAATCCCCTCTAGAGATTTAGGAACTTTTAAGATTCACCTAATCAACACATTTAAGAATTCCTCCTCTCGTATTCTGCTAAGCAAAATAAGTCAGACAAAGAAAGATAACTACCATATGGTTTCACTTATACGTGGAATCTAAAAAGCAAAATAAATAAACAATCAGAACAGAAACAAACTCATAGATACAGAGAACGAACTCATGATTACAAGGTAGGAGGGGAGTTAGGGGGCTGGGCGAAAAAGATGAAGGGATTAAGAAGTACTAACTGAAAGTTACAAAATAGTCACAGGGTTGTACAGTACAGCATGGGGAACATAGTCCATAATATGGTAACAAATATGTATGGTGCCAGGTGGGTACTAGACTTAGGGAGGTGGCCACTTCTTAAGTTATATAATGTCTACCACTATATCATACACCTGAAACTAATGTAATAGTGAATGTCAACTGTAATTGAAAAGTAAAAATAAATTTGAAAAAAGGAATTCTTCCTTCCTTACCTTGAGAAAAATTAAGAGGAAAAGATTTCATCATTCTATCAAGGGCATATGCCATCCTAGAGCCTCTTTCAAAGGTATAATTCTGCAACTGATGATCTAGTTATTGGACCAAAAGTTTGTTGCAGTCTTTCCAAACATGCAATTAAGAGGCGATATACATAGAGAGGGAAGAAACTGGTTGAGATCCTTGACCACATTATTAAGGCTCACCATTTGCTTCACCAATCCCTGTGGTAACATCTTTCACCAAAATGTGCAATTCTAGTATACGTCTATTTATTTATGAAAAAGCCTTTTCCAAAAGGAAGCAATGTTCAGTTGGTGTGTATGAGACCACAGGAGCTTTGAAGATTCACCCCATCCACATTTCACTCCCCAAAGTGAATTTTCCATTTGTGAGGGGGGTTGGTATCACAACTCTTATGGCTGTGAAAGCTACAGAGTAGCTAAATGAGACCCACTCTATTTGAGAGATTTATGAGGATGGTGTTCTAAAGCTAGCTGTGGGACATTTACCCTACTTAAAGAAATAACTCCTCATACTTAAGGAAGTGTCTTATGGGCCCCTGGCTTGTGTACAATATAGAGACCCCATACAAAAAGTCTAAGCTCCAGGAAAGGCTAAAAATTAGTTGGAGCCTCTTCAAATCTAAGGTCTGTCCTCTTAAGTAAGGCCTATGAAATGAGTCAGATAAGTATAAACTGAAGAGGAATTTATTAAACTGAAGAGGAATTTATACATGGCTGGAAGGTAAGAACACCATTTTCTAAAAAAAAAAAATTTAAAAAATTTTAAAAAGCATTGCACTAACACCAATATTTTAATGACAAAATATTAAGGAATTTTTAGATTATTCCAAATATAGGATATCTTTTCTCCCTTAGAAGGAAATGGCTTTCTATTGATGGATTCATTCTGACCAGTTTCATTTACAAGTGGCAAAATATGTATAAGAAAACTCACTAAATGATCTAACCCAAATTGAACCAGTGATGTTGGTCTCATTAGTAATAGTGACTTTTAATGATACTATAATAATTATTCACCATCTTCCTTAAAAGCTCCAATATCTACTTAATATTTATGTTGCAGGTACCTATTAAACACAAAAAAAGGACTGACGATGCCTTCCTACCCCATGTGGCAGAAAATGTTCAACTTTCTGCTTCTCAAGTTCAAACAGCTCCATCCAGAATCCCATTGAGACCTGACTGGTAATCATATATCCTTTTCCAAGTTTTACTTCTATCAGCATTTAAATAAAAATAATTCTAAACTCATTAAACCCTCTATCTAATTTTTATTATCAGTACTGTGAAGATAGTGTGAAAGGTCTGAGATGATTATACCTTTAATGTCACAGGTAAAGTAGCATTTGGCCCTAGATTTTAAAACATAACATTGATTTACATTTCTACAACCTAGATCTTGCCTCTAGTTTACCAGCAGCCCCTCAGTCTCAGTCTAGAGTTATTAATTAGGTAGAATTGCTAGAAGAGAGATCAATCCAAATAAACATCAAAAAACTTATTCTATTTGTGGCGCTTAAGAACATCATCCTCTCTTAACAGGCTTTTTATTCTTCCTACAAACGCCAAGACCCTCTTCAGACTTTTGTAAAGTCGTAATCCGAGTCTTTTTGTTCAGACAAGAAAATCAATCTTGGGTAAAGTAATAAATCTAGATGAATGCAACAGAATTAAGAGAAGTATATTGACATACATAAATTTATGTATGATATATGTAGCTTTTCAAATTAAGGAGGTTGAGTCTTTTGGAAGTAGATTATAATGGATTAAAAATCTACATGTGCATGTGTTCAGACACACAAGCAAACGTATTTCTGAAATAGAACAAAAAATAAAAGCCAAGATCAATGCCCTTGTTATCAAAACTAAAAATTCAACATGACAAGGTATGGTACCGGTTATCAATTTATGATCTCAGCTCCAAATTTATCCTTGTCTAGTGTAAAATAATGATGTAATTATTTCAATGATGAAATAATATAAATATTTCTTCTATGCCAAGTGGCAAGATGCTAAGCTTTGTCAGTAGAGGATGCTGGAGGGACCCTGGAGGAGGATAAAGGATGCTCCTGATGGCAGGGTCCTGCAGTGTGCAGGCTTCTGTAGCACCAGGTTCTTGTAGCGCACGCAGCGTGCTGCAATGCCCGGTTCCAGCGGTGCCTGCAGCTTCATAGTGCAGTGCCACTGGCATGGCCACTTCCTGTGAAGGGCTTCTCTGCCCGCAGCACCTTGGGTGTTTCATAGCCTCAGTGAACTTCTCCACTACCTAGGGAGCCTTAAGAGGCACACTCTTTCCAATGAGGTCTGGTTGTCAGCCCTGGATGGCAGTGGCTGCTCCCCGTATCTGCTATTCCTGTATCCTTTAAAGCTCTTTATTGCTTACAAGCCAATCCTCCCATTATTTCCAACTCTTATTAACAATTCTTATTAAATTTTTGATCACTGTGTGATTTCTGTCTCCAAATTGGCCCATAACTAATGGAGAACTGATACTAGTACTGAGTGGTCCTACGGGACAACCCCACAAAGATGGGATTTGGGGATTTGTTTGGATCCTTGGTCTTGAAAACTGTGCTGAGTTCTTTACTGAATGCTAGTAACTCTTTGCATGCAGTAACATGACAACCAAGCTACCACCTACGGTCGATTGTGACAAAGTACCTGCTGAAATGTGTGCCCTACGAGCCTAAATTGCTACTGTATTGACTCTCATGGCAGTAATGACCATAAAGACTGGCATGTGGGATGGAGTTTTTTTGGATGTACTTTGGCACTTACAGAAGACTATAACAAGCTTGAGTCCTTTAATTCTCAGCTCCTATGATGATCTGAGAACCAGTGAGCTTCCACAAAAGCCTTTACAAAATCTCCACTTTCCTGTAGTCACAGAGATAACACTGCTAAAAATCAAACACAAATTTTAATTATGCAGAATGCTAAATTACAGTGACAGTTGAATTCACAATCTCATTTCTCATTGCTATTGAGATGAGCTCTCTCCCAAGCCAAAGACAAGGTAGGGAAATCTACTACAAAGGGCGGCAGGGATATAGCAGTAGACAGGTAGAGATCTGGCACACAGAGATCTTTGGGGGTTGATGAATACATATGGGCAGCCAACTAGAACAGCGTTTTATCTAAAACGAAAAAAACTCCAGTCAGTAGCCAAAACCTGACTTAAGTCAGCACAGTAGAGTCACAAGCTCTCTTACCCAGATTCCAGACCTAAGTCAATTCACAGAGTAGGGTCTCTTGACTTCAGCAGAGGCTGGATTCCCTTGAGGAAGGACCATACACCACTGCTGCAGGTACACACAATAAATCTTCCTCCAAACTTTTTCCTAAGGGATCTGTAATCATTTTTTCAGCGATTGTTCATCAGAGAAAAAGAAATATACAGATCATTTGATGATTACTAGGTATCACCTCTAAATTCTAATTCTTAGGGACCCAAAACACCACTGGGGCTCACCAGTCAAAATAAAGGCTTATGGTGAGGAGATAGGAATCTTAGCTCAGGTCTGAATTATAGTGGACACAAGTGGCCCATGGTTCCACCATGTGGTTATTTCCTGTTCTTGAAGGATCAATTGGAATAGACGTAATTAGCAAATGAAAGGGTTCCTATATTGGTTCTCTGAGCCATTAACTGAAGCTCATTATTGTAGAAAGGGATCATTGGAAGCCCCTGGATCTTCCCCCTATCAAAGAAGTAAACTAGAAGCCATTTTGTATCCCTGGGGAAACTGCAAAGATTAATGCAGGAGCAAGCACTACTATCTGATCCATATACACAAAATGCCTTATCCATCATCATGGTATTTCCTGTAGCATTCCTTCTAACCAAGGAATCAATGTCACACAGTAAAGGAAATGCTGCAATGAGCTCATGCCCATAAAATTAACATACCCAATACCCAGAAAAGGCTAGTCTAATTGAAAGGTGGAATAGTTCACTGAATATTCAATTACAACAGTTGGGAGACACCATCCTGAAAGGATGTAGTTCTTATAGTAGGTGGCATATGCTTTGAGCCAGAGTATGAGCTGAGTGATCAAGGGGTTGAAATGAGAGTGGCTCCTCTCAGGATTGTACTTATCATCCCAGCAACTGCGAGCTGTGCTGGTTTGGAGGTCTTATTTCCTATCAATGCTTCTACCAGGGGTACAACTATGGGTCTACTGATACAAGACCTAAGGTGAGGCTGCCATCTAGCCATTGTGGGATTCTTATGCCACTAAACCAAAAGGTATTACCCTACTGACCTGGCTGGAACGATCGATCCTGAGTGATCCTGACTACCAAGGGTGAGCTCGTGTTACTGGTATACAACAGGGGCAAGGGGATTCTCCAGGTGCCCATGTTCTTCCATACCCAATAGCCAAGATTAGTGAGAAACCACAGCAAGCTAAACAGGACAACTGAATTCAGACCTTTTGGTAATGGACATTTAGGTCACTCCACTAGGTGAAGAATCTTAATCAGTTGAGGATCTGACCAAGGGCAAAAGAAATATTGACTCGGTAGCGGAAATTCATAAATTTATAGAAACAAGGGCTTTGAGTTTTGAATTCATATTGTTTCCTGCTCCACCCATGATAGTGAAATATAGCTGGACCATATAGTTCTTTGCTAGGTGGTATATTTTGTCAGTAGGGGGTACTAGAAGGATTTCTTTTCCTGGTTCTGGGCAAATTCCCATAGTGCCCTGCTCTGGCAGTGCACGAAACTTAGCAGTTGAGTATCACTGGTGGGGCACTTCCTACACATGGTTTATCCTGTACCTATTGGATGGCTTCACTGATTGTACCTCCCCATGGATAGCTTCTCCGGCACCATCTGAGATGGATTTACATCTACTACAAACTTCAACCAGAGAGCCAAGGTTGTATCCTTGCTAAAGATTTCTGGAATTAGCTTAAAGGAGAACAGATAGTGGCAACTTCTTCTATTTGTTATGCCTGTATTCTTCAGTCCTTTACTGCTTTGCAAACTTTTACTTACAAATATTATGCCCTATAACTCCAATCCATTCTTATAGTTAATACTTTATGTCAAATGTTCCTGTTCTTAGACACCATAATCAAACACAAAGGCTTGAAAAAAATATTGATTAAAGAAAATCCATTGACCATAGATTAGCATTCAAATACTTCAGGATTAAAAATAAATACCCCACCAATTAAAATAGAAAAAGTTAATTCAGAGAGGGCACAAATTAATGTTAGTAACCAAGTTATATTTGGTGATAAGGATACAGAAAAAACTTTTGACACCTTGCTAGTGGGAATTAAGGCAATCTCAGTGTTTAAATTTTCCAAGTGGAAACTCTGACGCAGCTTTCCAATTCTGTTTACTCTAGAGAAATATTAATACATAAACTAGGTGGCAGGTACAAAGATATTCTAAGCAAAATTGTTAAAACTAAGAATTGCAACAACCTAACCAGTATAGCTACATACACTTAACTTGGAAAATTCCCAAATAGTTAAGTGAAAAAAAGTTGCAGGATGTCAAAATAAAAGAACACATTATATATTTTCTAAGGGAACATATCGTTATGTGTATATATTGGGGGGAGGGCGGTTTAAAAACCAAACCAGTTCCAGTAAGTACCTCTGGGAAGTGGAGGACAAGTAAGGAGAAGAGACTGGGGATAGTCAAAGCAGACTTATACCTTATCTCTAATAGTTTAAGGGTGGTGGGGTCAGGGGTTAAGAATATGTGTTCATGTATAATTTGAACAATTAAGAATTAAAACTTGAAATCCCCATCTTGAACTGCCAAGATTAAATGAGACTAAATTAAATTGTTACGCTGAAATTGAAAAGCTGGACAAAATACGTACGAGTTTTTAGAATACTGGTCTTTAGCAAAGGGCAGTGATCCTTGAAATGCAAGAAACTATTGACCTAGCTTACTATGTTGACCTTCTAAGCCATGAGGCAGGGAGGGACACCAGGTAGAATCTACTGGACTTCTTGAGTTCAAGAAATGGAGCTAAAGCGAGATAAAGGAAGCTAGATTTTACAGGGCAGAGTCAAGGAAAGAGGAACTTCAGAGACCTGCAGAAGGTGCCCCTCCAATATTCAGCAATGTATTATTGTTTAGCACATGCATGTGAGCCAAACTACCCAATGATGGGGAGAGGTTTAGAGGAAACAATGTTTGGAGCCCACGCAAAGCTAGAAATACAGCCTGCTTCCACTAGACCAAACAGAAAGCTTCATATGCCATGGGCACTGGACACTAATCTTGCCATAGAACTGGGGAACAATTAGCCCTAGAACAAATGCTGCTCTGCTCTCACCTAACAAAGTTTAAAAGTCAGTCCTGAAAAGATCAAACTGTTTTCCAATAACTTATGTGCCATAATAAAAATAACCAGCACCCAATAGGTTAAAATTTAATTTGGCACACAATAAAAAATTACCAAGCATGCAAAGAGATAGGAAAATGACCCATTAATTAGCAAAAAAAAATAAAAATAAAAATAAAAAAATCAACAAACGGACCCAGATGTTAGAATTAGCAGACACAGGCATTAAAATGTTATATTTAAAAACTAAAGACTGAATATGTAGAGACATGAAAGATATAAAAACACCCAAAATAAATTTCTAGAAATAAAAAACACATCAGATAACATTAACAGATTAGCCAAAGCATCAGTGAACTCAAACACAGTAATAATGACAAAAACAGAAAAAGATTTTTAAAAACCTAAACAGTGTATGGGTCAACTTCTATCAGCCTCTGTGTAGATCCCCAAAAGAGGCCAGAAAAAAAATTTTTTGAATAAGGGTTGAAAATTTTCCAAATTTGATGAAAACCACAGACCCAAGAAATTCAACCAAACCTATGCACAGAAACAAAGAAAAAACAGCACATCGTAATCAAATTGCTCAAAACCAGCGATAATGCAAAAAATCTTAAAAAGCAATGGGAGAAAAATGTGCAAAGGAATAAATGACAAAGATGAAAGATTTCTCATAGAACACAATGTGAGAAGACAGTGGACCAACATCATTAAAGTGCCGAAAGCAAAAAATGTCAACCTAGAATTCTACATCCAATGAAAACCTTTCAAAAATAAAGGCAGACACACAAAAAGAATTCACTGATACCTGTACCATCATAACTAGAAATGTTAAAGGTTAAAGGACATTCTTTAGGCAGAAGGTAAATACCAGTAGCAAAGTAGCACAAGAAATGGTCATTACATATGTGTTAAGTATACAGACTTTTTATCATCTAAAAAAACTATTCTGAACTCCATTATCATCAAAACAACTTGTCTCTAGCAACATTTTAGGGAGTCTTCAAGCTTGGCACAGTTTTATATTTTCCAAACTTGACTATATATAAAGTCAACATGAAACCAAAAGTTAATTTCTACAGCAAAATTATTAAGTCCTCTCTTCTGGGTTTTAAATCTTATAGAGGAGTATTCTCTCTTCTTAGTTCAACTTCTGTGATCTAATATAGAATATAATCTTGGCCAAAATATGGACCAAAAGTACCAGGTTTCAAATACCAGTATGTGGCTTAGTACTAGCTATTTATATCAAGTACTCTAAACAGAAACCCAATTTTACTTTACATACAATCTGAACTAAAAAAGCAATTAACGAACAAGCTTTCAGATTTATAACAAATGTAGTCTCATGAATTTGTTACTTAATAGAACATAAGTGAATGATTTATACTTATTTGTGAAAGATCAACTTGCATGTCACTCACACAGACATATAAAGCCCTCCCTGCAACTATCATTATTCTAAGGCTTTGTTCTCCACTGAAGAATACATACCTTAGTTACTATCTACTGGTTTTGGAGAGCAATAAAAATTGAGTAGATGACCTATCCACAGACTGATAAGGTAAATTCACTAGCATTAAGTGAATAATCAAAAAGCAAAAACACACTTTGGTTAATAAAAAAGAGCAGATTAATTCAATAAACATGTAGATTTATTTTAAATCAGTTTGATACACGATACAGATTGGTTTTGCAGTTTTTAATGAACTGAAAAAGAAATTTCTAAATACAGCAGTGTCTGCCTGTGCAATATCTTAAGGTAAAATACATTATTTTGATAGAACTGCATCTGCATGAACAAATCAGATGAAAAATCTGAAAAGGTTTCTATAAACCTTCTGGATTAAAAAAACCCAAAAATTATTAATGGCTCCAGATACTAAATTGCTAAAGGCAGGCATAGGGGAGGCTGTGAGTTCTGTTTTAAGAGCTCTTCTTGCAAATCTAATGAATTTCACATATTATGATTTTGTTGTTAGAGCAGTATTCAAAATTACAGAAGATGAGAGGCTTCATCAGCTACATTTCCATGAAAATTGCTGTATGTGTTGACGTTAATGTGTGACACAGTATCTAGGTAAATGTTAATTATGCCTTTGTAGCTAATTTTTGCCACTTTGAGAGGAATGGAAATTGTGCATACTTTCAAATGAATCTTGTATCTTATAGCACTCACTAAAAACTAACAGCCGTGGCACCATAATAAAATTTTTTGTGAGGTACCTAGAATATTACTACTAATGAAAACACAAAAATGTGAGGTAAACTTACCTTTTCCCCAAAACCTTTGAAGCTAGAGATTTTAAACAATTAAGGCACTTGAAAACATTAGGTGTATGTACAAATGTGCAAGTAAAATAAACTTTAGCTGTACCAGCAAGTAACAAAAAAACAGTAAATCTTCAAGAACCTTTAATTATCTTAATGAAAGGAATTTTGGCTTATGAAATGGACCTAAGCAACTTGTTATTTCCTACTATTAAATACTGAAAACCAAGGACTAAACTCAGCCACTAAAGGCTAAAGAAACTAAAACAAAACAAACAAACTTTCATGACCTAGAAAAGCAAAAAGCTCATTTTAAACTAATTTAAGCCTCTGAACTAATCCAATGTATCAAAGGCAGGGAGAAGTATCCCTCTAAAACCAAAAAAACTAATGCTTCCTAAGAAAATTAAACAAATAAAAGTATGCATGCTTATTATACTATGGGAAGTGATACTAAGAAGGACAGGAGAGAGAGCACAATCTGTTTATCCAGGGCAAACAATCATCATTAAAAATCTACAGTAATCTCATCAACCAAAAATCCTCAGATTCTCTGAAATTACACTAGTCACATTTGCTGCCTCAAAACCTAAAATGATTGTCTCATTTAAAGAGTAAATGATTCTAAAAGAATTTATTTCCTTCCTGCCTCATGAAAATTACTTTTCAAGAAAGCTTGGTGGAAATCCTTTAGAGGTATAACAGAGTTAGGATACTTTTTTGAAGTACAGAGGAAAAATAATTAAATCAATTTTATCTCTGTATTTTTTCATAGCCGTAAGAAAAATGTTGGAAAGTTCAATATATGAAGGCTTTCAACTTTGTATAACATCCTTTAGCTTAAGTTACTCAGGTCTGAAATAAAGTAGGTTAAGTTTCCAATTAAATATTAACAGCATGGTATCTAAAAGCAGGTTTACTACTGCTCACATCAACAGTTACTTCCTCAGACCAATCTTTTACCTTCCTTAATGTGAAACAACAAATCACAAACATTTTATGTTACAGTCTACCTTTGAGCCTGTCTTTTAAGGCACTGTTCTTTATTTTCTCAATGATATAAGGTGCTTTACAAGTATTAACAATAACTTGCTATACTTTAATGGTTTGTATCCTTTCCATTCATTTCTTTAAATCTGGAATGTTAATTCCCTCTGTGGCATCTTATTTCTAATGTAGAAAAAATTACTGTTATCAAGCACAAAATTTTACTCTAAGGATACAGTTTACTCTAAATATACTAAATTTATAAATTTATTCCACTTTTGAAATGATAGCCAAAACTCTACCTGATTGATGCTCATTTGGCACATTCTTCTCAATTCTGGTCACTAAACTACATCCTGAGTTAGGATGAAAATGCAGCTTTCAGGGTTTACAATGACTAAATTCAAACTGCCAAAAGAGTCATGAGGTTGTCTGCACAGGACAATATTTTCCATCACTTACAGAATTACATTTGGCATGTCAAGAAAAGAGAACATAATCCCAGAGCAGCAGCCATTTAAAATAAAAGAAGACAGCCACAAGGATTCATGCAGAATATTTTAAATACTCCTGTTGAGCAAAATGATTAACTGATTTTTCTTCAAGGATGATGCTCCAAAATATCCTATATGTATCCTTTGAAAATTTAAAGATCCTGGAATAGCGTCTTCCATGTGGGATATCTTCTAAGATGATATTTTGGTTTCAGTGAGTTATATGCCAGTCCTTGTTAATTTAATGGGTCTGTTTACAGAGTGTGGTAGTTTCGTTCTTTTGATTTGCAGAATTTATAGAGAAAGAAAATTACAGCCTGTACACCCAAGACAAGGACAATTCCTCCAATGAAACTGGCTGCATCGAAGGTAGACTTTCGCATAGGTTGTGAAGTTGGAGTTAAAGTGGTATTAGTTGTACCTGTTAAGTTAGAAGAAATAACAATAAGTCTCATGATCCCCTATCATGATTTCAAGACATATCTGAGCTTCTATTTTGCCATGTTATTCTATAAAGTATTTCCTCTTGACTCGTCTTTACAGCTAAAATTTATCCCTAATTGAGAAAGACAATTATTTGATCAAATCCCATTCTTCATTCCATCCAGTTGATATCAAGTGGTCAATGCTGCTATACAACTTCAAATATGAAAATAACAGAAAAAGACTCTCCTGGTATATAAATTGTGCCCTAGGAACATGTGAAGCACTTTTAAAATTTGCAATTACTTCAGACTATAAATTTTTATTTAATTGCTAGAATAAACATTAATATTTGTGTTGAAAATTCATACTTTTGAATTTTACCAAATATAAAAGGCAAATTTGGTTGCAATTTTTCAAATTACAAAGATAATCTTAACTATCTGCAATTTATAATTCCAACAAGCAAAAGAACTTGTCATTAAAGGTATTTTAATCTTACTCTGCAGATTTTACATTATGAGAAAATATTACCAAGTCATGAGAAAAAAAAAAGCACAAAAATTTAAATTCCTTTTCCAGGAGTAAAACATTTCAAGTGGAACACCACCCACTTCAATAAAAAGCAACTGCATATTTAAAATAAATTTCTTTTTTCTTAAATAGACTATCAAATTAACACTGGTTCTGGTGACTGTATATATTAAGTTGGCCAGCTTTAAAATTAATTACAACTGTTATGTACTTCTTGTGAAGACCGAATGGCTTTATTGAAACTGAGAAAAGTAGCATAAGAATGAAGCCTAAAGAATCAAAATTATAAGATTCATCAGAATCAAAGCAACAGTATTTTAAATATGGAAAGAGAGAAGGGCTCCTACCTGTGTACCTACTGTATTTTTAAATGTATTTTAACATTAAGCAATCATAAAATCATCCTGAGGCATAACATATATTAACATATAATAGAAAGTTAATTTTCACACTTACTTTCAAGAGTTATAAAGGAATTTAAGAACGGTAAGAAATACGGCTGAGGTGCACATTTGGTAGTGACCTTGGCTTTTTAGATATTTCTCAGTAAAAAGGATGGCTGTATTATCTTCACTCAAATCACCATGGTCTAATACAGCACACAACCAAACCCTAAGAGTAATCAGTATTTAATTTTTAAGTTAAATTAGATCTCACCTACAAGTTGTACTAAAAGGGTTTTGGAAGAATGTTATCATTTAATTCTAACGTACCATGCCAAATGTGATTACACATTAAAAAACTAAAAGAGGACTTCTCAGCAAACCTACCATTATTGCTCTAATAGCCAACTATCTTGGTCCTCTTAATGTAAGTTCAGTTCATAACCATTCCTGAATAAAACTGGAAAATGATGACAGAAATAGTAGACAATGGTGCACACACATCCTGTCTCACTGTTAAGTTAGAAAATCTCAATTACCTGGTGCAGGAGTTGTAGAAGGACGGTATAGTTGTGGTTTTAGCTGGAAAGTAAACAAAATGCATTAAAAACTTTAATTTCTAAACTTCCCAACTATCTAGCATCTATCTTTTTAAAATAATGCCACCAATTTCAACATGCTTTCAATTTTTTAGAGAATAAAGGCCAAATTTCGGTTACTGGTTCACTAACACATCTACACATCCACAATACTAGCTTTTAAAAATGTATTTTAAAATGTTAAGCAATCATGATATTATATCTATGTTAACATCTATGTGTAAAATCTATGTATACATTTGTATAAAGTTTGTAAAGACACACAGAAGGGCACGAATTAGTGTTTAGGTGAGGGAACTATAGGTTCTTTATAATACTGCTTCTAAGATAAAACTTAAAAAGTCAAGGTAAGAAACAAGTGCAACTCAGTATTTTTTATGTAGGTATCAAAATTTGCTTATCTTCATTATTTCAGGGGATTGGCAAAACTTTTCTTAAAGGAGTAGAAAGTAAATATTTTAGGTTTTGTGCACTGTGCAGTGCAAAAGCAGCCAAAGACAAAATGCAAACGAATGGGCATGGTTGATTTCAATAAAATTTTATAAGAACAGGTGTCCTGGGGCCATCGTTCCTCCAATTTAGATTAGAAGAGCCCAAGGATAAGCTCTAGTCTACTTTCCTACATGAGCCCAATTATCTAATGATTCCTATAATGAAACATGTATTCATGGGAAGGTTAGAGTGAATGCAACATTTTAGGAACAAAAGCACTATCTACTGAGACTTCTGTTTTATTGACACTACTGATGGATATGTTACGATATGTTAATAACACTGAAGGATATTTTCATACATTTGTATCCTTTTCTTTCTCACTGCTGTACAGTACATTTACCCATCCCGTTCTTGACTGTACAGTTAGGTCACTTCTCATTTCTCCATGCTATGAACATCTTACAGAAAAATATCTGATCTCATTAGTCTGATAGGACTGATTCCTACACATAATTCCCAGATTAGAGGGTATGATTATTTTAAGACTTATAATCCTTTTGAAGTTTTTGTTGCTTAGACATGTATAACCACAAAAAAATAGTTTATAAATTAAATACATACCAAATTCTTTTTCAATCTTACACTATTATTAATAGTGTCTGACAATGTTAGGGGAAGAAATTAGCAAATGCTATTTGATTCTCATTAACCACCCTCTGAACACGGTAACTAATTCTTTTTTGCAAATAGGCAAAACATGTATACACTTTTACTTTTCAGCATTTTACGTTAACAAATTTTCAAAATTGGGCACTAAGAAAATGTACCTCCACTGACCTACTGTATGTTCCTTTCATTTAAAAAAAAATCGCAGATTGTAAAAGCTGCTATTAGTGACAGAAAATTTATAAAATATAGCAAAGACATTTAAGTAATCCTATCACTCTGAGTAACATGTTTCTTCCTGCCAGCCATTTTTCTAGGTATGTAAGCAAAAAATATTGTACCAGAACTACTTAATATTATTTTCCACTATATCTAGGCATTTCCATTTGTTTGACATAATATAGTCATTCTAAGATATTTACAAATATTAATATCTATGTTTATATTACTTGTACTGGTAGAAGACTTATAATTAACCCCATTGAACACTTTTCTACATAGAAGAAATTTTCTTTGTTCTGTTTCTTTAATAGTCCCTTAATTTCTCAATTGCTCTCTTCAGCAGTAGCCATGGAAAGAGACAATATAAAGGTTTTTCAACCATAACTGCCACTCGACATGCATTTTCAGCAAGCAGGCCCCGGCTTTCTTCCACTTTAATGAACCAAAGAGAGAGAAAACAAAAGGAGACTCATGGGAGTTCACAGGAAAACAAAAGTGAGGGCCAAGGAGGACAAATACATCAAGACTCATGGGGAAGAAATTAAAAGTGGACCCGTAATGGTTTTGGGGAGATCATTTCCCTCTCTACTATCCCTTTATGTTCACATAACACATTCTGGAAATTCATTTTCTCTGAATATTTCTACTTTCATCTACTTTAATACCCTCCTACTAATCAGTGACTTCTGATGGGTACTAAAGGTTTATGAGCACACCGTGTGCTCTCCAAAGTAAGTTTTGTAGCATTTACAGATTTCCATGGCATAAATATTTCCACTATAGCCTTAATTCAAACTACCAACATGGTATCACTGAACATGCACCTGGAAACAGCTGTGTAAAACTGGCTAGCAAAAGCTGGTACGAGCTAGCTCACCACTGCTGAAGTCTTTCAAAATGAGTTGTCCTTGTTAAAGCACTTCCTCTGAAAAACTACACCTAAATAACATATGCAGTTTCTCAGATAACATTTCTCTTAGCTTTCTTACTTCTCTGCCCACCTCTACTCAGTTTCCTCTCCAGTCCTCTTCCTATCCCTTAGACATTATTGTTCCCAAGGGTCCTCAGGCCTATACTCCTCTCTAAAAGCTGCTCCAGTGGACTGTACTACTGCCTACAATGATTAACCTATCTGTACTTTTATTTTTCAATAATGTATTTAGACAAAGCAACCCTTGGTTGACCTCACAGACTACAAGGACCTTATCAGCTTACAATCCCTTATTTTTTATTTTTTTACGCCTACAGCACCTGGTCTTCCTAGGTGGTCTCCCATCCAAGTACTAACCAGGTCTGACCCTGCTTAGCTTCCAAGATCAGATGGGATTGGGTTTGTTCAGGATGGCATGGTGGTAGACAACCTATCTGTACTTTTAGCTAAGAGCTCTCCCCATCACCTCAATCATGAAGTTCTATGCCTTCTATTTCCTACGTCTATTTGCATACGTCTGCAACTTTTCCCCTATTAGTCATCTAGAATCACTGTTACAGGTTATCTAACCTCCCTGTGTTCACTTGTCTCCTTCCAAACATCTCTCTACATCATAAGAATACGTCATTTTATTAAAAACCAAGTCTCATCACATGACCTACATACCTCAATTCAAGAGAGCAAAGCATACACAAAGGGGCTTTCTAATCTAGCTCTTGATTTGTTGATTGGCCAGCTTCATTCTTCCTCACACTGTACTGGATTTGTGACACATCAAATCCAATTCCTTGACCTCACTATACCCTTCACAAGTGTTGACCACCCTGCTCCACTTGGGAAACTCTCATCATATCTTACCAGGGTAATTTCAAGACTCAGTCAACGTCTTCAGGGACTTGTCACCACATGCTAGTCAATATACACACCTTCCTACAAATCCTGTAACATACTATGCTTACTTACCTCTTTCACAGATGCCAATAGGCAAAATGCTGTCTTACTTCTATCTCTATATCCTTATCATCTGGCCTAGTACTTGTACTGGAGTAATTTTTTTTTTTAATTATTTACTCCCCTATCAAATTGGTAAAGACTGTTAAAAGGCGATATTATCTAATGCTGCTGAAAGCATGGTGAAAAACTTTCAACTTGTTGATAGGGATGAAAAGCATATCTTTTTGGAAAGCAATCAGTATTCAGTCTTAAAATAATCATATGCTCTGATTTAGGAATAACGCTATTTGAATCAATCCTATCAGAAATGACAGAAAATATTTCCGTATAAGATGTTCCAACCTAACTATTCAATCAAGAGCAGGATGCATAAAGTGTATACAATTCTTGTAGTAAAAGGGAATACAATTCAAATGTGCAGGTACATATTGTCCAATTTTATAAGTTTATTTATTCAAATATACACATATAAAAGACTAGAAAAACAATCACTTAAAACATTTTGGTGTACTTCTGGGTGATGGAAATTATAGGGAATTTGAATTTCCTTTTAGGCTTTTATATTTCCTAAGGTTTCCACAAAATCCACAAAAAGCAGTTTTCAAACTCAATGTACAAAGCTACAGCAAATCCACTCAGATTCAATGAACACGAAACACCAAAGCTCTGCGTCACTGTCACAAATAGTACACATAAATTACTGTGGCCCAAGACTAAATATGCCTACTAATTTTTAAAATTATACTAACAACTTTTAGATATTTAATTACTAAAATGTAATTTTAAGCTTATCAAGAGAGTTTAAAATTTCTGAAAGAAGAGAAGGAAAAGTCAATTATCTTGTATTACCTGTAGAATTGGTTGGCAATGGAGTGGCAGTGGGTGCTATTTAAAAAACAAACACACATGTTAAGTCAAAGCTGTCTAAAATATCACAATCTGTAACACTATTTCCTATGCGTTATTCCTACGGTAGTCATTTGAGTACCACTTAACAATTTTTACAATTTCGTACCACCTGTGAAGGAAATTGACATATGTTCTGACCCAATACTGGTCTATCCTTCTTGACAAATAGAAGCACCAATTTTCAGTGACCCATTCCTCATCCCAGCTAAACATTTCTTGGCCTCTCCTGGTAGATAGGTAGCCACGTGTACCTTCTAAGAAGCATATATAAGGTAGATAGATATGGGCTTCTTTTTCTTCCTTTTCCTGCTGGCAGGAAAACCAATTAGATGGCTAAAACATGAGAACTCACCTTGGAGGGTAAGGTCAAAGGCATTTTTGAGGAACAACAGTAAAAACTAGGTGCCTGGGTTCCTAATGGTGGTAGAGCTCTTACTATAGCCCTCCAGACTTCCTTTACATGAAAGCAAAGTAAATCTATTTTTTAATCTATTGTAATCTGAAGTTTTACATCCCTTCATAGTCAAAACTAATTCTAATACATCATCAATGTAGAATTACTTGTTCAGTTTTTCTTTAAATTAATGTTTCTTAAAATGTTTTTTGTTTCTAAGCACTATTATGAAATCAGATAGGATATAGTTATTAGTATTTTCTAGCACACATTAAAATAACTATTCAAATGTTTGTTCATTTACCACCTAAACCATGTTATACACTCTGCAGAGGGTGTTACTGATCTCATACTAATGAAATTCTCAGTTATAAAGTTCAAGTTGGGATGGAGAAATGCCCACCAAAATTAAATAGTTATAGGTAGTCTTTCAAGGTTACTGACACTCTCCAGAAAAACCTTTTGCTGTATTTAATTATTATGTATGTACCGAATTAGGAGTTTGACTTTCTTATTAAATGATAGTCCTGTTAAAAAAAAAAAAAATCACCTGTTTTATCTAGGGAGTTTATTTCCTGGGCAAAGAGTAAAGGTTAAAGAATGATCAAGTTCCACAAATTAAAGCACATGAAATGGATGAATACAGAGAAGATTCATTTAACCATAGCACAAATTATGCTGGAGACTGTGACAATCACCAGTACCAAAAACAAGAAAGAGCCAGAACAAGGCTGTCCAGGCCTATGAAATGAAAAATAAAGAAAGGATCTAAACTACAAGAGTTTCTGGAGGAGTAGGGAAAAAAGTAGAGAAGGAAGCATATGTATTTATAGCATTCCACTTATAGCCAGATCACTAAACCAAGTTTCAAAACACTGTCCTTTTAGCAACTGATATAAATATGCTATTCATATTCAAATTTATAACACAATTAGAATTACGAAAATGTCTCAAACCAGAATGAAATAAGGCTTCCAGAAGCAATGATCTCCCTCACCTCTTTGTGGCCACTTTCCCCAACAGCTAATGTGAATACTACCAGAACAGAAATCTGTGCGGTTCACTACTTGGCACCCACTAATTGTTGAATTATGTGAACAGTAGTTTTTATCTGTGATGGAAGAATTAAAAAAGATAAACAGCACCAATCACTCACTTATATTATCTTTGACTTTGTTACTAAGATCCATAATTACTTCCAAAAATCAAACTCATGCATATATATTATAGAAATCTGTCCACAGACCAATAAAATACTGTTATCCTTTTTCCCATTGTTTTAGAAATATTACACAGGATCTCTCCAAATACTATCTTTTAAAATCTACATGAACATACTAAACAGATAAATCAGAAACACCCAGAGCTCAGAACTGTGGCACAACAACTGTACAAGGAAAACTGCTAGAATCCTTAACAGGGCTGATTCAAGAAAGTGGTCAGGACCCAATAAAGGCTTAGTAAACAAGGGAGGTGCCCTAATGGCAGCAGTAAGTCCTCTGTTACAGATATCATCAATAGTCTTCTACATTTTCTAACCCATTTCCAGTTTAGGGAAAAAAGTGCAGCTTGCTGCTAGCATTAATTTAATTTTACATAAACATGCTCTTTGAGGCTCAAGCAAATGTGAATGTTTTCAATGTGAAAATAGTATATAAAAACTGTTCTTGGAGTTATTTCTAAACAGAACTTGTCTCTAATCCTAATATAACAGAAATGTACACATAAATCGGATTCATCAAATGAATCTTTGGCTAACAGCTGTTCAAGAACAACATTAACATCATGTGTAGGAGGAATGCTATGCTTTCTAGGATTTGATATTTTCAGCGATCGAGAATTACTGTATTTCATAAATGGAAATACCACTACTAAAAACACAATGCTAGAAATAGAATGATGTCATTCATTTCCAAAGACTATCGATATACTAGAGTGATGCAAAAATAAAAGCAAGATATTTTATGGGAAACTTTGGGGGTAAAGTTAGTACTGCAATCTGTGAGTTATTTCAGGGTAAACTTTGTAGCCACAGTGCTGCCGGTGAGTATTCTTGAGGCAAAAGGGAAATGGGCTAAAATGGATTTCCTGGACGGACAAACTTAGAGCAACAGTATGGAGAGCTTTCCCCAAAATACTACAGTAGGATATTCAATCTCCAAACTTGTCAATTCTGCATACATGGAGGGAGGCATACACTTTTAAATTCCATTTTATGATCTAAGAAATGTGACTCATACAATAAAAGTGAATTTAACCCAAATTAACCAATACCTTAATTTTAAAAGATTTTTAAATTTTACTAGTTATATAATCTCCAGAACTAAAATTTTCAATGAAGAATAAAGAAACGTAACATGTAGCTTTGGCTTCTTTACATAAAATGATAGATTATTTTACTTATAAGAAAAAATTCAACTACTTTACATTAAGAAAGCATAATAATTTATGTTGTAATCCCATGGTTCTAGCAAAAACCTTACTGGAATTTCAAAGTATCTCCATCTAACTCTATCCCTCAAATTAAAGGTAACTTTAAAACTTAACAAAAGCACAGGAATCAACTCTATTCCTACCTCATTCTTCTCCCACATCTAAATATCCAAGAGTTTCATAAGGTCTCTATAATATATCTAGCAGGACATATTGAAGATAAATGCCTCAAACATTTTTCTGGGGGGCAATTTTCAGGGGAAAATTTCACAATTTTCTTTCACAGCTAAAATTAGTGTATTTTATGAAGGTCTAAAATCTCTTCTTTTAAAACTATTGAGCCTTAATTATTAAGTCTAAGGAATTAAAAGGAGGGGGAAATGGAAGACAAGAAGAGATTTTAGGGGAAAGTGTTAAGCAATTGGCACTTTAAAGTATTTGATTTGCAAAATGAATACACACTATCCTAAATGTTCTACATAATTTTCAAATGTTCAAGAATACCCTGTAGCATATTTTAAAATTTTATAACAAAAGTGTTGCATTCTCAAATTAAAACAATCCTAAATCTCTTACCTTCTTTACATTCCATCCAAAAGCAGACAGCATTATCAATAGCAGTGCTAGCATTAACACAGGAAACACAGCTGTTGCGGCCTTCACAGGGATCTAGAGGGTGGGATGTATGCAGTCAATTAATTATTGGCATCTGATTTTCAATTTATATTACTTATCCTTTTTAAACAACAGTAAGCATTACATACAGTACCACCTTACTAATTCAGAGAAGTGGTAAAACTTTATAGCTTATCAACAGAGGAATGGGTAAAGAACACGTGTTATACATATACAACAGAATATTATTCAGCCTTTAAAAAGGGGAAATCCTGTAATAAGCTACAACATGGATGATCTTAAAGCATTATGCTAAGGGAAATCAGCCAGTCACAGAAGGACAAATGCTGCATAACTCCACGTACATGAAGCTATCCAAAAGAGTCAAACTCAGAAGCAGAAAGTAGAATGGTGGTTGCCAGGGGCTGGGGGGCAGGGAAATGGAGAACTGTTATTTAATGAGTATGAAGTTTCATGCAAAATTTAAAAAAAAAGTTCTAGAGATCTGTACATCAATGTGCTTATAGTTAATACTGTAATATACACTTAAAATTTTCTCAAGAAGGTAATTTTCATTTGATTTTTTTAACTGCACACACAAAAAAACTTTGTAAACTGGCTCACTAAGAAATTCCAATTTTTTAAAATGACTTAGAAGCCAGAAGTCAACTCAAGAAAAAGAAAGCAAACACACGCTAATGGGAACGCTTAGTACTTCATGGCACCTATCTAAACAACCCCCCCCCCACCACCAACACTGTTTTTTCTGAGGCATTTTGAAAGCATCCTTCCTTAAAAAATTAAAATACTGGAAAAAAAGACTGTTATAAGGCCATCAACACACAGGGAAATCACTGCCCCCAAAACATCAGATGAGACACTGAAATTTTTAAGAGCAATAAACATGTACTACAGGTTGAACCCAAGCTCAGATGATGCCCATTTTGAAAAACCCTCCGAGATTCTAATTCATAAATGATCTACTCTTTCCAGGGTTCCTCCATGGCTGGAGAGCAAGGAACAACATATCTGTAGAGGGGCTACATTCATTACACATAATTTAACAAGTTAGCAAAGTCTTTTCTAAATAATTTAAGCCAAATGGTCCAGAAACACACTTCGAAGAAGGCCAATTACAAATAAATGTCTGGACAAACACGGACTATAGAATTGGGCTCTATCCATTTTCCTAGAAGCTAGATACCTCCAAAAAATTTTTCATTTCGCTTTCTCTGTACCTAAAAAAAAAAAAAAAAAAAAGTTCTAAACAGAGGCATTACACTTCAATACTTTATCATTAATCAGAGACTGGGACATATGTGGCAAGGGTCGCAAAGTAGAAATAAGTTCCAGGGTTTATAAACAGATGAAAAACGCTAGTTGTTAAAAATATTTTGGGCTTGATGATGAATGTCTGGATAGCATGGTGAATGACATTTACAATGAACTAAATCTGCTACCTTTCAGCTTATCAAACTACTACTTAAATCATTTCCTTCGCATGCATTTAAATTACACAAGCTTCTTAAAAAACATACACACAACAAAACTACAATTTGAGAGGAACTGCCAAATAAGCAGGAGACAATACATATTCTGCTCTATCGTAAAAACAGCACAGGTTAGAATTTCCAGTACTGTACTGCAATTTCCCTTTATTTAAAATTTTTGAATATTACCATTATATCTTTCTGAATCTAACAACATTGTTTATTATGTATTTTATTAAACTTGTATAAAATACAAAAACTAGGAAAGACATTATAAAACAATATTAGCGTGAAAAAAAATGCCAAAATGAAAAACAGCAATTTTGTCACGACTGGTTACTTAACTAGAATCACCAATCACATACTGTAAGTTTCTTCACCTTATTATCTCAAATTTATCCTCCCTTCTTTTTTATATTGTCACGACATTGCCAATTCTTTCAGATTGAGCGTATGCCTCAACCAGTTGACTGCGGAGCTTAACAAAAGATGTGTTCCTGATCCGGTTCTAGAAACTCGACTGATCTGAGTTCCAATCCCCGCTTCACAATCTACTACACATACGGTCGCGGCAGTTACTTTCTATCCATTTCCTAGGTTTCACCACCTTCTAGTTTGCCGAAAATATAAAATACTAAGAGACGTGTGCGAAGCACTGGGTACACAAATGAGCACTTTCCGTCCTTTGTGCATTATACGAGATGTAAAGTTTTAACTAAACGCTCAAACCTCAGATATATCCCATATCTGCAAAATTAACGTAATTAAATCTCGGGCGACTTATTTTGTCAGACCCAAGTCTAAGACGCCAGGGAGTACTGTGTTCAGTTTCCCTTTCTCTCTTTCGCCAACTTCCGGAGAAGCCTCTCTTCGGAGTACCTGGGTGGACAAACGACTCATCCCAGGGAGAGGGAGTTCAGTCTCACTGCCAACTTTCGGAGACGCGTCTCCTCGCCCCATAATCGACCCCACTACCGCCGCCACGGAAGGAAGCCACGTCCCCTCTTTCGAGCCGGCGGCGAGGCCAGGGATTACGAGGCACTTTTATAAAAGCACTTCTGACAGAGACAGTATGGGGCTAAAAACAGGCTAACGGCCACCGAAACTCGGCCGCCCCTGCCCACCAGGGCGCACCCCCACCCCGGCCACCTCGCTCCCGGCGCGGCTGGACTCGGACCCGCCGCCATTTTTCCGGAGGGCGGCCCGCCCTGACCCCCAGCGCACCACGGGCAGGGAGGGCAACTCCGCCGGGCAGGCGGCGAGCGAGCGCAGGAAGCCGGTTGGGCCAGCGCCCACCTGGTGCTGGAGTGGTGGCCGGCAGGACCGTCGACGGCGACTCTTCTGTCCTGTTGGGGGGCGCCGAAGTCACGTTCGGGAACACGGTGGTGGTCGCGATCGGGGTGTCAGCGCCCTCAACTGCGGTTAGCACACAGAGCGCGGCCAGGCATGCAGCGGCCCAAGGCAGCAGGCGAGAGAGCCCCGACATCTCGACTTCAGCGCTGGTGTTCCGGCAAGAGCTGCGGCGCACAACGCTCGGCCCGTCCCTCTCCAACCCGGGGAACCGCCTCCGAGACGCCGCTCTTCCCGACGCGGGAGTGCGCTGGGTCACGTGAGGGACCCCTACCGGGGCTTGAGGGGGCGCCGCGGAGCGGAGGCGGGGCGTGGACGATACCAACTGGAATCCTGCGGGAGGGGGAAAGGGGTATAGAGAAGGAACCAAGGAGGCTGTCCCTCCAAGTGACTGTTGTATGAAGAAGAAACTGGCAAAACACAGGCAACTATTTTATTTTCCCTCAGATTCCCACACAGGACGCATTCTGGCTCTTCTCGGTCCTGTGATAGGGAACGCTCCCACCTGGCTTGCATGAAACAACCTACATGACGTGGCGCGCGGCGCCCCTTAGAACGACTAGTGAGACTGTAATTCTGCCGCCCCACGTGACCTCAGGGCGGGGCCTGCCAGACCCGAGTTCCCCCGGACGGAAGTTGTTTCCGCGCGGTGCAGTTAGAACCTGGGCCAAGAGTTAAATTTGTGCCGTGCTTCCGCATTCCCAAGGTGTTGCATTGCCCATAATTAGGACCCGCGCTTTTTATCTTGAAAATCGGTTTCGCTGGAAGTAACCCGGTGTTGGGACTCTCCAGGGAAAGGGAGACACCATGTGGTTAAGGTGTTTCTGCTACGCGGTCCACGTACTGAGCGCCGCTGGAACACCGAAAGCAGTCTCTTTCTTGCCTTCCATCCTCAGCTGCACACCGGCTACCTCCGTCACGCTTTCCTAGCCTGACTTTTCCGAATTTCCTGCTATTTCATCAGCGGTAGCAGCACTCAGTGCCATCACTATAATCATAGAATCAAAGATGACCTGAGTTGGAAATCCATCTGGTAGGTTCCCACCCCCACTTTACAGGAAACATTCAGAAAACTGACTTGACCAAAACACAGATTGCTTGGTGTCAGGGCTTGATTTCCAAATGCCTACTAATGTTCTGTAACTCCTCAGGCTTTTAGTAAGGGTGAGCGCCATCTCATGCCCAATCTCAGAAATATTCACAAGTGCAGCCAGTTACATCAAATAGTAAAACTTAGATTATAAAAGCTAAGTATTCAATGTGTTTTCAGCTATTTGTATTTATCATGTAATTTTAATTACGCACATCTAAAATAACACGCACAGTAATTATTTTTGTGAGATCTACTTTGCTACGAAAACACCAAAAAAGATGACTGCATAAGTGCTGTTAAACAAGTTCGAGGCCGAAAATTGTCCTGAAAGGTTTGCTGAGCCATATGCTAACCAGAAAAAGGACTGGGTCCTGAGACACAGATGAGCCATCAGCAGCAGGGCTTGATGGAGAAGACAAACATGTCCACCATTGTGGGGTTGACAGGGGCTCTTTTACACGATGATTTTGGAGCAGAAAGATACAGGTTGTTTTGAGAGAATTTACATTGGCTATGGATGGGGGCGGGTGGTGTCAGGAAAAGATTGAGTCAAGAAAGTTCTGGGATAGGTGAACAGTCAAGAGGAAGAAGTATTTGTTGGTTGTGGGCAACTGTCTGGAAAGTTCATGCATAAGCAGGATGCCAACTGTAAGTTGATTCAAAATTTCAAAATTTCTTCAGGAATGCGAGCAGTCCTTTGTGGATTTTGACCTATTGTTAACTGATTAATTTCCCATGTCTCTTTCACCCTCGGGCCTGCTGTAATTTAATTTAGGACATCTCAGAATTTTTCTCATCAGTGCTTCACTTTTTTGCCTAAATTTGAAAGCTTTTTTAACTCCCCAGATTCTAATCATTGGGGTCCTTCTGTACCCTGATGGCTATGGACGTTTGTTACATTGACTACACTAATTGGAGATTTGTTCAAATGTAAACAAATGATCTTTGATCCAACCTATGGCTGGAGGCATGAGAGTGCAGCCAAGTAAATAAGTGAGGTCCCATCATCAGCCTTCAAACAGTGAACCGGCTGCTCTTCTCCCAGGAGATCTCTCACACAGTGTTTATTTGGCACATGACCATCTGACACCCAGACCAAATGAAGGCACCAGCCTACTTTTTTAGAAGGTTAAAATATAATAATTCTGTTTTCTTCCCACATGTCAGTGGATTATCTTTATGCCCTAGGATGAACACCCACTGCTGAGGCCATTGTTTCACACTTTGTCACTTAGGTGTTCAACTCTAGTCCTTAGATTTTTGTTAGTCCTTATACGGGGACATTTCATTCTATTATGTTAAGACTTGAGAAGCATTTGCTTATTTTATTTTACATGGTATCTGTTGAGCTAGATCAAGTTAGACTTCCAAAGTTATTTTCACCATTCCAGAGCAAGGACTGGCATTTATAATACAGTTTTAACAAGATGTATTAAATCTCATATAATATTTAAATAAGTTTCAACAAAGGATTGTAATAAATCAAAAATTAATAGTGAGCTAAAACTGTGTATTCAGATTCTGACTATTAGCACTGTGATTAGGATTGATAAAATTACTAAAGATACTCTCCTTAGGAGGTACTCCACTTGGACCATGGATATTTTTGATAACTGTTCCAGGGTTTCAGAGGCAAACATTACACTTTAGATCAGTTGTTCGCAACCTTGGCTGAACATAGGAACCACGTGGGAAGTCTCTCATATAGGTCTATGTCTTTAATACATCCCAGTGGTTCTTAAAGTATGGTCTCTGAACCAGCAGCATCAGCAAACCTGGGGCATATTAAAAATGCAAATTCTTCTGCCCACTCCAGACCCACTGAATCAGAAACTGGGGCAGGTTCCAGGACTCTGTGTTTTGAGAGGCTCAAGAATTTCTGATGCACATTGAAGAAAAAAAACAAAACAAAACAAAACAAAACTACGATTCATCACATTTTCAAAGCCCCCTATTGAATACCAAACTTTAACATTTATGTTGTATATTTTACTATTGAGTGTTACAAATATTTTGTATGATGTATAAAATTATTTGAGATATGGACTGACTAGATTTGTCAGTTTGAAGTTATTCTATTTTGGGAAAGGTGTGGATAGTATAATCGATATAGTACTAGTTTAAAAAATGAGTTTCCATAAGGGAGAGAATATCACAAGGTATGTAGAGATAAATTTTAATTTTGAGGATGAATTCAATTGAAAATTAAAATGCTTTCATGAGGATAGTTAATGCTGAGCCTAACAGGGACTTGATGTTTCTTGAGATGATGATGAGGATGATGATAATATTCTGTCAGTAGCAGGTTGAATGGTTTTTGTGGGTTATTTCAGAAGGAAAATTAATTTTTATTGACTATCTGCTGTGTGTCAAGCATCATGAGAAGTGTCTTCACATATTATCTCAATTAATCCCCAAACCACTATGAGGTAGATATATCCCCATTTTACTAATGAAATTGAGGCCCCAAAGCAAATAATAGTATTGTTACTGATTTTATAAATTTACTCAGAGAATCACTAAAGTGATTAGAGCCAGAAGGAAGCTAACAACCTCTTTACTTCTCTATTATTTTTACAAATAAGTAAAAGGTTAAGTGATTTGAACGCCATTGCTAGACAGCTAGGACTAAAACCAACATACCTAATTTAAAATATGTGTAAAGTATAAAAACTCAGAGAATGGAATCCTGAGGTTTGCCAGACCATTCATTAACAAATAATTGGCACCATTTGCAGTTGGGACAAACACATTCTTTAGATAGAATTTTAAATGTTTATCACAAATCTCTCAAAATAAGAAAAATGTCTAGATACCACACTCCCGTCATTAACATGGTTAGTATAAGATATAATGTATGTACTTGACTTTCCCATATCAACAATTAGGACAAGGTCACATAACTAACATATTGTGTAAATCATCAGAATACCTTTACCATTCATAGATGTGGAAAAGTCTAGAATTCTTTCTGTTTAATCAAATCAAAGTCTTTTAATTTGGTTAAATCAATCTTATATTTAGAGTTACTTGGGATAAGCTTTTGAGTCCTTTTTAATAATCAGTTTCTACAAACATGTTTAAATATACAAATCTTTCTGTTAAATGGGGGTAATAAAAGCCACTGCCTATACAGATCTATGGTTTCTACACAGCCTAAAAGTAGAAAGTGAGAGGGAACAAAGGGACCATGAACTTGCCATCTTTTAGAAAGTTTGCAGCGTTCTACCTTTATACTGCAGCTAAACTGAAAAATAAAGGGAGCTGAAATGAGTTTCTTAAACCCATGTAAATATCCCAGTTCTTTCACATAAAATGCTTCATGTCTTAATATACAGATTCACTGCCAGTAAGAATTGCTCTACTGCTTGTTATTACATGACTAATGCTTGTAATTTGCTTTAACCAGGATCTCTGCAAAGCATCAGTTTCATTCATTGCATGTTTCATGACATGGTGAGAGTCCCTGTGATAAGCCCAGTCCTCCGCCCCACTTTGAGATACCACCAGTGTGACCAGAGGAACCCATCTGAAGGCCCAAAGAAAGGATCTGGAGGTTTCATACAAAAAGCCTGAATACTCAGGCTGGCTGAAACGCAAGAATAGAAGAGGAGGAGGTAGCTCCTCTTCAGTGTTTCCCTAATCTGCCTGTTAATCAGAGTCATTGAGGAGCTTTTAAAAATACGAGCTCCTAGGCGACACTCTGAAGGTTATACACTGGTAATTTATTGAGCATTATTTATTGAGCACTTACAGTATAACAGGTCCTATTCTAGGTAGGTCTTATATACAGAGTATTGATTCTTGAATGCTCACAATTACTCTATTTCTTAGGTACTACTCTGTTTTGAGGTTAAAGAGGCTCAGTGAAGTTCTTGCTGGATTTCATGCAGCTAGAGAATGACAGAGCCAGGATTCAAACCCAGGCTGTCTGGCTCTAGGACACACATTCTTCCTCACCTCCCCTTTAATTCCGCCCCTTCCTTTATCCTCCCGCTCCCCCTCCCCACTCTGCTCCTTTGGTCCCTCCTCCCACTTCCACCCCTGACCTATGGATGTTGCCATTTCCCCTTAAGAACTAGATCTCTAAGGCGGGGCATATCCTCCCACATGCTCAAGGCCTGGGGCACCTGTCCGTGGCTCCACCTGGGCCGTGAACCCAGGGCCTTTTGCCTGTAAAGCAGATGTGCTAACCACTACACTATGGAGCCATCCCCTAGAGCACACATTCTTAACACTGTGCTGCCTCTGGGCAGTTAAGAATTTGACACAGGCACTATGCTTTTTCCCCACCTACTTCAGATCTTAGTGTAAAACCATATGCCATATAGCAATGAGCTGTTATTAACAACAACAACAAAAATATGCCAGTTTTTAGGAGTTAGACATGGTAGGGAGCAGGGGAATAGGTATGATTATAAAGGGACAACCCCAAGGAGGTCTCTGTGACACTGAAAAACATCTGTGCCTTGATTGCGGTTATCAGTCACACGAATCTACACGTGATAAAAGACAATACACATAAGTTGTACCAATGTCAAGTGCCTATTTTGGTATTGTAACATAGTTGTGTGATAGATGACCATGGGGGAAACTGGGTGATCAGTACACAGGACTATTCTGTAGTATTCTTATAACTTCCTGTGACTCTATAATCGTTTCAAAATAAAACAAGTAAAAAGCATATACCTACATTCTGCAAGCCCTAAGTCAATTAGAGGCTTGTCTCTATAAGATTGGCTCTAAGATCATCTTTGAAGACAAATCTGCTAAGGGCAAGAAAAGCACAATGACTCTGGGCAGAGCAGGACTGCAATGGCAGTGGTGGTAGCAACAGCTAAGCAATGTCGCCTTCACTTTCAGAGTTAAGCACTTCACTGACTACAAAAGGAGGCTGAAACCAGTTACTCATATTTCGTAGTGATCCCAAATGGCTAGTGTCCAGCTGACTAAATAAGAACCTCTGAGGAGAGAGCTAAATGACTGCACAGAATCCCTGCCTCACACCCCGAGACTCTTGACTAGGTCAAGGGCAGGATCCAGCAATCTTACTGAAAAAGTCCCCAGGTGACATGAGTTTGAGAATCTCAGATTAAGGAGCAGCTGATAAAGATGGCTCCCCAGTAATATCTCAGGAGTCAACCATTACGGGGACTGTAACCCAAGGTCTTGGTTGGTATGGCTCAGAGATAATCATTCTATTCATGCATATAAAAACTTCATGTTGTTCACCAAAGAGGACAAAGAAGTAGTTTGATTTTGGTGATTAGGGAGGTTTCTGACCTAAGCCTTAAACAGAATTTTGGCAGACTAAAGGCAGGCAGAAAAGAGCAGATAAGCAAAGCCCCAGAGGTTGTTCTGGGAGTGATGATACTCTGGCCTGGATGCAGCTCAGCTGCCATGTAGACAGCTTCCAAATCTACACCTCCAAAATGTATATACCCTTTTCTTAGTGCTATATCTAAACAATGAATTCTTTTTTTCTATTGTCTCTCCTACTTGCTTATTTACAAAGATCCTCATGGCAGAAATGTAGTTACAAACCACAATGTGATTCTATTACAAATATTTTAAGATTCAAAGGCCATTAGGTGCTGCTGCTAAATTAAGAATGATTTTGGCTACTCAACCAACAGAGACATAAACAGGGATTTATTTGTCTCATATAGTAAGAAGTCCAGAGATAGATAGTTGCTGATATTGGTTATGCATCTTAAGAGCTGGGGCTGACATCTCAGCAGTTCTCTTGGCCCTTCTTTCATGGTTCCAGCCTCTCTGCTTTCAAGACTGAATGAAGGGGAAGAGGCAGGACCACTAGCATTCTACCTGTGTCTCACTGGCCAGAGTGGTTTACCATCGCCACTCCTGGCTGCAAAGGAGGCTGGGAAATTTAGTATTTGGCTTTTATAGTCTCTATGGCAGAGGCAAGAAAGAAAATGAGGAGATGCTGGGTGTTAGGTGAGCTAACCTGCAGCATCTGCCAGTTTTCAATTAAATTTTATCAAGCACATTAAATGTTATCTAGATTTAATTAAATTTAGAAACAGCTGATTAATACATAATAAATTGTTGGAATATACTAATATGAAAATCAGGTATAAATATCTCCACTGCCAATAATTAAACATTGTTGTATTGGTCTTTCATTCTCTGTTGGAACCAATTCTAGTCGTTGGAGAACTTCTGTTCCTTCAACCAATTGCCTAATATAGGGGAAAAAAATGAAAAATGTAGTCATAAATTTTCACTTTTACCTTATATTTCTAAATTGAGTCCTATCTAGCTTAGCTAAGGCTATTTCCTACAAAGTAAGTTAACATCAGTCATAAATATCCTTAACAGCTCTAAATGTGTGCACTTTGCATGATTCCCCCAAATCTGTCTGGGACCTTTCCAATCTTATCCTCGCCATCAGGGTAACCCTTAAAAAATGCAAACCTGATCTCATCTCCCTGCTTAAAGCACTTAAGTAATTTCTCATTATCCTATGATGAAGACCAAAAATCTCTACCATGGCCAACCATGGCCAGCCTCCCCCCATGCCCTTCCAGGGCTGCTTGCAGCATGCTTCCCTGCCCTGCTTCAGCCAGACTGGCTTTCAGTACCTCAGCAGCATCCTGAGCTCTTCCTCTACAGCTGTCTCCTTTGCTTTTGACCAGCCCCATCACACACCTGTGCTTGGCTTCCTCCAGTTCTCAGCTCAGTCATCATTTCCTTGGGGAAGTTTCCCAGACCCCTGCTCATGATGCATTCCCCCTCCTCTCCTTTACAGGAGTTATTAGGGTTAAATCTGACATTTGCTTGTATGCTTCTTTGACGCATTCAGATTCTTTCATAAGGGCAGATATCATGCTTTTGCTAAATGCTCAGTGCCTAATACAATGCCTGGCACAACGTAGGCACCTAATTAACATCCATTGAATACATGACTAAAAGACAGCTCAAAGCCATGTTAATTTGGATCTTTGTAGACATTCATAGGCCATGGATGGAGCTAGTGGTCTGAGTGGAGCTAGACTTTTGATGGCTGAGGGGAAGGTGCGATTTAAGTTTCATGAACCTTTATAGGGACACAGACAGTGATGACATTAATCATGCTCTAGACATCTCTGTCTGCCTCTGGGCTCTGCTTTTGCCATCCTGATCAGAAACCATGACACAGAGCAGGACACAAAATATATTCTGAGGATGAGGAGCAGGGGATAAATGGACAGATGCACCTCTGTCCAAAGAAGATGTGATGCCTATTCTCCAAACCGGCTTCACAAATATTGAGTGAGTACCTACTGTGTGTACCTCTCCACTGTGATAGGTGGCACAAGATGAGTGAGACCCAGTCCCTACTTCATGTTGTTCACCAAAGAGGACAAAGAAGTAGTTTGATTTTGGTGATTAGGGAGGTTTCTGACCTAAGCCTTAAACAGAATTTTGGCAGACTAAAGGAAGGCAGAAAAGAGCAGATAAGCAAAGCCCCAGAGGTTGTTCTGGGAGTGATGATACTCTGGCCTGGATGCAGCTCAGCTGCCATGTAGACAGCTTCCAAATCTACACCTCCAGCCCTTGCCCAGCTTGAACACCTACTTCTGGTATTCAGGAGTTGCTACCTTCCTGTCATATAAGTATCTCAACCTAAATTATAACTTGTCCATCTTGAATTCACAATCTTCTCTCCCATATCCTCCTCCTTATATTCTCCATCTTGGTGAATAGCACCTGCTTTCCAAGTTCTAAACTCCTAGGAGTTAATCTAGACCTTCACTGCTCAATATGGTAGCTGCTAGCCACATGTGGCTATTTAGATTTAATTAAAATTAAATAAAATTTAGTTCCTCAGTTGCACTAGCCACATTTCAAGTGCTCAATGGCCACATGTGAAATTTGCAGTTAAAATTAACATGGGCATAATACTTCTTCATGGGATAAAGAGTCAATAATTATCCCTATGGAGTGACTGGAATAATATAATACATATTCAGAAAATTTTCTAACATTTTATGTCATTGCAGGGAAAACAAAACTAGCTTCAACTTATAGTCACTTCAGTAATCAGAGATACACAACACTGCAGTGATGAAAAATATATTCATCCATTTTAGATCCATATGCCTGTAAGCATCTTAATGATATTTTAATAATTATTGAGATGTTTCCACAAATTGTTCTGTAAAAAAGAAAAATTACTTGTACCCTGGATAGTTTTCATCTATTTTTCATAGACAATTACTTAAATGGCTTCACTTCACTTCTGCATCTAAATATATCTATATTATTAAGCACTATTGTATTATTCATAGTAATTAAGAATTGATAGAGATAGAAGGATAGATGGATGGATGGATGGATGGATGGATGGATGGGCATAAAATTATAATGGCTGTGCCTAAATGGTTTCTGTGTTTTTTTATAGATAACAAGCATCTCACAAAATATTTATTTCTAAATGTTTGTCCATATTTGTATTACTTTTGCATTTAAATTCTATCTTAGCTACCCACAGACTATGTACCATATTTATCCAAATCTTTTTGAACCATTTCATATGTGAATAATATAGATACACATTTATAATGCACATACCCAAAAGCCACATATTTTTTATCTAGATAGGGAGTTGGTTGTAGTGTGATGTAGAATTGTGATGCATTGCTGTGACGGCCTTTGTTGACCATTCCAAGAACTCCCCTTTTATTATGAGGAATTGAAAAGTTTTCATCTAGAAAAGATAATATAAACAGTAGGTCATTAAAATGTTTCTATTATTTCCATTGATTCTAATATGTAAAGCACAGACAGAACCCTTGGTAACAAGGGTTCTCAATCATATTTATCAATACATTCCAAATTGCAAATAATATATTTCATATTACTTTCACTCAACTGGGCTGTTAAAAAGGCTGGAAAGTCTTATTAAAACTATTTGAGCATTTACTTTTAATTTATTATTACCATAGCTGAAAACAAGTGTACTAAGAAAATAACTAATATAAAAGGAAGTACTTTAACAATGTAAAAGAAATCACATACTTTGCTTAGATAAAGGTCAACACATTTTCTTGTGCTGTTTTGTCAGTAATATTTCATTCAAACTACCAATGTGATAATTACAAATGCTTTTGTGGACATGACCCTTCCCCTCACAACATCTTATACAGACTTCCACTGTGGTCTTTATAACATTCCATGTAATTGTGTACACAATTGTTTCCTCTCTGGTATGCAAAGGCAGGGGCCTTATCTCATAGCTTTACCCCAGGGTCTCCTACACATTACCTAGCATAAATGTGGCCTTAAAATTTGATAATAAAAGAAAATGAACTTATACTTATTTTTATTAGTCTTTAAATAAATTTTAATCTCAAAACTTAGATAGAGTGATCAAGATTTTGTGGAAAGTGCTTTTTTTTTTTTTTTTTTTTTTTTAAGTTTAAGGTTAACAAGCAAAAAGAATTATAAGGAGGTTATTGTGCTACCATTTTCAGGAAGTACCATTTCCAACATGAAATAAAATTTGCCTCCAAACTCAAAAACACAAAAGTGGTAGGAGAGAAATTCAATAAAAGTTATCATTCAATAACTATAAAACCCTGGGAATAATTGAGAGATACAAATATTAACTCTCAATAAGATTTTTCTTAAGTTGCAACTGCTGACTATTCTCAAGTTTCAAAGCTAAACCAAATAAGCAATTAAGACATATCTGTGATGGTTAGTTTTAGCTTGTTAATTTGCGAACTGAATAAAGACCTATGGAATCTTATGAAATGAAAATAAAACATTTTTGTACACATGTCTATATAATTACATTGATGCTCCATATTCATTTCAGTGGAATAAATAATCCATTAATTTCAGAGAAAAAGCATGGAATAGAAATCCACCTAAAGCAAAGATTCAAAGAGTTTTAACAAAATGGTATTTGTCATTGCTCTTAGATATGATTAATGTCTCTTAAATTCTGTAAGTAATAAGAAAGTAAGTTTATAGAATGACACTTTTACCAAAAACTTGTGATTACGGAACTTTTAAAGCAGTAATCATAACACCTATTCAAAAAATGCTACCTGTGTGAAAGCCCACATATAAAACAGATAAAATGGCTAGAGCCCTCTCACATCTTGAGGATACCTTGTCAGCACTTCTATGGAACAACTTAAAGGGCAATTTGAAAACCACTGCTATAAAAGGATAGAAAAAAAGTTTTTAAAAGGTGTAGGTAGTCCCTGACTTACAAATTTAAAATGTGTTGACCTGAAAAATGTGAAAAATAAGTGACTATGATATTAAGTACAGAATGTTGTTGATGTGGAACTTAAGGACCTGAGGCTATGCTGCTTCAGGACTGGCAGTGATGGCCGGGCAGAGGGCAACCTCTCAGTGACTGCCACAAACAGGTAAGGTCCTTGGATGGAATTCAACTTGCTCTGCTCCTGGAAAGCATCCCATTTATGGGGGGTAGAGGGGAGTCATCCCTTCCCTTCCTGTTCTCGCCACAGGTACTGATGGGGCCTTTGCCCAGAATAGCAAGCAGTGGTGACCCTTCCTATAACATAAACTTGACAGGCGCTGCAAGCTAGGACTGGGCACCTGCCTTGCCAACTCACTTAGGGAACAAAACCATTGCCAGAGCATAGCACCCAATTAAAGGTAGAAGCCAATGACATAAGAGAGTCCAAAATAAAATCTTCTGAAAAGAGCAGCTTTACTGAAAAATGGCACCCAAATAGTATATTTGCATTAATAGAGAGAAATATATTTTTCCATAAGTAACAATATTAAAATGGAAATGAAAATCCCAGGTTTAATTGAACATTTGTGCATTCAATAAATTTTTGTTAAATACTGACTGCATTCCAAGTACTATTCTAAGTACTGAGCTTAACACTTTTGAGTTATATAAAAAATGTAAATTTATCTGCTCACATAATAATTTTTGGGGGACAGGAAAAAAACTGACCATTAAATCAACAATTTTCCTTTTCCCCTCACTACGTCTGAGTGAGATAATTAATTATTATAATTATTTTATCAGCATCCTGAGTGAAAAGGAAAAATTTAAACAATTTACAGAAGTTTCGGAGTGGGAGGAACAAAAATGTTTTTTTAATTGCTGGGCAAAATTAGGAAAACAATTTTGAGTGCCAGCTAAATCAGAATAATTAGTAAATTTATTTTTAGATCATGGTAACTGAGGCTTGGACTTTCAATAAAGGATAAAAGAAAGTTCAGGGAGTTTAACCCATATGGTTGAAACTCAGAACCCTTTCATTACATATCTGAGATTCAGGAATTCTGCCTGCCTCTGCCACTTAAAGGAAGGTACTGAGTAGTAGTTACTGCTCTGTGGTTAAAACTGGCATCATTTTTAACATACAACATTAAGATTGAAATGGGACTGTTTCTTTGAAATAGGAATCAGAATTTATGTGAAAAAAAATCAGTTTCTGAATTTTTTAAAAATAAATCTCATTCTATACTTAAAATGGAAGGAACTACTGTAAGTCTGAGAAATTTCCTTGCATCCTCTCTGGTGAAAGTATAATCAAACAATGTGACATATTTCCATATAATTTTCTAAGGATAGTTATTCTGACCTGAGTCATGTAATATTAATCTTTTAAACCCACTGCTCTAATTTTACCATATTTTAATAATAGCCTATCACTATTTCTTGTTATAGAAAAGTAAATGAAAGTGTGCTACCTAGCATTTTAAAACTGCTGCTTTAATGAAATATTTAAACATGTTGATTGTGTGTGTGGCATGAGGAATAAAGAGCCAAGTGTTCAACACTGGAATGGATAAATTATGGTATATTTATAGTACTAAACAGCAGTGAAAATGAGGATTACAGCTACAGATAACATGGGTGAATCTCACAGGCTATGATGAACAAAAAGCAAGACACAAAGAATGTCTACCATATAATTCCATCTATATAAAGTTCAAAATAGGCATAACTTAACTATATTGTTTAGATAGCTACACATGAGTAGTAAAACTATCAAGAAAAGCAAGGAAAAAGGCGAGTGGTTGCTTCTTAGAAGAAAATGGAGTTATTATTGAGATTGGACAAAGGGGGACTTCTGGCATGCTGGCAGTTTTTCTTTCTTGACAAGGACTGTAATATGGGGGTTTTATTACATATGCACCTTTTGTACATACGCACCTTCTCACAATTAAATCTCACAATTAAATCTCACAATTAAAATAACCCTTAAATAGCTACTTAGACTAAATTATCTTCAGTTCTTGTTTCTAATAAAAAATACTTTTGCATAACTATGTCATACTGACAGTGAATCAGGCTCTGTGCTTTTTATTAATGTCCACTTTTGTTTAAAGACAAGGTGATCTAGAAATTAGACAAATAGATTTTAAGTGAATTAGGGCACAAACTACTATTAAGAAACTGGTTTACTTAATGTGAATTAGGGCACGAGCTAATATTAAGAAACTGATCTGCTTAATGGAACAAGGAAAGTACCATATTTAAAAACATATGCTTTTTTCTCTTGCTTTTCATATAAAATGATCTTTTCTCCAGTCAGCCCAAGCCATCTAGTCACCTTTGAGAGAAGGATAAGGATTACTATTCAAAAAATACAAGGAGGAAAAAAAGGTTAATATTCATCTTCTAATATTCAAAAAGGTATTTGAGGAGACAATTTTAAAGTCATGATTTCAAACAAAGCAAAACAGACTTTCCTCAAGTTAAAAAAGATTAACCAATTTATAATCATCTTGTTAAATTATATAGTCATTCTTTTAACTTCATTGTGTTAAGCTTAATAAAAGTGAGTTTTGTGGTTGTAGTTGTTTTTAACAAGCCTGGCTTTTAATTCTGCACCTCATGGAAATAGGGTCCCAGGAGAGAAATCTGGAGGAAGGACTGGCTGTCTTCATCTTAACATTCCTCAGAGGGGTGAAAGGAGGAGGGAAACCCGTTATAACTGTTTTGAGTACTAGTCATGATCTCTCTTCCACACTCATCTTTTCTTCTGGAGCTTCTCTCCTTTTTCTTGATTGATTGGTTACTGAATTTCTAATTTGCACTGCCAGACAAACTGAGTAACAGAGGCTTCCCTGAGCACACTGGGTCTTCTCACTGGGCACCAGTCGATAGCCAGGCCTCCATGCAGAGTCCAAATCCCCACAAGAGCCTAAGGATGGTAGTAAAGGATAATCAGTGGAGGCACAGAGATGTCCAGAGGGGCAGGTGAGGAGATGAACTAAGTGATCAGTCTCCTACCGGCCAGAAGGCCCAAGTTCTGTCAGCCTGTGCCTCCAAGCAGAAAGAGTTGGAGATCTGATAATGGCTGTGGGGTAGAGAGCATGCGATGGATTCCCATCAGGCATTAAGGATGTCAGGAAAGCTTTCGGGAACATCTTTCCCTATCTGTACCATCTTATTTTTAAGAGTGGACTCATAAGCTGCTCTGGGCCACCGCCCCCAATCCTCCCAGGCCGTTTTTCTGTCTGTCCCACAGCGCTCGGTTCTTCCTTCGTAATAGCCATTGCATAGCACCTGTAGTTTATCTGTTTAAACATCTGTCTGCACAAAAACTAAAATCCTTGAGGGTGAAATTCTGGTCACTTCATCTTTGTTTCCAAAGGCCCTAACACTATGTAGCAGTAAAACTAAAAATTTAATGTTTTATGAGTAAATAAATGAATGGTGTCACTTGCATGGTTTCATTTGATAAAGCTGTCTTCACATGAATTTGGAAGGAAACTAGCTTTCACTTTTCCCTTTTACTTTGGCCATCGGTTTGATATTATTTTTTTAAACCTTTATGTTACATTAAAATACGAACGCAAAAAGCCACACAAAATTTATAGTTATTATTAGTTATTACAAGGCAAATACCCTTTTCACCGCCACTCAGACCAAAGGAAAAAACTTTGCCAGCCTCCCCTGATGTCTTTGTCAAGTCACTCCCCCCCCGACTTGACTTTTACATAAAATTAAGTACTTACTGTTTCCTTATAGTTTTGCCATCCAAGTGTGCATCCCTACGTAGTATAGTTTAGTGTTCCCCATTTTAAAAGACTTGTTATGCCTTTTAAATCTCTTTTAATCTACATGTTCTGCCTCTATCCCTTTCTTTTCCTTACATTTTATCTGCTAATGAACCTGAACTATTAACCTCCATACACACAGTGCAGTTTAATGTAATTCTCTGTTCTCTGTCCTCTCAGCAGCTATAATACTTGTGTTGAAAATGCACATTAGTTTCACCTTGATTGATAGATTAGGAAAGGACTTGAGCATGAGAATTCCACCCCTGCTCATGTGCAGTCTCTTCTGGGAGAAACAGGTGAACGTAGAAAACCACACCCAGCTGAACTGAGCTGTGCTGCAGAGGAACACACACACCTCACACATATACCACCTTCAGGTCACTGTATTATATGTCACCTCTGGTGTTACAACTTGCTTCCGATGTCAGAGAACCCTCCTTCCACCACTTCCCAATCACTCACCAGCTGTAAATCTTCCCATGTGGCCTCCACGAATGTCAGGGAGTTTACAAGGTCGAGTGCCAGATTTTATGTTACAGATTTTATGTTTCTTGATCACATGATATGTGTAAAACTGTTACTGTTTTTATTAAGTTACTATCTTATTTTTTAATGTGTCACTGAGTAAGTTTTTTTACCTCTTTTTTCCTGTAAGTCCTCTGGTTTTTATTTATGGTTTTACATAGTACATAGATGTCAAGAATACATTATGGCAGAACTGGTTCTATTTCTTACAAGTTGGCAGCTGGGTCCAGAAGCTTAATCAGATTCCTGTCTATCCCTTTGGTAGTATGTTCTCTCAATAGAAGGCTCATAGTGTCCTGTTGTCTATTGTTTTTGTGAAGGCTACAGATAACCAACATATCAAATGCCTAGATCCACTATTTCACTGGGGGCAGCAAAATGGTGATATTCTATTACTTCCCTTTCATTAATGATTGGAATACTTTTATAATGAGTTGTTTCACCTTATCTACAATTTGGTCCAGTTCACATAGGAAAGGCAAGATAAATGTTTGATTCTTTTCTATACTTATCAGTTTTCAAGATAACGAATTAATTTCCTATCATTCCCCCATAAGTAAGCAATTAGGCTTTACTTTAGAATATCATTATGAACTCCTGGATTTAAAATATGTGTTTGGTCTATGGCCATGCCACCCTAAACAAGCCCGATCCTGTCTGATCTCGGAAGCTAAACAGGGTCGGGCCTGGTTAGTACTTGGATGGGAGACCACCTAGGAAGACCAGGTGCTGTAGGCGTAAAAATAAAAAAATAAGGGATCATAAGCTGACAAGGTCCTTGCAATCTGTGAGGTCAACCAAGGGTTCCTCGCCTAAAAAAATAAGTAAATAAAATAAAAAATAAAGTATGTGTTCTGTTTTAATCAATTGTAACTGCTATTCAAATTACTCTATTATTGGCCAGTGAGAACCTCTTCAAGTTGGCTCCTGAGGCCTTTGACATGACCCCAGTAAATCTTTAACAGCACTCCTGTTAGCTGATGACAGGGCATGACTAACATGACGTTCTGGGCTCATTTTGTAATTTCCTGTTGCAGAACTGGAATCTGCCATTTCTTCCAGAAGCCCTGGTTTCCTTAAGCAAAAAATGACATTTCAAAACAATAATCTAAATACTAGCAGTGTGTCACTACTGGATTGTTTGTAGACCAATTCAGTAAACAGAGCTAAATACATAGATGAGACACTTCTTGAGTTTAAAGTGAAATTTCCAATTCATTTAGAATTATGGAATATCTTACTTATTAGCCTCTGTCATATTTCATCTGTCTCTCCTTCCTTCCACAGTGAAAATCCTGATTCTCAAGGAAACAGGAAATAATGAAATTAGAATATTAGAATATTAATTACTTTTCCCACATTATATATATGACAATTTCAGAATAATAATATTAATATTGTCACCAGTATAATTACTGAAAGGTTTAAATTTTTTGCATGCATTCTCATTTTCTTTTATTTTTAAATAATTAGACTAAGCATATAGTCATTCATACCATACTCTCACCCTTTTGATCCTCATTAAATTTTAGTTTCACAAGTCACTGTACAATTAATGCTCACCACCAGTCCTTACGTCAAGGTCTCTGTTGTACTTGGTTGTGTGAAATTCATTCTACAGTCAATTCCTCAAGAAGGGCTCGTGGTAACATTCCCTAAAGTTTAAGCTGTTGTTAACTCTATGTGCCCTTTTACAACTCAAATTCAATATAAAATCCTTGGCTCACATTTCCTTTCCCTGAGCATATAAATGTATTACTCCATTTCCTTCTGGCATAAGAATATGATGTCAAAGAACATGATGATAATCTACTTTTCTTTCCCTTGTAAATCACTTACTTTTTGCTTAGTTGCCTAAGGGATTTTTTTTTCTTTAATGTCCAATTATATCATTAAGTATGTCTTGGTGTTGGTTCTGGTTCAGTATTGGCAATGGCAGAGTGCTTTTTCAATAAAGTTTCAAGTTTTCTATACGTAAGTTTTTACTTACGGTAAAACATATAATAAAATGCATATATCTTAGTTGTTCAGTTTGATGCATTTTTGACAATTTTGTATAGTTGTGTAACCATCGCCCAAAACAAAAGAGAGACCATCAAACCCTTTTTTTTTTCAAGAAAGTGTTCTTCATCATATTTCTCAGTATTTGTTCCATTCCTTTGTATTGGTTTAATTTTTTAGGGATAATTATCCACATGTTAGATCTTCTCTATCTTAGTATTTGTCACTCTCTTATAAATTCTTTTAATCATTCTTAATCTTTTTGTTTTCTAAAAATGTACTCCTACCTTCTAATTCTTTTAAGACAAATGCCTTTTGGTTTTGATCTTGTATTTCTTCCAGTCTGTTTATTTCTAAAACGTTACTGTTAATTCTTTCCTCAGTTGTATAACCTCATATCTGAGTTTTTCTAATTCTGATTTACAAATTCTTTCCTGTCTTGTATCATTCTCTTAATGTCTTTTAGCTCGTTTTGAAATCATCATTTTTGAATTCTTTCGTGAGCATGTCTTTCTAGTGCGCTTTTAGTATCTATAGCGATGTTACTCTGTTATTTATTCTCTTTGATCTTCTAATAACCATGAAGCTTTTTGCTGCTCATTCATATGTAAAATTAGTTTTCCTAAATGTTTAAAAGTAGGTGGGGTTTAAAAGGAAAATAGCTTTTCCAACTTTACAAAGCTCACTTTCGTGCTTTTATGTCAGGTTCAACAATATGGCAGCTTGCTTTCTGAGACTTCCTGGCTCTGTTCTCATTCCCTCTTTATCACTGTTGTCCCTATATCCTGCATAATTTTGATTCAATTCCCACCAATTCCTCTTCAGTGTGAGCCTGTCCTGGAAGAGAGCCATTTCAGATCAGTTTTGAGAGTCACAGAGGTTGAACTCTAGCAACTTCAAATCTTACTAGGGGCCTATGCACTCACCAGCCATCAGCTACTTGGGGGTTCTAGTATTCTCAGGCTCCTCAAATGCCCTGCTTTGTCCCATATTGATATGAATACCATGCAGATTTTGTGGCTGTTGGTAGTATATCCTCACCTGTTTGCACTTTGGGATTCATGTAACTAGCTTGCCAGTTAGTTTTGTTGTAAATGTTATCCATGGGTTTTGAATTTTTCTAATTCTTTTGTCTGTTTTTATGTTGGAATTTTTAAAATGAAAAATGATGCCACCACAACGACCATCTTCCCAGGATCCCAGACAGCCTTAACAGGATGATTCTCAAGGTACCAATTCTGAGAATAGCGAATTATAAGCCTTAAAAATACCAATTATCTTTGACCCTACAATCTTAATACTAGGAATTTATCCTAAAGAATTGTTAGATGAATGAAAAATTGTGCATAAAAAGCTATTCTGGATTGGACTGGGGTATCTTCCTCCCTCTCTCATTTTCGACTGTTTTAGTATGTGTACTTTTAGTATGTTACCCCAAACATTATCTTATTTGGAGCTGTGAATTGTCCTGTCCTGTTAAATTTGAATAATCAACTAATATATGACTGACAAAATTTAAAGATACACACCTTCAAATGTTGGTCCATAAATTGACTCTCCACCATCTCCTTTTCCAGCTACTATATCTGAGAAATAACAATAAATAAACATTAGAATTCGGAGACTAAAAAAGAGGGTACAATAGCGGCAGGAGAAATATTTTTTAAATTATGATTTTCCTTATACCAATGATTATATTAATTACCTAATTGTTCAATCTATATCAAGAAAATATTACTATAAGTTTTTCACTTGTATTTTGTAAGCCCTTTTACATTCAAGGCCCTATTTCTTTCCTAATAACTCTTGAAGGTAAGTTAAATTATAACGCCAAACTTTAAAATGATGAAGTATTAAATTATAACTGTGGCCATGATTTTTTAAAATGTGTTCATATAACTTCTGTTTACTCCACAAGTTAGTCTATAGTCCATCATGCTTTTCAGAAAAATGGAAGGATTAAATTGAGAGGATGAAATAGGAACAGTAAGATCCTTTTAGAACAAGAATAAAAATAGATGCTCTAAAAAGAATTAATGTTCACATTTTCATCTCTTGGAACCCTATAGTGGTAACTCATTTATCCAATACTTTGGAAATGAAGTTCCTTTGTAATCTAATGAGGTTTATAAAAAGGGTATTTATATGATCTATTTTGTATTATTTTGCATATTTTGGCTTGGGCAATGCTCTTACTATAAAATTCCTTTATGCACAGCTTATTTTTTAATCTATTCACAGTAAAAAGGGAAGCAAACTTAACTTGTGAAACTAAGTCTCTGAAGCCTGTCTTCATACCTCCAGCCCCAGAATCTCTTTACTTCTTCAGATCTCTAGTCCATTCTCCTTGAATATAGTATGAAATAAATGTTTTTGAAGGACTGTACCATTTTAATTCAGTATAAGTGATTTATCAATACTAAAAGTGTCTGTGCTATTTTAAAGAAATTTGATACAACAGCGAGCATGTGGGAAGAATATATACAGTGCAGGGCATGTAGCATTTAAATCATACTATTCATAAAGCTGGTTCAGAAGTTAATTGATAAACCTTAAGTCTCCAACCCTACTCCACTAATACTCCCCACATGATTCATCCCAAAGTCCTCGGCAGCTCTCAGGAGCATAATGTGATGGTTGAAGGCTGAATCCAGGAATGGAGAAGTTGAGGGTTCCCTAACACCAATCCCTTCAGATCCTAAAGTTTGCTTTGCTCGGACAAAACTGCCCAAATGGTTCCCCTCCCCTACTAATAAACACCAGTGACGCTCCTTTGTTCCGTCTATCCAAGATCCACCATTACTTTTACCTGTTGCTTTAGAACTCTCAGGTGGATTTTTTTTATATTGACACCAATCAGTATTTAATATTTTTTTGTGGCCATACCCACCCCTTAAATTCAGTCTTGTATATCTGGCATTACTTCTATACTTCTGATAACAAGTTCCGTAATACAGAATAGTGGTTAAAGTGAACTTAAGATGGTTTTGATTTAAATCTTGATGCTAGTGAGTTGCCTTTTCAAGCCTGTTTCCTCATCTATATAGATATGGATAATGTCTGAGTGCCTCCCAGGTTCTGAGGATTAAATGAAATCATGCAGGTAAAGCACTTAGTGCAACACCTAGCAGAGTGTCATGCTCGTTCATTAGTGGCATTATTGTGCAGCATCATGTGCTAGAATGCATCTCATTATCATCATCTTCACCATCATTATGATCAGTATAGTGATGACGATGACAAAATGTATTAAGCGTATCTCAAGAGATCTTCCTGAAGGCGGTAGGCCTTGCAGTAGCCACAGAGAGAATCCTATCAAAATGGCTTAATGACTTGACGTCTTCTTTAACTTAGCACTTTAGAAATGAATAGCATGTATGTTTTCCATTTAACTGTCCATTCATTCATTTGCTTGTTCATTCAACAAATATTTTTTAAGTACCTACAATATGCCAGGCACTGTTCTCAAACCTGGGGATACATAAGAAATAAAATAGAAAAAAAACTCTGCCCTCAGAACCTTATTTCCTAGTGAAGAGAAACAGACCATAAACAAATTACCTAACAAACATATAATAGTATATCCAGTGGTGAAGAAAATAAAGAAGAAATAATAAAGCAAAGTAGGAGATTGGAAAGTAGCAGGAAAGAGAGTAAGGAGAGGTATGTGAGGAGGAAGGTGGAAATTTTAAATAGAGTAATCAGGTAAGTCCTTGATGAGATGAACACTGGGCAAAAATCAAAAACATATCAGGGGTGAAGCGAGAAAACAGCTGGAGGACTAGCTGGGTAGAGGGTGTCCCAGGCACAAGAAACAACAAAAAACCTCGAGGCACATATATGCTTGATGTGCTTAAGAAAAAGCAAGGCCAGTGTGTGGAGCAGAGTGAGTGAGGGAGATGTCAGAAGATGCAATGGGGCTACCGAGGGGAGTAAAGACTGTAGGGCCTATTCGTTTCAAAGGGCAAGCAATGATACCTGGAAGCATCCCAAGGCACAGCATGAAACCACACTTAGCTCCAAAATTCTATACACAGCCTGTGGGAATCTGACATCTGGAGGGAGAAGAATGTTCACTGAGCTTGGCACTTTCAGTGTGCCATGTCACTGAATCCATACCACATCCTGTGATATTATAATTATCTCCATTTTATAATTAAGAAACTGATTCAGAGATGCTAAGTGCCTTATCCAACATGGTACAGCTTGTATGTATAAATTTGGATTTAAATCTGGTAATCAGAATTTTTTCTAAACTATCCTTAACATTGCTGCCCCAAAGATCTATGTACTTTACTATCTGGAAATTTTACTTCAAATAAATAAACAAATAACATGGCTTACTTTCCCCAAATCTTGTTTTGGGGAGTAGGGGTGGGGAGGTCTAACCAAAACCAAAACAAAGAACATAGCATCTGGGAGCCCAGCACATAATAGTCAGCACTGAACTCAGTACCAGGAGATCCTGACACTAGCCCCCTTGAGGACTGTTTTATACTAACAAAAAATTGAAAGCAATCTAAATGTTTACCAATAGGATATTAAATTGGTATAGCAATGTGATGAAAAATTAGGCAGACCCTAATAGTATATATATTAAGCGGAAAAATAATGTTAGACAACAGTATTAGTGGTTTTTCTCGCTTTGGAAAAACTGATGGAAAAATAGCTGATTTACACACAACGTGCTTGGGTTAAATCTACACTTTTCTCATCAGTCTCAGAATGTTCCAGATTATAGAAAAATAATTAAACATTATTAATTTAAGCTCCTGTATATTTCATCAAGTTCAAGCAAATTTCCTTCTGCACTAATTATTTTTAAATTGCTTCCTGATGGCTCCCTATGGAGTATTTCCCAAAAGGCCTCCAAAATTTAATTTTGTGCTGTTAATCAGACAGCTAGTCTGTATAAAGCGAAATAATTGGCTTGAAAAAAAAACAAAATAAAGACCAAAATGCTCTAGCTCTGACTTTTCAATTGTAACAATGTAACATCTTTGGTATGAAAAAAGCTGCTTTCCATTTATTTTATTTTCAAATTCTTACCTTTAGTATGCTTCTTTTTAAAAGCACTGTATTTTCTAGGCACTCTTATTTAGATGAGCATTTAAAACTACATTTTGATTAAAAAAAAGTTATCCTACTTTCTTATGACTTTTTATTTTAAAATATCCCTGCTAACATAAGTTAGACTTGTTTATTTTAATAATTAGGGGATTTTTAAAAAGAATATGACTATCTTAATTCATCATTTGGCCATATAAAACATCCCTTAAATATATATAACATCTAATATTAACCATATTTAATTTTATATGCATTTTACAAAGGTAGATAAACAATTTGGATGTTCTGATTTGATTTTGCAATCAAGTTGTATTTAAGATTTGAAACTCACCTCCTCCTTGTAGCCAACCATTCTGTACTAACCGATGAAAAATCGAACCTGCATAATGTAGCCTGACGCCACTGTGAGAAAACCCCGCTTTTCCTGTGCACAAGACCTGAAAATTTTTACACGTTTTGGGACATACATCACAGTATAGCTGAAAAATAAAGATTAAAGATTTCAAGGATTAAGTATTTGACATTCTACAGTTAGAGCCCCACTCCCCCCAACTAATTAAAACAACAAAAAGCCTCTTACCTCAAAAACCAATTTTCCAACTCGATAAAAACCAATAGAAATATCCAAGAACACAAAATCATGCTATTAAAATTCAGGAGAAAAAGATAATATAGGTCAATGTCTTAGAAGAAAAAACAGAATGTTTTCATCGATGTCAACATCATTAACAGTAGAGAACGTTAACAGCAAAATTAAAAGAATGACTTAAAGAAGTTTGTTTCATTTTATTATATTGTCCTTACAACCAAAATAACACACATTTTAAAATCCTACAGTAGCAAAGGTCTGAGTAACACTGACCTGTCACTAGGACGGAGAACATATGGCCTAGATATCCACTACATCACAAACCAGGTGTGAAAAGGAACACTAGTGAGTCCCTTGGGAAAAGAAGCAGACTGGGAATTCTTTTTTCCTGAGTTATTTTGGAAAAGAGCCAACATGAGCACCATGGGTCTGGTGACTGTGTATTCGGGATTTTCAGTCCGCTCAGATTAGCTAACCAAGGCCAGTCTTTCTGAGTGGGAAAATAAGGCCACTAAATCTATAGGGAGTGTGGTTCCAGGGAGAAGAGATGCTGAACTTCTGAGTTATTTCAATCATATTCTCATGTTCCCAGAGGTCCCCAGCTCTGGTTTTAATTGACATCCTTTCTGGTAGGGACAACTAACATTTGTGAGATCCTGTCTAGCCCTACAAAAAGACATCCAAAATGAAAACACTAGTCACCATCACAGTGGCATTCATTTGGGGAGCAGAGCATATCTAAGGAATACATAAAAACGCTGCCTAATTTAACAAGGTACATAATTTGCCCGCTCTATTTCTTAAAAATTGAGGAAACATAAATGAAATCACTTTTAAGTGTACCACTATCATTAATTTTATGCCATTCTAACCTTTTTTTAAAAAAATTAAAAGACTTAAATAATATTGTGTTATCTGGCATCCGGGAAGGAAGTATTACATCCATACTAATTATAACTAATTTGTGCCTCTTAGCTTCTGTGCTACATGTTTTGCATTATATAAGAGTATTATAACTTTAGAATAAGAGGCAGAATATAGTAAACCTCACAGGCTTAGAAGAAAAAAGAGAATATATTAGAAATCATGATTCCCTGAGCAATAATATCTTATCTTTATGAGGTTGTCAAAAGTAAATAACCCTGAAAATTCTAATGAAAAGAGAGCAAATGAATGCAACACAAGATAATGTCACCTAGCAGCCAAACACACAAATATAATTATCTAGCATATCAATCAAACCCAGAAGTAAATGAGTCCTTGAGTTTTACTCAACAAGAAAAATCTACCATCTGGGCAAAAAAACACAAGGATTTTCTCTAGAATCTAGGTCCTCTTCCTCACTGACACTAATGAATTCAAGCTGTTATTATCTCTACCTCACGGACCGTAACAGGTTTACAAATAGCTGACCTGCCGCCAGGCTTTCCCCACTCCAGTCTGTTTCTGCACAGCCCTAAAAGTTTTTCCAAAAAAGCACAGAGGATTATGTCATACTCTTTACGAAGAGTTCTGTTGGTTTGGCTTCCTGCTAGATGAGATATAACTCCTTTGTTCAGAAGGATGGTGAGTTCGACCTTTCTTTAGTGTATCTGTTTGGGTTTTTTCGCTACTTGCCTGGGGCCTTAGCTCTGCAGGGAGTGTCAAAGACACAAGGCCAGGTCTGCAAGCACCTATGGCAGATCCTGGCTGCACATTCCTAGGGCATGACTCTGGCTATGTTTTCCAATTGCCAGGCCTCCCTTGGTTCCCACCTGTTTTCCAAAGCAGTTTCTCCAGCTTTCCTGCCAACTGTGAGGTTTCCATATCCTTTCAATACATACCTTTTCTCCTTAAGTTAATCAGAGGAGCTTCATATTGATGGTACCAAAAATCCTGACCAATATTCTCATTTTCCCTTTAATTCTGGCCTCCGTGCTGTCCCCGCTATTCTCAGAGTGCACCATGCACTTCTAGACTCCCATCCCTTTGAGAATTAACCGCTATTAACTGCTGTTCCTCCCCACACCCCAGGGTTTCAATCAGTGTTCAAGTGCAGTTTATTCACCCAAACATTCACTGAGCACCTATGTTTCAGATTCTATTCCAGGCAGTGGTTAAACAAGGATGAACAAGACAGGTCTTTGCCTTGCACAGCGCAGGACACTGGATCTTTCTTTCTGTGGCCCAGGTCCTGAGCACGAAGTCATTTTCAGTATGTGGTAGTTGTTGCTACAAGGTTTCTGAGGAAAACTGCAAAGTACTTTTACCTCTATTACCATCCTATCCTGATGTCTGTCTCACTCTCTAAACCTCAAACCTCATGACTGTCCTCTGGCATCGGAAATCTTCCCAATCCCATACTTTGTCTAGTCCTGCTCTCACCAACTATGTATCATATTTTAAAATGTCACCTCTCTAACTTGCCACTCTTTTAGTGCAGTAGCTCACACTGAGGTGTTAGAAAGTATTAACTAAAATAGTCCATAAAGGTAATGAGTGCCAGGCTCAACCTTCTCTGGCGGGGCGGGGCGGGGCGGGGGGGGGGGGATCTCTTTATATTTTAAAATGGATAATAATGCATGTCAACTTCTAAGAGGATGTTTGGAGATGTTCTCCCTGTGCAGCCTGCCTGCTGTGAGATAAGCTTGCTTTACTTACCACCAAGCCAAACCTTGCCATATTATAATCCTGTGAAACTGGTCATAAAGTCATTGAGAACTTAAAAACTGGTCTCCTACTCTTTTATATTCCCTACATTAGGATATCAATAATTAATGATGAATAAATATAAATGACCAAAGCAGCCAGTTTTTCTTCAAAAATTAGTATAACTTGCCTTGGTATCTTGTAAGAATTTAGTAGAATAATCCACAGCAAGTGCATCATAAAGTGCAGCAGGTTTAAAATCAACTATATCCCACACTTTGTGGGCCCATTTCTGAAGATCAAGTGCATCTCCCAGGAACTGATCATTAACAAAACATATGACATAGGAAGAATATTCCCAGACTTCATTCTTAAGTTCCTGTAAAGGACAAAAAAAAAAAAAAAATGTAATGAAGAAAAAAAAAAATACTTGCTCAACCTACAGGCCAGAGCTTGGATTTAAGTCTAGGAACGAATGTTTAAAAAATGTAATTTTTTCCATTTCAGAATTTGCTCTCAAAAAAAAAAGATCTGATATTTTCAAGAATTGACATCACTGAAAGCAAAAAATGACCTAGAAGTAATCTTAACAATGGTACAATCACAGAAAATAGATGGCAATCTAGTAATAAAAATCTGTGTGTGTAGTATGTATGTTATATTAACTTGAAAACAAAAGGCAGTCTCTGACATCATTTCTGAAGCACATTGTACTGTGCATATATGTGGAAAGGTCAGGGGTTACAAGTAAGACATGGTTTTCAATGGCCAAGGACAGAATGAATGCTTTTTTTGATGGAGGGAGTCAGGGATTTCCTGAAGGCCAGCAGGGATTTCCAGGCATGCCAGGGGCAGTGAGGAAAAGAACTCACCTGTATTAAGTCTTAAGTCCTTCAAAATAAAATGTGTTAGTGTTTTCATCCATACAACACTGACAAGTTGATTTCCTAAATCCCAGTGTGTGGCCACTGAGTAATGTCCCCTCCAAAGACATCTGGTTTATTATTACCCAGTGCCACTCCCAGCAAAACCACAGATAGTTTGGGACAGCTGTTCTCCAATTTCAGCAGGCAATCAGAATTACAGATTCCTGAGCTACACCCGAGTTTCTGATTCTGGGGTGGGGCCCGAGAATTTGCATTTCTAACATCATCTCGGAGATGCTGATGCTGCTGGTCTGGAGACAGCATTTAAGAGAAATGTTCCTTTTGAAAACAGTCTGCCTTCAGCTTGCCGACATCCTCCACCCCCAGCTCCTCTCTCAGGAGATTTTATATTCAGTTGCTCAGTTCCATGCCTTTATCAAAACCTGCTTCAAAGATGAGAATAAAGTTGTTCATGCTGAACTATAAATCACTAACAGAGCCTATGGTCAATACTCTTCAGATTGTTTTACAGAACACACTTTACAGGACATAAAACTTTAAAAGAGGAGAAAAAGTTTAATTCTGGATATTTTAGTTTGCTTGGTGGGAGAACTGTAGTAGAAGTACATTTTATTCAGAATCTAAAGACATAAATATTTGTCTTTGTGTGTCTTCTGTGCATGAGGAGACTCCTGACCTGCCTCAAGAGAGCGGGCTGGACTCCGGTTTCTGGGACTTTCCAGCACTTTGATGTATGATGCTGCCTTTTTTGGAGGGGAAAGAAAGGCATTTCAAAAGCCCCGAAGCCATTGCTCAGGGGTACATTACATTTTGCTGCAGCATAAGGCCAGCCCAGACCTAACCTCAAATGTGCTCAGAAGCATTACATACAACACATGATACAACACTTACATTGAAGGACAAAATACTGGCCTGAAAAGGAAGAAAAGGTTGAGGTAAGGAGTATTCCAGAAGATGAAGGTGAAAGGAAGGAAGGAAGGATAAGGAACAAAGAATGGGGGAAAGCAGCAGCGATGATTACCTAGTCTGATTCAGGACGCATGAGAAAAGCGGGAGGAAGAAAACACAAAACCTCTCAAGGGTGGAAAATTGCAGAATGGAATCCACACCAATTGTTAAGAGTACAGTCGACAATGAATCCAGTAAAGTAGCAGGATATAAAATTAATATTCAGAAGCCAGCGGCATTTTTATTTTACTTATTTGTTTGTTTGTTTTACCAGCATATTTTTATTCGATGAAAGATACCTAGGGTTGGCTCAAATACCTGAGAATCAAATTAACCAAGAATGTAGAAGACCTGCTTTCAGAAAATTATAAGTCATCGAAAAAAGAATTGAAGAAGATACAAATAAATGGAAGCATAAACAGTGCTCATGGGTAGGAAGAATCAACATCGTTAGAATGACCATACTATCCAAAGAAATCTATAGATTCAATGCAATCTCTATCAAAATACTAATGGCATTTTTCAGAGAGCTAGGACAAATAATCCTAAAATTTATATGAAACCATAAAAGACTCCGAAGAGCCATGGCAATCTTGAGAAAGAAGAACAAAGTTGGAGGTATCACACTACCCGATATCAAACTATACTTCAAGGATACAGTAACCAAAGCAGCATGATACTGGCATAAAAACAGATACATTGATCAGAATAGAGAGCCCACAAATAAATTGACCCCTATATGCTCACTTAATATGTGACAAAAGAGGCAAGAATATATAGTGGGGTAAAGACAATCTCTTCAATAAATGGTGCTTGAAAATTGGACAGATACACGCAAAAAAAAAAAAAAAAAACAACCAAAAACAAAAAGCAACTGGACCACCTTCTTATACCACATACAAGAACAGAGTTGAGATGGATTAAAGACTTAAATGTAAGAACTGAAACCATACAACTTCTAGAAAAAAACATAGGCAGTAAACTCTCTGATATTGCTAACAGTAATTTCTTTCTGGATATATTTCCTTGGGCAAGAGAAACAAAAGAAAAAAGACCACATCAAGCTAAAAAGTTTTTGTACATCAAAGGAAACCATCAACAAAACAAAAAAAAAACCAACCGACTGATTAGAAGATATTTGCTTATGATATAACTAATAAAAGGTTAATAATATACAAAATATATAAAGAACTCATACAACTCAACAAAAAAATACAAACAATCCAATAAAAAAATGGGCAGAAGATCTGAACAGATATTTCTCAAAAAAGGAAATACAGATGGCTAAAAGACATATGAAAAGATGCTCAAAGTCACTATCATCAGAGAAATGCAAATTAGAACCACAATGAGATTATCACCTCGCACCTATCAGAATGGCTATCATCAATAAACCAAAGAAAACAAGTATTAGTGAGGATGTGAAAAAAAGGAAACTCTCATACAGTTGGTACGATTACAAATTGGTATAGCCTCTATGGAAAATAGTCTGGAGTTTTCTCAAAAAATTAAAAATGGATATACCTTTTGATCCCAGCAATTGCACTTCTGGTATTTATTCAAAAACAATAATTCACAAATGTCTATGCACCCCTATGTTCATGCAGCACAATTTACAATAGCCAGGATATGGGCCCATCAACAGATGACTGGATAAAGAAGTTATGGTTCATATAGATAATGGAATATTACTCAGCCATTTAAAAAAAATGAAATCCTACCATCTGCAACAACATGGATGGACCTAGAGGTTATTATGCTGAGAGAAATAAGTCAGAGAAAGATAAATATCATATGATTTAACTTACATGTGGAATCTAAGGAACAGAAAGAACAAACTAATCAAAAATAGACTCAAATACAGAGGACAATCTGGTGAGGAAGGGGAGGGGGCTGAGGAACTGGAGAGATGGGGTGAAGGGTTAAAGAAATACAAGTTAGTAGTTGATAGATGGTCTCGAGGATGTGGAGCACGGCAAAGGGAATGCAGTTAGCATTAATGTAATGGCTAGGTGAAGAGCCAGAGGAGAGAAAGAACAATTAGGGGATCATTTTATAAACTACATAAATGTCTAACCAATGTACTGTATACTTGAAACTAGTAATATAAAATTTAAAAAGAAAAAAAAAAGAAAAAGGAAAAACACACACACATACATACACACAAAAGAGAGTACAGTCAGAATATGTTAAGAGGAGCAGGTGCAAACCAAAGCATAAGATCATGGCTCTCCTGGAAGTGGAGAGCACGATGCTCGTGGACAATATAGTAGGTTGTTTGGTGATAAAAATTAAGAAAACATTGTTTTATGTTAGAGTGACCAACTGTCCTGGTTTGCCCAGGCCTGTACCAGCTTTAGCTTTAAAATTTCTACATCCCATGAAATCCCTCAGTCCCAGGCAAACCAGGACCACTGGTCACCTCAGTTGTAAGGATTACAGTCAATATATAAAGAAGCTATTAGGACAGTGTATGTAAATGTTTGCTATGGTTCTATTTGAATTCCAATGAAAATGTATTATGGCTATGAAAATGGTACAAGACTTAACAAATAGCATTCTCGACTTAGTCTTGCACGAGTCACGTGACTAGAGAGTGACATGGTCTCTGATAAAACAACACTATCTACCTGATAATCACAGGATCACAGGACCTCCTTGTGCAACCTGAGACAGAACCACCAAAACCGCTCTGCTCAGGGGAAATGGGATTTCACTGGGGAGATAAGGTGGGGCAGGGAAACCAGGGCTGGACTCTCTACAGGACTGGACCAGGGGTGACAAGCAGGAGGCATACCCCATTGCAGCCTACCTCCCAACATGAAATATTGCCGAGCCAGGATGTCGCCTTAAAAACCTTCATATCACATGCTCCAGGAAGCATTACCAACTGATCAGGGTTGACACCCAAGAGAAAACCTATCTGCCATCCCTGGACAAGCTCTGCTAGCCCTCGGGCCTGGGGTTCTCCAAAGGTACTGTTAGGTGGGAGACGAAGAGAAAGATGCTTCAATTAGGAACTTGGTGCCTGTCATCACATCCCCCCATGCAACAGCCCAACACAAGCCCCCAACTATATCTGAGTACACCACCTAAGCATTTCAGAGTTAGAGCCAAGAAGAGCGCCAGGCCATAGTAACCTAAGTGTCAGGGTGTCAAAGGAAGTGTGAATAAGTGATATGCGGGGAAAGAAGGCAACCATCAGCAGGGGTAAATAGCAGCGCTGAGAGGTAAAACTTACCTTTATCATATGCCTTCCATAAGAAAATCCTGTAAATGTTATACTTTCTCTTAAAATCAGCCTGGTAAAATGATTGAAATAATTTAGGAAAAGTGCATAAATTAGAGAAATAAAGTCTAGTTGCACTAAAATTACTACTTCAGTTTTTCCAAAACAATGCATAAATAATTCAGACAAAACTTCGCTCATTTCCCACACCCCAAATATCCTTTACCCTTTTTTTCTCCTGTAGATATTGATACCATGCAAATTCTTGAAGAGGAACTATTACAGGATCTTCAAATTTGGATGGAAATTGATTCTTCAGACACTAGGTTTCAAAACAGAATAATTATTTTAGAGTAAGTTCTTTTTTTAAAAGTAGAAACCATTTCCCTCAATTTCTATGGGATCTCCAGGAAGTTTTATACAACACCCAGCCATATAGTTTGGCTTAGATGCCTACTCCTAGAGGCCTGTGTTCACCTCCATTAAGTCACTCCTTAGTCTAAACTGGGGCTCTGGCTTGTTTCCCACCTGTAGAGAGAATAAGTTCCTTGAAGACACAGATTATGCCTTAGTTTTCCTATATTCCCACTGGCTGCAATATCTGGCACATAGACCATTCACACATAGCAACTGAATAAACAAATGAATAAATTCATGAGTTTATGCCAATAGTTTGTGATCTGCCATGTTCTTTTAGTATCATTTTTTCCCTTAATTAAAGTCTTATGAAACCTCAGTAGATTAATGGGTACTTTTAATTAAAAGAAATAAATATTATTGCTTTAATTCACTGATATATGGAGAATGACGAAAGGCTATTGTTGTGGTTATACATTGAGAAAAAGAGAAGCAAATTCTAAATATGGTTAGGTTTAGATATTGAGCATGTTTGGGTTTACCATATTGTTTTGTCTATACGAATCAGAAAATTCTTACTGGTTCACAATCCCTGTCAAAAAAGAAAAAAGAAGTTTTGGTTCCTAATGTTACACTTTGCCTCTCCTAAGGCAAGAAAAGGTAGCTGAGGCAACAATTAGGTGTCTCACTTTTCTGAGTGGGTCAGAGGAATAGATGGGCCAACAGGGAAAAGTGACAGCTGGCACCCCTGCTGTGATCTAAGAGGACACTGGCCTGGCATGCTTCACTAGGTAGATATTCCAAGGGGGAGAAAACCAGAATGTGAATGTTGCTTGTCCCCTGGCACCAGGGATAGCGGAAGAGGACAACAGCAGTCTAGCCATCTCTGTCTTAGGCTACTGTCCCCAATGAACACATGCCATATCCTTTTTTTTCTCAATTCAGTGTCTGTGTTCAGTCTGAGGCAGTTGTGCTGGATAACTGTTTCTAACTAAGGGACCACCTGGAAAAACTAATAAACCCAACAGTTTTCAAATTAAGCCTAATCATACTTTCTTCATAAACTTAGTGTTTGCTTAGAATGGACTAAATTTGAATATATGTAATACTCTTTACAAAACTAAATCTTTGTTAGTTAATTATGCAACTGGGATTGCTCACAAATAATCATGTTGGAAATATTTTCAAGGATTTATTAAGATAGAGCTAACTAAATTTATATTGTTTTCATATTCAAATAGAGCTACAGTAGGCAAAAGAGTAAGGGAAAATTATCATTAATAATATAATTAAGGCATTTTCTTGACTTAGTGTTCTCTACAACAGTTGGCAAACTGTGGCCAGTGGGCCAATCTGGCCCGCTGTCTGATTTTGTAAGACACGAGAGTTAAGAATAATTTTAGATTCTTAAATAGTTGAAAAGGATCAAAAGAATCTTATTTCATGTCATGTGAAATTATATGTAAGTCAAATTTCAGGGTCCATAACATGATTTTATTGGAAAACTACTACTCATTTACGTATTGCCTGTGGCCGCTTTTGCACCACAAGGATAGAGTTAGGTAGCGGTAACTGAGAGCCTAGGGCTCCAAAGGCCTGATAATTTAATAACTGGACTTTACAGAAAAAAAATTGCCAACATCTCTACAGTGTGGACCAGGCACAGAAAGCATGTGCCTCCAGAAAAGGAGCTAAGAAAAACAAGGTGAAAAAATCCTTCAAACACATTAAATACAACTTAGGCCATAAAAGCATGCTCCTGGTGTCAGCCAGCTAACGCAGCCCTCAACTTCTATTGATTATCCACATATGGTTTTCAGACTTCTGATCACTTATTCTCTCCACCTTGATGTAAACTTTACCTAGTTCACAAATTAGTTACTATTTCATGATTTGATATAATCATACACTTTTAACTCTGTGGACTTGGAGCAGACAAGGTAGGAATGAAGATTTCTTCTATTTGGGAAAATTTTGTGTCAAGTATCCAGCTGGGTACTTTGAGAGATATAAACATGAATAAGGTATTTTCCTGGAGTCTAGTGGTTGTGAAGGAGAGAAATTTGCATAACTTCAGAGCAGGATTTCTGGAGCAAACCCCAAAGACGTGCTAAATTCTATACTTCAGCATTTCACACATTTCTACATTTCCCCTGCATGTGGGTTAAAGGTGTGCTGCAAAGTTACTGACCTGAGCACATTCTTCCAATTAAAGTGTTTTTTCCTTTTTTTTTTTTTTCTGCGAGTTTACAAAGAAATGTCTATATTCTCCAAAGCACTTGATGGTCATTTATTAAGAAATCCTCTTAAGCACTTAATTCGCTTGGAATGCAGTGACTGCTGTAGAAAATTTAAAAGAAAAAAAAAAAAAACTCTCCCGAATGAATAGTTTTTCAAAATCATTTGGAGTGGGAGTTTGTAAAAAGTCAACAAGTTATACGGTAGCACTTTTTCCTAAACATTTTTTTCGTGAATTTTTAAAATCTATATTTTCAGTTAAAAATCAATGTGAAATAAAATGCGTGGATATGTAGAGAAGTGGAATTACCTTTATTCCTGCAAGGTTCTGACCCTTCCTTCGCTCGGATCCCCCCTTTAAAAGTAGCCCTTCTCGAAGTGGAATGCCCGCTCTCCCGGACCCGCCCGCCCTTTTCCCCTGCAAGCTCGAATCCAACCAGACAATCCCCGCGCCACCAGGAGGCGCGAGACCGGTAAGCAGAAAGGGCTGCCCGCACGGGTTTCTTCCTGGTTACCTCGGCTGTGCTCTTCGCTATCTGAAAGGTGTTGCTTTTGAAGAGCCCCACCACCTTCACCTGCAGCGGCTGCTCGGGGGGCGACTGAAAGGCGCACTGGACCGGCCTCGACCTGCAAGGCTGTGCGTTCGCCATGGCAGCGCTCCGCGATTACTCGGAGCACAAACAAGGCGTATCGCCAAGGCAACCGCGCGACCCCGCCCCCACCGCTTTCTGGGAGGCGGGAGGCGGGGGCGGGGGCGGGGTGAGGGGCGACGCCGGAGGCGGGGCGATGGGCGGGGCGAGCGGCGACGGGCAGGCCTTTACGCCTGTTGCTGGTGAGCTTGGCGGGAGCTGAGGGGAAGCGGGCGAGGGCCCGCAGGCGGCCGCGGTCAGGGACGAGCTTCAGGGCAGAGGAACGGGGAGCCCCGCGCCCCGCGTGCCTCAGCCCTGTTCGCCGCCTGTCCGGGCCCGCTCGGGGGCGGCCCTCGCCTCCCGTCAGCTCCCGAATCTCGCGCAGACATCCTTTCCGGTTTGGTGGGCGGCCAGTTGAGACCAGCGGACCGGTTGCCCGGGGAACGCGGGAGTCGGTCCCGGCCTGCGCGCCTCAGCCCTGGGCCTGAGCTGCGCGGGGTTGGGGACCACGGCCTTCCGGGGAGCGCGGGGGCGGGCGACCACCTGTGCGCGCCGCGGGGGAGGAGCCAACGCCAGCCCGCGCCCATCCCGGCCGCCGCAGTCACTGGACGGCTGAGCAGACCCCGCCCGGAGCGCCTCTGCCATGAAGCCCAACTTCTCCCTGCGACTGAGAGTTTTTAACCTCAACTGCTGGTGAGTGAGCCCGTGGAGTGACAGTACCTCTCGCACCCGCACAGCCATACGCTTCCTAACATCCGGACCACGGCTCTTCCCTGTCCTACAATCTCAGGGTGTGGGAGGAACCTGCACCTCCAAGGCTCACACCTGACCCCAGCTCCAGTGGTGTGCGGAGGGTTAAGAACCCCAGCAGTCACCTCTTCGTCCCTTCTGTTCCCAGGGGCATTCCCTACCTGAGCAAGCACCGAGCTGACCGCATGAAGCGCTTGGGGAACTTTCTAAACATGGAGAGCTTCGACCTTGTCCTGCTGGAGGAGGTGGGCTGTATGGAACTGATTTGGGACCTTGGGAGGAGGGTTGGCTGGTGTGCAGGAGGAGACTTTTCTTTGGGGGAAGGTCAGGCAGGCAGCCTCACCCTTTCTCCCAGGTGTGGAGTGAGCAAGACTTCCAGTACCTGAGACAGAAGCTGTTACCCACCTACCCAGCAGCACACTATTTCAGGAGGTGAGAATCCTACTGACCTGGAACCCTGTCTCAGACCTGGAAGCTCTTGGCCCAGTCAGCCCTTCCCTTTCCAGCCTGCACCCTTGTCTCTCTCTCTCCCAGCATGCTTTCCTCAGTGGGAGCAGGAGAGGGTGGAACCAGGAAGATCCTAACTCTTCAGCTTTGTCATCAGGTCACCCAACCATCCCACAAAGGCTGTTGCTTTTAGCTGTGTTGTGGGCCTGGTCCCAGCAGCAGAGAGAGAAAAAAGTAGCTAATGAGCACTGGGAAGCGAGAAGGGTAGAGGGCTGGGGCTTTCTCTTCCTGCTCTGGCTATCAGTTGAAACTTGTCTTTCAGCGGCATCATTGGCAGTGGCCTCTGTGTCTTCTCCAAACACCCAATACAGGAATTCACCCAGCATGTCTACACTCTCAATGGCTACCCCTACATGGTAAGCCTGACCTCTCACCTCTTCCACCCCTTCCCCACCCCACCTCCACCAACAGAGTAAAGGAGGCAGCCTTACTAGGGTTGCAGAGGATGGACAGAAAGGGCAGCAGTTCCTGAGTTCCTGTCCCCTCCTAACTGCAGGTCCATCATGGTGACTGGTTCTCCGGGAAGGCTGTGGGGCTGCTGGTGTTCCATCTAAGTGGACTGGTACTCAATGCCTATGTAACCCATGTGAGTGTAGCTAGCAGTGCTGAAGCTGGCAGTGCTTAGGGGAGGGAGAGATGGGACTCCTTTAGCTGGGCTGCCTGGGGGTGAGGTGTTGAGCAGCAGGATCTCTTAAGGTCAGTAGGCAAGCGTCACCCATTTTTTTATCAAGTACCATGCTAAGTGACAGATGTAAACTTGACTTAGACCTGCCCCTGGACCCTTCAGTCTTATCTGCTGTAATTTCATCTATCTTACTCAGCTCCATGCCGAGTATAATCGACAGAAGGATATCTACCTAGCACACCGTGTGGCCCAAGCCTGGGAACTGGCCCATTTCATCCAGTGTGTGAGCCTGGGATTGACTAGGGATGTGGGATGGGGTCCAGGGGCTGAGGGGTTGCCAAGGCCCCACTTACAGGTGCAGAGCTGGCAAGGGAAGACTTCTTGCCTCATTAACTCGGTTCCCCCAGCCATACATCTAAGAAGGCTGACGTGGTTCTATTGTGTGGGGACCTCAACTTGCACCCGAAAGATCTAGGCTTCCGCTTGCTAAAGGAGTGGACAGGGCTGCATGATGCCTACCTTGAGACCCAGGACTTCAAGGTGAGGACCTGCCTGAGTATTTCCCCACTGGCACCTCCAGTTTCTCTCCATTCTCCTTCCTCTACATCCTAGCACAAGCCAACTATTCACCTAGGGCTCTGAAGAAGGCTGTACAATGGTACCCGAGAACTGCTATGTCAACCAGCAGGAGCTGGAGCTGTTTCCCTGTGGCATCCGCATCGACTATGTGCTTTATAAGGTCAGGCCTCTTCCCCCAACATGCCTCCACTCACTGTGTCTCTTTATCTCTCACCAGCCTGTGCTGACCCTTTGTCCAGCTAGACTAATCTTATTCACTGATGATTAGAGAATGGGATAGCCAGGAGCTGGTTCTCTGGGATAAGTTTCTCTTTGGCCCTTACTTTTCCTAGGCAGTTTCTGGGTTCTGCATCTCCTGTAAGACTCTCAAAACTACAACAGGCCATGACCCTCACAGTGGCACCCCCCTCTCTGATCATGAGGCGCTGATGGCTACTCTTTGTGTGAGACACAGCCCACCCCAGCACAACCCCAGCCCTATCCATGGTAAGTCACCCCCACCCTCTCCCTTGTCCTTCCCTACCACAAGCTAGTCCTTCCACTCTGACCCTCCTGCCTCACTCCCCTGCCTTGTTCTAGGACCAGCAGAGAGGTTACCATTGATCAGTGCTGAGGGAGGCCTGTACAGAGCTGGACCTGGGTGTGGCTCAAGCTCGTTGGTGGGCCTCCTTTGCTACCTATGTGATTGGTCTAGGGCTGCTTATCCTGGCAGTGCTGAGTGCTCTGGTGGCTGAAGGAGGCATCAGGGAAGTTGCCATACTGCTCTGGACCCTCAGCGTAGGACTGGTGCTAGGAGTGGGTGCAGTCTACCTCTTCCACTTACAGGAGGCCAAGGGCTTATGTAGGGCCCGGGCCGAGCTCCAACATGTGCTGGGAAGGGCAAGAGAGGCCCAGAACCTGGGCCCAGAGTTTGAGCCAGCCCTGTTCCTATTACCTCAGGAGGGGGACAAGACTGAAGACCAATAAAGCTTGACACTTTTGTGGCTCCACCTTTTTCTTTGTAGAGGCAGTGATTAGAATCAAAGGTCAGTGTGATTATCACAATGTAGACCTTCAGGTTCCTCTTACACATCTGCCCTCCCTGCATACTCCCCACCTTCCACTGGTAGACAGCCTAAGCCCTATTTATAGAAGACACATTTTTATTATAAACAGTGAAGCCTTCGCCCAGGCAGCCCAGATGAGCATGGTGGCACTGTCCTGGGTTAAGGTGGTTTTGTAAGGAAGAAGGCAGGCAGCCCACCCTCTTCTAGCCTTGGGCTCCTGGCCCTGAGGCCAGCTCACTGAGCCTGCTCTCCTCCTGGAAGCGGATAAGGGCATCTCTCTGGTTCACCACATCCAACAGCTTCTTCAGGATCTGGTCTTCTGCCTGCCGATCTGCAACTGTTTTTAGGCTTTCTGAAGGGAGGAGATGAAATTTAGAGAATAGAGAACTGGTCAGGGAGATGGGAGAGGCACAGCCTAATCCTGGCCTATATGACTTCTATAACCCAACCCTTGTTTCCTATCTGTGACATTAGATTTGTCAATATACCAGTGGTTTTCTAGCATTGTTTCATAGCAGCACTATTTTAAAAGGAAATTCTGCATGAAAGCCCAAATGTGTAGCTCTGATTGAACTGAAGGCAGAGTAGGGGCTTGGAGCCCAATCCTCTGGCTTCCTACTGAATTGCCTCAGAGGTACTCTGAGTAGAGGACTGTATTGCTTGCTTGGTATCTGAGATCACAAAACTCATGCGAATCCCAGCCCCATGATTTCTGCCTCTCCCTACATCCGCATACCTTCCCTGTTCATGTATCCTCGTAGCTCCTGGTCCAGCTGCAACTGTTTCTCCTCTAGGTTCAGCTCCTGTACCCTGTGGAGGGCAGGGATAGAAGAAGCACAGTTGTGTCCAAGGACCCAGCTGGGGCCTGGCTCACAAGCCCCTATCACCTCCCCGTGCCCCTTACGTGATCATGAGCTCAGCCTCCTCAGCCACAGGCTGTTTTTCTTCTGAACGAGCTGTAGCAGCTGTCCTAGCCACAGTGCCTTTTGCTGTTCTGGGGAACCTGATAAAAAGGAAGAAGGGTGACAGGGTGGTCAGAGCGGCTTCCAACCAGGGTCATATGAGTCCTGGGCCTGAGAAGTGGAACATGCTGTGGTCCAGAGCCTGGTGGTTTGAGAGACTGCTGGGGGCTGAACACAGTCATAAGAGGCAGAGGAGTGTCCCTCCCCTGTCCTCACTCACTGCTCTGGTTCCTCAAGGCCAGCTCCAGCTTCTTGCCCTCAGCCTCCAGTTCCCTCAGAGCCACCTCAATCTCATTTAGTCGTCGCTGGATGGCCTGAGGGGCACAAGACAAGAGGCCCAGGAGTATGGATGCATTGGAGGAGCTCTAACCCATCAGAACTTCTGGGAACCCCTAGGGCTCACCTGGGCCTTGCAGAACCTCTTCATCTCCTCCTCCTTAGCACGGCGCGCAGCAGAGTCCGCCGCCATGTTGGGTACTTGTCCATGGTGCCTGAGTTTTTTGGCAAAGGTCAGCAGAGCCTGTGGCAGGGTCAGACCAGTCAGGCATATGGCCTGGCCTCCTGGTAGATAGGGGTTGGGGAAGCTTTGTTTGGAAGGGGCCAAAAAAGGCCTAGGCTGGAAGTGGGGTAAGTTCTGATAGGAAAGATGGAGGCTTAGAGACATGAAAGAGTCAGACCGGGTGAGATCTTCCAAGAGCAGGGCTCAGAGGAGGGAGTGAGCTGTAGCTTTCTCCTATGGAAGGGGATGGGGTCGATTTGGTGGATGAGTGCTGGTTTCGACAGAAGAGGTGGCCAGGTTCCTTTCACTCGCCTGTTCCATATCTGAGTCCAAAGCCACATCTTCCTCTTCCTCTTCTTCCTCTTCACTGGAGGGGGGACTCCTTTCTTCCTTCTCCATGGCCATAAGAACTGAGCAGAGGAAAAGCAGACATGGCTCAGGATCCCCACAGCCTCCTTTCCATTCCCTGGCATTCCCCTCCAGGAATCTCAGTACTACCCATTCCAACCTCACCCTGGGTCCGAAGAGCAGTTACCTTGAGGGCTCTGGACTGGCACTCCCCATCCCACAAAGCTGCCCTCCAGGGCCTGGCGTGCCAAGGCAGAGCAGCTGCGGGGGGGCTTGGGTGGAGGCTCCATTTCCGGGTCAGGAGTCAGATTAAGGGAGGACAACCGCTGGCGTTCTGGGCTGGAGAGGCGGATCAGCCGACGGGTGGGCTGGCTAGGGCTTGGGACAGGCATGGCCCCCTCCTGGGAGGCCATGGGAGTTGAAGGGCTCGATGGTATGTTTGTCTCACCCATTGTAGGGAGGTCCTAGAAAAGCCACCATGTGGTCTGGTCAGTGACCTGCCCAGTGTGGGGTTGAGGCTGCTCCTTTAGATAGATGTGGGCCCTGGAATTCATTCATTTATACCGTTTTACTGGACAGTGTAAGGCTGTGTTCTAGATACTTGGGCTACAGCAATAAATGAAATAAGACATAAGTCCCTGCCTTCGTGGAGCTTACATTCTAGTACAGGAGAACATTCACTTACCCCTGACAAACTCCTCTGGGCTAAGAGAGACCCCTTTCCTCATTGCCACCCCAACACACACATTCACAGCTTCTACCTGACTCTCAGGGCCTCGGTCACTGCCATCCTCTTTGTGGACTGGCTGGGGCAGGTGCTGGAGGCAGTAGAAATGTCCTGGGAAGGGTAGAAAGCGGGTAGAGACATCATATGTTGGCAGCCTAATGCCTGGAGACTCAATTTATTAGGGAAGGTAGATTTGTAGATGAATTTCTGGATTTGTAGATGAATTTCTACTAGCCTCCACAGAACCCCACATTTGGGGTTTTGGAAGAGACAGAGAAGATCTAAGCTCAGGGTATTAAAGTGCCATCGTGAGCCTGTTTCCACCTCATGCCCAGCACTCCAGTTCCCCTCTACCTTCAAACTTCTTGGCTCCAGGCAGGGCTGGGCCCAGAGTCCCTTTGGAGACCTCAAGGACCTACTCACCATCTCCTGAGTGCTGCCCGTAGCCACCTGACCACAACGTGGCCTCACAGATATGGCAGCGGAAGCAGCTCCGGTGATAGAAACGACCGTCGGCACACAGGCGTTCCAGGATATAAAGGTGTTCCCCACAAAGTGCACATAGGTCCTCGGCACCAGCCTGCACCAATCCCCAAGCCATAGGGTCAGCTAAAGTCAAGGCCAGCTGCAAAGTTCTTCAGTATCCCCAAAATCTCCCTTCCTTACCTCCCCAAGTCTCTGCCTACAGATAGGGCCCCCATTCTCACCTCCTGCTGTTGCAATGGGGGTGTCAAGGGTACACCAGGCTCTGAGACAGGTGGCTCTTCAGTATTTGGGGTCTCAGCCTCTACCTGAGAAGATTAAGTGCTCAGGTCAGGAGACAGAAAGGATCAGCTGGGGAGTAAACGGGTACAGATGAATAGAAAGGGCTGGAAGAGAGCCCGGATGGGGGAGGAGGTGTAGAGTACTGGACCGGGATTGGGGAGCAAGACCTGGGGAAGGGGACAGAACATAGGGCAGGCATTTACCTCCAGGCGTGGCTTCTTGCCACCTGCATCCTCCCCATTTTCCTGTAACAAGTCCTACACTCAGCATGGGGCTCTGAGTCCCCAGTCCTCCCCTCCCCCCATTCTCAATGTCCTTCCCATCACCCCAGGGACCCCCCTCCCCAACTAGGAAGCCACTACCCAGCCTGAACGCTGCCCAGACTCCACCTGGGCCCGGGTCCGTTGCAGGGTCCTCTGCAGTTTGCCAAGGAATAGTACAGCACTGGAGGTTCCTGGAGAGCCTTGGCTGGCAGGACCTGCAGGGAGAATTGGGGTGTCAGGGTAGATACTGTGCCCCTAGAACAGATAGCTACACTCTAGCCCGAAAGGACACCTCTCCCAGCTGTCCCTCAGGGTGCCCTCTCCTCCCTCCCTATGTCTGTCTGTCTCCGTGTCTCTGTCTCTCTCTCTCTCACATACACACCACTTTACCACCACTACCCTCTAGGTCACCTGGGTTATGGGGCATGGTCTTGAAGGCACTGTGGAAGTGGCTGAGGTAGGCGATGAGGCCTAGTGGGTCGCTTCCTGCCACCACTGCCTGTGCAGATAACACAGGTGTGATGCCAAGTTCATGCTCTGCCATCTTCAGTGCCCAAGCAGTCGCTTCCAGAGCCCCCATGCCCTGCAGCTCTGAGGGTTCCCTGCAGGGTATCAAGAAGAGAAGCCAATGGGAGACTAGAACCTGACTCCATCAAAGCAGGAGAGGGTAGATAGAGAGCAGTAGCGGAGGGACAGCAGGAAAGGCTGGGGAAGTGCAAAGGGAGGAGAGGGCACAAACGGTTTTTATTTCCTATACTAACCCCCCCCCCACACCTTCTGGCCTTGGAGGGGGGGTGGTGTCTCTACCACTGACAAAGTTGTCCCTATTAAATGCATTTGATTCTTACAAGATTTGAAGGCAGAGTGAGGCAGGAATACTATCTCTTAGGAGGCAAAGTGACTTGGTGGTACTGGGACTCAACTGGGGGTGCTAATTCCTACATAGTGGCCTCCCCACCATTCCACTGCCTGAAGCAAAGGGATGGACAGAGGTAGGAAAGAGAGGTTATGGTCTTCCGGGGACCCCTGATTTTGCAACTCACAGTAGGCCAGGCTGCAGCCGGTTCACCAGGGCACACAGGGCCAGCCCATCAGCCCATGAGGATGAAAATTGGTGACGTCAACACCAGGATATCCAGCTGTCTGCTCCTGACACCAGCGTAGCAGCTCCTCTTGGGTGCACACCGACCCTGGGGAAGGAGGCTGTGCTGTGCCTAAGCCCCGCCCCCGGCACACAGAGCGCCCAGCTGCTGCGTGAGTGGTCGGTATGGGAGGGAGGTGGAGGCGGGGCCCCACCCCTACTGGGGCACCAACCTCTTACAGCAGTAACTCCTTTATCCTGATTTTCTCATCTTAAAAAGATCTCTTTTTGGAATAAATGGAGTGAATAAAGTGAAATTACTGCTAGCCACATAGAGGGCAGCAGGCAAGGGGTGCCCAGAGGCTCAGAAAAAGGGCAGGTTTGGAGTCCGCCAGCCTGGAAGGGGTCAGGCAGAACAGCTGAGAATAGGGCAGCATGGCTGCCATTTAACCGCTATGCATGCAGCGGTTGTTGAAATACTGAAATACTTCCACACAGATTGGCGAACGGCGGCTGCCGAGTGCTCTGCTGTCCCTCCACTCCCCAGGATGCCCCAAACATCCCTACCATCCAATAATGCTCTGAGCACCCTGATCCCATCCTGAGGCGGCAGCTGTTCTATTACTTGGTGCTTGTACCTCACTGGTTGGTAAATATTTTGGATGTGGCCCTGAAGAAAGGCCTACTTACTGGTGGCCAGCTTTCCTGAGTCTGTCTTGTCACTCTTGCGCACTGGCTCCTTGGCCACCACGTCATACAGGTCTTGTACCTAAGAGAGCCCATTTCAGGTCTTGAAGCAGGCTGACCCACACCCCCATAGCCCATGGGGAAGGGGCCGGCCTTGGGTAGGGCTCACCCAGAGGCAGGTCTGGAGGGAAGGCCTAACCTGAAGAAGGGTGGCTAATTATGTAAGGCTGGTGAAGGTGTCAGGGGTTCTGACCTGATTGGGGGACACAGCCTGGAGGTTCAGGTTGGGGTAGCGGGTGGCTGGATCCAGCCCATACTGGGCCACATTGCGGTGCATGTTTTCCGGTGATGTCTGTGACAGGAGTTGGTACAGGCTCTCACTGGGGCGGGGGTGGTGAGGGGTGAGGATGAAGGTGGGCAGGGACATGAGTCAGAGTGTACCCATCAACACTCACCCCTCAAGAGCTTCCTGGCATTTCTTTTATTCTCTTGTCCATGACCCCATCTATTCACCTAGCACCTCCCACCCTCTACCTGCCCTTTGTCCTATATCCGGCCCTGCCCCACCCCACCCCCTAACTTTGGCCTCACCGTTCTGCCAGTACTTCTAGGGGCCCAGTGCCCTCTGCCCATCGCTTCACCATCCAGGCGGCATCAAAGGCTGCCAAGAAGCCTCTGGCCACTCCAGTGCCCAGGGGCCAGAAGGGCTGCAGGGTCAGGAGAGTAGGAAATAGCTCAGTGAGAGTCCAACAGGAGTGTCCAAGCCCAGATGCCCAGATGTCATAGCAGAGGGGGCCCTTTGGCACACCAAGTAGCCCTCAGCTCTTCCCTATAACAAGCAAAACCCTTTTCTCTCCTTCCCAGCCATGGAACCCCTGTGCCTCCTTATAAGGAGTCCTGTTTCTTGAAGCACCAGAGAGCCCTCTCCCCCTCCCTAATCAGAGAATCCTGATCCCACTCCCTCACCTCCACCAGGCAGTCCCCCACCAGCCCCAGCAGCAGACGGGCACCATTCTTCTCCTGCACACGGGCGGAGCTCTCTGCCCGCATCATGCTTGTGAAGTCAAAAGCAGCGACGTCAGGCCGCCCGTGGGCATCCTGGGCAAATTCCAGCTTCCCAAGCTTGCCGTGGGTGGCAAAGTCAGCAGCTGCCCGGGCAAAGTGCTGTAGAGCCTCGGGTACCACGTTGGCACTGCCCAGCAGCCGGTCGGTCTCCGGCCAGTCCTACATGGCCAACAAATCAGAACCAGCATCATTTGGTTAGTCCCATCCCCTTGGATGTAGAAGGTGAACATATTAAGGCCCCAGGAAGGGGCTTCTCCAGACCACATAGCAGCCGAAGGCTAAGATGGGCCTAGAATTGGAATGTCTTGCTTCTCAAGCTCAAGCCCCTTCCTCAGCACTCACCCTGCTGCTGGGGGTCCTAAGCCCCACCCTGCCCCTAAGGCCCAGAACCATTACTAATGTCATACACTTGCTTTGGACAAGTCACTGCACTTCTCAGAGCTTTAGGTTTCTCATTGTTTAGAGATAATACCTCTAACTTCTCAAGGTACTCAAGAGAACCGGGTGAGAAAATGTACATAAAGCTCTCAAGACAGGACCTACCCCAGAATAGGTATTCAATTAGTTGACTCAGCAGACACACACCAGATACCATTCTAGGCATGGGAATACTCAGCCAGCAAAAGAGACAGAGACAAAAACCCCTGCCCTCGTGGAATTTACATTTGTAGTCCTGTGGCTGGTTTTTAGCCCAGAATGTGATTCAGGGTGCCATGTAAATCTCAAGGGAGAGGAAGTGGTTGAGGTGGAAGAAAGGTCAGGGCACACCCGGGGCTGGGTGGGGGTTGCAGACTGTGTCCAGGCCGGGCCTCCACCTCCCAGGGCCAGCCGCCCAGGCCCTCCCGGCCTGGGCCCGGCCTCACCTGACGCAGCACTCCCAGCCGCAGCAGGCACTGCTTCTTGGCTGTCATCACAAAGTAGTGGGTGTCATCCTTGTAGTACACAATGTTTTCCAGATCAATGCCTGGGGGGACAGGGCAAGGGACAGGAGATGTGTCCCCTCTCCAAACACCCTGGCCACGCCTAACCTCTGATAGCTGGGATCACAGTGGAGACTACAGTGGGTGTCCCACACACAGCGGCCCATGGATTCTGATGGCACAATGGACCATCTGTCCCAGAAACAGGAGGTCTGAGGACATGGAACAACGAAATTTGGGTGAGGTGACAGCTGGAAGACTTACTCCAACCACATGGTTGGTTACATGCTAATGGACAACAGACTGGCTTCTCAAACTAGGTGTGTACACCCCAGGGGGTGTGGCGGTTTGAAGCCAAAGTAAGCATAGAGCAGCTTTTTGAAGCACCACTTTCACTTTGAATTTATGTCATTTCTATATTAAAGCATACATGAAGAAGCACAAAGTAAAATCTCATGTCTTTTGTGAGAGAGTTCTAAGACTTGTCATGCTAGATGTCAAAGTGGGGTTGTGCCTGCTGAATCCCTAGGGGCATGGGTTCTTTGCTTCCAAGATTCCTTGGACTGAGGACAGGTCTGGGCAGATGGGAGAGACAGGAACCAGCTCTCAGTCAGGCAGGGGGAGGGAGCCCCTGTGAGAAGGACCCTGACCTGTGGTTTTGAGCAGGCTCTGGAAGAAGCTCTGGTTGTAGATCCTGGCCACACCACTGATCTCAGGCACCTGTGTCTCTTCCACAGTGCGTCTGTTCACAAAGTTGACTGTGATGCCAATGGCCAGCTTGCCACGCATTTCTCTAACTGTGAAGCCTAGACGTGGAGGCAGGTGGGGAGTGACAGGAGGATGAGGGCTATAAGGGCCTACAAAGGCCCAGGAGGAACCCAAGATGCTGAATTCTAGGGAATTGATCACTCACCTTCAGGGACGAATTTACCTCCAGCAGCAGAGATGAGGACATCAAATTCATAGTTGGCCAGTTGGGTGGGGGGTTTGGGCTGGAGCTGGGCACGCCAGCCACTCCCTGGGGAAGAGGGTGTGAAAAGCAAAAAGGTGTAGAAGTCTGAAGAGGCCCCTATTTTCCCAGGACAAGCCAGTGATGTAAATAAATGCGTTAAAGGGCTTTATGGTTTAGAAAGCAAGCACACATTGCCTATCAGATTATATCTTCACAACAGCTGTGAAGAGTCGGGAAGGAAGGACATATTATTCCCATTTTACAGATGTTCAAAATGAGGCTCAGAGTGGTTTGCACAAGGCCACACAATTAGGAAGGGAAACTCAGATCACTCCCAGCCCCACTTTTTCTTCCACAGGCCAAGATGTCCTTGGCAGGTGGGGTTCTCAGGAGCAGAGAAGTACTTACCCTTTTGGGGGGGGTTGGAGGCCAGTGAAAGTGACACCCCAGTGAATTTCCACCCCCAGTAGTAATGCCACTTTCAACAAAAGCAATTGAAGCTGCCGGATGCCTGGAAAGGACAGGACGTTAAGAACAGGGACCCCAGGACTGCAGAGCCTCCCCAAGCACCAAGGTGCACCTTGTCAGAGCTAGAGGAAGTCTTAGAAATTACTCCATCCAACTGCCCATTTTACAGATAAAGGACTTGAGTCCAAAAGGTCACCTGGATGAAGTGAGTCTTATCCGCTCAGCCTCTTGGCTGGCCCAGCAGGCCGCTCACTGGCCTGTCTCTAGGCCCAGGCTCACCACCCCTCTAGCCCACCAGGTGGTACTCACTGATGTGGTCCAGAGTGCCTGTGCAGAAGCGCCCGTAGAACTTCTTAGCGCCGAGTGCCCGAAGGTCGTGGATGGTGAAAGGCCAGAGGTGCAGCACATTGTGGCGAGAGAACTTGGTGCGCTTTTCCACCAGCACCACACGGGCCCCGAGCAGTGCCAGCTCCACAGCAGCCCGCAGACCACAAGGTCCAGCACCCACCACCAGGCACTGGGAACACACAAGGCAGTGTGAGCATGGCATCATGTCCCCCTCCTGTGATTCCCCCTATCCTCTAAGCCCCATCCCAGGCATTGTATTCACCTTAGTGCTGGTGCAGGCCCGGCCCTGCTGGTAGACAGGCTGGCTTGCCCGCTTGTCTAGCTTGGCCCACAGTGATTTGGCACTCCAGTAGTTGAGCTGGGCCTTGATCTTGTGGTATTGGGGCAGCCCCCCACCAGGCTCCAGACCCAGGGCCTGGCATAGCCTCTGGAAACTGCTCAGTACATTCTGACACAGCTGAGCCTGCAGGAAGCTCTCAAAGTGGGCGTGTGCTGGGTTGGTGGAGGTGGGTGAGGCCATGGAGGCCCTTGGGGCTCCCAGGGAAGGGAGCAGCTGGGCAGAGGCACGTCACTGCTGGAGAGAAGGGGGGGGGGGGACAGAAGGCGAGAAGAAGAAAGGAAGGAAAAAGGAAGGAGGAGAGAAAGCAGGCTGGTGTCTCCCGGGAGCTTCAGGTCCACCCCTGATTGGCCCTGCTCCGCTCTTCCAGCCCACTCCCGATCTGCTCCAGAGACAGCTGCTACCCCTTCCACTGCAAGTGAAATCTGCCAAATATGGAAATGAAAAATCAATAGTACTCGGCACAGAGGACACATGAGAAGCTCCCGTCTTCCTGTCCAGGGATCTCCAAGCCCTGCTTCATCCCTGGGGCCCACAGGGCAGAAAGCAGGGCTTGGGGCAATTTCTCAGACATGGAGAGGGCAGGTTGGCCAGGAGAGCTTTCCTTGTAGTGAAGACAGAGACAGGCCAAATACCTACAACCACAGCTGCTGGGCGCACGTACTGCCCCATCTCACCCCACGTCTCCCTGTTCCAGGTGCCCCTTGACAGACTCAGTGGCACACAGGTGTGGGGTGTGTCTTCCACCAAGGGCAAAGTTTTCCTCCTTAGCACTCGTGATTTCCTTCTGACAGAGGGAGGAGACAATCTCTAACTGCAAAGGTTCCACTTCCCATCACCAAAAGTACCTCAACGAGCAGGCTGACGATGTTGTCTGTTTTGACTGACACATTGGGTCTATTTCTGACTCACTGTGGTCAAAACACTTCCCCTGTGACTTGCTTTCTCCAGGGGGCCTTGTGGGCGGTGGGGGCAGGCGTTGGGGCAACAGTAACCGGGTTAGCCCCTCCCAGTTTCCTCTCACCCCCATATCGAAGATCTGCCCCATCCCCTGTGAACTCCAGCATGCTCTCCAGGAATTTCCCCAAACAAGGCCTCCTTTTGTCCCCCTCTCCCTCGCTCGCTCGGGCACCACGCAATTCGAGGGGTGTCAAGAGGGGGCTTTCTCACGCTGGGACAGAGAGGAATCAGGGTAAGTTGGATAAGGTTGCCCTTGGGGGAGTTAGGAATAGTGCGGCAACAATGGACACAGGTCCCTGGGGTCTTTACGCCTCCATCCCCTCGGCTGCCCCACGGGTCCCAGCCAGAGAGAGTCCACCGGGCCAGGGCGAGGCAGGGGAAGGTTAAAGTCGCCTGCTGCAAGCCGCCTGTACAAGGGCGGATGGAACATCAGGAAGGGCAAAGGACTCTCGGGGGTGGGGGAGTAGAAAGAAGAAGACCTCAGCTACCGGAGAGGGAATGACCCAGCCTGGAAACACCAGGGCAAAGGATGTACGAGGGCTGGAGCGGTCGGGAAGGATGGAGAGGAGCTGGACCACTGGTGGCGGGGCTGGAGGGAGTACTTCCTCTCAGAGGACCGTAAAGTCTAGAGAAGGGCTGAGCAGGGCAGGGGCGAAGGGAGAAGGGACAGACCGGCCAGGAGGGACTCTAAAGCGCCGTGGGCCACATTTCCCCAGAAGCGTAGCCCCACCTCCACCCCCCGCAGGCAGGGGTACGCACAGCTGGGTCAGCAGGACCACTTACCCGGCGTCTCCGAAGCCGGGAGGAGCCACTTTGCCAGACGGGTGGAAGGGCTGGGGCTGGGGCTGGGGCTGGGGGCGGAGGCGGGGGCGGGGGCGGAGGAAGGGGAAGAGGAGGAGGCGCAGAGGGAGAGCCGGACTGCGGGCGGATCTGCCCCGCCGAGGAGTTCGGCTGGGTGTGGGATTCGGCGCGTGGCCGAGGCTTTATTTGCGCTTCATTAGCATCTCATTACCCTGGGATCCAAGGCTTGAGGCAGACCAGGACCCGCCCAGGCCTGCTGGTGGCGCCCAAAGGCGTGTCACTGCAGATTCAGGGTTCCGCTTGGGGGCCGGAGACCCGGGCCGGACGTGGAAGGGTTCCAGGAGCCGGGGTTTTGGGACGCCCGGTGTCCGGCAGCGCACCTGCCACCTGGCTCCATCCGGTGTCTGTGCCTGCAGAGTTAGCCCTTCCCAGGCCCGCGAGGCCACCTACCCCGCCCAGTGCCAACTCCGCGCGAGCCGACTCCTAGCGCTAGGCGGAGAGGGCTGCTCCGGCTGGGCAAGAAGTTTGCCAAAGTTGGCTGGTGCTTTGGTGGCGCCGGAAGGTCTGCGCTGTCTTCACCTCTCCAGGCACGTGCGCCCCTCGGTGGATTCAAGCTCGCTGTCCCCTCTCCTGCGACAAGTCTGCTCCTAGACCCCGGCTGAGGGTAATGGACACAAATTAAGTCCCGGGAATGAGGCACTCTGCAACTTCCACAGCTACCTAAGAAGTGAGAGGGCTAAGAGGGTCTTGGGGGCTGGGATGCTGATGGCGATGTTAGGTCACTACTAAGAAAGGGGAAATGGCAAGATGTGTGAGAGAAAGGCCAGATTCCCAATATTCAAGAATGCCTTGGAGTGCGGACCCATACATAGAACGGCTGAAAAGGGCTTGAAAGACCTTTGGGATCAACTTCCTCATATACCCAATAAGGATACAGCATTGAATTTGATGGCTCTCATCCACAGTCATTCAACTGGTTAATATTAACAAAACATCAGCCCTCATTTATTGAGCATCTTTTGTGAGTATACCCCTAATCTCAATGATGACAACAGTCCCATTTTACCGAAAAGGAAACTGAGGGTCACAGATATTCTGTGACCTGCAACAAGTTACACATCAAGTGGCCGAGCTGGATGGGGCCCGGGTCTGTCTATCTGGCTTTCAACACACTAGTGTTGATACATGACAAATGAAAGGCTGGCATTATAAGAAGCTGTTTCTTCTTTAGAGAGAGCAACACTGTTACACTAGAAACATCAACAAAACAGAAGTAAATGGGAGGGTTGCTCTCTTTGAGATTGAGGGACCATAAAGAGCTGGGTGCCCTATGGCTCTCCCCTTCTCTTTATTCTCATTGTGAATTTCATCTGGAACGCCTCTGAGACCCAGTAAGACCTGAATACTCCTTGCTCTCAGCTTGAGCTAAGAGGGCAGGGGAAGGGAGGCAAGGGGAAATGCTTGCTCTGCCAAGAGAGGCAGGGAATTCAGCCAGGTCAAGCACAGGAAACTAGGGCAGCCTCCCAGCTGGGCCTATCCTGGATTTTGAGTGTGATTCGTCATTTGGCTTGAAATAAATTTGCCAAATATTGGACACACCCATATTTAAGTACATATTATAAGAAGTGTTCTAAAGTCCACTATAAATGAGTTACCAGGCTCTTAGAATCACCGCATTTCCCTTTTATTAGCAGGTGGTAAACAACCAGCTGCTTGACTTAGTGCATTTGTAAAGGCCCAGCAAGGTCTGCCCTTGACTCAATGACTTGTGGTTGCAGCCAAACAGGGTTATGTGGCTCAACGAATGACAAATGGTAAAATTTGTCTTTAAAAAAGATCACAGAACAATGACTTCATCAATACTAAAAAACTGCTGACTTGGAGTTTTACTTTCTGCTAATTAAAGATACACACCACATTGTAAAGTAATGAAGAAGATATTGGTTTATAACCCAGAAGGTCTGGTCAGATTCCAGCTTTGTTTCAAGCTAGCCTAGTGTGACCTTGAGAAAGTCACCAACCATCCTGCTTCACTCATCATTTCTGAATGGAGACTCTAATTACTCAACCTCCTCAGCCCATTTTGATTCTAAAATTCTATTATTCCATTTTGGTGACTAAGAAATGTACATACTAGAAGACTCAAACCAAGTTCTATTTATAGAGTTTCTTCAAAGGAAAAAAAAAAAACCTCTATTAAAGCCAAAAGAAAAAAATTATTTACAAATATTTTCTTAATTAGAATCTTGAGTCATGAACCACATCATATGTTGTACATAGAACTCAAAATACTGGCACAGTCACATCAGCCAGTTCATATTGAATCAAATAAGTGGCTTATACATAAAAGTCAGCTTTAAAATAATCCCATTCTAATGTTTTTGCAAATAATATTGCCAGCAATGGCCTAAGTTAAGACAGAATTCCTTTCTCCTGATTCATACGCTGTTGTCTTCCTTCAATGCCATCCTTACCTCACCTCTCAATCTCTCATCTCCAGAGCCTGGAGGCAGAAATTAGGTCTCTAGCCCAGCAGGTGACATGCTCTAAGCCACCTGAGCCTGTAGGTCAGTATGTTCAGTACATTCATGGGCCTGGGCAGGAAGCTGTGGCTGCAGTGTGACCAGACAGGCACAGCTCCTGATATAAAAATAATTATGAACTGAACCAAAAGTGGAGAGTGCTGTTAATAGATATAATAGGGTGGCTTGACTGAGGTTAGTTAAGGGAGGGCCTCCCAGAAAAGTGACACTTACATTGAATTCTGATAGATGAACAGACATTAGACAGTAGGGTAGAAACTTTCAAGGCTGAAAACATGCCTGCCTCAAAGCCCTAAAGCAAGGAAATTGTGTGTGTTGGGTGGATGGGTAGCAAGAAAGCTGGTGTGGCTAGAAGTTAGAATGGGAAAGGGACCCAAGAGGAAGCTGGATTGGGGATTTTATTAAGTACAGTGGGAAAGTGCAGCAGAATTTTAAACAGAGCAGAGACATAGTCATATTTGCCATGATAATGCAATATCTAGTCATTAGCTTAATGCTAAGAGCAGTTGTGACCTCAAATCACTACTTCCAGTGGAGAAAGAAGTTGCAGGAAGGAGTAGAAAGGATCAGTCAGGATTTGGCAGAAGTCCAGAAGAGAGGATATGGTGCAGCAGTGAAAGAAGCAGTTGGATTCAAAGAGTTTGATGTGAAAGCGGTGTAACTTGGTGATGGACTGGGTATGGGGGCGAGCGAGGAGGGCTCTATGAAGAATGACTCCTGGTTTTCTCTCTTGGTTAAAGATGAAGCACAACCAAATGTGAGTTCGCCACCCTTTCCTATTCTTTCTTGCAATCTTACCTCTATATGCTTTTTTATTCAAGTACCGTCCCCAGAAGTCAAAGCATGATGATTGCATAGACTTCAGTGTAACACAAGGGCCTCTACTCTGAGAGGCTGCGAAGGTGAAAAACACAAATAGGTTCAGGATCGGTTTAAATATTTTCCCATATTTTTGTCATGAGAGTTCTTTTGTATTTCAAACAATAAGATTATTGGAAAAATTTGTCCAGAAGCCACTTAATCATGTGAGAATTATCTATGTGAGGTGGATTTTTAAAATGTAGTTTTTGGTGATCCTAAAAAAAATATTGTTTTTAACTCTAGCCTAAGGAAGCTTCAGTTTAACTTTTGATCTAACAAGGATAGAAATAATATGAATGAACCCCCCCAAAAAACCAAGAGCCAAACTATTCTTTTGTAAAGTTTTCAAATCTGTATTTAAAAGATTCTAATATTATGGATATTAAGAATTCAAAATAAATAAGAAATCCATGCTCTAAGACCAAGGAAGTTCCCTGACCTGACTGCTCCTCACTTTTCCCTTTCTACACGTCATACTGGATATGTAGGGGGAATAAAGCTCTCTCGGGAATGTTACCTAAATGTGTTCAAGTCTCTACATTGTGTTGAAAATGTGATGAACTTTAGTTTAAAAGCTTGCCTAATGTGTTAAATAAGAATAACTATACTGCATATGAAATATAAAATATATGTATTCCAGTCAACAAGTGTTTTGTATCTTAATTATGAGTATGGAATATGAAAGTAAGATAAACTATCACAGTGACATGTCAGCTTCTTTCAGAGGTCATTCTTTGATTCCTGCTGTTTACAAAAGGAAAGCAAGGGAGATTTTGTAAGGGGTTATTCTTCCAAGCATATTTATAAAAGTAAGAGAGTTTTAATTCTTAAGAATTTAGGTTTATTTTAGTTTGGAAACTAAGGATGAAAATTTACCTCGCCATTTACAAATAGGGGTGGCAAAAATAAAACAAATCTGCCCTAAATGTAAAATATCTTCAGTCAGAAGTGTGACAAAATGGCTCACTTACATGTTAGTTAAGGCGATTTTCACTTTCATCCAATCAATAAATTTTGATTAAGCTCCAAATCAATAGTAGTAAAACACAAATGTGAATATGGTAGTTATTGCCTTTTGTAGGTGAAAGACTATATAACTTTTACTATTATGTAAAAAGCTTGATTGTATGCTAAAATTTCAGACACAGACCCTCAATTTTAGTCAAAAAGCTTCTATTACATTAAGCAGATCATATGTAATGAGGAATCCAGCTTAGAGTTTCAAAAAACTGGTGATACTAAAGCAGCATAGTGGGATCATCCAACCCTGTGCCTGTTCTGGCTCTGCCACTTACTGTGTGACCTTGGGCAATAGGCTTCATCCATTTGGGCTTCAGTGTTCTCATCTGTAAAATAGTCATAATAACATTACTAACCTCATAGGAACGTCATGTCTATTAAGTAAAATAAGATGTGCTCCAAATGAGTTACAGGTGTTTCCCAGACTGCTTCCCAACTCACTCCAGATGCCAGTTGTTATGGGCTGAATTGTTATGGCCCACATCCCTCACTCCCAAGTCCATGCTGATGTCCTAACCCCTGGTACCTCAGATTGTGACTATTTGGAGGTAGGGCCTTTGAAGAGGTAACTAAGTGAAAATGTGGTCTTTGAGGGTAGAGGGCTAATCCGATTGTATCCTTATAAGGAGTTTAGAATACAGAGAGAACACCATGTGAAGACCCAGGAAGAGATGGCCAGGATGCCTCAGAAGCCAATCTTGCCAACACTGATCTTGGACTTTTAGTCTCTTGTGATAAATTTATGTTTTTTAAGTCTCCCAGTCTGTAGTATTTGTTATGGCTGCCCTAGCAAGCTAATATGCCAGTTATGGCCAGGGGTGACTGGAATCCTCTAACTGTAGGGTGCTGTATACCACGACATGGAAGAGATTTGAGAAGCACCAAGAGACCCAATACACTGGGCTTCGCTCCTGGGCTATAGTAAAGACTCAACATGTGGCAGATACTATTGTTCCAATTTATGAAAACCTAGATGTAAGGATTTAAAATGAGAATCTCGCTGTATTCCTCAGTATTATATAACTGGTTGCTCACAACACGTATAACAAAAGAACCAACTGCAGAGAATACAGAGTAGAAATAGGAAGAGTGGTTTCGAGAAATATAGGGGAAAGCACAGGAATAACTTATTTTGATGGCAAGAGTTCAAGTCTTCCTAAGGATAGCCCTCTACTGAGAGAAAACAAAAGATTCACAAGGTCATTTCAGTAGCCCAAAAGCATAATATTCTACTATTTCCTAAGAAGTACAATTTGTATTTCTGCCCTTTTAAAACAATTTTAAGAATTGTACTAGTACAAAATGAGCTGTGAAACATTGAGCCAACAATTGCTAAGACAACAGAAAGTTTTATGTACATGACATTTCATCTGGGTACAGTTATTGAACTTTAAAATTCTGGAAGTCATTCAATGAGGCAGAATGTGTATTTGGGACACAGAAGAGAGGCTAGATTAACAAAACTATCATTTTCTCGTTTTTCTCTGACAGCTGGTCAAAGAACTCAGAACTCTTCCAGAAGATATTTTTACGGCTGAGGCTGGCTCTCAAGCTAGAAACAGGCCTGTGCTGTACAATACAGGAGCCATTAGCTACATGTGGTCATCAAGCACTCACAGTGTGGCTAGTGTGATCATGGAACTGGGTTTAAATTTTGATTAATTTTAATATATTTTAAAATCTGATACTCATTTGTTATTGAAAAAAAATTAAGCATGCTTGCAACCACTTGCATGTAGTTTCAACTGTAAATTACATGAACTCCAAATACAGGTCAAGTATGTCCAATGAATATTAGCATCCAAAATGACTATGCAGTAAGTGAAAATATACACCAGATTTGGAAGATTTAATATGCAAAAATGATGTAAAATATCTTAATACATTTTCATATTGATTACATGTTGAAATGATACTATTTGGCAAATATTGGATTAAATAAACTAGTTTATTAAAATTTTGCCTTTTGTTTTAATTATGGCTACTAGAAATTTAAAATTACATGTGGTTCATATTAAATTTCTCTTAGCACAGAAGTAGGCTGTCATAAAGCTAGTCTTATAGTCATGTGACCATATTTCCTGAATAATTATCCAGCTATCCAGAGTGAGTAGCTAAATAGTCATTTACTTGAATCCTATTTACCTCCTGGAGAAAATGTAGGCCAGTAGACTTTGAAAAGCTGGTAAAAGCTTTGCATTTTAAGAATAAGGTTAAAATAAACAATTTAAATGACTAAGTCCAAAACCTGCAATAATATTTAAGGCATTAACTGTATTTGCAAAAATTATACTTTTGCTCTAGTCGGGTCTGATTGAACATCACTTTCGTCGAAACATATAAATCATTTTGGAAATTTTGTGACTTATATACACTAAAATATAGTTTGGCAAATATATTAGAAAAATGCTTTCATCTTCTCTCAAACCTGAACAATTCTCTATTACTTTAACCTCCAAATTTAATTTGATTCAGGTGGAAATCAAAGATGTCTAAAACAAGAAAACAAGTAACGAATGTAACGATCCGGTTAATTTTAGGGTAGATTACCCCTGCTCTCTACCAGCATTATGTTAATGTACATATACTAGTGCCCACCTTGTTTTTTCAAAAATCCTCTACTAGTTTACTTGAGAGAAAGTGATAAATATTCAATAAAATGTTGTGGGCTGGAAAAACCTAACCCAAACATAATTTAATCTTTGACAATGATTTAAAATTGTAATTACAGACATGTGCTGGTTAGTAAGTCTCTGAGGCTCAAAATTATTTTTAAGATTATGAGAAGATATTTACTTTAAAAAAATAATGTGTCCATTTTGTGGGATTTAACATACTTTGCAATAAAAATAGCTTATAAGTTCCCATCTCCAGAAAGTTATCAGCCATACTATATAGATCAACATTTTCAGAGGTTGATAAGAATTCAGTGCAGTATATTTAACACAAATTACACTGAATAAAATTTTTTATTCCAGGATAATTAAGAAAGCTCTAACTTCATTATGAATATCAAATATCATTGCCTATGAAAAATAAGGAAGTGCAACAAACCATTTTATCCAATTCAACATATGACTTCATTTGTTTTAAAAAACAAAAAACGGTAACTGGAAAGGTCAGCAAGACCATAGCCTATGGCTGTGAACATTTAATACCTATACAAAAATCTAAAGATACCCAAAGAAAAATTACCCAAGTCTTTATGAGATGCAGTAGATGAAGTAAAAACCATTCATCAACACTGAAATGCTAAATTCCAATCAGTACTATATATAGGACATGATACACACATACTGCTGCCTGGATGGAACGCATAACTAACAGCTAGCTATCACATCTCTGTAAGTATCTGTGAGTGTTTCAGGAAGCCTGAGTTCAAGCACACAACCTCACTATAGCTGGCTTATGGAGAAGAGACCAGTAGAACAGTCAAAAGTTTCCAGGTCAGCTCTGCTCCTGGCTAAGCGGTGTGGGCTGGGGCACATGGTGGGTGGGTGTCGGTGGAGCAGGCTCCTGTGTCAGCTGCAGGTGCTGAGCCGGATCTGAAGCAGTTGCTAAATGGAGCTCCCCTGTTTGCTCTTGGTGGGCGTGAAGATGCTCCAAGGTTTCCTTGGAGAGTGTGATTACATGCACTGGCTCGGTCTGCGAGGGTTCCATCTGGCTTTCAATCATATTGAGGCTCTGAATGTGTTCTGTTTGCTCCTGCTGAGCTGAAAGAATTAAATTCTGCAGTTGTTCTGGCTGCTGTGTGAGCAGGGTGAGGTTAGCAGTCTGGTCTGCGGTCATGTTCTGGGAACTCTCTGCAGTGACGATGCTGATTCCTTGACTAGGACCAGGCATGAAATTGATGTTATGTACAGAATCAGTTACAAGAAGCTGAATTTCCTGCTCTCCAGAGGTAGAGAGTTGATATGGCTGCAGCTGAAGAATATTCCTGACCTCTTCAGTGTTATTATTGCTGGAAACGCTGCTGGCATCTGATGCATGTTTCTCTTTGCTATGGATTTTCAAGTGAGCCTTCAAGTTGTCTAAGCGAGCAAACTGTAGGTTACACTCAGGGCAGGAGAAAGGCTTTTTGCCCGTGTGTAGAATGCAGTGTCTCCTCTTGGCACTGGAGTCAGAGAAGGATTTGCCACATATGCCACAAGAGTATGGCTTTTCCCCTCTATAAGGAAACATACATTTTATATTAAAAACAAAAAGAGCTATTTATTACTTCCTGATCATTTGGGGAGAAGCAGTCAACAACAGAGGAAAACTAACTTATGACTGGGAGTCATAAGTCATGGGTTCTCTTACAAAGACTTGAAGCAAGTCACAACTTCCATGCGCTTTAGCTATAACCTTAAAAAAAAAAAAAAGTGAGGGTGGTGTCTGAGGAAGGGTGGTGAATGGGGCTGGGGCTAGATGTGATAAAATTTTATGATTCCACAGTATTTATTTCAGATAAGAAAGTAAATATTTATATATCACACATATAGTTCTTTTTCATTTTTTTAGTTCTCACAGCCAATTTTTTGATGAGTACATACTACTAATTTCAACATTAAAATTTGAGTAGTCCCTAATTATCTGTGATGCTGTCAAAAGACCTACTAAAGCCAATCTGAAGTAAGTTGTGTAAACAAAAACATTTATTCAGAAAACATTAAATATTCATTTTTGACTAAAGATTTACACTTTAGACCAGCCCCTAGCCCAAACTGAAATTCAAGAAATGAAATTAATAATATAAACTTTTGTTAGCTATAATCAGTTTTCCTGATTTTTGCTTAAGTGAAGAATTTCTTCACTGAAAAAGATTAAAAAAACAATGAAGTACACAGAAAATTCTACCTGAGTAATAATTTGGGGAAAAGGACTATATAGGTAACATATGTCACCCAACTGAATGCCAGGGCCGAATGAGGACTCCATATGAGAGACATATCTGCAAAACTTTACCGATGGATTCTGATGTGCGTCTGAAGAGAACTCTTTGCTGTGAAAGATTTGCCACAGATTTCACAAGTAAACGGCTTCTCACCTAGAAAAAAGGAAACATTTAGAAATATACAGTCAACATAAAACAAAAAGCAAAAATCACACCAGTTTTACAACATAAAAAACATAGGAAATACCACTTAAATCCTTAATATGCATGAATGCATTAAGCATTTCCCAAGCCCCTACTATGTACCTAAGCACTATGCTAAGTGCTAAGAGGAGGCAGAGAAAGTGTAAGGTAAGCTTAAAAACAAATAGGGAGGTGAGTGATTATAAGTAGGGAACAAAGAAACCCGCCACATTTAATCCTCTATAGTCCATGCTTACGATGACTTAAAACTCTCATATATTACTGCTTGGTTAGGCAGCTCTCTTGACCTTCATAAGGACCCCTGGGCCCTAGGGTGATTTACATATTATTTACATTTATATCTACCTTCCAAATGTATCCAGAATCTGAGCACTTCTCACCATCTCCACTGACATCCCTGGTCCAGGCCACTGGCATTTCTCTGCAGCAGCCTCCTAAATGACCTCCCTACTTCTGCTCCTGATTCCCTATCTTTACAAAGTCAGATCATTTCACATCCCTGTGCAAACACTCTAATGGTCCCCATCCAGACATAAAAATCAAAGCCCTAGGCCTATAAGGAATCACAGATCTGTCTGCCTACCCCACTCCTTGCCCCAAACCTCCCTAACTTCATTGGGCACTCTCTCCTTGCACACAGACTCATCCTCTAAGGCATACTGGAGAGTCACTGAACTCACCACACCCATCCCCTCTCCCAAGCATGTCTCCCTGAGGGACCTTCCAGCATGAGTCACTGTCTTCAAGTCTCTGTTTAAAGGTCACTCTACCAAGAGGCTTCATCACCACCTAAAGCACTGCCCCACCCCAAACACTCTTAGTCCACCTCCAGAGTTAGTATTCCCATCATGCTTTTAAGTTATTTACCATCTATCTCCACCATCTTACGTAGGATAATTTCTAAACCTATTCACTCCTTGAACTGCAGTGCCTAGAATCAGGCCTGGCACACTGTTCCAGAAATCCTCATTGAATGAATGAATTTCACAGGATGGTGACTAAGGCCTGAACAAGATGTGACTGTTCCACACTCCAATATAAATCAATAAAGCTTCCATGAGTGTTTATTCAGCATTAGTTTGTACACTGCACATATAGCGACAGACTGTCATAACCCTTCAGAAACAAAATTAAGTGATCTCAATACAGGCAAGGGGACTGTAAGTTTAAAAAAAAAGAAAGAAGTAAAGTCCCACCTAACTAGGTAACATCAAGGGAAGAGCGCAATTTGAAGTGGAGGATGATCGGGTAGCTTCGTTTTCAAAGCACTGGCTGGAAAACGCAGACATTTCTCCCACCTTCATCTAGGCAGAGGACACTTGTGATAATTGGGATGAGTCTGCATCTTTGCATACCTCTTACCACTCCAAAGGTTAAAACCAAGCCATTGTCACTATCTTTCCATTGCTTTCCAAATCAGAACTGGGGCCTACTCTGTTCTCGGTTCATTTTCTCCCTCTCCACATTCCGAAACCAAGTACCTGCTCTGTGTGTTTGTTATTCAATTTCGTCCAGATTCACAACATCTCAGAGTCTTTCTGTTGGCAAATGTTTTAAATAATGACAATTCTTTCCAGTGTCATCCTCCAGGCGAAGCTCTTTGAGGGAGTGACAAGGACAGTAAGAAGACAAATTTTCCTAGCCAAGGTGAATCTGGGGAAAGTCTTCCTAGCCCTCTGGTTTCTGATTTGTGCTGCTAACAGAGTTACATAGCTCTACTGCCCTCAGTGGAGCAACCCATTCCTTGCTGGGTTTACTCAGTTCTAAAACACTGACAGATCATCAACAAAGCGCAGAGCTAAGAAACAAAAGACATGGTCACTGCCTTGAAGAGAATGCACTCTCTGTTTGAGAATATAAGAGACATGCAGTAATCAAGTAACACAGGGTTGTATTTGACTAAACATTCAAATGGGTGGTATTAACAACACCGGGTGAAGACAAGATGATGGATGTGGAGGAAGAAGGATCTGGCTGGACTGGACCAAAGCCTGGTTCAGGAACTAGAATAAACAGTAAAACCGAAAGGTGGATGTTGGAAGCAACCATGTGGACAAGGAAGGGTGAGGATTTACTTAGGTGGCAGAGCTAAAAGGCGAGACCACAAAGAGCCATAAAATCCTGATAGAGTACCTATGGAACTTCTGGACGCTTTTAGCAGAAGAACATGACACAATACTATGAAAATAAACATGGGAATGATAGGAAGGGTGGGCTGGAGGCAGCAGCACCTGGAAGGAATTCCTGCAATACTCTAGACATGAAATGCTGAGATCTGGACCAGTAGCTACAGGGTAGATGGAGAAGAAGGAAAAACAGGTGAAGTGACAGGGCCTGGGTGGCAGTGGGGCCAGAAGGAAGCTAGTTACAGGAGATTTAGACAATGGTGATTAAAGGCTAGGGCAGAGATACAAGTATGACTCTAAAGGTTCCGCCCAGGGGGAGGCCCACAGAAATATTTAAGTAACCCAAGGGTTTCCTTCCAGACCCTCTTCCCAGCAGTTTATGCCACTGACCCCACCCTGACCCTGATGACTTGTAAATTCCCATCCCAGCTCCAGATAGTACTGAATACTTGGGGCTCGCTGGGTATCAGCTGATTTCCCATCACAATCACTTCAAACCTAGAATAACTTTTTGGATAATAGCAGCACCATCCAGCCCCTACTCCAGCTAGGCCCAACAGTCACATGACATCTCTAGTTCACTCTGTGTTCACATTCAATTGGCAATACAGTTCTATATAACTGAAGGAAAACAGGTTTTTCTTTAAAAATCACCCATCTTCACTGTAAAGACTCAAATGACGCCGAGAAAGCACAAAGTATGTACAAATAACTCCAAATTCCCCTCACGTGAGAGAGCTAGTTGATACGACGATGAAAATCTTTACAGACATCTCCTTGTGAATGTACACATGTGAGTATACAATTTTACACCGTGAGATCTGAAGGGGTTCAGAATGGGCCTCCCCAAGATGTGCCACTTTGGTATGTGGATTGTTTTGAGCTGAAGGCTACTGAGACTGTGGGTTCATGAGAAACTTTTACCTTTCCCTTAAAAAACTTAAACTGGGGGACTTGAGAGTTATCACCAGAAATAACTTTTTATGACCTATGGGTACGGCAGGACAAATTTCTAATTACTGAACATCTTGCTCTTTTTATCATCCTGTGCATACCTTCCTCCTCTCTGAAGCCCCAAGGTGCCTTACTTCATCCTCAGCTCCAAATGTCATTAGTACTTATTTTCCCTTTCTGTCTCTGACTGTCTCATGTATGTGGGGTTCTCATATGTATGAATGTAATTAAATTTGGTCATTATCTCTTATAATCTGTTTCATGTCTATCTGATTGTTAGATCAGCCAGAAGAACCCAGAAGGGTAGAGAAAAGTTTCTTACAGCTGGCACTGTGTGTAGGATACTTCACTGGCTCGGCACTGTTCACCCCAAAGCTGTGTAGTAGAAAGATCCTGGGACCTTTAGCACGAGTCAGCAAAGCTAAGAATTCTTGCCAAGTAAGACTCCTGAATCTCTACCTGAAGAATTCAGTGGACCAGAATGGTGAGAGTCTTTTTCTTTCTTTCTTTCTTTCTTTTTTTTTTAAGGCGAGGCAACCCTTGATTGACTTCACATATTTTAAGGACCTTGTCAGCTTACAATTCCTTATTTTTTTATTTTTTACACCTATAGCACCTGGTCTTCCTAGGTTCTCCCATCCAAGTACTAACCAGGCCCGACCCTGCTTAGCTTCCAAGATCAGACGGGATTGGGCTTGTTCAGGGTAGCATGGCCGTAGATGAGCCTTTTCATTTTCTAAATTTAGGAGAAGAAAATATTTGTGGAAGTACTTCCTCAGGCTTAGCAACTTTTTGTTATTTGGTGTTGGTCCTCTTGATTTTTATTGATCATTTCCTCCCAGAGTTGGTGACAGTTTTGTCTGTAATGTTGTTTCTTTTGTTCTATGTTTTGAGAGTTTGGTTTTGACTTCCTCTTTGGTCTCTGCCATCCAGAAGATGTATTTATCGGCTTGCATTTGGCAGCCAAATAGACTGGAGAATCTGGACAGCTGAATCTGCTTTTTTTTTTTTTTTTTTTTTTTTTGTCTCACCGTGCCAACTCTCAGGAGAATTTCATGAGGGGCCTTAGCCATTTTAATCTTCATTGCTTGAATACCTGTAGCAACAAAGGGCTTTTTACTGTCTTAGAGTACTCTGGGAGTGAACCTTTTGGATCTTGTGAGGGCTGCACTCTGTACTCTCTTACATGGATCTTGGTTAAGTCATAAAAAGGCTTACTGGTTTGAGTCATTAAGATCCTATTGCTGAGGCCGGAGGACCCTTTGAATTGGAAAAACATCTAAATTAGAAAATTTTTAGAAAGCGCTCACCATAACAGCTGTTTCATTGTTACCTATGGAAAGACTAAATTTTAAAAATGTTTACAAAGAAATATAACGCGGTTCCTCGAAAAATTAAAAATGGATCTACCCTTTGACCCAGAAATTGCACTTCTGGGATTTATCAAAAGAAAACCAAAACACTAGTTCGTAAAGATCTATGCACCCCTATTCACAGTAATGTGATTCACAACAGCCAAGATATGGAAGCAACCTAAATGCCCATCAACGGACAATTGGATAAAGAAGTTAAGGTCCATATATATATATATATATAAAATGGAATATACTCAGCCATTAAAAAAAAAAAAGAAATCCTACCATTTGCAACAACATGCATGGATCTAGAGGTTATTATGCTGAGCGAAATAAGACAGAAAGATAAATACCATATGATTTCACTTCTATGCAGAATCTAGGGAACAAAAAGAACAAACTAATCAAAAACAGACTCACAGATACAGAGGACAGTCTGGTGACGGCCAGAGAGGAAGGGGTTTGCGGGGGCTGGGAGAAGGGGTGAAGGTTAAGGGAGTACAAATTAGTAGCTGACAGATGGTCACAGGGATGGGGGCACAGCATAGGGAATGCAGTTAGCATTAATGTAATGACTAGGTGGAGAGCCAGAGGAGAGAAAGAGCAATTGGAGGGATTGTTTTATAAACTATATAAATGTCTAACCAATGTACTGTATACTCAAAACTAACAATAAAATAAAATGTGAAAAAAAAAAAGAATTCCCTTAATAATAAAAAGGGAAGACATTGAATTTGCAGTCTCAGCTTCCTCTCATGGGTCCTACAGATATAAACAAAAACATTAGGTTAATTAACCAGAGAATGGAGAGTCAAGAAGAGAGTCAAGAAACTCCTCCCAACAAGGTAGACATTTTTAAAGCTGAATAAAGCAAATAGTGATTGGGGTGAAACAAAAAGAAAACAGAGAATCACAAGACCAGTCCCAGTAGGGTGGAAATCTTTAGGTGGTTATTAAAAATTGATAAAAATAAAATGAACACTAATAGGGTTAAACAGAGATTTTCATACAGGACTACCAAGGGCTAAATGGCCCCAAAGTGGCCTCTGCGAGTCCTCCAACATTAAAAGTCCCCCTGCCAATCCTCTCTATTTACCTCACTTTGAGAAATGTAAAAAGTTGGAAAGTAGAAAGTATAATGAAAAATCTGACCAGCAATCCTTGGGGCAGCAGTTAGGCCAATTAATCAAGTTAAAGAATGACAAAAGGACCAGTGTCCCTTGGCCTGACCCCTCCTTAGGGACCCAAAATCTTTTTCCACGAAGTAGGTAATACAGTTGGAGAACAGAAAAGAGCTATTTCCAGGACTCCTTGATATGGGAATTCCATGAACTGTGGTACCTAAAACCATTGGTGAAATAATACAGAACTATAAGGGCTGAAAAGATTACAAAAATTTGAATGTTTAAATAGGCTTCATGTGAAGAAATTACACCAATTTTACCTGAATGTTTCATGAGAATGGGCATTGTGTCTGGCCGGGATCAATTCCCCTACCCTATATTATTAAACCAAAATCTGTTGATAAAGTCCTAATGGAGGCTACAGTTAGGAATGTAAGAGCTGATGGAACTTAGGTAAAAGTTTATAGGAGAATTGGTATATGTTCAACAGGCCTCATGTGAAGTGACTACATCTTTTACCTGATTGTATTATGAGGGTGGACATGGGGTCTCACTGGGAAACATTTCCCCTGCCTCATATTGTAAAACACACGGCACATACATCCACCCTTCAAGCAATATTAATTAGACATGTTAAAGAAAAAAAATCTAGGAAAATCTTACTTAAGACAACTTAAAAAGTTTATACCCTAAGAACCAGGCATGGTAACTGTCAAGGAGGAAGCTCCAAAATATGGCCAGATAGAAATGTGGGCTAAACTCCAGTTTTGGCTGGGGTCCTAGGAAACTGCTATCAGTCCTAAAGGAAATTATAACCTAAAATTACAACATTAATGAAGAATGTTTCAATTAGATTAGATCATTTAAAAGTGCATTGAGGGGCTTCCAAGTCAAATAAAGAGAATAAGTTAACTATTTTTAATTGGTATGGAAGTGCCTCCATAAGACTTCACAATTTTTTAAAAATAGCATTCTCAAAAGTTTTTGTAAACAGATTACCTTCTGAGCCCAGTGAGAGAGGGAAATAAAATTTTACATTGTCCATTCCTTGCTGAACCCAGACCAACTGGCTGTTGATCCTCTCTCTCGGGGACAGCTGTTGCCTGTGTCCTAAGGGCTGGGCTTGCATTTCTGTTTGCCTGTGACATGCAGGCTGTCAATTCTTTCTTTTGCCTATTAGAGGTCCAATGACTCTGGAAAGTAATAATCCTTGCATCCTCTTGGGTCCACAGAATCATTTAATACTGCCAAAAATATTTATTGTTTGTCCTAGCTGAAACATGATATTTGAAATGATGTAGTAACTATGATTAGAAATAAAACTATGTACCCAGAAGCAAAGAAGCTAATCAGGGATGATGTAGTTGGACAAGTAGATCAACCTGTGATGTCATTTCCTTTGGAAAATTGAGAGCAATTGTTCATATCTTACAATCTTTGCAAAACCAGAAATGCAAGTCTAGAGGCAGTTCAAAGCCTACCTATCATCCTCAATTCCTAAGACTAAAGAAAAAAGCAAAGGAAAAGAAGTTTTTAAAAAAATGACTATAGAAGCACCCTTGCCAAAATCTAGCCCATTATACCATAAGATTGTTTTCCCACAAATATTAATTAAAAAAAATCTTTGGTTTATCTGAGTAGATACACTTATTACCAATCTCATGGCTAAAATTTTAAAACGAAGGCTGCAAGATCTTCATTTACATCTGTCTATATGTTCATGTGTTGTGTGATATTTTCTACCTCTGAATGATATTGCTAATTTGCAGGTCTATTTAATTGACTTAAACAAACAAGTGCTATATAAAAATTCTCCAAAGTATAACAGAAACTAACCTCATTGCTTTTCAGAATCATGTGATCTGAGAAAATATTTGATATTAAAGCTGGTTTGAATTTGGTTTGGTTAAAACACGTATCTTTAGTTATCAAAATTACATATAAAACTTTTATTTTACTTGGGTTATAAAAAAGTTCATGTTATCTTTGTTACAGGAAACAGCTTAGGATAATAATTAAGTTTAATATCTCAGTAATCTAAGCATAGTTGTCAAGGATTAATAAACTAGAGTTAAAATAAAAACTGTTTAAGTGAAACTTTTTAGCAATAATTATCAGTACTATATGTACTTAAAAAGTTTCCTGAAATCTTTTGGTAACTTCAAATTTTAGAGCTTTACTAATTTAAATAGTAAAAATTTATTGAATATCTAGATCATTTCCAAATAAGTCTATTTACTTTTGACTTCTTATAGCAGAGAAACTAAAAGATATATTTGGTTCTGTTAATATTTTGCACTTTGTTGACAAAGTATACTTCTAAAACTTATGAACTATATTTACCAGCAAAAGAAGCTGTTTCTAGAGGTTATAGTCATAAATTTGCCAACATAAAGAATGCTAATTGCTTACTTTTTATTTGTCATTAGAAATTAACATTTCTAAGGGTTAAAAATTCTAATTAATATAAAAAGAAATAATGTTTTCAGTAAAAGAAGGTATAACATATGGGAGTGCATTTTTGAAGAAATTAAGAGAAAGTGATTTGTCTTAAAATAAGTTGGTTATTTTTGAATCAGTAAGAAGAGAGAAACTAAACTGGACAAGGAAAGTTATAGAAGGCTTGTGAAAAGGGATTTTGAGGAAAAAAAATTTATGTATGGTCAAACTCAATAAGATCACAATAAATTTAACTAAATGAGTATTAGTATCAACAATAAGCTATGCAAAATTAATAGTTCGGTTCTCTGTTAAAAGGACAAAGTTTTCCTGTAGTATTGGTCAGCTCCTAATAAGACACATGGTGAAAAGTTTTCTGTCTAAAAAGCAAAGATTCTGTGTTTCTTTCAAAAAATTTTGTTTTATGTCATCATAATGGGGTCTTTGATTAGTTAAGAAAATGAATCTTCTCAATTCCTTCTCCATTTGAAATGCCCTGACTTCCATGAAAATGCAACAGCAACAAAATCTATGAAGACTGTGGCACAGTTAGATGTAGACCATTCTGCTTTTGCAAAAATGACTCTTCAGTGCCAGACTTTTGTCATCTTGATGCCCTTATAATACTGCAACAGACTGCTCCTAAATCAGAAAAACTAAGATGGGTAAACAATGGCTGTAAATTTAACCAAGAGTCAGGGTTATGGGAAACCCAAGCTCCCTGGCAAACCCCATTTTTCATTTTGTCATTCCTTCATCCACCACAGTGCATTTAAACTGGACTTCACTGAACTGACAGTATTGGTCTCAATGTGTTCTTATTGTATGTATGCTTTTCCACATGGTTGAAACCTTCCTTTTCTATAAGGCTGATGCCCTCACAAAGAAACTGTTAAAAGTGTGTTTGCCACTAAGGATATACCTTCCACAGGCTATAGTGATGGAGGTACCCACTTCGTTGAGCAAATTATACAAGCCTTGATGAAGGCCTTGCACTTGCAAACTTCTTGAAATTATCACTGACCTGAATGCCCTCAATTGTCAAGCAAGGCTGAGAGAACTAATAGAAAAACTTGATTCCAGCAGAATAGTTTTAATTACAAGACTGAATAAACTGATGATAATGAATACAATTTTTATGACTTTTTGTTTGAAACATTGCTGACTTGATCCCGCAAAATTCAGAAACTCTCATTGAGTATTCTTATTTTCATGGCATTATTGTTATTTGCATAAGGTCAATTAGAATCTGTTCTCCTTGTAACAGGACACAACTGGAAACACTGGTTCAATTAACGAGGCTTTAACTGGAATGTCATATTTGAGAGAGACATGCACAGATTCAGATATGACCAGACAGCTTTAAGGAATTAAAATTAATGAATGAAAGCCAATAAAACCCTGGGAAATTATTGGTTTGGAACCATGCTTCTCAGAAGCCTTATCAGATATTGCAGGCAACATCTGAAGGCAAGTCTTTGTCTTAGCTTTCCTGAGAGGACTTTTAAAATCTGAAGATTCCTTACAAAAAATTCCCGCAAAGTAGACTTAAAAGAGCCTATAGATTATCATTCTTGCTGCTCTAGGTAAATAACAGGCCAACTTTATTAAACTAGGCTTATTTTACAATCAAATTCATCTTAATTTGGCTATCTTTGGTAAAAATAGGGGTAATTTTAGAGAGAAAGATTATCTTTTAGAAATATACCTTTGTGGGTAGTCAATTCTAGTGCTGTTCATTGTCTTTTGAAGTTCTGTTCCCACCTGTAAATTGGAATGGATCCTGAATTCTTCTAGTTCCTTCCAATCTCTGGCTGTGACTCAACAAACTAACGGTTCCAACTTTTTCTTCCACCCTTCTTACTTGAGAACTAAAACTGCTTGTGCCCCAAACCCATGTGAGCTAAAGTGGGACAACTGGATATAAACGTTACAAGAAATCACAATAGCTCAGACATGGAAAATCTTTATGCCTGTTGCTGAAAGATCACCAGAGACATTCAAAGTGAAGACCAGGAAAATCTGTCAGATTGTCACTGCCTGCCTTCACTCCACCTGAAGATGCTTCAACCAGACATCTAGAAATCTCAACTGGTTGCCTTCAGAACTCAGAAACTAGGATTATAGTTTGCACCAATCATTAACCATTGATTTTCTTTTGTTTCCACAGAGATGCCTCTTATTAAACACCTCACTGCTTGCATGATAGGCCTAACTTTGGAAGCCTACCTGCATTACTATCCCCTGAAATGAGATACAATTGTTTAACTGAACTGGCCTACTCTCAAGACTGTAACTGGTTTAATAAGATATGGAACAATCTATCAACCCAATTTCTGAAATGCGAAACTTCTCAGGAAGTTTCAAAGGTGGGATGGAAGGGGTTCAGACAGGCTACCCCAAGATGTGCCACTTTGGCATGTGAATTACTTTGAGTTGAAGGCAATCAAGACCCTGCAGATTCATGAGAAACTTTGGTCTCTCCATTAAAGAATTTATATTAGGGGCCTTGTCCATAATTGGAGTTATCACCAGAAATAACTTCTTATAACCTATCTATAGGGCAGTTATCACCAGAAATAACTTCTTATGACCTATCTATAGGGCAGGGCAAACTTCTAATTACTGTTCATCTGCTGTTATTATCATCCTGTGAAAGACCTTCCTCCCTTCTGAAGCCCCAAGGCAAATTACCTCATTCCTTTGTTCAGAATGTCACATATACCTCATTTCTCTGTCTCTGAACCTGTCATGTACTATGGGGTCTGTGACTTCCTCACGTGCGTAGGGTTCCAATATGTACGTATGTTATTAAACTGGGTTATTTTCTCTTGTTAATTCGTCTCACGTCTATTAGATTAAACCAGCTGAAAGTACCTAGAAGCAAAGAGGAAAGTTTCCTCCTCCCTACAGATTGTTCAGTACACATGGTCTGCAATGTCAAATAAAGCCACACCACTATTTTAAAAGGCTGTGTTGTGTTCAACTGTGTATCCTGTCCGAATTTACCTAATCTCTTACTGATGGACACTGAGGCAGTTTTTAGGCTTATGACATTATAAACAATTCAACTCATGATGAATATCCTTATGCAAACACCTTTTGACAACTGGGCAGTTTACATTTTAATACATATTGCCAAAGTTCTTTCCAGAAAGTTCCCAAGTTATATTCCCACCAACAAAACATAAAGTTGCCCATTTCCTCACATATTTACCAACCTAATAGGCAAAAAGAAGTGCACATTTCTTATTCTTTGATGATCAATGCAGTTAACATCATTTCATATGTCTACTGGCTATTCCTGTGTCTTCTATGACGTATCTTTCATGTATTCCACCCAGTTTTTTACTGGGGTACACTTATTTTCAAACTTTTGGATATTAACATTTTGTCATGCTTATAGTGAGTATTTTTCCCAGATTAAAAATCTCTTAAATACATCTCTTTCTTCCACTTTCTTAAACCAAAGGCCTTCATCTTCTTCCTCAAAGAGCCTGCTAACTAGCTCACCCCCATGATCCTCCCACTCTTCCCATCCTCTTGGGGCTGCCTGAGTTCTTTTAAATACACAAATCAAAATATGCCTCCTCTGTCCAAAGATCTCCCCGCACTCGCCTTCCTTCCTCCTTGTAGGTAATCTCACTCTTGCTGTTCACCATGGAATCGCTCCCTGTGGCCCTCAGATGCTGGCCTCTCACTTCCTCAGTCTCCGCACACCCTGTTCCTGTCTGGGAACGCCTCTTCCCACTTCCTTTGTCCATCCACACTTACTCTGGGCTTCAATATCCAGGTCTTCCCTCTGAAATGCTTTCCCAGATCTTCCCAGAGAAAGTAAATCATGTCTGTCATCATGTTCACACCTCTACTAGGGCTTATATCAGAGATTCACTAGATCGTACTGAGACTCTGTAAGGGTATGTTGCAGTGAGGGGCCCCCAATCTCACCAACATGGGGACAAGCATTACTGGATGGTTTGAAAACACATGGAGATTTAGGAAGCTTCAGCCCCAATCCTACAAAATGAGGCTGTGAATGAAAGCTGTGACTTAACTAGATTATGTGTTATTAGGCAGGACATCTACATGTGTGTGGGAGCCCATAGCTAGAAAAAGTGTTTATCTAGTATCATGCAAGGTACAGGAACTGGAGGGATGGGACTGTATTGTGGGGTCCGAGGTCACTCACCAGGCTTCTCCATGGCCTGGGTCAATTCCCTGAACTTGCCCCCAGCTCACCAAGCAATCTTCTGATCACTAACTTGGTTTTCAGGTACAGTGATGTCAGGAAGGTGGTACTGTGGGCAACAGAAAAGTGTAGTCTCTTTGTTAAGTAAATACATTTGCTGGTTTATTGGTCATGTAATTGGTTTGGCTTGGCTCAGTTCCTGTAAACTTGACCAGGTACAGGGACAAGATCTGAGCACGAGGGCCCAAGCTGCAGCAACCTCGCCGTACCACCTGTCTGCCTGATGCCTTGCCTCCATTTCAAACACAACCATTTCTCTCATTAAAGATATCCTCTTAGGGAAAAGAGCATTTTTTATTTATCTCTGACTTCTTGGGTTCGGCACAGGACATCTAACCAGGAGAGAGCTTTGCACTTAAAGAGCTAAGAGATAACAGTCTGGTTTTCCGACTAAGTGTGGCCCTGCTGTTGCAATCAGCGCTTCCTGCCCTGGTCCGCTTGGCATGACCTGCCAGCTAAGGTCTGTTTGCACCGCTACCTGCAGAGGTGAGTGCCAGTTCTGCCGGCAGCCTCTCCTTACACCTTTCACTCTGCCCGGACAGCAGATAAGGGGCATGTCGACTCTTCAACAACAATATTGTGCACACTGTGCTAGAGATGGGGGGTGGGGGGGTCATAATCCCTGCCCTCAAAGAGCCCAACTTTTTTTTATGGATTTGGTTTCTTATTTCTAAGTCACACAAGCCACTTCCCTCTTCTGCTTCTCCTCAAAGTAGAGGGTGGAGAAGGGTTTGCTGGGATTAAAGAGAAAGAACATCTGTTCCTTTTTACCCTCATTTTAAGGCCTATGTCTCATAAAGACCAGAGGTCTCGCTAACAGCTCACACTCAGAAGACAAAACCAAAATGAAATGACTCACCTCTGGCACCCCTCAGCATAATAAAGGTGCCTCAACAATCTTCCACCTCCACCCTCTCACTGGGTATTCTCTTCACAGCTCCACACGCTATTTAAGGCAGATGTGTAAGCATGTAAATTTATACCTCTGCGTGCATGTCTCTCACAACCCACAGACTCAAATATCCAGCTGCCTCCTCCACATCGTACTTGGATGTCAAATAAACACCTCAGACTCCACAGGTCCAAGATCTTAATTTGATTTGCTCCTCCTGCAGTCTTCCTGTTTTCCTTCCTTCCAGTTTCTTTTGCGTCCCTCTTCTCTCGCCCCACATCCAATCATGAGCAAATCACATTGACAATTCCTTCAGAATATATCCAGAAACTGGACCACTTGTCACCACTCCACTGCTGCCACACTGTGCCAAGCCCCTGATTGCCACAATAGCTTCCTATGTGTCTCTCTGCCCTCTTAATGCGTGCCTGCACCCATGCCTCACCCCATCCACATGGCAGCTGGAGCAATCCTATTAACATTCTACATCAAGTCATGTCACTCTTGTTAAAGTCATCTCACTCAGAATAAAATCCAAGTCTTTCCTGTGGACTCCAAAGTTCTTAAGCCTGAGGCCACACTAGAATCACTCAGGAAACTTTTTAAAATGCCAATTCCAAGGCCCTACTACAGTCAATTTGATCAGGATCTCTGGGGTTAGGACCAAGCCTTTTCTTTTATAGAGCTTTTCATGTAACGGAAGCACAGTCAGGCTGAGAACCCCTGCCTTACACGGACTACAATCACCTCTGACGTCCACCTACTCCATTCCTCCCTTCCCCTACCACCCTGGCCCTGCCTCGGCCACTTCTGCCTCCTGACATTTCTCCAGCCATGTCAGAAACTCTCCTGTCTAAGAGTTTTGTACCTGCTGTTCCCCTTGCCTAGGAGGTGCTTCTCCTAGAGAGCCACAGTGGCTGGCTCACTCCACACAGCATTCAGATCTCCATTAAAGATGTCGCCTTGTCAGTGAGGCCTTCCCAGACAAGTCCCCACGTTAAGGGGCAGCTCCCCTTCCTGTACCCTGTCCACTAACCCTACGTTTAGTTCTTCAATGCATTTACCCTCATCTAACGTGTTACACAGTTGTTGTCTTCTCTGTTCCAACGTCAACCCCTCAGAGCAGGAGCTCTGTCCACCTCACTCACTGCTGTATCCTCAAGACTTGGACCAGTGCCTGATACTCAGTAACTGTTTAGTAAATATGTGTTAAGTGGATGAATTAAATTTCACAGAAGTTATTAATGATAATGTCTGTAGGAAGATTATAAAGAGATCCATTTTCATTAAACTCATACCCCATCAGACATTTAAGAGAGCAAGTTACTTCAAAGAGAAAAACTTGCATTTTTAGAAAAATGTCCAAAGCAACAGAAACCAATCTGATGTTTGATTTTAGTAGATAACTGAACAGAATCATTAAATAATTAACTTACATTAGAGTATTTTTCATAGAAAACCTAAGAAGTTTATTTTCAAGTGCACCTTACCCAAAGGTCTAAAAGGGCCACATTTTTACTTTTCTGATCTCAAATGAGACTATGACCTGCTCTAATCAATCTTGCTTTCTCTTTACTCCTGAAGCTCATTTTTCTGGAGGTGGCATTGTTTAAGTTTTAAATACTGGTTCCAGGAGAGAAAGTGAAAAAACTCTCAGTGTTTGTTATCTTGGTATCTGTTTAATTTTGCTTCCTTTTCTAAAAAAAATTATCTTGGTCTACGGCCATGCCACCCTGAACAAGCCCGATCCCGTCTGATCTCAGAAGCTAAGCAGGGTTGGGCCTGGTTAGTATTTGGATGGGAGAACACCTAGGAAGACCAGGTGCTGTAGGTGTAAAAAAAAAAAAAAGTGATTATAAGGTGACAAGGTTCTTGAAATCCATAAGGTCAACTAAGGATTGCCTCGCGCAAAAAAAAATTTTTTTAATCAATCAATTAATTAATTATCTTGATGCTCTTCAATGCTGAAGTAGATTGAGAGTGAAACAAAGAATGAGACTTAGACTTGTACTGTTTTATGGTATCAGATAAATTCCTCTGTGTGAATAAGTGCTCAGTAAGAAATCCTCATTGTGCTATAGTCTACAGAGATATAATGTTAACAACATTCTATCTTGGGCCTTTAAATGACGTACTTATAAAATTCCCACCTAATTTACAAGAGACACAGTCTGCGGAGGGGACTCCAAGTACGTCGTTTCTCACTCTCCTGAAAACATAAAAGTATACTAGAAAGAAAGAATGAGATAGAGTTTTACCTGTGTGCGTTCGCAGATGTTTCTTTAGCTGAGACACGTCCATGAATTTGCGATGGCAGTGGTTGCATTCCGGTAATGAGTGGCCTTGTCGCAACAATAAAAAAAGTGTCAGTGCATATATGCTCTCCCTGCATTTCTTCAGTGATTTGTGTTAAAGCACTTCCCTGAAAAATAATTACTTTCAATATGGTACTTTAATAAAAACGAAAACCTTTAAATTAATTTGGTAACAGTTAATATTTTCCTATGCATCTCAACTTTCTGCTTCCCAAAGAGAGTTGGGACCCTTCCAATCTCCCTAATCTTTTTCCCTTGAAGCACTGGTATGACTATGGCCAATGAAAATAAGTGATGTTCCCAAACCCCCATTTGTTTCTTATTAGTTGGCAGGAAAGAAAAAAGGCCAATGGGTGGAGCCAGATTGGGAAAGCCTAGGCTGGCAGCTATGGGATGGAGACATCTCTGTCCAGGCGCCACTAACAACCAATCTACTGGCGTCCTCTTAGTCATTTGTATTTCCATTTCTCCCCACCAATCCAAATTTTCTCTCACATTATTGTACCTGTATGAACTCGGTAATGGCTCTTTAGTTGTCTTTTTTGGCTGAAATACTTTCCACACTGATCACAGGTAAAAGACTTCTGTCCTGCCAAATAAAAATCAAAACACTAAAACACGCAAAAAGTATAAAGAACTAGAATGTTCACTAATAAGGCAAATAACACAGTAGGCTCAGTTCCCCATTTTCTACAAATGATACAAGGGACCTGTCTATAAACCTAAATGCCATAAGAAGTCTACCACAGTAACATGAATGTGCAAAAGTACATAAGGCAATAGGGAGTGTTGGAGACTGAGGGAGAACTGGAGAATACAAGTTTTTCCCAAAGGCATCCAAAGTAAAGTAATTCTAAGCTCTAATGATAAGACAAAATGTGTTTGCACACTGAACTTCCAGTGGCCAGCTTACAAACCCTAGTTTAAAGCCCAATGCTGTGCAGAACTCTAAAGTGTACTATGACAGACCCACAGTTCTACCACTCAATGACACCACATGGAAAATGACACCAGACTGAGAAGAGACCATTTAGGTCATGGTAATGCCCACCCGGGAATGGAACTTGGTGGCAGCTGGCCCTCTGGTGCAAGCCCGGCTACCTGAGTGCAGGCTCATGTGCTCCAGCAGCGAGTGCTTGGTGGTGAGAGCCTTGCTACACACGGTGCAGGTGTATGGCCGCTCGCCCGTGTGTATCCGGGTGTGGACCTGCAGGGAGTGCTTCTGGGTAAAGCCTTTTCCACACTCGTTACATTTGAAAGGTCGTTCCCCTGGAATAAGAGCCCCAGAAAATTGGCGTAAGCAAGAATCTGCACATCTTTCTGTTCCCTCCTAAATTAAAATGATAATAAACGGATGTCTCAAAAGGCACATCTCCAAAAGGCCAGTGAACAGGAGAAACAGTATCAGCAATAAAATTTTACAAGCTGGAACAGATAAATCTGATGCCAGCAGTGAGGACTGCTAAGATACAACCTAATTTTTAAGACAGAGCCTCCATAGGGCTCAGGAATTGGTGGCCCCTGTTATTTCTGAAAATGACAGTCTGTTTCAAAGGTATTTAGCTGCCTCAGATCCAGTATCCTGCTCCACGGAGCCAGGAGATTGGCCCTCTCCTCAACAGAAGATGGAGACGGTTCTCTGTGGAGGGTAAAACAAACGGTCTATAGATTCGGAGACAGTGGATCGGAAGTCTCCCAGCACAGTGGAGTGGGACGACCACAGGGAGAACAGGTCACAGTTTATGTTTGAGACTCCTTCCAGCCTTCTTCCTCTTCCCACTGGAGATACTGGCAGCCAAGCCCACAGCCTCCATGTGAGAGAACAGAGAGTCTGCCTGAAATTTGAAGAGTCCAAGATAAGAGAGCATTGGCAAGAAAGTGGGGGCCAGCCCCAACACGCGCAGGGAGGCTGATGTCTACAGGCCCTCTCCACACCCGCAGTTGCCAGTAGCTTTTAGGAAACCACTTTTACATACGATTGTTTTCTTTTTTTAAACAAATCACCATTCAAGGAAGGCTTCTAGCAGTTGACAAAATAAACAAGAGGCAATTTGCAGAAACAAACTGCCCAAGGTAAAGAAAATGTTAAAACCTAAGGAGTAAATGTTATTAACATCATCGCCATTTAAGATATTATATTGTGAAACAACAACAAAAGATTCTAATAAAATTCGAAAAAAAAATTAGAGAGAAACAAAAAGCATCTAACAAGTAAAAACACAAGAGTACAGATAGAAAAACAGTAGGAGCTGAAAGAGTAAGTGGAAATTCCCAGAAAGCAGGGCAAAAAGTGATGAAAAATAGGAGAGAAAAGATAAGGAAGTTAGAGGATAGGTCCAGGAGGTTCAACAGCCAAATAGCTGGAGTTCCAAAAGGAGGGAGCAGAGAGAACAGAGAGGAGAAATCATCTATGAAATAATATGAGAAAACTTTCTGGAACTGAAAGATAAGGGTTTCCAGACTAAGCATTTACTGGTATCCTTCTATTAGAAGAAAACAGATTCACACTAAAGTGATTCAATACAAAAAATTCAGAATACCAGGGGCAAAAGAGAAGATCCCATGAGCTATTTTGCTTGACAAATCTTGTAGAACTATTAAACTCTTCAAATTCTAGAGGGACTGCATTGTCCAAAATGGTGGTCATTTAAATTACTTAAAATTAAAAATTCAGTTCCTCAGTTACTCGCCACAGGTCAAGTGCTCAAAATCCACATGTGGCTAGTGCCACAACATTGGACAACACTGTATCTGATGGTGATATTTCCATCATCGTAAAAGGTCTCTTGGCCGAAGCTGGGCTAGGACTAAAGAGAAATCGTTTACAGCCTGACGGCTGAGTAAGAAAGCTCAGGTCTACGCAGAGACCTGAGCAAAAGCATAGCTATGGTCAAGATGAGGAATGTCTGAGAGTCAGAAAGCAGAATAAATTTGGTTAGAGACTGGTATCTGGACAGATAGCCTTGAACTCTAATTAAGGAGTTCTGGAACCAGGCTTTCTGGGTTCAGCTGTGTCACTAAATGGATGGCGTGGGCGAGTTACTTAAGCTTTCTAGGACTTGGTCTCTTCATCTGTGCAATAGGAATATTATCTCAAGGGACTGCTGTGAAAATAAAATGCAGTAACATTTATAAAGACTTTATCACAATGCCCATCACCTAGAAGTTGCACAATAAGTTAACGTTATTATTATCATTTCTACTGCAAAGCACATTCCCATAATCTGTGAAAGCGTAATTACCCGTGTGGCTCCTCTGGTGGATTGCTAAAAAGTGATTGTACTTGAAGACCTTGCCACAGTCTTTACAACGGGCCTCGGGGCCAATGGGTCGCTTCCTCCTTCCACAGACCCTCTTGGAGGAACTCTGCTCATCTTCATCCCCAACAAGTTTGTAATCTTTAAGTTTGATGGATCTTTGAATCCTCCGCTTGCTGTACCGAGTCTGTGGTCCTGCTCATCCTGACTTAGGATCACAGTTCTCATCTTTTTCAGCAGGCATTCCCTCTCCTCTACCTGGCTCACAAGCAGGCTCAGATGCTTCCACTTCTTTTGCTGAAATCTGTTCATTCAGTACCCCATCGTCTCCCTCTTTCATCACAGAGTTTTGTCTGTTCTGAACAGAATTGTTCACTCTCAGCTGTATTTCATCCTCTGTAGCCAGTTCTGATTTCCCCTCCTGCAAACTGTTGACTTTTCTTGGTCTTCCCCGTTTCCGCTTGGGAGGATCATTTTTCTTATTAGAAATAACCACCACTGGTGCACCAGCTGTGTTCAAAGTCGTTGGCTTTGGGGAGCTATGGTTATTTTGAAAGTCTGTGTAAGCCTTTACTAAGTCATAGACTTTTAAAAACTGAGCAGTAGCCAGGATTTGTTCTGTACTTTTCTCACTGGCCTGCAGACAACCCGTGTAGATAAATTCCAGCAGGATACCAAATGTGTCGGCTACCATGCCTTCAGCATATAAATGGACTGGCCAATCTCCCCCTCTTCCGCAAACATCATGGAGAAGTATTCGCTACTGGCAGCCAGTAAGGCTTTGTGGGCCCGGAAATGCACATTCTCCACGATTAAAGTAATGTCACAGAGAAAGCCTTTCTTTCTCTGATCCTCAAAACTCGCCAGGATAGTCACTGTGAGTGTCTGAGTGTACAACAAGCTGCCCAGAAGGCTCTGATGATGTCTCTGCCATTTTCTTTAGAAGCCAAGAAGGATTAAGCCTAAAATAAAATGTTTGGAAAGGAAGAAGCATTATCTATCAAGATTATTCCCAGCCCAATGAACCTACCAATCACTTCACATTATTAGTTGAAATGTATCCCTTACAACTTTAAATGTCTATTTAAAATTTAGCTTTGGGTTTTCATTCCTGTTGTACCGTTACCTAGCTGGGTGAATTTTCAACGTTCACGTTACCTCTCTGGGTAGATTTTCTCCTCTATCAAATGAAGGAATTGGGATCTCTAAAGCCATCTCTAAAGCCCTTCCCAGCACTAACTTTCCATAGTTGTACAAATATCGGAATAAGAATGAGTGTCTCGATTTCATACATGATTAGCCATTTCGTTGTGTGAAAACAAACATGAAAAAGGCGAAGGACATGTACATGTGTGAATTTGGGAGTAGCTGCAATTAAGTAATAATAATGTAAGGCGCCCAGGGCCTCAGCTCTGGCAGAGCAGCGTGGATCGCCCAAGGCTGGCACTGGAGAGCGCACAGCGCGCAGTGACGGGTGGACGATGCCCGGGGCCGGAGCTGCGAGCAGGGCGCGGGGGAGGCCCGCACCTCCCGGCCGGGGCTCCTCCGGCTGGGGTGGGGGTCGACACAGCCGCGGGTCCCGCACGCACGGAAGACGGGTCCGGAGGGAACCTACCTCTTGCGGCGGCCGACGAGGTCTGGATCGCGGTCCGCCTACCCAGCGGCCTGGCGGGCGCACCCGCGCCGGGCCCTCCCTGCTCTCCAGCTGCGCCGGGCCTACCCCTGGGGTTCCTGCGCCGCCCCAGCTTCAGGTATCCGGCCGCCGCCGCCGCCACAGCAGCTGCCAACCCGGAAGCACCGGCGTTGGAAGTCGCCTGCGCGGGGACGCCGGACCACGTGGCCCGCGGAGCCACCCCCGGCGGGGCGCGGCGCGGCGGGGCGGAGCCGGAGGTCCCGCGCGGTGCCGCCAGGAGAGCCCCGGCAGGTCTAGAGTTTGCAGGAAATTGGGCGAGGCGGACGAGAAGGTACTTGTCACTCTGCAATTGTGAAAGTTTATATCCTGTCACCCCGGACACCGAGGCTCCCGTTAAGATCTCGAATGTGTGACGAAAGAATGAAATCTTTCACATTCTCCTTCTGCTCCTTCTACATCATCATCTAATGCTAATAATAATAATAATAATAATAATAATAATAATAATAATAATTTGCTTCCTAAATGGTTTTCACATCTACCTTCTCCTTTCCTCCCCACTTCAAATGCCTTAGTCCAAGAAAGTGAAGACAGCTCTCTAGTCAGGCAGATCTGGGTACTGTGTGATCTTGGGCAAGTTATCCTTTTAGCTTTGCTTACCTTACCTGTAAAATGGAGATGTAAAAACTAGAGCCAACTAGGTTGGGTTGCTGTGGGGTAAACAAGAATAAGTATGTAATGATGTCAGTAAGTGCCTGTTTTAATTCCTCTCCGATATGATTACAATTATTATTCATATTTTCATCATCTTTCTTCAATAGACTATTACGGATTTCTAACTAGTCTCAGTTGCAGTGTTGTTCCCTCCACTACACAGGAGTACAGAAGATCTCTCTAAGTACAAATCATATCCAGATTGGTGTCACTCCCCTGCTTAGAATCTATAGTGGCTCCCATGTGCCCTCCTGATAAAGACCAAGCTTTTTGACACGCCTAAGAGCCCAGCCCAGATCCAATCCCCTCCTATTTGTCTCTCCAACTGTTTGAGCATTTTCTCTCTCAATTAATGCTTCACCAATACCTAATTGCTTATAATTTATACCCCCAGTACACAATCCCAGATCCCCAACATGCCATCTATTGCCTCGAAGACTTTCAAATAAAAACTGGAGGTATAATTACCAGCCTGGCTCTTTTAAAATTTTACTTGTGTTTGTTAAAATTAGCCTCTACCCCCTTTCTTGAATTACCGCTAAACCCCAGGATTTGTGGGGGTCGAAGTGGGGTGAGGGGGTTCTGCCGGACTTCTACACACCAGCAGCAAGAGAAGTCAGCCTGAGGAGTTGCGTGCTCTGTGATGTCTCGCTGACACAAGAATTGCAGTAAAAACACAGGTCCTCCACAGAGCCTCAGCCTGACAGGTGAAGGAACTCAGCGTGAGTTCATCCGGGTACGCCCACTTCCTCTTTCGGCCATTGCTCAGGTGAGGACAAGCTTTGTGGGGGAAGGCCGGGCCTGGAGGATTTTCGGCATCAGCCACTTGCAGCAGCAACCAGCTCTCTCCGCAAGGCAATTTTGTTTAGGAACCGTGTTGACTTTTCTTGAAATATTTGTTATCGTTTTTGGTCAAGGCCAGCTAGTTTACCTTCAATACATCTTCGTAATTTTAAATCTTGCAGGGAAGAGTTTGGGGTGCCAATCATTCATCCAACAATATTTATTTAGTGCTTCCTAAGTGCCAGGCACTGACAAGTGCCAGGAATATAGCAACTAAAAAGGTCCTTACCTTCATGAAGCTTACATTCTCGTCCTTTCTGGGGGGAAGGCACAAAAACATAAGTAAATAATATAATTTCATAAAGTATTAAGTTTTATAGGGAGTGATGATGGAGACTGACAGGGAAAGTGAAATCAAGATTGGGTTACATTTGAGCTGAGCGCTAAATGCTATAGAACCAGCTGTGTGACGATCTGGAATAAGAATGTTCCAGGCAAGGGGAAAGAAAGTATAAAGGCTCTGAGATTGGAAATAAACTTAGTATTTTTTGAGGGACAGAAAGGCCTGTGTGGCTGGAGCACAGTGAATGAGGGGAAGAATGGCAAGAGATAGATTTGGAGGTAAGGTGGCCAGATTTTGCAAATAAAAACAGGACATCCAGTAAAATTTGAATTTCAGATATACAATGAATAATAAATCATGGGACATTCTTATATTTTAAAAAAATGATGTGATTATCTGAAATTTAAATTCAACTGAGCATCTTGTGGTTTATCTAAATAACCCTCGTTGGAAAGGATGCCTGATTCTGACAATATGGGAAGTTAGAAAATGATGAAAAAAAACTTTTCACTGCAAGATAGTTAGAAATGATCACAGAAAATGCATACCGGAATTTACGGGAAATTAAAGGAAATACAAGGTGCCAAAAAAATAGAATTAAACTCAGACCAGTAAGCTAACCATTGAGCCATGGAAATCCTAGGGGCATTTTATGAAACCGGGACCTCAGGGCTTAAGTTTTAATGGGTAAACTGGGATCAGTAGACAAAGCCTTTGGTGTGTGTGAAGTAGGGAGTGGAAATACAGATGTCCCACAGAAGTCAAGTTCTTTGGAAGGGCTACAATCTCCATGAAAGGGTAGTTTAGGAAAAAAAAAAATCTGCCTGCTGTCAAAGGGAGACAGTGAGAAACCGTGTCTTTCTTGGCCTTGGCTCCACGTGAGAGGTAAAAGTCTCCCCTGAAAATTTGTGACACATCAGAATTTTAAAAAGAACCATTCACCACAAAATCCTTCTGGAAATTAAAATGTAATCAGTGAAATTTAAAAATCAATGGATAACATTGTAGTAAATTTTATACATAACCACATAGAAAAACTCCACAGAGAGGTTAAACAGTTGAAGAGAGAATTTAAAAGATAAATCTGAAGAAATTGCCCAGAAAGCTAGTTTAAAATAAAGAGATGGAAAGTGTGGAAGGAATGTTGAGAGATAGGAAAAACAGGGTGAAAATGATTTATCATATAACATAATTAAAATTTCAGATGCAAAGACTAGTAAGAAAGAAGAGAAAGAAAATATATTTAAAGGTACTGATGATAATTTTCCAGAATTGGTACAAAACAAAAATCTACAGATTTGGGAAGCATGACAAATTCTGAGAAGGCTAAACAAAAGAAATCCATAGCTGGATATATTGTAATCAAACTGCAGAACATTAAAGATAAAGAGATCTTAAAAGAATGTAGAAAGAAAATATTACTTACCTCTAAAAGAAAGCCAGTTACACTTATGGCTAACTTCTCAACAGCAACTGGGAAGCCAGAGTCTTCAGTGGAATATTTTCAAAACTTACCTATTTTTTCCATTTAAAATATTGCGTTTACAGCAAAATTAAGCAAAAGTACGGAGAGTTCCCACGTACCTCTTTCCCCACGCATGCACTACCTCCCCCACTGCCAACTTTCAGCATCAGAGAGATACATTTATTACAATTCATGAACCTACACTGACACATCATTATCACCCCAAATCTATAGTTTACATTAGGTCTTAGTGTCATACATGCTATAGATTCAGACAAATGTGTAATGATATAGCCACCATTATAGTATACAGAATACCTTCACCACCCTAAAGATCCTCTGTGCTCTACCTATTTATCCCTCTTTCCCTGCTACCCCTTGGAAACCACTAATCTTTTTACTCTATAGTTTTGTTTTTTCCCAGAATGTCATATAGTTGGAATCATATAGTATGTAGCCTTTTCACATTAACTTCTTTTACTTAGTAATATGCATTTAAGGTTTCCTCCATGTCTTTTTGTGGCTTGATAGTTCATTTCTTTGTAGAGACGTATAATATTTTATTGTCTGGATGTATCATAGTTTAATTATCCATTCGCCTAATGAAAGACATCTTGGTTACTTCCAAGTTTTGGCAATTATGAGTAGAGCTGCTATAAGTATCTTTGTGCAGGTTTCTGTGTGGACATAAGTGTTCAACTCATTGGGGTAATTGCCAAGGAGTATTATTGATGGCTCATCTGGTTAAAGGATGTTTAGTTTATAAGAAACTGTCAAAGTATCTTTCAAAGCAGCCATACTATTATGCATTCCAACCAGCAATGAATCAGAGTTCCAGTTGTTCCACATCCTTACCAGCATTTGATGATTCTGGTGTTTTGGATTTTGGCCATTCTAATAGGTATGAGGTGGTGTCTCATTGTTGTTTTAATTCGCATTTTCCTAAGGATGTAGTATGTGGGGTATTTTTTCATATGTTTACTTTCCATCTGCCTATCTTCTTTAGTGAAGTGTCTGTTCAGGTGTTTTGCCTATTTTTGAGTGGGTTATTTGAATTGTAAGAATTCTTTGTATATTTTGAATAATAGTCCTTTATCAGATATGCCTTTTGCAAGTATTTTCTCCCAGTCTGTGGTTTATCTTCTCTTTATCTTGACAGTGTCTTTTGCAGAGCAAAAGTTTTTCATTTTAACAAAGTCCAGCTTATCATTTATTTATTTCGTGGATCATATCTTTGGTGTGGTATCTAAAAAGTCATTGCCATATTGAAAGTCATCTAGGTTTTCTCCTACGTTATCTTCCAGGAGTTTTATAACATTGCAGTTTACATTTTGATCTTTGATCCATTTTGAGTTAACTTTTGTGAAGGGTATAAGGTCTGTGTCTAGATTCATTGTTTTGCATGTGGATGTCCAGTTGTTCCAGCATTATTTGTTGAAAAGATTTGCTCCATTGTATTACATTTGCTCCTTTGTTAAAGATCATTTGACTATATTTATGTGAGTATATTTCTGGGGTCTCTTCTTTTACCAGTTCAATTTACAGTAGGTTTATATTAGGTCTTGAAATCAGGTAGTGTTCATTTTCTGACTTTGTCCTTTTCCTTCAATATTATGTTGGCTATTCTGGGTCTTTTGCCTCTCTGAATAAACTTTAGAATCAGTTTGTGTATATCTACAAATAGCTATAGCTTATGGGATTTTGATTGAGATTGCATTGAATATATAGATCAAGTTTGGAAGAACTGACAGTATTGAATCTTCCTATCCATGAACATAGAATATCTTTCCATTTATTTAGTTCTTCAATTTCATTCATTAGTTTTGTATTTTTCCTCACATAGATATTGGACATATTCTGTCAAAATTTATCCCTAAGTATTTATTTTATTTGTGTGCTAACATAACTGATATTGTTCTTTTAATTTCAAATTCTACTTGTTCATTGTTGGCATTTATGAAAGCAATTGACTTTTATATATTAACTTTGTATCCTGCAACTGTGCTATAATCAATTATTAATTCTAGGAGGGTTTTTGTTGATTTTTTTAAAATTTTCTACGTAGACAGTCATGTCATCTGCAAACGAAGATGGTTTTATTCTTTCCCAATCAGTATACTATACTTTTATTTTCTTTTATTGTCTTATTGCATTAGCTAGGACTTCCAGTTAACAGACAGAAGTGAGAGGGAACATCCTTGTCTTATCTGATCTTAGTGAAATATTTTCTAGTTTCTCACCATTAGATATGACATAAGCTGTACGTTTTTATAAATGTTCTTTATCAAGCTGAAGAAATTATCCCTTTTCCTAGTTCACTGAGAGTTTTTATCATAAATAGGTGTTGGATTTTGTCAAATGCTTTTTCTACATCTATTGATATGACTGTGTGATTTTTCTTCTTTAATTTGTTTATGTGACGGATTACATTAATTGATTTTTGCATGTTGAACAAGACGTGCACACCTTGGATAAATCCCATTTGGTTTGGTGTATAATTCTTTTAATACTTGTGGGATTCAACTTGCTAATATTTTTGTTGAAGATTTTTGCATCTGTGTTCATGAGAAATAAATATTGGTCTGTAGTTTTTTTGTAATGTCTACGTCAGCTTTGGTATTAGGATAATGCTGTCCTCATAGAATGAATTGAGAAGTATTCCCTCTGCATCTATCTTCTGAAAGAGATTGTAGAGAACCAATATAATTTCTTCCTTAAATGTTTGGTAGATTTCACTGGTGAACCCATCTGGACCCAATGCTTCCTATTTTGGAAAGTTACTATTTATTGATTCAATTTCTTCATAGAACTAGGCCTATTCATATTATCTATTTTTCTTATCATCCTGTGAATGACCTTCTTCTCCTCTGAAGCCCCTCATTCTTAGCTCAAAATGCCGTATATACTTCATTTTAACTGTCTCTGAACCTCTCATGTATGTGGGGTCTCTGACTCTTATGTATGTGGGGTTCCCATACACACACATGTAATTAAATTTGGCTATTTTTTCTTGTTAATCCATCTCATGTAGATTCATTAAACCAGCCAAAAGAACCTTGAGGGTAAAGTTTCTTCCTTCCCAACAACTTGCATGTGGAATAATAATAATAATAATAATAATAATAATAATGTCAAATAGAATAGGGTAGAATGCAGAGTAGAATGGTGGTTGCTAGGGGCTGGAGGCGGTGTGTGAAAAATGGGGAGATATTTATGAAATGGTATAAACTTTCAGTTATAAGGAGAATAAATTCTGAGGATCTAATGTACAGCATGGTGACTATAGTTAATAATATACACTTGAAATTTCCTAACAGAGTGATTCTGAAGCATTCTTACTACACACCACACACACACACACACACACACACACACACACACATGCCTATACACACAAGGTAACTATGTGAGGTGATGGATGTGTTAACTTAATTGTAGTAAATATCTCACAATGTATACCTAAATCAAAATAATCATGTTATCTATTTTAGGTACATATTATTTTATTTGTCAATAATATCTTAATAAAGCTGAAAAAAAGAGCTAAATCACTCCTTTTAGAGATTATAACGCAAAGGCTCAGAGAAATTTATATTAATCTAAGGTTACATGGGTTGTATATTTTATTTTTTAAAGAACCAATCTGCTACTTCACATTCTAGATTTCTTATACTGCTGCTGCTGAAAAGTTGATAATCTTATTTTAAAAATCTCACTCAAATTCAATTTAGTAACTTTCCTTCTAGCATATACATCTTGACAATGTCATATAAGACTCCAGATTTCATCTTTCTCAAAGATCCAGGTGATTTCTAATAATAAAATAATATGTAAAACACATTTCCTAGAATACTGAAGAAAAAGAAAAGAGGCAACAGTTTAGTTATCCCAAAATCCATTTATTTTGTTGGGAAAATGATAAAGTGACTTATGTTCATGAAATTTATAAACAATTCCTTATTTTGAAAGTGAAACTGATATTTCTATTTTATTTATGTCAATGTTAATTTTGTTTGCTTTTTGAAGCTTTCTAACATTTACTGAGTAATTTTCTTCAATAGAGACTGACTTTTCTACTGAAAATGTTAAAAGGGAAAATGAACGATAGATTTATTAAGTAAAACAAGTTAACTAAATATTCTAAAGGAATTCTAAATGGAATAACCATTTTGCTGAAACACTGAAGTTTAGACAAGAGCAACAGACATTAAAATGATATTAAAACATACTTATAGAAGAATACTCCTTCCTGGATGACAGAGCTTTGAGTCTATTTGAGGTCTGGCAGCCATGATACGTAATTCAGGAGGGAAAAATATATCAGAGAAGGCCAGAGTTTCAATCTGTTTCCTTCCATGCCTCTCAGATAACTCTTGAGATTCTGGTTGTAGTTACCCAAGCAAACTATTCATTAACTGGGTCTATATTTTTAAGAGAGAGAAAGAGCTCTAATTTATGATCAAAGTCAATGGCTCTAAACTGAGGTTCCTTATATTTTCTGGTCATCTTGGCACCCAGGTATGTGATGAGTTCACATCTCTCCATAAACTGCTCCATCTTCTTCTTATACTTTTTTCTTGTGTATTCAGAACCTTTGGGATTAAAGGCTGTAGAAAATTTTATAGAACTATGAATGTTTTCTGTTAGGTTAGTGAATCATTAAATTACAAAGAAAGAGAACTATGTGTGTGATTGAGCTGAGAATATATTCAAATCCCAAATATTGGGGGTTATTCTATTTTAGATCATAATTGCCTTTTCACCTTCCTTTATGGCATGGTTTATAGAACGCTGACTTTATTACTCAGAATACTGCTTTAAAAAACTAGAAATTCAGTTTTGCACACCCCCATACCATTCAAAAGACCAACCTAGCTCAACAATCCTGTTTATTACATATACTACAATTAATGTTAAATTACTTCTGAGTAGTATATTATCAAAAAGACATACCTTTTAGATGAAATGCTACATAGAGTAGCGCAGATCTCTTTACACTTAAGAAGGGAAATTTGGGCTTTAAGCATCCTGCTGCATTCATTGCTTTAATTAGAGAAGTTGCGATACCCTGTGGGTAGGGAACAATCATGTATATTTGAGTTTGATTTCTTTTTTTAATGGCAGATAGATAAAGAAGCTATTCTTTGTCTCAAATAGCCTCCTGGAATTGGGAATGAGGCTTACAAAGATGGTTAGATGACCACGTGGCCAACAGGAAAGAAAGACAAAATACATTTGATTAGGAAAAATGAAAATTGTCAATTGGCTTAGTGCCAGCTAGGTGATGGATACTTGGGCTTCATTACACAATTCTGTTTTTATATATTGGACATACCACAAAAACTTAAAAAAGAAAGAAGGGGATACTGGATTTTGTGTTGCCTATCTCTTCTTCCATTGCTCATAACTGGGCAGATTGTCTCCTACTATCTGACAAGGACTTCCAGGGACCATAGTTATCACTACAGTCAAGATTTGGAGCCTTGAGCAGGCAAAAAAGGTGTGAGGCCCTCTCGATAAAACTTGGCCTTTACAAGAATACCCCTTTCTGGGTGAGTCTCATCTTACATTTTGATATTAAACCAGACTAAAGGTAAAACACCTAGGCAATTTGAAAAAACAAAGTGATTAAGAATGTGTGAGAAAGGTATGAAATTGTACCCTGGACATTTATTTTATAAAATTAAAAATAGTGGTTGCTTCCTAATAAGTTTCCCACATTTAAAAAGAGTTATTTTTAGATATATAAACTGTGACTGCAGTAGATCGCTTTATTGGGATTTGGGGCAAAATATGGGTTTGGTGGTTCAGTTGTAATGACACTGTAACTCAGCTCTTGTAACTAGGGAATAAACCTCTCAGAGACCGAATCTGTATATTTCCAATTAAGAAAACGTTTTACAGACACTGAAATTCAAAATAAGAACCAAATTACAAGTCAAATGCAAATAATTTTATGACAGTTTACATTCTCTTCACTTCAGTGCAGGTATTTGGAAAAGCAGGGGCTGTCCATACATCTTATTTTTCCAACCACCCACAAACAAAACAGGCTAAAAGTGGATTTGCAGCTTAAGATCAGAAAACTCTGCCTTGAATTTCATCATTATCAAAATAAAATTATTGTTAAAGAGAGATTGTTGTATTCTTCTAATACATATACATAGAAAATCATGTAACTGAACCTGTTCCAGGTATCCAGGCAAAGGAAGACTAGTAAGGTATATCGGTTCCTTTAAGGGGGGAAGTTTGTGTGGAAGTTTCTGATTCCAGTATTTCAATGGCAACCTAAGAACACAAAGTTCATTAGATGTTTGTACACAAATATACTCATTGTGTTTATACAGGGATGTAGATATACAAGAAACAACTAGAAAATAAAGTTCATTACCTCTTTTTCTCCACTGCAGAAAATGATACAAGTGGAAAGACATGGTCTTCTAGAAATTCGTGACCACCATCTTCTCTTGGATCCCTAGCCCTGCTCACCTATTCTCAATTTTCTTATTTTTCACTGCAACTATATAACATTTTCTTTATTCTCCTCAGACTTCTAACTTTCTCAAATAACTCCCTACACAGATGCCATGCTATGCAAGAGAAGACATCCAAATGGAACTTTCTCAGCGACTTATCACCAGCAAAGGCACATAGACAGTCTTCTCTTTTCATGGCAGAGCTTACCTCCCGTCTGAGATTGGTCTCGGCCCATGCTTTGCATCCCCACTCCGCCCTCTCTCCAGGTATCTCACGATAGCAATTTCTCCCTTCCTCTCACCTCTGGCATTTCCTTCCCATGCTTGGGATAATTCCCATGCATCTGCTTTAAACATGCTCGTACTTCTCCCCCCATTGAAAAAAAAAAAAAAAAGAAGAAGAAAAATCACTTTCACTTCTTCATCATCCTTCTATCTCTTCCAGCAACTAATGTTTTCTCGTTTTACAGTTAAGCTTCTTCAAACAATGAGCTTCACTAGAGATCACAGACTACTGCACAAATTCCATCTGCAGATATGACTTGATTCACACAGTACTTAAAAAAAAATCTTTTTTTAATCAGTCACAAATGTAAAACAATTAGAAAAGTTAAAAAAAAATGGTTTCCAACTTCTTGTGTAAAACAGGAACGTCTGGCAGTAGCAGAGTAACTGCTGTTCCCCCTGCGCTGGGGCATGCGTGGTCCAGTTTGCAGCAATCCCCACCACTTCCTGTTGTTTCTCATCCAACCTGCTTCTCCCATGTACCTCACCTTCTTGATGCTATAAACATCTGTGATTGTAACCTGTGGACTACCGGTGAGGTCTTAATTTCATCACCTTGCATTCACTCCTTGGCACTCTGTAATTGACTTCCACTCACCTCACTCGACTGAAGCCTTTCTTGCCAAGATCACCAGTGACTTGTTATAACCTAAATCTGACACAGTTTTCAAATCGTGTCTTGCTTGATGTCTAAGCAGCACTTAAACCTCTTGACTACACTTTCCAGAAATTCTCTCCCTTCACCTCCTGAAGCCTCCCTCTCCTGGCTATCCTTTCACCTCTCTGTGGGTTCTTCCTTTTCATTCTCCCTTGCAAGCCTTTCTCCTGATTTTCATTTGTTGGTGTTTTTCAGGCCTTGTCCTAAGACTATGGCTTTTCTCACACTGTTCTTCATAAGTGACCTCAAATGTGCTGTATTATTTTGGACAGGATTACTCCAATAGCCTTATAACTGGTAGGTATTCCTGCCTCCAGTCCATTATCAACACTCCAGCGATGGTCTCTCTCCAAAGCAAATTTGATTATTATAATACTCAATACCAAGTCAATGTATTCATACTGCCCTTTGGATCAAGTCCAAATGATTTATGGTGATTTCACTTGACCTTCCACACTCTGGCCCTGCTCATTACCTCCAGCCTCACCTCCTGCTCCTTTCCCTCTCCACATCACACCTAGCCACGCTGAATTTCTTGCACTTCAGAGATTTCCTGGGCCGGGTTTGTTTGTAGGTCCCTCTGCTTTGAACCTGTCTCTTTCCCACTTCATCTAGCCAATTCTCCCTCCTCATTCAGGTCTTAGCCCAACACACAATCCAGTTAGACTTTTGGACTACACTTTCCCAGAACTCTTGTCATTTCCCCACCCTAAACTCCATCACATTCTGTGTTTCTTTGTTTGTTTTTTAGGTATTTCAAATCTATTTTGCCTCAGAGCTTTAGGCTTTGGAACAACAGGGACCAATCCTTGTTCACCATCACATATGTGTGTATATATACACATGTGTATGCGCATATGTGTATGGATATATATGTATATGTATATGCATATGTATACACATGTATGTAGACGTACACATATATATCCCAGCATGGTACATTGGACATAGAAGATATTCAAGAAATATTTGTGACTTAATGAGTGATCTCACCTCAAAAATTTCTGGAGTTTTTCACTACTCTCACAAATATATATACGATTACGATATTCTAAGGCATATTTAATGTTACCAGGTACTAGGGCTTCATATCTGAAAGACAAAAAAAAAAATCTGTTTTATAATTAAAATGCAGTACTGTGTAAATTAAAATGTCAAAATGTTTTCTTTTACTACCTATGCAACCCAAGGAAGAAACAGGATATTCTCCAGTTAAACAATAGTGACCTTTTGGCCAAAATGTTAAGACTGTTATATGAACCACTTATTCCGAGTAGAGACACCGTCCTGCACTTCCATGAGGGTGACGACTTGCCTTTGCTTTCCATCCTGGTAGGTCACCGGACAGTAGCCCTGGAGCTCAGCACACTTAGGGAATTTTTTCTTCAGCTCTGACAGGGTCAGCCTTTTGGGGATCATGTCGGCAGATGGGAGTGGATGAGGTGCCAATGGAGGCACATATAATTCTGGGTTCTCCAAAAATTTCTGTGAAAAAGGGATCACAGTGACGACTATTTAAAAAAGGATGCCACGCCAATCAAAAACCCACCGAGGCTCTCCAGCTACTCTTTTCATTTTCAGTAGCAAGGTTTGAGAGCAGCCTTCAGCGCCACAACAACTCCTATGGCTGGAAGTCCCTTATGTTAGTACTCCCAAGTGATTTCATTTAAAGTCTCTCCTAATCTCTCATTCACTCACTCACTCACCTCATTCATACAAAAAAATATTTGTTGAGCTCCTATTATGTGCCAGGCACTGGAGAGGACACAGTCACCTGCCCACTTGTCTTCCTGTCCTGAAGTATAATTAATTAGTCAGGTGCCTTTTGGCAGGTGAGCTTACTTCTCCAGCTTCAGTTACCACTGTAAAATGGAGAGGGCAGGCCAGATTTTTGATCTCTAACCTTACTTTCGGTTTTAAACTTCTTTGATTATCATTTAAATAAGCAGGAAGAAATACATGTCTCCTTAATAAAGTGCTCAAAAAATTCTAATTCTTCAGAGGAAAATAAAATGGTCAGAGGGATCTGATTAGTTTATCACCACCAATCTTTTTATATCATCAAATTATGGCCATTATAATATCAGAGCAAATCTATATTCTTTTCCATTAAATAGAACTATAAAGTATACTGGGAATTCTAGTGATAGAAAAAAAATTTTAAAGCACACAAAACATTACTTCATTTCTACTGACTTCGACTTCCCTTCTGCATCCTTAAGGCTGAAACCCCTGGATGTCCTCCTGTGGGCTGAGCCCTGATGCTCAGCATCCCCTCCACTGGTGGGGCTCACCATTGGGTCTCCCTACCTGTTAAGCTGCTTCAGGCTGAGGGCCTATCACTGACCCTGAACTTCTACTTTGTGACAAAATATGTTATGGAATGCAGTCTCAGGACTGGCCACTCAGTTTCCTTATTGGTCCCAGAGACACAGGTTCCATTAATGGGGCTCCTGGCCCCCAGTTCCTGGGTGTTCCCAGCTGCACCCACCCCTTCTTATTTGATGAATTCCGAGATAGGCATTTTCTTTCCTTAGTAAATATTTGGAGTTAGGAACAGACTTACATTCAGTTTTCCTGAGAACTCATTTTATAATAGTGCCCTCTGAACTCTGCTGCAAATTCCAAGGACTCAGTCACAGAGCAATCAACTAATTCGTATGATTCTGCCAGGCTGACAGGGCAGAACTGTCCGAATTCTCCCAGGCGAGAGTTCAGTTCTTGAGGTGTGATGCATAACTTGTCAATGCAGGCAGCTTTTCCTATTAATAACAGATTAACTCTTATTCTATGTTTTTATAGAAAGAGTAATTTTAAAAATTAAAATAACTTCAATTGCACAAGCACTCCATAAATGCATACACATTTAAAATTCCAAACAATAAAGTAAAAAGTTAGTTTCCCTTCACACCTCCATCCTCACAATTCCTCCTGAGAGGTAATCGCTGTAGAGTTTATATCCTTTTCAGACTTTCTCTAGACATTTGCATGTACACATGTGTTTTTGCATATGGTATGCTTATGCCACTATACTGTAAACATTATGCAATTTGTTTTTATCAGTTAGTTATGGTCTTTGACATCTTTCCATACGATTTACCTAATTATTTTTCATTGATGCACAGTATTCCATTGTATAAATATACATATAGCTTACTTAGCCACCTATCTGTTGATGAATAATTTGGTTGTTTTTAATTCTTAGCTGTTACAAACCCATTCTATATATGTTATAAACAATATATATCTATAACACATATATGTATGTGCATATATACATACCCACTCATACACATATAAATCTGCTACATATTTTTAATTTTCCTATGGATAGATTTGGGGAAGTGAAAATAGTTTGCTGACATGATGTTACTGACAAAAATCTCCCCTGTCCCCAGAAGCCACCCAAGAGAAGGGAAAAAACATTTATCCAAAAGTAATTAGGTTTATCGTAAAGAGTATTTTAAAAAGAAAGAGCCCAAGTTCCTTCAATGGACAAGTTTAAGAGTTTTCTCCCCAATACAAGGCAGAGAGGCAGGTATACCTGGAGTAATGCAGTGGATACTATGGTGCCCCATCCAGATTCCCCTTCAGGGAGCACGCACCCATCCTTCAGCTGCTGGGAACACTGGCATTGGGGGTCTCAGAGTTGCACTGGAAATTGTCCCTCTGTCACAGGTTATATGCTCTCTCAGAATGACTTATGGTCAATGACCATAGGTCTCTCTCCCCAATTTGGGAAAAACTGAAAATCCATCCCAGCTCCAGTGCTCCCTATTCATGGGCTCTATTGAGGTTTCCATGTCCACTACACAAGAGGTTAGTTTCTTCCTCTTCCCAATTCTACTGTCCTCACTTCCCCACAGGGCTATCTCCTGATTAGAGTTGTCAGATAAAATACAGTATGCCCCCATGCAATATTTGGGATGTACTTAGACTAAAAAATTTATTTGTTGTTTATCTGACATTCAAATTTAACTGGGAATCCTGTATTTTTCGATTTCTAAATCTGGCAACTCTAGTGAGACTACTTCCTGATGAAGCTTCGGCACACAACTTTTCATCTTGTGCCATTTTCTAGGGAACCCAATCTAAGGCAGGGAGGGTGAAATATGGTAGCAGCAAAATAAATGAGGCACAATTTTTGCTTTCAAAGTCTGCTGTGGAACGTTTCACTACTGTGATGATACTCTCTAAAACTTATTGGGAGTAGGTTTCTAAAAATTCGATCCTTCCCTTGCATTCTTATCTTCATGCCTCATACTACTCAGGTGAAAACAAATTCCCCATCTGCAGACAAACAGGGACCAGAGATACTGGTTATGCTCATATAATGAAATAAGACAGGATTCAGTGATGCAATCATTATTGGAATCCTCACTGCATTTTTCCTTATTCAAGATTCTCTTAGCCACGTTGCTCTCTCATGCCCTATTATAGCTCCCCTATAGTTTCCAAAGTTTCACAAAGCCATTAAACAGATGTCTGTGAGACCCCTACAGATAAATTCTCTGAAGCCACCACTCCTTTTAGAGATATCAGACATAGATAACTTTTCTTCTATTGTGTGTATTTTTGGAGAAAAATCAAGAAACTTAGAGGAGTATATAATCAAACATTTTTTTCGTGGATTCCAAATATGGATTAACATTAAACTTGTGCTCAAGTTTAACTTTTATAGACTCAACATTTATATTATACCATAATGAATGTAAATAGTAAAATTTAATTCTAGATTCTGAAACAAAATTTTGCCAAGTGCCATTCCACAGACCACTGCCCTCATCTAACTACCATTCTTGAAACTAGCTTCTCACATGGCATTCCAAACACTATAAACTCTTCTAGTGAGAGACCATGCATTATTTTTATGTCCTAGGTTCACACAAGCACTCAATAAACGATAGCTTGAGCTGCTGCAGTCATTTATTAGAACAAACGTACCTGCCCACAATTGGATAGTACTATATATTTAAAATACTGATTAAATTGTGGGGAAAATGTTCACATTGAATGAGCCAGGCATGAGTAAACTTTAAATTTATGTTTTATTCTCTTTTAACAGGTAAATGTGTTCTTACCTGCTTTTATTTTTTCCAGGTATATCTGCACGTATTTATTCAGCATTTGAACATGCTTACTGACTTCATTCCACACCCACCATTTGCTGTGAAATCCATCAATCACATACCAGTTCTGATGTTGTTCTTGATAATATTGCTTAATCTCAACAATATTTTTGTGGTATTTTGAATTCCTGACAGCTATAATCTGTGTGCTGTTGTGTAATGGATAAGGCAAGCTAATAGAGAAACAGAAGAAGAATTGCAAAAGCTGTTTAAAACATACTTTTTTTTCTGGATGATTAAAGTTCATTCCTTTATTATTGTTTTCATCACATTCATTACCTTTGTTCCTTTTTTTTTTCCAGAAGCAATCTTCTGAAAATTTCCTTGGAAGGCACATCCAACTCGAAGATGGCCATGGGGATGATCGACCTGGCTTCCAGGAGACTCATCTGATACCCAGTTACCGGGTACCCATCGATGACAACACTAGGAAGGAGAGACAGGGAAATAAAAATGCCACATTTCTTCCCTCTCCTACCTTCCTTTCTGTTTTCCAGAACGAATCTGTTTCTTTTGGAGAAGCCCCATGCTCTTCCTTACATAACTTGATTTATCTTCTTTGTGCTTTGTCTTCTTTATCTCTACATTTTTAATTTCAGTCAGTCCAAGATCCAGGAGGAGGGCGGCATGTTTATGGACACAGCTCTGAATTTGTACATTTAGCACCAGAGAGCTAGGTTTTGGCAAGATTTGAGAGAGAATATGCATAATGACTTGAATATTGTGTTATTTAATTGAGGAGTCTGGGACGTGGAAGGAGAAATGGGAAGCTGGTGAGAAAAGCCCTATGCTATCTGGAAGAGAATCATTCCATCAGGACCCATCATGCCTCTGAGCAGGAATAATGGAGAATTTAAGTTAGTCCATCACTTTGAGATAATAAGAGTGTTAATTATCAAACTGAGAGGAGGAATGAAGGCTGTCTGCAAATTCTGAGGGGAGTGGCCCCTAAAGTTGGGAAACTCATTCTGAGGTGGGAACGAGCTGGATATACTGGCCGATGGTCATCAAGAAGGCCTAATTTGGGGTAAGTGACAGGATGCCCTTCAGCCAAGTCTCTAGGCACTAACTAGGTCTAAGTTCCATGGCCTAGAGGCCTGGAAGTTAACACAGCAGGCGAACCTATAGAGAAGGTATGGGGGTGCTGCTGCTGTTGTTTTTTAACAGGACGGTGAATGCGCAGTCACTGTCCTGGTATTCCCAGTAGCGGGGAAGAACAAGTAGGCTCCTAATACTAAACAACCTTGAGTAAATCGTGGAGATTCTAGGTCAGTGACCTAGGCTTTAGAGCAGACCCTTAAGTTTCACTGGATTTTACTAGTAGGTGTGACCAGTGGCTGTGCCAGGGGAGCAATGGTTGAGTAGAGGAGTGTAAATTAAAGAGAGAGCTCAAGCACAGAGCTCTCCTGTACAGATGTGGCATTAAGGTTGGGGCACTGCTACTTCTGCAGTGAGATGGGCCAGTGAAAAAAATCTGCACTGGACCACTACCATCTGGGGGCCAGGGAAGAGCCATTCCATCACTCTACGGGCAGTGAGAAGCTCTACTGGGCTGTGACAGTCACACCAACCTCCTTGGTGGACTGTGTACGCCTGGAGACTTCTGGACAACTCAGGGGTTGCTGCAGGGAGTAAAGCGGCCTCCTTGCTTTTCTGGCAAGGAGTGTTCAAGCCAAGATTTAGCTTGACAGAAAATTAAAGTATGTCACCACATAGGTGCCCAAAGTTTGAAAAGCATATCATACTCTTTACAAGAGCTTTAAACCCTTTTTTTTTTAAGATAAGTGTTTTGAATTCCAGTGAATAATTGCTTAGAAGAGCTAACCCTCCCACCACCCCCCTGCATCCACTTACCCTGCAGTATTACATATACTTTCCATCAGATATATTTCTAAGGCTTTAATAGCCAGTTCATCAGGTGCTACCATTCCTTTATGAAGATGCCAGTTTAACATAAGTGCCAGCTCAGTGTTTGGTTGGTTGGTTAATATGTAACGCAAAGCTTCTCCTATTGACAAACGCTGTAAGCCATATTCACTTGAAAATTTGTGGGCAACTGAAAAACATTAGAACTTTAAACTTACTCCATTTCAAAAATTCATCCGTTAACCTTAGTTTCAGATTCTGGTTAATTGATATCAGTAGGAAACTCATCTTCATATTCCTCAAAGAAATTTTGAAGTCAAAATTGCTACATTTTACTGAATATTGTCAAAAGGTCAATCATTATTAGTACTTCAGGTAAGTGGTTGATGGGTCTGGGTAATGAGCCAACTCTGTGAGTTTTTTTCATAACCGAACCAATATTTAAATTTTCTCTTCCTTCGGCATGAAGTAGCAAAATTTTGGGGGGTTATCCAAGGCATCCGATGTGTACTGTTAATATTTGGTACTATGTCCAAAATAACTCAGTTAATCCTCTAGGAAACAATTTTATTTTTTTAGAATAATAATGACATACCTGACATTTTAATAGTAATTTACAACTTTGTGAGACAATTTTTCTTCTGCGATTTTATTTGATATTTTCAACTATTCTATCAGATGGGTAGAATGAATATTATAATGTCAATTTTTTAGATCAGAGAACTGAAGCCCAATTCAATGGAATGATTTATCCAAGATCACGTAGATGCTGCCATTGGTAGAAAGACTCATATTGGCCTCTGTTTCTCTTAAATGAGACCAAGCAATGGCTTGCAGTAACCAGTATTAAATGCAGGTGTGCTCTGTTGGGGTCTACATACCCTGCCTCACCATTGTCTGGAGACTGGCAGTGTGTAGAGAACACTGAGAAAGAGAGCCCGTCCAATCTCATGGGAATGCAGATTCCCTGACTGTAGTCAGGGCCACTCAGAAGGGAAGCCTTTGTGAAAGTGGCAGAACCCTTAATCTCAACTTTGCCACAAATCCTGGAGTCAGATCTACTTTTTTAAGGTTCTAAAAATAATTAAGCAAATTAATCTCTCTTTCAACAAAGAAATGAGAAATCGGATCATCTTGTCTTCTTTCATTTTCACTTTTTGCTGTGGTCGTGGGATCTTATTTTAAATGTCAATATTCTTTCTGCTTTGGTTTGGGAAATATCATTATCTTAGTGAACATATAGAATACGACTATTACAGAGTTGTCATAGTAAGAAGTTTAAATGGACAAAACAAACTTTTCATCTAAAGAGGTGAAATACAAAACTCTCCTTTATTATTCCTGGTGACAGATTAATCTTGACTCCCCATCTCTCTTCCCTCCATTTTCTATTCAGTCATTAAGCCCTGTTGTTTTCCTTTAAAATATCTCCTTTATTTGTCCTTTCTTTTCTAATCTCGTTGCAACCAAACACTGTTCATGTTTTCATGTCATCTTGAAATACTACACCAGTCTATTGTTGGACTATTTGCCTTTATAAAGAACTATACACACTCCAAAGTTATATAAAATTCAAACATTACAGGAATATATTTACCAAATGCCTTTGTGGCAATAATTAAGATAGTGGATTTTTATTCTTTATTAATACAGATTATATTTATAAAATCTTTAGAAATAATTTTATGCTAATTTGACTATATATAAGTAATATTAATTTATAATTTCTTGTATTCTTTTTGTCAGGTTTTGATATCAGGGTTATGCTAATTTAAAAATGAACTGGTATTCTTTATACCTTTTAAATTATAGAGATTATATTCATTAATAAAAATAAATAAATAAATTCAGAAGCTCACTGCCTTTTCCCTTGCTCTGAAAGCTTATAAAAACGCAGGAAGTAACTCTTGAACTTTTAACCCTTTGAAAGTTTGCCATAATTTTCCTCCAAAACTATTTGTCCTGGGCTGCTTTGGAGTGAGGCTATAGTTTTGAATGTCTACTCTTCAATGGTTATTGGCCTTTTTAGGTTTTCTATCTCTTTTTAAGTCAGTTTTGGTAGTTGGTTTCCTAGAGAAGTGGCACTACTTTTCAGGAGATTCATTTATGCTTATAGGTAACAAAGGCAAACACACACTTACTTGTAGTTTTCCCAGATCTAGGAGGACCCACAATTGCAATCCTAATGGGCACAGTGGGCTTAGGTTTGGGTTGGCGGATATATTTGATTGGGTTCTTCATAAATTTTTCTTTAGTTTGCTTACTAGACAAAAAATAAATATACTGACGATGGATCACAGGATAAACTGCATTCTCTGAATTTTCAATTGGCTTGGTTATCTCTCCTTCGCTTAGCTGCAATACATATACAATGAAATTTGTAAGTTAGCTTTACTTTATATAGCATTTCCCCAAAACACATTTGAAAAACAACAATTTGTAAAATAAGAAAATTTTTCTTATAGATAAGAAAATTATCATCAAATGTTGATATTAAAAACTGTGTAAAAAGAATAAAGTATTTTATACCCACATGTTACCTTTTTTTAAAAAGGACTTTTTAGTTTATGACAATTGTAGTTTTTCTATTTCCTTTCTCCCATCCAAGTACTAACCAGGCCTGACCCTGCTTAGCTCCCGAGATCAGACAAGATAGGGCATTTCAGGGTGGTATGGCCATAGACTCTATTTCCTTTCTAATGTCGTTAGTGTATACTGAATATTTTTGCCAAGGAATATAAAGTTGTTTGAATATATTCACAGGACAATTGATCTTTACAAACAGGTCTACTCCTCAGGTGGTGTTATGGATGCAAATGTGCTCCTCAAAATTCATAGATTAAAACCCTAACGCCTTGAGTGACTGTGTTTGGAGATAGGTCTTTAAGGAGGTAATTAAGGTGAAATGAGTCAGGAGAGTGAGGCCCGAATCCAAGAGGACTGGTGTCCTTCTAAGAAAAGGAAGAGACACCAGGCGTGCATGAGCACAGAGGAAAGGCCATGCGAGGACACACTGAGAAGTGGTTGTCTATCAGTTAGGGGGAGAGGCCTCACCAGAAAACTGTCCCACTGGCACCTCGATCTTGGACTTGCAGCCTCCAGAATTGTGACGAAATAGATTTCTATTGTTTAAGCCACCCAGTTTGTGGTATTCTATTACGGTAGCTAGAGTAGACAGGTGGGGTCCTGGGTTATTTTTTAGGATATACTGGTAGGACAAATCCCATTGGCTTCTCTTCCACAGTTGTATACAGACAAAATCCCACTCACGTGAACATCAACAGCAGCCACAAAAGGGAAAAATACACCTAAGGGGCAGCTTAAAATGTAGGGAAGGGATGGAGTGGAAGGAATGGTCCCATATCATTGCATTGGTGTGTGATGATGAGAACTGGGTAATTAACTGATGCTAGGTTTGAATATCTTTTTTAATAGTATAAGATGGCCAAGCATCGGCCATCCCTGGATTTGAAAAAGTAGATGTGAAACAGTATGGTATGTTACTCCTGCCCCCAGAGCTACACCAGGACAGTTGTCACCATTCAATGGCATTGTCAGTATCATCATTCTTAGGCTGGAGTGGCATTCATGGCGGGGAGTAAATGCTAAGGATAAGAAGAACCTCAGGGATGGGGTGGCAACGTCTGCTCTGTTTTATACTTGGTAAGAAAAGAAAGCTGGAAGTTGAATTGTTCTACTTCAAATTCCTTACAGTAGTTTCTGTTGTTGCCCCAAATATCTAGCATGTAACCTTTCTCCTCTGTAGGTCAGAATACCCACAGTGTTATCAAATCAGAAATATCAAACTGTCAGGCACCAGAAAGGTTCCCAACAGCCCTGAAAAAATGATTCCTTACATGCTTAAACCCTTCTTATGACCCTGTGCTCATTTCTCCACAAGGTATTGCTGTATCATCCTAATTACAGGGTTCTGACTGGGCCTGCTTCTTTCCCTCTCTTGCCTATCTCAGAGAGGTTAGGGCATGATTATCTTTCACAAGCTTTCCAGGTTATCCTAACACATGCTTAACTCTATCCAATTCTCTATGGAGGGAACTTAGTGTTATTGTATTTTAGCATGCTATTTGAGGATACATTAAGGATCTACAGAGATCCTGATGGTTAAGATAAATAAAAGTAGCATAATTAAGTAGAATTGAAATTGACTGTGTCAAGCAGGGGGTTTCAAGTAACATGCACATGGCTTCATTTGGGGCCTGTCCTCTAATAATCAGTGACCAATAATAGTAATACATATTAATAACACAGTAACATATTAATTGAGCACTGACAAAAGATCAACCACTGTTACAAGCACTTTACAGTATTAACTCATTTAGTCATTGTAACAGTATTGTAAGGTAGGAACTATTCTTAGCTCCCATTGCGCAAATGGGAATGGCTCTGAGAGGTTAAGTAATTCGTTCAAGGTAACTCGGCTAGTAAGTGCTGGTTCCGAATTCAGACAGTCTGGCTCCAGAGGAAATGCTCTTCTCCATCAGTGATGTGCTACATCACTGATGGAAGTAAGGAGGTATGCTGGTCAAGTGGGCAGATCGCTACTACATGACATTCTTTTATTGTCTTTATAGTGCTTAATACTATCTTATAAGAACCTCTTTGTTTACTTATTTACTGCCTATCCTCCCTCCCTAACCCAACTAGAATATAAACTCCATGACAGAAGAAACCTTGTCTGTTTTGTTCACTACTTTATTCTCAGGGATTAGAACAGCCACTGCACATTCTTGGTTAAGATTTCTTGAAAACCATCCCACATTTGAAGTTATTGAATTCCAATAGGATTAAATCTGTTGATCTACATTGCATCAAAATATAGTACTTAGAAATAAGTAATATTAATGGCACATTTTGTGTGGTGTCTCACACTTTCCGGAGGGCTTTATACTCTTACATTTGATCACAGTGGCCTGGTGGCATTATTCTTCCATCTTACAGGTGAGGAAACAGAATCAAAGAGGTTATATGACTTGCCTAAAATCAGATAGCAAATTAGTATCAGAGCTCAACTCTCTAGATGTCTAGCTTAAAAATATTTTCACGACTGTCTGCTTCTGCTACAAAGTTAAAGAAAAAAGAAATAAAAGAAAGAACATGGCTTTCAGCTACACTTGCTGATGTTACCTTTACAGGGTCCCAGTAGCCAAACGTGCTTATATATTTATAGGTAAAGTTGAGCATTTTCTGGGCAAGGTGTAATGATATTGGATAACATTTCTCAAAAATGCTTGCACGATTCTCCACCAGCGGTTTCAGTTTCTTATTCAACATATATTGTACAATGTGAAGTTTCCGAGCTCCATTAATGAGAATTACCGGTATTAAACATTTCTCAAATTCTTCCTGAGGGGAAAAATCATAAAACCAAATATTTTTAGTGGGAAGCAGACTGGCAGTATCCAGACACAGCATATAGACATTGCTGGTGACTGACTACATCAGTCTAGAGCACAAATATTTTTCAGTTTCCTAGTGACTGCATGTTGGCAGCCACAATCTTTGGCGCTATGTGGCTTCCGTGCTGCCCTGATTTAGCAACTTGTTTTCATAATTGTGAGTGGTGCTAAAAAAAGGGAGTATAGCCCTAAAATACACACTTCTTTTGAAATGTTAAAAAGAAACCAAAGCATAAACCAAATGACTTTTGTTTCATTCTCAAATGTCACTTTTCAAATTATGAAAAATGAAAGAAAAATAATAACCTGGATTATTTGTAAATTACTTATATCTGCTTCAAATTTTTCTCCCAGTTCACCTCTCAAGCGTTCAAGTGCATCAGCTTCCTGTTCTTCCTCCTCCTCACTCATCACTTCTTCATCTTTTGGAAATTCATCTTCAAGGATGTTGTCAATATCATCATCATCGTCTTCAGGTTCTTCTTCACTAATTTCTTCATCTTCTCTAACAAACTAAGGGAGAAAATATTACCTTTCACTTTACATATAAAATAGGTAACAAATGATAATGCTAACTAATCATCTGGAATATTTTTAATAACTGGATTTTAATTGGTATGGCATGGCAACATTCATTTAATAACATAATAACATTTTAAATATCAAGCACCCAGAATTTAATACCTTCAGACTCTGACATCATAGTGATCCCATATATAAATAAATAAGCTATTAAATGCTATTTATGTCTATGGTTGTTAGAATGTTACATGTTTTTGGTGGTCTTCAGTAAGAATACTTAATGCACCTCAAAGAGTATAAAGCACTCATTAGCTGTGTTAGCTTAGGCAGGATCTATTTCCTCAACTGTAAAATAGGAATAAGAAAACTACCTACCTCACAAGGTTGTTGGGAATATTAAATAAGTTAATACATGTAAATCCCTTTAAAAAGTGTCTGGCATGTAGTAAACATGCAAATGATAGCTATTATTGCTATTATAGTTACTATTGTTACTTTATATAAAACACTGTATGAATAGAACAGTATAGGCCCTCTAGGAAGTTACAGCCTATCTGCGGAAACAAGAATGATACAAAAATGATTATTAAAGACTGTGACAAGATATTGATATTAAGTGGTACTGTATAGGCTTTAAGTGTTATATAGTTCAGTTGGCATAAAACTAAACCCTATAATACTGATCCTCTTGCCCTGGCTCCACATTCTTCTCCCGGAAGTATTCCTTATCTCAGAGCACTGCTTTCCAGCTGGAAAACTAAAAGTTCTCTTGACTCCTTGCCCCTCATCTCTGCACATCAGTTTTTAAGGACTGTTATCTGAAACAATGCTCAAAACCCCCTCTTTTTCAGTCCCACTCCACTGTGTGCTTTCTCATTATCTCTTTTTTAAAATTTTTATTTTATTATTAGTTTCAAGTATATAGTACATTGGTTAGACATTTATATAGTTTATAAAACCAATATATAACCAATTGCTCTTTCTCTCTTCTGGCTCTATCTCATTATCTCTTGCCTGCAATCTTCCGGTTAGTTTAGATTAGAGTTTTTCAAATCTAACTGATTAGAGCCTAGTTCCTTTAAAAAGTTCTGGGGTTGGGATGTGAACTTGAAGCTGCAGGGAGGAAGACAAGAAGATAAGAAGGCCCCATTCTTGCTTTGTGCTTAGACTCCTCTCTACCAAAGGAGCTTGGCAATGAGATAGTGTTTCTCAGTTATGGTTCTATTTTATTTGAATTTTGAAACAATTTGGTCTTTTTAATCCTTTTTTATTTTCGTGATATTTTGACAATTTTTTATCCTGAGATTTTCTAAGGATCACTGAAAGTATGGTAAAATGAATTCACATTACAAATGGGGACATCTTAGTTCCAGATGAACTTGTGTTCACCTTTTTGGCTCTGCCTAGTGGCTCTTCCAATTTGTTTCTTAACTAAAAAAAATTAAACTATGTAAGTTTTAAAAGAAATTCAGTTTTGCTAGAAAGATAAAATTATACAGTATTATATAGGTTAAAAAGTCTCTCTTCACATTCTCATCTCTTTTCTAGTGTCCCATATGAAAATAATTCGGGTTAACAATTTGATTAGGATTCTTTTAGATGTTTATACACACACGCAAATTTTATTTTAAAATATAAATGAGATTTTTAAATTTTCTACAACGTGCTTTAAAGATAATTTGGCAATATATTTAAATTTATTTCCATATCGTGACATGTATTTCATTATCTTTATTTAGCCATTCTTATAGTTTTTTTAAATGTGAGGGTTTTGTTGTTGTTCTATAGAAACCAGTTTAGGAAGTAACAAAACTAATAGTAAAGGGTAGCCACTTTGGACTCTTCTGATGTTTGATTTCTCTTTCCTGCTCATGATGATGAGAAATTCACCAAACTTACATTATTCCTTTTCTCTTTCTCTTTTGCCTATTCCCTAGTGTTAGTCATATTTTTAATTCTTATTTCTGCTTTGAGTGCCTATAATGTTAAATACTATCTCCAAATCTCTATTTATTGAGGTGCCATTTGTAGATGTACGTTTTGATTCCCCACAATTCCAGAGGATGCCCTTACACTTTGTTCCACTTTCCCCTGTCTTTAGTTCCTAGATTTTTGTCTCCAATACTATCACACATCTGTCTTGTCACTGTAGACAAGTATTCAGTGCTTCATGTAGAAAGTGATTCTAAAAATTGAAAGCAAACAGCAGTTGATTGATTTTGAAAATAGAAATCCAATAAACAGAACCTGCTATATTTAACTACATAACCCTTATTCACTACTGCCACAAATAGTGACAGAGGGGCAGCAACTTTCTATCAGTTTCTTTTTTGTTCTCTGGTTTTTCACAGCAGCCTGTTTTTGTTTCATGGATAAAAGCTCTTGAATTCCTAAGGAAAACTGGAATTCTAAAAATGTTTAATGATTCCTGTATCGTTTGTTTGTTTGAGTTAATTGTTCTGTTTGTTCATCTTGGTTTTGCTTTGTGCTGATAATTTTCTTCAAGTATATGGTAATTCTTGGTTGTCCCTTCATTTTTATGAATGAAGGACTAAGTTGATTAATTCAGAGCAACTGCAAGCTCTGGGTATCAGGGTAGAGTAGGTTGTATTATTCTTTCATTTCAAATGTGAAGATGAGAAGAGGTAGGCAGGCTGGATCTTTCCCCAAATCATGAAGGGCATCAATCAACATCCTTTGACACCTAGCATCTTCTAGGCAGATTATTTAACTGCTTCAGCAATTATTTACCATTTTTCTTCATGGGGCAAATGTCACTGTTCTGTGAGAAACTGGTGGCAGGAATCTTAAATAATTTTTTTTGTCATTAACCTCTCAGACTTTCTAGATAAAGTATATTAAAATAATGAGTTTTCTTAATTTTTCAACATGTATGCTATTTCTTGCTCTTATCATATTGCTTTGGCTAGTTACTTCAGTACAATGTTGAAAATTTTTAAGGGTAACATCTTAAAAATCCTCACAGCAGATCATTTAAGAGAACCACAAGTTAATTATTCTTAGGGAAAAAAGATTTTGTTTTTCTGTAAATGGCAATTTGATCTTTTGTCACAGCGCTTTCTTCCCTCCTGACATATAGCATCTTTTGGCCCTTATTGGAGATGCATGTTCTAAAATTCATGGCTTCAGAGATGTGCCTCTGGTATAAAGGAATAAGTTCATTTAGCCTCTAATAATAACCATAACCATAAACCATGAATGAAACTCTCTCTCTCTCTCTCTCTCATTCTCTCTCATTTACTTGAAGGGCACTAGAAGACTGAACAAAGGCAGATTTTGAAAATTTGGAGAAAGCAATTGGCTTAGGGTGAGTTCTTTGATTATTTTTGCATTTGTTCCGAGGGCAGCTTCCCTTAGTGTGGTGGTGGCAAAGGGTGACTAAACTTCTGGTAGAAAGGTCGCTGTCTTTCCAGCTGGAGCAACCGGGGGAAGGAGCCACAACCAGGTACTAGAGAGTGAGAGTAAACTCCGGCGTTGAGAGAGACAGAGAAGGAAACACCGAATTCCATTTGTAAAGATGGTCCGAATCGCGGTCTAATCTCTGAACCAGGTAGATATGTACTGTTTGAGAACAGTATAAGCTGAACTGCCACCCACTGCCGGCATGACGGAGTTTGCAGGTTTAGTCTTATCAAGTTAATTACCTGCTAACACAAAAACATCAGCCCTCTCTGGAGGTATGTAACAGAATCCAGAATCTTCACGACATAATATTAATAATCCTGGGATATAGTCTGAAAGCAGGATCATGAGATGTGATTTATTCTCACAAAGAAAGATAATCATCAAATTCCCAATCCATCTGTTAGAGTTACCAAACGAAAACTTCAAAGCAGTTATTAACATTGTGATTAATGAGGAAGAGTAAAATGCACTTATAATAAAAAATAGGAATTTTCAGGAGGAAATAAAAAAAATTTTTTAAAAAACAAACAAAAGATTTGGAACTAAAAATTATGATATTTGGAATAAATATTGAGTGGGCTTAATGGCAGAATGGAGATGACAGAGAGAAAAATCTGAATTTGAAGGCAGATCAATAGAAACTACCCAACTTAAAGAGAGAAAAAATAGAAAAAATTGACAGCTCCAGAGACGTGTAGAATATAATAGTGAAATATTTGACCTATGTGTAATTGGTTTTCAGAAAAAGACAGAGAGCAAATGAGTCAGAAAAAATATCTGAAGACATTACGTCCAAGGTTTTCCCAAATTTAATGAAAGACATAAATTTACTGATTAAAGAAGCTTTGTGAAATAAACTAGAGAAATATGAAGAAAATAACATGTAGGCATACAATTGAAAGGCAAAAATACAGGGGAAAAAAATCTTGAAAGGAGCCAGAGAAAAACATAGGAAAGCAATTCAGGTAACCACAGAGTTCCTGTCCCTCTAAATCCCATTATACCAGAGGAATGAATGAAGAACATCAGAAATAGTTAATATTTGGATACATATAAAAGAAGACTTCATTTCTTCTTAATGTATTTAAAATACCTGTGACTCTTTAAAACAAAAACTATAATTTTTTTTTCTTGTGGAGTTTATAATGTATTTGGTTGCAAAATACATGACAACTCGAGCATAAAGGATGCTGGCAGAATGGGGGTGAGGGTAAATGGGCTTAAACAGTCACAATGTTTCTGTAACATTACATGGAATAATAACTGACTCTAAGTAGAGTTTGCAAAGCTAAGGATGCATATACGTAATTTGAGAGCAACCACTAAAAAAAATGCATGGAAGTAAAAAGCCAACAGATAATTCAAATGGATTTCTAAAATATATTGACATCATCATAAAGAAGGCTAGAGAGGGGAAAGAGAAAAGAAAGGGGACAAACAGAAAGCAAACAGAATTCATGGTCTCAAGAGAACTAGGACTAGACTTGGGGTAAGCTGTCAGAACTCTCAGTAGGGGCAGGCAGGGAGAAGGCTACATCTAGATAGAGTGTTATACCAGGACAGTGGTGGACATTATAGTCAGAATGCTTACAATTAGGGAGGAGATGAGAGAGAAATAAATGAAGAAATGAAAGAAGGAGCCAAAGACTATCAGCATTTTGAGGCTCTTCCCAATGAAAGACACACTATTCAGACACTAGATTCCTATATTACACTAGGGAGGCGAGGTTGCCTTCTATTTATGGATTTTGAGACTCTAATTCTGAATTACTCGGTTTTCAATGCCTTGAAACGCAATTCCCAACCTGTACACCCCATGTACACTTTCGCTTGTTGTTTCGTCCCAAAGTGTCCTCTGCACCTAGATCTTTGGGCCTATTCACAACTCCTTTTCCTTTAAAAACTCTCAGGGAGGATCTTGGCCTGGTGCTTGGTCCTGAACCTTGTTTCAACCTCACCAGGACCCTGACTTTGGCTTCCCTGAAGGACTTAGGGTGCGTATTTCTATAAACTATTCACCCAGGCAGTCTCTCACAGTTTTGCTTACTTGCTGCCCTGGCTCCTTGGCCAGGCTCTTTCTGGCTTTCTCCCGCTTGTGGGTACTCTACATTTAATAGAAGGGACACAAGCACCAGAAAAGGAGACAGTGGTTAGGAAGAGGGCCAAGATTTTGGAGCAAGGAGTAAGAATGAATAGAAGCAAGGCTCTGAGGAGGATGAAGATACGCAACGTAAATCTCAATATGAAAGGGGTTGGTTTATAGAATATTCTTCAGTCACATTTGGAGACAGACTAAAGTTCCACACGATGGCGACATTTTCCTATGAAATTAATGCAAGTAGTCACCTCGAGACTTTGAAGTGATTTCTAATGTTAAAATGTCTTATTTGCTGCTAAAAAGTCAGACAGCAAAGGCAAAGGTGAGAAACAAACCTGAGAAGGGCTTTACCTGAACATGCTTCCCCAATTAGCTATAAAAAGGTGAGTCATGGAGCTGCATTATTCTGTACAAAGTGGCAAATGAAAGTCTGTTCATGAAAGCAAGCTCCAGGGTCTATTCTGTCAGAGGAGGTTTGATTCAGGGTGTAACATTAACTGATTATAATAATCACACTATGTGATCCTTGAGATACTACATTTGGTTTAATCTTTCTTTGTCTGGGGCAGTAGCAGAACATATCTTACAAAATTCCCATCAAAAGAGTTGAAAAAATAATCAGTACACAGTTTTAAACGTTGATTTGCAAAAAAATCTCAGGAATTATCTTCCAAAAGTCAATTTATACAAATGAATTGTGTAGGACATATAGCCAAATTTATAGAAGGTTAAGTCTTTGGAGAGCTAACTTATAAAAATCTACTTAATTTATAAGATAGGATATTGAATCTTTGAATGAAAAATTAAAAAGTCCCCATTCTAATGTTAACAAATGGCAAAGTTATAAATTAAGGACATTTAAAATTTATCCTAAAAATTAATTATCTTAAGAAAAAGAAAGTTTAACTAAACAATAGCAAAGAAGGTAAATTAAAGCATTATTACTTAAGGAAAGTAGGTGGGTTTTGTTTTTGTTTGTTTGTTTGTTTGTTTGTTTGTTTTTTGCCTATAGCACCCAGTCTTCTAAGTACAACCAGGCCTGACCCTGCTTAGCTTCCGAGATCAGACGAGATCGGGCATGTTCAGGGTGGCATGGCTGTAAATGAAAGTAGATATTTTAAATTTTTCCTATTTTACAATGAAAAAACCTAGGCTCAGAAAGGTTAACTAACTTGCTCAATGTTATACAACAGCAGCAGAACAACTCTAAGTTGAGTGCCTCCTATGTGTCAGCACTGTTAGGCACTGGGTAGCCACCTATGAGCAAGAACTCGAGAGATTATACCAATTTAGGTCAACTTGACCTCAAAGTTCAGACTCCTTTGATAATATGTTCCTGAGACATCTGAGGTGATTCTTAAGGGAACCACTAGGTGTTCCCAAGGGCTAAAGGTGTTTAACTATGGTTGATCTCAGGTTAGGATGTCTGTCTTTTTGATTCTAAACATTAGCATGACTTCTTAAAGAGAGTGGAATTGCAGAACATGTTTGTTCAGGGCATGAGTATTAACATGAGGTCAGAGAGTTCTGTCAGTTTTTCTCATGGCTGATTCTTCAGTGTCTGAGATAGGGTCAGGCATGTGTAGTAAGTGGTCAATTATGGTTTGCTGATGAGTTCACTGACTGACTGACTGAACGAAGATCAAAGCAAATAACAAAGAGCAGGGTGCTTGTTCCTTAGATGGTGCCATAACTTTCTCAGTCTAATGGTTTTAGATCAACTTTTGGTTGTAAATACTTTGGGGAAAAAACACAAAGATCCGGTCTCTCTTTTGCAATATTTTGACCCATAGTTACAGTTGCATTGTATCAGGAGTCTTCTATACATAAATCCAGCATATCCACACCAGGGGGTACATGGTCGCATTTGTAGAGAGCCCTATTTTCTGTTATTCCTCATTTCTCCTTCCCCTTGTTGGGCTGAACATTTTTATACAGACGGAAAACAGATTACAGAAAAGTCAGCCTTGAAAAGATGTTACAAGGGTACCTTAAACTAGAAGGAAATGGAAGAAGGCAGAGACTATCTTATTGTTTGCTTTGGTTACAAGGGTTACTTGTAAACTGTATAAATATGAGCCTCAGGTCCTTTATAGAACTAGCTGGTCTAGTGACATCTCCTCCTTAACTCCTGCAACCCTGAGCAAGCTTGGCTTCAGCATTTGGGTTAGCTAGGTCACCCCGCTAAACAAAACGAAATCTGTGATCTTCAAGGTCTATCTTTTTAAAAGAATCAGCAGATGGGATGAGCTGTACTGCGCATCCTGCACAGTATATGACTGTGAGGGTTCACAGGCTCTTCCCCATTCCATTCTTTATCTTGAAATAATCTATATTTTAGTTCAGCACAGCTTCACAGGCTCTCTGTCTAGATCTTAATCCCAAGCTCCTAGCCTATCTTTCTGCGGCATGGGCTGGAAGTGTGTAAAGCAAAATAACAATCCAAAATAAGCATAGTTTAATATAGTATTATATTTTGTATTACATTATTTAAATATCTTTAGTGGGTTTTTTTCCTTTAAAAATGTTTGTTTTTCTTGGTATAAAAATAATTAAGATCATTATAAACAGTTATGGAATAACAAAAAGTATAAAGGAAATAAAAATTATATGTAATCTCACTGCTTGTACATAAACTCTATATTTCCTTCAGACTTTTTCTATGTATCTTTTTATATTATACTGTACACACACACACACATAATGGTGTACTTTAAAAAAAAATCATATTTACTTACCTCCCCTTTCTTTTTTTTCTCTCTCTCTGCTATAAGTTCGGCCCTTCTTTTAGAAATCATATCATCCTATGTAAGAAAGAGACACTTAAAAATTTCAATGGTTAATGGTGAAATTACTTCCTATGTGTTAATAGAATACATATTTTCCCCAAAATAATATATATATACACATGAGTTCAGACCTTAAAAGGGTGGCTTGATCAAAACAGCATGTTAGGAATATCAGTTTGGAGTGGCCAGAAGGATGGCTTGGAGGGTCCAGAGATGAAGCCAGGAAGGATGATTAGGGGGTCACTGCATGAGTGCTGGGAGCAAGCTGAGCAGGATCTGAACCAGGGCAGAGTTGTGGATGTGAAACAAAAGGAGCGAATAAGGTTATGCGCTAGCTCCTGAAACCTGTTCTTTCCTTTTCCAAATCCCTAAAATTCTCAGGGCATGTGCTGTCTAGAATGGAGCTTTATTGCCTTAGAGCTGCTCTGTCCAATGTGGTAGCTACTAGCCATATTGTGGCTATTTATATTCAAATTAAATAAAATTTAATATTTGAGTTCTTAGCCTCACTAACCCCATTTCGAGTGCTCAACAGCCACATATGTGGCTAGCAGCTACTCTACTGGACAATGAAGACACACATTTTTGTCATTACAGAGTTCTACGAGCTGGTCTAGAGGTGCCAGTCCCACAGTGAGGTAACATGCAAATGTGCTTTGGTATTCCTTTTTCTTTTTTTCCTTTCCATTCCCATACTCACAGAGCCTCTTGCCTGGCAGACACTTTGGTTGATCTTCAGAAAGATCAGGCAGCAGAAAAAGGAAGAATGCCATCAAGAACAATGTGAAGCTGGTTATATGTCCACATCTCTCCCCTTACTTCCATAGTTCTTGATGGCTGAGAGCTTAGCTTGCCTTGATTTTGGCTGAAAATTGATACACTTTTACCAACCTCTCTCTATTCCCTGCAACTCCCAGGGCCTGGCCACCACTTTTCTACTCCGTTTCCATGAGTTTGACTTTTTGCTTAGATTCCAGCTGTAGGGTAATGCCATGCAGTAGTTGTCTTCTGATTTATTTCACTTAGCATAATGCCCTTAAGTTCCATCCATGGTGTTGCAAATGGCAGGATTTCCTTCTTTCTCACCTTTCTCACAGTTGAATAACATTCCATTTTATATGTAAACATGACAACTTTTTTGTATCCATTCATTCATCCACTGACAGATACTTAGGTTGTTTCCATATCCGAGCTATTGTTAATGAAGCTGTGATAAATGCAGGAGTGCAGACATCTCTTCAATATCCTGTTTTCATTTCCTTTGGCGATACACCCAAAAAAGGGATTGGTGAATCATATGATAGTTCTCTTTTAAGTTTTTTTGAGGAAACTCCATACTATTTTCCATAGCGGCTACACCAGTTTACATTCCCACCAATAGTGCAAAGGGTTTTCTTTTTCAAGGTCTAGCCATCACTTGTTGCTTGTCTTTCATTGAAAGTCATTCTCAACTGTGAGGTGATAGCTCATTGTGGTTTTAATTTGCATTTCCTTGATGATAGTGATGTTGAGCACCTTTTCATGTGCCTATTGGTCATTTGTATTTCTTCTTTGGAAACATGTTTTTCAGTTCATCTACCCATTTTTAATTGGATTTTTTTTATATTGAGTTGTATGAGTTCTTCATATATTTTGGATTTTAACTCCTTATCAGATATTTAATTTGCGAATATCTTCTTCCACTTGGCAGATTGCTTTTTCATTTCATTGATGGTTTCCTTTTCTTTGTAGAAGCTTTTTTGTTTGTTGTAGTCCCACTTGTTGATTTTTGCTTTTGGTGTCAAATCCAAAAAAATGAAAAAAATAAAAAAAAATCGCCAAGATCAATTTCAAGGAGCTTACCTCCTATGTTTTCTTTTAGAATTTTTATAGTTTTGGTTCTTATGTTCAAGTCTTTAATCTGTTTTGGGTTGTTTTTGTGTGTTGTATAAGTTAGGGATCCAGTTTCATTCTTTTGCATGAACATCTTTTCAATGTCATGTAAATGTGGCTGCCCAATTTTTCCAACACTACTTATTGAAGAAACTGTCCTTTTCCCATTACATATTCTTGGCTTTTTGTTGTAAATTAACTGACTATATGTGTGAGGTTGTTTCTTGGGCTCTCTATTCTGTCCCATTGATTTATGTGTCTAGTCTGCTATCGAATCCCTCTATTGAATTTTCCAGTTCAGTTATTGTACTCTTCAACTCTGTGGTTTCTGTTTGGTACTTTCTTATATTTTCTCTGTTTAAATTCTGACTTCATTCATGCACAGTTCTCCTGACCTTGTGAGCATGTGATGACCATTATTTGAACTCCTTATCAGGTAAATCACTTATTCCATTTCAGTAAGGTCTATTTCTGGGTTTTATCTTCTTTGTTTAAAACATTTGTTTGTTTGTTTGTTTGTTTCTTCATTTTCTTTGACTCTCTGTGTTGGTTTCTGTACATTAGATAAAACAGACACTCTCCCAGCTTAACACAGTGGCCTTGTGTAGATCAGCCTGGCCCGAGTTCGTGGCTGTCTCTCAAATCTTTGTGATTGTCCAAGCTATCTTCTTTGTTCTGAGGCTCCTAGTAGTTGAGGCGTGCTATGACCCTCAGCGTCCCAAAGCGGGGCCTGCAATCAGCACAAGCTGATGAGCAGCGCTGGATTTTCAGGCAGCGGCTGTTTTGATGTGGGTGATAGAGGTATTTTCTTGTTTGCCCAATGTGTAGGAGTAAAAGGTACAAACACACTCAGCCTGTTTCTGGGCTTCCTTCAGAGAGAATTGCTTTGTGTGCAGCTGTAGATTCAGTGTATTCATGGGACAAGGTGAGTTCACGAGGCTCATATGTCTCCATCTTGGGCCAGAACCCAGGACGACCTCCTGTCGGCACATCTACCACATTTAGTTCAACCATTCATCAGTTGATGGGCATTGGGTTGTTTCTCCTTTTTGGCTATTATGAATAACATTATTATGAACATTCATATACAAGCTTTTACATTTTCAATTCTGTTAGACAGATTCCTGGGAATAGAACTGTTGGGTTCCCCATGACACTTTGAACATATTATGGAATACTCATATTCCAGTTTTAGAAAAAATGTTCTAAGCTATTATCTAAATCTGTTTCACGAAGAGCCCTATGTGGCCTTCATGGATGGTGTCATAATTTCAGGAGCTACTAAAAAAGTCGCTGACATTTTTAATTCTTTGTGTTTCAAGGCCTGTTCAACCTGCTGCCTCCTGCACTGTGCTCTTGTGTCTGGTCTTTGGTGCTACCAATATCTTTATTATTTGCCTTGGAGAGAGAAGAATTAACATGTTGATAATCATCATAGGCCTCAAATAATTCTTAACTCTTTAATTACAAACACTCTTAATATTTGTAGAAAAGTGTTTTCATATTGACTATGGTTCTAAAATCAGAAAATACATTTTTGTAAAGACTGCTTTATAAGTTGAATACATGCTGAACAAATTTACTCTCATACTTATTTAGTGGATACATACCTTGATTTTTGCCTTCAGTTCTTTAATGAGTTTTTTCCTTTCAAACTTCTTCTTTTGTTTCAGTTTCCACTTTTCCATTTGGGGAGGCAGGAGACGATCAGAAACATCTTGATCATCAATGTTTATAAAAACAGCAGCATCTGGGAAAAATCCACGTTCTCCCAGAAACTGGACCTCTTCGGGATATCGTGGGAAACCATCTAATATAAAACCTGTGGAACTTGGTGGAAATTACATAATTTATTTGTTTAAAATATTACATTATAAATATTGATTTAAAAATGAAAAAGTAAGTCTACAGCTATGCCACCCTGAACAAGCCCAATCCCATCTGATTTCAGAAGCTAAGCAGGGTTGGGCCTGGTTAGTACTTGGATGGGAGATCACCTAGGAAGACCAGGTGCTGTAGGCGTAAAAATAAATAATAAGGAATTGTAAGCTGACAAGGTCCTTGAAATCTGTGAGGTTGACTAAGGGTTGCCTCACATAAAATAAAATAAATAAATAAAATAAAATAAAAAAAAAAGGAAAAAATTGGTAAATCTCAACTTTATATAAGGTGTGCAATGAATAGTTTAAAAAGTTTACTTTAGTATCTTTTATTTCATTTAATATTTCCACTTGCATAAACATGATATATCTTTTCTCAAATGTATTGAATTAAATTAAAATTATAATACTTTGTACTTATATTTATAGTATAGGTAAGTTTTCTTTAATTGTAAATAGTCTTAATGATGAAAAATTAAGAGAAAATAAGTTCTCCACCTGGGAGGAATGCCCAGCTTAATGAAAGTGTTACTTTTTATGTAAAGGTGAGTTTGGTCAGCCCTCCTTCGGTGGGAATCCAACTTTTAGCAGTTTTTCTTTTATTGATACTTCCTTTCATGAAACAATTCATACCCACTCCCCCAGGTGTCCTTGTGAATAATGACAATTATCAGTGGATGCATTCTGGCTCATATGTATAAGATGATTCTATTCAAATACTATTATCAAACTTGTTCAAGCGACGAAACTTTAAGAATCATGAAAATAACCAGAATGTTAACATGTTCTCATTATGGAGTACCTATAAAATGATGAGGCTTTGTTTGGTTGAGAAAGTCAACATTGGTTCCTTTTGAATGAGAGTTTATCCATTTTACCTAAAATTTGATTTGTTTACATATTTATATTTAAATGTATGTTTTCTTCTTAATATGAACCAGACTTTCATGAACATTTGACAGTTTTGGCCTTAATTGGCATTTAAAAATGTTTTTTATCTTATTAAATGGGCAGATGTCCATACATTAACCATAAAATATGTATCCTTTTCTTCAGAGATATTTTCAACATGGTCTTTTCTTAATCACTTTTTCTGTCACTTCTTTCTTAATGACTTCTAAATTTTTACCTCTACGTCCAACTTCTTTTCCGAGCTTTGATTCAGAATTTTCAAAAAGGTGCTTAGTTTCACCATGTGAGTGCCCTTCAGGAATTATATATGCATCACACTGTCAAAAACCATACTCACTATTATCCTTCCATGCTGCTCTTCATTCTAACTCACTAATGTTCAGGCAGCAGACTTCAGAGATGTTTGGACTGTTTCCTCAATTCCCTTTTTGTTCTCAAATATAATAGCTAAGTCCTGGCATGCTCTCTTCTGTACCCACATTTCATTTCTAATGTTACATTTTACTTCAGGCTCATATCATATCTTTCCAGGACTAGTGCAATAACCTTTTAAAAAATGTGTTGAGTTTTTCTGATCATAAAAATAGCAAATATCTCTATAAAAAAGGTGGAAAATACAGAAAAGCATGAAAAAAGGGCAAAATTACCCATAATCTCATATTCCAGAGGTTACTGACATTTTGTTTCTTTCCATTTGTTCTTCATGTATTCATTTATCATATTATAAATTACTTTGAATCTTCTCTTTTAACTTAACATTATGTAATAATATTTCTTATGCTATTACAAATTCTTCATTATAATACATTTTAAAGGTTGCATAATATTCAGCTATTTTTTTAAGGCTTTTATTATTTCACTTTTTACTTTTAATTTTTCAACTCATGTTTTTTTTTATAAGTATGGTGTGATGGCAAGAGTTAAATTGATAAAAAATTGATCACTGTTGTTGCAGACAACCTACATTTACTATGACTATTGATTTAATTTAGGGAATAGGAAATTAAAGTTGATGACTAATAATCCCACTCATTTGGGCCAGGGACTAAGTAAAAGAGTGTCCAGGGGAGCACCGGGACTGGACAATTACTTTAATTCTCTATGATATGGTTTACTTAACTCCAAAATGAGATAATAAAAGTTTCTACCCCATAGGATAGTAAGATTGAGTAAATTAATATGAATAAAATACAGAACAGTACCTGGCACATATTAAGTTGTATATAAGAGTTTGCTATTAGTACTATAAATATCATTTCACTTTCTTCTGGTGGATACCAAGCCAAGAGATTTTGGTTAAAAAACATGAAGTCAAGTTTCAAACTCTGGTGATCTGGAGATTCTTACATTTGTCCTGTCTGGGGTCAGTCTTGGTTCTAGCTTTTGATAAATGGGTAGCTATTAAGTGGTCTTAACTGTAATTATTAAAAGGTGATGATGAAAAGAATCCAGCCAGTATTAGTGTAGATGGGTTTAGAACATGGGTTGTCAACTGAAACTACACATTGGAATCACCTTGAAAGCTCTTGAAAATACCGATGCCTGGGTCCCAACCTCACACTCCTAAAAAGATTTGATTCATTATTTTTGGTTAGGAGTCCCTGGCATCAGTATTAAAAAAAAATAATTCCTCAGATGTTTTTAATGTATAGAATCACTGTTTTACATTTTTTTAAAAATGGAGAAAATTCTTAAATTTATGTTAGATTACATTTTTAACTTTTGAGACTATTGCAAAAAAAGTCAATAAATGTAAAATCCTATATAAATTAAGATACCGTATTGGTTCCTTAAACCACCACTCAGAAAGAATTGCTTCAAGAATTTCCGGAGGCAATGGCTCATTTTCCATTAGATTTAATCTGATTGCTTCTTCTTCTTCTGTAAATTGTATTTCTGAAGGCTAAAAACAAAAAAATTCGAAAACAAAACAAAACAAAATTTGAAACTCTACAGTAATAAACAATATTATATAGTTGATTAAGATGAGACCTGTTTTTCTCAGGTCATTTTTTTATACCATTGCTTATAAACTTTTTAAAATTTGAGTTCTTTCCTTAAAACCAATTTTTAATATGGTTTTAAATATTAAATTATATCTACTATAGCTAAGAGGAGTTACTAGTGATTAACACAACCTATTTTCATACAGGGCCTCAGGCTGCCTCACCACTTTTTGCTAAAACCTTATTCTATCTATCCATATTACACACCTGTAAGGCTTAACTTATTTTTGTCATCTGTCTTATAATTATTCAGCCTAGATCCTAATTAAAGGACAGGCTAGCCAGGCAGTCATCTGAAATACAATCTGTACCTGGCTCTATTTACAGGGGATCATTTGACAAAAGAGTCTAGTTATATCTGAAATGGTTAAAAGGAGTTAGAATTAAGAACTTTTTCTTTACAATCCTAGACAGAAACCACCTAAAACATATAAACTTTCTCACGAAGCATCATGAAAAATTAATATTTTGAGATCTCCATTGGCACTGGGGCAGATTTTCATGGTTTGTGATTAAAAAACAAACAAACAAAAAACAGAGACAAAACATTAATAGAAAACCTTATAGTCTAGGTCAGACATATCAAATAGCATAGTCTCAAATAAATGCTATACAACAGTTTTATCAGGGAAAGCTTTTCTGCTTTTTATTGGAAACATGTAAAACAGTAATTTATATTCTGGATGAGCAGTAAGATCTGTATCTAACATATAGGGGTATAGGAGGAATGACTTTTAAATGACTCTTATGGGTTAATTTTTTTCTCCTTCTTACAAACTTATATAGAGTTTTATACTGCTTATAATCTACTTTCTGAAAGTAAACACAACTATCTGCAAAGAGGGTATTAACATCACTACCGGCTTCTTTGTAATTTCTTTCTCAATCGTGACATTAGCCTGAATTGCAAGCTCTTCAAGTTCTTGTCTTATAAGTTGTTCTTCCTCAGCATCTTCCTCAAATTCTGGTCCAATTTTTTTTTCGTTTTGAGCATTAGTTTTTCTTGAAGAAATTCTTCAAACTGAATGTGAAAAATGCCCAATTTTTCTGCCAATTGTCTTCCACAGATAGTTTTGCCAGAGCCATGGGGGCCTAGAAGGCATATCCTCAATGGAGGAGACTGCAATGGGGGCGGGTCAGGAGAGATGAGGTAAGGGAAAATGAAAGAGAGGAAATTTTGAGTAATTTGGAAAAAAAAAATAAAGCTAATAACTGCTTCTCCTAAGACAATGATCACTTCACAAATTCAAGGATGTTTTGACATTAGGATGTCAATGAACATGATCCATTACATCAGCAATAGTCCCAAGAGAACATCAACAATCATAAGACCATCTTGATAGCATGTGCCACATTTGATAAAATTAGTTTAGTTTTTTTTTTTTAAGTTTTAACTAAAAAAGAACAGAAAAATCCTTTCTTAGCATGGTAAGAAAGTCTAATGATTAATTATATTAATGTGATATGTTAAAATGATCAAGCATTGTAAATCTATGCAGAAATACACAAACTTTCTATGATATTGTTAAATAAAAAAGGATTACAAAATATTACATACACTAGAAAGAATATATACTCATGTGCAAGAGCATAAGAAAGTAAAACATAAAAATACAGACTCTGTCTAAAGCTGGTGCATTAAGTGTGTGCTTTGTTTAAAAATAAATAAAATATTGCCACAATGTGTTATTTTGTAATTGTGGTAAAATACACATAACAAAAAAACTGAAGAGATTTTAACCATTTTTAAGTGTACAGTTCAGTGTTATTAAGTATATTTGCAATGTTAAACAACCATCACCACTATCTCTCTCCATAACTTTTTTATCAGTTCAAACTATTATTCTGTATCCATTAAACAGCAAACTTCCATTCTCCCCTCCTCCCAGCCCCTGGCAACCACTATTTTAGGTACCTTGTATAAGTCAGATAATATAGTATTTATTCTTTTATGTCTGGCTGTAATGAATATTTTTTAAAGAAGGTAGAAAACTGTTTCAATGGTGATCAACAAGATAAAAAAATGATCCCACAAACTTAGAAAAAGATTGATATATAGCTACTTGAACGAGTTTTAAAACAGTTAACTGAACAAAGACAACACCTCAGGAAACATTCTTTTGCAATCTTTTGAATCAGTGTCAGCCCTGGCTCTTGAGAATCAAAAAATCAGGCATGGACTCGCCCCTATAATCACGTCTCTGTGTGGACTAGGTCAACAGCAGTCTCACCTGAGCAATCATATGTCCTCAGATGATGTCAACCTACTAAAAGGCCACCAACCCCTGAATCCCATCTTATGATCAATAGACCACACTGCTCAGGGACAGTAACCAGCACAGCTGGTTAAGGAATAAAATAAACACAATAAATTTATAAGCAATAAATTTAGTTGTGTCTTTTCATTTCGGCTAATAAGAGAGATACTAAGTGTTTGACATTACTATAGAAAGCAAAACAGATAATTATTTTAGGTTATATTCCAAAAAGTTGTTCTTGAAACTTAGATATTTTCACTATATTATTATATCAGACAGGGGACTTCACTATTAAGTAAAAGAGTGGATGTACTAAGTCCCTAAAAAAAGTACGCAGGAGCAGAGAAATCATAAGGATGGGAATAGGGTTTTCACCTTTAATGGTTCTGTACGAGACACGTACTCCTGAGGATGCTCCAAAAATTTTTCTTTAGCTTCAGGACTTGAAAAATAGTAGATCTTTTCTCGATATTTAGCTGCTTCGTCTGTGTTGCCTGGTTGTAAGATGAAGTTTTCTTTGAGAACCACGGGACAAAAGTGCTTTGTATCTCCCAGATGCCTTTTCTTCTCTTTTATTCTATCTTCATTCTAGAAATGTTATTTAACATTTGGGGAATATTTTCAAAAGTATTTTGATGCAATACTAAAGAAGGAATTTTAAACAATGTCTTAAATAATATTTAACTCATAACAATACACTTTTATAACAATTTGTAAAGGCCAGTTCTTCATAAAGAAAATAAAGAGATTTATATTCTTCTATTTTCATAAAGAAAATAAAGCAGCCCTGAGAATCAAGGTGTTCTCAGCCTTCTACAGACATAATTGTAATGAAAAATCCCAGAATATGCAGGTGCAGGGTCAGTTTCTAAGATAATACTATTCCCAAGAAGTAAAAGCTGAGTCAGGGTCACAACTTCCTACCCACTGAAATAAGATAGAAGATGCTTCAGGATTTACTTTATTTCCTACTAAGTGGATATGTAATCAAAAAATTTGGAAATATTTTATTCTATTCCACCTGAAATGATACTATATTTTCATTTGTGAAAAATAAAGAACCTATGTGTAAAGCTTTTAAAGATTCTTGCAACTGATTTAAAGCAGTACATTTAAAAATAATTTTCTATCATAAAACACATGCTTATTATAAAAGTATTCAAAACACATCACAATGCATAAAGAATGAAAATTTCCCCTCACCTTTTCCCTTCCAATGCTATACTAACACTCTTCATGATTTGATGTGTATCTTTCCAGACCCTTTTCCCTAAGTATATCCTTCTAATATACATACAAAAATAGATTCATATTTAGGAACAAATACATTATTTTTAAAAATACCAATGGACTAATATTTTACAGGGTTATTTTCTTTTCCCCAAAACAAGATATAATGAACAACTTTCTTTAAAGGTGTGACAATGAGACTAATCTCCACTTTTCTTTCACCACTCTTTTTAAAATTTTTCAAATTATGATTATGATTTTTTCAATTACAGTTGACATACACTATTATATTAGTTTCAAGTGTAGAGCATAGTGATTAGATATTTATATAACTTACAAAGTGATCACCCTGATAAATCTAGTACCCAGCTGACAACATACATAGTTATTACAGTATTATTGAAAATATTCCCTACGCTATACTTTGCATCCCCGTGACTCTTATCTTACACCACTCTTATTCAGTTTTTGTATATTAGGATTATGCAAGCTTCATAATGACCTGGGAAGTATTAACATTTTTTGATGATGTGGAAGAATTTAAACAACATAGAAATTATCTAATCAATGAAGGTATATTAGAAACAACCCTAAAATTCCCCTCTATTATTTTTATTTGTTCAGTTTTTATCTTTCTTTGTTCCTAGGCAAATTTTAGCAATTCATATTTTGAAAATCCTTTTCATCCTGACTTTAAAATGTATTAGCATAAAATTCCTGTAATTTAAAACAACCCTCTTTTTTTTTTTATCTGATTACATCCCAGTACATTTTTGTTTCAAATGTTATTTATTGCTTCTTCAACTTGTCAGAAGTTTGTCTATTTTATTGCTCTTATTAGTGAACCAACTTTTCATTTTTTGAAATTAGGTCTATTATTTTTATTTGGTTTTGTTTTCCTATTTCATTAATTTTTGCCTTTAATCTTCTGCTTTTGACTTTCTTTTGCTTGATTTTGTTGTACTTTTTTCTCTAGGTTCTTGAGTTGAATGCTTAATTAACTTTCCCAGTCTTTCTTCTTTTTCAATAAATAGACTTAAAGTATGGTTGACAGGCTTAGCAAATAAAAATGCAGGCTCTCCAGTTATATTTCAATGTCAGATAAAAAATAAGTTCCTAGTATGTAGCATGCATAAACATGAACCTTACATAAAAATTATTCATTTATCTGAAATTAAAATTTTTAGTCTGGTAACTCTAATTTCTACTTCTGCTATGCAACGAAGCTTTTATATATGATCTTTTACTTATCATTAATTTTTATAGAGTCTGTAGTTTAATTTTTGATTTCTTATTTAACTCATTTGCATTTAGAAAGAAAATCTAACAGATGGATGTCTGATCACAATACAAGAAAACAAAAAAATTGACCCTGGAAGGATAGTACTTCTTGAAAGTATAAACACTTGAAATTTAAAAAATATAAACACTTGAAATTAAAAAAATATGAACACACAGGAAACTAAAATATCACTCTAGAAGACCACAATGAATGTCTATAGTAGAAGATTAGGAAGACATATTTTTAAGTATATGAATGAAATATAATGAGATGGAAAATATGAGGAAAAAGATAAGATATTTGGAGGATAGATCTAACAGACTAACCAGCGATATGTATTATGGATGGACAAAGAAGAAGAGGTGGAGGCGAGACAAGGATTAATTAAATTAAAAAATAAACATTACTTGTACGTCCATCACTCAAAGATAATGGTGGTAATAACTACCATTAACACTTTTAACAGCCTGACTGAAGTACAACTGACATTAAAACACAGTACATATTTAAAGTATATAAGTATAAAAGTTTTGACATATGTGTTCATCTGTGAAACCATCACCACAGTCAAGGTAATGAACACATTCATCAATACTACAGTTTGCTCATGCCTCTTTGTAATTCTCCTTCCTGACCCTATTTGCCTCCCACCTAACCAACCCCTGGCAACCAATGCTTTGTTTTCTGTCACTATAATTAGCTTGTTTTTCCAGAATTTTATACAAATGTAATCATACAGTGTATTTTCTCTTTTGCCTGGCTTCTTCTTCGTGGCATAATTATTTTGAGATTCATCCAAGTTGTTGCATGTATGTATTAGCAGCTCTTTTATTTATTTATATATTTTTTGCTGCATAATATTCCAGGTTTAATTATCTCCATTCCTGAGGCTAGACCTTGTTAGTACGCTACCCAATGCCCTGTACATTATGAGGTTTTCTCACTCTGGTTAGTGGGAACAGGCATTGTTTCTGGCCTGTGTGAGATCCAAGCACTGGTCCCTCTAATCTCATCAGGTGGTATTTCTCCTGGGCCTGAACAGTATTCTTACACGCAAAACTGATCAGTACTCTGCTCTACAGTTCTCTGGTGTTCTCTCTCGACACACTTCTCTCCTCTCTGGTCTCTTCCCTGTGAACTCTAGCTAATTGGTCCCCTGGGATTCTCTACTCTGTCTCCTCCTATCAAGGAGTTGGCCAGGCTCTGCCTGGCTCCCCCTTCCCTGCTATGGCCTAGGCAAGGGACATGACCTTATGGACAGTAAGCTGGGGAAGTCATAGGGTGCACCTCATTTGCATCCCATCTCTCTGAGCCCATTGTGCTTCACTGCTCTTGTCAATGTCTTGGAAACGGTTTCATATACCTCATCTTGCTTTTCAGTGTTTTGGGGCAGGACAGTAAACCTGATCCTTTTTACTCCATCTTGCCTGGAAAGACTGTTATCATTTTAGTACACATCTTCCTAGAATTTTTCTTATGATGTAGTATATTATCTTTTGCTTTTGTCTGTATAGCACCTTTCTTCCCCTTTTCTAGAAACATAATCTTTCTCCCTCTTCTCACAGAGAACACTGCTTCTTTCGTATTCCAAGGAGCTCAAGTCGACCAGACAATCATAGTAACACTCCATCTCATAGTCATTGGGTGGGCATATGGCTGAGGTTGGTTCAATACATACTAAATCTTCTAGTTACTGTGTTTAGTCAGGACAACTGACTGGGCTGGGAGAAGGAAAGTTCTTTCTTATTATTTTTCCAGGTGGATGTAAAGATAGAGGGCTCTTTTTCTTCCTAGATCAAAATTTCTGAAGATGTGCTTCCAGAATTTCTGGTAGTCATATCTTCCTTATTTGGAAAAAGCATCTTTGTGGATGTAATTAAGGATCTCAAGATGATATATCACCATTCATTTATCTGGGTGGTCCTTAAATGCAAGACAAGTGTCGTTGTAAGAGAAAGAGAAGATACAGAAGAGAAGAAGGCCATGTTCAGACAGAGGCAGAGATTGGAGTTAAGTGGCTACAAGCCAAGGACTATCTGGAGTCAGGAAAGGAGAGATTTTCCCTAGAGCCTTTGGAGGGAGCATGGCCCTCCTGACACCTTGATTTCAGAATTCTGGCTTCGAGAGTCATGAGAGAATTAACTGCTTTATCGTAAGCCTTCAAGTTTGTGGTACGTTGTTATGGCAGCCTTAGGACATTAATATAGCAGGTAAAACTGACTTATAGTAAATTAGGAAGAGTGGAGGGCAAGAAAAGACACTATATTATCAATGAAGACCATACTTATGAATATAAGTTTGCATTATTACAGACAGCCTGAGAATTGTCTGCAGATATAAGTAAGAGACCATTCTCTTGTAGACCAGAACAGGACACAGAAGAATGGCAGAAGGGTGATTGAAATAAGAGAATCTGAATATAGGGCAAAACCACAGCGGTTAGTCACCCTGATGAAGGTCTCTGCAGGTCCTCAGTGATAAAGAAATGAAAGTTGTTACCAGAATCACACTACATAGCATTTGTTGTTTGACACACATATCTGGGTTTAAATCAATTACAACTGTACATTTATCTAACTTAATACATTATTTTGTTCATTGACAAAGCCCAAATGAGAAGTATCACTTTCTATTTTATTATTGATAGATGACTGAATTGGGTAGCTATCAATTGAGAATGTTTATCAAAACTCTGGTGCTGAGGGAGTAGATTGGTGTCTAAAACACATTATTCCTGTTTGAAAATACTACTCAAGCAGCCCCTCAAAGATACCATGGCTGTATTTTACATAAAACACCCACTTCTGTTAAATTTATAAAATATTCCTGTCTCTAATACCTATAGATTTTTCCATGAAAAGAAATTTAAAAGATTTCCCTTTCTTTTTTTCATGGGTGTCACATACTGTCTAAACAGCCCTAGCATTTCAAGAATCAAGGGAAGCTGGGTGGAGGCAAAGTGTGTTGAAAATGTGTATTTATAAAATGGAGGATGCCTGCTCATTTTCTTGACATCTGAGAGTGCTAGTTACGACTCCAGCCAGATATGTCCACTTTCAATGAGGTGACCCATGTGAAGAAGCAGTAATAGAAGACTCTTACTTCTTCCTCTTCCTCTTCTTCCTCTTCCAAATCCTCATCGACTTCCGCTTCGGCCTGATAGTCTTCTGTTTCTTCATCATAATCATCTATATTTAACTCCCACCCGGTATACTGGAAAGGTTCTGTAAGGAAGAAAAAAAAAGAAGAAGAAATATTTGGGAAGATATTTTTATAATAAAATGATATTAGCTTATTCCCATAGCCAAATATTAGGAAAAGTAATCAGAATAATGATGTCTTTGTTTAAACGTGTCTGCAAAGCACCCTTTACAAATTCTTTGAGTGACGACTGGCCAGTTGGCCAGTGTTGTTTGTGCGCTGTGGCTGTTCTGATTGCCGGGTGCCTGTGCTATGAGAGTTGTTAAACATTTTAAACACCATACCTGGATATGTTGAATGTTTTACTTAATGGGCCATCAAGAAAGCCTTTCAGATCTCACGGTACTTTTAATAACACTACCTGCTCTCGAGAGTCAACGGTAGGTTTGCAGCCCTTACTTTCCATAGTCTCAACTACTTTTTGAAGTAGCTGCTCCGGAGTTTTGTCAGCAATCTCCAAGACGAAAACTTGGACGAAAGACTCGACAATTGCCATTTCCAGGTATTTCCAGATGTAGCTGAAGGATTTAATCTTCTCTTTAATTGGGTCCATTTCAGGAACATCAGGATAAGCATCTTCGGGAAACTCGGGCAGCACAACTTTTGAGTAAAAAGGTTAAAGGAAAGAAAAAGGAGGTTTCAAGGGTGGTATCTTTAGACATGTTGCCGAAGTAATTTGTATTTTATACGATTTTAAGAACGTTTGAAAGAAATAAACTTAGTGTTCTAAGCAATGATGTATACTTATAAATTTATACTTTAATTATGCTTTATTCTTATATTGATGAAGTATTACCTATTAATAAACTTATTTGGATAATCAATATGCATTTCATATGGCAACTTTACCTGTTAATAAAATGTATAAAATAAAATTTGTTGAAAAAGTGTTATAAGCTGGCTAGATACACTTTTAATATAATAAGCTAAATAAATACATCTACTGGCATACAACATAGAAAGACATGAGTAGTTGGTACTATGTTGGTACTATGTCTAAAATAAGAGACTAGACCCCTCACCAGGAGAATATGAAAAGCACTTTTATACACTAACTACTTTTATTTTATACGCTAACCTGTTTCAGATAATTTAGTTTCCAGGCCGTCTTTGGATTCTTTTGGAATTTCTGTTACAACTGTAGTTTCTTCAGTAGTCTCAGATACTTAAAAAAAGAAGTCTAATAGTTAGTGTATGAATTTTAAAATATAGTTCCTTTATTAAAGTTTTGGCATAAAAAATTTCAAAATACAATTTAAATTGTATATATTACGTCTATCTGAAAATATAGTTCTTGTTAGATAAAGTATGGCATAAAAACCCTTAATAGTATAAAGAATAAAATAAAGAATATTCTTAAATATTCTAAAAGACATTGACCAGAATAATGATTCACACATAGTACATACAATTCTAACTGATAACAGTCATGTGTACAGCACTGAACTAGAACTGGCCCTAAATGGAGTAGGAGGCTGGCTTTAGAACATTCAAAGGAAGTTCCCTGGGAGAAATGGTAAGGATAAAAGGCAATAAAACGAAATTGTCCCCTAGACCTGTTATACTAGTAAACGCGAAGTGTGAGATACTGTGGATCCTGGAACTCTGGGGATATGTTTGAAGTATCATATTTAATGAATGTCAGTTTGTTTTATTTCTTTTGCTATTTTATTGGCTGTTTCCTTTTCTAAGGTAGGTGGGTGAGAGAATTGTCAGCCTGATCAGGTAGGGACTAGATAAAATCAAGAAGTTTCTGGGTGGGAGCACAAGTCAGCAGAGGTGTGGGACTCTTAAAAGGCCATTGGGTATTCCGTCCTGCTAACTCCTCTGTCTGGCACAAGGGAATCTGATTTTATATTTCTTGCCCCATAGAGCTAATGCCAAACCCTGTAGTAAAAATTTATCTGTATCGAACTTGAGATTTCTCAGTGAGAAAATTCCCCTTATTCTCGGTTCTTTTCCCAGCTAACAACAGGCTCCCAGCTCTTCACTGCCCCAGGCTGGCATCTGGCTGCAGGTATCTGAAGACCTTTAGTTTGTAGTACTAGCTTCTAATCCAATACGAACTGGGCTTGGAAGTATTTACAAGCCTCAATCCCTCTAGGGTGCGGTACCCTGTCTTGTTGCTTTAAGCCTACTATCCAATCCTAAGAGTGGTTTTCATTGCCTACAGACTCCTTCCTGTCCTACCCAACCCTCCAAACTGCATCCCTGTAGCAGGGCTGGCTTCATGTGTATGTGAATTGTGCAGTTGCACATCACTCAGAATGGCCTCACATTTAGTTTAATGATCTTTGCTTGTCAATTCGTAATTTTTAATAACTTTATCTTTGAACTGTATTTTGTGAGCAAAATCCAAAGGGACTTCAAAGGGACAAGACAGCATGCATATGAGCAGAGGTATGTACAATATGTGTTTGCCAGTCCTTGCCATCTCATTCTCACGAGAGTTCCTGATGCCCCATCATGACTATGGAGTTCCAGGGGGACCCACGATGTGTGGGAGTAAGTGTGTCTGAGTGGTGACCGCAGGCAGGGGAAGATGCGGACAGTCCTGAGAGACCATGTTTTTCCTTTGGACTACAACTTGCTTCTGATGCAGAAGGAAGATGACAGCAGAGGGACATGAATGACCAAAGAACCCATCATCATGTCCTTTCTTACTCATGTCACTTTCCTGTGGAAGTTAAATACTTAGGCTGAAAATGATGACATAGAAGGAAAGGGAAATTTAGGCCAAGCCAGTGTTCCTTTTCCTTGCAGTCTTAGTAAGCCAAAGGTAGAGAGTTTTGGTAGAATAGGTGCATATTAAGAAGTAAAATAAAAAGCTGCATTAGTTTTGTGCACAAAACTGACTTAGTTCTGGTAAGAATGAAATACATATGTATGTATGAGCTGCAAGATACGAATTGTATAATTTCATTGATTCTGCATATGAGTTAAATGCTCTTATATTTTCATTTAGAAATGGCACTGTACAACATAAAGATGAATAGTAAAATTCATGCTAATAATTTAAATTTTTGATTTTTATTTACTCATAACGACACTAAATAGGAAATAAAAGGCAAACCATAATAAGCCGAGAGAGATTATGGAAGAAAAGAAAGCGCTTTATGTTTTAGCACCTTTCATGGCACCTTTTCCTGGTTTTTGAATAGTGTGCACCACAGATGATGTAGCTGGCCCTCTTCCTGAGCGCCAAGAAGGGCAGCGCAGAATCTGCTTTCCCACAGCCCTCTAAATCATGTGCCTTGGACTAAATGGCTGCACTCCAGAGGATCATCTTCCCATTCTTAGCCTGCTTCCAGTTTATCAACATATAAACACACATACACATGCATGAGCGCACAAACACATCAACAGACATGAGTAGAATTAAGGACACGGCTGTCAACAAAGTCTAACCTGATTCAGGTTCTCTTTCAGGGACCTCGGTCGCTTCAGACTCCTCAGGTAAGAGCACCCCAGTCTCCTCAGCCACCTCAAGGGCCTCACCTTCAGGAACATCAGTCTCATCGACTTCAAACTCTTCTTCAACCTCAGGTTCAGTCTCTTCTACTTCTAGAAAAAAATGAGAAGAAATAAATTATCATTCAGATTAGGTCGGCAAATATTTAATTTGCGTGCCAGGCAGTCTGAAAAATGCTGAGAATGAAACAAACCCTCTTGGAGCATGGGACTTAATAAGGGAGAGAGATATATTATCTACATATTTACCCATTAAAATATAGTGGTAGGTAAAGGATTACAGTCATGCGCTCAGAGTATTATGGGGGCACTAGCCTAAGGGTTCATTTAAAAGAGGAATTGTTTATAGCCGTCCCAAATATTATAACAGTAAGAAACTGGAAACAGCCCCAATGTCCATTCAATACAGGAATGGCTTGACCTGCAGTGGCTGATTGTAGCCACTAGCCACATGTGGCTGTTGAGCATTTGAAATGTGGCTGGTCTAATCTGAGAAGTGATGTAAGCATAAAATATACATGGATTTCAACAATTTAGCATGAAAAATTGAATGTAAAATACATCAATAATTTTTGCATTGATTACATTTCAAAATAGCATTTTGGATATAGCATATTAAATAAAATGTAATTAATCTCACCTGTTTTTTACTTTCTATGTGGCTACTAAAAAAATTCTAGTTACATATGTGGCTTGCATTATATTTCTATTGGGAAGCACTGGGCTTGACTATATTTTCTTATAGCTATTAACTAATAACTAATAATAAAGCATGTTGAAGAACACGTTAAATGAAAATTTAAAAATCATAACTCCAAGTTTTCCATAGTTGCTGATAGCCACTGACAAAAATATATGCATAGAGGTCTTTTGGGAAAAAGATGGGGTGAATGGTGGTGTTAGAAAATCCATCGCCTCTTTAATATATCTCTGAAATAGATTGAAAAACAAAGTATTTATATGCAAAAATAAATAAAAAAATAAATAAGCTTATTTTCTGGATTCTTGTGGAAATTCCTTCCCCCAGTGAGTACTTTCTAAGAATCACATTCTAGTGTGTTTTGTTTTGTTTTGTTTTAAATCTAAATCTGGGTGATTAAGCATCTAAGAAAAGTATCCTGAAGTGTCCCTATATCTTGAGGTCTGACCAGGACTGCAGAGCATGTAGTATGTGGCTTCCAAGTACATGACTTGGAATGTGGTGAATCTTCTGTGTTATATGGAGAATTTTATGATGACAAGCAACATTTGCTGAATCATATTAGGGTTTGGGAAGAAGTTATATGCTCTTCACAAGAAACTCAAACTGCCCAGAGTCCTAATCCACAGAATTGTGTGCATAATAAAAATGATGGTTGTTCTTACAGTTTCCGGGTGGCCTTTGACACAGCAACGAAAAACTGAAACAAATACTCTTTACTCTTTTGAGCCATGGGCCCCTTTGGCAATCTGGTGAAACTTATGGACCCTACTTATAATAATTATTTCAATCTCATAAAATAAAATATGCAAGAAGCCAATTATACTGAAATACAGTCATCAAGGTATTAAAAAAAATTTTGTGCTGTAGGATTTTTTTGCATCTTTACTCACGCATTAAATAACAAGAACTAGCAGCTGGTTTAATAACTACCATAATTTGGGAATAGTGATAAGCATAAGATATATAAAACTGTAATATGATATCAAAATATCTTCATTTCTATTGGTGACAAAGTCAAGTTACTGCTACTATAATTGTTGAGTTTTTAAACCTATATTTAGCACTAGTTGAAGAAAAAACTAAATTTCAGTTAAAGGTTAGCTAAAATAAATTTGTAATTATTTTCTCATTTAATTTCATAGACCCCTGAATTTTATTCACAGACCTCAGGTTACGAACTCCAGTCTTAAAAGAAACTTTTGGAGCAAGTTCTTCAGCAGTGGAAGTTTAAGTGCAGAATCCTTCAATAGAAGTAATAGCCACATGTCATCTTTGACAAAAGCAATCATTTTTAAGGAATGCTGCACAAGTGGTCCTGCTGTGTACCCCTCTTAGAGGGTACAAGAGTAAGTATTTGTGTCAGGAGTCTTTTCCCTATGAATCCATAACTACAGTGACCATATAATTTGTTGTCCAAGTTGGTACACTTTGAGAATAAAAGGGGGTCAAAAATCCTTCAAGACTATAGCCATAAATCTAGACTCCAATGGGCCAATGGAGAAATATGGTCTATATTTCTATACAGCCCTGTCTATTATTCACTAAAATACTACAGCAGCTTGCAGTACCAGTACAAAATCAAATGACACATTATTAGTCATGTCAATCTGTGTTTGCCTTTTGCTTTTGCATTCATAGCTTCCAGTAGCCTTCGATTTTCTTCTTCTATTCTCAGGGCCTCTTCTTTAGCTTTTCTGAAATAAAAAAAAAGTCCAAAGTTGAATTATCTTTGGAAATTTGGACACTTCACAAGATTATAGGATTTAAGGCTTATAGTGGTAAAATAGAGAACATTGCTTATAATATTCCTTATACTTTTTACTTTACAATGTAAATGTTTAATTTATGCATGTCAAGGTCAATTAGTTTTCAGGGTATTTTTTTTTTTTGGAAGAAAATTTGGAATGTTGCACTTTGAAAAACTTTGACTATTAATGAGGAAGTCTGTCAAAATTAATAAAAGATTATCTAACTCCAAGTTGAAAAGGAGAATGGGAGAAATTGTACCATTTTCCCTTTTGATTAAATGAGAAATGTTTACAATGTCAAGTGAAAAAAATTATAATATAAAACTATTTATAATATGCATTTAATTTTGTATTTAACATGTATAAAATGACAATTAAAAGACTAGAGAAGAACTAATCAAATCGTTGATAGTAATTATCTCTGGATAATGGCATTATAAGAGTTTTTAATTTAATTTAATTTTTTTGCATTTTTAAAATTTGAATAAATAGAAAATTTATAAATTTATCTTGTAGTCAGAACAATTATTTTCTGATTTCCTTTCCTTTTAACACAGTAATAGTGAAATTTAAAGAGACCTAGAATATGGAAACTTAAAACATCTGGAGGGAATCTGTTTTTTCATTAGAGTTGTAGCACCAAACCTGCCTTAATGGTGAATAAATGTATAAGAGAATTTAGTAAAATGATGAATAAAAGCAATATTTACTAAAAATTAAAATGTGTATACTTTTGACCTCAAAATTCTATTTCTAGGAATTTAGCCCTCAGGAGTTGACATACTATTGTATAAGAATGTTGTATTCTTTTAAAAATATTGCATCTTTAAAACATAATACCTAAAAAACTGTACCAGTCTCCAACAGAGGACTAGTTAAGTAAAGCAGAGCTCATTCAGATCAATAGCAGCACATTTGGGACAGTGTTCCCTATAGGCCTGAAATTTTCTTATATTCAATGTTTTGTGTGCCCTTTCCCCCTTCCTCTGAAAATCTAGTTACGTATATTCTCTTCAAAAAAACATTACCAGATCTCTTCTCCCAACAGGTGTGTTTCTTGTTAAAATGGCCTTAAGTCTTGATGAAGTTTGAGTTCTCTGTGATCAGACCTCTGCTATCACTGGTATTGTTTCTGAACACCGTCTTTCCCCATTTTCATTGTGTGTGAATCGTCAGTTCATACAGGGCTCTTTTGTGAGACTACCCTTATCCAAAACCTGGGTAATGTATGCTGCTGCTAAGAATCTAAACCTGACAAGAATGAGGAAGAATTTTACTGCCAGTTTTTAGGCACTTCGATAAACCACTTGGATAGACAAGTCAAAGACTAATAGTTATGGCAGAAATTATCCTGCAGTTGACTGGCACATTTGGAGAATGACTCTGGAAAAGCTATAGAATTCAGTGTGTCTTCAGATAATTTGGCCCAAGATGGAATTCTTAATTATGGTAAGTTTATCTGTTTTCTAACCAAGCTGCAACACCTTTAAATAAATGAGGCTCTGACCTTTTTTTTTTTTTTTTGGTTCTGTTTCAGATTTCATTTTCTGCAGTAGATAAAAAAAAAGTTTATGTTTTAAAATATTCATGCTGAATTTAAAAGGCAACATATAGACATGTAGAAAAGCCTGCTTTAATCTGAGCAAATCTTTGACATTAAGAAGTTTATGAAGAGATAAAAATTTAGAATCGAAAGTAACAATTGAATGTAGAGATAGCTCAGAAAATTCTATGTGGTAAAAAGAAGGTGAATGTAGAGAGTTGGGAGAAAAGTGGATGAGATCTCTTTTTCCTTTTAAAAAATTTATAGATGTATGTATTTTTAATCTATTTAAAATGTAGCAGACCTTCAGTTTAGAAATCACATGAACTGTGTTTTACTCTGATATCAATATCTTCACCTTTTCTCAAATATTTGACTATTTCTCATACACTGGAAAAAAACCTAGGTAATCCCTTAAATTCTAGCAGATTGTAGTGCTTATGACAAAACTTTTAAAAGCTAAAAATAAATATAATCAGTTTGTGTTATCTGAATTAATAATATTTTAGTCAAAATAAAAACAATTTAATTAATTCATCTAAATTAATACTTTGTATATTTTTCTATTAAGTCCCAAAAAAATGGCAAACTTCGATGAATAAAAACATTGAAAAAAAATCCTCTGACACACACTTATCAGTTATCTGTCCCCAGCTCCCCCAATAACCCAGATACTGGTGTCATAATTTCCAGAGTTTAAAGAGCACTCCTAAATCCAACCTCAAATTGTTAATATCTGAAGGGGAAAAGGAACTAGCATTTGAGAAAGCTCCTACAGGTGCCATCATTAATTGTAGGAGGTTTAGATTAACACAAAGAAGTTTAGGTCTTAAATGTCCTGCCTTTTGTTACTTTGAGAAGTAGAAATCCCAGGAGACAAATGAAAATTTAAAGGATCTAACAACATGTTTTAGTAAGAAAGAACAATTAGCAGGTTAAGTTACTATTTCTCTTTATTCTTTATACCCCATTCTGAAGAACTTGATAGTTTATTAAAGCTAGTCTTGACCCCAGTCTTGAAGAGAGAGATAGGAGTTCACATTTTTAAAACTTCTTCATTGCACCCAGATTGTAGAATAAACTCTCAACATTAAACCTGTGAATATGGTAAATAACTAGTCTTGTCCTTTCCTTATATAGAACTTAGTCAGGCTTTGGATTTTAGTCATATCACACAAGTGTATTTTCATTTTTTTTTATCGTATTATTCCTTAAATCTGTGGATTCTAGTTAGCCAAATTAATTAAGTCACAGATAAATATGGTAAAAAGAAAAAAATCTTATCTGTGTTCATTTTGATACTGTTCCTTGAGTGTAGATGTGGGATTTAGAATAAGTTCAATTTGGGACCATGAAAACATCACAACTCTGTACTTTAGAGATTCTAGAAGTATTTGTGAAATTACTTTTTCTTAGAACCAATTAGAATGGGATCAGTTAGATCACCATTCTGATATTAAAGAGAGTTCGTAAATATAAGTTGTAAGTAGATACCTAACCGCTTCATAAGAGATTAACCTGTTATATAATGTCAGGCAGATTTTACCTTGTTGCCTCTTCCTCTTTTTTTTTCTTTTGTAGTTCATCTAATAATCTTTCAAATATCTTAGAGTCAATTTCAGGTTTATTCTCCAAATACAGCCTATTGAGTAAATATTTTCCTGAAATATAAAGAGAATAATATTACTTTTGAAGCTATATAAAAATATAGTGAGATATAGTTTTGAAATTAACAATAAAAAATTAATTCTGCTTATATCCAAATATATTTTTATTTAAGCGCTTATCTAAATAGAGCTCAGAATCTTTAAAATATTAAGAGACCATCTTAAATCTTTTTTAAAAAGTATATATTGGCATGGTATAAATAACTAAACCATGAAAACAGGCAGTACGTTATTATTCCCTCTGCTGGAAACTCTTTGCAAACATATTTCCCTAGGAGGCAAAAATGACAGAATATTCTTAGCCCCCTTGTCAAAGATTAGTAAATCTACTCTTTGTGGGGGGTTACATGTGGGAGTTATATTTATATGTGGTGGTTTATTTCTGGTCTCTCCATTCTGTTCTGTTGGTCTATGCATCCCTTGATTATTACAGCTTTGTACAAAGTGACAGAATTATTACAATTTAGTTCTGCTACCTGCATGTACTTAATATTTCTCCTTTGAGGTGAAGAAAGACTAACATATAGTCTTTGCCCTCGGTCTTATATATATGATTTAGAAGTTAAAGTGCTGATAGGGAGGGAGTGTTACTTTGCAGCTCCAAAGAATAATCATAAGGGCCTGTTGGGACATCTAGCAATCCAGCACACTACCCGAGCCGCCTGCTCGGTGGGTGGATGCCTCATTATGTGTACCTCTAGGTTGAGAAGGAATCACTGGGGTAGTATTTGTACCTAGGCGGGGTGGAGAGTTTTCCATTTTATATTTTAACTGAAAATATTATCAGCAATAAAAACTTCACTTCCGAATTCACATGATAAATATTTACCAACCATTGTTTTCTGTATTTGATAAACAGATGACTAAATCTGGTGTCATTCCTTTCTCAACTAAGACTGTCCACAGTTCTTTTACAACAGGGCAGTTGTCCAGTATCCATCCTCCATATTTTGGGGCACCAGAAAACCTGTTTCTGTTTTCTTCAATTACCTGTGAAAAATGACACATGGATATTATCATTGTAGCTAGAAAAGTCAAGGGTGCTACCTTGACATATAATTTTTGTGAACCTTAACCAACTGTCTTCTGAGTTCTTCTGACTTTCAGGAGAAGAAAAAAAAAAAGCCACTTCATTTCAAAAGAGAAACTTAAGCAAGAAAGCTATACGTTTTAAAATTGAGAACAGGAAGGAAAAGCCTATATTAAATAAATATAACAGCACGTTTTTTTTGTCCTAATTCAGAAGGTCTGGGGTGAGGCCTGCGAGTCTGTGTTTCTAACGCGCTCCCAGGTGATGACGTCTATAGATCGCTCTTTGAGCAGCAAGGTCCTAGTCCAGCTGGCCTTTCTTTAGTGATGACACTGTTCACTTCTCTTTTGCTTCTATCCCTCAGTAAGACTGCTGAGAGGTACTGAGATGCTTACTAACAGCTGCGGAGGGAATAGCATAGAAACAAATCTTGCAGGGGCTTAATGAGTTCTGCTAAACTCCACCCCGACTCGCCAACGAACAGCAATAACTTCAATACAAGTATGGAAATTAGTAACGTGGATCTGTGGATACCAAATTCTGGGGCTTGTGTACCATCAGGTAATTACAGAATGTTAGAAGTAAGTCAAAAAGGAAACGATGAAGAGGACTTGTGTAGTCCTCGGCCTACACAGAACTTAAGATTATCTACTTTATGAGTTTCCATCTGAATGAAGAGTATTTTGAAAAAAAAAAAAAGAATTTTAAACAGTTTGAAATGTGTAACATATGAGAATTAGGGGTAAAAAAAAGAAAGCTATAGAGAAGACATGTAAATGACGTAAGTCAGACAGAGAAAGACTAATACTGTATAATTTCATTTATATGTGGAATCTAAAAAAACTGAACTTATAGAAACAGAGAAGAGATTGATGGTGGCCAGAGGTAAGGGTAGGAGTGAGGAAAATAGGAGCAAGGGGTCAAAATGTACAAACTTGTAGTTTTAAGATAAACAACTGAAAGTCTGATATAAGGTGACAATCTAAATTGGTTTCCCCAATAGTTAATTTTATTAACAATTTTAATAATTCTTCCTTCCCTTTGGATTGTGATATAAACTTTAGCATACCCTGAATCTTTCATCTATACTAAGCTCTGTTTCTGTATCTTCTCTGTGGTGCTGTTGATTCTTGTGTGACTATCGGACTTATATACCATTGTAGCATTTTGACACATTTTACTAGCTGGTAGAGGAATTCTCTCTCTATTAATCTTTGCTAAACTGTTATCTAGTCTCAACTATTGGTTCTTCCAAATCAATGTTAGAGTTAATTTGTCAGTTTCATATATATATATATAATTTGAATTGCATCAATCTAGAAATAATTTGAGAAAGACATCTTAAGATTTTGTCTTAATATGTATGAAATTAATAATTAGATAGTGACTTTTTGAAAATAGTTTTCCTACTCACAGAGTAGAAATGGATGACAGGTAAAACAGTCTCCTGCCCAGGTCTCTGTTCTCTAGAAAACAAAGCTCTGACATGAGCTTTGATGTTAAACTTTCCTACAATCTCATAGTCACAGTTTACCATCTAATGACACTACATGTATTCCTTTATCAGAAGTATTTTAGTAGTACTGCCTGTATAGAGATTTGTACCCTCCAGAATAAACTCTGAATGGAGAAATTTTTCAGTGAAGGGCAAGGATGGGATTTCCACAGTGCTAAAGACACACCTAACTTGCTTTGTACATAACTCAATTATTGGATTATCTGTCAGCCTTCCTCTACCTGACTAATAACTCCTTGAAGGAAAGAGCCATGTTTAATTCACCTTCATATCCCTATGATCTAGCACAGTACAGGGAAAACAGTAGGTGCTCAGTATGTTTCTGAAGGAATAAACTGATGACAGAACAACCTGGGTGCAGGGAGGCAGAGAAAGTTGAAAGATCGCTTTTGGAAGTTCAGAGGGCGATAGCAACTCACCTTGGATACAGCCTGGGGCTAAAAGAACCCACTCAGTGTGTCACAGAGTGGTTCTAATAGAATAATTTTTTTCTTCTCACATAATAATTTCAAATTGCATCATTTTCAAATTACCGAGAAATATGGGAGACGTTCATTGGGAGCCTGAAACTGATGTTTCTCCTTGACTTTGTTCTAAATATTTACTCAAGGTCTCTGCAAAATAGACACATATGGATATCTTGTTCTCTACAAACGAAAGATAAGTGTTCTGATTTGCCATCGTAAGGCATAATATCTGAGGCTTTATTTCTTCCTCGGATTAGAAAATAATTTGTGTGTCCTTTCATCTCCACTATGAATACATGTTCAGAGTGGTTGGATAAAATTATCTATAGAGCAAAATTTGTCTTGGTTTACAACTAATCACCTCATAGATGAAAAAAATAACTTTGGTACTGACTTCATATGCACCATCTTTTAACTAACTTAACTGCTTTAAAGACAATATAAGTTAATAAAGAATTAATTTCAAAGCTATGAAATTATATTGCATAATTGTTGATAAGTGAGACTCTATATTAATTATACATATACTAGGTTAATATTTTCTGTTGCTGTTAAAATTGATGATAAAAATGAACAGCCTTGATTTCTTACCTCGTTTAGGACTTCTGCTAAGATTTCAGCCTGTTTTTCATATGGCTGTTCAAAGTTCATATCCTTTGTCATTTTCATAGTATCCTTCATTATGGAAATAACCTCTGGATGATCTGCAGTTACCTCTTCTATGGAGTCTTCTATTGAGTTTGAAGTACAATAAGTTAATAAACTAATGCCATTAATAATTTCAGTGGACAATTCTATTGGCAATAGAACATAATTATTAATACCTGACCCAAGAAAGTGCTATCTTTGTGTTACTGTAGCACGTGCTAGAAGAAAGGGGAAATAGACGAGGGAACAAATGTCAGGTCAGGAATTACAGCATATCAGAGCAGCGGCTTAAAGCCAATGCAGCAGAATCAAAGTACATGAGGCAGGAAGGAGTCAAAACCCAAGAAGTCAGGGAGAAGAGGAAGGGACCAAAGGATTCCAGAGGTCAAGCTAAAACATGAGCAGCTAGGGAATGAGTATGAAAATGAGATGAATACTTTCAATTACAAGCATGAGACTACATGGGACAGTAAGAGGACAGGAGGTAGGAAAGTTGGCATGAATAGCAGAAAGGGTGACATGGGCTGGTTTCTCAAGTGTTACACTTGATTCCTGCCCTCACTGCATACTGAATGTCCTCTTACATGGCTGAGCTGTAAATGAGACAGGAGAGTGGCAGCTCCACCTGACTCCTCTCCTTCTGTCTTTCCTGTTGTGCTTCCTGAGCTGCTGTCCCATCAGGGTCTCCTGCCAGATCCCAACTGTTCCTAGTCCAGAAAAACCCCAAAGGGCCTTCTAAGAGCAGCTTCCTGCTGCCCTCCCTGCCCTACACTGAGAAATCTGTTCTCAGCACTGGAGAGAGCCAGCAGTTTCTGGGAACTAGAGTGGAAGAAGCAAAAACTCATCATCTTCCTGAAGCTCTGAGAAGGGGGGCACGGGGAGTAGAAATTGCCTGGCAAAGATACTAAATATGTTAGAAGTCGCTAGTTTTCTACCCAATATCCATTCTCCTCTTCCCTTATTTTATTGGGGTCAGCAATGTGCCCAGCTAAAAACACATCTTCCAACTTCCCTTATAGCTTCGATGGCCCATAGATAAGATGCAGCAGATTTTTTTTTTTTTTTGATAAGGGGAAGTTCCTGTCATCTCTTTAAAGAGGAATAATTCAGCTGGGGGTAGTGCCAACTTTGTCCTCTGCCTTTTCTCTCTTCCCGTTAGGCACACTGATATGATGGCTGGAGCCAGGATCCCTCTTGTTAATTTTTTTTTTTAAATAACTGTCCCATACTTTATTCAACCATTTGAATTATGACTTATCTTTTTATTATACATGATGTTGTGATTATATAAAACTGTAATTGGTATATATTAAAAGCCATTGCCCTCTTTAAAGTTAATGCTAATTTGCATTTTTTAATTAACTAATTTATTTTTATTATGGTGACATTGGTTAATGAAATTCAATAAGTTTCAAGTGTACAATTCAACAGTAAGTGTTATGTATTTTGCATTGTATGTTCACCCTCCTTAGTTAGATTTCTTCCTGTCACCATGTATTTGACCCCTTTTACCCCACATCTTATGAATTGTTATGGTAGCCACATGCCCAGGATGGCAGAACAGAAGGGTAGTTCTCCTGTCTTCCCAATATTCTTTTTCACAAAAAGCAATATATCACATGTTCTTTTTCCTGTGTTCCTGCATGTCCCGCTATTTATAATAGAGTAAACTTTCAGATAGAGTAACTTGGGTATTAATAATGCTTTTTTTAAAAAATCACATTTCACCTTCAAAATTCTGAAGGAACTATTTGGATCTAAGAGAACCAAATTACCCAAATATTAATTTACCTTTTTTTGACTCCAACTTTGGATCTTGACTAATGTCTTGAGCACTTCTTTTAAACATAGATGTTTTACTGGTTTCTCCTTCACCTGTGAAGAAAACATTGTTAACACCCACAGATCAGTATCGAGTTGCAGGTGAGTCCCAAAGAAGACAGTGGTATGGGTCCAAGGACCCAGGACCGTGTTTCTAATTTTTTAAAAATTAAATCATGACCAGTATGGGGGAGGGGCTCTCTTAGTGTACTGGTGCTGGCAACTCTGCTGTAGCAGAGATGGAGTTCTCAGATGTCACTTGGCCAAAATTTTAACATCCAGGGTTCTTCTGTGAAATGTGTGTGTGGGTGTGTGTTCGGGGAGGAAGAGTGCCATACATAAGTTTCTGACAGTGCCCAGTTCAATTCCGACTAGGCTTGAAATAAATACCAGGCAAGCACACATCTGGCTGAATCAGGAGGAGGAATCAAATAACAACATCAGCTCTACATTCTATAACATGATAAATTATAGATGCACTTAAAAACTAAATATAAAAAGGTGGATGAATTAAAAAAGGAATATAAATATATATTAAATCTCGGGTTTACAGGAATACTTTTTAAGCCTAAAAGGCAATAGCAGAAATCAGCAAAGGAAAAGTAATGATTTGACCATGAAAATATAAAAAATTCTTCTACTTCAAAAAAACAACAGAGTATTTTAAAGGAGAAACCACTCAATTTGGAAAAAGAATATGAAAAATAAATGAAAAAAAATGACTAATACAGAAAGTTTATATAGAAACTATATAACTGATACAACAATTTAGATAAATGGAAGAAAGAAAAATGTTCACCTCAGAAAAGGAGAAATATAAATTGTTAACAAATATTAAAATATTAAACCCAGAAACAGTTAAGAAAATTAAAATAATATTTTTAAAGACAAAATACCAAGGAAACATGACATGTACTTTATGTATTACTGAGGGTAACATAATTTGGAACAATTTTTACGCAAAGGAACTTGACTCTGTCAATAACTTCATATCATTGAATAACCAGTGACACCACTTATATCAACATGTAGACAAAACTTTATGTAAAAAATTCATTGAATCATTATTTTAGTAGCAAAAAAACCCCCAAAATAACTTAAGCGTCCAACGTAAAGAACAAGTTTAAACTATTACCTATAAGCAGAGAAACTCTATAGTAATTAAAAATGAGGGTTAAAGTATTTCCTTAATGAAGTAAAATAATTAAATGTTATATTATGAATCAAAAAAGGTAGAAATAGTTCACATTTTATGCTTTCTTTCATTTGTGTTAAAATATGCATGGAAAAATTTTATAAGGGTAAATAGCATTAAATGATGATATTTTGCAGTGAAAACTCTAGGTTTACAATGCCTAGATTCCAACACATTAAAGGAAGTAGAGAGCTTTAAAGAAAAAATATTATTATATTATGACTATATCATGTTAAGAAACATTAAAAAATTTTGGTGAGGTTCTAATCATATTAGCCTTTTCAGTTTTTATGCTTTCTTCTGCATTCTAGAAAATCTATTTTTGTTCTCTAGCTGTTCAGTTTAAACCTGTAAGGAGAAGCTAACTTTTTTCTCTTGAACTTCCCAATTTGGGCAGAGAATATTTTAAGCTTCAATATAAACATGATAAAATATGCAATAAATAGACATAATCTCTATAAGTATGGCATTAACAGTTCATTTTGTTACCATTTCTATCAATTTTAACAGCTTTATCATTACCTGACTTCATTTTGGCTTCTTCATTATCCTCTAAAGAGCTTTCTCTCCGGGATTCATGAGTAAATACTGCAATGAAAGAATAAATGCTTTATCAGCTAATCTGTTTATATTAGGAAAGATTTTACCAGTAACAACAGCAATATATTTCTTTACCACCTTCATCAATTGAAGACTGCACCTCTTCTATGCTTCTGTCACTTGGGAACATGCCAAATTTTTTCATTTCATAGTCTGCTTCAAGTTCTTTTAAAGCTGAAAGATAGTATAATTGGCTGTTAGCAAAAGGTAGTTAGGGGTAAGGAGACAGGTATAGTGATTAAATCCTCTGCTCTAAATCCAGCACACTTGGGTGTGAGTTCTGACTCAGCATAGCTTTGGTAAATCATATGATCTCCTTGTCCCAATTTCTACTACACAAAATGAGGATCATCAAACCAAAAGCATTGTTGCAAGGATTAAATATGATAACGAATATTAACACTGAACTTAGAAGAAAATGCTTGGCGCACAGGAAGTGTGCTCCATGTTAGCTGCCATCCTCTGTATCATTATATAATTTTCTATATTAAAAACCCTCAATGTTCTTCATTGATGAATTTTTCTTAAAAATACATTGGAGTAAAATTCGCTAGTAAAGATATTCCATTTTTTTAAATGTTAAGAAAGGTTAACCCTAGATTTAGAATAATTAGTGAATTTGAAAAAGAAAGAGGCTTTCATGTTTGTAGCATATGAGAAGTAGCATCTATTTCTATATTCTGGTGGGAGAAGGCAATTTGAGGAATGCTTTAAAATCTATGATTTTATGCCATAATGTGATATGAAAGGAATCACTACAGATTCCAAGAAACATTACAGATTACTGTTCCTCCAGGAGGCTAATGAGAAGATTTATTTGGCAATAATGTGTTTTTGCCTAGCAAAAACTCAACACTGCCATGTAAAAAGAGGAATTTCCTTGCTATTTAAATAGTTTCAAGCATAGAATATGATGGGAAGTTTATGTAAAAAGTTAATGAAACCCTGATAGCAAAATCTGATAGCAAAACCTAGATTAAAAACCAAAAGAAATAATATTAGAATAATATGCCATGATGGGGTAAGGTTTATTTCAGAACTACAAGAATGGTTTAATGTTGAAAAATACATTAGTATCATTGATCAAATCAATAGGTCAAAAGATTAAAAACTTTATAATCATCTTGATAGAGGTCAAGAAGTCATCTGATAATGTTCAACATCCATTTCAGATAAAAATACTTAATAACCTTAAAGAGAAACATTGGAAAGAATCCATATAAAGAGGCCCACTATCACTGCCACTATTTAACATCATTCTAGAACTGCTAGCACATAATTAGTCAAGAAAGAAAGCAAGCATAAATAATGAAAGAAAAGGAGTTGAAACTACTTTCTGTTTTTTTTTTCTTTTCAGATTGGCTATCTGGAAAACTGAAGAGACTCAACTAAAACTCTATCAGAATTAGCAAGTAAGTTTAATAAGGTGGACAGTTACAAATAAATATGTAAGTATCAAATAGCTTTGCAATATACTAGTAATTACTTAGAAAATACAATAGAAAATGATTGCACTCAACAGTAACAAAATGACAAAATATCTAGGAATAAACTTATTAAGAAAAGTGTAGATAGCACATGAGGTAAGGTACAAAATGTTAAGGAAGGATACAGATATTAAACCTAAAAAACAGTGATTTCATCTGTCTGCATGAGAAGACTTAATAGTAAAGACACATATTCTTGTCAAATTACTATTTAATGTTAACACCATCCTTCCACTAGAATTCGTTGTAGAACTTGACAAAATTCTACATGTATCCCAAACCTCGTACAGTTCCTGGCACATTCATTTTGATGGAACGAGTGAAAGAAAACCCAGGAATAATCTTAAAACAAAATGTTCTGAGGAAAAGTTTATATTATTAGATTGAAATGCATCATAAAACTTTAATAATTACATTTTGAGTTACAGGCTGTGATAGAAAGATGAATAGAACAAAAAGTTCAAAAGTTTACACATATACACACAAACTTAATATTAAGATAGAAATAGCATTTCAAATCTCTAGTAAAATTATGGATAATTTAGTAAATATTATTTGTAAAATAGGTCCACCATTTTGAAATAATAAATTTAGATTCCCATCTAACACAATTTATTACACTACAATAATTATATATTAATTAAAAAGCATTATTTTAAAATGAGAATGCAATTTTGCATATATCATAGGACCATAATTAATCATTACAGACATGAATAGAAAAAAGAGAGGGTTGAAGAACACGTCAAAGTCTTAACAGGGGATATCTCTGGGGAGTAAGTATGAGTGAACCTTTTTCCCGTCTGCTCTTTATAATTTTCTGTGACCACTGGAGAGACATAGAGGATAAGAGCACAATTACTTGCTGGCTGCCAACGGTGGACAAGTTACTTAACCCCTCTGAGCCTTGGTTTCTTCACCTACAAAAGGAAGATAAAAATACCTACCTCATAAGGCTTGTTATGAGGATTATGTAGGGTAATTCCTGCAATGCATTTAGCATAGCCACAACGTATGCAAATGCCAATAAATATTATCTGTTATGACTTTTGTAATGAGAAACGCTTTATTAGGATAAGAATATTTAGAATTGATGCAGTGATGGCTATGTTAAAGGACAGTACACTGTCATAACTTCTGAAAATCCAAATAGTGGTGGTTGAATCGAGCCTAAAATTGCTGGGGCTCATGTTAAATTTTGAATCCAGATCTTTGAAAGTGAGAAGGATCCTACATAGTGTATAGGAAGTGCTGCACTGAGAGTATCCCACTAAGAGGAAACATTTAGATTAAGCTGTTTTCCCATGTTCTAATGTGACTGGTTATAAGGGTGCCAACTATAGATATAAATTCTACCAAAGCCAATCAATGAATTTCAAAAATAGCCATAAAATAAGGCCTCCCTTTTTTCTTGTGTCTATTCTAAAAAAAAAAAAAAATACGATATGGAGTGAGTCACAGGAAGAGGTAGAATGACTGGGAGAAAGAACACTGGGATGTTGGAAACGAGGGGTCAAGTCTCAGCTGTGCTACCAGCTGGGGAGTTTCAGGATGCGCTTTACCTCCATGTGCCTCGGTTTTCTCACTTGTAAAGTTAGAGAATTGTGTTAGTTGATCACTAAGGCTTCTTCCAGTTTCACCTCTTGATCACTTTTTGAATTTAAAATTAACATTCCCCAAATAGAAAGGTTTAATTTACAATCAGAGCTAAGATACAAGTCTGAAACAACAAGAGCAGCAACAACAGCTGACTCCATGAGTCAGGTGGCCTGGTGGTGGTGTCATGATGGGTGTGGATAAAGGCCCAAGTTCTGCTCAGTCTCTGGCCGGCAGACAGACTCACGCAAGTCAAGAAATCTAAGTTTGGAAATTCTTTCCGATTCCTTCCCTTAGATATCTAGAACTGAAATCTTCTCTTTTTATGAATCAGGTTTATGTACACTCATTGCTTCAACCATTTATTAAGAGGCTTCAATGTGCTGGGTGCCAGACATACCAAGACAAGCAAACCAAATTCTTGCCCTCAGGTAGCAAGGCTTCATTGTTGACCTAACCTTAAAACAAAACAAAACAAAACAAAACAAAACAAAACAAAACAAAACAACGTATATTTTAAAAAGATGAGTCACCTTTTTTTCTAGCTTCTAGTTCTGCGAGAAGCCGTTCTTTCACAACTTTAATAGCTACTTCGGTGGCCTCGACTATGGTATTTTTTATTAATGTTTCACGGGCTTTATCAAAACGTGGTTGAACAAGTTTAGCATAGTCAACTACCTGCAAAGAATATTTGAGAAAAGTAGTATAAGCACAAGTTACTGTAAAATTTAACACCTTGTTCATCTATATCTATATCTGTATCCATTTATATCTATATACCTATCTACCTCAAAAATCTTAATGCTGCTTGAGGTATATTATTTTCAGAGTTCACTGATTTTTGGGTACTTGCTTTCATAGAAATTCAGTAATATTTTTTCACATAAGATTATATATTTATGTATGTACCAACATGTAATATATATTCAAATTATATGTATATTTTTAAAACAAACTTTGTATGTATAACTTATATACAATAAAAGATATCCATTTTAAGTATACAGTTTGATGAGTTTTTACAAATATAGACATATTAACAAGTACAATCAAGTTTCCTCATGCTTCTTTATAGTCAGTTCCTGGCCCTGGCAACCACTTTCTGTATTCTGTCACTACAGTTTTACCTTTTCTAGAATTTCTTATAAATGGAATCATACAATATGTAATCTTTTCCAAGCTTTCCTCTCTTATCATAACGTTTTTGAGATTCATCAGTGTAATTGTGTATATCAGTAATCTGTTAGTTTATATTGTTGAGTAGTATTATTGTACAAACATACCAGTTTTTATCTGTTGATGGACATTTGGGTTGTTTCCTGTTTGGGACTTTTATAAATAAAGGAGTAATGAACATTGTGAAGGAGTCTTTTTGTGGATATACGTTTTACTTCCCTTGGTAATATCTCAAAGTGGAATTACTGAGTCACATGGCAATTGTATATTTGACTTTATAATAAAACCATTAAACTGTTTCCAAAGTAGTTGAATTATTTTACATTCCCTCCTAGATCCTTACCAACACTTGGTTTGCGAATCTTTTAAATTTTAACCATTGGAATAGGTCTGAAGGAGTATCTCATTTTAGTTTAAATTTACATTTCTCTAGTCACTAGTAATTTTGACCCTTTTCATGTGTTTATTGGTCATTCACTTACCTTCTGTTTTTAAGCATATGCCAACTTTTGTCCATTTAAAATTAAATTATAATTATATACATATATATATATATATACATTTTAAGTCCTTTGTCAGGCAGATAATATATACTTCATACCGAATTGTTAAAAATAGATTTCTATATGCTTTCTAAGTTAAATAATATTTCCATACTTCTAGATTCTAGTTTGCTTTTCCTTCAATATACTTATATTACTTTATTCCATGCCAATAAATATACATTTACATAATTATTTTTTAGTGGATGTACGGTATTGTAGCAGATGAATACGTCACAATTTATTTAACTAAAATACCAATAATATATATTTAGGTATACATGTTTTTACTAATATAAACTAGGTTATGATTAATACAGTTGTGTAGGTATCTTTGACAGTTTCTTTAAAAAAAACTATAAAATGGAATCGACAGTTGAAAGGATTTTAGGCTTCTAATTGCCATCCCTAAAGTTATACTCTCACCAGCAGTGCATGAAAACGTACTTTACACTATCCTCATGACATATCAACCTTGAGTGTTAATAATGATCTTTGAACTCCAACAGTGCGACTAATAACTGGTTTTCTGGTATCTCTCTGTTTAATGGCTATTCTTATCTATTGTTTTGTAATCTGCCTGTTCGGTATATATTTTTCCATTGGGGCTTCATCCGCACATTAAATTGTAAGAACGCTTTACATTTTAAAGTTATAATTTATTTATCTGACACATATTGTGATGATTTTAAAACATGTGCACATATCCTTTAATACTCCTCCCTGCAGACGGTGGATCCTAATTCTCCTCCTCCTCACTGTAGGCAGGACTTAGTGACCTGCTTTAAATGAAGAGCATGATGCACTTTTTCATTAAAAAGTAAAATGGCAAACCACAGAGTGGTATAAAATATTTATAACACCTATAATAAAAACAAGAACTGGTATACAGACATTAAAAAAAACTCCTATCAATAATATGCAAAAATATTTAAAAATGGGCAAGAACTGTGGGTGGGATTATAAATCAGTATAGCCACTATGGGAAACAGTATGGATGTTCTCAAATAATTAAAAATAGAACTATCGTGTGACCCAGCAAATCCACCTGTGGGTGTTTTTTCGAAGAATCCCAAAACATCAATTCAAAAAACTATCTGCACTGCTATATTCAGTGCAGCATTATTTACAATACACGAGATACAGAAACAACCTAAGTGTCCGTTGATAGATGACTGGATACAGAAGACGTGGCACATGCATACAATGCAATATTACTCGGCCATAAAAAGGAATGAAATCTTGCCCTTTGCAACAATGTGAATGGACCTACAGGGTATTATGCTAAGTGAAATAAGTCAGAAAAAGACAAATACCTCATGATTTCACTTACATGTGGAATCTAAAAACAAACCAAATGAACAAACAGAAACAAACTCATAGATACAGAGAATAAATTGATGGCTGCCTGATAGAAGGGGGTTGTAGAAATGGTGAAAAAGGTGAAGGAATTAAGAAATAGAAATTGGCAATTATAAAAATAGTCACGGGGACGTAAAGTACATCAGTGGTCTCCAATCTTTTTGGCACCAGGGACTGGTGCTCCCTATGAGAATCTAATGCCTGATGATCTGAGGTGGAGCTGAGGCAGTGATGCTAGTGCTGGGGAGTGTCTGCAAATACAGATGAAGCTTTGAAATCTGGCCCGCCAGTCACTTCCTGCTGTGCGGTCCGGTTCCTAACCACCATGGACAGGTACCGGTCCACGGCCCGGGGGTTGGGGACTCCTGCTCTATATTCCAATAACTCGTCAAATGCTTTGGCTCTGTCTTCAAATTATATCCCAAGTCTGCCCACTTCTTACTACCTCTACTGCTGTCACTGTGGTCCAAGCTAAAAATGAATCACTTACTGAGGGTGGAGAATAAGATCACTGCGGGGAGAGATCAAAAAATTGACAGGCCAGAAGGCGGGAAGGGTCATCTTTGTCGATACCAAAATTACCAAGAATTAAGACAGGACTGAGTATTTGGGAAGAGTGACAGAGAGCAAGGAGGGGTATAATCCAGGAAACAACAGACTGGTGGAACCAAGAGACGTAATGGGTGGCATCGTCTGCATGATGCAACAGTCCAATCTGGGAGTTTTTCAGAAGCAAGGAGGGACCATTGTCTGGAAACTACAATAAACAGCAAGAAGAGAGACTTTCCCACTCTAAGCCCAGTGGAATAGTTACCCAATTGACAGTGTAACATTAAGAAAACAGTACAAATCCAACAAATAATACTAATTATAATCAAGTACAGATAGGTAGAAAGCTAGTTTGATAGCTCAGTAGTTACCTTTCCTTTGTAATGTTCTGCAAGCAAATTGCTAAGTGTTGTTTTCCCTGAAGACTGAGGTCCAAATATGAATACTTTAAATGGTGGTGCTGGCATAGGTGGAAGAAGATAGGGACGTGGGTTCAATAAAAATTTTTTAAATGTTTCTTCTGATGACATACAGTACATTTTACCTAGAAAACTTAAAATATGCCATAATCATAAATGACTGAAAAGAGGTATGGGCAAGTTTTAAAATTAAGTTCTGCAAATCTTACTTACCTTGCAGAAAAGTCTGGTGATCCTGGATAGATGTTACCTTCTTTTAAACTCACAGGACATGTCTGTCCCCATCTGCTTCTCTGCCATCTGTATCTTGGTGCAATAAGTTTATAAGATGCAAGAGTACGGAACAGCTCATCCTGTTAATAACCAATAACGTTAAACATGTGGGTACAAGTTCTGCTGAAATTAACAGTAAAGAATTTCATTTCTTATTAGATAGTGCTTTACCATTTAAGAAATAATTTAGAAAGAAATTTTGACTCCTTTTCTTAATGGCAATCATTCTGCACTTGTCTAAAATTAATAGTTTTCCTTTCTGTATACGACTTTGTTTAAATTTTACTGAGCATTTTCTATTATAAGTAGAATGAGCACAAGGTAGATAGAGTGTTTCGTATTACCTGTTTCAGAAAACAAATTTGGAAAAGTTCTTACTGAAAAGTTTCGAAAATGTACCAGATTTGTCATCAATTTACTTAAGTTTTTAAATTGTAAGATGTTATATACAGATTATTTTTGTATTTACTTAGCTCTTTCATTCATCTTAAAATGTAAAGTTGCTCTCAGCAATCCTTTCTGTTGGTGACCTGCAGGGAAGTTAAGAACCAATTCTCTGGAGACTGCAGATTGCTGAAAGTTCACTGCCCTTGTGCTACCCTAGCAGGGGATGAGAGAACTGGAGAGAGCTGGCATGGTGGGACTTCCCAGGGGTCTCTGTCCAGGCTGGCTTCCTCCCATCTTCAGAGGTGGATTGCATATTATCTGCTGGTTACAGAGTTGACCGTGGAGGGCAAATGAGAGTGGGAGCCATGGTCTTGCCTGGACCACTGCAGCATCAGAGATCAGAGGGGCACGCAACAGAGCAGGGTGGTATATACCTACCAGTAAAATTGGCCTGGATCAATATGGTAAAGTCTCTGTTTAACATTTTTCAGGAAATACCAAACTGTTGTACACAGTGGCTGTACCATCCTCGACAACATTTGTTATTTTTCATTTTTTGGATACACACACATACATTTAAAACACTTAATGGTGATAATCTTGTAGTTTTGATTTGCATTTCCTTAGTGACTAGAGATGTTGAGATACTTTTCATGTGTTTATTGATCATTTGTAAATCTTTGGAGAAGTGTCTATTCAAGACCTTTATATTGATTTTCTTAAAATTACCTGCCTTTAGCTGAAGGACAGCCCATTCAAAACACGCAAGAATTTCAAGATTTATCAACCTTGATCAGGCAGGTTCTTCAGTGTCCTAAACTTTAAAGCAGGGATTCCTTACACTTAAGTGGGTATAGGAATCCTCTCTGGATCTAGTAGAAATATCTTTTGAGGGCTCATATCCAGACATTCTGGTTCAATGTGTCTGGGGCATGGGCTAAGGAAGGTATACGTGTAGTAAGCTTCCCAGGTGATTCTCTTGGAGGTGATCTGGATTGCCAGGGAGAAACACTGCTTAAAGAATATCTGAATAAAGACTCCGTTGTGCACCGTCACAACTTCTGCCCTTTTTATGAAACAGAGGGCAGGCATCTTAGTCACATCTTATGAACTATAACCTTAGGCCTATGCCTAGGAGGGCAATAATTTCTAAGGACAAACTTTCTAGTTGGGAAATTCCTCCAGGTTTCATGGATACTCAAAATTTTCCTTCCATAGTGACCTGGAAGAGGAGGCTTGGGACACAGCCTCTGTGATCCCCAGGCCCGCCTTTTTTCCTCCTGAGCACCAGTGGGTGCTACTGAAGTCCCAGAATGTGTTCCAGGGATGCTCCCCCTTAAGATCTAGGGATTACAGACTACAGGACAACACAGTGACCTCTCTTCAAAGATTAACTTTATTTGAATTATGATACCTATTTTTAATTCTGGTTTGTTTGTTTGTTTTTAATTTTGATTTATATAGGAGAAACTAAACTTTCCAGAATAGGTCAATTCCTCCCATTAAAGCCCTTGTGTGTGCTCACTTTGCCAGCACATCTACTAAAGCCCTGTGGACCTTCGGGCACTTAGTAATTACAGTTTGATCTTCATCACGTGCATCATATGCCAGTGCCAGGAACACAGTAGTTATTCTAAAAAATTGATTGAATGATTGAACGAATAAATGAGTGCTTATGGCATTGAGGGCTTTTATGTCTTTGCCTTTTTTGGTGCTGCACATTTTGTAAAGTGAACCTGGTTCCTTTCTTTCTTTCTCATTATTTCTATGGTTGGTTGTTTTGCTTTTATTATTTTTTTTGTTTCAAAAACTTTTATTTTGTTGTATTTAGTGTCTATAAGAATATTGTGCTAATAGTAAACTTCTTCCCAGAAATCAAATCCATTTTTAAAAAAAAGTATCCTGAAACTCCTTTGAACCCTGGAAGGATACAAATTAAGGTAACAACATATAGTGAAAAGGAACACTTTCAAAGAGTTAAAAATAACTTACATTTTCGATTGTTTCATTCATTTCTTCCTCTGCACTCTGTAGTTTAGTTAAAATAGCTGCTCTTCTTAGGTTCAGATATTTAAGTCTATCCATAACTGTCTAAATTTAAAGAACAAATCTTTAAATACATTGATATTTGAATATGTCAAATATTCTGAAAAAGTGATGAGCCCAAGAGTGGAATACTTCCTTGCTTCTTCTAGTTTCTGATTGTTTGCTGGCAATCTCTGGTGATCCTTGGCTTTTAGATAGGTGCATCACCCCAATCTCTGCCTTTGTTGTCACATAGCTATCTTTTCCCTGTGTATCTGAGGCTCTTCTTTTGTAAGGACACCAGTCATATCGCATGAGGACCCACCCAGATTCAGCATGACTGAATCTGAACATGATTACAAGGAAAAGATCTTATTTCCAAATAAGGTCACATTATAGGTAACGGCGGTTAGGACCTCAATATGTTTTGCAGGGGCATAATTCAACCTACAACAGTCTGCTCTCTGGTCCCCAAATATTCATGTCCTTAGAGGTCTACCTCTGTGGGACTTCTTCAGGGAGAGGGAAGACAACCATATGAAGATAGAAGCAGATTCTGGAGTTACGCTGCCACAAGGCAAGGGATGCCTAGGGTGGGGTACCAGAAGCCAGACGAGACAAGGACGGATCCTTCCCTAGAGACTTTGGAGGGTGTATGACCCTGCCAACACCTTGATTTTGGACTTTTAGCCTCCAGAACTATAACAGAATAAAGTTCTGCCAATTTAAACCACTTAGTTTATGGTACTTGTTATGGCAGCCCTAGGACACTCTGTGGAAGAATCCGAAACACAGAGTCTAAGATAAGAGATGGTGAGACAGACAAAGTCTTGATGGCATATGGTAATCTGTGGTAGACTGTTTTATTTATTCACAATTCACCCTTCCTTCTCCTCCCTTGTTAATTCCTAGTTTGCGTTGGATACATTTCCCTATCCCATTTGTATCGAACTTCTCCATATAACTTGTTTTGGCCAATAGAAGGTGGGCAGATGTGCCAGGGTACCAGTGCCAACTAGGGCCTTAACATGCTGCATGCCTGGCAAATTTTAACCAGGCCTATTGGAGTTTCTGTTTTCTCCTTGAGGAAAGTGTGTCCCAGGTTGCAAAAAATGGTCAAGTTCTAGATATATGTTGAAGCAGAAGCCTGATGTTTAAGATTGATGGATTCGATATATGATATGAGAAAAAGAGAACAGCAGCTGGAAGGACGGATTTGACACTTACTGAGAGGGGAATACTGTGAGAAGAATGTTTTTAGACAGGGTGGTGATGATGGTGGAACGTGAGTTTTACTCTGCATATTTAAATCTGAGATGACATCTGTGAGGTTATAGAAAATACATATTGGTCTCTGCCTCTGGTTCCTGGCACAGAACTCCCCAAACCCTTGTAAATTCCTAAGTGATAAAGCACTAGGAGCATCTTTTGTTCTATTGAAGTGACTATGAGTAAGTTCCTGAATGGTTTCTGGATGGGTACCGGTCACCAGAAAGACCAAGCCATGATTAGAAGCTTAGAATTTTCAGCCTCACCCCTTCTCCTGCAGAGAAGGAAGAGGGGCTAGAAACTAAGGAAGCCTCCATAAAATCCCAATAGTTCGGGGTTTGGAGAGCTTCCCGGTTGGTGAACACATCCACATTAGGAGGGCAACACACTCCAGCTCCATGGGGACAGAAGCTCCAGTGTGTATCTCTTCCTCTGGTGGTTGATCTGTATTCTTTATCATATCTTTTAATAAACTGGTAATGTAAATAATGTAAATAAGTATTCCTATGAGTTCTGTGAGCCACTCTAGCAAGTTAATCAAACCTTAAGAGGAGGTTGTGGAAACCTCCAGTCTGTAACCAAGTTGGACAGAAACTGGGGTTAACCTGGAAACCTACTACTTGTGATTGACATCTGAAGTGGGTGGGAACAGTCTTGTGGGACTGAACCTCAACCTATGGGAGCTGACACTATCTCCAGGGAGACAGCTTCAGAATTGAATTAAACGTTAGGACACCTCGCTGGTGTCACAGAGGATTGCTTGGTGTGGGAAAAAACATCCACACATTTGGTGACTAAAAGTATAAGAAGCAAAGTGTTCTGTGTCAGGGTAAAGAAAGACTCACAGGTGGAAAACAGAGTTTTTCCAATACAACATCCAATTGAATATATTGAGTAGCAGTTGATTATACAAGTGGAATTCAGGGGAAAGGTCTGGGATAATAATATGAATATAATAGTTGCCAGAGTTTAGAAGGTATTTAAAATCATTGGACTGGATAAAGTTTGTCTAAGCAGTGAGGGTAGCTTGAGAAGAGTCAACAAAGAGTGAGCTCTGGGATCCTCCAACACTAGAGGTTAGAGATGGAGAGTGTCCAGTGAGGGAGAATGGACCATAGTAGTGTAGGGTCCAAGAAGTCAAGGGAGGAAAAAGAGTGGGAAGTAGTGATGAGCTGAGTCAAATGTTGCTTCTAGGTGAATTAGATTAAGACTGAAAAGTGATGAGTGGCTTTGGTCAGGAGATCACTGATGATCTTAGCAAGAGCATATTCCTGTTGAAGATCTCCATAATTAGCTCCACCAGGAGCATTATTACTACTTGGAGATCAATTACATCAAACCAGAAATTGGGGATTATCTGACTCTTCTCTCCTTTAACTCCTACATGAAGTCATTCATCAAGTCCTGTCATGCAGACTTCTTAAATATCTCGGGCATTATCTCTGACTCTTCTCTCCCTTAACTCCTACATGAAGTCATTCATCAAGTCCTGTCATGCAGACTTCTTAAATATCTTCAGGTCTGTCTTCTTCCGTGCATTCCCACAGTCGCTACCTAGGTTAGTACATCATCTCTAACCTGACCTACTGAAAAAGCCAGTACTTGTCTTCCTATTACCAATTTTATTTTTCTCCAATTTTTTTCTTTGCACTGCAGTCTGAGCAATCCTTCTTAAATAGAAATAGGATCATTTTCATTCTCTGGCTTAAAACCTTTTGCTGGCCGCCCATTCCCCCATGAAGAGGTCTAAACTCTTTAAAGGGCTTATGAGGTCCTCCTTGATGCAACTCCTGCTTATTCCTAAAGTCCTGGCACTATTCTACTCTCCTCCCTGCCCCTTAAACCATATCTCTGTTCCAGCCCTACAACTCACTATGTTTTTTTCCTGCCTCTGGGGCTTCACACAGACTCTTCCTTCAACATGAACCACTGTACTACTACCTCCCCTCTCCTAGCTTTTAAGGTCTATTTCTTACTCACCTTTAGAATTTCAATTTAAAATAATTTCACACAGATGGACTTCTTCACCAGACTAGGTTCTGCCCTTGTGCCACACCATTTCTCAATCCATCAGCAATGTATGCAGGTTCCAATTTTTCCACATCCTTGCCAACACTTGTTAGTGCTTGTTTATTTTTAAATTTTTAAAAATTGATCTTAGTGGGCATGAAGTAGTATTTCATTAATGTTTTTGATTTGCATTTCCCTAATGTTCACATTAAGTACCTTATCATGTGCTATTGCTGTTACTTGTTTTTACTTTTCTTTGAGGCATTTTTTGTCATACAGAGATTTTAAATTCGAATGTAGTTTTAAATATAGACAAAGGAATAAATGCAACATCAAATTTTTAAGTGTCAAAATGAATTTTTAAAAACGATCATTTTAAAAATGTCAATAAATTTCTGACGTGTATTTAAATAAGTACAATCCAGTCAAAAAATTTTTGATTTTCCAAATTGGGATATTCTTACTGAACATTACACTTACCATGAAGAGCTCCTCTGGGGTCTTATTTCCATCTAGTTCAATGAGAAACCGGGAATTATGTTCAGCCATTACTTCCTTTGGACAATAGAGAAGAAATCTTATAATTCAGGTTCACTGGAAAACTGAATGCAAGATCTGAATCTTTAAATAAACTACAAAAAATCTTCAAAGCTAAATTGCTTTATACATCACATAATGTATGGTATTTTCCAGTGCTCAAAATCATTTGCAAAAGCCTAAACTAGTCTTCTTTCCATGAATTTTATTCTTTGTTTTCATTTGTTTATTTTGTTTGTTTGTTTTCTACTTTGAAGTCTTAGAGCTCTTCCCATTAGAAAATGTTCAGGGTCATCTGTCTCTCTGTATATATTCATAAAATAATTTCTGCCAAACTGATAGTTGAAAAATGGGATTGGTTTTGTTTACTTTTTGTTCCTTTTCCTTTTACTGTTTGTTTTTTTCCTAACATTTATGGAAAGTTTTTAACACTTATCCACAAAGGATGGCAAATATTTTACCTTGCTATTATTTTTCTTTGTTTATGGTACCTTCTGCAATATAAAATATTTTTACAATAAAATACATGTTTTCATTGTTTCTGGAATTCCTTTCTTGCTTGAATTAGATTTTCTCTACCTCAAGCTTATGTTAATAGTCTTCTAATTTCTTTAGGCATTTTTTGTTTGTAAGATTAAAATCTAAAATCCACTGGATTTTGTTTTTGTACACTGGCAATGTTGAACACTATCTGAGCTCTGTGTTCTCAAAAAGTAGGGATCATTGAGAGTTCACTTCCATCCTCCTTCAGGGACTTGAATAAGCTCCATCTCCATCCTTCCTCATGATTCCCATAAGACTTGAGGATGGCTCACTTATTTACCTGCTTCCATAAAACTCCAGGCCCCTTCCTCTTCTTTGAGAAAGCCCTCATCAATGAAGGTTCTCTCTATTGTAATAGTCTGAACAGAATCATTTTAATTGTCCAGTACATTCTGCCTTTCACAATACTGTGTGAAGGTTGAGTTTTAAGAGTTTCTTCTAGACAAAGAACACATTATGCCAGCATTATGTATTTAACCATAAATAATCATATTCTGAAAAAGGAAGCACATGATGCTTTTCTGTATCTGAGATTCTTTCCTTAAGCTAGATTCTTAAGAGTGAACTTATTACGTCAAAAGGTGTGAACACTCCTAAGGTTAAAGATACATGCGCCAGGTGAGATCAGGAATCAAGTTGGGATTCAAAGACAGGTAAGAATGAGGACTTAGTTTTGGATTACTCTTGAGGCAGGATACAAACCAGAAATTATTCAAGTTAGTTTGCTCCACTCACTTCCTCATGTCTCTTAGAGGTATATTGAATTTTGGTGGTCTTGGCCTCTCAATAGCATTGGCATCTCATCCAGATCACAGGAGGCTAGAATTGCAGGTTTCTACCTTTTCTGGCTCTCCCTACTTCCTCTCTACACATCAGTTCCTGGAGTTACCATATGAAAATATTTTTCCTGTTTGTTCATCAGGTGTCACCTAGGCCTAAAGTCTAGGTCTTGGTTTTTAAATTCTTGCTTTGTTGGCACTATGCTGCGTAGCAAGGCCTAGAAGTTTTCCACTTCCGGACTTTTGATGACAAGCTTTTTAAAAAATGACCATACTGATTTCTATTCCTTCAGCAAGTTTTAGTGTTTGCTTTACTATATACTTGCTAGCATTAGAAATGGAAGTGATACTTATTCATTATTTAGATTAGCATTTCTTTATAATCTGTGAAGCTGAACATTTTTCTACAGGCCTGTTACTCTATTGTCTTTCATTTTTGTGAACCACTCACATTTGTGCCCAATTTTCTAGGTAGGGTGGGAACTTATAGGATTAAAAAGAATTTGTATGACTTTTTCATAATTGATGTGGATATATTTCCAGTTGTCTTTTGAGTATAGTTTAAAAAGATTTTTATTTCCAGAAATCTTACATATAATGAAGTTGAAGCTATCATTTTTTTCCTTTATGATCTCATCACTTGTTCGGCTGAACACCTGTTAAGCATTTACTATTTGCCAGACTTTGGGCACTACACTGAGCATCAGTGATACTAGGATGTAAGACCTGGTCCGTGCTTGAAGGAACCATCTCTGCTCCCCCTATGAATATAGTTTTTCTGATATTCTGAATTTGGTTTTAATTATGCTTAATTTCATATCCAGCTGCCAAACCACTTTAAGGACTATGGAGGCTATTTTTGTTAGAAGAAAGAAAGAATGTTATAGATAGACATGCAGATTACTCTAAAAAAGCTATGTTTAAAGGCCAAAGATCAAAGAGGGGGAAGGGAGGAATAAAAAAGTATACATAAGAAAAACAATTAAATTTGGTTTTCATTTTGGAGAGTAGCTGATGAGAATGAAAATGGTTCACATATTTGTCTTTAAAAGTATATAAATAGTAGAAAACAGCATAAAACAAATGCTTTTAGTTTTCTCTATCAGAATGGGAAGAGGTAACTTGAAGACTTTTTTATGTGTCTTTTAGTTCTATTGCTTAGCATGGTATCTGGCCAAATATCCAAGTTCAATAAATGTTTGTTGAATAACTCTCCACCACAAATCTGGCAGAGTCTTCCTTGGATTTTTGGCCATATGAAATATGCTTTTTCATGTAATTTAATTTTAATAATCAAATTTTAAAAAATGCTAATTATGTTAATTAAAACTTTCCTATTACAATACATAATAGTGGTATCATATTTATATATAATGAACCTTAATGAGATAACCATAGAAACCAATCTGGGATAATTCTTCTTTAGATTGTAATTTAAATAAATTAACAATTCCCTTCTAGACTAAAAGACATCCCTTAAGTGTATATTTGTTTTGATAACCCATAAATTAATAGACTGAAAATCCTTTTACAAAATAGTCTTTTGACATGGGTTTTCCAACCTCCAATCATAAATGAATTCCCATAGTGACTTTTCAGCAACACTACGCTTTTGTAAGAGCAAAATAATATTGTTCTATGAAACAGCCTTTGGGATGGAAGCCTTATTCTAAAAGCATTCTACCAAACTCAAGAGGAGGAGAATCAGGCAGATAATATATATGGGTAAATAAATGTGAAAGCTATTTAACAATGACAGAACACAATATATCTTGTTCTTACTTCTAAAGCATGAAGAATTATCTCCTTATAAAGTTTAACAACATGTTCAATATTTTCCAAATAATCCTCAGGCCTCTGAAACTAGATGTTGAAGAATTTCAGCCACCATCTGCATTTCAGCAATAATTGCCTAAAGAGAAAAGAAGGGATTTTAAATATCTTTATGTTAATGATGATTTGATTTATGAACCACATTTCTCCCTCCTCTTATATCAAGATGACATTTGGAGGTGAAAAGCAAGCAGAAGGGAAAATTAGAAACAAGATTTTTATTTAAGAGAGAGTGAACACCCTAAGGGGCTTTATCAGATGGAATAAAAACTTTAAATTGACTTGGAGACTTATTTAATTTCTTTTTGTTCTTCAATGAGTAGGGAAAGGCGGGGGAAGAACATCAGATTTTTAGAGACAAAGAAATTAGATTTTCTCTGAATATCTGAGCTTCTACTTAATTCAGTCATTCAGTAAAGATTGTTCGGGTGCTGACTATGTGCCAGGCACTTCTGATACTGCAGTGAATAAATCAGCTAAGATGCTGGGATCATAAAGCACACGTTCCAGTTGGGGAAGGAAGACAGAACATTAAGTTGACAAATAAATTATGACAGGTTAGGTGGTGGTAAGTAAAGGAAGAAAGCTAATGCAGGATAGAGGGAATGGAGAGTGATGGGAGAAGCTGTTTATTTTAATCAGGTGGTTATGAAAGGGTTCTCCGAAGAAGTAACATTTGAGAAGAATCCAGACGGAAATGAGGGAGAAAGCCCCACAGATTTCTGGAGGAAGAATATTTCAAACAGCGAGATAGTGTGTGTAAAAGTTCTCAGTCCAGGCCTGGAAAGTGTTCAGTATCATATTTATCATCCTATTATCATTACCATATTTATTATCTAATTTCTAACTCTAGTTTTTATCAATGCATACACATCCATATTTTACCATTTGAATCATATTATCTATTACATAAGCTATTTTATAATTTGAAAATGCTTTAAATACTGTTTTAATGGTCAAATAATATATTAATATTTAAAAGACATTATCCTTTCCTCTCTCTAGCCTCTAGAGGGCTTGCTAGGATGCCCGTAAATTTGTCGGTACACAACTTCTTACTACGTACCTACTGTATGTCAAGGACTCTTACAGGCTCTGGGGATACAATTCTGCTGCAGAGAGCTAACTTCAGTTGAGGTAAACAAATAATAAGCAAGTAATTTCAGAAAGGGATAAGTGCTATAAGGAAAATGAAGTAGGGTAAGAAGTTAGGCCTGTGCTGTGCTGTCCAGCACGATAGCTACTAGCCCACGTACCAACTGAGCATGTGAAATGTGGCAAGCGCAACGTTGGTCGTGCTGTAAAATGTGAAGGACACACCAGATTTCAAAAATCCAGCATGAGAAAAGTACATCGTTCTTACATAAAATATAATATTGAATAAATACAGTATTAAAATTACTTTTGCTTCTTTTCTTTTTACTTTTTTTTTTTTTTTTAAAGTGGCTACTAGCACATTTAAAATCATATATGGTAAGGTATATTTCCAGGTTAGAGAGTCGCTTCCTGGATGGTCTCTAGAGATGAAATCCCTGGGGTGAGATACTGGTGATGTAAATGAGCAAGCATGTGACGAGGATCTGGAGGAGACTGTGGTAAGCAGAGGAGAGAGGAAACGGGGCGTACAAAGACTGGAGGTGAGATTGAGTTCAGCATAGCTAAATACTAGCTGGAAGGCCCACATGGCTGGGATATAGTGAGCAAGTGGGGAGAGACAGCGGGTGTGAGATCAGAGAGGTTGGGTCCATACCTTGTAAGCTATGCGAGGGTGTTTGGATTTTCACCTAAAGGTAAATTAGAGGGTCATACTTTTAAAAATTGGCTCTAGTTTCTGTAAAGAATGGAAATGGGATAGGGAGAGTGGAGGAAAGTGGGAAGCCACGAGAACATTAATAAAGCTGTTATAGCAGTTCGGGAAAATTCTTTGCATTTACATGTACATATATTAAGGGTGAACACTTTCGCACCATTGACCTGAGTGAGTGACAGGTTTGCTCCTGAACGTGGCTGTACCACTAGGCAGAGATCACTGCAAACTGGGCCCTGGGGGCTGAATTCAGCCTGAAGGCATAATTTAATTATCCCCCCCCCAGCATTGGCCTATATGGTGTTTTTAAAATTTTCAGATTAGTTGCCAACAATTCTTATTTTAAAACATTGATTTCAGGTTCTCTGGAAAAAACAGAACTATATCACTGGCCTGAAAGAAACTGGTAAAAATAGGCCAGCTTTCCCACATGGCAATAGCTGGGCTGGAGTCTAGAGGCAGCTGTCCTCTGAAGAAGGACATGTACCCTCTAGCTATCCAGAAAACCTTTCTGTAGCAATAGAAATGTTCTTATCTGTGCTGTCCAATTTGGAAGACAAAGCCACGTTTGTCACTGAGCACTTGAAATATGGCTGGTGCTACTGAGGAACTAAACTTTAAAATTTTTATCATTTTAATTAATTTGAATTTAAAATAGCCACATAGGGTTAGTGGCTACCACACCAGACAGTACAGTCCTAGCCTACCCTAGTCCTCACTCTTCCTGGTCATATCTCTGGCCAATATCACAAACTGATATACCTGTGGCCCCTGAAACTGAGTTGTGACCCTCTATCTCACCATCTTTAAGATGGTGTGCTTTATTCATGCTAAAATCACATACTTTTGTTCCTATTTGCTATGTGGTTTTCCTTTTTTTTAAAAAAAAAAAAAGTCTAGAATAGATGCTGACTATCACCCAATGCTTTTTGCACAGGGAAGTGGCTTTTCAATAGGCTTTTTTTATATTAACAGGTTTTTTTTTAACTGAGATATAATTGACATATAATAGTATATTAGTTACAGGCGTCCGACATTATGATTTGATATTTGTATACATTGCAAAATGATCACCATAGCAAGTCTAGTTAACATTCATCACCATACATAAGCAAATATTTTTTTTCTGTGATGAGAAATTTTTAGATCTACTCTTAAATGAGAGAACAAATATCAAAGATAAAGATACATTGAGCCCATCGGTGAGGGAAGCAGCAGGATGACAAAGCTGAAGTATACGAAAACACTGAAATAAGATTGCAACATCAGATACAAGGCTGCTTAATATCCTACAGGGCGATAAAACTGTAACCTTTGGGGATTATCTATTCTACCTGAAAAATGATTTGCAATATGTCCATTTATAAATTAACAAGACTCTAGGTTCTAATAAAAAATAGTATTTATAATAAGTTTATAATAAATTTGAATTAGACATTATAAAAATTATATAGAATTACAAATTATAAATATTTCAATTTATATTAGAAATCACAGGTGTATTTTAGTAGAGTAAGCATTGGTAAACTATGGCCCACCCCATCCCTACAGGCCAAATCCAGTCCATCACCTGTCAACAGATTTCTTAATATTGAAATGTCCTCAGTAAGTCATGGTAGAAGATTCTTTTGGTGCCCTACTGCATTATGCCCACTAGTATTGATTGTCAGTATTTGCAATCCGGGTTATATTAGCTTTATAAACTGGATTATGCCTGGGCTACCTTGCTCCCCACATTACACTTTGTCTTTTATTACTCTAACTCTTCACTCTGACTTGCATAGTGCTTGATACATAGTAGGTGATCAATGACCTGTTGCTAAGAAATGAAGCAGATTAGCTGTCAGGATGTGAAGGGACTTCCATACTGAGAAGAAAGTTAAACTTGATGACCTCCAGAGTGTGACTGAATAGTTCTTAAAAATATGAAATGTTTTTGCTATTTCCTCCAGACTAAATAGAAATATAAAGAAAATATAATTTTCTCTAGTATCTATTTTCTATTATCCATGCCATCATTTAATTTAATTATTGTGAATTATAAAAGTATATTATATGGTATTGGGATAGTACCTCTTCTTCTTCTTGCTCTTCTTCCTCTTCCATTTCCTCTTCTCCTTTTCCTTCTTTGTGTGTTTCTCTTTTCTTTTCCTACGATTCCCAATAATTTCAGGATCCCACTGATCCCTCGTGTATATGTACCCTGTAGTGCTGTGCTGCCTTTGCCCAGAAATTCTTTGGCATAAATCAAAATCAGGGCACTAAGGAACAACATTAGTAATCACTTAAAGCATGTTAAATATCCTTGTACTTCCTATTCATATATTATGCAATAAATAAACCAGAAAATTCCTGACACCCTAGGTGCATGAAATATTGTAAATGTCATTTTATAAATATCATCACAAGTCAAGAGAGGCACAAGACACAACTTCTATGTTATGCCACACTTTTCTTTATCCAAATTAGTATATATGAGAAAATATCAGAAGTTTTAAGATGAAAAAAGAGGGTTAGAGGACAATAGAAAGAGTTAGAGAAATAGAATAGAAAATCCGTTTAGTCTGCAAAGATACACAGGAGGATTCTGTCGGATTAGCTTGAAAATGCTGAGAATGGAGAAAAGTGAGGAACTTTCCATATATTTCCAATAAAAAATATCGTGTATTTGCAATATTTACTATCATTTACAATTTTATGGGTGTAGTATCTCATAAAATGGCAGTCATGAATGGGACCTGAAATGTCATCTATTCTAGTCTGACCTTTTCATTTTATACATGAGAAAACTGAATCTGGATAGTACAAAAGGAAGGTAAAATCAAAGTCTGCAAGCAATTTTCTTCCTTCAAAGTGCTTTCTTTTCACGTGTGTAATATTTGACTCAATTCTTTAATCCTGTAAGAGAAGCGATCCAATATGATGATTAAAGCCATTTTGCAGATCAGAGAAGGGACTGCTCTGGCAGGTTAAGACCCTTGTTTCAGATCACAATGTCACGAGGGGGAACTACAACTTGGAACCAGGCTTTCTGATTCATAGCCCATGCTCTGTGGCTCATCATTAATGATAACCTGGATTTTCCTGCTCTAAATCACTCTTAGGATAAAAAACTCTAGATGATATTCTATAGTTGTAGTTCTCAGACACTAGGGTGTAACTGCGTATGGAAAACTGTAAATAAATATTTCTGCTCTCTCTCTTTCTCGTGATTTATGAAGTCTGGAGTCAGGCTTAGAATTTTAACAAGCATCCTCGGTGATTCTGATGCCGACAGTTTATGTAACACATAAGGAAGTAAGAAACTTTAGAACATTCCTTGCTCGCTTTCTGATTCTTCAGGGTACCTCTGTGTGGAGATAGTATAGGTATTTATTAAGGCAAGACTTTTATGTATGTTTCCAAATCTTTCCCACAAAAAAAAGATCTTAACCCATTTAGTTAATTTTTAAAAATGTGTGTGTATTTGCCCTTATTCAGCAGAATACCCATATTGTGGGTCCCTGATGACTGCCTTGAGTTGTCTCCTGTTTTCACTTGCAAGAAGTGATCAATAAGAGGGTAAGTCTGAAGAACAAGCCTCAGGGCAGGCATCAGAGTCACCTAGAGGGTTTTCAACACTGATAGCTGGCACCACCCCCCGAGTTTCTGACCCATAGTTCTGGGCCGGGGTCTGAGAATTTGCATTTCTAACAAGCTTCTGAGTGCTACTGATGCAGTAGGCTCTGGGACTGTACACCGAGAATCATTGCTATGATAGAAAACTGGCTTTAACTTTTTTTTTTTCTATTACAGACCCCTGTAGAACATGATGAAAACCACAGGCATTTGCTTCAGAAAGATCCATGTACACATACAATTTTGATGTAATTTTAAGAGGTTCATGGATGCATAAGCGTTTGTGGATCCCAGGCTAAGAACTTCTGCTCTGGAAATTCCAGGCTTTATCCCCACATAAGGCCAAACCATAAAACAAGTGTGTGTTATACTGAGTGCTATCTCACATTAGGCCTTCCGATTATACTCTGGCTACCCTACTGAAACTGCTGTGGTTACCCACTACCACACTGACAATATAAATGGCGTTCAGGACTTCTCTATATTAACTATCCCTTATATTAAGACTTGTGTAAGATACTTCTCTCTATTTTTAGTGGGAGTTTTGTTTTTTTCCTGAGAAATGGCTGGTCTTTTCATGGACAATGTGAATTTTATATAACTGGTCACATTTCCCCTTTCTATTTTTGGCTCATCAAGTTTGAAACCAAATCGATGCCCTAAATTTAGTAAATACTTGGAGCCTTGTTCCACCAGATCTTAATTTCCTATGTAGACTGTTTTCCATGACTTAAACTTTATGTTCGGTTTCAGATAATCGTTGAGTTCTTTTCTCTCTCCATTATACATATGTTTACATGTGTGACATTCTTGGGGACTGCATATGCCAACACGTCCAGGCCACCTCTCCCTCTTAGCTTACCTGACACACCACTGGGTTCCAACACCTAACTGAGAACCACCTAATTTATTTTGAGCTGTCAAGCCCTTTGGAGAATCAGGAAGATATGACTGTAAAAGCTTATCATTCATTTGCATGTAAACAAGTACTCACTTCACTGAATTCTTATCACAACCCCATGATGCAGCTGTTATCATCTTTGTAAAGAGGAGATTGAGGTTCCTAACTGTGATCTACCAAATTCTAACAGTTGATAAAGGAGAGACTTTGGAACAGGACTCAGCCTTGATTCTTAACCAGTCTAGTAGTGTTGTTCTCAAACATTCATATGTGCAAGCCATTGGTTCATTCTTTCATTTTATTTAACTGGCAAATTTACTAAGTGTCTACTAGTTGCCATGTATTGAGCTAGCTGGTATTTATATGAGTAAGACATGGCTCCCATCTTTGAGTAAGGCAGAGTCCAGAAGGAAAATAGTCAATGACAATATAGTGGGGTAATATAATAGGGAGAAGAGAGCAATGTGAATGGTCATCAGAGAAGTATTTAACTTTCCTGTGGTAAGTAAATGTGTGCAGGGAAAGGAGAGAGAGAGAGGGAGAGAGAGAATTAGTTATTGAGTGTGCTGGTGTGCAGGGGGTGGTCCATCAGAGAAAGTTCTGAGATGAGGCCTGAACTGACCTTTCAAAGGATGACCATGATTAAGCCTGGTGAAGAGGCAAGGAAGTGTTGCTAGAGCTACAGGTGCAAACACAGAGAAGTACAAGAAAGTATAACTCAGTCCCTATGATTGATACATAAATTATTTCCCTAACTATTTAAAATTTTTGAAAGCATTCCTTTAATTTCACTACCATAGAAAAGAATGGTTAACTACACTAGAAAAACAACTAATATTCTTACCTTAATATTGATTATAATATCAGGTTTCAAATCTAAATTTCTAATTAATTCTATTTGCTGCAAAACATTCATGGCATCCTGTGAAAGTGATGGTATTTCAGTGATAATATAACCTGTATGGTAAAATATGAATTTTAAAGATTTATATTATCCATATGTAAGAGCATAGGTTTATTATTATTACTTTATAAAATATTATCTAGTTATTAATGAACACTAGCACAGGCCTTAAAATCATCTGTCAAAATCTTAAATAATAGTTAAGGAAGTATAACATGAATACTTTTCCGATAATAAATAAAACCATTCATCTAGGAAAAGACATCTTTAAAAATTCCGAATCAATTTATTTTAGGCACATAAGGAGCCTAGGGAAGGAAATTCCATGCTAATAATTCTTTTCATCTGAGGAAAGCTCATATGGTAAATGGTAAAGGTATATTATAGGGGTTCTATAGTCTATTATTTTTCTTTTTTAAATTAACATTTTGTACTATAACAGGATATATGTGTATAATGTATATGTAATTTATAGAGAGTAATAAAACACCCATGTACCCCTCCTACCGTGTAAGAAATTATCAACATGAGTTCACCCTGTTTACCACCCCACGGTAATTTTAACATATTTCTTTAATTGTGTCACTGTCTTGCCTCCTCTGGGACTTGGATGGCCGGCGTTGAATGCCCTGGTCTGACATATCCCACTGGCGGGTACTGTGGTGAAAGAGATGGCATGGCTTAGCCCTGAATTCAACCCCTGCCCATACCTCTCTCCTGATCGAACAGTTCCAGAGACCAGGCAGTCTCTAGGGTTCGTGCCCTCCTCTTCTAAGCAACAAGAAATTATACAATAGTTCCCTCTCATTCCTTCTGCTGGCAACACTGTCCAACATCTGTGTATCACAAGTAGATGACAGGAAGGTACTTGGTGCCCTGTTTACTAAACTCTCCAGCACCCTGCATATCACTACAAAAACTTCCACTGCCTGGAGAGCTTATCAGGCATTCCAGGTGTGACTGCAGGCAAGCTAAACCTCAGGTATACTTGTATATTTGAATGAGTTTCATGCTTCATCTCTTTTCTGAGGGAGGCAGCAGAAGAATGCACTTTCCATAGAGTCTGGCTCTTTCCTGGTAGGCTATTATTTGGACTGTCTGAACATTCCGAGCAATTGATTTGGGGGCTCCGCCCATTGAGGGTGGCCAATATCATTACATCCAAACCCTGGGAAAAGTTGTGGGAGAGATAGAGTGGAATAACTTAGTTTTCTAGACCCAATTCTGGAAAGATCTCAGTGGGATGCTTCCTTGTAAATACACCAGAGCTGCTGAGCCCACTGTCAACCTCTTCAACCTCAGAGATAAGTGTGTGGGTGGAAGCATAGATGGGGACTCCCCCTCCCTGCCCTGCATCTCCCAACACCATTAGCAACACCTTGCCCTCCATGTTGAAGATGGAGGAATGACAGACGCCATGCCACTCCTTGCTGGGCTCCTCCATGTGTGTACTATTGGAGACAGAGTAGGCACCCCGGAGGCTGACGTATAAAAATAAACATACCAAAGTGAGAGACTTCTAGGGAGTTGAGCTTCTCCAACATTAGCTTTGTGACAAGTTCATCTGGAGCACTGTGACCACTGATCAGCATTGATTGCAACTAAGAATAAACACAGATGTTGTACATTACTGTTTAACATGCCTGTGATACACAACTTTAAAAAAAAAAAATCACAATAACTTTGAAATTTAGATTTGTTTACCAGAACTCCTGATTCGGTTTCACTGGCAATCTGTTCTTCCAAAATTGTTGAAGCTAAAATGGGAATTCAAAATATCAGCACAAACTAGTATTAGAATTGCCAAATTAAGAAACACATTCGTGTGTTTCGTCAATGATAACAAAGACTAACATTTGTACATCACTTTGGAATGTACGAAGCCCATTAATATACATTATGTCATGTATGCCTAAGCCTAACCTATGTGAGGCAACAGAATGTATTCCACAGAATGTCTCTGCCACCTGCTGCCTAAAGGATCTTGGGGACGCTAACTTCCTAAACACCTCTGCACTTTGCACGTTTATACCCTGTGTAGTATGCAACAGAACATGAATTGGATGAAATGAGATTATGTGTATGACAGCGATTTGGAAATAATGAAGTATCGCATAAAATATACACTAGTATACTATTATTAGTCCAGATACTTTTATAAAATTCAGTTATATCCAGAGCCCATTAATTTTACACGAAAATAAAAATAAAATGTTATAAAAGTTAACACGGATTAGAAAAAGGGGTCTTGAGGCTAAAATTTGAATAATGTTTGCCTTTTAAGAGGAAATATTCTATCCCTTGATGAGAGATCCTGAGTTAGAAATGACAGAGCTAGGATCTAGGGAATGGCCCAGGAACTAATGCTCCATTGAACATTTGATATTCTTTAATATTTCTTACAAATGAATTTTTCGATCAAAGAAAGTTGATCAAAATGTAAAAGTTTTGATTCTGGGCAAGATGACAGACTAGGTAAAAGTAGAGCTCGTCTTCTCCCAGATCCACATTGAAATTACAACCACTTATAAAATAATCAACGTGGAGAATCTCCTGAAGTCCAGCTGATCATAACACCTACATCTGATAATATAAAGGAGCCACATCGAAGCCCGTAGGAGGGGCAAAGTCATGAATAGGGCTGGATTCGCACCCATGGGTGGTGTTGGATAACCGGGAAGGAGAGCGAGGCTTCAGAGGCTCTCCTGAAGGAGAGGAGAGTCCTGTTCTCATCTGGGGGCTCTCTAGCCCAAGGTCTCAGCCCAGGGAAGAGGAGATTCCAATAACTCTGACTGTAGAAACCAGAGGGGATCCCGGCTGTCTGGGTGAGATGGAAGGCTACTGAGCCCCTAGGCATCCCGTTGAACGATCCGCGCATAGGCTTTCTGACCTGCGGACACTCACCCGGGACACCAGCGTGGGTCAGAGGCCTGTGTAGGATTCATTCTGAAAAAGTCTCCATTGCCTGGGGTCAGAATGAGGGCTGGAAAGGCAGCCACCATTGTGCCTTAGTATGGCCTCCCTACAGGGTAATCTACAGATCCTGCCAGCTTGACTATGCAGACCCCTCCCTCAGGGCCAGTAGGAAGCGCTGGTCAGAGGGGATCAGCCAGGCAGCCCAACCTGCAAATTGCCTGGGCATTTGTTGCTGGATGGCTGCCAAGCCCTGTTCTGATTCAGCGCCAAGCATTCACAGAGAGTGCCAAGCGCTGTGAGGCACATTTCAGAGGTAGGGTCAGGCAGATCACTGCTGCCAACATGAACTTGGTGGATATCAGGGACCTGTGGGCCAGTCCCAGACAACAGCTGGTCTTGCTGTGATCCAGGACTTCTGCTATAACTCACAACAGTTAGCAAAGTTGCAGCAAGACTGAGGCTGTATTGATCTGACTGCCATTGTCTCTTTGAGACCTCACCCTGACCTACCCACAAATTGCCCCAGGTGGCCCACTGACAATGAACTAATCTCCTAATCCACACATGGACAACAAACTTTGGCTGGTGCAGGGTGGACACTGCATGGAAATCGACGGCAGGCAGACCTTTGCTGTCTGCAAGAGTTGCAATATTGTGTCCAGGAGCACAGGGGTCTGTGGGAACGGCAGCTGGTCCACTGTGATGCCCAGGCACAGAAGTTGCAGCAAAACTGAGGCTATATTGGCTGAACAGACCTTATCTCCCTGAGATTCCTCTCCACCCCAAGCCACAAAGTGCCTGCAGCCCATTGACAAGAAGCCTCCGGTGCCCTGCTTGGCTCTGGGGTTGAACAGTTATCACAGCCAATAGACTTTGGTTAGCACAGTGGGTGCATTTTGAGGAAAACAGTTGTGAACAGACCGCTGTTGCCTGTATGAGCTGCAAGATCTCTTAAGGGAATTGCAGGGGTCTGTATTGGCCTGACAGCCCTTAACTCCCTGAGTTCCTGCCCTATCCAGTACACAAAGTGCACGCTGCACATTGATAGGGAGCTGCCCCTGCCCTGGGGTAGTGCATTTAGGCCCAGGGTGGACAGCAGCTGACCTTGCTATGAGTGGAAACTTGTACAGGGAGACACAGAGACAGTGTTGGCAGGTAAACTGACACCGCAGTGGCAGGGGGAAATATACTCAATAGACCCAGGAGACTCCAGGGTTCCTGTGCCATCCAATACACGTATCACCCAGAGGCTCATCCAGTTTCAGAGACTTACAGGCAACTGATAGGCATTGTCAGGCCTTGAGGACACCGGTCCCTCTGCTAAACTGCCACAGGTCAGGGACGGGGGATAACCGAGAGCTGCCTACAGCATCGTCTCTTCCACTTACCTATAGATCCAGCATAGGCAACAACCATCAGTGGATCACTTTGTAGTTCTCACCAGGTAGCCCCAACCCATCAAAAACAGGGGTTGGCCTTGGCTTATGGGGGAGCTCCACTCCCAAGGGCCCCAGAACTAACACATTTGGAGGCTGGCACCAGACCACAATGGAGCAACTCCTGACTAGTTCCATTAGTGATACACACACGGGGTGGTTGCAACAAGTAGACAAGCCTGCTAGGGCAATCCCACACAGTGGGGTCAGCCCCAACACAGCAACTCTTACCTTGTGGGTGCACCCAATTTCCACAATTAGTCAGCCTGAACGTTAATCCCACTCAATGATCTACTAACAACAATGAAGGCTTGGTGACAACAGAAGATCACACATAACTCACACAAAGGTCACGTCCAGAGGTCCCGGCATAAGGAAGCAGGGAGAGTGTGCCACTGGGGCACACAGGACACCTTCCACGTTAGGCCATCTGGCCAAGGCTGAGAGATGAAACAAATATTCCTGACACATAGAAATGAACACAGAGAAGCTAATAAAATGAGAAAACAAAGAAACATGCTACAAATGAAACAATAGGAAAAAACAGAAAATAAGCTAAATGAAATGGAAACAAGCCACCTATAAGAGACAGAGTTCAGAATAATAGTTATAAGGATGGTCAACAAACTTATGAGGAGAATGGATAAGCGCAATGAGAACCTCAACAGAGGGATAGTAAGCATTAAAAAGGACATAGAAACCGTAAAAAAGAACTAGACAGAAATGAGGAATACAATAACTGAAATATTTATTTCAGATAAATATTTATATCAATATTTATATCAGATAAAATAGACTTTAAAACAAAGGCTGTAATAAGAGACAAAAAGGGTATTACATAATAATAAAGGGATCGATAAATCAAGAAGACATAATCCTAGTAAACATATACACACTCAACATAGGAGCACCTATATACGTAAAGCAATTATTGACATAAAAGGAGAGATCAATAATAACACACTCATGTAGGAGACTTTAACACTCCATTGACACCAATGGACAGATCTTCCAGGCAAAGAATCAACAAGGAAATAATGGGCCTAAAAGACACATTAGACCTGATGGACTTAATAGATATTTTTAGAGCATTTCACCCCGAAGCAGCAAAATATACATTATTCTCAAGTGAATATGGAACTTTTTCAAGGATAGACCACATGTTAGGAGACAAATCAAGTCTTAATAAATGTAAGAAGATTAAAATCATATCAACCGTCTTCTTTGATCACAATAATATGAAACAAGATATAAACTACAAGAAAAAAAAACTGGAAATACACAAAGACATGGAAGCTAAATAACATGCTACTAAACAATGAATAGGATATTAATGACATCAAGGAAGAAATTGAAAGATACCTAGAGATAAATGAAAATGAAAATACAATGACTCAAGATTTATGGAACACAGCAAAAGCAGTCCTAAGAGGGAAATTCATAGCAATGCAGGCCTACCTCAAGAAACAAGAAAAAGCTCAAATAAACAATCTAACCTTATAATTAAAAGAACTAGAAAAAGAACGGCAAATGAAGCCCAAAATGAATAGAAGGAAGGAAATAATAAAGATCAGAGAGGAAATAAATGAAATAGAGTCTAGAAAAACAATACAAAAGATTAATGAAACCAAGAGCTGGTTCTTTGAAAGGATAAACAAAATTGACAGACCCTTAGGCAGACTTATCAAAGAAAAAGGAGAGGACTCAATAAAATCAGAAATGAAAGAGGAGAAATAACCACGGATTCCACAGAAATACATAGATCATAAGAAATACTATGAGCAATTATACAACAACAAATGGGACAATCTGGAAGAAATGGAAACATTCCGAGAAACATACAATCTCCCAAGACCATGTCAAGAAGAAACAAAATCTGCACAAACCAATTACCACCAACTAAAATAGAATCAGTAATCAAAACTTCCCCAGAAAACAAAAGTCCTGGACCAGATAGTTTCATAGGTGAAATTTACCAAACATTCAAAGAAGAATTATCACCTATTCTTCTTAGACCATTCCAAAAAATTCAAGAAGAGGGAAGGCTCCCTAACTCCTTTTATAAGGCCACCATTACCTTGATTCCAAAACCAGGCAAAGATGTTACAAAAAAAAGAAAACTATAGGCTGATATCTCTTATGAACATTGATGCAAAAATCCTCAACAAAATATTAGCAAACTGAATTCAGCAATATATTAAAAATATCATAAACCATGATATTGGTTAGATTTATTTCTGGGATGCAAGGTTGGTTCAATATCTGCAAATCAATTAATATGATACACACACATTAACAAATCGAAGATAGAAACCATATGATCATATTAGTAGATGCAGGAAAAGTGTTCAAGAAAATCCAGCATTCATTTATGATAAAACTCTCAGTAAAGTGAGAATAGAGGGAACATACCTCAACATAATAAAGGCCACGTATGACAAAACTACAGCAAACATCAGACTCAATGGTGAAAGGCTAAAAGCATTTTCCTTAAGGTCAGGACCAAGACAAGGATGCCCACTTTCACCACTCCTCTTCAACATTGTTTTGGAAGTCTTAGCCACAGCAATAAGGTAAGAAAGAGAAATAAAAGAAATCTGAATTGAAAAAGAAGATGTAAAACTTTCATTATTTGCCAATGACATACTATATATAGAGAATCCTAAAGATTCCACCAAAAAAACTGTTAGAACTAATCAATGGATTCAGTAAAGTAGAAGGTTGCAAAATAAATATTCAGATGTCACTGGCATTTTATACACCAATGATAAACTTTCAGAAAGAGAAATTAAGAAAACAATTCCATTTACAGTTGCATCAAAAACTATAAAATACCTGAGAATCAAATTAACCAAGAAGGTAGAAGACCTGTTTTCAGAAAATTATAAGTCATTGAAAAAAAGAAATTGAAGAAGATACAAATAAATGGAAGCATATACCCTGTTCATGGGTAGGAAGAATCAACATCGTTAAAAGGGCCACACTATCCAAAGCAATCTACAGATTCAATGCGATCCTGTTAAAATATAAATGGCATTTTTCAGAGAGCTAGAACAAATAATCCTAAAATTTATATGGAGCCGTAAAAAACCCAAATAGCTATGACAATCTTGAAAAGAACAAAGTTGGCGGTATCACACTACCTGATATTAAACTATACTATAAGCCTACAGTATTCAAAACAGCACAGTACTGGCATAAAAACAGATACATTAATCAATGAAACAGAATAGAGACTCCAGAAATAAATCCATGCCTATACGCTTACTTAATATATGACAAAGAGGGTAAGAATATACAATGGGGTAAAGATATTCTCTTCAACAAATGATGCTAGGAAAATTGGAAAGATACATGCAAAAAAAGATAGTGGACCACCTTCTTACACTTGATACAAGATAGACTCAAAATGGATTAAAGATTTAAATGTAAGACCTGAAATCATAAAACTTCTAGAAGAAAACATAGGCAGTAAACTCTCTGATATTACTAACAGAAATTTCTTTTCAGATATATTTCTTTTGGTAGGGAAAACAAAAGAAAAATAAACAAATGAGACTACATCAAACTGAAAAGTTTTTGTATAGCAAAGGAAACCATGAACAAAACAAAAAGACAACCAACTGATTGGGAGAAGATATTTGCTTATGCTATATCTGATAAGAGGTTAATATCCAAAATATATTTTTAAAAACTCATGGAACTCAACAACAAAAAAAATCCAAACAATCCAATTTAAAAATGGGCAGAAGATCTGAACAGATACTTCTCCAAAGAGGAAATACAGATGGCTAATACACGTATGAAAAGATGCTCAAGGTCGCTAATCATCAGAGAAATGCAAATTTAAACCTCACTTTTGTCAGAATGGCTATCATCAATAAATCAAAAAACAAGTGTTGGAGAGGATGTGAAGAAAAGGGAACCTTCATACATTGTTGGTGGGATCGCAAATTGGTACAGTCACTATGGAAAACAGTATAGAGGTTTCTCAAAAAATTAAAAATGGATATACGTGTTGACCCAGCAATTGTACTTCTGAGTATTTATCCAAAGAAAACAAAAACAATAATTCATAAAGATCTATGTACTCCAATATTCATGGCAGCACAATTTACAATAGCCAGGAAATCGAAGCAACCTAAATACCCATCAACGGATGACTGGATAAAGAAATTATGGTTCATATGTACAATGGAATATTACTCAGCCATTAAAAAAAAATGAAATCCTACCATTTGCAACAGCATGGATGGATCTAGAAGTTATTATGCTGAGTGAAATAGTCAGACAGAGAAAGATAAATACCATATGATTTCTAAGGAACAAAAAGAACAAACTAATCAAAAACAGACTCACAAATATAGTGGACAATTTGGTGTCCACTATAGACAGAGGGGAGGGGGGTTGGGCGGCTGAGAGAATGGGGTGAAGGGTTAAAGAAGTACAAATTAGTAGTTGATAGCTAGTCATGGGGATGCGGAGCACGGCAGAGGGAATACAGTTAGTGTTAATATGATGGCTAGGTGGAGGGCCAGGGGAGGTAGGGAACAATTGATGGGGACCATTTTATGAACTATATAGATGTCTAACCAATGTACTATACACTTGAAACTAATTTAAATAAACAAATTTTAAAAATTTTTAAGTTTTGTCTGTGTTACATATTACCAATTCGTTTTCCCTAAAAAAGTGTATCAGATTGCAATTTCACTAACAGCACATGGAATGCTCATTTTATAACTCTTGCCAACGACAATTATAGAAACCCTAAAAATTCACTGCCTATTTGATAGGCAATATGGATCAGCATTATTTTAATTAGCTTTTCTTTGAATAACAATGAAGTTAAATTTTTTCTTATATTTTTTTTTTGTTTCTACTTTTGTGAATTGCTGATTCCTTCTTTTGCTTATTTTTCTACTAGAGCATAGTTTTATTGATTAAAGAATATATAAATATATACCAATCCTAATCTTATGTATTGCAAATAATGCAAATCAATTTATAAATAATAAAAGATAAAATTTATCACTGAAGATAATTAAGTCCTGGAAAATGTTCCCAAGAGCAGCTATGAGAGTTCCTTTAAATCTTTCATAGGGAGACACTGCAAATGTGCATACTTCTAATATTTCTAAATTATGAAATCAGAAAACTGGAAGCAGCAGAATGGAGCCAAAGATGCTTCATAACCCCTCCTAAATTCTAGGAACAAAACTAGGACTGAGACAAGGGCTAAATATGTTTGATGCTACAACAAAAATAATATTCATTGGGTTGATAGTGATGTGTGATAAAGCAAATACAGTAAAATGTTAATCACAGAAACTAGATGGTGAGTACATGGCTATATGAGTGTTTATTGTATAATTCTTTACATTTTAAGCATATCTAAAAGTTTTTATACTAAAAAATTGGGAGAAAGTGTAAAATTTACCTTCTACACGAATGCATTTCCATGCTTGTGCTATCTGATAGGCTAATGTTGACTTCCCCACTCCCTTAAAAAGAAAGATGTTATTAAAACCCAATAAAACAGCTATTTGCCAGTGAAACAGATATTCTCATTTTTTAAAGATTCTGTTGATGGTTACTATATTATCAAGTAAATATTTTTTTCCCACAAAATAAATGAAGACTGTAAATATTTATAGCTTCATTTTTCTCTACTAATTTTCACATTTGCCACTTTATGAAGTGATTTAAGCAATTTTTTAAATTAAGAAAATAGGCTTGAAACCAGGAAGCTGTACCAAAATGGTATGCCAGGTATTATACACTTTTAATTGTCAAATTTTGTAATTTTAAATACAAATCATGTATTGAGGTTCATCATTTTATTTCCTTTCTAAAGTTTATAATCATGAGTGTTTGAGAGAGTCCGATTAACTTCCAAGAACAAAAAATTCCTTCTTAATGGGCATCTTTGAAGAATACCATATTTTAAAGATATCACTGTAATGACATTTCAATGATTGCTTTTACCATTGACTTTTAAAATTCTATTATGTTTTTACAAACGTAATGAAAGTTATTGGAACCAAATCTTGGTATCTGTCCCAGGGTCCATATAAAATTAAGTCAAGTCCAGGATCTGGCCCTTAGCCTCTGCAGTTCTAGAGAGGCTCTTTAATTAACCAACTCAGGCCCTCTAATGTTGGCTACCAACTAGCTCTCTGGCTGAAAATAGCTCTTATCTAGAGTCCTTACTAGAACTGCCTAGAAAGGCAAGCTATCTTACTACGACCATTTTTAGTCTCTTCTCTGTTTTGTGGAACGACAATCCATAGGTTCACTGACACTCTATGGGCAAAGGTGAGGCACCTTGCCTCTCAGCAGCTTCAGATAATAATAGGGGAACCTCCCATTTGTTCCTATAGTGTCCTATCTTCACATATCCAGAGAACCTTGCAATAAATTCCACAGAAAGTTTTATATGCAAATTGAGTCTGCAATAACCTTGGATCACATGTTTTTTGTCATGGTGCAGTGCTTTGATAGGTTAATTTTTTTGTAATATAATACCAAAGATAAATACGATGTGGGTTCCTTTTTATTTATAGCATACAAGAAGAAAGAAAGTTATAAATTTACAACCAGCATTACATCAGATTTTAAGTTATACAATGGAAATCTAACAAACTCAAAAAATTTAGCACACTATGTGGTTTTCATTCTTGTATGGTAACAGAGGCTTATGATTTTAAGAATAAAAAATTATACTAAATAAGTTAGAAGGGGTAACTTACTGGTTTCCCGAATACAATAAAGCAAACAGGTTTAGATAACATAAAGTCTTTTTCAGCTTCATCTTCATTAAATATATCCACAAAAGGATGCTCTTCTATCTTCTCTTGAGAAGTCATAATACAAAATACTGCAATAAGGAAGAGTAAGACTGTTAAAAGCACCTAATTTAGTTGGAGCAGGTAGGTAGGCTAGGGAGAACTGGAATGTCCTGTGAATTTACTTAGTTCAGAAGCTATTTCACACCACTAAACACATGGATTTTTGCCAATAATTGCAAATAAGTTAAACTCCTCTATTAAAATAATAATAGGCCCTGGGTTTGATATAAAAAAGCAATAATATAGCTATAAAAAAAGACAGCTAAAACAAAGTGTTCCTGAAAGACTAAATTAAGAAAAAAAACATACACGAATACACATATATGTTATGATGTATTTTATTAAAGATCAAATTAAACATGTTATACATACATATACATCCATATCTATTTGTGTATGTGTATGGGTACAGGGTCTACTACTGGCTCTAAAATAAATCCTAATGGAAATTAGAAAATACGTAGAACTAAAAAATAATGAGCATAATATATACCAACACTTGTAAGGCATAGCTAAAGTAGTGTTTAAAAGCCTTAAATACTTACATTAGAACCAAGAAAGAGTCTGAAAAGTAATGAGATAAGCTCACAACTTAAGAAGTTGGAAAAAGGAAAAAAGAACAAATTTAAAAATATATATTAAAATTTAATAGGAAATAAATATTACATAGAGGGTCAACAAAGCTTAATAGTGGTATTTTGAAACAACATATAAAAAGAAAACTTCTGTCAAGATTGATCAAGAAGACAGAAGATACAAATAAACAATATTGCACATTAGTTTTTTTAGAATTGTATTTTCTTGCATCTTGAAACTAAGATTTTTAAATGTTTTTATTGTTGTTTATTTCTAATTTGTATTATAATCAAGAGAATAATGTTAATGAATTCTCCATGTTATAGTAATTCTTTGAAATTTGTTGAGGTTTGTCATACAGCTGAACACATGGTAATTTTCAAAAAATCCCTTGTATTCTTGAAAAGGATACACAATTTACATTTGTTTGATGTCTGTATTTTAAATGTTATTTATATCAAGTTTATGAATTTTACTGGTTAAATCTTCCATAATGCTTCCTGACTTACTGCCTACTTAATCAAATAACATTAGACATAGAAAAGAGAAAGGACTGTAAAGATAATAATGCTGCAGCTATAGATGATAAGCAGATATCATAAACTGTGTTATCCAAAACAAATTTGAAAACTTAAAACAAAATTGGTAAATTTCTAGAAAAATCAGTTTCTCAAGGGAAAAAAAAAAAAAAGAAAACCTGAGGGGTTCTATAACCATTAAGGAAACTGAGTTAATAACTAAAAATCTTCCCACAAAGAAACCAGATGGTTTTATTGACAAGCTCCATGTCTTACAATCTTAGAAACACTCTTTAAGAGAAAAAAACTGTAGACTTCCTACATAAATTTATGGGTTCCATATAACTCCATACCTAAACCAGACGATAGTGTGAAAAAGCAAATTATGTGCCAATTTCACTCATGAACAAGATTTTCAAAATCTTAATCAAAATAATAGTAAATTGAAACCAGAAATACATAGAAAAGATAACAACGTCAATGGCCAAGTTGGGTCTTCCTCAGGATTTCAAGGTTGGTTTATTATGAAAAAATTAATTTATATTAAAATAAGTTAATGGAGAAAATCTACATGATCATCTTGATAGAAAAAGTATGAGACAATTCCACACCTTTTAATGATTAATAAAAGATAAACTTCTTAGCAACTAAGACCAGAAGGGAACTTCTTTAATTTGATAAATGGTATGAACAGAAGACAAATATTTTATTTAATGGTTAAATAGTAAAAATGTTCTTTTTAAGGTCATAACAAAATAAAACTGTAATTATTCCCAGTTGATATGATTATTACATAGAAAACTCACAGATAAATTTTAAAAATTAATGAGATAATCCAATTTGCTGGATTCAAAATCATTATACAAAATTCTATTCCATTTCTACATACCAAAAATAACTAGAAAATATAACAAAAGATAAATATGACTTATATTAGCAGCAAAAATATAAATTAACTAGGATTAAGTGTAACAAACGATATATAAGCCCTTTATGGAAAAATTATAAAACCTTATGAAAAGACTAATAAGCAGACTTCAAAAATGGGAAAAAACTATGTCCCAGTGGTCTGCCACACTATTCGCAGAACAATAAAAAACAGATTGGGGAGGCTATATGCTTCCAGGTAAATGGAATGTGATTATACTTCTCTGTGGAAGTTAAGCATTTCCAAATGTCACTGAGACAATACATAGTAAGAAATATTACTAGTATATTAAAAATATTTGAGATGAAGACTTCAACAGCTGCAGGGCTGAATTTTGTTTTTTGGTTTTTTTGAATACCAAAAGATAAGTAATACCACTATCAAATGTAGTTCTAAGGAGGGAAATCTTTTAGAGAGATGGTGCATTTATTAAAAAGTCTATTATAAATTAAAACCGGGACTCTAAGGTCTGGGATGGGGCTATCTAGGATGTCCCAGTGCCTTAAACCCCAGTTTACCCTGAACGCTCTGCATAACAGAGGTAGTTCCCTCATTTCTGGCAGATAGCTGCCTCTTCCTGCATGGCCTAAGGCAGATACCTCACAAAACAGTGCTTGTCCTCCCCAAGATCTGCCTTCGCCTTCCCTCATAGCTTTTAAGGCAATAACTGGGTCATAGCTTTTAAGGCAATAACTGGGTCAAGTGACAGCACAGCCCAATTGGCGAGGCGCTGGTTCAGGAAGAAAAGTATTAGGTACTGAAAGAAGGGCCTGGCTATGATGTACCAATAGGAAACTTTATAACATGCCTGGGAGAAGACCTTGAGGGTGCTGAGTGGAGGAACGTTGATTTGATAAAAGTTTATTGATATGTGAGCTCTCTCTAATGACTCATGCTTTAACATCCTGGCTAGAACACTTGGAACAGGTATTAATTCTCTTGGTCAAGCAAGATTGGAAAAGAAAAGAGTTTTAAGGAAGAGGCATGTAAATGGACCTATGGAATGGTATAGCAAACATACTCTAGGGGACCCACTTAAGTTAGGTTTCACTAAGCCTAAAACTGCTGCTGCCACCTGGTCATGCTTGGCTTCACATTGCCTCTAGGAGTTATTGCAGATGGAGGTGGATTGCTGCTACATAATTGGGGCAGGGAGATGTATGTCTTGAACTCAGGGATCCTCTGAGACTCCTCTTGATGCTTTCATGCCCAGTGAATGGATAACTGTAGCAACTACAACCTGGTAAGGACACCGTAACCAGAGGCAAAACTGCTCAGGGGCGACAGCAGGTTATCCTATGGGGAAAATAGCTTAGATGGGTTGGCCAGGGTAAGGGAAATTTAGAATAGGTGGTAGAGGAGAGAAGTAATGAATTGTCAGTTACAGACCTAAGAGTGCAGGTGGAGTCTGTAGCTTGGATTAATTGTATAATAGATTCTGTAGCTTGCTTTACTAATCTCTTTTTGTGAGTCCTTTTCTTTTAGAAATGGGGACCAGAAACCACCTTGAAGAATCAATGATGAATGAACTTATGAATGGGGGAGAAGCAGATATGAGTGGTGCAAAGGTTAGAACGTGTTGTTATTAGTGCTCTGCCCATATCTACTTGACATGCACCTTTTCCAGGCATGGCCAGCCCATCTCCCAACTGCTCACAGTGTGACTCTTTGCCTAAGGGCTGTTTGGTCTGTCCGACCTATTCAGTCTGAGCACAGGGCAGACTGGAAGTTCCAAGAAATTAATGTTCTGCCATAGCAGGCCTCAGCCAATAACTGATGGGACTTGGTGAATAAATATCCCAGCTCTCTTTCCTGTTAAGAGGGAATAACTGAGACATGTATTCAAGTAATCTCCAGGGAATTCAGCCCATAGAGAAATTTGCTTGATAATATTCCGTTTGTTAGCTTCTCTCCCTTCTCTGCTGTTGTTTGCTGGATCATTCCCCATATAAACTATTGTCCTCAAATTTTTGTCTCAGGACCTGCCTCTGGGTGAACCAAACTAAGAGAAGGTTCAAATGGAAGGAATTGTTTAATTAATGGAAGTGTTTAATTACAGTGTAAAATAATAACTGAAAACTAAATATTGGTAAACCAGAACTCTACGGTTACTTTAAGAGGTTTATTCTTAAATAAAAGTATTTTGCAAATATTTAACTCATGTTCAGAAGAGCTGGTTTCCATTATAAAATGGAACAGAACTAAATATTTTCCCAGTTAAAAGATCTAAGTCAATGCAAAAAGGCAGAACTGACATGGTCACCTTTCTAGCTTAATAAAATAATAATAATAATAATAATAATAATAATAATAATAATAATGATGTGCCAAACTGAACGAAAATTTAAAATAATTATTTAAAAAGTTTTATAATTTATCAATTTTGAATTTACAATATTATTCCTAAAATCACAGTTATATAACATAATCTCAAATGTCACATTGTTAGGTGGTTATACTACAACTTAACACAAATTTTTAAAGTTTTCTTACATTTTTAGCAGTTGAAAAACCCTCTAGCAGTGGATTCTGCGGTTTCAGGGGCCCCAACTCCAGGGAAACCTAAGCACTCTGCCTAGGCTAGCTAGGCTGCCACTGCAGTACATCTTATATTCTCACAGCAGGTGCTTAATAAAAAGTTGTGGAATGAAAACATTAGTTGTTGAAAGGGGAAGTGGTATTAAAAAGCGGAATTTACGGAGATCTCCAACTTTAGTTTAGCAAGAAAAGGAACTGGTCTGGGGTCCCCACGAGAAGTGGGATTCCATTCAATATATCCCAAAACGCACCCGAGCAGAGAACTACATCCCTTACCTGGCCGCAGGAGACCCCAGCGGACCCCTCTGGCCAGCCACAGCCACCTACCTCCTGGACTCTTGGGTCTGTTGGGCGGTTGCCGAGGGAACCCCAGGCAGTACTGCGCGCAGGGCCTCTGGGGAAGAGGCGGGGCCTTGTGGAGTAGGGTGGGACTGTAACTTATTGATTTAATTTCTTAAATATCACTTTTATACCTAATTTTGTATTCATAATTATAACACATTGCTTTTCACCAATGTGGAAGGCAATAATCAGAAAGGTAAATGCATTGCCCATTTATGTTCACACACATGAAATGGAGGAAACCTTATTTTAACGCTGAACTGCCTTATTCCAAAGTCAGTGCTACACCACTCTCGACAGTTTATTTGTAGAATTTACCCATGGTTATCCGCAGGCACGAACACGTGACAAAGTCCAAATTTTCCAACTTTATTTAAAAAAAAAAAATTCCTTGAACCATACACCCTCTGTACGATACAGATTTTGTTGACTCTCATAACGGTAAAACAGCCGAGGAGACGAGAGGGGAAAACACTCAGTGAAGCACCATCACACAGGTTTCCAGGAAAGTAAAGGCAGAAATAGGGAACAAAACAGACCAACTTGGGAATGGATCTGTCTGCAACTCGGAGAAACGCTTCAAAAGAAACAACCCAACCCGAAATCTTCCTCTTTTTCAAAACAAGGACCAGATAGATCAGAGGTTCAACTAACCCATAACCTTTCCTCCGCCTTTTTGCTCCTGCCCGCATCAAAAATGGCGCACCTCACTTCTTCCCTTGGCAGCACGCAGGTTCTGGGAACCTCTACATTACCTCTCGATGGTATATCCTCCAGCCCCGCCTCGCCGCGTCTGGGGCGGGCCTTGCCTGAAGGGGGGCGTCGGGATCCGGAAACACCTGCGCTGTAGTGGGTTGTCTGATTCTTTAGCTTTAGGGCCCAAGGGGTGTTTTTCCTGGCTGGACCTGGTGCCCAGGGTCTGAGGTGTCTTCTCTCTGAGCCTTCTGGGGGCAATCGGAGGCTGCTGCAACCTGGGCCGCGGCCTGGTGCCCTGTTGCGGGGGACCGCATTTGCTCGAGCCATGCCCTCGGCCGCCGCCCCTATCATCAGCTCGGTCCAGAAGCTGGTGCTGTATGAGACCCGAGCTGTGAGTACCCGGCGCGGCGCGGGCGAGGGGATGGCGGGAGAGTTGGTGTGCGGCCGTAGGGCAGAGACAGCACCTCGCCCCCAACCCCCAGTTCCCTGATCCCAGCCTTGGGGAATGTGCCTGAGGGGGCTTTGCCCTGTCATCGCACCCAGGACACTGGTGCTTTTGTATGCACACGTTTCCACTTAAAAGCCCTGGTTTAACACGCTGGAAACTGGTGCTTGTGGCATCTCAGAAACTTCATGAATTCTGTAAGAGTTACTGGATTCTTGTCAACTTTCTGAAAGTGTTATAGAGTTCTGTGGTTCACTGGTTACAATACAAGCATGGGTATGAAAAAATAGTTTTGACCTGTGAATCGGTAACGAATCTGTTTTCCTATTCCATGGCATACCATCACTGTGATAGGTGTTAATTACCAGCAATTTTATAGCTGAAATTTTTGGGTTTATTTGAAAGGAAAGAAAATTTTTGTTAAAAGACAGCCTATTTGTTTGGATAAAATTATTTTGCTTTTCGCTTGACTTTTTTTCCAGCACATGCTTTTTTTGTTTCATTACTTCAGATGGCTTTGTAAATAGTTACTAATCGAATAGTCAAAAGCATATCAGTTTTTGTTTTGGTTACTAGTTCTCGAAACTTTAGGGAATAGTGTTTATAAAGCTTTTCTAAATTGCGGTCTTAGGGTCTTTGTTTAAAATTCATGATAAGATTACACATGCTGTAAGCCTACTCAATACTCTTTCTTATGCTGTGGACTGTGTTATAAGGCACATTTGGTGGAACTTGACTTGTCTTCATGATAGGAGTATAAGAAAGTACTTAGCTTAACAGTTTTCTCAGTTAAAACATGGTCCTAATAGCATGTCTTCCTCAGGTCATCATTAGTGCAGAAATATTGTTGACCCTAAATTAATATTACTGACAACTTTATTTGATTAGATCTAGACCAGAAGATGAAATTATCTAATATATTGTATTTGCAAATATCTTCAGTTTTTCTCTTAGGAGAGTCATTTAGATGTATCATTTTGACACTGAAGCAAAACCTTTTGCTTTCTGTACAATGGGCCCCTAGTTAGAAACATAAATACTATACTGAAAACAGAAATAAGCTGAGCATTCACGAAGACTGGCTGAGGTGTGTTCTTTGTAAAACACAATTCATATTTTAGCGCTCTTCTGCTCAGAAACCTTTAGTGGTAAATGCTGAATACCTTAGTTTGGCTTTCAAAGCCATATATTATTGGTCTTCAGCTTATCTGCCTGGCCTAATATCTACTGTCAATTCAGTAGACACTTAGAGGGGATTAGTTGTGTGCTTTTATGTGCTTATTCTGCAGCAAAATTGTATTTCTTTCAGTTTCCTATATCTGTGTTTCTGCTGTTCTCTTTCCTTGTAATGTTCCTTCTGTCAAAATCTTGCTGGTCCTCATAGCACAGATCTGGTACATTGCCTTGTAAATAGGAGGCTCTCAATAGATGGTGGAGGGGGTTCAACACAAAGGGATGTGTGTTCTAGAATTCAGCTATGGTACCTCTCAGTCATCTAAGTAACGGAAACTAACTCTGACCAGTTTGAGATAAAAGGTAAATTTATCATTAGGATATTGTAAGTGCTGTTGCATAGAAGAATCATTGGAGGAACCTAACTCCCAGAACAGTGGAAAGGCAGAAACAAGACAGCGAGCAGGGTTTAAGGACCCTCACAGAGTCCTGTAAGGACAGAGCCTAGTGCTGGGAGAAGGAATCTGATTGACTCATCTATGGTTGAGAATCTGCCCCTGGTTGGACAAACCTTGGTGGCCAGGAAGAGTTCAGCAGTAATGACTGTGCTATGCCTTTGTTTCAGGAAACGGTTGGGCCAGGGCAGCCACCTGAAAAAAGTCTGCTGCATTTATTTTTTAATTTTTTCTTCCTTTTTTTTTTTCAAAATTATTTTTTTTTTATGATGGTGACATTGGTTAACAAAGTCCAGTAAATTTCAGGTGTATAATTTAAGGCATATATATATTACATTGTGTTCTCTGCTGCATTTAATCTTTGAACCTAAGTTTCTTTGTCAGTGCAGCAGGGGATTCTTTTTTGTTATTTGTTTTTATTTTTTATTTTTTGACTTAAGCAAAAATATAAGCAGAAAGATTTTTTTTGAGTAATAAGCTCAAAGTTTAAGGGATGTAAATAATTCAGAAAAGCATAAAATTACTGGCAACCAAGTGGATCCTAGAAAAAAAAAAAATACTGTAGCAGGTTGTATTAGTGAAAATAATTGCTAAGGCTTATTGAGCACTTCTGCTAGACACTATTCAAAGCACTCGACATATATTTTATTATTTAATCCTCATAAAACCTCTAAGAGGTATATGTTGTTACACTGCTACTATTATTAATACTTGGTGAAGAAAAAAATGAGGCAAAGAGAGATTAGGACAGTCTATGGAGTGTGGCCGGGAACAGCTGCTAGGCATAGTTTGTAACTGGACTGTGACAAATTATATGGAGAAATTGAGAGTAAATGATTAGAAACTTTTATAGCAGTTTGACAGAGTAATTATTTCTGATAAATTAGATAATTTATAACATTTATTTTGTAGTTTGTATGTCTTTTTTTGTTTTCACTTTTCTATTATGGAAATTTGAAGCATATACAAAGTAAACAATGATATAATAAATTCCATATGACCATCACCCAGATTCACAATTACTAACATTTTGTCATCTTTTATTATCTGTAACTTGTTCTGTTCTCTACCTACCACTTATTTTTGTATGTTTCTTTTCCTCTAAAATTTGCATAAATTGAAATGCACAAATTTAAACTGTATCATTTGGACAGGAGTGTACATGTGTGTAAACCACACTCTTATCTTGCCCTAGGAAGTTCCTTTGTGTCTCTATCCAGTCTGCTCTCTTTACCTTCCTGGAAACTAATATTCTGTTTTTTATTATCCTAGATTAAATATACCCATTTGAGAATTTCATGTAAATAGAACTGTATAGTACACACTCTCTTGAGTCTAGCTTCTTTTGCTCTGTAGAATGTCTTTGAAATTCATCCATCTTGTTGTTATCAGTAGTTTGTTCCTTTTTATTATTGAGTAGCAGTCCATTGCATACATATTCCATAGTTTGTTTATCCATTTTTCCTTATGCTTTAGACTGTTTCAGAATTTAAGCTGCTGTTAAGTCATCTATGAACATTCTTGAATTCAAGTATGTGTGGACATGTGTTTTCATTTCTGTTTTATACCTGTGAATGAAATTGCTAGTCATAGGGTTGCCGTTAGATGGTTGTTCCATTCTACATTCCTGTCAGCAATGGATGAAGTCTCCATTTCTTCATATCCTTGCCAGCATTTGGTGTTGTAAGTCTTTTTAGTTTTAGTTATCGTAGTGTATCACATTATGGTTTTAATTTGCGTTCCCCTAATGATTAATGATGTGGAGCATCTTTTCATGTGTTTATTGACCATTTTTACATATTCCTTTGTGAAGTGTTCAAGCCTTTTGCCTACTTTTAAAAATTGAGCTGCTTATCTTTTTATTTATTTTTGGTAAGAGTTTGTCAGTTTTATGGATCAAGTCCCATGTCATATATGTTTTGTGAATATTTTCTTTCAGACAGTGGCTTGCCTATTCATTTTCTTAATAATCTTTTTCTTCAGTTTTATTGAGGTATAATTGACAAAATTGTAAGATACTTAAAGTATACAATGTGATGATTTGAGATATATGTTGTGTGTGTGTGTGTGTGTGTGTGTTGTGTGAATGATATTTTGCTGAGCAGAAGTTTTTAATTTTAGTGTAGTCTAATTTTTCAATTTTTTTCTTTTGTGGTTATTGCTTTCTGTGAGCTATATAAGAAATCTTTGCCTACTTCCAGATCACAAAGATATTTTCCTATGTTTCCTCTAAAAGACTTATACTTTTAACTTTTATGTTTAAGGGTATGTTTCATATTAAGTTAATTTTGTGTATTGTGTTATGTAGGGATTGTATTACCTGTTGTGCTATAACAAATTTCTCCAAACTTAGTAGCTTTAAACAGTAAACATTTAATATTTCATACAGTTTCAGTAGGTCAGGAATCTGGGAGTGACTTAGCTAAGTAGTTTTGGCTCAGGGTCTCACAAAGTTGCAGTCAAGATGATAACTGGGCTGTGATCATCTGAAGGCTTGACTGGGCTGGAGGACTTACTTTCAAGATGGCTTATGCACGTGCTTGGCAAGTTGAGTTGGTTGTCAACAAGAATCTTCAGTTCCTTACTTCATGGACATTCCTCTGAATATCTTTATGATGTATTAGCTGGATTTGCCTAGAAAGTATCCAAGAGAAACAAGGACGAAGCTGCAATGTCTTTATGACCTAGCCTAAGAAGTCATGTTCCATCATTTCTTCAGTATCCTGTTGGTTATGCAGATCAGCCCTTTTCAGTGGGAGGGAACCAGATGATGAGAATAATTAAGGGTTCTTGGAGGCTGGCAACATAGGGATCGGGGTTCGCTTTTTTCATACCTCAATTTATACAGCCTTATTTGTTGAAAAGATTACTTTTTATTGAATTTCTTTGGCATGCTTGTGAAAAAATTAGTTGAATAAATGTGAATTGATTCTTAAGCTCTCTATTTTGTTCCATTGATCAACTTGTTTTTCTGCCATTACCACTTTGCCTTGAGTATTATAATTTTAAAATAAGTCCTGAAATCGGGAAGTGTGTTTTTCAACTTTATTCTTTTCCAAAGTTGTTTTGGCTATTCTATATCGTATGCATTTTATATGAACTTTACAATGAGCTTGTCAATTCTATTAAAAAGCCTATTGGGATTATGATTTGGATTTCATTGAATATATAGATCAATTTTAGGAAAACTGAAGCTTAATAATATTGAACCTTTCAGTCCACGGTGTATCTCTTCATTTATTTAGATCTTTAATTTCTTTCAGTAATACATTGTAGTTTTCAGTGTAGAAATTTTATATATCTTTTTAAAAATTATTTCTAAGTATTTTATGAGTTTTGATATTATTGCAGATGGAATTTTAAGTTTTATTTTCCAGTTGCTTTTTGCCAGAATATAGAAATTGAGCTGATTTTTGGAGATTGACCGTATATCGTAAAACCTAACTCCGTTATTAGTTCTAGTAGGTTTTTTTTGGCATTTCCTTAGTATTTCTACATGAATAATCATATCATTTAGAAAGAGGAACACTTTTTTCCTTCCCACTCTGGATGCCTTTTATGAGTTTTTCCTTGCCTTTTGCCACTGGCTAGGACCTCTAGAACAAAGGTGAATAGAAGTGGTGAGAGCAGACATTTTCTTTTTTGTTCTTGTTCTTAGGGGTAAACTGTTCAGTCTTTGACCATTAAGTGTAATGGTAGTTGAATGTTTTTGTAGATGCCCTTTATCAGGTTGAAGAAGATTCTTTTCTATTCCTAGTTTGTTGAAGTTTTTTTTTTTTTAATTTTAAATTTTGTCTTTTTTTTTTCTGCATCTGCATATGGCAACTTCTTTATTTGCTTAGTATAATGGATTACATTAATTCATTTTTAAATATTAAAAAAATTTTGAATTTTGGGGTATATCCTACTCAGTCATGCAAGATCATTGTTTTCATGTTGCTAGATTCTATTCGCTCATATTTTGTTAAGGAATTTTACATTTATGTTCAGGATATTGGTCTATCATTTTCTTTAACATCTTTGCCTGATTTGGATATCAGGGTCACTGTGGCCTAGTAAAATGAGTTGAGAAGTGTTCCTTCTTCTATTTTCTGAAAGTAGTTGTATAAAATTGGTATTGTTTCTTTCTTTAAATGTTTGCTAGAATTTACTACTGAAAGCATTTATACTTGGAGTTGCATTGTGGAGACAAATTTTGACAGTAAATCAATTTCTATAACAGATGTAGGGCTATGCGGATTTTCAGTGGATCTTGAGTCAGTTTTAATAAATTGTGTTTTTCAAGAAATTTGTCTATTTCATCTTAGTTGTGGAATTTATTTGCATTGAGTTGTTCATAATATTACCTTATTAACCTCTGGATGTCTTTAAGATTTGTAGTGAAACTCTTTCACTTCTGCCATTGATATTTTGTGTTCTCTCTCATTTTTTTCTTGATCCATTTTGCTAAGCATTTATCAATGTTATTACTCTTGAAAGAACCAACTTTTGACTTGGTTAATTTTTTGTATTGTTTCTTTTCTATTTAATCAGTTTATGCTCTTAAGCTTATTATCTTCTTCCTCTTAGGAATTTTGGATTAATCAGTTTACCTTTTTTAGCTTCATAAAGTAAACATTTAGATCATTGACTTAATTTTTTTCTCTTCTAATAGAAAACATTTAAAACATAAATGTAAATAGAAAAATAGTCAAAAGAGACTGTGGAGAAAGTATTAGTAGCCTGAACAACTGATAAAGCATTATAATATTATATGCAAAAAAATTTTATAGATTTGTCTGAAAAGTAAAATACCAGACAAAAAAGGACAAGGCCATGAATAGGTAATTTGCCAAAATGAAGTATGAATATGAAAAGCTGTTCAACTTGCTGTTAATTAAAGTAATACAATGAAAATGGATTCCATTTTTCACCTGTTAAAATGGCAAAGAGTGACCAAATGACCAAAGTCATTGTTAGCAAGTGTGTGAAAGAAATGGGCATTCTTGTTTTGTTGGTAGGAGTGTTTTAATTAATTATGAAGGAATTAGGGGACACGTTAAGGAACAAAAGAGACATTGGGCAAGATCAGCTGTCTCTTGTCCTTAGTCTGCATTTAGAAGGATGATTGAGTAGAATTACTCCTGAGGTGACATTCAGGCTGTCATTGTTACCTTTGTTTAGAGGTAGAGTTTGAGGATCATTTAGACAGGAAAAGGAGGCAGATAGTAGGCAGGAAGTAGTTCTGGTCTTGTGAAGGGTCTGGTCCCTCCCAAACTTACCTGTTCTCTCTGGCACCCAGCACCTTCATGCTGCCCTTTGGCTCCTGCAGCCCTGTCCTGTGACCCAGGTCTACAGATAAACTAAGGCCAGATCCAGCCCTAATGCTCATACAGCCCAGTGCAACTAGGAGCTTCAAACAAGAGTTTCAGCAGCCTGAAGTTTTTCTGGGTGAAATTGGCAATCCACCTTAGATCCTACAATTTGTAGCTCTTACTTAATATGTGTTGCCCTATGGGTCTTACCATTGCAATAAGTGACCATTTCATAGCTAAGAAATGAGCACATAGCAGTTGACTTTAAAATTGGTAGCTGAACAGAACTGTGGCAGATTATTGTGTCTGCATGTGTGCTTTGTGGGGGAGAGGTTGTTAGGATAATCTTTACTCTTGCTAGCTTAAAATCATTTGTATGTATGCAGGTCGGTAGGTAGATGTGTATTTAATTCCTGCCTTGTTCCAAAAGGATTTAAGGAAACTTTCCCCTCCTCCCCACCCCATCATATAAAATAGAATAAAGAACCACATCATGAGGGATGCAGCTTACTTATTAATTAGCCTTGACATTATCCTTGATTTGTGTAATTAGGGAATGGAAGAGAACAGTATAGGATGTGATTGGCTGAGGGGTTGGAGCAGAGAACCAAAAGTATAAAGTGGGAGAGAGAAGCAGAGCTGATTTAGAAAGTGTGATTGGAGGTACTAAAATTTCAAACTTGTGTCCAGAGGGGATTTGAAGCTTCCCTCATCAGTAAAGCCATGAATCTGTAAAAAGTGAACTTGGAGACATCTCTTTTGACTATCAGGGGTCCATTTCCCTTTCTGGGTTTCATTACTGGTTATGAGATTGTTGAATAAGTGAGGAGGCAGGCCTGCGATTCTATTAGATTGTGAGAAGTAACTTCATGGTGATCTTTAAAAATAATACCTTATTCTGAAAGTTCAAGTGAAGTTTAACATTAATTGAAGCTGTCAGATAACCTAAAATTTCAGCCTAAAATTTCTTCTCTTTCAAGAAGGCTGATTTTCTTCCCTCAGATGAAAAGTGAGTGATTAATTACCTGTCATTATAAAAGGAGATAATAATGTTAGTAGATACTGAATTTCCTATTAAATGGGTTACCATTGTACTCAATTTTGAGTTCATGTATATATTTTAGAAACACATTCATCTTTATACTGAGTTACCACTGTTAAAGCTAGATACTGAAATTTGAAGCATTTTCATGAACATCAATGCGGAACTTGAGGAACAGAGCCAGCTCAGATCATCTACTGTCTTACTGGACATTTTAATATAGGTTTTTTTTAGTATCCTAATTATCTACTGCAACTCCTGCCAAACCCCCAACCCCAGCATATTTATAAACACACACATAAACACCTTCTCCTCAGAGTTGATTCATACGTACCTGCGCTGCGCGCGCAGTGTGTTGTGTGTGTGTGTGTGCATTCAGGCAGTCCAGCTGACACAAGCTGGATTTATGGAAATCCTGTACAATTCAATTGCTGCTCCCTTTCCTTCTCTGTTGCTTTTGGGCATTTTATTTACTTCCTATTTTACCTTCACCACTTGAACTTCAGACTACCAGTACTTTAGATGACTCTTCTTTCTTTCTACAGTCCCTAGTTCTTACTAAGTACTTATAATGAATTTGACCTCAACTTCCCAGATATGTAAAATCGCCATTAGATATTCTTATCAGTTTCATCTTTTTGACGCAATGGCTCAAATCTAGACTGGTTGCTTCTGAGGCCTGCAGTACAGCTGCCATCCTGTTCTATTCACCAGCATCTTGTAGCCTCTCTCGTGATGATTTCCTTATTTGCTCAGATCCTGTGTCTTCCTCTTTCTCGATTTATGCCCTCATTTTGGTGGAACACCTCCTCCAATTGCTTTATGAGAAAGAGTTTATGGATGGTAATTTTTTGAGCCTAAGCATGGCTAAAATGTCCTTATCCGATTCTCACTTTTGATGGATAGACTTAATGTTAAATTAAAGGTTGAAATTAATTTTCTCTTCAAACTTTCAAGGCGTTATGCCCCTATCTTCCCCCTTCCAATATTGTTGCTGAGAATTTCTTTTCTTGATCTTTAGTTTCAAGCCTTCAAGCCTGTTTTTCTTCTTTAGAAGCTTGTGCTACGTTCTTTTTATCTTCAGTTTTCTGAAAATTTACATTTCTACCTCCATAGATGAGATGTCACAAATTTCCACACCTTTTGGAGATTCTGTGGTGTAAATTAGGTGGCTTCCTGACTTTTCCACTGTCAGCCCAGGATTCAGCTTTCATGGGCATGCTTTTCAGTTTTAAATAATTTATTTTTTGCTGCTATCTCCTTCACTCTTCTTTTTGTTCTTGGGGCTCGAATCTAAAAAAGAAACATAAAAAACTTTATTACAGTTTTAGTGAAGTGTTTTGGGAGGAACAGAGGTAGGTGTTTACTCTTCCATCTGTACCCAGAAGACTACTCATTTGCCCTTCCGCCAGCTCTGTCATGATTTTGCCCCCACTGCATCACTGAGACTGCCATGGAAAGGCCACTCACGAGTTTTCGTTGTCAGATCCTTTTGGGCACTTCTCTCGCCTCACCTTTTTTTGACCACTAAACTGCGTTTCATGTGGATGTGACTGCTGTCTTCTCAAAATGATCTCTTCCCTTTGCTTTGATGACTCTGTGCTGTCTTGGGGTTTTTCTTAATCACTGACTCTTCTTCTTGATCTCCTTAGCTGGTTCCTTCTCCACATTGAACCTGTAAACAAAGAAGTGCTTCAACCTAGTTTTTGGCTCTGTCTCTACTTTCACTCTCCGAAGTAAGTTTAAGCAAGTCCCTTGAATTTAAATGCTCTACATGTTCCTATGACACCCTCTGAGAGCTCTCCTTTGAGCCCCAGACTCATACAAAATTCCTAGTTGATCTCTTTGGGCATGCTGTCAACAGACTTCTTGGTTTTCCCCCAACCCCATTTCTTCTCCAGTTATCCCTACATCAGTAAGTGGTACCACCATCTAGCTAGGAGCTCAAATAAAAGTAATTGGATCAATTACTCCCTTTTCCGATTTAATCCATCAGCTAGTTTTATCTCCAAAATATATCTTCAGTTTATCTTCAATTTATCTTTCCCTCAGGTGTCTAGCCCCACTCCTGGCACAAATGAGACATTTACTAATAAAAGGTCAAATGAATGATATCCATAGAAAACCGGGAAAATTGGTGTAAAAAAACTTGGACTCCTTAAACATGTTAGGGTCATAAAGACAAAGTCAGGGGAACCCTTCTAGATTAAAAGAGTTTTGCAAAGACATGATAACCAAGTGCAATGCGTGATCCATGATTGGATTCTGGTTTTTAAAAAGCCAGGTAAAGGATATTACAGGTACACTTGAGGAAATTTGAATACAGATTGTATGTAGATAATTTTGTATCAGTGGTATTATGATTATGTGGGAGGTTGTCATTGTTTTCAAGAAATATGCATTGCGGTTTTTAGGGGTGACGTGCCTGCAACTGGTTCAGAAGGGAAAACAGCTTATCTCAAAAGGGAGGGAGGGAATAAACAAATGTAGAGAAATGTTAACACTTGGTCAATCTAGGTGATGGGTATATGGGTTTTTATAGTATATTCTGTTACTCTTACTGTAGGTTTGAATTTTTTTCAAAATAAAAGAGCAGTGAGGAAGAATTATTTCAAGGTAATTTTTAAGCCCCCAAATCCTGAAATCCACTTTAAAGCAAATAGATTGCAATGCATCAAAGTTTAACAATATATGTACATAGTTATAGAATTGATATGTTTAACAGGAAGGAAATAAAATCGAGTAGAAATAAAGCCTTTCTGGAAGAGTTACCTCTTCTAAAATTTTGGTGTGAAAGTCGATGGTCAACTGCGCACTAGGGGGCAGTGCAGGAGAGTGATTCTGTCATAGCAGGCCAGCTGAGTAGTTCTCTTTCCCAAATAACTATTTCCACGTGAGGTCGCTCTTTCTGCACAAAACCTTTTTTCGAATTCTTAGACTACATTAGAAGAGAAAATGTAGATAGTTATGTCACTTTCCATTTCTTTCTCCCCGTTCACATCTGCTTCTAAATTCTGTGGATTTTAGCTTTGGCTCCCCTGCTTCCTGGAGGCTGGACATGTGGGAGGTGTAGATCGGCCCTTGTATGTGTCTTCTCCAAAGGCCAGTAATGCATTTGCCCACTAGCATCTCGGGAAGTGTGTGTGTGTGTGTGTGTGTGTGTGTTGTGTGTGTGTGTAAAATTACAAAATGCCAAATCATAGTCCCACTGCAATTAATCTTTAGATTTCCTAGGATCTATTAAAATTCAAGAAATTCCATCCAGTGATTTTACCTCCCTTAAAGCTGTGATGTGCCTTCTTCCAGAGTAGTGGACCAAAAAGGGCTGTCTTTGTGTGTGCTTACCCCATAAAGATGGGTTAGTGTAAACGTTGTAGAACGTTACTCAGCAAATTAAGTGATTGGTCTGTGGTAGGCAGTGTTCTTTCACCTAACATTTATCCAATGCCCATGGGACCAGATTGTGCAGCTAGGCTAGAATTAAAAACCACAGAAGTTAGGGTGTTAGCCTGTTTCCTGAGCTGCTTATAATTAGGCGAAGGGGACAGACGTCCCAGATAAATTTAGACAAGACCTTCTGAAGTAAGTGCTGAATTTAGATATCAATAAAAGTGCTTTGGTAGGGGTGGGTGATGAGAGAGGATTGTTGCAGGTTAGATGGTGGATGTCACTTATCCTATCTTGGCTCAGTACAAGTCCTGTTTAGAGATTCTTCAATGCCAAACTCAACATCAGGACAATGCCAGCCTCTCTGGATAGCTTGTTCTGACCCTCCTCAAATGAATTAAGCGCCCCTCCTGTGTTGGCATCACATCCAGTTCATAGCTCTGTTACAGCCTGCTGCTCATAGTTGTTGATTTGAGTGCTCTCCTCTCCTGAGGACAAAGATTGATTGCTAATAGGTCTGTACATACTTCCATTTTCTGGGTCCATTCTGGTCCTACACATGCTTTTCTTCCTCTGGGATACTTTTTCTTTTCCTCCTCCCACCCCCCACCCCGCCCCCGTTTCTTAAATACAATGGCATCAACTCACTGATGTCTTTTAAAGTAAAGGAGAGAAAAGGAACTAACTAATACTCATTGAGCACTTTATTTGTGTTGAACACTATTCACTGTGTTATGAACATTTTCTCAATCTTGTTCCTCTAACAAACACAGCAAACTTTGTCCCCTTTCATGTCTTTGCACTTGCTGTCTCCTCTACCAGGAACTGTTTTTTCTCAAGTCCTCAAGAAGGTAGCTCTCTTTTCAGCTAAAAAACATTTATAGTTTACAAACCATTCTTCTAAAGTTAATTTTATTACATTGGTTATTCTTCTCTTAGTGGTAGGTAAGGTCTCAGGGAAGGAATTAGCTGAGGCCAGGCTGAGAATTTTTACTTCTTCCCCTATCTCACTACCCTTTTAGCTACTCCTCCAGAGTATCAAGTCCTGGTCCCTTGACATGACCAGGATATCTCAAGGTAGCATACTAATTTTTATTATAATTGTTTTTCCCCCCACATTATTAACTGATAGTGTCATCCAGACTCTATCCCTCCTAGAAGGTGAGGCATTCAGTTTTTTGGTTAGGCTTCCTCTTTGAGACTAGGCTAACCCAGCATTTTTTAACATATAGTTTTGTTCTTTATGACCTAGAAGTCTAGATCAGATCTTTATATATATAGATCTATACTTAACAGTTTTAAAAACCCATCAGTTTCTACAGATATAGTGTTAAAACAAGATAACCAACTGGTCATATTCTGATATGCAGTAAAATCTTACTGTTTAAAATCTTACCTAGCCTCAGTTTAGGCTCAGTTAGGTCCTGACTCCACTGACATTCTCCGCATCTACAGTGAGCCACATTAATCTTTCTTGCTCTGAATTGCTCTTGTCTATGTACTTCAGTTTGGCCATTAATCTAGAGAATTTTATTTAATCGTTTTGTGTATCTGTATCTCATCTGACCAATGAGATGGTAAGATGCCAGTTGATTGTGGCAATGTCTTCTCAATTTTTGCAATGTTGAAAAATGTGCCATTTTTTTAAAGGACATTTTTGAAGCAGAATATGTTTGAATAATTTATTTTTGCTAATGGAGTTTTATTTTCTTAAATGCAATTTTAAAATTATCCAACCTGTTTACATTTTCTTAAATGCGTTTTCGTTCAAATATAAGATGATTATTTTTCTACAGTTTTATTATTCATTTTATTCTCAGTATTCATATAAGAAGACTAATGTGTTCAGATATAATGCTCCAAGGAAGTGTTTCAGAAAAGAAAGAATATTAATTATTTCTTGTAGCTTTTCTGTAAAAAGCCATTTGGGAAAGTACATTCATTTTAATCTTTTATAGGACTTTGGAGTGAATTTTTATAGTTACTGTATTACAGTTTTTCAGTCTTTTCTAGAAAATTTGTAAAGATTTATTTAACAAAATATCAATATTTTAATAGTGAGAATTGTCTGAGAATTGTCTGAGAATTCCTAATTATATGTCAAGCTTTCTAATTCTTACCAGAGCTGCTCCTTCCTGGCAAAGTTTAAACATCGGTTTCCAATCAATTAGGTTAATCTCTACATAATATAATTAAATTTATCTGACCTGGTTACTGGGTGCCTTTCAGACTGATGCTTATCATGGCACCACTAAGAATGTTTCATTGTTAAAATCGACCTTTTGCACCAGCTTTCTTTAATCTGCCAGTTAGCAGAAATACTTCTTTGAAAAAGTAACCCAGCTTTATAAATGTATTTATTTAATTTCAAAAACTGAATTTATTATTAAATGTGTATAAGACAAAACGCCTTAAAAAGTTAATGACATTCCTTTTTTTTTTTTTAATTTATAGAGATACTTCCTGGTTGGGAGCAATCATGCAGAAACAAAATACCGTGTTTTGAAAATTGATAGAACAGAACCAAAAGATTTGGTCATAATTGATGATAGGGTAAGTATCTTGCAAACCTGAATACAAACAGAAACTTTTGTACTTGTTTAAAGGGTATGAAATACCCTTACACCTTCTAGTGATATGTAATTTTTTATTTATTGTTCATCTAAAACTTACAATTATTTTTTCATGGTTGACTAGAATTTGAATCTCTAATATGTTTTTTAGAAATTACTGATGTCAAGAGTATGCCAGAATTACACTTTGTTCCTCATTTTGATTTGTTTTACAAAGCAAACTCTTCGAATAAGAATATATTTTCTTAAAGGGGTGACATTTTAATAATTCAATATAACTCTTAATATTTCATTTACCACAGAGATTATATTACCATGCTTTAATATGAAGCCACTTGAAGTCAGAAAGGACTTCTCTTCTGCAAACTTTATTATGCTGCTAACACGTGCAGGACCTCTTCTGATGACTTGCTATGTATTAGAGAAATGATAAGCTGTTCTTATCCAGATGTTATGTTATCCAGAGCCAAGAATACGAGACTGATTTCAGATGGCAAAAACAGGAGGCTGTTAGTCAAAAGAGTAATATGACATTGTGGTGGTGAACAGTTCATTTTAACTGTTTAAAATGAGAGAACCTAATTTACCCTTAACGTTCCTGTCTGTGAATACTTCTGAACCTATGCAGATTCCTGGTTTTTCAAATATATTAGTAGATACAGTTTGGAACCCATTTTCACTAAGGTCTTGCAAAGCTATTTTCTGTGTTATCATAGTTTTAGATAAATTTAATTTTGTGATTTCTTGCACTCCTGGGTGTTGTGCCCCACAATCCCCAAATCTGGGAGTTTTTATTAATATGATGTAATAATTATTGGCTTTATTTGGGGGTTGGAATGGTTAATCAGGGATCTCTTTGAGAATCTAAGAAAAGCTATGGGCCTTCATATAAAAAAACATGTATGCACATATAATGAAACTTTGCATATAATTTGAAGGGGTTTGCAGATTTCTTGAAATTTTTTTTGTGGATCCCTAAATCTCTGGCTCAGAAGATAAGGTTTTGTAACAGATTTTTAATGGCAACATGATCTGATAACCACCCTTATTTGCTAATATTAAAGATTCATTGGCTTTTAAAAACCATAGCTTAGTTCTGCACTGTATATACTTCTCTGTGAGAGAGCTAATGATTCTTGCAGGCAACTTTTAATTTTCAGAGATAAATAATAATTGATCTAAAAAGTAAGCACAACCTTACAGATTAAATTTGCTTATTTTTAGCATGTATATACTCCACAAGAGGTGAGAGAACTTCTTGGCCGCTTGGATCTAGGAAATAGAACAAAGATGGGACAAAAAGGTTCCTCTGGGCTATTTCGAGCTGTTTCTGCTTTTGGCATTGTAGGTAAGAAATGTAACTCCCGTTTACTACCTCTTTTTTTTTTTTCCTATGTAGACTACTAAAAAATAGTTTTCAAGCTATATAGCTTTTTAATTATAATCCATTGTCTGTGGGCTTGGTTGTTTAAAACTTCATTATCCATCAGTTGGACATCAAACAGCCTTGATTAGCATCTGTTAGGCGCTTAACACTGTGCCCAGTTTCCGCTAGGATACAAACAAATATAAAAATGCTTAGGCCTTTAAGCAATCTGCTGCTTTGCTTGTTGAGGACTAAAAACGTAAAAATTAGCTTGGACTATAAACATCTGCCCTGCCATTTATCAGCTGGAAAAACAGATACAGGTAAAAGTAGCTTTAATATTAACAGGAATTTCTCCTTAGGACACACTGCAGCGTGAAATGTCATAACCCCCTGTGAATAACCACTGCTTTCTTACTCACCAAGAAACTCTGTCTTCTAGAATCACAGACTATCAGAAATTTTGCTCTTTCAAATTATGTAAGTGAAAGAAAACATCGCCCTCTTGCATGGATGATCTAAGCCACTTGACAGAGAAGCAGCCTTGATTTACAACTCAGATGCAGAGCTGCAGATAAGGGGTTTCTGGACACGACAGTCTATAGCTGCACTAACTTTTCAAGGAAACCGGACCCTAATTTGGCATCACAGTCCGGACGTGCTGTTAATCTCCTTACGTGCTGTCCTGCTTTGTTGGAGCCTCTTTGTTTAAATTTTACCTAAACTCTTCCCTCAAACTTTATAACTCCTTTACTTTATTATTAATTCATCAACATATAAATATGGGTTTGGTCTTTAAGGAGTCTGCTTTCTGGCTTGTGGGGATTTGCGAGTGCCCCACAGTACCTCTGGTGTGCATTGTCCCTCATCACAATAAACCTGTTTTTGCTGTGCTGTGGATTTGTAAAACCAGAATCTTTATGGTAAATCAATTGATAACCAAGTTGGAATTAGATATTTATTTTATACGCAGTATTAGTTAATAAACTCTGGGGGAGGGCTGAACATGCTTTTTTTAAAGGTGACATTCTTAGGTGTTGTGGTAGCTACTTCCTTTGCAGTTAGAGGCTTCTCAGATTTGAGACTGTACTTGGATGAAGTCACTGAAAGACTGACCTACCAGGAAAGTGACACAGTAATGTACTAAGTAGGCATTTATTATTTTATGGAAGTACGTTTTATGTATTCTAGTTCAATCATGTAAATAAAGCTTAGAATCAGTGAAGAGTGAACAGAGAGTTAATAGAAGACTACGATATGTCTAGTACTGTCTTAGAAATAACAAGGGATACTGAAATAGTGAAACACAAAATTCTCATCTTTGAAAAATGTATAGTCTGGTTGTCAAAATAATACATATGTGAAATGACTAGAGTGGTTGTCTTCTTTCTGTGGCTAAAATATTTTCTCTGTTAACTTTTTTTAGTATTCTTTATTTGTGAATGATATTCTTGCTGGAATGTTTTGGACTGTTATGGTTAATTTAGTTCACAATCTATACGAATCTAAAACAGTGCTTCTAGACTATAATAAAGGACCAGACTTTTTTCCCACCTTATATGTCACAGATGAACACATGAGCCTACTGTGCAGAACTTGTCTGCACCTTGGACCACATATGACGTATCACACAACTTCAGTAATACCCAGACTCACCTGTGCCCTGTTCAAGGCAGGCTCATTGGTCATGTACTCAGATTTTGTGGCGATCTCAAATTACTGTAAGGTTTCTTAAACCCTTACTTTCAGTTCGTTTACTTGTCTTTTTATGAGCTGGTACCAAAAGTTTGTGGACCATCACTGGCCCCTAGACATGGATTGTTTCAGTCCTGTAGCACCCCGCCCATTTCTGACCTTCTCTATTGTTATTAGGCAGCCAGCAGGAGGTTTGGGAAGTCACTGGATGGGTCAAGGGCATCCTTCACAAAGTTTAATTGATGGTCCCGGGGCACATCAATGTAGTTGGTGGCGGGCAGCCTGTAATTTTTACTACTCCCAGCTCTGTGACTGTCCCATCTGTCTTTTTTCTGCCTGTGTCACCTGTCAGAGGATACTCTTAAGCTGTTAGTACTTTGAAGGGAAGTGGTAGAATAAGTGTTATTGAAGTCGATTAAGTGATGGACTTAGTCGTTATTTCAAACTACACACTTAGAAATCGAGTGCTTATAATCTAAGATAATAATGAAAACAATAAGAACATCAAAGTGTGAGCCTCAGGTTAGTGAGGTAGCAGTACATTTGGTGTTAGAGAGTCACTTGGGTTCCAGACCAGAGCGCTCTGTTGTGTAAAAGCTCGAGATGCCTTGTGGAAGTTTTTCATACTTCTCCACCAGAGTGCTGTCCTCCCTGGAGGTTTCCAAGATAGTGACTAGCTGGAATGGTGACCACACTCTCCTAGACAGGATATTGCATTCTTCCCTGTTGGTGTGCTCATGGGGTCCTCTCCAGCCACCAGAACTCTGCGATACTTCTTCCTCCCATATACTTTTTGATATACTTTGCTTGGTGTCTGTTTCAAATGACACAGCATTCTCTGCGTAGAGAGAAGGAAATCACTTGCATGATAACTGTCACCTAGGCTTCTGGGAGATACTCAGTGAAATTGGTCTGGGATCAGAAGTACATAGAAGAAGATGAAAAAACTTGTTCTGGCTTTCAGTTCGTTAAAGTGATGAATGGACTGACTCTTGGCAGATGTCTGTGCCAAACTGAAGCCTTTTATTTGTTGGCTGTATGTGTTTGATAAGAACCTTTTTAAAAAGAGTGACACTTCCAATTTGCAGTAAAATAGAAGAAGAAAATCTCATCTATAATATGCTGAAGGCTTTTTTTTGCTGTTAGAAAAGTCTTTTTTTGTGCAGTATATTTACTTTCAACCAAATTATAAAGGGAAAGGTAGATGATATTAGTTTAGAACTAGAAACATAAAATTAAAATTCAATTGAAATGCAGGTAGAGAGAAATTATTATAGAGCTTTTTTGTAGAAAAAATAAATATGTAGCAAGAATAAAAGGGAAAATCATTCATCTCGGAAATATTTATTACTTAAACACAATTGATTCTCCTTTTGAGTGTTTTTATGCTCCTTCTGAGAGCCTTACTTTTGTAAGTTTTATCCTTCTAAAAGGATAACTACTTCCTAACTTGTTTTTAATGTGATTGTCATCAGCTTTTTTTCCTTCCCATTTCTATGTTCTTTAGCTTTAGTCAGGGAATTTTTGGCTAGTCTCTAAGGCAAGGAAAGGAGTGTAAATGAACATTAAAAAAAAAGTACTTTGTGTTTTGTGGATTTCTAAAATATAAGCATTTTTCATTTTTTAATAGCATTTTTTTTCTCAGTAATGTGGCTCATAAACTCCTCGAGGCATCTTTCTAATATATTTCAGCTCATTTATGTTAATATATTCAATTAGTAGTTTCCTTTTTTGTCAGCTGAGAATAATAAGACCACAGACATAAGTTTTTGTCGATTCTAGAGCAAAAATTCATAGCACCAAGATCCTAGCTCAGACTTTGTAGAATATAACACTGAGAGTGAGAGACAGAGACAGCAACAGAGAGAGAGAGAAAGAGAGAAAGAGAGAGTGAATGAGTGCAGTGTGAGCATACACACATGTGTGCAAAAGAAAGTTTTGAAAGACATTTATGAGATTTTTGGTTGACAGTTTTTTTCTTTCAGTGCTTTAGATATGCTGTCCCACAGCCTTCTGGCCGCCATTGTTTCTGATGGGAAGTCAGCTGTATGACTGTATCTGACTAGCTCTACAAGTGGGCTGGGTGCGGCGGCGGGGGGCGGAGGGAGGGGATCGGGACCTAATATTCTTGACCAGTCATGCTGGGATAGGGCCCCTGCTCCATGAGTAGGAGCTGGGTAGAAGAAAGGAAAGCAGATCTCACCATGCTTTCCTGAAGTAGAGCTTCTGTAACACAGAGCTGAAAGGAATGAGAATTTCTGGTGGCCTACACCTTCTGAGCCGAAACCATGGCTATACTGAGAACTGGGCAGAGACGGGAGAGCACAATCCTGGCTATACCTGCCCAGAGTAGATATTCTGTCACACTGAACTGGAAGAAAGGTAGGGAAGGGAAGCAGGTTTTGTTTCAAATACCCCAGACTTATAATTCTTACCAAGATTTAGTAAATGTTCGTGAATGCTTCTCTATTTCCTAATGCTATTAGGACAATTTTCAGAAACTTTCAATTAAAAAAAAAAAAGATTTCCACCAGTTATGGCTACTACACTGGGGAGAGGGTCTGCTGAGATCCTCAGGTTGCTGTTATGGGAGTGAAACTCCTCACCGCCATCACCACTGCCACCTAGAGAGTGAGTTTTCACTCTCAAAGCGAAAGTTCTGGGAGCCAAAATAGTTTTAACCAAGACTATAGGGTAACTAGTGTGTTAGCACACTTGGCTTTCTTTAATCACTGGTATAGAACATGTGCATTCCAATGATTTGACATAAAACATAACTTTATAATGCTCTAACGTTCATAAAATGCTAACTATCAGAGGTGATATATGTAAGATTTCATGAAGGGTATGCAGTTTACTGGATATGTTGTTTTGTTTGCTCAACACCTTCACTTTTTTTGAGAACTTACACCAATTCCCCCTGCCCCATCTAAGTCACCTAGTTATTGTATAAATGGCTTCCAGTGCAGTGTGACTCTATTCCTTATCTACAGTTGGTTGGTCAAGGGCTGGGCACCCAAGCAAGCTACGTTGGGCAAATCCAAGTCCTTCCCTAAGAATCTGGATTTGAGCTTGATAAAAAAAAAAAAAAAAAAAAAAAAAAGTTGTTTTTTTCCAGTGCAGCTTTTGGATATAAAACCTAGAACTGTTAACAGCTGTGTTTCCCACCGCATGATTCAGAGAAGTGGAGGAGCCTGATCTATGGAGCAAGAGAGAATGGAGCACATTTCCAGAAATGCATCTTTGACTAGGATTTTTTTCTTTTTTTTGGCTGAGGTCCAATTGTATTATTGTCCATTGGTGTCATGAATCACTTCAGTAGCTTCAATATTAATTCCTTTTTTTAAAAAAAGCTCGCTCAAGTTGAATTTTGCTTTTAGTCATCAAGAGTCCACGAAGTTTGTTCTTAACTTTTGAGCAACATATTTCAGTGTCTGTTTCTCAGAATATTTATCCATTGGCTAATTTCTTTTTAAAAATAAATGAGGTTTCATGATTAAACAAATCTAGGGAGGTGCTTAATCTTTATCCACCATAAAGATTCACAGTGCGTGTTAGCACTGTACTGTAAGTTTCTGAGAACTTGTGTTTTTTTTCATTTTTACATATTTTTACTAATATATATTGATTTATTTTACATATGCATGTAGAAAATATAACAATATAAAAGTTACAAGCAGCCATTTTTAAGTGTACAGTACAGTGCTGTTAACTATTTATACTTGCTGTGCAACAGATCTGTAGAACTTTCTGTCTTGAAAGTCTATACTCACTAAACAACTCTTCTTAATCTTGTGTATATTTTTGCTTCCATCATTTCAGTTCTATTTGGAACGAGACTAAATGTAAAAGAGTGAATGAATGAAATAAAATTGTTTATAGAGTAATATTTTTAAGTGAGATAAATCTCAGCATAGCTAGTTCTATGAGAACAATTCAAATTGTTCTAGAGAATAATTCAAAGAGAACTGAAAATTCATATGGCTATAAATCATAGAAATAAAGTAGGGAATGTATTCCAATTGTTTTGCCTTTTAAATATGTATCTAAAAGCATTACTAAGTTTAGGAAACATATTTACCTTTTTTGTTATGTAGGTTTCGTCAGGTTTTTAGAAGGCTATTATATTGTGTTAATAACCAAAAGGAGGAAGATGGCAGATATTGGAGGTCATGCGATATATAAGATCGAAGATACAAATATGATTTATATACCTAATGATTCTGTACGAGTTACTCATCCTGATGAAGCTAGGTATGTGCTGGTGGTAATTACTATTTTTTTCATGTGATAGACCAATTAGAAAATAATATATAGTTAAAATATTATAAATGTTATATTAAACATGTAAAATACTGGCTCAGAATTCTACACCTTTGTTCAAGGGCTATTAAAAACCTTCATTATTATAACAACCTACTCAGGCGAGGATAGCAATGGCTGCTAAATACTGTTAGGTGAGAGGTTATTGAGAAACAGCATTCACTCAGTCTCAGCATATACGGTATAAATCTCTATTATTTACAAAGAAGAAAAATATGGCAAATATACTTAACCAAATGATCAAACTTAGCATCACCAGTAATGAGACAAAACTGACATTATTTGCCTCTTAATGTGAAGCAATGGGAAGGACACAGATTACCTGATAGTTTTCTTGCCAAACATATTTCATTTGAATCTAAGCATGAGGAAATAATCAGACAAATCTTTGTTGTAGGACATTCTGTAAGTCAACTGGCTCTTAAAAAAAAAGTCAGTGTCTTCAAAAACAGAAAAAGCCAGAGGATTGCTCTTAATTTTAGAACAGACATGACAACCAAAAGGATAGGTGAATTGCCATTGGCTCCTGGATGTATATGCACACACACACACGCAGAACTATATAGGACTTTATTGAGACACTTTGTATATGGATTCTATAGTAGGTAATAGTGAAGTGATTTTAAATTTTGGGTGTAATAATGATATTATGGTCATTTAGATGATTGTCCTTGTTCATAATAGATATATTCTAAAATACTTAGGAATGATGTGTTATTTTGTCTGCCACTTACTGAAAATGGTTTAGAAAAATAACTTGTGTTTTTAAAGAGAGAATGTATATGTGTATGTTTAAGGAGAGAGATTTAATAGTGAATTAAGATGAACTGGTGCTCATGGTACTATTTTTTCCCCCAATTTTTCTATGGTTTTTAAACCTTGAAAAAGTTTTGGGGAAAATTTTCGGAGCCCTGGGATGTGGGAAAAGCTATAGATAAATTGATTTTTTTTAAAAAGGAATAGAATCAATTTGTTTTAATAAGTAAACTTAGTTGTAAATATAAAGGTTAAAATGGAACAAAGTTAGGCATGCTTATAAGTTTTTAGGAAAGGTAATAGTTTAGATTTTAATTATACTATATTTTATAGTGTTCTAGGTACATGAACTAAAATTTAAAGGTGGTGTGGCTCTCTAAAAGACTCTTTTAGAGAATAATTTTCTAGACTCTTTTGACATTGTCTTTGATGGTATTTAGAAGTGGGGTTGTTGAAAAATAATTCATTTCAAATGTGAAGGTAAGTAGAATTTACCAGATAAAGTGGGCCTTTGTCTTACATTAGCTGAAAAAATGATATCACATGTAGTTTACAGGCAAGCATGCTATATTGATTAAAAGTGAGTTGTATAGATCAGTGCACATGAATCGACAGAATGAGAAAAATTTGAAGAGGTTTATATTATCTATAAACCCATTTTTATGAATCTTTAGCCAAGAAGAGTAAAACAAATTCTGTTGTTCTATATAGTGATCTATTTTTAAAGAGCGAAATTATCTTGTGATTAATACTGTGTAGCAAATAGACATTATCCAGAATAAGATACAATTATATTAATAGCTTGTTATAGGTAGACTGAAGAACTATTATTAGATAGGTAGAATTTTTAACATACTTATAAAACTATGTAATTCAATGATGCATTTAAGGAAAAATATTTGGTAAAATATTAGGAAATAAAATACAGTCCTATTAAACAATCATACATAATGACAAGTAGAGGTTATCCTTGTAACTCAGCTGTATCAACATTAGAAAATTTGCTATAGCAATTCATCCTATTAAAATATTGTTGGGAAAAATTATGATTACCTTAATATTTGTAGAAAATGTATTTGACAAGTTCAGTACCCATTTATGATCAAGTCTTTAAAAAGTTGAATATGAATAAAATGTTAACATTTATTAATCTTGAGTGGTAGATATATAAATATTATATTCTGTACTTTTTTTCAGTTTAAAACATTTTCCAACTTAAAATTATGATGATTCATAAATATTTTGTCATTTTTGTTACTCTCCTCTCTCTAACCTCAAAGCACATTGTAAAAACAAGAACAAGCAGTTATGTCTGTCTTGCCCTAAGTCTAAGCGCCCCACGCATGTGTGTGACTTTCCCTCTGTGGCATATTCAATGATGAGGAAACAGCCAAGCTATATGATTAAAGGTCTCTGAAGGGATGGTCAACAGACTTGGAAATAGCTTCAGATGAAATCTCTAATTCAGTTATGGACTGAATTCCTCAGTTTTAATAAGCATATTTATAAACAAATATGTAAAAAATATTGTTTTTAGAAAAAATATTAGTGTGTTTAAAATGTAATATGCTCAATTTTTTTAGGTATCTAAGAATATTTCAAAATGTGGACCTGTCTAGCAATTTTTACTTTAGGTAAGTTTGAGATTAGTTTTTCTCCAATAGTCACTTAATGTTTATATTACTTTCCAAGGTCTAAAAACAAAATCAGAGGACACAGTAGTACTTCCTCTGTTCTTTTTTTAAAATGACCTAATTATTTCATCTAAGAACATAATAATACAGGCATTTCTTCCTTTTAAAAATATGGTATTTGAAGTTTAAATGAACAAATTAAAGGGTAATTATTCTCATTATAAAAATCATTTTTGTTTTAGGTGAGAATTTAATGAAATACTCTTATCCTGTAATTTTGAATCACAAAGTGAAATTTACATTCAGTCTCTAATGCAGAGTTGTAACAATTTCACAGTTCAATTTTTATTTAACAATTCAGCAAAATTAGGTAAAAGTAAATTTAAAATAGAACTGTTGCAATTCCAAGATACCCCTAATGGCATTGTAAAATAATAGTTTTTCCCTGGGGAGGAATGTAGCATTAAGTATATGTGAAAATATATCCTAAGAAAACAAATCAGGAGAGAAAATAATAATATCTATTTATAGATATTTGTAATTCATTTATGATAGCCCAAACTGACAAACCAACCAATGCTAGGACAACCCGAATGTTGGTAATTGAACAATAGGCAAGAATTATAGAATATTATGTAGGCCTGGCAGATACAAAGTTACTGTGCTAAATAGAAAGTTCTATCAGCTATAATGTTCAAATTAAAGAGTAGAACACAAAATAGCATACACCGATAAGAACTTGAGTCATAAGGACCAAAAGTGGACCTAGGGTGTTAAAGTTTTATTATTTGCACAGACCGTTCAGACTTATAATTTTGTGGGTGGCAGTTACTCTCCTAAAACATATTTCACTGTAATGGCTTATGTTATTTGCTTATTCCTGTTTTATTACAAAGTCAGTTACAATACCACCATTAATAATTAATAGAATTATTTTCATTCATAGGTAAACTAAAGTATAGGCCATATTCTATTGCAGTGGATATTGCAATATCTATAGAAGTCCATTCAGATACATAGTAGAGTGTGACCTCTTTGCATCAGGCCCTGAAGTTAGATGGATTTTCAGCAAAAAATGTACATTGCGAATCAGTGAATGCAGGTTACTCACATTGTATTGTATATTTCTAGTCATGCAAATGCCTAAGTCATGCAATGCTTTTTAAATTTCTAGTTATAGTCATGGTTTACTCTGTAGTGCTTGTTTGAACAGCATTGCTTTTAAGCAGAGTAACAGGTGCTAAGTAATTTAGTTCACAGTTTTTAATTCCATATGGGAGCCAAGACTGTGAAATATGTTTTGCTTTTCAAATGCTTATTAAGTTTCATTCCTGTTCTTAGTTACAGTTATGATTTGTCCCACTCACTTCAATATAATCTCACTGTCTTGAGAATGCCCCTGGAGATGTTAAAGTCAGAAACGACCCAGACTCGCCAGGAGAGTTTCGACATCTTTGAAGATGAAGGATTAATTACACAGGGTGGAAGCGGTAGGTGGTTTTCAGCACATCTAATGTATGTTGATACGGCCTCCATGAAATTCACTGATATTTCCCTCAGATTTCTTTATCCCTCATTGCTGTTTGTTCTTACATGAGGTTGTCTCGGGTATATGAACTTGACCAATTCATCTTTATAGAGAGCATTAATCACTAGATGATTTTATTTGTTGACCAGCCAGGAAATGGTATGCTGACATTTTGTAGCAAATTTTCATGCACTTTTTATGGAATAAATTCAGGTCTACACTTTGGCGAAGCTGAGACAGAGAATTTTGTTTTTAAATATTGACAACTACACAGTACCACTTTATTTTCCTTCATAGAGATTAGTTCAATATGGGCTAAGTTTTAGAAAAAAGTTACTATGGTTGTTGTGTCCTAGACATTTACATACAATGTCTCTAATCCACATAATAACTGTTCAGTAGGTATAATGCCACCTTTGAAGAAATGAACACTAAGTAGGAAACTGAGGCTCAGTGATTCAGATCAAGTGGCCAATGTCCAGGGGAACCAGTGCAACAGGTCAGAGGCTGTTCTTACTTTGGTCCTAGTTTGACCCACTGGTCCTTCATGGGCCCTGCTTCTGTCCGGACCACTGTAGGATCACTGCAGAACCACTGTGTGACTAGACTAGGGTGACCTTGCAGATCCTGGACTAACCAGTCACACAATAGAATTGGTATCTTTATCTCTAGATTTTTGGGTTGGCCTAGAGCTCTAAAGCCAGAGGCCTTGCGAATGTGAATGTTGTGAAGGAATCATTTCAAACTTCAAGCTAAGGCAGTTGAGCTGAATTGGACTTAACTACGGAAGCGTAATAAGTCTAAAGTGCCTAGGGCGCCTTGCTCTATACAATTTAAGTAATAGTGATGAAGATGTGAGTGCAGGAGGTAGAATGTAATCTGAAATTCCAGGTTTGCTCTTACAGGAACACAAGAATGGGCTGTGCTCTATTAGCATTTGCCAATGGCTCTGGTCCACAATAAGAAGACTTAGATCGTTATTAAACTGAAATTCATCTCTGTCATTGCCCATGACTCCTGTTAGTTTATTAGATTGACTATCACTTGAGCTAAGGTCAAACCCAGTGCACCCTCCCTACCCCAGAACATCTATCTAGATCACATAAATCTGCCCTGATTCAGAGCCTGAATTGTAACCTATACTACTGGAGATGAGCGGAGGATAAGATAATGAGTGCCTGAATATTTGCTTACATAATTTCTCCTAAACATCACCGTTAGTAATAAAAAAGCTAAAAGTATTACTAATTTCTGATCCTAGATAAGAATTTGAATATCTGTCTGGGATCTGAATTAAGCCTCTGAAGCCACTTACTTTTTTCCTATCATTACAGCAATTCTGCTTGATAGATATGAATAATAGTGTGTATTAGGTTTTATAGCTACTCTAACAACAGATTACCACAAACTTAGTGGCTTAAAACTATACAAATTTTTATCTTACAGAAGTCTCAGTGGACTACAATTTAGGTGTCATCAGGGCTGCGTTTCTTCCTTGAGAACTTGGTCGAAAATTCATTTTCTTGTTCTTTCATCTTCTAGAGGCTGCCTGCATTTGCTGGCTCATGGCCCCCTCCATCTTCAAGGCCAGCAGTGGCCAGCCAAGTTTTATTTTCCATATTACATCACTATGGCACTCACACTCCTGGTTTTCCTCTTTCATTCATAAGGACCCTGTGATTACTTAGATTTACCTGGGTAATCCAAATTAATCTCTCTGTCTCAAGGTCATCTGATTAGCAACCTTAATTCCATCTGCAACTTTAATTCCTCCTTGCTGTTTAATGTAGTATATTCATAGATTCCTGTGATTAGGACATAAACATCTTTTTTCAGGGTGGGGGGCATTATTCTCCTACCACACGGGGAAACTGACAGGAAACAGAGTGAGGTTAGAAGGTATGGGGGTAGATAGAAAAGGAATATAATACAGTTTTTAAAAAGTCTCTACTGTGTTAGGTTGTATATTAGTCACTTTTTACATATTATTTAATCTGAACAATTCTCTGAGGTGATTAGTATTATCATCATTTTATAGTTTAGAAAATTGAGGTTCAGAGATGTTAAGTAACTTGCCAAAGGTCACAGAGCTTATAAGTGGCAAAAACAGGACTCTGATTCATGTCTGTACTGCACATGTTCTATGTAATGCATTGAAAGGATGAAGATTTAGTTTTTATGAATCAAATCAAAACGTATTTATCATAGTGTATATGCACTTTTAACATACCATGTTTTGAGAAGAAAAATAGTATTGATTGCCTGCTATCCAGAACTGTTACAATCTTTTACGCCATTATCTTATAAATTTACTTATTTCTTACTTTGCACTTCATATGAGTTTTGTAAAACTCATTGGTATTTAATAAAAGAGTGGATCTGGATGTGCTGAAATCATGTTTGAAGAAATTAATTTCTTCATGTCGAAAAAGCCTGCTATACTCATGCAAGTATCAGTAAGGCACCAGCCTTGTTCTAAGCACTTTATGTTCATTACCAACCTATTTTATCTTTACAACAACCACACGATACAGGTACAGGTGAGGAAGCAGGAGCACTGAGATAGTAAGTTAACGCTCTCAGTTGCACCTGCCATCCTGCTGATGCAAGGAAGAGCCAGGATTTCGACCCAGGCACTCTGATCCCAGATCAGTGCTTCCAGCTGTGGCTCTGCTGTCTCTCGGCCTCTTCATGTATTTGTACATGTGTCCATAATTTCCCCGTTTTCCTGTTTCTCTTAGGTTAAAAAACTCACAAATCAGAAAATGTGTTTATTCTTTGACTTTGTACAGAATCAGCAGTTTTCTGGATGATGATATGAATGATATCCACTGGAAATAGCACACTATTAATGAAGCATCTTATTTTGAGGACAAAAACAAGTTTAAGGTCTTAAAAATGAGTCGAATGTCAACCAATTTCCTTATCTTTCTGATACCAATTTTTATTTTTCAGGTGTATTTGGGATCTGTAGTGAGCCTTATATGAAGTATGTGTGGAATGGTGAACTTCTGGATATAATTAAAAATAGTGTGCATCATGACTGGCTGTTGCATATTATTCATGGATTCTGTGGACAGTCAAGTATCCTTTTTTAAAAAACTTAAGATACATATTATTGAACTTACACTGTGCCAATTTGTAGAAAGCTATATATGAATTATAAGATTATAATTCTCATAGTATATACCCAACCGGAAGACTTACCATGATGCCACATAGTAGAAATACAAAGAGGCGTGCAGATCTGTTAAAGAGATCTGTTATATACACAGAAAGATGAATGACAAGGAAGAAAATACTATGTGCACAGTAAGTTGTATAGGTGATAAGTGTCATTCTTACCTGAGAGAGGGAGCAGAATCACTTTACAGGTGGGGAAGATGGGGCAGGCTCACAGGAAAAAAATTGAACTTGGCCCTGGCCTAAAACAAAAGTCAGGCCTTAGCAGTGAGCAGGGCATGAGATCAGGGGTTGAGGAAGCACCATGAGTGTAGAGGTGGAAAAGTTTACAGGAGTGTTCTCATGGCTTGTGTTTAACCCCCCCGGAAGCTACAATGTAGTGGGAAAGAGATTGGTAAGAGCGAGTCAGATCACCAGTCAGCAGGTTGCTTTGGTGGTCAGACAATGGACTTTGGATTTGGTGCTAGAACTACTGAAAATTTTTTTTCAAGAGGGTAATGTAAAAGTAGAATTTAGTAAACTGAGTTGACAGCCATTTTTAAGCTGGATTTAGGAAAATGAGACTAGAACAAGGGATATGAGAGGAAAAATATTGCAGTGATTCAGGCATAACATAATGAAGGCTTGAATTGGAAAGGGACGTGATCGATTAAGTAGAAGTAGCTTTGGGTTATGCTGATGAGTTCAATTTTATAAATACTTTTCCCTTTCATTTAATTCTGGCTATGTTGACACCTTTCTGGAAAGTGCTATTATGAGGTTTAAGAAAGCGGTGTATACTTTCTAGAGGTGGCGTTTGGCTTTTTTCTGTCCCTTTTCGAGATCAAGTGGGGCATTTGTGCACAGAGCATGTTTTCTCGTTGACATTCTTACTTGTGTCTTAGATTTTTTTAAAGGCGTATAGTGAAAACTTTGAAGGAGTGGTTGTTTTGAGACCAGTAAGTGGGTGAATGTGGTTAACTAATATTATGCTTTCTTGCACCAGAGCATTTGAGAGAAGTGGAATCAAGGTACAGCTGGAGAGGTTAGCTTTGAAGAGGGCCAGTGCTGCCTTCTTTGTGGCAAGTGAGGGAGAAGAGGATGGATAAGACGTAGAGGACTTTTGAAATGATGAGTGAGACTTACGTGCTACACTTGAAAATCAGGCTTATCACTTTATAATCATTCTCAACTAGCAAGTGGTCTTATCTGCTTGATCATTCATTGAATAATGAGATTTAGCTCTGAATTACTTTTTCCATTTCCAAAAGTAAAATCTACCGGGAAAGGACACAAGGTTTTTACCACCAAGGGCACCAAAAAGAATGCACTACAGATTTTAAAGGCAGTTTTTAAAAGGTTGTTTTAAACTATTTTGCATTGCCAAGAGCTAACTCAAGGCCTGCCATATTAAAGCTCATTAGTTTAAATGATGAATCTAGTTTCCTAGTTATCAAGCATTTAATGAATTCTGGAATTCTGTATGATGATAGAAGTAATTACTATTTACTGAACATTTATTACAGGCCAGGCACTAGTTCTACACACACATTACCTAATCTAGTCCTAACTACCTAATAAAATTAGTCACTTTATTAATAAAATTTAACCGTTTTACAGAAGATGAAACAGGCTTAGAAATTTAAATGAGGTGATATAACTAATAAGCTATATGTTGGTTAAACAATTCAGTGTTTAGTTTTTGCAGTTAGGTAACAAATTTGGATTGCTTTAAACTCACTCCATTCCCTCAGTATTATGTATCACTTATAATTTAAATAGCCTGTTAGGTGACATATGCTCTCTTTGAAAGGTGTGTTGATCTCTGAAGACTAACGGTTAGTTGTACCTGTTTACATCCTTTAAGTGGCTATAAGGAGAGACCCGTCTTCCCTTTGTCAGTCACCTTACAACTGGTTATCATTTCCTCTGAAATTCTTGGCACAGTCTTTTAGAGAGGCCTGTTTTTACCTTGGATACCTTCACAATTCAAAGACCAGTTAGATCCAATGCTGTTCATATCTGGGTGGAGTTTTTTGGTGTTCTTTAACTCACTTGACAAGATGTATTTAAATGTGTATTTAAGGTATAACGATTCTCTTGGTTCGGTGTGACACTCATGAATGCTAAACATCATTAACTTGATTTCTAAGAGCTGTTGATCTATGGACGACCTGTATATGTCACGCTAATAGCTAGAAGATCCAGTAAGTTTGCTGGGACCCGTTTTCTCAAGAGAGGTGCCAACTGTGAGGTAAGATGGAAAAACAACTATTAACCGTTAACCGCTGACAGATGAAACAAAATAGACGTTTAAAAAGTGGAATGTCATAGTTTGGGACATTATTATGAGAATCATTTTCCAGAATTGCTGAAAGTTGTGAGAAATATGACTAATATAAAGACGTTCTAAAAAACCAGCTATCATAGAGTTATGCAATGCCTTAGGTAATTTTAAAACGTCTGATGTTCTGGAGGATGGACCATTGTCATAATACATGAAAAAATGTAATACAGAGTTAGTGCAGAGACTAAATTAGCAAAACACCTCTACCCACAGAATAAGTGGAGGGGAGCACTTGTCGTTGGAAATTGATCCTTGGTAAGAAGACTAAGGAGAACAAAGCATGGGAAGCCCTTTACCCTCTTCCCTCCGCTTTAGTTGGGTTCAAGGCAGACTTCGTATTCTCTTCACCACTAGAAAATAACAGAAATTCATCTGTCCTGCCATCAGTCGTGCAGTCTTCTTGGATGCTCCCTTTCTATTTGTAGCAGACAGCTTGAGTCGTAAGCAGATGTGTGTTTGAGTAAACACATTGAGACATTGGGTTTTGAGTTTGACTTTAAATAGCAACATTGTTCTTAAAATTATATTAAGAATGAAAATAGTTGTAACTGGTGCTTTAAAAAAATCAGAATTTTGTCGCTATATTATTTACTTTTGAATATTCAAAAGATACCCAACAGACATTTTGTTAATGCCTCTTAAATTATTCTCTGTCATATTCTTATATGTCCTTATAAGCAAAGTTACCTTAATGCCCCCCCCTTTTTTTTATTCTGTCCATCAAGCATTATTTGAATCTCACTCTTGTCCTTTTATTCCTTTTTGGTCTTTAGAAGTAGATTTTTATATTCCACTGGTCTTTCTAACCTGCTACGTAATTTCGTGTAACTTTTTTCTCTCTCCATCTCTGCCATTGATATCACTCAAGCTGTTCTCTACTAATTGTATTATTAGCTATTTTTATTTTTCCTAGTCTTTTCTCTATTTTAAATTGCCCTCCTTTATTACATTTTAATTGTTTTCTTTTTCTGATGGGCACATTGAATATTGATCGACTTTTACCTCTTTTAAAATATTAAGAATAGGAATTATAATTTCATTGCATATTGAAATGTTTTCCATTAAAAACTCTAGGAACATAAAGTGTCTTCAGAAGCATCTTTCTTTTCAGGGCGATGTTGCAAATGAAGTGGAGACTGAACAAATACTCTGCGATGCTTCAGTGATGTCTTTTACTGCAGGAAGTTATTCTTCTTATGTACAAGTTAGAGGATCAGTTCCTTTATACTGGTCTCAGGACATTTCAACTATGATGCCTAAACCACCTATCACATGTATGTAGAACAATCTTTTTAATAGTAACTCTTCATTACCCACATTGAGAGATAGTGGACTATTGTCACAGAAATATCATAAATACTTATCTTTAACTGGAAGGATAATTTGGAAGAGGTTCTTCTGTTATTTTTAGGCAATAACTATTTTTCCTTTAATTTTGGCTGCTAGTAAATCATTTATATTTCACTTTAGAAATGTAAGAATATTTCAAATTCAATAAATAAATGAATGAGTGTCTGATAAACTCACGAAGAATTTGAGAAATGAAACGACTTAGAAGATTAATTGAATTTCATTTCTTTAAACATTAAAAAATCTAAACAAAATTCTATCCTTCTATTCTTGCTTTATAATTTTCATTCTGGTATTTATTCATTTTTTCTTTCTAGTGGATCAGGCAGATCCATTTGCACATGTGGCTGCTCTTCACTTTGACCAGATGCTTCAGAGGTTCGGCTCCCCCATCATCATCTTGAATTTAGTGAAGGTATGATAGACCCACCTGTCTGCTTATGAAGTTCACTCACACTGAATAGCCTTTTCCTCAGCACAAAAGGGTTTGGGACACGTACTTTATGTCTTCCTAGAGGAGAGACCTGTAGACTAATCATGCTGTGATGGCTCACTCTGTTGGAGCTATTTGAGCCACTGTCCTTTGGCTTAAGTTTCCATGTAGCCTTTTCCCTGGATACCTGGGAGAATCAATGGTATGTTTCCAAGGAAAGAAAGTGATACAGTCTCCTGATTTCCTTGGGTGAACTAGGTACAGGCAAAATTCTGCTCTGATTTCCAAGACAGCTTAGAGAAAGAAGCATGGAGATCAAGCAGCAGCAGCCTGTCCTTGATACAGCCATTTCCCCTGACAGCCTGGAAGAACCCCATGAACAAGTTAGTATGTAGTAATAAGATCTAAAGGCTAGATTGAGAAAGTGAGGTGCCATTGTGGCACGCACTCACACACACATGAGACACCCCCATGTTCCCTTCTGATGGCTTTTACTTTTTCCTTAAGGTAGGAGGAAATGTCATCTGTCCAGAGCGGAGGTTTCAGGATGGTGGAGAAGATTTAACAGCCTTTGTGTATGTGGGAGGGCAGGTTGACTAGAGACATCCAGACAGTGCTAAGGGATAATTTCATGTTGGCAATCAAGATTTCCTAAATGGAACCATTCTGCTATTGTCTGGCTTTTTCTCAGGGCTTGTGTTTGGGTACAAACACAAATAAAAGAGATAATTGGGTTTATTTACTTTTGCCATACAGGTTTGGCATATAAAAGACAGAATCAAAGGAATTTGGGATATTGACAGTAATATAATTGAAGTGGACCATGAAATCTGAGCTGGAGAAGGAGGAGGAGTAACAGAGAGGGCTGATGGAGAAAGAGCTGTCAGTGGATTGAGGTCCTTGTGAGGTGGGGTATTTAAAATAAGCAATCTGAAAATAAAACAGGTTCTGAATAAGAAATGTATAAGAAATACTGAAGGCAGCGTAGTTACCTGTGATGATGACTTGATCTAAGATGGGAGGGTGGGAATGATGACTTAACTAGAGTGGAAGAAGAGGTGGAGGTACTGATAGTGGTCCAGGCTGGAGGCAAAGTTTGGGGTGGGGAGGAAAACTGTGAGCCAATTGCCAGGAGAGGACATGTATAACTAAATACACAGGTTCGAAGGAGCAAGAGTGTGTGCGTGTGCGTGTGCGTGTGCGTGTGCGTGTGCGTGTGTGTGTGTGTGTGTGTGTGTTTTAAATCAAGGACTTTGGAGGAACATGGCCTGAAAGTTGCCATGGGGACTTTAAGGAGGAAAGAGAAGATACCGTGGACAACGAGGCAGTCAGTTCTTTCTTTGTTGCTCTTCGGTTTATGTAGTTATTGTATCCCACCAGGGATTGACTTTGTAAAACAAATCATTCGGAAGTCAACTACATCATTTTCCAGACTTTTGTTCACATTAATTCATAAGTTTCATTATCATGTCTCTCTCCCTGCCAACTCAGAATAATATAAAGCAATAGGTGGATAATCTGTAACCTCAGCCTATTATTGAACAGTATCTATAATATATGTAATTGAAAAATTAAAGTAGGAAAACTCTAATAATGAAAACCTTCATGAGCACTTTTCTAGTAAATGTATAAAAAATAAGATATTATTAGTATAGAAATAAATTCTTGCTAAGGCACTAAATTTCAAGGTATCTCTAGAATATAAACTTTGACCTAAATTAGTGAATCTTCATGTTTACCAGAGTCCTCATAATGTGGTAAAAACTATGGATAAATGGAGAGTCAGTCTATGATGTTTGAAATAATTATTAAATGTGCATATTCAAAAAATAATACCTGATACATATGACTATAAGGTGTTCTTGCCCAGATTTCTTAAATCTACATTTATTCATTTTTTTATATTTAAAGGCCAGAAAGTGGATTTTAAAACAACTTCTTTGTTGTTCCATTGTCATAAAAATCCTGCAGTAACTAGAGATTAATTAGAGCATAGTCTGGAGATTAAGTTGCTGTTTTTTGAGGAAAAAAGTGTGTTGTTTTTGTCATTAATTATTTTATTCAGAGGATAAAAGATGTTTAGTCAGTTCACTCAGGAGAAGTCTTTATTAACTTGTGATTAAAGAGTCAAAGAATGTGTGTGTGTAGAATGGTACTGTGGGATATTTACTCTTTAATCTGCCTCCATATGAAGTTACTCAAGTGAAATACTTTCCTTGATTTTTTTTTAACCCTGTGTTGTGCTCCCCCCCCACACACACACACTACCACCACCACCTTTGTGGAAACCTGAGGCACTGCTTGACAGACATTTTGCAGCAATCTTTATGCCTTCAATGCTGCTGCTGGGGGATCAATAGGGAGTCAACCTGAGATCATGCATAATCGTACATTTAGGGGTTTTTAATCTGAGGGCCATGGATAACCATTAAGGGGTCTCTGAACCCTTTGAAATGATATTTAAAATCACTTATGTATGTGAATTTTTTCATTTGATTGTTAACGGGGTCTGTGACCCTATGGGGGTTGACTAACCAGTCCACTAACACTAACCCACTGTAAATAGACGGTGCATCAGGCAGATTCTTTACATAGTGATGATTGCGTTTGACGGAATTCCTCTCCATCTCATCAAATGTCAGATTTGATATAAGAATTTCAAAAAGTTTTTCTTTCCCTACTTGATAGAAAGTGCTTTGAGAAAAATTCCACGTATATAATTTAATTTTCTCAGATTTAAAAATAAGCTACATATCTGTTCATCCTAAACTGAGAAAATATAGTTTTTAATCAACTCTTATCTAATTCCTTCATTTGATTTATTCAGCTGTGCCTAATAGAGACCCTTTTTGTTTCCATGGTGGTTATCTAATTGAATTCATGACAACTGGAAAGTAATCACCATGACTGAAAACAGCACAGACCTATTTTGATGCCAGCAGTCGCACCTGGACACCCTGTCCGTGCCACTGTTGCTGAATTGTTTTTCTTTGTTTCTAAGTGGAGGCCTGCTCAGGATAACAATAAAAAGTTAATTTTTATTAAGACTTGCCTTGTGCCAGATGCGCTGATAAGAAATCGTCATGTTTTATCTCACTTAAACCTCACATGAATGTGGAGACCTCGGAAAGGTGGCCAGGAAGTGGCAGAGCCTGCGTTCCAGCCACAGAGCTGTACAGTAACGTGTTAGCCCCTCTCAAATGAGCAGTGGTGTGATGTATAAGGAGATACAGCAGGCAGGGAGGCAGAAGGGAACGTGTAGACCCACGAACACCTCTCGACTTCAGCTTATTCATCCACAGTCTAAGAGGGGAAAAGTATGTGCCTTGGCTACCTCCCAGGGTGTTTCACGGGAGTCAAATTCTGAAACACGAAGGCTGTGAAAGCGCTCTCTGCAGTGCCGGTTTGGGGGTTGCCCGTCCTGATTCAGTTGATTTCTGTCTGGTCCTTAGCTGACTGGAATTGGGGGTTCCTTTCTTCTGGTCCTTGGAGGTTCTTCACTGCCAGTGGGGTGTGGGACTGTGTAGGCCAGACCCATGTACAGTGAGCTGAGCTTCTTGGAGCTGCAGGAGGTTATTAGGAAGAGATCTGATCTCCTGGAGACTTTAAAGCTCACTGTGGACTTTAATTCAATGAAGTATTTATTTCTTTGCATTTATATTATTGTATGGTAGATAGATTTCATTTTAGTATGTTTAAGACTTAAGTTTTTTTGTCTTGTCTTATTTGGAAAGTAAAAATGTTAAGTCTGTTCTTCTGATTTAAGGTAATTAGAACACTGAAAATGTTTAATTTTTAATAAAGGAACGAGAGAAGAGAAAGCATGAGAGAATTCTGAGTGAAGAACTTGTCGCTGCTGTGACATACCTCAATCAGTTTTTGCCTCCTGAGCACACTATTATTTACATTCCTTGGGATATGGCTAAGTATACTAAAAGGTGAGTAGATAGCCATGTATCAGGTTGTGATATTTTCCTTTTCTTGTTATGTAAAATAGCAGCTGATCTCTATGGTAAAGTAAATGTCACTCTTTTAATTTCCTTCACGAACCTGCTGAGGGTCTGTTTTGCCTTGGTGTGTAATTTGAGCGCTTAAATGAGTTAACCAAACTTTTTTTGCCCACTGTTTACACCATTTGCAAATTCTTTTTGAAGTATTAGTCATTTAAGAACATCTCTCCTCCACTACTTTCCTTAAAAGTATTTGTTTCACTTTTTTCAGTTTCATTCTATCCCTGTTTAGTCACTTTCTCTGACATCTCTCTCAGGTTGTTATCTCACTCATGGATGAACCTGCAGTAACTCCCTAGTGTTTACAGTAAATCCAGACTGCTTAGTGTGATGTTAAAGCCTCAACACCTGCTTTGTTCCAGAATGTAATAACTGTTTTATTCCCCGGGCCGTTCTCTTCCTGAAAAACTAAACCTCATGTTCTGCCCACAACGTAGCAGCCAAGGTCCCGTGTGTGTGAGCCGTTGTTCCTGTTGTTCACCCACCGTCCCTTCTTTCCAGGGTGTTTTCCTGCCTCTTTTACTTGTCTAGAGCTCATTCAAAACTCATCTCATCCAAGGAACTTTCTTTCGGCAACCTTGCATTGTCTTTTTACTCATATATTAGGCATCATACAAACACTAGGTTTATTCTGATGTCTCTCTCTCTTTTTTTAATGTCACTGTAGTTTTTTTGCACTTGTACTTTTTTACTAAATCATTTTTTATAGTTACATGTATACACACACACACATGCACATACTTTCCCAGAGTATAATAACCCCGATTTCAGGTTGGCATCATTCATATTAATTTATCGTCCAGTGTTTTCAGCCCCTGCCGCCTGCAGTGTGCATTGTGCTCTCAGCCATTACCTCGATGCGTATTGACATGACTGACTTGACTCGAGGAGTAAAGGCTTTGGGGAAAGCTCTTGCGGGGATGTAAAGTGCCAAGGTCAAGGCTCGCCAAGGCTCAGATTAAGTTACAGGTCCTTCATGTCTCTGTGCACCAAACCTTGTTAGTGATCGAGTATGTATTATACTCTAGAAATGGTTACAATGTCCTATTGAGTAGGGACGCCAAAGATTTTTAAAATTAAATCCCTGAAGATAATTACTGTACTTTATTTGCTTCAGATGTAAAGGTAAACATTAAAACTTGGGTTCTCATTGTTCTCATTTTTCATTCTCTTCTCAGCAAGCTGTGTAATGTTCTTGATCGACTGAATGTGATCGCAGAAAGTGTGGTGAAGAAGACAGGTTTCTTTGTAAACCGCCCTGATTCTTACTGCAGCATTTTGCGGCCAGATGAAAAGTATGTATGGTGTTTTAAAACTTAAAATAAATCAAGAGCTTTGCTCTTCAGATAAAAATATTCTAAATATGAGCAGTTTGTACTTAGTTGGAAGGTGGATAAATTTATTCCTTTGGGGAGACAAGACAGGCCGCTCATGCCACTGCAGTGAACGTTCACTGTGGGCGTGGGATCTCGGTGCTTGTAAACCTTGACGTGGAGCCATGGAGCCTTTCTCTCCTGCTTCATGGGATAAATATTATGTAAAATATTTCTGTAAAGTAAAAATTTCCTCAATGAATTCTACGTTTTGGTATTAAATAAGAGCAGAAAAATGTTTTCCTTCTAGACTAAATTCTAACATTTTTATAAAACTAATGTTTATCATTGTATTATAGTTATTCGCTCACAAATTTTCCTTACTACTTTGTGAGCTTCTTCAGATCAAAGTTCCATGGTTTTTTTTTTATATTATACATTTATAGCATTTTAATTTTCAGTTAACAAAAGTAGCTATAGTGGTTAAAATAATAATAATAATAATAATAAAAACAAAAACCCAAAGCAAAAAACAACCAACCATTAGCGTGTATGTCTTTAGAAGTAATCCTTTGGTTTCAGTTTGAATTTTAGGGCCCCTGTGACAGGGTCCCCAAGAATACACCCAGACTCAGTGATTCACTAGAACCCATAGAACTCTGCATATTGTGCTCATAGCTGTGATTTGTTATGGTCGAAGGAGACAGCAGAATCAGCAAAGGGAAAAGGCACTCAGGCAAAGTCCAGGAGAAATCAGGCACAAGCTCCCAGAGTCCTCTCCAAGTAGAGTCACACAGAACACACTAATTCCCCCAGCAGCTTGTTGTGACAGCGAGTCTGAAATGTTGCCAACCAGGGGAGATCATCAGAGACTCAGTGCCAGGTTTTTTTATTGCATAGGCAGTCTCTGCCTGATGTACCAAAATTCCAGACTCCCAAAGGGAAAAGGATATCCAGCAAAACCATATTGTTTCTAAAAACAGTTTAGACACATGAACCAATCTTATTGATTGTGGAGATGGTGGGAACCCCCGTTCCCAGATGCCTTTCTGAGGATAGCAGTCAGGCCTGCTAGTTAACTCTTTTCTGCATTGAACCTTCTTTTAAGTAATTGAAGTAAAATATTGATATCATTATATAGTACTTAGAACATATCCCTTTGCAGTCATTAGCACATGGAGAACATAAATAGGAACATAATAACGAAGTCTGCGTAAATAACCAAAGGACACAGCAAGAAATGTAATAAAATACTAATATTTCTAACAAAACAAAAACAAACCAAAATAAAACAACCAAAGGAATGTAATAAAGCTCCATGAAGGAAAGTTGGAGGAGGTAGAGAATCCTCGTTGAGGGAGAAGGCTAAGGCTTGAAAGACTTTATTACAAAGATGCCCTGCAATTGTTATTCATGTCTGTAGAAACCAAACAATAAATGGGCTTAAGTAAAGCGAGAGAGATTTTGGTTGAACATGGGTGACAAAGTGCCAGGGCGCACAGGGACAAGTTCAGATGCTGCTTTCCTGGGCTGTCTTTGAGGAGAGCAAGGATAGCACCTCATCTCAGTTATTTCCATATTCACTTACCAGAAAAAAGGAAAGTAAGTAAGCAGAACCAGCTGATTATTTAGGCTTATCCAGCTCTATTACTTTATTGGATTCTTAATAAAGATTTAGTACCAAAAATGAGTATAGATTATGCTATTACTTTTTTTTTAACATGTATTTTTAAACAGGTGGAATGAACTAGGAGGATATGTGATTCCCACTGGTCGCCTGCAGGTATAGATGACATTATATTAATAATGAGTAGAATCTGTATCCATAATGTGTGATGTTTTCTGAAGGCAATCATGGAGAGACATATTGCTTATTTAATTCAAAATTATTAATCATTTGAGAATACTTTTTAAAAGCCTTACTGCTAATGTTTAACTCCTACAAAAGATGTGCAGCTAAAATAATAATGGCTCATGGATTTTTTTCTATATATTATAAATTTTATTATTGGAAATAGACACATAAACAGAAATGTGAAAAGTTTGAATGACTGAAAAATGAGCCAAATACAATCACTATATATACTGATTATGCTTTAAGAGTGATATAGCCTCAACCACTGAATATTTGGTTTGTGCGGTAAAGGAGATATATCAGAAAAAAAGCACATATTTTACTAATTGGTACATGTAGAAAATGTTAGCTATGTGTTTTATCTTGTTAAACTAAAGAAGAAAATTCAAATGTTAGACTAGAAGGTGTAATGACGCTATTGTAGCAATGTTAAATGAGCAGCAAATATGACCTTTCGTAATTTAAGAAGTGTTCATCATTATTTGTTCAAGAATAATACCCTGCCTACAGCTTTTCTTTTTCCTCTTAAAGAAATCTAAGTAGGATGGAAGTCATTTTGGTGATTGAATAATGATTAAGAGCCTTACGGTGTTTCCTTCTAGACTGGTGTTCTTCGAACCAACTGTGTGGACTGTTTAGATCGCACCAACACAGCGCAGTTTATGGTGGGGAAATGTGCTCTGGCTTATCAGCTCTATTCCTTGGGGTTAATTGATAAACCTAATTTGCAGTTTGATACAGATGCAGTGAGGTAAGCCTTATTTTCTGCCTTTTAAATGCTGGTTGAAGGAAACTGGACTTTGGGTGGTAAACACACAATAGAATATATAGATGTCAAATTATAATGTACACTGAAAATTTTATAATTGTGTTAACCAGTGTTACCCCAATAAACTTAATTTTAAAAAGTTAAAAAAAAGTATAGTAAATGCTGATAATGACAGAAAGCAAACCTGACTAATAATGACTTTTATGAAGTCGTTTCTTCTTTTAGCTTCTCAAAAATTACATCACTAATTTTTCAAGTGAATTCAGTAATAAATATTTCTATTAAAGACTTGGATGCTGTTGCTATGGTTCTTGTGTGTGTGTGTGTGTGTGTGTGTTAATTATCAATAAACACTGTGTTATTTAGATAAATCCAAAGTGTTTTAAATAATTTTGAACTACTGGGTTTTTTAGAAAACAAGTCCAGACTACATTAGAAAAGAAAAAGTAATGTGCCCTCATACATTTTGAATTAGAAATAGAAGACATATAAAAGATCGATTTTTCATTAAAGATCGTTTTCTTCACTGTCCATTGGTTCCATGGCATTGGGTGAAGTACTGTTTCTCGAACATACAACGATAGCTGTTACTGGTCATCTGAGAGAGTCAGAAAGGCTCTGTCAAGGGAAGCGCCAGATCCATGGATAGCACTGCCCTGGAAGTCTTTAACAGGCACTTAAAGAAACAAGTTTCAAATATGTATTTCCAGGAAAGAATATGGTTTGTCTGTGATCAGAGCATGTCCGTCTTTCAAAAGGCAATTCAAAGAGAACAGAAAATTTTGTCGTGGGAGGTAAATGGATCTGGTAGGCTGCAGAAAGTTAGGCGTATTCTAATAAGGTTGGAATCAGCATGGTCTGGCTTTGGTGGGTTATCTTTTTGGTGCCTCTGCTGCCTTTTCAGTGCTTTCTGTGATTTTGTTACTCACTAGACTATTACTATAATATATTTTGCATTCACACTTTAAGATGGTGACAAGTCTACTTGAAAGGACAGGTTCAGAGAATTCATAGTTGTTTTGAGTTCGTGGCTAAGTGATAATGTGTGTAATACTTTTTCTAAAATTCTTTGATGTTTGTGTTTCTTTTGCTTAGGTTATTTGAGGAACTCTATGAAGATCATGGGGATACTTATCCCTTCAGTACGGTGGTTCTCAACTTGTCCATCGTGTAAAAACCTACAGAAAGATAGCGCCATGGACCCAGCACTCAAAAGACATCATGCAGACCCTGTCTAGATATTACAGCAATGCTTTCTCAGGTAATTCTGCAGTACTAGGCTTTTCTAAGACTTATTCTAAAATGCATTTTTCTTCTTCTACATGTACTTTTTTTTTTTTTTTTTTTAGCTATCTGGCTAAGTAAAAATCAAAATTAAATATTTTAGAAGTTTAAATAAAATAGTCTTTCACTTAGAAGGTGCTTAATAAACATTTCTTCAATAAGTGAATCAACTATATTTTAAATAGGGAACTTTTGCATTTTGCCACTCATAATTGGAAATTTTACATAATACAAAGTACTTTGACTCCTTGGCTTCTGTCTCCTGCATTTCTGCTTGCAATGCATAGAAATGTTCGAAGGTGTTGGATTATTCATTTTAAAATAGATTCACAGTCTTAACAATTGTCCAAGAATGTAAATATGACTGATTTTTTAAAATGTCAGGTAGAAATGAATGGCAACATAACACTAATTATTTTTTTATTTTATGGCTTGTGGATACTCAAAATAACAGGTTAAAATGGCACTTTTCCTGCCTCCATTCTGATGGATAATTTCCAACACAATAGATATCATAAACCAAAGTGATTATGAGACAAATCCCTTGCACAGAATTTACAAAGAAAGTGCTCAGTGACTGATCCCATGAATATTAGCCTCTTGAACCAGAGCAAGGATAAATGTTTACAGAATATGGAGAAGAAAAATTGGTGAAGAGATTCTTTGGAGTGAACTGTTGCCATGCTGTGACTGTCACCACCTCTGTTCCTTCACCTCATGCCTATGGAGAGACTCTGGTAAAGCTTGATGTAGTGTCCTATTGTTGGAGGGACCCCATGGAGCTATTGGCTTTGGATCCCTGTGTAGCGAAGCTGAAGCAGAGAGATGAGCGAAGGAGGGGGCTGCCATGTTTGAAATGGCCTGCCCTCCAAGAGTTGATTAGTCATAGGATCCTTGAGTGTTTACTAGTGACCAGATGTAGGCCTCATGGTGGGGGGAGGGTGCTGGCATGGGATTGACCTGAGTCCTGGCCAGAGGGACCCTAACAGCAATAACCAGGAAGAGGTGATCACTGGATTCCTAAGGAGGAGTTGCAGGAAACTGACTGATATGAAAGGATGCATGTGCTCACTCTAAGGTAACTGCAAGAGGGTCCCCAGTGAGGGGGACCCCTGAAGCGGGCACGAAAACATGCACAAAAGAGTCATCCTTCAACATTTTCCATACCCAGAGAGAATGCAAAGCTAATTTGCTATCCTACTGTTTGTGTTAATTTTCTATGCTGTGTAACAAATTACTAAAAACTTAGAAGCTTAAAACAACATGCATTTATTATTTCACATTTTCTGTGGATCAGAGGTCCAGGCACAGCTTAACTGGCTCCTCTGCATAGAGTGTCACAAAGCTGCAGTCAAGATGTCAACCAGGATGTGGTCTCATCTGGAGGTATGACTAGAGATCAGGAGCCATTTTCCCACTCATGTGTTGGTTGGAATTCAGTTCCTTGCAGTTCCTTGTGCTGTAGGACTCCAGGCAGCTTGCTCTTCGCAGCCAGTAAAGGGAAGAGTCTCTAGAATGAGTCTGCTAGTGAGACAGTCTTATATAACATGATGTAATCTTGGGAGTGACATCCCATCCCTTTGCCATATCCCATTGCTCGCAAGCAAATGATAGATCCCACCCACACACAAGGGAAACCTGTACAGTTTTCTAGGGTGCTGTAACAAACTAGCACCAACTGGGTGACTTAAAACAAGAGCAATTTATTATCTCTCAGTTCTGGAGGCTAGAAGTCCAAAATCAAGTTTTTAGCCAGGCTCCTTCTGAAACCGTTAGGGGAAAAGCCTTACTTCTTTCTAGCTTCTGGTAGTTTGCCAGCAATCCTTGCTGTTGGCTCGCAGCTCTCTGCCTTCATTGTCACATGCCCCTCTTTCATGTGTCTGTCAAATTTCCCTCTTGTAAGGACACCGGTTGTATCACATTAGGGCCCACCCTAATTCAGTATGACCTCATCTTAACTTGATGTCTGCAAAGACCCTATTTCCAAAGAAGGTCACGTTCATGGGTTTTGGGAGTTAGTACCTCAGTATACCTTTTTGGGGAGACACAGCTCACCCCAGAGCAGAGATGTGCATGTTACTTTTTCATGACCATCTTCTGTGTTTTAATAGTACTTGCTTTTTAAATCAAGTACAGCTACACATTCATTCTCTCTGTCGTCCGGTCTTATTAAATTACTTGGTTCTTAAGTATTGATAACTGCGGTGTGAAGCCTGGAAGGTAGAGATTATGGAGGCCACATAGAGTCTTCCACATCACTAAGACCTTCCCTGTTCACAGACTGCAGAGAAGTCAGAAACTCATTGGCAGCTTCTGATGTGGGAAGGAAGTGCACAGCAGACCGAGAGATTCTGCGTGGGGTGGCCCTGCCTACAGTGAGTGACATCCTGCCATTCACTCCGTCCCCATCCTTTATTACTACTCTCCAGGCACACCAATCTTCTCACAGTTTCCTGAATAAGTTAGGCTTCTTCTGACACAGGCACCTTAATCCCATGCTGTTCTACCCACTGGAACACATGACTGCAAGCCTTTCCTGGTTAATTCCTAGCCAGCCTTTAGAGCTCACTGTACTTCTCCTTCCTCGAGGAAGTTCCTCCAACTTTCGTTATTGTAGAATTCTGTACTTTTCCTTTGTAGCACTTTGCATAGTTAGAGTTAAATCATTAACTATGCAATGAATTGTGTTGCATGTCTCCCCCACTCCCCATCACGAGACCAGAGAGCTCCCCATACAGCTTGTTCACATATGGTGTCCCAGTGCTTTGCACGTGGCAGAGTAAATATATGTGGAATGAATTAAAATGCACAAGTTAATTTATTGCCTAGGTCCTACTCAATTCTTCCTTTTCCTCGAATTAAATAATTGGTAGAACTAAGTATGGTAGCCTAATAACATGTAGCCTATCAACGATGCAATTAGGCTGCTCAAATCATTTTTTGTTTTAGTTCACTGAGAATTATACGCATTGTACTAGTCTGGGTAAGCTCAATGTAAGAGTCCACTGTAGACCTTAAGAGTATTTATTATTCCTCTTTATGCATGACTCCTTAAACTGGGTTTAGGAGCTTAAAAATCGAAGTATTTTCATTTAGCAAACTTAAAGAGTTAAGGACAATAGAATTTAGAAATTCTGGCTAGTTACATGAGTTTAAATTCTAGATTTCTAAGCAAAAGTATTAAAATATTCCCATCATCCTTTATAATGCCTACTGCTCTGGTTAATATTAGATAATAATATTATTGATATATACCAGTTGGCTATAATGCATGTTGGAAGTTATTGATGATTATCAATAGCAAAAATCAAAATTACAAATAGTTTCACTTGTTTTTACAAATTAAGAGTGGTTTTGAGATTATCTCTTTAAAGACATTCTCACTGGCTATGCTTTATTGTCATACTAGTTTCCTAGGACTTCTGCCACAAAATACCACAAAGTCTGGTGGCTTCAAGCAGCAGAAATGTTTCACAGTTCTGGAGGCTTGAAATCAGAAATCAAGGTGTTAGCAGGGCTGTGCATGCTCTGCAGGCTCCACGGGAGGTCCTTACTTGCCTCTCAGCTTCTGGCGGTTTCTGGTGATCCTTCTTTGCAACTGAAGCACTTTCTACCTCTGGCATCACATGACATTCTCCCTTTGTGTCTATGTCTTCATGGTGTTTTCCCTGTCTTTCCCTTCTAACAAGGACACCAAACTGGATTATGGGCCCACCCTAATATAGTATCACTGCATCTTAACTCGGTTATATCTGCAATGACCTAATTTCCAAATAAGGTCGTAGTCACAGATTCCAGTGCTTGAGACTTCAACATATTTTTTGAGGGGACGCAATTCAACCTGTAATAGTCGTGTAAGTCATGTGCCAACAGATGCGTATCCCTCGGGGTGTGTGTTACCATGAAAAAGATTTAAAACTGTCCTGATGGAAAGGGACATCCACTCTTCTGCCCTCCCGCCATCGTTGTCTCTCTAACGGTAGTCATTATTGATACTTAAGGACCAAATAATTTAATAAGACCAGACGACAGAGAGAATGAATGTGTAGCTGTACTTGATTTAAAAAGCAAGTACTATTAAAACACAGAAAATGGTCATGAAAAAGTAACATGCACATAATGGAAAGGCAAAGCAAAATTATGCACAAATGAAAGAGGAACTACTATGACAGGAGTTATTTTATGAATAATGTGGCTAAAATAGACTTTATTTTGAGAAGCATGGTATCATTGGGGAGTACAACTTATTTTTAAATTACAATATTATATAACTGTAGTATATTTATGGAACCATTTTCTTTAAAGCACTCAGGATAACTGTAAAACTTAGTCTCATGTTGTGCCTATAGGTAAGTGGGAGGACACTTGATTTTAGGTTGTCAGGAATTTTATCGTTGGTTTGTATAGACAGAGCGATGCCATGTGAGCAACCCACCTGACTCCCTTTCAGGCTTAAAGCTTCTTAAAGCTTCACATATTAGCATGCTCCTGGTCTGTCTTTAAGAAGCATGTTTTGGTTTCTAATGCAACAGGTTACATAGTCAGTTGGAGGATACCAGCAAGGAAAAAAGAAGTATCTAGATACTTCAGATGTTAAGAAGAACTTTGTAATTATAATTGCCTTAAGAACCTTGTTGAGCTCTAATTTTTTTTTTTACATTTACATTTTGGTAAACCTGAATTTTTTTGGTGAAGCTCATTGAATTTATATCTTATTATAAAAAAGAAAAAAAAAGATAGGATATTTCTACCAGATAATAATAGATCTGCTGTATATGTACATACAAACATACATATATACACACATGTACGGTTTCAATATAGTGAGTGTGTGTATATGCATAATTGGAGGGGAACCATACCCTCCTCAGAGTTATAAAAAAAAAAAAGAGAGAAAAAGAAAAAGCTCACAGGGTAAAGACCTTAAAGCTCACCATGCACAGAAAACAGACAGTAATTACAGAAAATTGTCGAGATAGCATACCCAGCATTGTGATTGTGCTATAAGATAGAGGAACAGTTTCTTTTTTCTTTCCGTTCACCATTGAAAGAGGGACATGAGAGGGAGCATGCTGAGCTTTTTAGTTTATCAAGAATAGGGAGATAGCCTTCGAAGGTCATCCTTCCAGCAGCAGGTTTAGAGTAAGTTGTGTTTCACTATAGCAGAAAGAAGACAATTGGAAAAATGGTTTTTTTTTAATGACATTTTAAATAACATGAATAACTGATTAAAACCCAAGTATCCACCTCTCCTGCAATTAAATGTGGCAAGGGAAAAAGTTGTAACTTCTTCCTTTCAGTTTAAACTGACTGAGATTCTCCACAGGACTCTCAGAACAGCCCCACAGTCCTGCTACGTTGTCCCACTCTCCAAAATGACCATTTTGTACCTGTCCTCTCTCCCTCAACCTACAGCACCCCGGTCTCTTGCTTCCCACTTTGCCTGAGAAAATAAAACATTGAGGTGAACTCCCTGTTGTCTTATAACGAAGTGCGGAGCCTGTCTTCATGCGCACCCATAGTTTCTGTCTTACGTTGATGACAGTGGCCGGAGTGGTGCTGTCCCATCTTCGGCCAGCCCTCCGTGGTGCTCTTACTCCCATCCCTGCCATTGTATGCTCGTGGGTGTACATCATCAGTTTCCCCCTGCCTGCTCTTTTCCGTTAGCATAACAGCACATCTTAGTGTTTTCCGTCTAGCCTTCCCTTCTGTCCTTAGTCCCACATCTTATTTCTCTGCGTAAGCAAAACCCCTGAATGAGTTATGCGCATGCCTGCTTCCTTTCTTACATCCTGTCCTCGCCATCTGCTTCACTGGGCATCTACCCTGTCATGCCACTGAAACTGTGCTTGCCAAGATCACCAGCGGTCTCTCCACATTGCCAAATCTCAGTGGTCACTTTCTGTCGTTATCTTAGCCTTTCAGCAGCTTTTATCACAGTCAAATAGCGTTTCTTTGCGTCACCGATTTCAGAGGCCACTTTATCACAAACTTCATGTAATATCAGAATAACTAATATTCTACTTCCGAAATAAAGTTTTTGGCAGATTAAAAATAATTGTTGTAGTCGAGCCTCATCTATTTAAATACCATGCATAGTAAAACTGGTTAGTGTTTAGCTGTTTGAATGGAGTTTGGTACGTATTCTTTTTTCCTTTGAAGCATGAGTTCAAAAATAGGCAATTATTTCATCCTACAAAGAACTTACCTATTTTAAGCCCTTGTTTATATCCAAAGTACTACTGTCTTCCTGGGGGCAATTGTCTTATTTGTAGTCAAAAGGAGCCAGGAAAAGATCTTAAAGCTCATTAGGCTTTATAGTCCAAGCTTATAAGTGACCATAAGCTCCATATGTTTTAAGTTATAACAACAACAGTACATTCAAGAAGTCTTCATAATGATCATTTGAAGGAATATTCTTTATTTGGTTATGTTTCTCATATCCTACATTTTATCATTTTTGTTAAAATTAAAGGAAGCCACTATTAGGTTTAAAGGATGAAAAAAACTCCTTGAAAACATGGTTTAAAAATGAAAAGCTTCTCTAGATACTATTAAGATATTTTGAGGTACTGCGTAGATGAATTATTAAGTGCCATTAAAGCTATTCAAGAAGCATAAAGAATGTAATTACTATAAAAGCAGTATGTTTACTGCTTATATTTACTGCTTAATAATGTCTATATCATTTAATACTTGATATTTTCTCTCAACAAATAGCAAAAAATAAACAGCCCCCAAATATATTCAGCATAAAACACATGTATATGTTAGTTTTAGCCTAAAAGTGCTGTTTTAATGGAATACTTTTCGTCAGAATATTAACACCTCGAATACATGTTTGATGTACCATATTTCATTTATTGCTTTTGCTGAAATGACCAAATAGCCCAATGAGAACAAGGTTGCTAATTTAAGATTATCTGTGTTCACAGTGGCTTTTGGAAGAAAATTGATTTTATGATGTTATCTTATTTCAAAAAGCAGTCATTTCTACTGTGCTGTCTTTTGAGTTCTATGTTCATTTTCAGAAAGAGCTTATTATTTATATTGTGGATGTCTGTCCCAAACTTGAATACATAGGGCTCTGAGACAAGAATGGAAAAAAGGAAATGGGGGGACAGAATGAAGGATGCTGGGAGGAGCTGGAACAGAATGGGAAAGGTGGTTTATGAGAACACTTCAGTGCTTGTTATCATTTTTACCAAAATTTAATTAGGAGAGGAAGAGGAAATACAATATATATATATAGTCAGTAACTATTTTGGAGTGTTTGAATGGTTAGAATAAGGCTGTTATCTGTGTGCCTGCTCTGCCTTCATTATCAAACACAAAAGAGAATGGGACATGTCCACAGCTGAGGGGGTACGGGGAACAGAAAATGTTGTAAACATATTCTCCGCTAAAGACACGGAGAATATCTTTTCAAGGATTAAAATGGAAACCATGCAAGCCAACTCGTTCAAGGTTGTGCAACAAAATATGGGCAGGAATTGGGTTATTTTATTTGTCTCTAATGTCTCTTTTTGTCTTTTGCAATAAAGTGGAGATAGATGTATATGTTTCAAGAAAACTAACAAATTGCGAGAATGTTTTCATTCTAAAAATAAAATCACTAGGGTTTTAGGGAAGTTCTTAAAGATTTTTAAGAGCCTCTCAAAACTAAAGAAGCAATTTATATGCACTATCCTTTGTATTGTGAGAGGTATGGAGTGAAAAGGAAATTTTTTGGAGGTAAATTTGAAATTCTCACAATCTTGTTGACTGCTTTAGATTTGTTTGTGTATATGACTTTGGAGGTATAAATACTGTTATTTTCAAAGGTATATTCTGTGAAATCACAGTTGTACTCGTTCTCCTGAGAAAACATTCTTCTGACTTGTATGTATCAGTAATAGATTTCCTGAAATAACATACTTTTGCTTTTTAGATGCTGATAGACAAGATGCCATTAATCTCTTCTTGGGAGTCTTCCATCCCACTGAAGGGAAACCTCATCTCTGGGAACTCCCAACAGATTTTTATTTGCATCATAAAAACACCATGAGACTTTTACCGACAAGAAGAAGGTATTTTTCTTCCTAATCTACTATGTAAAATCAGATTCGATGTCATTTTGAAAATGAGATGCTTTGTTTTTGGAGAGATAATCACATATGCTAAAAAGTAATCGGTCTTTCAACAAGTTTGCCATGAGGAATTAGAATTGCTGATGCTCTGATAGTAGGTTTGGGAAATTGTCGTTAACAGTTGGTGTTTTGCATTTTCCATAAATGTTTCAGAGCTTCGTCATTGAACGTAAGTTATAGCTCCACTAAAGCAAATCATTAACATCGCTTGTGAGTGCGTCCTACACATGCGGAGCTCTAAAGAACAGCTAGCTAACATTGAAGGGACCAGTCTTTGGTTTTTCAGGTATGGTGTCTCAGCTGCATCACTTTGGAATCCCAGTGTTCCTTCCTCCAGGAAGCACAACCCGCTCTTGGTGACACTAGTAAAGAGGGAACCAGAGCAGTGGCTTCAGTAGCAGATGCCACTTCTACTCAAGTTGGCCTTGAGTTACATAGCCGAGGCAGGCAGTGCTAGAGCTTTTTTGTAAAAGTAAAAAGAAGCTGGTGTTACGTCCTCATTTTCTAGAAAAGAAAAGAAAGAAGGAAGGAAAGGAAAGGAAAGGAAAGGAAAGGAAAGGAAAGGAAAGGAAAGGAAGGAAGGAGGGAGGAAGGAAGGAAGGAAGGAAGGAAGGAAGGAAGGAAGGAAGGAAGGAAGGAAGGAAGGAAGAAGGAAGGAAGAAGGAAGAAGGAAGGAAGGAAGAAGGAAGAAGAAGGAAGAGAAGAAAGAAAGAAAGAAAGAAGAAAGAAAGAAAGAAAGAAAGAAGAAGAAAGAAAGAAAGAAAGAAAGAAAGAAAAGAAAAGAAAAAGGAAAGAAACTGAGGTACAGAGAGAATGTGTCTTAATCAAGATTATTCAGCTAGTTAGCTGACTCAGCAAGAATGAGCTACAAACCCGCTACTGAAAATAAAGTTTTATGGAAGTAGACAGTATGGCTTTCTCTGTTGATTTGGTTTCCTGTTTTTGCTTTTTTCCCCAGAGTGTCAAGAATTCCAAAACTTGGTTAATGGTATCAACAATTGGTACCGCTCACAAACAGTACTTACAGATACTGTAAGATAGATTTCAGTGTTTTATTTTGGACTTTCTAGTGTCACCCACCATATACTGGTTATTTTGATGACTATACTGGTTATTTTGATGACTATTTTAATTCTCAGAAGAAATGAACAATTTAGCCAGAGGCAATAACAGGACAAGAGCATGGGCTTAAGGGTTGTGTAGAGCTGAGTTGGAATTTATGCAAGTACATGACCTTAGATCTGTTACTTAACCTCTGGAAATATCATTTTCTCATCTGTAAAATGGAAACAACTATGCATACCTCACAGGGTCGCTTTGAAGAATGAGTGAGAAAATGTGTGGCAAGCACCTGGGACAGGGTCTGACACAGAGTAAATACAGTCCCGAAGACATCAGGCTGTGGAGAGAACCTCCAGTTTTTGCCTGTGTGACCCTAGGCAGGTTACATTACTGGTCTAATTCTCAGTTTTCACATCAGTAAAACTGAGATAATAATAGTATCTAACTTGTAGATTTTTCTGAGAATCAATTGAGATCATAGTGAGTCCAAAACGATATTGGTATTGTTTTTATTCTCTGAGTAGATTACATCTAGAAACTTAGTATTATTTTATCACTTATGATATAAACACCTTATTATGTATTCGCTTATGTTTCCTAACTTGGCGACCATACTGTTTACCAATAATTTATTCTGAAGTAATATTTTTATTGAATGATAACGGGGAATAAACCTAGCTCTGCCTAGAGTTCATCTAAACCAGGTCCTCTTTAGGTAACTAACTACTGCTGTTACTCAAAGTCCTATATTTATTGATCAGTTCAAAACCATGAATTGAAACTTTGTTCTGAATTAGGTTACTATGTCATACATCATCTAGATGCTATTAATTGAATCAGTATTTATAATGTTCTTAGATATTAAGCATTAATTATTTCATTGACTCAGAGTTGAGAGGTTTCCTGGTTCTACTCACTGTCTGATGTGTGAGTTCTTTCTCTATCTGCCCAGGGAGAGGTTATCTGGTTTATGCTTGACTGGCCCTAGTTTGTCCACTTGGAGAAAACTGGTTGAAAAGGCAGTTGTTTCTGACAGTTCACTTTCAAAATTCTTCCTACCATGTAGAGATCTGCTTATCTGTAACTTTACCTACTAATCTTAGTTCAACCCACTGAGACCTTAAGAACATGATTTTCTCATCCACTTGATGGTCCTTTTTAAATATTTAAAGATAAGTTCACACAGTCTCAAAATCTCATCTCCTCCAGGTTAAATAGCCCCACTTTCTTTAGCTGTTCCTCATATACTATGGTTTCAAGCCTCCTTAGCATTCAGAATGCTCTCCTCTGTATGTATTCTAGATGCTGTCAATGTTCTTTTCAAACTCTGGTACCCAGACCTGGGTCCAATAATAGAGTTTTGGTCTGATCTGTGCTAACTGTTGTGGGACCATTGAGACCATTATTCCCCTTGTCCTGAGTACTATATTTTTATCATTAAGTATAAGATTGCGTTAGCTTTTTCAGTAATGCCGTCATAGTGTTACCTCTGAGCTTCCTGTCTATTAGCACTCCCTTCTTTTTAGCATGTCCCGCTGCCATGCCTTATCCATACCATCCTTGTCATGCTTATATATGCGTTGCCTGCTTCCAAAAAAAGCATTTAAATGTGTATCCTTTGTATTAACTATCTCTAGCTTTGTAGTTTCTTCAGATTTAATCAGCTGGGCCATCCTGATCTAATACAAGTCCTTGATGAAAAATGTTTAATAGAATGGAGTAGCTGGCAGAGCCTTGTGGGATACCACTAGACAAAACTACCACCTTAAAATTGTTTCATAATTTTTGGTTGGAATCATTTCAACAGCTGTAACTTACTGTATTGTCATCACTTAACTGTACTGTCATTTGGCCCCCATTTATCTTGTTTAAGTCCATATATATGTTATTTCAGCAGGCACCTAAGTTAGCTAGGGAAACCTAACAGTCTTTTTTAATCTCCCTAACCTGCCTTTGTGAGCCAGTGGGACTGAGCACTCTTAATGCTAGGGACCGAAAAAGAGAAAAACACTGACTTACTAGTATTATCTGCAAAAGAAAAGTGACAACAGCTTGCATCTCCCTCCTCTGATCCCTGGTTCCAAAGCAGGTGTCTGTCCTAGGACATTTATTACTCTGGATAAATGTACCTGGTGGTGAAGTTAACGAAGATTCCACCTGTACTGGGCTTACTCCTCTCAGATGCTCTCTTCCTCCATCCATCACTTCACTTTCCCCAGGGCAGATAGTTCTTCTGGCTTCTCTGCTTCTGAGGCCCACTTAGAGGAGTTGGATTTTTTTAAAAAGTATTATTCAGTTGCTTCGTCTTACTTAGGGAAATATAGTTTAATAATATATATTTTTTAATTTATGGCCTGGTCTCAAATCACTATATAGGATTATCTGAATTCTTTTTCTCCACCTGGTACATTCTGAGTTAAAAGAAATTTTTTTTATACTGTTTTCTTTTTTCCTAAGTAAGCTGATTGTGAGTAGCATTCTTTAGGAAAATTCTTATATACTAGCTGGTACCTTCTCTACTTCCTCCTCTGCTGAGGTTATGTCTTCACAAAATAGAATCTATACTCCTGCGTGCTCACGGGTGCGTGTGCGCATGCTCGCCGCTGGTGCTTGCGCGCACGCGCGCGTTTTCTCTCTCTCTCTCTCTCTCTCTCTCTCTCTCTCTCTCTCTCTCTCTCTCTCACACACACACACACACACACACACACACACACACACACACACACACACACACACACACACACACACACACACACACCCTCCTCTGATCTGATAGTCTGATTCTTTTATCAGAAAAGAAAATGAGTTTAGCCTGGTGTGGCTTGTTTGAGTAAATATATGGATTCGTAGGGGTCACTGGTCATCTTTTTTAGGCTACTCACAACACACTCTAGCTAATACTCAATTCTGTTATCTTGCTGGGATTGACATTATGCTCATTAATGTATAGTTTCTGGAATGCATCACCCTCTCACTTTTGAGCATCAAGACTACATGTGCCTGTTTCCAGTATAAGTTCCATTCTTCACTATTCCGTTGAAAGATTACTGATCTCAACTGAACCAGGACACCTGCATGCTTTTAGAGATGCTGTACTGCTTCCTTCGGTCTCTAGAACATTCATAGTTCCCTCTTAGCTTGTGTTTTTCTCTTTTCAGCATGAAACTTATTGTGGCTGGTGAAGATAGAAACAATGCCGGAATTAAGTAGCTTGACTTTTCTCTGTCATTATTTTCAACATGATATTTGTAACACATAGAACAGTGTTTGACACACAGTAGGTGCTTAATAAATGTTGAAAAAACTCATGAATTCACCCCAAGAAGCAGACATCTTTTTTCTCTTCTTCTCATGCTCTAAAGCCTTGTTATTCAAAAAGCAGTCGAGGACCAGCCTCTTTGGCTTCACCTGTGAGGGGCGGAGCTTGTTAGAAATGCTGAATCTTGGGCCCCATCTGCTGAATCAGAATCTGCCTTTCCACAGGATCTCCAAACAATTCATGTGCTCACTAAATTGTCAGAAGCACTGCTCCGAAGCATAATTTCAGTCTCAAGAAAAACTTTAGAAGCCTTTCTTGTTATCATGACACTTCCCACCCCCAGCTGATGAGGTTTCATTTTTTTTTTTTTTCATTATCTTTGGTTATGTATTCCTCTTGCCATCTCTAGGAGAGTTCTCTATGTGTCCTATTTCATTTAAATACTTCCCCATTCTTCCTAATTGGCATTATTTAAGATTTTAATGTCAGCATTTTATTTTTAGAAAGCCTTTCATTATTTAAAATTATCTTTTTAGCATTTTTGTCTTAGGCTCTTTTTTCTGAACCTTTTGAAAATGTGTTTTTTAAAAATTTTAATATGTTTTTTAAAAATTTTCATATGATTTCACACCATTCCCCTTCCTAGCTCTTGTGAACTTTGAGATAGCATTTCCCCCTAAATACCTATTTCATCAGAATTCGATTTAGAATTGGATTCAGTGATCAGAGAGAAGGTTGTTCAGGATTCTTTCAGATTCTCTGCTTATAGCAGATAAGCGTGGTAGCAGAAATCCAGATGATTGAAATTCCCTGCCTTACTCTGACTGGCCTCTCTGATCAAGTAGTGAATACTTGCAGTTAAAGATTAATGGTTTTATACTATTTTCTGAGGGAACCTATTTTTAAAAACTATCCATTCAGTTAATGATTTTACTTAACTATTTTAATTAACTATACCCACAGACCTATATACATAGAGCAGAATAGAAAAGGTGATCTAGATCTCAGATAACTACCTGCAGGAGAATCCTAGTTGTGGGACTCCGCTCAAAATCACGCTGGCTCACCGGTTGGCAGGGTCCCTGGGGAGAGTAAACAGCAGCTCATAGAATCCGGCTTGGTACACACAAATGCTTTTTAGCTAAACACATCAGAGCATCTTGATTCTCAGACATGTTCATGGCATTTTGGTAGATCTGTGACATAGTTGAAACAAGAAAGGATTTCAGAAAGGAATTAACATGTTGAAAACTTACAGTGCCAAAAGCTTCACAAACATATTTTAAAAGAAAAATTAACTTTGAAGTATGAGGCAGCATCTTACTATAGACCACACAATCCCTTTAATTCAGTAAATTGTAGAAAGCCAACATTTACATTTGGTCCATTTTCTCTCTCTTTTTTTTTTTTCTTTATAGTTATACTTACTGGTGGACACCAGAGGTGATAAAATATTTGCCACTGCCATATGATGAAGGTAGGTACACTGTTTCTCTTTTAGTTTTTATACGAACATTTTGCAGTTGTTTTTAAATAAGCTTGAATAATTAAATTCTTCGGATATAATACTTTATTAGAAAGAAATGAATGGCTACTTGGCATTACGTTGCTGTTATAATAGGGGATTGTGACATTTTAGACAGCTTTGTAAAAGGCAAGAATTATGTTATACTCCTTTTCTCTAAGTAGGCCCATACCTCGTATTATATCTTGCAATTGCCTTTTAAATGTTTAGTGGATATTAGTTCATCATTTTAAATTAGTACTGATTATATTTCTAGATATTTGGGGTAATGGGGAGGAAGTGAAGACCTGTTCACAAGGAGAAATAAAGACTTTTCCTATATTCACGCAGTAAAAAAAAGGTACAGATGGGTGTATAAAAAGCATATTTTAATCACTAAAGTTTAAATTAAATTTTATTAATTTGTCAGAAAGACAGGAAAATTTTTGTAGAAAATGAATACCTTCAAATGTACAATACATTAGAATAATATTTCCAAATTTAAATTGCCCAGTTTTAAATAGAGGTTAGTCCTGGTTCTGTTTCTGATTCCCTGACCTTAGGCAAGCCAGTTTTTTCGTTTGTGAAAGAAAAGTAAGATCTGCTGCCAGCCTGGGACACTGCGGTTGAGGGCTCCATCTAGCTCTGGTTAACCTTCCCAACTTTGAGTGGTGAAGGCTGTGAAGTAAGAAGATGGCAAACAACTTTATTTATTACTGAATGATTAATTAAATTTTTTAAAGAATTTGTAACCTTGAAATTCAGGGCAAAATTTTCACTTATATTGCAAAGATTTGGTGTCCTGGAAGGAAGGAAGGGGCTTTAACAGTCTAACAGTGGCCATAAACAGGATTTGAAATACAAAAGAAAATGTAGTGAAATCACTGCACGATTTTTATCTAGAAGGCAGAGGGTACTTATTTAAGAGTAAAAAGGAACTTAAAGAGCTGAGTGATTTGATTTCTAAAATAACTCCCTGCTTCTTCCCTGACTCCCAGAGGCCCTCCTGCCTCCTTAGAGCTTATTATACTCAGCTTTGCATTGTGTGCACATATCTTGTCTCTTTTCCAAGTGTGTAAGTGCCAGAGGCAGAAGCTGGCCCTCGCTCAGTGTGCTCTCTGTGAACACAGTTGACATTACAGACATGTGTGCTAGGTGTAATATGAAGACTTTAAGAGTAATAGGCAGCATCTCTTTCAGTTATCTGTGCTGCAAACTTAAAGAAGTTGATAGTGAAGAAATTTCACAAACATGAAGAAGAGATTGACATCCACAATGAGTTCTTCCGACCATACGAACTGAGTAGTTTTGATGATACCTTTTGCTTGGCTATGACAAGTTCAGCACGGTATGTTGTGAGTATTCTTATACTGTAAGGATTTGGGAACTGTAGTTTTCCTAGTTGATATAGATATGTCTTACTTTACCAGAAATCTGTTCTGCAAGTCTGCTACCAGATGGTTGTTCAGTCCCTGAATTTTTCCATGATTGGGAGCCCGCTACTTCAGTCACTTCTTTTATTAGATAACAGGACTTAATTTCTTCCCTTGATAAGTTGAAACCTGCCTCCCATTGGTCCTAGTTTGTCACTTGAAATAAATGCAAGTTTTAAAACTGAACATAGAAATCGAGAGCTAACATAATTAGTGGGAAAAAACATAGCCTTTGGTACTAGAAAGGCTAGGATGTGAATCTTAGAGCAGCTACTGTGACTTTGAGAAGATTATCCAACCTATCCAAGTCTCAGTTTCCTTATTTCATATAGATAGAGGTGTGTGTGACCCTTCCACACACATAAATATATACACACACGCCAAGTGTCTAATGTAATACCTGACACAGGTGGGTGACTAATAAATGGTGACTCTTTTTATAGTACTATTTTTATTAGGTGCAGTACAAGTCTAATTCTTCTATATGACAACCTGCCATATATTTGAGGAAGCAATATTAATTTTTTAAGGTTAAATATTCTTTCTTTCATAACTAATGTGACATTTATTCCAAACTCTCCCCATCCTGGCCTGTCACCTTTGAACATACTTTATTTTTCTCTCTTTTAGACTTTGGTGGAGTCTTTCAGAAAAATGATGAGACTAGAATAAGAAAATTATGCAGAGCAAATCACTTATTATTATGTTTAATACTAAAGTTTACATGTATGTATTTAAAATTTTCTTTAGGTGTATTATATGTGTGCCTAAGTTTAACGCAGTACTTGTAGAAAGCTATTTTATGGTTTTATTTCCTAGAAATCACTCTACATTTTGCTTCAGTTTTAGTTGGAAAGTTTGGAATTTTTACTTGCTTGATTTTCAGTTAAACTTGTTAAAGTTAGCAGTGTTAACTGTAAGGTCATTGTCATTTCCAGAATTTTTCAGCTCAGCAAAGGATGAATGATGTTCCATATATATGTACATACAGATATACAGCTGATCTTTATTGCAGGAGTTATGTTCTATAAAGCTCCTGAAAACACTGAATTAGAGAACACTGAATCATTGCTCCTAGGGAAAATACAGGGTTAGGCTCCTGAAAGCCTCTGGCCACACATCTTCATCAACCATTCAATGTTTTGTGTGTTTCTGTTTAAAATACCATATTTAATATATGTTGTCAATTCATTAACATTGAATGCACAACCAATAGCACTGTAACTCATGCCTGAATCAAGCTTCTCTAACATATTTTCTCTGTAACACATAGCTTTCTTGTGCTTAGAAACACAAGACAGCTTTAGCACTATGCTTGAGGGCCATTTTAAACTATTAGATTCACCAACAAAAAGCTCAAAAATGTGAAAAACGTGGCACTAAATACTCTGAAAAGAATACCTCTTTACAGTATGAGAGCTAAAACAAAAAGGCAGAATGTCACCTTGCTCTGCCTCAGCTGGGAGCAAGAGTGTCAGGTTACTCTAATTTTTCACTGTTCTGCATGTGAACAAGTCTGGGAGTGATTGTGAAGGCTCTGAGTGTTGATCTGGGGGTTACAAATACATTTTAGTAAGAAAATTCTCAAATATAGAATCCACAAATAATGAGAATCAACTGTATATCTCCTAAAAGAAAGAAGGAAAAATTCAGCCACTTTTTTAAAACAACATTTTCAAACTGTTAAAGACGCATTTTGAATCAGATTCAGTATTACTTTCTTTTCCTTCAAAAAATGTAATATTGAATCACGCTTGGAGCAGTATCCTTGCCAATAACTGTTGTCTTTTGGCATCGAATAAGAAGTTCGATCTTGCTTCAGCAGTAATAGGTAGGCCTTGTACAGTGAGGAAGTTGCTTTAGCTTATCTTAGTAAGTGTTAAATTAAGTTTCTATTTAAAGTGTTCCAACAGCGTTTCGATGAATTAAACTTTAGCTTAATGAGGTAGATGTTGATACCTTAATTCATACTACTGTGTTTTTGATCATTATGTCAGCCTCTTTAGGTGATATAATGTAGTAAAAACATTGTCCATAAAACTGAGTATCTTAGTGTTTTATCATTAGTTTTTATAAGTTTAATTTTACCTGAAAACTAATTGTGATATATAACCAGAGAATATACCTTAGTAATTCAGATGTCAACTCTGTTCAGTAAACAAAATCTGAAATTCCTAGCAATTGGGCTTCATAATCATAAAGAAAATAACAGTAAAAACTGATAACATTGAAGTTACCTACTGCCATTAGTTCATGGGGATTTATGGCCCTGATCACCTAAGCTTCCCTGAACATTTGACTCAGAATATATATAGCTCCAAGGGCTAAGAAGGAGTAGTATGAAAATGTGAATTGAATGGAAAAAGCCAATATCGTATGGACAGACAGTGATTCATATGAATTTTTTTTTCCGCTTTCTTAAGTGACTTTATGCCTAAGACCGTTGGCATTGATCCAAGTCCATTTACTGTACGTAAACCAGATGAAACTGGAAAATCAGTATTGGGGTAAGATTTGCATATGGAATGAAATTTTAAAGATTCATGTAAAGTAATATAGCACTTGCAGTATAATTTCCATCTAAACTAATACTTCAAGTCACATAGTCCTTTTATTACATCTATATAAGCAGTTTATTTATAGCACTGGGATCACTGAAGTATTCAATGTAGAAAGTACAATTTATGAGAACTTCAGCAACATAGTACATTTGATTATTTTAAATTAGGAACATCACAGTTGGCATGAAGACAGGTAGCAGATATTCTGTGCTATGTCCTAAAAATAACTCAGCATCTTCTATTTCAACATAAAATACTTAGGTAAAAATATATATTCATTGTGTTTATTTTTGTTGACATGCTGAGGAAACATTAAAGCAAATATGCTCAGATAGAGAGATGAATAATTTTTCTGTGTATTACTGTAGCACTGTGTTGGGGAGGATTTATTTTATTATATCTAATTGTATGGGGAAGAAGACAAACCATGTTTCCATCTTCATGCTTAGAGACTGGAGTGAAATGTGTTGTGATCTAGCATAAGAATCTCTCTTACTGCCTTGCCTATGGCTTGAATAATCCTAGTGATAAGATTTCTTCTAGACCCTGACCAGAAACCCTGGCCAGACTAGATCCTGAATCCTAAATATATTTAGGAGTGTGTATGGAGTCCTAATTGGATTCTAACTACATGTGATTTATACAGTGGGATATATATTACTATTTTCCAGACACACCATTCTGTGGCTTAAATATGTAGTTTTAAATAGCTATGGAATTTAAAAGAAGGGATGTCCTGAGGAGTTTCAAATTTAAGAAATTCCTGGGACAAATACATAAAGGACCAGCTATATTAGTGTAAAGCACAGAAATGCTGTCAACTTTAATTTTTAATTTAAGAAGCCAGAAACTAATTTATTTTCTCAATTATCTAACCCATGGTGATATTGTATTATGTTTTCATTTGCTAGAACATTTCAGAATATTATGGTATTTTAAAGAGTGAAATATGCAACATTTTTAACAAAAGCCAAAAAGTAATACTATAAAATATTTTCTGAATGAAAATGCTAGTATTCTTACTACTCTCAAATTTGGAACTAAAATAAAAGTAAATACTTTTATAAGCGTGGGTTTTTTTTCTGTTTTTTTCCCATCTATTTTCTACTGTTAGAAGGAATGTCCAACAGTAAATTTTAGAATTTAGTTAGTGTTCATCAGTTATTCATTACTTTGGTATAAATAATCAGCTGATACTATGATTGATAAAAATCATAGGAGGGAATGAAATAAATATACATAGATTTGGCTATTGAAGCTTTTACAAGTTACAGGTGATTTTACTAAAATCTCAAACATATAGTCTGTTATTGAACCATAAATTTTGAAAATGTCGATTTCAGTTACCAAAAGGAGGCACAGTAACCAAAGTGGTCAGAAAACTTTTCTGCCCTGGCTTACATGCATATCCTGGTTTATTTTCTAAATTTACAATGGCTTAAATTCATTTAAGTCAGTACCTGTACATGGTAGAATATTAAGGTTTTCCCTTTAGCACAGCTTAAACTCAAACACTAGTTTTTCGCAATTATTTTCTTATGCTTCATTAGGACTAAGGCTTTGGGACAGAGTGCTGCACAGTGAGTACTGAAGGTTCAGTTTAAAGATGCTTCACTTCTATGTTTATCTTTTCGAAGAAACAAAAGCAATAGAGAAGAAGCTGTATTGCAGCGGAAAACAGCAGCCAGCGCCCCACCACCCCAGCGAGGAGGCTGTGTCCAGCAGCTCCGAAGATGACTCTGGGACCGATCGGGAAGAGGAGGGCTCTGTGTCCCAGCGCTCTACTCCAGTGAAGATGACTGACACGGGAGACAGTGCCAAAGTGACTGAGGTGTGGGGGAGAGGAGCTCGTGCGGTCCAGCATGAGGCTCTAGAGAATGATTTCTCAAATTCTACTCTCATTAAAAGGCTGAGAGTGAGAAAAGGTCACGTTATCTCACTCACACTAGTCTACCGTGTGGTGTTTGAGGCGCTGCAGAGATAAATACATTTAACATAGACAGTATTGAAAATCATTTCATTTTGAAATGAAATTGGTGTTTTTGCTCCCAGGTATAATAGAGAATTTCTTATCACTTCAGAATTTTTGAGAGAATCCTGTTTCTCTTAAATCAGCCCATGGTTGGAATGAAGGATTTGGCCCTGGGCCCCACAATTTTGCATAGCCTTAGTGGGAAATTCATCCTGTTCAATTTGATATTACCAACATATTAAGGAGAAATAAAAGGGAAAGAAATAACAAAAGAACCAAATTTAGCTTTGGGGAAATTTGATTTCTGGAAATAGCCGAAAGTCATGAGATGTAGATATAGTAAATCAAATGTGATAATATAAGAACTGAATCCCTTATTCCAGGAGTTAGCAAACTGCAACCATATTGGTCAAATCCATCCCACTTCCTGTTTTTATAAATAAAACATAATTGGTACCCAGCCATGCCTGTTTGTTTACATGTTGTCCGTGGCTGTCTTTGCACTATGAAAGCAGTGTTGAATAGTTGCAGCAGAGATGGTATGACCCAAAGAACTTAAAATATTTGCTCTCTGGCCCTTTGCAGAAAAAGTTTGTCAACTCCTAAATTACACAAAAGCAACTAGTAATTATTTAAGTTTTTTACCATAAAACAAACTATTTTTAGTGGAAATGAAATCAGATTTTTTAAAAAAACCATTACCTGAGAAGTGTAATGAATAAATTGAAGAAACATTGTGATTACTTTTGCGCAAAAATTCACAGGTTCATTTTTCTTCATCTTTGGAAATAATTAATATGCTAGATGTTTAAAAATTCTTCCTGGCTCTTTTTTCTTTAACCACAGAACATGGTCCAGCCCATGAAAGAGGTGTATGGAATTAACCTCTCTGATGGCCTCTCAGAAGACGATCTTTCCATTTATTCAAGGTAAACAACTTCTATATAGAGGTTAAGAAAAAATGCAAATATATTACCATAATAACATATCTAGTATAACTTTTAAAAAATGAAAATAGAAGGAAATGAATTCCACTTGGAATACAGTAGTAATGTTTAGGAGGTCATATTTGGAAACACTGATTTGTATTTGGAGTTAAAGGGCTTAATGCTTGAGACTCTCAGTGCCCCTCTACGATAAGCATTTATGACATGTGCGTGTGTTTTCACTACCCAAAAGTAAGCAGCAAACTGAAGTACATATACATTTCTGCATCAACAAATTCTTAAGATCAGGTACCTTCTTACAAAATGAACCTGTGCTATATAGGACCTTGCATTCGCTTTAGCTCTGGGATGCTGGCACTCCTACCGTCTGTGCTGAGTAGGAGAAAGGAAGCAGTGACATAAGGGTGCTAATTTAGAATGCCACATATCTTTATTATGCACATATAGATGAAAGGACAGGATCCACCAAAAGGCATTCCCTGAAATTATATACACAATTTTGTGTGTATGCATGTTTTTCTATTAAGATTCATAGTTATCAGATTCTCAAAAGAATCCCTAACCTAGAAATCCTCAAGAACCTGATGAAACCACCGTGAACACCCCCTCAACCTGATACATGCACTGAGAAGACTTAATTATCACACGTGAATACCACCCCACTTTGTTTATATAAGTTTGGCTTATGTAAACCTTATAAGTGAGCTCTGATCTTTCATTCTTTTTTAAGGTGGGTGTTTCATTTGCAGAATCTATCAAACTGGATATTGTTAGCTTTTTACTTCATACTAGTAAGATCTTCCATGTGATATATAAAAATATAAAAATGCACAGCATTTCTCGACTGCAGAAGCACTGGTATGATACATCACTGTCTTAACAGAAGCCAATTTAGTCATTCAGAACTCAGCCCACCCTCCTCACTTCTGGACACACAGACATGAAGTCACAACAGTGTAGCTAAACTCTTTAATTGTTGAAGTGGGCCTTTGTGAGCAACATGGTCTGGAAGAATGAATTATCTGGGTTAGAGACTGAATAATATGACTTCGCTTATAGTAGAGAGCGTGAGTGTACATGTCTAGGACTGAAATTTAGGCTCATGTTAATTAAGCAAAAAGTATCTTTTGCTTTAGACATAACCTTCACCTGAAGCCTTTTTATCTCAGACTGCCCCTGAGGCCCCTTCTAGTTCTCCTTTCTTGAGGAGTGAGATACAGCCTTGTTCACCCACAACATCCCTGGGAAACAGTCTAAGAAGTGTGTGAGGGCAGGCCTGTAGGGTGGGGATTACCACAGGAGTGAAAGGAATCCATGTTCTGGAGAACAAGACCTCTTTCTTTGATGCATATATACTTCACAGCATTTTACTTGTTCTTTAGATAACTCTGTAGTAGACTGAAAAGATAATATTATTCCTCTTTATAGGCTGAGAGCATAGAAACAGCCATTCAGGAGACGTTTCCTATGCTTCTTGGCTGTCTTGTTATTTTAGATTGTACCATCCTCTTTATGCTGTTGGTAATATCAGTTACCCCTGCTTAGGGTGCAGACCTGGGGGAAGGAGAGAAACAGGGCCTGGCACCTCTTCCTCTCTCTGCGAGTAGCCCCGTCCTGTGGCGGTCTGCCCCGTTTGGCAGTAGGGACATCTCCCCTCTCCATCTGCCATGAGCATTGTTTTAGGCAGAGGAAGCCTCCCTCCATCAGCATGTGGCAGGTGGGTAGCCATGTCAGCGGTAGCCAAAGATGTTCAGAGAATGACTGTGCTGCTTCTGCCCCCAGCTAGGCCTGGGGCTCTCTTAGTGCCCCCTCTGATCCAGAGGGCAAAGTTTTAAAGGCAGGACAAGAGCCCATGTAGTTCTGCCCTAAATTGTGAGGTGTCCTCTCCTACAGTTTTGTACCCAGTCAGCCGGTACCCACCAAAATAGTGCCTTGGCCTGGCTTGCCTGTCACAGCTCCCATGTGGGCTGCCACAGAGCAGTGTTGGGGGGAGAAGTGATGCAGCTAGAATCGGCTTCTGAAGCCTTTCTTCCAGCTTCCTGTTCTCCTGCCTGTTTTTCCTACATTGACCCTCAGCCACCTTCAGATTCCTGAAGATTTCTTGGTTCTATAGTTTTGTTCTATTGCTGAACCCTATTCTCTGTATTTTCATTTGCCCTCAAAGCTTCAGACTCCTACCAGATCCTTAATTTTTTTTTTTAATTCTGACAGTGATGGTCCACATGATTTGGTAAGTTTAAAGTTCGGCACAAATATTAGATATTATGTGACATTCTTTTCAAAGGCATGAAAGTTTTTACTTAGTGAAGAAAAAAGTTTGATAAAAATAAACTAAAAGTTTTTCAGTAGCATAGTAATGATTTAATAATTGGTAGTTTCTGCAACACTTTGCTTGACCTTTAAAAAAGCTGATTAATAAATTATAATAGTATCTATAGGTATCAATAGAAAATATTTTAAAGAGTAGAAAAGCGGAAAGGTAATTAGCCCTTCAATCCTGCCCTGTAACCTCCCAGGGGAATATTAGAACAAAATCCCAGGGCACATTCTCGAGGGGAAGATGGGTGAATGCAGCCCCTGCCGCACCTGAGGCAGGCCTGCACTTGAGAACTAGCTGGTGGCCCTTGGCCCATCCTAGGCATCCTCTTACGCTGCTGAGCTGGAGTGATTCCCTTTGGCTCTCAACCTCTAGCCTGGATTAGTGTTGTTCCAATGATCTTATGAAGAGGGTGGTGACACTGGTGCTCGGCACATGGACTCCTCAGTCCCCTCCATCCCAGTGAAAGTGCTCTCAGAAGTGACTGGAGTGTGCTTGAGGATTCTTGCGGTCCTACGGGACCGAGTCCATGTCACAGGCTCTCAGCAGTGTCCCTACTTCAGGAGATGGATCCCTGGCCTGATCCTGCCCTGTCCATGTCACCTGTCTCACCACAAACACCTTCCCTCATGTTTCCCCTTGTTTCTTGCCACAGTCACCTTTAGATATGCAAGGCCCTGAAAGATCCTGTTTGGCTTCAGGAACATTTTGATTCAGTTTTCTATCACATTTAAGTAAATAGAAGCACAATGAAGTACACATTTTGTTTCATTCTTATATCCATGATTCTGACTTAACATTTAAGCAGAATCCCTTAACCTTTACCTCTAACAAAAACCTGCTCTAAAATCGGGCAACCATTTATAAGTAAAGTTTTGTTATTACATAGGGTTCTCACGTGTGCTTTTCTGAAATAAGCATACTATGGTAATTTGAAAGCTCATTTCATTTTGAGTGATCTACTGGATTTATTGAAAGTGGTTTCTTCTTTAGCTTACATTTTATCTGTTGTAATTTGTAGATTTGTTCAGCTGGGTCAGAGTCAACATAAACAAGACAAGAGCAACCAGCCGCTCTGTGTTCCCGGTGCCCAGATGGAGTTATAAAATGTAAGTACTAGATTAGACCTATAAGAAAATAATCTTTGTATTTGTGTCATTTATAGTACTTTTTTTTTAAAGACTTTGTAAGAAAAATATTGTTGTCACTAAAGCATATCTCCTCCTGGTACCTTATCCAAGGAAAACTGGGTAGTTATGGAAATGGGGAAGAGATTAGGAGCCTTGACTATATCTACAGTGCACCCTTTGGATGTGTGATGGGAGTTGATGGAGTAGAGGTGGGATGACAAAACAGCTCTGACCCTGCAGACAGGCTCCTCAAGTTCAAGACAAGTCTCTTGAGTGCAGGGGTGGGATTGTCTCTTCTATCTATATATCCTCACCAGTTCTAATAACTTGCTATAAGTTAAACAGGTGTTTAGTAGATCCTTAAACAGAACTAGGTTCATATCCTGAATCACAGCCCTACCACTTCTTGTTTTTTTCTTTTTTTCTTTTTTTTTTTTTTTACCTTGAGCAGTAACTTAAGTCTTCTGTGACTCAGTTACCTCATGTGCAAATTAGGATAATAATAGCACCTATGTCATAGGAGGGTGGTGGGCTTAAATGAAATAGTACAAAGTGCTTAGAATGTTTCTGGACAAAGTTCTCTATACGTTGTGATCATCACCATCATCATCATTTTTTTCATATTCCTTATTATTCTCTGCTTCTTGGGACCAAACAAAGCAAAGATTAACCAAAAGAGGCTCCCTGATGCCATGTACTCGGTGGAGTTTCTTCTAGGAAATGGGTCACTGTGGAGATTAAATGAGGTAGTATATTCAAGGTGTCTAGATTAGTTAGTGCCTGGCATATTTTGACATTTAGTAAAGATTCTCTTTTTTCTTAGACCAACGTTATAAATTTAATGCATTATTTGATAGATACTAATTGCCTAGCCTCTCTGTGTACTACATCTGCATGTTCCTGATTGATAGTTAAGAGACTATTATAGGCAAAGACTGGTACCATAGAGAGCAGTGTCTGGAAGGAGTTTGGAAACGAGATGGATTGGGGGAATATTTAGGAGGTGAAATAGACTTATCATGTAGGGAGAAGAGGGCTCTATCAAGAATGACCCTTAGGTGTTTGGTTTCTGTAACAGATTTCATTGATTGATTGATTCATTCATTCATTTAGCAGGTGGGTATTGAGTATATCTGCTTTAGGACTATTCAAAGCTGCTATTTACTGAAGTAAGGAGTACTACAGAAGGATCCAGTTTGCCTTTAAAGTAGCATCAAAGTGGCCCCTTTAGGAGGCAGTTGGGTCTGAACTCAGAAGAGAGCCTTATGGGGATATAAATAAATACGGATGATAATTATAGGCACTGGCCAAAGATGAGACTACCTAGGAAAAGAGAATAAAGTGAGAAAAAGATCTGGGTCTAACGGCTGAGACAGAGAGAAACCTATAGAGAGACAGAGATGGCTAATCAGAAGAGGAAGAAAAACCAAGGTAGTGTTTTATCACAGCCTTCAAAATGGCTATTTACCTCTTCTTTCTCTCACTGTTACTATTCTTTTACCTTTTTTTCTCTTGTTTTTTTTTTAAAAAATCATATGAACTCCTATTGACCTAACGACATTTTTCTTTCTTATGTTTAATTAGCATATGGAAGTATGAGCTCCTAAAGGAATTGAAATAGATGTAGCCAAAGAAGGAAAGTATTTAAATTGGTAAAATAAGAGACTCTGTTAACCAAATTCTATTTTTAATTCCATTAAAATAATATGGCACAACTTAAGAGGAGAAAAATGATAAAATAGATAAAAGAAAGGAAAAGATAAACCTTTCCTCTGTTTTCTTTAATATTGGGACTACTTTGATCCATAATCGATTTATTACTTTTAAATTTTTTTATTAAAATATTTAGTATTTGCTTTTCTGAGTTCTAGCACATATGAAAACCATGTGAATCTAGTTGTTGTTTTTTTTAACCTTTTCCAATTAATTAGTAAAGAATCTAACACGAGTGTGTTTTTGCATAGTATCTTTAGCAGGATAACAAAGATCCTGGCAGGCCCAGTATTATGTTGTCATGGCAACTGCCCAAGAGTGTTGTTGTTGTTTTGGGGGTGTGTGTGTCTGTGTTTGTGCATGGCTGTGCACTTTAAATTGAAACTGTAACAAAGTTATTAAAATGTCAACTATTCATTTTTAGATTTCTAAAGCTATGACAAAACCAAGAGAAATTAGATTTATATGTGATTATCAAGATTCTCATTTGGTTATGTTCTAGTAGATTTAAAAATGGTAATAAATTTAAGTTTATATACATGTATATCTGCTCATCTCTGGATAAATTGTGATCTAACCAATTTTTCTTGAAATCAGGTGGCAAACCAATATTCCTTTTCTAAACATGAGGTAACAACCATGGAGGTGCAGAAACCTGTTTGGGGGAGCTGGACATTTTCACCCAAGGTCTTAGAAGTGGGTGTTAAACCCAAACTGGCCGATGTCTTCACTGTCAGCCCACTCGAACTTGTATTTTGTTTGAGTGTACTCCTCCCTTTGATTCATACCTCTTCCCAAGTGTATGGGTAGTGATTGATTGATCAGGGAGAAATGACATCAGCCAGCATTTACTGAGCACTCAGCGTGTGAACACTGTTCCACATGCCTTAATTTGTGTTAATTTCATTCTCACAATAACCTTATGAAGTAGATTTTTGCCATCACCTTTATTTTGCAGATGGAAAACTGAAGCACAGAGAGGTATGTAACTTGCCCAAGGTCAAACAGCTAGGAAGTGGAGGAACCCTAGGTTCAAACCCAGACAGGCTGGCTCGCCATCACTAAGCTGTAAATTGCCTGGTGTTACCAGGTCCGTTTCTAACCAAAGTGGTAGAAATACTTTGTTATCAGTGTTAACAGCCCTCCCTTTGATTCTCTGCTGTGATCTGGATTTGTAGACACTTTTATATGCAGATACAATATTTCTGCTATGTAACCTTGACATTTTTTTAATAGTTAAAGAAAATGTACCTTTATTCTTCTCCTAGTCGTCATCACATTGTCCCTACTGTAGACGTACTTCTTGGGCTTTGCTGGGCTCACGACACGGTGTAGAGGTCGTTTAGCCATCGTCAGAGCAGCGCTGCCGCTGTCCAGGGTTACTGCTGTCCTGTATTTAAGTTCTTAGAGGAGGGCCCATTTGTTGTCCGCTGCTGCTCCTAGAATAGTATTTGAAATTGAGTGCTCAGTAAATACTTGTGGAAAGGGACTGAATTCCCTACCACCCCCCCCACCCCCAATCCCTTCTATTACTGTCAGAGTCTGTATGAGGACCCCTGAGCATCCCTAGAAGCCCACGTCACCCAGTGCCTCCCTGGTTTCAGCCATCCTCACTGTGGCTTCTTTTCTCCCTCATTCTTGGACTTTTTTTTTTAGTTCTTCCCCTATTCTATTTCCTGCTCATGAAGCCCTGTGCCCCTCCGGGTTTTTTTGTTCTCCTCTCTGCATTATGATAGAAGAATAAAGTAAGCACACCAAGTTTTTAGCTTTTTTACCCCTCTGTCCTGCTTCCAATTGCACCTGTGACCAAATGCAAAGTGAGAAGGTCCCAATAGAAGGACTTGCTGTGCCGGGGTGGGCGGGGTGCTGTACCTCTTGGCAATGATTCACTGTCTACATGAAAGACCAACCTGTTCTCATTTTGCACTCCTACCCATTCTCTGGGAGTTTTTAACTGAGCAACAAATGTCAATCAGCATAGGTCAAAAAGAACAAGAACACAATATATTATTAGTGCCTGCTATTCTCTGGCTCACCTATTCCAGGAATATGTCTCACTCATTTAGTGATTGCCCCTTAAGAAATGGTTTAACACTTGGAGTTCGAATAAATACTGTCTAATTTAGGATTTTTCCAATGCAGATGAGCTGAAATGTAATATGAGATAAATATGTTTACCGTTTAAGGACGATAAGATTGAATTTATTCTCTAAGTATATCTTATATATTAAGAAGCATTTCTTGACCTTAGAATGAATACCTATTGGGGATGGGCTTCTGTTAGGGGAAGTGTTTCACAAGTCAGAGGGTGCTCTTACACAATCAGAATTAACACATCTTTTCACACTGATGAGATGAGTGTGACACAGTGGCCACCATTAACTCAACTTTGTTTACTTTTCATGATAGCATTTTCAATAATGTACTCCCTATACAGAAGTCACTCTCTGGGGTCCTTCTCCCCCTGGCCGCCTCTCCCCCCACCCCACACTGATTTCATTTAATCCTCTGTAGATAATGCTCTGGTCCCTGTGCTGCAGGCTAAATAATTTCTACCTTAATGGGTAATTCTTGTTATCTTTCCCAAACACCCGGGAGTACAGTCTTTAAAGGCTTATGGGTTGGAGCAGTTGGGAGGCCCTGATCAATGATTAATCAGCTAATTCCCTCCACAGGCTGGAGATGATAGGTGACAACTCCTCAGCCCAAGGCTGTGACCTCTTCCTCACCCCAGAAATTACCTCGACAGTCTTTCTTCTCTTTCATTCTGGCCTTTGCTTTTTTTTTTTCTTTAATCCTCTCTGACTTTTCCTGAGTATCTTTTCCATTTCTAAATTAGTCCTTTCTGCCTCACCACCCCACCTCATTTCTTTTGCCTTTTTTTAAAATTAAATTTATTGGGGGTAACATTGGTTAATAAAATTGTATAGGTTTCAAGTGTACAGTTCTCTAATACATCATCTTTATATTTCATTGTGTGTTCACCACCCAAAGTCATATTTCCTTCTGTTGATTTTTTTTTTTTACTTTTATCTTCCTCTCTTCCTCTTTCTCCCTTGCCATTTTTTTCCTCCATTCCCTCCGGGGTATTTTTAGCTTTTTTTTTTTTTTTTTTAATTGAGTAATCTCTCCAAAGCACAAGTTTTCTTAATATTTTCCAGGACAGTGCTTTTCAGACTGTAATTCCTGCGTCATTTGTGGGTCATGAAATTAATTTAGTTGACTGCCACACAGAGAAATAAAATAAAATCGAACTGAATCCAATAGAAATTTCTATTGTATATGGCCCATAGAATGGTTAAATCTTGTTTCATGAATTTTGTTTCTGTGCATAAATATAGCATGTTTGTACTGGTTTGCCATGCAAAGAGCCTCTTCCTGTGGGTAGCAGTCACAGGTTGGATTTATATGAATGTACCTTTTCTAGAACCACATGAATTAAAAAACAGCTCTGTCCTGGCATCTAGGCACTTAATAAATGTTTGTTGATTGAATGAAAGCATGTGTGAGTGATTCCTATTGGGGATGATTAGAAAAAAGAAGATAGGTCAGGAAGAAGAGGGACCAGAAGAGATGAGAGAGGTTTCTGGGGTGTATCCATAGTGGATAAAATAAACGCAGGCCTTGGAAAATACACTCCTGTTTACTTGCAGTAGATGGAGAGCAGGGGTGGTCATGCAAAAGAAGGAGGTAGTGGGAAGCTACAGCTGAAAGTCAAAAGGAAAAAGCCATAAATAGGATGCAGGACAAGGCAAATTTCCTGGCATGGGATGACACCAAGCCTTGCACCGAGAGAAGCGGGTCCTTCGGCAGAGAGTGTAGAAAGAATTTAACACACATGCCAAAGTTAGAGTCAAAAAGAATGTCTATTAGAAAAGGAGGGACATTCCACAGACAGAGTGTGGTCTCCACTCAGAGGCAGAATGTGAGAGGGAGGGTAAGAGAGAGACAGAGTAAAGCACTGAGAGGGACCCTGAGGATTCCAAGAATCCAGTTTATAGGTCATTCTTTAGAACCTATGAGTTATAGTTTAAAAGACTTTGTTAACCCATTTCCTTTGATGTGGACACACAGTGAGGAAGGGGAAGACCATTCTTACCTTGAAAAGGTAAGAATATGTGGAGTGAAAAGCCTCCTGGCAGTTCCCAGCCTTTAATCCATAGGCTCCCCGTGGCTTTAGCCATAGGGAATGAAGGACTTTAGGTTCCTGTGTCTGTTCACAAGGTGTGGGGAATGGGTTGTTAAACAATATAAACAATATAAACAATATAAATTTAATGAAACAGGGTGAATTTGTTGAAACTTTTAGAAAAGACTATTCTGAAAGGTTTCTACCATATAAGGAATAATAAATGCAAATTTAATTGTAGGTTATTAATTTTCCTATTATGCTATAATTATGCTATTAATTTTGAGTATCTAAAATGACTTTGATTTTTTTAAATTTAGTGTATTACCTTTTTTATTTTGGTGACTATAAAGCATACCATTTAGGGGAGCTTTCACAGGTTCACAGGAGGTCTTAAATACCCCATTGATATGGGTTGTTTTTTCTTTTTTTCAGGAATATAGATCTTCTGTAAGATAAGGTATACTTACCTTACTGGTAAGACATTAAAGGCATTAAATGACATATTTATTGAATGTTCCTTACAGTGTGCCAGGTTAGGTGCTCACAATACATAGCTGAATATGATTTGGTCCCTGCCTCCAAGGGTCTACATTGTCAGGTGTGTCAGTGATTTCAGATAGTAGGGAGGTGTGAAGGTGTTAGCAAAGGAGGCTCTGGAAGTACTGGGAAAGATGTGAATCAAACAGATTTCGGGGTAGGCGTAATGCTGAGGATAAAGTCTTAGGGAAAGATAGAGTTATCTGGTTGAGGAAAGCTAGGAGGGAATAGGGTGGAAGCTCCAGACACCACTTTTGGAGACTCACGCATAATTGTGTGTGTCTAATGCCAGGGGAGAATCAAGGAGGAGGTGAGAGATACAGATAAATAGGAACAGGATCAGGAAGAAATGCTAACTGTGCGACTCTTATCCTAAAAGTCTGTTTTAACCAGGGGAGTGTTAGACTTATACTTGCATTTTAGAAAGGTCACTCTGGAAATAGCATGGAGAATGGATTGGATACAAGGCAATAAACAACGTATCTGTTGGAACAGCAGAACAAAGTGATTGGCGTACTAATGGCAGGTGAAATAATGGATGGGGTTATTTTGTAAATGCAGACTCTTTAGGACTTGGTAAAGCTTGGTAATGGATTGAGTGTGAGGAGTATATGAGAGGCAAGAGTTTTCCAGCTTGGTTGACTAGATAAGGTGGTATGTCACCAGGATTGGAAATGCCTGACAAGCCAAATTTGGGGGCTAGTGTTGTTCATTCGTGACAATAATAAGACATCCAAGATGATTTGTCTGGAGCTCAAGAAGTTTTGAATTAAAGATATTCAGTAATTTAGCTTTTTTTTTTTTCTGCTCTTAATTTAAAAAGCAAGTAAGTAAAATTTCTTAACTTTCTTTAAAGGGGTCCAACCAAGTTGAATAAATCATTTTATGTACTTTTTAAATTTCTAGGAGATTCCTGGTTAGATTAAAGGAAAAACAATCCTTTAATTACAGGTAGAGAGGAAGAATTTATTTTGGTTTTAAGTGTATTTTTAGCTCATAAGCACTGTCTTATTTTTTACATGAGCAAACAGGTTAATCCTGTGGGAACAGATTTGGATATCTACATGAGGGGTATTACTCATTGGTTTTCTTAGCTCTGTGTATAAGAATCACATTTGGTAACTGTTTAACCTTTTGATATTTTGTTACTTAACAAATTATCATCAATGTTGTCTAAGGAAGGTGAGTGGGATGGTTTGGGGCAGTCGCAGTGATTATTGAGCCTGTGCTATGTCACCATGTCTCTCTGACGGTCTTTTGCACAACGACGATTTGTGCCCAGGTATGTTGTATTCATTGCCCTTATCTTCTTGGATCATATGCAAGTTGTCTTCTCAGTTAATATAAATTTTTGGTTGAAATTCAAGAAAAAAACAGTTCAATTTTATATTTAAATATAGCTTTACCATCCAATGTGTGACTTAGAACCCCTTGGGCTTTTACACATGATTTTAAAAATAAAGTACAAATCCCATTAAGTCCTAATTAGCTTAAAATTTACCAACAGGCATCAATAGTCTTTAATAAGTAATTTTTCATGTTTAATATTGTAACATTACTATTCATTTTCCTTATGGGCATATGAAGAAATTTGAGGAATACTACCATGGAAATTAATGGTATCATATCTTCATAATTTAAGGTCTGCTCATATTTTATAAGCATCCTTCTGCCATCCTTCCTCATTTTATGGTAAATAGAACCTACTATGTGACATTTTTAATCTAAAATGACTGTGATTCACTCTAGGCCAAGGCTTATCTGCCTTCATATCTCCAGGGTTAAGCACAATACTAGGTAACAGAAAGCATTGAATAAAGTACAAATGAGTAATATTTGACATTTAATAGTTTTACTTCTTTTATGAATATCATGCAATAATTGTGAGGGAGAAAGAGAACTGTCACGGTTAACAAACTGAAGCAAATGGCAAGAGAAATGATAAATATTTACAAGTTTTTATTTCACAGTAATTTATTTTCAGTTTTAGACGTAACAACTCAGAGTTTTGGGCAGATATCTCAGGATTTTCTCCATTGACAAACTATTGCTGTCCTTATTAGTTAATATATACATTATGTTAGTAGGAAAAGCTAAAATACAATTATTTTTTTAATTAAATTTAACTTTTTCCAGTTTATTGAGATATAGACATATAACATGTATAAGTTAAGGTATATAATGTAATAACTTGATATGCGTATATAGTGCAAAATGATAACTACGGTAAGGTTAGTTAACACCTCCATCCCCTCACATAGTTAGTGTATCTGTATGTGCTTGTGTGTATGGTGAGAAAGTCTAAAATCTACTCCCTTAGTGATTTTCAAATATACAATTCAATATTATCAACTATAGTCACCATGCTGTGAGAACTTTAAAAAGCTACTCCCTTAGCAACTTTCAAATATGCAATACAGTATTGTTAACCACAGTCACCATGCTGTCCTAGAACTTATTCATCTTATATCTGGAAGTTTGTACCTTTTGACCACCTTTACCCATTCCCCCTATCTCCTACCCCCTGCCTCTGGCAAACACCAATCTGTTCTCTGTTTCTATTTGTTTTGTTTTGTTTTTAGATTTCACATATTAGTGAGATCATATAGGATTTGTCTTTGTCTGTTGACTTATTTCACTTAGTATAAAATCTTCAAGGTCCATCCATGTTATTTCAAATGGCAAGGTTTCCTTTCTTTTATATGGTTGAATAATATGCCATTTTGTGTGTGTGTGTGTGTGTGTGTGTGTGTGTGTGTGTGTGTGTATGAGTGTGTATCAATCACATATTTTTTATTCATTCATCCATCAGTGGACACTTAGGTTGCTTCCATGTCTTGGCTATTGTAAATAATGCTGCAGTGAACATTGGGCGCATATATCTTTCCAAGTTAGTGTTTTTGTTTACTTTGGATAAATACCCAGCATTGGGATTGCTGGGTCATATGGCAGTTCTATTTTTAATTTTTTGTGGGGCCTCATACTGTTTTCTGTAGCAGCTGTACTGGTTTACGTTCCCACCAGCAGTGCACAGGGTTCCCTTTCCCCACGTCCTTGCCAGCAATTGCTATTTCTCAACTTTCTGAGAATAGCTATTCTAATAGGTGTTAAGGTGATATCTCATTGTGGTTTTGACTTGCATTTCTTTGATGACTAGTAATGTTGAGCACTTTTTCATGTTCCCATTGGCCGTTTATATCTCTTCTTTGGAAAAATGTTCAACTCCTCTGTCCATTTTTTAATTGAATTATTTGTTTTTTACTATTGAGCGGTATGAGTTCCATATATATTTTGGATATTAACCCCTTTTGAAAATATTATCTCCATTCCATAGGTTGCCTCTTCATTTTGTTGATCATTTCTTTTGCTGTACAGAGGTTTTTAGTTTGACATAGTCCCACTTGTTTATTTTTTGGCTTTGCTTCTTATGTTTTTTGTATCATATCCATAAAATCATTGCTAAGACCAGCTTCCAGGGGCTTTTCCCTATTTTCTTTTAGGAGTTTTAGGGTTTCTAGTCTTGCATTTAAGTCTTTAATCTATTTTGAGTTAATTTTTTGTGTATAAGACAGGAGTCCATTTTCTTTCTTTTGCATGTGAATATCCAGTTTTCCTATCACTATTTATGAATAGATTATCTTTTCTCTATTGAGTATTCTTTGACCATATATGCATGAGCTTATCTCTGGGCTTTCAGTTCTCTTTCATTGGTCTGTGTGTTTGTTTTTGTGACAATACCATATTGTTTTGATTATTATAGCTTTGTAATATAGTTTGAAATCAGAAAGCATGATACCTCCAGTTTTGTTCTTTCTCAGGATTGCTTTGGTTCTTTGGGGTCTTTTGTGTTTCCCTACGAATTTTAGGATGATTCTATTTTTGTAAAACATGACATTGGAACCTTGGTAGAGATTGTAATTAATAGATTACTTTGGGCAATATGGACTTTTTTAATGGTATTAATTCTTCCAGTCCATGGACATGGAATATCTTTCTATTGATTTATGTCTTCTTCAATTTCTTTCATCAGTGTCTTATAGTTTTCATTATATATATCTTTCACCTTTTTGGTTAAATTTATTTCTAAGTACTTTATTGTTTTTTATGTTATTATAAATAGGATTTTTTCATTTCTTTTTCAGAAAATTTGTTGCCAGTGTATAAAAATATAACTGGTTTTCATATCTTGATTTTCTATTCTGCACATTTACTAAATTCATTTATTAGTTCTAACTATTTTTTGGTAGAGTCTATATATGAGATCATGCATCTGCAAAAAAAAGATAATTTTACTTCATCCTTTCTGATTTGGATCCCTTTTGTTTATTTTTCTTATATGATTGTTCTGGCTAGGACTTGCAGTACTATGTTGAATAGGAGTGGTGAGAGTGGGCACCTTTGTATTCCTGATCTTAGAGGGAAAGCTTTCAACCTTTTACTATTGAGAATGACCCAGCTGTGACCTTGCCATATTTGGTTTTTATTTTGTTTTATTTTATTTTATTTTCCTTCTATGCATAATTTGTTGAGAGTTTTTATCATGAATGGATGCTGAAATTTTTCCAATGCTTTTTTGTATCTATCAAGATGGTCATGTGTTTAATCTAATTTTATTAATACGATGTGTCACATTTATTGATTTGCATATGTTGAACTATCCTTGCATCCCAGTGATAAATCCCAGTTGATTATAGTGTACGACCCCTTTAATGTGCTGTTGAATTTGGTTTGCTAGTATTTTGTTGAGAATTTTTTGCATGTATGTTCATTGAGGATATTGGGCTATATAGTTGTCTTTTCTTGTAATATCCTTATCTGGATTTGGTATCGGGATAATGCTAGCCTCATAAAACAATTTTGAATGTTTCCTCTGCTTCAGTTTTTTTTGAAGGAGTTAAGAAAGATTGATGTTAATTCTTCTTTAAATCTTTGGTAGAATTAATCAGTGAAACCATCTGGTCCTGGGCTTTCTTGGGAGGTTTTTTATTACTGATTCAATCTTCTTACTTATTATTAGTCTTGGTAGGTTGTATATTTTTAGAAATTTATCCTTGGTAGGTTGTATGTTTTTAGAAAATTTAGCCTTGGTAGGTTGTATGTTTTTAGAAATTTATCTAGTTTTTCTAGGTCTTCCAGTTTGTTGGTGTATTGTTGTTTATCATTGTCTCTTATGACCCTTTGTATTTCTGTGGTATCATTTGTAATGTCTCATTTGTAACGTTTCATTTATAATTTTATTGAATTAGGTTTCTTTTTTTCTTGGTTAGTCTAGCTAAAAGTTTATCTATTTTGTTTATCTTTTCAAAGAACCAATCCTTGGTTTGTTAATCTTTTCTTTTTTCCTATTCTCTATTTCATTATTTCTGCTTTAATCTTTATTATTTCCTTTCTTTCGATGACTCCTGGCTTCATTTGTTCTACTTTTTCTAATTTTTTGAGGTATAAAGTTAGGTCATTTATTTGAGATCTTTCTCTTTTCTTGATAAATGTGTTTATCTCTATAAACTTCCCTCTTGTAATTACTTTTGCTACATCCCATAAATTTTTGTATGCTGTGTTTCCATTCTCATCTGTTTTAAGATGTTTTTTACTTTTAATTTCTTCTTTGATTCATTGGTTATTCAGGAGTGTATTGTTTAATTTATATGTATTTATGAATTTTCCAGGTTTCATACCATTATTGATTTCTAATTCTATTCCATTGTGGTTGGAAAAGATACTTGGTATGATTTCAGTCTTCTTGAATTTGTTGAGACTTGTTTTATGACCTAACATATGATCTCTGTGCTTGAAAAGGATGTATATTCTGCGCTATTGTATGGAATGCTCTGAATATATCTGTTAAGTCTATGTGGTCTATAATATTGTTCAGATTCTCTGGTTTGTTATTGAATCTGTCTCTGAACAATCTATCCATTGTTGAGAATGGGTATTAAAGTTCCCAACTATTATTGTATTGCTGTTTGTTTCTTCTTTTAGTTATGTTAGTATTTGCTTTATATATTTTAGGTGCTCTGATATTGGGTGCATAAATATTTACAGTTATTATATCTTCTCTATCTTCTATGGATTGACATCCTTGTCATTATTATAATGACTTTGTTTTGTCCTTTTGATCATTTTCAACTTAAGTCTATTTAGTCTGATAGAAGTATAGGTACCCCTGGTTTCTTTTGGTTACCAGTTGCTCAAAATAATCTTTTTTTCATCTCTTTATTCTCAGTCCTTGTGTGTCCTTATAACTAAAGTGAATTTCTTGTATGCAACATATCACTGGATCTTGTTTTTTAATCTATTCAGTTTCTCTATCTTTTGATTGGAGAATCTAATTTATTTATACTTAAATAAATTATTTATAGATAAGGACTTACCGTTGTCATTTTGTTCATCATTTTCTGTTTTGTAGATTTTTGTTCCTTACTTCTGCTCTTGCTGTCTTCCTCTGTAATTTGATGGCTTTTTGAAACAGTACACTTTGACTCCTTTATCATAATCATTTGCATATCTATTACAGGTTTTTCCTTTGTAGTTACCATGAGGCTTACATAAAATATCTTGTATTTATAATATCCTATTTTAAGCAGATAATAACTTCAATAGTATATAGAAACTTTATACTTTTACATGCCCCCCTTAATTTTAGGTTACTGATATTATCATTTACATTTTTTTATATTATAAATTCAATAGCAAATTATTATAGTTATGGTTAGTTTTACTATATTTATTTTTTTAATTTTTAAACTAGAGTTGCAAGTGAGTTACACACCACCATTACAATATTAGAAAATCTGACTTTGACTATATATTTACTATTACTGATGAGATTTATACATACATAGTTTTTTGTGATGTTAATTAGCATCCTTTTATTTCCACGGCCCACTTAGCTCCCTGGTCAGAGAGGGCCATCAGCTCAGCTCTGCAAATAGGAAGAGCCTCTGACTGTTATCTCTTTTCAGTTATAGCAGCAAGGAGAAATGTGGTCTGCCCAAATCTGAGTGCTGGTTACTGTAGGCACCGCCCCCTTCTTCATTTCTATCTGATTCTGTGTGGTCAAGCCCCAAAGATTTTCCCAGTGATCCTTGTGAGACGAGACCCAAGTAGGCCTTGTGGGAAGTGCCCTGCAGTCGTAGGGGAGCTGTATATCCACCTTGGGCTCTCCTTTCCTCACTGTATAAACTACAAGCCCAGAGGGACCCTCTCAGTTCAGTGCTGTGACAGTCCAGAGTGAGGTCAGAGTGCTGTCACTCTTCTTAGCCTTCTAATGCTGTTCTTGTCAGTCTCAGTGGAAACAGGAGGCTGCTTCAGCCTCACTCCCAGGTTATGGGATTTTAACAGTGGTCTCTTGTCTATGGATAGTTGCTAGTTGGTCTTTTCTTGTGAGGAAGATTGAAATTGGGAATGATCTGTGTCACCATCTTGATCCATGATTTCCTAATTTTCACTTCCTTGCTACTACCAAATTGCTAAAGCTTTTCAAAAGAATTCTTCAAAAGAATCTCCCCCCCCCGCCAATATGTAGCTAATTCTGGAAATCCCTAGATCAACATGCCTAAAATTAAGCTATGATTCCCTGATTTTTATTTGCCTATTATTTCCAAATACATGAAGCTTTAAAATTTCGCTTTGTGTTTATATGTAACTTATTCTTAGAATTTTACAATTTAAAAAAAGCTACTACAGCTCGATCTCAGTTGCAAAGAATGAAAATTTTCACATTAAAAAAAATTTTCCCTTTCAAACCCACTTTCCTTTACACTCTTTATAAGATGGTTTACATCCATTAGCAAAGGGTCACAGTTCTTATTCTGGGTGTATGATGTCACCAAACCACAATTAAGCCCCAAAATATCTGAGTAAATTGTTCTTATCTAGAAGAAAAGAGGAATTAAGACTATCCTGACTTTTTTAACCATTTCGTTTTACTACTTATAATTGTGTTATAAGTTCATTACTTAATGTCAAAATAAAGTTAATTAGTGTTTTTTAAGCATTGTACATCAAAGTAATACATCTTTGAAAATAAAACTCTTTTAGGCTTATTTCAGAAGATGAATAGCTAAATTGGTAGGTCCTTTATCATGTAGTTAGATAAAAGGAACATAAATTGACTAAATACAGTTAGTATGTTCAGATAGATTTATTTTTAATAATAGAATAAAGCTAGGAAAAACATTCTGATAATTTCAGTAAATGTTTAGCAGATAGAAAAAATTAAAAATGTAATTTTAGGTATCTTTTTAGGAACTCCAAATTAAATTATATTCAAAGTTTCTCAACCAATAACTTTGTTCCACAGTCTTTTCTACTCAGTACTGTTCTTACTGGCCCCAAATTTTGCTTTTACTTGTTTTGAACAGTTTTTAACACAGTATATGGTATTATTCTTCTTGGATTTTCTCGTGCTATAACAGAATCAGTTATTGGTTTGTTGATAGATCATGTAGATGATATGATTAAATTGAATTTATTATTTATTAGTTTATTATTTCATTTTAGCCTTTAATTTTTGTTTTTACATCTGGAATCTTTGATGTTTCTCAGCAGTCTCATAGTGAAAATATCAGTTGGTGTCACCTAAATTCTTCATATACTTCTTTCTTCCCATAGCTTGTCTATAACAGCTTCTAAAGATGCAAAGATACAATCAGACCTGTGTGAAGAGGTGCAAGATGACATCCTCAGAATGTCCCATTAACATCTGTGTGTGTGTGTGTGTGTGTGTGTGTGTGTGTGTTTAGTGCATATTAGGAACATGAAATCTGAGAAATACAAAATGCTTAGAGGTCATTGGATTCAGTGCTCTGATTTTCTGAGAACAAGGCCTGGAGAGGGTCAGCAGCTCATTTAAAGTTACAAAACTTTTAAGTGATAAATCGGGGATGCAAATTTATTTCTTGGGACATAAACCCAGAGTCCAATAATATGCTCTCCTGAGCCAGGCAGCTGGAATTTCTCCAGTCTATACCCCAATCTTATTGGGTACAGCTAAAACTGGGGGAACCTTCACAGGCAGCATGGACTATAACAAAAGTGCCAGCTAGTGGGTTGTCACCAAAGGAAGAAAAGGAAAAAGATAACAAGCATAATGCAGTGAGTCTCAAAATGTGGTCTGCAAACTTTGGGGGTTCTGAAGCCCTTCAATTGGGTTTATAAGATCAAGGTTGTGACGCCAAACTGTACTGGTAGTCATTTTCTTCGTTGCTACACACTTACAGCAGAAAGAGAAAAAGAGAGAAGGTAAGGAAGGAGAGAGGGAGGGAGGAAGGCAGGCAGGCAGGTCAGTGACACTTATGTAAATCCTTGAAGAGCAGTAAAAATTACATGTCAACCGTCAAATGCCTATTTTTTTAAGTATTCTTTGTGACAAAACAGTAAATACATATAAAACACTTTGATCGCATATAAAAATATGTTGGTTGTCCCAAGGAGAATCACTTGTGAGATTGTTTAAGTGGTGAGCTGAAATCACTAGTTTTTTACAGAACACCAGTTGAAATAATGATGACAAACTGAGTTTTTCGGACTTGGATATTTGACAGGCTCTTTCTAAAAAATGAACAAAGTAAGCCTTTCACTTCAAGAAAAACAACTGGTAGTATTTGTTAACAATGATAACTGTGGATTTTTCAAGCCAGTCTCAGAAAACTTATATCTATCATCATGAACAATACTTAGATTTTTCTGGTGAGATTGGCAGTGATCTTAACAAATACGATTTTTTAAATATTGTATCATGAACTATGTTGGCATTTGGAAGATCTTCCTAACTCAGTGAACCAGTATTGTCCACATAAGTGATCCATTTTTCGAACTCCCTTAGGATACTTTTAGCTCCAAATAACGGAACATTTTACTCAACTGGTTTGAACACTAAGATGATTTATAATTTTATTTCTTTGAAAAATTGCAGACAGGGTTGGCTCCGGAGTTGGCTGATTCTGGAGCTTCATGGGATCATAAAGTTTCCAGTTTCTTTCCATCTCTCTGCTCTCCCATCTTCAGACCGGTAGCAAGGTAGCTTTAGTATGTCCAGGTATTACAGTCAGACACAGCAGTGCCTAAGGGAGCAAAGGATCGTTTCCCCTGTGCCTCTTTAGGAGCAAGGAGTCTCAGACCCTGCCCAGCAGACTTCTCATGCCTCAGTGGCCAGGATTGGGTCACATGCCAGTCCCTAAACTTATCTCTGCCTAGAGCCATGAGCTAGCTGTGATTGGCTTAATCATCTTGGAGAACATGGATTGAGGAAGTAATTCACAATGACTTAGTTATTAAAAATGAAGCAAAAAAAAATCCTTCATACTTATCCAGTCAACTGGAAATTTATTTGCACAGGTGCTCAATAAGGGAGGCAGCATGAATCTGTGGAAAGAACTCTGAAGCCTGAGAATCAGGAGCCCTGGGGTCTCGTCCCCCGTCTGGCATTGTTGAACTATGAATCCTTCTCTGTCGGGGCCATGCTCCTTCATCTGTAAAATGAGGCTCGGACTAGAGCACTATTTCTGACATCCTCTGGTTCATTGGGTCCTTTATTCACTGGCTTTATTCAGTAATACTTATAGAGTGCTTACTTTATTGTGGAAGTCACAGAGAAGGATACAAATATGCACTAGAGTGCTGCCTGTTTAATCACAACAGATGTTCTTTCTTCTGCACTATACACACATTGACAGCCCAAAGGGGTTTTTTCACTCATAGAATAAGCTATTTAATGCCTTCAGCAAAGAGCCCTTGCCGCAGCGCTCATTAGCCAACAGTTACAACGTGAGAGTTCTCTCTCATCTTATTAAAATTTAATTTATTCAGCAGTGAGAACCTAGGCCCACGAATAATATATTCTGCAAAGCATACGTCTTTGTCCTCAGGAAAGATGCTCATGGGCCTGGCTGTCTATGATTGTGGCAGTTCCCTCAGCATCGAAAGGAGTGCGATGCAGAGAAGCGTGCTGCTGAGAGAGCAGAAAGGCAGCCGTGAGAAATGAGACTGTCTTCTCTAAATACCCAAGGCTACTCTTACACTTTAGTTTTCAGATAAAATGCTTAGAAAGATTTTTTTTTTTAAACCAAGCTGCTAAAATTTTGGAGACTTTTCTTGTGTGCACTGTTGGTTAATTTTTCATGTCACATGACATGTCGAGAGAGCTGGGAAGATTTAACTCAGAGAAGAGAATTAAGAGTCATGTGCTCATTCTCTCAAGTGATATTTGAATCACTGTCAGGTGAAGCAGGGCTTGTCAAAGTTACTTTGGGGACCAAAAAGTGGAATATACAGGGAGGAAGATTTAGGGCCGCTAAAGAGAAACTCTTTCCAGCAAGTAGAGCTATCAACAATGACATGGGTAAGCATTCCGTTATCAAAAGTCACAAGATCTCCCATTACTGAGCATACTGAAGCAGAGTCTCGATAACCCATCAGTAATATTGTAGAACGTGTCTTCATTTGATCTGAGGTTGGATAAGATGATTTGGAAGGAAGGTCATCTGTAAGATTCTGTAATTATTATTATAGCCATGGGATATCTGATGATTGGATCATTAGCATAAAACAAAAAGTGTGGGATTCATGTATTCACCAAATATTTATTATGTGTCAGGCAGTGTTCGAGACTCTGAAATACAATAAAGAATAAAACTGACAATCCCTCAGGAGATTTATGTTCTAGAAGAGGCAGACAAGCATTGAACTAATAAATAAACAATTTCATATTAAAATAAATGCCTTTAAGAACACAAGCTAGGATGATGGGGAGAGAGTGATTGGGCAGGTAAAGGTTAGAGTCTGTTTTAGATTAGGTTTTGAGTGAAAATCTTTTTGAGGAGTTAACATTAGAGCTGAGACCTGAATGAAAAGGAAGTGTCTGCCCTGAGGTGACTGGGGAATAGTGTTCAAAGCAGAGAGAACTTGCACAGACCAGGGCAGGAACCAGGGTGGCACGTTTGAGAAGCAAACAGAAGGCTGAATGAGAGACCAGAGGAATGTGCTAAGGGAAGGGGTAAGGCACAGTAAGGGCCAGATTCCTGAGGAGCTTAGCTATTACTCTGTCCACTGGTAAACCACTGGAGGGTTTTCAGCAAAGAGTGGCGTGCTCTGATTCCCATCTCTAAAAGATGACTGTGGGTGCTTTCTGGAGAATGCATGTAGGGAGCAAGCTTGTAGGCAAAGAGAGAAATAGGAAACTCAAGAGAAGTGTGGTTTCACAGAAGCCAAGAGAAATAAAAATGTTTCAAGAAGGAAGGAGTGGGCAGCAGTGTTGAATACAGAAAAATTAACAGGAAGGTAATTGATGACCTTGATGAGTAAATGTTTATGGGTGGTAGCTTCGCAAGCCCAGTTGGAGTGAATTTAGGGGAAAAAAATGGGAAGTGAGTAAGAGGACATGAAGAGTAGAAACCATTCTTTTAAAAATGCTATAAAGGGTGCAAAGAAATAGGACTGTATCTGGAGGGGGCTATAAAATCAAGAAATTGTTTCTAAGATATGAGTTAGTATGACAGCTTATCTGTGTGCTGGTGGAAAAGGGTCTACAGAGAGGCAGATGCTGAGGATTCTGGACGAAGAGTGGGTAATTGCAGGAAAGAGATCCTCTAAAGGGCACTGTGAGTTGTTTTGCATGCTTATTGAAATCCATAATTTCATTATCTTTGATGTCGATTAGTTTGTGAGATTTTCTGTATTAAGTTTAAATATGAAATTACCAATATTCATACGTTTTTGACCTACAAAAGCAGCAGTATCATATAATTCTACCTAATAGAATTAGAATTTTCTACTTTTAACTTAGACAATTTTACATTTCTCTCCTATGTCTTTATAATTTATATACATTTTTAATTTGAAAATAATCTCAAACTTATCTAAAAGTTGCAATTACAGAGCAAAGAATATTTCCCCTCCCCTAAACCATTTACGGGTAAATTGCAGACCTGATAGCCTGTTTCTCCCTAACATTTGAGTGGGTGTTACCTATGAATAAGAACATTCTCCTACACAATCACAGTGCAATCTAGTAAAGTCAGGAAATTAACATCAATGCATTGCTACCAGCCAATCCTCTGACGAAGCTATTGAAACCCCATTCAAATTTCTGCTGGTTATTTCAATAATGTCTTTAATCTCAAGAGGGTCTAGTCCAGCATTTCATGTTGCATATAGTTGTCCTGTCTCTTTGTAGTTTCCTTCATTCTGGAATAATTCCCCATTTTTCCTTGATTTTTTTGACCTTGACACTTTGAAAAATACAGACCAATTATTTTGTAGAATGGCCCTCAATTTGCATTTGTCATGATTATCTTCTGGTTATGAGTCTTCGGCAGTGTGGTAGCCAGCCTGCAGATTGGCCCCACCTCTCATTATTCACACCTTTATGCAATCTTCTCCCACATTGTAGCAGACGCGGTCAGGTTATAATAGTGATCTCTTGGATCACTTGCTTTGGGGGAAGCAAATTTTGTGTTGTGAGCAGCCCTATGGACAGGCCCAAAAGGAACTGAAGCATCTAACCAGCAACCAGTGAGAAACTGAGGCCTGCTGACTATGTTGAGTGAGCTTGGACGTGTATTCTTCAGCTCCAGTTAAACCTTAAGTTGACTATCACTGTAGCCAACAGCTTGACTTACACCTTCTGAGAGCCCTCGAACTGGAACCATTTAGCTAAATCAGTCCGATTCCTGACCCCCAGAAACCATGACATAATAAATGCTTGTTGGCTTAAGGCACATACGAATATAGGCAGGAATATCACAGAAGTGATGGTGGGCTCTTTTCACTGCATCCTGTCAGTGGCACGCAGTTTCATTTCGTCCCATTGCTAATGATCTTTATTTCAATCCCTTAATTAAAGTTATGTCTTCGGTGTTTTTTCACTGTGAAGCTGCTCTTTTTTTTTTTTCTTTTAATTAGTGAATATTTTGTGGGAGATACTTTGAAACTATGTAAATATTTCTTCATCAAACTTTCAATTTTTTCATTTATGTACTTTTTTTAGTACGAGATCTTGCTTTCCAATTTTATTCAATGGGGAATAATCTGTCGCTATCGTTATTTATTTTGATGCTCAAATTGTTCCAAATTTCAACAGAGTCCCTTTAACCTGGCTTCCGTGTTCTTTGGATGTGTCCTCATCATTTTTTGAGCATTTCCTTGATTTCTGGCACAAGATGTTCTAAGCTCATCATGTTCTTTGCCTGCCCCAGCCCTGAAATCAGTCATTTCTCTAAAGATCTTTGTTTGTTTTTAGTGGAAAATGGTATTAAAGCCAAGATCTGGGCACTATGTGTGTCTATTGCCATTGGGATGTTGCTGCTCCCAGGCCCATTCATAGGACGTGTACACATTTACATATATGTAAATACACATATACATAGGTGTATATAAAGGTACATTTAAAAATACACATATTTTTATATAACATAAATGTACTTATAAACATAATAGAAAGAAGTATAGGTAAAAATATATATATTTAAATCTATAAATTCATACCAATACCTCTAATTATAGTGTACCCAACATCTATTCTATCCTTCTCTCTTTCCATATTAGTGACTTGCTTCTCCAGCAACGAGAAACTTGGCTCCTGTACCTTTATTATATTTATTTATTTGATTAATTCCCCCATAAATAGCCAGTCTCCCATCACCACTGCATCCACCCCATCCCACACATAGGTGCCCTCCATTAAGGCTCTAACTCCCATTACAGAGACACTACCCTTAAGAACACCCTCCTCACCCCACTTGGGCTCTGATTCCCCACATGCTGTCCACAGGCTGTCTCTCCTTGCTCTGCCCCATCTAATGGCTTTAGGGCTGACTTGTTCAGGGGAGGAAAGGAAGAGCAAGGCTTTATGATTTGTGTAATGGACGTCAGCACTGAAAGGGACATTCTGCTCCCTCACAGCTGAACTGAGAATGTCTTCTGTAATAGTGGCTTTCAGATTTCTTGTTATAACAGAATATCTTACGAAGCTTGTTGAGATCCAAATCCCAAAGCAAACAAAAGACAATAAAAACAGGAAACAGCCAAAGTGTCCCTAGAAAATGGTTAAAGTAGATTATGGGGATACATTCAGTTTTCATTTTGGACTTTTGGTACCTCTTTTAAACTTTTCACATTTATACTTTTATTTATATTAGTAACACTGACATTATGGGCCATGTTTCCTTTATAATTTGCTGTATTAAACACAAAATTAGCATTATTTTCTTTTGAAAGGAAAGCAAAATACAGAACTCAAAACCCTATTGCTAGAGATTCTGATTCAGTATACTTGGCCCTGAGGCCTGGCAATCTGTGTTTCATAAAATTCCCCATTTGAAGGTAGTGACCAGCCAGGTTGGGGAAACCCTCTGCCAAGTCTTCCTAGGAGTCCCCTCGGCAGCTGTCCAAATACCCACTGGGCAGCACGCCCAACATGTCATCAAAGACGGACATTGAGATGAAGCCACATGAGTCTTTCTGACAGTTGGTTTTATTTTGAAGACTCATGATCCCACTGATACCTCCTTCCAAAAGATAGTTTTCTCTGACTCTTATTATTAGTAAAGGAAAAGCCAACTCAGAGAAGATGCAGGTTAAATACTCTTCAAAACTATCAGCATCATTGTGAACAAGGAAAGGCTGTTGTCACTGCCAAGAGGAACCTAAGGGGACATGCTGATTGTATGTAACATACCCTGGGTGGGATCCCGGAACAAAGAAAGGATATTAGGTCAAAACTAAGTATGGACTTTAGGTAATAATAATGTGTCAATATCAGTTGGTTAATTGTAACAAATATACCGTGCTAATGGAAGATGTTAATAATAGGGGAAACTAGGTGTGGGATAGGTGGGAACTCTCCATCCTCTTCATAATAATTATACAAACCTAAAGTGGTTCTAAAATCAAAAGTTTATTAGGAAAAAGGTTCAGGTTATAAGAGATGTAATGATGTACTATGGCAGACCCAGTGGTAGCCCTTTGTAAATCATCAGGAAAAGGTGAAAATACCCTAATGAACATGAAGAATGAAAGTAGGGTATCATCACTTCCATGTGGGAGATAAGGCACATGGTCATTACTGTAACCTACTGGTCTGAGTTTCCAGGAGTGACAGGCCATTGCTGCTGCTATTGCAGGAAATTTGAGGGCAGAAGAGACAGGTTGCTCCCAAAGGTCACTGTGTAGATATCTGGCAGATGACCAGTTGCCCTGAGGGAGAGTCAGGGCCTGCACAGAGGCAGGGAAAAAGGATGACTCTGGGTGGTGCAGTTCATGCTTTGCCCTTTGAGAACAGCTGTTGTGTCCTTGATGTGCAACCTGCCCTTTATTGGCAGAACAGACCCAGTGCTGTGCAGGATAAGCAGTCCCTGCAGTCTGTGGCTCAGAGCCAAGTGTTCTCTCATTAAACAACAGCTGAAATGTTCAAGTTATAGCCTACAAAACAATGCAGCCAAATACTGTTGGCCACTCCCCTGGTGTTTGTAATAAAAACACAGCTGGAACAGAGAAAAACTACATTTCATTTTATAACAAGATAGATAATGTGTCCTACTGATGGGAGGGAAACCATACAGTTTATAAATTGCATCCTGAATTGGAAGCATTTTACCTTTTTTGAGCCCCCAAATCATTCTGCTTCATTTCTCCAAAGCCAAACTTCTTTTAAAAACACAAATGGCATTTTTATTTTATAGTTCTCAGACTGTGAAAGCAGTGTCACTCTGCCATATCTGGACCAATAAAAATATTAATGGCTATGGCCAAAACATATAAAGTACCACCATGCTTTGGCAGAGTATCCTTTCTGGATCCTTGGGCAGCAGACATACATGTGCCCAGTTACTTGGAGTATCCCCTTCACGCTAGAACCATCTAGGAACAGTGCTCACCTAGGAGCCTGGCTGCCTCTGCCGGGTAAAGTAAAAGAGAGTTGGAATTGGATATGCTTTGCTCATTGGCTGGCTATGGTTGCAGAAAGCATAATCCACTCTAGGTAGATTAAACAGAAAGTGATTTGTGATAGGATTATAGGTGGTTTTCAGAATCACTGGAGAGCCAGAGAAATAGACAATAGACCAAGCTTCCAGGAACAACTCCCAAAACCATATGGCACACCATCAAAGTGGCTATTGTATCTGCCTTGATCAGGAAGCTATCACAGCAGCTCTGGCTGCAAAACCAGGCTCCTCAGATATAATTAGGAAGTTGCCACCACAGTGGCCAACCTAAGAACATGTCACCTTCTTTGCCACACACAGTCTGCAAAAGGGATACCCTACACCTTTGCCACACACAGTCTGCAAAAGGGATACCCTACACCTTTGCCACACACAGTCTGCAAAAGGGATACCCTACACCTTTGCCACACACAGTCTGCAAAAGGGATACCCTACATCTTGCTTTTGTCTATGCTACTCAGTTCCAAATCAATGCTTCTATGAATAAAAGTGGTACGTAGAACTTGAATCATATTTTGAACCCAAATTTCAAAGGAGTCTATGGTATTCCTTTTTGCTTTTCAGCCTCTGCATGCTAGAAAGAAAGTTCAAGTAGATACTGAGAAATCTATTCTGTTATCCATGACAGTCTGGTCCTCCTGCTATCCAGTTATCCATGCATACTCCTCTTTGCATAAGTAGAACTCACTCCCCGCCCCCCATAAGTTACTGCATCCCACTCAAAGTCCATGATGTCTGAATTTTATGCAGCTCTCTTTATCATGTCCAGTTGCTTGGAGGTTTCTTGTAATCTTGTGACCTCTAAACAAGACTGTCTGCTCCCAATATGCAATGGTGGCAAAGGAAAAGAAAAACTTTCATTCAGAAAGGGAGAGAATGGGAAACATACAGCTGCCATATGTATTAGCACTGATCCAATCTCATTAGGCAAAAGTGAGGAAAGCATCCTACTTAGATAGTGAAGTAAAGTCCTTGGTTATACTAGCCATCTACCATTAGGTGCAATAAAAGTATAGCGGATAGGCAGTCATTTGTTAATGTCCCAAACTCTGCTTGTACTTCTGCTGCCATATAGGCACTGTCTGATTGGCCAGATGTAGATGAAGTACATGACCAAAATCTCTACCACCTTCTCACTACTGCCCCCTCTGACAAGCTTGTAACAGCCTCTAAGGCTCTTATGTGTAATACATTGACTATATATATTGATATAGTATGAATAGGAAGTTACATTTTAAGGCATTTAAAATATGGCTAGTGCTGCTGAGGAACCAATTTAAAATTTTATTTAATTTGAATTAATTTAAACAGCCATATATGGCTAATAGCCAACGTATTGAACAAGTGCAGTTTGAGAGTTCCATTTGGGACTTAGATGTCTATAGTAGTGCAAGGAACGTGAGTAATATATAGCACTGTCTTGATTTTTTTAACATGAAGAAGCAAACACATTCTCACTGGATCCCCTTGGTGGAACAGATTCATGACTAGGCTTCAGTGTATGAGTGCCTTGTTGGAAAGGTACAAGCAACCTAACAAGAGGGCTAAAGCGAAGCAATGGATAGTCACAGAAAAGTGTTAGAACGGCACCCACAAACTGAGGGCTAAAGGCTCTGAGCAATATTAAAGGCTAGAAAGAGAGAACATCATTTCATGGCCATGTGTGTCATGGGCCCCTCTGCCAGTTAAGTGATGAGTTATTATTTCCTAATAGAAATTACAAAACTGGCAGAAAGACAAATAGACTAATAAAGATTCGTGCTATTCCAGCATTTGCTGAGGTCTTGCTCCACTGAGACCAGAGCATCTGGTCGAAGTGAACCTGTCCTAATTATTGTTTTCTCCTAGAAAGTAGAGGAAGTAATGAAAGAAATAACCTAATGACAGTCATCATCTGCAAATAAGAGGATTGGTAGAGCTCTTCTGTAGGGTCTCCAGCTATAATATTCTTTTGATTCTGTGACTCAGTCATGAATAACAAAGAATGATTTGGTGAGGTGAAAACGACCACATTGGGAGAAAACTTAGAATTTGTGTAGCAACAGGAGGGACCACTGGAAGAAAGTATATTCTGTGACTAAAACCATTACTAAATTTTCTGGAAATGCCAAATGGGGTTTGATGCATGCCAAAATGCTAAATATAGAAAAAGTATATATGGAAGAGTGTCCCATATAGAAAATTATTGAGATTATCCAAATATTGTCTAGTTTTTCTCTCACCAACTACAAATCATTATGGCTACTCAATTTAGAAGACATTTCAATCTGAACTAAATATTTTCTTGTGAAGCCAACATATGTGTATTGCGTACTCAATACACATAAGTCAGAAAAAAAAAAAAAAACCTCAGCAGGAATTGAACTTTAAAGGGGATTCAAACATTAGTTCTGCATCCAAGTGTAAGATATCGTTATTATCAGACGTGTTCAGATTATAATCAAGTGAGTAATACCACATTTAAGAAAGAGCATTAAAGGGCATAAATAAGGATTTTCTTTTAAAACGTGGTGTGTCTAATGAATTTCTGCCTGAAGCGTTGCTCTTCTGTGAATGGGAACTTCAGTTAAGACTAAGTGTCATCAATCCTCAGTGTTTGAGTGCACCAAGCAGTAGGAGTTGAGCGGCCCACAAATGAACTGGCAAGTAAGTACATTATTGTAAATAAGACTGTAACATTCCTTGAGGGAAAATACATAGCTCTCCTTGAAGATGGAACTAGGTTTTGTAGATAAAAAGAAATAAGCCTACAGATTTGTAATTGTAATGATTTACCTCCAGAAGTAAAACTAGCATTTGAATTAGAGGCAATAGATCTTATGCCTTTGCAGGCTGTGAGGAGAAGCTGGGGAAAAAAAAAAAAAATTCTCTTTGTGGCCAAGAGAGAAATCTGGAACCCTTTCTTTCCACCATGAACTTTCAATAATAAGCCAGCTCTCTCTACTGTAATAAATAAAAGAAAGTGGTCTCACAATTTCGACATCATTTAGTGTTTAAATACTGGTTGGTTGGTTGGTTTCATCCCAAAACAGACACCTTTTAAGCTAATAAAAAGACGACTCCACGAGGTATTAGAAGTGTTGTTAGGTTCAACGCCATCTCTTTCCAGTGCCTTCAGGGACAAGGTGCTGACCAGCAGCCCCTTGCGAGCATCTTGGATGTTTTGTATTTCTTGCCCACCTTGGATATGTGTCAGCCAACGGGGAAATCAGAAGTTTCTTATTAGGAAGTGTGTGGCAAACCTAATATTGCTGCTTATCTTTATAATTAAATGTTAAATTATGCCTTCTCAATGTAGGGTTAGTAGTCGTCTATTATTTAAAAAAAAAAAAAAGTTCTTGCTTAAATATGACCACAAATAAGATCTTATTTAGCATGGTACATACTTCTCCAACTTTAGTGTCAGAATCACATGTCAAATCTCTTTTGGGCCCCACCCTCAGAGTTTCTGATTCAATGGGTCTGGAGTAGGCCTGAGAATTTGTATGTCTGACAAGTTTCTAGGTGACGCTTATGCTGCTTGTCTGGGGATCACACTTGGAGAACCACCGCCTGAAAACTATGAGGAGCTCGTTGTGACTGGCTTCTTGATGTCTGAGTAAATTGAAGAAACAAAGGTTTCTTTGTAAATGCATTTCTTCCTGCTCCTTCTTCTGATTATGCCAATAATACTGAGTATGTCTTAAGCTTCTTTCTGGCTCAAGTCCACTAATAAACATTTTAACATTACAATTTTTTGTTTAATATAGACTTTGAATCTAGAAGAATAAAAAGGACGAAGGGCATAGCTGATGCATTTTCTGACTCCCTCCATTGTTTTGAAACTATAGTGAGGTGGTCTTGGAGAGACGCACCTGCCACTCAGTCTGATAACATTTAAGCTGTTTGGCATTTCAGAAAGTGTTTCTAACAGTTTCCCATTTACTCCACATGGCAGCGAAGCAGTTTCCTGAGAAGTAGGGTGAGCTGTTGACTGATTTGCTGCTAAGAAACCCAAGGCACTGGGTAGAAGTGGCTGGTCTGTGGCCTGGTCTGTGGTTGCCCCAGCCCTGTTTCATTGGCAAGTTGCCGGGCCCTGATCCTGTCACCTCCCACAGCCTGCCTGCCCGCGTGTGGAGCTGAGGCCTCTGAAGGATAGAGCAATGACTTGGTGACTTGGCATTCTTCCTTCTCAGCCACATTAAGGTTTAGTTCCCAGACAGTATCTTGCTATGTCCGTTGGATGTCTGGTGTGATTTTTGCCAGAGAGGTCTTCATTGGTGCACACGGGGTTCCAGTCAAAGGTCTGGCTTCAAAGAGAGGACAAAAACCATTAGTCCCATTTAAAAATTGACTTTAAATATATGCTCTGTGAAATGGAAGGTATAATCCCTGTGCTTGCTGACTCCTTTGTTTTCTGTTTAGTTAAATAAGGATACATCCTAAGATTATGTGAAATTATCAGAGTGCTTTGAGAAAAATGGGAGCATTTCATAAACTATATACCAAATTTGAGTTGAACTATATTACCGTATATTATCCAGAGACAATATTCCACCTCCAGTTAAATTCTGTTTTCATGTGATTTTATTTAATGTGGCTTAATGCAACGTCTCCAGCCATGGCAGGACGTGTTAGTGTTGTAGGTAAAGGCAGAGCAGTCAGCCACCTCGACTGCTCCTGGGAGAGCAAGGAAGGCCCACATTTCACTGTGACCAACCCTGTGAGGATCAAGGGTGTTACCGTGCAACCCCCGTCTTCCGTGTGTGCCTGCACTTCCTCACGTCCCTTAAAATGGTGACATTCCAAGGACAGAACCAGCTGGGTCTGAGGTCCGGTTCTGCTTCTGACTGAAGGGGATCTTTCCCAGCTAACCCAATAGCAGGCATCTAGGATACCTTACTGATTCCTCTGATAAGATGCACATGAGCTAATAGGTTCTCCAGGTCTTCTCTCTCCATGTTACCGTAGCGCCCTGGTGTGGAGAACTGCCCTCCAGCTGGCAGGGCCAGCCCCGAGCTAAGTGGTGGCATGTGTTGTCATTGTACTCCCGATCCCTCACAACGTCTTCCTAGCTTACCATCCTCCCTTACCAGTGGCCCCTTCCTGACCTTCCACCCACACTCTACATGCATACTCCCTCTGCATCACACCTGACTCGTTTGACTCATCTCGAGGCCCTGTCTCCAGCTAAGGATGTGATAACTAGTAGGCGCTCAACCTTCAATGTGTAGAGGGTGTGTCAGACACCAAGATGTATTTTGACAAGGCCTTTCTGGAGACAGTACCTTCCTCCAAGGGGTGGATGGCAATTTCAAGCACTAGGTGTGGTAGGACTGGAAGGGTATTTTTGAATAGACAGATTCTTGGGTGCTTTTCAAATCACTCTGGAGAGGAAGGAGGCTCCCTGTTAGAGATCACCAGTTCCTCATCCTAAAGCCTGAGGCTAGATGTGTTTCAGAATTCAGAATTTTGGGGTGTTAGCATACCAAGATAGTACATACGCCTTATAATAACGCCCCTAGTGTGATTTAAGGCCTTGTCTGATAATTAAATACATTAATATTCACATGACGTGGGTTGAGATTTGTCAGTTCAGGTTAGGATGTACCACCAAATGAAATTCAATTGGGTCAGATCTTACCAGCAAAGTAACATTAGATTATTAAATCTTTCAGGATTTTGGAATTTCAGATAAGGAATTATGTATCTGTAATTACTAACAATGGTTTGTATTTACTGAGCACTTGTACTGTGCCAGGTACTATGCTGAGTGAGCACTTCATGCATACAAAATTTATTTCTGTCATCAGTGTGTGAGGTAGGAATTATTAGTATCTTCTGCTTCACCGATTCCTACTAAATCTTCCTTTAAAAAAAAAAAACTTCCTGTAACTGTTAGAATGAATATATGAATTCAATAAAGTTGCAGGATACAAAATCAATAAACAAAAAGACGATTGAGCACCTACCATGTACCAAGGAGCAAAAAGTCTGTACAGCTCCCACCTAAAGTTCCTCAGTCACGGGAGAGTCAGGCGATGCACAGATGGGGACATGCCCAGGCCTGTGGGAACAGCAGAGGGGTGCCCGCCTGACCTGTGCTTCGGGGAAGGCTCCCTGGCCAGGTGCTGACCCGGCTCTGTCATCCAGGCAGAGGAGGAAGCCCTCTGTGAGGGGACAGGGTTAGCTCACTGCAGCCGCTTGTTGCTGCTAAGGCCATGCGTTCAAGGTCAGTAGCTCTCAGACACTTTGAGACCACAGCTCCTTGTGGTCCTTCACTTTATTTTCTTTAATGTGGCCCCTGTCTTCTGTTTTATAGAACACCCATCTCAGCTTTCTCGCAAGACAACATCTATGAAGTTCAGCCTCCAAGAGTAGATAGAAAATCTACAGAGATCTTCCAGGCCCACATCCAGGCCAGTCAAGGGGTCATGCAGCCCCTCGGGAAAGAAGACACCTCTATATACCGAGAATACATCAGAAACCGCTACCTGTGAAGAGGAAGCAGGTCCCCCATGTGGCTCTGAGGGGGACCAACAAAGTCAGTTTGCTTACGTTATAGTCTGTTTTGTCTCATCTTAAAAAGGTAATTTCCTGTTAGTCCTTTACATTTGAAGGTTTTTCCTCTTTTGTAATTGGTGAATTATAGGTAATAAAGACATGACTGAATATTTTGCTGTCATTGCCTGTGCTTTATTTTAGAAATACTTTGTTTAGAAATGCAATCAATATAGTATCACACTATCACATTAAGAAATGAATAGCTATTTATTGAGCAGCTGCTGTGTGCCAGGCACTTGGTAGGGCCTGGGAGTATCACAGTAAGCATAATAGGCCCAAAATTCCTCTCTTGTGAAAAACAAAGAGTATTTTTCTTTGTAGTTAACTTTTTTTTATTATTTACTCTGATGGTTTTTATGCTCACTTTGTGTTATGATCAAAAATTTATTCTTTGAAAGCCCTCATTCTTAGGAAATAAACACTGAAATACTTATAAAGGGACAACATGCCAACAAAGTGCTGGCAAATGATTCCAGAAAAAGAACGAATGGAACAAAATATTGGTAATTAGTAAATCTGAGAGCAAAAAGGAGTTCTTTGAACTATTCTTATATTTTTTAAAAATATGAAATTATATCAAAGTAAAACATTTAAAAATTGTTCTCTGCATAACTCGTGGTGTGCAGTTGTGTTACATGAGTGACATTTGCTTTCCAGACAAGGTTGTCTTCGTCATGTGCACATATGGTTGGTTCTCCGTTTAGTCAAACATAACATGAACAACTTTCCTGCATTTTCTAACAGTGATATGATCTCGCTATGCTTTTTAACAAGTTGTCTGAGTTCTTCCCTTCCTCATAAATAAAATAGAGAAGAAAAAAAGCCGTCTAATGGAGAAGGAAAACTGAGCAGCCTAAATGACCTTGAAGATATCTCAAACCCCGAGATTCTGGGATTCTATGGAAGGTTGTCTTGTAGATGAAAGTTAAGCCCTAATTAAGACATTTTTTTTTGATGCCATCCTAAAAACCAGGATTAAAGGATGACATGATAATAAGCAAGAGGAATTTGGTGTTGTCTCATCAGAATAAAGTTGCTTAGAGTGGCCAGAGAAGGTGAAGGTGGCCTAATGTCTGAGACATGCTTTTCCTTAAATATTGTTGTGTTCTTCAAACCATTTCAAAGGTGCATTTTCTTTTTCTGTTTAGCCCCCCCTAGAATTTTTTATTTGTTTTGTTGAGATAAATACCACTTCTCAGAAACCCTGTCTAATAAACAATAGAGCTAACTGATGATTGTTATGGTTAAATGAATCCTTTATTGAAGAAAGAATGATCTATTTTACTTCCTTATTGAGACTTAATTTGCTCCATTTGGAAGAAAATGATGGATTGTTTTAGAAACTCCACGTGTTCTGATTTGCTCCTAGGGTAGATCAGGTTTCTCTATCTGCACATGAGCAGCTTCCTTCAATAGACTCTGAGTCCCCTTTTCATTTCAGAAGCTGGAGGGCCATTTACTAATAAAGAACAGTAAGCTATCTTTTCACCCCTTGCTACCCACACACAAAATATTTTTTGGGTTCATTTCTTTAGGTACATTCATCAGAGTGGACGCTGATACAATTGCCATTCAACTGGTAAATAAGAACTGTAATTTGAAATTGGTTTTCAGTAGTTGAAGAAGACTTTTTCATAAAGAAAATCACAAAACCAAACCACGTGCATTAGTTTATAGAGAAAGAGAAGGACTGTGAAATAGGATTTGCTAAACTAGACAGCCAGGATGCTAATCAAAAGCAAGAGAAGCATGACATGGATGAGAGAGGGAGGGTCACATATGCTGTGGCCTCAAGGTTAGTTTACAGAAACGGGGAAAGTGCCTCTATCTGCATTTTTTTTTTTTTTGCCACTATAAAAGCAAATTATTCCAGCACCTCTCTTAACATCATCATTTTTCCTTTTAAAATGGGATTAAATTTAAATACAAAGTTCTCTTCCCTTACCCCTTTTCCTGTCTCCCATTGTATTTAGAGGTGGGTGGGCTGGTGATAAAAATTTACCATCTGGTCCCAAGGTGGCAGAATAGCTAAGACAGACACATCCCAAAAGGTCCTGCACTCAGGAAACAATGGTGTCATGATGTGCCTCTGGCGACAATAGCTGGGTGGGGCCCTGGTGATTTCCTGTGGGCTGGGAGTGCATGCTTATTTGTGTATGGAGATCTCTGACTATGTTAGAAGAAGACATTTCTGGAAGTGTTTGGGGGAAGGGAAGAAGGTTTGTGTGTGTGCTGGGCAGCTAGGGTTTGAGTGTGCGCCTACTGTTTTGTCCAGTACATCTCACCTTCTGAGGAGTGGCCCTCCCTCTGAGCTCGATTCGTTAGGTCAGGGCAAGAGTGTGAGATGAAATTCCTCTCTGCTCCTTTTCTTAAATTCATTGAGCATCTGCAGTGTGCCGGCTGCTGGAGTTTAATGAGTTAAGGGTAAGGAAGACTGTTTCTTCTCCTGAGGACCCTGCAGCTTAGAGGAAAAGAGTGAAAAAAGCGAATAATACCTTAGTATCATTATGAGAGGAGTTTGACCTGGCCACCTCATGAACGAGTCTGGAGAACGCCCACGGGCCCATGACCACACTTTGAGAACTACTGTGCTAGGAGATTACAGGCTTTGGGTGGTAACTTGTGGACAGGTGGGACCACTGAGGGTCTCGAAGGGATGCCTCAGTTGGGCACATTCTCCTCTGGGTGCTCACAGCATGCTGGCTTCTTACAGCACTCTCCGCACATTCTGTAGAGTATATTAGGGAACTGTCTCCCCAAGAAGACTGAGCATTGTGAGGGCAGAGCCAAGTCGTACTCATTTGCATCTCCCAAGTCCAGAGACCCTCTAGGTGCTCTGAGGGCCACTTGCAGCAATGAGACATGTGGAGGCTCAGGGCCAGCAGGAGACTCGAATCATCCTCTTGCTTTTGGTGTCTAACCCATTTAGGAAAATGTTAACTATCGTTTCTGTTTTAAAAGACATCTGAGGGAGATTTGACTGCACCTTCCTAAAACCCCTCACGCTCTAACCTGTTGCATGATTCTACTAGCAGCAGAGATGGTCTGAGTAAAGACTATATGCCTTGTCTTTCTGGAGAAAAGAGGTTTACATAAATATAGATTTTGCTTTTATTTATCATATCCAAAAGGATCAGCTAGTGCAAAACCTTAATTTTGTTGGATTTGGTCATTGTAACATACAAAAAGTCGTATTGACAATGTTGAAAATTCTTAACTATATACTTTTTCATCCCTATTTATTTACTTTTGATGTCTTTTTAGCAACGGAAAGTAGACTAGAAATTAATGTGTGTGTGTGTTTTACAAACTAGCTGTAGAGGTCTTCCCCACCCCCCCCCCACGCCCACCCCAGAGATACGAATAACAATTTTTAAGTTTGGCTTTGCCTCAGTAAAATCTAGTGCTTCTGAAAAATCAGTTTGAGAAAAGATACCACATGTTGGCAAATCACGTGATAAAAGCCTTAATGGATCTATCTTCTTCCCTGTTTATGAAGTCATCTTTAATTCAGTTCAATAAAAAAATTTAAATTTTGTCAGTATCTTCAGAAAGAGAAATTCACAGATCAGCTTGTTCACAGAAAACATTTAGTAAATGGAAGTGTATGACCTTTCTAATCACTATTTCAGGCCAGTTAAGCTTGTGTAAAAAATCTGTTTTTGTATTTTCCTCATGAAATCTTTGGGACAAAGATTTAAATCTTTGGGATAATAAAATTAAATTTCCCTATAAACCTTCTAAGTTTTCTACATTTAAAAAAATTGTCTATTCAGAAAACTCAGTTTACTACTGGCATTAAGGACTCCTACTTTACATACTGGGCTGAGTTCATTATTCTTTTTAAACAAAGTCACCTTGTGGGGGGTTGGCAGCCACAGTGAAGGGACTCCTGTAGATCCAGACTAGAACTGGCTGCAGTGGGGCTGTCCCACACCTACACTCACCCAGGGGACGTAATGTAGTCCAGAGGGCTAGGATCAGTCCAGGACTATGCGAAACTACAATAGTGGTACTAATCTCCACCTTATGCCCTGGATGTGATATGCTGTGATGCATGATCTTGGCCCTTTCAAAGGTTTCCACTTGGCCATCTCTACTCTTAGGACTTTAAATCCGTAGTCCAGGGATCCAATGTGGACCTTACTCCAACTGCCAAGTATAACAGTTCCAGTTACACACTCAAGGTCTGAGCAAATGACCATCACAGACCCAGCGGGTCCATGGTTAGCCTGGTCTCCATTAATTGCCTGGCCCACGTGAGCCCTCACTGTAACAGGGGGGCCATGATGACACTTTGCATCTCTGGGTTTGAGTGTCAAACCTAAGAGCGATCTGTGTCTAAGAGTGATCTGTGTCTGAGTGATCGAAATGTCTGGGTAGTTTCCTTTCCTCAGTGTCCAGTCACTCGAGTGAGTAAATGACTGTTGGTCACTTTGGTTCAGAAAGACAGGAGGAATTGCCATGGAATATCTTTGCCCCGTGTTATAATGTCCTTCCATCCACAGATACAGCCACTTCTTCAGTCAGTGGGTTCTGGATCTGAACATCGCCCACGTCTGGGCATCGAGCAAGGAACTGGCTTTTTACTGGGATGTCCTCAGCCTCCTGCTCCCTCATTCTGTCTCTGGTGGTTAAGCAGCACTCTTTTTGGTTGCTCATCTATGTTTTTCCCCAGGGTCTTCCGTCCTCATCTACATCTTGTGGGCCAGACCCTGTTGTGAGCAAGAAAAGCAGCTACTGAAGTAACACTCTGGAACACATTTGTGTCTTTCCACAACGCCAAGTTTATTGGGTGCAACCTTCTCAGATAAACCGATCACGTGCCCACACAGCTTAACACACAACACGCTGAGAGGGGCAGTACAGAGTCAAAGTCCTTAGCATCTCCCAAGCGAGCTCTGTTGACTGGCAGTGTAGCAAGCTGCGCATCGGTCCCAAGCCAGTGGCTACGAGGGGTCAGAAGGTCAGAGTCTTCGGCTCTTATGCACCCGTCGGTGATGCTATCGGTTAGGCTTGAGCATCCTCTGTCTGAGGTGCTCAGCTTATTGGGACCTTACAAGGTAGGGTGCTCATGCTTATCAGCTCTCGCAGGTGTGGGGGGCTGATGTTTCTGTGGTTTTGGGCATTCCAGTTACACCCTAAGGGCATTCCCCTTATGTGCACGTTGACATTATTGTCACTTCTCGCATGGAATCTATTTTGTAAAGTCCACGAAGTCCTTATTTCTTTATGCTCTATACAGGCCCTTTAGCTACTGTTCTTGTTTACTGGTCATTACAGTAGTTGCAGGGTCCTGGCTCTGGCAAGTGAGTGCTACCACCTGATCTATGGTTTCAGGACCTCACAAATCTCTTGGTTATCATTTCATTTTTATTAAAAACAAAAAACAAAAAACAAAAAAAATCATTCTATTAAAGTTGCAGATCAGCTCACCTGATGCCTAGAAAAATACTATATGTAAAACTCCTTAGGTAATTTTAAAATACATATTTTAGACGCCCTTTTTAGCAATTGGAATCGGAGGAATGAAGGGTCTAAACCATTTTTTTTTTTTTTTTTGAGTACTTAGAGGTGGCGGGCATGCTGAGCTGCAGAACTGGAGACACTGGAAACACAATTTGAGGCTGGGGTCTGCACTAGAAGGAGCAGGGAAATGGCAGCTGGCATTGTCCCGCACCTGCTCATCATCAGAGGGGAGGCCAGAGCAGCCCCATCTGCTGCACATCTTCCTCGGGGCCTCTTGCTTGTCCTGGATTCATCACTATCATATATTTAACAAATGTCAGCTCCATGTGTTTTTAATGAAACCTGGTTATGAGGCAGATACTTTGTATGTAAGAGTGCACAGAGGTCGGTTTCAAGTTGAAAAAAAAAAAACAGATGTGCATTCCTCAACATGAGAAAGCTTTCTGATAGGAATACTTGGGGCCAACAATGTTAGCTTTCTTTATTTGGGAAATACATGTATGAAATAGCATTTTGAAACCTGTGATGGGCAAACACTTCCCATAGAGGAATCTACAGTAGGGCTTCCTTACTGTGAAAAAGCAGTGTCCTCAGGGCCCATGCAGAATGGGAAGTCTGCCCAGCCCGAAGGAAGGAACCCTGCCAGAAGGTGGAGCCCTAGTACCCATACCTGGCTAATGGGAGCCCAAGGACATGGGAGGTCGCTTAATTAGACAAACCTGGATCCATGAAGAACTCCTCAGCCTTAGAAGTGAGCCACGAGTCTTGACACTTCCAGAGATGAGCTCTCCTGGGGCTTACTGAGCCAAACTTGGATACCATTTCCCCAGCATTTTGACTTGTCCCACAAGCACATCTTCTGGGCACTGACCCTTCTCAACCCCTATCACACAACCAGCAGCCATCTATGTCACTCTCCCTGTCTTAAGAGGTCCCCACTCGCCTCCAACTGATGTCGCGAAGATGACGAGATGACTACCTAACTAACATGAATGCATTCATTCACTCCTTTATTTAAGCATACTTTCAGCTAATTCATTGAACAAACTTTTTTTTTAGTGCATTGGCTATGTGCTAGACTGGGTGGAAGCAGAGAGAGAGAGAGAGAGAGAGAGAGAGAGAGAGAGAGAGAGAGAGAGAGAGAGAGAGAGACTGTAGAATCAGGGATCAGGTCTCCCCAAGTATGTCTGCCATTTACCAAAAGGAAAAGGCAGCTCTTGCCATGTGGTGGGGTTGGATCATTATAAGATTAGACTCGAACCCCTACTATGTGCTAGGCTCTTCACTAGAGATTGAGAATACACTAGGAAGCAAAACAGAGTTCCTTTCCTCAAGGGGTTGATGGTTTGGTAGGGAAGAAGGGAGAGAAAAGAGCACTTTGGATCTCTAAGGGTAAGTGTGATGATATTTGGTAAGTACAGGGCATCAGATGAGAGCACACAGGAGGGCATCCGGGCCAGCAGCACTTTGCTGCTTAAGTAGAGATAATACTTAAAACATCGTTTTGTGTGGATGCATTACCCAGAGGTTCTCCATGGGTGCAGGAACCTTTCACAAATGTGCTATCGATCTTCGATTGGTGTGTATAACTCATTTAACAACCACTGAGTGTCCATACAGCAGGGCTGTGTTGTGAGACATAGGTGAGCTGGGCTGGATGGGCAGTGCAAGGAGGAACAGGGAGGAGGGGAGAAGTGGAGCACAGTCAAGTGTCCTCCAAACGGAGGACTCCCGCATACTGAGCTGCAGGAGCACTTGGCCCCGGGGCACTTGAGAGGTGTCCGGCAGCAACCATTCTGTTCCAACCAGCAAACTGTGCTGAAGGCGATGATGGGAATCGGACAATCACGGTGCTGTATTGTGGTAAGGATTGTGTTCCAAAGATTCGGGCGGGTTTTGCATTATCCTCGTCTTTCTTCACCTTCACATATGTCGCCAAGCCTTTTGGTTTTAGAAAGAATGCTGTGATCACACAAAGAGGCTGAGAATTGCTGCATTACAGTCGAAACCACAGAGAAGCAAAGGTGTTGCATTTTCTACTTCCAACATCAGTAACGACAAACAACCCAGTCTGCGCCCATTACCTGCCTCTTCCTTGCTCTTACAGGGTAAAAGCTCACCCGGTGAAAGGATTTAGGCAAACTTTCCTTTTCACTGTAAATGACAAAGCAATCTCTCTACACATTTTTTGAAAAATTGTTTTCATTATGAGAGTTTGACTTTAGTCCCACTTTCTGAAGAAAAGGCAGAGAATATTAACAATTTCTTTGGCACTGCAGGCAATAAATTATCCACAAAAATTTTCAAGGCAGGAACCCTGTGCAAACATGACCACTGGCCGCAGCCTTCCTGCAGGTTGGCCCACCTGAGGAGGGGGAAAGTGACTCCTTGTCAGCAGGAGTTGCTTATATTTCTGCACTTATTGTCCCCAGGTGTGGTATTTAGCCATAACCTCGCAGGCTGGAGTACTCTCAAGACTCCGCTCTTTGGGAACCCAGACACTGAATTTGATAAATCACCACTCGCTCCTCACTAACCCTGGCCAAATGCGCCCCAGTGCAGGCTCCCCCATCAGCTCACACACATGGTCTGGTCTGAAGCGAGTAGCTGCCCAGGTGACTCGGGAAGCCGGTGAGCGGAATGGACTCTCTAAGAGACTGAGGCAATTTAGAGCCATAAAGGGCCTTAGGAAATAGCATTTTTCTCTCCAGATGCTCTTAAAGTACTACTTATGTGTCCCCACCATCAAGTCCAATTTTATATTAATTCACTCACCTCAAGTCAACCCCACTCAGCAACAGCATCTCTGCTGCGGGGCCATGCCCTGCATGGCATTGTCCCCTCAGAGAAAGGGCAGGCAAGTTCAAGTGCAAGTTTGACTGCCAGGGCTTTGCATACGTTCTCACTTTAATTCTCACACACACAAAAAATACCTATAAAACACTTATTTTCCTTGTGGGGGAGAATATCTGGGGAGAGTAATCTTTCCTCTGATAGTTCACTCTTCTACTCCCTTTCTGTCCACACAGCCGGGCCATTTAGAGAACACGGCCATTGCAAAGAGAGCAAGGAGAGCATTTCTGCGTGATTTCCATGAGCCAGTGACATGGGGGAAAGGAGAGGTCTATTGGAATTGTCAAATTATTTGAGAATTAAAAAAAAAAAAAAGGGCTTGTCTTTTGCCTCCCCCTAGCCCAACCTCACTCCCAGCCACAAACACACCAGGAAAATATGATGGGGACACAAGAATACATTTTGGAGGGTCCTAAAGAGACAGACTGTGGTCAAAACAATGTCCCTTGTCACACATGCTCTCCTTATAATGTGACTGGCAGTCTTCCCAAAGGGAGGTGGGCTCTGTGTCTCTCCTCTTTGAATCTCGGCAGGCTGGAGACCACGGTAGCAGCAGCACTGTGTGTGTTCCGAGAATAATTCTTTAAAGTCCATGCAGCTCTCCTTAGGAGCCAAGACACTTGCCCATGGAGCCCTGAGCAGCCATGCTGTGGGGAAGCCAGGCCACATGGAGGAGTCTCAGGGAGGCGTTCTGGCCAGCAGCCCCAGCCAAGGTCCCCACTGACAGCTGACATCCACAGCGGCACATGTGAGGGAAGAAGCCCCCAGACGATTCCAACTCCCAGCTGGAAAGTTGAGCCTGTCTGAGGCTTCAGACCTTAGAGCAGAGAGAGAGGAGTTGTCCCCATGTGCTGTTTGTTAACTACTGACCCACAGATTTCATGAACACACAAAAAAAGGTTGTTTTAAGGCACTATATTTAGGGGTAATTTGCTATGCAGAAGAAACCAGAACAGGACCCAGCCTTCCATTTCCAGTGCTGAGGGAAGTGGTAAATTCTATTGGTGGGCCTGAGGATTCCAGAGCAGGGGGTCTGTGCTTCCTGAGAGTCCTAGGGTAAGATCTCAGAGACTGAACAGCTACATGGTGGTAGATAGGGCCTAGGGCAGCCTCTCGGCTCAAAAAACCTAGGTGCTCTGGAATTAGCAGGATGATTCTTTTACCTACATGAATGGCATAGATGGGAAGAGATGAGAAAGAAGTGGTCAGAGAGGATGTTTCAGAACAAGCCATGTGGGCAGATGGCACTGAGGAGTAAATGTCCCTCCCTCCTGTAGCCCCGCCCAGTGATTGGCAATACATAAGCCCCAGAATTGGAACACAGCTAGGAAACCTCAGGCTGTGCAGCTAATGCATCACAGAGCCCTTCTAGATTATCAGGATTAGACTAGGGACAAAATCAAATCCCAGGGGAGAATGAATGTGCTGAGAAGCAGCAGGCGCCATAACTTGTCATCCAGGTCACTTTGCTCTGGATATGATAGTGGACACATTTCTAGGCAGTGCAAAGTGTGGGAGTGGACCAGTTCTGTTGTCACCACTACAGCCCCATTTCACAATTAGGAAACCTCAGGTTTAGAGAGGCTACGTAACTTGCCCAAAGTCGCAAAGCTCGTAAGGCTGAATAGTATAGTGGCTAAGAGCATAGGCTCTGAAATTAAACTGTTTGGGACCATATGCCAGTTTAGAAAGTTACGTACTTCCTCAGCTTATCATCTGTAAAATAAAGTCACTGCTGGCAAATAGCACGTAGAGTTGTGGTGAGGGTTAAATGCCAGAAGGCCTGGAAAGCACTTAGCATGTGTCTGGCACTGTGTTCACTAAATGAAAGCGAGCAGTAGTGATAGTTGCACCATAGTAAAAGTGGTGGCAGTAATAATAAGTGTAGATCAGCGTTCAAACCAATTCTGTCAGATTCCAGAACAGAATCAACTATGTGAGTTGCCCAGTGCGAAATGAAAATGCAGAGCCCCTTGTCCAAACATCAGTACGAATTTCCAGGCAGCAGCAATAGCACATTCAACGGAGTGTGGGGCCCTTCTGCGCTCCAGGCCCTGTGTGCCCGTACAGGTGGCACAGCTACGAAGCTGGCTCTATTCAAGAGCTCCTTTGAGAAAACTCTATTATGCTTTTAACTAGCACTGCATCGTACCAACCAGTTTCTCCCACATCACAGCTACCATCTGAGAAGCTTGGAATCCCAGGGCAAGGCTGCCTGCCTGCAAAATATAATGCCATTCTACCAACACAGGCGCTGTAAGATCTGACATTTCTGCACCAGATTATGCGATGCCAAGCAGCAAGTGTTCGTGGCCTCTTAGCCTCTCCTATGGAAAGGAAAGTAAAAGAGACACTGGGAAGGCCCTTAGCACCTACCACGTGTCCCCAAGACACACCATGCTTAGGTTCCAAGTCTAATTCTCTAAATTTTTCATTTGAAAAATCATTATGCCTGCCTCTTGTCAGAGGAATTGTGGGTGAATCAGTTTTGAATGAACTTTGGAGTGTTTTTCTAGTTCTGTTTGGGGCAAAGCCTAGGGGAATGTTTTATTTGGTCCAAGCCATTAACAAGAGAAAGCAAATCAAAACAACCAGAGTAGAAGGTTACACACAAAGCTGGTGTTTGAGTTTGACATCAAACTGCTCCCTGGGCATTCAAGACATTATGCAATGACTTGCCAACACTGGCTTCACTGGAAAAGAAAATTTCAAGTGCTGTCTTACAATACTGGATCAAATGAGATAAGACTCCTTTAGGAAAAACTATTACTGTACAGTTAAAATGTCATTGCCTTTCCTGATTCTTATAATTAAAGTCTGTAGCCTCATTCTGGGGAAGATAATGAGTTTTAATGTTTTTCAATGAATGTGAGGACATGACATTAGCACCTGATTGCTGATGCTTGCTTTTCCTGAGGGCCCGAGCCCCCAGTCACTTCTCCCCATGGAGCACACCTTTCTTTTCTAGTATCTAGGTAGTGTTTCCAGGATGGGTGATCCAGCCCTGACCTCCCAGCAAGAGAGGTGGGGAAATGAAAGGTCTAACATTATAGCCGGTAGTGGTAGATGAAAAAGTCAAGAGTGGGGGAGAAAAAGGAGAGGGGCAGGCCTCTTGTGGAGAATGGCCTAGTACTGATAATCGCAGGCGCCATAACTTGTCATCCAGATCACTTTGCTCCGGATATGACATTTCTAGGTGGGAAGAGGAACTATATGTGCAGTGAAATTCTGCCATACATGGCAGTGGGGTCTGTAAACTTCAATAGTCCAAATGCCAGGTCAATAGAAAACTTTTTTCAGCCTGTATTGTCACATAAAGCACAGGAATCAAGTGAAACTAACACACAGCTGACTCAAGTCCCAGATGATGGAGGGCTTGTCTTCCCAAGGCCCCATGCCCACCAAGGCTCTCCCTAACTGTCCCCTCCCCCAGGAAGAGAACCTGACTTCCTTTGAGACCAGGGTTCACAGAGGATGGGCACCAGTCACAGGGGAGCCAAGTTCCTGTCTCATCCACATTGGCATTCCTGCCGGGTGCATTACTGGGGGAGTATACGGCACTGTGGGAGATGCACTGAGCAGAGTTCTCTTTCTGTTGTCCCCTCCTCCCTCCCTTCTCCTCTCCCAGGACCCACTCAATGCCTTCGAGCCTTTTTGGAGGTGGCGCTATGACTGTTTTCTTGATAGGAAAACAGCCTCCTCCATCCAGCCTCTGGATTCCTGTTTGTTTGATTTGTTTATTTATTAATTCACTTGTTCACCAAATAAGTGCCTATCCTGTGCCAGACAGAGATCAAAACAGAAATAAACATTTTGTGGAGAAACAAGCACTCTCTGCCTCTGTAAAGAGAACTCTGCAAGCTTTGAGAAGCCGCCATCTTTAGATGTGTAAATACATAAGTATATATTGAGCACTTACTATGTGCCAAATGTTGTTCCAAACATTTGATACGTGATAACTCAATTGTCACAATGATCCTTTGAAATATTATGAGCATTGATGCAAGAGGAACTGAAGCCCAGAGAGAAGTAACTTGCTTCCAAGTAGTGGGACCAGGATTCAAATAGGACCTTTTGGACGGGGAGCCTGCGTTCTTAACTACTGTGCCCAAACTACAGTGTCTTTCGACAAACCCTAGGGCCAGGCAGGGCTGCTCTGGGACAAAGGTAACAGAATGTGACAAATAGTTTGGGTAAAAGGACTTACCCTGAATCCTCTGAAACAGCAGGGAATGTTGCGGCAGAAAAACTTAAGGGAATGACACCAAGGGGCAGAGGCGGCCGCAGCCCCGGGAGGGAGCCGCAGTGACTACAGCAAGGGCCCAGCCTGTGCTGAAACGACAGAGGCACAGGGGCATCTCCAGGAGCGGTGGCAATTGTACCCGTGATGGAAGAGATGGTGACATCTCAGGGGCCTCTGAATTTAGTGCTTCCGTCGTGGAGACAGAGGAGCACAGGCAGCACGAGGCAGCGGGCAGGGCAATGCTGCGGCGCCCAGCTGTGGCTGGATGAGCTCGCTGTTTAATGAGCACAGGAGACTCTGGGCGCTGGAGATACCTGAGGGCTCCTCTGAAGGGAGCCACGGGCGCCCCCAGTGGCGGGGTGGAGAACAGCAAGAGGTTCACTTTCTAACTGGTCCCCCTCCCCCAAGCCTATTGAGACCTATGTAAATAAGAGTTCCTGTCTAAAACTTCTGGCTCCACCCTGTAGAATTGTTCTGCCTACCGCAGAGATCTGGTCACAGGTGAGTATTCAAAACCGAGTTTCACTAATAGCGACAGAGAAAAAAGCTTGACATGAATGTAAAAACTGGAATGGGAGCACCCCCACTCTCCTTCACCCTAAGGCCTCAGTGAGATCTAGAGACTCTGCATGACTTTCAGATCACAGGGTTAGGGTGTTTGAGAGCCAAGTCAGGACCCTTCGTGTAATGCTCTGTATTCTTTTGTCTGCTGTGATATATAACCAGACCTAGAAGAAGTACAGTTGGAGAAAACAAGTGTCCGTGGCTGCTCGCTATGGCCCGAGCTCCCGCTTGTTCCCAACATATGTGTGTGGCAGGCAGGCTTAGAGCTGTGGCTGATCCACAGGCTTTCTCTGGCTGGTCTTCCAGCCACTGGAAAAGATCTTACCTCCTAGAAAGTTCTTGTTTAGCAATTCACTCTTCACTTCCAGGAAAACTTTTCATAAAAGAAGATGGCTTTAGTCTCCAAGATCAGCTGGATTTACAATCATTTATGGTATAGAGTCTATTTTTCTATTTTAGTGCTCATTGTAAATTCTTTTCCAAAAAAACAAAAATGGCCTGTCAGTGAAGCAGTTGGATTTCTCCCTCTGTCCTATTGCTGCAACAGGTGTGTCTCTATAACCTTAAAAAAATTCAGTCTCACCTACTGATCTGGGCTGGGTTCCCTCTGTGGGAGCCAGATTTATTTGTTACAGAGGTATTTTTCCTTCTCTCCTTGTTTAGTGGTTTGTTTGCTGCCATTAAGTACAGTTTTGATTTGGGGTTTTTTAATTTTTCATTTATCCAAGAGTAGTCAGTACTGGGAGGAGGAAGGCTCATGAAGACTTCTTGGGCACCAGCCTTATTGCACAATCCAAGATTCTTGTAAATCCCCTGCTGAGAGCAGAGAGGGTAGTGCCCCTTTTCAGCTGCTAAGCTGGTCCTGTGGGACATTCACCTAAACAGGCCACAGTGTCCTACTTGGCACAATGAGAGAGCATCTGTTGTCCTGACCCTGCTATCTGGATAGGAACGTGAAAACCACCTGGGAAGTTCCAATAAAATACCAGCCCCAGCCCAGCCCCAGGACTCTGATTTGATTGATCAGGGCGTAGGCCTGGGCACCAGCATTTCTGAGTTCCCCATGCAGCCTGGCTTGAGATTTGGGAGCTAGATAAAAACAGGACTGAGTGAGGTGTTGCCTCTTGTTGCCTGTAACATCAAAACTTCTACAAAGGTTTGACTAGGACAGAAGGTTGGATAAGGTAACTTCTAACCTGCAGAGTCTCCAATTCAGTGAATTATGTTGGTTTGAGCCCAGGAAATTTAGTGGGGGTGGAGGAGGGAGGGGAAGTCATGATCCGTATAACTACTAACAGGCTCTCAGCCAGTTTCTTCTTTAAAAAAAAGTTAGAATCCAGTAGTTTTAATAAATGACCTTGTCTCTGTGGGAGATTAAAACGACAACAAAGAAAAAGCTTGTTATGTTCTAAGACATTAGCAGTAATAAATAATAGTTAAATACAGAAAGTACAATAAAAATCAGTTTCCCTGACCTCAGTCTTTCTTTCCTTACTTGTAATATGGCTTTCTAAGAAATTGCTCCACATCTTTGTCAGACAGCCTCACATCTGGCCTCTCAATTTGCTTTGAAGATTAGTCAGTGAGAGCTAGGGAATATGGTAGGCTAGGTGGTACTAGAGCGGGAAAGAGGGGCCCACCCCGTGCTCTGAGCTTTAGAGGGCCCAGCTCTGGCCCAAGCCCTACTATACTCCATTCCATGCCAGGAATTTACAGAGTCAAGTAGATGTGCCTGCTTAGAGCCCATGAGCCCTCACTCTCAGGGCCAGGCACCAGGTATCCACGACCCAGCGTTCCATGCCTGCTGTGGAATGAATGTTCGTGTTTCCTGCATTCATATGTTGAAACCCTAATCCCCCATGTGGTAGTATTAGGAGGTGGGGCCTTTGGGAGTGATGGGGAGCTCTCATGAGGGGATTCGTGCTCTTATGAAAAGAGACATGACCTGTCTCCATCGTGTGAGGATATAGCAAGCAAGTGGCCATGTATAAACCAGGAAGTGAGCCCTCACCAGACTCTAAATAGACTGGGACCATGATCATGGACTTCCCAGCCTCCAGAGTGTGAGAAATAAATGCCTGTTGTTTAAGCCCCCCTGTCTGTGGTATTCTGTCGTGGCTGCACACGCAGGCCAAGACACTTCCCCAGGATCCCTGCGCTCACGGCTGCGACCTCCGTGGGCCTCCTCCCGAGGCCACTTGTCCCACAGCTGACAGCTGTGCTGGCACTCGTGTCCCTGGGCCTGAGGGGTGGCCAGGGCAGCTGTTTGCAGGGGTGTGGACACAGCGGCCAGGGCGTCCGCACGTGTGGGAGACGGAGCAAGGGTGGGGATGCCACAGGCCAGCCCGTGCTGTCCCACCATGTTCCGGCATGACACTGAGATCTTAAATTTGAACCTAGTCCTTCCAAGTCGTTATGAAGATATATTTGTCAAAATAGGAGAATAAAACACACTTTACTTGGTGGTTTAATAGCTTGATTTATAACTCCTAGAGGGTTAGACCTATGGGGTATGGACCTTCCTTCATACTCCTGTGTGAAGGACCAGAGTGCCATGCTTAGGTATACACAATGCCACGTGTGCAAACCACACAACAACCCAGCCATCTTCACATGTCAAGAGCCTTTTGCATTTTTATTAAAAAACATGCATACAGAGAGCATTTCTGTTAGTCAAGCATTTCTATTCATCCCTGTCAGATTTTTCGCTGCTCGACTCGGAGATGCCTTGTGCTCTTATAGTCACATGAAAGGCGGTCACTTCACGAGCAGTGTGACACTGATAAAACCCGTAGGCAGTCTTCTGAACAGTCAGAGGAATACTAACAAGGAAATAATTTCTTATTTAGTGGAAAAACAATTCTCAAAGCACCTGCTTCCCAGCCCGCAGTTAGTCACTCTTTCTTTGAGTCCTGGTAGGTGTGTATTTCACAGTATTTCTGGAGGTGGCTTTGTCCCTGTCTCCTCCACTGGGGAGCTCCCCAAAAGCAGATGCTGCACCTTCTTTCTCCATAGATTTCCACACCCAGCCTCCGCTCAGCATGCAGACAATAAGTATTATGTTGTGCTAAGATGAAAAAATACGTATGGGGGTTTTGTCCCTGGGTCCTGGCACACAGCTCCTAAAACCCTTGAAGTTTCCTGAGTGATGCGAATGTCTTTTGTCTGCGAATATTGAGCAGACCCAACGGGGGGCCTAGATAGCTTCGGGATGGGGGCCGGTGGCCAGAAAAACCAACCGCATGACGTAGAGGGTTGGAACTTTCAGCCCTAGCCCCCCACCCCCAAATATCGGTAGAGAGGAGAGGGACTGGAGATTTAATCAATGGTTGATGGTTTATTCAGTTTTGTCTCGGTAATAAAGTCTCAATCAGCGCTCTGAAACAATGCGGCCAGGGGAGTGTCTGTGTGGGTGACTACAACGTGCGGGGAGGATGGTGTACCCAGACAGGGGTGCACACTCTGTGTCACCTCCACCTCTGACATAGTGCCCTGTGTAGCTCTTCCCCTTAGCGGGTCCTGAATCGCATCCTGTATAATAAGCCAGAAATTGTAAGTAAAGCGCTTTCCTGAGTTCTCTGAGTCATTCTAACAAACTATCAAACCTGAAAGGGGTAATGAGAACCCCCAAATTTATAACCAAGTTGGACAGAAGTGCGGGAAGTCTGGGGACCCGGTTGTTGCAACCGGCATCTGAAGTGAGACGCAGTCTTATAGAATTAAGCTCTTAACTAGGGTCTTCTCTGGGCACTCCGTGTCAGAACTGGATTCAGTCAGACGTCCAATTGATGTCAGAGAAGTGGACAATTGCTTGGTGTTGGAATACCATATTTGTTGTTGGGGAAACAATGCCACATATGTATACTAATAATTGAGAAAAAGTGTAAAGCATGAACTGACTTTAAGGGTGGACTTTACTCCAATTTTATTAAATAGTAAGAATTCTATCCATGGCCGTTTAACACCCCTTCTATTTAGAGTAGGCTCCCTGTCCCCTCCCTTGAATATGGACAGGTTTGTAACTTCTTCAACCAATAGAGAGTATGGTAGAAGTGACACCATTGCCTCCAAGGCTCGATTGTAAAAGGTCACGCAACTTCCATCTGATTCTCTCTTGGGTTTTTCACTCCAGTGATTCTCTCTTTTGGAACCCAGCTGCCACACAATGAGAAGCCCCAGCTTCCAGGTGAGCCACGCATAGATGCTCGGTTGACTGTCCCAGGTGAGCCCAGCTGGCGAGTCATGCCTTGCCAGGTGCTAGCCATGTGAATGAAGCCTGCGGATGTTTCCGGCCCCCAGATATTTGAGACACCTCGGCCATTCAATTTCCCAGCTAAAGACCCAGAATCCTGGAGCAGAGAGATGCCATCTCCTGTCCAAATTTCTGATCACAAAATCCAGGAGCACAATCAAAGGGCTGCTGCTTATGCCACTGTATTTGGGGGTGGTTTTTCACAGCAATAGTAACTGGAACACGGTGTCCTCAACACTGTGTAGTGGCCAGATTTCTAAAACTCTTTTTTTATTCTGAGTGATTCTATTTATTATAAGGGCTGTGGCATAGCAAATGTTTATAAAAATTAGATCATCAGAATTCTGTTAACTGTTAGTTATTAAAAGAATGGGTGATTTTTTTAAATATAAAAATTATAGCTTTTAGGATGTGGGGAAATACCGTTCACATAGGGCAATGCTCTCATTACACAAATCTTTCTACATGTCTCTGATTATTCCCTTAGATAAATTCTTAGAGCTAAATCTCTGGGTCAAGTGACACGCATATTTAAAGGCTATTCTTGATGCACACGACCAAGCTGTTGTATTCCACGTCTAACTCAACCTCCTCCCACTGCCCAGGCCTGGGGAACTGATCAGGGAGAGGGCATGGCTGCTCTTCATGCTTCCTCATCCCCCTCACTCCGCTGCTTCCAGCTCCCCCAGAGTATAGGGAGGGTGGAAGAGATAGAAAAGGGGTAAATGTCTTTGTCCCTGATTTAGTCTGATCTTGGCTTGTATGTCCTCTGGGTCATGAGCATCTAGACGCTCACTGTCTTGTGGAGCATGTGGTAAATTCTTTGGGAGGTCTGTGGGACACCCCGCTCCCAACCCCAATCATGGGAGATGTGCTTCTGCTAGAACTCATCCTCTCCCCTCAATTCTAGCCCGTGCTAGAAAAACCCATATCTTTGCTGCTGGTCTGTCTCCTGGGCAGGGTGCCAGCCAAGCAGCCAAGCTTGGCCATTCTTTCCACAGGCCACAGTGACTCATGCCCCATACTCACACCGGATGATGCGGATGGGCCAAGAGCTAGCAGCTCCCTCCCTTTGCAGTGCCTTCCCTAACTGGTCCTTTTTCTCCTGCTCAGTCTGTACAGAACACAGACCGGCAATGACACTCTAAGCACATGTTCCTGGGGTGAGATGCCTAGGTCTCTCCTTTCAGACACTCTCAAACCCTGCCATCCACCTGGATGCCGAGCCAGGGGAGCACTCTCCCCTAGGTGAGAAACTGCCTGTCCAAAGCCTCCCCCAATTTCCACATCTTGGGCTTATAGAATCTGGCACAAAGGTGCATAAAAGGGTGAGCAGAGCATGGTAGGGATGGCTCTGGGAGCCCTTTGTAAGGTGAAGAGATAGGCAGGGCCTCTGCTCCTCAGCTCTGGCATTTGCCCCAATAATCAGACAATAGGAAAATTTTCATTTGAAATTATTGTATAGTAACTGGTTAAATAATTACAGTATATTTATTCTCTATGAAGGAATAAAATGTAGCCATTCAAAATTTGAAGACTACTTAATGAGCGGTATTTATTGATATGCATCATTTATTGACATATATTTAATGATGTGTTGCTAAATAAAGAACTCAAGTTTCAAAAGCACGTAATTTCACATTTTTAAAATGCATTGTGCATATTATAGATACACAGAAAAAAAATTGTTAGACTATTCACCCACCATTGTTTTCCCAGAAGGAGAGAATTATAGGTGATTTTCTTTTCTTCTCTGTGCTTTTTTTGGTGTTTTCACATTTCTATGAGCACACGCTACTTTGATAAGTACAAATTTTTTTTTCTAAAACATGAAATTAAATGTTAACCTCCCTTTTATCCACACCTCCCTACAGATGATCTTTTTATTTATTAACTTTTGAGTTATGAGTGCCGATGAAGCTGTTCTTCTTCAAAACAAATGAAAAAACAGAAGGAAACCCCACAGGTGCCGCCGGTTAAGTTCTCAGCAGTTGGCAAGAGCCCACTGGGTGTGGGACCTGGACCTGGTTTGACAGAGACTAGCAGAGCTCAGATAAGGCCGCCTCATCAAGAGTGTTTCAAGAAGAGTGCCTGGGGCAGAGGGCTGCATCCAGATTGCACACTGGAGCCTCCAGGGGTGCCGCAAACACACCTGCTGCCGGGACGGCAGGAGAGAAAACCCGGAGTGATCCAGGTGTGCAGCCAAGGTTAGGAACTCCTGCCCAGGTGGGAGCCTCCTGCAAGCCTGTCTTCCTCACCATCCAGGCACCTTCTCTGGGAGTTTCCTGTGTCTTTCCCCATATCAATTGTCTGAAAATATTCATTTACAAATGTAGTCTCCAAAATTATAACTAAAAATAGGAAGCAGGAAGACAAAGGCTTTTAGGCTGTGTATCGAATTGAAGAGTGTCCCCAGAAGATTCATGTCAACCCAGAACCTTAGCATACCAGCCTATTTGGAAATAGGGTCTTTGCAGGTATAATCAAGTAGGCTGAGGTCATACAGGATTAGGGCGTGCCCTAAAGCCAATGACTAGTGTGTCCTTAAAAGAACATTTAGAGACTCACAAGAAGAAGAGGTCTATGTGAAGACGAAGGCAGAAATCAGAGTGATGCAGCTGCAAGGAACAGCAAGGATTTCTGGCCACCTCCAGAAGCTAGGAGAGAGGCATGGAACGGATCCTCCTTCACAGCCTCTGGAAAGAGCCAAGCCTGCTGACACCTTGATTTTGGACTTCTGGCCTTTTAAAACTGTCGAGAGACTAAACCTATAGTTTGTGATAATTTGTTAGGCAGTCCTAGGAATCAAATACAGGCTGTTTCAGGAGTTTCTCGTTACGTTTCTGTAAGAGGGAGCCAAATGCTCTCCTCAGCACAGCTCTTTTCTGGATGTCAGAGGTCTCTCGCCTGCACGCCCAGATTTCTCTGTGTGCGTGGAAAAGAATGCTTCTTAGATAATTCATGTCAATTTTCTTTCAATTATGTGTAGCACAGAAGCTATTTGTTTTTCGAGGTGGGAAAAAAATCTTCCCTCTACATTGTGTTCCATTGCTTTTCCCAGCTCAGTCAGGAGACTTCTCTTATTAGATTCACTCACCTAGTAACTAATGAGAATTGCCAGGCTTTGAAAAGCAATTACTTCTAAGTAAAATAAGCACTTTTCTGAAAGCGTCAGAAAAAGGCTGTACTTACTGTAAACAAGGTACTGTATGAGAGGATTTTGTGGTTCCTGCTTCAACCTTGAAAAACTGCTTTCATCAGGATCATCTTTAACAGAGAATAGGCAAATACTGTGGCCTTAAGTGGCCATCTACTTTGTTAGCCAGCTTTCCAATCGGTAGTACCAACTATGTAAATTAAGTTTCACTCGATTGAATAAAGAATCATTGCATGTCCTTTATGCTGGGGACAGGAGATGCAAGGAGACCACTGCCCTCAGCAGAACCATAGTTCACAAGGAAGATAGAAAAGTCACGATGAATTAGAGCCTAAGTGTGATGCAGAACCGTCTACCAGCTAAAGAGGTGGCCTGGGATGCCCTTCAATTAAATATGGTAAATTAAACACGAATGCTTATCTCTGCTCCCTCCTGACAATGCACTAAAATGAAAGTAATGGGGGGAAATGCATAAGCCACAAAGGGCAAAGAGAGCTGGGGAAGGCGCCATAGCAAATGAGAAGCATCACTGGCTTGGGGAGGGTGGAAAGTAGAGGAAGGAAAGGAACCAAGAAATCCGACTACCGAGGGCCTACGAGAGAACTGGAGACACTTGAACTGGGAGGTGGTGGTAGGTACGAGGTGAAGAACAAGAGGCTTGGTTGAAATTCTGTTTAAAGAAAAGTTAGATCCCAAGTCCCCTGCCCATCCGGAGCAGCTACGGGGCCACCCTCCCTACCCGCGTAGGAGATTTATTTTGGAGAGCCGCAGTCACAAGAGACAGGAGGTACAGCGTTGCTCTGTGCGTGGACACTGCCGTCTGAACCACGAGACTCTCAGCCCTTGGTCCCCATCCCCAGCTCCTAGCAGACTGACGCCAGGTATATCGCCCTCAGGTAGGAGACTAACAAATTCTCTATGGAGAAAATGAATGGCCCGAAAGAAAGAATATCCAGGTAATTACAATTGGGGTTTCTGGAGGTGGGGGGAAGGAAATAAGAACAAAAATCCAAGTCCTCTCTGAATTAACCTGTGGATCCTCACCCCCAAACTCTATAGCTTTGGAGAGAGCCTGCATTCCAACCCAAGAAGAGCCTGCTAGTAAAAAGGGGTGTTATTCGCAGTAGCCAAGAAGAAGAAATAGCCTTAATGTTCATAGACAGATAAATGGTTGAAGAAAACATGGTATATGGCAAGTACAATAGAATATTATCCAGCCTTAAAAAAGAAAATCCTGTCACATGTGAAACAGAGATGAACATTGAAGACATGATGTTAAGTGAAATAAGCCAGTCACGGAAGGACAGATACTGCATGATTCACTTTTATGGGGTATGTAAAGTAGTCAGCTCATGGAGGCAGAAAGCCTGATGGTGGTTGCCGGGTCTGGAAGGAGGGAGAAGTGGAAGGAGCTGTTCGATGGATCTAGAGTTTCAGTCACAGAAGACAGAAAAGTTGTAGGAATTTGTTGTATGATGAACATATAGTTAACAATACTGTACTATACACTTCAAATCAGTTAAGAGGGTAGATTTTATGTTACATGTTTTGGTCTTTTTTTTTTTAATCACAATTTTAAAAACCCACACAAAACTCAGTTCTGGCCCATAGCAGCTGTGTGACCTTAAGTTACTTATTCCGCCTCTCTGAACCTTCATTTTCTTACCTTTATCAAGTGGGGGTAAATAACTTGTGAGACGTTGTGAGGACGCAAGACATAGTGCGTACAAAGCACTGAATTCTGCAGAAGAAAACACAGCAGCAGCAATAAAAGAAAGTTAGGAGAATGATATAAAACTTCTGGGCATTAAAAATATGATAGCAGAAACAAAGATTGAACTAAATGATGCTTTAACCAGGTGGCAAATGGCATTCAAAGGAGTTTTGCATTTCTGTTGGAAGATTCGTGAAGAATTTGTGATCGTGGTATGAAAAAGTAAGCTAAAAGTTGATTAATATCTGTGGGAAAACAAAGCTGTGCAAGGGAAGAATGGATTTGTGTCATAGTGTTTGGCTGGTAGTTAATGACAAGTGATCAAAATAATGTAAACTCTGAACACTAAGGGAAATGTGGCATATTAGGCTAAAGGAAGTCAAATAAGTCAGACAAAGACACACATATATAATACATGGAATCTAAAAAACAAAACAAACAAACAAAACAAAAGAAACAAGCTTATAGATACAGAGAACACACTGGTGGCTGCCAGAGGGAAGAGAGGTGGCAGATGGGCAAAATAGATGAAAGGGGTCAAAAGGTACAAAATTCCACTTGTAAAATCAGTAAGTCCTGGAGGTGTAGATTTGAAAGTCCTAAAGGAGTAAATCTTGAAAGTCCTCATCACAAGGAAAAAAGAAAACTGTTGTGACTATGTATGGTGACTAGGTTTACTGTGGTGATCATTTCACAATGCATACAAATGTCAGATCATATTGTACACCTGAAACTAATATAATGTTATATGTCAAGTATACCTCAATTCTTAAAAAATTAAAAAATAATGTTAACATTTAACACTAACCAAAAACGTGGTATCACTTAACTGTGAAGCTGGAGGAAGGGAAAGTGGTGGTGGACTATGAGCTCTAAATCTGCATAATATAAAGTCAATAACTAATGCATAACATTGATAAATAAGGGAATAATGCTATAAAAATCACTTAGAAGCCCTGAATTTGCCCTCAATTCATAAAAGTTGAGAATGCTTTTTCCTGAGAAGCTGGACTCAAGCTAGGGATTGGAGGAGAGCCCTAGACTACTATTTTTATTATAAACTTTGTAATTCATTTGACTTTTTAAATTATGTAAATGTGTGAATTTGATAAAAAGAAACAAAAAAAGAAAGCTTAATAAAAAAAAGTACTGAGGAAGACATGATTAATGTTATTTGGAACATGCTCAGTGTATTAGCTTCAGGCTACATAATGAAACGCCATAGTCTCAGTGGCTTGAAGGACAGAAATTTATTTTCTCACAGTTCTGGAGGCTAAGATCAGGGTGCCAGCATTGCTGGATTCTGGTGAGGCCTCTCTTCCTGACTTATAGATGGCTGCACTCTAAGTGTCCTCACATGACCTCTTCGTGCCTGCTCAGGGAGAGAGAGAGCAAGAGAGGAAGCACTCTGGTGTCCCATCTTATATGGACACTAACCCCATCATGAGGGTCTTACCCTCCTGATCTCACCCAGCTCTTAACAACTTCCCAGAGGCCCATCTACAAAACCATTATTTCAGCATTAGGGCTTAAACAAATGAATTCTGGGGGGACACAATTCAATCCATAGCACTCAGTAAAGACTTCTTAGAAGAGGTGGCATTTCAACTGGTACTTGGAGTGAACAGACAGAAAAAGGGAGTTTTTCAGGGAGGGAGAGAGAGGAAAGGTACATAGTATGCCATCACCTAGAGTGTTAGAAGGGGTGCCTTTTTCCATTTCAGGCTTTCATCCTGCGGGAGAGGTTTCCTTAAGAACAAACCTAGCCCTTCTCTGCCCCTGCTCCTGGCCTCTGGGGAGGTAGAGTCTCATTTCCCCTTCTGACCTCCGATGGGGAGCCCTGCTTCCTGTAGCTGAGTTTGTGCAGGTGGTGATAGCTTGCCCCAGTCCAGAGCTGTCCCCAGCCTGCTGGCCGACAGACCTGAACCACATCCTCCAGCTTAGCCTTACTCAGCAATAGGTGTTTGTACCTTGATCTGCCACTTCTTTTATTTCTTCATTCTTTTGTAGGGTTGTAGCACTGCCCAGTCATTAGAGACAAAGGGTGCTCTCGACAGTGCCCAGCACATCACCTGCGAAAGGACATCCAGTGATCTTTTCTGCCCATTTCCAAACCTTTGACAATTTTTCCTGACAGTCTTTCCTAATACTTTGCCCCCAGAATCCTGCACAAGAGAATAAACTTCAGTTATAAACTGTACATTCTGCCTTAAATATTGGCTCCGTAGATTAGCAAAATGGGAAATTGAATAGTGCAAGAAGACTTAATTTTCAAAAACAAAAGTTGTGGGGCCTCCAGTATTTATTAAAGTGTCTCCAAACTTGGAAAGATCCTAATGAGACCGTTGCTTTTAATCATGTGGAAATTTCGATTCATTTTGTAATAGCAATATTTTTTAATATCAAAAATGATCATTTAACAAAGAAGAAATGATTACCTTGAGAGAACTATCTGTTATTCTATAAACTCAAAAGAGCTTTTATTGTCTGAGCTTAAAAACAGAAACAAAAAAAAAAAAACAAACAAAAAAAACCCCAGCTAATAGGCAAAAACCTTGGAAAAATATTTTAAAATCAAAGTTTTTACTCAACTAGAAGAGGAAGTAGTTCCACTGATTGACGTGGCAGATTGCCATAGATATGTTTTGTGAAGATTCCCCCAAATTAAACTTTTTGCGCTGACAGAACCACATTGTTAAAATGCTTCTTAAAATTATGACAAAATATGCATAACGTAAAACGTACCATTTTAACCATTTTTAAGTGTACAATTCAGTGACATTAAGTGCATTCACGATGGTCGGCAACCTTCACTTCTACCCATTTCCAGAGCTTTGTCCACCATCTCGGACTGAAACTCAGCGCCCATTAAACACTAGCTCGTCACCCCGCTTTCTGTCTCCACGAATGTGTCTATTGTGGGTACCTCATATAAGTGGGAGCAGAATTTGTCCTTTTGTGCAGCATAAAAAAAATAAAAAAAAAAAAAGCAAATGTCCCAAAGTTGACTAGGCAAGAAAAAGAAACCCCTCTCATCTAGTTCAGCTGATTCAAGCCTTCACCTCCATCCGATTTGATGACCAAATTTATTATTTGCTCTGAGAGTGCAGGGCTGTGCCTTGCTTTCCCTTCCATCAGTTGCTTCCTCCACTTCATCAAACAGTGTTAGGAGAGGTTCTTTCTGTCACCGTTTGTTAAGCGCCCATACATTCCTGTATTCTTTGGGGGCAGGAAAAGAGCTACGGGCTTGATGTGACCTTGGGCAGTTCAGTTAGCTCCATGACCTTCAGCTTTCAGTGAAATGGAGATAAGAAAATTTCTGATGACGTCGTTAGAGAATTGAAAAGTATGTCAAAGTGCTGTGCAAACTCTACAATATCCAAATATCAAATCAGGCTGATGAGAGTAGGTCTTCGTGGGACACGTGAAAAAACTCCCACACAAAGCTGCCCAGACTGTCTTCAAACAAAACCCTTACCATTTAGATAAGAACAGTGCCTAATCGTACCTAAAAGAACAGCAAGACAGCTAGGATAGTTGTGGTGTCTGTTACACGCGAGATATCACAGACACCACGATCTCACCATTGCATTGAAGATCACAGTACTGTCAACTCAGTTATTCTAAAAAGTAACTTAACACCTAAAAAATATCGCCGTGCTCATTGCTCTGTGAGACCAGCAGACAGTCAACTCTGGGTGACCCGCTGAAGGGACTAGATGGATAGCTGTGCCCAGGAGAAGCAGACTCTCATTTTGCCAGTTGGTTCAATCTGCCCACCACTATCTGTCCAGAGTTGCTAATGAGTGGCAAAATTGACTGCTCTCACCTCTTCTCTCAGCAAGGGCTCGATTCTAGTGGAAGTGCTAATGAGCCCTGACGCTGTTCTTGGCAGGAGGTCAAGAAGAAGTAAGAGTCCAGAATAATCCACTCACTGTCACAGAATATTCCAGAACCAGCTATATCAAGTGGGGACAACCACCCTTTCCCCAGCTTCTCCTATTTGGTCAGAAGTCTCCAGGGACTGTTTTTTGGTTTTTGGTTTTGGGGTTTTTTTGCACCAGAGTCAACCCAGGTATCATGGAGTCAATCCTCACACCTTCAACAACCAGGGAGGGACTCAGTAACTCGATTTATTGGACTGACCCCTCAGGAAGCAGAGAACACTGACCATGGGATACCCACCCACTGGATTATGTCTCCTCCTCAATTCTTCATCCTGTCTCCCCAGCAGATTGGGTAATAGCTACTCCAGAGACACAGTACAGTGGGGGAAAAAAGGCATAAGATGAAGAAAATATTAAAAACCTGTTTCAAACTGGGGAAGCTGGAGAGGACCACGGAAGAGGTCAGAACTCAAGCTTTGCTGTACCAGGTGTGTATGCTGGAATGCATGTGGACACACTTCAGGAAAGGTGTGAAAGGATGCAAGCCAGGCTGGGACGGACTTTAACACAGGGCAATGGGCTGGGGTAGAGGTGGGGAAGCAAGTGTCAAATGTGACCTTCCTCCCTGTCTGATTTGTAATAACAAGCATGGATAACTTTTGTATTAAAAAAAAAAATTCAATAACGTGAAAGAGAATAAACAATCTAGGTTTTTCTTGTTCAACAACAGTATTTCATATCCTGTAAAACATCTCATTTTATAGTGGAGATGAATCACTCTCGGTCTCCTGAGAGCCTAAACCATGAGTGTGGCTGGGGTTGACCCTTTCTAGGTAAAAAGAAAGAATGAATTTCATAATAAAATTTGTTATTTTATGACATCCCAAGGCCCCAGTTATCTAAGAAGAGGGTGATGGAGATTAGAAGCCTGAATGAGGTAGAAAGTAAGTATGTATGTGGCCTGAGGTCACAGCTGGCATGCCCTGTCAGCCCAGAGGCATTGTAAGGACACTGAGTTCATTGGTGCAATAACCCAGCAGTTTCTGATGCAGTTAAGTTGCTGTGGTCTTTTGCAGCAGCTTTACAGCTGGAAGGCACACTGGGAGCCAGCAATAGCTTAAACCTGGTTCCTCTGAGGAAGCAAACGGCCCATTAAGAAGTACCTTCTGCCTGGGGTTTCCTCTACCTGGAAGACACAGCCTCAGAACTTGCTGTAAAGTTAGCTATAAACCAAGCCTGTGCACATATGCTTGGCCTCAGAGCCCATCTTCCGCTAAAATCTCATTGCCCATCTTACAATCATTTCTATTATATGAGCTTCATGCAATTCTGCAGGGAGAAATAGAACAGTAATATTCATAACAGAAATTTTTATAATTTAGGGAAAGAACTCATGAATATTGTTGGATGATGCATCTTTCCCAACCAAAGGTGACAACAGAAGCAAACAGAATAAAACCAAACCCACACTGATCTTCTGTTGCATGGCTCTGGAGAGTCCAGGATCTAATTATGCCTCCTGAAGTAGGACAGCAACATCAGTTATGTGATATAATGGTCAGTCCAGTCTTTCAAAAGAAACACCAAAGGAGCCCTGCCATAGACGTTAGATCAAGAAGGTAAACACAGGACAGGTGTTTAAATTGTACGTAACAAGGGATTAAGTTGGTATAACAGAAGATCCTTCCTGAGGGCAAATATTATTAAACTGTGGGCAAGACCACCAAGAACCATTAGAGACGCTCCTTTTCTCGCCAATTAGATACTTCCTTCTTTCTCTATGTTGCCTGCAGGGATTGAAGGATTCTTCTTGTTTTGGCCCCTAAAACTTCCCGCCTTTCTGGCTTCCCAGCATTCTTCTTCCATTTGTTGTCAGTGATTTGCATACGGCCTTGGATTTCTATGGGGCGGGGGGGGGGGGGGCGGGGCGGGGGCAATGCATGCTCTATCTTGCTCTGAAGAGTTAGGGTACAGAGTCCTCAAGGTTCCAAAGTCCCTTATGATTTCTTTTATCTCCGTCCACAGGGAATGAGTTACCAAGGTGCGGTATTTTCACATTTATCATTCCTTTTCCAACTTTTCCCCAAATACATTTTCCCCCTTACAACCTGCTTGGCCTGACATCACATGTTGAATGAGTCAGAGCTGTCTCACTTAAATGCAGCTAACACTAAAATTGTGTTATCGATTTCTGATGCTCTCTTTACTTTTCCTTGCTGTTGGTTTGTAAAAGTTGGTTCAACTAATATTACTCTAAATATGTAATCCTGGCACCGGCTCTGTCTTTTTTCCCACTTGCCGTGCTTACTGTCATTTATTGGAGTCATTTACGTCAAAATATTTTTTTAAGATTTCAAATAATGGATTTTTTCATTCTAAAATAGTTCCAAATCTTGTCTAGTCTTTTTTTGGCCACAATAGAGCACATTGTGCTGATATGGTATATTTCTTCTGAAATGCATAGCGTGAGAGTGGTTGATTGTCTACTGGTTCGGGTACTTGAAGACCCAGGGGAAATCCTGGCTCCATTACTTACTACCTATGTGATTTTAGAAAAGTAGTTCAGCTTTTGGGGGTCTTAGTTTCCTCATTTATAAATTGAGCTCTTTGTATTGATCTCATAGGATTTTTGTGAGGTAAATCAAATGAGATTATGTAGGTAGGGGATGGTTTGCTAATATTATTTCTCCTATATCTGACACCTCTACTCAACTCTCTCTTGAATTGGAAACATGACCAATGAGAAAGGGAGAATGGTCTTATAGAGATCATGAGAAGGACCTAGGCATGAAAAGGGTCATCACGCCTCTTTCTTAGCCTCTTGACTAATGCCATCTTATCTTTCAAGAAACACCCAACCTGAAAAAAAAAAAAAAAAAGCACCTCCTTGAGAAGATACCGTTGAATTCTCGAGTCAATATGGCCTTGCCTTTCTTTTTTTTCCAATAGTACCCACCACAAATTTCTCTCCAACTATGTAACCAGAAAACCCCTAGAAAATTCTTTAGGAATTTAACACCTTATATGAAAATGTAGATTGAGAAGTGAAAGTTATAAGCGACTCTATTACACTATTTATTACATTCACTAAAAATAATAAAGATGACATCTTAGATAAAGAGAATATTAATACCATATACACATTCTGCACTAATGGTAATATACATTGTATGATTAATATTCATTTGTTAAGGGAAAAATCTTTAGGCTCTCCCTTCTTTGGCTGATTCAATGAATTGCTTAAAAGTAAAACTTTTACTTTTCTATAGATAGTACGCCCAGTAAAGCGGTTCCCTCTACTGTCTGCTTCACCACCTAAATGTTCAAAGCTTTTCTGATTTTATATTTGGAATTTCTGGCTCCTGATTTCCACCTTGCACTAATTCAAAATCACCTGGAGAACTGAGAAGCTTAGCTGCCAGAAAATGCCTCTTGCACCAGATCATTTAGCCTTGGCTCAGTCCATGACTTCATGCTCATCCCTTTTTTAACTTCTCTGATAAACTGCTCTGCCTCCTGAAGGAGTTCCCAGTTTTCTCACTTTCTCCCCCAATATTGCAATGAAAATGTCTTCATTTCAACCCTGCCATTCACAGTATCTGCCTTGTCCATTCTCTGCCCCCAGCTCTATCCCTCCTGCTGCCCTAGTTTAATTACTCTAATGGGAACAATTCAATGCATAGATACTGGGTCTGGAATTCCTAAGACAGGTGCTAGAATTTCATGTAAGGGAAACTGAGGTTCTAGAGAATTATCACAGTAATCACCTCTTTCATGCCTGTCTCACCCACAAACTATGAGTTTCTTGAGGATGGAAACATCTTTTTATATACTATTTTGTCCTTAGTACCAAAAGTCTTACAGACCCTCACACATGGGAGGCCCTTGATCTGTGTTGGTTAGGGGACCCATGCTCGCCAAGAGACCCTTTCGCATCTTGGCCTACCTGTCAATTTCAGTCAGATAAAATGAGCTTTCTGGGATGTCCTCTTCCCAATTATAATTTCAACTGCTAAATTAAAAAGTTATGAAAAACAGGTACAGAAGGGCAGAGGGAAAAGATAGCAAAAAAGCTAACGATCAAGCTGCACTCAGCTAACAGCGGCAGGGGCAGGAGTAGAACCAGTCTGGCCAATGCATCTCTGGAGAGCTGCCCAGGGGGTTGGGAAAAGCTCGCGCACCTCGGGGGAAACCTTTAGAAATGTGCCCCGCACGTCTCCTGCTGTCTGCTGTCACAGCGAGGACTGCTGGGATTCGGACCCTCCTGCAGGCTGACCATGCCAGGTGTGGCTCGTGTATGCAGCTGGAAGCTCAGCACCAGTGTGTCTGCACAGATTATACTGCCACATCCCTCCCCAACCCTTCCCCAAGGTCCAGCCTGACAACTTCTTGTGAAGCCATCAATACCACTGCTCACTCTGAGTTCTGATTTACCCTCAGCCTGGGCACTCTCTGGGGCCGCCTGGGCCAACACATGCACACTCACAACGTCTCTGCTCAGCATGAATGCACTCTAGGGGCAGAAACAGACTGTTTTTATGGGAACTAAGCAATACTGTACTGCTTTTTCTCTTGCACATGCAAAAGAGGAAAAAGCTCAAACAAACCAAGTTTCGGGACAAGCTGAAGAAGCCAGTGCCATTCTGTCAGTAGGAGCAGGCTGTGCCAGTGTGGGGGTGGGGGTGCAGGGAGAGGGGAGCAGGCTGTGCCAGTGTGGGGGTGGGGGTGCAGGGAGAGGGGCAGAGATGGTGAGACTCTTGGCACTGGGACCATGGGAACCAAACATTCATGGAGAAACCACTTACCTTCACTACCACAGGTCTTGAAAGCATCCCAGTTAACCAGAGCAAATTTATGAATATTTTCACAACAGAGTTAATGCATGCAGTCACGTCAGGCAAAGGTCCTAGAGAAAAAATAATGTTTCACAGATTATAGTTGTTCCAAGACCGTGTCAGAATACTGGATCTACTTTTCTAAACTAAGCGAAACAATTGTCCTGACTTTTTTTTAAATTAATAGACTTTACTTTTTAGAAAAGTTTTAGCTTTACAGAAAAACTGAGCAGAAAGTAGAGTTTCTATATACCTCATCTCTTATTCTTCTCTGCACAGTTTCCCTTATTAACAACACTTTGCATTAGTGTGGTACATTCATTACTATGGATGAACCGATATTGATAATTTATTATTATATAGCTATCTATCTGTTTATAATGTACTTATGTAAATCTTACATTTATCATATATTTTACTATTACATTAATTAAGGTCCACAGTTTACATGAAGAGTCACTCTTTGTATTGAATATTCTATGAGTTTGACAAATGTATGTCATGTAGCCACTATTATAGAGCCATACAGAATAATTTCACTGCCCTAAATACCTCCTGTGCTCCACCTACTCTGAGCTTGAGTTAAGCCTACAACTGGAAGGAGAAGGAGCTTTAAATGGGATGCGGACAGAAGTTTTTATTTCAGACAGAGTTGGAGTTTTAATATCTCAAAATGCCTAGAAAAGGCTGTGGGATCTACCTGAGATTTCCGCTGGGATTGGGGATGAATGTCCTAACAGTGTGAGAATGCGAAGGCAGTGAAGGAAAGAATATAAAGCTGGTTTCTGCTTTTACCCTACAGAATCCACGTGTTAGTTTCCTTAGCCCACCATGACGTAGACACCCCAAATCAAGGTGTCGACTGGGCCATGCTCCCTCCGAAGCCTCTAAGGGATGGTTCTTCCTTGCATCTTCCAGCTTCTGGTAGCTGAGGGGTTCCCTGGCATAACTCCATTATATCTGCATCTTCACATGGAGTCTTTCCTCTGTCTATAAGTCTCTGTGTCTTCACTTGGCGTTCTCCCTGTGTGTCTGATTTCAATTTCCCTCTTCTTTTCCTTTCCCTCAAAGGACACTAGTCACATTGGATTAAAGCTCACCCTGATTATCTTATCTTGACTTGATGACATCTGCAAAGACCCTATTTCCAAATAAGCTCACCTTCACAGGTATGGGATTTAAGACTTCAGAATATCTTTTCGGGGAGGATTCAACTGAACCCACAACAGTCTAGCTTGTCACTAAACTGGCTCTGTGTGTACTGACTTCTGAGCCGATCTGCATGCAATTGACTGGCCTGTGTCAGTCAATAGGTTCAATGTTTCATTCTCCTTTCCTCTTATCCTTCCTCTTGTCCTCTCAGTCTGTCTTCTGCCACACTGTTCTCTTAAACACTAGACAGGGCAGAGACCATTCTGAGCAGCTTTCAGCATCAAGGCAATGGTAGTATTTTATGTACACAGGCTCTACTAACCGCATTTTGGTTGTGATACAGTGCATTTTATACATATCTCGCTATAACACGTGTTGCTAATCAGGTATGTGAGAATGGAAATGTCATCCTAGAGACAGATGGGTACAATTTTTGAGTTTCACAATCTACCTTGTACAGCTACAGAATGGCATTCAGCCATTCTGTTACTTACGTCCTTCAAAATCTTATGTCCTTTGAGAAAATATATATTTTTAAAAAACACCATTAAAAACATTTCAAAGTAACATTTCCCAAATGCAGAAATACGTTTCTGAGAAAAGAAAATCAAGAGATTTCCTCCTCCACGTGAATCCTCTGACATGGTTTTGTGCGATGGGGAAGGGAAAGTAAAACAAAACCTCAGCACCTCCCTCCTGCCAACAGAGGGTGGACAGGGAACAGCAGCCTCAAAATGTGTGGCTAGTGGCTGGGGAACTAAACCGAGAGCTCTCTCTCCAAACTGCAAAGTTCGGGAAAGACACGGAAAACAAATCACTGAGGACATGACATAGGTACCAAGCTTAAGATCAGCGATCATCTGGTTTTGTCGTTTTATTGTTAAATACTTTGAAAACTGTTACAGATGGGAGATTATTGGAGACGATGAGTACTGAACCCAGACACTGGCGTGAAATGAGCATGGAGAAGGAATTGCTTTGCTGAACTTAGAGAATATATTTATCTTCAGGCAAGCGCCACCTCTTACAGACTTCCTACAGTCTCCTGCATTAATTTCCAAATTTAATTGCAGCTTGAAAAACTCTTCATCTCTTCTTTGGTCCATCTATCCATATGTCGTGTCCCTTTATTCATTGATCCACTATCAAGAGTGCTTGCTTATATCCATGTAAGAAGGCCAAACCTGTAGAAAAATTGTATGCGTTTTTAGAGTTTATTTGAGCCAAACAGAGGATATGCCTGGAAGGAAATGCTGAGAAAAATGCGTCAGAGAATGACAACTTGCCGGTCTTTTTTGGATTAGTTTGTTCTTTTTATTCCTTAAATTCTGCATATAAGTGAAATCACATAGTGTTTATCTTTCTCTGTCTGACTTAAGTATCTTCTAGGTTCATCAAAGCAATATCTTTTTCCATCCCTTCCTTCATATGTAGGGGTCTTGTTTTCTTATCCTTTTAGCCACTCTATCTTTGGTTGGAGCACTTAATTCTTTTCCATTTAAGGTACTTATTGATAGGAATATAGTTGTTACCATTCTTTATTCCTGTTTTTGATACATGTTTTTTCTTCTTAAAGAAGTCCTCCAACATTTCCTGTAATTCTGGCTTGGTGGTGATAAATTCCTTTAGTTATTTTTGTCTGGGAAGCTCTTTATCTGTCCTTCAACTCTAAATGATAGCTTTGCTGGATAAATTATTCTTGGTTGTATATCCTGGCTTCATCCTGTCAATATTTTTTGCCAAGCCCTTCTGTCCTGCATAGTTTCTTTTGAGAAATCAGCTGCCAGTTGTATGGGTGTTCCCTTATATGTAATTATTTGTTTTTTCTTGCTGCTTTTAATATTCTTTCTTTGTATTTAACCTTTGGCATTTTAATTATGATGTGTCTTGGTGTGGGCCTCTTTGGATCCCTGATTTTTGGAATTCTCTGAGCTTCCTGGGTTTTATGTCCATTTCCTTCACCAATTAGGAAATTTTCCATCATTATTTCTTCAAACAGTGTTCAATCTTGATTTTCTTCAGTTATGCTGATCAGAGGAATATTTAGAGACTTAATAGTGTCCATATCCTCCTTAAATTATTTTTAAAGTCTTGGCATCTTTTTTCTTGCCATTCCGAGTGTCCTTATTGAGTGTCTTGATTGGCTTTCCTGTCCTCTAAATAGGGCATGTGATCCTCTTCTTTATTCACTTCGTTTATTCCTTTGTTTATTGCATTTAATATACTTCTTGTCTCAGATAATGTGTACTCCATTTCAGACCGGTTCTCTTTATAATTTCCATGTCCATTTTTATCTCTTCATGTAGTTCTCTACACTTCCTAAAAGTTCATTGAGCATCTTTATAACCAGTGTTTTGAATTCTGCCTGTTAGATTACTTGACTCCAGTATATCTGGATCTCGTTCTGTTCTGTCATATGGTTTCTGCTTCTTTGTCTTCCCATTTTGGCTACCTTTCCATGTCAGTTTCTATGTACTAAGCAAAGCTCCTAAGTGTCCCAGTCTTAGTGTGGATTTGTGAAGTAAGTGTCCGGTGGCACAGTCCTGAGAGAGGTTCAGCTGCAGGCCAAATTAAGCCCAAGCCTCGACCCCTCCGGGGCCATCTGTTAAGATTCAGAAAGCAATCCACAGATGCTTGCACCAGAAACCGAGGCCAGCTGCCTCCACCTGTGTGAGTCTCAGCACAGAGCACCTGCCTCTCTGAGGATATGCCTAGATGTGGCTTGGGTGGGGCTGTGAGTTAGGGAGGTGGGTTTCGGGAATCCTCTGGGCGGAGTGACCTTTGTTACCCAGTTTGATGACGTCACAGCTATGGAGGCGCTGTCAGGCACACTGGTAGTGGGGAGGGCTCAACAGGGAACAACAGATACCGCCAGCACTTCTGTGCCAAGCGTTTCGCCTGGGCCCTCACTCCGACAATGTCTCCCTGTAAGTCCCTGGTGCCCCCTGCGCGCACCTGAATCCGCACGGGGGCTCAGAGCGAGCAGGTCCATCACCGCGAAAATCCACTCGTGGACACGGTCCCTTTAAGAGGCGTCTGCCGCAGCCTTCAGCTTGCTCGGTTGCTCGGGACTGGACAGCCCGGCGACCTTGCCCGGTCTTACCTTCTGCCATTGCAGGGTACTTGCTTGGATTTCTCTGTAGTTGTATGGCTTGTTCACCTAGATTCCAGGCAATTTTTCCTTGTCGTTGCTCCTTGTTTCTGTCACAACTTTGATTTGGTTAGAAGGATGAACAGAGCCTCATCATCTATGCCATTTTTTTCCTCCAGAACTTTTTTTTAAATTTTAATGCATTTGGAATTAAGGACAAAATAAGGAAGATTATATGAAGGTGAGAGACAGCAAGGTGGGGATTGGATTGCAGGATAGTTAACAAGATTATATGCTCTCCCGAGTGCTTCACGAGGTCTGAGAAAGGGGCGCAAAAACAATTCACAGAAACAATACACAGGAACAGCTGACAGGGCTTGCTTAAGGCAGAGATAAAACTTTTACTAAAAAAGTTACAGTCCTGGGCTGTGAATACCCACCATGAGCTGCCCAGTTAGGAATTATGATCAGGTTACCCTGTGAGGTTAGATTATTTACAGCACCCCCTTATTGTCCACAGGTTTAATTCCTGGCTCTACCCTGTGTGATCATAACCGAATGAAATAATCTCTTTGTGCCTCAATTTCCTCATCTGCGAATGGAGATAACTGTATGGATCACATAGGGTTTTGTGAATATTAAATCAAATAACATCTCTTTGTCCCTCAGTAAGCTCTCAATGATTTAAAACTATGTTGTACTTTTTATCATAGATTGTAAGAGCGGATACAAGTTAAAATTAAGAGGTTCGTTCTCTCTGTTGAAAATAAGGGAAGAGACATCTGTCTCTCTCACTTTTTTGGTTTCAGAATTTCTTTCTCTACCCTTTTCAAATATGTCGATCTTTATAACTGCCTTCTGTCATAAATGAGAAGTTTGTTTCTCTTCCAGAAAAAACCAATTACATGATAAAGTTAGGATAAACTACGCATGACAAAAGGTGCTATCAAGTCCTCTCACTTGTGGACTAGTTTTTGTTTATCTTAAAACATGCATATAATGGATTGTGTCTGCTTGGCTGTATAAGGTGATACAATTCCTTTCTATCTTTGCAGTCTCTTAAAATTACCTGTGATTCTGTGGGAGAGGAAAACTTTTTCTCCACCCTCTTAGGTTCTTTAGCTGGAGCCCTGCAAATTAGACAGAAAAAAAGACAGATGAATAAGAGAAAAACAGAAATTTATTAACATATGCGTCTCGCTTACACATGGGAGAGGCTCAGTGATAAGTAACTCAAAGGGGTGGTTTGAATTTGGGCTTGTATAGCCTCTTAACAAAGAAAAATAAACTTGTAGAGAAGTGACAAGACAAAGGAAAAGGGCTTTAGGCTTTTAGGGGAAATAAACTGGGCAGGTAAATATATGGCATAAGGGAGATTAATGTAAGATAAGGGTTAGTCAGGTTTGTTATGTACATTCCTTTGATGGCATTTCTGGACTATTAAGAGTCTAAATTTGTCTCTGGGACACAGTTGTCTCGCCTTTCCTTGTAGAAAGGGGAGAGCAAAGAGTTTTCCTTATTTCTGCTTTTTCTCAATTACCTCCAGCTCAGAATAATCCTTATGCCTGAGTAGCATAATTTGGGTTGTCTTACCCTGGACTCCTTCAATAAACATCACATTCTGGTTTAAAGGTTTTTCAACAATAGAACTATTTTGTCTCTACATTTCTGGAGAGGTTTTCTGGGTTGCGAGAAGGTTCGTTTCTTTTATATTTCCCCAATACTATCCAGTAAAACTTTTTGTTGTTGTTGTTCTATACCAGACATAGTCTTCTTCTTCATTGTAGCAGAGAGCTGGGAGGTGCTATGGGAGGTCACCTCAGCTCTTTTCCAGCTGACCTCTGACAGGCAACACTCTGCTTGTTTCCAGAAAGTACCCTTGTAACCTGAGGGGTCTTCTTGTCCTCTCTGTCCACTATCTCTTGGTACCCTTGTAATTGAATTATTTCACTGGTTTAAAGATTTCTTCTGTGCTATGCATTTACCTTCATTACCTACAATAATTCTCAGATTTTTATGGATATGGACACTAATGAAAATGGGTTAAATAACTTGCTCACAGTCATAATGGGGATGGAGCTGGGATTCAAACCCAATTATCCTGAAGCCTTCAGTCTCTGCCAGGATTGAGCAGATGTGAGCCATGAAGGAGGAACAGAAGCCAGAGGAGGCTCCCAGTGGAGGGCAACACCCAGGAGTGAGCCAAAGGGGAGGAGGGGAAGAGACTGTAATAGCAAGCCTTTGTCCCCTCCCAGCTCCAAGTGCCCTTCAGAAAACCATGATTGGAAGGTCCTCCTGTCTTTCCACAGCACAGGGAGGAGGGTCCAGATGTCCCCCACAATACCCAGGTCACACCCACTATTTTTGGTTGTATTGGGATACTGCGGACAGGGAGTGGGGGGCGGGAGGGGAGGACATTTATACACAATACATTAAATTGATCAGGGATGGAGCCAAGTCATGAGGGCACAGCCAAGAGTCACTCCTGGGGCTGGGAAGCAGAGGAGTCCTGTGACCGGGCTGCTGGCCTAAGGAATGGCTGTCATAGTCCCTGATGAGGGGTGCTGGAGCTGCTGGGTCTAGGCAGAGTCATCATGGGCTACTCTGGGCTCCAGAGCTTTGAAGGGGACTTCTGGTAGGGAGTCTTTGCCAGCTCACCATCTTGGCTCTTTACTCTCCACAGGCCCAGGGCAAAGGAAGAAATATAAGGGTGTAAAAAAAAGTTAAAATTTCACACAAACAGAAACCTGCTTCATTAGTCTTCTACAGCCGTCTCTCCTTCCCCACCCTCCAACCCCCACCCCTCACACAAGATGGCTTAGAGCCATTTCCATATTGGTACATAGAGCTCTGCCTCATTCTTTTAAATCATGGCTAGTTATTGAATGCTTATCCTCCTGACAAAGTTGTGAGTTACATGCATTCTAATTCGTATCTTTTAAAGACTGATATTTTATTACATCAAAATTTAAAACTTTCTCATATCAAAATATCCTTAAAGAAAATTTAAAAACACATTTGGAAAATATATTGGCATAAACACAGCAAGGGATTACTAACAAAAAAATTTTTTTAACTCATAAATCAATAAGGAAGCAAAAGAAAAAATGAGCACGAAAAGAATTTTGCAGAAGAAATGCTGATAAAAATATAGAGATGTTAATGCTAATCGATATGCAAATAACATCCCATTTTATGTAATTCGGTTGGTAAAAATGAAAAAGTGACAAAACCACATGTTAGAAAGCAACGGGATCTTTACACATTGCTTGTAGGAGTGTAAACTGGTACCACGACTCTGAAGACAGTTTTGATATGTCACAAATTTTTGTATGCCTACGGTTATGTTTCTGGATCCATCTATTTCTGTGTTGGTGTCTAGAAACGCAATTGACTCTCATCTGTGTTTGAAGATGAGAAAACCAAGGCCGCAAGAGCTTAAGTAATATATTCAAGTCAACGAGCCCGTGCGTCCCGGACAGTAGCGGCGGCACAGGTGTTACAGGAGAAGAGGCGCCGGAAGCTCCAAGCTCGGTTTGTGCTGCAAGGCGCTGTGCCCTCGCTGCTACTTCGCACTCTCCCTGAGAAGCATTTGCTGCCGGGCTCTGGACAGGAATTGAATGGATGTTATCGGCCGTGATAACGTTGGACACGGTTGGCCCTCTTCGGCTCAGGCAGTGTCGCTGGGGCAGAGGTGACCATGGGGCAGCCTTTTCCACCCTCTCCCCTGATCCCTGTTATGACCCTCTTCTCCTGGCTAGAAACTGAGTGCCCCTCTTCACAAACGGCTCCTGGGAACTGAGTTCCCAGGAGCTCCACAGATCTGACAGGTGGAAAGATTTCTTCCTACATCTCCTGCTGACAAATGGGGAGAGTCGCCAGGCGGAGCAGGGAGTGGAGGAGTGCGGGTGTGCATGTGGGTGGGTAACTTCTGCAGGCTCATCCCGCATTATGCTGCCTCATGGAGGGGTTAGGGCAATAGACTGAGGCCAGGCCCTTGAGGGAAACTGCACTGTTGTTTCCTCCCTTCCACATGGATTTGTTGCCATCTCTTTGGTTTGTCTCTTGAGAGAGAATAACACGTGGGTGAGAGGAGGCCGCTGCAGCTCTCTGTTGTCTGGCTGCCCCTCCCCTCCCACTACCATTTGCCTGAAGTCCAGCTGCTGCAGGTAGGGGTCAGAGCTATTTTGTGCAAGAAAAGCTGCAAGCAACTGGGAGCTTCATGGACAGAGCATATTAGCCTTCTGCCATCCTTTTATTTGTAGTGACTGAGACAGGTTAGGGACGGGGGAGCCTACCGTCATTGTAGGCGCAGGCGCCTAACCAATCTTGGGGACACAAGACAGGCTGTGCAGAGTTCTGGAGGATTTCTGGTATTGCCCTGAAGAGTTCTCATCGGAAAAGTTACCATTTTATACGTGAACAACACTCAAATATTCATTAGACAAACACAGACAGTTCTTTTGTTTGAACAGAATCGTTTTCAGAGGCCCTGGTCAATTTCTAGTAAAGCCCTGTGCGTTTGGATGCTCACTATTCCCATGATCGTGTTTGACAAGGACCACGGCAGGCTGGTCGTGCGTGAGCCACTCACACGAGTCCTCCGGCACAAGCAGCAGAGAGCCAGGGAAACAAATGGCCGCGAACAAAGATTTGAAGTCTAACAATGGGGAAACTCAGTTCGAAGGTATCGCTTTGTCTTGCAATTCTTTGTGAAAATTCGCCGTAAAAGCAATATCGAGTCACTTTAAAAATCAGAAAAGAAATGGAATTAAAATCTGCTGAAATTCTTCCACTCTGAGATTCACCACCGGAAGTCCATCCTTCCAAATGTTTCTCTACCGAATTAGTTCGCTAAGGCTACCATGACAGATCCCCACATACTGCGGGGCTTAAATACCAGAAATGTGTTTTCTCACAGTCCTAGAGGCTACGAGTCCAGGGTCAAGGTGTGGGCAGGTTTGGTTTCTTCTGAGGCTTTTTTTTTTTTGTCTTGCAGATGGCTTCCTTCTTTCTGTGTCCCACGTGGTCTTCCCTCTGTGTGGGAGCATGCCTGTGTCTGCGTTTCCTCTTTTTTGTAAGGACACCAGTAGTGTTGGACTAGGACCCACCCTCAAGACCTCGTTTTAACTTATTTGCTTCTGTAAGACCTTATCTCCAAATACAGGTACCTTTTGAAGTGCTGGGGGTTCAATGTATGAATTTTAGGGGTACGCAATCCAGCACATAACATTTACTAATCATTATGTAAAGATACACATTTCCCCCCAAATAAGGATTGTAACATAATTACTATTTTGTAAACCGCTTAAACATTTTTTTAATATGTGCCTTTTCTACGCCAGTAGACATAGTATAGGTTCTGGTTCAAGACTGATGGTCTAAGTAGATGCATTTGCCTCCCATTCCCGCCTAAGGTTGAATTAATTACAATAGCTCACATTTACTGGGTACTTATTATGTGCCAGACACTGTTATGACTCCTTTGCTTGTATTCAATTATTTAATTCTCACGACACTGTAAGATGGGCATTATCTCCATTTTACAGAGGCTGGAGGTTAAAGAAAGAGTCAATGTTATCTCGAGTAAGGGACTAGGAGGAATTTCGTTTCCCGCAGGGAAGCCTACAATGTGTTTATAGATGCAGGAAAGGACTGGGAGAGGGGGAGGCTCAGTGCTGGCTCCTCCGTGGTCAGGGCCACCTGTGTCTCTGGTGCCTACACTCTAGAGTGTGGTCCTGTCCACTGCAGGTGGCTGCGTGTCTTGACTCCCACTCTAATCCCTGGGTGCCCAGCAGTGCGCCTCATGTATAATAAGCGGTATAAAATATCTGTTGAAATAAGTATACATTAATATGAGAAACCTGAAAGGCTCTTTTATAGAATCGTTCTTATATTTTTAAAGGTTTTTTAAACATTTTAAAACTTCCCGGGGGTAGGGGACAAGCCTTCTCCATTCAGCGAGTTCCATTTCTGGCCACAGTTGAATATAACACACTTTTATTTTTAAGTAGGAGAAAAAAACCAAAGAAATGCAGAATGTTTCCCTGTGCTTCTTCTAAATACAAACAACTAGGCTAATGGCAACAGCTTCACCATTTGCAAAGCATTTCAAGTAGTAGAGGTTCTGGGCCTAAAATAAAAGTAATTGTTCACCTGGTATGAATGGCCGCGCTCCCATTCTCATCCAACTCCCTTTTAAGACACCGTGTTTCCCCCGAGATCATCATCAGCCTGGATCACCCTCCAGTCCGGCCAGCTTTGTGCGCCCCTCCTCTCCTCCAGTGATGCGTGCCCAGCCTGCGTGCAAGCCCTCTCCCCCTTCTCTAGACCGCCTGTCTCCACTAAACAGCTGCAGAAAAGTCCCTTCCACAGTGAAGCCCTCCCAGACTCACGCTCACAGCTCCTCCTGCCTTTCTTTACCCCTGAGTCCACAGGCACCTGAATCCCTGGATGAAGGAGCTGGCCCTGACGTCTCCTGCCATCCCTAGCACAGGCACACTGACGTCCCAGGCCTGTATCACCCGCCCTGATGAACCACATCGCTGGAAACGTGATGCCCACTCCTCCGGAGGAGCAGCAGATCGAGTGCCGCATTGACGTACTGGTAGAATGCTTCGTCGTGAGGACTGATGAGCGTTGTCAGTGTTGGCTAGTCATTGTCCCTGACCTTGCTGTCTGTTTTACCCACCTGCTTTCTAGGAGTTCTGAATCACTACAGTGGCTTCTTAAAGGGAACATTACAAACATTCGCCGCCCTCATCTTGATGATCAGCATATCTTGCGGATGAGCTAATGTTTCTTCTTGATATATATTTAAACACACACACACACACACACACACACACACACACACACGCCATTTACAGTTTTATTATAAAGGATACAACTCAGGAACAGCCGGTTAGAAGAGACAACTGCCAAATGTGGTCGGGCAAGGTCTAGGGAGTGGGAGGGTTCTGAGCGCAGGGGTTGGGTCTGTCCCTGTGGAGTCCGGTGTGCCTGATGCCTCGTTAATGTTTTAAAGCCATTACGTTCCTTCCTTTTGTATCTGTCCCTTACTGCACATAAGAAAAAGAAATCCAGATGTGGTAAAGAAATGAATATGTCCTCCTGCAGCCCCTCCCTCCTATTTTCCTATAGCTACTCAGGATGAATAAATTGATGTGTCATAACTGTGAAAAGACAATCCTAATCATGCCGCTAGCAATTTCCCATCTATCTGACCAAAAAAAATTTCCCAAATTGTGAGTGATTTGTTCCCTCTCCTCTCTCTCTCCTCCCTCACTCACACACACACACACACACACACACACACACACACACAAATTTTGTGAAGAGAACAACAAAATGTGTGAGTCCGTATTCACATGGCTTCACAATGTGCTCTGAAGAGGACGTACCGTACAGGAAACACCAAGTACTGCATTTAGGGGTATAAACAGGCAATTTCGGAGAAATTATTTTAAACAAATAATTAGAAAAAGAAGAGAGCTTGAAAGAAAGTGTGTGGGTTTTTTTTCTGTTTTAAAAAGGGAAGAAACCCATAAGACAACTGATTGCTTATTGTCACAGGTAGCTTGTCCTTCAAGGAGAAAACAAGGCTCAAATTTCCCTTCTATTGCCATCCAGTACATGCGAAATGGCCATTAGCCACTATTCTCTGCTACTCTGCTTTCCTCCCCAGCATCTCACAGGTTCTCACAGGATGAGAACACTTTGGCTATCCAGTGTGATGCAGCCTATGGAACACTGTGATGCTAGACAGGGTTTTTCTAAGTGTTAACTGGTCTGAACCAGTTATGAACCATGTGTGTTGGACCAGGCAGCTCCCCTGGCCTTTGAAAAGGAAGATGGTCTCTTATTCTGCCAAAGCTGGGGATGAGGGGTGTGGGGTGTGGGGTGTGTGCTGGAGAAGGAGCAGTGAGCAATGGCAAGGTTGCTATGAGCAACCCCTGAGACAGAAGGGGGCAGTGGGATTCACTGAACCCATCCTTCCTGGCATCCTGGCCAAACACGGCTGGAGAGGCGGAGAGATGGGTAGGAGAGGGAGCCAGTGCAGAGGGCTGTCTGGCAGAGCCAGGAATTGCCAGGGCCTGCAATTCAGCTGTGGTGAAGAATTTCTTTTCCCGGCCAGGAGATTAAAGGTTCAGTCTGGTGACCTTGGGGAAGTCACTTCACCTCTTGGATTCTCAGTTTGCTAACCTATAAAATCTGAGATTCACCCCAGTGACGCAAAAACTTTATTCTAAATATGAATCCAGATAATGTGTTTTAAAGACAGTTATTAAATAAAACATACTCTTACCATATGACCCAGCAATCACACTCCTTGGTATTTACCCAAAGGAGTTGAAAACATGTCCACACAAAAACCCACACAGGGATGTTTACAGCAGCTTTATTCATAATTGTCAAAACTCAGAAGCAGCCAAGATGTCCCTCAGTAAGTTAACGGATAACCAGATGGTAGTGCATCCAGACAATGGAATATTATTCAGTGCTGAAAAGAAATGAGCTACCGTCACAAAAAGACATGGCGAAATCGTAAACGCATTTTACTAAGGTGAAAGAAGCAAACCTTAAAAGGCTACATTTGATACGATTCCAAGCAGATGACATTCTGGGAAAGGCAAAGCTAGGGAGAGAGAGTAAAAAGATCAGTGGATGCCAGGGTTTGGGGGAGAGGGATGTCTGAATAGGTAGAGCACAGGGGATTTCCAGGGCAGGCTTATTCAGTATGCTTACATAATGGTAGATAGACATCCTCACACATTTGTCCAGGCCCACAGAATGTACACACAACCCTAATGGAAACTATGGACTTGAGCGATTATGATGTGTCCATGAGGCTCGTCACTTTGGTGACAAATGCACTACCCTGGAGGGGAATTTTGACAATGGGGGAAGGCCGTGGGGCTGGGCTATGTGGGGACACTGTACTTTCCACTCCATTGTTCTGTGAACCTAAAACTACTCTAAAAAAAAATAAATGTCTAAACTATGAAGTCTAAAAATATTCCCAGTAGCATTATTTTATTCTGTTTTTATTACTCTTGATGGCTTCGCTTGTAGAGTCGGGCTTTGCTTGACTGAATCTTTAAACACAGTCATATTGTCAAACAATTTTCCCTATACTGGAAATTTTATAATTAATAGTAACATAGGAATAATGACTATTACTCATGATAGCCCCAGATTGAACTAAAGAGAGCGATGTTTAGAAGCTACTTTAAAAGTGAGCTCCCATTAGGGAAATGCAAATCAAAAACCACAATGAGATACCATCTCACATTTGTTAAAATAGCTCTAATCAACAGAACAAGTAATAACAAATGCTGGAGAGGATGCAGAGAAAAAGGAATCCTCGTACACTGCTGGTGGGACTGCAAATGGGTACAGCCACTATGGAAAACAGTATGGAGTTTCCTCAAAAAACTAAGAATTGATCTACCATATGATCCAGCAATCCCTCTACTAGGTATTTACCCCAAAGACTTGAAAAATCCATATCGAAAAGATATTTGCACACCGATGTTCATAGCAGCATTATTCACAGTGGCCAGGACATGGAAGCAACCGAAGTGTCCTACGATAGATGATTGACTAAAGAAGCTATGGCATATATATGCAATGAAATATTACTCAGCCATAAAAAGAGATAAAATATCGCCATTGCGACAACCTGGATGGACCTTGAGACAATCATGCTAAGCGAAATAAGCCAGACTGAAAAAGTTGAAAATCACATCACATCACTTAAATGTAGTATATAAACTTAAAAGCGACAAATGAATAGGACAAACAGAGCCTCAGGGACATGGACAATGGACTAGTTGTTACCAGAGGGGGGGTGGGGGAGGAGGGAAGCTGTAAAGAGGGTGAAGGAGGTCAAACATAGGGGAGTTGGGGGAGAGTGAAGTGGGAAAACAGGATCAACCATATGGTAGCTGAAGGAAACTGGACTCTGGGTGGTAATCACACAATAGAATATATAGATGTCAAATTGTCATGTCCACCCGAAAATAATATAATTGTGTTAACCAATAAACATAAAAAAAAAAGTGAGCTCCCCATGTCAGCTCTTAAATCTCACATTCAAACAGGACAATCATGGCTGTAGGAGCAGGTGTGCAGGCTCCCTCAGGAGATGCCAGGGTTTGAGGGAGGACTAGCTCAGGAGGTCACAGGCCCTGTAGGACACAACATCTATGGCCACTCTGCTTGGATTCAGATGAGGCCCTCGGCCTGGGAAAATGCCAGGGGATCACCCAATGGCTGGGAAAGGCAGGGTGGAAAGCTTTGAGTCAGGTTTTGATGGGGTGGAGTTTGGAGGGTCAGGGTCGGGGGGGGAGTTGTCAATGGCCTGAGGGGGAAATAACGCAGGTCAGGGAAATGCTCACTGGAGCCTATTGCTGGGGCAGAGACAGAAAAGCGAGAATGGGAAGGATTCTGTGGAGACTGGAGCAGGGCCTGGGGTGGACAGGTGAAAAGGAGAGAGCCTGCGCCCTAGCTCTAAATGCACACTATGTTTCTCACTGACTCTCCAGGCCTGTCCATCCCCCATGCACATCTCAGTGTTGGCTTCCAGTGAGCCTGTGCATGCACTGGGGCTTTTGCCAGCCGTACAGATAGAGTGGCCACCACTTCTCATGTTCAAGAAAGCTTGAGGCTTTCTCTTGCTCATAGCTGCCTCTCATCTCTCACTTAAGATGCATTGGTTCCTTGCCTAAAGATGAGGTTTGCATGCTTCAGCCCTTCTCTGTTTAAGGCCTCATCTCAATCCAGGGACATGGTTTAGATGTTTCTGTTACAAGGGACCGAAGCACAGCTGAGATCCACTTACGTCATGAGGAAATCATGGAAGAAGGGATGGAAATATCATTGAGAGCCTCAGAAACCCCTGAGGGAGGGGCCCAGAAGACAAGGGGACTCTTTCCACCAGTTGGCTCTATTTCTCCTGCCTTATGCTTGTGTCTTGCTGTAGACTGGCTTAACCTCATAACAAAATGAACAGATGACCATGATTTCAATAAAACTGATGACAAAGCATAATTTCAACTTGAAAAGTTCTAAGTTTTACAATCTACAGTTTCAGCTTCCAAAGACTCTCTTGGTCCTAAGTCTGAGGGTTCCAGTGAATGTCCCTGAGGGACAGCGGGGGAGGAGGAGTAAACTCCCACCCTAGACCAATCAGTGATGGCCCCAGTGCACAGACATGTCACACATTTCCTGGGGCCAAGATTTAGTAACCTGTTGGTTCTTCTGACTTCTTGTGTCTTTTCCACCTACCCACTAAAGGGGATGTTGCCTTTATCCACTCAATTAAATTAGGAGGCAAGGAGATCATAAATGTTAAGGTACTATATGTATGTCCCTTGATGCTATTTATATTCACCGGGGAAACCCCCAGACTGCTGCCTGATGAGAATTCCCTCTTTGCCAACCAGCTCTGGTCTACATCTTTCATGTGGGAGAACAGGGTTCTAAGAGGTTGCATGAGAAAGGCTGCAGAGGTTGAAAAAGAAGCAGGAAGTGGGAGGAAGGAAAAGGGAGGACTAACAGATTTGGGAGAGAGTTGGAGCAGTGAGGGAGCTGGGAAGGATGGAAACGGGTGTGCGAAAGACTGGGGTTGGACAGGGACTGGAATCTCTGCAATGTTCTCCAGGAAACGTGACTAATGTTGCAATACCTTTATATTTAATGTTAGCTCCTGGACAATACAAAACTCCATGCAGAGAATAGACCATTCCCAATTTTGGAGCTGCATTTCACCTGGAACTAGGCTCCAGTAGAAATGTTAGATACAAAAACGTATAGAATCCTGGAGTTAATCAAAATGCTGATGGTGGTGGCAATGATGATACAAGGCATTTCTTGAACATTTGTCATCTGGCCAGGCTCTGTGCCAAGCGTGTTACAAGCATTTGATGTCCCAAACAATACTACAGGGAAGGTATACTTATTATCCTTTAAAACAATAACAACAACAACCAGATGAGGCAATTGAGGCTTCAAGAGGTTAAATGAGAAGTCCAAAGACACACTTGTAAGTGGCAGAGCTGGGATTTCAATTTGGGAATTGTGATCTTGGCTATGAACTAGATGGGTGTGTGAGGTGCTAATGGGTAAGTATATGAGGTTGCTGCATGGTAAGAGATTAGCCCATTTCTAAAAACGGGTGCTGGGCTGACAACCCTGCTAAGCCAGATAACTTTAACTCCAGCAGGGTTAACCCTCTGTCAACAGAGGGTTGCTCCTTGCCATTTGAGTCAAATCAAGATGCCCTTATGTTATTTCAAAGTCCTTCCTCAGTCCCCATTGACCTCTCTCTCTGAAACTGAAGCCCTGATCTGGCCTCACCAATCAACACCAGCTAATGTGGCCCATTGGCTCCTGGCTCTAACCATCCAGCTGTCTTACCTGCATGCCGTTTTGAAGCCATTACCAGCCAGCAACATCACCCCTCACCTAAACTGTATCCTTGTTAATTGAAAACAATGTGACATCAGAGAATCAGGCAGCATCAGAGTCAGAATCCAGGGAAAGTAGGAGAGTGACTTTAGGGAGGCTTTGTAGTGACACTGGGACCAGCCCCTTGGGTGAGTTTGAGAGCCCTCTCAGCAAACACTGGTCAGAACCGAGAGAGAAAAGGCTAATGATGGCCACCACTCTGGCAGGAGGACTGGGATTGTGAGAATGTGTGGAAAAGGCCTGGGAAGCCCAAGAATAACAAAGCAACCAGTGACTTCCGGGGAGCTAACGTTCCTGCAATTTCATATTGAAGTGAAGACAACAAAATGTTTTACCTCAAGGTTAACGTGACCTCAGAATCATAGGTCTTATTGCTACCTTGTTTGTTTTAGGATGCTGCATTTTACCAATATCACACAATCCTCATGCAGGGCACATTTCTGAGACCACATGCCTTGTTTGGAGCAAAGTGACCAAAGTGATCACTGAGGGCAACGCACTGAGGACATGTTGCCTGGAGATTTAAGCTGTATAGCCCATAGTCGGGGAAGAATTTGAAATGCATAAAAATCTCCTCTCTCGCAAAACTGGCAGACTTCCTAGGGAGCTAGTTAGCCCAAGCTCTTCTCTGAGAACTTCTCAGCATATTGGTAAAGGACTCTTGTCTCTATCACTGATTACCACTGGCTGCAGTGAGGATCAGACTTCCCTTGGAGCAGCAGGATGAGGCTGGAGGGAAGACCCCATGGGGCCGTCGATTCCCTCATCATTATGGGTCAAGGCAGTTGTTACCTATGAGAGCCAAAGACCCATTAATGATAATGCAGTCAAAATGGAAACTCAAAATGGCTCAAGCCCAAGACAAGAGCAGAATCTGTAAATTAAGAAATTGAGTCATCCTTTCTACGCCTAGGAAAAATATATCAATTTATAGATTGTTACCTCAGTACCTGAGAGGAAGTTCAGAGAAACCAAAAAAGGAGGAATTTGTAGAAGTTGAAGTTGGTTTGTATTTACTTAGGTCATTTGTTATAATATAATAATAATAAGTGTTTACATACTATTAGCATAAGCCAGACACTGTTCTAAACATTTCACTTATATGAACTCATTTAATCTGACCACTATTTAATATGACCAGTGTAAGGAAGCCCATTTCTTTAAGTATTTCCTTGATTGCTGCTTTTATTGGTGATCTGGGCTCACGTGAGTAAGGAATAACTTAGTCATTAGTCTGTAGTGAATGCTTAAAAATCTATCATGAGTCACTACATACAAATATTGATATTGGTTAAATTAAAATCCATCTGTTAGGAATAACCATTTACATTTACTTATCAACTATGCATTCAGCACTATCATAAACATGATTTCATTTTCATTTCATTCTTATGGTCATACAAGGCAGATGGTATTTGGTGTAAAATGAAGTTAAGGGAACTCAAGAAGCTCACTCAACTTCTCCCAGTTAAAAAGGGGAAAGACCAGGATTTGAGCCCAAACACTAGCTCTAACAACATGTAGCATGTTCTGTCTTCTGTACCTTATGGCCTTAGCTCTATGTTAATACGTTGTCATTTATTACTACTTCATCATATAGTTTTAACAAATGATGACTTTTACATAACCACAGTATGATCATTATACCCAACACAATTAAAAATAATTCACAGTAAAGCCCATGTTTTATTTCCTCCGGTTGTCTCAAATATATCCTTTTAAATTGGCTTTTTCAAATCAGCATCCAAACAAGATCCACACTGAGATTTGGTTTATATATTTTTTTCTCCCTTTGATTAAAAAAAAAACAATTGAGCTGGAGATGGATAATAGACTAGTGGTTACCAGTGGGGAAAGCGGAGGTAGATGAGGTGAAAAAAAAAAAAAAACAGTTGAAACCCTTCAAACCTACAGAAAAATTGAAAGAATAGTATAATTAACTTCTGTATGTCTTTCAACAAGAGACACTAAACTGAATGTGTCTTCAATCCCATTTCATTTATAATTGTTCCACTTCTCTTTTAAAAAGAGCCATTTATTTCTGGATTAAATTGGGTCACTTGACCTGTAGAATTTCCTATGTACTTAACATTTCTGATTAAATTACTCATGATCTCATTTAATGTGTTCCTCTAAGTCTCCTGTATTTCCTGAAAACTGAGTTATTTCTAGAGTTTGTTCTTTCAAGTCTTTTTTGAGGGAGGGTAGAGTAATGCTTCATAGGTGATGCTGTGTACTTCCAGGTGTAGCACATCAGGATACCCACGATACCTGTTTCATTGAGCCTTGATCTTTGGGTTAGGAGGGTGTCGACTTGATCCATACCTAACAGAACTCCCCATCAACTTAACTTAATGTCTTTAGCAACCAATGGTGACTGTTGCCTCAAACCATTATTTTGTTAGGGTTTGCAAACTGGAGAGCTCCTAATTTTATCATCCTTACTGTGCTTACTCTCTGTGTTGCTTCCATAAAGAACTTTCTCATAACAATTATTTGGTTGCCATGAGATACAGTTTGTTTCGAAAAGACAGGCTAACTACTTGATTCTTTTGCTTTGTTTGCCAATTTCCAGAATAATGTGTTGGTGCTCTGACAACTCCCAAAGGTGACTAAGGAGGTTTTACCTGCTGTGGTAATGGGGGTGTGCTGTAGGGAGTATGGAGTATTATTAGGAACCCAGAGACTTTTACACATTTTATGCATTTGAATCCATTGCAGTATGTTTTTTTTTCTTTTGATGACCAAACTGTCTCATCCTTGGTGAGTGGGGCCCTTCGAGCTGGCTACTATGTCATTTTGATGTGATCATAGTAACTTTTGATAGCTTCCTTGCTTTCAGGCATACAAGATGTTCCAGCTGAAGGAGCCCTTGTTCCTTTTAGCGGGAAATGGCATCTAGAGACTACAATCTGGGCACTAGGGTATTCGTTGTTATTGAGTTATTGTTTCTAAATCTTTTCAGTGCACATCACTAGGAAATGTCAAATTTTTAGAAAAAGAAAAGTAAATCATGAATTAATGCTGATATTTTCAATTTGTAGTAATAACAATGGGATTCTATTTAAATTTCCTGATTATATTCATTTATGTGTCTGTTTTATCTCCTTACACTGAACATCTTCAGTCCTTCCAAATGAGATTAAGACAAGTATATTTGTTTTATTTTATTTTCTGTTTTCAAAATAATAATATCAACCACCCACAGCAAAACCACTGTGGAGTAAAGTTTCTTGATATCTTTGTGGTTCTTTTTGTCCCTGAGATAGATCTCGCTAGGGGTGTGTAGTGAAAATACTGTGGTTTACATCAACTGAAATAAGCATTTACAAGTGGTTATGTCACTTGTTTTCAGTTTGCTATCCACTTTTAAGGGATTCTTTTTATTTAGGTAATTAAAAATTAACTAAAACATTTGCTGGTTCCAAAATCAAACTATACAACAAGGTGTATTCAGAGAGGTCTAGTTGCTACTCAACTCAACTTCCTCCCATCCTTTTCTTTCTCTTCCCCCATGGCAATATTTTTTTTAATGAGTGTTTGTGTGTGTGCAAGGTGTATGTGTATGTGTCTATACCCATATGTGCAAATATATACGCACATAAAGGTATGCTTATATACGTATTATATGGATATGTATTATGTATGTGACAGTGTGTGTTTCCTGGAGATCACAACACAGCAGTGTATGGAGGTCTTTCTCATTCTCTTTGACAGCTGCATAGTACTCTATTGTAAGTATGTTCCATAGTTTATTCAACCAATTCCTTGTTTAAGGATGTTTGGATTGTTTCTGGGCTTTGGCTATTATGCCTTGTCCTAAGTGAATAGTTCTATGCATACATCATCTAGTATTTTTTCCAGTGTGTCTTTGAGGTAGAAGTGGAGTCAAAGGACAAATGCATCTGTAGTTATGGTAGATATTGCCCAATTCTCATTCCTAGTAGTACCATCTTGAACTGCTCAGAACCAGTGTGCACTGAGTGACTTCTGTATGTCCCACGCTGTGCTGGGCTGTTTGTGCATATTAACATCTTGGAGATTGTGCTGCACTTGATCTGTGGAAAACTTGACTGCTTTGCTAATCAGAGATGTTTTCAGCTAGTTTGGACTTCCTGCTTTCCTTCTCCTCTTTGACATAGAAGTCCAGTTGGGTGTTGTAAGCACATATCAGGGGCCATGAGTATGAGCAGGAGTGTTATGGGTCCCTCAGAGTAGCTCAGAAATCTCGCGCAGCTGCATGAGCTGCAGTGGGGTCCCGCTCTGCTGCCAGAGATAACATTTATATTGTGTTGAGCCAGGTGGGCTATTGGTTCTAAGCATAAAATCCACCACACAGGTGGAACTAACTCAGAGCAACTGAGGACGAAAGAAAACCCCAAGTGAGTCAGTATCTCTGCATTCCAGTTCTGACAAAGCTTATACTAGAGGTTTGTAGCTGGGAAGAGATTAGAAGTGTAAAGGCCTTAGAACTCAACTCCATGCCCACCAGTTCCTTCCTGCATTTGCTTTCCAAATTCCTCTTCTATCATTATGAACTGCCCCAGGCGGGGGCTCCCAGCCTCCAGTTTTTAGAACACCGTACTACACGTGAAGTTGTAGGAGTGGAGATCTCACCCTAAACCTTACACATCTTATTTAATACTCACAACAATAATTCTATGAAGCAAGTTTTGTTATCTGCAATTTCCGAATGAGAAACACAAGGTTCAGAGGGGAGGTGACAGGCCCATCTTCAAACGTTACATGAAGAGTGAAGCCAGATTGCACAATTAACCGCAGCACCAAGGCTCAAAGCCTGTGGTGGGTAGGAGCACAAGAAGGCTAGCTCCAGGAGCCTTGTAGTCCTCACACCCCCTACTTCCCATACATTTCTTAATCTGAGGAAGACACCCTAGGAAGAGGTCTAGGATGGATAATTCACCTGAACTGTGGGTTTTTTCACTGAGGTCCCAGAGGTCACCATTTTCCTCCACTCACCCTAACCTGCTCAGCCACGAATATGGATGGCCAGCCACTCATGGACTCAGGCCTCTTCTGTTGACACACCCAAGGGAGACAGGCCAAGCCAGCCAATGCTCGCAAATGGACAGAAGCTAGAATGCGGCTTAAAGGCCCATGGCAGCCTTTTGGCACCTGTATGAGCACCAGGCGCACCTTTCCTCCCTTATTTTTTGTCCCTCTCCCATGTTCCTGTTTCCAGCTGGATTCTTGATCCTCATGTCATTCCCAGCTATAAACAGCCAGGTCTCCCTAAGGTGTCTGATTTTAACCCTGTACTAATCGGGATATGGCCAGTCCTAGGACTAGGATTTCCCCATCCACCTGCAAGTACAGAAGCTGACCACAGAACCCAGGTGCTGGGTGCCTCTATATACTGGGCCAATATTCAATGAATGTTCATTGTTATTATTATTATTATTGGCGGCAGTATCCAAATTCTTAGGTTTGATATGTGATTGTTCTGAATGATAACCAGGACCTCTCGACTTAGTCATAAGATTCCAAAAACCTATGGAAATGGTGGGGAGAGGGTGGATGATCAAGTAACATCTAGGAAAACCACTGCCTCATGGCTTTTGATGGTCATTAAGTCCTAAGTCACTGGCCACGAGGTTCTTTTCACAAGGACAATTATGAGGTGGCTCTTCTGGGCCAAGGATCACACCTAGCTTGCTTTCTTTTGGTTAATGGAGGCTTGCTTCTAAGGTTTCATAGGCTAGTTTTTGTAGCCCAGATCATTAAACTTTATTGTTCCTAGTGGCATGACTTCACCAGAAGCCACAAGCATGCTGTGTGAAGGCTGAGTAGACCCTGAGTTCATGGTCTAACCCTCTGGAGAGATAACAGGACATTTTCTCCATCGGTGGGATGGCAGGGCCATGAAAGACTCATTAGGAGTGATTCTAGTCGTGGTGCTGGACCCAGGCTGTGACTGGGAAACATTCAAAGAAGGCGGTCCTACAACAATTTTCTTTTTCCTCAACTGCCCTTTAACTTTTCCCACTAAAGTGGGCTGCTTCAACTGGCCCGTACTTTTTCTAGTAGGATCCAGTCAACTGGACCCCAAACCACTTCCATTCTGTAAACATGGTCTTGAACCACCTGCCTTCTTCTTTCCTGTACTTGAAAACTAATTTTCCAAATGATATTCCAGTTTTCTCTGGAGATCTAATTTGTGGGCAGGGCCATGCCATAATGGTAATAATTAGTATTGCCTCCTTCTTATCGACATTTTAACAATCTGGGCATCTAGGATATTTTTTCTCTCATTTTCATTCTCTATTGTCAAAACTAATTTTGCTCTTCTCATTCTACATACTTAAAAGCTCAGAGTGAGTTGGTGTAGCATCTGTGCTTCCCCCTGGTTAGCTGTGCCTTCTAGATTAGTATCCACAGTAGATTTAATTAGCACAATATTTGTCTCTGCTTCTTGCTCATTAATAAAGATATCACAGCAGAGCGGGCTCCCGTGACAGCACTCCTGAGCCACATCCAGGTGTGTGAATGTGAGAAGAAGGCCATTTGATTATTTGTGTGATCATTGACATAATACTGTGTTCATAATGATTTCTCCAGAGGTTCAGCGGCCTCCTCAAAAGCAATTGTCATACAATTCTTAGTTACTTTCAAAATATATTTTTAAATCAATAAAGCACTTATGAGAACTTTAAAAAATATTCCCTTCACTGTTCTACCCTGTCCACATCTTCCCGTTTAACCAGAGCTCCTAAAATGGAAGAACACAAAACAAAGTCAAAGGTTTCAGAGATGGAGGAAGAGAAAAGGGATAATGAGCAAGCCTTCTTGAGGTCACTCAGGGCTACCTGCCGTGGGTGGGAACATACCTGTTTGCCATGCCTTGGAAGGTAACTGTTGGGGCATTTTTGGTTACTTACCAATTTTCTCATCTAAACCAACTGAGGCTCATGTTTGAGCAGGAAATTTTGTAAACCAATCCAGAGATCTCTCTCTGTAACACTTATGAACTCTGCGGTTGTTGGTTCCACAGCTCCAAGGGTATCTGGACAAGGCACTCTTTTATGAAAATATTACAGAGGGGTCACTGAACATGATTGCTATATGTTATCATTGTGTCTGATGATAAAATCATAAACTGCCCTCCCACAACGATGTTCATGAGACATCTGTGAAAAGCGTGAAAGTGACAGAATAAATTTGGGAATGGGACGTGGAGATAATGGTAACAATAAGCTATAGTTGGATAACAATGTGGCTCTTGATTGGGGCTGCACCAGAGGCTTTACAAACACCCCAATGATATGGATCCAGTTGGTCAAGGGCTGAAGTCCAGGCATGTGCATCTTAAAAAAGCTCTCTATGAGTATCTCTTTTGAACAAATTGTTCCTTTGCTATAGCACTGACACAGCATTTTGTAGTTTTCAAAGCACTTTTCCATTCCATACAACTGCTTGACAAGACTGTGTTCACACTGTCCAATACAGGGTCACTTTTCTTAACTTGTTACTTGGCCTCTTAGTTGGCCACTCACTCCTTCTGGTCAGACGCTCCCTCCATTCTGCTTTAGGGACACACACTCTTCTGTTTTTCTTCTGACTGCAGTGGCTGCTATTTCTCTAGTCTCGTGTGCTGGATCTTCTTCCTCAATATCATCTAAATGTCGGCGAGCCCCAGGGGTCAGCCTTTGCCTAACCTGTCTCCCCTTACGTGACTTCATCCAGTCCCATGGCCTTGAATACTTCCTCTATACTGATGAATTCCTCATTTCTCTCCAGCTTCAATCTGCCTCCTGACTTTAGACTCCTGTATTCAATTGCCTAGATAACATTTCTCCTTGTTTATTTAAGACATTGCAAACTTAACATGTCTAAAATAAAAGAGAATTCTTGATATCTCTAAACCCGTTCCTTCCTTTGGCTTCCCCATTTCACTCAACCACCTGCTCCAGCTAAAAAATTGGACCTACCATCAGTAAGACTCATTGACACCATCAGCAGTGCATAGCCTGGAAGTGTCCATTTCTCTCCCCCTCTCTCCCATCACTCTAAGCCAACCCAGCATCATCTTTGGCCTGGACTAGTACAGTAGCCTCCTAAATGAGTTTCTTGTTTCCAATCTACTCTCCTTAGAATAACCAAAAGAATCTCTTAAAAATAAACATCAAATCATGACCTCTTACTCCTTCTTGAAACATTCCCATGGCTTCCTATCTCTCTTAGGATAAAATCCCAGTTCACTCCCTGTGTTTACAAAGGCCTACAGGATTTGTTCCCTGCCTCTCTCTCTCTCTCTCACCCACCACGCTCCAGCTATGTTGACCTTTTTTGATTCCTTAAACACTCCGAGGCTGTTCCTATAGCAGGGCCTTTGAACTACATGTGTCTTCAACTGATTGACCTTCCCTGTCTCTCTTGCATGGTTCCTTCTTGTCATTCAGATCTTGGCTTAAATGTCACTTCATATATACCTGCCTTGACCCCACCTCACCCCATCTCACACATTGTAATGCAATTGCTAGGTCTCTCTTGTTCACATTCTCTTGTTTACTCATCTGCCCACTATTTACACCCTATTTATTAGTTTTCCTATTTATTTATGCACAATAGAATGGGAGCAGGGACCTTGTCTCATGCTTATTTGAAATATCCCCAGCCCTAGATAACTAGTGAATGAATTAATCGATTTACTTAACTGACTCAACATGATTGTAAAGAATGCTTGATCATTCTTTTTTATAGATGAGAAAAATGTCGCCTAGTTGGGCCAGATGACTTGCTCAAGTTTCCCTAGCTAGATCAGTGGCAAGGCTAGTCTTCTGAGTCTTACTCCAGTCCTCTTTCCACATATGTTTAAGTCACCTCCACATGGAGAATTCCACCTTAAAAAGATGTTCTCATCTTCCTTTAAAAGAATTAAGCGTGCTGCACACCAATGCAAATCGGAATGGTGTGTGGACTGTGGGTCTCAATGCAAAGAAGCGAACTTTGCTTAGTCCTAAGGTTCTGTGGATTTCTGCTGACCAGATGTGACATGACCTAGAAGGAAACATGGTGGAGCACAACAACAATCAAATAGGGGCTGTGCACGTGTGTGTGCGTGCGCGTGTGTGTGTGTGCGCGCGTGCGTGTGATGTGAACGAGTATGTGCACACACCACTCTTCATCAGCAGCTCCTTTGTGCCTGTGCTGAACCAAGGCCCTGAAGATGAGTCATGCACCAGGATGCATTCCTTGAACTAAAGCACCGGCACCGTCCTTCAGTCATTGCTCACCTAGGAAACAAGCCTGAGGGGAAAGTTTGAATGCACCACAGAACAGAGTTTGCAGACGCCCCTGCGAATAGAAATGGGATTGTCAGTTAGTTTGCAAGTTGGGAAGGGAGTCTTCAGTTTCTGTCTTTGGTAGGTGACTACCTGGCCATTGTTCTTCTAACCGAACCAGTGGGAGCACATGCATTAATAATGGCAGCATTCGTCCAGGCCCCAGTGTTTCGAAAATGTGGAGGAAATTGTTCCTATAGCAACAAGGCGATGGCAGTTCAGGTCTGCTGCTCCAGCTGGATCACAGAATGCTCGGAGAGGAAAATGATCGTGTTCTTAAGCACATTTTAACTTCCACTTAGCTTTCAGATCTGCCAGCTCGGAAACACAGCCAGTCTTCAAGGCTGCATTTCCAAACTCTCCCAAGGACATGGGAAGATCAGAAGAGGCTTGAAATCTGCTCACCTTCTGCTGGTTTTTCTTACACCTCTGGCTTATTCTGGGCTCTCTGGTCAGTTTTGTTTTGTTTGTCAGTTAATTCTAAGTCTTAGCACCTGGGCTTGAAACTCATACTGTCACCCTCCATTTCCCTTGGTTTTCATGCTTGAGCCACGGAGATTGTCATGGATGGGGTGAGAATTAGCAATCTCCTGGTGCCCTGGGGACTCTACCCTGAAGTGGAAAGAACTGCCTCCAGAAGAGGGCAAGTCAGCTGGAGGTTTACCATCTGTAAGACAGAAACAAATTCCTTAATCTCTTTGTTGTAGCTCCTCATTTTACAAGCAGGATTAAAATTTATAGGACTGTTGTAAGGATTTAGTGCAGAAAGCACTTAGTGCAGTGCCTGGTCAGGGTGACCCTTCATAAATGCCGATTCTCTTCCCTCGATTCCCCATTCCTAAGACCACACCTCCTTCAGGAGGACAGACTCTCTAGATAGAGGCAAAGAAGAGCAGGAGGAGAAAGCTCCTTGATGGGCTGAGAGGGAGATAAGAGGCGGCCACCAAAGAATGGTGTTCTTTGGAGTGGGGCTGTGGGCATGTGTTGGGTGGAATCCAGCCACAAAAGATACATGGACATGTTTTGGGATATTTAATAAAGATCTTCTAGTTGGTTTTTAAAATGCTGCTGAGTAGCACTTTCTGGTTAATTGACATTTTGTTTAGTTTTGTGTTGCTTATGAGGTTCACCAGACTGTACAAACGAGGTTTGAAATCCAGAGGGACAAAAAGATACCGAATAAAACAGACCAAAGAGGAACATAGCAGCATTGAGCAATCTTTGTAGGGCCTCCATGATGGAATTGCCCACACCTCCTTTTCTTGAAGAGTGAAAAGACTGGATTAGGGGTGAGTGGGGGTTATTTAATATTTTATTTCTTAATTCTGCAACCTGTTCATCTTTGACCACAGAATTGACAAAGCTTTGTTTACTCAATCAATAACACATTGTCTCCTGTTGGGAAGGAAAAAAAAATCTTTTCCTTTACCCTCCTGGATTTTTCAGCTGGGGCCCTGGAAGTTAAATGAAAAAAGACAGATTAACAAGAGAAAGAAACAGCTTTAATTATGTACAGAGGTGGTTAGTATGTGGGGGCTTATATACCACCCCAAAGGCAACAAAGAGTAGAAAAAGAAGCTAGACAAACAAAAAAGATGTGGGGCTTTTTTTTTTTTTTTAAACCAAAGATATACCTATTACAACTGTGACTCAAAACCCAAACCAAAAAGCTTCTGTGGATGCAAGAGGCATGTCCAAAGACAGTGCAAAGGTGGGCCCTCGTGATCTAGAGTCACTCCCAAAGGTAACCAAAAGAGAAAAAGACAAACGAACCTGAGAGCTGGCAATGGTCATCAGGACGTCGGCTGCAATGGAGTACAATTCTCATTTCTGTCCAACATCTATAAATTCTTGGAGCCCCCAACCTGACAGGTGGCCATCTGTAGACACAGGTCAACTAACTCGTGACCCTCCCCGGCAGGCGGAAAGCCAAGCCAAGTTCTCAGGACACGAAGCAAGACAACCAGGAAAACAGTGACTACCCCGGGAAGGAAAGGACCAGGAACCAATGAGCACCCAAAATCAAAGTCACAAGAGTCACAATATAGATGATAAATTCTTACCAATGTTTTTCTCTTGTTAACCCACATTTGGAGGAAAAAAGAAAGAGGTTCTTAAGTGCCCTCTGTCAACTCTACAGGCAGAAACCTGGAAGGCTGACTTAGTAAGAGTTTTTACCTTTTGTCAGACATTGGCTATAGCCTCCAGAGCAAGTGGGGTGTTTCAGTTGCCCCTTCGTAGTTGCCAAAACTGTAGGGGAGGAAAAACCTCTTTTTCTACCCTCATAGGTTCCAAGGCTGGGGCTTGCGAATCAAACTGATTAAAAGGCAGATCAACAAAAGAAAAAATAGATTTAATTATGTACATACACACTTGCGTTCATAAAGAAAAATGTGGCTCAAGAAGGCATTTAGAATTTGGGGGCTTATATACCACCCAAAGTATAGAGAAGAAGCTGGACAGAAAAAGTAGGGCTTGGGGCTTCTGGGCAGGGAAGGCAAGTTATGGGGAGGTGACCAGGAAAAGTATGGCAAACACGGGTTGTTTAGTTAGGTCTGTTATGCAGATTTAAGTCCCTGCCTTCCCCATTGATAAGAGTTATTAAGCGTTCATCTCTTCCTGCTGCGGGAGAGGGAGAAACCTTTACACATTTCCTGTGTAAATATAAATTTCCTTTACAAAAGGGAAACTTCTGCTCCTCTTCTAAAGATTTTACTACCTCTGCTCTTCCTCAATTGCTTCAGCTCGAAATAATCTTTATGGCAAAAAGGCATATTTTGGGGTGCCATGTTTTGGTTCCCTTCACTCTCAAACAGTGGCAACAAAATCACGGCATGTAAGTTACTCTTCTGCACCAGAGGCCTCTGACCACCAGCAGAAAATGGCCAGAAAGTAACAGTACGAGTGAGAAAAAGAGGAAAACGTCCAGATAACTCATGCATGAGCTAATAAATCTTTCCCTTCGGAGTCCCCTCTGGAATACACATATCGTTAATGTTATAGATGGAAATACTAGCAGCATCAGAAGGCGAGGGCTCCCTTTGGACTGGGAGTGACTGGCTCTTCTTGGAGGGAGGACCCAGGGGTCCCACAGGAGAACCGCAGAATCTCTGGTCCAAGTCTGGCCAATTCTGCTGCAGAGAACATGGATATAGAGACAAGGATCCAAATGGAAACGTCTAGAAATCAGAGGGAGAATGTCGCGATGACTTGTTGTCTAGCAACCACATGAACTCCTGGGATCACTGCTAGGGAGAAGAGCAGAAATAGAAAGTCAGGGAGGCCCTGGGTCTGATTCTGAGGGAATTCTGGGCACTGAGCTAAGTAAAGTTCTGCCTGTCTTCCATAGGCCCATCTTTAATACACAGTGATGGAGCACTGAAGATTCACCAGGCACCGCAGCCCAAAAAGGGCTAACCTGCACCTTTATCACCTCACAGGCTGCTGAGCTGGGGAGAGGCTGCCTGCTGCCTGGAGGAACCATACTGAGCCTCAGCCTGCCCTGAGATTCCCGGGACCCACGGCCTCCAACCACGGTTCTCACTCCCAGGCAGAAGGATGACTATTGAGCGTCAAGTTTACAGCAAACATGGCTGTGAGGCTGAGGGTCAGGGATCTGCAGCAGACTTAGTTGTTGCTAGTTACCAAAGGACTCACCTCTGGTCTCAGTTCACAGGTGCTTCAACCCCTCAGCCACCTGGGATGCTGTGCCCTTGAGGGTGCAAGGCGATTGAGGGAAACACACTGTCCTTACCCTAATTGGTTTGCCCCAGAGAAAGCAAATATTTAGCTGTATTTATCAGGGCTAATTATTACTGTTGTCACTGCTCACATAGAATTTTTGCCAATCAATCATTGTCCTAAAAGACTTCCAGCCCCAAAACTATAAAACCAGCAACATTCAGCACCCATTCTCCCTGGTCCTCTGCATCATTCCCAACCCTAATATGGGTACACATCTGAAAAAACTTAAAGAAATTGGTTAAGCACATAAATTCTGAAACCAGTCTGGATTCTATTCCTAGCTCCACTCCTTCCTAGGTGTACGATTTTGAACGACTTTTATTAAGTTTTTCTGTGCCTGTTTTTGTAATTATAAGATAAAGATATTCGGAGTATCTCTCTCATTTCCTTTTTTGGAGATGATGAAATTAGGTGATGTATGTAATGTATGTGCATGCAAGGCTCATAGTTATTGTGGATGTGGTATTACTATCATTATTATTATCTAATATGCACTGTGCCAGGTGTAATGGAAAGAAAAGCAGCTTTGATTTAAAGCAGTCCTGGGTTCAAATTCTAGCTCTGCTGCTTATTAATGGCATAACTTTAGTCAAAATTACTTAACCTCAGTTAGCCTCAATTTCCTCACCTGAAAAAACAGAGATTAACCCCACCCCCCCCACCACCCCCGCCCCGGGATGCAATCAGCTCCAAAGGAGATCACGCAAAGAAACTTCCACCTACGCACCTGGAAGATGCTTCATAGTCACTTACGAAAGGCCTTCGTGTCCTCAAGGTCAGCTTAAAAGCTACTTCCTCCTCAAAGTCTTCCAGACCCCACAGAAGCAATGATTCTCATCCTTACATTTCCATACTTCTAATTTATTTTTACAGTCACGTCCTATATATTCGTTTTCTAAGGCTGCCATAACAAAGTACCACAGAGCAGGTGACTGAAATAGAAATATATTTTCTCACAGGTCTGGAGGCTGGAAATCCAAGATCCGAGTGTCAGCAGTTAGTTTCTCCCGAGACCAATCTCCTTTGCTTGCAAATGGCCACCTTCTCACTGTGTCTTCACATGCCCTTTCCAGTCTTCTTAGATTAGGATCTCATGTAACTGATTTAGGTCATCAGACCTCATGTAATTTTAATTACCTCTCTAAAGGCCCTATCACCAAATACAGTCACATTGGGGGTTTGGGCTGCAACCTATGACTATTGAGGAGACACGATTCAGCCCTGAACAAGTCCCTCCCACAGTGCCTGGCACAGTCCACAGCAAAGATGGGGAAACTGGCTTAGATCGAGTACGTGAATGTCAATGTCAGCCACCTCCACCCCTGGACAAGCAGCTCAGAATAGCCTTGTCTCAGTCAGTGTCATGCTGGTGAAAGAGCAACAGTACATCAAAGTAAAAACATCTCATAAAACCCTTCTTCTTCCAAGAGCTGCCAAGGGCTGCCCAACAACATTCATTCTTCTTCTTCTTCATTCAACGAATGCTGTGTGCCAGGCATTGGGTTGGGGTCTGGACACACACAGACACATCCTTCCCTCCAGTAGCCCATGGTCTGGTGGAGAAGGTAATCATTAATAAGAGAATCCCTCAAATATATATGCAAACTCTGGTAGTTCTGTGAAGGAACAGGGCATGAGAGGCAGTGTAATGGTGTGCTTTGGAGCACTCAGAAGAATCTGAAGCTTCCTGGTGAGGCCAGACAAAAGGCTGGCTTCCCGCTGCAGAAAGCATCTTGAATCCTTGACTGCTCATTCCAGAACAGCTCAGCTGTAACCAAATGAGTCTGCTGGGCAAAGCCTCTGTTAAGGCTCTCGCCCAGACACTGGTCATAGGGTTGATCTACTGATTACTCCTCCCATCTCCCTAAAGCTGCATGTTGGCCAGACAATCACCTTCTCAGAATCTTGGAATAAATCCTTTAAAGAGGAAAACAAACTTTAAATGGCAAAAACAAGAGCATCCTACTGACACAGTTCTCTGCAAGGTTGAGTGGGAAGGCGGGTTGCTGGTCCAGTTGCGCCTTTGTTAATAAAGCTTCCTTTCTATTTACTCGCCCACCATGGGAAAGAGGAGGAGATGGGTACAGTGTTGGCATCACTGCTCTCCACTCACCAGCATCAGGGCCAAGGACCTACCCCCTCCCCAAGGAAGTATTGTCTGGCTCTTTGTGATTCATTATGTCTTGTGAACTCTCCTTTCTGAGGAAAAGACGAATTCAGTGAAAAACAATTGAGCAAAGGAGGCAGGCAGGGAACAATGAAAGCTTGATTGGAATCTTGGCTTTATCTAAAGACAAAGAAAAGAACTCTCTTGTTCTTACAAGAATGCTGGCCTACCTAATGGGCTATTGGCCTTCTGCTAACAAGGCAGGGCTGGCTATCCCAAAGCTGCAAAACTGAAAAACATTCTGCCATCACTGTTTCTCTTTTCCTGGTGATTCAGGCTTCTCGAGATGCTCTTCATCCTCATTCCTGCCCACCTGAGGAGAGGACAATACAACATCCTTCAACTGGTGCTAGGAGTTGGCTGTGTACCACAGTTAAGGAGCACTTGTTGTGTGCCTACTATTTGCCCAGCATGTGCAAGGTGCTGGGCAATAAGTGAAAATGGACCTGGCGGAGGATGCAATAAACGGAGCCCAGAGATCTGCCGTGGCCTTTGCTGGAGCAAGGGGGTGCACGCTCACTACTTGTGCAGGAAGAGAGGTCTACAGTGTGCCTGGGAGAAGCTTGAACAAGCTTTAGAGAGAAGGTGAGGTTGCCCGGCTGACAAGTAGAGGAAAAGTATTTGAGGTGGAGGGAACACCTTTGGCAGAAGCTCAGAGGCATGAAATAACATAATTTTAAAACTATATATAGGTGTGTATTCCTAAAGTGGTAAAGACTGAGGGAGAGAAAAGTCGAAGTCATGGAAACAGAGAGTGGCACTGTGGTTGCCAGGGGCTGAAGAGGGTGGAGGATGGGGAGAGCTTGATAGAAAGGTACAGACTCTCAGTTATGAGATCAAGTCTGAAGATCTGAAGTATAACTTGGTGCCTATAGTTGAGAATAGTGTATTATATAATTGAAATTTGCTAAGGGAGTAGAACTTAAGTATTCTCTCACACACAAAAAGGTAAATATATGAGGCAATGAATGTATTAACTAACTCTATGGTGGGAATCTTTTAACAATGTATACATATATCAAACTACGTTGTACACTTAAAATATATTACAATTTTATTTGTCAGTTATACCTCTTTAAAAAAGAATAGGGACAGAAAGAAAAATAAAGAAAGAAAGCCCTGGGGAAAATTCTAGATAGAGAGGTAGACATAATAGACCTTAAGTGCTATCATTAAAGGATTTTGAAACAAACAAAAAAGATTTTGTATGATCAGATTTGCAATTTAGAAATATCTCTGTGATTAAATATAGAAGCAGCAAAATCTATAGGAAGATTACTATAAAAATTTAGGCAAGGCATGAGAGAGTCTGAACCAAAATCATGGTGACAGAAAATAAAGAGAAGGAAACAGACATGATAGATTTTTCAGCCCATGAGTAACACCTAGGGAAAATTGAAGTATAAAGGATTATGGTTAAGAATGTGACCATTGGGTCATGGCCATGTCACCCTGACAAGTCAATACCATCTGATCTCAAGCTAAGCAGGTCAGGCCTGGTTAGTACTTGGATGGGAGACCACCTAGGAAGACCAGGTGCTGAAGGCATAAAAAATAAAAAATAAGAGATTGTAAGCTGACAAGGTCCTTGCAATCTGTGAGGTCAACCAAGGGTTGCTTCACCTGAAAAAAAAAAAGAATGTGGACATTGGAGTCAGCTCACATGAGTTCAAGTCCCACCTCTGCTACTTACTAACTGAATAGTATTGGGCAAGTGCTTAATCTCTTAGTATCTTGGTTTCCACATCTGTGAAACAGAGATAAAACGCTACTTGCCTCACAGGTTGCTGGGATGATAAATTGCATCAACAGAAATAAAACACTCAGAACAGCCTACTTGGCATATAGTGAGCTCCCCATGAATGTTGGCTGTCAGTAGTAGTATCAGATGCAGAGAATGAAGAAGAGGGTCTAGGAGAACCACTGGGTTTGAGAACAGACATGTCTATTTCAGATTTGTATTTTGTCTTAGGCAGAGCCATTACCCCGGGGTGTGGTCCTTTCTCTTAGGATATAACCTTTCTTAGGTTTTAGTTGAATGCTATGGTTCTCAGAACATTCTCTCTGTTCTGACTGGGGCCAAACTCCTAGGTCTCCTCACGCTGTGCAATCTTTGATATCCCCACCCAACCCTTGGCCTAAAAGCATCTGTCCTTCAGGCCTCATGACGTCTTGCCCCGCACCCTGCACCCTCCACCTTCCAGCACTCTGGGGCCAGGCCCCAAGGGGGACTTGCCTTGTGTGGATCCTTCCGCATGTTAGAGCCCCCTCACAGCCCCAACTCTGATCTCTGCCTCCTCAGCCTAGTAAAATTGTAGCTTTCCACTTGGTCTCCAGCTCTCCACACAAAGGTCTAAAAGTGCCCAGGCGGAAAGTAGGGAAAAGAGAAGGGAGAGATGGAATACGGGGCTGACTTTGCTATTTCCCTCCTCTCTAGGAGCACTGAGTATGGGGTCTAATGATGAATACCTGACTGAATACAGTCATTTCATACCTTGCCCAACTATACTGTTTATGGCTAGAAGATAAGTCCATTATCAGTCACTCTATCATGGTGAGATGCAGAATTTCTAGCTTCAGTTTCTCATCAGGGAGATGTTGTTAATCCAAGGAAAGGACTGAAAAAGATCATTTATATATCAGTATATTACATGGTATTTATTACAAGGTAGATGCACAATAAATGTGTTTCTTGATTGTTTAACTTCATATTAATTGACTATGATAAAACACAAAAGAATCACACCTAAGCATGCCAGGATAAAACTCTTGAAACCAAACATAAAGAGAAAACTTTAAAAACAGCAGGAGAAAGACACCATTTTATACAAACAAAAAATGATCAGAGTACTGGTTGACTTCTCATCAGAAAAAATAGAGGACAGAAAGAAAATAGAAGAAAGTCTCAGAAAGTTTTCAGAGAAGAGACTGAAAGAATTAAGTGCCAGCAGGACTGTGCTTTAAAAAATACTAAAGGAAGTTCTTTAGATGGAAAAGAAATGATAGCAGATGAAAGCCTGAGATCTACAAAAAGGAATAAAAATTACTGGAAATGGCAAATATGTGGGTATGTGTAAAAAACCACCCTTTTAAATTTTCTTAACTTCTTGAAAAGACAATTGACTATTTAAAGAAAAAATATATTTTCTTACGGGGTTTAAAAACCAAAATATGTGAAAACAATACAAAAAGGACAGGAGAAATAAACTGAATATTCTGCTGTGAAGTTCTTGCATTATAAGCAACATAAAACAATATTAATTTTAAGTTGTCTGTGACAAGTTAAGGATGCATATTTAAAATCACCAAGCAACCATTAAGAAGATAATCTAAGAAGGTATAACTAACACCCCAAAGAAGGCAGAAATGGACTAAGGCACAAATATCAAATGGGCAAATAGAAAGTAAATATCAAGAAGACTGACTCAAACCTAATCATAGCAACAGGTACATAAAATGTTACAAAGCTTAATATTCCAATTAATTAAAAGTCAAAGATTGTCAGAATGGATTAAGATAGCAAGAAAACAAGTATCTGCTGTTCATAAGAGATACATTTTGAATTCAAAGACCAAGAGAGGTTGAAAATAAAAGAATGGAAAAATATATACCATGCAAATAGTAATGCATAAAAAATAGGCGAAGCAAAAGCTGATAAAACTGAGGAAAGAAACTGATTCACAATCATAGCTGCAGATTTTAACACTGATCTCTAAATAATTAATAGAACAAGTAGACTAAAAAGTAAGAATATAAAATAATTAGACAATATTAGTGACCAACTTGACCAAATTGACATTTATAGATATTATAATCAACTGCTGCAGTATACACATTCTATGAAGTATACAAGAAATCTTCAATAAAATACATCAATTACCAGCCAGGTCATAAAATAAGTCTCAGTAAATTTCAAAGGAATAAAACCATAATAGTATGCTTTCCTACCACAACAAAATTAAATTTAAAACAATTAATAATAACATATCTAAATATTTGTAAATTAAGGAACACACTTTTAAATAATTTATCCCTTTCTCTGGACCAAAGAAGAAATTACAGGAGAAATTAGAAAATATTTTAAACCTATGAAAAAACATACTAAAATTTATGGGATACAATTAAAACAGTGCTTACAGAGAAATTTATAGTTTTAAATACTTATACTCGAAAAGAAGAAAGCTTTAAAATTAATAATCTAAAAATAATCTAAGTCTCCACTTGAAGAACTCAGAAAAAATCTAACTAAACCAAAAATATAAAAAAGGTGGAAATAATAACAATAATCAGGCAAAAATAAACTGACAAAACACTAGTGAACATCATCAAAGTCAAAAAATAATTCTTTGACAAGTTTAATAAAATTAGTAAGCCTGTGGAAGACTGATGAAGAAAAGGGAGGGAGGGAAAGGTTGAGAGAGAGAGATTACAGAGAGGGAGAGAGATTAAGACAATTGAAATAAAAAAAGGGAAATCACTAAAGACCCTACAAACACTAAAACAATACTATGGAAATTTTATGAACAGTTTTATGTCACTTAATTTGAAAATTTAAACTAAATGAATAAATTTCTTGTGTAATATTTTCCAAAACTGACACAGGAATACATTTTTTTCTACAAAGCTGAATATTGCCTACATTAGGAAAAGTGAATTTGCAATTATAAAACTCGATGTTAATAAAATTCCAAGTCCAGATCATTTCACTGCCAAATTCTACTAATGTTACTAACATTACACAATAGCCAACAGAAAATAGAGAGGAAGAAACACTTCACAATTCATTTATGACACCTCCATAATCTTAATACAAAAATCTAATAAGGACATTATAAGAAAAGAATATTACAGATCAAAGTTCCCTAAGAACAAAGATACAAAAATGTATACAGCGAAACATTAGAAAATAGGATCCAGCAATATATAAGAAATATACATCACGACCAAGGGGGGTTTATTTCAACAATATAAAGTTGGTTCAACTTTCAAAAATAAATCAATGTAATCTACCATATTAATAAAATATAGGAGAAAATTATGATTACTGAACTAAATGGAGAAAAAGCATTTAAAAAATTTGGATACTTATTCATTATAAGAAATTTGAAAACTAGAAAATAAGGAAGATTCTTCAATTTGGTAAAGCTAACATCATACTTAATGGAGAAATATAGAAAATGTTTCCATTATGGTTGAGAACAGAAATAATGTATATTTTTATCACTACAATTCAATACTTTATCGAATGTCTTAGCCAGTGCAATAGGGCAACAAAAAGAAATATATAACATAGACATTGAAAAGAATAAGTAAGCAAACTTTTATTCAAACACAACATTATTGTGATTAGACAAATCCTAAGGAAATGAATATATTTCTAAAAATGAGTGAATTTAGCAAGATTGCAGAATATAAGATCAATAATTCAAAAATCAATTGTTTTTTATAATCTAGCTAAAAAAATTGAAAAAAAAAACTTAAACAACATTTAAAATAGCATCAAAAAACCATAAAATACTTAAGGAATAAATTGAAAGCCCTACAGTTTGGAAACTGACAAATATTGTTGAAAGAAAGAAAGAAAGAAAGAAAGAAAGAAAGAAAGAAAGAAAGAAAGAAAGAAAGAAAAAAGAAAGAAAGAAAGAAAGGATAAAATTATGTTAATGGTTGGAAGATTTATTATTATTCAGATATCAATTTCCCTAAATTTATCAATAAAGCCAACACAATCTCAATCAAAATTCCATATGCTTTTATTGTAGACATTGACAAACTGTCTAAAAATGTGTATAGAAAGGCAAAGTGTCTAAAATAGTCAAAACAATTTTGAAAAAACAAAGTTGGAGGACTTACAATACCCAATATCAAAACTTACTTTAAAACTACAGTAATCAAGACCATGTGGTATTGGCATAATGATAGGCATATCGGTAGATGGAAAGAATAAGTCCAGAAAAAAAAAGCACATATATTAATTTATTTTTTAACAAAGATACCAACATAACTTAATGGGAGAAGAAAGAGTCTTTACAGTAAATGGTAGTGGAAAAACCCCTACCTCACATCATTACAAACATTAATTCAAATGAGTCAAGATCTAAACCTAAAATATATAAAACGTCTAGAAAACATAAGGAAAACCTTTGAGACTTTGGGGTAGGCAAAGATTTCTTAGAACTTAAAAGACACTAACTATAAATTTTAAAAAATGGATAAAATGGACTTCATCAAAATTAACACATCTCCTGCTCTTTAAAAGATATATTTTAGAAAACAAAGAGTCATGACGCAGTTTGGGAAAATATATTTGCAAAATATATACCTGAGAAGTTATTTTACCTGGAATACATAAAAAGTTTTTACATCTCAATATGAAGAAGACACACAACCCAGTTTTAAAACAAGCAAAAGATTTAAGCAGACACTTGACAAAAGAAAATTTACGAATGGCAAAATAAGCACATAAAAAAAGCCTGAATATTATTAGTCATTGGAGAAATGCAAATTAAAAAACACAATTTCTACACTTCTCACCAGAATGACTGAAATGAATAAGACTCAAAATGTTAAGCATTAATGATGATACAGAGAAACTGAAACCCTCATACACTGGTTTGACAACTTTTTATGAAGTTAAACATACACTTAGCATATGACCCAGTCATTCAGCTCCTGTGTATTTACTAAGAAGAATGATATATGTCTGCAAAAGACTTGTACATGAATATTTATAGTAGCTTTATTCATAATTGCACCAAACTGCAAACAACTTAAATATCTATCAAGAAATGAATAGGTAAATAAATCATAATATATCTAGCCAATTAGGCAGCAATGAAAAATACAAACTACTGATTCAAGCAATAACATGAATGAATCTCAAAAACATGATACCCAGTGAAAAAGCCAGATCCAACCAAGTATCTATATGATTCTATTTGTAAAAGCTAATGGAGAGGCAAAGCTAATCGGTGATGGTAGCAATCAGAGAGTGGCTGTGTTTGAAGACAGAGATGGCCTATAAAGAGGGAACTTTTTTGAGGGTGATGGAAATCTTCACTATCTGATTGGGATTTTGAATATGTGGATATATTAATTTGTCAAAAGTCAGTGAATTATACACTTAGTATTTGTGCTTTTCCCTCCATGCAAATCTTACTTTAATTTTTGAAAGAGTAAGGAAAATATATTACAAAGACAAAACAAACCAGTAAGCAATTCTCTCTGACTTAAAAACATTTTTTAATCTACCCAGAGGAGTTGAAAATTTATGTCCACACAAAAAGCTGTCTATAACAGCTTTACTCATAATTGCCAAAACTTGGAAGTACCAAGATGTTCTCAGTAGATGAATGAATAAACTAATAAACTGTGATACATGCAGACAATGGAATATTATTCATTGCTGAAAAAAAAAGCTATCAAGCCACAAAAAGACATGGAAGAAATTTAATAGCATACTGCTAAGTGAAAGAGGCCAATCTGAAAAGGCTACATACTGTATAATTCCAACTATATGACATTCTGCAAAAGGCAAAATTATAGAGACAGTAAAAGATCAGTGGTTACCAGAGGTTTGAAGAGAAGAGGCGTTAATAGGTTTTTAGGGAAGAGAGACTCTTCCATATGATACTATCAAAGTAGATATATGTCATTATATATTTGTCCAAACTCATAGATTGTACAACACCATGAGTGAACTATAATATAAATTTTGGACTTTTGGTCATTATGATGTGTCCATGTAGGTCCATCAGTTGTAACAAATATACCACTCTGGCGGGGGATGTTGATAACAGGGGAAGGGTATGCATATCTGGGAGTAGGGGGTATATGGGAAATCTCTATACCGTCTTCTTAATTTTCTGTGAACCTAAAACTGCTCTAAAAAGAAAAAGAAAATTTTAAATGAGGAAAAGATTAAAAAATGAGGAAAAAAAGGTGGAAGAATATAAGGTAAAGCTCAGCTTTCTGTCTGTTGTGTTAGGTGCAGGAGATGCTAATGAAGAATATAGCACAGACTCCGCCCTAGGGGAGTGTACAGGCTAGTGGGAAAAGAGCAAAACTGTTTGTGCAAATAGCAGTGGGCAAGTGAGACAAGTGCTATAAAGGAGAAGCTCAGGAGGCCGTGAGATTAGAAGTAGAGCATCTAACTTAGCTTGAGGACCGTGGGCAGATTCCCTGAGGAGGTGGCACTTAAACTGAGTCCCAGAAGATGTCTCAGCAATGCAAAGGAGCTGGGGAAGAGGGCTCCAGGCAGAGAGCGTGGCATCTGAGCAGACCCCAGGTGGGACGGGATGAACCACTGTGCCCTGGGCACAGGCAAGAAAGGAGGGAGTGCCTAGAGGTGAGGCTGCTCAGTGGGGCCTAGCACGTGGAGCCTTATGTTAGAGATGTGGTGTTTTATCCTAAAAGCAGTGGAAAGTATTGAAGATGACTTTGGGTGGAGAGTGAAAAACAGTCTATCCCAGCACTGTCCATTAGAAATATAAAGCACGCCATAAATGCAAGTCACATATGTCATTTAAAATGTTCTAACAACCACATTTTTTAAATGTAATTAAAAACCCAGGTATAATTAATACTAATAACATATTCTATTTAACTCAAAATCCTAAAATGTTATCATTTCGACATGAATCAATACAAAAATTACTAATGAGATATTTTACATTCTTTTTCCCCCTAAGTCCTCAACATCCAGTGTGTACTTACAGCATATCTCAGGTCGATCTGGCCACATTTCCCCGTGCTCAATAGCTACATGTAACTAACGGTTAATGTAATGGAAAGTGCAGGTCTAGACTGAGGCAGAGCTGATTAAGGGGCTGCAGCAATTTTAGGGCAAGAGAAGATGGAGCAGCAGGGGTTGATTTGAGAGATAATTTGGAGAAAGAATCACCAGCACTTGATGACTGGTTGTCAAAGTCTCCACTGAACTCCTTTCTCCTAGTAGCCGGTTCTCAGTCCTTGTCTTACGTAACACATTTGATGTACAGTAGTTGACTATTTCCTGCTTGAAACAACTCACTGCCCCACATTTCCTTCTACCTCTCTGGTTCTCCTTCTCAGTCTCCCTCGCTCTTTTTTTTCTCATCTCTCTGCTCTTGAAATATCATTTACAAGCTGTTGACTCCCAAATGTATATTTCCAGCCCAGATCCCTTCCCTAGACTCCAGACTTGTAAATCTCATAACCTATCTTTGGTTTTGTTGGCACTTTCTTCCCTCAAATTATATGTCTAGGGACCCCCTGGTCCACTGCTATCAGCCTAGTCCTGGCACTTATCTTTTGCTTAAGTTCTTAAAATAGTCTACTAACTCATCTTTTTGTTTCTATGCTTTCCTCCTCAATACAGAAACCAGAGTGGTCCTATTAAAAAATAAGCCCATTCCTTCTCCTTCAAAACCTTCCAAAGGCTCCTCAGCTCACTAATAGAAAAAGTCTTCATAATGGCCTTTGAGTCCAATCCAATCTGCCCCTTAAATCTCTGACTTTTCCCACTTACCTCCCTCTATTCTCTAGCCATACTGGCTTCTTTGCTTTCCCCTCCCCCCCCCTCAACATATCAGGAATTTTCCCACCTCCCAGTTTGCAATTTCTATTCTTTGGAATGTTCTTCTCTAAGGTAGTTGCTCCCTCCCTCACCTCTTAAGTTTTTTCTCCAATGTCACCTTCTCAATAAGTCACTTGATCACCCTACTCAGAAATCCCTCTCCCTGTTATTTTTTTCTTCATAGAACTTATCACTTTCTAATATACCATGTAATTTACCTATTGATTTTGTTAATTGTCTTTTTTTCCTCACTAAAATGGAAGCTCCAGAAAGGGAGGGATTTTTGCTATTTTTATATATCTATAGCACCTGACACACAGTAGATACCCAAAATTGAATGAATGAATAAATGAATGAATGAGATAAGATAAGATGAGCTGAGACAAGACAAAATGAGATGAGGGTAGAAGGCAGCACCAAGGTTAACACCAAAGATTTTTAACTTTCAATACATGAAAAACCTCTGCAGCTTGAGAATGTCTTCAAATACTTCAGAAAGTCCTTCAGAAGTTGTAAGATGTTTCTGGCTTCAACAACCATACTTGCATAAACCCTCTGCTCATTTCCACTTCCTGCAGAACAGAAAAACTTTGGCCAGAATGGGGAGACAAAGAAATAAGTCCCAAATGAAGAACAGAACAAAGCTCCAGAAAAAGAATAAACAGAATGGAGACAAGCAATCTACCTGATGTAGAGTTCAAAACACTGGTTATAAGATGCTCAATGAACATAGGGGAAGCATAGATAAAGTCAGTGAGAATTTCAACAAAGAGATTAAAAACATAAAAATGGAGATAAGAAACATAAAAAAAGAACCAGTCAGAAATGAAGACTGTAATAAGTGAAAAAAAAAAGAATACATGAAAGGAAATCAACAGTAGATTAGATGAAGCAGAAGATTGAATCAGTGATTTAGTAGATAAGGTAGCGGAAAACACCCAATCAGAAGAGCAACAAGAAAAAAAGGATCCAAAAAAATAAGGATAGCTTAAGTGGCCTCTGGGACAACATCGAGCATACCAACATTCACACAATAGGCATACCAGGATGAGAAGAGAGAGAGCAAGGAATTGAAAACCTATTTGAAGAAATAATGAAGGAAAACTTCCCTAACCTGATGAAAGAAACAGATATACAAGCCCAGGAAGTGCAGAGAGTCCCAAACAAGATGAACCCAAAGAGGCCCATACAGACACACCATAATTAAAATGCCAAAGGTTAAGACAAAGAAGAATCTTAAAAGCAGCAAGAGAAAAGTGATTAGTACCTACAAAGGAGCTCCCATAAGACTGTCAGCCAATTTCTCAAAAGAAACTTTGCAGGCCAGAAAGATTGGCAGGGTATATTCAAAATGATGAAAAGCAAAATCTACAACCAAGATTACTTTACACAAGAAAACTATCATTCAGAATCAAAAAAGAGATGAAGAGCTTCCCAGACAAGGAAAGGCTAAAGGAGTTCATCAACACCAAGTCAGTATTACAGGAAATGCTAGAGGGACTTTTTGAAGAAAAAGAGAAAGAGAAAAGGGAAAAAAGAAGAAGAAAAAAAATAAATATAAAATGGCAATAACTACATATCTATCAACAATTACTTTAAATAAAAAATATTAAATACTCTAATCAAAAGATAAGGTGACTGAATGGATAAGAAAACAAGTCCCTTACATATGGTACCCACAAGGGACTCATTTCAGATCAAAAGACACACACAGACTGAAAGAGATGAGAAAAGATACTTTATGAAAATGGAAACAAATGACAAAAAAAAAGCCAGAGTAGCGATACTTATAACAGACAAAGTAGACTTTAAACAAATGCTATAACAAGAGACAAGAAGGACTCAGTTATCCCACTTCTGGTATTTTTATCCAAAGAAACCCAAAATGCTACTTTAAAGAGACATGTGAATCTATATGTTCATTGCAGCATTATTTACCATAACCAAAATATAGAGGCAACCTGGGTGTCCATCAGTGGATGAAGGGATAGAGAAGAGATGGTGCATATATACAATGGAATATTACTCAGCCATAAAAAATAATGAAAATTTGCCATCTGCAATAACATGGATGAACAAACCTAGAGGGTATTGTGCTGAGTGGAGTAAGTCAGGCAGAGAAAAATGAATATCATATGATTTTATTTACATGTGGAATTTAAAGAACAAAATAAACAAACAAAACAAATAAACTTATAAATACAAGAGAACAAACTGGTAATCACCAAATGGGAGGGAGATTGGGGGTGGGGGGAGGTGAAAAAGGGCAAGGGCTTAAGAAGTACAAATTAGCAGTTACCAAATAGTCATGAGTATGTAAAGTAATAGGAAATATAGTCAGTAACATTGTAATAACTACTATGGTATCAGATGAATAACTACGTATGGTATCAGATGAGTACTAGATTTACCAGGGTGATCACCGTAAGTTATATAAATGTAAAGTCACTACGGTGTACACCTGAAAGGGATTTGTATTGTACACCCCAGTAATTGAAAATTTTAAAAAAGGATTAAAAATATAGAACAAAGTAAAATAAATAAAAGGCAGATTCAAAATAAGATCTAATCTTATCCTCGTTGTGATGAAATTAAAAGTAGGTTCTAGTAAGGGGCTTGCCTATGGTTAAATGTGCCAGAACTGTTGTACATTAAATATGAGGCAGCAGTGAGCTGGTTTCCTGATAGGTGAGTTTGTCAGAGAGTTGGCGTGTTATTGCACAACTCATAATTGAAATCAACTTTTGAGAAAATTAGTTCCTCCTTCAGAAATGAGGGGAGGGGGTTTGCTCAGAAAATTCTACTAAGCCTATTTATTCAAAGTTCCAGAAGAAGAGGAATGGGGCTCCCAGGGCTCCTCAGCAGACTCTGTTCTTCTCAGAGACTCTCAATTTTTACAAATGCTTTCACCATTTCCCACGTCCATACAGGGATTGCCAGGTGCAACCCTAGCAATTCTTTCACTCTTGCTTCTTCTGCATCCACGTGCTCTGACTCAGCATCTTTATTCAGCATCTGCTCTGACTCAAGGCAGCAAACCAACAATTTTATATTTCTGCCATGTTGGGCACCTGGAAGAAAAAAGTTTCCTCCTAAAATCTTTCATAATTTTCTCAAGACCTATCTCAGGAGTGAACTATTAAAAATTATCCACCTTACTAGTCAGACACTTATCAATCCATTTCCTCCCTGTCTATTCAGCACAACAGTGGACAAACTGGAGGCAGATTTTGCTTTTCCCTCATTTAGACTTCCTTTACTAGGTGGGCCACTTGTAAGGCTTTCATTCCAAACCACAAATCCTGGAGGTGAGTCAATACCATCTTTCAGACCCCCTTGCTGTTTCTAATTGATATAATATATTCTCCTGCCCCAGGCCTGGCTGTTGCTTCTCAACTTTGCATTCAAAGAGGGACCTTGTGAATCCCAGCAATGCTAAATAGAGGATAGTTTTCACATTCCCTTTAGTAGAAATCTCCAGAGTTGTCAGAATAAGGATTTTGTATAAAATCAGTTAACAATATCTTCTGAAACTCAATCAAAGATAACAAAAAAGACCAATTTTGGAGAAAACGAGAGTTAAAGTTGGGATACATAGCCTTCCATGCACATAGAGATAATTTCATGACCAAAAACAATCATAATCTTAATGATTGTGGTTGGCAGAACAGCCCCCAAAGTATTCATGTCCCAACCCCCACAATAATATATAATAAAATATATTATCTTACATGGCAAAAGGGACTTTGAAGATGTAATTTGGATTGAGTTCTTTGAGATAGGACAGTATCCTAGATTATCCAGGTGGGTCCCATCTAATCACATGAATCTTTAAAAGCAGAGAAACTTTCATGACTACAGTCAGTGGGAGATGTGACTATGGAAGAAAGGTCAGAGGAATGAGTCGTTGCTGGTCTTGAAGACTGAGGGAGGATCCAGGAAACAAGGCATTTGGGGGAAACTCTAGAAGCTGGAAAAGGCAAGGAAACCTGTTCTTCCCTAGAGCCTCTAGAAACAAAATGCAGCCCTAACACCCTGACTCTACCCAGTGAGACCCATGTGGGACTTCTAACCTAGAAAACAGCAAGGTAATGAATTAGTGTTGTTTTAAGACAAAAAGAAAAAAAAATCCGCAGGAAACATCATGGAAATGGAGCTCTCTGCTACTCCTGTTACCCCAGAGCTGAACCTGTGCCAGCACATGAAGTAGGCAGCTAGGAAAAGGTCAAGTTGGATGGGCTACCAAGATGTTTGGTTCTTATCCAGAAATGGTCTAGAGTAAGGGATAGTTTTAAGTGGTGGAATTTATGGATGCCGAAGAAATTGGCTCACTTTCCATTCAGTTTCTCAGGCTGTTAGAAGGCCACTGAACCAGAGAGGGCGTTACTCAATGATTATCTTGGGCTCAGAGAGGTGATATGCTTACCCAGTCTTGCCTCTTAGCCCTGAATCTCTCCTTCAGCAGAGTAAAATGTCCTCAGCAGACTGATAGGTTTACATATGTGCATTCCAGCTTCAGTTGCTTCCTAGACAGCACTTGGTTGTTGAGCCCAAGCTTAGCTCCAAAGTCAGGAGGCAGAAAGGGAGCTCCTTTGGAAAATCACGGAGCAAAGTTCATGGCAGTGACCAGGCTTCACTTATTTATAGGCAGATATATGCTGTGATAACAACTGACTTTTATGGGACACTTAAAATGTGCTAAGCACTGCATTAAGTTTTTGACATATATTCCCTCGTTTAAGGCAGTCTGCATGAGTAAGACAAAGTGGCATTTGCCAAAGGCGTCCTGTGCTTGGTACATTTCAAAAAGTGTCCACGTGCAGTGTGAGGCTGTGATAAACCCCTTCACTTTTGCACAGATGCAGTGATGGTTCAGCCAAACCTTGCCTGCCTCCTGCAGAGCACACAGGGCCTCCCGCTAGAGCCCAGGAAGCTTTGTCAGCCCTCCCCTGTCACCAGCCCTGGACCCTTGCTCATCTGAACCTTGACAGGTTTCCTGAAATCTCTACAGAAGAGAATGTTTGTAGGCTGCAGATTCCCTCCTCATTTATCAGTAAATATTTACTGAGTACGTAGCTTATGTCAGGCCCTGTCCTAGGTGTTTAGAACACATTAGTGAACAATATAATGATCCCTGCCCTCAGAGAACTTGCATTGTGTGTGGGGAGTAGACAATAAGCAGTAACATAATTCATAACTAAATTACAGAGCATATGATAAGCTCATAAGGACCACGGGGGAAAAGGCGGAGCAGGGAAAGGTAGAAAAGGGGAAAGCAAAAGACGGGAGGTACAATTGCAATTAAAACACAGTAGTCACAGTGGGTCTCAGTGAGGAAGTGACTGAGCAAAGACTTGAAGGAAGTGAGGGAGTTAGTCATGATATCTATGGGAAGAGCATTTCAGGCAGAGAGAATGGCTAGTGCGAAGGTCTTGAGTTGGATATTAGAAGAATAACAAGACCAGTGGGACTGGAGTTAGGGAAAAGGAAACAGTAGCTATGTTGGAGGAAGAGAGGGGTAGGCAAACTATTTAGGGCCTGCAAGGCCACCACAAGGCCTCACAAGATAAGAGAGTCACTGAGATCTTAGAACAGAGGAGGAGCAGAATCTAACTTCTATCTTATAAAATCTTCACTCGTCTGCAATAGAATTGCATTCTATTCTGTCTGAGAATAGAATGGGAGAGGTCAAGGTCAGCCATGGAAGAGGTGAAAAATGGTCAGTTTCCGGTTCTCTTTGAAAGTTGAGCTGAAAGTATGTCCTGATGCATTCTCTTATTACTTGTGAGAGCTGAGAGAAATTCTCTCTAGAGGGCCATGTTTCTCCCTATACTACCAGTCAACACTTTAAACACTTTTCAAGAAGAGAAGGAATTTTCTTCACTTCAAGAGATTATTTCTATTAAGACAAACAAAAACATCACACCAAGATGCTGGGCTGTTGGCCAAGGTTACTCTTGAGCTAAGCCTTAGAACAGGTGTCAATCTGTGTTGTGACAAAATCCCCACCCCACCCCCACCCCCTGGCTCCTGCATAGTCTGTTTTGCAAGTGCTCAGGAAGGAGTCATAGTTAAGAGCAGAGATCTGAAATCAAACTGCTTAAAGTTCAAATCCCAACACTTAAACTCACTGCGTGTATAACCTTGGACAAGGGACTTTCAAGCTCAATTTAAAATATGTGTAATAGTCTGTTCCTCATAGGGTTATATGCATAATGGCTGTAATAGCCATGCTAATGATCTCAAGTTTGCAGTCTGGGCACATTCTTAGATATAGCCAATACCAGCCAGGAGGGACATAAGGCTCTAGAAACTCTCCAATTGCCTTGCTCGCCCATCCCCACTTCCTCCTCATCTCTGTGGCAAATGCACCTTCTAGCAAGTGCTCAACAGCACCACCTAAGGGCGGCCTGACCTTCCCCAACACAGCCTAGAGACGGGCAGTCTCTCAGGGACCTCCAAGGGCATAGGCACCTTCATTTCTGTGTGAGAAAAACTTCACAAGGGCAATATGATTCTGTGGAATCAGAAATCTCTGTGTGTGTAGAGACGTAATGTGCAATGTCAAGCAACAGAAAACTCCCACAGGAATGCTTTTTCCCCCCTTTTAGAGGGTCCCTGTGAACTCAGACCTGCTCAGGAATGTCAAGCACGGTAGTAAGTGAACTGAAAAGCAAAAGATAACGGATTCTGCGTGGGAATATAGTGGTGATGTGTGGGATGCTGAAGAATATTTTTCACACCAAATGTATGAGAATAGCTGAAATGTCAACACTATGTTTCATTGACATCTGTATTTCTTCATCTGATAGCTCCCTTTTATTTGTTATTTTAAGTATTCCTTATGTTTCAGGATAATTTTCCCTTTACGGTGCAAGCAAATGCCTGGAGGAAAAATTAACTTAAAAGATGCTTTTTAGTCATTTGGAGCAGCTAAAGCAAAAATACCAGCTGTATTCAAGCCAACTTAAAATTAAATTGCTGGTGCTTGCCTGCAGTTTAGATAACCAAACATGATGTAAACATTGCATTATTATTAGGAATGAATGGGGACGCCTGTGATTTAGAAATACATGAGGAGTGACAGGGGTGGGGTTCTTCCACTGGACTGAATTTGGCATGATTTCTAAATCCACTGCAACTTCTTTAGGACCCAGTGACACAAGACAACTCCTCTGTCACTGTTATATAACACTGTTACACACGTGTGTGTGCAAGCACGTGTCACACACCCAGACAGTGCAAACACACACCTACATAATATGCATGCACACACACACACATCCCTATGTGGCACAGGAGCACAATACACATCCCCCCACACACATACCCCCGATACAACACATAGGCTCAACAAACATGTGCCCACAAAACACACGTGAACACATGAACACCTCACACACATCTGTGCACCACCCACATGCCAATACCACACTGCTTGTGAGCACCACTCACACACATAACATTTGCATTACACACAGCTGCATCATGCACACACACACACACACACACACACACACACACACTCTAACATCTCTTGGTCCTAGTCTCAATATGTTGATAGAAGCAGCTCACTTGGGCAAGGAAAGGGCTGCTCAGACCATCGCAACTTTGGTTTTGCTTCAACTTACAGGTCTCTAATAACCTAAAAGGCTACTAAAAAATCCCAAAATCTTTAGTGGAGTCACATCAATATCTTATTTCCAGAAGAGCTGTGAAGGCTTTCAAATTAAGATCAAGATATTCCATGGACAACGTGTCTTTTCTATAAAAAACTGAACAGTGTTAAATGCTGATTTTGTGTAATTTGTTTGAACAGAGTATGAGAGCAAATATGAATGAAACTTGGGACAGTGGTTACAATGAAAAATTAAGCAGCTAGAAAAATTATTGCATGTACAGGGCTTGGACTTGAATTCTCAATATCTCCCCTATGTATTTCATGGCTTTATAAATATACAAATTTATTATCTAAGATTTGGTTCAGCTGTAAAGTGACAGAAAACTCAAAATAGAACAAATGACCAAGACAAAAGAAGAAAAATAATTCTTATTTAGATATAAGGTGTCCAGGGCTGGTATGGTGGACTAGGATCATCGAGGACCCAGGCTTCTTCCCTCTTGTTGCTCTGATGTCTGAAGCATATAGCTTCCACTTGAGGGTCCAAGATGGCTGCTTCAGCTCCAGCCATCATGCTCACATTCCAGCCAGCAAGAAGGAGTAAAGAAAAGATGGGCATGTCCCTTCCTTTCAAGGACACTTTCTGTAAGGTGCCATACAACACATCCACTTACATCTCACTGTTCAGAACAGTTACATGACAACACCTGGCTACAAGGAAGGCCTAGAAATATGCAATTTATTCTAGGTGGCCATGGGCCCAGCTAAAACCGGAGATTCCATTATTATGGAATAAAGGGAGAATGGATACGAAGCTATGAGGGTGGGGTCCCTTGCTGAAGGAACACAAAGGACTATAGACACACTAAGAATGCAGACACCCTAAGAGAACTCTTAGTGGGGATTCACCTCTGTGTACATGGGAAAGAAGTCTGGAGGGAGGAGGAGAAGATCCCTTTTGGTTTTCTCCTTATCTTCAGCCAAATCCCCAAATGATATTTGGGAGAAATTATTTTGTGGATTCTGCTGTTTATGATACTTAGGGCTTTATTGCCTTAGCAACCTCTCCTAAGTTTTAGAATACCTCTCAAAAGATCAGGGGATTACATTTCAGATAAGCATCCAGAGTGGTGACTTATCTTAGTAGCTACTCTGAAATATCAGTTCCCACTGGCTCTCATTTAATAGGCCTGCTTTATTTACTTGGTGCCCACAAGTGTGTCACAGAAAAACAGCCTGCTCAGTGCTCTCCACTCCCTGCTGCCTTCCTAAACCATCGATTAAAATCAACTTTCGGCTCAGAATCCTCCCTGGGATTCCCGTTTCCTCTTGCACCAAATCTGAACTCTTCCTCTTGACTTGCAATACCCTCCAAAATCCGCCCACTGCCCCAAACTGCTTCCCTGCACCCCTGGTCACACATTGCACTGATGTCAATGACACCTCAGGTCTCCTTTCCAGAGCCAAGACCTTTTTTAAGGAAGTGAGACTTTGAGAATCAAATGGACTCTACCTCTTATAAGCCATGTAATGGTGAATGTTCTTTAACTCATTTGAGCTTCTGTTTCCTCTTGTGTTAAATGAGAATAATAAAATGTTCCCATAGGGACATGGGTGAATAAGGTGAGATTATGCATGTAAAGTGCCTTGCACTGTGTCTGGCTCATGGCAAGAGACCAAGCGAATGTGACTTTCCTTTCCCCATCCCCTTCTCCTATAATTACTTCCCTTTGTTTAAGGCTTCTTTCCTGCTCAGACTTTGCAATGGGTCGTGTTCTAACTGGATACCCTAGTTCAGGGCTGGTCTATATCTTGCTCTTGCTGAGCTGGGTTATTCCATTGCCCAGAACCTATTGGCCTCACTTGCAGCTGAGGTTCTGCTCTCTGACCTCCCTGGGGATCTCTATGCCAGAATTTGAGAGCCATGGTCTTCCAGCCCTGACCAAAGACTCTGCCGTCCTCTTGTGCCAACATTCTCCTCAGGTAAATCAGACAAGCCTTGGCCAGAGAGTTGGGGTTTTGACATTTAGGGAAAACTATAGCCTGCCTCAGGGCCCAGTCCTCAGAAACTTTTGTCTCTCCAGAAGGTCTCCGTATTTTCTTTTCTCTAATAAATGACAGAAAAACTCTATTCTAAAGCCATGTATGTATGTACCTTCCTCAGAATAGAAGCTGATGTATACATTATACTTAAAAAACATCTTTATAAAAATCTAGTACTTCTGAACAATCAAAATTAAAGTTAAAAAAGGAAAACTGGGCAAATACTTCCTCAAATTCGACATGCAAAGGATGACTATTTATAGCAGACTTTATCAGCTATATAAAAACAGCATTAAGTCCTAACAGATAAGAGAAAATTAGAAGTGCTTCTTAAAAGGAAACAAATGGTCACCCTGATGGTAATCAAGTAAACATGATTTAAATCATTAATGAGGTACCACTTATGCCCATTGAATTGAAAGAACATTTTAAAATAATAAAACCCAGTGCTATAAAAGCTGCAGAGAAACTGGTAGCACACAGAGTGCTGTTGGCATTGTAAATTATTACAGTCATTTTGAAAAGCAATTTAGCAGTGCATTTCAAGAGCCATGAAAATGTTTCTGCCCTTTGGCTGACAATTTTCATGTCAAGATAATTATACAAAATAAAAATGATTATGTGCATGAAAGTAATCTTTGTGGGGTTATCTATAATAGCAAACATATAAACAATCTAAATGTCTAACAGTAGGAGAATGGTAAATTAAATGTTACTCTATGTTCTCAATGTAATAGTGTGCAGCCATCAAAATAACTGTAGAGACACTACCATTTACCATCTCACTATTAACTAATTTCCTCAATCCCCAAATTTCACAAAGAATTAGAAGGCGACCCTTTAATTTCCTGGCTCCTCACTTAAAGTTCATATGTATTGCCCCATCTGCATCCCTATCCTACTTGCCCCTCTCCCTTTCTCAGGTCGATCCCTCTTCTAGACCCTCTCTATCTTTGTGCCCCACCATCCCAACCCATCAAATAGCTATGGATTCAGAAGTCAACCTTGGCCTCTCAGCCATCTCTTTCCCCTTCAAATCTCTTCCATTTTTCAAAGAAAGCTCTCCCTTCAACCTACATCTCTATCTAGCTACTTCCCAATTTCTCTCTGCCCCTTCAAGCCAAACTTCTTGATAGAGACCTCTGCACTCCAGTCTCTCACCCCGCTTTTATAACCCATTCACTTCAGCCTGGCTGCTGACATTCCTGCGCTTTTGGCAAAGTCACCAATAAGTTGGTGAACCTACCTAAGTTCAGCTAAGACTTTTTTCCTTTACCTAACTAACTTCATTTGACCCCTCAGAGTGTAGTTTGACTCTCCCGCTCCTGAAACTTAGTAAATAGTATACATTTAATGAATAGTAGCTTTATATATTCATCATCATCATCATCATCATCACTATCATCATCATCATTATCATTATTATTATTACTACAGGATACATTAATCTACTTTTTCAGTCTAGACTTTCTGCTGAGTTTAGAACAACCCCTCTATTCTACGTCCTACTGGAGATCTACGCCTGGATGCCCTACCTCAAACTCACTATGTCCACAATTGCATTAATCGTTCTGCTTCTTCCCAATCCCACTCTTGTTCACGCCTGAAAATGAAGTCATCCTTGATACTTTCTCTTCTTTTATCTGTGTTTGTCTACTTCTCCACTTCCAAGCATATCCCATAAAATACTCCAAGTAGAATTCTCCATTCATTTCCCAGTCACCAAAGTGGTGAAATGCTGAAGTGGTCAATGCTGAAAACTCTGAGATCCTAGAGGAGGGTAGAACTACAAGATAGAGTGAGCTGGGTCCCTAGGCCGATCATGTGAATGGTTGTCTGCCATTCAAAAAATCCATTTTGAATTTCATGTGAGTAAGGAATAATCCTCTAGTATGTTATGCCACTAAGATTTGAAGAACCAACTTTTGCAGCAGCTAGAGTGCTTTAATTAACATAATGTCCAAAACATCAGAAGAATTCATCAACTTCTCCAATCCTCACCATCACTACTCCATTAAACCTTCAGAGTCCCCTGTACAGCCTCCTAACAGGTCTGCTTGGCTTCACTCATGCCCTTCTCTAATACATTCATATAGTTGTTGATGGGGCTTCCATAAGTTGTAAGAAGCACCCAAGTCTGATTACATCAACCACCTTTGCTTAAGAAAATCTGTCACTGGCTCTCCATTATCTCCAAGATAAAATCCAATTCCTCTTAGGAGGCCATTCATGAGTCCATGTATCTGGTGTATCTCTGCTCCTGCCCTTTTGTCTGACAAACCGCCACAATTACCTACCCACAGTCCCAATAACCTGGGCCAGGCTCCCTTGACTTTATGTCTTTTTACATGCAGCTCCTCGTGCCTGGAGCACTTGCATGTCTTCCTTCCCTTGGTGACTGTTTCTCACCCTTCAGGATTCACTTTGGGCATCATCTCTTCCACAGGCCTTCTCTAACCCCTCCAGGTTGGGTGGGAGTCTTCTCCCCAGTGTCTTCATCACTTCTATGATCACCTCTTTTATAACATGTACCACACCATTTTCATAGAATCATTTACTCATTTCTGAGGATAGGCACATATCTTGGCATTTTCACTTTCTAGCACAATGTCTAACATGTAGTAGATGCTCAATAAATGTTTATTGAATGAATGAGCAACTAGGCAAACGTATAGAAAATAATTACAGTGCAACATATCAAAATATTGACAACATACCTTTTAGTATGAAGTGAAAACTTAAATTGGACACTGTATCTATAGTACCTGCATACTATGCAAACTACCTATGTAAATTATATCTGCATGCGGATAAATTCTGGAAATAGTCATTCAATAGCATTTATTGAGCACCTACTTTGTGTAAGGTCATACAGATAGAAAGTTAATTAGAACTGGCCCATCCTCTCAAGAGGTTTACGATCTGTAAAAAAGAAAAAGTAATCATGGTTAGTTGATGAGAATACGGATGAAGGTTTTCTTTCAAAATTCCCTTCAATATATTTATGCACTTAAAAAGCAGCTTACAAGACAGCAAAAGCTCATCTATAAACTACAGCTCATAGTGACACTGAGGTTATAAAATTCAATATCTACCATTTTATGTCCCTCCGAAGCCTCTTTGAGTTTTGGAATCTACATAGCTTTGCACATATTGAATTGATGTTTGCCTTGCTTTCTCATGAGGTTGTTGATATCTTGTACACAGTATCCCTGCTGGTGTCCTGTGTGCCTCTGGACAACTCACTTCACCTCTCTTAACTTCGGTCATCCATCTGCAAAGAAAATAACCCTAAATTTCATGTAATTGTTTCAAATAATAAAACGAGAAAATGAATATTAACTCACTGTGTGAGATTCAAAGCACTTCCAAACTGCAGGACATGGCAGACTAGAAGACTGACTTTGTGTTACTTTTCAAATATACCAAGAGAAGCAGCTTTATCATTCTCTTATTCAGTAAGTCAGCCCATGAAACTCAATAAAGTTATTTTCACACCTTATGGAGAAGGGCATATGTCCTTAAATGCTACTATTTTTCCTGATTTGTTTTTCACGTAAAAAATAAATGTTGCTCATGAACAATGCAATAAAATAAAAAATTTCAACTGCCCTGCACAGTGTTCTGCATCTTGTGGACATGTAATCATAATAATGGTGGCCTCCTGCTTTTTAAAATTTTGTGGAAACATCAGTTGGTACTGACCTTCCTGGATAACAGCCCTTTGGAATGAAGACTGCTCACCTGACATGAAGCAGGACTATCCCTGATGTGTTTGGACAAGCTGAACAAGTAGGTGCCTTGGCCATTGTGAGGCACTACTGATTCCTGAGGGTGAGAGAGGACTCTGGGAAAAGACAGAAGCAGGGAAAAGGGACAAATTTTTAATATAATTCATCTGCCTCAGCAGGTGTCCCCAAATGATTACACTCCACCAGCACCCAGGATCTGGACAAACAGTGTAGAAAACTCAGTGGCCTTTTGTGAGTCTTACCTCTTTCAGCAACAATCTTAGTAGCAGCTTCATACATCTCATTAAGCACCTGCTCTCTTCCTGATACTGTTACCACAAGTATCTGCATATACCGCCAAATAGACTTATACTTCCCAGTAAAAAACTGAACTGCTTGCCTCTAAGAATCAAATAGAGGGAACACCACACTGTTTTCCATAATGACTCCTCAAAAAATTAAGAGTTACCAAATTACACAGCAATCCCTCCTCTGGGTATCTACACAAAAAATGTGAAAACATTTATACATAAATATATATGTATTCCTATGTTCATTGCAGCATTATTCATGGTGGCCAAGACATGGAAACAACCAAAGTGTCCTTCAAAGATTATTGGATAACAAAGATATGTACACACACACACACACACACACACACACACACACACACACAATGGACTATTATCAGCCATAGAAAGATGAAATACTGCCATTCATGACAACATGGATGGATCTTGAGAATATCATGCTAAGTGAAATAAGTTAGATGGAAAAAGTCAAGAACCATATGATTTCACTCATATGTGAGATACAAAACTGAAAGCAACGAACAAAAAAGGTAAACAAAGAAAAACTCACAGATACAGACAACACTGCGATGGTCAACAGAGGGAAAGGGAGGGGAGGTAGACAAGGGTAAAAGAGGTCAAATACATGGTGACAAAAGGAGATTTGACTTTGGGTGGCGAACACACAATGCAATGTACAGATGATGCGTTACAGAATTGCACATGTGAAATCTATACAATTTTATAAAGCAATGTCATCTCTAATAAATTTAATAAAAATTTTTTAAAAGAACCAATTAGAGGAAGTGTGTGTGTGTGTGTGTGTGTGTGTGTGTGTGTGTGAGAGAGAGAGAGAGAGAGAGAGAGAGAGAGAGAGAGAGAGAGAGAGAGAGATCTGTAGAAAGGCCAGAATTGCTAGCATGAGTCTTTCCAACCTAGTTGTATAAGGTCTAGACAGTTTGGCTGACTGCAACTCTTACTTTGTAAAACAGAATTGATTTGCAAAGAGCTGGGCCAGCGAGAGGGCACACCTGGAAGTCACTGTGAAATGAGAAAGGGAGCAGATGCTGAGGTATCCTGAGATTTATAGCAAAAGAGAAGGTAGAGGGCAACTGGAGTTTAAAGCTTCTGATAGAGCCACTGAGTTAATCAGGACAAAAAGAGAACCAAATGTCAGCCTTCATCTTGTGCCATTAGGAGATTGTATCTGAGTGTGAAATAATAAAAGGTCTGCAGAGGAGTCTAGTTAGCGCCTTAAATCTGAAATTATACTAAGCGACTTGAAGCTGGATTGTTACTAAAATTCCTTTATTGCAACGATTCCAAATTCCAGTTCACTATTTCAGAAGTTTCACTGCATGTTAAACTAACAGGGAGATTTTATGATTGCTTAGATGAGTGTCCTCAACCCCGACTTTTTGTTAGAGTTTTTAGGAAATTCAATACCTGGTCCTACTCCAGACTAAATGAATCAGAATCTCTGGATGAGTTACCCAGGAGTGGGTACTTTTTAAAAAGCTTCCAAGTAATTCTAGTGCAGCCAGGGTTGGGACTGCTGGCTTTGGCTGAGATAGGCAAGAATAAAGGAACCAGAGAAAGAGTAGTGGTTGAGAGGTTGTGGCTCCTAGGCATAACCTCTGACAAGGAAAGTTTCCTTGTGTTCTTGCTTTGAATATAAAGGTACCAGGGGATATGTTGAGTGTGTTACAGAGTTGGAAACCATGAGTTTAACCTGTGTCTAGAAGCCAGAAACTAAATTTTGCACACCCCAAATTATAACCAGGACTAGACAAGCTGGTGCATGAATAATACATTTACTTGTGTGTTTCAGTCAAGTATCAAGAATTTAAAAAATAGCACTCAAGGTGGCTCAAGATTAGGAATGTTTGTGATAGAGACACGAATAGCAATTTCGAGGCATCCAGAGATCTGGACTTCCAGAGCCAGGAATCAGACACTCAGGTCATTCCCTCTATCTCTCAGTCATTTGATCTCCGTCTCTTTTCCTATCTGCATATCTCCTTCAGTCTTTCATTGCAACTGACTTCCTCTGATGACTTTTTTCCACACAAGGCTCAATGTGAATGTTCCAGCGCTAATTTGTCATGATCTCTCAGGTCCAGAGCCCAACATTGATGCAACATTGTCACAATGCTTCTTAGTTCAAATTTTCAAGAAGGGGAATTTGGTCACCAGCAAAGGATGGCTGGTCTTGTCTAGCCTTGCATCAGGTGTCAATCTCTTCTCAAACACTAGGCTTAGGGTGGAAAATGCCATATGGTTTACAGGTTAAACAATAGTAGGAGAATATTCTAGGAGACCGCTGGATGGGCAGGTACTTGTGAGGAGCTGTGGGCAAAGCAGGCAAGGAAGTTCATCTAATACCCATCCATAACCAATGAACCACACACCTTTCTTCTTTTTATCTTCTGCCTTCCAAGGATGGATGGGCATGGGGGAGATAAGCAGGAGCTTAAAAGTAGCTTTCCTATATTTTCTCAGGATCCAGTCTAGATTCTGCAAGAGGTAACCACAGTCTAATAACCCTCAACCAGCATTTGTGAACATGATTCTACATGTGTCATCTTCCTGAAACCACTGAAAAATCCATTCTTGGCAATGATAAAAGCTGAGGATATCCAAAACACAGGATCTCTGCTCAGTTTTAATTCCCACACTTTCTGTTGCATTGTGGCATATAAAAATGTGACACATTGAGACATTAAAAAGGATTATCCTCCCCTTGGGCCTTTATTTGATCATTTGGAAATTTTTCAATTAAACATGTTATTACAGTGGTTTGACAGTTCACTTGACAGCTCTGAAATAACATTCTTGGCTTTTAAATGACAATCTTTACTGAAACCTAAGTGGCTTTTTTCAGAAACTTGAGACTTCAGCCAATTTTGGGGAGATATTGTATGTAATCTCATTTTATGGTCTAACACTAGCTATTGCAGCAAACAGTTCTACGATTTTCCTTCTTTCTTTGAGTCAAGTGCAGCTGCATTGAGGCAGGAGGACAGGAAGAGTCTGGACTTGGGGGTCATGTTTAGAGGGAGCTGGCCAGGGTAAAAATACACGTCCCATCCCAACCCGTAGACAACCTATTTTTTTCCTTTTTGGATTCCCGTGACTGAAGGCAAAGTGAAGCCAAGGGGAGGAGAGGGGATTCAGAGAGAAGTGGAGAAAACACCAATAACAAATGTCTTTTTTCACTTTGCCCAGAGCATATGGCCCCTGAAAAATCATAGCTTTGGCCTCAGTATAATGTCATCGTGCTGATGTGCAGTCATTTATTTTAGAGCCTTAGATGGAGTCAACTATTTTAGTTTTTGCCCAAGTACATCTGTTGGAGATTCTGGCTGATTTAAAAAAAGAAGAAGTCTAATACTTGTATTTTACTGACAAAACACCTTTAAACCAAAAAGGTTGATTTATGTGGGCTGAAAATAAAACTCCTGCCTACTGAAGTCTGGTGCAGCTGAGTTATCACTATTTTCGCCCTGTAATTTGTTTTATAGGGTACTAATTAACAGGGCATAGTCTGCTGCCAGGAAAGTAAATCACATTTTGCTGTTTTCTTATTTTCTAACAAGACACAGACCTGGTCTTTAATTAAAGAGCAAGCTCCAAGGGCACTATCAGCTACTGGAATTGGGAAACATTGGGCTGGGGTGAGAAGATCATGGTGAAACCTGCTGTGTGGAGTTCAAGAGAGATAGTGGGAGAGACAGGAAGGAAGGGAGAGAGAGTGAGAAGAATTAACTGCACAGGCGACCTTCAAAAGAAGAGATTATTTTCCTCAAATGTCCCATCTTCTCTCTGTTCCCCACAACTCTGCATATGTCCTCTGATTCTACTCAACATACTGTTCCAAACATTATTTTTTTTTTACAAAAAAGCTCGTTCCCTTACTCCAGCAGTCATTCTTGTTCCCAAAGCAGTACTATACTTTTTTCTAAAGGTAACAACTGCCTTCAGACCTCCCTGGCCCAACCTCACTCGCTCTCCAGGCCTTCTTACTCGACCTGATCCCCTCAGTCGCCTTGACCCTGGGCTTTGCTGCCTGGCCAGGGCGACTCATGCCTCACTCCTTCCCTCCCAGCTCACTCTCCTCTCCTGGCCTCAGATCTTCTTGACCCCTTTCTCTCTCTCCTTCTTCCTCTTTCCCGCATTTCCGTTCCTGGAGGTTCTGACTGGAAGCGGCCGCTCCCGCTTCTCCTCCCTCCTTGAACCCTCCTTCTTTCTCCGAGTTTGGGGGCGGGGAGACTAGGAATGGGGTGGTAGTGATGGGAGGGAGGAAAAAGCGAATGCGAAGCCAGGAGCCTGACGTCACCTCGCCTTGCCTGTCAATCTCCAGCGGGCGCGCTGCTCGTAACCGCCTTTTCTGCCACTGACTGGGTCTCTCATTCTCCGCCGCGCGGGCACAACCACAGGCTCCCCGCTCTCCTTTCCGCGCCGGCCCCAGCCACTTCGCAGGCACCGGTTCTGTCCGCGACGGGGACGCAGCCTGGCGCCCCGCCACAGCGCTCATGATCAGAGACTTTCTGAAGCCCTGACTCCCAGGTGAGCGGCTGGGCTCCCGAGAGGAATTTTGAGGGGTGGAGAGGGGAAGAGGTGAAGGATGGCCAGGGGATGAATTCTTCCAGAAGCTGGAGAAATGGAGCCAACCTTGACCCCACATCTTTCCTCTACACAACTTCCCACTTCTCTTTCCCCAGGTCCCCTTTCAAGGGGTCTCTATGGCTTTCGGGGCCAGCTGGGCTCCGCAATCGCAGAACTTCGCTTTCAGCACCGCGGACAGAGACTTCACTGCCCAGTTTAAGCGCGCTCCGGGACCCCACCCGCCAGAGCCCCGGCGGAATTGACACCCCTAGTTCAATGCATACGGATGCGTGTGCAAATGCAGGCACACTGGCTGGATTGATCTGTGTGCATGTGAGTGCATGTTATCCGTGTGTGCAAAAATTCAGATCCCCGTATACATTTCACTCACTCATTCAACAGGTATTTATTTGGGGCTCTCACTTAACCACTGTTTCTCGCTCTACTTTGGGGTCTGGGGTGAGATGGATAATACGAGTGGTGCACCTGCGCCCGGGGAAGTTCCCTGGCAGCTTGAACCGTACACCTGACGTCTCCTCTTCCTCTCCACACAGGGTGCAGCGTCCCGCCACGATGAACGCGAGCGCTTCCTCGCTCAACGAGTCCCAGGTGGTGGCGGTGGCGCCGAGAGAGCGGCGGCAGCGGCCACAGCGACAGGGGCGCAGGACACAGGTGAATGGGGGCCACCTGCAGTGGCGGCGGTGCTGGGAGGCGGCGGCGCGGCTAACGGGTCACTGGAGCTGTCTTCTCAGATGCCCGCGGGGTCGCCGGGGCTGCTACTGTCTGCGGTGAATCCATGGGACGTGTTGCTGTGCGTGTCGGGGACAGTGATAGCAGGAGAAAACGCACTGGTAGTGGCGCTGATCGCGTCCACCCCGGCGCTGCGCACGCCCATGTTCGTGCTTGTGGGCAGCTTGGCCACCGCCGACCTGCTGGCGGGCTGCGGCCTCATCCTGCACTTCGTGTTTCAGTACGTGGTGCCCTCGGAGACTGTAAGCCTGCTCACCGTGGGCTTCCTCGTATCCTCTTTTGCTGCCTCGGTCAGCAGCCTCCTGGCCATCACGGTGGACCGCTACCTGTCCCTTTACAACGCGCTCACCTACTACTCGCGCCGGACCCTGTTGGGCGTGCACCTTCTGCTAGCTGCCACCTGGACGGTCTCCCTAGGCCTCGGGTTGCTGCCGGTGCTCGGCTGGAACTGCCTGGCAGAGCACGCCTCCTGCAGCGTGGTGCGCCCGCTGACACGCAGCCATGTGGCTCTGCTCTCCGCTGCCTTCTTTGCGGTCTTCGGCATTATGCTGCACCTGTACGTGCGGATCTGCCAGGTGGTCTGGCGCCACGCTCACCAGATCGCGCTGCAGCAGCACTGCCTGGCGCCACCCCACCTCGCCGCCACCAGAAAAGGCGTGGGCACGCTGGCCGTGGTTCTGGGTACTTTCGGTGTCAGCTGGCTGCCCTTCGCCATATACTGTGTGGTGGGCAGTCGCGAGGACCCAGCTGTTTACACCTACGCCACCCTGCTGCCCGCCACCTACAACTCCATGATCAATCCTATTATCTATGCCTTCCGCAACCAGGAGATCCAGCGCGCCCTGTGGCTCCTGTTCTGTGGCTGTTTCCAGTCCAAAGTGCCCTTCCGCTCCAGGTCCCCCAGTGAGGTCTGAAGGCTCCCTGTCCTCTCAACATCACACCCTCAAAAAGCCAGCCTTTGGTGAGCTCGTAGGTGCCTGCTGATGAACTGAGATCCCAATAGTGTGACTCTGACTTTGGAAAGAAAGAGAGTAAACACACACGCACAATAAACTCAAGGACAAAGAGGTTTGGTGGCACTTTACATATACAGTGTATACATGTGTACATATATATACAAGTTATTTGTATCTTCTGGAAGTGTTCAGGATGTGGAATTTCCTGTTCTGTGAAAAAAAACTAACAAAGATGTGGTCGTATACTCAAATTGTACATCACATTTGTCAAGTGAACACATTCCAAAACTGCTTAATTATAGCATTTCATTTTTAGCTGCTGAACTGCCTAAACAGTGTTGCCATTTTCAAGGTCAGGGGAAAGGTAGTAAAGGTGTATTTTTGTTGAATGTGATAGAATATTTTGCTGCATATGCATCAGTAAATTGACGTATTTTGTACACAAATAAACACATTATAAAAATGTAATTTTTGGCTTATGACTGACTAGAACTACTTTGAGAAGCATTAATGCATTTTAAAGTATATTATGTATCATTTCCCTCCTGTGAAAATCTTAATGTAAATATGTATTTGCATATTGTTCATAAATTGTCACTGAAATATCTAATCTAGATAATGGAGAGGGGCAAGAAGGGATTAATATAGTCAAGTAACTATTCACAGGGCACTAAAAGACTAGTGGTGTTATCAGTGCAAATTAATCTACTCCCTTAGTTAGTGGGTTCAGAAGACAAGTTCCAGAGGATGTCTGAGACCATTCCTTCATCTTACCACATTTGCACTTATGAATCCTGAAATCACAACTTTTAGTTGTAATGTTTCCAGTCTGGAAAGAATTTTAAATGTTGAAGTTTTAAATGTTGGAATGTATATTGGCTGAGTATACTATAGCAAAATGCACAGTCTTATAAAATACCTAAATTTTTCCAAGGCAGGATTCCAAGATATAATGTGTTCATGAGGCAAATGAAGGTGTGGCCAGCAGCCCCTCTTGATGGACTCTTATCTTTAAAACATAGGACATGGAGTCCTCAAAGACTAAACAGCCATTTCCACCAATGGGTGTGAGTCACAGTTAAATATTTTCTCTCATCTCTTTCTATAGGATAGGAATAAATATGATAACATGTGGATATTCTTTAAGCATCCGTGAAGTATACACACAAGCATACATAGTTAGTGCTGTTAGACCTTAGGAAAATACACATAAGCAATTTTTTTTAACAGTCCACAAATATTGAGTACCTAGTATCTGCTAGACACAATTCCAGGATTGGAATATTCTGTGCTCATAGTGTTACATTCTAGTGGGGGAAGATGGCCTACAATCAAGTAAACAAATATATAAAGGAATTTATTATAAAGAATTGGCTTATACAATTATGAAGGCTGAGAAGTCTCAAATTCTGTAGTCATCAAGTTGGAGACCCAGTAGAGCTGATGGTGTAGCTCTAGTCTGAGTTCAAAAACCTGAGAATCAGGAGGGCTGATGGGCTCAAGACCCAAGAAGAGCTGGTGTTTCAAGTCCAAAGGCAAGAAAAGACCCATATGTTGTCTCAAGCCATGTAGGTAGCAGGAGTCCCCTCTTTTTCAGCTCCGTTGTTCTTTTCTGGTCTTTAATACACTGGATGAGGTCCACCTACATTAGGCAGGGCAAACTGCTTTATTCAGTCTACTGAGTCAAATGATAATCCCATCTAGAAGCATCCTCGCAGACACTCCCAGAATAAGATTTTACTAAATGTCTGGGAACCCTGTAGTCCAGTCAAGTTGACACATAAAATTAACCATCACACCAAAAGAACACAATCATCCAAAATAAAGAAAAATAAGTATTTAAGGAGGCAGTAATCAACTGGGTCAAATTCTGCTGAGAGATTTTAAATGAGGATTAAAAACAATGACTATAGATTTTTTAAATGTGCATGTCATTGATTGGTGAGCTTGACAAGAAAACTTCAGGATAGCGGTGGGTGAGAAGCTTGACTATAGAAGGTACAAGAGAAATTGCATGAGCAATCTAGTCTCCAACATCTTTCAACAGAGTTGTGACATTTTTAATATTATAAAACACACTAAGTTTTATAGACATATAGGTTTATAGTGTCTGTAAATTTAGAGCCAGGAAGTTCAGCATTATTGCTCAGTCATCAAATTAACATCTTCTAAATAACTTTCATAGGCTATTCAGCATCATCAGACACTGTTTCAGTCTCTGTTAACATCTGGTATACACTCAAGCAGACTGAAATAACAAAAGCTCTGGCTGAAAACTTTTCCAAACATGGGGTAGAGGAATGGAAAACATTATATGTTTCAGAGATGGAACAAAGAAGTCAGCGTTACTATACATTTTGTAATTACAAAGAAAAATTTCTTACAATCAGTAAATTAAGAAAGGTCAACACTAGGATAATAAGACAGAGACCACGGATCTGACTTCAATCTGCTTGGTATTAATATTCAATATCAGCCTTAGTTATAATCAAAATGCTTGATCGAGCCAAGAACAAGAAGATACTAAACGATCAGTTTGTTAATATTTTTGGCTTATGCAGTTGGGCAGGTTGTATAATGTCGATAGGCTAGATATTAACCAACCTGATGATATGAGGATATAAAACTGTAGGTATATCTTGAAACATTTTTATGGAGGAATGTCACATATTCATCTGGCTCATCAAATATAAACCCCCTATTTCAAAATCTTATTTTAGTTGCTGGAAGCATATAATATTTGAGAAAGGTAAGATTCACTCAAATGTCCAACTGCTTACCCACTTTGCTGTCTCACAGGCATCCTAAATATAATGCATTTAAAATTGAGCCACTTATCTTTACCCCCAAACCTATTCTTCTCCCTTCTTTACCAAAAATGGCAATGCCATTTTTGGTGGTGATGGGGGCAGGTGAGGGGAGGAGGGTATCAGGCCAGAAACCTTGAAATCACACTTATCTTTCTCTCTCTTTCTTTCATACCTCCCATCCAAATTGTCAGCAAAGCCCATTGCCTTTACTTTCAAAATATACCCAGAGCCTACCCACGTCTCATCATCTTCACCATTATAATCTCTTGCCTGAATTACTGTGGTAGCCTTCTACTTGGTCTTCTGGCTTGAGTTTTTGTGCCCTTCAGTCTATTGTCTACAATAGTTGCTCCCCTGACTATACTTAAGATCTAGGCATGAGCCTACCATCAGTGCAGTCTGTCTCAAAAGGAGACATAAAGAAGTATATAGGCCCCAGAAACAGGCCTTGAGTAAAAATTTCTTGAGTGAGGGATTCCAGGATCCTGGGTACCTGGAACATGGTCTAGAAGTGAGGACATAGATGCTTCACCCCAAAAGAAGGATCACAGCTGGAGGAGGCCCAGGGCAGGGCCCTGCTCAGCCCAGGGTATTAGTTTCCTATTGCTGCTGTAACGAATGACCACAAACTTGGTAGCTTAAAACAATACACATTTATTCTCTTACAGTTATTAAGATAAGAAGTGTGAAGTTAATTTCAATGGGCTGAAATCAAGATATCAGTAGGGCTATTCTCCCTCTGGAAGCTCTAGTGAGAGAATTTGTTTGCTCGCTTTTTCCAGATTTTAGAATTGCATTCCTTGGCCAGTGAACCCTTCTCCGTCTTGAAAACCAGCATTGCATTATCTTGCTTAAGTGGTTACATTGCCTTCTTCTGCACTTGAATCTCCATCTGCCCCTCTCTTATACAGACATTGTGGTTGCATTTGACACCTGCCCAGATAACACAGCACAACTTCCCCATTTCAAGATCCTTAACTTAATCATACCTGCAAAATCTTGTTTGCCGTATAAGATAACAATTGCAGCTCTCAGAGCAGTACTGATGAAAAGTGCAATTACAAAGGTATACAGAGAGGTGTAAGGGTCACACAGGAAGGTCAGGGAGATCCAATGGGAGACTCTGCTAGGGAAGCAATGTTGAGCTGAGTTTGGAAGAACAAAAGAAATTTCTAAGACAAAAGCCATTGAAGGGGGGTTTCCAGACCAAGGGGACAGAGTAAAGCACAAAAACGTGGCACATTCAGAGAAATGGAATATACAAGATTTAGAGCCTAGGAGGAAGTAACAGGAAGAAGTCTGGCGGGGTAGGCAGGAGCCAGATCACAAACAGCAGTGCTGGGAATGAATTGCAGGTGAGAAAGACTGGAAGCCAAGAGACTATTTTGGAGGCCACTTGCAGCAATCCAGGTGAGAAGTGAGAGCCTCAGCTAGGAAGAGTAGAAGGGTTAGGAGAAGGAGATGGACTCGAGAGCTTGCCAAGGCGTAGAGTGTTTCTGACTAAGTACATGACTGTGGAGGTTGAGGAACAGTTCAGAAGTCAAGGGCGTTCAATCGGCCATCAAATTCTACGTTTACTAAGGTAGGAACATGGGAGGAGAGGCAGATTTGAAGAAGAGGGTGGTGAATTAAATGTTCTAGGTTTGAAATATCAGGATCTACGGGAGATCCAAGTGAAGGCAGCTGGCCCAGTGGCTTGGGAGCTCACAAGGATGGCTGGAATGGAGATATCGTTTTAGCAGTCACTGACCTTAAGGTGGAGGTGAGGACATGTGAGGGAATGAGAGAGACACAGTCACAGTCTGGGCACAATAACATATGGGAGCACAGTGAAGAAAAGCAAAGGAGTAAAGGAGAAAAGCAGGAGCATGCAGAGGAAACCCTTGGAAAGACAGGAGGAAAAAGTTTAAAGAAGGAAATGATCACACGTGTAAAGGCTGTGGAGAGGTCAAGTAGGAGAGGTTTTGGAAAGTGTCAGATTTTGGAAAATGATCGTCACTGGTGACTTAAGTGAGAGCAACTTCAATGGAGAGTAGGATGAAAGTTAGATGGTGGTAAATTGAGGGTAAAGCGCAAATTTTCCAATTTTTTTTTCTAATAAATTTAGCTTTAAATGGAAGCAGACAGATATGGTGGTAACTTGAGGAAAAATGAGGCCACAAGATAGTCTTTTTTTGTTTTTTAAAGAGAAGGGCAAGAAATAAATATATATTAGACTGAGGAACAAGTACCACATAATTGGAAAGGCAGAAGATAGCAGCGAGAAAAAGACACCTGACAGAGTGAGGCTGCACAGGCGGGGAAGGGGGTCCAGGGCACGGAGTCGGGGGGAGAAGGGACTTAGAGAAGAGGAGGCAACAGCTCCCCTCTCTGACAGGAGGCAAGTGGGAATGATTGGTACTAATAGAGCTAAGTTTATAGGTGGTGGGAGGAAGTTCACAGAGTTCCTATCTGACAACCTCAATTTATCTGAAGGAGGAGTGCCAGTTAAGAGACTATTGCAAGAAGTATCAAGAGCCTAGGTTGAAGACATTGGGAACAAAGCTGTGAGCTTGGGATAGTGTAATCATTGAATCAAAATTAAAGGTCAGACCATACCAAGCATTGAATTCTGGTTGCATGTAGAGCAACCAGAATTCTCATATATTGATGGTCGGAATAAAAGGTGATACAAACACTTTGGAAAATAGTTTGGTGGTTTCTTAAACAGGTAAACATATTCCTACCATATGACTTAGCCATTCCACTCCAAAATATTTATCCAAGAAAAATTAAAGCATTTGTCCATATGAAGACTTGCATGTGAATATTTATAGCAGCTTTGCTTGTAATAGCTAAAAACTGGAAACAACTCAAATGTCCATTAACAAGCAAATGAACAAAACAAATTGTGATGTATCCATACAATAGAACACTACTCAGAAATTAAAGGAATGAACTATAGATACACGCAATAACATGGATGAATCTTCGAATCATTATGCTGAGTGAAAGAAGTCAGGCGAAAAAGAAAACATATTATAAGACTCCATTTTTATACAATTCTTGAAAATGTATAGTGACAAAGAGCAAATTAATGGTTGGGAGAGTGGGGAGAGAAGAGAGAGATAGGTAAGGATCACAAAGGGGCACAAAGAAATTTTTTGAGGTGAAGGATGTGTTCATTATCTTAATTGTAATGATGACTTCTTGGGTGTATACATAGGTCAAAACTCATTATTGTCAATTATACCCCAGTAAAGTCACAATAAATAAGTTAAAGTCAGAGAAAGAATCATAGTAAAATAACAGCTAATTACAAATAATACCATATGTAATTAAAATACAAGTGCCAATATGGCATGGCTTATTAGAATAGGCTGCTATACTGCAATAACATCCCCCCCACCCCCAAAATCCTAGCGGCTTTACGCAACAAAGATTTCTCACCTGAACGATGTTAAGTGCACGGCCTGAGCAACTTCCCAAGGCAGCTGTTCTCTCTGCAGCAACATAGGCACCCATCTTCTCTATAATCTCTGGGGCAAGAGAAGGGAGCTCTGGAGGGTCTCACATCAGTAATGAAATGCTTTGACCCATAAACGACAATTACACTCCCAGCCTGTTGGGTAAAGCTAGTCACATAACCCCATCTAACTACAAGGAGGTAGGGGAAATGTCAAGTTCCTCAGTGCTCAGAAAGGAAGGTGCATCAGAAATGGATGAATTTGAGAAGATGCTACTATTCGTAGCTTTAGGAACAAATACATTGTCTTTGCCATCTCAAACTGAACATCCAGTTACAGAAAGAGATGTGCAAGATTCAAACTCAAAATTTTCAAATTATTTAAGACTGGACAGAGGTTTACGACGCTTTAATAAAACATGTTATGGGGCTATTTGTTCATTTGGCAGAATGCGGAGTAAAGCAGCTAAGGCTTGAGGTGGGGGAGAGGAAGTACAGTTCCAGAAAGGAACCTGATTTTCCAACTGCAGTCAGACTTTGCCACTGGTCACACAGAAGAAGTTTAAGCACAAATCCTTCTCACAGACAAACAATTTCAAGTTAGTGCTGTTGGATGTTGTTGAGATTGAGTGGGAAAAACTGAGGGAAAGAATGTTAATTGATGGTGGTCAGAGGATCCAGAAAGGTCTGAATTCTACCCACAATCTTCTTAAGACCCATATGGAAATAGTTAGAGATAATATCCAGTCAAAATTGATAGCTGTTGAAGGGAGATAAGGAGGGAGGAAGTTTGCTGTGGCTTTGGCATATAACCTAAATGCAGAGCATCCTTGGAAGCTGGGTGGAGTCATATAAACTGTCCTTTTCCCTTAAGCCAGGCATGTCTGAAGAGCCTTAGTCCAAAGTTTGACTAACTTTGCCTTATTTCAGTCCTCAGTACTCAAACTCGTGTCTCAGATATTGCCACTGATGGTTATGAAACAAGCCAAACCAAGTACGAACTTCCAGGCCTGGAGAGAAGAGAATCAAAAATGAGAGCGGGAGAGGGAGAGGGAGGGAGACAGAGAGTGGGAAGGGGACCCGGTGGCCAGTTAACCTGAACCCGATTGCCTCAGAAGATAGCCAGAAGGAACGGGCCCGGCCTCCAGACAAGAAGCAGTGCTGTCCATTCCACTCCAGCCAAGAGGAAGGGAAGATGTAGTCAGCCACTTAAGAGATGGACCAATTGCATCAGCGCTCCTGCTACATCATGGTGGAGTGAAAAGGAAGGTGAAGAGAGAACAGTATCCTATAGTATACAGCATCTTACAGTATTTCTGACTTTTTAACCAGCTGTAAGACCTTGGGAAAATTCTCATTTGTACAATGGGGTATCATAATAGTAACTACCTTCTAGGGTTGTTGTAAGGATTGGATTCATATATAAAGTTTAAATAGTGCCTGGCACATGGTAGCATTATATACGCCTTAGCTGCTGTTGTTACTATTATCACTGTTGTTACTAGGTGGGCTTTATAAATTCTGAATTTTACGTAGTCGAAATTTTATAGCCTTAAGGACATTTTGCTTTTCAAGTTTCATAAAATATTTTATATGTGTTATCTGTTTTCAGTAACCTTTACATTTCAAAGGTGCCATTTCAGACCTAAAAATGGCGTTGATGACAGAGGCTTTGTTCATCCTTCTTGTGACCACGCGGTACCCGGAAATGCAGAGCAAATAGCAAACAAAGTTGCCTGGGATCTAGATGAACAGAAGCACTACAACTAGGGAGAGAAATAATTAATCAACCTGCAGCAGCAGAAGGTAGGAGGGGGCGAAGGCGTCAGGCTGCCCCAGCTCGAGTGGCTGAATGGGACAGAAGCTACAGCAGCAGCAAGGCAGACACCTCTTAAAAGGGCCATGTGCGCAAGCAGACTTCTGAGTGACAGACTGGCTCAGTGTGAGCACCAGTGCCCAGTCGGCTGCTCGGGGGGCACCAAGGACTTGTAAGGGAACACTGAATTGTTGGAGCGAGGGCCCGAGGCAAAGCTTTCTCCCAGCAGAAGTGTTGGCTATATCCATTGTTCCTCTGCTGAGCCCTGCCTCGCCCAGTGTGCAGACACAGCGCCACCATGGCTGAGACATCATGGAACTGGATAGCGGAGGTCGGTCCCCAGAGGATTCCCTGAAATTCTGCCTCCCCCAACGTGGGGCCCCACCCAAGCCACATCTAGTTGTGTCCTCAGAGACTTAGTTCCTCCTTGCTAAGCCTCCCCAAGATCCACACTGGTGGCAGCTGGCCTAGGTTTCTGGTGTGGCCTTTTGAGGCAACTATAAGCACAGCAGCTGTAGATTGCTTGCTGAATCTTAACAGGTGGCCCCAGAGGGGCAGAGGCTTGGGCTAAATTTGGCCTGCAGCTGAACCCCTCTCAGGACTGTGCCACTGGACACCTACTACACAAATCCACACTAATAAGACTGGGAGACTTAGGACTTTGTTTAGTACATAGAAACACACAGAAAGGCAGCCAAAATAGGAAGACAAAGAAGCAGAAATCATATGAGAGAACAGAACAGAGATCCAGGAATAAGTAGAGTCAATAACAGATGCAGAGTTCAAAACGCTGGTATAAAGATGCTCAATGAACTTAGGGGAAATGTAGATGAACTCAGTGAGAACTTTTACAAAGAGATAAAAAACATAAATGTGGAAATAGAAATTATAAAAGGGAACCAGTCAAAAATGAACACATTATCTGAGATTAAGAGTATATTATAGGGAATCAACAGAGTGTATAAAGAAGAGGATTGAACCACAGATATAGAGAATGAGAAGCCAAACACTCCCAATCAGAACAGCAAGGAAAAAGAAGCTAAGACTATAATAATTTAAGAAGCCTATGGGACAAAATCAAATGTAAAAACATCTGGGTCATAGGGATACCCAAAGAGGAACAAGAAGTTGAAGAGCTATTTGAAGAAATAATGATGGAAAACTTCCCTAACCTAGTGAAGAAAATAGACAGACAACCCCAGGAAGCTCAGAGAGTTCTAAAGAAGATGAACTGAAAGAGGCCTACACCAAGACACATTATAATGAAAATGCCAAAGGTTAAATACAAAGAGAGAATCTTACAAGCAGCAAGAGAGAAAAGCAATCAGTAACCTAAAAGGGAACACCTATAAGACTGGCAGCTGATTTCTCAAAAGAAACTATGCAGGACAAAAGGGTTTGGCACAAAATATTCAACGTGATAAAAACCGAGGCTCTACAATCATGAATTATTTATCCAGCAAAACTACCATTTAGAGTCAAAGGACAGATAAAGAGCTTCCCAGACAAAAATAAGCTAAAGGAATTTTTCAACACCAAGCCAATATTACAGGAAATGTTGGAGGGACTTCTTTAAGAAGAAAAATACATTATCAAAACATGAATAAAAAATGGTGATAAATACATTCCTATCAACAAGTACCTCAAATGGAAAAGAAGTGCTCTAACCAAAAGATAGGGTGGCTGATTGGATAAGAGAAAAAGATTCCTACATATGTTGCCTATAAGAAACTCATTCCAGATTAAAAGACACACAGAGACTAAAAGGGGATGGAAAAAGGTATTGCCTTGATGGACCTAGAGGGTATTCCACTGAATGAAGTTAGTAGATAGAAAAGACAAATATCACATGATTTCATGTACATGTGGGATCTAAAGAACAAAACAAACGATGATAACAAAAATGGAAACAAACTCATAGATACAGAGACTATTTCAAGGGCTGCTAAATGGGAGGGGTGTTGGGGGATGGTGAAAAAGAGCAAAGGGATTAAGAAGTCGAAATGGATAGTTACAAAATACACATGGAGATACAAAGTGCAGCATAAGGAAAACAGTTAATCATGTCGTAATAAATATGTAGGGGGAAGAAGGGTACTAGATTTAATGGAGTTATGTAGATCTCGATTCATGATGCTATACAACTGAAACGAATATATTGTTGTATACCAACTATGATTTTAAAAACTCATTGAATTATACAACGTAAATATAAGCAACTAATTGTCTACAAAGCTGGAAAAAATGTAAAAAATATATTTTTAAAAAGTTCCGTTTCAATATCTTTAGCTACCGTTCTGAAAATAACATGAGTATAACATGATTTTATATAACATTTTTTTCATACATAGTTAAGAATTATCTCTAAAACAGCAATCCAAATCAGTATGGTACCATTTTATGCAATGGATTTAAATTGAGATCTGTGGATATGCTATACACTATCGGTTTTTAATTTTCAAATAGAGCCTTGATATTTAGGAATACCTGAGCAGAATGCATTACATTACCATTGATTGTACCATCTCTGCTTCCTCCAGACTAGATTCCTTGTACAGAAAAACAAAGAAAAACTAATCAGTAAACACACACACACACACACACACACACACACACACACACACACACCACATGCCTGGGAGTCCCTGTGACTTGCAAGGGCTCACTAGCTAAGAGGATATCCTACATGCCCAGTAGTAGTTGGTGTTCAAGTATCCTCCAAATAACCGGGCTGTTTTCTAGAGAAATGCAGTATAAGAAAGGGATTTGTTATGCTCAGCTCCAGAGGTGTACATAACTAACAGAATCAGCATTCTCGGCCAGAGTAGCAGCTGGATAAATGCATTTGAATACAGACATGCAGTCGGAAGAAAGGGAGGAGAAAGATCCACAGTCACTAAGAGAATTCTGAGTATAGTTACTTATCATTAGGGGCATGCCATGTTTGGGGAGAGGGGTCTATGTATTATAGGCCACCTGAGTGTGCAAATGACAGCCATATCCTAGAAGCCTGTGTGTAATGGATTAAGTCACAGTGTAACCAAATCCAAGAATGATTACAGTGCCTGGTAGTGGGATGTTACTGTAATATTTAAGTGAGCCTTATACTAAGGGAATAATTGCTCCTGAGATGTTTTTATTACTATTATTATGGGAACACACAGTAAATAAGCACGACAGCTTTCTGAGAATTGTGTTAAATTTGTGTTTTGTAAATATTTTACACAAAGGTACTTATGAAAACAACGGCAGAAGGTAAAGACAGCTAAATAATCATGTTTCATAACATGTTGATAAATCACATTTCCACCATTCTGAATGTGCATCCACTTTACTATTGAGATGGCTGACAGCTGATAACATTATCTTTTGTTGCCGAGTCATTTAATCAGTCAGTGTGTGACGGGTGTCACCCAACTGGCTGGTACTAAAGCAGCAGAACTTGCCACACCATGCAGTGTGCACGTGAAAACCAACCTGCCTGGGTTTTGTAGATTGCACTTAACTCCAGGGGCCTTTGACCATTTGTGACTTCCGTCCTCTCCACATAGGAGCTACCTTCTCTGTTCAGGGAGCCAACGGGGTCTGCTGGGGGTTTTGGTTGTAGCATCAGAGAAGGTCAGGGCTGAAGGGACATGAGAGGCCATCTTGGGTTTTAAAAGGTGGCATTGGGCCTCAGAGAAAGTGGATCACTTACGGTGATTGGACAGTTTGTAAATAGGGAAGACAGATCAGAAACTCAGTTTACCTAGGGCTCCTGGTTTTTCTTCCCTGTCACCTGAGGTATTCAGTGTACTGTCAGCCATACAGACTCAGGTGTGCTCTTATATGTCTCCCCAGCCTGTCTCTGCCCCTCCCTCTCTTCTTGGAGATGGTCCTCACATACCTGAAAGCAACTGGGCCAGGACTCTATACCAACTCTAGTGCCTAGACTGAGCTCTGAGCATTGCTAGGGTTGGGGACTCAGGCCTGACCTTTGGCAGGAGGGGTGTTGATGCAGCTGTTTGCAAAGCCTGGCACTCTCTTCTGACTGCAACCCCCAGGCTCAGAGTGGATGGTCCCACCACTCCGGAGTCCTGGCCCTTTGGAGTAGTGGGGGAAGGGAGTTTTGACACCAGACACTGCTTATCATTCTCTTGGATCTCAAAGTTTGGCTGCTTTTTTTTTTTTTTTCTTTTTGTCTTTTTGTCTTTTTGTCTTTTTGTCCTATCAGAGCACACAGTACAAAAAGCAGTCTGGTTGCAGCTTCCAGTTTCATTGTTGTGGATGACAATCTTTGGCTAAGCATTCAGTGAGTTGACAGACAAGCTGAGTCATGAACCATAGCACAAGAGCCAAAGTCTCTTGTGACCTGTAACTCCGTTCAGGGCCTGTTATGAGTCTTGTTTAGTGCTTGAAATAACTTCTCCAACAACTAAATCATGCAGCTGGCCTTCTTAAGGCTTAAGGTAAAGCTTTTAGCCTAATGAGTCAAGAGTTTTCTGCCTCCTCTAATCAAGTTTCATGTAGATCTATGAGTTAAAATTTTATTCTATAAAAATTAGAAGAAAATACAAGTGAGTGCTTATCTATGGTACCTCTGGAGTAGGAAAAACTTTCTAGTTGAAGAGCAACGAACAAAATCACAAGAGCACATACGAAATTAAAGTATGTGTGGTAAAAAACAAATCCTATCATAAACAAAATAAAGAAAAAGAATATAAAAACTCTTTAAAATACATATTTGAAATGGGGATTACTCTCTTACATATGAAGAATTTTTACAAATTAAGAAAATGCTAATTAATTCAATAGGAAAATTGACAAAAATGTAGCAGCCATTTCACAAAGGAAGATAAACAACTGTTCAGTTATATTCTAGGAGTAATGTGAATTAAAACAGCAGCATGCTATTTTTCATCTAGCACGTCAGATAATTTTTTAAATGAAAGTATCGAATACTGACAAAACAATCATAACTCCTTGTTGGGTTTAAAATATGTGTAGAACTAAAATGTAAGACAATAACGTTTTGTTCTCTAAGGGTGGAAATTTAAGAATTTGAAAAAAAAACTGTACGATGGAGAAAATTAACCAAGTTTTTGCGTTGTTTTGGAAATGGTAACTGCGCTGTATTAGTTTCCTAAGGCTGCCATAACAAAGTGGGTGACTTAAAACAACAGAGATGTATGTGTTCCCTCACAATTCTGAGGCCAAAGGTCTGAAACGAAGTTTCCTGCAGGCCAAGCTCCTTCTGAAGTCTGGAGGGCAGAACCCTTCCGGCCTCATCCAGCTTTTTGTGGCCCCAGGCATTCCTCGGCCGGTAGCTCCAGCCTCTGCTTCGTCTTCACATGGCCTTCTCCTCGCGGGCTCCTCCTGTTCCGTATTTTGGAAGAACTTTTGTCATTGGATTAAAGGCACACCCAGATACCTCAGGATGACCTCATCTACTAAGATCCTTAATTACATCTACAAAGACCCTTTTCTAAAGAAAGTCACATTCAAACGTATATTTCATTCCAAATTTACAGTTGTTATTGGTGGAAAGTTAGGTTTATTATAAGCTAGTCTATCAGTCAGAAATCCCTATTATGTTTTTAATGAATTTTATTTTGTTTGGATGTCTTCTTGCAGAATGTATGTTTTCTGTACACGTGTTTTAAGTTTACATTAATGGTATTTTTCTGTGAGATCACATTGTGTTTCTTATCTTTTTCTCTTAGCACCATGCCTTTATGCTATCAGTGTGGCTATGAAGACTCTAAATTATGCTTCTCAGTGTTGTATCGCATAGTGTGGGCCCAGAACTGCCCAGTCTCCCAGAAATGACACCCAGGTTGCCTCTGACTTCAAAAAACAATTAGTATTGAAATGAACATTCCCAAGTATGTCCCCTTATTGACCAGTCTGAGAATTTCCTTGAACTACATACACCCAGGAGCAGAATGACTGGGTCATTTAACCCAAAACTATAAGTCAAAATTTGACAAAGTAGTCCTATATTGCTCTTCGAAATGGCCTCATTCTATGTTAATTGCTTGGTATCATGGAAATATGAGTATTGAGAGTTTTCCATATAGCAAATGGCTATAGTAGCATTATTAGTCACTGTGGTCTCACTGCCCCCACCCCTGTCTCTCTCTCTCTCTCTCTCTCTCTCTCTCTCTCTCTCTCTCTCTCTCTCTACACACACACACACACACACACACACACACACACACACACACACACACTTCCTGCTCTGGCCTCCTTAGTTTTACCACATGAATTGTTCAGGTCACAGCTGATTGGACAGGGGTGGATACCTAGGTCATGCTGTGCCAATCAGATTTTCTACCAAAAAATTTGAAATAAGGACACTGAAAGACCTAGCTTGAAGATGATGGACACTGAACTAAAAGTTTGTATATAAAATCAGAACTGGGCTAGTTCAACTACCTTCAGCAACTTTTTGCACTGATAATTAAGCAGGGAGAATCCATTGAGAGAGAAATAAGCAAAATTAGAGAATGGAGTTGACATGGGCTCCATCTGAAGTAAAAGAAGCAATTTATCTCTTTGGCTTTCTGGACCTGGTCCTAAATTTTGTTTTCTTTTTGGATGTCTAAAAGGTTAGTTAATTGTTGAATCCCTAAATAAAAATAAATAAATTAATAACCTCACTTTATCTATACTATCTTAAATAGATTAAGTTTCTAGCAACCAATAGCTTTTAATACAAAATATGTAGCGTATTTTCCTGCCTTAGCAGACAGAGCACATAGTTTTTATAAATAAAGCTTTATTAGAGCACAGCCAGCTCATTCATTTATATGTCGTCTAAGGTTGTTTTCACACTACAAAAGCAGAGTTGTATTGTATGGACCATGGAGTCTAAAATATCATCTGGAGCTACACAGAAAAGTTTTGCCGATCCCAGCTTAACCTTTAGATGACTCAGTGGCATCATTATGAATATCATCCCTTGCAATCTGCTTTGGGGACAGTGTTGCACTCAGGGCTTCTCTGCACACTCGGGAGTGCAGAGGGCTGTTCGCTCCACACTAAAGGCCCCAGAGTGCTGGGATGCTCTAGCAAATGGTTTTCCCTCTCCTCTTCAAGGCCATTCTGCCACTTCTCTCTGCTCTTTGGGGAGGATGGCGCACCATGGTTAGTTGTTCCCTTGCCTCTTACCTCTTCTCATGTCTGTGGGCCCTCCCCTGCACTCCTCCTTTCTTCCTTCTCCTTTTCTTGCTGCTTCTCACTTTGCATTTTTGTCTTTGAACACTGACTTTTAGGGCCAGCACCAGTCATCCTGTGCTCTGCTGAGGCGCTAGTCAGACACATTTCATCTCTTTTGGTCTTTTTATCTGAGGTTCTTATTGATTATTTTAATCATAATTTACTTTCTCTTATAATCAGACTCCTGACACTTCCACATTGTGGGAAGTTCTGAAAACAGAGCAGTGGAAATTACAAAGAGGGTTTCAGTGGTTCTTCAGGACATGTTAGATACTAGGCATGGGAGCAAGGGTAGGGATAGTCTGACTCTCCTCTGCATCTTCACCTGGACTCCATGAAGCCACGTCCCCATACCTCAGCCTCCCTCTCCTTCCACTTCCACACTGGGAAGGGCTGGGCCAGAGTTCCAGATAGGCATCCCCACAGCTTGTCCTGGCACACAGAGATCCCACCCTAAACTACTCCTTGCTCTTCAGAATCACCACTCTGACTGTCTTGGGGGAGGGAGATGTGAGAGAGGACAGAAGCCCTAGACACCTGAACCTACCAAAAGTCTTCAGGAGACAGGTTTATACAGTAAGGCCCTTGCTCATCAGAAGGGAGTGATTTCTGCTTATTGGGGGCTGGTACCCTGGGAGTCAAACTGGGGCCTTAGCCCTGGCTCTTCCCTTGAGTGGCTGTGTGATCTCAGATGAGGCCTTTTATCTCTCTGTCCCTCAGCATGTTCATCTGCAAAATAAGGTATTCGACAGAGTTTTTTTTCACCCTGCCACTCTGTTTTGGGTGGATGGCCAGCCAAGATCCTATGTAATGGAACACAAAGAGATGCTGTGTTGGCTGAGAACTAGCTTATTCCTCAGGATCTCAGGGGACCCCATGCTTAAATGTTTTGAGAGGGGGTTTGTTACATTCAAAGGCTGCTCTGTGTTTTCTGGTTTTAACTGAGGCAGAAATGCTTTTAAAGTTGGTGAAATTTCATGTTCTAGCAGTTCACCACAGGGCCCCACACACAATAGAAGAAAGCGTGTGAAGAGCAGAGACGTTAGCTTTCCTTGCCAGCTCCTCTGCCAAACACCTCAGTAGTTTCCCATTGCCACTAAAATAAAGTCAAATTCCTTTACATGACCAATAAAACCGTTCATGTTTGATCCCTGCCAGCTTCTCCCACAGATCTCTTCTCCCCAGCCATGCCAAATGCCTTTTAGTTCTTGAATGTGCTGGCTCTCGTTCATCTCCAGGGCTTTGTGTGTACGGTTACCTCCTGCCTGACCCTTTTCCCCTCACTTCCCCCATTCTTCCAAACTGGTGACTAATATGTTAAGTCCTAATTTATGCATTTCTCCTTCATACCTCAGGTCGTAGAGTACATGATCCTTCTTCACACTTCAGGTCCCCAATTCTTACCTCAGGTCCTAGCTTATACATTTCTCCACCTTAGACCGAGTTAGTTCTCCAAGTTCCCTGAGCTCTCCCTGCCTGGTGTTCTTTTCCCTTTGTGGCAATTCTTTCTGTAAATTATCTCTTCTTGCTACACTGTTAGGTCCAATGGACCCTGGTTATCTTGTCACCACCATAACCCAAGACCTGCGACAAGTCTGGTAGATAAAATGTACTCAAAACATACATATTAAATGAGGGTTAAGGAATGAATTTACTTCCTCTTCACGATGAGAGATGCCTTCTTTCTTTGGTGCGGCCATGGCAATTGGCCCAGAAGCCTTGAAAATGATCTAGTTAACTGGCTTAATTAGCTGAATGCTAAATGATGGAGAGATGCCTAGTGAAGCTGGGAGGCTGCAGATGCTAGATCATTCTGGTGGTTGGGCTGGTGATGCCATTAGATGTCAGTACATCACGGTGTAGGGAGATGGCTCAGCTGATCAAATAATTAATTTAAAAGCAAAAAGTAAAGAGATTCTGTCCAACTTTTAACCAAAAGGGGCATTAAATCCTTTCCGCTCATCAGTCAAAGTTAATTTCCAGCTGCCTAATGCCGCAGAATAGCAGGTTCCCCTCTCCCCACCCTGCATCCCATGTCGCCATCAAACTGCTGCCACAGCCTGCCTGGCAAAATCATACATTCCCGGGAAATCCTGGGGTCCCAGAGCCAGAAGGAAGCCAAAAGGCCAGCTGGAAAGTCTGAGAAGCTCAGGTACTTCTAATGCTACTTTCTGTGAATAACAGATATTCACAGAGATAGTCAAAGTGTCCATGAGACACTATTTACATAAAGACACACTGCAACGCAGCTCCATTTTCAGAGGTAGCTGCTATAGCTAAAGAAATATTGAATTTCTTATCAGAGTGGTTAGAAGACTCCATATCTATAAAAAATAAATTAAAATCATATAATTTTGGATTCAACCTGCTTTTGCTAAAACAATGTCTATATCAAAACAGTTGTGATGTAAAATATTCCTTTGACCAAAGAGCAATCTTCACTACCTGAGAAGGTCATCAGCTTCCATCCAGCTTCTAAGATCAACTGAACTGACTCTGGTGACAATGAGGCATTATGGGTCCTTCTGCCCTCTTTCCCGACTCCCACCTCACTCGCACCCTGGCCATCCTCTGACTTGACCATTTTTTGTGCAGCCACCCAGCTTCCATTCTTTGTTCTCACAGCTCCTCGACTTCCATGGTGCCCTGCGTTCCCTTGCTCAGAAGTTAGGCACAGGACCCAAGCTGAGCCACCAGCTTCCTTCCCCCAAGAACTGCATCTGAGTACATTGCCTCAAGGATGGAAAAGATGGCATCCATTCCAGGGACGGTGTCCAAGAAAGGAAGCCTGAGCGCTTTCTGCTGCCTCCATGCCCAGAGCTGCCCTGATTCCCGTTTTTATCCTTCTCTTGGTTCTCCATCTTTCTGTCCATTATGTGAGCTCCTCAGTATCCCTTCCATACATTATCTTTATGCTTAAGGTGGACAAACTTAGTCTCTGTTGCTCACAACCAAAGAATCATGGTGCATCTTCAGATTCTTATTTGAATACATATTAAAGTTTAAAGCTATCACTATTTCAGGTTTATGACACAGTGTTAAGTTAAAAAGAAATATGCAAACCATAACGTACATTAGTAATACTTGGGTTAAAATAAAACAAACAAACAAAAAAGCTGTGTTTACAGAGGGTAAAAGACTATGAAAATGTATACTAAATTCTGAGTGGTTATGTTAAGATAGGGATGTGTTTGATTTCTCTTTATTTTCTCTGTATTCTAAATTATTTATGATGTGGCACATCACTTCAATAATGGAAATATTGATTTATAGTAAAGAACGTATAAAAGCGGGGGATATATTATCTAGCATTTAAGACAATATAGTACTGTGACCTTCTTACAAAAGTTACAAATGTAGTACATGGCCTGTTGTTCCAAATTTCTAGTTCAATTTCCTGCCAGGATTCTCAATACACAGTAGCAAGGTCAACTCTTAATCAACTCTCAATCATCACAGACAGAGCAGGCATGGCATGGGCTCACAGCAATCATCTCTCTGTAAGAACGACTACACATTTTAGGACTATGAGTCACTCACAAATATGCTTGCTGGTGGAGTTTTATAGAAAGTCATACCAGTAAATAGTGGAAGCCATGGTAATGGGAGCCTACTAAAGAGAAAGGCCAGCTTTTGTCCATTGAGTTTTTAAAAAGCTTAAAAAGAATGTTTTCTTCTTTTAGGTGAATTAATTCTAAATTAAGAATTCATTTGGAATTGAAAAAGACAAGAAAGCTCATATTTACCGTTATGTTTAAGGATAAACAGGATGAGGAAGGTAAAATCTAGCTGACTACATTTTTCATGTTTAGTTGAAATCTGCTTATTTTTAAGCAGGAAGTCTTTAGTACCTTTAAGTTTATTTCCTATGTATCATCAGTTTGATATTGTTGCTGTAACAAATCATCATGAGCTTAGTGGCTTAAAACAATACAAATTTATTCTCTTACAGTTCTGGAGGTCAGAAGTCCATGATCAGTTTCACTGGGCTCAGGTTAACAGGGTTAGTTTCTTCTTCAGGCTCTAGGGGAGAACCCATTTTTGGCTTTTTCGTCTGCTAGAACCTGTCTTCATTCCTTGGCTCACTGCTTCACATCATATCACCTTTTCTCCCTCTGCTTCTGTCATTTAATGGCCTTCTCTGTCTAACTCTGACCTCCTGCCTCCCTCTTAAAAGAACCCTTGTCATTACATTGCGGCCATGCAGATAATCCATAATAATCTCTCCATCTCAGGATCTTTAACTTAATCACACCTGCAAAATCTCTTTCGCCAAGAAAAGTGACATCCATTGGTTCCAAGAATTAAGACATGAACAACTTTGGGAGGCTTCAGGCATTATTCAACCTATTACACTATGTGTACTAAAATTTTCTACCACCCTGGTTAAAATAAACAAAACCTTTGAAAATAGAGGGAGCAAACTTTTTTTAGTTAAAAATATTTTAATAACTGTTATGTGTGATAACAGGCTCTCCCCTAGAGCCTGAAGAAGAAACTAACCCTGTTATACTCTAATGTGGCCAAAAATGCCCAAATTAGAGAGTTCATCTATTTTAATAGCTTTATCAATTTTTCTGACAGAGATGAAAAATTTTAAATAAAATCAGCATTTGCCGCATAGCTATAAAGGCCAAAAAATTTTTTAAGCCATAAAAATATACATTTTAAAATTAAAATAAGGATTAACTTGGGTATTCTTGATTAGTAATGAGTCTATTTTATTCCAAGCCTCAGAATTTCTGGCCATCATTAACCATCTTCCATACATGTCCTCTAACTTGTGTGATAAATGAAAGATTCTAATTCACACCCTTTCTGTGAGTCTAAAGAGGAACTACAGGTGGTAAATATAAGAATACCACTCTGGCTTGGAAACACTGCTGCCTCAGCTCTTACCTATCTGGGACCCAATTAAGAACCAGGAAGTACATTAGAACTACCCTTAAGCATCCAACACCTGAGGCATGAAAGACCCCATTTTGCGCCCTGCACTCCCTTGGCAGGAGGACCCATCAGGCCTTCACACAGAGCCACACTGCTTTACTTTAGACATTTTTTTTCTAATAAGTGTGATCTTCTTATTTCCCCAAGAGAGAGGAGAAGATGATAGACGTACCGAGTTGAATTTGGGGTATGTGGAGCGGACTAATTTACTATGTGTGGACATCATGACCGCAGCAGAGCGAGGGCCCGGAGTGGAGGAACACGCAGGAATCTCGATGAGCGGGCACGCTCACCCATGGACACACTTTCAAAGACTTGAGCAAATAAAAAATACTCCAGGTTCCTTCACAGTCCTCTGAACAACTATGAACTGTTGTTCAAAAAGCTAACTTTGAATCATTTATTAAAAAAAAAATGATGTTTAGTCAGCTGTCCCTAAGAAAACAGGATATGTTTAGAAGTGTCATAAAAATTAAGAAAGATTTTTTTCTTCATAATTTGCTTGAAAGGGTAAAGCATTAGCTACCCAAAAGGACTGGCTTACTCCTGATATCCAGCTAGCTATGATTTTTTGTGTGTGTGAATTAAATTTTCATTAATTTGCATTTTACTCTTTCCAACCTTTTGATAATTCTATCCTAGCTGAAATACTAAAATTTTGCCTTTGTATAATCTACAAAGAAAAAGTTTCCAAGCAAACTAATAACATAAATAAGACTTCAGAGAGATCTATTTAGTCTGCTTATCAAAAAATGTAAATAAAGTCTTTTGAACTGCTTCTAGGCAAAGAGAAGCTACTTGAATATGTATTGTCTGTTTATTACTCTTAATATGGAAACATCTCAATATCAGTTTTGGTTTATGTATCTGAAAATAGTAAAACAATGCATTTTTAAAAGCATATTTAAAATTCAGACTGACCACCTCAGTTTATCCAAGTTAATGAAATTTTTTTCTCTTTTTCTCTTTTCATAATATTACAACTAAAACAGTGATGACTAAATAGTTTGAAAATTATTTAAATAAAATGAAAAGATTTTTAAAAGGCTTACCATTTATGACAATTCAAAATACGAATTATATTTAAAAGCCTTTCTTTGTTAAATCGAGAAGACCAACTACCATTTTAAATTGAGAAATGCTCTCCAATGTACTTAACACCCAGCAAAACTTACAAAAGCTTAATGAATGTTTGCCAATTATGCTAATTTTTCTCCTATAGTCTTATTTAAAAACACTGGAAAAACAATTTTTGCCTCTGTAATTCACAAACCAACAAAGGAAAAACTGAACTTGCAGACATAGGATAAGTTTGCATTTGTCTCATAAGATAACCAAAGACCAGGAGTTGCTTGCATAGATACTGATAGATTCACATCTCCAAGTAGATGAATCTGGAAGGTTAAGGTTAGTATTTAACATTGTCTAATTTAAAGCTGGTTTAGCATTTTCCTACTTTACGTTCAGAAGAGTATAAAAACAGCGGTTGTATCTGACTCCTCAATTCAGGCAAAATAAGTTAAATTCTTTTTCTATTTAGATAAAAGAAGTTAAATCCAGCCAAATAATTGTTTCCTCTAGTAACTAACTGTGTTTGCTCAATCCGATAGTTTGTAACTAGATAGTAATTGGTTAATACTTTTGAGTACTAAATGACTGATTATTTAAATGGTGGTTTAAGAAACAAAAAGCTTTGACCACATATCATTATATCTGGGATTCGGTTTGAATTGATCTGAGAATGCAGGTCGGTTGTTATGGATGAAAAGGATGGGTCATGACTTGATGACTGCTTGAAGTTGGGTGACTAGGACGTAAGTACTCATGAATACATGAGCACGTTATACTCCTCTCTCTGCTTTGGGGATGTTTGATAGTTTCCATAATAAAAAAGAAAAAGGGAAAACTATTTATGTTGAAGACAGTTGAAAGAAAACAAGGCTAATTACTGGATTAACATTAGAAAAGGAAAAGTGACACTGAATTGTGATTGGTTAGCCTTGTTTTTTAAGTACCATCTCCAGCGTCTAAACTGTAGCTATCTGTATAAGCTATCTGTAGATAGTTCATACAGTTCAATCCAGTAGCGAGTCTTCAGGCCGCTGGACTCACCATGTAAGTGTGGGTGAGTCAGTCCTCAGAATGCTGGTAGCTTGGGGTCCCCTCTCCAGCTCTGCGCGGTCCCTGGGCCACCTCAGCTCGTGTGCCACCCGAATATAAATAGGCCCAAGGAATTCATGGGCGGACACTGAGATTCCCATATAGGAGTGGTTTTGTGATTTTCCAAGCCATCGAGCCCCTCATTGGATGAGAAATGACCATCATTCAATACCTGATTCTGACTGAAAATGGGCATATATGTACAAGCACACCTATACTTGTGCATTTATTATATCCCTACCTTGTTCCCAAAGGGATTTAAGGTATTTGTGCACATGTGAAATAAAACTTAAATTAGTTTTGCCATTTAAAATTTTTCTCCCTAAAATAAAGCTCCATGAATATTTATCTTATATTTGCATAAAAAAAGGCAAACACCTTGTCATGAGACCCTTTTGTTCAGTTGGCTCACATCACTTGAGCTCATGATGAAAATCTTTCCTATTTATATCGAATGTTAGATTTGTTTTTGATTGAAATGTGATTAAGATCAGAAAAGGTCGCCACGTTTAAGAATTTTGTCTTTCTTCGGTGACATCCACTTCAAATTCTCATTTCCTTACCCCTCAGGTTGTTTGGTATGGAAATCGGGGTCCCTACCTCGGAAATGTACACGTGTAAGTGCAGTTGCTTCAAAACTGCTTGCATAGAAAGGCACTCTCTGCTGGAGGGTCGTCTGCATTCCCCCCTTGTCATCACCCATCATCAATAAAAGTCTCAGAAGCCAGAAATAAAAAGCAATATATTTGCTAAAAGAGAGAAAAGAAGCCAAATCTCCAAAGATGACTTTGACCATTCAAAGCCTAAAAAATTAAAGAAAAAAGAAATTCTGCTTGGGCGCCGCAATCAGAGATATTACACCCTTACTACACCCAATCAGTGTGTAGATTGAATCCTGCTTCGCCACAATTTTCCCATTAGTTTGCAGGCATTTGGAGCTTGACCTGCCTGGGTAACAGCATAACGGGGCATGCTCCAGGCACGATTGTTCTAGCCCGAGGCATTCAGGGACCAGGAAAACAGTGGAAATTCATTTTAAACCAAGTCAACCTGGAATAAGGAATTACAATCACTTTCTTTTTCATTTAACATTATTAAACAACTTTCAGTGCAAGGCATTAACTGTATGTTGAGAATTCAAGGATGCCAAAGTCCCAGTCCCCTCCCTCACTCTGAGACTGGCAATTCGTTCTATCAATAAAGCAATTCTTTTTACAGAAGATCGGGAATATTTCATAGATTAACCAATGGGAGCAATGAAGTCAGTAAATTTGGTCACTGATGAAAAAAGGTCCTTCAAGAGCTTTTCAGAATAGCCTAGAAAATGAGTTTTAAGCATGAAGACCAAAGATATTACTTGCAGTACTTTAAATTATTTGTGAGGCACTGACCATCAGCTCTACTCCCAAGCCCCTGACCTCACCCCATCCCCACTGAGGCCTTCTTGATTGTCCACTTAATGGGTCAGGCACTCGCCAGTTCTGTTTCAAGGCTGCAGGTAGAATCACCTGGAGGCCTCTTAAATCTCCTAATGCCCAGCCAAATCCCAGACTAACTCAGAACCTCTAGGGGTAAAAGCTAGGCATCAGAATTTTTAAAAAACTCTTCCAATTGATTCCATACATCCAAGCCAAAAAGCCAGTGCTTTCTATGTGTAATCTCATTTAATCTTTTAAACAACCTCATGAGGTGGATGCTATACTGCCTCTCCTATACAGAAAGAAATAGGCTCAGAGAAGTTTGAAATTTACAAGTAGTTTCTAGCCTACATTTGTCTGGTTCCAAAACTAAGGTTCGAACAAGTGCTTTCATTATATTATTATCTCAGAAAAACAGCTATGCAAATCCTGATCTTGATGTATCACATTGACAGACTAGTTTAGCAGCTCAAAAGCAAAAAAGCAGCACTTCTAGTGAGTGGAGACTTGGAGACAATTTTTCTAAAAGGGAGGTTGGGGCATTCTGGACTTTGGATGACAATGACACTATGATGCTTTGTCTGAATTTTGGGCTGATTGTGCTGTACTGAAATCTGGTTAGGGCCTGAGAGATGGATGCTCTTTCTCTTGAAGAAAAAATCGCCTTTAGTCAGTGGGAAAAAAGAACTCTTTCTCTTGAGTTAGGTCCCAAGCCCTACAAGAATGGTCTGAGTAGCAGAAGAAAACTGACATATGCCTTAGTGAGGCAAGCTGGGGGCCAAGCAATAAGGCACTTTGTATCCTTACTAGTGGTCCCCAACCTTTTTGGCACCATAGACCGGTGCTCCTATGAGAATCTAGTGCCTGATGATCTGAGGTAGAGCTGAGGTGGTGATGCTAGCGCTGGGGAGTGGCTGCAAATACAGATGAAGCTCTGCTTGGCTTGCTGGCTGCTCACCTCCTGCTGTGCGGCCTGGTTCCTAACAGGCCATGGACCAGTACCAGTCTTCAGCCCAGGGATTGGGGACCCCTGCTTAAACCTACCTATTCTAGTCCTTGAGCAGGGTTTTTAAATATGTGAATTTCCAGGCCCCGCCCTTGTTCTACAAAGCAAGTTCTAAGGGTGAGATGGAAATATCTTTTTAAAAATTCTCCGAGGTGAAATTACTTAGATAGCACCCTCTTTCCTCTTGCTAATTTCTCTCTCTCTCTCTCTCTCTCTCTCTCTCTCTCTCTCTCTCTCACCCCCTCTCTCGCTTTCATACACACACACACACACACACACACACACACACGCACACACACAATCCCTTGCTGGCTTCCATCATACTATGACCCTTTTCATCATTTATCATTTTATTTGTCTGTTAACTGGGGCTCTGTTCTACTCCCTCACAAAAGCGTAAAGCCCACACAACATTCTCAGTGTCTATCACTGCATTTGGAACATGGTTGGTGCCCCATAAATACTTTAAATAAATGAATGAGTAACAAGTCATGGCAAAGCAAGAGCGAAGATTCAAAATTATAGAAATTAAAGAAATAGGAGTTCAGAGGAGCAAGAGAGAGGCCCCGGTGCAGAAGAAAGATGCTGGGGTCCCTCACTAGACATGTGGGGATGGTTGTTGGCTATAGCCCTAGTAGCAGGCAGCCACTGGAGTAATCATCCAAGAAGCCACTGGGCATTTGGGGTGTATTAATAAGATGCCAGAAAATGGTACAGTGTTTACCGGTCACCTGGGCTTTATTAACATGAATTGACTCTGAGGGGTCCAGACTGAGCAATCCCCAAATGACGTCCCTTAAATCAAGACCAAGACCTCCTTAGCACCTACAGCATTCTTGCTCTCAAATCAGACATTAATAACATATTTATTGAGCACCTACTTATGTGTTAGCACTAGCTTTGTTATTTAATGCCCACATCCAGGTGTTACTCAGGAAACTGAGGCAGAAAGTTAAGTGATTTACCAAGCCCACCCAAACCAGAAAGTAGTCACACTGGGGCTCCATCCCAGGCATTGTTCTCTGAAACCCTGCACAATGCCACTTTCCAAAGCTGTTCATATACGTTGTTGGTAAATTTTATTTCTGACCAACCACTCTGGTCCAAATGGAGTTTGCTAAATATTTAAAAGTTCTTTAGTTTGACGACTTATTTTGGGAAACTATTAACCTTCTCTTTTGAGAATGTGAGAGCTCAATTAATTTGTCTATGACAGTGGTGTGGTCTTTACATATGCTAGGATGTTTTTAACAACTTGATTATTTAGCATCTTCCCAGCACTGGAAAAGATCCCATCATGGTCCTACCCAGACTGTCCTTCACAGCTGTCCCTCCACCACTTGACATATCCTCCTCCTCCTCCTTCTCCTCTTTCTCCGCAAGCTGCCTTTTGGATCTCTTCTCCACCTTGGCTGGTATACAGTCTCAAATTAAAATGCCAGCTGGAAGACTGGCACACACAGCCACGTGCCACAAGCTCACGTGGAAGTTCTAAGTGCCGCTATTGCTGAGAAATTGCTGCTGGCATACAAGGGCACTACAGCACAAATCCTCAATTCCTCTTGTTCAAAACGATGCAGAGGGGGAAAGTATAACTTCCTTAAAAACTCAGAAGTGTTGTTATCTTTTTTTTTGTCTGTTTGATGTTGGCATACAGTTGTTGCAACTAGCCATACTGTTAGAACGGTGTGTGTGTAGAGGGAGAATGAATCTTTTTTGGCTTCCTGCACAGAACTGCTGTGTAAACTCAACCACACTAATATCAACTTCTGGGTCTGTTAGGAAAGAGTTTGGGGGAGACAAGAGCCTCTGCTGTCTTTTCCACACATAAATGATAGCTCTCACAGGAACCATTGATGCACAGAGCTCTGCTGCTTTTTATCTCAAAAACTTTGCTCTGAGAAAATGTACATAAAGGTTTAAAAAGGACACAGTATAGTGTCTCACAGTGTAACAGGATACCTGTTGCCAGAAGTGTGTGTGTGTGTGCGCGCGTGCGTGTGTGTGTTTTACCCTAGATCTGTGGCAACTCAAAACAGGATTTTTTTCAAATTAGTCAATAGAAAAATATAAATTTGCTTATGGACAAATTCTAGAAAGCCACTGAAAGGCATTTTTAATCTGAAGAGAACCCCAGTGCCACTCTGAACGCACCCGATCTCATCTGATCTCAGAAGCTAAGCAGGGTTGGGCCTGGTTAGTACTTGGATGGGAGACCACGTAGGAATAATGGAAATGACCATAAGGTCATTCCTATCAATAGCAGAATGAATAAATTGAGGTTTAATCACAGGATAAGATTCTACACAACAATGAAAATGAAAAACTATTGCTATATGCAACATGGATGACTCTGAATAAACACCGTGTTGTGTGAAAGAAGCCAGACACAAAAGTATGCATCTCGTTTGAGTCTACTTGTGTAACAAAGTTCAAAAGTCTACCAATAGCGGATACACTGGTGGTAATTTTGCAACCGTTACCTGAGCTATATTTTAGTGTTTGGTGTCCTTTTGCATACATGAGTTATACTTCACAATATGAAATATTTTTTTATATATAAAAATAAATAGGAAAGAACTAAGTCGATACATATGGTCCAAAATCTCAAACAATTGTGGGGGCGGGGGGACGGGGAATCTGGTTTTGTTTTTATCCCTTTTCTCATTGAAACCTGGGTATATGAAGCCAGAAGCCAAAGGCAAAACTGAGTCTTTCTAGGAGCCTTTCTGATTACTCAAAATCAAATCAGTTCCTGAGTTCTCAGTGCTACTTGTGAAAGATACCTAGTCTTGAACTCCAGAGTTCCAAATTCCATGTGACCAACTTCCTGAAGGCTTTTTACTTGATGAACAAATTATATACTGCCAAGAAAGCGTCAAAATTCTATCAAGCTTAATTATGCAATTTTTGTCTATAAATGACATACCTCCTGTACCCAATGAGACCCACCCATGCGCTAATAGGATGTGACAGCTGCATCACCAACAAAGCCTCCCCCGCCTTCAGTCTCTTCAGAGGTGAATGCCTCCTGCTTGGAAGGCACTGACAAGTCCTTCCAGAAATGTGACTCCAGCGAAGTCTCAAATCGGAGACAGCGTGACTGCCCAGGCTTACCTAGGGACCATCCAATGCCACCAACGGGTGTATGTGGGGGTGAGAAGGGAGTCATCACATTTTTAACTCTTCAGTCCAAAGTATGTTACTATTGGAAGATGTGGCTTTCTTTTTATGAAGTGTGTGTGTGTGTGTGTGTGTGTGTGTGTGTGTGTGTGTGTGTTTTAATAGGGTTAAAAAAACTTTTTCTTTTGGCCAAAGTCGTATGCAGTATATTCCTGTCCAGGGGTCCCTGAGGAACAAAAAGGCACTCCCTCCATGAGCCCTGGATTCATCTGTAAGTTCATACTATTGCTGCTTCTAACGCAGAAGGGCAAGTCTCTGTTCTGTGGATTTTCCTTGTCTCTTTGAACAAATAAATAAATGACTGAGAGCTAAGTTTTCTGAGTCTTAACAGAAATAAAAGTTCTTTCAATGCTAGCTACAAATACATTTTTTTTCCTAGTATATTTGGGTTAAGGGAAAGGAAATATTCAGTGAATTGCAAAGAAAAAAGGAATAGTCCCCTTCTCAGCTACCCTGAACCAACACTCAACCTTGCCCTCGATTCCCACGTTCTCTGAATTTAGAGGAAGATGCCAGAAGAAATGAGAGTAGAGGTCACTCAACATATGCCTTTGTTCGCTAGGGACTTCAGTAGAAATATGGAAGATGTTGACTAAATATAAGCAAGCCTACAGGATAATAAGGTTGGGATGTTTATTTTATTTTTCACTCATATTATCCAAACAACCTTCATATCCAGAAGTGCAAATTCTAGTAGAAGCTGCAATATTTTTTTCTTGGTGCTGATCCTACTAAAAACATTTGGGAAATAGTTCTTTGAAATTGTTTTTGCATGCAATGAGGCCCTTTTGGAAAAAAAAAAAGGGGGGGTGTAGATGATTTTATGGAGCCAGTTCAAAGAAAGGGCATGTTCTTGGCTTTCCCTAGTCTATTGTTATTGAAGGAGAAAGGGAGAAAAGTCAGTACTGACTAAGGGAAAACCAAAGGCTGGAAAATTGTTTAAACTAGAGGTTCTCGAAGCGTGCTCCTGACTGGCAGCATCAGCACCACCTGGGCACTTTTAGACATGCGAATTCTCCACCTGCCTTCAGGCCTACCTAATCAGAATTTCTAAATGACCCCATGGTTTTTAAAAGTCTTATTTCAATTTCACTTTCTTAATGTAAAAATAACTACTAATACCTTTGGATTTCTTTTTAGTCATCATTTAGGAGTACTTGTTTAAATGAATCCCGTCCCCTTTGTTCTAAACCGTATGATTTCACATTAATACAGAATAACCCGGTCCTGCCTTCCTGTGTGTCATTAGGCTTCTCAGTGTGAACTGGGTCACTACTGTGGCTCACTGATCTGGTTTTCCCATAGCTGGTAAAGAAAGAGGAAAATTACCCAATGCAATTTCCCCTCAAGGAACAGTTTGTTTTTTCATCTTTAATTAATTGTTCCTTCTCAGAAACTCTACTAGAGTTAAACCAGGATTCCCTCTGTGGGAGAAAAGAAGCTATTTTTCTATCTCAGAATACTTGAGAAATCCTGGAGTGGGCGTGAGTTTGTTGAGGGGGTGAGTTTGATGAGGGGGACCGGGGAGGCATGAGGCTGAGGGAGGTGGTAGTGAAGTCCAGGGCAGATGGGGATGGGGACCATGAGCTGTACCCTCGGGGAAAACAGATCTGGAAGCCACAGTAAGAGGAAGCCTGCCTGACTCTATTCAAAGTGTACTTTGTCTTCATAACAACATTTTGAGGCCTTTTAAAAATAAATTCAAATAAATGAAGAAGCATTACATGACAATAGATGCTCTCTCTCCAGCAGTACTTCTATCTTTCTATTTCATCACGGAACTACTAGTTACTGGACAGATGTTTGTTATTTCACTATGGGGACAACAATGTTAAGAAACATTACATGTAAAAAATTCTAACTTCTTCAAACTTTTCTAATGGAAGGGCGGGAGCCTTAAAACATTTATAAACCAAGAACTGCTTTGGGAAACACTGAATAATTTTTTAAATTTCTCTAACAGATTTGTTGCCACAGAAAGGGGGCATACACCATCCTAGAAGTCAGATGGTGGGGGTTCTTTTCTGGTCTGCCAGGGCATCATGGAGTTGAACTTGAATAAAAGTCTTGACTTCCCAGAGTCCTTGGCTCCTCATCTATTAAATAAATAATTGGGCTTCCCAGTCTCAAAACCTCATTTCAGTTCCAGTTTCCTAAGTCTATAAAGTTCAATAGGTGGAAATAACCCAAATGTCCATCAACTGATCAATGAATTTTTAAAATGCGATATCCATACAATGGAATATTATTCAGCTGCACAAGCAATAAAGTACTGATACACGTTACAAAATGAATGAACCTTAAAAACGTTATGCTAAGTGAAAGAAACTGATCACAAAAGACCACATATTATGTGCTTCCATCCCCAGAACTGTGAAATCTACAGAGAAAGCGGATGTGGTTGCTCAGGGCTGGGGCGGGGGCTGGCGGGAGGACATGTAGGGTGGAGGGGATAAGATGATAGCTAAGGGTAAGAAGTTTCTTTTTGAGGGGATGAAAACGTTTTAACATTGACTGTGGTAGTAGTTATACAGTTCTGCGAATACAGTAAAAACCATTGAATTGTATACTTTAATTGGATGAATTGTATGTTATGTGAATTATAACTCAATAAAGCTATTTTTTAAAAAAAGTTTATAAAAACTGATTTTCATAAGTGGCCAAGTTTTCGGCAGGAAACAAGCTCATGGAGTTAGACCAAGAACACCTTTATAAGATGGGTAAGGATTATTATTTCATATGAAGCAAGTTTCACAGGGCTTGACTTCCCTCTCATATAATAAAATCTGGAGAAAATGTGAACCCCAGGCCTTCATACACAGAAAGGGAATGATCCAAAATGAATGAATGGAAAAGTAGAGAAACAAGGTGAGGAGAAGTTACCTGAGAATCAGGAGCTGACTCTGCGTTTGGGGAGATCTTTGACGTGAAAATGGTGCCGAATGAGGATCCTGGCTGCTCAATGACCCTGGAGGGGTGGAGCAGCCAGGCCAGCCACGGTGAGGACAGGATGGTGAGAAAGCAAGCACTCGCAGGTAACAGGCAACATGCAGGTCGAGGGGCCAAGGGCAAACTGGGGCTGGGGCCGGAAGCAATTACTAGATTGTCCAGCTGTAACCACCACCGTGCAGGGGCCCATCTGCCAGCTGAAGAGCTTTTTACGGTCACAGGACCACAGCTGGCACTCAGCAAAATGCCCTCAACCCATAAAAAGAAAGATTCGAGAACTGACTGAGCCAAAAAGCAGCACCCTGAATCAGACCTCGACTAACGTTCCAAATTGGAACACGGAGAGGTGAGGTCTGTGGGATTTTCAGGGAAGGAGCGGCAAGCCAACAGACAGCTTGAATCTTTAAACCATCAAGTGAGGCTTCCTAGACTCTCCCATCTGGCCAGCCCAAGGCAGTGGTTCCCAAAGCATAGTCTGGAACCAACAGAATCAGTATTGCCTGGGAACTTGTTAGAAATGCAAATTTCTGCTGAATTAGACATTCTGGGCTGGGGTCCAGCAATCTGTTTTAGCAGGTTGCCTTGAAGTTGCGGAACCATTAGCTCAGTCAGTCCCTACTCCAGTGCCCCTAACCTTGAGCACATGGCCGCTGAATCCTGCCACCTTTCTGAGGACTGTTGAGTTGGAGAGTCAGTGGGGGCTGTGTCTGAGGAAGAGAAATAAGCAAACAACATGCACTAAGGACAGGGAACTGCCAAGTGTCACCTGGGCCCTACTGACTCACGCCTGGCCCACAGGTGACTCACTCTTGTGAGCGCCACCCAAAGAGTGGGCCAAGGTCTCATTCAAACCCATTTGTCACCTCGGCCCTCCACACCCCGCTCTGCCTTCCACACACTTCCAACAGGGTGGTGATTCTTTGTAACATTCCCGAGCTTCGAACAGCACTTTTCAGTTGCGCGGTCCACTCACAGAAGGGCCTGCTGGATTCATCCCACACAGGAACCTGGTGGGGGGCGGGGCAGGCTTCCCCTTCAGAGGTGAGGAAGTGAAGGGCCACTCAAGATCACCTGGCTGGAAGGGAGGGTCCCGGGACTCCAACCGGTCTTCTCTCTCGCAGGTCAGTGTGCTCTCCCCTGCACCACCTGCCTTCCTGGGAAGGAACTCCTAGAAGATGACTCAACTGACAAAGACCATAGAAACTTGGTGGCCAAAGGGTGCTTAATTCCTCTATCACCAGCCTGGGCCATGAGGCACTTTCGCTCATCAACTTGGCTTGAGTCTAGTGCATGTGCCCACGTGCGCCCTTGTTCCAGGCCTGCTGGCCTCAGGAAGGCCCTTGCTCCAAGCTTTAGACCACAGACTGGCCTGCATGGGGACTTTATCTATCTTCTTCCCTGCTCTCCAGCCACTCCCCAGTTCTGGATTCTAGTAAATCCTCCACCATGTTTTTATTTGATAATAGTAGAGGCAGGTAGTGTTTCACTTAATAATAGTTATTGGAGAAATTGTCCCATACAATTCTGGCATTCCACACCCATAGATAGATGATAGATGATAGGTAGATAGATAGATAGATAGATAGATAGATAGATGATAGATTGATAGATGATAGATTGATATGATATGTGTGTGTGTGTGTGTGTGTGTGTGTGTGTGTGTGCATAAAATATTTTAACTGTTACATGGCTGAGGTAGCTTTGGGAAACATTGTGTACTGTGCCTCCTTTACAAAGCATATTAACTTGTTAAAGGACTCAGAATTTCTGTAATCAAGAAACCTATTGAACTTCTTTGCCTATTTCCCCCAAATATATTTGATTACAGAATTATTTTTCATGGGAGACCTATCTACTCCTCTCAGGATATAAGTTTTCCATGAATTGCATTTAGGGTGATGGGATCCTACATTCTCCCATCCCAAACTTTTATCTGTGGGTTTCTCTGAAGCATGCTCACTGCAGCATGGGAAGACCACAGTTCTGATTCTTGGATTCTCCCCTCGACCAGCTTTTGAAGTGTGGAATCACCCATCCATGGAGCCTGGCACTTCTCATTAGGCCCTCCCAATTGCATAAAGGACAGAATAGTGTCTCCTCCTGTTTTGAAGTCCACAGCCCACTCAAGCTCCCCACTAAGTTCCTGGTTTCCTGTTTGAAGTGTATTTCTGGTGTTTCTTTAATTCTCAGGCAGAGAAGACTGGCATTCTGAGTTTGGTGAATGGCGAGACCTTTCCTGGGGAAGGACTCCAACCCCATTTCTCCCCCTGGGTTTCTTTGGTAAAGGATAGGTCAGGCGAGTTTCCACTTGTCAAAGATTTACAAACACAAAAATGCAGTCAAACTCCAGAGACATAAAAATGGATATTTGTAGGAAATGACTAAAATGCAGAGCTGGACTTGGGAGGGAGGTCAGAGTCAGGGCTAGAGCACAGAGCTCAGGAGGGTGGATGGTGAGGGCTCCTTAAAGGTCAGGAAGGAGGAGCAGAATGTGAGAGGCTTGATTTATGAGGACCAAACTCTGAGGAGAATCTGAGAGTTGACTTGGCATCCTCACCCTGAAAAGCCCCTCATTCTATTGTCATTAGACCTGTTAAATTGAGTACAATTTGTGAAAGGCTAGAGTTGGCACTGCAAATATTGAGAAATTTCACAGTAAAAAAGAGAAAGTAAACATCAGAGTTACCATTTCAAATTTTAGTAAAGGTACAAAGAACAGAATTGATGAAACAGACAAAACTTTTCAAAAAGTAACATTTTATAGAATGTTTTTCTGTATACTTTTGGGAAGCAAAGCATGGAAAACACATTTGAGGTAACATTTAAATAATGATTGCAATAAAAACTTTGATTATCTTTTAGAACTTTTTGTAAATAAACCATTTTTAAGCTTAGGATGACTTTCAGTTCACCATCTACAGCTGCCATTTAAACTCTGCAACTATCCATAATCCATATACTACTCACTTCCTAGCACTGTGGGTTTTAAAGTTCTTTACCTGCAAGGAGATATTACCCATTCCTGTAGAGATGTCCTATAAGAGCAAACCAAACATATTAGAGAAAACCAATGCAATTAGTTATTAAAAAATTAGATTACAAAAATAAAAATATAGGTCAAAATTGTATTCCCTCAGTATCAGCTCAAAATGGTCTGAAAGGTGGAGTAGAGGGGAGAGAAGAGAAATCATAATCTTAGTGATCTTAAACAACCTACTATCTAGAATAGAATAGATTTTTTTCCCCTGCATTGAACAAGCAGACCCTAATTTCTTTTGAGGCTTTGGCAAAAGATTGATTCTGAGGCAGTGCCTTCAAGCCTAATGCATTCATTGTCACAAAAGCCTGAGATTACCTTATATTTCTCCTAAATTGGTCACCTAATGATACTGGCTCCGGGCAAAAAAATCAAAAGTGTGTCTTCTTGCTATCTTTAGCTTTTGTTAAGAGTCTGTCTCTTGCCTTTCAGAACAGTCACAAGCCCCTCAGCCGCTTATAGAATTGTACACAGCTTCTCTCTGGTGCTTTTTCAAATTTAGCACTTGCATTATAACATCAACAAAGATAACAAGGGATCTGGCTGGGTACATGAGCAGCATGCACCAACAGGAGCCCGCATTTCTGTCCACGTCCCACGGAGATAACTACTCTTGGGGCCAGCCCTGAGTCTGGCTGTCTTTGTTGGCGAGGATCCCTCTTATCCACAGAGCTCATGAAGACAAAAATCAAAACAAAAGGTTAGTAAGGAAACACTCAGTTCCTTTCCTGTTCTTCTATAGGCACCTTGTTGTGAAAGGTATCTGAAAATTACTTTAAACAGGTGTGGTAAGACATGAAAACATGGAAATGACTGTTATGAAGGAAGAAGTTTTTACTTATAGATTTCCATAAATAGAAGGCACGGCATGCCACAGAGATACATGGAGAAGCACCGGGTTGGTCAGGAGGCAGAAGGAATGAGGGGAAACATAGACAAAAGACTTCATTATGGTTTTTGCAGAAAGGAATGAACAGGCAAGGTAAGCAGTCTAGGCTTGACTGGTTTAAATCATTTCAGCAGGCTCTCGGTTGTGAGAGTGGTCCTTAGTTGTCCAGTACCTGTCTGTGGGGTGATTTTAGGGCAGAGAAATTATTGGATTGGTGTGTGAGAGTTAGATAAAGGATGTGGTTGCAGGTATAGAGTTTGGATTTGTTGGTGTGTTCACAGGCAAGTTGTTTACCATCTCGAGGAATTAGCTACCTCTGAAAGTGCAGTCTCTCCAAGATTACCAAAGCCCCAAGATGTCCAAGCATTAAAAAGCACAGAAAATGAACATGAAAATGACTTATTCACACCTGATGTCCCTCACCGACATCTCATTTCCTCCTCCCTCCTCTCCATCAAGGGACAATCCAGTCAGTGCGAGCACTCATTGGCCCTCAGGTATGCAGTACGTCCCTTCACCTGGCAGAAGCGCTTCCGACACCACTGCATTATCACATCGCTTAAGCCTCGTGGTTATGAACCAGAATTAAAGACACCTGCATGTCAGAATCACTTGCGGGAATTTATTAAAAATATAGTTCCAGACAGACTCAGAGAATCAAGGTTTGCCCAGATAAAGCCATTCGTAGGTATGGTATTGCATCTCCATTTATTTAGGTCTCTTTAATTTAGGTGATGGTTAATTCTATGTGTCAAATTGATTAGGCCCTAAGATGCTCAGATATCTGTTAAACATTATTCTGGGTGTGTCTGTGAGGGTGTTTCCAGGTTAATTAAGGTTTGAATTAGTAGACCAAGTAAAGAAAATTACCTTCCCTGATATGAGTGGGCCTCTCCAATCCATTGAATAGAACACAAAAGGCTGACTAAAGAGAGAACTCGCTGTGTTTGAGCTGTCTTCTCCTGTCTTCAGACTCGGACTGGAACTACACCATCAGCTCTCCTGGTCTCTAGCTTGCTAACTATAGAGCTTAGCACTGTATCTGACACAAGGTAAGTCGTACTCATCTGTTAATGCTGATTCTCAGCATTTTTAACCAAACAACACATATTTCTTAAGGGAAGCAGAGAGGAGTAGTTCTATGGATACTTAAGTATGACTTAAAACAATGAGGAAAAGCAACAGGCTACTGACAAAAAGAAGTACAGCTGGAGACAGGTTGCTTCTGACATGGTCCCTGCTAAATGCTCTAAGAAACCCTGCTCTAAGAAACTCAACTGCAGGATCAAAGCCATTGCGGATTTGAACCCTAAAACCACCCCACAAAATTCATTAATTTTCATTTTTTAAAGGTGGAATTTATATTTTTTTAAAAGATAACCTTATGCATCACTTTTAGATAAAGACCTATAAGTTCTGACAAATGCACACACCTGGCGATCAGTCACCCCAATCAAAATATAGCAATTTTCCATCGCTTCAAAATTTTCCTTGTAATAACATTCCAGTCAGTCCTTCCCACCGTGTCCTACCCTTGCCACCACTTATCTGCACTCTATCACCATAAATTAGCTTTCCTTGTAAGGTTTCATATAAATAGAATTGCACAGTATGTACCATTATGCATGTTTCTTCTTTCATTTAAATTAAATTTTCGAGATTCATCCACATTATATGTGTCAGTAGCTTGATTCTTTTTATTGATGATTATTTTTATTGATGAGTAGTATTCCATTGCAAGGATCCTTCACATTTTGTTTATTCAATCATCTGTTGATGGACGGTTGGGATGTTTCCAGTTTGGAGCTTTTATGAATAGAGCTGCTATGAATATTTGCATAAAAATCTTTTCTTCGTGGATATATATTTTTATTTCTCTTGGGTAAACATCCAGGACTGGAATTTCTGGGTCTTATGTTAAGTATATGTTTAACTTCATAAGAAACTGTCAAATTGTTTTCCAACATGAGTATGCCATTTTATACTCCCTCCAATAACTAGATTCAAATCCTTGTTAATACTTGATATTGTCAGTCTTTTTCATTTCAGCCATTTTAGGGATGGGTCATGGTATTTCATTGTGGTTTTAATTTGCATTTTTTTAATTACTAATAATTTTTAACATTTTTATGGGCTTATTGGGGTTTTGTATATCTTCTTTTGTGAAATGCTTGTCAAATCTTCTCTGCCCATTTTCTTTTTCAGGTCATTTTTCTTCTTATTGAGCTCTTCATATCTTCTGAATATAAGCCTTTTATGATGTTAGGTAGTTAGACAGACAGATAGACAGATAAATCTATTCACAAAATCTTCACAAATATACATTTGTATTTAATAATGGATATATTTGTGAATATAAATACAAATAATTTATTTCTATATTCTGTATATGCAATATGTAACATATTAAATATACAAAAATATTTCGATATATTTATAGTATAAAGTACATAAATTGGTGAATGCTTTATTGTAGTTTGTGGTTTGCCTTTTCATTTTCTTAACATTACTTTTTGAAGAGTGGAGATTTTAGTTTTGAATAAGTCCAATACTTCAATTTTTCTTAACGGTGTGTAATTTTTGTGCCCTAATTCATGTCTACCCTAAAGTCACAAAAATTTTCTCCTGTGTTTCCTTTCAGAGTTTAAATTTTTAGTTTTTATGTTTAGGTCTGTGATCCATTTTGAGTTACCCTTTGCATATGGTATGATGCAAGATTGTAGCTTTGTTTTTTTCCAAATGCATACCAGCATCATCTGTTGAAAAGACAATTCTATCTCCTATCGAATTACATTTGATTTATTGAAAATCAAATGACCATCTATATCTATTTCTGGGTATTTATTTTGTTTCAATAATAGATATAACTATCTTTATGCCAATACCACATTGTCTTGATAACTGTAGCTGTACAGTAAGTCTTGTAGTCAGATAGTATAAGATCTCCAAATTTGTTCTTTTTCAAATTGTTTTGACTATTCAAAGTCATTTTGTATTTTTATATACATTTCAGAATCCGCTTATTAATTTTTATTTTTAAAAATGCCTGCTGGAATTTTTATTTGATTTGCATTGATTCTATTGATCAGTTTGGGGAAAATTGACAATATTTTAACAATATTAAAGCTTCTAATCCATGAGCATGGCATAATTCTCCTTTATATATATACTTGTCAGTTTCTCTCAGTAATGTTTTCTAATTTTCTGTGTAGAGAGTTTGGATGTCTTTGTTAAATTTATACCAAAGTATTTCACTTTTGATACAATTGCAAATAAATAAATGGTGTTATTTCTGTTGATTCTTTAGAATATCCTGCATACATGATCATGGCAAATAAAGACAGTTTTACTTCTTGACTCTTTGATTTGTATGGCTTATATTTCTTTTTCTTGTCTCGTTGACTAGATAGGATCTCCAATAAAATACCGAATCAGTTGAGAAATTAGAAACCCTTGCTTTCTTCTTGATATTAGAAGGCAAGTATTGATGTTTATTATTAGGTACGTTGTGAATTGTAGGATTTTTGTAGATGCCCTTGTATAAGATTAAGTTTAACTTGCAGCTAGTGTATGATAACTGCTTATTTCTGAGGATGGATAGGGCCATGAATCTGACCCTTTGGCTAAGATAAGAATGAGATGTATTAGCTAGTGATTTATATCGTGCTATTTAAAGTCCCAAACTTCCTTAGAGGCATCCTGTATCAGCTTGTCTACATTGTTTATTGAAAATACACAGACTGATGGCCTGAACCTGGTTTAGTGGGGCCAAAGTGAGGATGCCTGTGCAGAGGGGAAAGGGGATTCCATGGTTGACTCTCCCACTACTGACAAAGGAGGGAGCATCAGGGTGAGGACTAAAAGCCGACAGTAGTCAAATATCCATAAATAAATAAATAAATAAATAAATAATAAATAAATAAATAAATAAAGGAGTCAGCTCTTCACTACAGTGAGGAATTGTCTATATTATCTAAGTTATCAAATTTAGTGAAAAATCGCCCATACTATTCCCTTAGCATCCTTTTAATGTATTTGAAATACATTGGCTGTGGAATTTGTATTGATGTTTTCTCTTTCATTCCTCATATTGGCAATTTGTGTTTTTCTTTTTCTTTCTTTTTCTTTTTTTAAAAATTTTGATTGGTCTAGCTAGAGGTCTATCAGTTTAATTGAGTCTTTCAAATAACCAGGTTTTGGCTCATTAATTTTATTTATTGCTTATTCACTTTCTATTTCATCAATTTTCTCTTTATTATTTCCATTTCCTCTGTTTCAACTTTTTTTGTGTAGATTTCAACAACAGTTTTCAAGAAGCAAAGAAGCAATTACAAGAAGCAAAATGTAAAAGTCAATTAATTCTTGTTTTACAAAGAGAGAAAGTAGACCACAGACATCAACAGGATATAGGAATCTTCCTTCCCTTTCTCAGTGGATTCAAAAAATAAAACAATGCTTCTAGACCTATAGTAGACATAATTCACATTTCATTTCCTGAATGTATCCTGTTCAAGCTAGTTAACAAAATGAAGTTGCTATGAAGCAAATTATACTTCATTCTTAATTTTCATTGCATTAAAATTTTGCAACAGATCTACAAAGCTATTGCAATCAACTATTTATATGTGGAAAGCAAAGATAGGTATTAGTCCCCACTAATAATCATCTATCTAGAATATCGTCTATTTAGAAATACTCCCTAAAACTTACTTTAAAAATCGTTTGAATATTAAAATTGTTTTTTAAGTAATTTTTCTTAAGCATACTACATATGCAACTGCATTAAAAGGTACCAGAAATCAAAATTGTATTTCAAAGAATGTATTCCATATATATAAAACCAAACTAGAGTCCATTACAGTGTGTAAAGCAGCTTTTATGGTTTTTTTTAAAGGAACAATGGTTCATTTTTCCAGTGATGGATCATCCACATCTCAATCATCCTTGTTTGGTATTACAACAGCTCCCTAAACCTCAAAGACAAAATCATGAGAATGCAAAGTGTCCAAGAATTTTGTCAAGTGCCACAGCAAATTCACGTGGATTACCTTTGTCCTTTCCAGCTTCATATATTGTGGTAGCTAAATCAACATCTCAAATTCCCATGCACGATTAATTCCAGAAGATTATCAGCCTTTTCCCTTCCCTTGGCTTTGGTTTCAGCAGGCACTTCTCCCACAGCGTCAGGGTGTTTTGGTCTCCACGAAGACGTGTCTCCCTGCTGGTACCAATTTTTCCTGTTGATGAATTTTCAGCTTTTGACCTTGACTCTTTCTTTATAAGAGCTTAGCCAGCACCATTTTCTGTAATGGTGAGACCAAGTTAATCCTCAGATTTAGACACGTTCGTTTCTTTTTGATCTTTTTTCACATGAGCAAATATGAAATCTTCAAGACCTATTTGTGCTTCTAAGAGTCTTTCCATGTTACCTTTAGGTGTGTTTACAGTGCAATATATAAGGTTTCGGAGGATGAAATCTTAAGCGCACCCGCGATCTTGGTGTAGAGCTCAGGAATGCTGGAGAACCCTCCACATGCGTTGTGGCTGCCTGCACCAGCTGTGTGTGGAAAACCAGCTAGTGGCAGGGGCAACCGTGGGCCCCAGGAGGCTGCTGCTGACACCGGCACCCGCCTGGTCGCCCTCCACCAGCGCTGTCTCAATTTTACTTGTATTTTCCAAGATTCTTAAGATGAAAGTGCAGATTGTTCATTTAAGTCCTTTTTTTCTTCTTTCAGCTTTATCGAGGCATGGTGGATAAATAAAATTGCATATATAAGGTGTACAATGTGATATTTTGATATACATATACATTGTGAAATGATTCCCTTTCTTCTCTCTTAATATAGGCATTTAAAGCTAAAAGTTGCTTTCTAAGCAATAAGAATTTAGCTGTACCCCACACACCTTGATATGTTGTATTTCATTATAATTCAGTTGAAAATATTTTCTAATTTCCATTATGATTTATTCTTTGACTCATGGGTTGTTTAGAAAATTTAATTCATTCCTTTAATTCCAAATACTTGGATATTTTTCAGATTTATTTTCATTCGTGATTTTTAATTTAATTTTGTTGTGGTCAAGGAATATACTCTATGAATTCAATCTTTTTAATTTATTGAGACATGATTTATGGCCTACCTTGGTGAACAATCCACTTGAAAAGAATGAGTATTCTGCTATAGTTGGGTGGAGTGCTCTGTAAATGGTGGCGGCTTTAGATTGAGTAGCCAAGGAGGTCTTTTCTGGGAAGGTGACAGTTATCACATATAAATGACAAAAAGGAACCAACCAGGTAGACACCAGAGAAGGGCAGACTGGACAGATGGAATGGCTGATATAAAGACCCTGAGATGGGAGGCAGGCCCTGTATCAACTGCCATTAATGGACAATGTCCTCAAAAGTCATACTTATTCAGATTTGGAGAGCTGCTGTTACACCTGGACTGGTTCTCACATCCACAATCCTCCCTTCTCTGCAGACCAGAGGCTGGAGGAATTGAAGGGCTTAGCGTTCAGTTACCGGGTAGCAGGCCTGCCCCTGGTCTTTGTCTCAGGTATGATTTCCAGGCAACTGCCTGATTCCTAGGACGCACTAGAATAAATAATAAATCTAAAATGATAATAGCAGTTATATTGCACTGTGCTAAACACATACACAGTAGATTTCACTTAATCCTCATCACTACCTTATGAGGTATCATTATTCCTTTTACATACAAGGAAAGAGAAGTTTAGTGAGGCTGAGGAATTCACTTAAGTACATGCAGTTGGAAAGCAGTAAAGTTGGGTTTTAGGCCCAGATTGCTCTGACTCTAAAGCCTCTGCTTCTAACCATTAGACAACACTGCCTCTACTCACCCACCTTGCCTATATCAGTTATGACCCCTGAATCCCTGTCTGGACTTGACGTTGCCAGGTAGGCAGCACACCGAGCATAAAGCCCTGCCTTGTTCCTGCTATCTCTTCCTCCCTGGACACAAGCCCTGGCCCAGAACCTGCTGTGTTCTGACATCCCTAATCCTGCTGCCCATCTCACTATGTGATCCTGGCCTGCATCTGGCTGTCCCATCAGGGGCTGGGAACACTTCGCTGTATCGATAAGATTCTCATTTTTGCCTCCTGGCCTCGGCTTCCCTCAGGACTTCCCAACCAGCGATGCATCCAGTTCCAGGTCTCGGCCTCTCACTGTCAGCCTTACATCTCTGTTTCAGTAGACCCTGATATCTGACAGAATTTACTGCCCATCAGCTTCCAGCTTCTTCTGGGATTTGTGTGGTTTACAACCCTGAGGCTTATAGGGACTCCACTTGCTCTTTACACCCTAAACATCATCTTCAGCAGTAGATACCAAACTATTTTTTATCAGAAACCCCATCAATAAAATATTTTTACACTTGTACTCCTGATATATGTACAACTGTGTATAAATCCTAGACATGCACTACAGTACCAGTATATTATGTAGTTCACAAAGCATAAAATCTAGGAAAGTATTAAAAATGAGAACAAATAAAATGTTCTCTCTAATATATACATTTTAATATTTCATATATCACAATATACACACTCATATATACATACACTAATATTATATATATATATATATATATAACATATACTCTGTTATATTTTGCCCACTTTTTTTTCTTTAAGAATTCGGCCATAAGAATTCCACCTTAAGAATACATATGCCTGTGTATGAGAGAAAATGTTTTATTTGATTTCCTCCTTTAATACTTCTTATAGCAGTTACCCAAATAACATCGCTTTCATTCAACATTTTTTTATTATGACATTGATGAGATGCTGTAGGAACTTAACTATTGTTTATATTAATTAGCCTATGATAAAATCGGTTTTGTTATACACCTCTGGCTTAAAGTCACAGAACTAGCAATGACATTAAATGGGGAGTTACTGTATATTGTCTGTGCTTCATAAAGTATATAATATACCGGTGCCTGTATAATATATATACACACATGAATATTTTCTGCACCAAGAATTTTCATGGGCTCGCGTGAAGTGTGCGTCCTTCCTCTGGAGATCCCTGACCTCAGGATTCAGGCCAAGCCCCTCAGGGGCTGTCCTGTCTCTCCACAGTCTGCCTCACCACCTTCTCACTTTAGCCCACACCTCTTTCTGTTGGGGAGCTCACCCCCCATTGCCATCTATCGCAACACATGCTTTGGAATGAGAATAGCCTGGCATTAACTCCAGACTGCAACTTACCAGCTGTGTGACTACGGACAGTATATATAACCTCTCTGGTCCTCACCCCTAAAACTGGGACAATAGCACCAAATTTTCAGGGTGGTTATGAGGACAGAAAAAGGAAACACCTAGAAGGGGGTCTGGCCTAAGGAGGGTGACCAATGAATGACCATCATCATCATTTTTCCAGGGACTTACTCCTGCCTCCAGCCCCAATTCATGCTGATCCATCTGCCCTACTGAGGACCCCTTACTTTCGAGTTCAAGGACTCCTTTTCTGACCACTCCAGCCCATCCGAGCTCCACACCCCCTACTCTTCATCCTCTGGAACCTCCCAATTTTCTGCAGTTAGGCCTGGGCAGCCCCAGATGGCCAATTAATCATTTCTGTCTACTCTCTCTTCCCCAACCAGCTAAAATGCTCCTGGAAGGCAGGGGCCGTATAATTCCTGCTTATGTGGTGCCCACCACAGGTGCCACTCAGGCAAAGCAGTTGACATGGACACGTGCCCTCAACCACATGGATCTGAAGTCCTTCCGAACCTCCACCTCCTGGCATTTTACCATATTTTGCCCATTTGCTGTAATCACAGGGTTGCGTCTTTTGACCTATAAAAAATCCCACAGGCTCCTACAGAAGAGGCCACTCCAACGAGACACTCAGGCAAGTTCTGCCAAGCTGGGATCAGCATCTAATCACGTTTCCATCACAACACAGTGAAAAACGTGTGACTGGCCCTTAGCAACGGTCTCTCAAGAAAGCTACCCCTATAGAGAGCTCATTAAGTTAGCTGAACACACGTGAGGCAAAATCTAAAAACAGTCCTGTGCTGTCTGAAGCCTCACTCAGCACGTGGCAGATGCTGAAAAGGGCAAAGACAGAGCCTCGCTCTCAGTAAGGTCAAGGAAGAAAAGAAAATCTGCTGGGCAGGCAGCCCCAGGGTAGGTCCAGGTCCCTGAGTAAAAGATGAAGACCCTGAGGTGAGGCCAACCTGCCACCCCCACTCCCACCCCCACCCCAACATACTGATAGTTATTCCCAGGTATAGGGAACTCTCCTCAACCCCTTAAACCTCAGCATCATTTGGAACCCAGGTCAGGAAACCACCAGGAACTGGCTATGAAGAGTATTTGAAATAGTGAGAATTTAAAATGTAAAATTCATTCCAATTCAGCAAACCTCAGGCACTTACCATGCTGCAAACTTCTACCCTTAGTGACACAGTCCTCACTTTTAAGAGCTTTTCAAGGATAGATAGGACATGTAAGGAATATCGACAACTCAGGATAATATACAGTAAATATGCTAATGGAGGAACAGGTGAAGCATTCTAGGAGAAGAGAGGAGAAAGGAGGAATAATGCCACAAGGGGATGGTCAATCAGGGAGGGCTGCATGGAAGAGGCAAAGCTAGCTCCTAGCCCGAGGCCAGGGCTCCTGACTCCTGGCACCTTCCGGTTTCTTCCTTAGTGCTCAATTAAATTCAGTAAGTGCTGGTTAAATGGTTAAATGAGAAGGTGTTCCAGGAACTTGGTTATTGTCTGTGCTCTGGTTTCCCACAGAGTGGGGCAGGGAAGGGGGAGGAACCTTGAAGTGCTGCAGCTTCTTTTATCTTTGGAGAACCAACTGGAGGGCTAGAGGGACTCAGACCTCAGAGAGCAGACACCAAGGATCCTGTAGCTTTGCGTACTTTCTGGTTTCCCCCTTTTACCTCTTCCTTGTGGGGTAAAACAAGCTCCTTAGCTCACTTTGATGTAAAAATAAGAAAGCAAACTGGGGCAGCAGTATAGGTGAGTGATTGCTTTTTAAATGGTTTTGAAATGCAAAACAGTCTCAGCCACTATCACTGAAAATTTGACTTAAAGCAAAACCAGCACCAGTGGTTAATACTATATATGTGCAACTTTTCTGCATTAAAGGGACAGCAAACCTGGAAAAAGAAGCAAAAGAGAATGTGTGTTCCACTCCTGACAGTTTCTATGTTTGTAAAGAGCACAGAGGAGCAGGTAAGGAGTTGAAATCTTTAACCTGAAGGTCTCAGCAGACCATCAGGGCAATAAGAAGCAAACCAGAAAAATAACAAGCCCCACACACACAAGTGCACACATGTCAGTGCACACACACAAGAACAGAGAGGGGCCTTTCAAATATAGTGTCCAGTATTTAAAACACAGGATCAGATGTCCGGGTCACTGGCGTTTGGGTCAGAAATCTCCAGATCCATTGCTGGAGGTGTAGAGGGAAGAGCGTAGCTGTGAGAATTCAGCTCTCATCTCTCAAGTCATCAGGAGGCTCCATCCCCAAAAGGCACACACTTGAAGGAAGGGGAGTTCACACCTGCTTCAGAGAGAGCCACACTCAAAGCTGGAACACACATGGGGTATCTTTCAGACCCGTGGACCAGGTAGAAGTTGGCGACAAGGGGTCGGAGAGACCTGGAGGTGGTAGCAGACCTCTTCCATGAGAAAATGCTCTGCACGCTGGCTGCACTAGCAAATGTTAGGTTTCTTGTTTTTGAGGCAATTAACTTCAGTTGGAACAGGTATCCACAGTTCCCAGCCTCTTAGCTGTTCGCCTCACTCCCACCCTCCCCACTGAAAGTTCATCGGTTTATTTATTCCTTTATTCAATTCATTCTATACATGCTTATTGAGGACCTAACGTGTGCCAGATACACTAAAAGGGATAGACGTGGCCGATGCCCTCAAGGAATTCAGAGCCAAATATTCTAAAGGTACTAGATAAGCCAAAGGCATAGAAAAGGCCTGAAAGAAAACAAGCCAGAAGTTGCTTTCTCTGGGGAGGAGAAAGGGAAGGAGGTATTACTGAATTCTTTACCAGTGAAAGACTATGATAGCACCCATAATCATGTACCTCTGATTTTTAAAAAACAATTTAACCGTGAGCTGGTTTTTCACATGTAACCAAATGAATTTTTCTTTTTTTTCTTTTTTTCTTTTTCTTTTTTTTTTTGAATTAGCCAGAGATTTTATGAAATGAACATGACCATTTCTAGCCACTGTTTCCAGCTGTATCCTGAGTGACTGTCCCAACCCTGGAAGCCACACAAGCACCAAACAACATCTAATTATTTCCTATTTCACACGGTCCATGGGGAGGCCAAGCAAGTTCTGCTTCATGTGAGTGAAGCTCCTCTGGTTCAATTTAGTTCCCTTTTCAACTTCCCTTGACCCAAATCCCTCTCTGGCTCCAGGGAGTTAAGACTCTGTGTTCCAGTTAAACAAATTCTAGGCTTCAGAATAGCCACGCTGACTGACAGCCATTCACCCTGTTTCCTTGGTCCCCAGGTCCTGCTGTTCTGCCTTTTCAGATGGCCACAAATCTTCTCAGACGCACAGGGCTGGGAAAGGTCCTCAACGGGTCCCTATGCATCCTGCTTCAAAATGCTCATTCCCCATTAGAGGACACCAGGAAGAAGGCTTGTGTTCTCCTAAAACTTTAACCAAGCACACACCACTTCAAAAATGAATGGCAGAATGAAAATATAACTTCATTGGTTTTCAACGTGTAATCCCAAGACAAGCAGCATCAGCATCACCAGGGAACTTGTCAGAACTGCAGGTTCTCAGGCAGCACCCCAGACCTACTGAATCAGAAACTCTGATGAGGTTAAACTTCGGGGGGTGCTAATGTAGTCATCTGAAGCTCGGATGAGAACTGACTGGTTCCCAGTGCATGAAACGGTAGAAACTGCTTGGCCTGACTGCCTGCCTCACAGGAGTGCGGGTACTCATTTCTATAGACATGGAATTCTACAGATGAGCTAAGAATTTTGAGGATATGAGAGTTATATTCGTTTACAAAACACCACAAACCAAGTGGCTTAAACAACAGACCTTTCTTTTCTCTCATTTTTAGAAATTGGAAGTCCAAAATCAAGGTGTTGGCAGATTTGGTTTCTGCTGAGGCCTCTCTGTGGCTTGCAGGTGGCCACCTCTTGCTGCTCTTCAGATGGTCCTCCCTCTGACATGCATGCCCTGGTGTCTCTCTGTGTGTGTCCTGATCTCCTCTTCTGATGAGGACACCAGTCAGATTGCATTAGGCCAACCCTGACAGCCTCATTTTAACCTAATCACCTTTTCAAAGGTCTGCTTTTCTTATATCATGTGTGATGTCAGATGAGTACTCGACTTATCGGGGTGATCACTTTGTAAGTTATATAAATGTCTAATCACTGTGTCGTACACCTGAAACTAATATAACATTATCGATTTTAATTTTAAAAAATTATTTTTTTTATTTTTTAAATAAATATTTTAAAAGGTCTTATTTTTAAATACAGTCACATTCTGAGTTTCTGGGGATTAGAACTTCAATGTGAATTTCAGGGGACACATTTCAACCCATAAAAAGAGTCTTCTCAAATGGACCGTTTTATCAATATTTACCAGTTCTGTCTGAAACCCTTTCCCTGGGTGTATGGGATCAAGATGAGGATGACTGATTCTTCTCCCTTCGCCTTAGCTCACTCCTCACCTCTCACCACTCTACAGGGAGCAGCTGATTCTATAGGTTCAAAGGCCCCTAGAAAGGGCAGCCATGCCTTAGCAGACAAGAAGAGAAAATGGAGGGCGAATGAGAGAAAAGAAGAAAGAAGAGATTTTTTAAAAGGAAAACAAGGAGAAAGAAAAACAAAGTTTAAAAGCATTGACGAGCTCAGCAGGGAAAGGCCTACTTGCCTTTGTTTTTAGAATTAGAGGAGAAGTAAGTCCCCAATGCCACTCAGTTTGGAAAGCTAAGCAGAGTGAAGGTTTGAAGCCAGACCAAGGTTTATTAGCCGCTTAAATCCTTGATGCCTCTGTTCATTCACTTCTTTGCTAATTTATTCATCCATGCATTCTGCAAAATAGTGTGGGCTTTCAGACACCATCCTAGGTGTTATTTTCTTGTTGGTCAATAGGAATAATAAGCCCAATTTGCAGAATTCGTTAGGTGTACAGTGTCTAGCATAGATTTGTGAACCTTACTTCAGCATAAGTCCTTGAAGATAGGGATGTCTTCTGTATTTGTTTACTTCTGTCTCCAAGAGGTACTCAATGGACATTTGAGGAAGGAAAGGAAAGATGGAGTCTGGGAAGTGGACAGGAAAAGAAGAAAAAGATGTAAGCGTGACACACTACTACCATCTGGGAAGGCCCAAATCCTGCGGAGTCCTGAGAACATAGTTTCGTTAACACCAGATCTTGGATCCATACCACTTACTTTCTTCCTCGGAGGGTTCTGAGAACAGAATACTATGTGATTCGTGAGATCCCTGGTCAGCTCTAGACCAGTCCATGAAGCAATTGAAATTCCTCTTTGACGCTTCCACCTTCACCACCACCACCCCTTTTAGGTTACTTCTCATCCTGATGCCAGGATCTTGTTACTTGGGAGGGCTTAGGGCCTCTCATGCTGAAGGAAAAGGGGAGAGGGAGGGGGCAGAGCTCTGAATTCTCACACGTGATCTCCCTAACACTTTACAAGGCTAATCTCCTTCTTGATAATCCTAGTCATTAAGTCTGTGGAATTAGCCAATGAACAAAGTTCCACTGTGGTGTGAATAAACATGGTAGCATGGTATGCTGTCCCTCCTAAGGGTCCTTGCCCTGTGGCAGGGCTTGTGCTTTAAGCCGAAGACAATAATTATAGAAAATGAGCACTGGAAGGGTCCTTATAGACCGGCCAGCGTTGACCCTTCATCTACAATGGCAAATCTGCACCCCATGAAAACATAAAAACTAAAAATACTAAAGTCCTAAACAGAATGTCTCCTTATGACTACTTGAGCCCCAATTTCCCTATAAACCAGGCTGTTCATGCTGACCTACATTTTTCACTTGGCAGAACCAAGGGAAGAAGTTCTCCCTCATTGCTTTCTCAGTACCTCTCAAACATTGCCAGATATTGTCCTATTATCACCTCAGATTTGATAGGAATTAATTTCCTGATACGTGGAGCTCTCCAAAGAAGCCACTCACATGACCAGAGCCATCCACCTGGAATGCCACAGCATTAGCACACATGAGACATTAGATTCCAACTCCCCTCCCTCCCACACACTCTTTGGACCATAAGAGAGACAGAGTTTGCCTATCTTCTCTTGGGGGAGAAATCACCAGAATGAGAAACAACCACTTCCAAAGCTGTTTTTATAATTAGAAAATTGAGGGCCTGCGTTTCCTGTATCTTAGCAAAGGAGGTGGGGAGTTAAAGACAGCTCCCGCCTTCTCTGTTCTGGGGCCTGAGGCTGAGCTGAGAGCTGTCCCAGTGCAGAGGGGGCCACACGCAGACCTGCCCCTGCCACGCGCATCTCCAGCACAGTCGCTAAGCGCGGAGTCATGTCAGGAAGAGCCTCTGCTTCCTTCCTGCAGAGGTACCAACAGAGGTAAATAATGCTGAGGTTAAAAAGTCCTTGGTGCCAGGACCCCTCACTCCAAGGTTCTGGGTAGGGCCACAGCAGTGCGTTCACATGTCACATGTCTTCGTAAACTGTGTAGACTTCAGATATTTTAACCTCAATCGATAAAGACTTTTTTCCCTACTGACACTGTCCCCATCACACTTTTGTAGAGTGATGAAAAACATCCCGGGCAACTTGTTAAGGAGAAATTGAGTAAGAGGTGCATTTAATTTGGGTTTCATGGAACATCTTATGGGGTCCATAATTACCTTCACGTGTTGTTAAGTCATTGCTAGCTGCCCTGAGATTGGCTTCCAGGAAGTCTCCACCGCCCACCGGGCATTCTCATCCATCCTCCTGACACTAAAGTGCAAGGCCAGGGGCCACGCAGCAACGTAAGCATGTTCTGGAAGTGTGGAGTACTGAGGAAGAGTCGAAACTTGGAATACTCGAAGCCAGAAGCAGAGCTGAGGAAAATTCATCCGGTTCTTACAGTTCATGCGTGGAAGAAACTCGATGGCAGTTTTCAAACATTTGACAAGAAGCATAAACATTTACATGGTATTGCTAAAAAAAGTTGTATAGCTGGAAGAAACTTTACTAAAATATAATAATGAAAAACAAATTTTGATCATCCAGGTTTGAAGGAAAATGAAGTATCTTTCTCTTCTCTCCATTAAAAAAAAAATATATATATATATATATACACATATATATATATAATCATTGTCATATGAAAAGGTGATCAAAGGGTATGCAAACAAAAAAGGGAATAAAGTGTTATAAGGGTTAGTTAATAAAAATAATAAGTTAATAAAAAGTAATGTCATTTATATTTTATAATCTTTGAGGTATTCTGATTTGTTTGTAATTTCTTTTCTCATTCTAAGTATTTACTCTTATATCTAATTTTGTAATGTGTGTTTTCAGAGGACCTCCAAAATTATGTAAGCTTCAGACCCCACAAAATCTGGATGGAGCCCTGGAAGAGAATCACTAAGGAAACCGCTTAAAGCTATCAGAAAAGTGTCAACCATGTAACGACGTATTCCCTGCTGTAATTCCAAATGGATATTACATACAAGGAAGGTAACTGAGCACTGAGAAGCTTTGGGTTCATAAGTAATGGAGAGTTACATAGTTAAAGCAAACATTTTCGCTTGCATAAGGATAGTGCACATTGGTTTGTAAGAGAGGTACCTGGGCACCTCATTAAAAATGCAGCTTCAGGGCCTCACCCCAGAGGTCTAGAGATCTGGAGTGGACCCTGGACGTCTGCATTCTAAGATGTTTCCAGGTGATTCTGGTGAAGGTACCCTGGTGACCTCACCTGGAGGATCATGGCATTATTATCAGTTTCTCTCTTATATGTTGTTATGAGATTTAAAGCAGATTAAATTCACAAAAGTGCTTAGAAAAGTACTTAACACATCATGAAATGCTAAATAAAGTTCTTCCTTTATTACCACTCTTCTCTCATTCAAAGCTAGGTTTTGGGGGATATAGCAGTGAAGTAGGAAAATGTGTTGTCCGTCCTCAAGCAGTTGAGGATGGAATGGATATGAAGAGCACTGGGCCAGGTGTTTGGCTAAAGCTAGTTTATAATTGGAGAAGTTCTTCTGGGAAGCATCCAAGAGCTCCCTACCCCTACCTAACATGGCCTTCTTGACTCTAGAATTTCTACTTGGGACGATTCAAGTGGCAACCTCAGGAAGCAGGTAGGAGACATGTCTTAAAGTCATGCTTGCATGGCTCTTTGTGAAAGACTGAAAATAAATGTCAATTGCTTATGTCAAACACTGGTAGGGGAAGGAGAGCCTGGCTCCCACGACTAGAGAAGAAGGAGACCAGGCAGGAAGCTGCTGTCTGCCAGGCACAGTACTAGGTCCTTTCGTATAAACCACATCACCTAATCCGCACAACAGCCTTTTCAAACAGGCCTTATCACCACATCTTTATATGTGAAAAAACCAAGCCTCAGAGGGGCTCATCTATCCTGGGCCCCACAGCTGGAAAATGGCAGGTGTGCTTATTGCTCTTCTCCCAACACATCACAATAATCTGAGGTACATTTATGAGCGGCCTCAGATGCTCTAAACTCAGTCTTCAGACTTTCGGCCGTTCTTTTTACCACTGTGCCAAATGGTTAAGCTGCTTGAGGCCAACACCCAGAGTCTACACACTGCCCTCAGACCTTGGGCGGGTTACTTAACTTCTCTGTGCTTGCTTTCTTCATACGTAAGTGAGGAAGACTGACAGGGCCTCCCTCATAGGGTTTGGTGAAAGTAAATGAGACCACAGCACTCACTAAGAATGCAGAGAGACCGAGCTTCGTAAGAGTTAAAGATCCCTGATGCAGGACTTGGTATAAGCATTCAATAAATGTCAGCTGTTCCTGCTGCTGCTGCTGCTGCTGCTGCTGCTGCTGCTGCTGCTGCTGCTGCTTCGCATGCTGAGTGCAGAGCCTGGTGCAAAAGGAGCATCTGTAAATGGTTTCAAAGGGATCGAATGAATGAAGGTCTAACCCACATTCTGTGGAGTGAAAGAAGTACAAAAAACAAACCAATCACCAAAGTGAGTGAGGTGTTTTACTGCAGACTGATCACTATGCAAGGATTCGCTGCCCATTGGTATCTGTCCGAGAACACCGCTCCTCGGTCTGCAGACCTTCGCAAGCAACCCTCAAACTTCAGATGAGGGGTTCCAGTTTTTATGCTAAAGCAGAGCTTAGGCTGTCCTTCCTCACAGGCCTTCCCAAGAGCTCCCAGATAGCCCTGCAACACCTGTCCACGAGGTACAGACATGCAGGCTGCTTTCACTTTGGGTATTGACTTCTGCAATTCGGTGAAACCACAAGAATTGTTATCATTCCAAGATGATGTGAGTGTAAGTCTCGCCAATGACGAAGTGCTAGTTATGAGCCATCCCTGAATAGGACAGCCCTGTGGCAGCAGGCTGTGGTACCAGAGGCGGCCTCCACACAGAGCTCCTCCTCTGTCAGACAACCCCACTCTTTCTAAAGAATCCAGTGCCGCCCAGAGCAAATGCAGCCGGCCTCGGCTTCACAAGGCCCAAAAGTCCCCTCTGCTTGAGAGCTAGGGTTGACCATGGCAGAGCGTGGAATCAGACTCTCTGGGTTTCCGGTTCACATTCTGACTCTGTTCAATTATGTGGTCGGGTTTCTCTCTCCGGAATTCACTTGCGTCATGGCTCAATGGCTATGATAATAGTGTCTACCTCACAGGTGATTGTAAGAAATAAGTGAATCGGTTCACATGAAAAGCTTCTAAGAATCCCTGGCACAAAGTAAGGCCACAAAAAATGTTGACTGTTATTACTATTGTTTTTATTTTTTGGCCAGGACATACAAACAGGACCCGATGTGTGGTGTGGTATGGTTTGCCCTCTTTCCTGCATCTGTGCCTGACCTGCCCCATCTCTCCAGCCCACTGACCCTGCTGGTTCCATCCTGATCCCCAGACAGTGGCCCACACTGGACCAGTTGCCACTGAGAACACCTCTCCATAGCTTACCTCCTACTTCAAGTATGCCCTGCTATGCTTTTAAATTAAAAGCCAGTGGAAAAGAAATTTTTCAAAGCATTGTATGAATTAAACTTAAAGGAATAATCCAACTAAGCCCAATCTGGCCAGTAGTAGTACTTCTCTGTTTTCTCTTCAATTCTTTCCCCCTCAGAGATGAGGGCAGGTCATTCTGGAGGTGGGTACTTTGCAGGTGACCCTTCTATTAGGGTTCTGGCAGGTAGGTACAGGGTAGGGTATCTCTAGGGGTACTGCAAAGCAATAGCTCATCAGCTCAGCCGGCTGCATTTCTGAAGAAGTCCTTTGATCAGTGTTTAACCCAGAGCCCAGGAAAAATATTCCTCCCCTTAGCAGCCTAGCAGGATGCTATAAAGCAGGGAAATACTGCCACCTGTTGATCACCCAGAATGTCTGAGCACAAACAAATTTCCATGTACATACTTGGTAAAAATTAATCTAACATTTTACTGGTGCTGAATACTTGGGCAATTCAATATCTGATGCTTGTGCCCAGTGTATCAATTTTTACACAAATAACGAGTAAACCTTTCAATACCAGTTCTATATTCTCAAAATCACCTCTGAATAACCAAGTGCCGAATAACAACTTCATATGCTAATATGAAAGTTATGTAGGATCAGAGGAGTAAAGGAGTCTTGAACTTCAAGTCCAGAGTTCTGGACTCTGTCCTTGCATGACCACTAATTAGCTATGGGACTGGGCAAGTCCTTTCCCATTACAAGCCTTCAGGTAGTCGGGAGAGTGGGGACTTGCCGCTCCAATGCTATACGGCTCGGAGTATCTAATAACATGTAATGGCAAGACATTACAAGTGAATTTTTCTGGACTAAGTATAACATCAAAAGTTATACTGCAACTGTCCTACTTAGAGAAAATTAATAAAAGAAAGAGCTCTCTTTGAGGCCTTCCCCAACGTGGCATTACCGCACGGCAACGGTTCATTGAGCCGGCGGAAAAGAGAAGCCTCCAAGCAAGCGCGTGACTGGAGAGATGGCTGTGCATCCATCCTCCCCACATTTATCCACTGGTTTCCCGTTTACCTTTCAAATCGAGAGTGAAGTGTGCTCATACCACCCTTGGCTGCTGCCTCTGGGAGCCCAGGTCCCTCCCCACCCCCCACCCCTCACCCCCAGAATGCAGGACATGGGGCTTCCCCACGTGAGGGACACCTGGGACCATCATCCAGAGCCCCACAGGAGGCTGCAACGCTGGCTGGCAGCACACAAGATCCCTCCTTACTGCCCAGGACCCCCGTGTACCTGGCCCTGGAGCTTTCAGGGTCTGTGATAGCAATCAGGGCTATTCTCACACATGGGGAAACAGGGCCTTGTGAGTTGGACAGTCAGCCGCAGAAATGGAAAAACTAAGGGCGATGAGAGGTGTCTGTACAGTCCTGACTCGTTACGTCTTAAATAAAAATGTTACACATTTGCAAAAATAAGAAAGTCAACTGTAAATTACAATAATAAAAAAGAACTTTATATTGTGAAGCTTTCAAAATACTACTACTCTTGTTAACATATCAGTTATTTTTTAAATGTGTTTAGTTATTACTCCTAACATATTCTCAGATGCACTATCTTGAACCTGGGTTTAACTAATCCTATGCCTCAGACTCCAGCATTCACAGATTGACTTGTCAGCCACACTCACCAATGACACATCTCTTTTCTCAGTTAAGACCCACTTGGTGACTTGAGAATTCGAGGCAGAGTCTCTTTTTCAGTTTTTGTCTTCTCTCTAAGTCCCTATTAAAGCTTCTCCTGCAATCCCCAACCCCTCCCGCCCCCGCCCCCAAGCAGTGGTATGCTGCTAAATATTGGACAGTGTCCCCCAGCCCCTCCCCGGGTGAGGCAGGAAGCCCTGATGTATAGCGTTTGCCAGTTTCCATGGTGTAAACAGTCCTACCATGGCTGGTTTCCAGCTACAGAGATCTGACTGAGCATGGAGTTAGATGCACGTAACTGTCCGGAGCCAGCCCAGCGCACCTCTGCAAAGTGAACTCACGTGCAAAACTGAGACTTCTAAAAGACACACATGTTATATATTCATAATATGAAACTTATCACTTTAATAATCTGCAAAAGAAGTTGATACAAAGTGGTTTTTTTCACACACATGCCCCTGAGAAAGCCCTGGGAAATCTCCACTGCTCCAGCTGATGAAGCCAACAACAGAGAGGGAGAAAGGGGAGTCGTGTATTTTATTGTTGCAAAATCTGGAAAGCGAGAGAAAAATCTGAGGAGGAGGACCAGGCACAATAAATGTGATAGTGCCGGTAAAGCTGGAAAAGGAGCTGGGGGTGTAGTATATCTCAAACTGAAATCTCTCCTTCAGGGCCTAGCCCTTGTAGAAAAAAAGCAAGCTGAGAATGGGGTGAAAAGTTAAAGAAGTACAAATTAGTCGTTGATAGGTGGACATCGGGGTGGGGAGCATGGCATAGGGCGTAGGGAATGCAGTTAGCAGTAATGTAATGGCTAGGTGCAGAGCCAGAGGAGAGAAAGATCATTTTATAAACTATAGAAATGTCTAAACAATGTATTGTATACTTGAAACTAATAATAAGTTAAAATTTAAAAAAAAGAAAAGAAAGAAAGGAAAGCAAGCTGAATACCAGATGCATAAGTAGCAGCATACGCCGCAGCCCCGGGAAGGCCCTCTCGGCGCCCAGCAAACCTTAGTGTGGCTCCAGAGAGCTGCCACTTCAGGAAAATAAGATATGGTGGAGCCGGAGGAGAGTCCCAGGGAACCCGAGGAAAGAGTAACGTCACCTTCCTTCAGTGCTGACGAAGGAAGGGGCAACCACAGCTGACTGGGTACTTTGCTCCAGTCTTTCACGAGAGCGGTTGCAGCCTAGTGGGAGACCACCGGCCTCAGAAAAAAAATTGAGGGGGCGGGAGTGTGTTTCCACCAGCCATTCAGTCTCCTTCCATCCTAATCCTGTCTCTTCCTTTCTCTGTTTGTCCAGCTGGTGGCTGCCATTCAACTAATCCACACAGCCAGAGGACTGGCCAGTCTGCATCAACTAGAAATCCCTTCAAGAAAGCAGTTTGCATTTAATTAATGGATCTGGAGAGACAGAAAAGTCTTCAAGAAGTCAGCAGTCAGTGCGGGCAGGTGGAGGTACTGCTCCACCTCTCCAAAATTGCAGGACTTGGTCCCAAGCACCTCAGCCTTGAGAAAGAAGGACACAGATATATGAAAAAAAAAAACCAACAAAACCTTGTAGATGACAGTAATTATTTTAACTAATTTATAACACTAGAATAAGCAAGTCCTATCATTATCTGACTTATGTGTTTTTCCTTTCTTTGGTCTTTAATTCATGTCCTGTGCACTGGTGATGTGGCATTGGGTAAGATCCAGTTTTATTTTTCTCTATATAATGAACCAGATTTCTCAACACATTTTTATTAAATAATGTGTCCCTTCCCTACTGATTTGTGGTGTTAATTCTGTCCTTTGTTTCCATATACGCCTGGATTTGTCTCTGAGCTCTCCACTCTATCCCACTGATCTATTTGTCTGTTCTTACTACATAGTTACACTTAAAAAAAAATTAATAATGGCTTTCTAGTGTGCAATAGCTAGTAGGATTAGACCCTTTCCTTTCTTTACTCTTTTTTTTTAAAGGTTGATTAGTCATGAAGTCTTTATTCCTTCATATAAATGTAGAGTAAGTTAACCAAGTTCCTCAAAAAAGCCGAGGAGGAATGTTGATTGAAATTGCATTTGATTTATAGCTTAATTTGAGGAATAATTGCGTTATAATATCACATCACGCAATTTAAGAGCATGGACTCTCCCTCCATTTACTGACATAGCCTATGGTGTTTATAAAATGTTTAGTTTCCTTCACACAGGTATCATGTAGGCTTGGTCAAGTGAATTCCTGGATATTTTATCATTTTTTGTTTCTATTATGAAGGTATCTTAGTTTTGATTATTTAGTATAAGAGACATTATTAATTTTTATAGGTTGATTTTTATTCAATAATATTATTGAATCTTTATTACTATTAATAATTTATTATTCCTGTTGATTTTTCTAGAAAGATGTTATATCTACTGAAAAATAATGTAAGTTTCAACTCTTTCCTTTCAATCATTACATTTTTCCCCCCTGTTCCAAGGAAAGAAAATTGTCCAGGACCTCTAGTACTCTGTAAGACAGTGTTAAGGAGTATTAGAAATAGTAGTAGTATTATTAGTAATGTAAGGGGTTTTATTGTTCTGATCTTAAAGGAATTGCATCTAAATTTTCTCCATTATGTATAAGTATGTATTTGCTGTAAGATTTTGGCATATAAGATTTATCAACTTAAGACAGTTTCATTCTGTTTTGATTCTAGTTTGATAAGAGTTTTATGACAAATGGGTATCGATCTTTTTCAAAAGCTTTTTCTACAAAGGTTGTGGTAATTATATTATTCACCTTTATGTGGTGGAATGTGGGGACTCACGATTTTCTGATGTTGAGCTACCCTTTTATTAATCCTCTCTTGATGTTAATGTAGTATATTTTAAATAAACTGACATTCAATGAATTTTTTACTCTCTGCTTATGTATCTACATTCATAAGTTAAATGAGATAATTCTTCATCTTCTGTCTTTGGAATTAAGATTATACCAAATTCATAAAGTGAATCATAAGCAGCTTCCACTTTTCTTATTTTCTGGTACAGTGTATATGAGGTAGGAATATCTGTTCCTTGGGAGTTTGGTAAAATTCACCTGCAAGACTGTTCCGAGCCTGAGATGTTTCTGAAGGTAGGTCTTTGACATCCTTTTCAATTAGTTTAATAGTTATTGATTGAGTTCTAGCTCTCTGTATTTTGTCTGTACCAATTTTAACATTTCGTATTTTTCTAAGAATTCATTCCTTTCATCTAGGCTTTCAAATTTAGCGGCAGACAGGCGTCCAGGTGCTCCTCCAGCCGCTCTTGATCGTTCTGTTGCAGTTATTTCCTTCTTTTCTCTGTATTTTTAAATTTGTGTCAGCTCTGTTTTTTTTTTTTAAATCAAACTTTGCTAGAGATCTGTTTCGTGAATATTTAAAAATAAAATTTGTGTTAACCCTGACAATCATTTTTTGTTGTTTACTATTTTACTAGTATCTACTCTTATAATTATTTTCTTTTTTGCTCTTTTTCAAATTCTCTTATTGATTGCTCACTGCATTTATTACTAACATTTCTAGTGTCTTGATAAATGTATTTAAAGTTGTAAATTTTAAGTTTTCAGTTGGATTCTACAAATTTTGATGTATAACGTTTACCGTAGTTCTGGTATTCTTTAAATTCCTTTATGATTTTCTCTTTAACTCAATAGTTATTTAGTAGTATGTTATTTTGTTTCCTAACATAAGAAATTATTTAGTTCAATTTTTCTTATTAGTTTCTGGATGTATTCATTATTAATTTATTAAACATTTGCAAAAACATTTATTTTTGTAAATGTTTTATGTGTGCTTGAAAAGAAATCTTTGTTTAATTTTATTGTTAGGTCTTTGATAGCTCTGCTTTTTTTTTTCTTTTTTTCTTTTTCTTTCTTTTTTTTTTTCTTTTTGGTCTACTTGATCAATCTGTTTATCCAGCTATAATTGTAGAATTATATATTTCTCTCTGCAATTCTTTTGGTTAATCAGAATATTTTGAAGCTTTCTTATTAGGTATATTGCTTATAATGATTATATCTTTTCTTCTGTCATTTCTTTTATGTAAATATAATATATATCATCTGTCCCTTGTGATGTTTTTTGCCTTAAATTTTTATTTCATAAGATATTAACATTGCTACCCCAATTTTCTTTTTGCTCATAATTACTTGGTATATGTATATGTTTTTCTATCTATTTTTATTGTCAATTTTTGTATTTTTGTTGTAAGTGTGTCTTTTATGGGAAATACTTTGTTGTACCACATTTCGTTTGGTTTCAAGTACACTCTGGGAGTTTTTGCCTTTGATGAGTTGAACATTTTTACCACCATATTAAGATATGGTGCTACTACTTCATTTATTCTTTACTTTTTTTTGTATAGCAACCATGCTGCACATTACAGCCCTAAGACTTATTTTATAGATGAAGTTTATACCTTTTATCACCGTCACCAACTCCCCCCGCTCATTCATCCATCTCAGCCACCCCTGGCCCTGGAAATCTCCAATCTATCCTCTGTGTCTATGAGGTTTTTATATGCTATTTTTTTTAATCCACATATAAATACAATATTGTCTTTCTCCATCTGACTTATTTCACTTAGCATAATGTCCTCAAGGTCCATCCGTGTTGTCTTATTTTTCATTATCTTATTTTTCATCTGCTCTACTTTCTTTCTCTTTCTTTTTCTCCATTCCCAAATTCCACTGGATGTATCAAATTTTATTCCCCAAGATTAAGATGATACATTCTGGTTTTGTCTTTATGGTGGGCAGCCTTATCTTAAGACCCATACTCATGTTCACCTCTATTGTTTTCCTAAAAACATTACTGTCTGTATCCTTTCCCCTTACTTTACTGTGATCGTATGTCCTCTCGGGCTCCCTCCTACTCTGTCCCCTATATCCTGTTGATAGAATTTTAGCTCTGGGTTATTATAGGAGAAAATTTTTTCCTTTTCACACCAAATACATGGTGTCCTTTCCAAGACTACTTTTACAACTCTTCCACACCAACCAGGTTTTCCACAGTTCAATCCAATTCAGTTCTGACACTACCGGAGTTAACCATATTCCACAGTTTCAGGTCCCAGCCCTCAAGACTGCCTTCGCTTTAGATGCTAGTCCCAAATACTGGGTCTAGGTTACCTACCCATGCTTCTGTCCAACTAGGCTACAAAGTCAGAGGTTTTCAAAACTCTCACCCCAAGTTGGCTAATTTGCTAGAATGAGTCAGAACTCAGGAAAATACTATACTTACTATTATAGTTTATTATAAAGGTTATAGATAAACAGCCAGATGAAGAGATACACAGGACAAGGTCTAAAACGGTCCTGAGCACAAGAGCCCCTCTCTCGATGAATTGTCACCCTCCTAGCATGTAGCTGTGTCATCAAATAAGACGTTTCCCAAACCCCATCTTTTAGAGGTTTCATTACCTAAGCATGATTGGTGAAATCATTGGCCATTGGTGATCACATCAATCTCCAGCCCCTTTCCCCTCTTGAAGATTAGGGAGTAAAGCTGAGAGTTCTAAGCTTCTAATCACGACTTGGTCTTTTTGACCACCAGTCCCCATCCTGAAGCTATCTATGGGCCTGCCAGGGACTGGCCCATTAAAACAAAATAGCACCTTAGCACGCAGGTAATTCCAAGGGCAGGAATCAGGGACAAAGACCAAGTATCTTTCTTATTATACCACATTATAAAATATATTTCCTTCCATCTTAGCTTTTAAGACAATAGTAAACTCTGCCAAGATATATAATCACTCTTACTTCCCATAACTCTTGATTCATTGTCTGGATTTATTTCTCTTATTATTTACAACTTCTTCCAAAAGTATTTTTAATATAGGTCTTTTTGTGGCAAAACGTCTAAAGCTTTATATGCCTTAGAATATTTTTTTTACTATGGCCTTATTTTGCTTAACAGATCAGCTGGATATAAGAAATAGTTTAATACCAGAAAATGTATCTTTACTATTTCTTCAAATATTGCCTTTTCTTGTTTTTATTTTTATTTTTTATCTCTAGGACTCTAATTTTGTGGATGTAGACATTTCTCTATCTTCCATTTCTCCTAGCTTTGTCCTTTAAAGTATCTTTTTTCTTTCTTGTCTTACCCTTTTCTGCCGCATTCTGGAAGAATTTCTCAGTTCGATCTTCCAACTCACTAATGTTCTTTAGCTGTATCAGTCCTACTACCATTTATCCCATCTACAATGTTCTTTATTTTATTGCTTACCTTTTTCACACACAATAGTTCTTCTTGGTTCTTTTTGGGGATTTTTTAAATCCTTGTTACCATCCTCTCTCACTTCTTTAGGTGTATTTACAGCACTTATTTTAAATTCTTGGTCCATCTGTTTGAATGCTTCTGCCCAGCAGCATATGCTGTGCAGTCTGTCTGTTTGCTTGTTTGTTGTATTCCTCCAGTCATTTTGGCTTATGAGCCTCTATTTCTCTCTTCTCCTTTCCTTCGTTTACCTATTCATATTTCCTCTACTCTGTTTTGTAACATGTTTTGGGCAAAGGCCAAAGACACTAGACTAGGTCAGTTCCAGGGAGTCTGAGGAGAAAGGAAGGGATGGAGCACTGGGATGGAGAGTCACAGGCACCACAGAATCACTACGATTCCTCTGGGTGGCTGGCCTTCCATCAGGTAGCTCCTCTGGTCAGGATTTCACTTTAAACCTTTAGGTTAAGGCAGGGTTGGAAGACATAGTCCTCTAGCATGCTGTCCTCCAACCCTGGCAGTGTGGAGAGGGAAGAAGTGAGAGGTGACTTTCAGAGGTTAGCTATTCAGTCCACGTCTGTTGTCATCATTTTTTCCTAACAGGGCTCTTGTGTTGCCATGAATTTTCCCTGCAGACACCTTCACCAATAGTCCAGGCTACTGCCACAGAGCTCGGAACTGAAGAGGCAGACAATGATTATCATGAGGCCACTACAAGGAGATGCAAGAAGAACTTTTAAAAGGCTTTTCTCCAACTGATCTCTTCACCGCTGCCTCTGGGTCCCTGCATCCCCGGCTGTAGTCTCCCCCTGAAAATACAAGAGTTCAAGACAACCTTCCCAGAACCTTACAGAGGGTTTTGTTTCTTTTGTTGCTTTTATTTTTTTCTCCAAATGCACATTCCCCTCTTGTTTCTATGTTTCTTCAGTATCGATTAGCAAGCTGCCTGATCTAGCTTGCCATCTTGAGAAGAGCCTTACATAGTAAATATTTAATAAATGTTTGTGAATGATTAGCAAATCTCACAAAGAAGAATGTCTTTCTCTCCAGGTTTTTTTTTTTTCTTTTCTTTTCTTTAAACAGGAAAAGGATTTCAACTGATTGCAAAGTTTATGTATATCCCTGGCAGGAGGGGATAAGAAAGGGAAAGGAATTAATTTCTCATTGCATGTCTACTAGGTGCTGGGCACTTGCTAGGTGCTAAATATGTGAGGTGGGTATGAAATTCACTCCACAAAATTTGGTTTATTTCTTTATTTTTTTTTAATCAGATAACCACTCTGGGTCCCCACCCACCTGCCTAGTGGGAAAAAATCAATCTCAGTAATGGAGGGAGCTTTCCTTCCCTAGGGTCACGTAAAAGTCCCAGGAGAATGAGTCTTCTGCAGCCTATGTTCTGGAAATGGCATCTACTTTTTAATTCTTACTGTTCTCTTTTGGGGGACTCTGTCCAGTCTTTGGTTAGAAACAGATAATCCCAGGAAATTTTCTCTGAGATTTTCAAAGCAACAGCTGAAAAGTATAATCTCCCTCCCATGAAATGCACATTCCATCTTCTGGGGGGCTAAACAGAAGTGGGATGAGACCAACCCTCCCAAATCAGAATCCATGTCCACTGATCTTCTCTCAATTGTAGAGAATGTCTCTCCCCTTACCTCTAGAAACAGGATCATTTCCATTTCCTTATCTCCAAATGGGCCTTTATGCCCTCTGGTCTGGAACCATACTGCCTACTGTCCTTAAATGAATTTGAAACACAAAAGCTCTTTCTCTCTCCTGTGGAGTATTGAGTTTAAGGATGACAGCTTAGAACTTTAATAACACAATGTCACTTTTTCCAAAGATGATGCTGGGGAAAGATGAACCAGTTAGATTTTGTTTGTTTGTTTGTTTGTTTGTTCTTAATTCTTACTTTATTATATAGATGTTATGTCATTTAATTCCCTTCAACATTTGCAGTGGTTGCTGCCCTTCGATGCCCAGGTCCTCCTCAGTTGGTGGGGAGGTAGAGGAAGTGTTTCCTTATCCAAGGTCACACCCTCTTCCCAAGGGCAGCTGGTTAGCACAAATTGTGGGCGAGACACCAAGGTCTGGCCCCATTGAGTCAAGGTGGTACAACTCTGAAAGGCCATTCATCGAGCCCCCTGTGAATCTGGTTGAGGCCTTGTGATGATTGCCACATCTCCCCTTGCCCAGTCCTGTTTCCTTCCCTTCCCTCCACGTGTTATCCCCAGAGGGCGTTCCCAAGGAATCTCCTACACACAGATCTCTGCCCCAAAGTTTGTTTCCTAAGACAGGCCCAAGAGATAGATATCATACATTCACACTCTATACATGTGGGAACTGGGGCTCTGGGAGCTAAAGTAGCTGGGTTAAATGAGAAACTTTATGTTTGATTACAAAACCTGTCTGACTCCCAAGCTTTTGGAGCCTTCCTGGTCCGAGGGATTCTGGCTCACTTTGGGGCAGGAATGTGAAGTAATTCACTCAACTCTTTGCTCCCAGGTTCTCCTTACCAGGCACGAAGTCCCAGACCTATAGCTATATCACACACACACACACACACACACACACACACACACACACACACACACACACATACACACACACACACACACACACACACACACACTTCTTTGCACCAGAGTGATTATCTCTTTCATGTCAAAAATTTCCAAAGAGGAGCGGGGAACCATAGACACAGACATATGCTTCAAATGCTTCAAATTCCAACTTCAGCAACAGAGTGCCAGGCTCCGGGGGCTGGGAGAGGGGCTCTGGCTCACCTGGCGTTCCCCTCAGGGCCGAGTTTGTGTTTTTCCGCAAAGTCCTGAAGAGGAGGGGCTGCCAACCAACCTCCAGGAATGGCTGCCCCATGGGGGCTCTCCAGTATCCCCTGACTTCCACCTCTTGTCATTTGCCCCCATTCCTGAAAAGATCGAGCTAAGGAAGCGCTGGTTTTCAGCTTCTAAGGCAGGATCAGACGTTGATGCATTCTTGAAGAACAGGTGCCACCTGCTGTCAGAGCACAATCACTAACTCTCCTTCTGGAGCCCTATTATAACATGCTCATTCTCCCTCCCCCTCCCGCCCACACGAACGTGCTGTATGCTGAAATATTTTCTCAGGGTAAACATATTTGGTCCTCGCCGAGGACCTTTTAAAGAGGCGGTCCTGTTCGTGTTGCAGCAGAAACAACCTGACCCGCCTGATGTCAGCAGGGCCCCTGAGCTGTGAGTTCAACCTCACCTTCCACAGAGGTCTGCTGCTCTCCTACAGCAAGACCCTCCCTGCAGGGCTGTGGCATAAAGGACAAAATGCAAAGCACTCCAGCTGGATTTCTAACCACGAGGTCCTCGTGTACACAAACAATGTTGCTCATTTCACCCCAAATAACTGAGGGACGCTGTGTGGCTTCTCTGTCCCCTGGACCTGGCCCAGGCTCAGCCCTCATGCCTCGTTCAGGGTCTCTCTCTCACCAGGAAAGTGTCAGAGCAGATGAGGAGAGGGCAGGGGCCTGGAGCAGCGGTGCTGTCACTCAGCGGAGAAATCTGCAGCCGGAGATGCTCTGGGGCTGTGAGGGCCCCTGGACAGAGGCTCAGGGCCAGGCTTTCGGCGCTCACAACCCTAAGTCTAATCACACATGGCAGTCAAGTGCCCACAGCATAGAGTAGCAGCCTCCTCTGTAGTTCATTGAGATGATAGCTCCAAGTTATCCGGCTTGGCTTTTCTTTTTCCTCTAAAAGTTTTCTTCTAAAATGTTAGAAGAAAAAGAAAGTTGAATAGATCACCTTAGGAGCTTAGAAGAGTCCTGCCATTTTGATAGTAGAGAGGACACTATCAACACTGGAACCACAGGTTTGTGGGTACCCCAGCTTCAGCAGGGGGCTTGTCTGCTCCTCCTCTTGGCAGAGCAGCTATGGTGCCTGCACCCCTCGTCTGTGCATTTGCCCTGCTGTGGGCCTGGGCCACTCCCCCTGCTCCCTGGACACTCACCAAGGCACTTAGGTGCTCCACAGATTCATCCCAGAGCTCCAACCGGAGCCAGCCCCTGCATCGAGCCGAGAACATGATGGTGAGAGGAAACCACCACGGTATGCTGTGCACCTGAAACTCAGGTAATACTGTGTGCCAACTCTAACAGAAAAATATGTTTTTTAAAAAATCTAAGAAAAAATAAAACCATTACAGAACTTACTAAGTCTAGGAAGGAAAGCTAAAACTAATCGCAGAACTAGACAAATAGCAGTAAAGCGATAATTGTACCGAGTGCCAAGAAAAGGAGGCACGTGATGTCATGACAACACATAACGCGACCTGACCTAGTCAGGCTTCCCTAAGAAGTGGTGACCGAGCAGACTCTAAAGGAGGGGCGGGCGAGGTGAGTGATGGCCGCTCAAGGCAGGGGGGACAGCAGAGGCCAGGGGGACGGCGGGCCTGTGAGGCCTGAGAGAGCCAGTGAGGGTACAAAGCGGGACTGAAGGGAGTGTGCTGTGAGCAGAGGCCAGGCCGCAGGACAACGGAAAGTGTCAGTCACACGAAATAATCAGATGTGCTTTTTTTTTTTTTTTAATCACTATTGGCTGCAGCAGAGAACAAAATAGGAAGGAATGATGGAGACCAGTTAGGAGTTAGCACTTGGACTGGAATGATAGCAGTAGAGATAGAGAGGAAGGAATTGGTCTTAGAAATCCTTCTAAAGAAGCATCAGCAAGACCTGGCAGTGGACCTGATGTAGGAGTGAGGGAGAGGGAGGTGTCAAGGAAGATACATGGGTTTGGCTTCATAACTGCTTATACAGGAAGAAGAGGATCAAATTTGAGGAGAGACAACGAATTCATTTCAGATATGTTTGGTTTGAGGTGCTTAGAGACATTCAAGTTGTGGAATCAAAGAGGCAGTTGGGTATCTGTCACAGGAGCTCTGGGCTAGGAGTATAATTTGTGATCAAGGTGGTTACATGGATGAGCTCAGCCCTTATAGGGTAAAAGAAGAGAGGCAGGTGGTGGTGATGGAGGAACTCCCACATGTACTAGCTGGCTGGAGGAGACTGAGCCTGTAAAGGAGACTAAGCAGAAGACATAGCAAGGGAATGTCGAGTCACAAAAACCAACAGAAAAAGATACGTTTCACGAGGAAGAGGACTTTGCTTCTGGCCACAATGAAATAACAGGGGCCAGACTGACACCCTGGCTTAAACACCTACTAAAACAGACAAGGTACACGAAATGATGGTTTTTAGACATTCAAAAACAGGATAGTGTGAGACAGCCATCCTGAGATGAAATAAATGAGATGAGTCCCACTCGTGACACCTGAAGTGCTTTGAAATCTGGGTCTTACTCTAGCTCTTCCTGGTGGGCAGGGCCCCATGGCAGACAGTTTGGAACTACCGAGCAGGTAAAAAATGGTAGGAAGGCTGGATGGGAGAGTGACTAAGGGGCCCCATTCTGCTTGGAAGCACAAGTTCAAGGGGAAGGAGGGACAGCCTTCCCTGGTAGTGAGGGACTGGGTAAAAGGGGTGACACAGGCTACATGGGTTTATACAGTTCCCAGACTTTCAGGGTGCTAGCCAGTGCAGGCATATCCTTCCCACTGGAGTTATTCTTATTCAGCTTGTCTTTGGAGAAACCTGTCCCGAAATTTAACATCACACCTGTGTTTGTAAACTTCTAAGTAAGAGACAGCTGACAGAAGCCCATCCACAGGCCCAGAAGCCCACCCCTCTGAAGAGAGAGACACGGCTCTATTTTTTTTTCTCCAAATCACTGTAGTACGTCATAGTTTATGCAGTCCCCAGGCCGGTCTTCCCTGTGGGCAGCTTGGCCTGGCGTAACTCAGAGGCAGTGACCAGGAAAGGCTTCCTTTCTTTGGCTTCAGTCTGTGTTTAGGACTGACGCCTTCATATAGAGCTGGGTTTCCCCAAGTCCCGGGGCTACAGACCAGTATAGGTCTGTGGCCTGTTAGGAATGGGCCGCACAGCAGGAGGGGAGTGGCAGGCCTCACAGCAAAGCTCCATCCGTATTTGCAGCCGCTCTCCAGGGCTAGCATCACCGTCTCAGCTCCACCTCAGGTCATCAGGCATTAGATTCTCATAGGATCACAGGTCCCTAGTGCCGAAAAGGTTGGGGACAGGTGATGCAGCGGAAGCGATACCTAAATCAATCTGCTGGAGGGCATGAGTGACAGGAGTCAAAGAGCCAGGGCTGCCGACAACGGCCCCACTGCAGCAAGGCAGCTCAGAGGGAAATGCAACGCAACGAACCTTCGGCCAGAAAGTCAGCTCGGGTCAGGGGCCTGCTCATTCCCAGCAGAGCCTGCTGTTGGCCAGGTGAGGTAGCCTGGAAAGGTGAGAGGACGGGCTAGGAATCGGTGGGAAGGGAGAGCCAGTATCCCACGGAGCTCTGTCACCATGCTCGCATTGCGACGCTGAACTAACTGCAGCCCCGATTTGTGGTCTGCGCATGTGTTTTCCTTGAGAGCTGGCGAGGAGAAAGGCTGTATAATATTCATCACCCACTACACTAGATTTCCAAATTTCTACTTAGAACATTTGCGTCTGTCAGATAAGAGAGGAGCCCAATTAGGCTCCAAATGTCACAATTTCTAGTAATTACCAGCATGCACAAACAATGCGAAAAGCTCGGTGATGGGTCTGATTTGAAACATTAACTTTTGAAGATGTTCACGAATGAATCACTTCATCTACAATCAACTTCTATTTTTTTTCCTCCTAGAGATATAAAATAGATAATTACTGAGAAAAAAAACTGTGGAAACACACATTATTTGCATTCAGCAACATAGAAGCAAAAACATTTCTCTGGTGTGAACAAAACGATTTCATAGACAATTTGTTATCGTCATAGAAAACCTTCCCAAGTGGATTCAGTGCAAGAAATCCTAGTTGAAAAACATCATGCGATTTAAGGCATGTCAAACTTGAAATATGCATGTGAGGGCGTGTGGATGGATGGGTGTGCTCCCCAAAATAGAGTCCCTGTGCTCCTCACTCTGTGTAGCCCACGCATAAGTGGGCATGAAATGATTAATAACAAACCCCCGAGCTGCTGTACCCAAAGAGGATGTCTGACAGAGCAACACAAAAAAGAGCATGGAGTCTGTGACTGCTATGCAGTGGGGAAAAGACTTGGTAACCATAGCAACTTGCTTTAGAAGTTGCCCTTTCCATGCCAAAAATCAGGTGGGCCCTGTCAGCCCTCCCACTGCCACACCGCAGGGAGAGAGAAGCCAGTCGGGAGCGACAGCAGGCCAGCCACACAAAGGCACATGAAGGAAAGCAAACCTCCCTCAGCCGCGTACCACGTGGCCCAGGAAGCAGCAGAACAGGAATGAGTGCCACGACCCGGGGAGGAATGGATTCGAACTTTCGCAAATGGAATGAGGAGTCTTCGTAAGGGGTACATCAGCCCAGTTGTGACCATTCCGATGTAAGCTGGCATGGGCCACAAAGAGATCAGCGCCCTCTCGAGAACCAAGACCACTCACAGGACCCAGACTGGGTCAGGGTATGTCCTTCAGGCCCCTGGATAAGGCTTCGCCCGTTCCACAGGGAGGAAGAACCGGAGCTAACACCAGAACCCCATCATGGATTAGATAGATTTTTGTAGTTGCAGCAATGTTTTTAATTGTTACTAACAGTTTTAACTGTTAGTTAACGGTAGATAGTTAAATCCATACAGTGAGCTCATTTCTTCTCATCAAATTCTTTATAGTTGTCATTTAAAAAGCCTGTAACAAAAACCTCTTCAAATATGGTTAGACAAAAATTCCCCATGCCAGGGAACCTCAGTGACCTGTAGTAACCTGGTCTCTGAATGGAGCAGAAGGGAAGTAACCCTCACATTAAATTGGGCCCAATGAGCTGTGTGTTACACAGACTCAAGCTCGGTTATTCTTCTTACCACAGCAGTGGTTCCATTGATTGCTACCTCTGTCCTGAAATATTTGCTCCACTTCACTTCCAGAGAACACACTTCCTATTTCCCTCTGACCTGGCTGGTTGCTCTTGCTTTGCAAGATCTTGCTTCTCTTCCCTAACTCTAGCTGACCTAAGGATGGGAGGCCCTCCCCTTTTATTTTCTTTCATACCCATGATCCCATTTAATATCAGTGCTCTCACTACGTCTGCATACTGATGACTCTCAATTTATATATTCAGCTTCATGGACTCAACACTGTGTAGCCAACTTCATCTCAATACGCCCACGTGGATGTCTAACAGGCATCAACACATAGCATGCTTCAGAGAGTCTCCCCTAGTAGATGGTTGGTTCTACCATCAAGTACATCACAAATATGAGCACTGCTCAGCCCATCCGTGCTCCCATCCAGCAATGTCATCTCTTGCCTGGATTGTGCCACTGGCCCTGAGTTCTCTGCTTTCCCCTTGCTCTTTCCTATAGTCTATTCTCCACATGGCAACCAGAATCTTTTAAAAAACACAAACCAGCTCCATTACTACCTTTGTTCAAAACCTCCAATGTCTTGCAGTCACACAAAGAATAAAACGTGGTTCTTGCCACGCCCTTTGGGATCCCTATGATCAGGGCCCCCACCTCTCCAACCTCCTCTCCAAATACTCTTTCCTTTGCTGGCTCTGCTTCTGACACACTGGTCTTCTTTGCCATTTCAAACATGACCCCAGAGCCTCACACTTGTGTCACCTCTGCCTAGAACACCTAAATGCTCATTCCCTCCTAAATTTCTACTCTCTCCTTAGGTCCCTCCCTGTCTATTTTAACTTAACCCCATCCCCACATTCCACTCTATTATTATTATATATATTTATTGTTGTTGTTGTTGTTGTTATTGTTACACTAATCACTACCTATATTATCATAGGCATTTGTCTCCCTCAGTAGAATGTGAGGTTCTTAAAACAGGGACAGGACTTTTCTCATAGTTCACTGCTTTCTCCCAATCAGTGTGGCACATGGTGTGTGATCAACCAATGTTTGGAAATGAATGAATGAACACATGAATAAAGAAAACAACTGCACATTTGTTAATATATTGGCTATGACATGTAATGGTTAATGGTTTTCAAACTACTTTTGATTTTTTGGCTAAATGATTTGGCTTCTTTCACAAAGCAGTGGTAAATAAGATTCTGCTAAAAACTGAAACATCTGGGGTCAAAACATGCACTGATAATAGACTTTTCCCATGCTCTGATTTAAAGAGCTTTCAGAAGTTAGTTAACGGAGGAGTGGAATGGAATTTGAACAATGAGATTTTGGAGCTAGAAGAGACTACCCCCCAGGGAGATAAATATCCATCTTCTCCAAGAGCAAGCACAAACTGTTCCTCCTACCTGGTGCCCTGTGCCCTCGCCTACCCCAAGATCTCTCACCAAGGCATCCTCCCAGTACAGGTGCCTCTCCCAGAGAAATTATTTTGTCTAGTTGTTTAAAAAAAAATTTTTTTTTTATTATTACGGAATTACAGAATGTTTAATACTATGTACTCAGCATTAACTATTTTACTGCTCAGTCGACATTCACTTGTTCGATCCTTGAAGCCACCCTACGAGGTAGAATCGTTAGTAGCCTCATTTCCCATATGAGAAAACGAAGCACAGAGAGGCTGAATGACCCGTCCACGATTACAAAGCTAGTACAATGTGGAGCCAGGAGTCAACTCCAGGTCTGACTTCGGCATCCATGCTCTTAATCAAATGCATGGTCCCTCTTCTTAGCTGGAAGAGGCTTTATAGACCAACTGATTGAAGTTCCTCATTTTATTACTTAAAAAGCGAAGGCACTGAGCAGTTGGTGATGCAGCCAAGGTCACACAGCAATGATGAGTGCGGTCATGGGTCCAGAACTATGTGCTCTTCAGTTGGCTCGAAAACCTCAGTGAGATATTTCTGCCCTTTGACTGGGCAGCAAGGAAGTTTTATGGTGGAACCAGTCCCAACTACTAACTGAGCATAAGCCCAAAGGGGAAATTGCCTCAAGCATCCTTAAAAACAAGGTAATTAATTAAAACAAATATCTGTAACTTTATCTCAGTTTAAGTGGCAAAATATGCCTTTTATATTTGGAGTTTTTTTCCTTTTTACTTCTTTCACTACAAAATATTACATGGTACCTACTAAAAAACACCTATAACCAAGTTTTTCTCTATTGTTCTCAATGAGTAAGTATACTTATTTTTAAACTGGTATGAACTATACCTTCTATGTTCCTTAATTTTGCCACATTCAAAGATTAACTACTATGTGCTGTCCTTACAGGGTTTTGGTGGCCAAACGACATTCCCAGGACTCACCCTAATGTCCCAGTTCCCAAAGCACACAAGGTAAAATATGAGTCAATCCCTCTGGGCCAGTTTCCTCACCTAACATGATGGATCATCTACCTTACTGTGGTGATTCTGATTCTATGCATAGGATAACAACAGTAGTCATTTATGTATTACCAAATTGCTTTTAGATTAGGGCAATGATTCTCAACTCTATCTGTATATTAGAGTGATCTGAGGAACTTAAAAAAAAAAAGTCTTGTAATTTGGGACCTGCCCACCACTGAAATTACTGGAAACTCCATTTGAACAGGAATATGATATATGAAATTATGGTATGTTTTAGGAAAGTTGGTCTGGTTGCCATATCCAGAATTAGTTGGAGAGATATTTTTACAGTATTTTTTGAAAGAACCAGGTATTCTGCTGCTTAAACTCCCAGTTTTGGGTTAATACTAAGTCATGGGTTCCCCATGCACCCCATTCTTCTCATAGTTCTCCAAGGAGTTTGCCTGACTTTCCTTTTTTTCTTTAATTTTCTTTTATTATTAGCTTCAAATATACAAGCATATATTAGGCATTTATACAGTTTATAAAACAATCCCCCTAATTGCTCCTTTCTGTTTTGAGGTTCTCACTCCACATAGAAGTTTGTGGAGCATGTCTCTATACTGTTATCTGCTTACCTTATTATTAATTTTCGAAAGATAACTTATTCACATATTACAAAATTCAAAAGGTATACACAATACATGATAAAAGATGAGTCTCCTTACTTCCCCACCTTTTGGCCTCTCAATTTTCCTAATAAGGCACACCGAGTTCTTGGGGTGTCTTTGCAGAGATGGTTTATGAATACACAAGCAAATACTATGTATATGGATATTAACTTGCTTTTTTATCCTTTCCCTTTTATCTCCAAAATTAAGTATGCAGGTTCTTCTTTTAGGTATATTTAAGGGGAATGAAAAGGGCTCATACAGAGGACCAAGAACTTTAAATAAAAGTTGTCATAATTTTATTTCTGAGTTCCTTGCTCAGTAGTACCTGGAGTGTTCCACCTCTTCCTTTCTTTTCTGTACCTATGGGTAGAGCTCTTCAAACCTTAGTGTCCCTGCCCTTCTGGTCCCTGACCCCATTCAGCCTCTTTTGAGTTCTTGACCACATTCAGGATTTGTTTTTTTTTTGGCTTTGTGAAAGTGCCTCTCTCTGGGAAGTGGTCCTGAACTTAAGTTAGGTGCAACCATGCTTATGAATAGCAGACTGTTCAGAGATTTCCTAACCTCATTAGGGAATTATACATCTCAGAGGAATTTATGATCCATGGTCACCCTGAGCAACCTTTTACTTAGTAGTTTAGGTAAATGACAGGGGTCTGAACTATGATGTTAAGAGTTGGAAATCAAAGGAAGGGGTGATAGAAGAAACAATTCAGAGAAATGTGATGCGACTTGACAGCTGACTAGGTTCACGGAATCTGGAGAGAAAGGAGTGAACGACTCTCTACGCCTTAGCATCGAAGATTTTAAATTTGAGCAACGAGAAGAATGGTGGGATCACTGTTTAAAAAGACATTCTTTGTAAAGGGCTTTCAAAAGCCTTATTTTTTCTAGGTTGAATACTGTATCATCAAATTTCGGAGGTGAACCCAGCATGGGAGAACCTGTGAGGTAAAGGACTTTGTCTCCGACTCTTCTCTGCACCTTCTTTGCTCACTCTTCTGCCTGATTCCGTGGGCTATTCTTCCACTTGCTGCCTATCATCTAACCCCTGCTAAAGTGATGAACAGTATCAGGTGTGGGCTGATAAAGGCAAAAACTGTGCCTGCTCTCTATGGTGCTACATTTTAAAAGGAGACTCATGAAGAAATAAAGCCTCAAGACAAAAAAGTATGCCCCTACAAGAGTGGAATTCATAGGTCCTAGGGTTAATTTTTTAGATGAACTGGTAGTCTCAAATCACATTGTTGGTTAATCACAAGGTTAATTCTGTTCTACTGAAACATTTAATTCAAAGCTTTTGTCTGAACAGGATATTGCCTACTGATAGAACTTAAGCCTATTGTGTGAGGTACAAAATTACTTTCTCAAGATCCATTTCTTGTAAAAGCTAACAATAGAGGTTGGAAATTTTCTTCCACATTTCCTACTAATCAGTTTTGGTGGGATTCTCGGTGGTCCATAATAGGTCTTCCCTTACTGGGATTATGTAGTTTAATGTCATCAAAGAACAAAAACTCCATCACCACATCCAGAGCTTTAATGGAAACACATGGCTCTTGTAAAGAGACCATTCCTCACATCCCGTTAAGCTGAATGCAACTGAAACAGCTGATCTGTTATCATGAGCAAGCACACGCAGACAGAGCCAGGAACTCAATAATGCAGGCATACAGCAGTCACCAATTTCAGTCGAGCTAAAGGAGACACTTAGCCGCTTCATCGGCTCCAGGCCTAGGACGCTGAAATGCTCCCACTTTATAAGTAGAACAGTCTAGTGGTGAAGAGCGTGGGGTCTGGAGCCAGGCCATTTGGGTTCATACTAGCTCTGCATTATTACTCAGGTGACCTCAAGACATTTATTTAACTTGCTGCGCCTTGGATTCTGTACAATGAGGACCATACCAATACCCTACGGGGTGGTTGCAAAGATGAAATGGCACACTACATGTAAAGCACTTAGAACAGTGTGTGGCCTTTAGTTAATGCCATCTGAGTATTCGCTGTTGGTGTTTTTACTTACTAATGGAAACATTTCCTATTATTTTGGATTTTGCAGGCATTCAATTTTGCAGTTAATTTTAGTTTGTAAAAAGTGTGACAAAGGAAAAAAAAATAGTATCTAGCTTCTTTTGTTGACCATTTTGAGTTTCCATCTGGTATCCCTAAGTCTAGTAATGACACCAACATGTGGCAATAGATTATAGCAGTTAGGCCACATATTAAGTGGCAGAGATGTTAGGGGACCTTTCAGAGTTGTCTAAATTCTCATTGTCCATTAGGGCAAATCTAAACCCTTTTTGTATTCCTTCATTGTCACATTGTCCACTAGCAGGAGACCCAATTTCAACTGTTCTCGGCCAAAGACTTCTTAGCAAGCACCACTGCCAATGGAGACAGGCAGTTAAAAGATACCACATAGAAATATATTCCACATCCATGTCTTTTTTTTTTTTAATGTATATGCCAAAGTAAGATTTTAAAGAGGTGACATGCTAATATTAGTTTTTTTCAGCTAAAGGAAATATGAGGTCCATCTAAATATATCATCTCAATGAAAGGCAGACCTGGGATACCTCAGGGTTTGAAGAAACTGATAACCAACCATTGAAGACTTAGGAACATTGGAGAGATACTGAATAAATGGGTCTTTTTCATGATGTTTTATTATTATTGTGCTGTGGAGCTATACAAATATTTGCTGAATACTTAATAATGGGTGTTTTCCCTCTATGTAAAATGCTTGTCCCATAAATGTTAATTAATGTTTGTTGACATGTTGAAAAGCAACAGTAATCTAAACGTTTAAAATGCGTGGTTTGAAAATATTTTGTAAGTATTCTCATTTAGATACTACATTCTCTGTGTTTTGGCATTTAACTAAGGTAGCTTTTTCAAAAATGCCACAGGATAAAAAATTTCTATTCCATATTGTTTTAAATAATTTCTATCTTTGTGGAGTTCAGCAGGATCCCAGTAAAGAGACACAGTGAGTCTAGTACTTTTACCTTTTAGCTTAGCTAACGAACATCAAGTTAAGGCCACACGTAGCCTCAAAACAGCTTGTGCTGCTATTGATAAAAAAATTTACTTTGCAACATTATTTTTAGGTATGGAAATAGAGCATATTTGAAAGAATTCCAGAGATTGCACATTTTTTGTGAAGACAAATTATTTCCTGCTGAAAATATAAGGCTGAATCAAATACCAATGTTAGAGGCCTAATAAATCTTATTGATGAATTACAGAAGCGCATAAAGGTAGCTCATGGTAGAATATATTAATAAATTTTATATGCATAATATATATTTTCTTCCTTCAATCAACTTTCCAAGAAACTGAATGATTTTACCTTTAAGCTAGCGCAGAGGTGGTTCTGTTTTATATACTATCCTGTTACCTGATTTTTAATTCTTTTATCCTATTTCTAGAAAGACTAGACCTCATGCTAGACAATGGGATACCTGGCACAATTTAATTTATCCAAAGGTCTCAAAAGGCCACATCTGGGATAATGTGAGTTTTGCCAAAGAGAAACAGGGTTCTTCAGGGTCCCATAACATCAACAGTAGAGCTAGAAGAGCTCAGCTGGCCATGGGTGGATTAAGCACGATGTTCCTTCCTCTACAGCTGTGTTTGTAGAGGTATCGTTAACAGGCTCTACGGTATTAAAATCACAAAATAACCAAGACATATAAAGCCGTAAAGTCAATCCACAATCTCAGCTCTTGGGTGTAACTTAAGAGGCAACCAGAAAACCTTGGCCTGAAACTTTCTTGAAATACCAAAAATTACCTTATATTATTATTCTTTTTGGTTTAAGCCTTTCCAGTCTTTAATATCTACTGTTAAAGATCCCATAGGTAATAAAAGCATTATTAGTGATAAATCCTTTTGATGATTAGTTTGTTAGCTTGCCAATTCACTTTGTGAATCCCTTTCCTAGTTTTCAGCGCTTGGAGGTAGAAGCGGGCAAGGAAGGTATCTGTTTGCCCTGAGGGCTTTTAACACCATGATAGGTTGAGTTCTCTTTTCAGACAGGCTGCTCTTGGTTATGGAGAGGCAGGGTATTTCCCTGAGTCTAGCTCTCTAGGCCAGCGGTCCCCAATCTTTTTGGCACCAAGGACAACTGTTCCTATGAGAATCTAATGCCTGAGGATCTGAGGTGGAGCTGAGGTGGTGATGCTAGTGCTGGGGAGTGCCTACAAATACAGATGAAGCTGTGAAATCTGGCCCGCCGCTCACTTCCTGCTGCGCGACCCAGTTCCTAACAACCATGGACAGGTACCGGTCCACGGCCCGGGGGTTGGGGACCCCTGCTCTAAACCAACCTGACTACTGCCTTCTGCGTTCTGCTAGGAAATTATCCACATGGTTTTTTCTCCTGGCCCTGGGTCCCCAGCCTCTCACCTAATGCACTATTACAGCTAACCATCTCCCTTTGCAGATGCCAGCCTTCACATTTACTCTTCCCTGTCCTGGATGTCAGGGTTCTTACAGCAGTGAGCTGCGTGCCCTTAGCTTCTCCCTCTATTCAGAATGACCTCATTTTGGTTCTACACCCACATCTTCTCCTAAAAGCCTCCTTGTCACTGCATACCTTGTCTCCGTCCTGGAATATATCTAAGTTATATTAAAGGTCATCCTTCAGGAGTCACGTCATTCGTGTACACATTAGCGAGTTAGAAAGTTAATCACCTTTTCCTGGGAACAAAAGAATTTCTAAGGTTCAGTCTAATACATGTCATCAACCAGAAAATACATCAGTTATAACCTATTCCCACCCTGGAATACTCTGATGGCGACAGTACATGTGCGAGAGCCGCATGTATCATCGTAGATGAAGCTCACATACTGTTGAAGGGAAAAGGAAGCTGCAGAATAGATATAATATACCATGAAACAGAGCTTGAAAACTATGCACAACAATGCTACATAGCTCTTAGGGCTTCACACACACACACACACACACACACACCACTAAAAAATAAGTACGAATACATGTGCATATCCCTTCATATTTATACATATATAAGAACATAAAAAATGCATGGAAATCATATTAAGTATACTAAATTCATGTTAGTAGTTAGAACTGGCTGGGAGAACACAAGTTGCTTCAACTATACTGGTTAGTGTATATTTCTTAAGACGTGTAAGACATATGGGGGTTTATTGTGTATTTTAAAATTTTATGTATTATATAACAAAGAAGATGTCTTCCAGTTTTTGCTATAACAAGGTGATTCAGATATTTTATTAAAGTTAGCTTAATTTTGATAGAATTATTATTTGCCTTCCCACAATGTAAAATAGTAAGAAGTTGCTGGATCTATTTTTCTTAGGGAGACAGCCTCTGTCATTTTAAGTTAATATGACACTTGTTAATATGACACTCTCACTTGTTCTAGGCACAAGTCACAGTAGGAAACTTCAATCCTAATTAAAACCAGCTCCTCTCTTTCCTAAAACAAACTGTGAATTAATGTGGATCTGGAACCAAGTTCTAAATTTGTATAAGCAAACTGGTTATGATCTCTGCTCATATCTATTCAGGTTTCAGTGTTACAAATCATCACTGGCCAATGATAAACTCATATTTTAATAAAGTATAACTTCCATTAACATTATTCCTGAATTTTTAAATTTTTCATTAAAATATTCAGAGAATATCTTCCACCTTATGTACCTGGAATGAGAATACTGCCAAGACCATGTACACAGAATCCCAGATCATTAGAAATTAATCTGTTATCAACTGAATCATTTCTACCTTTTCTTTAAGCTATTTTCTTTTTTCTACACATAAGACCAGTACCATGTGCAGTCACTACAAGCCATAATTAATAGTATTTGTGTAATGTTAGCCTTTGCAAACTGTTTTCCATCCAAAATAGTCAGAATTCCTTAGTTGTAGTTTTCTAAAACAAACCATATATCACCAACATATAAAATCCTTGAGAAAAGTCTTAAGTAAATATTTTAAAACCATACATTCGAATAACAGTAGAAACCAAGAAACTTTAAATTATATCCTAAGGAAGGGATGAAATTTTAAAAAATTTAATGGTACCTCTAGAAATCATGCTTTGAAGACAACATGTTATTACATATAAATGTGAAACTACAATATAAAGTATCATAATATTCCTGTGAGGTGAAAACAGTCATTTTATGAAAGAAATACTAGGTACACAAACTCTCAATCACAAAGTTCCTTATGAAGTTCTCAAGATAATAAGTGTTCTGAGGACCTAGCAACTTCAGGCCAACATTATTCACGATGGAATGGAATTTGGGAAAAGGTGGATCACCAGTGTTAAGCGTATACACAAACATTAATAGTCTGAATGTATGTAACTCTCTCTCAAATGGTTCATTAAAAAGCACACATACACACAATAATAAAGGAAATTAGGTAAAATGTTAATAACAAGCAACTCTGGGTAAGCGTATCTGGGCTGGGTGTTCTTTGTATTATTCTTATTCTTGCAAGTTTTCTGTAAATTTGAAATTATTTCCAAATAAAATACTTTAAAAAAAAAGACTTAACCATCCTAATTTGGGGTTTAGGAAAGAGAGGGGGCAGGAGGAGAGAAGAAAAGTAGATGTTAAGTTTCCAGCCAAGCATATAGAAGCCCCTGAGGCCTAGACCCTACCAAAAGTTCCAGTTCTGATACTGGCTGTCATCTTCCATTAATAACAGGTAAGAAAGTGTTCCTTTCTGCTCTTGGTTCAGAATTCATTCTTTGTTTCTGAGAATAAGATCCTCCTTTTAAGATATGCCCCATTTTTTGAATATTCCTGCAATGATACGGAAAGGCTGATAGCAGGGAGGAAATAATCAATCATTTCTGATGGTTCCAGTTGCAGGCAAGTCCCCAAAAACCTGATTGGCTGTAGGGTTAGAGTTTAGTCTGTCAAGATCTGCCAAGGGTCTGAGATTTCATCCTACTTGCAAGCTACTTTCCTGGATGCTAACAGAAGACATGTGACACCTGGGTAAGAAATAAAAGACTTTCTTACTTATAGCAAAAGCAGTAGCCAAAGTATCAGATGTTCTCAATGATTATCCAAGCTCCAGTTCCCACAGGATTCATATGAATGGGTCTAAGTGTAGATGGACCTGGAGTATAGCGAGTTGCCTTACTGGGGAGCAACACCGAGCTTGGGCTGCCTTTTGTTTTAAAGCAAGAAGCAAGCAAGTTTGACCTTGGTTGGGAAGGAAACTTTCCCTCTTCCCTCAAGGTTGCTCACTGCAAAAACCACCCTGAGAAATGGCCTAGATAGACAGTGGTCAGGGACTTTCTGGAGTACAAGAGTCAAGGAGGACTCTCTCAGCAGAGTCCTTTCTCAGTAATAGTTAGATAGCTAGTGAGTACCACAATGCAGGTTATCAGTCAGTCATAACCAAAACATTTTCAGGATGGAGCTATCAGCGAATGGATTGTGTAGGAAAACAGTAGATGGGAACGGATGGATGGGAAGGAAAATATAGCTCGACCAAGTTCTTCTCTTTGATTAAAAAGTAGAAGGGGTAGAGAAAGAGAGCAGTTTGCTATCAAACAAGGAGGCAGAAGCCTCCCAAGGAGGACAGGAAGGGTCTCTCTTACTTGTATTGCCTGTTTCTTTCCCTTAGCAGCTGCTTCCACCTCCCTGGGCCTTTCCTTCCGCCCTCTAGGAGATGGCACTTTGGTGGCTGGCCCTGCTTTGGACTGCTTTCCTCCACCATGTTTCCTTGTCCCAGGTATTAGCCACAGCCATTTGCATCTTGCCCCTCTTTTGCATCTTAGACCCTACCAAAGATTCCAGTTTCACAATGAAACTAATAGGATTTAATTTCTCAAATATCCAGAAACCTCTCTCTTAGTCCCAAGATCTCAAAGGTACAGAGACACTATGGTACTCAATGTTTTTATTTTTTTTTTAAGTCAAGACTATTTTACATTTTAATCACATGGCTTCCATCCATTCCACAAAACATTTATTGCCTACTTTCTTTGTTCTGGTCCTGTGTTCATGCTGGGGATATCAATTTTAACAAGACAGTGTGCCTTTCCCAAAGACTTATCAATCTCTGTCTAGAAAATCTAAGAGAATTCATAAATTATTAGAATTATTAAACAAGATTAGCAAGGTTGCCAGAATTGTACCAATATTTTGGAAAAAAATATATGTACCAGTATTTAGAAAATATAATAAAAATATCCCTTTAACTAAAACTAAAAAGATTATAAGGTATCTAGTAATAATCTGTAAACAGGATTTTGAATTGGATTTTTCTGTTCTGTTATCCCAAAATGATTATGACAAAAGGAGAAGACAAGAGGCATCAAGTACACCACCTACAGTACCTATTCTTAAGAGAATATTAGGCAGGGAATTTTAAAACAATAATTACTATGTTAAAGGTTGTAATGGAAAAGGTAGATAACATGCATGAGTACAGGGGGAATTTCAGCAAGGAGGTGGAAATGATAAATCTGAAATGAGAATGCTAGAAATAAAAAACCCAGTAATAAGAGCAGTAGAAAGCTTTGATATTAGTAGACTAAACAAAGCCAAAAACAAAACAAAACAAAACAAAACAAACAAACAAAAAACAATGAACTTCAAAGGTAAGGAAATAGAAATTACCCAAACTAAAATACAAAAAAGTGTGTGAGGGTAAAGAACAGAGCATCCAGGAGCTGTGAGGCAGTATCAAATTGTCAAGCATATACATAATTGAAATCCAAGAAGAAAATGAGAGAACAAGGTAGAAGAGATATTTGATGAGATAATGACTGAGAAGTTTCTAAAAGTTCCACAGATGAACTTGATGATCACCCAAGTTTAACAACCACTGAATTGAAGGCAATTCCTCCTCACTCCATAAACTAATAATTCAAGTGAAATGAAGAGTGAATAAAAGCTTTTAAGAGGTATCTGCTTATTCACTGTGGTAATGAGACATCAATCATGCTGACAGATCAACATAATAAAACAGGAAAGAAGGTTTTGTTTAGAGCCAGAAAATTCTCTATTCTCTAATTCAGTCTCTGATTTCCAATAAATTTTTTTTGGAAAAAACCATACCATCTTATCCTTCTTAAAAGAGGTAGCTTTACTCTTTTTATGAGAAAGTGACCGTAAGCTATGTGTTCTTCTTTTCCTTACAAGCACATAATAGTCATATGTGCCTGGCACATAATAACTATTAGTAAATATCTGTGCAATAAGTAAATGAGCAAAAAAGAAAAATGACTGGAACTTTCTTCAGAGGAAGCAAGGTTCAAGGATGGAAACCCTAGCCTTTTAGCTTTATGCACCACAATCTACATCTATATCTGCTTCTATATTTGCTTTTGAGCACTTCACAGTAACCAATATTGATAATGACATTACTCACTCATTCCTTCATTACTTTAACAAACATTTACTGAGGGCCTCCTATGAGGCCCTAAGGACCTATACTAAGGGCTGGGGACACAAAAATGAGTAAGATATAGTTCTCAAGATGCTCACAGTCTAATATAAGGAGATAATAATAGAAAAATAATTATGATACATTCTAATAAGTGCTATGTATCATTTTTTAAATGGAAATGATGTCCAGAATATTTTTTAAGAGGTAGAAAATAGCGTGGCAGCTTTCACTAATCATAGTGGCTAAAGACATGGGCTTTAAAATCAGACAGACTGGATTCGAATCCAGGCTTTACTCCTGATAAGCTGTGAGACCTGCGCCAAGTCACAACTTCTCCGAACCTCAACTCCTTCCTCTGCAAAATGGATATAATAGCATTATATCTTATCCAGTTGTTAAGAGGATTAAATGAGGTTAAAAAAAAAAAGTAGACTACTTAGGACAGTGCCTGGCACAAAAGTAACAGATGCTGGTGGTGGTGGTAATGGTAACACTTCCTTTATATTTACAAAATTTATGTATGATTTTAGCCCTTGATTATCTGCAAAAGAGATTTATCCAGAATGATTTATTCCTCAAGGTTCTAGATAGGTAATATTTTAACAAACATGTATTATACCAAAAGAACTGGAAGTGGAAAGATAAGTAAGACAGTCTCTGTCCTCTGGCAGAGGTATAATCAGCGATACATGTTAGGGCACCATTTGTGATCGTCAGATTCTATAATCACCAAAAAGTTAAAATAGAAGTATAAATAAATGCTTCAAACACACACATACATTCTTCCCTGAAGCAGGAATGCTTCAAAGTAAGGTACCACTGGGGAATTCTGATTTATGATGAAGTTTTTACAAGTCGTGTAGCTTCAAATAATATCCTGTGAGTCCCCAAGCAGTAAATTGGGAGCCATTTGACAGGTCTGTCACTTGCTTTTTCTCATTCTTCAGAAAACTCCAGGGATGCACTGCCTCCACTTATGTAAGCCTCTGTATCTATGCTTTTGAACACTTCCCTTTGTTAGTTAAAAATAACTTGGATTATTCACAGTACGCTTTTCTTGTTCTGATGTGTCTTTAAGTGCAGCTGCATGAAGTTTCACAGCAAACGGTTTAATTGTGAGCTTGAAGAACTCGGCTGAAATTTGGAAACTGTGCACTTTATGGAATTTATGCTCAAGACAGGAAAATGTTTAGTTATTAATTTTTACTTTTCCCAAGTACCAGAAATGTCCATCACATTAATTTCCCTCTTTTAGATAAAGCAATAAAAAAAGAGATTGGGCTGGCTAATGTCTTCTGGCAATGGAGTACTAGGTAATTTGGATCTACCTTCTTGCCGAAGATAATTAGAAAGCTGGACAAAACAGTAAATGTATGCTTGAAACCAGCTGAGAGATAACAAGATAGTAAAGAATTGCCAGGCCAAGGTCTGGGGTAATGTGATGGCCCAGTTGCTTTCTCTAGGATGAGTTTAATGATGCCCAAAGGGTCTTCTGACACTCCTAGTGCTAGAAGGAGAAGAACTGGAATCTGGGTCTGTCAATAGGGGAAGGGCAGGTGAACCTCCCCAGCTGAGGCTGGGACCCTAAAGAGCTGCACCCTAGAAGTAAGGCTGAATCAGAAGAAGACAGGCTCTGCAGGGACTGCAATTCAACTCTGAAATATCTCTAAAACTGGCGTGAGGTAATCCTATGCCAATTGCTGGGCCAGGAAGTAGCAACAGTAAATCCTCTCTGGGAGGATATAAGCCCCAATAACTAGCTTCCTAAGAAGACAACACAAAGAAAACCAACAGAAACAACAGACGTTAGAAATGACATGTGATTTATCCAGATTTAGTCCAGGTACTGGAACTATCAGACACAGACTGCAAAATAATTATCCTTACTATTTTCAAGGAGATTAAAGACAAGATTTAAAATTCTGACAGAGTACTGGAAACGTATAAAAAATTGGAAATTCTAAAAATGATAATACATAACAGAAATTTAGCAACTAATTTGATGGGTGTAACAGATTAGACACAGATTATGTGATTTACAAAAGAGGTTAGGAGAAGAAATAGCCAAATTAAACACAGACAGATGAAGAATTAAAAATAGAGAAGAGACTGAAACAGAGGAGGAAGTGAGAACGGCTAACATGTAGGTAGTTGGAGTTTCAAGATAGAAATAAAGAATATAAGCCAAAACAACTTTTTAAAGAAATCATGACCGAGAATGTTCCAAAACTGATGATATATAACCAACCACAGATTTGAGAAGCCCTTTGTATTCCAAGGAGAATAAGAAGAAACTACTGATTTTTACCACCACTGATTTTAATGACAGTAAAAGGACAGTAAAGACATATTAAAAACAACTTTATGCCAATAAATTCAATAATTTGGATGAACACAACTGAACATTTGAATAATCCCAATATCTATTAAAGAAATTAAATCTCTTATAATAAACTACCACACGAAGAAAACTCTAAGCCTAGATGGTTTCACTGATGAATTTTATCAAACACCTAAAAAAGAAATACCAATCTTACTCAAACTCTTTCAGAAAATAGAAAAAAAATTTTATAAGGCCAGCGTAACTCCTGGATTAAAATCTGACACGGACGTTCCAAAAAAAAGAAAACTATTAACCTGAATTGTGATACAAAAATCTCTAATAAAACATTAGCAAAGCAAAACTAACAATATATGAAAAGGATCATGATCAAGCAAAGACTTTTTTCTAGCAAGACTGATTTAGTGTTTGAAATCAATGTAATCCATTATATTAATAGGAGAAAAATCATATCATCAGTTAAACAGATACAGAAATAACATCTGACAAAAGGCATCTAAAAACACCCTGCAGCAAACATCAAATTTAATGGTTACATCATACTTAATAAATAAATGTTTTCCCACTAAATTGGGATCAAAGCAAGGATATCTGCTCTTACCACTCCTATTCAACATTGCATGGAAGTCCTGGCCAGGGTAATAAAATAAGAAAAATCAATAATAGGCATGCAGATAAAAAAAGAAGTACATTGTTTCTGGTCACAGATGATATGACTGTTCATACGAAAAGTCTATGGATTCTACAAAATGACTATTAGAACTAATAAATGAGTTTTACCAAGTTTGAGGGACATGAAGTCAATTCACAAAAATTTACTTCTATATACTAACAGCAGACAGCTAGAAAGTGAAAAAAGTTAAATATTGTCCAAAATACTCTAGAAATAACTTTAACAGAAAACATTCAAAACCTCTACACTTAAACCTAAAAATGCTGCTGAAAATTTACTCATTGATGGGAAGACTCAATATTGATAAATTATCAATTCTCTTCCAAATTGAGCTATAGATTCAATGCAATTCTAGTCAAAATTCCCAGAAAAAAAAAATTGTGCAAATTGACAAGCTTTTTCTAAAATTCACATGGGAATATAAAGGACCTAGAATATCTTATGCAATCTTAAAAAAGAACAAATTGGAGAGTTTATTGTACCTGACTCCAAGATTTATAAAGGTACCACTAATCAAAACTGTGGGTACTAGCACAGGACAAATAAACCAGCAGAATAGAAAGCCTGAAAATAGACCTATACTCATACATTCATTTGATTTTGATGAAGGCACCAAAGCAATGTGTTGGCTATAAAAATGCACCATTCAAATCTCCTGCTGGGGAAAGCACAGTTGACTGAGGCCTCAGCTGTTGCCCTTCTGGATCTACTATTATGTTCACGCCAAGGCCAGCTTACCTTATGCTGCTGCTAGACAATGATTAAGCACAGCAACGTTAGTGATACTGGCCCATTCCTCTAACAGGCATCTTTGGCATGAGGACTCCCCATGGGCCCGGCCAAATCTTTCTTAGAATAACACTGCAGTCTACGACACTTCAAAACCAATACTCCTCTTTCCCTCCTCTCCTTTCACCATCCAAAGGTTCTCCACATGCCTTTTCTGGCTCCACTCTCTTTTTTCATTCTTACACATTTAATCTTGTCTTGCCACATGCATGTCAGAAGGCCTAAGCTAACATAGGTGGTGGCAGGGGTGATCTTGGAATACAAGTGGTAGGATGAAGTTTTGGACTGGCTTTTTCATTACCTGGTAAGCAAGGAGAAATATCACCCTGATTGGTGTGTAGGGCATGAATAAACGCAGGTACAGGGTAGTGGCCAAAATGCTAGATTTCACCAATGGCTGACCTTGCATGTATGATTCGGGCATTTGAATGAAATGGGGAGAAAAATGCCTAAAAGGACAGGAGGGTCGGCTGGTTATTGCCAAGTCACTACGCTTCTTTGCAGAGGGATAATGAGCACATGAGGGCTATTAACGCGCGGTTAAAGTCTATGTGTGAGAGCTTACTTTAGTAGCTCACAAAAAAGGCCTTATTTCTGACTGTCGAATTGTAGGCACAACTCAACAGCTCTCTAAAGTCACAGACTTCTAGAGACATTTAAATGCTTATTTGATGGAAGTCTGCTATGCTAAAGACAGGAAAACTTACATGAGGGCACATGAACAGAGTGGCCAAAGTGGCAGAAATGAAGACTATGTAATGGCTCCCACTTACCAAGGCCAATCTAGCTAATGCTGCCTCTAAATGTCCAATATGTTAGCAGCCAATACAACTCTAAAATTTATATAGAAAGGCAAAGGGTCAAGAATAGTAAAGATAATCTTAAAATCAACAAGGTGGACAGGCATGCTTTCTTGGATATCAATTCTTTCTATAGGCTACAACCATTAAAAAATGGTGACAGTGGTATAAAAATAGACCAAAGGAACACAATAAAGCCTATAAATAGACTCATGTATTTGTGTGTATCTGTATTGTCATCCTGATACAGTTATATCATACAATCATATCAACATAAATAATATGTATATATATTTTTTGTCTGTTTATGTATTTTTGAAAAAACTGGCCCTGCAGAGGAGTGGGGAAAGGACAATTCTTCAATAACTGCTGCTAACTTGATTGGGTATCTGTTTGGAAACAAAATGAAAGTTAACCCTAACCTCACATGGCACACAAAAATCAATTCCAGATAGATTATAAACCTAACTGTGAAAGGTAAAAAAACAAAAGCCTCCAGAAGACAATATAGGAGAGAATCACGTACAACCTTGGCATAGAAAACTCTTTCTTAAAGAGAGCACAAAAAGCATTAACCATAAAGAAGACTGATAAAGGGACTATGTTAAAATTACTAACTTATTTTCAAAGAGCACCACTGAAGTGAGAGGACAAGCTACAGAGAGGAAGAAGATATGGCTAACAAGCACATGAGAAGATGCTCAACCTCATTAGTAATGGAGGAAAAGAAAACTTCGGTGCCACAATGAGACACTGCCACAAACCCACCAGAATTAAACATAATAGTATCAGAGGCGGGCAAGGATGTGGAGCAACCAGACTTCTCAGACTGTAGGTGGGAGAATAAGTTAGCACAACTTCTTTGGAAAACTGTTTTGCCTTATCTACTAAGGCTGAAGATATGCATATCTTATGATTTAGCAATTCCACTTCTAGGTGTATCCTTAACAAGAATGCCAGAATGTGAATAAGAAACATTACAAAATGTTTACACCACTATTATTTGTAAAAACGCCAAACTAAAACATCCATCAACAGTAGAATGGATAAGTTGTGGTGCATTTATACCATGGACTACTACAAAGCAATGAAAATGGTCACAGCACAGTTTACATACAGCAGCATGGTTGAATCTAAAGTTTTAAGAGAAGTCAGACACGAAAGTACAAACTAAGAGATTCCATTTATATAAAATTTAAAATATAGGCAAATATTATATTCAGAAACGCAAGCTTCGGTGATAAAAAGTTTACATGAAAGAAAAGACGTGATTACCATAGTTAGAATAGTGGCTACCCTTGGGGCTGGAGTTGGGAGAAAGCATGGTAATTAGGACAAGGCAAGAGAGAGGCTTTCTGAAGTGATGATACTATTCTGCTTCTTGGCCTGGATGGTGGTTACATCAGTATTCACACTGTAGTAGATTAATGAGCTGAAAATTTTATGCACTTTTCTGCATGCATGTTTTATAATAAAAAAGATTAAACAACCAAAAAAAAAAAAAGCAATGGGCTGATCTTTGATATCAAGATGAAAGGCTTAGTACTTGGTTAGCAGGCCCTCTCTTTTAGTTATTTTATCGATAATGTAAGCAGTTCACATTCAATTATCCAGATGCTTCTACTGAGACTCTCTGCCAGACATTTCTGAGACAGTTGGCTAAAATTAAAGAAAGTTTATTGCCAAAGAGCTGTGGAAAATTAACCAATCCAAGAATCAAATCTAAAAATCTGGCCTTGTTTAACATGCTCTAAAGAACAAAATTAACAGAATCAAGTACAGTATTTATTTTTTGAGCTGAGGGAGGTGTCTTCAAAAGGAAATGGATTCTCACTGACAAAGTAAATGCGGCAGATGAGATAACTGAAACACAAAAGGACAGATAAAAAGTTAAATCCCAAAGAGCCTCCCTTTGCTACTTCTTTGTTTTGAATTACATAACCTTCATGGCAGAATTACCTTTGACAGACTCCTCAGAAGAAGATTTCTAGATCTGAAAGATACAGAATAAAGGGTAGCTGAGCATGTTAAAATGGGAATATGGCAGAAATTCTGCAGGTGTAACAGGATAAAATGGAGGAACTGTATAATGAACTATGGTAGCAAGAAAATCAAGATGCTCCAGGCTTTGAGGAGGTGGTATGTAAAGTCTTAAAAAGACAAAAGACATACAATGGAGAAAGGAAAGCCTCTTCAATAAATGGTGGTGGGAAAATTGGAAAGCTACATGCAAAAGAATGAAACCAGACTGCTGTCACCATACACTGAAATTAACTCAAAATGGATCAAACGCCTAAATATAAGACATGAAACAATAAATTACATAGAAGAAAACATAAGAACTAAACTCATGGACCTTGGTTTTAGACAGGATTTTATGAATTTGACCTTGAAGGCAAGGGAAGTAAAAGCAAAAATAAATGAACAGAACTATATCAAACTAAAAAGCTTCTGCACAGCAAAAAAACCATCAATAAAACAAAGAGGCACTAACTGAATGGGAGAAGATATTTGCAAACAACACCTCCAATAAGGAGCTAATATCTAATATATATAAAGAACTCACAACAACAACAAAAAAACAAACAATCCAATTAAAAAATGGCAGAGAACCTGAACAGACACTTCTCCCAGGAAGACGTACAAATGGCCAATAGACATATGAAAAGATGCTCAACTTCGCTAGCTATTAGGAAAATGCAAATCAAAACCCTGATACTACCTCACATCTGGACAAGTAACAACAAGTGGTGCGGAGGTGGTGGGAGAAAAGGCCCCTCACACACTGCTGGTGGGGCTGCAAACTGGTACAGTCACTATGGAAAGCGGTATGGAGGTTGCTTGAAAAGCCAAGAAGAGAACTCCCATACGACTCAGCAATCTCTCTTCTGGGTATCTACTCCCCAAATTGAAAACATGTATTTGTAAAGATATATGCACTCTGATGTTTACAGCAGCATTATTTAGGGTGGCCAAAACATGGAAAACAACCAGTGTCCTTCTAGAGATGACTGGATAAACATACAATGGAATATTACCCAGCTATAAGATGAAATACTGCTACTTGTGACAACATGGATGGACCTTGAGATTACCATGCTAAGCAAATAAGTCAGACAGAAAAAGTTGACAACCATACGATTTCACTCATAGTGGGATATGAAACTGAAAGCAATCACGAAAAAAGACAAAAACTTATATACACAGACAACAGCTTAGTGGTTTACCACAGAGAAAGGGGGAAAGGGGGAGGCAAAGGGGGTCATATACATGGTGATGCAAGATTTGACTTTGGGTGGTGAACACACAATGCAATATGCAGGTGATGTATTATTGAACTGTAAACTTGAAATCTATAAAATTTTATTAACCCATGTAACCCCAATAAATTTAATTAAAAAAAAAAAAGAGTCATCTGCATGATTGACAATCCAGGAGAGCCTGCTGGAGTGTGCTTAATGAGGGAGGAGATCAAACTAACATTATGGCACATTAGATGAGAACAACTTCAACATGGGATTAAGGTACTAAGGATGGCAGACAGTCTTCCCTAGAGATAGCCTTTCCCACCCACAATACAGTAAAAATCCAGCTCTCTCTGGATTTATCCAACTCTTTGTGGCATTGTCTTCAGACTGCTAAAAAAAAAAAAAATCACACGTTGCAGAGTAGAGTCACTATAAAATTCATGGTCACCAATTTCACTATGAAAACATAGTCAGTGTTTTCAAGACTGTCCGACAATTTCCTGTTTCCCTCGAAAGCTCCCATTTTTCACAATGACGACTTCAAACCTTATATACTTTTATTATGACACTCCTTCTCCTCCCAATCACCGGGTAGAATCGTCGTCTACTTCAATGAGAAAATATACGCCATTAGAAAACTTTCTCAACTTTTTGGCACTGGACTTTCAAATCTAACTGCTTACACAGCCATCCTTTTCTCCTTCCTGAAGGTTTCCTTTCACTAAGATTAATCCTCCCCTACATCCCAAACTGTATCACTCATCCTCCCAAATCAGCCTCTCCTCTAATGGTTCTTTTATCAGCAAGCCAGAACTCTGGAAGTTATCCTTGACTCCTTCCTCTCTAATTACCAAGTCCAGTGTAGTCCACACGCTAAATCTCTCTTGAATCTATCTGATTATCTACCTCCTCTGTCACCATTCCTAATTATTATCCATTACCTACTAAAAGAGCTTGACTGATCTCTTAACCTCCAAGTTTATTTCTAATTTGTTACCACTTTGTAGCTGCCAATTATCCTTCCAAAATGCTGTTCTGCTATGTTACTTCCTCAGTTATTTTATTGCCTATGGAATAAAATGCAAATATAAATTGGTACAGCCACTATGGAAAACAGAATGGAGGTTCCTTGAAAAATTATGGTTCCTAAAGCCTTCTCATGATTTGCTCCTGCTTACCTTTCTAATTTATTTCTCATTATTCCACTCTCTTCATGCTCTGCATCAAGAATTTCCATACATTCATACACCAATTTCCTTTGCCTTGGGAGACTGTCCACACTCACCTCAACATTTTCCTGCCTAGGTCCACCTTGAACTTTAAATGCCACTTCCTTTTGGAGGCCTTTCCTGACTTTCTAGACTGGATTTGGTCTCTGTACTATGAGCTTCCCAAACATAACATTCATTGTTCTTTGTTAATTTATCTGTATGCTGAGAAAGTAGGGCTGTCTATTCACTGCTGTGGCCCAATATGTAGCAGAGTAACTCTGCAGGAATCAAAACATTTTGTTGAATAAAAAAATATAATACATGTCAAAATAAGTACAAAAGTAAAAATACACCATTTGTAAAAGGAGATGTGCTCCTTTACCTGGAATGGTATAGTAAAAGAGTTCCCACAGATTTTTCTTTAAACTTAGAAGTGTAACATTTCAGCGCTTTCATAGGTAAGAATGAAACCTATACTTTGGAGTTAGATTAGAAGCTGTTACAATAGGAGACAAATTGTGATTTGATGGCTCTTGTGTCTTTTAGATTGCTTCCAGGCCAGAAAGGTATAGGGGAAATTTTATTACTCCTGGAGACATCAGTGCCCTGTATGAAAAGAGCAGTACTACCGGAGAAACTAGCCTAAAGGCAAGATGGATAAACAAGAAATGTGTCAAGAAGGCTTTGAGTATAACACACCCATACACAGAAACATATTTAAATATACAATAAAATACTTACAATCATTATCACTAAAAAAAAAAAAAAACTATAATGGGAGAGAGGAAAAACTATAAATATCCCAAGATGACTTCAATACATGCTGCTGTTTATTTTTCTAAAGAAAAAAACATCAGAGCAGCTGGCCTTACAATAATGAGAAAAGGTATTGATAACTAGTCTGTAAAAAAAAAAAAAAAAAGTGCCTGAAATGTTCATTCAAGGCTGGTATTCATTCTTTACTCAGACCCTGGTTGTCAGGCTTGAAAAGCAACAGAGATTACTGATGCAGTCTACAGCCAAGACATGGAGAACATAAATAAATTTGTTCTTAGTACGGCAATGAATAAAGGCAGGAAAAGACTTACTCTTTGTATTACCAGGGTCCTATGCCTTCTGTTTGGGCTTAGTAGGAGGATTTCTATTTACTACATTTATATGACATAATTTAGAAATACTGTAATTTGCTATTTCATTATCATTGGTTCAACCCAGCAAAGCGATCTTTAAATCTGGTATTACACGAATAATATCTTGTGCTGGTTTGTCTGTATTTTTAAATTAAGTAAATAATACAGAAATCATAAATTCAAAAGAAATTTCTTCAACTATTTAGGAGCATTAAGTAATTTATGTCTCCAGTTTAGGAAGGTAGTTTTTTTAAAAAGCTGGGGTCAAGATAAATGTAGTAAAGTGAAAATGAAAAACTAAACAGCAGTAATATGTTTACTAAGGGCAAAGATAAAGCTATGTTTTGAAAGTAATTCATGAGAATTCCTGTTAAATTAAAATACTTGATCAATTTTGCTCTGCCTTAAAAAATGACTTTATTGATAACTTTCACCTTTGGCCCGAAGAGCCAATGCTGAAATGTCTGTCTGTCAATATCTCACACACACACATACAGAGTTTTGATGAAATTAGGGCTAGTTTTAGGTCAACGGTGTTAGTGAGATTAGTGGGGAAAATGTTTTTTAAACAGGAACAGTGTCTACTAGGTAAGTATGATCTTAAGAGCCCTCGTAGACAGAATAAAGAGGGGTATTTCTGAACCCGCTTACAAGAACAGATATTGTAAGTTGCCTATTTAAGACAAGGTCCTGGCTGTCTTGTGAATAATCTATATGACAAGCTCAAATAGGTAATTATTGTGATGCAAAATGGCTCTAAGTATTTAAGAAAGCTTATAATAAAAGAATTAGATAAATTGAAAAGTATGAACTCCTGTGGTGGTCTGAGAAGATTTCATAAAAATGGGGATGTAAGATGATTGTTGAAGAAAGGGAAGGGCTTTCTAAAAGTGAAAATAAAGGGAGGTATTTCATACTTTACAGAACACAACACAAACTTATCTTTTAATAAATATTTATAAGGTGAAAATGCTTCAGAAGTCATCTCCTCTGCCCAAATAGAATGAAAAAAAATTATGAAAAAGCAGTGGTTATAGCTTAAAATGCCTTTAAAATCTGCAGCTTAAATATCCCCTACTTAGGAAAAGTTATAGACACACTCCCTCTCCCTCCACAATGACTGAATTTCATCCCAAACACCACTGTGGCTGCTAGTTATTTCCTTCCCCTCCTTCTGTCCCATTATTGAAAAAGGGAAGGAAATGTTGTATATACACACAAAAAAGCCAGACAGATTGACAGCTTCAAGGAGGTAGAGCATACACAGAATAAAGAACAAATAATTTAAAGACTAAAGAGTGTGTAATATAGAGGTAAATTGGTGACTTCAAGCAAAACAAACGAAGCCAATTATTTCCCCATGATACACAATTCATTTTTTCTGACTCTATGCTTACGCATGACCTTGTGGAATAGTAATGTAATTAAATGAGGAAAAGATAGCTATCACCCAGTAACTTTCATTCTTCCTAGGATATTAAAATTGATCACTGAGTTATTTGATCCAAAATTCTCTCAGCAAGTTAGCTTGAATATCTAGACTGAAAGGTGATTACAATTTTAAAATAAATACTACATACATGGCCTCTTCAATCTATGGGTACTTTTTTTTTAAATGCCTACAGCACCTGGTTTCCTAGGTGGTCTCCCATCTAAGTACTAACCAGGCCTGACTCTGCTTAGCTTCTGAGATCAGACATTAGGCTTGTTCAGTGTGTCATGGCCAAAGACTATGGACTGTGGCTCTACTGGGTGTGAACCCAGGGCCTTCTGCATGTAAAGCAGACATGCCTAACCATTACACTATGTAACCACATCCTGTGGTTACTTTTTTTTTTTATCTTCCAGGAATGTTATTATAAACAAACAAAAACCTATCATAAACTATTTAAGCTTTACAATAAATCCATTCTATTATTAAGAAATCTTCAACCATTTCCATTTCTATCATTCTTGACTGCTTCAACTCCCATACCTTTGTATTTGTTATTTCTACCAAAATTGAGCTTTATATAAACTATCTACTAGCTACCACCATTTGATCATTAGAATACTTAGAAAGACAAACTTTAAATTGTGCCATATTTTCTTTTTATTATTATTATTATTTATTTATCTATTTATTATGGTGACATTGAATGAAATCCAATAAGTTTCAGGTGTAAAATTCAACAGTAAGTTATATATATATTTCATTGTGTGCTCACTGCCCATAGTTAGATTTCTTTCTGTCACCATATATTTGATCCTTTTTGCCCCATTTACTGTGCCATATTTTCTTGAGTTAAATTCAACACTATAATTCTGTAAGGTTGGAAAGAAACTTCAAACCGCTATGCAATCTCTTGTTCCAGGCAAAGCTACCAAGAGTGAAGCAAATCTTTTTGTTCATAAGAGCCATATAAAAATGTTCTCTTTTATACCCAAACTAGAAGTTTACCATTCCATTATACAAGATTATAAGTTATTACTTACTCACCTCAATAACCCTCATATAATCAAGTTATCAATGACAGCAGGTATCAGCTATCTATTGCCACAACAATGTTATGTGAAATAATCCACCTCAAAATTTAGGTGTAAGACAATAAGCATTTAGCTTTGCTCATGAGTTTATAGGTCAGCTGAACAGTTCTCCTGGGCTAGGCTGATATTAGCTGGGCTTGCTCATCTGAGTACAGTCAGGCAGCAGCTGAGCTTGTACTTGGCTGGTCTAAGATGGCTTCATTTGGGATAGTTCTCTGCATGAGGTTTCTGATCTTCTAGCAGGCTGGCCTGAGCCTATGTTTGCCATATGCTATTGGCCAAAACAAGTCTCAGATTCAAGGGGTGGATTAGAATCCATGACTTGATGGGAAAAGGTGGAAACTGCATTGCAAAAGGGGCAGATAGAGGCAAAGATAAAGACTGCAGTCATTTTTACATTCAAGCTACCAAAACCTCATTTAGTCTTTTCTTCACACGAAATAATCTGATATTAATGCTGCTTTCTCTCCACCCAGAATCTGGACTGTGTAAACACTAACTACTCATCTTAACACTGCAAAATATAATTTCAAGAATGATGTTAAAGTGAAGTTACCGTGTGCTGAAATTAGATAGGAAGTTGAGATTTTAATTTAAGAGCATAAGTTGAAAAATACCAATTTTGTGATCTTAAGGAAAAATGATACAAAAGTTATCCTACACACAAGACAATATGAACCTGTAAAATTAAAAGAAAATTACATTGCATAAGTGGGTTTTTAAATCTTCATTTACTATCTCTATATTAAGAGCTTACTTTATATTATTTGATAAACTTTCACAAAGTTTTATTCAAAGATCAACACCCATGAACTTTTAAAATGAACCATTTATTAAATCAGACTGTTATTCTTAACAGTTATGTAAGTTACATGTATGTTTATGTCAGAGTATTTTACATGGAAATCTTTTAAACTCTTATAGGCAAGCAAAATTGTACCACACAATATATAAGGGCGAAGAGAGTACTGCTAAACATTCGAATAAGGCAAGTATTTAAAAAAACAAAACAATAATTAAAAAAAATTCAAGCATTCCTTTTAAGAGAATTCAATACTACGAGCTAACTGTACTTTCTGAGTGTATTCATATAATCAAGGCAGTGTTTCTTCTTTTAAAACATCAAGAAATAGAATAAGGCTCATTAATAGATACAGCTGCCCTCAAGATTCAATCTCAGTTGCTTTCTTTAAATTAAAATTCACAAAGTGCACAATTAAGATATATCAAAAAACTGAATCTGCTACTCTAACAACAGCTGTCCATGCTTAATACTTAGTGGTTTATTTGACCAAATTATGCCTTTTCAGGGAAAAATAAAAAACATAAGCCACTGTAAAACATTTAGTTTGAAATGTATGCTAATATTTTTCTTAGAAATCAAAAATATTATGGAGGAAAAAGGGTTATTTATCTTAAGGAAAAGAAAGCAAAACACTGGAATGACCAAACATTTTCAAAGAACAAGCACCACAAAGGACATCTGCATTCAGTTTTGTATTATTTATCAATGCATTTTTCTTACTCCAACCAATCTACTTCATCAAATTCTGAATCATCTTCTGAATCACTATATTCCACAGCAATACGACGGGACAGGATGGTGGCAACGTCATTTTCAATGCGTTCATGTTTAGCTTCCTGTTCACGCTGCTCTTCTCTACTTTTCGTAGCTGAATACCTGATACAGTAAATCCAAACCATTCATTGTAAACCAAAATGCTAAATACTAAACATTATTAATCTTTCTGGAATAAAATCAAATACACATGAGAAATACTAATAGAAGAATAAAAATCAAGATCTATTAAAAAGAATGTGAAGGAATCATATTTAGAGAGATGTTAATTTCTTCATTATGTTATCATCTGTGATATTAGCTGGTGAAACTTACCAGATATCCCAGTGGATATCTACAGTTTATTAAGCCATTATGATCTATTGTGTCTCCCTGCTCACCAAATCCTAAAAAGTTAACCAGATGATACTTTTCTTCTGTTACCTCTATGGTCAAATAAAATAAACATTTGTTGAATATATTTTCTGTGGCTTTATTCTCCCTGGTACTTGAAAAGGAGGCACTCTTATTCATTCCATCCTGTTAGTGCCTGGCATATATTCTTAGGAAATGTTAGCTGCATTAATGAATTAATATGTCTCTTTTTTGGTTGTTACTGAGAAACTTAAAGTCATCTGGTACAGTAAGTGTCACTGGGAGCAAGTATCATTGAGACATCAAAGGGACAGCCTTAACTCTGAAGAAAATATAATTTCTAAGGATTTAATATACATATTAAACATAACATAAAGGGCTTAAATTTTCTGTAACATTTAAGTCTGCTACTTTTAATTTCTTGCTTATTCAATAAACACTTAAGAATCCTTACTAAGTATGGAAATAAAATGATTAAATGTGATATATTTTCTTGAAAATGATTTAAAATATAAGTGAAACATAGCTTTACTTTCTAAAGGCCATTTAAACAAAACACGATCATTTAAAATCTTATAAATGAGGAAAATATTATCGTTTCAAATATTTAGAAAGCTTCTAAACCTACAATAGCAACGTTTTTAAAGGCCCTGAGAAAATTACCTTTTCGTATTGCTTCCAGAAGTACACTCCTGGCATCACTGATTACGGGTAGGGTTGATGGATGACGCTTTGGCTCAGAAGCAGGTATAACTTGTGATGGAGGAGATGGAGGCATTAATGGAATATGGGGACCTGGGGCAGTAGATGGAGTTGGATGCAGCCCAGAGGGAGGATGAGCAAGAGCTGCAACTGTGACAGGTGATGATGGTCGAATGCCAGGTGGAGGCAAAGGAGGCGGTGGTGGGGGTGGAGGCAGCCCCTGGACTTCACCTTGTGGGAGTGGATGAACTGGTACAGTCTCACATACTGGGGCAGCTCTAGCTACCGGTGGAGAGGGCTGTACTAGAGGAGGTGCAATTGGAGGAGGAGCTGGGTGAAGAACTCCAGGGGCAATCTGAAGAGGAGCTGGAGGTGGCGGTACTGCTGGAGCTTGCAAAGCAGTGGCTGGAGGAGGAGGTGGGGGAGGTACTGGTGGGGGAGGAGTTGAAGTCATTGAAGCTCTTAATGAAGAAGTTGACAAGGCAGATGGAAGAGGTGGTGGAGGAGGTGGGGGGGTGGGGCTCACAAACACAGGTGTCCTGCCTGTAGCTGGTGACTGAGGGCGAGTTTCTATCAAACCTGTAGCAGAACTGAAATGATAAAGAGATCCTAGCAAGTTATTAAAAGAGAAAAAATTAACCATACAATATATAAATGACTATCAGTAATTATATCAAGGTAGATTCATTTACATGTTCCTATAAAAACTAAAAAAATTTCCAGCAATATTTAGAATGAAATGAGAACTAAAAGTATTCCAACAAAATAATTTTTAGGTGGCACTTTGGCTTGTAAAATTCTAAATGATCTCATCCCTGCATGTAACTTTCCTATCAACTCAAGCATTTTATGCTTACTTTGATAAGTAAAATGCTCACTTTAACACTGTGATGTTTGTCTTTGTAATAACTCAACATTTATCATATTACGATATTTGTAGCAATATCTATGGCCAATACAATGCTGTATTTATACTGAAGCTATTAAGACTTACCATATGTCATTTCTAATTACAAACTACAATGAAAACTAATTATAAACTACAAAGGGAAATTTATGGACCTCTTCCTCCCTGAGGATGGAACATCAAATGAGTCAAAGACAGAAGGTTGATATTTTTAACTGAAAATTGTAAAACTTATCTTTGTTTCTCTTTTAAAATTTGTAATCTGGATAACAATGGACAAAATTAAACTTCAAAACAGCTTTACCGAAATATTATTATGAAGAATTGCCTATTCTCTCTCAAACTCTTAGACTATTTCCCCTAATATCAAATTAACATTTATAATCAACACCTGTGGTTCCATTTTTTAGTCTCTTACAACATTACAAAAATTCTTAATTTGTATTAATACAGAGTTAAGTCCTCTCTTAACACTATCAATAGGTTCTATGACCTGAAGTGAAATGACACAGCGAAACCAATTTCACCAAAGGCTAACTGATAAAAACAAAAGTTCCTACGGCATCTAATCGTTAAATGATGTTGAACAAAATGACATTATTCAAGAACCTGCTATACTGCATGTTATGTGCTTGATAACAAAACTATAGTAAAATGAAATGCACTTTAATCTTTAAAGTAAATTCTCATTAGTTAAATTTTCCCAAGAGAATGCATGTATCAGCTGTTACCAGAGGCTGGAAAATTACCTCCCACAGGCCAAATCTGACCCACTCCCTGTTTTTGAAAATGATGTTTTGTTGGAACATAAATATATCCAATTACACATGTAGTCCATGACTGCCTTCATGCAACAATGGCAGAGTTGAGCAGTTGTGACAGAAACATATACCCACAAGGGCTAAAACATTTCTCTGTGCCTTTAAAGAAAAACGCTATTAACCCTTGAGATAAAACATCAAAATTTGTTTGAACATACCTGATACAGGTGGGTATGGGTTTTGCATCTCCTGATCCATGCATTGGTGGAGGTGGAGGTGGTTCATGTGGTCTGACTAAGACTCTTTCCTCAGCTCTAGTCAGAAGTTCACTCATCTGACTAAATGGCAAGGCAGAAAGTGAATAAGATCCATCCATATGATCCACATATGTCTGAGGTCTAAAAAAATATACAGTATCAGTATATTTTTCTTGAATTATTGGTGGAGTAAAGTGCCACACATGAGATATTTAAAGTTTATCTATCCTTTGAATGTTAATATTTTAACAACTTTTAGGAAACTTATTTCAGATACTTATTACACTGTCATGTTTTTAAAACAAAAAATGCTGCTTAAAAGACAAACTTTCCTTGCTGATTCAGGTTCATTTCGGTGACCTTCAGTTATTTTATAATATAACACTAATGCAAGTCACAAGGATGGAAAATATTACATATATAATCTTATGAACATGAAAATAATTAACTTTTAGCAAATTTCATTCCAAGTTATCTGCCTCTATTTTCTTTACAATAAGATGCCACTGACAAAAGCTAAAATATAAAAAAATGGAATTTCCTGCCACAAGGATATCTTGTTGCTCTTAAACGTAAATGATTTCCAAATGTTTTATACCCAAGGAGAAAGGCCTCCCTGATACAAGCACCACAGAGATGGTTAACTACATTGTTTTTGTCTTTTCAGTGTTTTCAAAGGTGCTACATACATATGCAGAAAACAGAATGCTAGGTAGCATTGCAACATGTGACTTAAGCAAATTTAAGCAAAATTTTAGATACCTTGAGCATGTAGACATATCTACTGATTATAGTGCATGCTGAGAACAAAGTTAGATTTAAAATATGTGCACAAAGCAAGTTAGAAATATTACATTTACACTACTGGGTCAGCTAAATACCTCAATTGCTTAACAGGAGTTGAAATAAATATTTACTATAGATGATTAACTTTTTTTAAAAAAATCTTAATTCTTTCAGTCTCTTTCCATAATGCATATAGTCTTACACGTATATTACTCCTAAATAGGCTAAAATATTTCACTTATGGCCTAATAATTTACATGTATTATTCAAGAAAAAAACCTTAAACTTTTTTCATTCAAAATCAATAACTATAATATATGTAATAATAACTACAATCAATTAACTATATGCAAATAAATTTCTCCACAGGAGATGCTAGTATGTTTGCTAGGGTGGCATATTACTTATATAGGGCCCCTAGCTCCTGAGAAAGGAAAAGGACCTATTCTTTATTTTTGAATGGGATGAGTAATTTTGTTTGAAAGTCCTGATATATCTGAGGTGGAGATGTGGTACAGAAAGGAAGTCAGGAAAAAGAAAAAAGAACAAAATAAACCCTTTCTTAACTCCTATTTTATATATAGTGAATCAATAACACTTCAAAAAAAAAAAAAATTCCAGACTCCATTCCTCCATTACAAAATTCTAGGAGACTCTGCCTGAAATACTGAAAGGGAATTGAGACTTCATATGAAAGTTAAAACAACGCTGAAGGTCATACATACTCCAACCACCTCTTTAAAGATGACAGAACTAAATAAAGTCCAGGTATGAAAATGATCTGCCCAAGAGCAGACATCAGTAGGCTTACAGTGGTCAAGGTTTCAAAATCATCTCTATGCTTATAACAGGATCTGTCAGTTCAGCATTTCAGGACCTAATACTTACAGGTATAAATATTAAAAATAAAGCCAGTAATTTATCATTAATTTTGTTTAAAAAAAAATAAAAGAAAAGAAACCTTGTTTCAAAATGAGAGGCTGGGCCGTTAGCAACTTCAATATGCTTATGTAAGAGATTTGCATCATCTTCAGCCAGTTCTGGACCTTGGGCCAGCTTCTGCCATTCTCTCCGCCTGTCATGAGGTGCTCTTGGCACTTTTTCTGGTTCATGAGGACGATCCAGATTTTTCTGCTATAACAGATGTATTGAAACAAAGCCAAATGCTGAAGTGCTAAGTTTTTAAAAAGAGGTTATAACCAATTGAAATAAAATTCTAACATCAATATTGAAAAAGACAATGTTATCATAATATAGTAAAAGAAACACAGTTCGTTTGCACATTCAGAATTAAATCTTAGCTAGTTGTCTTGTAATCTGTTTCTTGTCATGTTTCTTTACTCTCTAACTGGAATTGATGCACTAGATAAAAATAGTATGCCTATGTAATAAAATTTGAGGTTAGAAAGTCCTTTTAGATGAAAAATAATTCACCAACTTTTTAACATTTATGGCATTGCCTATCTCTAACCAAACCTGAAAATTTACTAACGTTATATTATCTGGGAATTCACCAATTAGCTAACTAATATATTAGAAAAAATCCAATATCTAATTAACTCATTATAATTGTGTCACTCAACAGGAAACAAGGGTATCTGAAAAATAAAACAAAAAGTGGTTTAAATCATGAGAGAAAGCATAGAAAAGTCTAGAGTAGGTACAAAGTCAAATGCCCAAAGGGGCCAGCCAAAGAACATACATAAATGAAGAGAGCAGGGCATAAGACGGGGAAAGCCGTGACTAGACAGACGTATCCATTGAAGACATTCCAGTGAGAAGAATTTAAGACCACTGTGATTGACAAACAAAACATTGCTCGTAGGTGTAATTCAGGCCCCCAGACACCAGGTTGCAAACTCTAGCCAGAACACTGGGTTACTGTCCAGCTAAGATGGTAATAACAAGAAGGCATTATGGGGAAGAAGAGGGGAAAGCAGAGAGCCACAGGAGAAACAGAGGGTGATGAAGACGGACTTTGTCTCTTTCATAATTCTGCCTAAATTCAACATTGCTTTCTCCTTCTATATTTCTAGTTATCATTAACATGGAATAAAGTAGATCCAAGGGAATTTTATTAGAAATCAGAAAATGATAACACAGCAGATAACAGGAATTTAGGGAGAATAACCTTTCCAAAACATTTAGGATATACTTTGTGGTTAGAAAATATTAGCTTTATCTGCTTTCCCAATACCTGCACCATATTCCTTTGTTCCTTCTTATCAGAATGCCCGTCTCTTTCCAGGTCCACTTCATTCCTATTCGTTGTTCAAGATACATTATAAGCTTTGTTGCAAGTGTTTACCAACCCTGTCCTCTGCCTAAAGCAGGTACTGTTTTGGGCTACCCACACCTTCCATGCATACATCTGTTATGGCACTTATCACACCACATTATAATAATCTAATTGCTCATCTGCTCAAATTAGACTGTGATCTTTGTATGATAATAAAGACTTCAATGTTTGATTATATGGACCCAATGAAATAAAACTGTCAAAGTATAAAACTAATAAAGTTCCAAATATGCAACAAAAGACAAATACACGAAAACTAACTTCAATATTTTGAATCTCTTGTAATACCTTCTGCTTCCTCTTTTCCTTCCTCTTATCCTCTGTATCTTGCAACATTTTTTCTTTCCATAGATCAAAGAAATATGAAGGATTGGTATAAAACTTCAAACCTTCTTTACCATCATCTCTGAAATACATAAAACCAATTAAAATATATATCAGGAAGACTTAGGCGATCGAAATAGAAACAATTTTACTGAAATGTCTTTCCTATTATGTTAATAAAATATAGCATGTGTAAAAATAGTGACAAAATTAATTATAATATTGCACTGATAGAATATTTCTCATCAGTCAGGCAGAAAACTAAGGAAAATAGAAAACTAAATGTTTTTCAGAGTTGTTATTAACTTAAAGTACAGCTGGACAATTTTCATCCCTAACTTATGCTGAATACCTAGTTTTATAAAAGTCCTTTGAGAATTCCAATAATTACAAATGGTTCTGCCAAAGACAAAAGCCTGAAAGGACAATAATATTTAGAATAGAGAAACTGTAGAGGGTTTCTGTCAATATTCTAATTTACTTATCATCTTAAACCTCCCAAATACCCCCAATAGTCATTGTCGTAGTAACAGTTGCTTATATTCAAATGACTTGCATACTGACAAATAGTTTCAAATAACTACCTCAATACCATTTTATTCAGTATATGTGCTGTGAATCTTAAATTACCTATTTAACAAACATGTGAAAGGACTCCAAAAAAAAGCTGAATAACTCCAGATCGTATTTTAAGTGGTAAAAAACATTTAAAAAACAGATATTACATATTCATTATGTAAATTTAATGCATATAGATCAAGAGTAGATAAAATAAGCAAAAATAATATTTATTTTGTTATTGCGGTAGAATTCTGAGCTTTTTTTATTTTTTGTGTGATTAGAAATTAAATTAGAAAGACACTAACTCCTAGGCCATTCATGATAAGTCTGCTATTAGCTTTTCTTATGAATACCTGTCAAAACAATTCCCTTGAATCAGTCCTATCTTTTGTAAGTCAGAACTTTGGGAACTCACCTAGTGAATAAGAAAATGTTTTCTAAAGGTAGTGGATAAGAAGGGTTCTCTTGATCAAAATAAAGAATGTTTGGGGGGCTTAGTGTTTAAAGGTAGATTGCTACCTATCTGAATTTGAAGTCTGAGATAAATAACCATTCTTCATGTTTATCAGCCTACTGACCTATAAGGAGTGAGTATATTGAGAGGTGGCGGCTGTTCACAAACATCATACGTCTCCTGTAACGGAATAGGCAAAGTCTTGCGATCGAAAAGCTGCTGATCTTGAATTGTAGAACTTCGGAAAGCTTTTCTCATTGTTATATCTTGCAAAGACACTAAAATAAAATAAAAATAAATGTGTCTTGTTTATTTTACTGAGGTGATTTAATATAAAACAAATCCATATACTCTATTTGTTTAAAACTCAGCCTGGCTCAGGAGGTTGCAACTATAGAGGCTTATGAATCAGGAACCATATTTGTAAATGCTCTAATTATATCCCACATCATTTTGTGCCTAATTCTCCCAATCAGACGGGTTTCAATGCAACCTTTAATTTCTAAGGATCAGAATGCTCTAATGACACCTGAAGCTCATCTGTATTTCCCACCAAATACACCTTTTTTTCCCTCTACTTGCCATCCTGGGTCCCCACCAACCTATATTCTCTTCTTTCTTTTTTCTATAACTGTTTTTCCTATCACCTTTTATTACTTTTATTAAGCTTATACCAATAACTCTGAGAGAATTACTTGGTTATCAGTGGCATTCTGAGCAAAACATGCTGTTGACCTCTATGCTATATTGACTATAAGTATTATACATATACTATAAAGTTAAAATTAACTTTACAGTAAAGAAAATATTTTCAAGTACTGGGCATTCTACATTATTTCTACTTCACTTATCTTTGCTCTTGTCCGATAAGGACCTCTATTTAGCTATAAGCTCTTGAAGACTAAGATTGTCTTGTACATTAGCATCTCCAGCAACAAGCACAGCCCCATTGCATATGATATAAAATAACTTCATTTACTCATTTTCTTTTGGATTATGAAGCATGTTAACATAAAGAAAAAAAATGTACCAAAATCCTACATTCTTAAGGCTTTGAGTGATTTCTTGAAATTAAAAAATTAGGTGATTTTTGTTTACATATTTAATATGGCTTTAAGTATACAGATAAATGCTTTATATCATAGCAAGGTCAGTACTAACCAATCGTAACAATTCTTTAATTCTTCTTCTGCCTATAACAGTATCTCTATTACCCTCACAAGTAAAATTTATTTGACATGAGCCTTTGGATCTATGGAATAAGTGAAGCAGTGCGGCTGCCTATGCAAGGGCCACACCATGGCTGTACTCCCAGTAGAAATTCCAGTGCACGATGTGTAACACACAAAAAAACACCAAAATAAAAGCCAAAGAAATAAAGTTTTTTTTTCTATCACTAAAAAGTAGTATGAAGATATTTAGTGAGTACATACTATATGTGCTAGATGCTTTCTTTAATTTTTATTTTACTTAATCTTTATGATTCAATGAGATAGGAATTATTATTTAATTTTTTAAACATAAGAAAATCAAGGCTAGAAAATGCTTCAGAAACAGTAAAGTCGGAACAGAAAACCCAGGTCTATCTGCCTTTGAAGTTGATCCTTTTGCCACAATACCACAGGCTGTTCCTCTGGGTCCCGTCAGAAGTTGCCTCTGCTTTCTAGAATCAAAATGGATCAATTCTTGCCACTCTCCCACCCCACTTATTAACCTAAAGTACATAACCAGATGGAACCTAGTGTTCATTCTCCCAAAATTTCTTAGAAAGATGTAAGACTATGTAAAGGTCTGTCTTCAACTCTTCTCATTTATCATTCGTCTTATTTTTTGACAGACCACTGTGACAAAGCCCCTTCCAGGAGCCAACAATGACATCTGATATTATTTAAATAGTATTATACAATACAGTAAGTTAGCACAATATTTACAGCTATAACTGAATTAAATGTAATTGTACAGGTCTTTGCTTAAAACTCATTTTTATATACTTTCGAAAGTATATTGGTAGTTCTCACCATTACTTACGGTTTAATGGTAATTAAAAACAAAAATATTGACATTCCACTCTAAAATTTAGTATTATATTCATAATGTTACTTTGTCTGAACTCTTATTGAGTTTAAAAATCTAGGTTAAATAACTTTGAAAATTTCTTCTATCCAACATCCCCCAAACAATTTCAAATTAAGTAGTTCAGCTTTTAGGCTCTGAATTTTTAACCAATGATCCACATAATTTTAAACTATAAACAATTCTGATGGCTATCAGCACACTGGGATTTTTTAAAAACGCTTAAACACATCTTAAGTTATTTACTGGTATCTGTATTTTTTTTTCAATTTTAACGGGAATGCTAAGAGATTTAACAGTTTTTTTAAAACTAAATGTTAGTTTTAATTTCTGATACTATAAGAAATGCCCATGTATTTCTGTATTTATTAGATGGCATATATTTATAACTTAAATGTTTTAAGTTATTTAAAAAAGAAATTTTGGATGTAAATGATATATATAAAAGTATGACCATAAAATATTTTTTCACTACTAGCAATGATTTTATTTCAAGAATTTCAAGAAGTATGACTAATGTATATGTATATGCTTCAAAGGAAACCATCAAGAAAAAACTCACAAAATAGGAGAAATATTTGCAAATCATATCAGATAAGGAACTTGGATCTAGAATATATAGAATTCTTATAACTCAACAATAAAAAGAAAAATAAATCCAATTCAAAATGGTAAAAGAATATGAATTGGCATTTCTCTAAAGAAGATGCACGAACTGCTGATAAGTCACTTAAATCCTGGTTTAAAATCCAAGCTGTACCGCTTCCTGCTGGGTGACTTGTCTCTAAATGGCTTATAAGCCATGAAAAAATGCTCAAAATCATTAGTCATCAGGAAAATACAAATAAACTCTATGATATGAACCAATATTGAAAACATTATGTTAAATGAAAAAGCCAGTCACAAAAGACCACATATTATATGATTCCACTCATATGAAGTGACCGGAACAGGCTACTCCATAGAAACAGAAAGGAGATTAGTGAATGACAGAAGCGAGGGGAAGGGGAGGTTGGAGAGTGACTGCTAATGGGTTTCTTTTGGGAGTGATGAAATGTTCTAAAATTGCTTGTGCTGAGAGTTGCATAACTCTGTGAATATGCCAAAATCCACTGAATTGGACAATTTAACTTTGGATGGGCTAACTGTAGGGTGTATGAAATGTATCTCAATAAAACATTTTTTTGTTGTTTTTTGTTTTTTAAAAAAAGGACTGTTTAGGTTTTGTTCACAACCAAATCTATGAGTTTATGTCTTTGGAAGCAGTAGAAACTTAGCATAGTAAGTATATGCTTCTTCTTATTTGGGAATTAAATGAGGCTATGTCAAAAAAAAGTTTATTCAATCACTAAGACAGCTATCATTACGTTCTTTTTGCTTTTTTTTTCAGTGATATATTTTAATATACTTATTGTTCAAGTTTTGATCTATTTAAAGCATTTATATTAATAGTTTTTGAAGAAAGTTAAGAGAGTCACATTCATTAATTCTCTCAAATAAATGAAAATTATATTCTTAATAAGTTCCATTTCTTTTTGATTAAAAAAAACAAACAGAAAGAGATTTGAGAAACATCAGCATTCAATGTATTTATCAAGGCATAAAATGTTTTACCACTGAAATTTCTACCATTATTTCAGCCTGTAATATGGGGTTTTTTTAACCTGATATCCCTGGTTTAATACTCAATATAGAACACTTTTGTCCTACATATGGGCAACTTGGATTTTTCTGAAATGTTCATTTAAAGTGGGAAATAATATTCAAATAACTAAATCAGATTTTAGCAATTTAACATTTTGCACACACAAAAACCTATTAAAAAGAATTAATTCCTATAGAATCAATTTCAATTACTAAGAATTTCAAGTAATTTTCAAATAATTTTTATTTCTAAGACAAAAGTATACAAATAAACTGTAAGGGAGAAAAGAAAAGAGAATAGAGGAAAAGTGTGGCTAAAATTTTTTTCATGTCAAAAGCTTAATAGTCATTTAGTATAAAAAAAGAAGAGGTCAAAAAAGTAAAAATGAGTAAAGTCAGTAGAGTCGTTCTGATGGCATTTATAATGATTCACTGGTTTATTACAACATGTACATCAAAGGTCATGGGTAGAAGAGACCTGTAATAAATTTGCATTTAATACTGTTCTTAAATATTTCACTCATCTGACCTAACCTAAAATAAATATTTGAAAGAAAATATAATATGAATAAACTTACATTCTTCTTCTTTAGGGTCAAGCTGTGTAACACTAACTGATAAACGGTCCACTCGTTCTTGTAATGAGTTCACTCTGAAGGAAAAACTATGTGCTTCATTGAATAATTCTCCAAATATATCTTCAGCATATTTACCTAAGCAAAAATGAAACATATACCATAAAATTTAATGCGATGAGAGATAAATAACAATTTAACACTTAAAAGTGCTGTCCTGATAAATCTGGCATTTTTTGAAACTAGTTTAAATTTTAAACTATAGCCTAAAGTAACTTAATTGTGACAGAAAACAACACAAGCCCTGGGAAATCTGCCTTTAACTACTAGTTCTATCACTTCCTGCTAGTAACCTGTGTCTAAAACGGAAGTACTCTACCTGATTTACCCACATCTATCTTCCTGTTGAGGATTAGAGAAGATTAAGATATGAAAGTACATACAAATATTATATCTCTTAATCCCAAATCAGCATTCATAAATAAACTCTGCACTAGAACGGAATTTCAGGCAAGTGGCAGAATCCAAAATTTTTTATAAGCCTAGTAGATGACCTGTCTTATGTATGCCCAAAACAGATTCTACGAATTTATATTTTGCATTTCTCTTATTTGTTTTTTTTTAAAAAAACATCATAAATCTAAAATCATTGTATTTCTCTAGTCGTGTAAATTCCCATTACTGAAAAGAATAAACCAAAATAATCCTACTCTAAGAGAAGTTTTAGAAGACCTACAATGAAAAAATTTCAAGTGTATTTAGAACATGTAAATAATGTATACTTACAACATAAAGATAAGTCTATTACTATCTATACCTTTGAATTTAAAAAAAAAAAGGTTGATGACGTTCCTAGATCAAGACATTTTAGTCCCGAGTATACTGACTAGATTAAATCTAGCTCAGTAGTAAGCTCTATCAAGATAGTTCCTATGACAGAGAAGTACTTATTAAATGAATTCATTAATCTTACTAGTTTACATTTGAATAATAATGCATTTTTTTTCAAAGCATTTCAATATATTATCAGTTAAACCAACAAACATTTACTGAGGGGTCATTTATGCCAGGTACATGTACGACCTACTGAATACACTAAAAAGTAAAACACAAAATTCTTGTTCTAGATGATTATATAATTTTTAGGGAAAAAAAAGTCAGAACTTAAGAGAAAAAGGATAGTTTTGTATATCTTTCTTCATTCACATATACTCTTTAAACCAAACTAACTGAAAATATCTTATGTGCCAGACACTGTACCAGAGCTTGGCAATATAGAATGATTAGAAGAAAGTCTCTGGCATTGATGAGTTTTGAGCAGACATTTAAACACATGAAAAGCAATTTATAAGACTAAATCTTTTCTCCATTTGCTTTGAGACCTTGGTATCAATTTCTTCACCTATAAAATAGGGATAAAAATATCTGCTTTAAGAAGTTGTAAGAAAAAGAGCAGTACGAACTAAGGGGCTGACAGAGCACCTGATACAGGGCAGAAGTTCAACATGGGGCTCTCACTGTAATAAGAGTCACGTAGCATATGCAGAAAGAAGCACCTAACTTTTGAATGTGAGCTGGTGTTCAAGACACTTCCAGAGACAGAGTTTCTCTGACAGATAAGGGAAACATCCCAGGTGGAAGAAAAGGCCAGTATAAAGTTATTCATTTATTCAGTGATGTTAGGGATAGAAATGCTAGGGATACACAGATGGAAGAGACAATTTCATTCTAAAAGAGCTTGGTTTAATACAGGGATCCTTACCACCTGTATGTTACCTGAAATTATATGCACATTTTAAAATGCATCTGCTTTTTTTTGGAAAGACAGCCAATAGTTCTTTAACAGATTTTTTGTAAGGTGTCTATGCTCCTCCCGCCATAAGTTTAAGTGCTAAGTACTTCAGTGGATAAGATAAGCATTCCTTTTCACATCCTTTCTTATTTCCAAATCTACCTCCTCCTTCCCTCTGAGAATGGTGAAAGGAATAAAGTTTGCAAGGTAAAACTGACTGTGTATGCATCTGAACTTTAACTAACCTTACATTTATTATACTACTTCTCTACTTGAGAACCTACAAGTTCTCATTATCTATGATATTGAAATCTGAGTCTCCTCATCTAACATTCTCTCTCCCATTTGTCCTTTTAATCCCCCTTACATATTTATTTTTGCCTCTATTTAGTTGTCTAATTCTTCATGCAAGCTGAAATGGCTTTCTTCCTCATTCCTCTCCATTTTCCAAATTCTTTTTGTTCCTTTAAAGGCCTAATTCAATTCACATTCCTTTCAGCAAGCCTCCTCTAATGACTTCACCTTGCGTCTCTCTTTTTTCTTAGTTCTACAATCTAAAACTCATGATTTAAATTTAATGCATGTGCACACTGTTTAGAAAGGTTTCAGTATTCACCTTATTAACTCTTCAACTAAACGGGGTATGGTCTTTTCAGACAAGAACCATGTAGCTCTGTTTGTTACACGGCAAAGTATTGTTATCTGTCCACTGTCTATCTATGCATCCATTAGTCTTATCAAGCCAATCTATTTACCATCCTCCTACCCATCTATCTTGTTAGCTAGCTAGTAGCTATGTTTGAGAAGGAGAAGCAGGCTCTATCAGCTCATCTTGGCAGCATGACCTGTCAATATTCAATAAGAAAAAAGCCTTAGAAGAGAGAACGGTAAAAGAATCCTCCGGTAATTAAGAGTCCCAATGGTTGTTAAAGCAAGACAACCATAAAATGGGAAAGAAATTTTCATAAAGCAGAAGAAATTTACATAAAATTAATTCTAGGTTTTCCGTAATTACATATTATAAAACAAAAATGTGTTCCATGAAGAAAAAAGCCCTGGGATGTACAGTTCTGTGAGGAAGAAGTCAGGAGGATGTTTAGCCCCACGCCACACTGAGTCCTGCAGTTTAACTTCATTGCTGTGTCCTCCAGTACTTTTAAAGATAACAATAGTACCAAAGTGAAAACTCAATTACCTAGAACCATTTTGGATAGCCAAGTTTTCAAAGTAATTCAGACATTATTTAAAACATTAATTATTTTGACTATTTTTTATGGAAACCAATATAAAAATCTATTCTAAGCTTCCCTGTCTCAAATAGAATACAAAAATTAAACAACCATTTCTTGAGGACTCATAGTCATGAATTGATTATGAAAATCAACTAGTGCCTTGGCCAGAAAACAGCTTTGAAATGTATAAGAATATGTGCTTTTAAATTAAATGGCCTCTTTCTGGTTTTTATGTTGATTCTTCCCTCATCAACTTTGTCCTTTGCTGTAAACCACCTCTTTGGGCTGGCTTCCGTTAAGAACTACTTCTATTATCTCCCCCAGATCTCCCCTTTAATGTTCTGCAGCATAAATATTTGGAAATCAGATCATCAAACCTGTATAAACTAACAAAGTAAAAGTAAACAGGTTCTGATGTGCTCAGTCTTTAGTGCATGGACTTGCCTATTCTGACTACCTAGAGGCCTTTTGAATTTAATTCCAGGTTCTCCACTGTCAAGTGGGAAAGCTGCCACAGAACTGAATTCCAAAGTGATAAACTACTGTTACACCTTGCTCCAATATTTCACAGGTTTTCTCTTTGTTTCTAAATCTCTAAGAACTGCTTACAAAATGCCTATAGAGTCCTTGATTCCAAATCAAGTACTCAAAACTTAATTTAGTTGTATTTTTATAATGTATTTTTCTATTTTCAGAGTTTGGCTACAACATGGCCATGTGCTTGCTGACAGGTATTCCTTATATGGACTATACCAGACTTGAAAACTCATTAACTTTTTACCTTGAAGTTCTGTAAGTCCTGCAAATTAACACCCTTAGTCATTATATTAGTTCTCAATTCTATATTGGGTATATACCTAAAATGAGATGTCAGTATTAAACCCAAAATTCATTAATTTTACAACATCTTAACCAAATTAATTAATGTAATTTCTATGCTAACACACGTATTTTAATATTAACATGCTGATGTACTCGGGTATATGTATTACATATAAATTCTATATACAGTCATGTTATGTTAGAGTCAATTAGGGCTAGACAACACACACGAAAATGTTAGCAAATGTCTTTAAACAATATAGTTAATCATTGTTAATACAATATCTAGGATTCTTCTTTTGACATGTCTATATTCTATATTGACTTTCCTGAGGAAGATACAAGTAAACAATATGTTAGTGACTCACTGCCAATAACCAACCTGAAAAAATTAACCATGTAAAGGGATAAGGAATATACTTAAATTCAAATAAACTATCTTTCAATTTATTCTTACAACTTATTTCATAGGCAGTGTAGAAATTTACTGCTCTCCCGGAGAGCATTCAAATGTGTTGCTCTAGTTACACAAGTCTATGTACAAATGTTCTCATTTGAAACAAATTAGATTAACAACCTGTTTCTATCTTATGCTAAGTACTCAATTACGAAAAGAAAGGACAAAAGTTAAAAAAGACAAGAAGAGCCAATCATGTCTTTAAGGACAATCTATGTTAAAGGGTAGAGATAAGATCAATGTACGACCGTTGTGAGAATCTATCTAGGCCAAGAACACCTTGTTTTATCTTTAAAATAAATTATAAATGTCTTATTAGAAAACTAATCCTTCAATTCCAGAGATAGACTAGATTTCTTTTTTTAATTTTCTACTATTAAATAAATTATTTCCATCATTCTCAATTGACTTCCTTAACCTAGGTAGCTCTGCTCTATAATCTCATAATGGGAACACACTGCCTGTCTCCTTCTCTACTATGTGCCCCTTCCACTGCTTTTTATTTATTACCTGGCCAATCTGCTTGCCTTTTTTCTGTCAGAGGTCAGGTTCACTTGCTATTTTGACATCATGCTGCATATCAGACTCTTGACTGATACCTTAAAGTCCTTTGGACAACTCTATTGGCTAACTTAATCCTGACTAGTGACTCCCCCGTACCTTTCGCTGTTAGATATTTGATAATATAAAAATATTTCCCTAGGCTAATAAAATGTATGTAAAGAGAAACAAATGTTGCCAAAATACTAACAAGTAAACAGCAATAATAACAACAAGCTGAAGTATAACTCTGGCTCTTTCACAGATCAAATCTTACTTTAAAAACAATCTCAGTAATTGTCATGTGACTCTGTTCCTCAAAACTCTATCCTTATTTCTCTTTCCCAGAAGAAACATGCAGGGGAAGATGAAATTATTCTAAAACTCATTAATTATACTTTAAATGACTATATTTTTCAAAATAATTTTGTATTCTCACCAAATATTCCCCAACCCCAATTAATCACAAGAATATCTTCTTAATACGGTATAGCATAACATTCTAGTTTGGGAGTAGTATTTTTAATCGGGATAAAAATACTTACTTAGACTACTTAGTTGTCTAATTATATTTGCCAAGGAAATGTTGGTTACACATTCCAGTTCATTCTTAACTCCTCTAGGCAGTGCAGTGTGGCACAGATGCCTAGGATCGATGTTTCTTTTCACTAATGGCATCTTGAGCTCAACCTCTGTGCCCGTTCACCTGTAGGAAATCAAACAATAAATTAACATTATTTGAATTCAATCAACAGAGAGTAAGATCTCGTCTTTCAAATTTAATAATAAAATATTTGCTAGTATTAAACAATGAAAATGGAATCACCTAACTAAATGAATCAAAACTGATTTGTTAACCTTCTTTCATCTTCAAATATTAGAATGTTAACATTATATAAAACATTGGGGGGAAAAAAACCTTACTTTCAATGTCAGCTGTCAGAAACTGTAACTAAAAGAGGGAACTGGCCAACAAAAATAAAACTGCAGCAAACAAAAACGATACTGCTCAAGAAAAAATGATAATGAAATTCAAATTGAATGCCAGTGGAGTAACACAAGAAACAGTTGATTATGGGAATGCTGCCACTGCCAGTGTTTGAGAGACTCCAGATATGCAGTCAAAGGCATTAGTGAAGGCTAACTTATTGACATAATTGAGGAAAGTGAGTGTGACAAAAAGATGTCCCAGAGGCAATGATGCCAGCAAAAAACTTCACACTAAAAGGAACTCAAAGATATTTCACCACATTCAAAGTGCAAAGAATAAAATGTTGAAAGCTGATCTAAATTTAGTAGACAGGTATAAGACAATTTGCCACGGTACAGAAAAGATGCTCATTCTGCTAATTGTGCTATTCTAAGTTATACAAGGCAAAGCACTGTTAAAAACTATCCTTGCTAAGTTTTTTTTACAAAGAAATAAAACTTTAATTCTGTTTCTAATGTTTTATATTATACTAATTTTTACTACTTTTTTCATTTTTCATTCCTCTATACATTAATAACCCGAACGCAGCAGAGTTTTTAATGTCTTATCAATTTTTTTTAAAGATCATAGAACAACTATAATTTTTCCCATTGATTACTAAGATAGTTTTTGCACAGTTTTAGTTTGTATGGTCATTTTTTTGGTCCCCTGTACTTACCTACTGATAACAGTGGTTAATGAAGGAAGTAATTTATTATTCATTGATCTTTAATGACGATCAAATGAAAAGTTTTAGATAAATTTAATTGTACCCAAATGTTATCAACATTCTTTAAAAACAAACTCTTGTATGAAATTTGTCTCCTCTGACCTGTTTGTTCAGCATTCTCACTACATTTTAACCCTTTTAAAAATTGTATGATATGAAACAGAAAAAAGTAAGCAAGTTGTACAGTTCAATGATTTACGCACTCATGCAACTGCACATAAGAACTAAAACACAGCCTTGATCGCAGAATCCTCCAGCTCTGGTCCCCACCCCGATCCCTTACTGCTTCTTCTCCCATATATAACCAATATTCTGACTTGCATAAGCATTTCCTTGTTTTTCTTGACACTTTTAAGCAGGTACTCTAAACACTACAGTTTTTATTTTTTTTTTTTGTCGTTTATATAAATGCACTCGTATATGTCTTTTTTCAGTCAACACTATACTTGTACCATTCATTCATGTTTTTCTGTGTAGGTTTTTTATTGCTGTATAATATTCCACTGCATTACACATTTACTCATTCAAATGTCCATATAAGTGAGATGTTTCCAGTTTGAAGCTATTGTGAATATCAAACTGTTCCAAATGACCACCAATGTATGCTGCTTTCAGCTATATAAGAGGCTGCTGCTGCCCTATATCCTCACACTTGATATTGTCCACTTTGAATTTTAGCTATTCTTGTATGTTGTGGTAAATCATTATAGTTTTAACTTGTTTCCCCAATTACTAATGAGTTTAAGCACCTTTTCATATTTATTGATCTTTTGGATTTTTCTCTTTTGAGAAGTGCCTCTTCGATGCTCTTACTTTTTATTTATCATGTATTGCAATAGGGCTGATTTGTAGGAACATTGGATATGTGCTATTAGAAAATTATGTATGATGTAAATGTCTTCTCTTAGGTCACTTGCTATTTCATTCTTTTGATGTCTTTTAGTGAAAAGGTTTTTATATGCAATATGGTAGAATTTATCAATATTTTCCTTTTAGGCTTAATATGAAAGCATAGGTTTTGAAATATCTTTTCTACAATAAGATCATATATATAATCTTCTATATTATCTCTTAGGTTTGTTGTTTTGCTTTGCACTTTTAATTTCTGATGTGTAATTAATTTTTGTGAATGGTGTGAGGCAGCAGTCAACTTTCTTATGTATTATTTCAGTACCATTTGTTAAAAAGACCTTTCTTTTACTTTTCTCTACAGTGGCACTTTGTCATAAATCACATTTATATAAATTTTTACATCCATTTTAGGGGTCTCTACAATTCCATTTGTCTGTCTACCTAGAGCTTAGAGCTAATGATACACTATCTTAATGGAGCTTTATAATATGTCTTAATATCTAAGGGTAAACCCTCCTACCTTGTTCTTCAAAAATGTCCCATTATTCTTGGTCCTTTATATTTTAGAATTGGATTATCAAGTTGTACACATACACAGAGAAATATACCTATTGAGGATTTGATTGGGACTGTACTAAATCTATAGATCATACTGGGGAGAATTGATATCTATACAACACTGTCTTCCTATCCATGAACATATCTCTCCAATTATTTCAGGTTTTTAAAATGTCTCTTAATAATGTTTTAGTTTTAAGAATAGAAGTCGTATACATCCTTTATTAGATTTATTGGCATGTATATGATTATTTTTTGATAATGCTGGAAAGGCATATTTTTATATTTCATTTTCTTTATTGTATACACAAAAAAAGAATTGTTTTTTTTTTTTTTAACACCAAGCCTAGATCCAGAGACTCTCCTAATCTCTACTAACCTGTTTATAATTTTGGATTTTTTAAAAGTACATAATCCACCATATGTGAATGATTATCTTTTTTTTTTTTTTGCCTTGTCACACTAGCTAGAACCTTTAATACTATGTGAAATAGTCTTTTTCCTGAACAAAAGCAAAAGCTTCAAAATTTCACAAGATGTCTGCTATAGGGTGTTTGTTATTTTTGCTTTGTTTTATACTTTTAATAGATTAATTTCCTATATATTTCTAGTTTGCCAAGATATTTTTTATGTTATGAAAATGTTGATTTTATCAACAGTTTTTCCTATATCTATTCTGACAATCATGTAACTTACTTCTTTTATTGTTAATGCGGTGAACTACATTCTTTTTGTTAAAACAACTTTGGAACCTTGGGATGAACCCAGCTCGGTTGTGATGTATGTGATAGGCAGAACAATGACCCTCGAAAGCTATCTATTTTCTGGTCCTCAGATTCCGTGAATGTTATATTACAAGGCAAAGGGAAATTAAGATAGCAGAGGCAATTAAGGTCATAATCAGCTGACCTCAAAATAGGAAGACTATCTTTTTTTATATATTGCTGGATTTGGTTTTGGCTTGTTACTATGTTTAGTAATTTCTGCGTTTATGCTCATAAGAGAGATTAGTCCACTATCTTCCTTTCCTGTAATATCCTTGAGAGGTATTTTTGTTTGTTTCATATTTTCTGAAATGTTTGGTATAGTTCATCTATGAAATCACTTAGCCTCAAGTTTTCTTTGTGGGAAGGTTTAAAATTATGGATTCTTTAATTGTCATAGAACTTTTAAGGTTTTCTATTTCTTCAGTTAATTTTGATAAGCTGCATTTTCTAGGAATTTATCTACTTCATCTAAATTTCAAATAGACCTCAAATATTCTTATAATTTTCCTATGAATATAAAATATTCTTTTCCATTTATTATAAAAGTTAATTTTGCATCCTCTATTTTCTTTTCCATAACACAAAGGGTTTATCAATTTTATTAGTCTTTCTAGAGAACCAATTTTTGGCTTTATTGAATTTCACTACTGTATGTTTGCTTGCCATTTCATTATTGCTGATTTCTATCTGCTTACTGTGGGTTTAATATGCTGCTCTTTTTAAAATTTATTGATACAGATGTTTAACTTATTGATATTCAGCTTCATTTCAAGTATATGATTTTAGAGCCATAAATTGCCCTTTAAGTATATATTTAACTGTATCCCTAAAAATATTTTGATATCATTTTATTATGTCACAGCAAAATATTTATAATTTTACATTATGATGACTATGATTTTTGCATAATGATTTTTGTTCTATTTTTGATCCATGGATTATTTGAAAGTGTATTATTCTGATTAACAAACATATGGAGATTTTCTAATTATCTTGTTACTAATTTCTAGCTTAATGGCATTGTGGTCAAAGAATATACTCTGCATAATTTCAACCCTTTAAAATGTATTTATTTTATTGCCGAACATAGTCAATTATACATAAAGAATGCATGTGCTGTTAGTTGCAGTGTTCTACATACGTTCATTAGTTAGATTTGCTAATTGTGCCCAAATCTTCCATAGCCTTACTGATTTTGTCATCTATCAAAGAGATGTGTTAAGGTCTCCTACTATGATTATAGATTCTTTAAATTCTCCATATGATTTATATATTTTGAGACTATGGTATTAAGTACAATTATCAATATAAAGTCCCCTCTTCATTTCTAGTGATATGGCTTTTTGCCTAAAAGTGTTTTGTTTGAAATTAATACAGCTATACAAGCTTTCTTTTAGTTTTTGTTTTCATGATTAGCTTTTCCCATCCTTTTCCTTTCAACCCTGTTGTATCCTTGTTTTAGACATATCATCTCATCACATAGCTAGGCAATTCTTTTTTATTATTTTTTAATCCACTTTGATAACCTTGGAGTACTTCATCAGTATGATGCTGATGTTCCCTCTGCCCAGGATACTCTTCTTGCCCACATTGCCTCCCTTCCCTACTCCTACTTATTCTTCAGATTTCAGCTCAAATGAGATCATTCCCTGAAGCCCTAGTCCCAGACTAGATTAGTTTCTTCTGTTAAAATAGCACCCTATGGTTTTCCTGGGGTGTCTCAGTTTGTGTCAGCATGTGTCTCAGTTTGAAATTATATATATTCATGACTGATTTCTGTTCTTTTCTTTCACTAGTTATAAAGCAGAGATTATGTGTTTTGTTCTTCATGGTATGCTGGGTGCCTAGTAACATGCCTGGCACTTATTTATTTAATAACTAAAAAATTCTTAATTCCAGCTCAAATCTATCTAAGCTGCAGATGCATATGTGCAACTGTCTCCTTGACACTTGTACTTGAAATTCTGCAAGATTCTTCATATTTAGTATGTCCAAAACTAAACTCATTAAATTTTCTCTTCAAATTTAGACATCATCTTCAATACTGCCCCACCATGACAGTTCCCAACTATATCCATTAGGAGAGCAAGCCTAACTAGTTCTATCTCACTAACATATCACTCATATTCTAACCTTCCTTTTCTATTCTAACTTGTTTTGATTCAAATCCCATCAATCACTTGGTTGGACTAGACTTTCTGTCTTTAGTCTAACAGCTTCTCCCTGCCCTTCCATCTATATCACCACTTCCACCAATCTATCCCACATCATAGCTTTAAGATTACTTTCAAAATTTTGAATCTGGTAATGTCGTTCTCCTGCACGAAAACAAACCCTTCAATGGTTCCTTGCTGTGAGAATAAAGTCCAAACATAATAAACTAAGTTCTTCAAGATTTAGCCCCTCCCTATGTCTCCTAGCCTCATTCTCACTATACTCCTTCTACCTTACCCTCTAATCACTCTGAACACACCTTGCTATTTTATAGTCCTGCCTTTTTTCATGCTGTTCTCTGTTCATGCTGCTTCTTATCTTCACAGAGAATACTCAGTTGTTCAAGACTAGACTTAAGCATTACCTCTTCTCTGAAGCATTACCGAACCCCCAAGAAGACGCAACCACCTATTCTTTGGTGTCTACAACTCTGCTCCATATATGTGTCTACCTAAACATAACAATTACACTCTTCTGAATTGTACATGTCTATGCTCAAATGAGAGCTCTCGGAGAGCAAAAATCTTGGTTTCCTCAGCTGTGTTTCCAAGATCTAGAAAAAAGAAGATGTTTAATAGCTGACTGATAAAGGGGGAAAGAACAAAACAATAAACTAACTGTAAAAAAAGGCAAAACAAAAATTCTTTAGGTTACTGAGCGGAGAGGACACACAGCGACTATTTATGATTCTAAGGAGCTACTCTTTTATATATGCATAGAAAAGGATTACATTTGAGAAAAATAATACCTTACTATTTGTATTGTGGAATCATAGGCTTGCTTGTTCTGCTCTCCCAAGAAAAATATGGATCATATCTTACTCATTTCTGCATCTTTAGGGACTAGCTCAGTGTCTGGGGTATAGCAGTCACATAAATTTTGATCAGAGGAACGCTGTGCAGCATACAAAGTAGTTTGAAAATATTATCCTAATTTCAAAAGAAAAAGGGCTTTTGTTGTGATTAAAAACATGCCTTTAAGTAAAAAAAAAAACTTTAGGAGAGCAAAAATCTCAACCTTCCCTTTTACTTCAATTTCAATACTTTTTCTTATTTCTCGATCTTACTCCTTGGTGATTCTAATCATCATTAATCTAACTCAACTATCAAAGTCTTAGTGGCAAAAAGTAAAATAAAGCCTACCAATTTCATCTCCTAAATCCTAAGAAAATTGCCTAATTTCTGACTGTTTTAGAGAGGTCCAAAACCATCAGACTGGAAGGGGTGAAAAAATATCCTAAATGTTAAAAGTTATAATCTATTTAGCAAGCAAAAATAAAATCAAATTTACTTTAGAATTTTTCAATACTATAAATAATACATTTTCTACTTTAAAGCAATAAAAAATATTACATTAAATGAACTAATTACAAACACTTTAATATCTTTAATCCACCATTGCCTAACTTGCCTATTTGAGGGTATAACCTTTTATTTAACCAGAAAGCTAAATTATATTATGCTGAAAGATAATAAATTTTTTAAATTGTTAATCTATTCTCTTAGACATTATATCAACTAAAGATATTATCAGAACAAACAACAATTTACCAACTATTGTATAACAAATGTGGTTATAAAAGTAATTAAGTTTGCCGATGATGCAAATAAACAAACATTCCTAAGTTTCTTCATATATCTTCCTGGGTTCTTAGCAATTATTGTCAATTACTGAAGCAAACATCACAGGTTGTTAGATTATTAGTATACAAACTAAAGAGTACGTCTCCTAAAGAGAGATTTTTAAATTATTTAAGATAAAAATTTAGCTAAAATCTCAACAAATATGTCTTAATTTAAAACACTTTTTCAGGGACATAGTTCCATAGTTAGCAGTTAGCACATCTGCTTTGCACACAGAAGGTCCTGGGTTCACGCTCCAGTGGAGTCACAGTCCATGGTCTATAGCTATGCCACCCTGAACAAGCCAGATGTCTGATCTCGGAAGCTAAGCAGGGTCAGGCCTGGTTAGTACTTGGATAGGAGACCACCTAGGAAGACCAGGTGCTGTAGGCATAAATAATTTTAAAAATAACAAAAAAACCCCACCTTTTTCAGTTTAATTTTAAATCCTAACATAGATTTTTAAAATAAAAACAAAATTATCTACAATACTGCTTAAGACATCAGGTTCAACAAATAAGTATATTAAAAGCCCTTTAAAAGAGTAAATAACACTACTGAAATCTAACCATAGCAAAATGTTTGACAGAATTCTAAATTAAAAATATATTTTGGTGACTATTATAATAACAGTGCATTGTGTAAGTTGTTTTAAGAATGTCTTCTGTTGGTCCAATTGAGACTACATACGTGTGTATGTGTGTGTGTAAATGTATAAAGCAATATATATGTAAAGTGTTCAAAATAATCCAAGATCAGATATAAAAGTGAATTTATGGTTTTAAAATAAAAAAAATTAAGTACCTAAAATTGTCATTTTCATAGATCAAAAAAGGTGTGTAAAATTTATTTAAATTATTTCAAAAACTTCTTTAACTTTTCCAGACATACAAAAATTGAAGGAATTCTCCACTACAAGGCCTGCTGAACAGGAAATACTGAAAGGAGTCAGCTTACCTAAAAAATGACAAAGAAAATACATAATTATGAGTAAGGTGACTAGCAGGATGATAGTAGCAGAGGAGTGTAACCCTTAACAGGAACAGGGCATTATAAGCTTAAAAATAAGAAGAGATTTGCTATAGCAAGCTAGTACTGAACATTCAGCATACATAGGGACTGAAAAGGGGAGGATTTGAAGATCCAAACTCTCAAAGAGGAATGGAGATAAGAGATGCACAGAAGAAAAGGGATGACTGTATGTATGTATGTATGTATGTATGTGTGTATGTGTGTATGTATATATGTATGTATGTGTATGTGTATGTGTGTGTGTGTGTGTGTGTGTGTGTGTATATATATATATATATAAAACTATCCTTTACATATTCATAATGGTAACCACATGCCAAAGGTTCAGAACTGAAGTATACAATATAAAAAAGGACCAGAGGGAAAACCCACAAAAGCCAACCAAAATAAACAGAAACACAAGGACAAGGAAGCAATGGAAACACCGAGCTACCAGACTCAAAATGGATTAAAGACCTAAATATAAGACCTGAAACAACAAAATGCATAGAAGAAAACATAGGAATTAATCTCAAGGACCTTAGACTTAAAGAGAATTTTATGAATTTGACCTCAAAGGCAAGGGAAGTAAAAGCAAAAATAAATGAATGAGACACATCAAACTAAAAGCTTCTGCTCAGCAAAAGAAACCGTCAACACAGTAAAAGACAACCATCCGCATGGGAAAATATATTTGCAAGCAATGCCTCCGATAAGGGCCTAATATCCAAAATATACAAAGAACTCATATGACTCAATAACAACAATAACAAAAAACAAAGATCCAATTAAAAAATGGGCAGAGGACCAGAACAGACACTTCTCCCTAGAAGACAGATAAATGGCCAACAAATATATGAAAAGATGCTCAACATCGCTAGCTATTAGGAAATGCAAATCAAAACCATGATGAGATACCATCTCACAACTGTTAGAGTAGCTATAATCAATAGGACAGTAATAACAAATGCTGGAGAGGATGTGGAGAAAAGGAACCCTCATACACTGCTGGTGGGACTGCAAATTGGTATAGCCACTATGGAAAGCAGTAGGGAGGTTCCTCAAAACACAAAGAATTGATCTACCATATGATCCAGCAATCCCTCTACTGGGTATTTATCCCAAAGACTTGAAAATTCATATCCAAAAAGACATTTGCACACCGATGTTCATAGCAGCATTATTCACTGTGGCAAGGACATAGAGCAATCAAAGCGTCCTACGATAGATGATTGATCGGCTAAAAAAGCTGTGGTATATATACACAATGGAATATTACTGAGCCATAAGAAGAGATGAAATATTGCCATCTGCAACAATATGTATGGACTTTGAAATAATTATACTAAGCAAAAATAAGCCAAACAGAACAAGTTGATAATCACATGATATCACTTATATGTGGGATATAAACCTAAAAGCAACAAATGAACAGGACAAGCAAAGACTCATGGACATGGACAATGGACTAGTGATTACCAGAGGGTAGGAGGTGGGAGAGGTAGACAGGAGAAAAAAAATTTTTTAATTATTTCAATAAAAAAAAAAAAAAACTTCTTTAGTTAACCTGAGAAAAATTAAATGGTTGCTTTTAAAAAAAGTCATAAAATAATTAAAGTTAATAATAGCTTTTGGGGTTATACAAAGAACATTAGAATTAGAAGTATTTTATTATGTCCTCAATGACAAGTGATTAATTCCTAATTCTCAGACATCAGTGAAACAACAAAGATATGATCAGATATTGGTGTTTCAGAATTTTTAAATGATGTTAATATTAAATAAGGAGATCTTTGTACTAAATTATAGAAATAGTATTTTTAATTTTCATAAGAGCAATATTTAAATAATTATATTATGTGACCTAAGGAAACAGGTTGGAATAAAATATTCTAAAAACAATAAAATATTCTAAAAACAATAAAATATTCTAAAAACAAATTTTAATAATTTTTGAGGGAGCAAATCTTTTTAAAAAATGTCCTATACCTCCCTAAAGTTAGGAGCCACTTAATATGTATAAAAGAACAATTAAATAATTTGAGCACAGGAATGTTTAAATGAAGATATATTCTTCATGAAAACAGTTTTCCTAATAAACTTCTATGCAAATGACATAATGCTTTTTAATTCTGACACAACTGGTTAAGATAATAAAAACAATTTTGAAATAAAAACTTTGTATTAACATATCAAATCTAATTTTTAAAAATATGCATTCCAATCATCTAAAACCATACATCTTTAAGTGATTTAATTTTAAAAATATTTTTAAAAATATTGTTAAAAAGTGTATCAGAAATAGACTTTTTACAACTTACTTCCCCCCCCAATCTATAATGTATATATCTTAAACTTTTATTATTGTAAATAAACAACTGAAATAGACTGACGGTACCAATGAAAAAATATAAGCTTCTGCAGAATAACCTTAGGAATATATAAATAACAAATTCCTCCTTTGTTATGAGCAGTAAGCTTTAAAACTACTCACTACTCCGGAATCTCTAAAATTCTATACACAAAGAGATGACAAAGTCAAATTAGGCACTCATGAGACTGTTAATCATGTTGCTCATATCCAGCTATTTGATTGCTGTAAGATGCTTTGGCTCTTGCTCAAAGAATTTGTCCTAAGAATGGTACTATCTTTACCAAAAATAAATAAATATGCAGATAATTATATCTTTTAGTTCAAGTCACAATAGTAAAGTATTAAATTTTGACAGGCTAAGGTTGAAAAGAACAAACTACTATGTGAACTAAAGTAAAAAAGAAATAAAGAAATAGCAGCGCACTGCAGTTCATTATAAATATTACTGTTAGATTCAAGACGAAAATTAGATGTTAATGAAATAATAAATAGCATTAAACACCAATATAGTAGAAATGAGATTCAGAATACTCAACCTACTAATAAGATCCACTAGATAGTCATAATCATGTGATTCCATGTTACTCTCAAATATGTATTTCTTTTAAATTAATCTAACCACTATTAAAACTTAATTGACAAATCATTATATAAGTATAATATTGCTCCAAGATTTTGTTAGTGGTTTAAGAGATGTTCATTTAAAATTTGAGGTATGTAAACCTCAAATTAAACTATATAAAAAACAAGATCAAGTGTTCTTTATACTATTAATACTTCTAAAAATAATTACATATCCATTATGCCGTACTCTATATAAAAAGTGGCACTTTTTAAATACTGCAATCCATCCATTCATCTAACCATCCATTTATTGAACACCAGTGACTCAAACATTGTGCTAAGTGCTAAAGATAAAGGGGTGAGCAGAAACATTCTCCTATGGATTAGCTAGAATTTAGTATCTAACTATACTTGTTAAGTGCAAAGAAGTAAAAGTGCTATCTCCTCAAGGAAACGACATTTAAATTAAACCAAAAGGAGTTAGGAGTTTATTAGGAGTTAGGCAGCTAGGTTAGGGGAGTTGAAATGTGTGTGTGTGTGTGTGTGTGTGTGTGTGTGTGTGTGTGTGTGCGCGCACACGTGCACGCGCACATGCACGTGTGTGTGTGTGTAACTTTGAAGGTGGATCATAAGCAGAGGTGCTGAACTGGAAAGGCGCTTGATGCGCCGGCAGATATGGACCAGGACAGTGAACAGGAGTGCAGTGAGCAGAGACCGAGAGGCAGCAGGTGATCTGATCAAGCAGGACCTTGAAGGTCATTTTGAAGATTTTTAATGCTATCCTAATGGGAAGCCATTTAAGGATTTTAACTAAAAGAGTTCCAAGATCAGCAATGGCTATTCATTCTACCTGCTCTATAGAGACTTGGGGGGTGGGGAGTAGTGATGGCAGAATAAATGCATGTGGACCAGTTGGAAGATCCAGTTAGATGATGACTGAAGTAGAATGGTAGGCATTTAGTGATATAGAAGCATGTAACTTCAAGATATATCCTAAGGGTAGAATCAACAGGACCAATGATGGATTAGATGTAGCAGTGAGGCCCAAAATACTAAATATTATTTCTGAAGCAGATCAATTATATAAACATATTATTTCCTATCCACAAAATCCATAGGTTAGGAAGAGATTTAAATGAACACTAGTTAACAAGTACAACCAGGTAACTGAGATCACGAAGAGAATAACAATGGTATTTTGGGGCAGAGTTGTGGATGAATGACAGCTTTTAAAGCAAAACTAATCAAGAAGGTAAAAGCATTTAGTGGCTTTTTTCCCTTGTGTTTCATTATTCTCTTATATGACATATGCCTACTTTACCTATTTCAGCCCCAAAAGGAGAAATACTAGATCTACTTAACTTCTCTGTTCCCCTACCCTGTTCCCATTCTCTATACCCTATAACTTGAGCTCACCTGACTTCTAGAGGGCCAGGTAAACACAATATTCCTAACATTTCACCTTCGAATGCCCCTACCCATATGAAACGTCCTATCATTTTCTTTCTGTACCAGACAGCATACTAACGAAGATCTGCATTACTAACAATTCCACTTCTCCAATGTTTAACTATACCTTTTCCCTCATGTGTGTGAGGAGAAGAAAAAGGTGGTGATTACTGACAATGGCAAACAACTACACTATCCTGTGAACTGTATATCCGTAATGGCGTGGATTTCATTTCTCTCTCTTTTGTTGAAGTTTACCATTCAAATGAGAGCTAAAAGGACCTCACTAAATGTTTTAAGGCTAACAGTGAAGTGGCATACACGATAGGGAACATTTTAATGTTTACACATAAAAAATTGAGTAATTTATTGGCAATTTTTGAAGGAGAAAAAAATTTTCAGACCCCTAATATTAACTTAAACTATTTTTAATGTTACTTAGCAGCATACAAATATAAAACCAGATGTAAAATCCTTGGGCTTATAACTCTTATACAACTATAAAACTGAAACAGATTTAAAATTAAATACAACAAAACCAATACAATTCAAAATAACAGTATTAAATATGAAATCATTTTGCTTTAACTCATTGTTTGCTGTATGAATCTTATATCAACTGCTCCCGAAATCTGGGTTTTTTTTTTGTTTATGCCTATCCTATTATGTGTGATATGAGCCTTTTCCCTATTTGAACTTCTATGAAATTTTATTCATACATTACCTGATTGATACTACTTAGGCTTTCCTATGTTCAAATTCATTTACTTAGCAAGTACTGCCATCCTTAGGCTGAAACAAAGTTGTCCTTAGGCTGAAACAAAGTTCTACTATTCATCCTTAGGCTGAAACAAAGTTATTTTAAACATAATCATAAACAAGGATCGAAAATTACTTGGCAGGACTCATTATAAGGTGGACGGACATCTAAATGATTCACAATGTGCTTTCATTAAGTCGTTTTAAAATATATATATTTTTAAATTTTAGTTCTCAGAAAATTCACAAACATTCAAAAATATGCCAGGCTGAGAACCATTCTAGGCCAAAGCAAAGACATGACTCAGAGAGACTGAATGAACTGCTCAAGAGGCAGGGCTAGGAACAGAACCTATTTGTGTGCATGTGTGTTTTAACACACTCTGTTGCTTCTTTTTTTATTAAGATGAATTTATACAATGTGCACTTTTCAGAACCATTCTAACAGTTCACTATCCAGGGGCTGAGCAAAATTTCACTTAAGATGAGATAAAAATGATTCTTTCACTAACCAAAACAGATGAACACATATTATTTAATAAATAGAAAAATACATCTTCAGTATGTATCATAGATGAGAGTCACCCTACCACCACCCACAGACTCCTTCTGCATGTGATTTATGCCAAGATATGGAAAATTTTATTCCCTTCTTCACCATCTTTCTCTCATTTTCAGGCCAGGCTTTCTCTTATCTTCAGATATATAATTCCAAATACTGTTTATCTCATCTAGACAGCCCTATGAATAAACCTCAAAATCAACAAGCCCCAAATTAAAGTAATTATTTTCCCCCAGCAAACCTGGCTCTGATATTAGTTAACAGCTCCAGTAACCAAGTTAGAAATAGTGAAATCTTCTTTGACTCCTTCCAATTTCACTATATCCAATCTGTCCAAGAATATCCATTAAATTCCTAATAGACCTGTTGGCCTCACACTGTCAGTATGTTCCTTAAAATTCTTAAAAATATTCACAAATAACCTTCTAAAATTTTTCTATAAATTTATATTTCTATTTCCTCACAAACACCAGGAGAAATGCTTTCCAATGCCTTTGTTATGGCCTATAAAATACACTGTAATTTATTTGATATTCTCCTAATGCTGCACATTTTGGTGACTTCCAATTTTTTGCTATAATAAATAATAGGATAAACTTTCATTATATAAATCTTCATACAAGTTTCAGGTTATTTTCTTGGAACATGAAAATTTCAAGACCTTTGAAATATTTTTCAAATTGCTTCTCATAAAATTATACCATTTTCATTCTCATCACACAAAGGGTATTTACTACTTTCTCAACTCCATTATTTACTGTCTATGAGACATCTTGTACTTCAATTTCCTCATCTTTAAAACTAGGATAGTAATAACACCTACCTCAAGGGCTTTTTGTGAAGGCTAAAATGGTTACTACACGTAGAGTTTTTAAAAATCCTTGGTGCTCCTGGACAACCAATAGGTCAAAGAAAAAATCAAAAGAGAAATCAGAAAATATTTTGAGACAAACAAAAATGAAAACAAAACATACCAAAACTAATGGGATACAGCAAAAGCAGTCCTAAGAGGAAGGCTTACAGTGATAAATGCCTATATTTAAAAAAAGGAAAGATCTCAAATGAAAAACATAACTTTCCAGTCTACGGCCATGTTACCCTGAACACACTCCATCCCAGTCTGATCTTGGGAGCTAAGCAGGGTCAGACCTGGTTAGTACTTGGATGGGAGACCACCTAGGAAAATGCCCACTAAGAGGATAACACACCAAGTGCTATAGGTGTTAAAAAAAAAAAGAAAAAGAAAAAAAATAAAAAAGAAAATAACCTAACTTTCCAATTCAAGCAACTATAAAAAGAAAAAACAAACTAAACCTGAAGTTAGCACAAGGAAATAAAGTTTAGAGCAGAAATAAATAAAATAGAGACTAGAAAGATAACAGAAAAAAAAATCAATGAAACTAAGAGTTGGCCTTTGAAGAGATAAACAAAATTGACAAAATTTTAGCTAGACAAAGAAAAAGAGAGGCCTCAAACAAAATCATAAAAAAGATGACCTGACATCACAGAAATACAAAGGTTCATAAGCAACTACTATGAACAACTTCATGCCAATAAATTAAATAACCAAAAATAAATGGATAAATTCCTAAAAACATACACCCTACCAAGACTAAATCACGAAGAAACAGAAAATCTGAACAGACCAGTAATGAGTAAGGAGATTGAATCAGTTACCAAAAACTTCACAAGAAAAGTCTAAGACCAGATGGTTTCATTGATAATTTCTACTAAACTTTCAAAGAATTAATACCAATTCTCCTTATACTCTTCTACTAAACATTTAAAGAAGAATTAAAGCCAGTATTTCTCAGACTGTTCCAAAAAACAGGAGAGGAGGGAATACTCCCAAATGCATTTTACAAAGCCAGCAAACCCTGACACCAAAGCCAAATAATGCCATTGCAAGAAAACCACAGCCAATACCCCTGATGAATATAGATGGAAAAATTCTCATCAAAATACCAACCAAAGTCAACAGCCCACTAAGAGGATAACAACACACCATGGTCAAATGGGACTTATCCCTGGGATGCTAACACTTGGTATTGTACACTAATGATTAAAAGACCTAATCAAGACTAATCACATTTTATTCTAAAATTGCAACTAGTCTATCAATTTTTAAAATTTCTATCTAGTCATTAAATAATAAGTAATTATAATAAAACATTAAGTGTATTATTCTTGATTTAATCCTTTCTGAAAAGTAAACAATGAGTAGATAAAACTCTTCCATTCTATAGAAACAATATTCTGTAATGTAAGAATTCTGTACATTTTAAGAGGGAATTCCAAGATTGGTCTAAATAACAAGATCAACAAAATATGTAACTATACTAATTCATCTATTGTTTAATAAATAGGAATTTTAGAATATTAAATTTAGAATTTAGATATATATTAAGTCAAAGTATTTATTAATCACAATTTTGAGTCAAGGACTCATGAAACTTACAAAATCATCTCATTTCTATTATGTTTGATTCTTAGTTACCTCTTCACCTTTCTACTGTTTCCTCTCAATACAAGTAAAAGAAAACACAAATATAGAAATACTATGAGACATATTATTAACATTTTAATTCTATTCTCTGACTTGGACATCGAAATGCTATGCTGAAGCAATCAGTGAGAATAATAAATCTATATCTTGATTTATCACCCCTTTGCAAACATTCCTGTTCTTAGGAAAAAAAAAATATGTATAAATTTTATTGAGGTATAATTGAAGCACAATATACTGCATCGATAGACAGAATTCTAAGATGGTGCTCAGATCTCTAGACCTCGAGTGCTAGTCCTATGATTATATTACATGTTTAGAAAGATTTTGAAGATATAATCATGGGCAATAATCAGGTGACCTTAACATATGGAGATTATATGCATGGGCTTAACTAATCACATGAGCATTTAAAAGCAGAGTGGTTTCTCCAGCAAAAATAAAAAAGGTGGTCAGAGATTCAAATTATGAGAGAGCTTCAGTACACCACTGCAGGCTTAAAGGTGGAGGGCACCACTTGGAAAGGACCTGAGAGTGGCCTGTAGGTGCTAACAGCAATGCTTGGTTGAAAGCTAGAAATAAAACAGGAACCTCAGTTCTAAAACTGCAAGGAAATGCAAATTTGCATGAGCTTGGATGCTGATTTTTCCTCAAAGCCTCGGCAAAGGAGTGTAGCCCAGTCCATACCTTGATTTCAGCCGTAAGCAGAAAACCAGCTGAACATACCCAGATTTCTGACCTACAAAACTGAGATAATTCATAGGAGTTGTTTTAATCAGCTAAATTTGTGGTAACTCATTAAGCAACAAGAGAAAATTAACAGACTGCACAACTTAAGAGTTTAAAGTCTGATTAGTTTTTTTAAAGTTTTAACAGTTTAACCACAGAAAATTACCACAGCAATCCCTTCAGTTTTCTCTATCCCCCTTGGGAATCCCTCCCTCCACCCATGTCCACAAGCAACCACTGACTTGCTTTCTAACACTATAGATTTGTTAACTTGTAGAATTCTATATCAGTGGAATCATAAAGTACTCTTTTTTATCTGCCTTCTGTCCATTAAGCCTAATAATTTTTAGATTAATCCGTGTTGTTATATGTATCAACAATTCACTTATTTTTATTGTTGAATAGTAGTATTTCATTGTATGGATGTATCATAATTTATCCATTCATCTGTTAACGGACATTTGCGTTATTTTCAGGTTTTGACTAAGACAAATAAAGTTACTATGAACATTTTGTACAAGTTTGTGTGTGAATGTGTAGACATACGTTTCTGTTTTTCTTAGGTAAATTATATGCATAAGTTTGTTTTAAGAGCCTGGGGATGCTGAGAAGTGGTGGTGGGTGAAGAGTTTCACTCAGGAGAGAAAAATGAGAGGGATTCTTTTGAGTTCCAAAAGTAAATTTCAGGAGAAGCTGTGGACACTCCTCTTTCATATCTGGAAAAATCTTAGAGGAAGTGAGAGTCTACAAACTGTTTGAATGATAGCAAAAAAGACGGATCGATAGGCAGAGACTTAAGTATCTTCTTTCTAAATTACACTTTTTTCCCAACTATCTTTCAATGTTTTTATTTTGTTGCCTATATGCCTAATAAAATAAAACATTGCATAGATTACATTTAATGCATTTTCAATGCATTATTACAAAGATGTCTGTATCGGATTTCTCATTTGCTATGATGAACAATGTGACTTTGTATTCTATGAACAGGTACATAAAAGCAATAACCATGGCCTAGCCTTAGGCATACCTCTAAGGGAGGACTATAGATCAGCAAGAACAGAACCCATATAGGAAGTCTTCAATTAATATGTGTTTCATACACAAGCAAATAAAGAAAGGGTGTCTAAAACAAAACACACAAAGGGGGTAGGGGCCCTGCTACCAATAACGGGGCTTAATAAATCTAAACTTTATTATTAAGCAATTTGAAAGAGTATATATAAGTGGTGAAATTCAGAATTCAATCTGTCTCATTGACATATCTGAAGTGATTATTGAACACTTCAGCGAATATATTTAAGGAAATATATTCAAAATGTTTTTAAAGAATAAAAGTAATATGAACTCATCAAGAATGATTACTTATAAAAAAATTGGGGGGGGGGACAGCTCCTAGAACATAGGGAGAGAAATTCTGCTTCATCCTACTCCCATTTTTTTCATGATTACTCTTCTGTGAGTCTACTCTTTCCTAATCACATTTTAACTTTTTCATTGTATTCTCAAAATAAGCCAGATATAAACTATGTCAGATAGACAGCATACTTCTTGTTTCAAAAGTCATAAAACAAAAAATAGTGGAGGGAATACTAATTCTATGAAACCAGTATTACATTAAAACAAGAAACAAAGATAAGTCAAGGAAACTCTACAGACCAACGTCTCTTATGAACTGAGATACAAAAATCCTCAACAAAAATTAGCAACATGAATCCAACAATGTATCAGTGTATTAAAAAAACTGTACGCCACAACCAAGTGGGATTCATTCCAGTAATGGAAGGCTAGTTCAACATTTGAAAACTAGTTAATATGATCCATCACATCAACAGGCTAAGAAAGAAAAATCACACTAATATTAATAGATGCAGAAAAAAATATTTGATAAAGTAAACAGGCATTCATGATAAAACTACTCGGCAAACTAAAACTAGAGGATAATTTCCTCAACTTTGTAAAGAAAATCTATGAAAAACCTAGAGCTAACGTCATACTTAATGGTGAGAAACCAGAAGTTTTCCTGCCAAGATCAGGGAATAAGGCAAGGATGTTCTCTCTCACCACATCGTACTTAGATAATGCAATAAGACAAGAAAAGGAAATAAAGATTGACAAGGGAGAAATAAAACTGTCTTAATTCCTAGATAATATGATTATCTATGTAGAAATCACAAATAGACCAAAAAAACAACAACAAAAACCCATCTCTTGGAATAGCAAGGTTTAAAGATACAAGGTAAATATACGAAATCAATTATTTTTCTATATACCAGCAATAAACAATTGGAATTTGAATTTAAAAACATATTTACATTACCACCCCTGAAAAAATACTTAATTATAAATCTAACAAAATACATATAAGGTCTACATGAGGAAGACAACAAAACCATGATGAACGAAATCAAAGAACTAAATAAATGGAGAGATATTTCATGTTCATGGATATGAAGACTCAATACTGTCAAAACATCAGTTCTCTCTAATTTGATCTATAGATTCAAAGCAATCTGAATCAAAATCCCAACAGGTTATTTTGTGGTTATCAACTGATTCTGAACTTTATATGGAGAGGCAAAAGACCCAGAATAGCCAATGCAATATTGAAGAAGAACAAAGTTTAAAGACTGACATTATCCAACTTTATGACCTACTATAAAGCTACAGGAATCAAAACCGCGTGGTACTGGCAAAAGTATAAGCAAAAAGATGAACAAAACAGAATACAGAGTCCAAAAACAGACCCACATAAATACAGTCAACTGATCTTTGACAAAAGAGCAAGGGCAATACAATGAAGCAAAGATAATCTTTTCAACAAATGGTGCTGGTACAACTGGACATCCACATGCAAAAAAAAAAATGAATATAAACACAGACCTTACACCCTTCACAAAAATTAACTCTAAATAGATCATAGATCTAAATGTGAACTGCAAAACTACAAAATGCCTAGAGGATAATGTAGAAAATCCTAGTGACCTTGAGTCTGGCAATAACTCTTCAGATATAACACCAGATCTATGAAACTATAATTGATAAGCTGACTCTATTAAAATTAAAATGTTTTGCTTTGCAAAAGACACTGTCAAGAGAATGAGAAGAAAAACCATACACTGGAAGAAGATATTTGCAAAAGACTGAAAAAGGACTGGTATCCAAAATACACAAAAAACTCAACAGTAAGAAAACAAACAACCTGATTAAATATTGGGCACAAGATCTAAACAGATACTTCACCAAAAAAAGATACAAAGACAGCAACTAAGCATGTGAAAAGATGCTCAACATCATATGTAATTAGAAATTGCAATTAAAACAATGAAATGCCACTATATATTGGGAAAACTGACAATACCAAATGCTAGCAAGGATGTGGAGCAACAGGAACTTTTCATTCATTACTGGTGAGGTGTGTATTGGTCACTTCAGAAAACAGAAAATTTCTTTAAAAACTAAACAAAACCTTATCATATGATATCCTTGGCATTTACGCAATGCATTGAAACTCTATATCCACACAATAACCTGCACATGGATGTTCACAGCTGCTTTACTCAGAATTGCTAAAACTTGGAAGCAACTAAGATGTCCTTCAGCAGGTGAATGGATGAAATATGGTATATCCATACAATGGACTATTATTCTGTGCTAAAGGGAAATGAACAGTCAAGCCATGAAAAGAAATGGAGGTACTTTAAATGTATATTACTAGGAGCAAGAAGCCAACCTGAAAAGGTTATATACTGTATGACTCTAACTATATGGCATTCTAGAAAAGGCAAAACTGGAGACAGTAAAAAATCAGTGGTTGCAAGAGATTGGGAAAAGGGCTCTGAGTGTAATAGGTTCACTGAGTGTAATGATGTACCTCTGATACGAGGTGTTGACAGTAGGGGAGGTTGTACATGTGGAGTAAGGGAGTGTATGTGAACTCCGTACTTCCTGTTTAATTTTGCTGTGAACCTAAAACTGCTATAAAGAATAAAGCCTATTTTTAAAAAGTACCAAAAGATGTGAGTGTACTTAATCCCACAGAACTGTGTATTTTCAAAATGGTTAAAATGATAAATTTTGTTATGCATATTTTACCACAATTTTCAAAAAGCCATAAGAGAATTCTAGCAACAACTGAAACTACAAAGGTATTCTATTCAGATGTCTGTCCCCTTTCTCTCTCTTACTCTAATTACTGTCTTAGTCCATTCAAGCTGCTGTAACAGAATACCACAGACTGGATTATTAACAACAGAAATTTATTTCTCACAGTTGAAGGCTGGGAAGTCTAAGATGATTAAGGCAGCTCAAGGCAGTCCAAGATCAAGTATTTGGTGAAGGCCCGCTTCCTAATTCACAGATGGCCATCTTCCCCCCATTGTGTACTTGCGTAGATGGAAAGGGCTAGAGAGCTTTTATAATAACATCATCGTTTAAGAAAGTTTCCTTTAAAGCAGTATTTTTCTAACTATAGCAAGTCCTCCCTTAACATCGTCAATAGGTTCTGCAACTTTAAGCAAAACAACATATGACAATACCAATTGTATCATAGGCTACTTAATATAAGCAAGAGTTAGGTTTCTACAGCATCTCATCAAGGTTGAAATGACATTATTTAAAGGTCGGCTGTACCTCCTTCTGGCTTAAATCTTCTACAGTAGTGCTCGTTCAGAGTGTGGTCCTTAAACTGCATAAGCATTAGCGTCACCTGGGAACCTGAAAGAGGTGCAGAATTTTAGTCCTACCCCAGAACTTCGATCAGAATATACTACTTAACAAGATCCCCACATCAGGATGCAATGTTTGAGTAGTGTTTCCAGAAGACTTAGCTCTTGTGCACCCCTTCTACGTCCTCTTTTAGGTTCCCAGCAAGAGGCATGACTTCTAGGAATAAAGGAAGCAAGGTACAACAAAAGTTAAATGGATAGGCCAAGTTTTTATAAAAGGAGAAGGATAGGTATGTAGCAGTGCAAAATTAAATTTAAAAGGGTATCAAAGGGACAATTGGAAAAGAGAAACATTCATAAGAAAAATCAGTAGTGGGGAGGTAGACGGGGTAAAGGGGGTCAAATATGTGGTGACAAAGAAATCTAACTATGGGAGGTGAACACACAGTGTAAAAAAAATACACACACACACACACACACACATGCCTTACTGTCAAAGTGTACAGCTGAAACTTACTGGATTTTGTTAACCAATGTCTCCATAAAAATAAACAAACAAAACAAATAATAAAAAAGAAAAATCAGTAGTATAATAGGATACCATTAACCAAAATAGGAGAAGTCAATACCAGAGCATAAGGGGAATGGAAAATCAGATGAATGCTTATGAAAAGAAACAGTTTGATGGACCAGGAAACTAGAGATAAAGGCCATGAAGAGGGATTACTAGTGAAAAAAAATAATGCCCTATAATAATTATATTCTGAATTCTCTTCATTCTGACCAAAATATTTCTTGATGCTTTTATCCTGAATATATTTAAGATTATAATGTTTTTAATACTAATGTCATTCTCAGGTTGTATTTATACACCAAAAGTAGTCTTTACAAAAAAAAATCCATATTACAATGAGAATTGTGAGCTTCCTCATTCTATGGAAAGCAAGGCTCAAAAATGACCAGACACCAGAAAACCAACCTGAAATGAAACCTCTTTCAGTTTCAGTGTCACATACATTATGAAAATAAACTAATATTGGTATTTTATACTCTAGGAATGGATTAAATATTTTTATTTTATCCTCAAGCAAAAATATTGCTAGTTGTACTTAATCTGTGAAATTTAAAAGTCAGTTCCCAACAGTGGTTAGGAGTACAGAGTCTGACCAGAGAGGAGATGGTCAGACTGGTTTGAAACTGGCTCTGCCATTTACAAACTGCTAAGGACTTAAACCTTTCTCCACCTCTGGGCTTAGCCTAGTACATAGCAAATAAGAACTCAAAAATGTTCATTATTATTTGTGAAAAATTTTTTGAAAGTCTCTCTCATAAAGGAATCTTCCAAATGTAAAGGGCTACCTTATCTCAATATATTGCAATTTCTTTCATTTTAAAGGACAATATTTGAGTGAAAAGGAATAGCAGTCAGCTGGATTTCTACCATCTTTTCTTTCATGAACTATTATTTTGCATGACCACAGATCCATTACTCATATGCTTGTAGAAAAGTGCTTTGTTGAACCTTCAGATAGACTGTATTGGTTTTGAACATAATCAATAACCAAATATGAATGTTAGTTTTTAAGACTCAGAAAACCAGATTCAGGGTTTTAGGAGCTCTGTACCAGGAGTCAGGGACAAAGACCAACTATATTTCTTATTATACCACAATACTGAAAGAAGCAATTCTGCAATTAAAATGCAGCTATATCTTAATCATTTATGCTTGTATCTATACTCCTAAAAGTATATTCAATTAAATTGCCTTGGCAACTGACTTTCAACTCCTTTTTATACCAAAGGATGAAAGATAAAAAAAAAAAAAGAGAGAGAGATCTAGTTTTCAGAATTCTAGAAGTCCACTTGCATGCAATCTGTTTCTAAAAAGATTAAAACTGTGAGACTAATCTGTGAGGATCCATTCCTTAGGAATAACAGCTCTTTGGGCTATTCCATGCCATTTAAGGAAAGTAAAAGACTTAGTCTCCATCCTCTTATCACCTCCCACATTCCCCCCAGGTCTATGACTCTGTTGCTTGTTCTACCAAATAACCCAAGCCAATTTTGTGTGCTATTTAATAACTGTGCATTGTTACCCACAAGTATTATCCAGTTTATGAAACCTTAAGTGCCTCAGGACCTATAGATTAAAAATTCTTTGCAACTCTTTAATACCTTATCTGTATACTCCTTGAATATAGGTTGGTCTTGTGGTTTGTTTTGACAATATCATGTGGTGGAATGACACTGTGACTTTCAAGAGACCTCATAGCTCTCATTGAACTCTTCCAGACTAGCTCAGATCACCTCCTGGAGATATATGGCTCAGCCAATATCCAGAACAAACTGCCAGACATGTGAATGAGATCCTCTTAGACTATTTGGCCCCAGATGAACAGCCATATAATTATAGCCATATGAGTGACCTTGACAAGATTAGCAGATGAATCGTTCAGCTGATCCCAGCTCAAATTGCTAGCTTACAGAATCATAAACAAATAAAATGGTCGTTTTAAGCCACTAAGATCTGGGGTGGTTTATTATGTGAGAGATCAGACAAAATCCCCCTTCTGAAGAAATGAAATTATTTTTGCCTAAAGTAAAACTAATGAGTTGTACTATTTTTGCCTTCAATTAAATCAAACCTGTTAATCTGATCAGAACTATTGGATTGGTATTTGATCTAAAAGCAGCCACATATGACAAGACAGAAGAGGCCTATCACCTATAAAGTGACATGGCACAAAATTCTGCCACGATGGACAATCCCGTGGAAGAGAATGACAAACCAAAATCCTTTATTAGGTAATATAAATGCAATATAAACACTGAAAGCCCGGTCACTAAAACTGCTATTGCATCCTGAACAACCTGGTATGAACCCTTATCCTGTAAGCATATATTAACTTCATCTACAGTAAATCTTTATAGTAGTTTTTAAACATTGATAAAACATTTCTAAATAACCTCATTTGAGAAGCAACATGGCATAGTGGGGAGAGTACAGACTTCACATCAAGGAGACCTAAATTCAATTATTGTACTCGTGTGACCACGAAGTTATTTTTAAGGATTAAAAGAGAAATACATGTAAATTTTTTGAGTATCTGGCAAAGGCGTTACAATAAATTCTATTTTTATATAACTTAGTAAGATTTATTAAAGACATTGCTCTTATCGGTTGGCTTTTTTCATATAACAAACCTCAAAAATTAGCAGCTTAAAATAACCAATTCTGAGTCAGCAATTTAGGCTAGGCTTAGCTGGGCAGCTCTGAGGATCTTGGCTGCTTATTGTGGTCATTTTTACAATCTCTCACAGATCTATACATTAGACATTGTGTTGATGCTTAGGGAAATATAACTCTTACTAAGTGCTAGGTATTTGCTAAATGCTATTTATAAATAGATGTGTATGTTTTTATGTATTTATTCATTACATTAAATCATAACAAAAAGTCCTCAAGAGAGATTGGCTACTCTTATTTTACATGTGGGGAAATTAAAGTTTAGAAAGGCTAGAAACTAGTCCAAAATACTGTTATTACTTGTACAGAGCAGAGCCAAAATTGGAAATCAGGTTTCCTTGGTCAAACTTAGTTCAATGTTTTTTTCATTATATCACCCTAAATTGTCTAGAAATTGACTGCAATATCCTAGTGTTCCTACAACATTCCTATAAAGTAGCCTCTAAATATTATCACATAAATATTTTATCTTATAATTTGAGATGTAAGTTTTACTTGATTACTTTGGTACAGTCTATGTAGCCTACCAAACACCTGTGGTCAACTTAAAAAAGAAGTAGTTTACATGGCACATAAGACATCTTGTTTCAGTTTGATTCTGGGAACTTTACTTTTCAAAGGGAAGAACTGATTCAACAAATTTCCACTGAATGCCTATTGCCTATGCCAGTCACTGAAATAAATATTGAAGATACAGAAATATAGTCTTCTCTGATAAAAAGTTTTTCCCATATTGATGCTCTCCTTAAAATTTCTGGGATCTACTATTTTCATTCCTTTTTACATTCAAACTGGGCAAGAGCTGATGAGAATATCAAGTTCAATAAATTGAGACATCTATAACAGATATTCACAAATATGCATTTAATTGAAGTCAGAAGCATGTAATTCTCGACTCCTCTTTCCATTCATCACCCACATCTTTTGTTCCATTTGGTTGCTTCTACCTTGAAAATATATATCTAGTTCATCCACAATTCTCCAGCTCCACTAACACTACCTTGGATTAAACCACTATCATCTCTTGCTCAGACTATAATAACTGACACCCATTTGGCTTGTGTCCACTCCTGCTTTTTAGAGGAACCAGTGATATTAATATAAGTATGATCGTACGTTCTTCTGGTTAGAGCCCTTCACAACAGCTTCTCTATTCCTAATATAATCCCTTCTCTGTAGCCTATAAAACCCCGCTTACCTTTCCATCCTTACCATAAGCCTTCTCTCTGTTGCTCCAGTCATACTACCCTCTTCCCTGACACACCAAGCTCTTTTCCAAGGTACGGCCTTTGTACGCACTGTTTCCTCTTGGCATCACTGGCTCCTTTTCATTTCTCAAGGCTCAGAAAGGCCTTTCTTATGTCCTCTTAAATAGATCCCCTTGTTATTCTGTTATAATGTCCTATTTGTTTCCTTCAGAATGGTATGTTTTCAATTTATAAGCATGTATTTACTTGTCTATTTGTTATATATTTCCTATTAGGCTATAAATTTCATGAGAGTAAGAATGATTTCATTCATTACTGTCCCAATATTTAGCATACAGCTTGCTATGCAGTAAGTATTAAATAAATAATTTTCAAAGTAATCAGTATTTACTTTTTGCATGGCACCATATTGGTTTATTCTCTAACAAAAGCAAATAGTAAAAGAAGAATGAATGAAACTAAATTTACCACAGGGAATGAAAACAAAAATGTTTCCAGGATCAATGCCCAACATGAAAATAAAATTTGTTACCTAAAAATAAGTACCTGTTACCATCACCTTAGATTACTACTTGTCCAACAAATAACACCTAATTCCTATACGCCTGGAGTAGATAGGATTAGTATTTTGCTACTGGAAACACAGGGATAATCACATCACTGTTAAGTGTGACTTTTCACAATAAGTTTTCTCACCTCTTCTTTTTCTCTACAGAAACAATTCTCAGGTTAAAACTGCATTGTTGAAATAAATATACAGAAATGAAATTTATACACTAATTCCCAAAGACAGTACAGTGTAGTTCCGAAGACAGAATTTCACTATTTCTAGCATAGGCAGTAACTGTGTTGAAACAGATTTTTTAACAATGGTTGTTTGCAGACAGTTAAAGGGAATTTCTAAGGTCACTTATTTTACAGTAAATAGTATGTAAATTAGTATAATGAACTAAATTTAGGAAGCTAATTCTAAAATATTACATTGAATAATAGCATCAAATGAAGTGTTTCCCCAACTATATTCGGAAACAACACACTTGTCTTTTAATACTGTAAAATAACATTTACTGCTGCTGATTATATAATCAATATGTTTCTTGAAAAACATTTGGAAAATAGTAACACATATGAAAATAAAAACCATTCCAAATCCCAGCAACCAGAGACCAACAGTTAACACTTTATTCAACAAATAATTACATTTCAGATTGACTACAGTATTATGTAGATATGCTCTTGAGTATCTAATTCTCTAAACATATTATGTGCCTACTAGCCAATTACAGACTTTTGTTCATACCATTCTCTTCTCAAAGAATGAACCCAATCTCCATCTACTCACCTTTGGGATTGAAGTTATTTAAAATCTCTGAGCATCTATTTTATCATAGAATTTTTGTGAGGATTTAATAATGTATACTAAGAGCCTACTGCAGGAAGTGCTATACAAACAATGGTCATTGCTATTAGCTAAAAAGTCACCTTTAGTGGAACTTTCCCAGATTACTTCAGTTCTAATATTTATATGTCATTTACATTATAGTGCCTCATCATAGGCCAATATATGTCTCATCTCCCTCACTAGGATCTGAGATGATATGGGCAGTTCCCAGGTCTCCCCAACTTTATACTCTCCAGAATGTATACAGAAACTTAAGGTCAATTCAATGTTTTCACACCTATTACCTATAAGTCATGAAGTTAGGAGACATTGAGATGAGTAATAAATCTCAATTTCTGCCCTCATGTAACATAACTTTTAGAGGAAAAGAGACATTATTTAGTGTAAATGACTCTAAGTCCACAAACTCTTTTTTTGAAACCCTGGGGGACAAATATATTTCAGAATTTAGAATTTCTCAGATTTTAGAAAGGTAATGCAGTATTTGGTAACCACTCACAAGAACTAGGTCAGCACCCTATGATCAAACATTATTATTTCTATAGTGAAATGTATATTTACACCTACTGGCATAAATAAAGACCACAAATAGCCTCACATTAGTTCAGGTCAGGTTTTACCACTATATTGGTTTCCAATATAGTAACAAATTACCACAAACTTACTGGCTTACATAATATAAATTTATCTTACAGTTTTGGAAGTCAGAAGTCTCCCTGGGCAAAAGCCAGACTGTCTGCATAGCTGGGTTCTTTCTAGAGGATCTATGGGAGAATCTGTTCTTATCCTTTTCCAGCTATCTGTAAACCTCTAGAGACTGTCTAGAAGGCTCCTGGCTTTCTTTCATCTTCAAAGCCAACAATCCCATCACTTCTACCTCTGCTTCTGCCTTCACACCTTCTCTGATTCTTTTGTCCCCAACCCCCTTTCCTTTATAAGGACCTTTGTGATTACACTGAGCATATCTGGATAATCCAGGATAATCTCACCTCAAAATTCTTAATATAATCACCTCTGCAAAATCCCTTTTGCCAAGTAATGTAACATATTCACAGGTTCTAGGGAATAAGAAATGGAAGTCTTTGGGGGGGGGGCACATTATTCTGCCCACAAGAACTACCAAATGATTTTTAAAAAAAAAAAAAACAAAAATAAAAACAAAACTTCCTTTTAGACTTTAGAACTATAGATAAAAAAATGTTGGACCTGTATAACCCTAAGGAGTATAATGTCAATGATATAAGAAAAGCACAGGATAATTGTAGAAATATAATAAGTGGAAAGACCACAACTAGGCTAAATATCAGGAAACACTTCATGAAATATAGTACCTGAAGAGAGCCTTCAAAGATGCAAAGGATTATGACAAGTGAACCCCGGTACAAAAGGTAATTTTCAGACACTCTTGTGCTGAAAGTATGAACAGAGAAATGATGTGACTGATGTTACATTGGAAGATTAACTTGACAGGAGGCATGATTCAAATTGGGAAAGGCAGAAGAGTAGTTCAGTCACTAATCCAAAGAAGTAATAAGTACTGTAACTAGGGTGGTCAGAGAAGTTGAATGAAGTCAAGAGAGGCAGAATCCATATTTTCATCAAAATAATTTTTAATAAAAGTAGCTACCAATTGTAGTGTTTATTGTGTGTCAGGTACTATTCTTAATGCTTTACATCTCACAAAAAACTATGAAAAGAGTTACATTTTATAAATGAAATGAAGGCACAAAAAGTATAAGCAATCCTACACTGACTGCATAAGTAGCATGGCTGGGATGTGAATCCAGGTGGATGTGACTCCAAAATCGAAATACGGAGGAGCCCAAAGTGACATAATGTTAAGTCCCTAATCTGAAATCTGGACAAATTAACTTCAAGTAAGCGAAAGATAGGATATAGTAAAGATGAGAACAGAAATCAATGGAACAGAAAACAGAAAAAATAATGGAGTGGGAAAAAAATCAATTAAACTGATAAATCAGGCTAATGGAGGTCAGGGAGAGATACAAATTGGCACTATCTGGAATGAAAGGAATGGTCTCACTATAGATTCCACAGATATTAAAAGAATAGTTAGGGAATATTATAAACAATTTGTGTCAAGTTAAAAGTGAATAAAATGGATATTTATTGAAAGATACAACTACTAAAGCTTATTCAAGAATAAATACATAGCCCTTTGAAAAAGAAAAACAATATTGCAGAATTTATACTATCAGACTTCAGTACTGACAAAGCTACATTATTTAAGGTAGTGGTGTTTGTTATCAGTGTGAAGACAGAAAAATAGTCAATAGAACAGAATAAAGTGTTCAGAAGTAATCCCACACATATAAGGTCAATCGATTTTTGACACAGGTGCAAAGGCAATTGAATAGAGAAGGGATGTTTTAAAAATAGTGCTACAATTGGATACCTACATTTTAAAAAATAAAAACTTTGATCCTTATCTCACACCATGTACAAAATGGTCATAGACTTAAATGTAGAAAGTAAAACTATAAAACTTCTAGAAGAAAACAGAAAACCTTCGTGACCTTGGGTTAGGCAAAAATTTCTTAGATATAATACCAAAAGCACAATCCATAAAAAAAATTGTTAAACTAGAATTTAACAAAATTAAGAACATCTGTTTTTTGAAAGACACTGTTAAGGGAATAAAGACAATCCAGATTGTGAGAAAATATTTGTAAATCATATGTATGATAAAGCACATATATCCAGAATAAAGAATCTTTAAAATTCAATTAGAAAACAAATGATCCAATAGATAATGTCCAAAGATTTGAACAGATGCTTCACAAACAAAAATATACAAATGACATACGAAAAGGCGATCAAAATCATTAGTCTTTAGTTAAATGCAAATTAAAACCATAATGAGATACCACTACACACCTATTATAATGGCGAGGATGTAGAGCAACTGAACTCATACCTTGCTTGTAGAAATATAAAATGGCATGGTAACTACGAAAAACACTTCGGCACTTCCCTATAAAGTTAAACATATGCCTACTGTATGACTCAGCCATTCTACTTCTAGGTAATTACTCAGGAGAAATAAAAGCATATGTGCAAAAATGACATGTATGTGAATGCTCACAGTAGCTGTATTTAATAGCCAAAACCTGAAAACAACTCAAAAAGCCATCAACAGGTGAATGAATGTGTTATTCATTAGAATAGTAGTCATACAATGGAACAATATTCAGCAATAAAATGAACTAATGATGGTTTTGACAACATGAGTGAATTAAAATCATTGTGCTGAGTAAAAGAAGCCAAACAAAAAAAGAATATATACTGTATGATTCCATATGAAGCTCTAGAAAATGAAAAGTAATCTGTAGTGACAGAAAGTAGATTAGTGGTTGCCTAAAACAGGGATTAGGGTCGGTGGAAGGATTAGGAAGAGTAGGATACAGGGAATACAAAGGAACACTAGGAAATGGCGGGGCGGGGGGGGGGGGGTCATTATCTTGACTGTGACAATGGTTTCAGGAATGCATCCATAAATCAACACATCCAATTGCACAGTTTATTGTTTGGCAATTATATCTCAAAAAAGCTCTCAAAAGTCCACTTAATCAAAAAGCATTAACTACTTATTTCAATACTCATATCATGCAATAAAATTCTTATTTTCTATAAGCTATTACTAAAAATACACTACCTAAATTAATGATAGTGATATAGACATCACTTCAATGTGCAAGAGGGTAGTTTTTTAAAAAATATTTCTAGTAATATGTAAGCAAAAAATCTTAAAGACTAATGGATTAAAACAGTGCAAATTCAGACAAACTCAGGTAGATCAGTGAGCCTTGCTATCTTGTGTCAACATACTACAATCCTATTCTTATCCTGAAAACAAATGCAGTTATCACAATGGAAAACTGGTGTTGGCTTTAACAACTCCCATCCCATTACTAAAATTAATGTACAACTATAAAATAGTAGATGAGTTGGGTTACTAGGCATTTATAATTTGCTGATGTCAAAATCAAAAATTTCTCCACAGAAATCATTTCACATCGTGACAAAAGTTCCAAACCAGTTCCCAAACCCTATTTAAGCAATAGAGATTAATTATCCTCTCTTTCTTCTGTATCACCATTTTTCCCTCTACTGGATCAGCACACATGCTATAATTTCATTCATTTAAAAAAAAAATTTAACAACAAAAACAAATCTCTCTTGGTCCCACTTCTCCCTTCAGCCACTCTATCTACACCACCACTACCCACTTCCCACCAAAAATACACCCTGATTGCTCTGCTCTCCTTTATGGCAAAATTCCTTGAATGAGTTCTGATTCCTCTTTTCTAATTCTCACTTAAATGTCTCTCATTCAGGCTTTCATTTCCAACACTATATCAAACTACTTCATCAAGGTCCATTATCTGCAATATCCAGTAGTTAATTCTCAGGCTTCTTCTCTCAACCTCTTAACAGCACCTGACAGTTGTTCACTCCTTGAAATCACTTTCTTAATTTGGCTTTCAGAAGACCAAATTCCTGGCTTCTTCTCTTCTTCTGTACCTCTAAATCTTAGAGTGCTCTAAGACTTAGTGCTTGGATCCTTTTTCTTATTTTTACCCCTACTGACTTCATTAGTGAGTTCATATTAAATTTTCTTAAAATGAGATATACATCTATATGTAACTTAAAGAACTTGTACAGTTCACTGTCATCCTCAAAAAAAGTCAACTGTAGATAATTCCACAGTTATTACAGGGAGGCAGCTAGAGATGAAAAACAGATTCAAATAGAAAAATGTTAAAAAGAAAAAAAGTGAAAATTTTCAATATACCATCACCATTTTTCTTTAGTTAAAATTCAATATTCCTGGTAGAGAGAGTCATTTAAAAGACAAAAAATAATAAAGCTAAATTGATGAATACCAAAACAAATATTTATTCTACTCATTTATTATATTAGAAACATTTAAATACCACATTGAATATTTCATTAAAATGTAAATCAGAGCCCTAACTATGGTCCTGGTCCCATGAGACTATAACAGTAACTTATATTAATCTAGACCTGATTCAAAAGCCTTTTTATAGCGATTATCTCATTTTACCCTAAAAAGACTCCATGAGATTATTACAGAAAATACTATTTTAACCAGCAAATTTAATGAATTTAAAATTAGTTGGAGAACTCATAAATCCATCCCTACTATAAGAAATATATTTTAAAATTCGTGTTCAACTGATGACAGGTTATTAAAGTCATCTTTCTGTACTTGGTGTAACATTACAAAAAAGAAATTTGCATTTTCTTTTTAATGCTAATGAATAAAATTGAGTCCTTTACATACACATCATTAAGAGACATGCTTTATTCCATTTATCTCCATGGCTAGACTGACAACGAAAATGATTTTTATGATATTAACACTAATCTATACATGTGGTATGGTACACAGTTGTTGGCTGCCTCTATCACAATAAAAAGACTTATTTTTGCAAGTAAGGAAGAGAATACATTTATAATTAAGCACTCACTAGTAATGCATGACCCCTTTGCTGCCCACAAGATTCCTATCTCAAATGATGTGGCTTGTACTGCCTGCCAATCCCAAAGTGTTAGAAGCATATATATATACACACAGACTAGAGGAAGACTTTCTAAAGCACACCGGATCTGAGGGCTCCACTGTCAGTACTTTCAGTCCTGAAGACTGAGTAGTAGCACCTTCCCTTCCATTACTAAGCATATCCAGTATCTGAACAAACTCTTAAATAAAAGTTCCATCTCTAAGAACTCCATCTCTGAAATATCCCTTTTCAGACCTAATATTCTAGCCTATCAATCCAATTCCTTATTATAAAATGTATTTGTCCTTACCAAGTTCCTGGAATCCTTTAATTCTCCTCTATTTTCAAAACCATCAACATACTCTTGGCTTTGCTTCACTTCATCCTCACTAGCATTTCACATTCCTCTTCAAAACACTGCCCCAGACCACAAGGTCTGATCGCCTGGTCCCAACAGAACAGTCACACCAGAATGCAACACAGTATATCCTCTCTGATCACATCTACTGCATCCTCTTCCGGTATTCCCTTTAATTTTCACTTTGTAAATATTAAGTCAAAAGTCAACAGATTCCAGTTCTTTCTATATACTCTCTTCTCCTCATAAATCTATTTCCAGAATCTTGAACTATCACTATAACTACTTATATAAACCCCAACATTCTTGTAAATATTTAGTCCTGTGCTATCAGTCTGCCAGACAGCAACACAATTTATTAATCCAAATTCAACATCTCCAAAATCAAACTCATCATCATCAAGACTCCCCACTCTCCCAAAAAAGACAATTTACCCATTCTTTGAACTTCCCTATTTCTAGTAACAGCAGTAAATCAGTTAAGATTTGAGATCATCTTTAAATTAAAGCAAAGGACTGGATTCTCTACTAATCAATTCAGTAAACGTAACTGTGTAAATTACTTGCAAAATAACTGAATTCTCATCAAAAGGATATGATACAGCCATTTTCGTTCAACTCCTTTAATTTGGTGTACCTTAATTTGGTACACTAATTTGGTGTTCTGCATGTGGCTTGAACTCTGGAACCAATTCCCAACACATACCTCCAGTTTTGCTACCTAACGAGTAAATCAAAAAATGTCATTTTCCCCATATATCAGGAGGAAGCTTGAGTCAGGAATAACCATAAGAGACTAGGCAGTTAAATTTTAACTAGTATTGCGAAAGATTCTGTAGCAGTCTATACTTAAAGCTAAGTTTCCACCTCATAAAAATGAGAATTGTATCTCCTCATGGGGTTGTTGTGAGGATGACACCACATATGCCTAGTACAGTGCCTACCGTATAATAGGTGCTCAAAAAATGGTACTATTATTATTACTGGTGCCACTATTAAGTCAGGAGCAGTATAGCCACATGGGAAGCCATTCTGCTTCTCCAGGAGGCAGTGTACAGCACATCTTCATTAAAGTGTTATTTTAAAGCAATCTACATCCCAAATTTCCTAGAACAATTCAAATTTGGATTACTGTATTCTACTCCACTGTTCTTTCCAACCATTCAGTTCCAAAAATATTCACTTTCCCTTCAACCCTAAGACACCCATACTCCTGCCATGCTCAAAGTGCTACAGCACTCAAAGCAGACTTAGCAAATAAACCCGCAAAACACTCCATGTATTACCTGACAGTTGTACCCCAAGGCCACATTCCATCTCTTTACCTTCATACACCCACTACAGTCCGGCAGTTCCCAACCTTTTTGGAACTAGGGACCGGTGCTCCTATGAGAATCTAATGCCTGATGACCTGAGGTGGAGCTGAGAGCTGAGGCGGTGATGCTACCTTTGGGAGCGGCTGCAAATACAGATGAAGCTTCTGCTTGTTCACCTCCTGCTGTGCAACCTAGTTCCTAAGGGGCCACAGACCGGTACCAATCTGTGGCCCAGGGGTTGGAGACCTCTGCTACACAAGCATAGTGCCAATATTTTTCCTTACAAAAATAATTCTCTGGAGAATTCACTGGATATGAACTTTCTCCAAATAAAATATACCTTGACTTTACTTATAGGCTGTTGGTAACTCAAAAGAGGAAAATGAAATCATCTTGTTTCTTGGTGGTGCTGGGAGTTAAAAAGTAAAAATAAAAATACAATTTAAAAAATAAATAAAACCACCACCCTAATAAAAACACTCCTTTAAAAGGCTAAAAAGTCTAGCTTCTAAGAATAGGTATGTGAGAATATTAAGACAATAATCTTTTCAGAGGTAGATCCAGAAAGGAGAAATTCCCTGACAGGAAGTATATAAAGAGTAATACTAGAAAGGGAAAATGAACTCTCAGGAAAAAAAAAAAAGGGTTATACTGAGCTTCTAAGTGCCTCTGAATTTTATGTCAGTGAAAGGAACCAGAGGTCATCTACTTCAACATTCTGAGGAAACCAAAGCCCTTGCTTGCAAGATAAAATGACTTATATAATTTACATACATACATAGAAGATCCTAGCTCCTTCAGATTTCTCTCATTCTCTGACCTGTGCCCCTGGTGATGTAAGGATGCCATACACACTAAGATCCTCTTCGTCTCCACGTCCAATGGGTGGGTATCAGAGGACAAGTTCCTAATAATGTCATGTCTAACACAAGAGAAATGTATTCCTAGCATTTCAAGGTAGATTATGAATTGATTTTCTCATAGAAATATTACTGTACACAGTATTATATTTTCAATATAACACTTATACCAATTTTAATAAATTTTAAAATGTTCTAGTATTATTAGTTAGCTAAAGCCTTTAATTCAGGTATATTATTGGTTAAATTTGAGAGGCTGTCTGCAAATCTAACCACTAAGCATATTGTTTCTGAGAAAGTAAGTTCCAAGTTCTAAACCATTTAACAAGTTTTAAAGTATAAAAAAATCCCATTCCAAGTTAGGAGCTAACAATACACAAAGACTCAAAATTATAAACTAAATGTGATCACTAAAAACACATTTCAGAAAAAGTTTCATTTTATAAAAAGCTCCACACCTCAGAGGTCATTTAAAGTTAGGCTTTGTGGCACATTTGGCACAAGATACAATTTTTATATATTTTTTATTAATATTTTACTGGAAAACTGAAGTCAAAAAGAATCAAACATTATTTCTATACTCATCTAATTAGGAAAAACCAAGAACTCCTTTAATGTACATTTTCATGAAATGAGGTTTAACAGGTAAAAAAGAAAATTATCACTTCATAAATGAAAGGTTTACAACCTATGCATTATACAATAGCTAGCACTAGTTCAAAAAAAATGTGAGTGCAGGAATTATATCTGAACAGGTAAATAAAGTTTAAAGAACCTCCAAATACAATTTTTTTTCCTCTTGAGATACAGCTACATGTTTCATGGATAAAAATTTATGTTTGATAAATCTGTTTTTAAATTTCTGCTCAGCACATTTAATGGGTATTCTTCACACATTCATTTTATGTGTCCAACAAAAACATGAGCTCTTACTATTTGTTAAACACTCTATCAACTTTGGATTTATGACAATAAGCATTAAGTCAGTTGCTGTCATCAAGGAGCTTAGAAAAATCTTGAGGTAAGTGTATTTACCAAGTAATAATGACGGCTGAATTTTAGTTGATCGTTTAAGAAAACATTTAAAATATAATCAAATTCTCAAAAAATAAACTCTTCAAATAGTAATTTTAAGGACATTGGATAGTCTTATCATCTACATGAAGTGTCCCCACAAAATAACCAAGAGCACTGTTTCAGTAAAAGTTCTAATGTTTTAATAGTAGTTTTTGTTATGAAAATTAACTGAGTTAATCCTTCAATAAGGAAATCAAAACCTACTATCTACTGTGATAATGAAAATCAAGTACTTGGAAATGATACCAAGTCTGAAAAAAAGCAAAATGTATAATTAAATACAGTATTATATAATATTCATACACTATCTCTGAATATATGGTTATTCACAAACCTGATTAATAATATAGCTCCATATCATACCTTACAAATGATCACAACTATGTATTTTGGATTGTGTCAGCTGCAAGTTTTTCAATGAAAAAGGCCTTAATGTTTTCTGGAGATTTTATTTTTCACAAATTTAATTCAATAAGTTGCTTATTACCAAGTTATATAATTTTTCATCAATATTAACTATAGCTATATTTATGAATACATATAGACATTAAGTATAATACCTATTAAATTTACAATTATTAAAAATTCATGATGGATGAGAAATATTCAACTGAGAGCCATACCTTTCCAAAGCAAAAGTCAACGTAAATCAGCCATTCTAACATACCATGCAAAAATCCCAATGACATTTTTTCATTGTATTTTACACTGAAATATCTGTCATCACTCATTAGCTAAAATATTTAAACATTCTTTAAAAGCATTATGAAAACATCTTTACTGAATTTATGCATACTACTAAGTGGAATCAATGGGTATTTTATCTCTATTTACATGTAAGGAAACCAAGGCACAAAGGTATCCATTTTGTCAATTGCAAGGTCATTCCCTAACCACGCAACCGATCCTACATCATCAAATTATATTATAATGTGCGCCACTTCCAAGTGCCATAAAACAATTACTGTACCTTAAAACAACTGCCTCTGCAATGACTATGTGCAATTCCGTTTTATCAAGAGGGTATGGCAACAAGCTTAAGCAAGAAATGCTGAAAAGGGAAGATTACAAAAACAAAAAGAAAACACTTAACTTTTGGTAATAAATCATTTATTTTAAAATAACAAGATGTAAGGTTTTTAACATAAAATCAAGTAACCAACAGTTGTTTCTTCTGTATTCAAAAAAATATTTCATCTTTCAGTAAATCATGCAAAATTGGAGCTTACACCTCCTTGAAGACAAAAGTTAGAAAAAGAAAAAAAATTTGTAACAAATACATGCTATTGCAAAGAAATGAATAAAAAATAAAATTTAGACAGGTTAGGACATGCTGGTTACGGTTGTTAAAATCTCATCTTAAATATTAAATGCTTCCTTTCAACTGAAGGCTATGATTCACAATCAAATACTGTTACTGAAAAATAAACACAAAACTTTTATTCAAAACTTAATTTATATCATGTACTTTATTTAAATATTCGACATAAATAAAAATACTTTTCCTAACAGAAACTTATAGCATGAGAATAACTGTTCTTGAGAGTTCAAAGGCTGAAACTGCATTTGTATTTATGATATAGTGCTATTGACAATTAGAAAAATGAAAGTTACCTACCATACAACTTAAATTTAAGAACATTAGACAGGTTGAATAACCAATAAATCAATTACATCAATTACTGGACAGAAATAAGACTTAGCTAATACGTGAATTTAAGATCAAAGAAAAAATTAAAATATAATTCAAGACACGCCTTATACAGAAATGGATAGGATTAGACCAAGTCGCATTAAAGTACCTAGTCTAGCCGGGGATTAGTTAATTAATCTGCTATAGGACAGGTTGTGAACGTTCAGGTCAGATGTGCTTTCTTTTCATCAGTATTCCAGTTCATCATCCGCAAGTGCAAAAGATAAGGCTTCAGAGTACTGAAGCTAGGGGGCATGCTGTAGCAAGGGGAAAAGAAAAATGGGAAAGGTGCAATGGATGCTGCATAGTTGAATAATTATCTGAGTGGCACAATGGGCGAGTCCTGCCGACATCGGAGCTGAGTGAGCGGTACCCTAACTCTGCCCGAGGCATCCCCCATTAACGGGCATCAGATTCAACGGCCCGGCTTCGCCTCCTCTTCAAGCGAAGAAAGGGATCCCCGCACTCGCTTTACAGTGATGTCTCTAGACATAGACGCGCGGCGCAAACACGCAAACGCCTAAGCTTGCTTTACAGTGCCCCCGGCACGTAGCGCAAGGCTTCTCCGCCACCCGCGCTGCAGCCTCCCCGAGAGCCAGGACGCACGGGGGCAGATAGTGGGTGCAGGGCAGGGGCGCTCAGGCGGTGGCATCTCAGGTGAGACCCGCAGTCTCTCCCCGCCTAGAGCAGCCTTGGGGCGCTCCCTGCAAACCAGATCCCGGCGCTCCCGCCGGCTGCCGTCACCCTCAGCACCCAGCCCGGCTGGCGGGTGGGCGGTGGGAGCTCAGAAACCGGCGAATGGGGGTGGGGGCCATCGCGGGGGAGGCGCGCCCATCCCCGTAACCTTTGCTGGGCTAGAGCTCCGCACACACCACTCTCCGTTCTGGCCAGTGAGGGAGAGTTCCTCCCCAGGACCCCCTCCCCCAAAAAACAGTTCCTGAGAGACTCGTGCTCACCGTGAAACCTTGGGGGCTCTTGCTTTACCCCTTCTTCATGCTTCGGCGGCAGCCGCCGGTCCCCCTCAGCTCCCGGGACTCCACCTAGAGCCTCCAAGAGTCAGGCGCCCGAGCGGAACCCGATCCAAGCAGTGGCCGAGGTTCCGGGCCACGGGGAACGCCGCCTGCGGCGCCCGCAAGTCGCCGGACCCACAGTGTGCTCGACGCGCGAGTGAACAACACCGCGAGCCGCCGCCGCCGCCCCCCACCCGCCCCCTCCCCGCGCGCTCCGCTCCACAACTGGGCGCCGGGACCCGCGCCTGAAGCAGGGGGGACCGCTGTACTCTGGTCACCTAACCTCCCATCCTTTCCCACCAGTGGCTATTCCCCGCCAGTAAGGGTCATCCAACTTAAAGATTCTCGCTGTCCTCTTCAGCCTCCAGTGCCTAGGTGCAGTGGCGGTGGGAAACACAGCCTCCGCCCACTCACCTATCAGCCGGGGTGAAAAATCAATCTTCCCCCCCCCCTTTTCTGAGGTTTTATGGTATGGCCCTAATCCTCAGTTTGGGGGAGGGGGAGGAGAAACTGTGTTAGGCCAGGGAATGAGGGAAGATGAGAGCCAATTGAATGAACTATCCACTTAGGGGCGGGGTCAAAGAGATTCCTGCCCGCCCCGCCCCGCCCCCTCACTCCAAACTACATTTCCCATTGTGCCTCTCCCAGTTCTCGTCGCGCTGCACGCCGGGAGTGCAGGACTTGGAGGCCGCAAAATATCTCGGAATTCGTAGTCTTTAATCTAGCTAAAAAGGTCCTGAAAATTATAAGCTATCATAATTCTCTTTATGTTCCTAGACAAATGTTTCCAAATCCTCAGTTATGTTGTACTTATTCTAATGTATTTCATTTGTTTAAAATTTCATAAATGATTTCTTAACAAAGAAAGTATATGTGTATCACAGCAATCTGTCAGGACCTGGGAGTCGCTTCTTCTTCCGCCGGGGCCTGTTCGCCGAAGTTCTGTTGCAGTCATGTCGGCTGCGATTGCATCTCTGGCTGCTTCCTATGGTTCGGGTTCAGGATCCGAATCGGACTCGGACAGTGAGGGTGGACGGTGTCAACTGCCAGCTGCCGACTCCCTCATGCACTTGACTAAATCAGCTTCTGCCAAGCCTTCTCTGGCAGTGGCAGTGGACTCGGCTCCAGAGGTGGCAGTTAAGGTAAGCGCTTTTGCCTTTTTGCGGTGCGGGAATTGGCTTCAACTCCAAAATCTGGCAGCACTTGTAAGGCCCTGGGTTGCTTCTTCCTCACTGCTGAGAGGTAAGTTACTAACTCTCTTGTATCTTTTCTTCCCACATGCATTTTCCTTGGGAGAAGTCGGGGGTCGGAAGTTCAGGACAGACCTACGCTGCTCCCCGCTCTTGTCTCTGGCCATCAGAAAGCAAGTGGGAAGGAGGAGTGAAATCTGAATTTAGGGATTAGGATGTGGCCTGAATAGAGCAAATGTAATCTTAGAACATAGGAAAAACTAAGTCAGGACTTCCCAAACTAGAGTATTCACCGTCAGTCGAAGGGCTGGCTTTGTTTTGTTCTTAAGTCAGAACTAGATTCTGATCCCAGCTCTACCACTTGTGTGGCCAAGTTATATAACCTCCTGTTTTCTGGCCTGTACAATGGAGATTATTTTTAAAGCACCTATCTATATGAGAGGGTTATTGTGGGGATTTAGTGAAATGATGTAAATAAAGCTTGTAACACAGCCTGGTATATAGTAAAAGTGCAATAAATGTTAGCTCTTTTGATTATATATATCCATACAGTGAGAAAAGGCCTTAAATTTAAGAAACAGTATGCATGATCCCAAATGAGAAAGGTGATAGAGGGAGAAATTGGGTCGTATAGTTCATTAAACAAATATGTCTTGAATACATGTTATTCACCAGGAACTCTTTCTAAAGGCTGAAGATACAGAGGGCAGCAAGTCAGACGTCTTTGCCATCATGATGCATACATTCTAGTGGAATAAGCAGCAAATAAAATGTGGGCAAATAAAGTGGTTACAGATTAGTTTAAGTACTGTGAGGGGAAAAAAGAAATAGGGTATTACAGTAGAGAATAGGTAGGAATATGACTTAAGTAGGTTGGTCAGGGACATCCTCTGAAAAAAATCAGCTCTGAACAAGAAGTCAGCCATGCGCAAGCTAAAGCAAGCGTTTCCAGTTAAAGGAGACAGCAGGCCTCGAGATGGTGAAGAGCTTAGTGTGTTTGAAGAACTGAGGGAAGAACCTAGAGCCCAAGGAGAACATCCACCAGTTAATAGCATAGGCCCAGTAGAGCCTAATAAGGGTGATTGATCAGAAGCTCAAGATGTGGTAAATGGAGGCAGTGTGCAGAAATTTGTTTTTAAGATGTTCTCAAGTCTAATGTTAATAACGTAAATCTTTTACAGGTGTGTAGTGAGTTATTTATGAACTTTACTTTTTACTAGTGGACAGCCGGTATGAAAGAATGCTTAAAACTCCCCAACCTTACAGCCCTTCAGCAACCTCCTGAGTCTTCATTTCATTCCTTTCACAGCTCAGCTTTTGGGAGCTCTCTCACTTCATTGCATTTTCTCAATGCAAAGCAGCCTAGTTTTCTTGGGAAAACTCTTGGAGTTGTAAGACGTCATAAAGCATGTAAAGCATTTAGCACAGTGACAGGCACACTGTCTTTATTATTTCCAACTGTAAAGTTGCTAGCTCTAGAACTATTAATCTTTTCTCTTAGGATGGTGCTGAGGCACCTCCAATCCAGCGTGCAGAAAAAATAATGCATTTTTTTCCCCTCAAAATCCATTTCACCTGTTTTTCCCATTTTTATTAATTATCCCATCCATTAATCCAAGCCAAGAATAGAGGTGTCTTCTCTTTCTATTCCTCCTTCTTCAGCACCTGAACTTAGTCATTCAGATGGTTTTAACATTTCTGCTTCATTAATTTCTCTCAAATCAATTCCTTCCACTCTGTTTTCACTGACACAGCCTTACTTCATATATTCCCTCCTCCCAGGTGTCATTCTTGACATGGCTTTTTCTCTTAACCCCTACTTTTGGGTAGTGGGTCCTGCCCATTGTGATGCAGTAATGTTTATCAAATCTCTCCTTTCTCTTATACTGTTACCATGTAGTTCAGATTCTTATCATTTCTCTTCTAACAATGATAATAACCTTCTAACTGGTCTTTCTCCCTCTTCTTTTCATATCTCCCAAGTTTCATACCCCATTCTTTCTTCACAATGCACCTCTAAAATTCAGTGGTAATCATCACTTCCCTACCCAAAGACACTGTGTTGCCTACTGGGTAATACTAAGTTCCTTCGGTAACATACGAGGCCTGCCATTCTCCCATGCTGAACTCTACAGAGGCTCAAAAGCCTTCTCTTCTTTTTTCCTCTCAAAATTTTTTCTGTACTAGTCTCTGCCTAGAAATCCCTTGCCTCCTGCCTTCCCTCTCCCCTCCCCCCAACCAAACTATACTGTCCTTCAGTCTCCTGCACGTTTCCTCCTCTGTCTACCTTAACACCTTTTCATACTTCAGCTCTAGCACTTGCCACATTCCTGTAATTTGTTAACCTTATTCTTCCCCTGGACTACTGTGAGACCCTAAGGACCAGAGATAGTTGCATTGTTAGCTTTCATGTCTCCAATGCCTAGTACACAAGGTTAAGGGAAATATATTTGGTGAGAGAATGAATGAAAGAATAAGTGAAAAAGAAGTCTTTTGAAAAGCATGTACATTGAGAATCAATGTATATTGATGGGGTAGGGGTGAGGGGGATAACTCCAGAACTTAGTTCAATGACTTCAAGAAAATCCAGAGAGATTGCATAAGGTACCAGAGGTCATTTAGAAGCAGAGCTGGGCTAGACCCTTCCACCACCCGCCCCAGGGATCTGTGTTCTATGATAATAGAGTAAGGGACATTGATCATCACTAGTTTGTGAACCAGCACTTGCTTATATGAAAAACAAAACAAAACAAAACAAAAAACCGTGCACGTAATTAATGAAGCAATATAAAAAATGACCAAAGGAGGAGATGTGGAACATGTAAATATATTCATTTTTATTTGACTAATTGTATCATGACTAATAGCAAACATTTTGGCAGAGTATAAACTTTTGCAGTGTTTTTAATCCATTTCCCTTAATACAAGGGTCAATTCACAAAGAGGGATATAACAGTTTTAAATTTGTATGCACCCAATAATCTAAGCTCAAAATATTTAAGCAAAAGTTGATAAAATTACAAGAAGTTGACAAGTCTACAATCACAGTAGATTTTAATATACCTTTCTCAATAATGAATAGAAAAAGCAAAAATATCAATAATGATACAGAAAATCTAAACAACAAAACAATCTAAAAGGGGTAAAAAACATAGCACTCAATGCAGAGTATCATTTTCAAACACTAATAAAACAATTTGTTTTGCTGACCATAGGTCAGGGATTGGCAAATTTTGGTCCAGGTCAGATAGTGAATATTTTAGATTTTGCTGGCCTCATACAATCTCTCATCTTCCCTTTCTCCTTCCTCAGCCCTTTCAAATGTAGATACCATTCTTAGCTTGTTGGTACAAAAAACAGACTGTGGGCTAGATATAGTCCACAAACTACTTCTTCATCTCCTGAACTAGGCCATAAAATAAGTCACAATGAATTTTAAATCATATTATCATGTTGTTTGACCATAGTGCATCTAAGCTGCATCAGCCTCAAAAAGATAACTATAAGCTTCTGGTATTTTAAAATTATGAAATTGTACTTTTTTAGTAACCCATGGGCCAAAAAAAAGAAAACATCTTGAATAAGGAAAAATAATATTCATCAGAACATGTAAGGTGCAGCCATAGCAATATTTAAGTATAGTCTTAAGTGTCATAGAAAAGAAGACATAAAGTTAGTATGCTAAGCATCCATTCTTTCAGATTGATTACTTTTTTTTATCATTTCATTCTTGTATTCATTTCTAAATTATGCCTTCAGTTTCTATTAAGTAGTTACTCCTGGAAATTAAAACATGTCTAAATTAATCCATACCTTTGCCTCTGACTGAACAGTTCACGAACACTTCACTTTTATTCATATCTTCCTACCCCTACTTTAGCTATTATTGTCCTATATTTTTTATATGTATTTAAGCTTCAAAAGATGACAGCGAATGATGCTGATTGTTGCATCTCATATGCAAGAGGTTTTCTGTAGTGCATACTTTAGGATGTTGTTTAGTGAGGGTTAACTGGTGGCAACTGCTTTCAGTTTTAGTTTATCTTTAAAATGTTTTTATTTAACCCTCTTTCTTGAAGGATATTTCCACTGGGTTTAGTTCCCTTACCTGACAGTTATTTTCTCTCAGCAAAAAATATTCTGTCTTCAGATTTTCATTGTTACTGATAACAAGTCAGCTGTCAGTATAGCTGGGCTTTTTTTCTTTTGACTGTTTTTAAGACACTTGCCACCAACCCCCTTTTATTTGGAATATATTTTTATTATTTATATTCATAATGTGATACACAAGTGTGGATTTCTTTTTATTTGTCCTCAGAATTTGTTGGGTTTCCTTAATTGTGAATTGATTGGTTTAGAATATGAGTCTTCAGTATTTCTGGGACGTTCTCTTTTCACATGTTATTTTAGTCCTATTCCCTTTTATCTTACTCTTGAACCCCAATTAAACATATTTGTTTTCTCCAGTGTATGGCAATGAGTATTTTTCTGCTTAAAAATTTTTTTTGATGCAACATTGTCAGATTTTGCACTTTGAAAATCATGTAATGGTCCCTCTTGGGTTATAGGAGTTGCTTATCAACTTTAAAGATAAAAATGAAAGCAAACCTGCTTTCTCTCATTTCTGTCAATGACTGTGTTTATTGCTTTTTGCCCAATGTATTCCTTGCTTTAAACATAGCTTTTCGCCCAATGTATTCCTTGCTTTAACATAGCCAACTTGCATAAAATTAAAATTCTGCCTTTAATTTTGAGCACATTTTAAAATTTCTTCTTGGCTTATCTTTCTTAAATGGTGAACTTCAAATGGATTGCCTTTTTCCTCTGCACTTGAGAGCCAAACTCAAAGGATATCTTTATATGAATTTCTATCCTCTTATCTCATTCACCTACCTTCCCATTTTAGGAAGTTTATTCATTTCTGCTTTCTGGGGGGGAAACTATACCATAAATTGAAAAGTAGTTTGTAATAAGATTAATATTTGTGTTCTGTTTTATAGTTTATAAAGTGCTTTCACATCTATTTTATTTGTATAATAGTAAGAAATGTGAAAAGGACAGGAAAGTAAATATTACTTAGTTTCGTTCTCAAATTTCTTTGAATAAACAAAAGATCAACTTATTTGACCTATAGGGTACACTTCACTTACTGCACTTGAATTTTTATGTATAATTAAAACTGAATAGAAATCCTTTGTAATTCTGTGGTAATTTCAATTGCATGCCTAATTGTTATTAAACTACTCATGGGTATTAAAACAAGGTGTTGTCCAGGTTTTTCTAATTAAATGTAAAATTAATAACCCTTTATTTGCTGAAAGAATGTTCAATTTGTCCTATGATTTTAGTAGGATCCAGAGACTGGGAGCTAGTTATATTTTTTATTAGTTGCCAACATTGCTTATATAAAAAGTAATTCTTTTAAAATTGTACTTTGAATTTAAAACCTGGTATCTCATGGTACTCTGTTCAAAATAATTCAAATTTAGAATAACCTTAATTGGAAAGAGCTAGTAAACCATATTATAAAGTGGTTCTAGCAACTGTTCTATAAAACCCATTGGGGAGGTATGAATGTGTCTAAGCCTTTTGTTATTTTAAGCAGTTTATCACTAAGCATTAACTATTAAGAGATGAAGCATTTAATTTAGTTTTTATGCAGCGTGAGCAATTTATATATAACCTTTTAACTTTATGGTACTGGGTTTTGCTACTGAGCCCTAGGCAAAACAGTGAAGATTCTAGTGTTTACTCTAGGGTAACATCTGTGTATCCTTTTTAGGTGGCCCAGCATTTAAACCCCCTTCCTAAAGAGTCTGAATGGGAAGAATATCCCTACTTGTCCCCTGCCTTCAGAAATGAAGTCCCAGATTCTCATTCTCCCTGCTCCCTTTTAGCTAAGGCTCAGGGCTGTAGCTTTGGCTCAGCCAGCCAAATGCATCCACCTAAATTCTAATCTAAAGTTAATCCACAAAGAAAGAAGGAAATATTTTTAAGTGGCAGTGGTGACCAACATTATTTAGTATCTAAAACTAGTAGTTTTAACAGCAGCATCCAATAGCAGGTAGCAGTTTAGCAGTGGTTTTCAGTAATAGCGAACTGTTGTCCTCACTGGACTAGTTTTTGATATGATTGATTGAGAGTTGTTTCCATATGTATACTCACCCTTTATTCCTGCCTAATACCCTAAGATGATTTTTCATTCTTCTTGGCAATGCTATGAGAAACTCAGGATTCAATACTGTTATTAGACTGTGAGAGTTTCAGCTGCTTGCAGTTCAGAATCCTGATACTCTGCAAGCCGTTTTTTGTTTGTTGCTAATTGGGTCTCTATAACATGGTTCACTGTGGTTACTCTTCCCCTTCTCATTTATTCTATTAGTACTTTTGGGCAAGTGACTTAATCTTACTAATACTTACCTTATAGAAGTACTGTTAAGTGTTATATGAGATAATGTGTTTACCGTAGTCCTGGCACTTGACATTAAAGTAATGTTGAGTACTTTTTTTATGAACATTTCTAGCAAATTATATAATTCACTTATTATATTGATTATTGTCTCTCTCCCCTACTAGAATATAAGCTCCACAACGGCAGGGATCTATTTCTATGATCCTAGAATAGTGCCTGACACATAATAGGCACACAATCAATATTTATGACCAAACAAATGAATATGAAGTTACCATACTCACTTTATGAAGATGCTTGTGCCCCTAACTACACAAAGAAAATTATCAACTATGACTCCCAGCATCTCCCAGTAGCTTAAATATCTGTCACCCACCACCTGTTCTTGTCTCTGTCATCTCTATTTCATCTCAAAGAAGAGCTTTCTCTTTTCAGAGGCTGATCTTCCAACTACGTCCTGCCCTTAGCACAGAAAGCATGAAAATAAATGCGTGATAATTTTAAAAATCAGCAATTAGTCAATTATGACAAAAGTGGAGATACGTTAAACAAGATAAGGAGGTATAAGACCACACAAGACATGATGAAGCCCTGAACCAAAATAGTAGGGGCTGGGATGTGAAGAAGGGTTGGTGCGGGTAAAGTTGCTGGAGAAATCATTCAGAGGTCAATTTAGTGAGGCTCAGTGTTTGATTTACTTGTGACTGAGGGTAGAGTCATGGCAGAATATCTTCTGTTTTGGACGTAGCAAAGTGTGATACTGTGGAACATCCATATAATATTCAGTAGTCACTTAGATATGTGGATCCAGAGGCCAGGAGTGAGGTCAAGACCACAGATAAAAATTAGGGGTAGAAATTGAAGTCGTGATAAGATAAAGATACAGACAGTTTTGAAACTAGTGAGGAAAGAGGTTTAAGGGATACCCAAAGGACTATCTTTGAGAAGTATAGAGACTAAGTTGCCTGCTTTGGTGAAGGGCAAGATACAGGAAGATAAAAATGCCCTGTAAAACTACCCTTAGGGAACCATACTTACTTTCTGAGGAGAACTGGTAATGAGCCTTGTATCTTTTGTTAGGAAGCTACTGGAGAGTTTAGAGCAAAGGGGTAATGGAATCTGACGAATATTTTAAAAGAAGCACACTGGCTCCTGTGGGGGAATGAGGTGGTAGAAGATTTAGGCCCTGTCACTTCCTTTTGTTTCCTCTGCAGTCCCTAACCAGTGCCATCTGAGTATATATCTGATAAGGTTTGCTGAATAAAGGAGTGCTTCTCCTGAATTTGGAACCAGATAATCAGGTCTTTTGAATTAATAACAAAGAGGAGTTGGACTCTTTTAAGGCTTTGAGTAGTGTTAACTTATTTAGAAATTTCTGATTTTTTCAGTTGGAATAAAGTCAGTATTTTGAAAGAAAAATATTTTTGTCATGCATTCTAACCTCTATACCTATATATATTACTTTTATTAGTCTTTGCTTAGTAGAATTGTTAATTATATGGCATTAATCATAAAACTGGTATTAAAATAGCTAGTGTGACCTTAATATAGTTTTAAAATAAAATAATTGTCAGATCTTTAATGCTCACTTGGTTTTCTTTCAGGAAGATTTGGAGACTGGAGTTCACCTTGACCCTGCTGTTAAAGAGGTTCAGTATAATCCTACGTATGAGACTATGTTTGCTCCTGAGGTGAGAAAACATACTATAAATAAGATTCTGTCTTTTGCTAAAGTATTTAAATTATACATAGGTAGATAAACATCGGCGAAATTTTCAGTTTTCACAAAAGTTTACTACTTTTAGAAAATACATCCTGTTATATGTCAACTGTATCTCAATTTAAAAAGAAAAAGAAAACATATCCCTCTGTTCTATATAAATTTGAATAGTGTATATGTTTTTGTGAGAATACTTTTAAGAATTCACAGTTGTTTATATACCAGCATACAACTGCCTGATAGTATGGAACTATGTCTTTTGAAAAAGAAAATCTCAAAATATCTGATGCTTATATATGAACTTAGTTAATGTCTTCCTCTCAGTATTGGTAAAGGAGTATTACAAGTTAACCATAAGGGAAAAATAATTTGCTTTATTAACATCATCAATGCATGAAACATCTAGTTATAAATACTGCTGTGTCAAACACTAAAAAGAGGTGCCACACTGACATAGCCACTGCTTGAAAAGTCACAATGTCTACTGCCTGCTCTGAGTAAGACATCTTATGGATTCTTTTTTCCATAAGATGGTAATGATAAATGGTGAGGAAAGCATTAAAGATGAGAAAAGGAAAAAAAAAAAGTTATGAAAATTGTCCATTGTAGGAACATTTGTAGAAAAGATTAAATTTCTAGATATTTTGCCTTTAAAAAGGAAAAAGAATACTTGATAAAATAGAAATGTCAGAAAATGGTCATTATTTTTTTAAAAAAGGCTTCAGTAGCACTATCTTTAAGAAGCACTTTAAAGATGGAAGTGAGGACCCAAACCTTACTGCATCTTGGTTGAGGAAAAGACACTTTTTAATATTTTTCGTTTTTTATTGTATGGTCATTGTTGTTGTTGTCATTGTTTTGATAAAGCAGAGACATAAAGCTGTTTCACAATTTGCTTGCTTGGTTTCTGTAATAACTTAAAATATGGCAATTGAAATGTATAGCACAGCCAATGATGTCACTGCTAGTATTTAGAGAGTGCTCTAGCTGTTCTCTAGGTGTAAGAAAAAAACCTCATTTTCATGCTCTGAAATGTGGTACATTTTAAATTTTATTCTGTTATTTTTTAAATCTTTCTAGCCTGTCGAGCTATAGGCTGTTCCATATTCCCTGGTACCATTTTAGCCAGCATATTGAAGAGAGGTTATATATTACATATATGCTTCATGATTTTTTTTAAATGAACAGTACTTCAGTGAAGTAGGGCCACTGAAATCAGAGAATGAGAAAATTTGGAAGTAATGTCATGTATGACATTCCTATGTGTCAGTGTATATATTTTCTATGAAGGCTCTTTTTAAAAAAATTTTAGATGCTACACACGTAACTTATAATACTGCTTTGTGATTACAGTTTTCAAAATTCAAGAAAATTTAAAAGGTCAAGATTTTTTGTGGTGATATTGACAAGGTAATAGGCGAATTCTCTTTGTGGGTTTAACAATTCTTTAATATTTCGGGGGTTTTCCCCTCATGTTAGGAAGCTTCACCTTAAATATATAAATAAGTTTATGTTAGGAACACTTCACTGCTTGTCAGTAATTTAAGAAAAGAATGATGAGACTAAAAAGTGAAAAATTACAATTTTTCCTGGTAGCCAATGAATTGTCTGCAGCATAACAGATTATTAACTTTCAAGTTTATGATTAGGATCTGTATAATTTGTCACAGTCTGGAAAGGTGTTACTAGGAACTTTGCTAGATGAAATTCAGGTTCCCATATTTGAGAATCCGTGGTTAGAAACAAGAGGTAGCCCCTTTCCTCAAGCTAGTTTTTACCAGAGAGGATATGCTAAATGTATTTTTTTAAAAGATAGAGAGTAGACTGTTTCCTATAGTGCCTCTAAAGTACTAGATAGGTTAAAGGAGAGATTGCGTCTGGTTGTAAAGATAAGAAAAAGTTCCATAAGAGAAATAGTATTTAAAGTAAGCAGTACGGTCTAGTATAAAAACATGAGATTTGGGGTTAAACAGACCTCTTTCTAGTTCTTGCATGACCTTGGATTATCTTCTTTTTCAGAAGTCAAATGAAGATAATGTCTGCTTTAGTGAGTTATAAGGATAAATGAGATAATGTATTATATGCTTAGGAAACTCTCTGGCACAGAGTAAGCATTTAACAAATGTTAGCCCTTACTGTTATTTATATTACTGTTATTAGCATCGATGGTTAGGAAGGCTTTTAGGGGGAAAGATTCCAGGCAGAAAAGAAACACATGAGCCAAATCATAAAAGATCTAAAGAAAAGGAATCCTTTAGTCATTATCAGTAAGGGAAGATGGGGAGCTAAGACTAGAATGGTAGCTTGTATAAAATTACACAGGGCTCTGGGGGCGAAGATGAAGAGTTTGGTCTTGATTTAATATATGATAGATTTCTAAGGTTCTTTAGTGGGGGAGTAACACAATTAAAGCTACCATTTATTACTGTATTCTGGGTACCATACTGAAGGATTTATATGTTTATATGCATCATCTTTTAGTCTTCACTACAACCCTATGAAGTAAGTACTCTTATCCCTTTTTTATAGCAAGGAAACCAAATCTCAAATTATACTGCCTGCAAATTTGAGTCCAGATCACTCTTAACAATCGCTCTATAACTGGAAGACCAGTTTGAAGGCCATTGTGGGTATATCCCTATGCCTTTGACTTCGTCAGTTCAGTAAATTAACTGAATTGGCTATTTTATTTTATAAAACATTGTCTCTCCCATGTAACCAAGGACTTTTACTAAATGGTCTACTTAGTTATCCAGATAAACTTTCTCAAATTCATAGATAGAACTTAAAAACAATAGCCATTGTTTTAGTCTAGTCATTTTTCCTCCTTTCACACAATTCTTTTTGTATTTGCTTAGAGGAAAGTGAATTTGTTAGCTTCTCTAGACTCATATAAAACCCATAAGCTCAGAGAGATTTTCAGACTTAAAATATAGTACTTTTAGGAATAGAAAAAAATGTAAAAGTTAAGAGGAAAAAAATGCCAGTTACTGTTAAAAATCTGGCTGTGTCAGCTGCTATAAATATTAATGTTAAAATGAACTTTAAAATCATATGGCTCAGCTCTTATTTTATAGATGAGGGAACTGAGGCCCAAAGTCATAGAACCAGCCTTAATAAAATATTCTTATGCTAATAATATTTAAACTGTTCTTATGTCTTACAAGATTGAAGTATTCCTCCAGTAAAATTGAATTTTGGTGACCTTTTCCAAAATTGTAGAAAATAATTCATTAATAATTAATCAATTAAAAATTAATTAATTTTAGCCTTAAAATTTATTTACGAGTATTCTAAACATCGATGAATGCAATTAATATTAATGAAAAACTTACCAACAATATATGTATGGTTATTAGTTCAATAACTTGGGTTTTATTTTATTATATGTGAACTTAATGGTTATGCTTTCATGTGCTTGTCAGTTTTTACTAGTATAAATTTCTTAATTCCTGTGATGATATACTGCTTAGACATTGATCCTCAAATACTCAAGTACTCTACCTACTGAAGACTCTAGAGAATCACTGTCTTATAATATGCAGATCTCTTAGATTTATCAACCAGTGCCTTAAAAAATTAAAATGCTTTCTTCCAACTCTATAAATAAATCACTACTCCACTCAGGTGAAAGATGTAAGAATATTTATCTCTCCCAGAAAAATATATATTTCTTCTGGGTGTAGTGATTTGAATTAATACTTAAATGTATATATTTTTATATGGGAGATTACGATTCCAGTTGACTACGGTGTACTTCAATATTAACTAAAAACTTTTTAATACTTATACCTAATTACCTTGAATTTGTTTTTTTTTAATCACTTGAATACAAATTTACACTTATACATAGCTAACTACCAAAAGTGAGAAGTATTTAGAAATCAGTTTTGTGTGTGTTTTATGCGTTGTTTTGTTTTTAATGCTTAACCCAGAATTAAAAGAAGTACATATTCACAGAGACCAGAAACATCTGGGAGACATTTTTTGAGTGATTGGGAAGAACTAAGTCCTACTAAATAACATTCTCTGCCTTCATCTGTTGACATTTAATGCCAGTGAGCCAGAAGTGGATGGCTCCTTTCCCCAGTAGCTTCCTGTTCATTAGAAGATCTTTTGTTGTCTCAGCTTAAATATCTATAAAACATAAGACTATGGAAATTGTGTTTTCCTTTTTTAAATTGGAAATTTTAAGCACAATTGATAATTTATTATATGTTAGGAGTTACAATAAGAATAATAGGGATTTTTATCATTTTCGATTTTTTACCCCCAGAGATAAGCTCATGCTGCTTTGCAGATGATAACTGACTATAGCAGGTAGAGCATCTAGGAAACTTTTATATTTTATTATCTTTAATTTTATAGCTGTTTCTTGTTTTATAATAAATTTCATCACTGAATGAAATGAACTGTGAATTCCAGCATTCAGCAATCTAGATTTTTTCCCTTTGTTTCCACTTATCAGCACAGAAAGAGCTAATATGGGCTGCAAAGTCGTGTACTATCCTTTGTTATAATTTAGAATAAATAATAAAAGCTTTATATATAAATCAGATATTTTAAGATTGAATTATTTTAAACATATAAATGGCAGTCATCAATAAAAAGGAATATTGTAATTTATTTTCTTCTAAAGCAACCTAAAGCAAAAAAATTTAAGGCATCTCTGACATTTAAATTCAGATTTTCGGCATACTATAATGTTGATATTTAGAGATGGCAACATTCAGGTTAAGAAAAGATCAATAATTTATATTTAGCCTCTGGAAATGTATCATAGAAGAGGTAGTTTCTAATGTTCGTGACCTATGATGTTCTAATATCAAAATATTTCATCATGACAATAGACCTTTTAGAATTCAAATAAAAATATCTTGTCTAATTCCACTATTTCCAAAGTGGGAAGTTCATTTTGTTCTTTACTTTAAAACAAAAAAAAAGGAGTTGGATTTTCCCAATACCTTTTATAATAGCATTAAGTTAATAGCACTGGGTATAATATATTCTGGCAATTTTTTTACTCAATTTTTGTAAAAGGGGTTATGATTATATGTTTAAGGAATGTTATGATGTAATAGAATGCTAGATTAGGACGATTATATGTTTAGGGAATATTATGATGTAATAGAATGCTAGATTAGGATTTATTTTAGCCTTTGTTTTACTAATTAATAAAACTATTGTCTCTAAGGCAGGTAAAATACATCATATTTGGCTTTTTTTCTTCATTTGTAACATGAGAAAGAAACACCTCTCTAACTTTCTAGGATTTTTGTACAAATTAAATAATGTTTGGAAAGCCATTTTGGAAAATTCAAAGCATAGCAAACATAATAATGGGCTATTTTGTGTAAGACTTGTATAGTGTGACTTTTCAGAGTAGAGAAATTTTATTTATATTTATAAGGTCTTATCCTTGGGACTTTTTCAAGTACTTTATTTTTGTCTATTTTACTATCTTCTGCCCCAGTGGGATTCTGATTAATCTTTTCTTCATTAGTGCTTTCTGTATTTTGAGCACTGTTGTAAGTATTGAGGATTCTAAGTCTGTACCTTTGAGGAACTCATAATCTAGTAGAGGAGAATTCATGTATTTTTAATTACATCATGGTGCCATTATTGATATAAAAGTCACCCAAAATCTCCCAAATCATGGTTTAGACAAAACTACAGTAAGTCTCAATTATCTAGAGAAACATTTCAAGTAGAACTTCCTGCAGTGACACGTGTAGTAGATGATGGCAGTGTAGTAGCCAGTAATGAAACGTAGCTATTGAGCTCTTGAAATGTGGCTAATGTGACTAAGGAACCAAATATTCTAATTAACTTAAATTTAAATAGCCATATGTAGACTTGGGTGAGCTAGGTTCCCCTCCTTCTTTCCTAGGGGCTGACAAGCAGTCCTAATCAGCCATTGTCCAGTTGAACTGAACTAAGTGACGTGAGCATGTTCCCAAATAGGTTAGTCGACCTTGATGATTTTAGAGTTGAAAATATATTGTACATTGTATGTTATTCCAGTAATTCAAGTTTTACACACTCGAAATTTAAGTTTTTCTTACCTTCTTTTTTTCTTTTCGTTTTTTTCTTGTAACACTTCAGTTTGGACCAGAAAATCCCTTTAGGACACAGCAAATGGCTGCCCCTAGAAATATGCTCTCTGGATATGCTGAACCAGCTCATATCAATGACTTTATGTTTGAACAACAAAGAAGAACTTTTGCCACATATGGTAAGATGATAAGACTTACAGTTTCAAGTTTGACTTTATTAGAAGTGATGTGTGTATGTGAGAAAACCTGTTTTCTATCTTTTTAAATTTATTAATCTGGATTCCTTCTAAAAGGGTAGTGTGTTTTCTTAGACACATCTATAAATATTTATTCAAATGGGCAGGTAAATTTTTAGCTGTCATTCTAAATCTGCTATGACTTCTGAGTGCTAGAAATATTCTGTTGTCTTAAAAACAGAATATTCTGTTGTACTTAATAATGAACAGTTGTTATTGAATGTATATTATAAGCAGATTGCCACTGAAGTTAGTAAATGACAGGATAGATTAAGAGGTTACTTTGGTTTTTTTGTCTCATACACTTGTTGGCTTTACTCTGTTTCTCAGGTTTTAACCCTAAAAAGTTTTCTGTTGATCACGGAGGGGCATCAGGAAATAGGATGGCCACAAATTTATTGTGTGAAATAATTATATCCTATCAGTGGTAAGATGTAACAAAGTTAATGTGTATGCAAGGCTGGGAATCCCCTTTGAAAGAAAATGGTCTTTATAATGTCCTTGTCGAAAGTTCCACAGATCATAGGTCCTGATCACTTATATCAGATTTGTACATTTTTGGTAGTGCCTTTCCTTTTTCTTCTGATAATACACATCTGTAAGTCGATAGACACAGTGGTCACCTTTTTGCTCTAAGGAGCTCTTTGGTAGGAGTGGGTGAGCAAAGTAAATGAGAATGTTTTTATGCCTGTTGTAGTAGCAGTCTTCTTTATGAATTAATTACTTGTGCTGATGTTTCTTTCCCAATAGAATAATTGAAAAACTCTGAATTTTTTTTAATAATAGTTTAATAATCACATTTTAGACATCAGCAATATTGTTTTTTTTTTTTCTTTGCAGTTAGAATTCTAGTACCTCCGCCTTTTATTTCGTTTGGTAAAGTTTTATTTAAAGTTCTAAACAAATTTTTCTCCCCATCTACCATTAACATATTATGGTTCCAGTGATGCTTTTAATAAGAATTATTTTCATTAAAAAGTAATACAAATTTTAGACATTCAAGAAAGAGAAGATGGAGTTTATTTATAACCTCACGATACTAAAATGTCTGCTCTCGGCATTATGGTCTTTATCCCGCCCAGTCTTTTTTCATATTCATATTTGTATTACAGAGCTGTAATCTTTCTAAATTGAAAATTTTGCATCTCACTTTTTTATTCAATATTTTATCATAAGCATATTTCAGTGTTACTTTATTATCTCAAAGCTTATCAATTTTAAGAGCTACGTAGTATCCCTTGATTAATTGTGTCATAATTTACATTATTCTAATTTTAGAAAGTTACTTTTATTTAGTGAGTGATGCAAATGGATTCACTGTAAATTAGTTTAGAGGTTTAGTACAAATAGTCTTAATTATTTATCACAATATATTCTTAGAAGCTAGTTGTAAAACGATTATCGTGTATTAGATCTTTATTTATTAGATCATATTTCACCATGGGAAGGTCATAATTGACTTAACTCTATGCCAGAAGTCACAACTAAGACTGTGTACCTCTAAAATCACCTAAAAGGCTTCAGTATATATCCAGTCCAGTAAAATTATTATAAATGCATGTACCCATTGCTTGAATAAAGGATCCCATTTAAGTATATATGGAGCACATAAAAGTCAGCTCTATTGCATTGTGAATTTATTATATATGAGCTTATAAAAAACATACTTAAAGACTTTCCTTGTCTTTTTAGACTTTAGAAGGGCTTTAAGCCCTTTATCTAATAATTTAGATAAAGTTTCCTTTAAAACAGAACAGGAAAAAAGTCCAGTTAAACATACTGACACCTACTTTTCTTCTTAAATTATCCTATGGAAAAGAATAAGTATTTAAAATTATTCAATTATTCATTGGCTTTAGACCTGGCTTAAGAAATGAGCTTATTTTTTTTTTTAAGCTGGTGTTTTTTGCCTCTCCCATTAGGAGGGGTTGGGTTAGGACACAGGTTGAATTATTTAGTGAATTAAAGACCAAAAAAATGAGTGTGGGGCTGTATTAGAGTAGGCAGCCTGGAATAGAGGGCGTGGCCGGTTCCAAAACAAAAAAAGTTATGATCTGTCTCCCTTATAATCTTACAACTGAGAGCATCTTGTTTGAATTTAAATCAATAAACTAGTTAATCAGCCTCAGGGTTAACGGTCTCCTTTTTTTTCTCCTCCCCCAAGTATTGAGCAAGTATAGCTTCTGTTAATTTAAAAGTCTTTTAATTCCTCATAGAAAGTTCTTGTCTAATTTCAGATAGTGATTCCTTTTAGATGGTGAGAGAAACAGTTTTTTCTCACTCTTGTACATAGCATGTAAGGCCATGAGAACTTTGTGTTACCTTCTCTCATTTGCAAAGGACCAGGGAGAAGACCTGTCTTGTACCAGTGTTACATACAAGACAAAGGAAAGGCATGTGAATTCAGTTTTACCTAAGTCTCATAGTTATATTCGTATTCTTTAACGACATATAACAAACAATTCTGCTTCCCCCCACCCCCACCCCCATTTTTAAATAGTTGTAGCAATGTTGTAATCTAAGAATATTACTTCTGAAACATTTATATTGTATAATACATTTCGTTTACCACAGAACCCACCTGTAGAGTCCTTACCAGTAAAGATGGTCTCATTTGCTGTATCATCCCATTTACTTATTACAGTTTTGTTTTTAGTTTGCATTTATGGTATTTCTTCTAACTTCTCAGTCTCTCAATGGTTTGTATGAATTCCTTTGTCCTGTTTGCCTCCCTTTTCCCCTTGGATTCCTGGCCTGTTCATCCCTTGCTGGTCTTACTTAGGGCTTCTCAATGAGATTTCTTGTTTTACTTTCACCCAGAATTTTCTCTGCACCAGTCTATGGAAATGGAGAATAGAATTTAAACACCTTCAGTTTCACCATAGTTGTTAGTAACTTAGTTTTAACTTCAATAATAGGAAATCTTGATTAACCTTTTTAAATGATTTTTTAAATACTCTGTTGAATGAAGGTGTAATTTATATAAAAATTTCTTATTAAGATTATAAGTTGGTTCTAGTTTTCACTGCTAAAAATATGGTAATGTATATATTAAAGTGCAGTAAAATGCTTTTAAATGTGGTGAAATATCTTTGTGCATAAAACTTTGAGTTTTTTCATTATTTTCTTAATGTGAATTCTCAGAAGTAGGTCTAAGAATATAAATGTTTTTAAAGCTTTTGTTACATATTGTGAAAATGCTTTCCAAAAGAATTTTCTTCTTATACTACCGCCACTACTACTTCTCCTTACCCAAGATCCATGATTGTTTTTCCTTTATTTGATAAAATATTATCTGTGTTTGTTTAAATTTTATTCTTTTGGACTACTGGTGAGGATGAAGGTTTTTACATATATAGGTGTACCTCATTTTATTGCGCTTCACTTTATTGCGCTTCACAGATGTTGCAATTTTTTACAAATTAAAGATAGGATCCTCCACTAGGAAAAAGATTACTACTCCACTTTATTGTGGTGGTCTGAAACCAACCCCGCAATATCTTCGAGGTATGCCTGTATTTGTAACCATGCTTTTGCAAATTGTTTAGTCTCTTCTCATTTACCTATTTGGACACTAATATTAATAGTCTTCTTAAGGATTATTATCAACATTGATAGCCATTTCAAATATAACTATAAGTGAAAGATATTACTCCATTAAAAAAGATAAAATGGAAAATACACTTCAGAAAGATGAGAATATTTCAGAACTAAAATGCAGATTTATTTATTTATTTATTTATTTATTTGAAATAAGAGAGTAGAAAACAGATTGGACTGAAATTCTGTAGTATTAGAATTCTATCTTATTCTGATGTTGGCTGACTTCTAGTTGGATGTCTAGCTAAGTAGTTTAACTTCTCTTATTTGTAAATGAAATACTATTATGCCCTAATTACTTGGGATGGGAGGCAGTAGTGGTAATGGTGATAGTACCAGCAAAGATTTTACCACAGAGGATGTGGAAAAGGAGAGGAGCATAAGTTCCTTTTCTCCGAAACAAGACTATGGCCAAATGAGTTAGGGATTGTTGCTTACACAGTTAACACAGGAAGGACCAGGGACCAGGAATCACCCTTCCTTCTGTGCTTCCTACTCCATTCCGCTAAACACATAATGCAATGACATTTATAGAGACATATTCTTCAAGATTGAATTATATTCTGATATGTTTTTGTGATTGAGGTGGGGACTTTTAACTTATGGTATGTTGTCTAAATTTTATATGAGCCTTATGTAGTATCATTTTTTAAATGCCATTTTACAGAACCCTGTTCTATATATTAAAGAAGTGAAAAATAATATATAGAACTCTGTTCTACTATTAAAGAAATGAACCTATGATTTCAGAGATTCTATTCCAAAACTACTTTTCTGCCATCAAGTTCTCTCTGGCTAAAAACATTACATACTGAAAAAAAACTACATGCAAATGAGCTAATAGCCAGGTGGTTGGTTCTATTCTAAGCATATCATGAGAGTGAGTTGGGCACTTACAACCTCAGCTTCTTTGAAAAGTGCATTTGATGACAAATCTTTTTTTTTCCCAAAAGAAGTTCCTTTTTATCTTTAGCTAGAAAATGAAATTTTTAACTATATCCACTAAGATATGCCCTTAAGGAAAAAATAGGCTAGTTCTTTTATGTACTCCATGATTGTTCATGTGGTTTTAGGCCATAGACTGATTAATGATCTCTCTTTTATCATTCTAGCCACCCCCTTGAGAAAAAACTGATTTGAGTTAATATAGACTTTCTTTCCTTCAGTTCCCATAGACCACTGGAGACCACATTTATATGTAGCTACATACTCTAGTTGAAGGAGTATATTCATATGCTAGTAGATAACCTTATTTCTCTTACCCAAGGATATGTAAATGATGATTTATGAGGTAGAAATATTTTATTTTAAAATTTGGAGGACAGACTGTCTTTACTAGGAATAGGATATTCAAAATAATAGCTAGATTTTTTGTGATTCTTCTTACCCTATTTTTTTATTAATAGTTTATATAATTTGATATACTAATTATGTATTATCTGTTGCCAAAAAGAAAAAGTTTCTAAATTTCTGAATGTATAATATATGTGTATTTTTAAGCTCTTAAAAAATTTAACACAGCAGTATGATATCTTAGCCCGAGAGGCTCTTAGCAATACGTCGGTATGCCAGCTTCATCCTGTAAGATACTTCTTATTCTACTAAAGTCATTCATGGTCTAGCCTAGATTTGGGTTAATTGTTCTAAGTAGAAACGTAGTTCAGGAAAGAAGTTGGTCGTAAGTTAAAGGAAAATGTGAAAGGAATATATTTACATAGAATAAAAGTGAATTGTAAATGACAAAAAAAAATGTCAATATTTTGTACTTTTTTCCTTTTAGGTTATGCATTGGACCCTTCATTAGATAATCATCAAGTGGCTACTAAGTATATTGGTTCTGTAGAAGAAGCTGAAAAAAATCAAGGTAATTTATTTGAGATTATATATAGACCTATAATCACTATCTTGCAAATTGACTTTAGACAGCAGAAAAAATCTAGTATTTTATTTAGCTCTTGATTTTTTTTTTTAACTCGAGACAGTAATGATTCAGTTTAGAACAATATAGTTTAGAACTTAAGTTTTTGAGCTTGCTTTTGCCACTTACTGGATTTGTAGGGAAGATAGTTGTACCTATAACAGGGGAATTATTGTGAATACTTGGCATAGTACCAACCCTGTAGAAATCGTTTAATAAATTATAATGAAGGTATAGTTAATTTTAGCAATCATTTCCCAATGCTCATGTCAAGCTCCATTTTAACAGAACAGAAAAAGTTTCATCATGCATGTCTCTGTGGAGATTGCCTTTGAAATGTGCATAAAAGCTGAATTTTTGAATATGTATTTTAAAATACGTGGTTGTGCTCACATTCATTTTGTGTTTATTATTAGGCAAAGTATCAAATTCTAAATGCCAGCTTGTCACCAAGCTCATCAGCCCACTGGAATTTTATTCATAAAATGCTCATTAAAACAGAATTTGTTGTTTGTGCAAGGACACTTGTTGCTACAGACCCTATGTGATCAAGCTGCCCTAGGTATATAAACTATATAATTGTTAAAATAGAATTTCAACAAGCTTTTGTTATAACACAGAACATAAAGGAAACTGATTTGAATTAACGTAGGTGAGCTTTTTCCTTTAAGTTAGACCTCTACACACATGTATATAGCTAGATTTTCAGTTAACAATTGAATTGTGACCATGACTCCCATAAACCTTTCTTTATTTCAATTTCATGACTACACACAGTATGCCCCCTTCTGTTGTTCAAATCTAAAGCTCAACCACAAACATCATCTTTCTTCTTTCCCTCTTACTGTTAAGATTTTTATTAGAGGTCAAGTTTAGATTGAGATCACTTGGAAGAAATACCAGATTCTTGTGAAACTTTGTTAAATTTATATTGCTGCGTTACAGGTAAATTAAAGATAAATTATTAGTTACTTAATGTAATTTCATCTGATTCTGTTTATAAATGATAAATTTTAGTTTATTCTTGCTTTCAAAGGTTGCTTTATCATTATTTAGCAATATTAAATTGCCGAGTTTCTTTCAAAAAGTGGTAATCCACTTATATAGATTTGTGATTCATTAAAAGGATTGCATACTATTACAAGATTACATAGCTGGGTCTTTTTTTTAACATAAATTAGAACTTGCAAAATATTGCATTGTTAGAAAACTTATTTGCCCAGGTGGAATCCCTTTTTGTATGACATAAGTTGGTATATCTGGCATCTTCATACAGATTTTATTTGTATTTTTTAGTAAATCTTTGGTCACATGAACAATCACCTTTTTCTAACCATATAAAGTAAAATTATACATATGCTGCTATTTCTTTAGAAAAACCCATATTTGTGATGTCTGTTTTTTTTAAATGTAGGTTTAACTGTATTTGAAACTGGTCAGAAGAAAATTGAAAAGAGGAAAAAGTTCAAAGAAAATGATGCATCTAATATTGATGGTTTCTTGGGACCTTGGGCAAAATATGTGGATGAAAAAGATGTAGCCAAACCTTCAGAAGTAAGCTCTGATGTATTTCATTGTCAATTCAGGTGTATGCTGTATCTCTCTGAAGCATATCTATATTAATAAACTTCAAATTTCCTTAGAGAACCAAATTACTCATCAAAATTTCTCTACCTTGATTAATTGAAAAAATAGTTTCCTTATTTTTCTTTGGAATATTTTTACTTATATTTTTCCTGATTTCTTTTCTTCCATACTTTTTTATTATAATTCAACATTGAACAACTTTTCATAAAAATCCCCTTGATAAAGCTGTTAAGCTGCTATAGTAGCCGCTCTTCCAATGCCAGATATTCAGATAGTAACTAAAGAATTAGCCTTTCAATGATTTTAGAGTTAATGTGGGTTTTATTTATTATTTTATTTAAAATTTTTAACAAAGTAATATATATATATTTTTTAAATTATACTACAAAGTTTATAAAGTAAAACCATAGACCCCTGCCATGTTCCACCCTACTTTCTGATCCTTCTGTTTCTTAGACAGTCACTGTTCTAGATCTTAGGGATATAGTAATGGACAAGATCAAGACAAAGACAATCTTATCTTCATGAAGCTTGTATTCTATCTGTATCTTACCTCATCTGTCTCAATAATATACATAATGCTGCTATTTACTTATTTTAGACATCATCTGTTTGACTTGTTATTATAAAGATATTCTACTACCTCATCTCCTTCCACTGCTCCTCCCATAAAAGTTGTGTCACAAATCTATTGTCATTACTTATATCACTATGACTATATAAAAACTATTTACCAAAGAACAACATTATATACTAAAATTCAGTTTGCTTTCTGGAACTAGATGTTCTAACTGCCTAGTCCTTTCTCTTGTGTAGTTAGCATAATATGTTAAATTTATTACTAGGTGTTTCAGAAAGATAGGTTTTGTATAAAATGAGTTTAAAAGTATTAAGTAGTAACCATTATGTGTTATTATCATTTTGTAATCTGTTATGGAGTTGAGATTATCCTGGGAGACATACTTGAAGCTATCGCTTCACCAAAAAGTAGACCTCATTATAAAGAATTTATGACCAACTTTGGCCATGATGGGGTTCTAGAACTTCCATTTTAAAGTTCACTCCTTATTTTCCTTAGGAAGAACAAAAAGAATTGGATGAAATTACAGCGAAGAGGCAGAAAAAAGGCAAACAGGAGGAAGAGAAACCTGGGGAGGAAAAGACAATCTTACATGGTAATATATTTTTTATGCTTCTTCATTTTTATGATAAACTTAGAGATCTTTACTTTAGTCTCTGTTCATATAGTATCAGTTGCCCTCATTAGCTCCTACAATTCATTATATTGAGAATTATATCTGACAATCTGTATTTCAAAGAAATTACAACAAACTCTGCTGTGTTCTAATAAGGGAGAGAAATAGCATGATTAATAATAGTGACAGATTTTTTTTAGTGCTGATGAATTTTTTTAAATGATAAAGAAAAAACCTAAATGTTCCACACATTCTTTCCTAAGATAAACTTGACTCTTTCTGGTATGTCAATAGTGCCCCAGTCATTTTAACCCTTTTTGTTTTTAACCCAAATCAAATATTCTTCAGGTATTCTCACAGTAACTAAATTATACTTTAAGAGAATACACTTTGTTTTTCATGTGAATAGATTGGAGATTAAGATCCTCATACTTATTTTGACTTGTGGAAGGAAATGCATATATACCAAAATAAATTGTAAATATTCTAGAATGTACCTGATTCATTAAAAGTTATATTTAGGAAATTATGTAATGGTTCCTGAATCTGTAGAGAATAATTCAGTACTGATAGTATTGATTATTCTAATGTTATGTCACATATCAAATATTTAGGTTTGATGAAGTCATATTTGGTTTCTCAAGCTCCAGTTTTATATCCAAGGAGTCCATTTAGCACTGTAGTGTTTGCAGCCATAATAATAACAGCCAGCATTTATTTAGTACTTACTCTGCCAGGCATGCTACTAAATGCTTCATATACTATGCCATTGAATTTGCATAAGTAACTTTATGGTAAAATCTGTGTTGAAAGTAGAAAAGAGAATGGAAAAGGAACCTAGAAAGGTATAAAAGAGGAAAGCAGGGAGAAATGATAGCTAATACTTTTTGTTTTGTTTTAACTTCCTTCTTATCCTGTTTTGCTTCTGATTCTTCACCAGTGACTCACAAGGCCCAAGTATTATTTTTTCTTCCCTCACTGTAATTATACTGCAGTGAAGCCTTTTATGTATCACTAAAATCTGTAACTGCGTAAAAGAATTGTAGATCTTATTTAGAGGTCTAATAGTCTCTAGATATTTAGAAATTCAAAAATACCTCTAATTATAAATAATAGTGATGGTTTCCGGCAGCTAAACTGTTAGCTAATCTTGGATTTAACATCATCAGAATGTTATTACCGAATCCTTAATGTGGAATAATACCTCTATGAATAAACATTCATTTTCATTTTAAGGATACAGATTTCATGGCTTTGGCTTGTATTTCTTCATTGCTTTCCTTTGCCTTCTTGTTTCAGTTAAAGAAATGTATGACTATCAAGGCAGGTCCTATCTCCACATACCTCAGGATGTTGGTGTTAATCTTCGGTCAGCTGTGCCACCTGAGAAGTGTTATCTTCCCAAAAAACAAATTCATGTATGGTCGGACATACCAAGGTAAGCAAATTGGTTGTTTTGCTTGTTGTGATGTATAATAGTGAAGCCAACGTAAAGTTTCAGCTGTTGATGTGGAATATTCACTATTTCCGGTAAAGATATAGGGAAGTCAAGATAGAGCAGAGAAAATAAACTGAAGATAAACCTGAGTTAGGCTTTGGAGGTGCCCACACATACCAGTCGCAAATGATGACTCAGTCTTCAAGGTTATCTGGATCTGCCATGACACAAGAATTTGTGATTCTGTTTTTATCTACTTACGGTCTTTCCCTCCACGTTCCTGCCACAGCTTCCCTCCTCTTGGGCACCAAGTCAGTGAGCAATGGGCATGTCCTAGCATCAGAGCCTCCGTAATTTTGCCTTAGCTCTTGAGGTTACCACCCTTCAAAGATTAGCTGTTCCCTGGTTTATAAACTATGATAATATTTAAATGAATGCCAAGGCAAGATACTTGAAAACTTTTGATATTGATGATCTTTGTCATCTGCACTGTTCCAACTGACAATTTACATCTCTTAGCAAAGAGCAAAGGGACTGAGTGAAAGAAGGGAAAGGTGTGGGGAACATTAGCAATTGATCGACTAAGAATACCCTTGGGTGAGGAAGTCAATAATAAAGGTTAAAAATCAAATCTTCAGAAGCTTAGTGTCAGTAGGGCTAACGTTGGAATCCTAATGAAGATTATTCTGGGACATGATTTTTGGACTGAAGAAAAATAATAAATTAGATTGCTTAAAAATATACTGTCCTTTATTTATGTTTAATGCTAGCTGATTTTAGAATTCTTCTGATTGATAACTATAATACCTTTTTATAGGGTGTCAGTGCAGTCAGATTGTTTCCTCTCTCTGGCCATTTATTGCTGTCTTGTTCCATGGACTGTAAAATTAAGGTGAGTTTTTTGTAACAGAGTAGGACTCTGCAAAGCTAGTGCTTTGGAGAAATTTATGTGGTTAATTATAAGTAAATTTAGATTTGTTAGGTAATTAGAGGCTAATTATTGTCTCTTAGGCCCTGTGAATGCAGCACTTTATGAACTGCTTCCAAACATGTTGATTCAGATATGGCTCTGTGGTCCATTTGACTGGGTGCTTTTGTAAGCTTAGATAACTGATTAGAATGTAATCAGTCACTTTGGCTTCAGACACACAAATGTTTACTCAGTAACAATGAATTTATGAGAGATTTTTGTATATGTCACAGAGTTCATTTGTTCCTCAGAACCTTATGCGGTAGAGTGGGCACATGCTAGAAATCCCATTTTTAGAGGGTAAATAATGTAATTCATCCTTTTTTTTATAAATGCTGGTAGACACCAAGTGTCTGAGAAGAGTGAATAGAATGAATCAGCATGGTATGGCTATAAACTATGAGTGTCCTGGTTTCTGGAGTCAGCTCTGAGGCAGGATGACTACTACGGTCACAGGCAAAGAACCAGGCCCTGGAGGGGCTTGCCTGCTGTGTATGCTGCAGGAGCTGAGACTTTCCTGTTGGCCCTGGGTAGCCAGGAGATTCTATTTTAGAGGACTAGCAACAGGACTGGATTTGAAGCAGGCAAGAACAAAGGTAGTTTTGAAGCTATTGTGTTAATTCACTTTAGGTGTAATGAGAATTATGAGCCTGTTACATTTTAGTATCATCATTTTCATAATATAGCTTCTGTAATATTTGTTACCTCAGAAAAAGTTAAAAAAAAAATCCTTTCAGTACCAAAATGTCATAAACATGGCAGTTTTAATAACATTTAATTCTTTTAAAAGTAGTTCATAGTGTTACATAAGTAGAAACTTCTCATCATAGAAAATATATTAAATACAGAAAAGAATAAGAAGAAAATAAAAGCACCTATGTTAGTTCTAAGTTCTAGTGATATTTTGATGTATTTTTCAGTATCCGATTTCAAGTTTAGTTTTAAAGAGTACGTGCGTGTGTGTGTGTGTGTGTGTGTGTCTCCATGAGTCCAAATAGTGTAACACAGATTAGCATCGCCAAGCAATATATGTAATGATATATAATACCTTCGGTTAAGTCCCCTGTACACATATAGATATGTACACACATAGACTAATAAAAAGTTGTCATTTTATCGAAGTCTTATATTTAAATTTAATGCTTCTACATGTTGTTTTTTTTCCTAGCTATGGGAGGTTTATGGAGACAGGCGCTGTTTGCGAACATTTATTGGTAATACATTTTTTTCTGTGACTATAAATCTTTTTGAAAAGACTTGTTAAACTTTTTAACATTGACCACAATTTTACTACACTAATATGAATGAAAGTCTTGAGCTGAGTCTTGGAGAGGGAGTAAATCTCCCCACGTAGAAAAGGAAAGAGAACTAGGAAGAGAGAGCAGTAGAAGCACAAGCAAAAGTGGTATGAGAAAGCGGGCTGCTTTGGGGGAACTACATATATTTCAGAGTTGCCAGGGTGTGGGATATGGTGAGAGATGGAAGCGAGAACAGCGGAAGGAGGGTGGCACAGTATGGAAGACCTTGTGTGCCATTAATTAGGAGTTTAGACTCTATCTTGAGGGCCCTGGGAAGCCAGCCATTAAAAGTCTTTTAGGAAAGCAACAAGATCAGATACAAAGATCACAGTGGCAATATTGGAGGATGCTTTGATGAGGCAGGCCTGGAGGCAGGGAAATGAATCACAAGATTATTTCATTGGTCCGGATTAGAGATGGTGAGAGCCTGAACTAAAGCAGAGGTAGAGAGGAAAGGATTAATTAATTGTTAAAATCAGTGAGATTTAGTAACTGGATCTGAGTGATAAGGGTGAGGCAGGAATCTAGGGTGACTCCCAGGTGGTTGGATGAATGGTAATGTCATTCACCAAGAGAGAGAACAGAAGAGGTTTAGACTCACTGAATTTGAGTTTCTGTGGGATATCGAGATGAAAATGTCCAGTAAGCAATTAGATAGCCAGATGTTAAGCTTTGAAAAGAGGTCAGGAATTGGCAGCCAAAGCATGAAAAGGATAAGATTGAGAAAACTCCTTGAAGGACAGAAGAGGGCCAAAGAGAGGACAGCTTTGTGTCAGACAAGCCTTTTTGGTAGAGAATTGTTTATTGTCTTTGTCAGATTTTGTGTGAAGGCTAGCTACGTTTCTAAATTTAACTGTACAGCATTGAAATACTATTTGTGTGAATTGTAGTGGCTCTGTTTTTAGATTGAAGTGGGAGTCTGTTCTGCTGTGCTTTATGATTTTAAGGCCTCACTGCACAAATAGATATTGCCCAAGAAGTCACAGCAGCCTAAAGAAGAAAGACTAGTGGGAAGGCTGTCAGCAGTGTACAGGGGAACAAAATGTCTCCTGCAGATGTAGTGGATCTGGTCCCCGTTTGTCTCCCCTGTACTACCAACAGTTTTTTGATGGGAAACTGAAAATTTCCTACATAGGAGGATGTTAGCAGGTCTGACTAGGACTCCTGCTATAGAAAAGAATGCCTAATTGCCATGGTACGTAGCTCCTGATGAGAGTTCATTGCTGATGGTTGTTCAGGGCTGCTGTGTATGGTTGACAATTTTGTGTCATGTGTGTTTTGGACCATTGTACTTAGCAGTCAGTCATGGTGGGGTGGTAAAAAATAGGAAAGTTTCTGCTTTCATTGAGCCATGTTTTATTTTTCTCTGTAATTTTCAAAAGAGTTGATGGCTCTGGCAAGATTGATTTTAAGCCAAGCACTTTAATTTGTTTTCAAAATGCCATCTTACAACAAAATAGAAGTTAATATTTGTTTATAAAAAGGCTTTGTCTCTGAGATTCTGAATCGATTTCTGTGAAATTTGGTAATATAATCACAAATACACAGTTATTGAACACAGGCTGTAATTTTTATGAACTTTGGGTTTAGGTCACTCTTTTCACTTCCAGCTTGGTGAGTAATATGAGAATAAACCTTAAAAATGTCACCAGTCATTTCTCATTCATTGACACTAATTGGCCTATTATGTTTTCTTAAATTCTTAGCTGTTTAGTCATCAGTTATATGCATTGCATATTAAGAGATTGCCATGACAGACTTTAAAACAAAAGTTAGATCTTTTCTCTTGGTTCTTACCTAAATGTCATGCGTCAGAATCACCTGAGAAGCTTTTTGAAGGAGGGGAGGAGTGAAAACCACCTGCATTCCCAAGCCCACATATAACCAGTTCTGAGGTATTAAATCAGGGCGTTGGGTTCTAGTGATTTCAACTCACAGGGTGGCTTGGAAAACAGTTTCATGCTGTTTTCCCTCACAGTGTTTATGTTTTAAAAGAAGATACTTCACCTCACCTCCATTCTGTTGTCTTTGCCTTTAGGTCATGGGAAAGCTGTTAGGGACATCTGCTTTAATACTGCAGGAACACAGTTCCTCAGTGCAGCTTATGACAGGTATCTTAAGCTCTGGGACACTGAGACAGGTAAGAGCTCACTTATATTAATACATAATTATCTTATCAATTAGCATTTTTAAATAAAACATGTGAGTGGTCTTCTGTGGCAAAATGGTACCTTCTCTAACTACTAATTCTCATCATTGACTCAGCCATTATCACAAAATGTTTGTAGAGTTGAAACTTAGCTATATGAGTAACTCTTTCACTATGAAACTTTGTTTCCACCAAATATAATTTATAAAGCAAAAATATTAATAGACAGGAAATTTTAAATCTTCCATAGACTTTAATTGATCTTTTAGTTCATATATCACTTAGCACACTGCATTGTACATATTAGAAGCATAATGGATGTCTGCTGAACAATTAAGTTTAATTGCCCAGATTGATTAAAATATAGGTCTAAATTTCCATGGTCCAGTTATCTTGTGTATTCACAGACATGAATTGCATGATTGCATTATGGCTAGTATAATTTTATATAACTAGATAACCATCTTTCATCTTGCAGAGTTTAAAGAGTAAAGATAATAGCTAATGTTTATTGAAACACTTATTGTTTACATTATGGTGTTTACAACAGGCATTATGCTAAAATGGCTTTCTATATACAGTATTTCATTCAGTCCTTAAAATATCCCTATAAGATATGTACTATTATTGTTTATAGATGAGGAAACTGAGGCTTAAAAAGGTAACCTTTTCAGGGTCACACAGCTAGTAAAATGGCCAAATTGGGTTCATACCAAGGTCTCTAATGCCAAAGTCCTCCTTTTAACCTTTTTAGCAGTGTTCTTCAACTCTGGCTGCACATCCTAATAGCTGGGGAGCTTTATCTATTCTGCAAATGATTTTACAGATTACTGTAATCATTAAAAATCCTTGAAAAGAACAATGTGGTTTACAACAAAGAACAAGCAGGCTGCCTTTCCTCAGAATTTATTAAGCAAATAATCTCTAGATCTTAATCCCAGGGTTATCTTTAAGTGGTCAAATTTATTTTGCCTACTTTAACTTGGGTCTTTGGTTTCAGGACAGTGTATATCAAGATTTACAAACCGAAAAGTACCCTATTGTGTCAAATTTAATCCTGATGAAGATAAGCAAAATCTCTTCGTGGCTGGGATGTCTGATAAAAAGATTGTGCAAGTAAGTCTTTTTACAGTATTATTATTGAGATTCCAGAGCTTTATTTTGTATCAGGGACCGGAATAAGGAATATTAACTTCTTTAATGTTTGCTACTTTTAGGGACTACTGGTGCTCTCTTCTTTGTAGAAAATAGTAAATTCATAAGAACATGCAGTTAGAAATCTTTTCCTTTCTCTACTTTCCATAATTATAATCTTTGTTTGTTTTCATAAATTTCCATTTGTCTTTATTTCTTCTCGTTTGATATACAGTGGGACATTCGAAGTGGAGAAATTGTCCAGGAATATGATCGGCATTTGGGAGCTGTCAACACTATTGTTTTTGTTGATGAAAATAGGAGATTTGTGAGCACATCTGACGATAAGAGCCTAAGAGTTTGGGAATGGTGAGTTTCTGTCAGTAGAAAATCTGATAATATAAAGCAAGGAATTTAAAAATTTGTGGCCAACGACAAAGCCAGTTATTATGCAACCATTTGAATATTTTCACAACTGTGATCTCTGGCTTGCCAGTCAAACTGTTTTGACTATTTAGTATCCAGAATGTGGAGATAAAATTTTAAACATGCTACTACTTCTCATAGTCTTTGGATAAGCTATCCAAAGGATATTTATTTTGAGTCATTTTTCTGGCGGTAGTGAAAAGTTTGTATTGTTTAGTCTTTAGCGTTCTTTATTAAGCATCTTATTTATCTTTGCAAAATAACTGACATAGAGGCCACAAATATATAGACAGACTATATTAATTACACTGGAATTTGAGCATAAGATCCTGGACTCAGAACCAACCCAAAGAAAATATTGAAAAATCTCCTAATTTTTCAAATGTCTACATTTTGACTATTTAATACTGAAAATATCCCCCTGTCATCACCTTTGTTTCCTGCCATTAATAGCTCATATGGTAGAAAACAAATGTTTTACTTGTAGAATATAATCAATATATTGGTTAATTTCCTTTCCTAAAGTCAAGAAATACTAAAAGCTAATTTCATTAAGTATCACAGATCATGTTTTACAATTTATTTCTCAAGAAATGCATGATAATCTAGTTAAAATGAATGTTTGAATGGAACCCAGCTAGTTTGGGTTGTTATGAAGCATAGCTCAGCCGTGGGTGCAGCCTTGCAGGAAGTAGAAAGTATGTCTTCCCACCCCATAGGTTGTTCTGCTGTAGGAAGTGGGAAGCTTTGAACTACAGCCAGTAGTTTCCTCCTGAAACTGAGTCCCTCTGGGAAGCTGAGGAGGTCCCTAACCATTGTCAGGGTAATTTAGGTAACTGAAAATTTAATGTAATTTAACAGTTTCTCTCACACCACCAGTGCACCTCTCCAGATTACCCCCAATAAAGGAGAGTTGGCTATATTTTATATAGTCTTAACATCATCCTTAAGCTCCATGATTTGAGACCATCTTATAATTAAGATCTTTCTTCAAAAATGATATTACCTACAGAGAATCTGATAGGGACACCAGGTTTTATATGAATCACCTTAGATTATTTACACAGCACTCTGGAGATTGAATATACATATACTTGCTTTATTTTGTTAAGATACTTTAACAGTTTGATTGCACTTGAACTTTTACATGTTTCTTCAGATGTTTGTATCTTCATTTTTCACTTCTTTTTAAAATGTGGAGCAGTATAAAAGAAATTGGGAAATATTTAAATGAAGCACCAATTACTGGGCTTTAAGAACACTTGTGTATATTCTAAATTTAGAGCATTGGCCAGCAAAATATTTTGACTTAATTAATGGGTGATATTAGCAGGGTTTTTTTCTTTTAGCGCTTAAATAATATTCCTAAGAGGCATAATACTATTTTATTATAAATGATGACATTCTTTAAATTTCGGTTGAATCTTCACTTGCTGCTGAAGCCTTCCTAACTAATCCTCATATGAGGACAGGTGTCTCTTCACTGTCATCCCACAAACCCTTTGCTTCCCATAATTTTTTAGTGCTTGCATATTTATTCCCCTTCCCTGACAAGGCCTTAATCATGAGAGAAAAAGACCTCTCTCTGTCTGCTCTCCATCTGTCCCCAGCACCAGCATGGTGACTAGCATGTAGTATGCACTGAATATCTAAGGAAATCATTATTGTCATAATTATTAATGATGTTACATTTATTGAGCCCTTTCTATGTGCCAGGTACACTAAGCATTTTATTTCAGATCAAAATGATTCCAAACTTGACTTTTTTTTCTAGCTATATTAAGGTAAACTGGCAAATAAATTATAATATATTTAAAGTATATAATATAATGATTTGATATACATATACATGATGAAAGTATTCCCACTGAGTTAATTAGCACATCTATCACCACATATTTACCTTTTGGGGGAATAGCGGGGAGTGAGAACACTTAGGTTCTACTCTTAGAAAATTTCAGTTAATTAATACAACGCGTTACGCATTAGATCTTCAGGCCTTGACCACTATTCATCTTACTACTAAATGTTTCTACCCTTTTACTAGCCTTGGCTTTTTCCCTACACCCTCAGACCCTGGCAGCCACCATTCTATTCTCTGCTTCTCTGAGTTTGACTTTTTTTCTTTAAAGACTGCACACATAAATGATAGCATGCATTATTTGTCTTTCTCTGTGCAGCTTATTTCACTTAGCATGATGTCCTCCAAGTTCATCCATGTTGTCACAAACAGCAGGATCGCCTTATTTTTTAAGGCTATTATGTATATAAATATCACATTTTCTTTATCCATCCAGCCATTCACAGGTAATTTAGGTGGTTTCCATACCTTGGCTATTGTGAATAATGCTATATTGGACACGGAAGTACGAATATCTCTTTGATAGAGTGATTTTGTTTCCTTTGAATATAAACCCAGAAGTAGGATTGATAGATCATATGGTAGTTTATTTTTAATTTCTTGAGGAACATCCCTACTGCTTCTGTAGTGGCTGTACCAGTTTACATTTCTACCAACTGTCTACAAGGGTTCTCTTTTCTCCACATCCTTACCAACATTTGTTATTGCTTGTCTTTTTGATATTAGCAATCTTAGCAAGTGTAAGTTGATGTCTCATTGTGGTTTTGGTTTGCATTCCCTTGATGATTAGTGACGTTAAGCACTTTTTCCAGTACCCGATGGACATTTATATCGGTACATTCCAGTACCGATAGACATTTATAGGAAAATGTCTATTCAGGTCTTTCGCACATTTTTTAATTGGGTTATGTGTTGTTGTTGTTGTTGTTTGCTATTCATTATATGAGTTTCTTATATATTTTGGATATTGACCCCTTATCAGAAATGTGGTTTGCAGATATTTTCTCCCATTTCCTAATTACCTTTTCATTTTGTCAGTGATTTCCTTTGCTGTACGGAAGCTTTTTACTTTGAGGTAGTCCCACTTGTTTATTTTTGCTTTTCTTGCCTGTTTAAGGTGTCAGATGCAAAAAGTTGTTGCCAAGACCAATGTCAGGTAGCTTATCCCTGATGTTTCTTCCAGGAGTTGTATAGTTTCAGGTCTTATGTTCAAGTCTTTAATCCATTTCGAATTGATTTCTTGTATGGTATAAGATAGGAGTTCAGTTTCATTCTTTTGCATGTAGATATCAAGTTTTCCAAATACCATTATTGAAGAGACTGTCCTTTCCCATTGTATAATCTTGGCTCCTTTGTTGAAAATTAATTGACCATATATGCAAGGGTTTATTTCTAGGCTCTCTATTCCATTTGATCTGTGTCTGTTTTTATGCCAATACCATGCTTTTTAATTACTATAGCTTGTAATATAGTTTGAAATTAGGAAGTGTGATGCCTCCTGCTTTGTTCTTCTTTCTCAGGATTGCTTTAGAAGTTTTTGTGGTCCCATACAAATTTAAGGATTGTTTGTTCTATTTCTGTAAAACATGTCATTTGAATTTTGGTAGGTATTGCATCGATTCTGTATTGCTTTGGCTAATATGGACATTTTAATGCTATTCTTTCTGTTCATGACATGGCTTAAAGTCTGTTATATCTGATATAAGTAATAGCTATCCCTGCTTTCTTTTGATTTCCTTTTTAATGGAATATCTTTATCCCTTCATTTTCATTCTATGTGAAGTAGTTCTTTTGTAGGCAGCATAGAGTTGGTTCTTGTTGTTGTTGTTGTTGTTGTTGTTGTTGTTGTTTTTATCCATTCAGCCACTCTATGGCTTTTGGAAAATTTAGTCCATTTACATTAAAGAAATTGGTGATAGATATGGATTTACTGTTGCCATTTTATTCATTGTTTTCTGGTTGTTGTATAGTTCCTTTGTTTCTTCTCTCTTCCTTTGTGACTTGATGATTTTCTGTAGTGAAATGCTTTGATTCTTTTCACTTTATCCTTTGTTTTTTATTCCATGATTTTGCTTTGTAGATAACATGAGGCTTCCATAAAATAGCCAATCATATGTATGCTTAGATAAATGAAAGGTTGGTGGGGAGAGAAGATAACTTGTATCTAGATTGATTAGTCAAAAAGTAATAAATGTGAGGATCAGTCTTGCTATAAAGACAAGTAGAAGCAAAAGTACCTCAGCATCCCTGGAACTGTCTTCCTTACATAAAACCGACCCTGAAATCAGTTACTGGTGATACTGGCAGCTTGCTTGCCATGAAGCTGGGAGAGGAAGGCAGGCCCTGACCACCTCAAAATGAGAAGTGACTCCAACAGTAGGAAAATTATCATCTCTGGGACCTTCAGACAAGTGCTATTTGTCAAACTTTTATATCCTTTACCTGCTTAGAGTAGCACAATGATACACAAACGAAAGGAAACTTTCTAATTAGCTGAATTCGCAGATGTCATTGACATGTTTTCTCCCAACGTTATTTATTTTGTTAAAATATTTTTAAAAGAAAATTTTACAGAGGTTGATATTAGTTTATCTTTTAGTTTTAAATTTTCATAGATTTTTATTAGAGGTTTTTCAATGATTTCATTTCCAGACTGAAGATTATTTGCAAAACATAAGTTACAACTCATTATACTGAATATTAGTTTCTAATTAGAAAAGCGTTGTGTTTATTAAATACAACTGGGCCTAGCAGACATTTTTACTAGCAATAATGAAGTTTACAGGGTGTTCAAATTCATGTCTAGTTCTAGAGCTCATTGTACCAAAATCCCCTGAAATAAAGGATCTGTTTAAATTGTTTTGTTTACTTTTAGTAAAACAATTTGATATGAACCTGGACTATGGGTAGTTTAATTTAGAAAATGTATTTATTTTAGCCACTAATAATAAATACGGAGGGAAAAACAATTGAACCTTTTTCAGATTGAGGCTCTTTTCAATACATTTGGGTCATTCTGATACCTTAAATGTGTTAAGGGTTGTAGATTTGATAAATAATAATGTTCCCCAGGTTATGCCTGAAAATGTTTGTCTTTAACCAAGACCCTGATGGAATTTTTTCCTAATGATTCACTTTTTCTTCTGGATGGATACATAGATGGATAGAGAAAATCCTTACTTAAAGGCAAATCATTGTCATTATTATTTTCCATTTAATCAAAAAGTCTTGGAACTTGAATCATGGTTTGAAATGAAAATTGCTCCTTTATATTTTGAGATTACATCAGATTACATGTCCCACACATTCTTTTGTAAAAAAAAAAAAAACATTTCAGGTCTGTTATGAAAAGCAACAGGACCATAATCCTTCAGAGTTACTAAAGCAATTTTTATCATGGAGACTATTAAAAATGAAAAAGCACTTTGAACTTCTGATATAATGCATCTCCTGCATCATACATATTTGGAATATTTTTCATCAACTGAAAACAGAAGATTTCCAGGTACCAAGCACTTAATCTCCCTTACCCGCCCTGAGTCTCACAACTGGAAACGGCTCAGCCTGCTTGCAGACCCCTTTGCAGCTTTGCTTGCCCTCCACTTGCCTCGCATTACTCTCACCTGCTTGCAGAGTAAGTTAAGGTTGACTGGCAGGTAAAATAAGAATGTTCCCCTGGAGGCTTGCCGCAGACATCATGCTTCTGCCTACCATGATACTTTTTGGATAAGCTCATTATTATTAAAGAACTTTTAGTAAGTTATTTTTTTAACATAAAGGCCAAAGTTGAAATCAAATAGAGTTAAAAAACTAAATCATTGACACTGTTATAATTATCACAGAAAGGCATTTGTGAAGTCAAAGATGTATATTAGGCAATAGAATGTCGTTTTGTGATTTTCCTTCCCCCAGGAAGTTTCCTGAAAGGTTTATTTAATATATCATTCCAAGAGTATCTCTTTTGTTTCAGAGAGAGTTCTTCTACAGATTCTTTTTAAAATTACTTATTCTGTATACTATTTTTAATTTTTAGGGATATCCCTGTGGATTTCAAGTATATTGCAGAACCCAGTATGCACTCTATGCCCGCAGTAACTTTGTCTCCAAATGGTGAGTTAGTAGATAGAATGTGTGTTTTAAATGAGCTTTCTAAGACATGGTGTGGTTTCTGTTTAAAAGAATCTTGGCCATTCCCTCCTATGGGAAGTGTGTTGCTGTGCCATACCTGTGTAAAGAAATCTTTTCATTATTAGAAATAAGTATTTTTTTTTCATATTTTTTTACCCAGTCTCTTTTTTTTTTTAATAAAAATAAAAGAAATAATGATTTACAATTTAATGTTGACTAATTATCTGATTTCCATCTAAGAATCAGGGTGTTTTTTGGTTTTTGTTTTTTAATCTCCTTCCAACAGAATCATGTCCAACAACTCATTAGTGATTTATTTTGAGCTCTTTTTCTTTCAGGGGAGAGAAAAATTTGGTCTGGTTCCCCATAATGAGAACACCTTACCAACTCATTATAAAACATTTTCTCAGGCAAAAATAAAAAGGGTAAATCTATTTAATACTGCTTTCTGTTCCGTAACGCGTTGCCTTTTAAGTATGAGGTAATTTGTACTGCAGATAAGCTGGCAGTATACTGATATAATTATAGCTCTGCGTGAGGGTATTAAAGTGGAGGATCTGATGTTTGGGCAACATTGTCATCAAAGCCACAGTTAACTCACATAGCTGCTGAGTGTAGAGCAAGGAAAAGCAGATAATAAATAGTTTGCTCTTCCATTGGAGCTCTGCCACAGGCAAATCAGCGATCATTTTTGTCAAATGCCATATGATTTTTATGAGAAGACAACCTAACTAGGTCCTATTTTGATAAATCATCATGTTATATACTTTGTCACATTTATCACGGCATCTACATTTCATGTACTGTATATTTAAACCATTCTTTACAAGAGTTGTGCCCATCTTTAACAAGGCCACTTAACCAGCTCAGACTATGGGCATTGTTCTTCTCATTCCCTTGGTTAACAATGTCTGCGAGTATACAGGTTGAGAGAAGACACTGCAGTTTAAGCTCTAGGGGCTTTGGTGAATCCTGGGTGGATAAAAGCAGTGTGGCCTTTCAGCAACAGTTACTGAAATTCTTTTCATCATATATTTTTTACATATAGTTTTATTTAATAATCCTAGGTTTCCTCACCTAAAATTGATCTTTCCTTTTCCTATAATTAACATAGAATTAACATTTCCTTCCCATGGTTGTATTGTCTATACTTCCTACATATCAATTTCATTTCATAAAATTTTAGTTCAGCTCTATTAATGCTAAACTCAGAATTTCTATGTATCCTTATTCAAAAAAATTTTTATATGAAGAGTGCTCAATTATAAATAGATTTTGCAATCCTATATATGTATAAATACCTCTTGCTGGTGACAAATTTGTAATACTTTATAGATGATATGATAAATTTATTTTTGTATTATTATAAAGTAGTTGGGAACAAAAGAATATTTATGACGGAATATATTTAAAAAAAAAATCTTTTTTAAATTTTCAATTTTTCTCTAAAATATTTTATTTATTGAATTTACAGGGAAATGGCTAGCATGCCAGTCAATGGACAACCAAATCTTGATTTTTGGAGCACAGAACAGATTTAGATTAAATAAGAAAAAAATTTTTAAGGGCCATATGGTAGCAGGTTATGCTTGTCAGGTGGACTTTTCACCAGATATGAGGTAAGTTTAAATCTTCTCATGTATTCTCATATTCAAATATGATATAAACTACAGTTATATAACTAGTAATACTTTACATATCACTTTCACATATGTAATTGTATGAGCGCTATGCAGATTGTCAAAATGCCAAATAAAGGGGCAAGAACAATTACAAAAGCTATCTTTTACATTTTTAAGTTTTTGTGTATGTCTTTATATTGCTTAGTCCTGTGCCCTTTAACCACATAACAAATCCCTGTCTATATAGGCAATGCCTTATATTCTCTCTGCTTTTCTAATAAGCAAGACTTGGAGGACTATGATCACTACATTGCTGTAACTGAATGAACACAGAAGAATTAATTCTGTATTGCATTGTTGAAGTTAACAACTTCACTACAGCTTTTCTGTGCTGAAATCTCAAACCCAGCTTCTGTACTAGATTTATGAAGCCTAGAGTCTTTCTAAGAGTGAAACTATATTCATTCCCCCATTCTTAGCTAAAATGTATAGGTATAAATAATTCAGAAATCCTGTAACCTTGTATGTTTAGCCTGGTTATTGGGCCTTAGACTCCTACATGTGAGTCAGTTTTAGGCATATTCAAAAGATGTTGGAGCCAAAAGTAATTATGAATGTGGTAGAATGGACTACAGTAGAAGGGGTCTAAACGTGTTTGCTGGCTCTGTGCGAAATTGGTTCTCCTACTTGTTTCCGACTGGATAGCGATTGTGATACCACATTCATTGTGATCCTTGGGGCTCCCAGGCTTCCAAGTTAAAAATAATTTTTACTCTTAGAATAGTGCTCATTGGAGACGGTTTTGGTAGAAGTTTAAATTATAGACTGTTTTATGTTCTGCCTTGCTCTTCTCACTGAGTTTTGTGTATTCATATTGGTTCTTTTACATTAAGGTAAAAAAGATAAACTCTGTTCCTCATCCACTTTACCAATTTAAGGTGTTCGAATAATTGAAATTTATTTTTCTTCTCATTGTAGCTATGTGATTTCAGGAGATGGGAATGGAAAATTAAACATCTGGGACTGGAAGACCACAAAACTGTATAGTCGGTTTAAAGCTCATGAAAAAGTGTGTATAGGTGCTGTGTGGCATCCTCATGAAACATCTAAAGTCATAACCTGTGGTTGGGATGGTCTCATTAAATTGTGGGATTAATGAGATTAATCCTTAAACTATCTAGGATCATTTTTGATCCAGTATCATATTTAACGATATTTAATTATTAAATGTGTTGGATGGCAACTTAATTTACAAATTATCATTTCCTTACATGGCCTTATAAAGTTGACACCTTGTTTATAAAAGAAACTTTGTAAATTTGGCTCATATAATTTCATTGGCAACTATTTTGTTCTTTGTGGATATTATTTATACAGAGAATGACCATTGACTTTCTATTTGACAAATGGTTACTGTTGGTAGGCAGTTCGGGCTTACCTCCATGACAAATTTAAAGGAACCCTTTTGGAGTCGAGAAAGAATTCTTAGTGGATTTGGGGTTCTAAAGGACATAATATAACTAATGACAAGTAACTAAGAAAGGTACCTTGCACTTACCTCTTCAACAAAAAAGAAGTAAGTCGCAGGAATTTAATGTGACTCTGAAAGAAGGATAATACCACCCGCAGTTACTGCTTCCTTTATTTCCAGTGGGTCGAGTTCAGGACTTCCGCTGTTTTTATGACACATGTTGTGTATTTTTAGTTGTAAGCCAGCAATCTTCTCAGACTGCAGCATTCCTCTAATGATTAAACAATGTAAAATACAAATCAGTCTAGAGTTCTTTCCTTGACTTTCTTCCTGATCAGTGTAGTCCAGGACTATTTATAATCAGAGAATTATGTTATTTTTGAAGATGGAACTCATGAGAATGAGCCAAGACTTTGAATTTTATTTGTGTTTACTGTCAGTAAGGACCTGGCTACACTTTCTGAAATCAGAGTTTCTCATGCTGTTGTCTCACAGATGTTACTGCTGAAATGCTCCTCATAGGAGATGGGTATGAGGACATAGTTCACAATATCAACTGTCATTTCTTTGAAGTTGTATGTTTTATCTTTAAAATTATTCTGATTTGGCTTGTGGATATATTTGACAGAACTTTTTAAGATTGGGAAAATTTTAAACTTCTTTCCAAATCTTTGAGTAAAATTGACAATCCAAGAAAATGACTAGAGTTCCCCAGTGTGAGAAGCAGTGACTGGTTGGTTAAAAAAATAAATAAATAATTTTTTTGGCTTCAGATTGTGAAATCAAGATATAGTAGCTAACAGCACTTTAGTTTGACAAGCCATTTCTCCAGTTTTATCACAAATCTGTATCAGATGTTTGAATATGGTTTGAAATATTTTAGTACCATGCTAAAAAGATTGGTTCATAGCTGCTCAGAGTGCTGATTTGGAGACCAAAATCATGTTGAGTGTTCATATCCTAAGCTCTGAGTCCCATGCAGTTCCTGCTGCAGGCCTTAGGGACATCCATTTTAAAAATTTAAAAAACATTTTTTTTAGAGCTTGGTGTAGATAACTAGCCACATATTAATACATTTCAAAGCGAAAATAGAAAAACAGAATAAAAGTGGTAGAGCTATATTTTTGGACACAGAGGCACTCAAAGAAATAAGGATACACTTTCTACCTGCTGCCACTTCTGTATCTTGCCAGGAAAGGTGGCTGCCATTTCCTGAAGAGGAAGGAATTCAGATAAGACTTTTTCATTAGTCCCAACCACTGGGTTTAACAAATGTGAATTAATCACATTTTGATTAAGAATAAAAGAATTAATCGTATATTTAAACTATCTTATTCAGTACCAGTGTTATGTATGCTACAAATCATAATTTCTAAGTCTGAGTTTATTTTATTGTGTTTTTGACTATTTCTAAACTAAGCAACTGTATATAAAAGTCTCTTTTTAAAAAAAAATATTTTTTAATAAAGCATTTTTGTAAAAAGTGTTATGAAAATTTTCATTCTTAGTCTCCTTTCAAGGCTGTTTAGACACCAAAATAAAGCATTTATGGATTTTAAATGGGTCATTTTGATTTTATGGAGCGATGATGCTTTAGAGGTGACTATGGTGTATTAATGGGTTTATTCTAATTAAATAATAAAAATACAGGACATTGCCCTCAGAGCATACAGATTAACTTTAACACATTTCCTATTCACTTAGTGGTGGCACTGAGTTATGATGGCACTCATTTTAAAGTACACAAATGAACGTATTTCTTTTCCAGCACAAAAAAGTCTCAAGACGATGATGTTACTGGAATTAAGTGGTTACCAACTAACTCCTTTTCTTTACTGCAGCCTTTGTGTTCATACCCAGTACACAGTTCCTTCCTAAAAGTTTTATTAAAGGTTTAATTGATGCATATTTAAATATTAAAGCACAAGCTGGGACTATTTTGTCTTACACAAAGAGACAGTTTTAAGATAAGGAACAGGGAGCAGCATCAAATAAGCAGTTCTCTAAATAGAAAAATATAGAGTGATGCTTGTGGATGCATTGTGAGGCTGGTCGATATCCCTAGCATGTTTATAAATTATCTGAAAGAAAACATTGACAGTGAAATAGCAACAATTATAGAGACTCTCCTTGAAGAACAGTTTCTCAGAATGTGGACTGGGAACCATCTGAAGCAGAATCATCTGGAGATGGTGTCACTTATTGAGGTAGAGAATTCAGAAGAAAGTAGAGGTTAGTTGGGGGCCATAATGAATCCAGGTATGGGGAAAGGAAGTGTGAAGTAGCATCCAGTCAATATATCCTTCTGTAGTGTAAAATTTGTATCTCAAAGTGAGACCCATGGAACACTGATACTGCACTTCATCAAAGATGCTTGGTTTTTACATTTTGACATCTCTCAAATAGAGCTACATCTTCAAATCAGTGCTGTGTAATAGTTTAATTGGCAGCACTCTTTATTTGTAGATTATAAAATAACTGATTAAATACTGTATAAACTAGGCAAAGTACTAAGGGACCTGAGAAGGAGAAGATCCAATCGATAGAAAGAAGGTTCTATCATAGCCCTTGGCTCAAAATTCATGTTACCTTTTTTCTTCTAATGGCTCAATGGGTAAAGAAAATGAATGAGCTAACAAAAGATTAGAATTTTACAGTTATATATTCATTCACTGGGTCAAAGTTGGCAGTTCTAGCAAGGTCCCCCAGATGATATGCACACTAAGGATGAGAATCAGTGAAGTAGGGTCTGAGTTTATCTTAAATATTTCAGAAACCACACTATTTGGTGCATGTAAACTCAGAAATTTAGCTAACCAAAAATATATACACATGTGCATATGTGTATGTGTATATGTATGTTGAATATATGTATATACATTTCACATATTAAATGTACACCTTCATATTCATAGTCACTTTAATAATTGTAGAAACAACTTTCTTATCCTAAACATTGCAATATTATCTGGAACTTAAGTGAAAAGAAGTCATGACTTGCAGCTAGAGTCCTTAGAGTGGTTTTATTTTTAGTGATAGAGATAACTCCTTTGCATGTTTGGCTTTCTATAATTGCAATAACTGTCTTCAAATTAATTATTTAACTCCCACCCTCCACACTACAACCATCAGCATTTGAGATCTGAAGGACTTGAATCTCAAAACAATTTAAGTTTAAGTTTATATTCTAATATAGTGCTGTCTAATAGAATATCTGAGCCTTGTATCTAATTTTAAATTTTCTAATGGCCACATTTTTAAGAAACCCAGAGGATATTAATTTTAATAACATTTTATATAACATCCAAAGTATTTCAACATTCAATTACTTTTAAAATCAATCTTTTCCTTTTCTCATACTAAATCTGAAATCTGGTGTATATTTTACACTTAAAAGCACATCTCAATTCAGACATTAAATTTTCATCAAATCCTTGATCTGTGTCATACAAAGTAGACTTACATGCCCAAGTTCCAAACATACGTAACAACTGAATCAAGTATAAGTTTCTTTAAAGTAATTAAAAGTTAATATAATGTGAAATTCAGTTTCTCAGTCACACTAGCCACATTCTAAGTGCTCAGTAGTAATGTGGGGCTGACGGCTGCCATATTGCACATGTAGTTCTAGTACAACTTCTTAGACACGCTGGCTCAAATAGTCTACTACTTCATCTTCTGAAAGGCATCCTAAGGTTCAAATAATTCATAAGATACTTTATGTAAAGAATATAAATGTTCCTATTTTTCTGGGTAGTTTCCTCAGGTTTATCTTCCAGCTCACTTTACAGTATTCCGCTGTGTTTAATCTGTTTAATTCATTAAACTCATTCAGTGACTCATTCTGTTATGGAAAGTCTATTTGTATTTTTTATAGCTTCCTGTTCTTCAAATGTCTTACGGTTTGTATATAGTCTATTATGGTGTTATTCTTTTTAAACAATATATATTTTACTTTATGATTGCTGTTCTGTTATCACATTCTTGAGCTGGAAATCCCATTGTTTGTTACCTCTGTTAACTCTCATTGTGGGCTATTTCCTTATTTGCTGTAATTTTTTATTAGGAGTTTATCTTAGTGAGTCTTGCTTTTTTGAGGAAATCCTTTGTAGCCTGAGTTGAACAGTGTCTTCAGAATGGTTTTACACTCGCTTCTGCCATGTACCCCCGAGGCATCACCCCCTAGAACCAACTTTTTATCTTCATTTCTCAGTTTATGATTTTCCTCACCATGTAATTAATATAAATCCAAGTCCTCAAACAAGCCAGAGGTTTCAAATTCTCATGAGAAACCTTTATTTTCTCCCAGAGCTATAGCAAGGATAGGCTTCCTTCTGCTGGGGGAGAAGATTTTTAGGGACCTTCTTCTACTGAGGTGGTAGCCGTCCAAGGGTCTCACGGTTACAGGGGTCTGTCTTAATCCTTTTCTCCAACAGGTCTTAAGTCAGGCTTCAGGCCTCTACCCATCCCTGGCATACTGAATTCCTGCCTGGGGTCCCTCAGTTCTTTGTGTCTAAAAATTTTTCCTTCCTGGCTACTATATATATATATGCACATACGTACAGACGCACATGCATACACATGTGCACATATACATACATTACATACACATACATATATAAATACATATGTATACACACACACACATATATTAACACAGAAGAATCACCGTAGGTATATATACCTGATCTAATATCTTCAGATATTGCCACTTTGTTAGGATAGTCTAAAAACAAAAGTATAAACTAGTGCAGTCTGAAACATTCCGTTTTTGACAACCATCGGAGTTTAAGTGTGCTGTTCTCCTGAGAGCACTTCATTTGATGACTAGAGAGTCATCATAATGGCTCCATCTTTTATCTAAGCTTTTTCTTCTGAATAAGTACATCATTTGGATTCTTCTGAATTTATCCTAAGACTTCCCTTAATAGCACACAAATCAAGAAATTATGCTACCACTGTCTAAGCCTTCTCTAATAACAGAAATCTTAGAATAATGGCATTTTCAAGCTAGAAGAAACCTTGGAAATTAGACATTTCAACCTAAGTAAGAAAATAGGCCAAGAAAGGTGATAAGTTTCTTGATATCATGCAACATGTTACTGTGAATTGTGGTTTTATACACTGACTCTAAAAAGTTTGTTTTCTGAGACTTGGTACAAAGAAAGGACAATGAGGAATGAGAAGCGAATATTAACATTTAATATCCTAGGATAACTTCTAGTCAAAATTGAGTCTTTGGTTATTTATTCAATTCAGTTATATAGTTCTCAAGTCCCCAAGGTCAAGAAAGATTTCCAGATTAGCATAAACAACCATGTCAATAAACAGCCATGTCAACAAAAGGATAAATTGTGTCTAAATTTAAATTAACCAAAACGAGAGACAGTGGTACATCTAAATTCCAAAAGTATTTTTAATGCCAGAAAAAAAAAACTTCAATAACAAATGCTGATGAATTAATTTCACTGAAAAGTCCTATGTGAAATAGCTTTCTTTATTCATATTCGACAAATATTTATTGAGCACCTTTTACCTAGCAGGCACTAGGGCTTACATGTGTAAAGTTAGGGAGACTAGAGGGCATCTTAGGGACACATAGCTGAGGGCCTTAAATGAGGGGTCCCCTAAGGAAATGATATTAGATTAACATCAATCTTTAAGAAAAAATATATCTTGTACAGATAATTAATAGTTTGTTTTTATTGACATAATTGTGGTTTCATTACTTTTATAGACCCCACTTGGACCTCTGATCATTACATGTACCCACCCGGAGGTGATAGCAAAATATCCAACAACCAGTAACACAGGAGAGCAGTTAGAATAGAACTATGCTAGGGCAGGGTCCTGGTAGTTGCCTAGTGTGCTGTGAATTAGTTGCTCAATCTTAAGGAGGTCTGAGGATACTGTGGGAGGAACTACAGTGGAGGAGAACAACTCAGGACCACAGCCATTTGCCAACCCAATAGTTTACTGGTACATATTGATTGCATATCTATCTGTCCTATGTATACTGAGCTACTCTATTGAAATAGTCTAGATTATAATTCAAACTCAACAAGGAAAAAAAAATCCCTTATTGTTTCAGACAATCTTACTGCACAAAACCGATCACTAAGAAAAACGTAAAATATATTTATACGAGAATATGAAGCTGCTAGTTTTACAAGCATTGATTTTAATGAGTATTGAGAACTATCATTTTTCTATATCATTCTAAACTGTGACATTAAGCTTATCTGATTTATTTTTCTTAAGGACAGAAATACAATAACAATATTTAAAGAATTTCAATAATTTCTAAATTTAAGCAGTTTAAGAATATACTAAATTTGGGAGATGATTTTATGTGATAAATAAAGTTCAAATATCTCTTTCAATGTAAGAAAAAAGGAAGACATTTTAGCATAAGGTTAAAGGTACTGAATTCACAAAGAATCAGCAATTGGCTAGTACAAAAGAATGATGTTATTGCTTAAAAGGAAAACATAAAGTTATCTCCAAAAGAAGAGAACAATTATATTAATTGAGCTTGGAGGTACTGTTGTATTGTCAAGTATAATGTTTAAATGAAGCCTTCATTTTCAATCTGGGAAAATACGATGATGAGGCTGGCTTCCTGTAAAAATCCAAGCTTTATAAAATCCAAACATGTAATACTCAGGAAATGTAAATCTTGTACTATATTTACTACATGCAAACTCTTACAGCCAAGGCAGAAATGCTTACACAATAGCTGATTTGGACTGAACACTGTAAATTCATGAATTTACTTTTGTTCCACTCTGATGTAAATATTAATGGACCTCTATTCAATACTAACGAAAGTTTGTTTACTTCTCCCTCGCTCTCTTCATTTGAACATGTCAAAGAGTTACAAATATTTATATGATAACCAATTATAACCACATTAAATACAATCACTCTTAAGAAATAGACTTCCTTTGACTCGAATCTCTAATTATGACATAATGTTTGTGCTAAAAGGTGACCTCTGAATCTCACATCCTCAAGTTTTTCACCTAAAAATGAACAGGTTTTTTTTTATCATTTGGTAAGACCATTATTAAATTTGTATTTTCAGTTTTATTTATGAGCATTCCTCTGTTAACAGTTAATTAAGAGATGTTTGTCACAGATATTCACATCTGAGCTTGTTTATCTAAGGTCAAAAACTAGTTTAAAACAAAAGGAACTCATGCGCACTCCCAAGTGACTCTGCCCTTTCTAAAACCCAGGAGGAAAGTGCCAAGTATTGGGATGAGCCAAGGCCAAGAATCACTTCCAAGGCTTTGCAAGAGCTTTTCTGGCAACCTGAATATATTGACAGAGAAGTTATTGGGTCCCCATATTTTTTCAGTCACTTCCAAGGCCTCGCAAGAGCTTTTCTGGCAACTTGACGACATTGTCAGACAAGCTGTTTTGTCCCAATATTTTTTTTAGTAAGCCTCCATTTGGCAGGCATATTTTAATTAAGTAGATTGTTTAAATTAAACATGCATGCTACAAAAATGATCCCAACTCTTAAAGATTTGCAGATCTGGTCTTAGTATATTTGTAGTATTTTTCCCTTTTACTAATAGGAAAGCAAAAATATGTCCTTTGGATATCTTAACATTTGTTAGAGGCTATTGAAGCAGCATTTTGGAGGGACCAGCATGGGCCTTAGGATCTGACAGACCGAAATGCTGATTCTTGCCCCACTGTCTACTAGTTGAACGATCTGAATGAACTATTTATTAACCTCTCAGAGTTTCTTTACCTGTATATTTAATCGGGAAAATTACACTCCCTCACAGCGTAGTTGGGAGAATTAGGAATAATGATCACATGGTGCTGGGCACATAGAAATCTCTCAATAAATAGCAGCTCTTCATTTTGTTTGTATTTCATTTGTGTTGCTTTTGTGGTGATTTTGGTAACGATGGTTGTTGTTTTGCCTGTTCTTCACCAGCAGGATCTCCCCCAACACCAGTGCTGTGGTAATCTAGACCCTTCTCATGGCCTATACCAAGAGTTCTCCACAGTGGGTGATTCTGCCCCTTAGGGGACATGTGGCACTGTCTGAAGACAAATCTGGTTGTCACAACTGAGTGGAAATCGGGGAAGATGCTCCTGGTGGGAAGGGCCGGGAATGCTGCTAAACACCCTACAATGCACAGAACAACCCTTTCTCCCCCAGTAAAGAATTATCCAGCCCAAAACAGCAGTAGTGCTGAGATTAAGAAACGCTGGCCAACACAATAAGGATAATAAATTCTAGAGGCAGGAAAACCATAGCAACAGTCAGAAAATTCATCATAAATTTGAAACTCTCCATAAAGGAAATGAAGGACAGTCTTAGAAATAAGCATAAAATAAGTACAAATAACTATTGAACAGGCTGCCTAGTAGGTGGGTGTGGGTGGGTGTGTTTGTGATTTATTTTGAGTTTGTCTTTTTTCCTTAACAGTACACCCATTCTTGCTTCAGATATATATAGTGTGATGAAGTCAATGTTCTGTACCACCAATCTGGAATAAATGGTAACTTGCCCAGTACAAAGGGGGCTTTCAGTAATGCCATAAATCTTTAATACCATGAATTAAAAATCTTGATATGCATGTGTACGTATCTAAAACCTGATTAAACTGGACACTTAAGATCAGTACATTTCATACTTTAATGTATAAGAAGGTTTAAAGGCTTAATGTATAAAAAGGTGTATTGTATATACTTCATTGTATAAAATGTTTATTAAAAAATAAAAGAAAAAAAAAACCCTGTGATATAATCCAAACAGGAACTAGATGAAAATTACCCGTTTCAGAGGCTATGCCATGCAAACCAACAGTATAACTTCAGATTTTTTATGGACCCTTTGCACTTTTGAAATACCTATGGACAATAAAGAAACCAAACTGCAGTTTCAAAGCACACTTATTCAAGCTGGTCCTCCCACCTCAATGACTTTTATTAGTGTATTATGCATTTCAAAATAGAAAACTTCATTTATGTTTTAAAAAATCATCACTCATAATTCAGAAAGTCTTGTTTCTTTTGAAGTTAGTGAGATCATCTAACTCTACTATGTTTTGGTTTCCCACTTGACGAATGGTATTTTCAAACTGTTGCAAGAAACAAAACCCCAACCCAGGGAATGTCTGGGGTAGAAGTAGATTTAAAAAAAAAAAAAAAAAAGGCAAAAGGTATAAAGTTTAGTAGTAGTCAGTATTCTATTCCCTCCCCCAATTTTTTGGAACAAACATAAATGTATGCTTTCCTGCTCTCTCAGGATTTAAAAAGTATCAGAAAATATATTAAATTTATAATAAGGGAATAATTTGGTTTATTTTATATGATTTAATTAACTTATTTGAAATAGAATTTTTAAAAATCATTTGTGGGATTAAATGTCTAACTCTACAAAGAGAAATGAAAGTGATCATTTATTTAAACTTTTGAGAACCTGTATTTTCTGCTTTATTTTTTGAAAAATAAAAAAGATTGGTACTGCTGAAGCACTGCGTAACCATCCCAGGCTACAGGCTTATAACAAATGCCGACTGGCAGTAAAGAAAAGCTCAATCTTTGAGAGAGGCATTTAAAAAAAAAAAAAAAATTTGCAACATTAGATGAGTCTATAGTTGAAAATCAGGTTTCAAGTCAGAAGAGGCAACTGTAAAGACACCCAAATTCTGCTTTGTGCTTCGTTTCATAGGAAAAGAAGGAAATTTAAGGCTGTGTATGAAAAGAATGCTGAGTTGCTGTTCTTGATAGTCTAGTCTTTAAACAGTGACAGAATTTAGTATGTCTGAGTCCCCAGATACTAGAATCAGTGGATCTCGTAAACCACAGCATGGCCTCAGCAAAGACTGAGAAGGCATGACTGAAATCTACAAATGTAAAGAATGTTATTGATCATTTATTAAAGAGTGAGTTCAAGTCAAAAGAAAGGTCCTTTTTTAAACAGTAGGCTTCAAGCATAAGAATCTCATCAACCCAGTAAAAATGGAAAATTTATCTAATTTCCTTTTCCTGTTGGTGAATTCATGGATTATAGATACATAATGAATTTTAGGAAAAACTGAGGTAAGTGGGGGATTATCTTCCAAGTTAAGCGAAGGAGGACAAGCATCCCCACTCTGTCAGAGGCAAACAGGCAAAGAGCCTGGGTCTGTGCAGACGGAGGTTGACTTCTGTGGCACTCCATGTCCATCTCCTCAACAAGTGCAAACTGTCCCCTTACTATACGGCAGGTGCCAGGCTACAGGCATTACAAAGGCAATAACAATCTCTGCCTCAAGCGGGTAACAGGCTAGTGGGAGACTGGACAAGTAAACGGGTCATTAGAATTGTGGATACACTCCAACCTGCAGATAGTTCCTCAAGTCCTTGATGAGATCCTGCATCCTATTTCCATCTCGTATTTACCCAACTCAGAGTATAACAGCTACTTGCATTAAAAATGTCTTTCTTCAGGAATAGCTGAGGTTTAGATAAATCTTTGTAACTGTAAAAGAGCCGGAAGTCCTTCAGTTCTAACTCTTTGAGGAGGCTGTACCAGAACCGCACAACACTGCTCTCGCTGCCACTGACCTCGAACCCGGGCCAGTGGAGATGGATCTCAAAAACGAGCTGTCCGATCTGTTCAAGGACATCTTCCAGAATAAGGTTTTCCAAAACTTTCCATTCTGCACTTTCCAGATCTGCTTTGAGAATATCAATCTGTAACAAAATGTTGAAATGAGATTAGCAGATTCAATAAACATGGTTAAATAAGTCATCTTGATATTAGAACATCACTGTGTAACTACTTCTGAAGAAAGAATTTTTCAAATTTTAGATTTAGAAGTCTTTTTCAAATGGCCACTTATGAGTTTCTAACTCACTTCGCACCAAACATTAATATACAAATAATGAAATAGCAGTCAGAAATCATAATGGACACTCTTACTTTCTGCCCAATGGGAATGGATGCCCGAAAGGAGATGCTTGAACATGTGTGTCATGAAGCTCCATGCTCATGGCCTCTCCCCAGAAACCTATATGCTGCTCAGAGGAGCCCAGCCATGTCCTGCAGAATGGTGGCCTGCAGAGAGGGACTGGCAAAGAGGCCACTGCCTGTAGGGTCCCCCTCACAAACCTTACCTCCCTCTAATTTCATCAGGACTGGAAGTCAGGGGAAGAGTATGGCAGTTAGACTCAGTTTTCAGGTTAGAATATTAGACTTGTAAAAAAGTCTAATATTTTCATGATTTCTTTAAAAGCTATATACCAGAACAGTATTCTTTCAAAATAGCATTCTGTTTATTTTACGAATACAAGTTCACATTCCAGTTTAGATGGAATAGAGGAAGAAGGGTAGGATGGAAACGATTTTGCAATAATTAAGTTATGGGAATCAGCTCCTTTTTGCTGGCTTTGCACAAAATCTATTAAAATAATAGAACCCCAAATACCCCCAGAAGGCAATGAAAGCTAATTACTTACTGAGGGCTTATATGTACCTGGCACTGTGCTAAGTGCTTCATCTTGCAATATCCATTTACTGCTCTCAACAATTCTGCAAGCATGATTCTCTTAGTGTCCCCCTTTAGAGTTTAGGAAACCAGACTCAGAGTAACCTGTCCCCAGTCACACAGCTGGAGAGGCAGTGGCGACATCTGAATGGAGTCTGTCTATATGGCCCATGTTCTTAACCACTACACGATGCTGACTCCCCCAAATCACTAGAGGAATAATAGTAACTTGGAGTCCCTAAAAGGCTTTTGGTTTGAAAAATAAAGCTATTGGAGAGTGAATAAGGGCCAATGAGTACAAGTACCATTATCGACATCACCAACTTGTATTCACAGAGCACTTTCCAGCTTAAAGAATTACTTTCTACATATATAATCTCAGGAAAACAGCCCTATCAGCAGACAAGGATGTGGTAAGAATGACATTTTGCTGCCAAGAAGTGGATAGGGAATGGAAGGGGATAATTAGACCACAGAGAGGAAGGCTGACCGCATTCAGACCAGAATAATGAAGATGGAGAGAATCATTGCAATAGAACAAAGGCTATTGTCTCAAGAGGTGATAGCACAACCCTAAACAGCTCTTCAAGAAGCTGCTGACTATAGTCACCAACATCCTGTCTATGAAAGTGAAATAAATTTGCCTGTTTAGAAGGATGACTAAGGACCAAGACCAACCCTGCCCCAGCCTCTCCTCTCTCTTGGCGCATGTCTATTGGGTAAGTTTCTGAGGTGCAGCTGAGACATGAGGTTCTCAGTGCAATGGTTACATTCCCTGTGTGATTTCAGAGTTCAGTAGAGAAGAAACACAGAATTTAGACAGAATTGCTCTAAGCAAGTGGTCTTTGCCCAGTATCCCAAGTCCCTAATGGAGATGCTTCACTCTCTTGCCTTGGATAGCAAGCACCTCCTGGTCCATCAGGGGCAAGAGTGATGCTGATAAAAACCCCAAGAATACCAAGAGGCCTTAGCAAAGGCTAAATATCTATAAACCAGCTGGTTGGTTCAACAGTTCCAAAATCAAAGAGAAAAAGTTAAAAAAAAAAAAACCCTACAACTTTCTTTTCTGAAAGAAATTGAGCAAAGGCAGGTTCCCTGCAAATATACACAAGGCTAAAATTATTCTTGTCAATTGGACTTGATAGAATTAATTCATTCTCTTCTCATCTCTGCTGCCTGGGCACTTCCTTGGCTTTCTTTAGTCTTTGAAGTTTTAAACAGAATATCCCTGATTGGGGCAATTAAGCTCCAAAAGAAAAATTTAATCAAAACCACAAAGTTTTCTAATTGGTACAGAAAATATCTAAAACGCCAAGTCACATTTGTTGTGTCAATTCACATAGCCAAGAATTTCTTAGGTTCCTTACAGATTTATTTTTTACCATGGTTTTCTGTGAGTTTGCACATTTTAAATGTGATCAGCAAATCAAAGCAGTAAAGGGACAGGGTAATGTGAATCAGCCTAAAATTGACCTAAAAACTCTAATGGTGAAATTATGGAAGAATACACTTTACAGTGTTTCCCAAACATATTTTTTTTAAATAAACTATTAATCAGAAGTTATAGTGACTAAAATAACCAAATTATTAGGCTATGTCACAGCAAATATTTGCTTCCTTTGGAAATCCAATTTTCATTTACAAAATTCTACCCATTCTAGAGAGCAGAAAGTAAATTCAAATGTGACAACACTCCCAACCTCTTTTGATTCAGTTACAAAAATTCTCTACTTCAGTCAGAATTGCATTGGTTGGTCTAACTCGGGCAGCTCAGGTGTGGTGTGGCACTGAGGAGCACTGACAGGCAGCCAAAATGCTGTGAATAAAACGTGGTTTTCTCTCCAGCGTGCCTTTGCTGTATCTTACATTTCAGAATTATCTATTACATAACTATTTTGCAAATGTGCTTTCCATTATCACTGCATAATGCACTAATATTATTTTATTATAAGGCACTAAACATTTCTGACTAAAATATGCAAATTTTAAGGTTCTAATATCAGCTTCCAACAATTATGGCACTAAAAATCATGCAAATGATCATATCGGAATAATCAAGTGCCAATCCTAATATAGTTAGGTTAAATCAGGTTTCTTGAAAAAAACAACTAAATGTTAATTCTCTGTAAACTTTGGAATAACTGAAGACACACTGTTGAGTGGGAGGGCCTTAAAGAAAGTAGATAAAATAACCAATTTGGTATAATTTCAGAGGGGTCCTCCTATCAAAAATTGTCCCCTTTTTCTTGTGCCTAAAGTACACAAAAAGTCACCTTTCATAGAACTTTTTGAGAAAATGAGAATTTTAACTGGATTAAGACGTGAAGCCATCTAAGTAGCTTCTCCATCACAGGCACGAGCTTATCCCTGTGTTCATCCACCCAGAACCGCAGAAGTGAGAGTAAAGGGAGGGAGGGGTCATGACGTGTGCATCAGTTTTCTGGGACTACTGTAACAAAGCACCACAGACTGTGTAACTTTGACGACAGAAATGTATTGTCTCACAGTTCGGAGACGAGACCTCCAAATCAGGTGTCCAACAGTGTGTGCTTCTTCTGAGAGCTGTAAGGGAGAATCTGCATGGCGCCTCTCTCCCAGCTCCTGCTGGTTTGCTGGCGGTCTTTGGTGTTCCTTGGCTTCTGCATCACTCTGATCTCTGTCTTCATCTTCACATTGTGTTGTCCCCGTGTGTCTGTGTCTAAATTTTCCCTCTTTATTAAAACAACAGTCACATTGGACTAGGGGGCCCATCCTGTATTGTAATTCCATGGGAAATGACCCTGTTTTCAATGAAGGTCACTTTCTGAAATACTAAGGGTTAGGACTTCAACATGAGAATTAGGGGAGTGGAACACAATGCAACTCACAACAGTGTTTGAGGTATCTATTGCTACGGAGCTTTGGCAAGGGAGTATGTGCATTAACCTTGGGAGCCAATTCCCAAGGCTAATGCCAAGGAAAAATGCCCTGTACCAGCAACTCTCTGAGGCAATTTATGAACATCATCTTGCCAGTCACCAGCCAACAATGACAGTTCCAACCTTTGATAAGTGTCAAACCCAGGGCAGGTCAACAAATCTCCAAGGCCAATTAAACCCACCATCATGAAACCTCTGTGCTTCATTCCCTGGTTCCTTCTCGGCCACACAACAAGGCCCAGCAAGTACAGTTTGTCTTTGGTACCCTCCCATTCCCAAGCCACATCCCTCTCCCTCCTTCTGGAACTCCTTCAGGTACTCAACATCTTCACACCAGCTCCCCACCTGAGCCTTTTCCCCTTTGAGGGGGCTCTCCAACAAGATAGGCAGATTTCATTACATGCTGGCTGGAGCTCAGGAGGACAAAAATGGTAGCTGCGACACCTCTGAAGACCTAGGTCAGGGACTCACCAGCATCACTTCCACTGCATTATATTGGTCAAAGCAAATCACAAGGCCAGCCCGGATTCAGGAAGGTGAAATAGATTCTAGCCCTTGAGGGGAGGAGTGGAATATACAGAAAGGATAAGAAAAATTATTCATGGCCATGTTTGCAGGTAATTGACTGCAGTGATTAAAAGCAATATTACTTTATGTGCCAATCCATGAACGAACCACAGTATTACAGGACATAAATCTTTCCTGGATATAAGCAACACTCCAGGAAAAAATAAATAATAAAGCCTCTATTCATCAGAATATTATTAAAGAAGGGGCATTTGTTAAAACATGGCATTTGCTATTAGATCTGCCTTTCCTTGCAAGTTGACAGAGAACCAAAGATATCCAATGGATTAAGGATGAGCAATAAAAAAATACTGACAACGACAAGTAAATATGTGTAAGTCTTAGGTATGGTATTAGTTTCCTAGGGCCATTATAACCAAACGGCACAGACTGGGTGGCTTTAACAACAGAAGTTTATTTCTCATGGTTCTGGAGACTGGAAGTTCAAGACCAAGGCGTCAGCAGGTTGGTTTCTCCTGTGGCCTCCCACTACCTCTCACCTCACATGCTTTTATACAATGTAGACGTGACCCTCCCCCCATCAAGAGATGGAGGTTGGCATTCCCTTCCCAGGGATAACTTCATAAGGTACAACTTTTGCAGTCATACCAGGCCCCACACTAAGAAGGGCACTTGATTTAATGCTCATTATCCTTGACTTGAAAGGATTTGGGGGTGACTTATTATGTAGCAGTAAATAACTTGAAGAGACCAAATACTGTTTGTGCAAATCTTTGTAAAAGTTAAGTTACTTGTATAGTGGCAAATACTATATATTCCAAAGCTGTGATTTTTAGAAATTAATAAATATTTAACCCAAATATTTTCTTATTAAAAAAAGAAAATACATGGTCATTATTTAAAGTGAGGAGAGCAGGGAGGTAGAAACGGGTAAAGGAGGTCAAATAATGGTGACAGAGGATATTGGACTTTGGGTGGTAAATATACAATGCAATATACAGATGATATATTATAGAATTGTACAGTTAAAACCTATATAATTTTATAAACCAGTATCACTCCCCAAATCCAATATATTTTTAAAAGATAAAAAGTGAAAACTGTTAAAACTACAGATAAGCAAAAAGAAAAAAATTAAAATATCCATAATCTAGAGTTGAAAAACATTTAACTCTTGAACAGCTGAAGTATTTCTTGCCAAACATTTTTCTTTGCCATAAACACACACACACACACACACACACACACACACACACACACACCACATACACACCTCCAAGATTACAGCATGCACAGACATAATTTAAACACACATATTGCTTATGAAATTAAAATTACACTGTGTTTTCAAATCTGCTTTTTGATATAACAGACCATGAATATCTTTCCAGGAGATTACATTTTCATCTGAAGCATTCTCTCAAAGTGTCTCTTGGAGTTTTCTTAAGAATGAGACAGAGGTGACTGAGGGTCCCTGAGGAGGGACGGGGAATGTGGGTGAGCCCCCAGAAGTTACCTGGATTCAACAGGAGCAGCTTTCCTTTTCTCCTTTATATATATCTAGAATCCCTCGCAAATTTTTGTTTGAAAAAGAGCTTTTCTGCTTAAGAAAAAACGTTCGAAAGCTTTCATCTATAACTTGTTTTTAATGACTTATCTTCGTTTAATTTACTTAACCAATCTTCTTCTGATGGACATTTAGGTTCTTTTTGGATATTATAAACTGATGTGATCAATGACACGTAGCTAAATGTTTAAGTGTGTTCTATTATTTGCTTAGAATAAGAATACTCCTAGAAGTAGAGTAGCAGGTAGAAAGGATAGACACAATTTATAACTTTTAATCATTTTACTAACCTATAGCCTATTCCTGTCTTTGCTCTTGAGAAACAGGACAAACCAAGTTGTGCTAAGGCTGGGAGCCCTGTGCAGATGCACCACAAGAGGCTCCTCACTGTCACCAGCTCCATGAACATGCATTAATTTTCTCACCCCAAAGCCATGTGACACTCTAGAACATTCCCAAACACAGCTCTACCTTAGGTCTGAACGATTCACTAGATGAGACAAAAGCCTTTATGCCACTTTAAAGAAAGAGAAAACAAGACAATCAATTTTACTAATTGCATGTTAAATTGTCTTTATATAACTTTTTATTTAAAACATTTTAATAAAAAAGTTTTATCTATTGTTCTAAGTTAAATCTTTAAAAGATATAGATTCTTTTCCACCTGAGAAATGTGTATTAAAGCTTAAAACTTGCTGTTATCATCAGCTATAAAGCTAATTAACCATTATATTAATCAAAACCCCTGGCTAAACCAAAGCTACATGAGTAACACCAATAAAACGTCAATATTAACCATCCAGCTTATCATTCCACTAACATAGAACAAGGGACTTCCCATTCAGGCCATAATTGACTTTCAAACACAGCTGCTTGCCTCAATATCAGCTGTCTGGTTTTGGGTCCAGAATCATGCACTCGATGACATTTATAGACACATCTCACATTTTTAAAAGATAAATTGCTAAAAAAAAAAAGTATGGAAATTGAGTTCTGTAATTGGGCTCATATTTTTGAAATTATTATTTATTTGATCACTCATCTAGTTATTTTGTGAATTTTTAGAATTAGATTATCATCAATTACCTACCACCCCAACAAATAAGCTACATTCAATCTCTATATCCATTACAGCCTGGGTCGTTAGTCAATCATAATTTTAAAAAATTTTATCAATACAGCTGCTTCCTGCTTTTCAGTTTAGTTATGAAAAGTCATTTTTGATGATTAAAGTAGTGTCAATCCAGGCCTTTATACTGTCAGCTTAAAGCAAGATAACGTATATCTGCACCTACGAAACTAAAAGCTGCACACATTAGAAAGAGGATTATGCTTTTGTAGAAAAATAGAAGAAATTAATCTATCTTAAATGAACAAGAGGATTAAAAGTCTCTTTAAGAGCCTTAGACTTTACATATACTAAATCAGGCTCAATTATCACTGTCAGCTGGCAGAAATGTAACATTACAAGATTTCTGCTAACACCAGGGAAAGGAAGATAAGGCTTTGCCCTACATTATGAAAAACATTAAAGGGTCACTCTAAGCTAATGTAGAACCAATTCTGAACTAATAATAAAATAAGTTTTACGAAGTAATCATCTCACAGAAATAACTTCAGCAGGGAGCAACAATAGCAAATGAATTTAAAAGACAATAAGGAAAACATTTATAAACAAAGACTTTTTTGCCAGATCTCCAGCCTATTCCAAAGAATCCAACCTGAAGCTGCTGAACAAGAATTTTCCAGGCTGGGTGAAGTGATATAATATATAACTTCAGACACTCAGGTCAGGGACAGAGATAATGGGTGAGCTGGTGACAAGAAGTCAGAAGTCAGCAGGACTATCAGTGACATACAACAGCAAGGAATCAGAAGCAGTGCACATTTAGGCAGGACTGAGTGGCAGCAAGGGTCCTGACCAAGGGCAGAGTCAGGCACGAAGGCAGTGGCAGGACCAAGGACAGTGCCAGGCAGCTGCTTTGTTTCTTTATTTCTACCCACTTTCCTAAGTAGCTGAAAACCATATGCCTGTTTCTGACCTGAGATCAGAACCCTGTGCCTTAAAGCTACATCAACTGATTAATTTATCTTTCTGGCCTAATCATATTCATGCAAGCATTCTCAAGTATTTCCAGAAAGAGATGGGACATAAAACAGACATATATAAACTATTCCTACACGAACAGATGTATAAACAAATAAATGACCAAGTAAATACCCAAATAGAATGTTTTTCAACCAGATACATTCTTGAGGTTCAATAGGAGACCTTAGACATGAGGCTGAATCAATTGCAGAGCATGGTGGGGCCAGCAGTGTGACTTAAGCTATATAAAATATGCCCCCAAATGCAAAATGCAAGCACTAATTTAGAAGGACACAAAATAAACTCATTGGGTTATTTAGTTATTTTGTTTTAATAAACTGAAATATGAGTGAACAAATAACACTGTTCTGGTGTGAAAATTGTAAAAGGTTTAGCAGTGAGTGAAGTCCTGCGATAGAAGTCAGAAACGAGAAGAGATAAGGGAAGAGTAAGAGGACTCAGGGTGTGTGCTGTATGTCAGGGTCCCCTTGATGTCTTCCATTTCTAGACCCTGTATTGACTTCTAGGGAAATATGTAACATGGTTTCCACTCATTTGTTGACATGTCTGAGTCCCTTCCTTACTTGGGCTGTAAGTTCCTTTATTCATGCTACTTTTTCTGTGTGGGACACCAACAATTTCCTCTGGTCACCACCTCTCCTCTCCGCCAGCATACAGAGCACTAAGATTATCCTTTAAATACAGGCTGAATTTCATTTTTTTTTCTTAAGAAATTTGTGCTGTTGAGGTTATTCAAAAATCCTTACCCTCAGGAACTAAAGCAGAGAAAATTATCTATGAAGGAGCTATTTTCCATAATTTTGACAAGACTTGGAAATATATGCAAATTGTTTTTTCTTACGAAATATTTCACTGGCATTAAACTGCAAGACTCCTGTCCCAAACATTTTCTAGTTAAATGCTAGTAGTACTGGAATAAGAAACTAGATAACATCAAGATATAAGTCTATGTATAACATTCAGTTTTTTGTTTTGTTGTGTAGTGTCTAATACAATGAATTTTTCAGCTGTAAAAAAAAATAGGAATGTTTAGGAATATGGAGCTGAGCTGTGCTATCCTATACAATAGTCACTCACCACGCATGGCCATTTATTTTTAATTAATTAATTAAAAATCAAATAAAATGAAAGTTTCATTTCCTCTGCCACATTTGAAGAGCTCAAGTGCTAGTGGCTACTATACAGGGCAGGGCAGCTGGAGGACATTTCCATCGTCACCCAGAGTTCTGCTGGACAGTGCGGCTTCGGACTGTCACATTCATCAGAATCAGCTGGACGGCTTCTGAACACACAGCTTCTGGTTCAGGAGACCTGGAGGCAGGGACCCAGCTGATGGTGATGCTGGGGGTCCAATGACCATGCTCTGAGAACCAGTGGACTTAGCTGATGAGACTGGGTGAGCTTTCTGTGGTGTGTGTGCGCAGGAATGTCAGCCTCAGCACACGTCAGGTTCCCTACCCCTCCTCATGAGCAGATGCAGAAAGTATCTAAACCCTGGCAATCTTTGGGAAGGTCTATGGTTGTTTTCTAACACCAGTCATTTTCTTGACATACAGTTAGGTCAGAGTTTCCTAAACACATCACCAAAGTGTCAGTGAGGTTTGTGTGTCCCTGGAACTATGAGCAAAAATGTGTGTTTATGCTCACAAGTGCTTTTCAAAGAACACTGTGGTCACTGGGATCTTGGCTCTGGGGCCAATTGTCTCACCACATGTTTAGCCTTTCAGTAGCTCAGAGGAAAACAGCAGGACGACCACAGGGCTGTCTTTGGGTTAAAGAAGAAATGCACGTAAGGTACCTTGCATAGCGCTTAACACAGTTATATGCTCCATTGGTGTTAGCTGCTATTATTTTCACCGATTCTCAATGAGGTCTTAATTGGGTCACACACACACACACCCAATTAAAATTACCTTGTTTAAGCTGATACTGAAATTTGCCTTCTCTGTGCCATAGGAGCTATAGGGGAAGAATTAAAATTTGGTACAAGAAATATATAAAGGTATTTCAAACATGATAGCCAAGAACCGTCTCTATACAGAACATTGGCAGGTGAAACTGAAAACAGAATTTCTTCAACTGCATTTCCATCTAACAAGAGGCATGAAAGGTATATACCATGTGCTCTAGACTGGACTATCCACTCCACGAAGGATAATAAGTTATTTATTTTTGAATCCCCAGCTTCTAGCATACTCCCAGGCACTATCAAAAATAGTTGATAGGTGGGTGAGTGGATGGACAGACAAATGGAGAGACAGACAGGTGGACGGATGGATGGGTGGACGAGAAGATGGTTTGATGGACCTCCATGTTTCCAGGTTATGGGGGATTAGCGCCAGTAGGGACTTTGTAAACATCTGGTCCAACTTCCTCATTTTATAGACAAGGAAAACTGAGGCCTAACGAGGCTAAACAATTTGCCCCAAATCACAAATTTAATAATTTGTAGCAAATATTCTCCATCTCATACATCACTTCTGTGCTCTGAGTCTTAGATACACACACACACACACACACACACACAGAGCTTTGAGGCAAGTCTAAGCTTCATTCTCCTTGAGACTTAAGGACTAGCAAAGGGTTCTGTTTAAGGACTGCTACAATACTTAAGAAACGTGATCCCTTTCTTTTTCCAATACCCCTCTCTTCTAAGAATCTCTTTGTACCACAAGTATCCAGAAAAGCACAATCTGGTATTTTCTAAATTTACTTCTGATCAGTACCACTCACCACTAAGCACATTCAAACAAATTCAGATCCTATAAAATGTTTTTCTTTTAATAGAGAAAAATAGTAACATATACTACTATTTAGTTTAAAGGCAAATGTAGTAGGGCAGAGGTGTCACTTGCCCACATATCCATTCTTCCTTCTTTCTCAATACTTAACGAAATACTGATTTCTTCTTCTTCTTCTTTATATGCTTACAGCACCTGGTCATCCTAGGTGGTCTCCCATCCAAGTACTAACCAGGCCCGACCCTACTTAGCTTCCGAGATCAGGTGGGATTGGGCTTGTTCAGGGCGGCTTGACCGTAGACAAAAATCCTGATTTCTAAGTGATCAAATTGCTGCCCAGATAAATATATATATCCTAGTCTTTCTTATGGTTGAGTGGCCATATGTCTAAAATCTAACCAATAAGATATAAGTAAAGTATCATGTAGGATTTCCAGGAAATTTCCTTTAAAAACTCTACTTAGTGCTTCCTCCATCTCTTGGCCTGGAATGAGAATGTGATGGCTGGAGCTGTCGCAACAATACTGGACCATGAGGAGAAGGATTACACTCTAGGGATGGAAGAGGGGAGAACTAGGTTAGCTTGGATCACTGATGACTTTGGAGTCTGTATACAAGATGTGTACTAGTTACCTCTAGATGCCTTTTATGTGAAAAAAAGAAAATGTTTCTATTGTTAAAGCCACTCTAATTTTTTCACAAGTAACTCAACCTTATTTTAAACACATTCAACGTATTCTAGCACTCTCAGCTACATATAAAGAGTGGTGTTCGTATTTAAAACGTTATTCAGAGTTGAAGCCTTCTGTGAAGAAGTAGTGCCAGTGCAACAGACCGGCAACCCATGCCTACTGGAGGTTTAAGTCTCTTCTTAAAGGTTTACTGCTCTTATTCAGCACTTCCTGAAATGGTAAGAAACTTTCTAATTCTGGGATCCATTACCCTTCCTTTATATTCCCTACATATTTCCTTCTCACCTCCTCCTCCTTTGTCCCAGAACCACGACAATTCTTTTCCCGCCAGATTCTTACGACCACCACACTGTACTTTCCCTTCCTCTCTGAACCCAGAAATTTATAATGCGTTCACAAAATGGGGCTGTAAAATCACACTTAGTTCCTTTAGCCTGAAAAAGCTAGATTTGAGATATCACGTTAATGCAGTTAGCGCTCTTCTTTATCCATACATTTCTATACATTTGAAATTCTAGTATATACTTACGCCAGATACTGATATTATTTTGACCATTCAATGAATCCTACATGTCTGTATATTTTTATTGAAAGCATAGGTGCTTCTTGAAGAAGCAAAGCAAAATTCAGTCAGTCCTCAAGTGGAGCAAGAAAATAAAGATGTCTTTAGTCTCATAATACTCCCATAACAACATTCACTTTAGACAATTTTAAGGTGAATGTGTCAGGTCTTCCATCTAAGAAACAAATGTAACATAACTGGGGTAGATCCTGGCTTTGTGGAGCTTGAAGCTTATTTAATTCAAGAACCCTCTTTAAGAAAAAAAATACAAAATTATACAATACAGAATTAAGTAAAATCACTTCTGCTTATAATCAAGACATATGTGCAAGTCCCAATCCAAGAGAAAAGAGAAGTTTAAGTGAAAGCAAACTATATACAGATGTATGGATGGCTAAAAGCCAGAAAAAAACAGGGGGAGGGGAATGAGAAGAGTTTAAAAAAAAAAAACCGCAAGAAAAAAATACAAGCAGTATCAGTTTTGAACCTCCTGTTAAATTTATGAAGCAATTATAATGAGAGGAGAAAAAAACTTTATACACAAAAAGGGCAGAACCGACTACTACATATAGATATCACTCATGCAATACTCAAAGGAATGCGCTAGATATTCAGATATAGATGATACCTAAAAACCTCATTTGAGGGAACATATTAAGACAATGAGTTATGGAAATAACCATTCATTGGCTCTCAGTGGATACTGCTTAAAGCCACTAACATTTGCTTCAGATGTGCCATCCTTCAGAGCACACTATATTTTTTTATCTTGTATCTACCGATAATAATTTAAAAATAGCCAACTTTAATTAAGCTCTAGGTATGTGCCCAGCCAAGCAGCATGCTGAGCACTTTACATGCAATGCCCCAATTAATACCCCCCCAAAACTAATGTTTTATTATCCTTATGTTACAAATGTCACACAGTTTGTGAGAGGTGAAGTCAAAGTCAAATCCAAACAGTTTCCATAGAAACCTGAGATTCAGAGAAGTCAACCAACCAACCCAGGTCACACAGCTATCCAGTGGTAGAATCGGGATTCTAACTGGTCTGACTTCAAAAGAGGCTTCTTAATACCCTATTAGACTCTGACAGTATTAAAAGGATGCAAGCACAAAATATGATATCATTGAGGATTTCTGGATTTTGCAAAACTGACAGACAGAAGGAAGGCAAATGTGAAGTATGTATTTAATAAGCCTTGTTGAGCTCCTAGCATGTCATGGCCCACTTGTTGCCATTCTCGGGCATGATAGGCAGCACTCGGTCTGCCCTCGGACACGACACACACATCTAGCAGTTGTAGCTTATTTTATCATTGAAACTAGTGCCTTCCTCCCTTTGTCCAACGCACTTTTTCTAGAATAATAACATTGTCATGTTTAGTCCGTTCATAGCTTCCCTGTAACCAAAAAAACATAATTTGGGGCTGGGACATTTTCTTGGCCACTTCGTATTTTATAAAATTTCATGCAAATTAATACGAATACAGAATAAGAAGAAAACCACCATCTGCATCTATCGAGGCTGGAATAACTGCCACGAGGCCCTGGTTCCTGCTGAAGAGGGGTTTCCTCCCACTAACTCATCCCCTCCACACCAAAAAATGGATTATGCAGTCCCTTTAATTCCTAGTTTCAGGCTCAGGTCCAATTGGAAGGGACCAGATCTACAGAAACACCGTATTACCTGTTAAATTGTGAGAAAAAGAAAATGATTTGCGCCCTAACATAGAAACAAACACCTGCAGAGGGCAGGGGAGGCGGGGACAGACAGGGTAAAAGGGGTCCAACGCGTGGTGACAGAAAGAAATCTAACTATGGGAGGTGGGTACACCGTGCAAACGTGTAGATGCCTTGCTGTCAAAGTGCACAGCTGAAACGTTGGATTTCATTAACCATTGTCACCATAAAGAAAGAAAGAAAAAACTCAATTAATTAATTTTTTAAAAAAAAGAAAAAGAAACAAACACCTGGCATTCAACCCCATCCCAGTCCTCTCCATTCCCTATTAAGGGGACAACAATTTGGGATGCTGTTTGTTTCTGTTTATAAAAAATAAGACATGGATGTGTTAATAGCTGGGAAAGTACAAAAATGTTATAGAGAAGAATTTAAAAATGTCCAAAATCTCAGTCCCAAGAGGAAACGACTATTAACATTTTTGTTATATTTTTTGCATTATTTTATCTACCTTAGAAAATAATTGAGATCAAACAGTATATATAATTCTGAAATTATTTCTAGTGGGAGTTTTTTTGTTGTTTTCACTTTAAAAGTCAATCTGCTTAAGACACATGTATGGCTTCCTTATTCTCCAGGCAAAGATCATTTCAACATCTTGACTAGAATGTTCTAGAGATGGCTGCAAACAGTCCAGGTTTTTCTCAAGTGTAATTTAGTAGGTCATCCTGGGACTTTTTGATTCCATAGTAGTGAAGATGCCCCCCCCCTTAATTTACTCTACATGACAAGTTGAGAGCTGACCTTCTTGAAAAATATGAAGTGTAACTGTATTTTCACGCTAATAAGAATTTAGTGAAAAGTTTGTGGTTTTTTTACATTTCACAGCATGTCTTGACTTATAACTGGCAATCTATAGAGTGCACAAGCAGGGAAGATTGTACATTCAGAAGAAAAGAAGGGATACAGTACATACAAAGGAGTGAAGGAATCGTTTAAATATTTATCACAACAAAAGTGTGTAAGAGCCTCATTCGTTTGACAAGGAGGTGGCAAAAGAAGAGTATGTGAAGGAGGAGAAGAGGTGGGACGTGCCACTCAACTTGTCCTCCAACTGCTGTGCACCTTGTAGAGGATTCTGTTGAGATTTCTCCTCTCCAACTTCCCTGAAACCTTTCTTACTCCTCAGTCTGACAAGAAAAGTAGAATGGCCACCCCAATAGAGAGAAAATATACCTTTTACTACTGTGTTTGATATGAATTGACACGTGGGAGATTCTGCCAAATCCAAACTCATCCAAACCCATGTATTACTAACTGAAACAAAGAGATCAACACCTATAATGGATTTTCGTTTTAAGTCTGTGTGTTGGCCCAGAACAGAGAGAGCGGAGGTGAACATGAAAGTTTTATGGGTTGTCAACCAGGAACTTCATCATCTTGTTCGAGTCCAGTGGTAGTTGCTTTCATAATTTTTAAATCGAGGCTCCCAGGATTCTCTATAATCTTATTCATCTTCCTTCTTAAAAAAAAAAAAAAAATGCCGGTGCCTGGCAGGCTTCAGCCATAGCAATGCAGTTTTATTGGAGCTGGTGGAGTTTTCCAGTGTTTTTTTTTTTTTTTTTCCCAATAGAAACAAAGGGTAGGGTGCAGGTTTCCTAATGTGCATATACCACTTACTGTGTGTGGCAGCCAGTCCATTGTTTACCTGTCACCAGGAACACCTTTCCTAAAATGGATGCTCTATATTTCAGGGGGTGGGTGGTGTCAGGCAGATATTTTTCAGACACCAAGAATTGCTCTGAATCATGTGAAATAGAATGCTAACCTTTACCTCACAGCCTACCAGCTTCCTCCCTGGATAACGTAATAACATTTGAACTTCCTGGAAAGCCAAATCTCTTAGAAGCCATTATGCATCTACGGCCTTGCTACCCAGAACAAGCCTGATCTCGGAAGCTAAGCAGGGTTGAGCCTGGTGAGTACTTGGATGGGAGACCACCTAGGAAGATGAGGTGCTGTAGGCATAAAAAATAAAATAAAATAAAATCCTTATTTATTGTAAACTGACAAGGTCCTTGCAATCTGTGAGATCAACCAAGGGTTGCCTCGCTTAAAAAAAAAAAAGAAGAAGACATTATGCTAGCAAGTTTAGGTTCCTTCAGTTACTAATAATCATACCAGTGTTTTCCATAAATGTCTACACAGAGACAAATGTGTTCTAATTGTCTTCTTTCTCATGAGGGGAGAAAGAAAAAGCAGTAACATCTTGGTTCTGAAGCGAGTTGCCAAATTTGATTGAAGTCCTTAGTAACTGAATGCTCAACTAATGAATTCGTGCTGAAAACAGCTTCTTAATATCTTTAGTTAAGAGCATACGTTTTCAATTTGTTGTTTCCAAAAAACGAGTGTAGTGAACTAGATGACTTCAATTGTGAGTTTCTCAATCTATGGGTTCGAAATTGTCACCCAGACACACATTTGAACTTGAAAAAACAGTTTCCAAGGAAGGACCATCAAGAGAGTCCATAGTGTATGTGAAACATCTATATAGTCTCCATATATTTTTTAAAAATCAATTCTCAGTTATCTATGGAGTAATTTCCAAAACCCATTTAAAAGCAATTATAAGTGCACAGTTCATAACTAAATATCAAATTTTATTTTGAGTTATCTAAAATTTGGATTAACTAGACCCCTGGAGGAAAATAATAATTTGCCGATAGTGCAAAAACAGCTTTCATTGTTTGTGGGAAATGCGGCATTTTGTTTTCTTCATAGACAAAAACCCAGTTTGAATTTGTTTATAACAAGCCCCAGAGGAACTTTAAAAGGTTTTAGTAATAAGTATTTCTTTCTAAAATAAATTATTAAATAGAGCTCTAAAATGTTTGATGGCATAGCTCTCATTTTATTCCACTAAGATTTGATTTTTTCAAAAATAAACTTGTTTTATTAAAAAATTGGTTGTAAAAATGCAACTGAGAAATAAATGTATAAAACAAAAAGTAGAAGTCTCTTATTTTTGCCCACATGTTAAATTTTAGTAGAGCTTGATATGATAGATATGACAGCTACTGCTAAAATGCCAAGGCTGACTAATGTCACCTTCACCAACACTGGCTCTTATCAATCTTTTTAATGCTTGCTCACTCAATATTTCTAATGAATTATGTCTACTCTCAGGAGATCTTGGCATTGAATCGTCTGCCTCCCACGATGTTTCCAGAATTATCTACCAAATGGAAAACCTAATTAGTTAGGCCCCTCGTTCAAAGGCGTCTTCTGATTCCCTGCAGATAACAAAATGACATCCAAACTCCCTTACAAAGCTCACCAGGCCCCTCCCAGCCCGGTCCCACCTGCCTTGCCCCAGCCTGGTCCCCACCTCCCCTTTTTGCTTCATGATCCTACTCTAGCCACAAATCACCTTTTGTGCCAGAAGCTCTGAAATTTTTTTTACTCTTTTTGGAATTTACAATTTTCTCACATCTGTGCCCTTGCATTTACAATTTCCCCTCCCTCCCATCTCTAATAGATTCCCATTCAACTTCTATGAGCCCGACGAAATAGCTCTTCTGTGCTACTTCCCTGCCCCCAACGAAAAAAGAGCTACCACTCTCCTGCATTTCTTAGGCTAGTACTTACTACATTCCTATATAATTTTTATACAAATGTTTGTCTGCCCCTGTAAACCGTAATGTCTTTGAGAGCGAAGACCCACATCACTGTTTCCTTGTCATTGGCTAAGTTCTTGATATATAGGAGGTTCTCAGAAAGGGTCTACTGAATACCTAAAGAGTGTTTAATAGCATTCAGCAAAAGTGAACAACAGAAATCCAGTCTCTCTTCTTCATCTATATTTGAAATATATGAGAGTCGTTAGTATATAAGAAGCATTAAAAACCTGGCTGAGCTGTACAAGGAAAGCAGGCCATGAAACTCTGTGGATAGGCACCTCCACAGCCTCAACCCAAATGGCAAAGAAGGCAAACCATACCCAAGAGTTTCTCCTTTCCACCTTCCTTCTGCCTTCTCTCTCACTTCCCATGACTTTACACCCACAGCAGTCAGTCTCAGATGCCCTCTGGCTGGCCAAATCTCCTTATTATAGAATGTATACTGAGCCATACAAGAAAATTTTCCCTTTTCCACCTCAGCCAATTTCCATTCCCTCAGCCAGGTATCATGAGACACCTGCCTAAGAAACAAACAAGATTATGTAACTTAAGTAGTTGATACTCAGTCAAGAGTAAGCTCAGTCTTCCAGACAGAAATATCTTTTAAATATTAGCTAATTAACTCAAATGAATCTAACCAGCAGGATATACTAAAGAGATATTTTCATTGGAAGGCCTTCCAGAAGTCCCATGGACTTCCTGAATCAGTATATACCACCAGCCCCAAGATGGAAGAGAGGGTGCCAGCAACCAGATCCCCCATTTCTGAAATGTTGCCCACACCCGGCACTCCTGCAGGAACTCCCCATTGTGCCTTCCTTAGAGAGGCGGTGTTCAGAAGATCACAATTGCTCAGGGGATACACTTTTGGACTAGTGAAAAGAGTTAAAAAATAAATAGAATTAGGGCAAGGAGAGCAAGTAGAAAAAGATTTAAGAGAGGTGTCAATATTGGGGCCAACACGGAGGAGATACAATGCCTAAAGAGCTGGCACTGAAAACTCACACAAAAAGCCTACTGAAAGAATCAGAAATGCACCCTCTCACCATTCTATTTCTATTTAAAATGTTTTTCCCCTGAAGAAGCTGAGATTCCTATATTAGCTTTAAAAAAAAAAATTACAGAAAATTGAGTGAATCTGAAAACCCCAGACCACGTTTCTTCCTGAAATTATGGAAGCCTACTGAGGAGCTGAGAATGTCTCTGCTCCACCCTCGCTTCTCATGACATTAGTTTCTATCCCCAATTTGATCTTATTTCCAGGGTGGCCATTTCTCTTATAGCCACACATGCTGAGATCAAAGGATAGAGAAGCTGTTACATATAAGACTAATGTCATAGAGAGAAGAGTTGGAAAGAGCTCAAACTTCGTTATATAAAAAAATAATTTCAAGGGATAAAAACCATTTTCAGAGGAAGCCAAAAGCAAAAATAGCAGCAACTTTAAACTTCATTTTAGGAGCTTGAGGGATGTTATACCCCTCCATGTGGTTGCCTAGGTAACAAGATTCCTTTATCCTTTGCTATCCAATAATTTCTTAGAAATTGCTACTCTATATTATATTTATGATTGTTAAGTTCTTTAAATGGAAAAGCCCCTCAAAACTTCACTCTAAATCCCCTCAAAGATGCAGTTTAAGTTATAGTTTTGAGATCTTCATCAGGAAAATGTTATAGAAAACTGAAGCTCCTTTAATATCTCTTGCTGTCCTGATACGTTAACATTCTTCTACTTAAATAGGAGATGTTTCTACCCATAATATCTCATCTTCATTTTGATTACTGAATGTGGAGTCTTCTTATAAATACATGAATTTGTCTTAAGGACGCTTATCTCAGTATGTCGAAAAATACAAATAGAAATATTCTATTCTGAACTAAGCCATGCAAAATTATTCTGACTTTCCCTAAGTGTTAATAAAAGAACATTCTTGATAACAAAATGTGTAAGAAGCAAAAATAATATATTTGGCTTTCTGTACATGATACATTTTCTTCACCTTTTCCCTATTATAGGTCCAATCTTGAGTAAGAAAAGTTAGGGTAACTATCATGGGGTGGTTTATTAAAAGTGCCATCAATGACATTAGCATGTTTGTTTTATATAAAAAATAATACTACTTCCGGTAATTCAGTCAGGTCAAAGTAATTATTTCACCGAATGCTCTGAGTCTTTCATTTCTGGCTCCCTTGTGTTGTTAAATGAATAAAGGGCATTCTGAGAGCTGACTCTCCAGTGAGTAGGATATTCCTTCTGGTTATGTTCCTTGCTAATGCTTTTAGCTTCTCTACACATTATCACTTTTTACAAGGAAGCTAGATGAGGCTAAACTTTATCTTTTCATTTCCTCTTTGAAACAGCTTGTGTTACAATCTAGATCAGGGGAAGAAACTGAGACCAATGGCTACAGGGGATAATATGTGATTTGGTGAGTTCGATTTTCCATGAAATTTTAAGATCCTGGCTGTCTTGCTCCTGAGACCAGAGACTTTGTACCTCAAATACATATCCTGCAGTAGAGCATTCTCTGAGATGATAGCCATTAGCTGAACATCAAAATCTCAATTAACCAGAACTTAATCACAGAAGAAATATTCCTACTCATCATAAAGCACTGTCTTGAGCACTGTGGGGCTTTCAAATATGCCAAAATAATTTTTCTGCAGATTAATTTTAAGGGAATTGACTAATAAAAGAACAGATTAATGTGAGAAATCTTATTTTTTTACATGAAAAAATTTCCAGGGAAAGTCCTAAGGTAAGTTCATTCCCAGTACTATCTTCTACAATGCTGCACTATAGGAGTGAAATTCAGAATGAATTTACAGGTTTGTCAAATATCTCACTTTGCTTACTCCATTAAGTAGGGCATATTAATGGCTATTATAGGCTCCTGGGAAATACTGGATGGAAGTGTTCGAAGTGGATAAATGTTAAAAACAAAGTTAACACAATCTTATCAATTTTAGGTTTTAAATTAGTAATGTACATTTTTGTCTTATTTGAGAGTATTCAATTCTGCTGTCAAAAATGAGAAATCAAATGGGATAGGTAAAACTCGTAAGATGTGTTATGCATAGATAAGTAATTTATGAGACATTAGGCATAAATAAGTAGTCCATTCAAGTGCTGAACATACAAAGGGATAGAATCGCTAAGTAAACACTAACATTGTCACTAGACAGTAAGGATACATGAGGCATGCACGTCACTCAATATTTATGAGGTCTTAAATTGGCCATCCATTGGTTACATCCATTCTGGCCCACAGATATTCTGCCAGATAAAACCAAGAGGAGCTCACGGACTAACTGGTGAGCTTACAATGGTGGCCAGACAGACTTCTCCCTGTGTCTCTCCAACTGAGCATTCTTGCTCCCAACCTCAACTCTGTTCCTCGTAACCACATCATCAGCAGGGAAGGCTGATGAGAGAGGAAAAAGGAGGAGAAGTTGGGGGAAGAGGAAGAGGAAGGAAGGGGAGAGAGGGACGGAGACAGACCAAGACTCATGCTATGCGCTCCTCCTGTCTCTCTTGTACCCAACCTTAAGTACAGTTGCTTTCTCCATCTCTTTTCTCTTGCTTCTCACTGTGTATTTTAAATTGATTCAATAAACCATGTAATTCAAGCATCTCGTGATCAATCACCGATGGGATAGCCTGACAGTATATATTTGGAGGCTACGTTGCATCAAGGTAATTTCCCACATGACAAAACTCATCAGTGTTTCTTAAGCCTTCATACTGTCGGCTAATCGTCTGCCACCAAGGGCCAATAGAAGAAAAATAAATGAGAGGTGACAACCATTAATGGGAAACTGAAGTAGTCAATCCTGCTTAGTCCTACAGCCTGGTTACACATGATCTTTGTCATGACTTTATAGTACATACATATCAATAACCGTGGTTTTTTTCTGGTAAAATTATCCCTAAGTCGAATCATTAAATTACAGATACTAGTAGTTCACGATGTTCGACAGAGTACAGTGGTCTATATACAAGGCTATGATTTCAAGATGCTCAGCCAGCTGAACAAGTCTCGCTATCATCATTTTATAACAATGCTCACTACAGTGTGAAACTAACTCACTTCATTGCACCTGTATTTATTTGCTACATATTTCCCATAGGCTAGGCACTGGGCTGTGCGCCGCAATGGAGAAAAGTTGAATATGACCAAGTCGCCATCTCGGGAATTTGAGAGAGATACATAGTGTATCACGCAGATACACGAAGTAGCCAGGTAGTTATGGTACAAGGACCTAGTTACATTCCATAAAGACATGCAAAGAAAACTCTATGGACATTCAAAGAAGTAAGCAATCACATTGACTAGAAGAATCCCAGTAAAGTAAATGATACCGCCTATCTTGAGGATAATTTAGCGATGTGTAGGAAAAGACTGAGGACTGCACACTTTATGGCAGTTAAAAAGTGGAAAGAATCTACAGGACTACAATGTTGAGAGTGGTTAAATGAGCTACGATACATCCATTCACTAGAATATATGCAACTCTTAAAAATGACGTTGCATATGGGTATTTCATAAGATGTTTCAGGAAAAGTATAAAATACACACGATATAAAAAAAAAAGGACAGTCTTTCTCTCGCCCCAGTATCCCTAGTACCTTTACCCAAAGACACCACCATTTTAAAGTACATACTCAAACATATATTTTAACTCAAATAGTGGATGTCACACCATACTCACCATTTGGAACCTTCTTTTGGGCCCTTGACCATTTATCTTGGCAATCTTTCCATATCAGCAAAATATAGAACTATATCATCTTCTCTTTTAGTCACAGATTATACAACTGTATGGGTTTTAAATTTATTTCATTTATTCAGTCCCCTATTAAAGGGCAATTATATTGTTTCCAGAATTTTGCCATTACAAACAATGCTGCAATATATCTAGATGAAAAGTTTAATAATATGTAAAAATGTTCAAGGTATTTTACATTTAAAAAAAAGGGCAGATGAACATCTGGTTTCCACTTCCACATGTAAGGAGTTTGGCAGTCGCCATTGCCTCCTGACAGGTAAAAAGCGGGCCAGACTGGAAAATCAACAACTTGTCTTGGATCCTTACAAGAGGAAAGGACAGAGGGCAAGCCACTGCCCCCAAGACTGGAGAGACAGGAAATAGTGGGAGAACACACGGAGTCTTGGCTTCCCGAAGCGGAGGCTCAGGAATAAAAACCAGGGCAGGATCTGGTGCCCAGGCAGCAAACCTGAACTGTAACTGACAAATTGCTGGAGGCATAGTGTGGACAAGTTTGAGAGTTAAAAAACTCCAGGGGCACCAAGGCATGGGGCGGAGGTTTCCCCACAATATTGTGAGATTGACTTCTAGGAATTCCACCACGTTCCCATGGCAAATATCAGAAAAATCCCCTGAGGCTTCTAGCAGACAGAATGGAAAAGGAACTATTTTGAAAGACGCCAGAGCACTCCATTTTTCCTAACAAGGCCTGCCCGCCCTCAGGAGAAACTAGTTAACCCGAGCCTAACTTATCCGGGTATTCTTAGAGCCTAATTGACCTGAGGGAAGGGAAATATGCAACTCCAGTCCACTCTAGCCATCCTGTTCCACCTAAGGAGGAAGAAAAAACTGAGAAACTTGCAAAGTTCACAGCCTAGAGGCATAGGCTCACTAAAAATCTAAGAACTAAAAAAAAAGCTATAGAACACCTTCCCTCCCCTGCCCATCATCACTTTACTAATGGCCTACTTACAGCAGTTCCTTTTACATTGTACTTCATGTCTGGCTATCAAAAAAAATTACAAGGCATACCAAATGGCAACACACACACACACACACACACACACACACACACACACACACACACACACAATTTAAACAGACAAAGTGTCAGAATCAGACATGGCAGGGATGTTGGAACTATCAGACTGGGACTTCAAAACAACTGTGATTAATATGCTAAGGGCTCTAATGTGTTAAGTAGATAGCATCCAAGAACAGATGGGAATGTAAACAGAGAGGTGGAAATCCTAAGAAAGTACCAAAGAGAAATGTTAGAGATCAAAAACACTGAAACAGAAATGGTGATAAGCTTAGTAGTAGACTGGACAGACACCTTAGAGGAAAGAACCTCTGAGCTTGAGGATATCGTGATGGAAACTGCCAAAACTGAATAACGAAGAGAACAAAAGCTGAGGGAGAAAACACAGAATCGAATATTCAAGAACTGTGAAACAGCCACAAAAGGTCTAACATACACATAAAGGGAATACCAGAAGGAGAAGAAACAGAGAAAGGAATAGAAGAAATATTTGAAATGATAATTACCGAGAATTCCCCAAAATTAATCTCAGACACTAAGCCACAGATGCCGGAAACTCAGAGAATACAAAGCAGGATAAATACCTATCACTCCTTCCAAAAAAGAAAAAAAAATACACCTAGGCCTATTATTTTCAAACTATAGCAAACTAAAGATAGGGGTGGGGGGAAATCTGAAGAAGCCAGAGGTGGGAAAAAACAAACAAACAAACAAAAACCCTTTACTATAGAGGAAGAAGGATAAGAACCACGTCCTACCTCTCTTTAGAACCCATGCAAGGAAGAAGAGAGTGGAGTAAAATATTTAAAGTGTTGAGAAATAACCACCACTGACCTGAATTCTATACCGTGCAAAAATTATCCTTCAAAAGTGAAGGAGAAATAGAACTTTTTCAAGCAAACAAAAATTGAGGGAATTTGTTGCCAGTATACTTGCCTTACAAGAAATGTTAAAAGAAGTTCCTTAGAAGAAAAATAAAATAGGTCAGAAACTTGGATCTACATAAAGTAAAGAGCATCAAAGAAAGAATGAGGGTAAAATAAAAACTTCGCTGCTGTGGTGCAGATATAGAACAGATAACAGTTTGCTCAAGACAATATAAACACTGTATCTGATTACATACGCTTGCATATATATCTTATATATCATATATATTATTATAACAAAGTAAACATGGTCTTTCAGTGAAAACGAAGTGTCAATGTAGGTTCATCAGTTGTAACAAACATACCACTCTGGTGGGGGATGTTGATAGTGGGGGAGTTTGTGCATGTGCCAGGACATGGGGTATATGGGAAATCTCTATACCTTCCCCTCGGTTTTGCTGTGAACCTAAAACTGCTCTAAAAAAATAAAGCCAATAACAAAAGGGCAGATTATAAAATAGCATATACATTATGATCTCCTTCTAATTTAGTTAAAATATATTGACTTTTGGGAAGTAAAATCTGAAAGGAGAGACTATATTAATAGTAGTCATCTCAGTGTTAGAATTACAGGCAATTTTAAATTTTGTACTTTTACTTTCTGTGTTCTCTATTATCTCAGTTTTCCAGAGTGAACATATATCTTTTACGTAAGTAAAAAACATTAAAATAAATTGTTTTAAGAACAGCACTGTGGATGAGACAGTCTTATTTAAAACAGGACTTGAAAGACGGGTGAAATTTTGACTTGTTCAAGTACAGAGAAAAGTTAGCAATAAAACGAATTGTGGCTGGAGCTACATGGGGTGAGAAAGTTTAGGCAAGTTTGAAGTAGAACTGTCTAGTTAGGTTACAGCATAGAATTTCTGTTGGGAAGCTGTGGAAGAGCCAGAGGATGAAAAACTGAGTTGAGACGTTGCACATCAGATGCAGTGTTTACCTAGCACAGGAGGCAGCACAGGGGAGGAACTGTAAAGACAGATGGGCAACAACACCTCTTCCATTTTGTCAGGAAAATTAGTTATCCAGACTATTCCTGAGCACTTAATTCAGCCAACAGTTGGTATTGTACTTAACATGTCTCTGAAACAGAGTGTTTCAGAAAGAGAAAGAAATCAACCTAGAGGAAATACAATGTCATAAGGCAAATGTGGTGAAAAGTATTAAAGAATTATTGCTATATAAAATACCCTCAAAAACATCAATACTCACCATTCAAATGATTTCACAATAATATAGTCACTGTGGGACTTTAAGTACTTATGCCCAAAAGGTGACTGAATTACAAGATTTCTACAAAGCCATGAAGCAGGTAGACTATACGAAATGCACACCAATTATATTTATGACTGTCAGTGAAGAAAGATTGATCCCAAGGGCATTGAAGAGTATTGAAACATAAAGAGCTTTTTGTCTTTAATCCCAAGAGTCTTATGCAGAAGTTATTATCATCCCCCTTTTACAGAAGAATAAAATGTGGTTCCAAGGGCTTCATTCACCTGGGCTAATCACACAGATAACAGAAGATAAAGTTGGCATTAGGGCCTTTTTGGCTGAGAGCCAGTGACCTTTGATTGGGCAACATGGCTCAATACTTGCCACCTGCTCCCAAAACAGCATTATGAAAATGTTGTCATCGTTGTTTTCCTGTGCCAATACTATGATCAGAGCAACTGTGAGAAGCTCTCGGGACTCATTTCAGACAGATAACTGGATCTCTCCAACTCATCAGAAGAATAATGTCGTGGCAAACAGCAAAACCAATAAAATTTCTAAGGAAAGAGCAGTGCCAAATATTTTTGTGACCAGCCTCTTTCTTTGCCTCAGTTGCTAGCAAAATAAAAAATTGGACAGAATAATAACAACGTCTTTCATTGGTTTGAGGATCAAATAAACAGATTCTTTTTCTAAAACCAGGAACAAGAAGTTTAAGTCTCCAAATATAATGTTTATGCATTTTAAATATCTGAATTCCCTTTTAAAAATTTCAAGAATGAAATTTCAATTTAAAATATCTATAAATAGCATGGAATTGAGCAAAATCTTACTGATTTGAGCCAAATGAGAAAATGAGCAAGAGGCCCTTTTGCTATCTTTAGAGAACAAAATTCTTTAGAGAATAGAGGCAGTAATCTAAGAATAGAAATAACATTTTCTCCATGAATACTCACCACTTTCCAACATCACTACACTTTCATCTTACATCCACAGGCAGCTTTCTTTTTTCTCCCCAAAGAAAGACAGGGACATATCTGGTGGAAATATCTCAACATCTCTGAATATTAGATGATATGCAGAATTAGAAAAAGAAAATTACTGGGAAAATGTTTTCCATAATCTCACTCAGAGATCATTAGAAATGATCAAGGAAAAGCTAGTAATCTATTAACGAATTCACTCAGTGCTCTCCAGGGCCATCCCTGGAGAATGGAGGGCAGCCGAATAGCAAGAAACAAAGAGAAGGGGTCTAATCACCAAGGGTCTGAATGGCTCACTCAACCACACGCCAAACACAAATTGAGTCTCTTCTATGGACTAGGCATCAGGAATACAAAAATAAATGGCATGTTAGGTTGAATTTCTCTATTAAATATTCCCATAGCACATAGTATTTCTTCTTTGTAGCACTTATTACAGGATTACATTTTTGTCCTTTTAGTAACATGTTAAATCTTGTTCATGGGAATATAAAATGGTGTAGCCACTGTGAAAAACTGTATGGCAGTTCTTCAAAAACAAAAATAGAATTAGTACAGGATCCAGCAATTTCATTTCTGGGTCTATATCCAAAAGAACTAAAAGCAGGGTCTTGGGAAGATATTTACACACCCATACTCATAGAAGCATTACTTGTAACAGGCAAGAGGTGAATGACAGATGAATGGATAAACAAAATGTGGTGTATGCATATATGTATATACATACACATACATACATACGTATACACATACATACACAAGAGAATACTATTCAGCCTTAAAAAGGAAAGAATGCCTATCACATGCAACGACATGGATGAACCTTGAGGACCTTATTTGAGTGAAATAAACCAGGCATATAAAGACAAATACTGTATGATCCCACTTATATGAGGTACCTACCGTAGTTAAATTCACTGAAAGAGAATGGTGGTTGCCAAGGGCTGGGGGAAGAGAGGAATTACTGTTTAATGCATATAGAGTTTTATTTTTGCAAGATAGAAACGTTCTACGGATTAGATGCACAACAATGTGAATACACAACATTACTGAACTATATACTTAAAAATGGTTAAGAAGGTAAATTTTATGTTATGTGTATTTTACCACAATTTTTTTTAACTAAAAAAGGATTGTTTATCCATGTATCCTTATTATATAAGCATATGTCCTTGCATGCAGAAGATGTTTAATAAATATTTATTGGATGGATAGATGGATGAAGGAATGGGTAGACAGATGGACAGATCAGACAGACAAATGGGGATGTGAACAGAAGTGGAACATATAAACCAATAATTACTATGCTATGTGAATAGAAAAATGGGCCCTGTGAATACGCAGAAGTGAAGAGTTTTTGTTATGGTTGATTTTGGCATGATATTTATCATACAGAATTACTTTGTTTTTATCTACCAACACCACAAAAATTTTAATATAGATTAAATTCTATGTAGTTGAATACTTCTTATTCTTTCTCTTATTTCTCTTCATGGTAGTAGTAATCTATCTTTTGACATAGCTGATATTAAAATAAAGAAAAATCCATTTTCTGTCACCTTTGCTCTTTCCAGCACCTCTCTTAATTCAAAAGGGTAATGTGAAATAAAGCTTACACTCAACACTGCAGAAGATGAAAGCAGGTGATAAGTTGCTTTGCCCATAGATTGTTAATCAGCTGTCCTCTGGGGCGTAGTGTTGGGAAGCCGTGTTGTGTAATAAACAGCAGGCAAAAAGAATAATCTCCATTTTCTGACTCTGAAGTGCAGGCATGTGCTATAAAACTAAAGTGACATCTGTTAGCAGGCTTGTCACATGGATGGTTTTTTCCTGCAGAATCTGGAATAAATTAAATCCTAAAATAAAACTTGGAACAGAGAGGCTGCTTTACATAATTCCTTCTAATGGTGTGCTGTGAACCCATCGCTATGATTTTAAAGAGAAGTTCTTATAAGAAATGTTTCATTATCATTTTAATCGTAAAACTGTTGAATGGTACTCCATACTAGGAAATCTGTGGTTTTTAAAATGTCCTTACGTGTTTAACTAAAAAGTGGCAAATGAAACCTTCCTTTCCTGATATTTTCACTGGCTGGAAAATAAATCAGGTTTTACCTCCAAACTATAACTGCCTTTTCCCAAGGCCCTGGAGCCTGTTCATGGGTGGTTTGTTATGCTTGGGCACCTCAACTGCATGGCTGAGCTCGAGGCAGAAATATCCAGCCTGGGTGTGACCTCACAGGATTTGCTCAGGAATACACTCCTTTAGAGGATTCACTAATATGATAGCGAGTTCTGGGGCCTCTTACTGTCAAAAGGCATTAAGCATTTTTTAACACATAAAGGAGCTTGCAGATTTGTGACCCAGCGAATCTGAGCTGTGCCACACTGAACATGAATTCCTCTATCGACCCACAGTCTCCTTCAGCAAAGAAAGTCACACAAAGGGAGATCTTTCTGGGCACCTGAAGCTAAGAGCCCCTCTGCTCTCTCAGTACTCACTTGGCTTTTATTCCTAACTTTGTCAAAATGGCAAGATTCTTAGACAAATACGCCCACCCTGGTTCACAGCAAAGAACACAAATGCCAGCTCTCTGGAGGCTAATTTTCTCCATATGTGAAACTTTCCTCTCTTGTAATAATACATGGCCCCTTTGAAAATCTCAAAGAAGCAATTTTTGTCATAATGCTTTTTTAATATAAAATCACAATTCTGGTCTCATGAAAACTCGCCCTTCATTTTTCTCACCAACATGAGTTTATTTGCCTGCATAACCTTCTCAAATGCCAGGGGCTCCGAATCACACACTTTACAATAGGGGAAACTGAGGCACAGAGGACACAGTGACCTAGTAAGAAAACAGGGAGGGAAGCTGAAGAAGTAAACAGCCAGACTCTAGACACCTTCTTGTTTAAAGGGTTTTATGCATAGCAAGGGATGGAGGATTTGCAGATGGAAGGCTGAGCCACTAAAGTCCTGTCAACACACCTAAAAGGTGATCTTCACATCACTTAGGTTCGAACTGAGTGGGGTATGTTAAAAATACAGCTTCCTGAGCTCCATGCCAGACCACCTATATCAGAATCTCTGAGGTTGGTCTTGGATTTGACATTTTAATCAAGTTCCCTGGACGTGGAGCCTGTGCTTGTGGGATGTTGCTGTTATTTTTGGTTCAGTGTTTTGAATTCTAACAGTGAAACCTGAGAATCGCTCAGCTATACAGGTGAAAGTGGGTCTCCAGATTCCAGGGGATTGTTCACGTACAACCTCTCCAGGCATGGCTTCTGCCCAAGGAAAACCAGGGGGGAACATATCAAAGAAAACACAAACCACCACTAAATCCAGATGTACCTAGTTCATTTTCAAGTGGGCCTTATAATCTGTATCTACTTGTTTACTAAATATTGAATGGTTTGAAAGTCATTAAGTAAAGCTCAGACATTGTGCTTCACAGCAGATTTCACCATTAAAGAAGTGTGAAAGGGTACAAAAACTCATTTCCTAAACGGTGAGAGTGGACATTTTCAATTCACTTTCTCAAGATGGTGTGTCCTTAGGGTCCACTGCAGATGGATGGAGACCAAAAGATGTCTCTGCCTTTCAAATTACAATTCAAGACCATGAATGACTCATTACTCCGAAATTGCCACTGCCTTATTTCACAGAAACACTGTACTATCATGATTAAATAGCATTTCTGCAAGATGAAGTGGCCTTTGAATACACAGAAAGGTACTCACCTCTCTTTGAAAAAGGAATATAAACAAACCTAAAGAGAAGATTGTGCTGGGACCTAAAAGAATCGTCTGGACGGCTACCTTTACCAGAATGTAGCCTGTTTCCATGGAGTTTTCCACCCAATGTCCTTCTGAAACATCAGTGACTAAGGCCTCCGGAGGCTCAAGCTGCTGCTTATTAATTCCGAAGTAGGTTGTATAAAAGATAAAGTATTCAAACTTTGATAGCTTACACATTTCATTTAGAAAGGCACAGGGGAAAAGCCCAGTTGACAAGTATGTGGTACATTTCCTGGGCATTTCACTTGGTAGTCCGGTTGGGATTCCACACAATAAAGGGTCTCTGGCTTTGAGCCACACAAAACTTAGCTAGGAACACACATCTAAAAAGCAGGGGTCCAGCTAAACCATTAATCGTCTAGGACGCAGGCATGTCTGAGCCTTGAATTGGCATGGCAGACGACCAGGGGACATTTTTTATAAAGAAGCTTTCCTCCTAAGGGGAAAAAAAAAAAAATGTATCCCAGGAAAACAGCATGTCTAGTACAAAAATCTGGTGCAATAAGCTGGCACAGGAATAAGAATGGAAAAATGATCTGGAGCACAGCACAGCATCTGTGCCTCGCATTACCTTGGCAGGGACTCAGGCTGAGGGGGGAGGACATGGCAGAGCACAAAGTGCTGGGCCTCTGGGGAAATATCACCTGGTTCAAGTCCCACCATTGCCAATTACTGTTAAATATCTTCTGCTCCTGTTTCTTACACTGTGGTACAGTTCTTGCTACTCAGTGTGTGGTCCCCCAACCAGCAGCATCAGCACCACCCGGGAGCTTGCTAGAAATGCAGACGCTCAGGTCCCACCCCAGACTTCCTGAACAGATGTCTGCATTTTAATTAGATTCCCCAAGAGGTTCACATACACCTTAAATATGAGCAATCTTGGTTTAGAATATGATTTGGGGCAATAATTATTTCAAAGTCTTTCATTTGTTAGGTATTTTTAATATGTATTAGAAAACACAACTAGAAAAGTTGAGTCATGAGTCCATGGATATTATTTCTCCAGATCATTCTAAGTAAGAAAGGTAAATCAATTTAAATTTGACTTTAAAAAAGTATGAAGACAAGATACACTCCTGCCCATTCCAGACACAAAGCAAAAAGAGAGAGCTATAAAAGAAAGAGAACAACAAGGACAAAGCAGGGATAAAAAACAAGATGAACATCTCTGTGGACCAGAACACAGAGCAGTGAGCAGAACTGAAACCAGGACATGCTAGGCTCCTGCCCTAAAGCAAGTGGCAGTGGTCCTGGGGTGCATGTCTTACAGCAAATAGGAATGACAAGTGCTCCCTTGAGAGAACAGCCAAGCAACATTCATTGATTAAAGCCACGGGCTGTAGTAGAATTTCCTGGGTCAAAAAGGACCCTGAAATAAACAACTGGTAACCACTGGCTGAGGCTGGGGCTTGAAACCAGCCACTGCCTAGGGAGATGGGAAGAGAGAGACATACCCTAGCAACCAGCAAATGAGCCAGACCCCAAATAGTTCAGTGGCCATACTTCCAATCTCATAGGGAAGAGTAGGAGCCCCAAATGCTTATGTAAGATCAGGCCCTGAAGACTACTGTAAAATCATTAGGCAGAGAAGGATGAACCAAAAAGGAAAGAAAAAAGTGAAACCAAATGAAAACCCTCCCATTGAAAATGAGCCAGCAAACAAAAATTCCAAAATACACACAGAAATCAACTGATGAGAAACAGCCAACCAAAGCAATAATTGGGACATTACTTCATTCTGAGATTAAAGGAGTGTTGTTGAACAGTCTGACAAAAGTTTAAAATAAGTATGTTAGGATGCTCAAAGCAATCAGTAAGAATAATATCTATTTTCACGAACATGCAAGCAGTGGCAATACCTTTTGAAATAAAAATATGCAAAACTAGAAAAGAACAGATGGACAGGAAAAATACCAATTCAAAATCTTGGAAATTAAAAGTATAGTCATTAGTCATTGTAATTTTTAAAAACATCAATAAATGTTATAAACTCTAGACTGGACATTGTTAAAAAGGAAATTAAAGAATTGGAAGCTAATACTGAGGAATTCACTCAAGAGTAGGACAGTGATTGATATTTTAAAATATGAAAAAGCAAGTAAGAGACAAGGAGGATAAACTGAGTGGTTCTAAAATACATCTAAAAGGAACTCCAGAGAAGAGAATAAAGGAAAAAGAGAAGAAACTATTTAAAATATTTTAACCTTTAAAATATTCACAAAGTACAAAATTCAAAAGTTACAGCCATCCAGTTCTTCTCCTTAGTCTACTGGTATCACCATTTTCTTGTATATATTTTCAGAGATTCTATACACATAAAAATAATTATGTATGATAGGATGATAGGAATCCACACACATTCTTCTGCAATTTGCTTTTATTGAGGTATAATTTATATACAATAAAATTCATTTATTTTGAGTATACAGGTCAATGAATTTTGACATACGCATACATCCATTGGTAATCACCGATACCCCAGAAAGTTCCTTTGTGACCATTTCAGTTATTCTCCTATTCCATTCACCCACCACATGCTTCAGGCAACCACTGATCTGACTTCTATCACTATAGAATGGTTTTGTCTCCTCAGATAAGTAGACAATCATACTGTATGTAGTCTTTTGTATCTGGCTTCCTTTATTCGATATAAAGTCTATGAGCTTTGTTCAATGTTATATGAATCACTAAGCTTGTTCCTTTTTATTGCTGAGTGGTATTCTAGTATATGTGGGTGGAATGGTACGTGGTATGTTGTATATGATATATTCACACCATAACTTCTTTACCCATTAACTTGTTGGATGTTGGGGTTGTTTTCAGCTGAAGCTATTATGAATTAGGCTGCTATGAACATTCAAGTGCAGGTTTTTGTGTGAACTTATGTTTTCAGCTTTCTTGGGTAAATACTTATGAGTGGTTTTGCTAGATCGATCTTTGGTGAAGGTACATTTACCTTAATAAGAAATTGCTGAACTCTTTTCCAAAGAGATTGCCTTCTCACCAGAAATGTTTGAGAGTTCCAGTTACTCCACACACTAATCATCCCTCAGTATCATCAATGTCTTCATTTTAGCCATTTTGACATGGTATTGCATTGTGGCTTTAATGTTCATTTCCCTAATAATTAATGGTACTGAGTATAGTTTCATATGTGTTTTGCCAACTGTATATCTTCTTTGGTAAAGTGTTTGTTCAAATCTTTTGCCCTTTTAAATTGAGTTGTTTGTCTCATTTTTGGTTGTAAGAGTTCTTTCTACATTCTTTTGTCTAATATGTTTGTAATAAATATTTTCTCCTGGTTTTTATGTTCCTAACAATGTCTTTTAATGAGCTCAAGGTTTTAGTTCTGATGAAGTCCAATTTAACTTTTTATTTTTATAGTTTACAATTTTTTTAGCCTGACTCAAGTTCTTGAAAATTTTCTCCTGTATTTTATCCTAGAAGTTTTATAATTTTAGATTTTATGTTTCGGTCTAAGTTACATTTTACGTTAATTTTTCTGATGATGTGAGATGGAAGTCAAGATTCATTTTTTTCCCATACATATATCCAGTTGCTCCAGTAGCATTTGTTGGAAAGACTATTACTTTTCTTTTTGAATTATGTTGGTGCCTTTGTAAAATATCAATTAATCACATACATGTCTCTATTTCCAAATTCTCTTGGTGTTCCATTGAGCTATACGTCTGTCGTTATGTCAGGACAACACTCTCTTGATGGCTACCACTTATATTAAGTCTTGAGATCAAGTAGTGTTAAGTCCCCTTTGTTCTTCTTTTCCAAAATTGCTTAGCAATTGCTTTGCAATGAAAGTTCCTTTTCTTCTTCTCCACCCCCACCCACCCCACTTAACCAAAACACAGAAACTTTAATTGGATCAGAATTACATCTGTCAATGATCTGGGCTGTACATTCATTATAGCACCAATTCCTTCTGAGGGGAAATTTCACAAGCCATCTGAGTGAATGTTCCAGCTATATCCAGACTGGCTATAGAGATGTCCCACGCACGGTCATATCAGCATCAATGTCACAGCACCACTTAGATTTCTGGTTTAGTGTCATTTTCCCCACCACTCCCTTATATCCCAGGAATTTCTCACAGCCAGCAGGTAGCTCTCCCTCCCCACCCTCACCAAACTCTGGAAAACCCAGGAGTGCCTTTTTACAGCTCCTCCTTGGCCCCTTTCTTCTGGAAAGCAATCAAGATGTTTGAGCTCTTCTGGAGCTCTTCCTTCTTCCCATCACTCATCTCGTTCTTCTCAATCAGCTTGGTGATCCGGGTTATCTCTGACGCTGGGAAGTCCTCGCCTTGGTCTAAGACCTTCCCCATGATCTTCAGATACTACTCAGCCCACTTCTCAGTCTCCTTCACACTTGCAAGGTTGTCCTGCCCCCCACTTTGAGAGGGCCTGGCAGGCCTCCACGCCAGAGGCCTTGATGAACTCTTCAGCAAGGGCATCATATGCAGACAGGCAACCAGGCAGACCTAGGTAGATCCCATGCCCCTTTAGCCAGCACTGGATGGCTCCAACCTTAACTGCCCCCACTACGCAGAATTGGGTTCTCAAAGTTCCCATCCTGGAAGAGGTAGAAGATGGGATAGTTCTCTTTGTCCAGTTTGTATTTCTCACTCAGCTCCATATTCAGCTTGTCACCATAGTCTGAGATCCCCACCTCTGCCACCAGGAGATCATCGCTGGAGGCCAAGTTTTCAGCCAGATGCTTGAACTCATCCTGCTTCTCACTGTAGAGATACTGAGTGTCGAACTCCACCAAGATGAACTTGCTTTGGGGAATGACCTTGTAGAAAGTGACTGTATCCAGGGGAAGGGCACCCTTGGTATGCAGGCCGCTGCCGCCCTGGGAGCGAAGAGGAATAGAAAGAACAGGAGAAGGGGAAGCAGTGGGGAGAGAGAAGTGGCGTGGAGAATGGCAGCAGCCATTACTCCAGATTCTGGCAGTCCTTTTCTTAAAATTATATCTCAGAAATTATTTCATATCATACATAAAGATTTGGTTTTTTTGCCTTTTCATGGGGCATTGTAAGCAATCCATGAAAGGCTGTACAGTAATTTATTTAAACACTTCTACAATGGTGGACATGTAAATTATTTCTCATTCTTTGCTATTGCAAACAATGAAGCAAAAAATAACCTTGTTCATAAATCAGTTCACGTATATAGTAAATTCATAGAAGTAGAATTGATGGATCAAAGGGCATTTGTATTTGCAATGTAGTAGATATTGCCAAACTGTCTTGCATAAAAAGATTGTACTAATTTACATTCATGCCACTTTTTATCTTTGATAATCTGATAGGTGAATCTAAGTGCAGTTTCATTTGCATTTCTTTTACTATGAGCAAGTTAGAATACTTTTTCATGTGAGCCATCTGTATTTCTTTTTCTGTGAGCTGTTTTTTTCTATCTTTATCCAATTTTCTATGAAGTGGCTAATCTTTTCCTTATTGATTTATGGAAGCTCTTTATATACCAATGAAATTAGCTCACTGCTTATAAAATGAGCTATTAATATTCTCTTAGTTTGTTGTTCGTCTTTTAATTTTACTTTTGATACACTTACCAGGCAGAAATTTTATATTTATATGTAATCAGATTAATCATGTCTTCTTTTATAACTTCCTTACTCCAGGATTCTTTTTAAATTCCGCATAGTTTTTTCCTAGTAGTTTTATAGTGTCAGTTTAAAAATAAACATTTATTTTTTGATTGATTTGGATTTTTTTGGTAAAATACATCAGAAATGGATCAAAATTAATTTTTTTACAAAAGCCTACCCAGTTGTCCACATAACTTTTACTCAACTATCCATCGTTCCCACTGGTTTAAGATAACAACTTTATCATATATCAAATTTGCATGTATTTGGAACTACTTCTGGATTTTTATTCTGTCCATTAATCTGTTCATCTATTAATGCAAATGTACCATTTTTCTGTAATCATTAGAGATTTATAAGAAATTTTAATATCTCATAGGCCTAACAACCTCCTTAATTATTCTTCTTTGCCAAAATTTGATTGGCTATTTTTGCTCATTAATTCAATATAAACTCTAGAATTAGCTTAGTTAATTCTACCAAATAAAAAATTATCCTACTGGCCATTTTATTGGGATCATGTTAAATGAATCGAGTAACATAAGAAAGATTAACATTATGATAATGAGTTCTTCTATCTAAGAACATACTATGTTTTTTAATTCATTCAAGTCTTCTTTTAAATTCTTAGTTAATATTTTATTCTTGTAGATTTTGCACATCTTAGGTTTATTTTTATCTTTCGATTGCTTCTGTAAATGGTGTCTTCTCTTCCTTTCTACATCCTAACTGGTTAGTCATAAAAGTATAGTTTTTAAATGTTTGTATACTGTATACAGACAACTCATGAAATTCTCTTACTGCTTGATAGAAACTCAAGATTCTCTTGAGTTTTCCAGTATGCGATTGTATTATCTGCCAATGAGTGCATAGAATAATTAAAATTTTACTTCTTTCTTTCTAAATTTTATGCCTAAAAGTTCTTTCTCTTTTCTAATTGTGTTAGCTATTATCTTGAAAACTGTGTTAAATAACAATGGTGATTACATATTCTATGATTCCATTTATATAACATTTTGAAATAACAAAATTATATGAATGGGAAACAAATTAGTCATTACCAGGGGTTAGGGAAAGCAGTGGGGGGAGGAAGGTAAGTATGGCTCTAAAAGGACAACATTATCCTTATGGTGCTAGAAATGTTCTGTATCCAAACTGTATCATTGTCAATATCCTGGTTGTGATCTCACACTAACTTTGCTATGGGGGAAGCTGGGTAGGGTACATGGAATCTCTGCATTATTTCTTACAACTGCCTATGAATCTGTAATTATCACAAAATAAGTTTTAAAAAGAGCTCTAATCTAGTTTTTTTTTAATAATGACAGACATCCTTATTTTCCCTTGACTTTAATAAGAGTATTTCCACAGTTTTTACATTAATTATGATGCCAACTCTTGAGTTGAGATATACCAAAGTAAGAAGCAATTAATCCAAATAGATCAGCAATCATGATAAACATAAATGTATTAAACTCACATATACAGATAGTTGTATTATGGAAGTACCCATCCATTACTTTCCATTGAGTTTTTTTTTTAATTTGCAGAGACAAAATTGAATACAAATATATATATATATGTGTATATATATATATATATATATACACAGTGTATATATATATATATATATATATATACACACACACACACACACACACATATATATATATATATATATATATATATATATATATATAAAATCAGAGAGTAAATGTGGCAAATAGTGACAAGTAGTGATCTCAGTAAGGAATATATGAGAGTTCATTGCATTATTCCTATTCTTGCGACTTGCAACTTTTGTGTTTGACATTTTTTCATAAAAAAATGTTTTAAAAAAGATAAAACTCCAGAAAATAACAGTGTGGGTTGGCCATGTTCAATAGATAATTAATTTGCAGTGACTGCTGTTGTATTTAGGAGGACTATAAAAATATTGATAATTCTATATGTTGTTTTAACATCGCATAGTTAATTATATACATTTAAAATTTAAAGTAGCCAAGGAAGGAAAAAACAAAACAAAACAAAACATGGTTTAGCAAGAATGGAATGAAAAAAGTACAGAAAATTAAAAAAGCCCAATTTAAAAGAGTAAAAATTGTCCAAATATGCCAGTACTCACAATAACTATGAACATTGCCTGTTTAAAGGCAGAGATGATCAGATTAGATTTAAAAACACAATCCAAGCATATACTGAATATGCCACTCTTACAGGCTACACTTACACCAAAATTATATTTTTAAAAAAATGAAAATAAAAGAATCTAAAATAGCATTTCATAAAAATACTTATCCAAAAAAAGCTAGAATGGCAGAACTAATGGCAGACAAACTAGAATTTAAGGCAAAGAAGATTTCTAGGAATAAAAATGACATCATATATACACATGGTCTAATTTTCTTCCTGAAAGAGTCTAACATTTTCCATCACCAGCCAGCAGCAAAGCATGGGTATTATTCCCAAAAAGCATTCCAACGTATCAATATCTTGTTTATATTTGCCAGTTTGATAAGAAAGAAGGAAAAGGAATATTTCTATAGTTTAATTTCAAAACTCATATTCTCTCAAACACAGTAGGGACTATACAGCAGAACCGATGTTTCGTGATTAATGGCGAGCTCTCCGCGCAGGCAGGCAGAACCAGCCCCTGCTGTAAAAGTCCACGCTGACACTCAGCCTCTGAGGCAGCATCCAGGGAGGGGAGGGAGGTCCCGCTCCTCTGCACTGAGCAGGCAGGAAGTCTGACTCCACCTGAGTCGTACCCCTTAATCTACATCTGCTCTGTATTAATTCTCAGCAGCTTATTTAATTTCTATACAGCGCAGTATTACTTTCTATACAATCACTGCAAAACTGTTCAGTGCCCTGAGGCAGCAAACAGCAATAGTTCTCTAAGACCACATCCGAAGGGCCAATCGCCCTTCAGTTTCACACACAGCTTTCATTAAAAATTCTCGACTGGAATTAGATGCGGTTAGCAATTTCCAGAGAAATCTCTAATATATTTTTCCTGGAAACAAAGAAGAAAACATTTTCTGTGAAATTTAGTAAAAATGTCCTGAAATTGATAATAAAAATTCTTTAAATTTACAATCGAATGACTAATACATGCCAGGCACTCTGCTGGCACCTTTCACAGCGTTCTCTGATCTAATTCTCAAAAACAATCCATTTAGATAGGATCATCGTCCAGTTTTACTGACAATGAAACTGAGCATCTTACAAGAGTCATTTAAGACTTGCCTGAATGCCAAAAATCAACAAAAAGACCCATGCCTCCAACCTAGCTTAAGGAGTTTACAGAGGTTAAGCTCTACCACTGTCCTGCTACTCATACGACCATCAGCAGCACGGTTAAGACTAAAACTAATAATAATTTCTCATTAACCAGCCTGGATCATTTAGGATACTCTGTGTAATCAAGACCTTAGGGAAAAAACATACATTATAATGCATATGAGCAGAAATTTCAGACTCAATACTTCTAGTCATATTCCGGAAAAATTCTACTGCGTAGGTACAACCAGCAGAGCAGCAGAGACAGTTAACCATTTCAAATAATACTGGGTTCAGGTGCTATTACTCCCTGACACACTGGGCTTCTGCTTCCTGTGCTTTTGCTGATGAAGCCGCTTTCACTGGATGCTTTAGAAAGGTTTCTTTTTTTTTTTAATTTATGGTTTAAAGTTAAAATTACCAAAGAGTCGTAAAAGCGGTGTGAAAGCCATGTGCAGCTTTCTGTCATCACCCAGAAAACTGTCTTTCATTTTGCTACACCTTTATTTGAATGGCAGGAATCAAGGGATGATAAGGAGAAGAAAAAGTAACAGCTTAACAGGGAAAACGTCTTCAAACTGTATGAGATGTTTTAAAGACATGAAGTGAAAACAAAACAAAAGAACACCCTTTGGTTTCTACGGTCACTTTCAGAAACATGAGTGAAGAAGGCAAGGCAAAAACACTGCCGTGTGTGTGTGTGTGTGTGTGTGTGTGTGTTTTGTTTTTCTATTTGCTTTCTCTTCAAGAGCCATGTCCTATTTACCAGTGTGTATACACATGCAGAAAAATGAAAACAGACCTTGCTGCTACAGGCCGGAAATGATGGTTCTTTTCATCTGGCATTGCAGAGCCCCTCCTAGAAGCAAGTTCCTAACCAGAGCTATCACTCACCAAAGGATTTATGTTTGTTTTTATTCTAAAGCATTCACCTATATATGTGTGTGTGTGTGTGTGTGTGTGTGTGTGTGAATATATATAAATATATATATATATATATATATATATTTAAGAAAGAATATCAGTTTATTTCAAATGCTCCAACAAGGGATTTTTTTTTTCTTTTTTTAAAGCAGCAAAAACATGTCTGGCAGTTCTAAGCCAGATCACTTTCATTAGTACTGGGGTATCTTCATATTCTTTTATTGTGGTAAAATGCAAATAAAACCTACCATCTTAAATATTTTTAAGTGATATTATTAATGTTTTTAATAAAAACAAGTAGCCTTAGTAATACAAGAAATTTCTAAAACATTTCTCCTTTCTAGGTACCAATGTAAACGTTTCTGCTGCCTCAGGAGCAGTATTGTAAAGGCTTCATGCTTGATCCTCAGCATAAAGGCTTGCCTGCTTCAACTCCCACGGAGGGGAACAAGCACAATTCAGGTGTGAACCTGGTTGTCTGAAAACATATTTTCCATAGGTAATGTGGCTTAGATAAATTACATCCACAGATCATTTTTCAATGTCTTATTTTTATCCTCACATTTAGGACATCTTTCGCTAAAATATTATTGAAAAAAGTAAAATGGCTTTGAGTTCCACCTCTTTTTCTAAACTCAGTCTTTTCTTTGAAGAGTGGGGGTGGATAGGGCCAGGATGTAAAGAGTATTAAGGAGGAGCTGCAAAATGCTTAAATGAGTACAAAGAATCAGCACTTAGCTCTTTGAATGATCTAGAGCTGACATATTAGAAAATTAAGCCTGTAATTTTCAGCTGTGCAAAACAGGTCTATGAAGGCAAAAACAAAATGAAGTTCTGAAAAATACTCTCACTTCTTTGGATTCTGTTCAGAGATTTTACCCCCCCAAAATCCTATATGTTTTTCATTAAGGCCCCTAAGTATGAAATGCTAGTTACTCTCAGTGGCAAAGCAAAAATACAAATCAATAGTTAATCACATGTTAAGAGAACAGCAGTTCTTTGAAGTTGTGGTTGAAGAAGCTCCTGCTGTCCAATTAAAGGTAGTTGGGTTTTTTTTTTTAAGGTGGGGTTGCAAGAGGAGGAGGAAGGAAAACAATGCAGAGGAAAAAGCCCTTTTATTAAAGATCAAGCAGCAAACTCAAGTTGAAAATTATGTCCCATGTACAACATTTCTCAGAAATACACATTCTGGCATGTTCTAAATTACATGCCATCTCCGTCTGGGAATAATAGGCTTAGATAGGCCAAGCTCAAAAAGGGCTGGTGATCAAACATAAGCTAACTATGCTCAGGAGAATTTCTCTAGTATCTGCCTACAGAATGCAGTTAGCTCAGTTCTACACTAAAAAATGCTTTTAAAGAATATAGTTCAAAGTTTGAGTCTTTTGCTATCCATTCGCAGTAAAGTATTTGTAGAAACTTGACATCTTTTGACATAATTATATCAGTTGCAACATACGTAACGTTCATTCAACTTTACAAAGTACATTTTAATAAAAACTACACATATTTTCTGACCTCTTTAGAGCCTGGAGACTTGAAATAATTGGTACAACAGTGAGAAACATGATACACAAGCAATCTGTTATCAAACATAAACCTGGCTCTGATTACTTTGTGTATCTGAGGCTGACATAAGTGGTTTCCTCTGTCTGGAAATTTTAAATCAATTGTGTAACGGAAATGGTACTCTGGAGCCTATGCCAGAGGTAGGTTTCTTAGTCTCTCTGCCCTGTCTTAGCCAAAGCCTTACTTAGCACCACTCAACGGCAGCTAAAAATTTTCAAATCAATTTAAATGCCTCCCTTCTTGCCAAAACCTCATGTCTACAGAAATGACTCTATAAATAATGACAGGTGATTGGTATGGTTATAACTAGATCTTTCAACTATCCAATCCTTGGTTTGCATTAAAAAAGAACAGTTTATGAGTTTGTTCACTTTATTTAATTATGAAAGTAAATGAAAAAAAAAATCTCACCTTGTGATGCCCGAATTCATTCAAAATGGTTCCCAGTTTTCTGGTGTTGCTATGCGGTTTTTGGGCAGCAACAGCTGGATGGGGGTCCCGCCAGTCAATGGACAAGCGGTGATGCCAAAGGCGCTGACTCTCCAGAATGTGAGCTGATTTAACACTAGGATCAAAACGATGAACTTCACATCCATTGTTGGCCATACTAACTTCAAAATGGGTATCGTCGCTTCCCAGCCTGTAAAGAAAGAGGATGGGAATCAACAATAAAAACGTGTAATGACATAAAAAGTGGTGGATTGGCAAAAGGGTGGTACCAATAAACCTTCTCTCACAAAAAGCATTGTAGCTGAAAGCTTTTGGGTAAGAGAAAGTAGGAAAATTATCTGCTAATGCAGACAAGAGAATCAAATGTTCAAACATGTAGAAGCATATCAAGTTGGTTTTTTTAAAAAAAATGAAAACCACAGTGGTGATGAAACAAAGAAAACTCTCCGGCCATCTTAAGAGATTTTCTCTGAATATGTCAAAAATAAAAGCTTCAGGCTCAGATCCTTAGGGAGAGATGCATTCTACTAATGAGGTAATTTTTCTCCATTCTAATGGCCACGGTGCTGTGCATGCAGTTTGACTTAAAGACAACAGCTGTTTGCTTAGAAACAGAATGTATTTTAAAATAGTACATTTAAGGAAAAAAGCAACTATGTGTGGTTCTCCTGGATATAGTACTCAGGAAGCAGAAGAGGGGCCTCACCTACAATTCAAATAACAAGGGAAAGAAACTCTTTTTAAGTACCCAACAGGTAGCACATTGTGTGGAAATTTTATATACCTACAAAATTTTAACTTACTCAGAAATATTCCTTATTTAGTGATATAAGGTTCACCACTCTGATTAAAGCATCAATTTGAATGAAAAACATAAAATTAACCCAGAGATGGTTTTTTAAAGTGGTGATTATTGTTTCTCTGCCCAAATTCCTATAATTAAATATGCTTTAAGATACCGAAATCCTACAGAATATCTATAATGCATTGGCCAAACCTGAACACGTTACAGAAATATGTCATTCTCTTAGACTCTACTATTTCAGCCTATTCTATAATTTAGAAATATACTAGCTCAATGGATAACTAGTATTTACCTGGTTCTAGTTAACTAAAATAAGTCTTCAGTGCAGAGATCATCCACTTAGACATTCTCAATACTCTTATTTGACTTGTCCTCTCTTTTCACTCCTACTACACTGCTTTTTCCTCACTGGACCCATGGCATGTCAACCTTCTGATGTCCCTCAACTATAATTTTTGGCCTAGAAAAACATTCAGCACTCCTCTCCCAACCCCTTCTATATCCCTTTCACCTAAGAGACCTCATTATCTATTTTCAACCTCTTATTAAATCCACACAGCTCAGAACATGGTAATCTCCACCCTACTTTCCCCCCACATTTACCATGATCTAATCTGGTGCAGCAGATCGACTACCTAAGCGTAGAAGGAATGGATGTGGCACTGTTTCAGGTCCTTGGTTATTCTTTTTAAAAGAGTCCTGATAGTATTAAAGTGAGTGTCCTTTATGTTCCCCAGGAATCAAAAACTCAGAAGTTAAATACATAAAAAGATATTCAAGATCATTATCCAACAAGGAGAAACAAATCAAAACCTCAATGAGATACCACTTCAAGTCCACTAGTGGCAATGAAGTGGTCATCTTTTTGATGGCTATGATCAAAAAGTCCAATAAGAATAAGTGTTGGCAAAAATGTGGAGAAATTGGAAGCCTCCTATATTGCTTAGTAGAAACGTAAAACGGTATATATCCAAGAGAAAGGAAAACAAATGTTCACACAAAAACTTGTACATGAATTTTATGGCAGCTTAGTCATAATAGCCAAAAAAGTGGAAACAACCCAAATGTCCATCAACTAACAAGTGGATAAATAAAATATAGTATATCTATACAATGGAATATAGTTTGGCAATAGAAAGGAATGAAGTACTGATACACTTAGTGCATGCTTCCATTTATATGAAATGTCCAGACTAGGCAAATCCACAGAGACAGAAAGTAAATAAGTGGTTGCCTGGGACTAGGAGGTGGAAGTGGGAAAGAGGGTTGGAGAGAAATTGGGAGTGACTGCTATTGAGTACAGGGCTTCTTTTGGAGCGTGATGAAATGTTGTAAAAATGACCGTAGCGACCCAAAACCATTGAATGATACACTTTAAATGGGTGTGGCATGTGAATTATATCTCGACAAAGCTGTAAAAAAAACTAAAGAAACAAAATCAGAGCAGATACAGGGAAAGTTTTTAACCCTCACCATTGAAAGCAGAAGGGTTGAAAGAGGTAAGACAATTAGGGTTTTCCCCAAGAGTTTTAGCAGTCCATTCTTCATCCCAGCAAAAATCAGAGAATCTGGACAAATGATTATCTATTATGATATAGATGATTAGATTATCTATTACCTAATTATTAAAATTATTAGAATTTGATCTAGAAATTGCCAACTACTAGAGGGAAAGAAATAGGTTTTTCGAAGCATAAATGACATTGAATGGTAGATTTAAAAATTATAGTTATTATTTTTATTAAATAACATCGCCTGAAATGCCAAGATTTCCTCTAAAACATATATTCTCAATGGGGATGATCTCACCCCTAAGGGAGCAAAAATTGATTCTTGTGGAGAGGGCAAAAAACTTACTATTTTTTCCTTACAAAGCATAGCTACATTACATGAAGATATACAGTATTTCTATGGTATAAAATTTCATGGGGGTCAATTAGGAAAAAAATTGTCTAAATTTGAGTCTATGATTTTCTGGTTTCTCATTCGTATATACTATGAGCTCCTGCTGTGCTCATTAAAATAGTATATGATGAAAAATTTGGGCTCTGAAGATCATTCATTCCTCTTAAAATGCTCATGGCAACTGGAAGTCCCAGATTTTCTGTATAAAGTATTGGCTCTTGTTGCCTAACCATGCATCATCTATTATACATTCTTCTGTCTTCTGTTCAGAATTCAGGTCTTGAAACCAAATGATGCAACGCCTGGAGAACTAAGGAAGAGATGAAAAATATTTGCCTTCTACATATGATTCCTTCTCATGTTTTCTCTTCCACTCTCACTTCTACCCCTAAAATACAACCGTTCACATGAAGGATAAAATAGGTGATTTTTTCCCCACTTCATTTTAGCTACCTCCCGCAGCCCTCCCCCTCCCCACCGGCTCCCTAACATCATCCTTCCACTATACACACAAGAACACTTGAAGAGAGGGCCCCACCTGAAGTTTTTCAGCAGATGGTATTATCCAAAGCCACAGCCTCTCCTCATTTCATTTCTCTTTCCCCTTCTCCATAACATAACGTTCTTTTTTAGTGCCTTTCCTATCATAATTAGTCTATTCTACCCCATTGCAAAATTGAAAAGGATCTGATTTTAATTTTCAACTGAACTTTACACAGAGTGTACTTTTCCAGAAAAAAAAAATCTTTTACATGAACTGTGAAACAAAAAAGCTTTGACTCCTAATAAAGAGATTTCAGACATCAGAGAGAAGGTGGAGGTAATACCTGCTCTAGTTCTTGTGGGTGGAAGAAAGGTAAGAAACGGATCAGAGAGCAAGGTAATCAGCCTTTGCCCTCTGATCCTTATGTCCTCAGATCCCTTCCTCTCACTCCAGGAAGGTTACCCCACTTGCAGCTGCCTCCATCGTCCTCGGTTAGAACGGAAAAGACTGAGCATAGCAGTGGCATGGTCTTGCCGCTGCCACACCCCTGGGGCTTGGAGCACATATGGCTTGGATGTAGGATCCACAGGGCCCACCTTCCACCAGTCCTCCCCACCTCTCTCACGAATATCTCAACAGTCCCAAATGCTGGGAATCCAGGGCCCACGTGCCCTATCCCTGCACCTCATTTCAAGAGCTCCACTTCTGCCCCGGGTTTTGCTCTTCCTTCAGCACCAACTGAGATGCTGTCAGCCAGCTATTTTAACCTGCCTCCCAGGCAAGCAATTCACATGAGAAAGGGAACCCTCGGTCCTGAGTAGTAGTGCGAGCAACATACACATCCACAATCCAAAGCATCCTTTTTTAGGGCACAAGAAATATCATCTTTAGTTTCCAGTTTTTAAGTACCATTTTCGAGTTTCAAATGTGTTGACCCTCATAATCTATTCATTTCTTTCCCCAGTGGAATTCAACTGTTCTTATCTGCGATTACAAAGTTGATTTTGAATAGTGAACATATAAATGAAAATAAGAAACTATGTTTCTGTATGTAATAATCTGGAATCTTACAGCAAAACTACCTAATCTAAGCCTCTGAAGTATAAGAAAAGCCAAAAGGAATTTTAAAAATTTCTCCAAAAACAGCTTTCCGAGTTTCATTTTACTCAGTTATATTCTTTAAATGAAATTATTCCAGGGTATAAAATATTAAGAAAATATAAATGCAGTTTGGAGCAAGAAAATAAGACCAAGCTGAGATCTCCAATTTTGCATGTGGTACTATGCAATTATTTTTATGACCTACTTTCATACATTTTTAATACTATATAAAATAAACTCTACTGTCACCACTTCCCATTCTTCCTACAATCTTGAAGCAGAGCCGGTGGGCTCCCAGAAAAAAAGCTCTATTATAATCGACTGGCTAAGCAATGTGTTTCCTAATCCTCAAGACTCCAAATTTAAATTACAACATAACCAGCCTCCCCTCCTTAGCCTCTTTACCTCAAGCAATCATTAACGTAGCAAATGTATACTGAGTGCCTACCACTTACCAAGCTCCACTAATATATACCATCACTCTTCACTTAACCCATAGAAGAATATCTCTATTTTCCTGAAATTTTTGTTTGAATCTTGTTTTTTAAAAAAATCCACAATGACTATAACTAAGAAGTCTTGTTTGATAAAGTTTGACAATCACTTCTTGGCCTTTTGGCTAAGATCAAGTGTAAAGTTTGACAAGTAATGGATCCTCCATGCATCAGCACCTTTGGGTAGGCCTCCACACCACCCAATGTCTGCCCTTAAGGCTTCCCATCTAGGATTCTGGTTGGCAGTTCATTCATGGGCCTGAATGTAAATCAGAGAGGCAATGAAACCTACAGGTGAGGAACAAGCATATGACACTTGTTGGGGTCCCCAGTACTTTTCTAAAGGACCTCAGGGACTTCGCCTGAGAACCTAACCACCAGCTGCTACAAAGAGTCAATGGAACGGGGTGTTCCAAACAAAAATAACTCTCCCCTGCCTATTTTTGGAGACATGTATTATTTGTAAGTTCAGGACTGTTTAATTAATATTGGTGTATTTGGCAAAATAATTTCATTAGTTTATATTCACCCTTTTATAAAAAGCTCTCTAAATCCATTTGTACATTTAGGTCATTTTCAGCCTGAATAACTGAATATCAATATTTCCCACGATTTTGACAAAATTTCACGATTTTCATAAGTCTGATTTCTTTCTTTCTTCTTTCTTTCTTTCTTTCTTTCTTTCTTTCTTTCTTTCATATTTTGCCATTGGCACAAAACATAAAAATCCAACAGTGACCATTTGCCTTGGGTCACTCATCATAACAGTGTATAAAATTTCTAATTTCTTTTTCTAGGTGCATTCTTAATATTTTTTCTCTCTTTTAGAGTACAAATGTTCTAATTCTATCTGGAAATCATGGGCTTCACTAAGAGGATCATCATCATGCTGAAAATTGAAGTTGCCAGCTTACTCCCAGCAGAATGGGAAAGAAAATGGCCTTGACATTTGGGTGATCTGCAAGCACCCACAGTTACATAACAGACAGATGAGTCTGAAATAAGGACAGGAGGCAAAGCGTACCACCTGTTATACACTGCACCCATTCATAACTCTGTGCTGCTGAGAAGGCTGTAGCCACATGCAGAACTGTTTTTGCTTTCTTCTGCCATGAAACGTACTTACCCTAAAGAATACAGACGGCACTGCTTGTTGCGGATTTGATGAGCTAAGCCAAACCTGTCATCGAGACAAACCAACCAGGGCTTCTTTGCAGGGCTGGAGTTGGTAGCCAGGCTGTCCATGTTCACGTGATCACATGCAATCTGTAAGGATTGGAAATCAATGTGAATAATTTAAAGTGTTGGATGATAAATGGCAGGTAGGGACTTACTGCTTCCCTGATCCCTAAAAACCATAACGGGAGAGTTATGTCCTTCTCCACTGCTAACTACGCCCCTCCTCAGGAAAACACAAGACGGCTGGAAAATGTTCAGAGGAATTCCGAATACCAGATTATGGGTAACCTCATGAAGACCTTTAGCAGGTTCGAAGGGACATTAAGAGCTACCATAGCCTTAAGCACAGAGTGCATAGGGGAGAACAAATCGGGAACAAAGATGTCAGGGAGGAGGGGTCAGGCAAGGCTTTGCAGAGGTGCGTTAGTCTTGGAGAATGAACAGAGGTTGATCAAGAGGCTGAGACCAAGAAGGGCATTCCAGACATGGAGAACAATGCTCCCAGAACACAGAGGCCTGTTACGCTCAGCATTCTTACCAGAAGCTGTGAGATTCAACCACAGGCGTAGTAGGCTCGGAAGGATACGAGATTATCGATGCCTTATCTCAGGCAGATAAAGTGGGGCCACAGTCCAGATAGGTAGCCTGTGTCCTCCAAGGTAAACGGCTAATCCGGATCAAGTGAAATTAAACTCTCGGCCCTGTTTATAGGGCAGGACTCTCTGTGATACAAGGTTCAAGTAAGTTTTTTCCTCAGAGAGAAGAGGAAGGGCCCCAGCCAAGAAGGAGGCTCTCCCTGAGCTAACCGGAGCACTTCTCTAACTCATCCATCAAATTAGAGAAGAAAACCAAAGGGAGTGTGCACCTCAGGCGAGCAGAAGCAAGCTCTGATTTCAAACGCACATTGTGTACAGGAACTCTGTAAGGAAGTGTTGACTTGTGTTTGAGGCCGACGGTGTGCATGGCTGAGGCTGCCGGACCCAAAGAAAACAAGTTGGTGGCCAAGGTATTTATCTTACTGAGCAACAGTATTTCCCCCTAATCCCTCAGAACTCTCACAGTCATCATCATGCTCCACGAATCATGCAGCAGCTCTTGCTGTCACATCACAGACAACGGTCCGTTGCTTCAATTCGTTGGAAAACATAACAGCAAACAGTTTTTTTTTCTGGAGAAGATATATTCTAGGCTTGCCCAATTCCTTTATTTTACTGAGTTTCCAAAATTTTAATCTGAAAATCGTGTATTATGTGGTGCCCATTTTGCTAGGATTTGGACCTTTTAGAGGAAAGCTTAAAAAATGAAGCCCTATACATTTATATTCTTTTTTCTCTACCCAGTAACTCTGCCTACAATCACTGTTTAGAGGAAAAATAATAATAAATGGGATTGAGTCGTCACCCAAGCAACTAGTACAGAATACATTTATTAACTGGGTGTGTCAACATATTAATTTCTGTAATTTGTTCCTATTATTCTCCCACATCTAAATGAAAATTATGCCTCTGCCTGCTCACCTCCTAGTCCCCACCCGTTCACCCAAGAGGACGAAGTTGCTAATCTAATTAGTCAGAGCTCAGTGTGTTCATTGGGCCTGTTCTTAAGAGAGGGCAGGTACATCCACTGCACTCTATTCCATACCCTGCCTCCTGCAAGCAATTATTTAGGCCAGGGCGGTTCCGTGAGCCCCTAAAGCATGCCTGGACCTCAAAGTTGAGCCATTTGCTCAAGGACAGCTTCCTGGGGTATTTTTATTAAAGTGGCATGATGATGCCCATCTGCTATTGCTCTTTGTGTGTACCTCTCCCTAAGAACCTCCATCATGACAGAAAGGATAGGGGCGTTCACATGTTCTCATTCACAATACCCTCCTAACACCATTAGCACCTAACTCTGGCCTCTCCCACGGTGTTTCCCAGGGTGTGGTCCACCCACTTTCTCATGGACCTAGGAGGTACTTAAAAGTTCAGATTCCTGAGTCTCCTCCAGATCTGCAAAATCAGAATTTTTGAGCTGACACCTGGGCACATGCATTTTAATAAACTTCCTCGAGTGATTCTTAGCAGTGGTCCTGTGAGTTTACTGAAAGCCCTTTGTAAAGCTCCACTGAAATGTTCAGCCTGGCCTCCCCTGTGCTTTAGCAAATCAAGGGAAGAGGCTACTCTTGGGTCAGAGCTGTAAGTTGAAAAAAGCAGCCCCTCCAGCCTCACTCCTAACAAAGCCAGAGAGGCAGTGATGATGATTAGCCAGAGGCCTCAAAGAGTCAGGTAAATATTAAAGTCAAGATTAGGGCTTTGAGGTTCATCTGCTCCTCCTTTGCCAACACTGAGGAGTATGGTATTATTATATTAAAATGACTCTTTAAGCATTTCTTCTTCTTCCACAGACTTCGTCTTGCACAGATATGGAAAGGCCATCTTTTCAAATTCAACCTCCCTGCTAATATTCTCTTTTCCTCTCCTAGTTCAAAAATAAAACACAGTTTTTTCCATTTTAACCGTTTATTAACTATCTCGTTGATAGACATTAGCTTTTGAAAACAATTAAGTACTCAGTAAAATTCAGCTCCTAAAAATTAATTAAATATCGATTTTTCAAACTTTCTTGTGAAGATTTATGGCCAAGGCTTCATAACTCCTCTTGCAAGCAGAATAAGTGAGGGCAATAACTCTTACCTAAGCTTCAACTACAGGAATTGTGTCTCTCTCTCCTAATTCTCCTTGTAATTTTAGCCATATAAAATTAGGCCTAGTCAAAGGAAAATAGACTCCAGGAAGAAAATGTTTTCTAAAATGTTTTTTTTAGTTATTTAACTTACTGGGATTGATTTATTTTTGTTTAATTTTATATCCCAAAAGCTTGAATAACATTTCTGCCAACCCTTAAACAGAACCTGGCAGAGGAGACCTTAAAATTTGGGGACCTTTGGCAGAATCAAGTCAATGATCAACTGTATTTTGATCAGCATTATTTTGAAAGGTAAAATTTCAAAGAAAGAGTTGTGTTTTTGTTGCTTTTATCCCCCCCCCCACAATTCGTGGGTGTGTATGTGTGCATGTGCGTGTATTATAAATATTATAAATACTGTTGTTATGAAATTCTAACGTCTGATCTCCAGAGCTCAGGTTCTTATGTTATTCTCAAAAATAGATAGGTAGATGATTAGAGAGATAGATTTTAAAACATATTTAATATTTCTTTTTTAAAACAGCAACTGTTGCTTAGATTAATTTTGTACTGCAAGATATGCTTCCTGGAGGCATATGGTTTGGGGGTTGCCATAAAAAGCTAGATCTGAAGCCTTCCCTTAGAACAGAGCACTGTTTTTATGATTTAACCATTAGTTAGCAGCGGTGTATCACTGACTCCAGAATTCAGAGATGTAATCATGGTCTCTTGCATTAGAAAACAGCACTTAATTAAATTGAGCCTCATGTTCTGCATGCTCTGCCCAAACACCATCTCCTCTGGTGTTTCATAAAAAAAAGACAGGGCCCCAAACATGTCGTCAGAGTCACAACAATGCACAAGTCCAGGGGCACCATCCCGATTGCAGTCAAATGCCACACTGTCCCATGCTCTATGCTTGTCACTGAGCACCTCGGTCTTGGGAAACGTCCCCACCTATCTGTCCACCCGGCTAGACTCTCTCGCACCCTAGCTGTTTACCAAAGTGAGTGCGTATTTAATTCAGGTTTGAGTGGTATTCCAGCCAGGGTCCAGCAGAGTGCCAGCCATGAAACAGGTGCTTAACAAATGCCTGCTGAATTGAGGAAACAATAAATCAATGATGAACGTGACAAATGCTGGGCCTTGCTGTATAAGTTTGAACACAGATTTGAGGGATTTTTTTTTTAAGTAGTATAAGAGGACGGAAGTGGAATTTGCTTTAGTACCTTTAAAGATTTAAGTTTTTTCTTCCTTGCCCATTATGACTCACTATGCTAATTGAACATTTTAGGTAATAGTGACTCTAATATTCTGCCAGTTTTATATATTTTCATTTTCAAAATGAGTTCTAAATGAAGCATAAGCCCCAAAAGCAGCCAAAAAAAAAATAAAAAGCTCTGCATTACATAAAGATGGGGAGGGAGCACTGGCTAGTAAAAGATTCTGATTAAGAACAAGTTAGTGTCATCTCTGATGAATTCCCACCTCCTGGCCTCGTAGTGACCCAAAAGTACATAAAAGCACAAGACTTAACCTGGGTAAATGCCCCTGATAAAAATGTTCCCCGATTATCTCATTCTATCTCATTCTTTCTCGAGGATAAAAATCCTTCTAAAGAGCTTCATCAACCAAATCTCTATTACTGTACTCATCAAGCGGAACAATCATTGTATGCCCATTTCTCTGCAAATGAGACACTGTATGCTCATTTCTCTTGAGGACAGACTATATCCCCAGGGCCTAGAACAGTTCCTGGCATGTAGTAGGTGCTCAAAAATACTGGGTTAATAACAGTGCTACACTACTGTCAACACAGTTAGTACAAGGTTACCGAACTGAGAGATACCTTGGAAATAGTTTAGTACTCTTCCTTTGCAAGACCTGAATAGCGAGAGACAGAAAAGAAATAAATTGCCCAGGGTCACAACATCAGAGCACATTGCAGAATGCTATTCCTCTTTCTTTTTCTTTTTTTTTTTTTTTTTTTTTAGAATTTTTCTCTTTTCAGCTCATAACTTATGGGAAAGACCCAAAGAGGGCTTGGAATGACCCTTTCATGCCTCAAGAGCTTTTCTAAGTAAATATGCCTTTAAGAAGTTACAGAACATTAACCTGCAATATATATTAAATGGAATTTGGATGCTTTCACTTGGTCAATTATTTTGGGGGTGGAACCCATCATTCTTAAATTCAACTCACAAATTTATCGTCTCATTTTTCTCTGGGGCCTTTAAGGGCTTCTTAAAGTCACAGTTAAGAGATCCAGCCTCTTATCCTTCACATAAAACCAAACTATAAAATTACAATTTCAGTATTTTAATTAAGTCTGTGTCAGTCCACCAAATTAATCTGCAGCAGCAAAATAAGATAAAAATTATGTAAAGCACAGGGACCAATTTATCATCCCATTACTCATGATTAATTCAACAAGCTTTTACTTCTATGTCTAGGTGACAAATATTAAAATCCTTGATTGACTGCATCATATGAGAAATGAGACTTTCTTTTGCCCCTAAATTAGCCTTCTAAAGACCTAAAAATATATTCTCTCCCACGGATGAAAAATGGACTTTGCCACCAGTGAGGTTTGGGAGGAAGAGTGAGATGCCAAGAGCCAGTGGGCTGAAGGGACATCAAAAGAACCAGGGTCCACAGTGCCACACCAGCTCCAGCATGCAGTTTGCCAAGCAGGCCTACGCACTCCTCACGGCCAGTCTGAGATGCTAATTTACGAGCACCTCTCAGTTCAGGGCCAGATTTCCCTCCGGCCTTGATTTCTTCTCATGCCTCTCTCTCCCAGGATTAGTCTACTTGAAAATAGAATCTCCCGATTAATGTGTCAAGAGACGTAGACTCTCCTTAATGGACGGTCTCTCTGTCTGCTCGGGGCACTGACTCTGCCTGCGTGTGGAACTGGGCGGGAGCTGCCACAATATGTTAAGTCACTAACACAGGCCGGCGCTCAGTAATGATTTAAAGTGCCCTAAAGAACAGAAACCCTCTGGATTCATGAGCTTCTCCTTGACTGCCTGCGAAGTGTCCTCCGCTCTCTGGCCTAGCCTGTCGCTGTCTGCCAAGCATCTGTAGCAGAAAAGCAAAAAGGCAGATTCCTCTAGATACAAAATGGAGCTCGAACCTTCAGACGAGGGTTTTGTTTGCGACACGTTTGACCGCCTACTCGTGGGCAAGAATCACTTCAGATGGTTTTCCAGAGCAATTTTCTGAAGTGGATCCTTAAAACACATCAGGATAAATCATTAAAACATTTCAGGATAACGATACTCCTTGGAAGGGAGAGGATGCTGAAGCAAATAGATGGCACCTCATCAGCCTCTAAATGAGTGGATAAATTCAAGCAACAATGCCTCAGGAACCGTCTTTATCAAGTCCCAATTAGAAGTGGCTGAGAACCTCCCCACCCCTTACTGAGGAATTCCTCTTTAAAGAGGACAATCAGTATATTTTACATCCTCTCCAAATCCACTTGCTTCTGAAACACAACCTGGGTGGTGCTGATATATCTCAGGAACCTCAAGGCTTCTTCGTCCAGAGACTGAGTAGGGCCTGCCCAAGGCTGGAGGTCTATACGCCACCGGGGACCCTGTGAGAGAGAAAACAAAGGTCAGTGTGTAAGGGATGAGGAGTCTGGGGAGGGGACTGGAAAAGACATAGAGTATCAGACAGGCGACAAGGCTGCTCTAGCAAAACAAACACGTCTGCACGCAGGGGACAGGGAGCTGGTTCAACACTGCTGTCATTAAGGCCACATCAGTCACAGGGAGACAAATGAGACCTGAGAAAGCGCAGTACCAGGCTAAGCAGGAGTTTGTAAAGGCCCCGGGGGACATCTGGTTCTTCTGATCAAAGGCAAACTTCACTTGACCCCATCCGGCTCTCTCAACTGCAGCTTTGTATCACACGGTGCTGCTCCCCATTGAGAAAAATATCCCCTTATCTTCTACGGTTTCCAGAGCGTAGTGCTTCAGAAATACGTACTTCCCTAAAAGCCGATTTTGTTGTCTCAGCACCATCATGCCTGAAATTCTTGGGGTGCTTGGGCATCTTCCCCAGTACAAACACAGACGAGGCCAGTAACGCCACCCAGTGTTCCAGACCTCCTGACTTCTGGGACCTTGCACATGCAGGCGAGGACCCCGGAGTTGTCACCACCGAGGTGGCCTTCTAGCACCGAGAGGTAGCCCCTACCTTTCAGCAGCAGACATGAGGAGCTCCCATGAATAGAGTGGCTAGAAATGAACCCTAAGGGCTTTTTGTAGTAAGGGTAGTGGGGTGAAGGAAGGGTTGGGGGAAGGTGGTGGTCTGGAAGAAACAAAAATGGGGACCCCTCCAGTCAAAAGGGAGTAGGAGTCATAAAGTCCTTGTTGGAGCTCAAAGTTCCCCACCTATAGTTCTTTTCCTGGAGGCCCATTATAATTCCAGGGGGAGAGTATGGCCCATGGCATAGGGTGGGAAAGGGCTGGGGGCCGGGGGAAACTCAGCTCCTGGCAAGGTGAGTATCTAACACCTGGAAAGGCTGGGTGTCTTAGCATAGGGCTTCCTGCAGAGTGTTTGGGATGCACCTCGAACTCCCTCTTACGGTGAGGACAGAAGCAGGGGAGTGTTCTGGAGACAAGACACAGGGATCATTCACATATATACATTGTTCCTGAGTTAGGTATTATTATAGTCTGAATGTTTTGTGTCCTCCCAAATTCATATGTTGAAATCCCAATGCCCAAGGAGGTGGGACCTCTGGAAGGTGAGGGTACGGCCCTCGTGAATGGGATTAATGCTTATAAAAGAGACCCCACAAACTTCCCTAGCCCCTTCCACCATGTGAGGACACACAGCCAGAAGTAGAAAGTCTACAACCCGGAAGAGGGCCTGCACCAGAGGCCAATCATGCTGGCACCCTGATCTTGGACCTCCAGCCTCCAGAACCATTAGCAATAATTGTCCGCTGTTTATAAGCCACCCAGTCCTTGGTATTTTGTTATGGCAGCCCAAACAGGCTAAGATAGGTATTAAGGCAGGAACTGTCACCCAGAAAAGAAACACCTTAACAGTCTAGCCCTGAGATGCTTTAGTACAATTATGGTTTGTTGCTCCTAGATCATGTGGCCCAGGTGATTTGGGGTGAAACTGAAAGCAATGGGGAGTGGGGGAGCAAGCGGGTTAGTCAGTGTGGGTTTGGGGAAAAGGAATACACTCTGGAGTGAGGGTCTGAGATAACTGCAAACCCTTTACAACTGATAAGAGTTGTTCCAGGGCAGGTTATTAATCATTGATCAGAGTCCCTAGGGCCCATAGTTTTGGCTATCAGACAGGTCTGTACCATCTTGTTGCGGCTCAGTGCCTTGCGTCCCTCCATTCTTAAAGAACCCTCACCGATTTTTCCACAGCCTGCCTCTTTTGGGGAATCCTAAGTCAGATCCAGTTCTACGGGAATGCAACCTGCCAAGTCTTAGAAGGGCCCGTTCGTGGTTTCATGCTCTGCTGACGCTCTCTTGAAATTCTTAATGATTTTTAAACAAGGGTCCCCACATTTTCATTTTGCACTGGGCCCCACAAATTATGTAGTCAGGCTGCCCTGAGGGGTTCCTTTTCTTATGGCTGTTCTTATTCTTTGAAGATTGAACAGGCAGAGACTCTGGTCAGAGAGCCTGAGAACATTAGTTCATACACCTTCCCAGTTAATGTCTTCTACCCTACCCCTTATTTCTTTTTCCCTTCTCTGAATTAGATGTTGATTATCATTTGGCCAATATTTACGGAGCATCAGCCACTGTGCCAGGCACTGGTCAACACAGATATGAATAAAACCTGGACTGTCCCAAGAGGCACTCACAGTCTGGTAGGGAGATGAATACATCCAAAATAACTTTGATAGAGACATGCCAAAACACTAGGGAGAGCCATTCTTTTCAGGAAACTAATTAGGAAATCATAAATGATAAGCACATTTAAATACGAACACCTCCCGTTTTGCTTGGCCACATCACTTTTACACCAAACGACAAAGAGTGCCTCCCCAGGTTGTCACTGCCGTCAGCACAGCAACACAGTGCTTCATGCGCGTCTGCCCAGGCCTGGGGTTTTAACAGCTTCCCCTGGCATCGTTGTGGGACCACTCACAAATGCCCCGCATCTGGTCCAGGAGTCTCTTGATGAAAATGATAAAGTTCACCCGTGATGGTTTTCCTCTAAATCAGGGATCAATAAATTTCTTCTGTGACGACCAAGTAGCAAACGTTTTAGTCTTTGCAGGCTGTATGGTTTCTGTTGCAACTCCACCTCCAGCTGTAACTCAAAAGCCGCCATAGACAGTAAGTAAACAAGTGGTCGTGGCTGTGTTCCAATAAACTCCATTTACGAAAGCAGACGAGAGTCTGGATCTGGCCTGCAAGGCTGTAGTTTGCTGAGCCCTGCTCTATTTGATTCTAAATTGGAAGTGGACCAGTCTAGAAGAGAGTGTTTACTTAAAATAATGTGAAAGAGACAGATTATGATATCTACATTATAACCAACTTTGTCCTTTGGGTGACCTGGGCAAATATCAGTTAGGGTTCCGGCAAGAATCAGTGGGTTCCTTCCAACCAGCTAATTTGAGAAGAATTTAATAGACTCTTTACAGAGGTGCAGGCAGGGTTCAAGGAAACCAATTAGGAATAATGCAATGCCTGAGGCTGGTAGCACCAGAGAGCCCTTATAAACTATAAGCTTAAACAAGCAAGTAGTGTTACAAATTTTTGGAACCTGGAGAGAGAAACTATATGGAGAAGGTATTTAATAGAGGATCATAGCCAATTCTATCACATCCTGTCCTATCACCTACCAACACTAACTGTCAAACCCAACAGGAAGGCAGAGAAGACGGAGGCTGAGGTTGGTCTGGACAGGTCAGTCTCCCGGGGTGCAAAGCAGGTCTCAGGGGCCAAATGTAAGTTGCCCTGTACAGCATCTTATGGGGAATCAATATGGTGAAACTATAGGTTTATCTCAGGGATCCACAAACAATACCCTACTTGTAATCTGACATTTCTCATTTCCAACTGAGTGTTGACCTCAACATGGCAGCTGGAACAGTGAATAACACAAGTTGAGGGGTCTCAGGTGGGGATATAACAGAAACACACAGTAAAGAGATGCCCCCAGAAGTGCTCTGGCTTATTGCTTTGGTTGAGCTGTTTAAAAAACAGTTCACGGAATGTTCTTATTGGAATCAATCTGACAGTAATTTGTGATTATTTCCCTAAGGAAATGACTAACTTTTATCATCTCTTTAAGTTATCATTTGTCTTAATCCTGTAATGAATACATTAATATTTGTTCTTCCAAAAATCCCACAAACAGAATTCTCTGAGCCCCTTAAAACACCAATGGGCAGTGTTTAATAGAACAAGGTAAAAAAAAATTTTTTTAATAAAATAACTTTTTTTTTCCAAAATAAAATGTATCATTATGATTTAACCCCCAAACAATTTCCTAAACTCCAGAGTACACTCTTTTCTACATGTTCCAAATATCAAGTGGCCAGAACGATGCTAACCCCATTACTCCTGGGAGATGGGAACTTGGATTCCTAGTCCTGTCTGTGCCCCCACTACCTCTTCAGACAGTAAAGGAGCAGTTTAAGCAGAAGATGGTTGGAGGTAAACTGTCATTTGGGGCTGGTCTGTCTGTCCCCAGCAGGCTTGAGCTCAAATGTCAAATGAAGCATTCACAATGAGTTGCCACAGAGAATCAGCCATGCTCCTGAGGCCCCTGCAGGGACTGGGGGTGGGGGTGGGGAGAGGCAGGAGACTCCAGGCCTTTGCAATCAGTAGTCTGCCTACTAAACCACCAGGTCACTCTTATAAAGGAGCCCCTCCTCAAGCATGGACCAGCATCTCAGGGAAGGCAGAGTGCTGGGTTTCTGAGGAGAGGAAGCCGCCCCTGCCTTTGTTTGTGAAGGCATTATCTGGCGCTTTCTCCAGGAAATGTGTATTGAAAAGTGAGTCGGCTTCTTCTAATGAGGAGCAAATGTTTTGATGACATAGAAAAATTTCCCAAAATCAAAATTAAGGACAGCAAATGATGTTATACACAACAAACTTACGTTGTTCAGGGGCTATTTTACAGACATCTGAGATTGTGTTTCCCAGAGGGTGAAAAGTGGCCCCTGCGTCAGTCCGAACTGGTGCATGAAGATAATGGATTTGGCACAACAAGAATGCAACAAGCATAGCCATGAGGCTTTCGGATGTTTTTATAATTTATGATTGCAGCATTAAATGTGTTTCTTGAAAAATGAGGATGATTCTTTCAAGCCAAAGAAACCGAATTCCAAGATTATACTCCTAAAAAATAATGCACAAAATAAAGCTATCTCTTAAAATACACTTTTGCCTACAAGCTTAAACTTATGCACATAATAGGAATATATTAATTCAAGACCATTAACCCCAAATAAAACTGGTTGCATTATAACAAAAAATAAAATCATAGAAAAGAGCAGACCCACCCATGACCCAGAAAAGAAAGCCACCGATACTGCCTTGTGCAAAAGCTTGCCTTATCTTGAAATTTGGAATAACAACTTCCTTCTTCACAAGCAGTTTCCCCACACCCTTCAATGACCTCACGAAACCCAAGCAGAAATTGTCAAACTAAAAACAATACCTCTACTGGTGTATGAGCAAATTTCTTTTAAGCATTTTTTTTTTACATTTTTTTTGGTATAAAAAAAAAACATATAAAATAAGCCATAAAAGAAGGCTTCTAATGGTCCATTTCTCTGTGTTTCAATGTTACAGCTCTTTAGGAATGGAATTGTATGATGAGTGATTTAGACCATCGGGTTTTTTAATTGTGATGGATAATTGGTAGAGTGTTTGGGATATTTTCATAAAGTTTCAATACTCTCAAATACACATTCCCACTGGTAATAAGGTCCTGAAGTTTTGAGAACTAGCAATTTCTTTTGGGAGAGACGGCTAATAATTGATTCTCTGCATTATGATTATGCCCTTGGAAAAGAACAAGGTTGTGAGTGCTTGACTCAAACTAAACAATACACTGAGTATATGCTGATGTGTTGATGTTGGGTAAGGCTAAGCTTTCTGGGAAAAACAAATCCCAAAGAAGCAAAATACATTTATTTAGCAATTTCATTGCAATTTTATTCTAATTAAGAGCATCTGTTAGTGGGCAGGAAACAAAGATTAAAGAAAACTGTTTATTCCTTTTAGAAAAAGAAGAGGGTTGTGCAAGTTGTTGGGGGGGGAGGCAAAAATTATGCCTGGACAGGATGTGAATCTGGCCACAGCTGAGAGTTTGCAAGCATCAGCCACTGCCTTTCTGGAATGCCCTTAGATTGTCTTGGTTTTTAGGCCTTCACCGGAGTGTGACCAGGAGCTTTGAAAGTCTCTGGGGTGGCAGCTCACATCCCTTCCCCACAGCATTCTCCTGTAATAGGCCTCTTCCTCAGAGTCAGCCTGCTTCAAAAAGACCAGGGATCGGTTACACATTTTGTGATAATAATTAAAATTTGCATATCCCATGCGGAAATTTTATTTAACAAAAGAATCTTAGTTTCTGTTCTGGGTAAGATGGGTAAGCATACCTCCACCTATGTCGTCCACTAAATGGAGCAATAAAACATGGGCAAAATGCTTGCAGCAGCTATTTGAGGAATCTGAAAAGCTAATATTAGCAGGTAGATTGGGGGGAAAGACTAGAATTCAAAGTGTCAATGAACTGGCAATAAGGTCACCATTGTTTTTCTTCTGGTATGTCTGCTCCTGCCTCCCACGTAAGTCAGACTCACACTGAAAGCAAGCATTGGCACACACTGAGATCCAGGGAAGCCCTCTTGTTCAGGCTCAAGGAGGGAAGCAGTCTCCTAATTCTGGAGAGTGGGAAAAATTTCCCAATACCCCTTGCTTTCTCAATACTTGGATCCAAACTCTCAGGCGATTCCACAAAGGTAAATGGTGGGGGCCACAGCAGGGGCCACAGGCAACTAGAGCCCTCGGGAGAGGGGAACTTCCTCTCTCATCTGAGGCAGCGGCCATAGAGGGCAGGGTGAACCGCCCCCCCCCCCCCCGGAGTATATTCTGTCTCTCTTCTCCCAAAGTTTGGCCTTGGACTTGAGCACAGTCACAGGAAGTGTGCAGCAAAGCATGGGGAAAACTAAAGCCCAATCTTTCTGGCCAAAGGTTCAGAAAATGCAGGGAACTAGATAATACTAGGAAAATCAGGGAGAAGGAAAGCAACCCCAAAAAAGTGGTTTATGAAGTCCTGGGCTCACCCCTGTGCTATATGTGCATTAATCTGATTCTTGTTAGTATATCAAAACTTTGAGAACAGAGCTAACAGACAGACCTCTGCCCCTGTCCCAGACAGGCCAGGGGGTGGCACGGATTTGGGGCAGGTCTGAAAAACACTGCAAAGGCTTTGAAAACAGAACTGATATTGAAGTCACAATCCACAGAAGCTGGCTGGAATTGAGGCCTGAACCCAACCAGGTCAATTGCCTGTTAAAAAAAATAAATATCAATATGATCTATAGTATTTAAACACAACTCAGAATCTTGTAAGATTCAAAATTCCAGGATACAATCCCAAACTATCCCGTATATAAAGAATCAAAAAATTCCAATTAATTGAGGAGAAAACAATTAACAAATGCCAATGCAGGTATGACACTGATGCTGGAGTTACCTGACAAAAACTTAAAAGTGACTAACTTAAAAAATACTTTCAAGGAGTAAGGGACTACACTCTTAAAGAAGGGAAGGGTAGGAAGTCTCAGCAAAGAAACAGGAAGTATAAAAAGCCAAATGAAAATGTTAGAACTAAAAAATACAGTAACGCAAATAACAATCTCCAAGATGGACTCAATAGCAGAACGAATATGACATGAGTCTGTGAATTTGAAGATAAATCCATTGAAAGTATTCATCTGAACAACAGAGAGAAAAATAGTTTGGGAAAAAAAAAAATGAAAAGAGACTCAGGGACCTGAGGGGCAACATCAAGAAGTCTAACATTCAGTCATTGGAACCCCAGAGGACGAAGATAAAAAATTCAGGGCAGAAAAAAATATTTAAAGTTGTAATGGCTTAAAGATTCCCAAGTTAGATAATAGACATCAACCTAAAGATGCAAGAAGCTTGGCAAACCGTAAACAGAAAAACTCAAAGAAATCCACATCCATACACATCATAGTCAAACTTCTAAAAGCTAAAGATGACAAAAACAACAAAAAAAGCTGAGTCTCTGTTAACCTTGTGATAGGTCCTGATATTGGGCCAGGTCAAAGTGGCTGGGTAGGAAAGGACATAGCCAGCCCATCCCAGGGGACCCCCTTACCCCGAGGTTCCCTCCTCATTAAGGCTCGATTCCACCTCCCCAAGTCCATCTAATTGTCTCTGGCAGCAGACAGCACCCAGGCCAAACCCAAATCCAGAGCAGCATTTTGACTCCCCTCTTCATCCATCTGCTGCCTCTTCATCATTACAGTGGAGGCCGGGAGGCAAGGGACCAGAAATCAAATCAACTCTGACAAGAAAAAATGTACTATAAGTGAAGCAGGCCCTGATAATTTTTAGAAAGAACTTAATAAAAGAAAGAAAAAAAAAAAACAAGGAAGGACAAGGAGGAGTAAATGTTCAGCTCTAGATTTATCTCTAAGTTATCCTGGTAAGTTAGAAAGAAATGCCAAACAAATTTGAGCTAGGTTTTGTCCTTAAACTGACATCTTTAAATTCAGCATGTTTTGTGTGTGTGTCAAAATAGTCTATGTGGTTTAGGTTTTTTATCATAGACAGTAAAAAGAAAAGCCAAATTCCCAGAGTAAAGCCAGTGAAATGCAGAGGTTTGCACTTGTTTTTATGATGTGGAAACTATGTAGCATCTGTGTACGTAGTAAGCACTCAAATGCCAAATCATGGATCTCACTAGGGTAACACATCACCCAGGAAAAGGAGGGAGGAGCGTCATTTGTCTTATGAAAGTAAGATTATATAAGAATGCGTAAGAAAGCAAGTAGGAATTTAAAAATAGTATGAACCACATTTAAAAAAATTCTCTCTCTCTCTCTCTCTCTCTCTCTCTCTCTCTCTCACACACACACACACACACACACACACACACACACACACACATTCCTCCACTACATATGCACCCTATTCAAAACACATAAGGTACCCAGATTTTCTGGACCTTGAAATCCTAGAAACTTAACATCATCTGAATCAATATCAATCTGCTATGAGTTCATGGACTTACTTCAGTCAGAAAAGTCCAGCCAGTTAACAAGCCCCAAACATTGACCGGTTCCCGAACCATTAGCTTCTCAGGATGCAAGGTCTGCAGCACCCCTCTAAACCCATTTCAAGGATCCTTGGATCCTGAAAGCTGCCAAAGCCGAAGGAGACGTGGAGTTAGCAGACGGCAGGGAGAAGAGAAAAACCACCTGGAAGGAGGGAGAAGAATGGAGAAAGGAAATGAGGAAAAGAGGGGCATGAGAGGAAAGAGGGGTTGCTCCCCTAATACCTACACAGCAATCTCCATCCTCCCCATGAGTTCGCCTGGATCTCAGGGTTTTTCATAGGGGGTACCCAGAACCCGCTGGTGGCTCTCAGTCCACATCGGTCCCCAAACCTCATGCCAAACCATAGGTCTCCCCAAAGCTTCCCTCACTGTGATCCTGAGGCTGCAGGTCACATCCACGCAGATGCCCTCACTGGGTTCCCCAGCCTTAGAGCCTCTGCTGAGTTTCCGAGGTGCCATGCTGAGCAGAGCGCCTGTCAATGGTAAAGCTCAGTGCTGCTGAGCAGTTCTACAGGGAAGATGCTTCAGTGCCTGGAATGCTTGCTCACAATTCTGTGTGTATGCGTGCAGGTACGTCTCAGTTTTGGGTCTGCGTTCATTCATTGTTAACTACATCTTTTGTCATTTTCATATTATGCATGTTTGACACTGTCCATGTCGCCACTCTTTGGCCCTTTGGCTGGTGATGGAGTATTTGGTAGCCTGAGTGAATCCTGCTGACACTTAGAGATAAGACTCTGGTTCTGGGACATTCCTCACATGATCTGTATTTATAGAACATTTTTATGTCTGCATGCACTGTAAGTTATAGCGCCTGACAAGTAGAAGCAGCCCAGTACATGTTCCTTTTTAGTCTGTGGGCAGCTGCCAGCAGTATAAAACAAGGCACAGATTGCTGGCCGGACAACTCTGGGACCAAAAGCACTTAAGCCTCAACCTAAATGGTCGGAAAGATCTACAATCTTTATCACTAAGTGGCCCTTTCAGGAACATGAAGAATTGCTAAAGGAAGCAGACCTTTTTGGAGGTCGATTATTATTGGGTCTGCCGCTGTATCACTCTTTGGGCTCAGAGTTCTCTGGTGGCTGAGAGTGAGAACCTCCGAGGGTAGAAGGGAAGCCGCCAAAGTGGCAGCTGACCTTGGCCCAGTCCCCTTTCCCCATTTCAGACAGGAAATAACAAGAGTAAAGGGGACAAACTGCAAATAAACATAGCAAAATCCAAGAGGATGAAAAGTTTGACCATATTTCTTAAATGTATGAAAAGGGAGGACTAACATTTTTTTTTGCATCAAAGAAAAACAAACTTCCTTCCACATGGAAGAACTTAAAAAAGAGCAGGTTATAGAACCAGAAGATAAACTCTTTCCAGCTTTAAATTTTACTTGTTCTATATTTATAGAGAATCACTATATGTAAAGAGACTTTAAGGATAATATAGATAGACACTTTCGTATTATAATTAAAGAAAATGAAGCTCAGAGAGGTGAAATGGCATACCAAAGTCACACAGGTAGGAAGAGGCAAGGATTTGACTCGGACCCAAAGCTGTAGGATGGTAGTCCTGCACTCACTCTGCGACATCATGTGCCTCTCCCAAGCCTCAGAGTTTTATCTTCTCCATGCCTACTTTTCCTGTTAATATAGACAGTACATGCCTAATAGCAACTTCAGAAGGGATTCCCAGGTAGAAACCACAATGGCGTCTTGCACTGACACATTCCTGCATGCAATAGGTAACATAGCTATGAAAGTCTTTATATATAAGATATGGAACACACCCAAAAGTTTCCCAGTGGCTCTGAAAATGTAATACGTGACTAATCCTCAGTGAGTTAAAAAAGGAGGATTAGAATGTGTCAAGAGAAAGGATTCAGGCCTTTCTGATAAATGACAATGATATAGCTCAGTTGAGAAGGGTCAGCCTGAGTCCCTGAAGGACACCTAGAAGCTGAGATCTTGCCTCTCACCCTGACCCACTCACACTGGACATGTGGCATGAGCAAGAACTAAAAGGCTGCTATTTTAATCCATTGAAATTTTGAGAGTGTTTGTAACTGCCGCACAATAGCCTATCTGACTATACGACAGCTAAAAGGCACTGGGTAAAAGATGGTTACCATTGTCATGAATGCATCCTCGCAGAACCTTCACCATCAGTGATTAAATGGTAGGCCAGAACAGATCCTTGGTCTTATGGAGATTCTCAGATAGGGAAAAAAAGAGGAGGTGTAACCGAAGATAATTCATTGCTGATAAGGCTTAGAGAAGCAGAAAGTACTCAGATAAAGACCATAAGAGCAGCCTGAATACAAAACAAATCCTACATTCTGATCTGCTTTCCTAAGTGCATCCTGCCCATAACACACTGTGCCAGGCTTTTTCCTCCTACCCAGAATTCCCTCGCTTATTCCTTAGTCAGTTAAAAGTCCACTTATTCTTCAGAGTCCATTTTTAGTCCCACATACTTCTCCCAAATTTCCTAATCACTTGAGCATCTACTATGCACAAAATAAACTATGCAAAGCAGGTGTTCCAGCAATTGCTTATACTTCTCATTCTACTTAATCAAACCTTTGGTAGAATCTGTTTCAAGCATGTCAATCTTGTTCTCTAACCAAACTACAAGCCTTGTGAGGACACTATGTGTTTTGCTTCTTAAGTCCCCCACAGAAATGACTCCAAGAGATATTTTTACATTGATTTAAATGCCAGGGAGGAAAGAACATGATATAATTCTTGGGGTTAATGACAATTTTTTTATTACTCTGGAAGAAAGTAGAGAAATTCATTAGTTGGGCTTTATGGTTATACCTTAATCTAACTAAATATAAATACTCTTTATTTATTGGGTAGAAATAAATGATTATAAACCCTAAATGTCTTTGATCCAGCTTTATTCAATTAAAATAAAACCAGAACAAGTAGTTTAGCAGGAGTCCTGAGAGAAACTCTAAAAAAGTGTTGAGAATTGCAAACATTTCGTTAAAAATTAACATTTGTTTTGATAGATTAAAAAGTTGGCATATAACCTTGAAACTATAAATATTTGTTACTGTAAATTTTATTTGTTAAATGCAGAAAAATTAATTGTTCAGATAAAGGTAAAAACTATGTTTGCCATGGGAGGCTGATCCCACAAAGCTTGCAGACATTGACCTTCTGACTGTAACTGCTCTGACCTGGTTCTAAACACTCAACCTGCACAATGCCGTGCAGATTCTCTTAAAGTTAAGTACATGCACTCCTCCTTGTAGGAATTTATTTTACAAATAAAATTAAGTAACTCCAATATACTTTCGAACATGGTGCACAATTCTGATTTTCTTCAATTTCTGTTACAGCAGAAGCACTCTTAACCTGTCTACAAAACCAACTTGTCTGATTAGCTGACCCTCAGCATTTTCTCTACCTGCACTGCACATCCCTGCTGCTACCAGACTACTTGTGTTTTCATCAGGAGTCATTTAGTTTGTTCCCAAACCTGTTATATCAGTAGTACAAGTTATTGAAATTATATAATTTAATTAAAATTTAGGTAAACTAATGAAGTCTGTGCACAGAGAGCAAACAGGTTCTCCTTTCTAGAAAAATCAAGTCAATTAAAAGCTAGGTGCTATTTTTAAACACTGTTGTGTTAGGCATCCACGAAGTAACTGTAAAAAAGAATAACAAGATCACTAAAATCTAGAGATGTTCTGCAATCAGGCTGCTTCACAAGTGTCAAGTTCTTGCTCCACTTGGAAGAAAACAACCTGGCAATGGTGGGTGATGCAGTTCAGATGGGTTTTTACTGGAAACACCAGAACTCCAGCCGGGGGCCATACTCAGAACAAAAGACTGGCAAACAAATGTACGTGCATATGTTTTAAGTTAAAATAGACTGTGTGTGTACTTTTGTGACTTGATATTTCAACCACCTCTGTATAACTGACCAATTACTGTGACTGAGTGACTTTGGATATGATGCTTCTACTCAACTTGCTAATTAACATGGTGGTACAGATTCCACAGTGCTTAGTTAGAGATTGCAACATTATGAATCAATTTATATGCTAGACTAAGGTCAGTGCACAACTGGAGAAATAGAAACATAAAGCAGGACTGTGGAGGAGATGACCCATGACTTCCTTTATGTTCGTTTTCTCCAGAAGCTATGAATTCTTCCACCTTTAAGTTTTTTGTTTGTTTTTAGCATTCAACATTTTTACAGCATAGAACAAGAACTTATTTACAAATGAAATAACATAAAAATCAATACCAGGAAGGAACCATTGGCTACTACTCTCAAATCAAAATACAGCTCTTCTTCAAGGTGTAGCTTAAGGAAACCAAGGAGAGCACATCTCAGCATCACATCTCAGTACCCGGCCAGGCCAGGGGTGGTCCCAACTCTACAGGCTGTTGCCAGGTCTCGGTTTCCACCTCCTGAGGTCTCAGCCCAGCCAACAGTGAGGTGATTCCAGGAGCAAAAAGCCCCTGGAATTAGGGCAGCTCTCAGTGAAAGGAGAACATAGTATTTGGAACATCTACCCCAACTTTAGGAATCAACCATCCCAGTCCTAACTGATATGTCTTAACCAGGCACGCGTGCCTCCCTAAGGGAGGGAGTGGTCCTTCACAGGAGGCCTGGGGTAAGTGAGGCTGAGATATCTGTGTTCTGAGAACTCCTCTGAGTGATTCTGATTCACTCTCGGATTAAGAATTTAGGGTTTCATGAGGTCCGTGAACTTCCTGAAATCAATTGCAAATGAGTGTGTATGCAAACACATGTTCAGTATTCTGGAACGCTTTTCCATTGCCTCCATCAAATTGTTTTCATCAAATTTTCATAATGCGAAAAATGTGAAGAATCGTTATTCTGAAATCAATCCAAGTCTTCACTACTCTGGCTGTCCACACAGTCCAGAGGAAAGCCAAGGAGAACCTGGACATCAGCAATCCTGCACAGAGGCTTCCTGTTGTAGTTCTTTCTTTCTCACTCCAATTTTTTTCCTCCTAAGCTCCAATCTGTTCTTATTTCTGCATGTCTATTTTTAAATTGAAAAACTTTGGTTTCAAAATAACTATAATCTTAGAACTCCTCAGATAAAAGACACAGAAAATTAAATTTCCAATTTCCTTTACCCCACTTCTCCCATTCCTGTATGGTTTTGTTATTAAAACGTTAAAAAAAAAAAAAACCTTAAGATCACTTTTTGATCTGTTTTTCCTATTAAGTGAATGACTTGACCAAATATACATACCTTTATTTTAATTACCAGCATTCTGGCTTGCCTATATTTTTAAAATAAATTTTTCATAGATATAATACTCTTTTTTTTCCTCTTCTTTATCTCAACACATTACCATCCTAAGGAAGGATAGAGTGTTGTGTTGTTAAACAGGCTCCAGTCTGTGCTGATGGTTTAGTTTTATAAATACCAACATGCCTTATCCAGGAGTAAGGCCCAGGCATTCAAATTTTCCAAAATAATTCTCTGTATCCAGGGTACCCAAATAAATTCAAGCACTGCAGTTTCAAAACTAACATAGCTCTCTGCTCCTGACTGAGGTTAATGTTTTCTAAGTGCACATTAGTTAAATAAGCTGAGTTTCTTTTTTTTTACTATTTATGTACAAAATGAATATTCACTGTTCAAAAGAACATTCCCTATCATAATTATATAATCAGTTCAAATTTGTTCTTAAGCAATGTAAGTCCTGCTTGAAATTCCAACTTGACAAAATAGCAAAAATTAAGATTTAAACTATTTTAGTTGACTTGGAAATTATCTCACATCCTTTAATATCAAACTTAAAATCTTGAGTGATCAACATACTTTGCAGAGATCCAGATTTCGGAATGGAGGGAGCCACAGTATAGAGTAGAAATGATATTAAATACGACCTCAGCCAAACCAGGTTACAATTTTTATATACCTTAAACTAGTTATTTAACAGATTCCCTCTTGGTGGAATGGAAAAAACACTGGTCTCACTCATACGGCCATTATGAGAACCACTTGGGATGACAGCAGAGCAAGCCTTTGGACACGGGAAGAGTTGTATCAAAGCAAAGTAGTGGTACAACTACTGTTCCCTTTAACACAAATACCTTCCAAAACGTACAGGTGCTCTTGTGCATGTCCTTACGAATGAAGTGACAAGGGTCATGTGGGTGAGAGTGAAGACAAGAAAGAAGAACCAAGGTAGCCAAAGCAGAAGAACTCACTCATATAAAAGGTGCCATAGGATGACAGGTGCTTGGCCACATCTTTTGACAACCCCCTCTCTGTGTTCTGTGTCAGTGCTTTATGCAAAAAGCTCACAGCTTGAGGTTCTCGTTTCTCCAGCAAACACCAAACTCCTGGGTTCCTAGTTGAGGGCTGCCTATGTCAGACTCTGCAACGCATCTTCCAGGCCTGAGAAGCAGTTGGGAGAGGAAGCATCATGAAGTTCACCAGGGGAACCAGTCCTGAGGGGCCAAGCCAGGTGATTCCTAGAGAAACAAACATACAGACTCCACATTTCTGCTGAACGTATCCATGTCCATCAGTGAGCACCATCAGGCTGGGGTCTCAGGGCTCTCTCACAGTTCTTTTGTCTTTAATCGAACAGAGCAAAGCATGTACTTTTGCAATAGTCATTCATTCCATAGGCTTCTGAAAATTTTTTCAACTGAAATATAATCCACATACCATAAAATTTACCACTTCAAAGAATTAAGTGGATTTTAATATATACACAGATTGTGCAAAATCACCACTGTCTGATTTCAGAGCATTTTCATCATCTCAAAAACAAAAAACAAAAAACCCATTCCCAGTAGCAGTCATTCCCCATTCCTCCCTCTCACCAGCCCCTGGCGACCATAATGTACTTCTTATCTTTATAGATTTGTCTCTTCTGGATATTTAATTAAATGGATTAATGCAATATGTGACTTTGCAACTGCTTTCTTTCATGTAGCATAATATCTTCAAGGTTCATCCACATTTTAGCATGTATAAAACTTTATTTTTATGGCTGAATAATATTTCATCATATGGATATACCATGTTTTGTATATCCATTCATCAGTTGAAAGACATTCACATTGCTTCCAACTTCCAGCTATTATGAATAATGTTGCTATAACTGTATGTGTGGAAGTCTGTGTGAACATAAGTTTTCAATTATCTTGGGTATATGCCTGCAAGTGTAATTGCTGGGTCATTTCCAGGCAGTCTTGAACCTAATGTTTATGTCAGCACCCTCTGTGAATTCATTTCTATGGCAGACAGAAGGAAACACAGTTCACCAGGAACCCCAAAAGTCAAAGGAGGAAATGAAGACATGTGTGAAGGAAAAACAGGGTTCTGTGTAAAGCATATTGTTTTTCCCAAATATATTGTTTTTCCCAAATATATTGTTTTTCCCAAAATGCCACTAATAATATAAAATAAAATAGCAGTAGCCATAGCTAAGATGAGGGGACTAGCACTGGACCTACGTTGGCACAATCCTCCTAATAATAAGAACAATCAACATGTAGTGAGAGCTTACCACATCCAAGGCACTGTGCTGAGCACATTATGTGAATGGCCTAATAGTCAAGGGGATGGGGAAAACATGATTTTTGAAAACAAACACTGATTGCAGCCAATTGTGCCTTCCTACAGAGTGGCATAATTCATCTCCAAGCCAGACGTGGAAGGAAAGAGGAAAACAGAGGAAGCTAAATAGCCTCAGTAAGAAAATGACACGTGTTTGGAATTTATTTGCTGGAAGCTCAAGAGAGTAGTAAGTAGCATGGGCAGTGGGGGGTTTGAAGGCTTGAAAATGGAAGAAAGAGATTGATGAGTAGATAAGAGAAAGCAGGCAGGGTCAATGGTGCAGGAATCTAAGAAGAAAACACGGCCTGAAAGAAATCCTCAATGGCTAAGAAAGCTTCAAATACTCAATTTTCAGTTGCTTTCTGTTTTGAACTGTGTTAACATCTCCCTCTACAATGCCTGCGTTGGTGTTATTCTGGGGGTTAACAGCAGTGGGCAGCGCAGAGCAGAGAGGAGAAAGCAGTGGCCAGAGATGAAACACTGAACTAGGAGCAGTAACTCACAGAAAAAAAGTTTAGCAACTAGCTCTTTAATCCACAATTACTCCATTGGCCTGAACTAAGGAAGTAACAGAGTTATAGTCAGTGGCACAGTTAAAAGGAGATTTGTAAACATTTTTCTGAGTGAAAATTATTTTTTGAAACCTTAGAAATAACATTTATCAGTCAACCCTGACACAGACCAAAATTATTTAACAGCATGTTGTATATATATTTATAATTAGTTTTGAGGGGAAAAAAATCACAAACTGGTATGAACAGGTAAGCCTCAACCATATTATAAAAAACAAGTTATATGGGGAATAAATTTATAATAAAAATGCTAACAAAAATTTGCCCGTTACTGCTAGCTTTTATTTAAGATTTTTTAAAATATATATTCCAGCTCCTCTGGTGGCTGAGCATATTCTATATGCTTTAAATTTCAAGAATAACAAGATAAATATTAAAAATTCCAGTGACTATTGGGCTTTATACCCCACAGACACACATGCCTATACCTTTCTGTTGCCTGCGTGCCAGCCAGCAACATGGGGTTAAACAGAGACAACCCTCATTGACTGAACTATTTCCATGGGTGCTGCTTTCACCTAGTGTTCTTGTTTAATCTTCACAACAACCCTGTGAGTTAAGTAGTACTACTTTTTTACAAAGGAGGAAACTAGATTGCAGACAGAGTATGCCTCTTATCCGTATCCAGTAAGTAGAGGAGCAGAATTTAAAATTTTGACATCGAGTGTAAAAATATCCCATTTTACAGGTGAGGCTGCATCAAAATACCACAGTTTCATGATATTTGCAAATCTACGTAAGGATTTCATGTGGTACCTTCACTGGCTTCTCCCATATTCTATCTCCAAAACTGCTGAATGAAGAGGTCTCCTTCTACATATGATCTAATCACTCTGTACTCAATAAGCACATATTTTGCTAATTAGAATTTTTAAGTGATTTGTTGTGCTTCACTCAAAGTAGATGAAAAATAAAACTACTTGCTGTCATACTGCGCACGAACAGCAAACACTATACAATATGAATATCGCCTCTGATTTGTGGCCAGATTCTGAGAACACATTTGGAACTCTTTCAATTTGGTCCAACTAAAAATGATCACCGTGAAATGGACTTAAACATGAGTTTGATTCATCTCCAGAGGCCTTCACCTTATTCACACTTATGACTTTATTTATTCAAATAACTTGCTTTTCTTCCCAGAAAAAAAAAAAAAAAAAAAAGACCTGCAAACCATCATCCCATTACTGCTCTGTGCAAAGAGTCTAACATAAACAATGTCAACAAGAATCATTGCATTTAACAAACTCCAGGACACGCCGCAGCACTGTTTATAAGATGTAAATCGAGTCTTGTTTTATTTCACTGTTCTGTTAAATTCATATGTCTGCTTCATTTTAGATCTGGGCCTCTGAAAATAGCTTCCCATGCTTTATTTAATACTGTCAAATGTGCATAATCAGCAAAGCGTTCAAAACAGCAAACGTGAAACATGACCTAGACGATGTCCATTTAGGTATGGATGACTGAAGGATACGGCAGTGGCCGCAAGTGCTGCTCGCCAGACATTTCCGGCTCTCTGACTTCTGAGTACATGGCAGGCCTTTGTCCCCCTGCACTGGGTAGGGCCCAGCAACCAGCTCTGGCCATTGGACTGTGAGCAGGACTGCTGTACGTGGCTTCCAGCCAGGGCATTTGATAATGCCATGCAAGATCCCCCAGAGCACTCACCTCTCTGCCAAGGTGACAGGCAATGCTCCAGATGGTGGCTGTGATGCCAGCTTGGGGTCCAGAGAGAGGAGGATGACAGCATAGAGCAACACCCCGACAACCAGGAATGGATACATAACATGAGCAAAAAACATACCTTTGTTAGGATGAGCCCTGAGATTTGAGGGTTGTTTGCCATCACAGCATAAACTGGGCCCTCCTGCCCTAAATCACAGACAAATGGGGCCATGAAAAAGGGCTTGCTGTCTTTAGTGATAAGTTAGCAGATTTGTGTAATTTAGTATCTGATGCTAAATATTGTCAGGGAAAGGCGCCTCAGCGCATAGTTCACTTGGACCCAAATCATCATGTTCCAAAATATGAATTAAATAGACCAAGCAAAACTGAAGAGGGAAAGTTAGAGTTGTAACCTTCCAAACTGTCAGTTCTAATTTATTGATCTGTCCAAGTTCTTAGTTGTAAACAATAGAAACCACTCTGGCTAGTTAAGTAAAAAATAAATTGATTAAAGATTTATTTGTTTCCAGAATCTTAAAGGCAGGAATGCCACCATACACACAGCGTAGACTGCACTGCCCCACCGCTGGGCACAGACACCACAGCTCATTTCACCACAGGATGCCTGGTGCCTTCACTAGAACCTCAGCCACTCTGCCTGCCACTCCCTGGTCCTTGTGCCACTTAACTTTCTAAGGTGCAATCAACTCTCTTATAGGTGTTTCTGAATGGTGAGGCCGAGGTTACATTGGATGCACTTTAGGTTCAAGGAAAAGTTGGAGAAAAAATCGGGGGGCTTTTTTCTTAGGAAGGTGGAGAATTCCTAAACACAGGAAGGAAATCCAAAGGCGTGATCAAAAAGAATGATAAATACCCACTCCATCTGCAGTAATGAGCACTACAGATAACAGGTCTTTAGTGCTCATGTCCGTCTATAATCAAGTTCCTGGAGCCTTCCTTGTTTCAGGCAGCTCTTCCTTCAGTTCTACCCAAGAGCCCTTACAGTGAATCCCTGTTTGTACCAGTTTCAGTCAGGTTGAGTCACTTGCAACCCAGACAGTTCTACGTTAAAGGATCCCAAACCAGCCAGCTGAAAATGGAGCTGTAAATACTCGGATGCTCTGAAGAATTTTTCATATCTTTTTTGGCAAATTCTCTCTGCATTGACAGAAAAAAAAAAATCAAACAAAGAGCATAAGACTAATTTTGGTTTGAAAACCCTAATTGAGACCATGGGCTGCATACTAATTATATTCCTTTCTCCATTAAAAGTCCTCACAAATAATTTTCACTAAACAAAAAAAAAAGAAAAAAGAAAAGAAAAAAAAGAAAAGAAAAATATTGCATCGACATACAGCTTGTGTGCATATACTCAACTGAATAGTTACCTAATAAAGAAATACACACTCCCACAGAAGCATAGATCTAGGCTCTGAGATTATTATTAAAACAAAACAAAAAACCTGCACTCTATTTCTAGGTGCTCAGGTCCAAAATGCCTGAATTGGACTCATTAAAATAATAAAATAAAGTATGTGGAATTTAAGAACCTATGGACAAAACTGTGCAATAATTATACTGAATACTTAAGGAACGCCAAGAACTTGACTTTTTGTGGTAACTTAGAGAAAGTTCCCCCTTTCTCTAAGAATGGCTTTCATGACAGAGAGGGGGCTCTCAGGCTATGTTTATGGCTTATGGCTAGAGCTAGCTGATCTAGGGTGAAAATATAAGAGGCTGGGCTGGAAGTTGAAGGAGGTGAGTCTGGTTATGGTAGCACTTTAGGGAAAAGGTCAAGGAAAAGTGGGGTTTTCAGAGCAGCCCTACTCCTTCTCTCTCCTCCACATGGTGGTCACTTAACTCTTCCTCGATTCAGTGAAAAATTCCCAAGTGTTCTCAATAATTTTTTTCTTTCTATTTTTTTTCTTAAGCTAGGCCAGAGTCTATTTTTCTTGTTTGCAACCAAAGGAACATTATATTAATTAAGCATACTCTCCTACAATTTTACTCTCCCCAGTATCCAACTCCAGTCTTAGATAACTCATCTTTCTTTACTAGGAATGACTTAAAATGACCCTCAGCTTTGGTGCATCTAGTATTTATGTGTCTTGCTGCCATTGCGTGTAACAGCATTAACCTCACTTGTCACTTTACAGGAAAAACAGTTGTTAATTTTGACATCTGGTTCAGGGGTTGCAACTTCAAATACCTTCAGAGATCAAACAGGTTTGGACAAAGTGCTGAGCTGCACTCCACTGGACACCATATGCCCCATCTAAAGACATTTATGCTCCAATACTTAAAACACTGTGTGGCTCAAACGAAATTCTTCAGAGGTCAAGTTTACCCCCTGTGCCATCAACTAACAACCCAGCTTGCTATTAGTTTAAATTACATATGGTCCTAGACTGCAAGGCTCACAAAACTCAATTTTGTGACTTCATTTGAGCAGGGTAAAAATGCTTCTTTGGGCAGCAAATTTCCCCATCATTTTTTAGCATAAAACTCCTTTGGCCATTGATGGTATCGACGAGACCTCAAGGGCTTCTTTTTTAAAAGCTGAGACAGAGCCACCATCCCAGAAGAAAGGCCTTGAACATCTTGCTCCTTGAAACTATGGAATGTTTGACTTGCGCAAAATAACCTTTGGACTGGGTCAAGCCAACATTGTCTTACAAACAACTGTTTGTAAAGCTAACAAGAAAACAGACCTCCTCTCACAAGGACTGATAATAACAGACATTCTTTCGAACCCGTAACCAGCCATGTATAGCCAAAGAGTAAATTAGCTTGTTAACACCAATAGAAATTCCTTTCTTCTATTTATGTAATTATTTCCTTTCCTTTTCTCAAAAAAACCCTTACCTTCACCCCATAATTGAAACACTATTCGGGTGTCTGCTGGGATCTGTTCTTCCCAAACAGCTATTTTTTTGATCTCGAATAAACACTTGTTGCCTCTCACTTTGGATTTTATTTTTAGGTTAACAGAACTTATCAACGCTGGTAGATTCCTGCCTTAGTGTGGGTCTTGTGGTAAATGAAGTAGGCTCCTGTTACTTTCTATGAATCACAAAATAAAGAGCCAAACTACTTATAAGCAGGGGACTCCAAAGGTATCATAGCACAGATGGAAAAACTCAAATACCACTCTCAACAGTCTTCAGTTTACCTACACAGCTCTGATTCTCTTCAGAGACTAAAAAGGAAATCCAATTCAAGAAAACTGATAAGGCTTTCTTTTCCTTGGAGAAAATGGACTGGACAAATTGCACTCAAAAACCTAAAAGCTCTACCAGCAATTGCTGAAAAACAATGGAACCTCCATTAGCTGTTCCTTTGCCCACAGAATGCTCTCTGAGGAACTGCGGGGTTTGGAGGGAGTACAGAGGCCCATTCCCTATCGAAGGCACATCAAAGTTTTAATCGAAACCTGCCTTTCTCTGCAAAACTAAGCAACTGCTATTTCACACCCACATATTGCTGGAGAGCATTCAATTACCCTCAACGACTTTGTTTAAAATGAAAATGCTTTGCCTCCTGAGGACAGTGTGAGAGGATTGATTAATGTTGTTCCCTGGCGGACAGGAGTGTGGGTACACAGCAAAACCCTGAGCACTGGGAACGACTGCTGGGCTGTATATCACAAGCAATTCAAACCTACCTTCAAGTATTTTGCAAAGAATAAGGATTTCTAAGGCAGTTGGATCTATCAAGAGGCGTACTATGCCATTCTTCCTCTTTCTTCCTAATGATAATCACAGAATTAGAAAACTAAGAGGAAAACAAGAAGTGATAAAGACCTAATTTTGCCATATGGTTTTTCAGGCGGAGAGGAAACAGCTTTGTTTCTTTCTTTCTTTCTAACACACTGTTCCAAAAGATCTGTGACTAACAAACCAAGCCAGCACATCGCTGGGTTCCATGGCTCTGTGACTCAGAAGTCACTTTTCTATCCAACATATTAAATGTCAGGAAAATATCTGTGATAAGAGAGAAGAAATGTCTTCAGGAAGCTTGGCTCCTGGATGAGTGCCTCTCCTGTGCAAATGAGCCATATATTTTGCTGCTGTCTTTTAGGTGGATTGACAATATGTGAGAGAAACATCTATCCAAGACTGCATAAAGGAGCATAAATCATAGAGACCATATCTTAGTCCACTGTAAACACCCCCAAAAAACTTGACCCATGTAATCATAGTAAATGTCTGTTTAAGAAAGAAAAACCAGAGAGTAACATAGACAGAAAATAAGGAGAAGGGAAAGGACAGAATTATGCTGACATTTTTATGCATGTGTAGTATGCAGAATTGGAAGACGGAGCTCTGATAGACTGCTTAAAGCTTCTATAATATACAAAAAATATATGGGTTCCAGCCTAGTTCTAATAAAAAGGTGCAGTACTTATCCATTATGTATCATTAGCCCTCATTTCATAGTGCTCTAAGATTAGAATCCCTGATATGAAAGAGGATTTAATATTTAGAGCTAGTTCTTGTATGACTTAGTGAAAGAAGGGATGAGACAAGAGGGAAAGAATTATGAGGACTAAATTTCACTTCTCTTTTTTCCAACAGATTATTTTCTTTAAGAGAAGCATAGCTATGATTAAAGTGGCAATATAATTGCTGAATTTTTGTGCCTCTAACACCTGCAAAGGAAGCATGTTGACAAGAAACACTCGGCAACCCAATTATTTCATGCAGGTTCTCATCCACCCAGAAAGCCATCCTCAAAATAGAATGGAACTTTTTCTCCTTCACCAATCTGGTAGGTGCCTGTGGCAAGTAACCAAGCACCTAAACAACATTGTTTATCAATATTCTCAACAAACAGAAATTAAATAAAATAAGATCCAAATAATTTAACACATAACTTCCAAATTTTAATTATATTGATTTTTAACAGTGTGTTTAGCTTATACTTCAGCACATCTTGATGTGAGGCTAAAAAGGAACAAGATTTGTCTCACAGGGGGGATAAGAGATATTGAGCTCTCTGCTCCCCAGAAGTGAGAGAATAGATCAGATAACTGATCTTTCCAGTTTTGAGGAACATTTTAATTCAACCAAAATGGAAAAATGAAACAAATTTAAGATTCTCACCATCTAGGAATTTGGGAAAGTCAGAATGTATACCCAGAGAATAAGTAAATAAATAACTAAACAGCTAAATAAACAAACAAACAAACAAACAAATAAATAGAAGGAAATCCAGGGAAATTTTTTCCTTAAGAGACTAAAAGCTTAACCAATATTTTAAAAATAGCAATAAACTCATCACGTCTTTTGTGTATTTTTTTTAACCAAAGACTAAATTTAGAGTTACACATAATAGGTTGAAACAGAGTCTTCTATATTTTTACGTATTGGTGTCTCAGGAGTGAACATTTACTAGGCATTACCTTGGAAAACACAATCCTTCCCATCAAAAACAACTCTAGAGACAAAACGTTCAATCTGAAATAAATTACTAGGTCGCAATATTTGCAAAGCAACTCACAACTCAAAATGCATTTCTGTTGTCATCCCAAATTGGGGGAAGATCAGCATGGAAGTAGGATTGCTATGGGAAGGTTTCCAGGTGATAACCTTGACCTTAATGTTCAAAGATGGAAAGGGCATAAATCATAGGAAGGGAGGATGGGGGCACTGTGTGTGAAAGAATCAGCATAAGTCAGAGGAATGGAAACAGGTTATAACAACAAATTACAATTGGGAAATGGCTGAGGCTAAAGACTTACTTGGAGAAGATAAGTGAAAATTCAAGTTACCATTATTGCGTGCTTACAACACACCAAACTATGCAAATATTTCCTTTTGTTTTTTCTAATTTAATTTTAATAACACTGAGCCCCAGGGCTCAGACTTCGGAGTTTCACCCTCACTCTCCAGTTGATCTCTATGGTCTCACAGCTTTGGCACCACTGTACATTGCTGAACTCCACAATTCTGTCTTCAGCCTGAACATTTCCTCCAACTCCAGCTGCCAATTTGACATTTTTCACCTGGATGCCTAAAAGATATCTCAAACTCAACATGTTTAAAACCAAACTCCTGATTTCCATCCATTGCTCCCAAAACAAACAACAACAAAAACTAAACAACAACAATGACAACAAAAACTACTTCCTCATCTACCTTTAGAACAGATCCAGAATCAACCACACCTCCATTTCCACCACCAGCTCCAAGACATCACCATCTCCAGCTTGGATCGCTGAAGCCTCCTAAAGGTGGTGGATGTGAACTTCCCCTTCAGTGGCTCTCTGAGTCTGTGCCTTCCAAACTTTTCCATTTGCAGGACAAGCTCCAGTTATAGACATTGTTGTCCCAAGCGGAGACTAAGAGTGATTCTTGGACAGGTGACAACAGAAACAATGGAGGCTGAGAGCGGATGTGAAAGGAAACGTGCAGGGGGTTGAGAGTTATCATGGAGAGGACATTTGAGGCCATCCAGAGGGACAAAAGAGCCTGAAATCTTACAAAATACCAAGTCCTAGGTCAAATGCTCCCCCTCATTGGGGAAAGTTGAAGACCTTAATCATAGCACTGGTCGCATTATTAGAGGCTTGTGCTGAGTGCCTCCCCCACTAGACTTTAAACTCATTTTATGCCCCCCAGCGCCGGATACAGCATCTGGGACTTGGTAAGCCCTTGGCAAAAGTGTGTTGGATGCATACAGGTTGTAATGGGATGTGCATTCGGAGCATGGAGAAAGAAGTGGCTACATTCTTCTGGAAGAGCAGATTATGACTTTATATAGGAAGTGAGGTTTGGGAGCTAGGGAGAAGTATTTGAGCTTAGGCAGGAAGATGACATTGATGGCGTAGACAGGAACAGCAGTGGTGTGAAAAGACAGAGGGCAAGGCTTGAAGAGGAGGTGGGGCAGAGGAAAGCTGAAGAAGAAACAATTGGTGGAGGAGATGTGATATTGAAAAGTAGGTTAGAATTAGAAAGCTAAAGATTGCAGCAGAGCGTCAAAGGAAGAGGTTTTTTTGGGTTTTTTTTTTCTCTCTCTCTCTCTCCCAGAGGAGGGGTGGTGGGGAACGGAGAGAGAGATGTTTAAAAGAAAAGAGGAAATGCCAGGTAACAAAGAAGTTGCCCCAAAGTATGTGGTTGGGGTTGATGGGTATAAGGACCGGGCAAGCTCATACCTGTAGTTCTTAATCTTTTCACTCCCAAGTACCAAGTAAATTATTGAGCTCCAAAAGGAGGACAGGAGGCCAGAGGCTTAATAATGAGAGGTTAAAACTGAACTACTCAGTGAAATGTGAGCCAAGAAGTTTATGAGGTAGGAAGACCAACCAACACTGTCAAGTGTTGTAAGACAAACCCAGGTTATCACTTCAGTCCTGCAGGTTTCAATTAACTCCCCATTGAGTGGTGCTGGGTGCTTGACTTCTCACCCCGCGCCAGCCACCTTGCCGCCTGCGGCGGAACTCAAGGGAAATCGGCTGGGGAGTGAATCTTCATCACCGCGATGAAGGAGGTGAAAAGTCATTCGCAGTGGATATCCACCCAGCTTTGGCCAGGACTCGAGGAGAAAACTGGGAGATGTACAGAATAAAAACAAAACCACAACTTCTTTCTTGTCCTTTCCATGCCCACCACTCATACTCTCCCCCTCTCTAAAATTTAAGCCCGGTGAGAACAGGGCTTCACTGCTGGATGCCCTCAGTGCAGGGAGCCTGGCACAGAGTGGGCGCTCCGCAAATAGTGGCTGGATAGTGAATGAACTCTGCTGTCTCACGTCGTTTTGTCTGGGCACTGGCGGATGCTACCAGCGGAGTCTCCTGCGAACGCGCAGCAGTAAGACTTTTGTAAAGGTCTCAGTGGGGCAGCCCGCGAAGCCGGGAGCAGAAGGCGCCGCAGAGCGATCGGCGAGAACTCGGGTCTAAGGCCCAAGACTGCACAGTTCACAACTGACCTTACGGCGCGGAAGCCCGCGCGGGGCACAGCAGCCCGGCTCCGGCGTCCCGCTCCCGCCGCCCCCCGGCGGCGCTCGGCGCCCGCTGCGCACGTAGGTCACCTGCCTCCTGCTGGCGCCGCGCGGCGGGCCGGGCGCGGGTGGCAGGTGCGGCGCGGGCGGCCGGGGGGCCGGGCCCGGCGGGGCGCTGCGGGCTGGGGACCGGGCCCGGCGCGTCGCAGCTCCGCGCAGAGCCGCAGGCCGAGCAGCAGCGCGGCGCCGAGCAGACACCGGCTCAGGGCGCCGCAGCCCCTCCCGGGCGGCCTCTCCCTCGCCATGGCCCGGGCCACCCCGGCGCTGCGCTAAGCTGCCCGCGCGCGGCGCCCGGCCGGCAGCAAGGATGTGGCCCGGCTGTCCCGAGCTGCCAATGTGGGAACTCCCCCAAGGGCCGGGGAGCGGACGCGGACCCGCCTCCCATCCTCCCGACCATGGAAACCTCCGCGTAACCTTATCCTCCTGCCTGCCGAGCGCGCCCGGCAGCTCTAGGGGGCGAGGGGCGAGGGGCGAGGGGCGGCGGGCCAGGCGCGGTCCCCGGGATGCAGGCGGTTCGGCTGGGCAAGAACCAGAGCCCAGCCTCACCTCGGGGGTCCCTGAGGAGGCTTCCTCCGCCCCGGCCTCCAGAGCCTAGGGGAGCTGCAAAGCTACACGTTCAGGAAAAGCGCATTCCTAACGGGAGGGATCCTGGGCCATAACTTCATTTTCTAGTATTAGTTTTGTTGAAGAAACACGGCACGCGGCTAGGTGAGCTGCCAGGTTTCGCTATAATGAACAAGCTCAGATTGTCACGCGGTTTGTGCCATCAAGAACAATATAAAAATACATCGCATTTATGCTCAGGTTCACAACTTCTCTCCCTCAAGAAAGAAGGGAGAGGGGAGGAAACAACAGCTCTCGCTCAGTGCAGAATAATCAAATTAGAGTTGTTCCATTTCTAAATTCTGCCTGAAGCCAATTGGCGCTTTCGCTCCGTGTTATGAAATGGGGCGGGGGGGTGGGGTGGGTGAAGGAGAGGGGAAATGCTAGCTAAGACATCTGACAGCAGGGAGAGAGAACAGAAGTTACCATGGCATGATGTAAATCAAATTAATTTAGCTCTGCTCACACACCTCCCTGCTGTCTTGCAGAGATACAGAGGGACAAATTCATCTTTCGGCAAAATGCTCCCCAGCTGGTATTTTCATCACCACCTTGACCTTAATTAATCAAGCCGAACGTTCACAGCCTGAAGTCCAGTGTTGGCTGTTCCATTCTCAATTGTTAGTAAAATTCTTTCCCACACATTTGCTTTTGAGGTTTAAGTTTAGGTTTGGATTTTGGTTTTCTTTAGCTGTGGCCACGTTTTTTCATTCTTTACGCTTTCATGTTTTATGTTTCCATGTGAGACTACCCCTGCTGACCAATCCTCCGCCCTTAGCAGCGTGCAGAACGGATAACACAGACCAGATATGGAACCCCCTCCCACCACACCTCATTTGAATTTCGGGGAATTTTCCATCTGGGAGCCAGCCCTCCTTTCTAAAATCCCTCTGCTTAAGAAAGACCCAATTTATTCTTTGTCACTGTACAAAGCGCTTGGGCTATTTCCCTACACATAGCAAGACTCCTCAATCCAATCTAGCCATTCTCTGGGCACACCAGGTCCTCAGGCTCCTCAGTGTTTCATTATGAATTGATTTTTTTTTTTCTTAGAAGCAACTCTTCAGCTGTTGCAGATGGGCTCTGTTTTAAAGAAGCCAAGCAAGTACATGTTTTCCTGACACAAACTCAAAGAGAAAACCTCACATCCTGTGTCTATGTCAACAACTGGAAGTATGTCTCCAATCAGGATTCTGCCTTTTAGAAGCTGTGAGACTTTGGACAAAGTCCTTAACCTCTCTGAGCCTCAGTTTTATTATGTATAAATAGACCTGTATATCTAGTAAGACTACAAAGAGTGCATAAAATATTATATGGTTAGTACCCAAGTAATACCTGGACCACAGAAGGTAGTCAATTAATAGTAATTATTTTTTATTATTTATCATTAAAGAAGATCCTGGGTGTTATCACGCAAAACAAAATTTAAGCATTGATTCCAGGTAGGTGAAAATGAGAAAGTATAACGAGATTTGTAAATATCTTATACAGTCTTCTCTGGAATTAGAAGTACTCAACAATGCAAGAAACAACCATTAAGACTCAAGATTCCACAAGGACACTCTATTAACGTGTATAATTGTGTAGTCTTATTTCAGACACAATTTCTATTGTGCTTCATAAACCTGGATCACCTATGTCTGTTGTAGATTCAATGGTTTTCTTTGCTGTGCAACCAACAAGTGCCATAATCTTTTGAAAATTATGATACCACTAATGTATGCCCTCTGCTCATCTTTTGAGTTACTCTCCAGAGGAAAACATGAGGAGTAGCCTATGTTATTAAAATGAGGATATTTAATAAGACTCTGAACTGGGGGTGAAGGGGACAGACACACAGAACAGTGTAGCTCTTGAAGAGAATGGGCAAGATGACCTCATATTTTCCCTTATCTCATGCCTATGATTCTCTAATAATGTTTCCAGTATGGGAAGAAATCTAAATAAAATGCAATATTTAAATGCTCTTTTTTCCTATCTTTTGCAACTGTTTCTATGTGTTTATTACTAATAAAAAGAAACTGTTTTTTATGTATTTAGCATCATTAATTTTCTAAGAAGAAATCTCCCATTTTTAACTTTCACAAAATATTTCCCTGTGTCATGGATGATAATGAATAGTGAAATGGGTCAGTTGGTAGACTGGAGAGGCAAATGTGATCACTGTCATAGCTGACAAGCAATCTTTCATTCATGACCTTTGCTTTTCTCATAGAGTTGAACTTGTCTGGGTCGTTTCTGGATATGTTTCAAAAATGCAGATAATCATTAACCACTGAGCCATACATTGGTTAATTAAACACACAGGTCAGTAAACCACAAAAGCAGCTTTCATCAGATCACAAATTGTATCCTCCTTGAGGTTTCAGCCAGCAAAATGAGTGAAACAGAACATGTTTGCTGCTAATCTCCTAGAAACCATGAATTTCAATTTGCATACAAGCTGTAGTGCAGTGGTTCTCAAGCAGAGGTAATTTTGCCTCTCAGGAGACCCTTGGCAAATTTCTGGAGACATTTTTCATTGTTAAAACAGGAGATGGTGGGGGAGGATGCTACTGGCATCTGGTGGGGAGAGAACAGGGATGCTGCAAAACATCCTCCAATGCAAAAGAGTAGCTTTCCACAAAGAATTATCCAGCCCAAAATGCCAACAGAGCTGAAGTTGAGAAACCCTGCTGTCCATAGATGTTAATGCGGCAACTTTTAATTACCAACTGTCCAGAGAGAAAACAGGCTAACAGTCAAGGATCCTCACTCACTTCCACGAAGTGGCTATTTCTGTTTCACAATGTGAGGTACCTAACCTGAAGTAAAGTCATCGAATTTAGAAAGACGCAGAGCTAGAATGTCTGGCATCGACATCTTCCTCCAACTTACTCATCCCCATCATGTTGTCTCCAGCTAATACATGTTCATTGTGGAAAATACACAAAAACAAAAAAGGATATCAACAATCATGCATATAGCATGATTCAGAAACAGGATGTCTCTCTGACTTATTTCTATGCATATATAGTTTACAAAAATGAAATTATACGTATTTATAATCTGCATTCATAATATTATATAATTTACACTTTAAATAATTTGGAATTTGCTTTAAAACAATCCAGTGGGGGAGGTGACAGATATCTGGGAGAATAAATGAAGCAAGAATGGCTGATTTATAACTGTTATAGCTGAATAATAGGGTTCACAGCTCACTATTATTGAGTACGTTTGAAATTTTTGTAATAAAATGCCATTAACCTACAACATTTTTTTTTCTTATTAACAGTCCAAGTTTGTATTTTTTATTGTGGTAAGAACAGATGACATGAGATCTACCTTTTTAACAAATTTTTAAATGTACAGTGTAGCATTTGTAACTAGAAGTGTAATGTTGCACAGAACTTGCATGACTAAAACTTTATACATGTTGAACAGAAACTCCTCAAATTATTTTAAGGCTGTTAAAATACTATCACGTTAATGGAGGAGATTTTAACCCTCTTAGGGTATTCAGGAATCTGTCTAAAATGTCCTCATGGTCCAAAAAGAGTATCTCAAATAGTGGAATTTTGTACAGTCCCAGTTGGAGCAAGGTGTTCATCTGTCATTCCCCATTTGTGTGTACTGGACTCATATCCTGCCTTAAATGGCCCTCCTTTTATGTTTACATCTTGGATTCTTATTTCATCTCTAAGCTCTTCCGTTGACAATAAGAAACCCTAAAGAGAAGAAAAATCGATCAGAATATCTTCAGAGAAACAAAGTCCCCATGATTGTACTCAGTTTTTAAAAATTACATTTTTCTTCAAAAATTATCAAGATAATAATGTATTATTATTATCATTTTATTTATGGCTCTCATGGAAATAAAAAATAAGATCAATGTTTTTTTATTGAGGTAACATTGGTTTACAACATTATATAAGTTTCAGATATACAATGTTATAATTCCACATCTATATATGCTACACCATGCTTACCACCAAAAGTCTAATTTCCGTCCACTACTATACAATTGACCCTCTTTACCAATTTTGTCCTCCCTCTACCCCCTTCCCTCTGGTAACCACCAACCTGTTCTCTGTCTCTGTGAGTTTGTTTTTGTTTTTTTGTTTGTTTTCTTTGTTCATTAGGGGTTTTTTTTCCTCACATATGAGTGAAATTATATGGTATTTGTCTTTTTCTGTCTGATTTATTTCACTTAGCATAATTTCCCCAAGGTCCATCTACATTGTTGCAAATGACAAGATTTTAATTTTTTATGGCCGAATAGTATTCCACTGTGTATCTATACCACATCTTCTTTATCCATCCACTTGTTGATAGTCACCTACCTTGTTTCCATATCTTGGTTACTGTAAGGAATGCTGCAATGAACAGGGGGCTACATATGTATTTTCAAAGTAGTGTTTTCATGTTCTTTGGATAAATATCGAGAAGTGGAATTACTGGACCATGTGGTAGTTCTATTCCTACTTTTTTGAGAACTCTCCACACTGTTTTCCATACTGGCTGTAGCAATTTACATTCCCAGCAACAATGTACAAGGGTTCCCTTTTCTCTACATACTAACACTTGTTATTTCTTGTTTTTTTTTTTTGTTTTTTTGTTTTTTTGTTGTTGTTTTTTATGAGAGCCATTCAAACAGGTGTGAAGTGATATCTCACTGTGGTTTTGATTTGCATTTCCTTAATAATAGTGATGTGGAACATATTTTCATGTGCCTGCTACAACATTATTTTTAATGGCTACATGTAGCTTGATTTAACCAGTCTTCCACTGTTAAAGAATTAGATCATTTCAAGTTTTCATTTTATAAATAATACTATTCTGGATATCTTTGTAAATAAACCTGATGGATCAGAGGTGGACTGTGAGGGAAAGAACAAAGTCAAGGATGATTCCTGACTAATTGGAGGAATGAAGTTGAGAAGGGAATTGAGAAGGGAAAGACTCAGGTAAGAATAGTCTGGGGTTGTCCATGGCCAAGCCATCCTGAACAAGCCCCATCCCATCCGTTCTTAGAAGTTAAACAGGGTCAAGCCTGGTTAGTACTTGGATGGGAGACCACCTAGGAAGAAAGACCAGGTGCTGTAGGTGTAAAAAAAAAATTTTAGAATTTTTAAAAAGGGATTGTAAACTGACAACGTCCTTGTAATCTGTGAGGCCAACCAAGGGTTGCCTCACCTAAAAAAAATAAAAAAATAAATTAAAAAAAACATTTTGGAGTGGAAAATCAGGAGATTGATTTTGGTGGTCATGTTAAATTTGGGAAGCCATCCAAATCTGTGAAAACATCCAAATTTGGGAAGACATCCATGTGGAGATAGTTGAATTTAAAAGACTGGAATTCAGGGCAACAGTGAAGGCTGGAAGTATAAATTTGTATCATCAGCATATTGATGTTAAGTGAGGGAGAGAAAAAAGTATTTGAAGGCTTAGCTCTAGGTCCACCAATTTAAACTCAGGAGGGTGAAAAGAATCCAACAAAGGATATTGGGATAGATAGGCGGTAATGTAAGAAAATGTGATGTCCTAGAAATCAAGTAAAGAAAGTATTTTTAGATGGAAGAGACTGAGAGGTCTAATAAAATGCGGGCTGAAACTGCCTTTGAGATTTGGTAACGCAATGTCTTGTTTATTATCTGTCTCTCCCAACTTGGACATAAATTCCATGAGGTCACAGACTTTGCTTCTATTATTGCTATAATCCCAGTTCCTAAAACAACAGTACCTGGCGTATAGTACGGACTCAATAAACAATTGTTGAATTAAAGAATAAAGAATAAATCAAGTCTGTGTGCATCCAAAATAATTTCATCATGTTAAATTTTTAAATATAGAATCCCCAAGTTAAAGCAAAATTGTAAGTCTTTCATGTGGAGTGTTATTATTAATTTCTCAGTCCAACAACAACAACAAAAAAGCTGTATTAATTCCATTTAAAGCCCATCAAATATTCCTTTATCAATGAGAAACCTCAAAAGATAGGTGGAGCCAGCCTCTGACAGACAGACGAACCAGACAGTTTATTTTTAGTTCCCTCCTACTCCTTCCATGTCTACATGTGAACCCACACTTGAACTCCCCTCAAACACCCGTACAAATCCACAGCCCCATCAGATCTGTGTTCACTCTACTGTCAATTAGTTTCCTCCTCCCTACCCTAAGATACTAGCTCGACATGACCGAAGGCCCATCAGAAATACCCACATTAAAAGAAGAACTCACCAAGATAAAAGCTTTCAAGACCTAGAACAACAAAGTTGTATTAGAATGACAGACACCGGAACTGCTGTTTTGTGGAGAAGGAGCCCTGCCTAAAATCACACCGCTGCCTAGTCCACAACCTAATAAAACCGCCTCTGGGCTAGCCTTGTGGAAAATGCCTGCATAATGGCTTAATGGCTTGGCCTGCTCCAGAAAGAGAGCTCAAGCCTTTCCTGCCTCTTTCGAATCCCCCTAACACTGTGTTCTCCCATTCTTGGTGTTTATCTTACTCTAGCATTTGTGGACTTGCTTTATTCTTCCTCTATGCAGGCTGTTTCTCAAGTAAGGCATAGGGTCTTACTCACCTCTGACCCCCGCAATGCTTTGCACAAGATGGGCCCCAATCCTATCTCTGGAATTGTTTTCAAACAAGACATTACACCCGACCCTGCTGAAATCATACCTAAGATAGCACATTTCTTTCAGCAGATCCTGTTGCTCATCCATCCTAACCAAAAAAGAATCATAGTCACAGCTGTGGGCGATGACTCACAGGTAATATCTCCAACCTGTTACCTTTCTTTTTCCCTCAAGGAACTGGAAAGAATCAGGGAATGCTTCATACAAGCCACTGGGGAAAAGGACTAAAGTAAAAAATGTGGGTGTGGGGAGAGCAGTACACAGACAGGGTGAAAACTATGGCACACTTGTGCGCACGCACGCACACACACACAGACACAGACACACACACACACACGACACACACACACGCACAGACACACACGCGCGAGCACGCGCGCTTTCCTGGATTCGGAAAACACACCGTAGGCATTGTTAGATAGGTTTATTTACAGACGTTAACTGCCACGATGAGAAATTCCTGGATTTCATGACAATAAAGCAGTTTGGATTAAGAATGATCAAAACATTGCCCGGTTCATAGGACCACCCACAGAGCATTTCCCTCCCTCACCCTAGGCTCATCTTATCATTGTGACACATGCCAGAAATAATCTCCCAGCTACAGATCACTTTGAAGTCAAAAACATTCCTGGTTGAAATTTTCCCAAAGTCAAGGGCTTAAAAACCCTTTTTAGGTCAGAAAAGATCACCAGGGAACTGACAAGATAAAATGAAGCACAGCATGCCCAAAGGCAAAAATCTCAGGGTGCTGTCATTTCAGTTTAGCTTGTGAATATATTAAAAATCCAGAGGTCAAAAGCCATTTTACTTTCTCATCACATCACTGCTCTAGCCCCAGGGAAAGCATAAGATGTTTATTATGTCTGATCATAATGCAGGAGCTCTCAAACTTAAGTATGCATGAGAATTGCCTGGGGAGTCGTGTAAATGTAGGTTCAGAAGCCCCACCTCTGGAGACTGAGTCAGAGGTGAGTCTCGAGAACCTTTATTTTAGTAAGTTTCAGGTGATCTATGGTTCAGCTTTTAGAAGTCTTGGCACAGATGTTCCCCAGCCATGGTGATGGTTGGGAGGGGGTGGAATGTAGGAAGCAAGTATTACAAGGTGTCCATGTATTCATGAGTGTAAATGTCCTCCCTCAATTAACAACTAAATGCTAAGAACAATTACTAACAAAGTTTTAGCCATTAACAAGGAGCTCTCACATTTAAAAGTTCAGGAGCCCCTTGTTATCCATTCTCTTCTTCCCCAGACACCTGGCTGGAAAGTAAAGGGAATATGTAAAAGAGAGCTTCCTCCCTCCCTCTCTCCTTCCTTCCTTCCTTCCTCCCTCCCTCTCCTTCCTTCCTTCCTTCCTTTCTTCCTTCCTTCCTTCCTTCCTTCCTTCCTTCCTTCCTTCCTTCCTTCCTTCCTTCCTTCCTTCCTTCCTTCCTTCCTTCCTTCCCTCCCCTATTTGCTCTGGAAACTTCCCAGAGCTCCAGGATGAAAGGGGAAGGGGTTAAGGTTACACACGGGGATGCTGTGTGGCCAGAGTTACTCGAAGTAGAGAGCGGTAGCACCTGGAAGTCTGCAATGCCCTCTCTGGGACAATTCCCCTCAACTCACTAAAGGACCCCAGAGAGTTAAGGAGCCATGGACTTGGGAAAGCAGGTTAAGGAAACAAAGCCAAAAGATGAGGTGAAGCAGAAGATACAACTCTAAACTCAGCTTCTCTTTAACTACTCACTAGCAGTGAAGGCTCGCAAGAGTTCTCTCACCTCCCTGTGCCTCAGTTTCTTCATTTGGAAAATAGAGATAATAATAGGAACCATCTTGTAGTAGGGTTGTTGTGAACTTAATGTGGTCTTTAGTGTCATTCTTTCTGGCCCATAATAAGTGCTGTCATGTGTAATGTGTTATTACTGTTCAGCGTTAAAAAAAAAAAAGGACATTTGTTTTAGTTTTGTATCACTCTTACCTTCAGGTTAAATTGCTGGTTTGAGGCTTAGGCTTCCTGGGTCTTCACTGGACTGACAGAAGAGGGAAAACGAAAACTGCACCTCTGCTTTGGTGTTACTACCAAGCCCAAGTCGTCTTCCTTTAGAATCATCACATGCCAGGGCACATCTTACTAAGGTTTCCATTATTTCTGGAAAAGCACATTCAATTTAACTAGCAGAGCTTTTCCTTTTCTCCCTGTGACCTGCAGCATTTCAACCATTTCTTCCCTTGGGTTTGGGGCGTCACGGAACCACACCACTTTCCTCTCCTGTACCTTGCTCTTCCTGTTTGCCGTGCTCACACTATTACACCTTCTCTTTAAAGCAGGCTCTTCCTGCTGTGCCAGCTCCATCACCTCTGATTCCTTTTCACCCACCCTTAGAATAGCCACAGCGCTGTTCACTTGACTATGAGTTTGCACCTTCAGTGTTAGGTACGAACCCAGGTGCAGAGCACACATCCCCCAACTCCTCCTTCAGGATTGTTCAGAGTACAAAGACTGCTGAGCCTTTCCGGAGAGCAGCCCTCATCCAGAGGGGGGTGAGAGGCCTACAGCTACTCTCCCTTCGCCCCCAGGCCCCAACCCTCCTTGGTGACTCAAAGGGTTGCTGGGAGAGGACGACAAATGCTGTCTTGAAAGAATGTTGCCGTTGCTAGGAGAGAAAGCAGGAGAAATATTTCTCCGTCACAAAGGGAGGCCAGGAGAAAAGCTGCTCCAGGCTGGACGACATAGAAGAGTAGGAACGAGTGTTGGTGTCTCGCTAATACTGTGTGTGTTTAGCTGCCACTAGCTGCTTCAGCCACAAAGTATGAGACCGCCGTAATAGGTTTTTAATAACCGCCGTTCTTATTTTAGTGTCTTTGTGGGTTTTTAATTCAACCTTTAATGTGGGGAGGTTGTATGTAAACATCAGGACACAAATGCCCATTATTGCCATAACTTTGGCCCATCAGGTACCACAGCACTTAACTGCCTCTGCAGTGATTGTTTACCAGCCTCAATCCCACAGCGGATGTAAGGATGGGGACGTGGATAGTGAATTATTTATTTTTGCCTCCCCGCAGGAACCAGGCGAAGGAGAAGAGCTCAGTAAAATGTGTGCCGCTGAGGATTTCAAGAACTCTGAGAATCTGGACTTGGTATATATGGACCCACACTTCAGGCACTCCGCGCTCCAGCCAGGCATCCCCACGGACTACACCCCACACGCCTACTGTACTTTCTCACTTCTGGACCTTTGCTCATTCCCCCTGCCTGAAAGGAAGACCATTTCCCTGTCGTAGAGATGAGAAGATCCTGGGCAGGTTTGAAAAGAGCTAGATAAGTAGTTTAGATTTTATTTAAAGGACGATAAGGAGTCATTGATGGGTTTTTGAGCAGAAAACACTGGAGTGAATTCAAATCGAGGCCTGATTAAGACCTTTATAGACCTGGAAAATGCAGATTATGGCACTCCCAAACCTCCACCTGTATACTTCAAAGTAAAAACAGTACCAAACCGTAAAACACAGAACATCAGCTGCATTGACATTGGAAAAGCTTGATTCTACATCCTCTGAATGTAACTCTGAGTGCAAAAAGAGAATGCTTTTTCAGGCCATTCTTAACTTCTCACCACCCAAGACTAAACTGGATCTCCCTCCTTACTGTAAAACATTCTTCCATAAATGTACAGAAATGTGTGAGGTTTAAATACAGAGATCTAAAAAATTAAAGGGGGTCATTGACCATCTATGCCTTTTCTTCACATAAAATTAGAAAATGGTGCAGCATAATTGTTTCAGGATAGATCCTCTCACTTTTGCTGCAGCCTCACAGCATGCCCTAAGAACAGCCTCAGAGTGCTGAGCACTACACCCAAAAGTTCCTGAACACTTAAAAGCTACGCTGGTGAAATTTTAAAAGAATCTTGACTTTGTATAATACACCAGATTAGAGCCTTCCTAAATTTCGTGGACAATAATGAAAACAGCTTGCAAGCCACACAATCATATTCCGGCATTCGATTTCAGCGTAAGGGGAAACTGGTGAGTATTGAGCACTATGTATGTATGGTCAATGAAATCCTTCATTTTGCCTAATTCTGGTTTGAAAGCAAGAGGGTGCTGATTTCACAAGGTCCTTTAGCTCTAAGCTTTTTTAACAATTAAATTAAATGTGAAAAGAAGATACTTTAAGGTTTCACGGATAAGAAATAAAAATCAAAACTAAATCTACAATCTGTCACAATCATATCTTTTTAAAACAGGAACACTCTTTGACAAAACGGTTTTTATCTTGTTGACCACCATGCTTTAATAAAATGCAACTGCTTCTATGTAGCCTGTTTCAAATTCCATGTTAAACAAAGAGGAGAGGTTCCATTATTTTTCAGGCTTTATCAACCCAGGATAAATTGGCTGTTCATCTATTATTCATCCACCATTGTTGGAAATTAAGTCTTTGTTACTGACAGGGGTAAAACTTAGCTGGGCAGATCAATAGAATTATTTCTTTCTTCAAACAATAGAGGGTGGGAAGATAATGATTAGCAATGTCTTTTTTTATTCTGTCTTTCATTAGCAGTTCATACTCCAGAAAAGGCTTTTTGAGTTGCTGAACAAAAAGACAGCTTCTAAGGCTCAACAGCTTCATGTATCAGAGAAAATTTCTGCAACTCTGAAACCTCTCCAAGGGCCTAGCAAAAAAGCATATTCTATGCACAGTCCACTTTCAGATCCATAGGAAAGCCTTCATAATTAACGCTCTTTGAATCATCACAGGTCAATGCTAAGCTCTGCATCACTACACTGAAGGCCATCGATACCTGTAAGATCAGATGAGAAAGAAGAAAGCACAGACTATACAAAATGCTCCAGCAATAAGAATAACAGCTTGCTCTCAGAAGACAGACTGCTCTGACCGGCTTCACACTTGGCCCCACATGGATTTTTTGGAAACTAATTGTCATGAAATTTTATGATCTGTTAAAAAAAAAAAGTGTAAGAATATTTCTTCTTGCTTACCTCACAAAGATGTTAGAAAGATTAAAATTAGATAGTTGTGAAAGTGTTTCTAATTCTCCTAGGAAAGACTGAAGAAATGCTTTGTGGATAAACTTGTTCTTTGGAACTTTAAAACAGTCATAATGATCCCATTTCACAGCCTTCTTCCATTAAAAGCCCAGAATTCTGCTGACCAAGCAGTCAGTTCCCTCATCTCTGAATAGCTCTTTAAAATCATTTCACTTGAAGCCCAAGAGTAATTCATACATGAGTGACAAAAAGAAAAAATTGCTGTGCCACCCTCCAAACCCTTCCTGGATTAGTCAGAAGAGAAATTCCATCAGTCCTGCCTTGTGGAAACATTCCCATTACCCACTCCCTTCCTATCCTCAAAACATATTTTCCTGTTTTTCCTTCCAAATATAAGAACTAGCAAATACACTGCATACTTTTTACACATCTGTACACTTCAGCATATTTTATCCTTTTACTTAAATCCCAATAGGTAAAAGCATAGCCCACCGTCAGCAAAACATATCTTAATACCTTCATGCTCTGCACACCAAATACTCAGCAACAAACACTTCCAACTCCAGCAGAAACCCAAAATATGTATATTTCCCAAATGCTTCCATCTTTACTCCACCCCCTGCCCACCCGCAACTCTGCATTATCAAAACCAACTTTCACCTGAGACCTGCAGCACATTCACATTAAATTGTAAGTCACTAGTATCTGCTTAAGGAGCTACACCCTCCTAAATATTTGTACTTCATACGCCTCTCCTTCGGACTCTGATACACTTTCTCTCCCCACCCTTCATGTATATTCTCTCCCACAACCTAGCCCCAGAGAACAGAGCAGAGGGGAAATTCCATTACTGTTCAAAATCTCTGTATAATAAACATGGTCCAACAGAGATGTGATGCACATAGGAACACTTTGGAGGAGGGAGAAAAAGGCCTTAAATTAAAGAAATGAAATCCTAAGAGTGGCATTTCGGGTGTAATTTGAGGGCAGTAAACTCAGGGCATCTCCTGAAGTCACTCAGCTTGGGTGCTATTTATTCTACCTGCAGGCTAACCTAACCCTGGTTACAGGACCAAGCACCGAGAGCTGAGCGGTAGAGATGATGGTGATGGCTTCCCAGGCCCTTGGCATTGTTGGTATGCAGCATTCAGTTGTAGACAACAAATGCTACACTTGAGTTGATGGAAGCAGAAAGGTATTTATTTCCAAGTATTAAGTGACTTCCTAAATCATGGAAAAGTAGAGGAATAGGTTCTGACTGAGCTGAGAACAACTCCCAACTCCCTCTGCCATTGTTGGGAAAGCAGCTACCATTTCTATGGATGCAGAAGAATCAGGAAGTGGCTGATGGTCCATCTGCTCCAACAAGAGTGGCTGTTTCTGGCCCTACCTCTTTCTACACTTTACTCAGTTCCAAGTCCAAATCTCATGCAAATGAATCAGTCCAAAGGAACCTAAACCACATATAGAACCTCAGCTGTAAGAGGGCCTAGGAAATGCAGTTTTTATATTTCAAGACTCTATAGTACAAAATGACACATTATAATATAAATCATGTTCTATCTTCTTTCACTACTCATTCTGTACTCCCTTTGCCTTAGCAAACACTTTAGCTGGTTATGATTCTTTTTCTGGTGGAGTGGCCCAACTTTTATTCCCAAAGGATCCTGTTAGTAGTCCTGGATTGTTGTAGTTCTCCACTGACCTTAATCACAGGGCATGGGAATACTAAGAGAGACCCTAAGAGATCTCCTGTGTTTCAGGCATACTCTTCCTTACTTCCATTGTGGAGTAGTAGTCTAATTTCCCCTTGGTCATCAGGATCAATTACACAGCCAACAGACTAACTCCCTGTTGATTTAGAAGCATGAAGAGCCTAAGGTGACTGGGTGGTAGTCTTTCCTTCCAGTTCAAAGGAATCATGGCAGTGTTGGAAGCATTCCTCCTTCTAGAACTAAGACCTCTAGGCCAGGAAAGAATAAGGTTGTAGAAACAAGACTCAAATTTTTGCTAGTGGGTCACTAGGCACAGTAGTGAGTGGTACCCCTCCCACATCCAACCCTTGCTTCCTGGACCCATGTCCTGACCTTTGGAGAAACAGTTCCATATGCATGTGATTCAGAGCATAGACAGCTTTCTAGAGAACCTTGCCCCATCTCTGCAAGGTATTACCACCTAGTTGGCACTATAACAGAGTCTTCAAAAGGCTATTTCATCATCCTATCAAACCAGCTGCTTCAGGATGGTGGACAACATGGCAAAAACAGTGAGGTCCGTGAGCATGGGCACATTCTTTTGTTGTGAAATGAGTTCCTTGATCAGAAGCAATGCTATGTGGACTACTATGATGATGTATAAAGCATTCTGTAAGTCCACACGTGGTAGTTTTAGCAGAAGCATTGTATGCAGGGGAAGTAAATCCATATCCAGAATAAATGTCTATTCCAATACGAACAAACTTTCCCCTTCCATGATAAAAGTTGTTCAATATAATCAACCTGCCACCATTTGCTGGCTGATTTCTAAGGCAGCGGTGCCACATTAGGGACTCTGCTGCTAGCAGAATGAGCACTCAGCAGTGCCCGTAGCCAGATCAGCCTGGTGAGAGGAAGTCCATGTTGGTAAGCCCATGCATAGCCTCTATCCTTGCCACCATGTGGAGCCACTCTGTTCATGAGCCCACTGGGTGATGACAAGGGTGGCTGGAGAAGAGGTGGATTGTAATCCACACAGCAGGTCATCCTGTCAACTACGTTGTTAAAATCCTTCTCTGCTGGTCACCTTCTCCAATCATGTTCCTTCCAAGTCCCTGGCCTTCCAGCCAAACCATTAGCCATAGCCTATGAACCAGGACACAGTAGCACGTCTGGCCATTCCTCCGTCCAAGCAGGGAGAACAACTGGGTGCATTGCTTGAAGTCCTGCCTCGTGAGAGGATTTCCCTTCACCACTGTCCTTCAGGGATGTCCCAGGAAGGGGCTGTAGTGCTGCACCTGTCCACTTTCAGGTGTGCCTGCATATGTGCCATATGTAGAACCATCTATAAAGCAGGCCCAAGTCTTCTCTTCCACTGATCATAAGGAACACTCCATGTGGCCGTAGGAGCAGCGGAGGGAGAGAAGGCAGTGCAGCAGAAGTGGGAAGCGTGGACATTTGGGCCACTTCATGTAACATACGTGTGCCTTCAGGACCTGCGTGGCCCCAATATTCCACTTCCATCTGATAACAGAGTGCTGCCTTGCGTGCTCAACTTCATGGCTTGGTGGGTCACATAACACTCAGTTCAGGTCACATGGTAACTGGGTGGCCCATAATGAAGTCTTCAGTCTTACCAAGACCCAGTAGTAGGCCGAGTGCTGCTCCTCGTGAGAGTAGTTATCTGCAGAGGATGGCAGCGCTTTGTTCCAAAATCCCAAGGGCCTGTGCTATGATTCACCAACAGGGGCCTGCCAAAGACCCCAAAGAGCATCTCTACCTGCCATTGCCACTCTAAGTACCGATGGACATGCTGGATCACATGGCCCAAGTGGCAGAACAGCTCACACAGCAGCCTGGACCTGTATTGTAGAACCTTCTCTTTTTCTGGAAACTGCTCAAAATTAACAGCTTTTCGGGCCACTCTGTAAATGGGCCAGAGTAACACCCAAATGAAGAATATGTTGCTTCCAAAATCCAAGGAAGCCCACTAGGCATTGTGCCTCTTTTTTGGTTGTAAGAGGGGCCAGATGTAACACTTATCCTTCATCTAGAAGGGATATCACAACATGTCCCACACTGCTGGACCCCTAGAAATTTCACTAAGATAGAAGTCCCCTGAATTTTTGTCAGATTTATCCCACCCTCTGACACGCAAATGTCTTACCAATAAACTAGAGTCACTGCTACTTCTTGATCACCAGGTCCAATCAACATAGTGCCATCAATGTAGTGGACCCGCAAGATACCTTGTGGAAGGGGAAAGGCAATCAAGATACCTGCAAAGCAAATGACGACGTAAAGTTGGAGACTCGACGTGTCCTGAGGCAGGACAGTGAGAGCTGGCGGCGTGGCTTCCTCAGGTTCCGAGCCAGTTCCACGTCGCCCGAGGTCTGGCTAGACAGTCAGTTCTGTATTCTCAGAAGCCTCACTTTTTAAAAAATCTGTTTTTGTAAAACTTAATTGAAAAATTTTTTTAAATAAACGTTATTATATTAAGGAAGAAAGGCGATAGGAGCTGGAGCGTTTTAGACCCCTCCCCCCCAAAACGATTTTTTTTTTCCTGTGGTAATTTCAGTAATAAGGACACTTTTTATAGCTAGAAGAGTAAAATCTAAACATGGAACAAATTCAGCATTTGGTGGTTTCTAGGTTTTTCTTTAAAATCTTATCCTTTCTTTTTCTATCTTTTCTTTTTCTATCACCAACAGGCAACACTTCATATATCTTTATATCTTTATCTTCTTTATCATTATTATCACCCATTGTTAGGGTAAACAAAGTCAACACTACACAAACAACGCCCTTGTATTGCTCAGGCAACAGTTTTTTCTTATATCTGAGCTAGCTCCTAATTACAATATTAATCCCTGGTCAAGATCTTGTAACCAATGATGTCCTTAGGGATGTAGATTATATTCTTTAATTAATATAACTGAGTTATGGCCAATTTATACAGCAAAAACTCATGCGGTAGGAGTAACACCTGTATTTAATTTTCTGACTCTGGATTCCACTGGGAAATATTTTGTCATAATTTTTCTTTCTCCTTGAGCCCATTTAAGTAGATTTTCTCCTTTCAACCAAAAACCCTTGTCTAAGCTTATAAAAAAAAAAAAAAGTGTATCTCTGTGGTGAGAAAACAGTTTTCAACTATGCACTAGCCCAGGGGTTGGCAAACTGCTTCTGTTTAAAGGGCCTGATAGTAACTATTTTAGGCTTGTAGGCCACACAGTCAGTGTCTCAGCAGCTCAACTCTGCCCCTATAGCTGGAGAGCAGTGAGATAATGTGTAAACAAAAGATCATGGCTCTGTTCCAATAAAACTTTATTTACAAACTCAGGCAGAGAGCCAGATTTGACCTGAGGGCTGTAGTTGCTTTATACTAAACTGCAAGTTCCATGTGGGCAAGGTCATGCCTGATTTGTTCAACATTTCATATCCAAAAACTACTATTCAAAAAACACCAAGCCTGGTATTCGAACAAAATCTGTTTAATGACTGAGTGAGTAAACTATCAATGTGACATCAATGAACAGATTATCCCAGCTTAAATTTGGAAAATCCAGTAAGCTCTCTTGTTGGCTTTCTGATTGATTTTCCTTAAAAACTTCAAAACTCTATCTATTGCTAAAATTCACGGCTTGGATATACCACAGAGAATACACTTACACCCTGGATTCTCAGGCAATTGAATTATCTAACCAGCTAGAAGAAATAAGGACAAACAAAATTTTCTTTGGAGCAAAGCCAGTATGTCTATGCCCCCATCCAGTCTGTACATCTCACTGGCATTATTCTACTGAGCTGGGACCATGAAGATTAAGGCTGCCTTCTGGTAAGGGAAAGCTTAAAGCTATGTCTCTTCTCTGCCTTTGCGGTTTTTACAACCTCCAGGCTTGTTGTGCTTGGGATTTGACTCCCACTGGAAAAGGAACAAGATGAAAGATAAAAATATCAGACCTGTGTCAGGATACTGCATTGGTCAGCTTGGTGCCCTGGTGAGCTTGATGCCCTGTCTCAGCTCTGCCCTTCCCACAATGACCCCTGCATTCCGCTGTTCACCTAGTCCACCAATAGCACTTTCAGGACGTCTGGTCTCCCATGGCTTGCCTTACCTTTGTGACCACGCAATTGTGTGTTAACTGCCTTGAACAAAATCCTATTTGACTAGCTGGACCAGAGGTCTTCAACATTGACTGTGCATGGAAATCACTTGGAGAACGAAAAAAACATAACAAAACAAAAACTTAATACCTGGGCCCACCCCCAACCAACAGAATTAAAATTTCTTGGGTGGAGAAAGCAGGCATCAATATTTTTAAAAACCTCCCCCAACCCTCAACTTGGTAATTTTCATGTGCATCTGGGGTTGAGACATGTTGATCTAGATTTTGCACATCAGAATCACTTGGGGGAGCTTTTAAGAAATATAGATTCTAGGACTAATAAATCAGAATCTCAGGGGGTGGTGAGACTAGGATACTTCTTTTTTCTGCCTCCTCTTCCTTGCCTGGCTTCCTCTGTATAAATCTGAACAGCCTAGACTGTTGGCCCAATTCTTCATGTCTCAGAGCTTGCCATTACCAGGAAATAGTCTTTGAATTTCTCAGTACAAATTCTAAAGAATCTGACTGGCTTAACTCAATTTATAATTTGATCCTTTGAGCAGAAATTGCTAAATCTTGACCTTTACATTGTCACTGTTGGGAGCAGGAGAGAATTCTCCACTCTATCCTTCTTTAGTTCTTCTGGCTGGACTAGTTATAAAATAATAAAATTGACACAAGACTAGATTAACAGGAGAAAAAAACTTCAATATGTGTGCACAGGAGAATCACAGTGTGATGCTCAGATCATAAAATGAGGCTCAAAGAACTGATCGAACCTGGCACCTTTTTATACTTTTTAGACAAAGAAACAATAAGTTTGTGAGAAATTGGCAGGTGCTCGTTAGAAAGGAATCTAAGCAGGTTTGAGTATTCGTTAGTGAGGAATCTAAACGAAATTTGGGCTTGGGTAGTTAATTAGTAAAGGCGTTACAAGGTTTATTTATATACGCTTTTTCTACTCTGGGTTTTATAACTCTTATGATAAGATTGTCTCTCAGTCCTTCAGGAGTGGGGAGGACACCTATCATGGAGATTTATTTCTTGCATTTAGGGGGACAGAAGAGAGTCAGAGAGCTCTTCTTTCTCTTATAACTTCTCAGATGATTTTAGTTCAAAATCCTGGGGCAGCATGCCCTGGGCCCTGACATCACCAAGCCAAAAGACTACATCCCAGCTTCCCTTGAATTGCAATGTAGGCTTGAGGTTAAATCCTATGCAACGAGATATAAGCAAACTTGCTGTGTGAGTCTTCTGGAAAGTTTCCTGGGTGGGGTGCATGTGGTGTGATGGCTGGAGCTCTGACAGCCATCTTGGAGTCATGAGCATAAGAGCCACATCCTTTGAGAGAGCAGAATGTGAGCAAGAAGAGCCTGGATCACTGATGAAGTCCCCACACCAGTCTTGGACTACCTACATGCAGGCTTCTTTTATGTGAGAGAGAAATACATGCCTATTTTTTAAGCACCTATTTTGGGATGTTTCCATTATTGCAACTGAACCTAAACCTAACTGATAGTTTCCTCTGATCCAATAAGCTGTGACCAGAAAGACAGAGGAAATTCTAACCAGGTAGTGAACTCCTAGGTCGGAGCAAATTTCCCAGGAAAGGGAGCCTGAACAGAGTAGGCAAACCATTTGGAGTATTCACCAGCTTTTCTGAGTTCCATTGCGAGACAACTTGGGTTTGTATGGCAGAGAACTACGACGACGCTTGAAAAATTGAGAGGTGTGCTGATACTGTAGAACACGCACCAGGGTAAACATTTTGATTCAAGGGAAACAGGCTCTGGATGGTGGAAATGTGGGCAATGTGGCTGCCGGCCAGGTCGGCAGGTGCCCCGAGCAGATGGAAGTCAATTGTTCTGCTAATAATTAAAGAAACATTGGTTACATTTTTTCAGAGACCTGGTTAACTCATTTCCTTTGGCTGCTTAGGGCTATGATTTATAGGCAGCAAAGTTGCTTAGGACAATAAAGCCCCCAGGCCTTGTGGCAAACTGCTGAGATTTTTTCAAGAAGAAAGGGACCTCTTGGACATCTCAGTCAGCTCCTGAGTGAATGATACCCAGAGGAAACAGGTTTCACAGGTTCTTTTCCATCAATCACATCCCCAGGAAGAGAGATAAGAGGAATCAAGAAAAAATACTATGCTATGGAGAAAAAAAAAAAAAAATGAAGTGCTACGTTTATTTCAAATATCTGATGTGTTTTGAGAGTCCTGGAACAGGTTTCCCAGACTAAAACTCCCGGCGAACACAGGTCCCACCAACCCTTTTTTTCCTTTTCTCTAAAAGCCCTTAATGAGTTGAGAAAAATTGGTTCAAATATTGATTTGAATAGATCTTTTCGATAAAAGGAAGAAAATAATATATGCCATTTAAAAAAATACCCTTTCTTCTATTCCACTACGTCCTACTGGGCTGTGGCTTTTCTTTTCTTCCTAAGCAAATAAATCCTAAGAGCATGTACATAACCCTGTCTACTGAAGAAGCACCATGCCCGCAACACCGGTGCCCTCAAAGCTACAGCTTCGGTCTGGGTCCCGGAGCAGCAGATCTGAGCTCAGCCACCAATGTCAGACCCTGTGTCAAACACGGGGATTTAAGAAATCAGTTGTTCTCCATGTTCAGAAAACAAAACAAAACAAAATATGTTTTAGTGGTCTGTAACAGAAAATAGGAAAACAAAACAGCCAAGTAGTCCATTCTGAGGCCTTACCACAGATCACTAACTCAAGCTACACAGACAGGAAATCTTTGGATGGGGGGGGGGGGGGAAGACCAGCCAAACGAGAAAAGCAATGGCTATTTATTAGAGCTTTGCTGTAACAAGGGACGTGGCTACCGTCACTCCAAGGCAGGCACAGGAGTGAGAAGCTTTCAGTGACAAAAGAGACAACTTCAGGTGCGTCAGCCGCAGGAAGATATAGGTGGGCCAACGAGAAGTCGGATGTCTACATACTGTGTAGTTGGTTAAAAGAACATATTTAGTTTTCTCTTGTTGGTCTTTAATTAGAAATGGGACCAAAATTAGGGGAGATATTAATTAATGCCTAGCCATTTGGGGCCCATTGTTTCAGAAATTATTGTTTTGCTTTCTGGATTGTTGCTAGAGATAGCAACCTGGCTTCCTGCAAACCTGACCTATAGCAGGCTGGCTTCCAGGACTGGTTATTATAAATAAGGAGTTGGTTTCCAAGTCCAGTTGCAGTGGGTCAGAGTTCTATTTTTATATAAGTTCTGGCCATTGTCTCTATATTCAGTCCCTCTTTCAGACAAAGACAGATAGCTGTCTCTAGGCAAATGTGATTCCCAGCATTTCTAGAGAGCACCTTTGGGAGACGCTAATCCTTGTCTGCCTTGACCAGAAGTGCCGGAGGACACACCTGCTTGTGTGAGCACATCCCCAAGATGATGCCCCAAGATGGTAAGCAAGAAAGGGAGGCTAGTAGCTATGTAGCAGTGGAGTCCTGTGAGGAGAGAGGGAACAGTGTTCAGTGATTCTCAGCTCCAGCTGTCAGAATCCCATGGCAATTTTGAACAAATACTGATGTTAGTGCCTCACCTCATTCCCCAAAGGTTCTACTTTAATAGAGCAGAACTGAACATCGGTATTTTTTCAAAATTTCCCAGGTGACTCTAATGTGCAGCCCAGGTTGGTAGTTACTGACCCAAACTTTTACAGTGGTCCCCAGGTACCAGGTGCTCCTATGAGAATGTAATGCCTGATGATCTGAGGTGAAGCTGAGGCAGTGATGCTAGTGCTAAGGAGCGTCTGCAAATACGGATGAAGCTTCTCTCGCTCTCGCTCTCGCTCATCTGCGGCCCATCTCCTGCTATGTGGCCTGGTTCCTAACAGGCTACAGACAGGTATTGATCCATGGCCCGGGGGTTGGGGACCTCCTCTTTGAGATACACTTGGGAACAAATGCTTAGCAATTAGTAAAAATGAAACAGGGCATGCAGCCATGATCACTTTCTCAAGAAGCCTCCAACCTTTTTTGTAATGTTAGACTTTAGAAATATAAAATGCAGGGAACGTAAACTAGAGTAGCAAATAGACAATGGTCATAGAGCACGAGCCTATCTACGCAATATGAAAATGCTGTAGATTCAAAACCAGGGGTGTGAGCAACAAATGAGTGTACTTCGAGCCACCTTTAATCCAACTAAAGACGACCTATTCTGAGCAGCACTCTCTATTTTTATCTTTATCATTAAAATGTTTATTTCCCTTCTTTAAAATGCCATTTTATCATAACATTATTTCTTACAGATTTTGTGTACTCTGTGTGTGCATGAGTGTTTATTTTCAGTCTAAGTGTATACATTTCCCAAATACTTTAAACAGAATTGGCGTTTTGGGCATATCAACTCCAAAACCTCAATAGAATCATATACCTACTCAATACACCTGGTATCCATTTTTTATTTCTAGTCATTTCTAATTTTTCAAATTTACCAATTTATCTGAATTTGATACAATACCACCCCCTGCTGGAAATCTATAGAGAAGATCCCTCATTCAAATGCCCTCCTCCCTGCCTTTTTCTCTCCCCTTCTTTTTCTCTCCCAGTAGAATTTTCTCTTCAAACAAAATCATATGCAAAAGCTCAATGAATGAAACAATAAAAGCAAAGCTGTGCTGGGGGCTTTCTCTTTCCCACATTCTCATCGCCAATCCCACATCGCCCTCAGGATATCTGAAAGAACTTACCACTCAACATAAACCATCTCCCCCGCCCCCATTAAAATTGCACCTATTTCTCCCATGCTTCCTTATCTCAATGAATACCACATCCTTTACCATTCTCTCACTCAAGACAAAACCCCCTGAGGATTCACAACACACGTGAATGGGTTGAAGGCTCTGAGTAGGCCCGAGAAACCAGGCTAGATTTAGTTAATTCAGCAATTTCCAGGCTCATTCATCATGAGACACAATCCTCTCCTCCCCAGTGCTTTTTAACAACTTGCAGGAAACTCTGGTTATATTTCATTCAGAATGATTGTTCCATCTTAATTAGCAAATTAGCTCTTTGGCTGCACGTGCTATCCAATCTTCCAAAATGCTTAGGCAAAGTCAACCATACAACCAGCCAGCTCTCAATCATCCGTGGTAATGAAAAGTACAGCCCTTAGGCAACTGACTCCAGACAGCTATTGAGTTGATGCCACACCCATAGGCAACTTCATCCCTGACTTCTACCAGGAATTCTTCCAGCAGGAGTCATGCTTTGTCTTCCATTAAACGTAATAAACCTGCACCGTGTAATTTATTGAGAGGGATAAGGCTCACTTGGCTACAACTTTTGAGCATCGTGGGCAGCTCTGCAACTGACAGTGAGTTCAGTGATGTCCATGTGTTATCTCCTCCTGTGGATTTATGAACCAAAAAATGTCAAAGTCCCTACAGCTTCCAGCATCCACATAAGTTAGCATAGATCCTTGAACACCGGATCTAAAAGAAATCTTTTCTTTGAACAAAATCTTTGTTTTTAATAAAAATAGAGCTTTATGCCCCATCTCATTAATACTAGACTTAAGTCTAATACCAGAACAGTACTAGATTAGATTAGTACTAGTCCTAAATATACTGATACATATTGTATCATTTCTGATTTTGAAAAGAAATTGTATTTGATCAGTAGTCTCCAGGGCCCCTTGCTGTCATTTCATGTCACTTATAGCTTTGACTTGGAGATAGGGGTCCTCAAGGCTTGGACACACTCGCTTGACAGTCTGGAGGCCTCCAGAGCAGTACCCCAGTGCACAGAGAAGCCCCCGGCCCCGTGGCCATAATGGTGGACCACAGGCAGTCTGCGGCCACCCTGGACTAGCAGCTCTTTCTGCAGCCGAATGCCTGCCCTGAAGGGCCTCAAGCCCACCCTCTCCCTTATGTCACAGGCTCCATGGAGAGAGGGCTCTAGAGCACAGCATCGGGAAAGGATATCTCTGCTAATTTCTGCATCTGGAGACAGATTCCAGTCTCCCTTTTGCCTGGTTCCACCCAGGGTTACACTGGATATACCAGGGTAAATATAGGTCAGCCCACTCCCATCTCGGATAAAATGCTTCACCCAGGGAGCCTGAACTTTGAGCAGTTGGCCCCTAACAGGGAAAATCTCCAAGTCTCCTGCAAGCTGTCTGCTCCCAAGGCCTGAACAGTTGACCACGATGTCGAAGGATGGGTGCAGCTCCCACAGGTCTTCTATTCGCCGGGCGAGTATCAGGACTCCACTTTCTTTTACCCTGGGAAGAACGAGAGACCAGGAGGTGAACCTTAGCAGAGGTAGAGAGATTAAGAACAGCTGGCAGGGGACAGTGGTCAAAGACCTAGAGAGGATGGCTGGCTCTGCGAGACGTTATGTATTGTGTACGTAGTATGAAATGTGGTCAATTAAAAACCTTAATCCTTGCTTCAAGCCCAAAGCATGACACCTTAGTAACAGAAAATAACTGTGTTCAGTCTATTTTCATTTAAAATCTCAATTGGCAAATAGTATTCTACATATAGATTCACAGGGAAAAAAATCCACTCCTTCTTCATAGTGACACTTAATATAGCCTCACCTAAAATAGCTTATAATCATTAAAAATTTAAATATATATGCATGTTTTGGATGTGGTAGAAGTGTAAATAATTTGTACTGAAAGAACCAATGGTGCTGTTTTAAAAAGATATTTACAAATTGTCTGAAACATCATCCATCAAGGCTGAAGCCTAATTGCCCTCCCTCTGAATGTGAGCAGAGTCTAGTCACCTGCTTCTAATGAATGTACAGATTCATTAAATATATATATATACACATACATATATGTATACACACACATATTGCAACACATTACCCTGGACTTTCTTCTGCTAAAAAGCATGTTATTGGGACAATTGGCAACATCTGAAAAGGTCTGTAGATTTCAAAAAATGTGCTTATATTAATTTAACGTCCTCATTCTGATTACTCGACTTCGATTATAGGAGAATGTGTTGGGTTTAAGAAATACATATTCAGTATTTGAGGTAAAGCAGCATCATATCTGCAGCTAAATAATTCAGGAAAAATATATATATTTAGAGGGAAAAGGATAATGCAAATATGGTAAGTTTAAGATTTGGGGAATCTGTGTGAAGGATACATGGGATTTCTTGCATTTTATATATGGTCTAATTTTGACCTGACAACATCGTCACATCGAATGACCATATTCCTCGCTCATTCTTTTGCAACACATATTCTAATAAAGTCTACTGCACTCCATTTCCCACTTCTCTGAATCTCCATCCCTGTTTTGTCTACTCCACAAACTTGTATTAATCACTCTAAGCCCTGTTCAGGCATTGAGCAGTCTCTGGTCCCTTTGGAGAGGAGAGTGTTGATGAGGCCCAGGGTCTATGGGAAGGGTGGTCCTGGAGGGGAGTAGTTTTGCACCCTTAGTCCAGCAGGTGGGGTTTCAAGGAACAAGTTCACCTCTGTAGCTGCCTTAGGGCAGCTACTGAAGCCCCAGTAGAAGCCCCCAAAGTTATGGAAGCCTTTGAGGTCGTGAAAGCACCCAAGACTATTGCACCCAACATAGACACCTATTCCCTACTAAACCTGTTGTCACCATTAGAAAAAACCAAACACCATCATTTTCTATCTTCCTGGCTGGTCCCCTTCCACTTCATCCTTACGTAGCCAGGGAGAAAAGGGAGAGTTCACATTCGACCTGTGTCTGGAGCCATCTCTTGCCCATTGTCCTCCAGCGGGGGTTGGCCTGGATGCTGGGAAGGGGAGGAAATCCCTAAAGATGCTGGGAAAGGAAGACTGTGCTCTAGCAGGCATGGTGTGTGTTGGGCACAGGGGAGCAGGACTGCTGTACACAGGGAGGACCTTTGCAGGTGAGACATTTATAAGGCAGGGACAACCTGTCACATCCCTAATATACTATTCATATTTCTGTCCAACTGCTGAGAGAACCACAGAGTTTCTTTCGTGCACACTTCTGTGAGTCAGATGAAGTGAGAGAACAGATGATACAGGAGATGGGAGACAGAGGGCTTATTAGATAAGTAGAAGGAAAGGACTGGGAGAGAAGCCCACTGTGGTCAGTGCTGTGGTCAGTGTGGGCCTTATCAGGGCCACAGAGGAAGGCGTGGCCTCCTGAAAAGTAAGCAATGCACCTAAGTTACAGGTCTGCTGGCACAGGTATGGGGCACCCAGCCTTCTGGATGTCATCAAAGGTAAGACGATGCTGGTCCAGCTGGGATAATTTAGCTAGGATGCCTGGTGAAGAAACAGGCTCAGCTGACTTACTGCCTCTATGATGCATTTCCTGGAAACAAACAAGTAAAAAGCAGCAGAATAGATCTCCACGGGCCAAAAATATAAAATATGACCTGCATGACTGATTAAACTTCAGGGGTTTTTGTTCATTTGTTCTGGATACTATTGGAGATACATATAATGATGATATACACACACACGTATGTATTTTTTTGAAAGGAAGATAACCCCTTCTGTTCTTTGAAAAATGATACAGATCAAATTTGTGGTCAAAAATATTTTTTTCTTTCCCGGAAATTATATTATTTCAGAAGAATAATGCTTAGGTTGAAGCCATTGTGTGGCTTGTGGAGTGAAATGCCTGTTTTTGAGTCAAAACACTGTAGGCTGAACATTCACATTCTGTAGAAGGAATGTAGGAGGCCACGAAACAGCCCCTGGATGTGAGGAACAAGGAGGAGTTGTGTGGCTTCTGGTGGAGGAGAGTGGGTGGCAGCCCGCAGAGTGAGTCCCCAGGGTCCTACCCCCTCACCACGAGGCTGCCCTGCCTCCCGCCTGGCTGAAATCCTCGCCCCAAAATGCTTGCTTTTGGTCTTAAAGGAATCCCTTCACTGGAACTCCTTCCTCAAGAGGAAAGAGGATGTGGGGCCCTCATCCTTCTTCACACTGGCCTTCTGGCCAGATGCCAGGCCCTGAGGGAAAAGGAACAACTAATCTCCACTGATGGGAGGCCTCTGCATGCTATCTGTTCAGGCCCCACATTGGGCGGCAGGAGGAAGCATGAAGGCATCAGGGCCCCCGGTGGTGCTGGGAGGGGCTGGGGTGGCTCCCCTGCTGTTGACTGTGCACTCTGTCTGTCAGAGACACTCATGTCCCAGCCACTATCATGGTGAACATGTGTATCAAACAAATAGACTGAAAAAGGCCTCCCCCGGATTCGAAAGGGATAAGAACAGCCCCTTGGATCTCTTCTCCCTCATTCTGCCACCCAAAAGCAGATGGGAAACAGTGTGCTCCCAGCTGGCCAGCCATCAGGCTCAATGGTGTTGCAGTCAGGAGGTGACTCCCAGTGCAGCCAGATACCACTCTCTTGGGGTTCTTTTAAGTAAGGTAAAATGCTGACAACAGGTTTCCAACCACTGAGAGGGTAGCGAGATTTTTCCCAGGCCTTCATCCCATAGTTGGAGATTAGGCCTGAAAATAAAGTTATTACGGAAATGAGGGATCTGTTTTCTGGAAGGTGATACTATAGAAGCAAGCAGAACAAATCATCCTGTGTACACAGTATACCCTTGAACAAGGTGGGGCTCGGGACACCAACGCATACCCAGTCAAAACCCACCGAGAACTTTGACTCCACACAATTTAAATACAGTTCCTCAGTATCAGCGGGACACTGGCTCCAGGACCCCCAGGGGTACCAAAATCTGCAAAGGTTCCATCCCCTTATAGAAAATGTCATAGACTACACACAGGCAGCCCTTTGCATCCGGGGTTGGCTGAATCCACAAACTCGGAATCCGGGGATATGGGACCAACTATACAATTATTGAAACATGCTTGCATAGAAGTGGACCCACACACTTGAAACCTGTGTTGTTCAAGGGTCAGCTGTATATGTTTCCATGTGAAAATGGTTGAGGCTGGCCCCAGAGCTAAAACACTCATTCTCAGCCAGAGTGGGAGAGCCGTGCTGGGGACTGGCCCTCCCTCACAGTCCAGGGAGGGGACACCCCTACCCCTCCAAGGAGGAACTTCTCACCGCCCAGAACAACCCCAGGCAACCTGGGAGATTGCCCGAGACTCCTCAGAGGAGGCACACTTACACTGGGGTGGCGCTGCTGTCCCTGCCTCTGCCCTCTCCCACACGACACAGGCCCCCTGCCACCTCGTCAGTCGTCCTGGGCCTTCGTGCGTCCTCTCTGCTCCATCAAACTCCCCATCTTCCGAAGACCTGATCTACTATTCGTCACTTAAAGCAAAATGAAAGCAATGTGCCCTTTCTCCCAGGGAAAAATTCTATTTAAGCCTTCTGCCTTTACTTAATAGTCCATAACCTTTTGTAAAACATTGGGAGAAACTCTTCACACCCCCACACTCTATTCCGAAGACTCAGAACTTGCTCCAGCTAATCTGAACTGTACCTTCCTTTCACTGGGCCACCGAGAGGATCCTGCTCTGGCCCTTCGCCGGCTGTTCATGAGAAGTGAGCATGGGGAGCAGGGAGATGTGTTCAGTCAGCCTGTCCCCTCATTTTCTGCCCATGAGCTGGGGACCCAGGATCCCCACATTCCCTCTCCACTTCCAGGGCCTGCACTGTCTTCCTCTGCAGGGCAAACCGTGCCAGTGTGTGCACCCCTGAGCCCAAGGGATGGGCAAGAGAGAGCTATATTCAAGAGGAGGGTATAGATGGAGCGTAAGTGTATGGGCGAGGGTGCCTCCTTGCACGCACCCAAGGCTGCTGTGTTAAGGGCAGCTCTCCTGGGAACCCAAGAATTCTACATGTAATCTTGGCCTTCCAGTGGTTGTATTTGTTAAGGTAAAAGTCTAAATTATTTTTTTAAAGATTTGTTAGCTTGATTGAGAGTTTTTAAATTTACACATCTGCATGAGGGCTTCTGTTCTTCTTCTTGTCCCAGACAGGGCAAGGTAGAGGGGGTCTGATGTTGGGTGTATTCCCTAGTGCCACCCAAAATCGAAACAGAGTAATATCAGAGTAATAAAGGAGAAAGAGCAAAGGCAGTTTATTTCTGCACCAAAACTGTAAATTTAATTTGTGGCATTGCTTCAGATTTCTATTAAGGAAAAGATAGGGGAAAATATTCATAAACTATGATAGATGATTGGCTAAAGAAGCTGTGGTACATATATACAATGGAATATTACTCAGCCATAAGAAGAGATGAAACACTGCCATTTACGACAACATGGATGGACCTGAGATAATCATGCTAAGCGAAATAAGTCAGACAGAAAAAGTTGAAAATCACATGATATCACTTATACGTGGGATATAAACCTAAAAGCAACAAACAAACATGACAAACAGAGACTCATGGACATAGACTATAAACTAGCGGTTTCCAGAGGGTAGGAGAGGGGAGGGGAAGACAGACAGGGGAAAAAATAAAATCATTTCTTCAATTAAAAATATATATATATATGATTAACAATAAAAACATTTGAAAAATCGTTCAAAAAAAGAAAATATTTATAAAAAGAAAATGTTTTTCTTCTCAAAACTGGAGTGTGTGAAATCTTATTATTCCTAAAAGTAAGACAGTGCTTAAAAAAAAAAAAACAAGATGCGGACATATCAAAAAGACAGGAACAACTTGAAGGGGCTCCCACTGGCCGAATCTTGGACAATTTGAACATCAAAATAAATAACAAGAGTTATAGACTGAAATACATTGAATAAAATAGGAACCTATGCGTTCCTACTGGTATAAACACCTGAATAATAAATACAGGAAAAGAAAAGACTCTTCCTTATAGTAGAAAGCAAACTAAATGTAGAAAGAGTTAGAAAAGTGTCACTTGGCAAACATTACAGTAATGGTTCAGACAAGAATTATCAACAAGTACTAAAACTAGTAGGTGAAGTTTGAAGAAAAACAGGGTATTTGCATAGCCTTAAGGTATATCCCGACAAAGCATTTAGCAATCACAAAGGGAAAAAGGAGCAACTTCGCAGTGGAGAGCTGGCAGGCCAGAGGATCAAAGGCAAAGTCTCTAAACAGGACAAACTGACACCATGCACTTCCTGAGATGAGGCAAGAAGGATTCAACATCAACTCCGTGGTGTTCCACCAAAAACGCATAACTTCAATCTAATCATGCCAAACATTAGACAACTGAGGGACATTCTACAAAACAACTGGTATGTACTATTCAGAATTATTAAGGTCATAAAGACCAAGATAGGCCAGAGACTAAAGGGATGTGACAACTAAATGCGATGTGAAATGTGTTATCATGGATTGGATCATGAACCAGAAATACACATGTCACATAAAGGACATTATTGGGACAACTGGCAAAATATGAGTAAGGTCCACAGTTTATAGCATTGTCTCAATATGACTATCTGGGCTTTTATCATAGTACTGTGTTTATGTAAGAGAATATCCTTGTTTTTAGAAAATACACATGGCAATATATAAAAATAATGCACACAGTGTCTGCAACTTAATCTTCCATTGTTCTAAAAAAATAATATATATAAATAAGAGAGAGAGAAGATGATAAAGCAAAATGTTAGGAATCTGGATGAAGGGTTTATAAGAGTTCATCCACTTTCCTTATCTCTGCGTCCATGACCATCCCTTGGTCAGCCTTTGACAGTCTACATGATGGGAACAAACCCTCTTCCCAATCTTCCGGACCACACGGCTCCAGCCAGGTTTTCTTTGACTTTCCAGAATATAGAGACAAAAATCTAAGGCGAGGAAGCCAAACAATAGATTTGGGGTAATAATAAAACTTCAGCCTAAGGGAACTAAAAATGTCAAAAATTGTAAAATTCTCTAATGCCACCTCACCTTTTATAGTCAACATTTTGTACGTGTTCTTCCATTTTGTTTTTGTGCCATAAAAAAATACACATATATGTGTGTGTGTGTGTGTGTGTGTGTGTGTGTGTATACCACATTGACAGTAAAACTCTGCCACTTTTGACATGCTTAATAATTTCCTGTATCTGAATTTAATAAAGATAAAAATATGTGATACCTCAACTTTGTATCACTAGCATTAGCACTTCCAAATTTTTACAGTCATTTTTATAATTTAAGGACAAAAATGCAGCACTACACAAAACTGGCATTAGGAAAGATGGTGATTTGCTAAAACTTGAATGTTGGCTGATGGGCAATTCCATCATATGATGGCTCAAAAGGTTCACTTATCAACTGATGTACTCAGGAATAAATTTAGCCTACAAACAGTGGTTTATGGGCCAGTGAATAAGGCACAAAAGTGTGGGTTTTATGGAAACTGAAACTTACAAAAATAAAATGACCCATATAAATTGCTGACAGGTAAAAGTGAGAAGAACACTTATAAAGCTATAAAAAATATCATAATGCTCCTGACATATGTCTAATGGACTTAGGCCCCTCTTCTGTCTCCCATTCAGAGTTCATAAATCTAAATTTACCTCTCATCATACGTGTTACTAATTGTTAATTAATATGTAAATGTAAACACACAAATATATACATCCATTTATGCCATCACCCCAATAGACTATAAATTTCTCAATAAAAATGATATTTTATCCTCCTTTGAACAGCATATATAGGTGTTCAACAAAGAATTGTGGAATTAATGAATCATCTGAATCAATTTTTCTATATCCTATGTCTGGGACCAGATCATTGTTGCCACTGCTTACCTCAAGCCACTTTTCTAACATTTATACAATAATTCGCACTGTTCCTATTCATCTACCAAATATAAGATTTGGAATTGAAAGGGCTGTTTCACAACCCCCAACATGCTCACAATTTCTAGACCAAACTGTAGAGAGATTTATCGACATGTCTGAAATAAATACGCTCTTGATATGTTTTCCTAACTAACTGGAAACACCAGGAAGTCCTGAAAAATGAGCCAAAATGCAAGTTTGGGGTATTTGGGGCTAAACTGAATGAGGAAGCAATCACATAGTTTAGATAAGCCCTCAGTGTCAGAGTTCTTATTTATAACAAAAGAAAATAATGAAGCAATTTTATCACTGAGAAAACATTCAAAAATAATATATACTGAGCATAAGATTCTCTCATCAAAGAACTAGAGTAACTCATCTAACTTAATAATTGGAAGAGTATTTTCTAAACTCCGTTTTACGAACGAGGAAACTAAGATACTGTTTTAATAAGTGGGTTTTACTTGGGTGGGGAGCATCAAATCACACATCAAGATGCACACGTAAAAGAGATGGATGTGTTACTACCAGCATGGTATGACTCACTCCTGTGACACAAATACGGTCTTCGAATTATTTTACAAAGCCTTAGCCATTTGTGAGCAGCAAGATACAATGCAAGAGTTCTGAGGGACCACAGAGACTTTCCAGTATACATTTTATGAATAGCTATGAAGTTATTGATGGTAATGACAGATGAAGAAAGCAGCAAAGAGCCATTTTTACTGACCTTTTCTCCAACCATGCGAGGTAAACAGAGCTTTCACATTTCAGGGTCGTAAAAGCCTGACCAAACACATGTTGGGGGAACTTCTTCAGCTCAGCCTCGGTCATCTTTCGAAATCCCAGAACCACATCGGCCCAGAATGGCACTTCCTCAGGAGGAACGCTCCGAAATATCTGCCAACTCAAACATATTAGGTGGAAAATTGTCCTGAAATTTAGTGAAATAACACTTTTCTAGTGAACCCCATGCGATATTTGCTAAAGTATTGAAAAATCACACTTCATAACACATAAAGAGAAAAAGATCTATTCTTCCATTCTCGGGTTCAGATAAACTCAGTAGCTAAATTTAAAATGTGCATAACTGAGGAGAATAAGACATTTAAAAACAGTGTGTCTTTTAAAGATTGAAATTCTCTTTTTCTAAAAAGCTCTTGCTTTTCTTTATTTAGTTATGACTGTGTATATTGAGGGAAAGTTTTCCTGTTTTTCCAAATGCTTTACATACCATCATAAGTTAAAGATTGACTCAAATCTGAACGAAATATCTAAATTAAAACAAGCAATGTTCCAAAGAAGGCTACATCTCCAGCCCTCTTGCTCCTGAACTCCAAAACCAGATCCAAACCCATGTTGTCTACTCCCTACTGGATGTCCACCTTGCATGTCCCATACCTTAACCACCCTGCACACTTCCCCTGTCTTAACCAATTCAGAAAATGGTGCCCCATCTACCCAGGTGCTAACTCCAGAAACCCAAGAGTTATCCTTGACACTCTCTCTTCTCTCACCTTCTACATGTCATCAACTCTCAGACCCTATCAAATCTCCTCTTAAGTATTTCTCGAATCCATCTACTCTCTATCCCTACTATCAACACGTAATCTATCCCACCATTATCTCTCTTTCCACAAATCTGTTTTCCACACTACAGACAGAATATTTTTGAAATGTAACATGATCAGTTACTTTGCTGCTGAAAATCCCTCCGTGGCTTTCCATGATCCTGGAATTTTTTTGTCTCTCCAATAAATCAGTCACCCTAGATCCAGGTCTATGTATGTGCCTCTACCTGGTATACTGCCTCCTTGCCCTGAACCTTATCTCTGAGCCCTCACCTCTACATCACCAAATCTAACCTACACTCATCCAGATGGTCTCTGCTGAAACTTTACTTTTTTCTTGGTGGCTTCTCACAGCTTCCCAAGAAAGTTATTACCCAGATATATACTTCATAGCACCCTGTACTCTTCCCGTGTCTCATTTGCAACTCATTAGATTTAGGACATTCCCTACAGAACATAAGCTGCACGAGGGCAGGACGAAGTCTTTCTTAAAAATTCACCAATACATATTTATGAGCATCTACTATGTGCCAAGTAGTGTGTACTGAATTGCTCATTTATATATCCTTAATACCTAGGACAGTACCTGAGACCGGCGAATGCTGAAAAATTGTTTAGAAGGAATGAATAGATGAATAGATGATTAAAGTTATATACTTAAGCCAAAGACGCACAAGACATCGTGCCCTTGGTTCACTTGATTGATCCAAATCCTTTTTGGAAATAAGTGGGATAAAAATCATTCCTGTGAAGTAAATACTCTCTTTTAGAATACTTAAAGTATATTGTTTTAATATCTCAATGGTGGCAAAGCTTACTCTTGAAAGGAGAGTTGAATTTTGGATATAGCTGTCTACAAAAATTACTTACAGCCAAAGTTTGTGAGTTAGCTGGATCACACTGGCTGGAAAAAACCAAGTGTGGCCATATATCAATGAGAAGCCCTCTTCGATGTGGTTCATCATCTGGCTTTGGAGAGAATTGTCGTTATTGGTCCCTCTTCGGAAGGCAGAGAAGTGAAAGTTGCTACTTTGGACAGGGACTTCAGGAAATTAACGACGTCAACACCCTTTGGTGTTTGTGATGGTGGGGGTGGGGCAAGAAGAGGAAAGGAGAAAGCTGCCTGATGCAGGTGTGCTCACCAGCAGAAGATGTCAGCAGACAGCCTGATCTCAAAAGAGGAGAAAGGACAGTTTTGTTTTGTTTCTAGAAACAGCACAAAAGAGGCAGAAGATTTGAGAAGTTAGCAAAAGGCAAACCTCCTTCTGTTTTCAGAAGGCTTAGGGCATGACCATGTTACCACACACGATAGTACAGATAACATATAGGCTATGTCATAAATTAAAAGACATAAATTAAAAATGATAGAATAGTTAGTAATCTCTGTTTAAGAAGATAGAGAAAGACTCTGTCATATTTTAAGTGCTAGTTTGTGCTAGAAATGTTAGATTGGATTTGTTTTTAAACTCTTTTGTTTAATAATGCATGTCTCCTGAAATTGAATACGAAGAATCAAATAGAAGCGTGCTGTTTCAGAAATATTTTTTCCCAAGCGGCATTTCAAAAGGTAACTTTAGTGACCTACAAAATTTACTTTTTTTGGAACATCTCATTCTTTAAAAACACTAAATATATCATATGTCCCTATATTTTGGGTCTCTATACCCATTCCGGTATCACACCTGTTTGCCTTCCATCAGCCACATAATCCCCTACATAACATTGCTTACCTGACAAATTTTTTAGCCATATTTGGAAATCACTGCATAATCCCTGAGGAAACTCAAAATAGTATTTGTGATGAGAAACTGTACTGATTGTTTATTGTTAAAAAATCTAATATGATAATTTGTCTTTCTTGAGTTCTTTGAAGCAAAGCCTAAAGTGTTTTTCTAAATCCTCCCACATCTAGGTCAGCACTCTGCTCACAGCAGATACTCAATAATAGTTTACGCTGAACTCTAACGTCTATTAAGATCATTCCAAATTCTAAAATAACTTCAGATTTCTTCCTCTTACCCAGACACCAGATGAACACCAGCCTCTCTGGCTTCTGTAGAATTGGCAATTGCAAATAGGTGGTCAAACGTCTCCCTGAACCACTGCTTCTGCTCATGGATGGGTGTGTCTGTAATCACAGGGAAAAGCCAAGGGGAGCAGAAAAGAAAGTGATGTTATTAACTATGGTTTACATAAGCTCCTTCCTAGAAACTGGAAAAAATAAAGAGACAAGGAGGAACATTTAGATAAAGTAACACAGTGTGGTGGAGGATACATCAACATCCAAAGTTTTGAATGTTGACATGTGCTGTTAGCTTCTGTTCATATAATGATTAATCAACAAAGGAGAAACCAATCAATCAGGGCAAAATCAGATATGTGAGCCAGCTGGCAGGTGGTCTTTGGTACCAGAATTATTCCAGAAGTCCTTGAAAGATCCATATCCAACCTTAGCAGAAGTTAGTTCATGGCTAAGGCATCCAGCTGGCCATATAGCTGAAATGATAGAAGGAACCCAGGACCTCTTTCCTGGGGCTGAAAACATGGTAAGTGACAAGAGTAGATCAGTGGGGCCCAGCTCAACCAGGACAGAGAACAGACTGCATGTCAGTGGGAAGCCCATGGAGCGCGCCCTCCTGATACAAGGAAACAAGGTCTGCACTCGGAGGTTAGCTCCTCGGGAGGGGCTCCCTGTGGCTATCCCAGGGCTGCTATGACCCCCATACCCCTCCATTTCATGGAATCATGGCCAGCCTAGAGCATCATCCCCAGAGTCGGCAAGGATATGCAAGGACCATGCAGGGCACTCCCTCTCGTCAAGAGTCCTGTGAACCAGTGCTCCCTATCCTCTGGGCATCCCTGCCAGAGTGTGAGAGATTGGACTCAGACACAGCTTCTGGAAGGGTACCAGGCTTGTCCAGAAGGACATAAATGTCAAGCCCCAAAATAAGCATTTGAGCCCCAAAGTAAGAGTGTCCAATGTAGGCACAGACAAATCCAACTCTGGGTGAAGTATTTGGCCATCTGACCCCTGTGGAAGGGTCATGAGGGAGAGTCCAGGGTCAGGCCAGGGATTAGGGAACAGTATTCCTGAAGGGCCGCTATGGGGCAGCCACAGAGGAGATGAGGGAATGGAAGCAGAGAGGATGCTGGGTCAGCCCTGCTTGGAGCGATTCCCTGGAGTTCAACACAGAGGTGAACAGGCCCCTAAAGTCATCCTGCTCCCCAGACAAGCCCCTAGGTCAATGCGGGCATTTCAGTAGCAGGGTTTAAAAGTTGTTAAAGAGTCCTTAAGTGTCTCTTTAGGAGTGGATTTGTGCTGTCTTCCTTAAACACTGTATAATGTTGACATTCATGAGCACAGAAGATATTACCACTGGGATTAGTTTGAAAGAAGCCCAGAAAGAAGACTTGAGAGAGAAGGACCCTGATCCAGGGCCCCAACCGTCCGGCCCAGAGTGTGAGTTCTGGCCTCGGTGGCCTGGATGAACTCTCAGATGAACCACCTTTGAAGATGATTCCATAACTATCAGACTACCTTCTGGCCACTCATCCGGGCCTGGTGCAAGCAAGTGGGCTCCTAGAAAATGGACACGAGAACTTGTCACATGAAAGGCACCCAGTGTAAATTAGCATTATGCAAACATGCCAGCCTCCTGTGCTTGTTCTGCAAGGCAGCTCCTCGGAGGTAGACATGCATCATGGGTTCTGATAAAGCCAAGTTCCTAGACCTGCAATACCAAGGCATTGCCTTCCCCATCTGGGCAAAAGATGGGTTTATTCTCTGTTAGGTGAAACTGGGCGTGTCTGCACTAGGAAACACCAAGTAAGAACAGCATACTGAAGAGGAAGGTTAAGGAAACACATAGGAACTGGATGCTAAGACCCCAGCCCTCTCCTCCCTCTGCCTCCTAGAAGGATGCCAGGTAGGCTTTCAACCTTCCCCAGCCAAGAGACTGGAATCTTCTTCTCTGGCAGACATGACCTTCCCAAGAAGAAAGACTTAAATATAATGACATTAGAGGTTCCCCAACTGAATAGACCTGCCATCTCACTCTAGTGAGGCTCAAGGCTACAGACCCTGTACACGTGCTTAGAAATTCCCATCAGCTATTTAGTATCCTTCTCCTAACTGTCAGCAAACAGGTAAAGGTGACCACATAGCCAAGGAAAACCTGCAATATGAAAAATGAGAAGATCCAACAAAACAGCACAACTTGGAGACAACAAAAAACCATGCAGGGAGAACAAAACTTTTAAAGCTATTATTAGTATTTTCAGAAAGATACTAATCTTTCAGAAAGAAAATCTGTTGCAACCATAGAACACAAAGAGAATATTATAACAAAGGAAATTTTAGAGAACAAGAAGGAACTTGGGAATATTAAAAAATGCTATCGTAGAAATAACAAAGTCAACCACAAGGTAAAAGACGAAATTGAGAAACTCTCCCAGAAAGGAAAAGAAAAAGAGAAATAGAAGTAGGAGGGGGTGGAGAAGCTATGACAATTGGAGGACCAGTCCAGGAGGCCCAGCGTAATAGCAATTCCGGAAAGAGAGAGAGAGACATCAGGAGGGAAGGGTCCATAATTGAGCAACTTGGGATTGCTGCTTGAACTGAACTACATGAGTTTCCAGACGAAACAAGCAGGGCAATTTTCACAGTTCACTTTGCTGCTTTTTGTAATAAATCTTATAAACATCTGACTGTTTAGACTACGTGTGTGTCTACCTTTGAAAAAAAAATTAAAACTAAAAGGAAAGAAAAGAAGGCAAATAAGAAGGTGGAAACAATGAATATTAATCTCATTAGCTGCAAAGTAATTTTGGTTTCTGTTTAATGCTATTCCCCTTCTCCTGTTGCCTGTGGGAAATACCAAAGGGAAAGAATGCATGGATATGTTTTTAAAAATTAAGGCATCCTTAGGCCTGAATACATGTTGACTGATTGTTTTTATACTGGCGTAGAAGTGAGTATAATTTTAGTCCCATTACATGCAAGTAGCTTCTGACTTGATGGTCATTACTGGGATCAGTAGGGAGACTTAGAGTTACCAGTTGTGATAGTCATTAGTGCTGTTTACCAAACACTTCTGGCTGTCCACCTCCTGTGAGCCTTACAGGTTTGCACTTCCCAGCCTCTTCTGAGGGGTGGGCTGGACAGATCCTTTAATTGCAGAAATGAGACCCTCCCTCCCGCCCTGTCCCCAAAACTCCCTTCACCTGGCACGGGTACTGCTGACATTCAAGACAGTCTCTGCTTCATCAGCTTCAGCTTAGATCCTTGGGTGATAAGCAGTCCCTTGCTGATGCTCAATCAACATAACATACATGAGCAAGAAAAAACCTTTGCTTTTTAAGCTGCTAAGATTCGGAGGTTATTCTTGTCTTACAGCATAACGAGCCTTTCCTTACAGATGAACCAATGAGATGCTAAAAGTGTATACTTACATGCACATCCAGCTGTCTTTGTCAACAGAATTTCACTAACATCATTCTACCCAATGTCTATCGTATCGGACAGAGGAACAAAAATCCCTCACCTGGATAAGCATGGGGAATAAGAATTCCAGCAGCCACATCACTCGTGGTATCCGGAGTAAACTTGTCAGAAATGATTGTGACGGAGCATCGCGGGATCGATTTGGAAATGCACAGAGGTGGAGAGCCCCGCCACACCTGCCCCCACAACGGCAACCCGGACTGTGTCCATGGGCCTGTGGGCAGAGAAGCCATGAGCTATAGGCCTTGTTCTAGGGTGTATTCAATCCAGCACAGAGTTGGGCCCGGGGGTTCTCTCCTGAGGTCCACAGCCTCTCAAACTAGACCTTCCCTGCCTGCATTCCTCGTGGAATAAAGAGGTCCCTGCAAGCTCGTTTTCCATGATGCGTTGGGGCAGTGAGGTCGCGATGGGAGTTGTAGACGTTATTGCAAAACCAGCCTGGAGTTGCTGCTAGAACATGTGATAGGTAAGTAGGTTTGCATGTTGGGGAGATTTCACTTATTCCGCCCTCATGCCTAAAGCACTCTCCCTGTGGACACAACGTAGGGGAGATTGGTGAGGTAAGCAAGGTAGACACGAGCAGCAAAAGCCTCCTGAGGTACAGCCACCGGGAGGGAAGGGTACATGAGCAATTTAGAGTTCAGCTTTACCATCTATGAACTGATTTATTTAATTATACCAATGTGACAGAAAGTTTGAACGACTGAACTCAGCCTCTCCTCTTCTGCTCCTCACTCTAACCAGCTCTCGCCACCCCCTCCCCTACCTCTGTCACTGCTTTCTCCACCCCTACATTCCCACCCTCACTCCCATCCCACGCCTGAAACCCCACCCCTGAGAGCATGCTTTTCAGGCAAGGATGCTCTGGTGGATTCAGGTGCTATTCTGTAACCGTGGAGTGACCCATGGTCTACTGGCCTCGATTCCCTCATCTGTAATGAGGTCAGATGATTCTTCATTAGTGCCTCTGGGTGGTACATAGGAGAGACTCATTGAGGTTGTGCCATAAAGACGGCTTTTTCTGAGAGTCTGTATAGAAATGCAGGAGGAAGACGTCCAGGAACTGGGCTGGGCAGCCTGAGACAGGCACCCAGTGTGGGGACTAGAGGGTTGACGAGAGCTCGGCACCCTCCCATCCTCGAGCTGCTGGGCCCTGTTCCAGTGCCAGCTTCCCTGTCTACCATTGCTTCCTTGCTTGTCTTTCCACTTCTGTTCCCACTCTCTAATTCTCTCTGTTGGTCTCAGGTTGAAACTCTAAAGAGAGAAAATGCAGTTAGTACAGATGCTCATTGCCATCCCTATCAGACAAAGTTCCAGCACCAGGCCAGCTTACGAGGCTAAACCAGCCTGTAAATCTGCCCTTGGCACAGTTGCCCTTCCCTGTCCAATCAGCAATAACCAGGGCATAGGTTCATGTGATTTAAATCATGACCACCTGTACATAAACTTCACCTTTTCTCAGAAGGAGGTGGGACAGTTCCCTCTGCTGTGAACAGGACAAACCTTGTATGGCTCAGCTGTCTGTGGTCTCTTCCAGCTCTTAAGGTCTCTGGCACTGTGATACTTTAAAGTCCTCCAGTGAGGTTTACTGTGTGTTATTTCTATTTCTTAAGCAGTGTATGCATTCCCTCAACCATTAGCTAAACTGATTGCTTCCCAATGGGCTGGCTAGCCAAGAAGGAGCAGGATTGCCAGGGCGGTAGAAAGAGAAAGGAAGGGTCCCGGCAAGGGACAGACCAGTGGTGGGGGCAAACTTGAGGAGTGTAGCCCCACATGTGTCCCCCAGAGGTAGAAGGCAGCCACCTAATCCCCTCCTGGCTCTCCTATTTCATGCCAGCCTCCCTGCCCAGCAACTTTCTCAAAATAGCTCTAATGAATTAAGTTGGGAGGGAAAGTAACCCATGGCTAAGAATAACCAGCTGCCAGGGAGAAGGAACGTGAGCCAGCAAGGTGGGTACACCTTGGCCCAGTGACCTGTGAATCAGTATCACTTAATCCCACTAAGACACATCCCCAAACTCCCAGAGTATGTATAGAATGACCCCTGAGCCTCAAGCAGGAGGATTCAAGTACCTGTCTCTGAAAAAGCAGCCCGGAACCCACAGAAGGCTCTGGCACCAGCGCTTGTCTTCCCAGTGAGCGGTTGGTCTAGTGCCCTGAAAAGCGGAGGGGGAAAGCAAAACTGCTTCCTATTGGGGAAACTGTTAAGGACATTCCCTTTAATCTTACTCTCCATTGGTCCGTACGCCCGTGGCTCTGTCACTTATTCTCCTGGAGAAAGGAACCATTGACCTCATCTTGTAAGCTCCATGGAGCTGCGGCTCTGCCAAGCCCTGGGAGCATGTTCACCCTCAGCAGCTCTTCTCCTTCTAGTTTACAAAACCTCCATTTCACCACCAGCCTGGGATTTCTCCAGCTGGTTCGTAGGCACAGTAAATAACGGGTGAACCTATCCAACTCCCAGCAAGTTCCAGCCCAAAGCAAACCCCGGTTTCCTCATTTGGCTGCCCAGAGTTCCTGCTGCCTCCCATTGGTGCCTGGCTCTGCTGGGTCAGCTGGTGGGAGGGGGAGTGGGGGTGAGGGAAGGCAGAATAATGTTGTTCATCACTAAAATGATGACTCAATCACAATTGGAAAGATTATTTAGGGGATAATCTAGGATAAAAAACAGACAATTCTTTAGCTCACATATTCAAATATTGGCTGAGTGTCTACCTTGTGGCAGAAACTTTACAATCAAAAAATATGTTTACAGGGAAGCAGTTTGAAGCATCAAAGTAATGATAATAATATTGTAACTAATACGTATTTAGCCTTAATCATGTGCTAGACACATGCATAACACAATATAACACAACCACCTTATGAAGTAGGTGCTATTGTTATCCCCATTCTATAGATGAGTAAATTAAGGTTCCAAGAGAATAAGGGCCCCAGGTCTCTTAAGTGCAAAGCCCCGTCTGAAGGTTCAAAGTGTTCATCAAAGCACACACTTTTGTGCCAGATGTCTGTCTGTTTTACCTTGAGCAAGTCCCCTAACTTCTAAGTTTCGGTTTCCCCATTTGAAAATTGTGAATGAACTAAGATTTCCCTTACAAGTTGTTGTGAACATCTGCTAAGATATATAAAATTCTTTGTAAGATGGTATTTGTAGTTTTTTGAGCACATATTATAAAGTCAGTCAACAAACATTTACAGAGCGGTCACTCTGTCCAAGGCATGTTGCAAGGACAAGAGATTTAAGGGCTTCTAAAATGTGTGCTCGCCCTTGAGGAAGAAAACAAGGCAGAATGAGACAGTCCTCTACTAAGCAGCACTAACCGTAGGCGCTGTGAGGGCTTAGAGAGAGGGCACATCCTACTGGTCAGTCCAGCAGAGAGGACTGGAAATGAGGAAGGCTCCAAAGAATCAGTGAGATTTGGATAGACAAAGAGAAAGGTAGGAAATAGGGGGTGCGGGGAGGGGGGCCGCGGAGGATAGTGTGAGCAAAGCTGCAGAGGCAGAAAGTTCAAAAGAGAGCTGAGGAAACGGTGGGTGGCTGCATGAGAAGGTTTGTGTGAGGGCGGGGGTGAAAAGCACCAGGAACCCGGCTAGGATGGAGGACTGTATTTGAAAAGTAGTGGGAGCCATGGACGGTATCTGAGACGGCACCTTCCTCTCCCTGCCCATGTCAGGACTCTACTTGCCTCTGAAAGGAAAGCGAGAAGGAAAACATGCAGAAATGAAACCGAGAAAGAAGGCTGTGTTTATATATAGCTAATAGGACTTTTATTTTCTGCTGCACAGAACTGTAGCGATGTGACTTAGTAGGGATCGTTCAGAAAACTGATAGGAAACCTGATTCAGGCATCATTGAGGGGGAGTTAAAAGGAGCCTCAAGGACCATCCAGCAGGACCTCGTGTTATCATTTTACAGGGAGCAGCTGAGGTCCAAAGAGTTGAAGTGATCTCGCTGAGACTGCAGGTGAGCTCAGCTTCATACTCCTCCCCAATAATTTTTCAGAATCTTTTACCTTGGGCTCGAGGTGCCCAGAGGAGCCTCCCCTGTGAAGTGTACTGGGGCTTCCCTGCCCACCCAGCCCCTCCTGCGCTGCTGTGCATGGCTGCCAATGGCTCTGGAAGTGTGTTAGCCCTGCCGGTGTGTTAGTCCGCCAGCAAATTGAGGGCCACGAGCCAACAGAACGCAAATTCTTCAGGTTTTTGAGGAAGCCAGGTTCGTGGGTCCGGGGATTCAGTAGTGCATGGCTCCAGGCTGGTGCAGGGAAAGCAGAGAAAGAGTGAGCTCGGCGCACTCAAGTCTCTGATACATCAGCGAGCCCTGACTCGGGACACAGAAGCAGGGCAGGGTCTGTAACTGAACACTTTCTTCCTTGAAAAATAAGACTTTCAAGACTTACGTATTGGAACATGCCTGAAAATAGCTCAAGTTTTGTCTCTGATCGTGTAGGAAAGAGACAGGCAGAGAATGAGTACGAAAAATGAATTTACTTAGGGAACTAGCAGTTGTCAGTAAGTAATGGTGCCGTATGGACTTGAGAAATAAAACGAGCAGCCATTACTGCCTTCTGGCGAATTCGGATAAGATGTGAACACTGCAACTCCCCGACACTGTCGGAGGCAGTTACCGTAGACTGGCCGCCACGGTCAGCTTCACAATCTCAACTGAGAAAATACTCCTCTCCGCCCCCTACAAGAACAGAAGCATCTCTTTGCATATGCCAGTTACAAAATGAACCCTCTGTATTTAGTATGTTTTCAGTAAATATCTGATAGAGGTGAGAGAAAGGGGACAAGGAAGCCCCTGAGAGCTGATCATTCGGCTGAACACACTCAAAGCATATTTTCAATAAACATTTCTCTAACAACATACCTTTTAACAGAGATTTGGGGGAGACGGGTGCCGATTCAGCTTTTGTGGGGGTCTGAAGTTTCTACAGTTTGAAGAGCCCTCTTAAGAAACAAAATATAAAATTGTGGAAGAAAAAAATGCCTGTGACCACTTTGATGCCATCCGACAACAGGGATAATGTGACAGAAGGAAAACTGGGTGGAAAGATACAGTGGTCTTAACGGATTTCAGTGAATATCTCTTACTTTTGCAAAATTTACAAATTCTAGTGATTTTTATGTTTTGCTGATGGGATATTTACTGATAGGAAAACACACAGATGGATGTTATGACTGAAGGTTTGTAGAGTTCAATGAGGCGATGAGAATGGGGCCCTCGTGATGGGATTAGTGCCCTTAAGAGACAACAGAGCGTGTGCATACTCGCTCGCGCGCTCTCTCTCTCTCTCTCTCTCTCTCTCTCTCTCTCTCTCTCTCTCTCTCTCCACCCCCTTGCCCTGCTCTACCCCTATCTGCATGAACACAAAGAAATCATATGAGTACACAGTGAGATGATGGTTGCCTATAAGCCAAGAGAAGAGGCCTCAGAATGAAAGCTACCTTTGCCATTCTTGATCTTGGCCTTCCGGCCTCCAGAACTGTAAGAAGTAAATTTCTGTTGCTTAAACCACTCAATCTGTGGTATTTTGTTATGACAGCCTACCAACCTAATACAGAACATAAAAAGAAAGTCAAGAAAATAGCAAATATTAACTAAAGAGGAAAAATCTAAATGACAGGAAAATAGGCTGAGGACAAAAAAAAAAAGAAAAAGAGAGGAAGGATAAAAAATGTCTTCCTCTTCTCATAGCCTACTTTTTTTTTCATTTTGTTTTTAAAAAAAAAAAAGTGAAAGGTTTGTGATTTTATGTTTTATTTTACAAGTGGAAAGCCCAAGTGAAGAACAGCAACTATCCAGGGAACTGGATTAATATAAAAAGTCTTAAATAATTCAGGTCAAATGCGTCCTTTTTCCCATTAGCAATGATTTTAGCAATGGCATCTATATAATTGTTTTAATCCTTATTTTACTTGCCTCTGCAGAAAACACTTCATAGATACTAATACACTTCTAGATACTTCATAGATTCATTCTAATATCCTGGACAAAAGACACATCTAACAGCTAAATTTCAAAAGCAAAGAATAATGAACTTCTGATGAAACCACCGTAAAAGAAAAAAAAAAAACCCAAAACCTATGGGAAATTTATCTGAAATACACTCCTAAAACAGAGAACATTTATGCCATAATTTTTAAGTTGAAATGTTCAGAATATTAGACTATTTTTGTATGGTTTTAAGTGAAGTTGAGGAAACAAAATTTAGTACTTAAAAACAAACCAAAAAAAAAGTCTTCCTGTAAATTATTTTTTTTAAAGGCAAGAATGTTTAACTTTCTTTTTACATTGGCAAAAGATCCTCATGACACTTAAAGTCAATTTCCTGAGTGATCTGTAAATTTTAATAAAGTCTACAATGCACTAAAATGCCACAGCTTCTCTGTACTGTGAAGGTGACTTACAGAAAGAATTTACTAAATTAAGGAAAGGTAAAAACCTCGGACTAGAAAACTCATTCCTAGCCCCTAGCTGACGTGTGTCCCTGAACTGGACCAAATACAAGGACATTTGTCTACACAGTCAAGCTCTCTTTGCTCAGAGTGCTGGAAAGCAAAACATCTTTTTTATAGCTAGAGTTTTTATAGTTAAATTATTTTATGGTTTAACAAATATTTTTTGACAGGGAATTACTAAAAAAGACTTGAATTTAGAGCTATGATTCTCATAAAAGGAGAAGGAATATCAGAAAATCTTCAAAGGGCTTTGTCAAAAACACACACACACACACACATTTTCATATGTTCCTTCTTCCCAGGTGACAGTCCTTGGAGGACAGGGGGAACCCTGGTACTTACTGGAGTAGGTGGTATTCCCTCAGGTGATGAGAGGAGAAAAAGCTGAGAAACAATGACACAGAACAAACACAGAAAAATATGTCGCAGCAATAAAAAATAAAAGCGGTCTAAAACAAAGAGCATTCTCATCTTGGTTTTTTATTTCTTTTACAAAACAATTGTCTTAAAACTATCTTACAATTTTTTTAAAAGACATAAACAACATGTGGGAGATGAAAATAGCATCTCTCTAATACAAAGGCATTGAAGTAAACAATATTTCAGGTGCTAGACAGCAAACATGGCACATTTATTCATTAAGACCAGAACCCCTAGAATTCATCACTTCTATTTTCTTTTTTCAACATCGGTATTATTGGTTGCGGGAGATAATGCGCCTGCACTGTTATATTTTTCCTCATCCAGTCTTGCCGCCTCCTCCCAGGTGGTTGCCAGAGGCTTCCCAAGGGTTTCTGGAAGGTTTAGTGTTAGCAGTCCACTCACAAAGGACAAAATCCCAACAAACAACTAGAAGAAATTTAAAAATTAATAAAAATAAGTGACACATCAGGAAAGGAACGTACCCTTCAGAGACTAATTCTGAAACTTTTTCAGAGGGCAATGGAATGGAATTTGACATAACAGCTGTCATTTTTATTCGGCAGTAAGACCCTTGGTTGCCTAGCGGGACTGGGAGTTCTTTAACTCATCAACCAGGTTTAATCTAGTCATTCATGCCACTCATCCATTAGCCACTGCACAGCACTCAGTAAGTCCCAGTGGCTGTCTGCATTATCACTCCTGCAGGCACTATCTTAGGAGCTACAAAGAGAAAAGGTTCCCTGTCCCATCTTCCCAGACTCCAGGTCTTGTGGAGAAAACCAGCACTGAACCTTGGGCTGGGACTTAGTCAACCCTGTCTCTGGCCCAATAATCAGCATGCTATCTGCATTCACTAAACGATGGGGAATGAATAGATGCACACATGCATACAGGCATGAATGCTTCAATACACCAAACCCACAGAACTTAAGGAAACCAAAAAAAGGGCAATGGAAACTCATCGCTATTTGGGGGCGAGGTGGGGGAGGGGGGTCCCTCTTATTTGCTCTAAAAATTTGGTATTTCGTTACTTTCCAGATTTTGACAAATAAAGGGGGCCTTTTAGACTAGCACCAAGGCGTTTGCTTTTAAAAATTCAAATCGCACTAAAAATTAAAAGTCTATATATCGATTCTTTTGATCATTATGAAGATGTTGGGTAGACTGCAGAATAAATCTCTATACAGTCTTTAAAGATGTGTTCCATCTTTACATAATTTAAATTCCTCGAGCAAAAAAAAAAAAATACTGCCTGGGAAGAGCCCATAAAAAAACTTAAGGCACGGTTTTTCTGATAAATCTACATACTTGTGCTGCCTTTACAGTGCAACCAGCCTGAGAACCAGCAGAAACATGAAACACACAGTGCAACTGTGACACGAAGCGAGGCCACATCAGTAACAGATGTAAGCTTTCGGGAAGTCAGCTTTTCATTTTGTTTTGCAGAACGCTGGCAACCTAAGTCTTCGAAAAATCATAAGTAAGCCTAGAAGCAGTAGTAGAATTTAAAGTGACATTCCAGAGGATGTTTAAAGGCGTTTTCTGGTGCCTCAAGACATAACAGGTATAGCTACTGATGTCCAAACCCCAGAAGAGCCCTGTGTCAGGGTCTGGAAAACACTGAGTACATCTAAACAGGAAAAAAAAACCCAGAATCAAATGGAAGACCCGAGACAACACTGAATTTTTCTTTTTAGCTTAGTGGTCAGGAAATAATGGTCAGGAAATAAACAAACCCCAAACCCTCTATTCTCCCTCTCTCCCTAAGCAGAAGGCCTGGTCTCCCCCATCCTGGCCAGCTCCCTCCACCCCATAAACATCCAAAGAGGCCCTCTCCCCGCCTCTCCCTCCCCCTGGCCAGGAGGAGCCTTCACCCTCTCCAGCTTCCACTGCCTCTTACCTCCTCCTCCTCAGGGTCCCCCACCATCAGCAGACTGCCCTCCTTCTCATATATTTTTGAACTTTTCCTTTCCACTGGCTAGTTCCCTTCAACAAAAATTAAAGCTCTCAAGCCTCTCATAATCTCAAAAACCACTCTGCCCAGTAACTTGCTACCTGTGTGGCCTTGGACAAGTTACTTAACTTTTCTGCTCCTCAGTTTCCTTATCTGCAAAATGAAACAATAACAGTACCTTCCCCCAAAAGACTGATGAAAGGATTAAATTAAATAACACATGTACAAGCACTTAAAATGGTCCCTGGCCCACAGATAAGTAGTCAATAAATGCTGTCTTTTAAAAGAAGTGACAGAGGGCCTCTGCCCCAGCCCACCCCCACTCCAGCCTCTGTCACTGCTTCCCTCTCAGCTCTCCTTCCACCTGCCCTCTGCAGCCTGGCCCACTCCTAACATCCACAGAAGCTGCTGTTCCCAGGCCACACATTCCTGGCTGTCACACCCGATGGACGTGTTCCTGTTGTGCCCTCTCTTAGCCAGTGTCCTCTCCTGCCTTCCTTACCTACTCTCCTCCTCTGGGGTCCTGGGTACCTCCCCACCTCCCTGGCTGCTGTGCCTGGACCCTCTACCATCAAACCTTAAATGCTCCCAGGGTTCTGCTCTTCACTCTCCCCTCTCTCTTTCCTCACTTCCTTATAATCTGCACCTCCAGAGGGGGCTGCCCCTAAGCGCCAGACCTGTAAAGGTATCTGCCTCCTGGATGCATCCCCCAGAACCTGTCTTGCAGGTGCTCCGCACTCGTGGCATACTGTCCTTCCCCACCCCAACATGTCCCTCCTGAGTGCCTCCCGGCTCCGGGAACCATTCTCACTCATGTCCCTCCAGCTCCCCGCCTCCACCATATCCAGCTGGTTACCAGATCCTGTGGATATAACTTTTCCATCTCGTCCTCTCAAACGCACCATTAGTCCAAATGCTCTTCCTTTCCGACCTCCTCAGAGACCCCTGCCCATCCTTCCAAACGTATCTCCCCACTCCTACAACCCACCCTGATCAGGTGTTGGCAATGATGCTTGCACCCACACCCAAACTGGCCCTGTTCCTTTTCCCTCTAAGTCTCTGCCTTTCCGTTTCCTCTGCCTGGAATTCCCGTCTCTCTTTCTCCACCAGGCTGACTCTTACTGGCCCCTCCGATACAGATTAAAGGCTCCCTCCTCCAGGAAGCCACCCCTCTGGCCCTAGCCTGGGTTGGTAGCCCTCTCCTACAACCGCACAACCCCAGCATTTCCCCACTACAGCCCTCATCTCTGGGGCTTGCGTCTATTTGTTCTTCTGCCTTCCCTACCAGACTGGACGTCCCTCAAGACAGGGGCTGTTTCTTTCATCTCTACTAATTAGCACCCAGCAGACAGGTTGCTCAAAATCGACCACACTACATTTCTGCCAAATGCATTGATGAATACAAAAATTATATGAATTAGGTATCCACTTTTACTTAGACTACTAGAAAATAATGGTTGCTAATAAAAACATCAGAATGGGTGATTTTCATGTGCATCTTTTCAAAAGGGAAAACACAAACTTACTTATCTTCTAGATTAGGCTTCCGTTCCTCCAAACTGCCTCTCTAGGCAGTATGACATCCATAAACAAGCTTAATGAGTAACTGAATACTCTCTCTATTCACTCATTAAAAACAACAAGCAATATCTGTGGCCTCCAAAGGAAGCACATTCACAGAATATTTCTACAAATGTACACAAGACCCTGCTGACAAGGCTTGTCTTGGGAAAGGAGAGCTGGGCGGTCAGGGTCAGGGTGGAGAAGGAGTTCATTTCTCAGCAATCCCTTTTGCGCTGTTTGTACTATAAAAGGCATGCTATTGGAGTTTGCATCCAAGCTCTGTCCCCTTGAAGGGATGTGACCTTGGGCTAATCAGGACTTTCTGTAATGTCACCACATCTGTAAAATGGGAAGAGCAATAAACGGTATCTGCATTCTATGAATATTAGTTTTTGTAAAGCACCTAAAACAGAGCTTATCAGAGAGCAAGGGCTACTTAAGGATCTGTTAAGGAAAATGAAAATCCCTTTAAACTCCATAGTCCTTAATGGACCAATATGGATGTCCTTTTTTAAAAAAAAATCTTTACTTGGTTTTAGTAAATTTCTTGCAGTTTGCTTTTATAGATGTACCTATCTTCTTCGACGTGTTTTAGTTCATTGTTTAAAAAAACACCTTTCCTATTTTCTTTTTTATCTCTTATTTATTTAATAAGGAGCATCAAGTACTAGCACAAAGAAGGCGCTTCTAGAAAAGTCCATACCCTAAAATGGGTCAGACTCTCCCAAAACACCTCCCTGTGCAGGTCAGACAGCCCATGTCACTTCAACCTCAGCGTCAGCCCAGGAAAGAGGGTGGCAACACAGCGCCCCGGTGAAGCAAACCTGACGGAGTGCCTGCCCTGCGCCGCGAGAGGGGTGTCCACGACAAGCCGGCGGTTCCCAAGGAACAGGTGGAAACCAACTACGTGCCCAAGGTGACTTTAGGTTGTACCTAACACTTCGCTTTACTGCTTGTGAGAGTCTGTTAGTGGGTTTTAGAAAAAAGATATAAGTAGTTCAACACCCGTGATTTCACTGTTATTATTGTTTAGGGCAGAGCTAAATTTAAAATTAAACTTTTAAATTTAAATCTAAAGTTTTTAATTTACATTTACTTTAAATGTTTTTAATTTTAAGTTCTACTTATTTATTTTAAATTTTCTTTTGTTTTAAATTTAAAATTTTAAAGTGCTTAATAAACTATTAGGCAAATTATAACATGAGTGGCACATAAAGTAAAGAAGCACTTGGCTGGAACCAGTGGCGGGGATACAAAATGACCTATCCTCCAAGAGTCCGACACTAACTGGAGGGACAAAGACACATACGCAAATTATAATAAAGCAAATAACAAAGCCAGACTGCGGCTGCGGGCTGTGGAAGGGGCGCACGCGCAATGCTGAGCGAACGCGGGCGAGTCACGGGGCCTGAGTGGCTTTCTTGGAGAAGCGGGGCTTGCTCTGCGTCCGAAAGACACTGGGCGCTGCCTCGTCTAAGCTCGGATCGCCCGCAGAGGCGGATGAACTGGGCATGCGGCAGGGGGTGCCAGCTACGGTCTTATTTCCCCCGCTGTGGAAGCTACAGCCACTAAAGCTCTGGGACAGCCTCGTCCAGAAGATCCTGGGGAGGCAGCCGGTCTCCACGAAGCCTGGGCATCCCTCGTGAGAGGGACCATGCTGTGTCAATGGCTGTGAACTTCATGGAAGTATGAGGGAAAAAAATCAGTGCCTCGACTCGTCTTACATTCCTGGGCGTCCTTCAAGGCCCTGCCCCAGATGGAGTTTACTTTTGAGATGTCTGAGGCCTAACAGTTCTTGGATTCACTTCTTAAAAAGAAAATAAAAAAGGTCTATGTCTATCTATCATAAAATATGATTTCAGTATAAAAAAGGCATAAAACAAACGCACAGTGTAAGAAATAATTCCACTCCTGATTGCCCACAACCAAACACTGCATGTGTTCTAGAAGCCTCTTCCACCCTCCTCCAGTGGTCCCAATTTAGGAGATGGGAGAGAAATACTGTCTACAGAGGGACAGTCAGGCAAAGGCATAGGGGGTTGGCGGGGAGTGGAGAGGGAGTGGAGAAACAAAACAAACTAGGAAAGGTGGGCAGGGGTTCGATCTGGAAAGGACTTGCGATGAATCAGGCAGAGTTTGGATTTTATTCTGAAGGTGACGGGGCCGCTGGAGCAGAGCTGTGGCTCAGCAAATTACTGTGATGGGGCGAAGGGATGGAGTGCAGGGAGAAGGCCAGGGAGATGGAAGGTGACGAGGGACTGACCTGGACGCAGGCGACCTGGGGTGTTTCTGAGAGAGAAGGTAAGGATTCGGTGTCCCGGATTGGGAGGAGAGCGGGGAAGAACAGAGCAAATAAAAAGCTGATGCTCAGGTGTCATGCCGAAGGCCGCTGACTCCTAACCCAAAGTGGGAGACAGAAGAGGAGGAAATTTAAGTCACCAGTTCGGGTTGGGCAACAGTGACTCTACTTAGGACACTCAGGGAGAATAACCCATAAGGCTGGTAGAAACGTGTCTGCAGCGTGGAAGAGAAGTCAGAACTCAGGAAAGGTTATCCACGCAGGGACTTAGAAAGACAGCCAGGATGGCTCTTGGAAAACGAGTCTATTTCAGGGGCAGTAAGAAAAAGAAAGAGGCGCACTGAAGGACACCTGGAGGGAACAGCCTAGAGAAAGGTACAGCTAAGAAGTTTGGGAGAGGCAGCTTGAGGAGGAGGCCGGCCCAGGGCTCTCCCCCAAGTCACAGCAGCACCTCAGGCCACCCCCAACCCCACGCTCTGATGCCTACTCCCCCACTCCTCCCTGACTCCCACCTTCCTCCTGACCAGAGGGTCTTACTAAGCCCAAGCATAAGCGTGCTCCACGTGATTCCCCAGCCTCTCAGCCCCTGCATGAGGGAACCTGCAAATGGACGAGAACTGCGCTCACTCTGCGTAACCAGGCACATAGCCCACAGCGCCACAGCTAGACGGAAAGGTTTTTCACATCTGAAAACCACAGGCCCCCACACCGCTCCATCAGGCACCACGGAACCCTTCAAGGAACAGGCAGCCTCCGGAATTCTCCTTGACCAGCAGGCACACAGAGGGAAGGCAGAGGAGAGGGGTGGGGGTGGGTGGCAGCCTCTGGATCCAGGTAGAGGAGCGCAGGCTGGGTGGGGTTAGCCAGGTGATGGAGGCAGAGGCATGAGGTGCTACAAAGACCAGAGCTCTCCCTTACACAGATGCAGCTTCATGGTACAGGTGAGGAGAGGCCCTTCTCTGGCAGGCAAAATTGTGATGTACAGTTAGTTCACTGGTGGTTGGAAGGCAACTGACCAACAAGAAAAAAGCAGCCGCCGCCCTAGTTAGCAACTGGCAAGCTGTTAATAAGGCTTCTACAAAACCCCATCATTGAATTATACATTTGCTTCCAATAAATAAAAAATATAGAAGGCTATTGGCTGGTCTACCTCTCTGCTATCTCAGTAAGGTCCTATAAACTGATTAAACACCTGGGGCATGAAGATCCAAATGCTGGAGAGGTAAATGCTGAATGGGGCCAAGATGCTTCCCCCACGGGACACCATACTGCCACTTCCCACAGCCTGTGTCCTGAAAACGAGAAGAGTATTCAGACAGACAGCAGCAAGAACAGAAAACAAGTAGAACACAGTGATGCAGAGAGCGATGGAATGACTTCCTGTAGCCCCTGTCCACCCTCTCAGCAAGAAATAAATAATAAAACTTAAGCTTGGCTTAACATACTTGGAAATAATTTTACTTTAATTTTTCAAGAATCACTCATGATTCAGATCCCACATTCTGTGAAACAGGTGGATACATGCATGCAAATAATTCAAGGCAATTCAAGACAGGAAAAAAAAAAAAAGGTAAACCATTCTTCATGGTATACAGATGAGGCCCTCATGTATATTGAGGATAATATCAATCTTCTAGAGTAGAAAGTTGTTTGGGGTATCTCAGAGTGGGAATTTTGAAGAACAAAAAATTTAGCTACAGAACATTTTTTTTTAAAGTCAAGCAATATCTCAATGTGCTTTTCTTTAAAAGCTATTTAAAGAAACCTTCTAGAATGTTTAGCAGGAAGGAAAGAATGTACTTTCAATGGGAATAAGTATCTTCTCTTTTAACCAAGCAGAGAGGTCCCAGGAGAAACCGAACCTGAACCTGCCTTGGACTTCTAACCTCCAGAACTATGAGAAAATAAATTTCCGTTGTTGAGCCACCCAGTTTTGGTGTTTCGTTATGGTGACCCCAACAAACTAATGCAACTGACATCGAAACATCAAGAAACACATCCCGAGAAAATTAGCCTTCAGTCATATGGCCAGTCAGTGTAAGTCCTGAATTATATTCAAGGTTTAAAATGGTTTTAGAATAATAGAGCATTATTTCAAAATGACTTCTTTAATACCCTTGCTAATGAGGTATAGACAAATCTCAGATTCAGAATTACCATCATCATGTAACTTGCCCACATCTTCGTGCTCCAATAACTTCCATGAAAACAAATTGTTTATAATCGAAGGCCAAATATAATGAAATGACACGGAAGTGAAAGGTAACTGGGGAAAAAATAGTAACTCTTACCTTATCATGGTTGGGTACAGCTCTGCTGTATAGAGGAAGATGAGGCCAAACGCTGAGCCTATGCCAAATTTTCCAGCCATTGTTGCCACCACAGTCCATATATAGCGATCCTGAAAAAAATGTATTAGCAAAATAGACGTCATAATATTTTTAAAATATATAAAATCTCTCATATATGTAAAAAAAAACTTTAATAAAATTTGTCCTTAAAACTTTCTAATTCTCCAGTATTTTTCAGAACAATGAAGAGTTTTTTTTCCGTTTGAATTTATTTTATAAATGCTACTCGTGGTTGGCAAAAGATTTCCATCTTTATGAAATTTAGAGGAAAGTTCTGTTGTGACTCCCCCGAGCCTTGGAGATTTCAAATTACCAACTAAGAATCGAATACCCCTTGGGAAACTGCTTTGGAATGAGATATGCCCAGACATGCTGGTTGCACCAATAATTGACCCTCTCCTGGAACCGATCCAGCAAATAAAACAAAGAACCATGAAACCAAATTGTCCCCTTTGCTGCAGTAATCCCATGGCTTATCAATTCTCTTCAGAAAATCATTTGAAAGTGACAATGGAACTATGATGAATATAGACTCTGCCCCCACAACCCCCACCCCTGCCGCTTTGGCCATGCATTCCTTAACAACGAAACCTCTCCGACTCAGTCCCTGCGTTCCCGTCAGCACCCGAACGTCCCGCTTCCAGCAGTGGCTCGCAAGGACCTCCCATATTCCATGTCTTCTCCCCCCACCTGCTTGCTGGATGTTGAGATGCAAGTGACCTTCGCGTTCATGTGTTGAGGATGGCAGTGCCTCTGTCAACCTGAGTCCCTGAATGACTCCATGGAGCTGAACCCCCCTCCCACTGCTACCGACCAGGCTACACCCACATCAGACTTTCTCTGAGCAATAAATAAACGTCTATTACGTGAAGTCGCTCTATTAAAGCAGCTCATGTCACCTTGTCACCTTAATTACTATTGTAGACAATATTTGTTGAATGAATTAGCATGACTTAAAAAAATGTGTATTGTGTTGGCATTACCATTTGGGAAGAAATTTTATTAAAGGGTAGAAATTTGTGGTTAGGGGTTAGTGCCGATTTCTGAAAATCCTCAACGGCCACGTTTCTGTTTTCTGTATTAGTGCCGTGGCTTAACCGCTGTAGAACTTGAAAGTTCTGGGATTCCCCTAAATCTTCACCAACCAAAGGCAGCTGCCATTAACTCAACTAATATCACTGCAAACTACTCAAAACCACAAACAACAGCAGGCTTGGGCGAAGCGCTCTCGAACTGGCAGAAGACACCCTTGTCCTGAGTGGCTTTGTTGCATTCATATCAGTTGTAATAATATCGATCATCTGGAAACTTCAATTACATAAAACATTCCCAACCCTGATAATTAAGTGAAGTAAAGTGTTACTAAAAAAGGAAGTCACTGGTTAGCTGAAATTTCAAACGATATGCAAAACTTAAAACACCTTGCTCTAAACGCTGAGATACTATAATCGCTTCTTGGCCTTTTGACCAAGATTAAGTGTAAATGCTACGATACTATTGCTTACTAATTATATAATCACCGGAAAAAAATTATATAAAATATTTTAAAGTATTATTATAATGACCATATTTTCCAAATAGGGAATGAAAATACAGGTTATGACAACATTTGGGGTAGAGGGTGGATGCAAGAGTATAGTAAGGGATGGGATTTGTCAAAATACAGGAATGTAAAAGTTGTTTCAGTAGTTTATGGCAGTGTTTCTCACTGAGAAACTGCATGTTTAAAAACAAGCCCTTCAGAGGATTTATGTACTAGAAACTGCCAACTAGTGATCTATTACAATGAAAAACAAGACTATTTAATAGGAACAATATGACTCACAGTCATTCTGTATTCCTGTCCTGTTTTTCTTCGTAATGTTTACAGAAACTTGATTCAGTGTGTGTCTTCAGCACCTAGAACAGCACCTGACACATACCAGATGCTGGTAGATCTTTGCTGAATGAATGAATGAATGAATGAATGAATGCTTGGAAGGCATAATCTACCTTTCTCACTCAAGATATTGTGTTTACAAAATACAACACTGGCCAACCCTGGGAAGTAGAACTATAGGCATTTTTTTTAATATTTCTTTTTTTCCTTAAATTTTCCACAATGAGCATGTACTACTCGATAAAACAGCTAAATAATGATTTTTTTAAGAAAAATATTTTTAAATATATGTATATGCTCTGTCCATATGTCTGAATTGATCTTCATACTTACTGTAATAAGCTTAAAATTATCCCATCAAACCATCACAGTATAACTAATCATTTCCTAAATAAAACATAAAATAACTTACCCTGGGGATCACCATAACCATACCACTGAAAAATGCACTGGAGAGAAGGGAGAAGACCAAAATGTTTCTTCTCCCCAAACTGTCCATCCCCAGGCACACGAAGATGTAGGCAGGAATTTCCACTGCACCTGTCATTGAGCAAAAGGGCCCTGTATAAGCCACGGTGTGCAACTGTGTAAGGGGACCTTGCCGTCTAACCCACCTCCGAGCAGGAGCAACCCACCTCCGAGCAGGAGAGACCAGCCTCATCCCTGCTTCCAGAGGGCCTTTCAGAACTATCCTACAACTGCCTGAGGCAACAAGCCCACCACTTTTAAACTCCCTGGAAGATTTCCTGTGAAATGCACTAAAGCTCCCATAATTCACCCTGCACTTATCACCTGTCCTAGAATCTTATTCCCTACCAAGTGAGAACTCCCCAGGACATGGCATGGTGCCTGGAGGACAGGCCTGTTGAATAAATAAATAGGTAAATAATAGACAACACTGATAATATCTGATCTTTGGTTTCTTATGTTTGCCAGAACTAGGGGGAAATTTTTGCATCAGTACCTTTGAACTTAGAAACTAAAGTAGAAAATTCCGTGTCAGCTAAGTACACAAACTAAGAATGACTGTTTGATGGATTGTTAAACATTCTAAAATCCAATATGAATCACCTACAGAACAGGGACTCTGCTTTGGACCCCTTTTTACTCCCTCACAACAAAGACTAAAGAGCCGAATCCCTAATTGATGTAAAAGCCCTTCCTTTGAAGAACTGAAGTTTGAATCTTGGCTCTTGAAGCTTTATTATCTATCAGCCAGAACCAAACAGGGAGCAAGCAAGAGCTCTCAGCAAAACTGAGTCAACCAACAATTTACTTTGGGAAACAGTCACTGTTCACCAGCCCATGTAATCCAAAACCCTGTTCTTTCCTCCCTCTGCAGCTTATCTGATCTCAGGACACTACCGACCACTGCCTCTTAGGGCACTACCGACCACTGCTGTGCATTTGTCCATTCATCTATAGACGGTTACAAGCACCTTGGGGGGCAGGTCTGGGCCTATATATCTCTCTCCATAGCCTCTGGAACACATCATAGAGATGTATACATATTTTCTAAGTGTACGTTCTTAGTAATACATCAGAAATTAAACTCAGTTGCAGTTGCTCGGAAAAAAACTGGCTCAAGCAAAGGCAAATAATAACAACAATAATAGTAATAACAACACTAATAATAATAATAATAATAATAATATTCTGAGCATCATCTGAGAGATGGTCTTTCTCTTTCATTAATGCAAAAAAAAAAAAATGGATCTGGAGGAAACCCATTCACAGACCTTGCTGTTAAGGTCCATGTTTTCAGGCCAGGACAGTAGGTATCTCTACTACTCTATTTTTTTTTAAAGAGTTTAGCAAGCACTTTCAAGATCAAATAAGACAGTGACCTTCAAAAGAGCACCATGGGAGTAGTACTGGATTATTATCCCCTCTTGACAACTAAGAGTAAATGATTTTAGCCAAATAAATAAGGGATAGCTCAAGGGCTGGAAGCGAGGTCTTGGTGAGCCAAGGCCCCTTCCCTTCAATCTGCCTCCCTCACTGCCTCCCTCCACATCTGACTCAAAGCCCTCCCCTGCACAGGACTGTATACAAAGCCACCAACCAACCTCCTGGAATCTACTAAGCTGGGCAGCAACCGTGAAACAGCTGAAGTGACAGTGAGAGTAGACTATACTGATTTTTCTTGAGTTCTTGCTTCAGATACTGACACTACATCTAATTTGGGGCTTGACTATATGACTGGGATAGAAATGGAGCAAGTAATGAGGCCCAACCCCTCCAGGATTAGGGCAATGGGCCATCAGTTTCTTCACTTAATAATATACAATCTCTTTAATCAGCCAGACCCCATTCCACTCCTATCTCCACATTACCCACAAGGTATGCCTTAAAGCTACTGAAGCATTTTTCACCTGCATTTTTCACCAGCTCTGGCACGAAACCAGAGCTGAAATTCCCACAGCCCCAAACCATCTCAAGACAGAAAAACTTGCTCAAAAATTTCACAGCACAGAAGTATTGACTAGAAGCAGCTGTCAGCAAGAAGACTTCTTGGAAGAATAATGACATGAAAAATCCAAGAGAGTTGAGAAATAAAAACCATGTATATTTTTCTTGGAAACATTTTTATAATTATGAGATTGACCAGTTTCTTGAGAATTTATATCTCCATCAAAATTAAAATCATAAAGATCTAAAACTCCGGGCCACACCCCATCCCTTCTTTCTACCATTTGCTGCTCTATTCTAGGAAAGCTGCATCATTTTTCAAATTGACATTTAGAATGGGTTTGAAGTCACAAAGGATTCTTTCCATAAACATATTGGCTTGTCCAAAAAGGGAGCAAGGTTGTTTTCTTAAAATGGTTTTTCTCATAATTCCTGCTGAGCTATCACAAACAAAAATAGATGAGCCATCAGAGCACTTTAATGAAAGGGGTGATGATATCTACATATAAAATTTTACAGCAAGATTTTCTAAGGATAAATCAAACACAGGTAGCCTACATGGTAATAACCAGGAGTTAAAACTAGATGACAAATGCAGATTTCTACTATTTCTCTCATATTTGATATGAATTTGGTTTATCCTAGGAGTTGCACCTCAAGCTATCATCACATCAATATCTGAAGCTAGTTTTAACCTGCTACTACTAATGAAAGAAGCATGACAACATAAGTGATATAGTCACATGTATCTAAGTTATTTTACCGACTAAAATTTCTAACGTGAGGACATTTAAAGAAAAAAAAGCAACCAAAATATCTCCAAGACATACTACAGTTTAAAAGGAAAACAACTTACAAAGAGCAATATGTAGTGAATGATCTCATTTATGTTAAAATAGAAAACGTTGATCTGCACAAATATATGGAAATGCACAAAAAGAAATGCGAAAGGCCACAAAATCAAATGTTGCAGAAGTTACCCCTGAAAAAGGGTTCTGGGATGGGGATGGGCTTGAAGGAAGCAAGCAAGCAATGAGAAGAGGCAGAAAAGAAAGAAGGGGCTAAATTCTTCTGACTATTCACATTTTTTTAAAAAAAAATATATACTAATAATACTAAGAGAGACCATAATAATATAGTTGGCAGCATTATTCCTGGTAGAAAAGACAATAAAAACATGGTAAAATTTTCACTTCATCGTTATACTGAAATATATAATTGAACTACTTACCCATGAGAAAGAGATTTAAATATTCATTGCCTCCTAAATTAACAGAATTCAAGGAAAGGAATAGAATCCAAAACATGCTGTGAACCATACCAGCCAAACAGTAAGTGTCCTGGTTCCAATATTCCAGTCATAAAACAGATCTAATAGGTTGTACTTAACCGCAGAAGGCTTAAAAGCAATAGGATCGTGTAGCTCCAGTGATAAAATTTCTGACAGCTTACAGGTGCTTGTCCTATTCCACTTGGCCATCTTGTCAAGGATTAATTGTGCTTCTTCATATCTTCCCTCGGAGACAAGCCAAAAAGGTGTCTCCGGTAGCAACCAACAGCCAAAGACAAAGGGGAGACTCGCTGTGGAGAGGATTATCTGATAGGTCCACCAAGTCCTGACCAAGTAGCCCGTCAAAGCCACCACCATTGTTCCGATCGCAAAAAAGGAATGCAGATGGATGGATGCCCACGTCCGGCCTTCATGCCAATAAATTCTGTCACATAGACAAACACCACCACAAGATAGCCACTTGAAACCTGAAAAACAAAGAGGGGAGGGTGGTCCAGTTGGAGATCACATTTGTAACTACTGAGGGGTCTGATCTCTCTGCAAATCGCACAGAGACAAGACGAAAATGACAAATAACTGTTTTCGGAAAACCCTATTACATTTATAAAAGGGTATTTAATCCAATCCATCCTTCTTCTTTACACAGGTCCTTTCATCTTCTCTCAACCCTCCCGCCCTCAGTGGCAAAACTTGAGAGGTTATATATGAATAAATTTTAGATACTGCCTTTTGTTTTATTTAATCTTCCTTTATATTGTGAATTTACTTCTCAGTTCCTTATAAGTGTGCACATCAATTTATCTACATGCAGGAGGTCCTTATTATTAGACCCTAAATTTTAAACATGGCTACTATGAAAAAAAAAAAACAAGTGTTGGCAAGCATGTGGAAAAATGGGAAACTCTGCAGACTATATTGGTGGGAATGTGAAATGATGCAGCTGTTGAGAAAAACAGCATAGGGATGCCTCAAAAAATTAAAAATAGAAATACTATGTGATCCAGCAATCCCATTTTGGGTATATACCCAAAAGGATGGAAAACAAGTGACGTTTCAAAGAGATATTTTTATACCCATGTTCATAACGGCATTATTCACAGTGGCTAAAATGTAGAAACAACACAAGCATCCAATGACAGATGCAGAATGTGGTAAACACATACAATGGAATTATGATTCCGCCATAGAAAGGAAGGAGGAAGGCTAGTCTGACCTATGCTACCACGTGAATGAACCTTGAGGACATAATGCTAAGTGAAATAAGCCAATCACGAAAAGGCAAATACTGTATGACTGCATTTAAAGGAGGTACCTAGGGTAGTCCAATTTAGCGAGAGGGGCTATGACGGTGGTTGCTAGGGGATTTGAGGGGAGAGAGAATGGTGAGTTATTGTTTAACGGGCACAGGGTCTCGATTTTGCAAGATGAAAAAGTTCCGCACAATATGAAAGTACCTACCGTCATCAAACCGTACACCTAAAAATTGTTAACATGATAAATTTTATGTCGTGTGTATTGTACTACAATAAAAGAAAATGGGCAAAACAAAACCTTTATTTTGAAAAGAGGCCTATCTTTAACAAAATGTATATTATAATAGCAATACGTGATCATTCTTGTAATAAACAAATAATGAATCAAATGATAGGGGTTTTTTTTGTGGAGAGGGGGTAGGGGGAAAAGGATTAAAATTTTCCATCAAAATTATTCCACATTTGACTTTTATAACACAAATCATAGTTAATTTTTGCAAAATTATTCTAGAGCGCCACTCATCCCCCCCCCAACCCTCTCTTAATCCTTTGATATTTTAATTAATCCTTCTTGAAGGCTCATTATGTCATTATCCTTGGGAATATTAATTTCTGCAAAAGTTAACTGGTCCATTTCTGCCAAATCTCAATTGATCAAGGGATTTGGGTAGGATTTGGGTGGTTTCCCCCATCGCTTTCAAAGACTCTTCACAATCAAGCATTTTTTGTAAGGTCTGCAATTTCACCTTGCATCAGAGTCACAAAGAGGCTAGCCCACAACCAAGTTCTTGCAATAAGAGACAATTGGCACTTGTAGTAAGCAGGGAGGTACTTGATAAGGACTACTGTATTAATGGTAAGGTTTTACTTTTTGTTTAATGGTGAGTTTAATATTCTTGTGACAATGGCTTTTATTTCCCTACACAACCTTGTACTTGCAGGAGTACTCAGATAATGAGGTCTCAGAAGTCTGAAAATGAGGACTCCAGTATCCAAGAATCTAGTTGTTTGGTAAATGTTTGCTGCTGTTTCGGCAAACAAAGAAAAATTCTGAGAACCTTCACATGCTACGAATTTCCCCATTAAGTTAAGCTGTAACTTCAGTCCTCGGCACTGTGTTTTTAATGCTTACTCTTTCTGAGTCCACTTCCACTGCTTACCAGTTACTTCAGTCCCTGGATTCGGACAATCCATACAACTGACTAAATAATCTCAAAAGACATCTTGATCTCTTCAAAACTGTCACTTCCACTTATAATATTCTATTCCTCACATCTACCCCAATCCCATCCCCCAAAGAGTAGCCAGAATGACCACTTCACCTCACCTGAACCCCTTCAGTGAGTTTCCATTGCCTTTAGGACATTGAGCAAACTCTTTATCACCCTACAAGGCTCTGCCTAATCATCCCTCTCCTCCTTCAGCCTCATCATTGTATTTCACCTCCTCTTCATTCTCCAGAGATCTGGACCTTCAATTCCTTCTCATCTCAGGACCTTCTCACCTGCTGCTCTCTCTGCTGTTCTCTCAACCATCCCTCAGAACTAAAAAGCTCCTGATGCTCCAGATTCCCCACATACATCCCCATCACGGGGGCAGGGGGCACCCCACCACTGTTATGCCACCATTGTCAACAACATTGTATGTATTTCTGAAGATAGCCCATCAATGTCTTGCCTTCCCACCACATGGCAGGGTTACTGAAACAGCCTGGTTCTGGTTTACTTGGCATTTCACTCTGTAGGGAGATCAATAAATGTGGCTGAGTACATGAATCTGCCTGCATCTTCCCTACTCAGAATTCTACCACAACACATTTCCATGAAAATCAAAGGAAAGAGCCACAGAAAATTAAGGCCGCATTTTACAGACAGATTCTACTGGTGGCTGTCTCATTTTCTCAGCTCCGGAAACCAATACGTGGTGTTCTGCTAGAGCTGCAACAGGCATTTTTATCTCTGACGTCCTCCAAAAGAGGACCTCCATACTCTCGTGATACCTGTGCCTCTCTGGACCGTTCATTCCCACCCCAAGGCCTCTTATCAACCTCGCTCTGCAGTTAAGAGCCATTTCCTCTTATTCTGTCCTCGGTGGAGACAAAACTGCTGGCTGTGATCTTTTCTATTAAAAACTTCTTCTTCTTCATAAATAAAATCAATATACTTTTTTACTTTTTCTTTTTTTAAGGTACAATACCTTCAAGTCTCCTAATTTTTTTTTTTTTTATCCTTGGTCATGCTGCGTGGCTTCCTAGGAACCTGTTTCCAGCATCAGTAAAGACGCCCAAACTGAACACACTGCCCTGCTCCCTGAGGGGTGCAGCGACCTCTGCTCTGAGACTGTAGCCCTTGACTGCTCCTGGACTCCTGGATCACCTGTCCTGTTGACAGGGAATGCACGACCTTCTCTGCGCTCAGCAAGATGACAAGCTCTTCCCACAGATAGAAACTTCACTCCGTTATCCTGGATCATCAGCGGCCTGCTGCTGTCTGGTAGTTTGGAACCTGTCTGAGCCTTACGCAGCGTGAAAGCGAAGTCCGCACTCACTACCTCCAACAACAGTTACCCCTGCACGAAGCACCTACTCCACGCCAGGTGCTGCACTGCACGTTTACTCTAATCTCACCGAGTCCTGATCACAGCCCATGAAGTAGCTATTGTTTTCGACAGTTCGCAGTTTAGAAACTAAGGCTCAGAGGATGACACGTTTTCCCAAGGTCACATGGCTAAGAAGCCAATATATGACAAAGCTGTATTCAAACTCATGCCCTTCCCCGTAGACGTCCCTATTCCTCATAAAAGAAAAAGCCTAATGCCTTCTTGGTTTCATTCTTACTGCACATTATACAAATAACTTTCTTAACAATACACCTAATTCATCTGTTTGGCTCATACATACAGGGCCTGACAGGACCAATATAATTGATTGCTTGAGAATAAAATAATGCCTCAGTAATTGTGGAATGTGGACCATGTGCCAAGCACAGAGTCAAACAAAAAGTTTCTGCCTAGTAAGCAACAATTTTTCATTTAATGAGTTCCATTCTAAACAGGGACATTAGTATTCCACAGAAAAACGGCTGCAGGGGGTGGGACAAAGGTTAATCCTTTCTCTCTCTCCCTAGATTCTAAATGAGCAAATCTAAGAGAGTTAAGGTTTAATATGAAAATACTGCAGTAGAATTAAAGAGGTTAAAAAAAAAAACAACTCACAACAGCAAGAAGAAAGCGTGTGAGTATGAAGCTGTAAAAGTCAAATGTGAACGCCACTGCTATGCCAAAGAAATACATGCCGATGCTTGTGGACCACATGACCAGTCGTCTCCCGACCCTGAAAAAGAAGAATCAACAGCGGAAGAAGCAAGGTATAGTTGTAGCAGTTTAAACATCCACCCAGTTCATAAAGGATGAGTGTTATCAATATTTTTAATAGCTTACGTATTTGGTTGTTGTGATTCATTCATTTATTTTGGGTGATTCATGAGTAAACACAGGATTTCTTCAAGAGGCCATTCTTTCAGTGGAGAGCCTCTACCTAAGCTGCTAACATACACTACGATCACTCAGGGTGATCCCAGAAGACCTCCTAACCTAAGATTTCTGGTAAGAGGAGGGATAATTGTCCTTTCTCTCCCAGGACTTACTCTCTGACCTGTAGGATCATCTTCCCTGCAGGGCTGGCTCTGCCCACCAAGGGTGACGCAGCTTTTGCTAAGCCCCTCTTAAAGACAAAGGTCTGGCTACATTCTGTTTCTAGAATAAGGTGCTTACTTGCCTTATATTTTATACTGAGAGGGGCATTTCTTTGTCTGAAAAACAAACAAAATGACAAACACTATATTCCTGACAGGTTTTTAAAAATTAATATGTAATTCAAATGCCACAAAATTCAACTTTTTATTTAAAGTATACAATTCAGTGGCTTTTGGTATATTCACAGAGTTGTGAAACTTTCTCACTATTTTAATTCCAGGACATGTTTATCACTCCAAAAAGAAACTGCACCCGGAGCTATCATTCCCATTTGGAGCTCCCTCCAGCCTTGACAAACATTTATCTAATTTCCATATCTATAGTCTATTCTGGACATTTTATATAAATGAAAAGTCAACACAAAATATGACCTTCTGGTGTTTGGCTTCTTTTACTTAACATTGTTTTCAAAGTTCATCCTGCGCTGTAGCATATGTCAGTACTTTCTTCCTTTTTACGACTGACTAGCGTTTCATTGTATGGATACACCACATTTTGTTAATTCATCAGTTAATGGACATTTGGATTGTTTCCACTTTTTGATTATTATGAATACTGCTGCCATGAACATTCCTAAGCAAGATTTGTGTGAACTTATGTTTTCAGGTCTCTTGGGTATACACCAAAGAATAGAATTGCTGGGTCATATGATAACTCTATGTTTGAACTTTTAAGGAACTGAAAGTTTTCCAAGGTGGCTGGCCCATCTTTACAATCCCACCAGCAATGTACGAGGGTATCAGCTTCCCCACGGCACTCATTATTGTCTGTCTTTCTTATTATCGCCATCCCAGTACATGTGTATGGGTATCTCATTGTGGTTTTGATTTGTATTTCCCTAAGGAATAATGATGTGGAGCATTTTATATGTGCTTATTGGACATTTGTATATATTCTTTAGAAAAATATCTATCCAAATCCTTTTGCCCGTATTTAAATTGGGTTGTCTCCTGGATACAAGACCCGTATTAAGATAATGACTTGCAAATATTTTCTCCCTGTGAGTTGTCTCTGGCAGATAGTTATAAGCAAAAGAATATAGTTCTGAGATTCCAACACAGGTTTGCCCAGTATAGCAGAGGGTATACAAGCAATTGGGAAACTATCATCTTCATGTCCTCAGCCTTCTCTGCTCCCACACACACTAGAAGGATTGTTGCCCTCTACATGAATGTTCCCCAATATCTTTTAAGCCTCAAATGCCATGTAAAACTATTTTTTTGACCCATCCCTCATCTACTCCCTCTATCACCCCCAACGTCTTCACTCTCAGCAGATGAGCAGCCGTCTCCTGCAGGGAGAGAGACCATGAAAGAGAGAACCCCACGACTTCCTGCTCTGCCAATCTGGCAACACAACGGGCATCTGCTTTCGACCTACTTTTCCCTCCACCACCTTGCTAAAGACACTACCCTTTTCTCTCCACATTCCACTCTACAACTGTTGGATTCGAGCATGCTCTTCCCGCCTCCTCTGAACCTTATTCTACCAGTTATTTCTTTTCCCTCTACCTTCCCCTCTCTTCTGACTCCTTCTTTTCGCTTTAAGTCTCTTCCAACCAAAGACAAGAATCTGCTCTCTGGCCACCTTGCATCTTGCGGTTCCTCCGCTGACAGGCTTATCAGAGGGGAATATCTCCTCCCTCAACTCCTACAGTTCTGTCAATGACCACCAGGTTGCAGCTGCTTTTCCAAGATGGCTTTATACAGAATTGTAATGGGCTACAGACAATGACTCTTTTTTCTCCTTTCTTTCCCCTGAGTCTTTCTCCTCCCTCTCTCTCTCATCTCTTTTCTGTCTCTCTTCTGCTTTACAGGGAATCTCCATTACAATACTAAGTGAAAGTGGATTTCACACACCCTTGTCTGTTCCTGATTTTCAAAGGAAAAGTTTTTACCTTTCACAATTAAGAGGTTCATGGTAGATCTTTTAGTAGATACCCATTATCAGGTTAAGGGCATTCTTCTATTTTTAGTTTTAGCATTAATGGGTTTTTGATAGTTATCGAATGCTTTTCCTGTATTTATTGAGTTGTTAACATGAATTTTGTCCTCTAATCTGATAATGTGATAACTTCCACTGAATAGTTTCTAATATCGAATACGTTCCAGACCTTATCCTTCTGCCTCCATGAATTTTAATCTCATATTTCCCAACTCTTTGTCGCTCTCAGTTTTAATAATGATGATTTTTCTGAGCTATCATCCATTTTACTAATTCTTTCTTTAGCTGTGTATAATAGCTTAAAAGCACCCAGGAAGTTAGTCATTTTTTATTTCTAGATGTTCCAGGTCATTATTCTGTGATTTTATGTCATTTTAAAATACAATTTCCAGACTTTTGTCAATGTTTTAAAACGTGTCTTCTATTTTTTTTTTAAGAATGGGAAACATAGTTATTTCATTATTTACGTCTGAGAATACCAGCATTTGAGCCTTTGTACAGAGGTCCGCCTCTGCGGCCTACTACCGCCAGGCGACACCTCCTAAGACGCGATTCTATCTCATGAACAAAAAACATCCAAAGTAATAACTACTATCTGTTGAGTGGTTCTATGTCTAAGGTAATTTTTTTTGTATTAATTTTTCCACTAAATCTTAGAGGAGAGTGCTACTATTTTCATCTCTAGGTTATAAACAAGACTCCAAAACACAGGTTCGCCAATTTGCCCCGGGGCCACAGAGAATTAGTAGATCTAGGATTTGAACACTGGCAGACTCTCTTCAGAACCCACCCTCTTACCACTCTGTTATTTTGTGTCTGTACTTTAACAGACCAACGAAGAGGTGGGTATTTAGGAAGGAGGCATGAAAATGACTAAAGTTGGAGCATAATTCCCTATCCCCTAAGAAAACCAGATAGGAAAATGAACCATGCAGAGAAACAATCCTAAATATTTCATTTTACCTGTCAGAAAGATAGCCAAAAGCCAGCGCTCCCAGCAGAACTCCGAACATAAATGTGGGCTGGACTAGCGTTCCAAACCATTCTCGATTACAGACTAGATCCCACTGAGTCACCACGGTGTTGTCCCATTTTCTCTTGTCATAGATGAAGCCGTCCAAGCAAGGATAGGGACTCTTAAGGCCATCATAAGCATAGTTCAAACTGGAGTTGTTTTCCCTCCGGTACCTGTAACACCCTGAGAGCTCCCAAATGTCCCCGTCATTGAGCTGCACTACAATGTAATCTCCACGGCCTACGGAAAACTGAGTCCAGATGTCGTCCAGACTCCAACCTGATGTATTGTGGAAAACAATTTGACTCACGTTGCCTGGGGCCTGCAGGTATGCTTAGGGTGCAATGTCATAAACACAGAAGCCAAGTAGTGCATACCACAAGCAGTGTTCTGGATGGCACACGTAAAATAGAGAAACACCTGGAATCTGAAAAGAGAAGAAAAGCAAGTCATTATATCCGGCCTCCGTGCTAAAAAAGAATCAAAGCAAATATGAAGGGTCTCTATCATGTTTAGCTTAAAATAGATATATGGATAGACAACACAGAAACAATTACAGATATGTTTGTATACATAGGTTAATATATACATATATGTTTTATATACTTATAAAACATGGCTCTATCTGTTGAGATGGTCTAGAAGTAATGACCCAAGAGTAAGAAGCACACTCACTGCCCAGAGCTTGATTTTTAAATACTGTTCTCCATTAAAAGGAGCCAGGAAAAAATGATTGATTCTAAGACCAGGAGAAGGAGAATACAAAATAAGCCTAGAACATCTTGTAATATCAGAAAGGAAGTGCTCAAAATACAAAAAGATGGAAGCATGTCAAGGGAACACAGAAAGAGCTCCAGGTGGCCAAAATTAAAACAATTTGGACAACAAAATAAAAAATCTAGTATGCCCCAAAGTATAAAATAAATGCGTGAGTCCATACTGTGATGGTTAATTTATGTGTCAGCTTGACTGGGCCAAGGATGCCGAGATAGGTGGTAAACCATTATTTCTGGGTATGTCTGTGAGGGTGTCTCTGGAGAAGATTAGCATTTGAACCAGTAGACTGAGTAAAGAAAATGGCTCTCATCAATAGGGGTGGGCATCATCCAATCTGTTGAGGACCTGAATAGAATAAAAAGGCCAAGAAAGGATAAATTCACTCTCTTGCTTGGTCTGTGACATCCATCTTCTCCTGCCCTCAGACAATGGTGTCTCTGGTTCTTGGATTTTCAGACTCAGACTGGGACTTACACCATCAGCCCTTTGATTCTCAGGTTTTTGGACTCAGACCAAATTACACCTCTAGGTTTTCTGTGTCTCCAGCTTGCTGATGGCACATTATGGGACTTTTCGCCTCCATAATCACATGAACCATTTCTTATAATAAATCTCCTCTTATCCATATCTGTGTACAATATATACACCTATATCTATAAAAATACATACATATATGTTTACGTATCCTATTGCTTCTGTTTCTCTGGAGAATCCTGACAATCCATACTGATACAAATGATTGAACGAATACATATAAAGGAGAAAAAAAGACAAATCTTTCTTACAGTAGAATTCCAACTAATAGTATAGATATTCCCACTCTATAGGAAATGGAGCTTAAGTCCCACTCTTTACTCCTCGAGGCTATGTTAGACTTAGTGACTCATTTTCCAAGAATATAGTAGGAAAAGGGGAAAAAATAATTAACTGGCAAACACTATTAACCAAATGTTGAAGGTTAACATGCCCACGATGTTTGGATATCGTGTACCCCTCATATGAAGTGAAGGATGAACAGGCACTTCACCTCTGTGGCCTTCGTCCCAAAAACCATAACCCCAGTCTAACCATGAGATAAACAACGGATAATCCCAGATTGGGGGTGGGGGAGGCATTCCACAGGTTGCCTGGCCAATATGCCTAAGGCTGTTAAGCTCATAAAAAAAAAAAAAAAAAAAAAAGACTGAGAAACAGCCACAGAGCAGAGGAGACTGGGGTAACATGAAACTAAATGCAGCGTGTACCCTGGACTAGATCCTAGAACAAGAAAAGGACATTCACGGAAAAACTAGTGAAATCTATATGAAGTCTAGAGTTTGGTTAATGGTAACATATTAATGTCAGTGTCTTGGTTTTGACAAGTACGCCACGGCAACGTAAGATGTTAACAAGGGAAACTGGGTGAGAGGTATACAGGGACTCTATACTACCTTTGCAGCTTTTCTGTAAATCTAAAATTTTTCAAAACTTAAAAGTGTATTCAAAATTTTAATGATCAATTAAAGGTCTCCAAATTTACAGACTCAAACCAACAGTGACGTAGTTTCCAAAATAAAAATTGTCTCACAAGGACAACTGTGCTAACAGGACCGCAGAGTGGATGGAATGTATAAAATCTGGACTGCCCCCACAAATTTCACACCTCTGAAATGGAAAGAACAGCCCCTGTGGGCAGGTGATTTCATGATTTAGATTTAAAACAGAATCGGTTCAGACAGTGAACATCAACTATAAAACCATTATCACAGGAGTAGAAAATAGGTCCCATCAGATCACCCTGAAGTAAAACCACATCAACACATGTGATCTTCATTTCCCTTCCTATTTCCAGGCCTGCCACCCTCCGACATGGTCCTGATGCTCCCACTCACTGGAAGGTACTTCTGACCATCCCTTAGCATAGCAGTTCTCAAACGTTTTGGTCTCAGGAACCTTTACATTCTTAAATATTTTGAGGATGTCAAGGAGCTTTTCTTTATGAGGGTTATTGAAGTTAGAAATAAAAATGGAGAAAATTATAAAAATATTTATTAATCCATTTAAACATAACAACGTACAGCTATAGTTTTCAAAACAAATAAAACAAAATTATTGAGAAGAGTGGCACAGTTTTACATTTAAAACTTGGATTAATACATTGTCACTAATATTTCAGGAATTTATATGGATTAGTATTGGTCCATAAGATCTTCAATAGACAAATGCTGGCTCATCTTTCAAACAGATAATAACTATAGTTGAGTAAGAGTATGATTTATTCATAGCAAAAATTTAAGACAGATGAATATTGTTTTAACATCTTAGAAATTACATAGTAAACACTAATAGATTTCTCGTGTTTGATAAACATATCATGTCACATAAACTAATCTTCTTTTTAAAATAAATAAATGTACTAAGCTAGAAGTCCATGAGTATGTTGTTGATCTTCAGACAAATCTTTCTTAATAAACCTGTGGGTGAGAAAAAAAACTTAGCTGAATAGAAGACAGCTAGTTTCTTATATCTGCATCTGCCTTCTATCTGATGACTGTTACCACACGTCTTACAGTCTCTGGAAAACTCTGCTGTACTTTCATGAGAGAATGAGAGTAAAGGCAACTAACATGTTAGTCTATGAAAATAGTTTTGGCCTCATGGACCCCAGGGATCTGTGGATCACATTCTGAGACCTGCTGGTCTAGTCTGTTCCTTCTCCTCTCTCCACTCCTCCTGTCTTCCCTCTACCCAAATGCCGACTTCGCACGTCGCTGCCTGCTTCTCTCAGGCCCACCTTTGCTCTTTGCGTCTCCCTGCTTCGCCTTCATCCATTTTCTCTCTTCTCTGACCACAATATGCAACTGAACTACCATCTTGGTATTTATGTCGGTTTTGTTAAAGGACGCCGGTGAATGTGTTCTATTTCTCTGCCAAACAAACAAAAAAGGTGCCATAAAAGGTTGAACGAACTCCCCTACGGGTAGCCGCTGTGGTTCAGTCACTTTGGTGACTCCGAGAGCACCCAGCGTGGCGTGTAGGACAGTGTGTAAAGAATGTCATGGAATACTATACCTTGGGCTGAAAATGCACAGTTCTGAAGATAATGCATACTCACTCACGACCTCGGTAAGGAGAGGTGGTGTTCAAGAGGCCAGTGTATCCAAAAACATTTTGACTGGGTTCCCCATTGGTAAAATAAATGAATGTGTGTGTGTGTGCGTGCACGCGTGCACACACACATATACAAGGAGCATACATACATGGACATATTCATATAAAACTGAAGTAACATATATGTTGAAATATAAATCACATATATATTTACTCACAGACATACTTTCATATGTAAAATGGATTTTTATAGCACTCCAAAGGATTGTCTTTGCCCATCCTAAGGTAAACACACTCTATTTTGACAATGATCACAAGTGACAATGCTAGGCAAAGTCACAGAAGCAAAGCTGTGAAATATCAAGTCGGCAACGTCTCCAAGTCCTCAGGGATGACTGCCAAGCTGGTACATGGCCACCAATCCCCACATCTCATAGGACCTCATGTAGATAAGAAGTAAAAGGGATGCACTTAAAGTGTTGTGGCTATCAGGACACAACAGGCTGGCGATGCCAGCCACAAATTCAAAGCTGAACTCTGTATGTGGCACTGGCCCCATCGGACAGTTCAGAGAAAAAAACACACACACAACGCAGAAGACAGGCAGGAATTAAGTTTCTTTTTTCTAGCAGGGAAGGGGAGGGAGAACAAACACACCAATTGCTGTTCTCATGGTCTCTTTGTGATGAGCAGCCAAGAGAAGAGCGTGGCGCCCTAAAGCTTACGTCTTTGGGGCTAATAAAAGCCAGCTCTGTTTTTCCAGAAAAGGTGCCCTTGTCAGAAGAAAAATGATTAGAAATCAGCCTCAATCTATTCCATGAGAGAGGCTGGGCAGGAATGGTGGTGTGAGAAGACAACCCTGAGTTGCTGTGGCTCAACCCACTCCAAAAGGCTAAGATCAAGTGGTGCTCGAACCCTCACCCCTGCAAGTCACAAGTCCTCATGCGCTGGCTGCTGGATGTCACTGTGGAGCCTCAGGGTCAGGCTCTGCCCTTGGCCTACATAGGCTATGCTACCTGTGAGCGCTTGGCATGGACATTGGATCACTTGCCCCCAGGTAACAGCCTCCTGCATTCAGGAGGTATTTTTTCCTTCCCTGGCATTTTGAGGAAGCATTTCCCAGCCTTTAGGAATAATCACTAGCTGGAAGGGCTCCGTTAGAGAATTCTATCTAAGTGGTTCAGCCCTATCAGGCAGACTCTAGATGGGCACTGTTCTTAACACAGCAGAGGCTCTATTCCCACCCAGGTTATACCTGTTGCTGTACTGTACATAACACCTTATTAGGCATTGTCTCAGTCACTGTGCCTATTCCACTAACACCTAGAGCTTAAGCACTTTCACGTTCATTATCTCATTTAATCATTTCAACACAGTTCGTGGGCTACCTGAAATTTACTGACCAAAACGTCTTTGCTTAGCAAATTTCTCATGTAAACAAAATGGAAAGCTAACCTTACTAAAGAAAATAGTTCATATCGCTAATCCTTTTTTTTTTTTTAATCAAGCACCTAAGTGTCTCTACTTTGCTATATTAGACTAATGGGTATTATCATCTTCTCTTGAAATTAAAAAAGAAACTTTACTTCCCTAAAAGTAACAAGTATTAAACATAAGAATAGCAATTCTCCTAAAGTTAATTTATAAGTTTAGTTTTCAGTGCCGTATACAACTGCAAAATATTGGAAACTCAAATGTCCTTCAGCAGGAAATTGGTCACATATATTATGCTAAAAGTATAAATGCATGAGAAATGCTGGACAGAAAAGGCAATGTGAACTTCTCCACTAAAGGCAAGCTCCTAGGGTCTAATACAGATTGAGCATCACTCTCTCCAGGTCATTACACCGTGGACTTTGTGACAGGTCAGCCTCTAACTCCCAGGGTCAGGTCCTCTTGAAACAAAATCCTGTCGGGGTCCAAGAAGCATCCTATAACAATACCACTACTATATGAACATGACCGAGAACGTAACATAAATCATAAATAATGTACACATTTAGAATTATTTGACTCTCCCCATCCCCATAAGTTTCAGCTCAAAAAAATATGACATAGCCCCTGCGAACAGCAGACAGGTTTTGTCTCTCTCAAGTTAACCTACCTGTCCCTGAAGGGACTTGGGTTTAGTACTTCAGTGGTCTCACCACCTGGAGCAGCCTCACCACTGAAAGGCTCACATTCTGCTCTCTGACCATGACCTCCCACCCTGCCAGCTCCTCCGCCACCATCCATTCCACTGCCCCTGTTTCCAGAACCATCCAGGTGTCCAGTCTCTGGATCCCACCAGCTTCTCTAGTGGATCACCACCTTCCTGGCCTCAGTTCCTTCCCCAGCCAGCCTGAACCCCACAGTCATGGCTGGAACTATTCTCTGGTTCTCTATTCACATTCTCTGACCACACACACACTTCTCAACAGAGCGCCTACCCTGGCAGGCCTCTGAAGCTAGGATATGTCTTCTCTCTCCCCGCCAGCACTAGTGATTGTGGTTCGGTTCTGAGATGGGGTCCAGAACGCTATACAAGCTTTAAAAACTTCCTACGACATTCTGCTATGATTAAGAAACTGCTCCAGGAAATCAGATTCTCTGGTTTAACTCTATGCTTATACAAAGTTTGACGTTCAAAATATTTAACAATTGTTATAGAGCAACTGGAACTCTCATAAACAGCTTGTGAGGGTTTAATTTGTTACAACCACTTAGCAAAACTGTCTGGCAGCTGACCACATGCACACTTGGCAACAAATTCCTCTCCTAGGTATATACCCAACAAACTGTATACTCAAGCACCCCAAAAGACACATACAAGAAAGCCTATTCATAATAAGCCCAACATGAAGACAATCTAAATGTCTGTTGACAGTAAATAAATAAACCGTTGAATATTCGTGTCATGACATACTATATAGCAATGAAAATCAACTACTATGACATACAATATGGGTGAATCTTACAAACACAATGTTGAACAAAAGAAGCCAGACAGAGAATATGTGATTTTTTTACTCCATTTATGTAAAGTTTAGAATCAGGCAAAACGATCTATGGTGTCAGATGTGAGGAGAACAGTGAGCTGGGGGGAAGAGGGAGGGAGAGTGCCTGGGAGAGGGCATGAGAAAGGGTGACGTGGGTGGTGGTAACACGGGTATGCTCACTTTATGATGGGTCATCAGGTTGTAGATTATGGTGCATACTCTTCCGTACATAGGTAATAAATCAGTTTAAAAGTTGTATATCTGTAAAACTCAGGGGAAGGACAAAGTTTTCTGCAATGCCTGCAGAAGCATGATCAGAATGGGTGCGAAGGCATACCCAGTCCACACACGGTGCCTACCAGCTGGATTTTGGCCTGTAATGGCGACCTAATCTATACTGACAGGAGGTGGCTTGCCTGAACAATACATTATTTACCCAAATGGCTACTGAAGGTCTCTACCTGGAATGCCCACAAGGAACTCAAGTTAGAGACTCGAACAATCTCAAGCCCTCAGCCTGCCCCCATTAGAATATAACTGTTTCTGGGTTTAGGACACCATCACCCACACAAACCAGAAATATGTGGCACAGGGCATGAGGCAGGAGTGCCCACATGGTCCTTCCCACTTCTCCTTCATGCCTTAGGGCCAGGAGGTCCCGTGTATTCTACCTGTCCTGTTCTCCGTGCTCACATTCCCCCTGCCTTGGCCCAGACCTTCACTATCTTCCACCTGGGCTCTTACTTGAGTCTTCTCTGGTCCCCTTCCCCAACTCCTGCCTTTCCAATGCATGTTCCATTCTGCAAAGTGATCTTCCTAATACCCAACCTCCTTAGCATGGCATACGAAAATATTCCTGGGAATGACTGTAAGCTTACCTCACACTCTCACACTTTGAACTCCACAAATAACAAACCACTTAGCAGTTCCCAAAAGCCACGCTAGTTCACAGAAATATGTTTTCTATGTGCTGGAATGATCCTGAGCATTCTTTCAATTTAAACTTCCTTTTCCCTTTTGCATGGATAACTTCTTGGAAAAACAAAATCTTCCTTGGTTGTCTAGCATTCTAACATATCACTCTCTACCTTAAAAAGACTGTTGTCCATCAGGTGCCATCCATGTGCCCAACCTAAGGTCCCTCCAGGACAATGGACTTATAGATAAAATACAGCACTATGCCTACAGCTGGAAAGACACATTAATAGGAAAAAAATCATAGAGACAAAATAGGCAGAAAATCCAGATGCAAGGAAAAGCAAAGATGACCAGAACCCCCTGGAAATGGACCCATGCAATCTAGGTGATGGGTTTTAGTGCCTTATTTATATTATTCTGTATAAAGAAGCATAGTACCCGACTGTGGTTTAAGATCATGAACTCCAGATCCAGACTGCCAAGATTGGAATCTTGACTCTGTTACTTACCATCTGGGGCCTTGGGCAAGGTCCTTAACCTTGCTATGCCTCCGTTTCCTAATCTGAAAAATAGGTGGTTGTAGGAATGGACTTAATACATATAAAACATTATGGCACATTGTAAGTACATGTAAGTGTTAGCTATTGTGATGTTCATAACGCAACATCAAAAAAGAAGAGCCAAAAAAGGTTCATATGTTAAAGAAAATACTACCTATATCACAGATATAAGTCAGCTACAGGGTCCACAATCCAAGTCTGACATTTTAAAACATCTCTCCCCTTATCTCAGAACAACTCAGGGATCCAGGTTCTTAGGTCCCCTAACACAATGCCTAAATCTATTTCCTCAATTCCCTCTCACACAGGGCTTAAGCTCTGAAGTACATGAAATTTCAATACGGTTTCAAGACAAGTCTTGGAACTGCTTTTTAATTCTTCTTAGGTGTCCTGCTTTCCACTCTTAAAGGTGATTAGGACAGTGTTTTCTCGCCCTAGAAATGACTGAGAAATAAGAGATAATTAGGGATTAACACTTTCAGTAGGTCTCATTAAAAGAAGACTAATAATACACAATAACCTCCCTTTCTATTTATAAACATTAAGGAAACCAATTAGAGCAAATACTAGAGAAAAATATGGGGTACCATATTATAGTCACACTGTTTTCAAACCCTCTGCTGTAAGCTTTGGCTTGTTACCCTTTTCTTTCCTACAAGCTGTTTGCATAATCAACCCTTCCCACCAGGATGATGGGACTTGGTTAACAATAGCCATAATTTCTTGAGAACTTACTGAATAGTAAGACCACTTGGGTCCCCAGATAACTCCACGGAATAGAACCTGCCATCGAAAGTGACTGGAGAGGAACAAACTTCCAGTTGAGGGAACTCTTTGTTACAGCACCTCAGCCAAACACCAGCCAATATAATTACTTTAATTAATCCCAAAATACATGGAGTTAAGAATAGTGTTAGTACCTCCTAATCATAGGGTTACTGTGAGGATGAAATGAGAGGCTGCATGGGGAATCCTTATAATAAACATTTATGGTACTATTCTTACCCCATTGTACAGATGAGGAAGTGGTAAGTAAAATGCTCAGGACCATATAGTTAATACATGATAGAGCCAGGATTGGAACTCAGAAAGCTAAAATGAGATAATATATAAAGGACCCCGCCAAGTCCCGGAGTTGGTACCTAATTGTGCTCAGGAGAGCATCATGGTGGAGAGCCTGGGCAGTGAAGGCCGATGGCCATCCAATGGCATTCAATTCTGCTGTGATTATATTTGTGATTCAGGCACAAGCCCTAGTTTTCTCGATGGATCAAATGAGAACGATACAACCAATTTCATAGAGGGTAGTAAAGGTTAAAGAAGGTAAGATGTACAAAGAGCTGATGACCAAGCTAGGCACAACTCCACATTCAATAATGCAGGTATCCCACCTGCTCAGTAGCTTCCTTTTTGCAGACGCTGGGAATTATAACCAAAATCTGTGCAACGCTCCACCTTGAAGAGCAGCAACACACCATTTCTTCACTACACACCTGGGAGAGGGTGGTAAGGCAGGTATTATGATGACTCCCATTGTGTGGATAAGAAACTGAGGCACAGTATTCCCAGAATCACATTAGAGGCACAGAGCAGGCCAGGATTCAGACTTAGCTCCAAATCTCTGATCTGCATGCTGTAAGCCCCTCACCCAACTTCCTCTCCTCCCAAAACAGGCTCAGAGAAGCGTTTCTCCACGAACAAATACCATTTAAAATTTTTTTTTATTATTAATTTAACAAATGAAAAGAGGGTGCCAAGTGTACAAAGGTTAAGCCTAGGACCCACCATGAGGTAGCTGTGGGTCTTTGGCCCTACCAGCTTCAGTTTCCCAATCATTAAAGTAAAGATTCGAACACCTCCCCTGCAAGATCCCAGTGGTCAGCAAATGGAGCACTGTGTGCCCTGCGTACCACCTGGCACAGTGCACCTGGCACTCACTACGTATCTATAAATGGAACAAGCTCCGACTAACGGTTGTTCCTGGGGCAGTATCTGCCAGGCACTGAGAGAGACTCCAGGGCACGGAGGGACAGGGCAGCAGTTGTCTGGGACGTGAAAAAGGAGATGGTTTGGCAGATTAGAGAAATGGGTGGCCAGGGACAAACCCTCCTCTATTCGTACGACCCAGCTCTCGGCGGGGCCTCCCGACTTCCTGCTCCCACAGAAGGCGCGCCCCAGGTCGACCCGGCCCCCACCCACCGTTCCCGCAGCGAGCTCCAGCGCCCCTCTGCTCGCTATGGGAAGGTCCGGCCGCCAGAGTCCGATGGGACAAGCCCAGCTCAGGGCCAGGAGTCTGCATGCGGGTCTCTGGACTCCCTGGGACACTTGGGGTGGAGGTATTTTCCGAGCGCGAACGCAACGGAAAAAGAAACAGACCCCACCGGCGCGTCCACCCACGTGACTCCCGCTCCCTTTGGGCCGTCCTCCCTCCCCACCTCGCTCCCCCACTCCCCTACCTGCCGAAGTGCCCCACGCGGTCAAAGATCACCTCCAGGCTGTCCAACCCCATGGTGCGGCAGTGCACTGCGCTCCGAAGCGGGACACGCCAAGGTCGCCGGGTGCCGGGGGCTGCGGACACCCCGCCCCGCCCCACGCAGCGCGGAGGGCGCGGAGACCGCCCCGAACCACCCCGCCCCCGCCGGCCGCGCCCGCTGGGGGCCGCCCGGGCCTCTGCGTCCCTGCGCGTCCAAGTCCTCGGGTCGCGCGTGGGGCCGGGCTGTGTTCTCCCACTGGTACTCAGTCCCTGTCCACCCTCACCCCCAGCGCCTTCCCCGCCTGCTGAGCAACCTCCGGCTTCCCCCCGCGGCCAGGACCTCTGCCCCATCGCGCGGTGACGCCGGAGCCCGCCACTCAACCCTTGAGACTCACCGTACCCGCGTGGGGTCGCCACTCCGGAGGGAGGCCCCGCGTCGCCGGAAAAGTTCACCCGACAGCCCAAGGAGAGAATGCAGAGAGGCTGGGGTCTGGCCTGGGGCAACAGGAACCTAGCATCTTCAGAATGGCATGCCTTGTATCCGTGGCTCTCAAACTTTCATGTTTTAGTCGACTGCAGTGCTTGGTTTGAGATGTACCTTTCTGGATTCCACTCTTAGGCAGAAATACCGTTTTCTCAGAGAAGTCCAACAGTTTGACAGCCAGTACAGAGATCTACCAGACAGCATGAAGAGTGGATTCTGATGACCCTGAGAAGTGGCAACATCTTACAGGGCTGCATTACAGTTTTTTGTTAACCAAAGGACGAAGGGGACTCCCTGGATGGAGCCGTAAGCAGAATAGTGAAAACAATTGTACTTAAATAAGATTTGAAAAAAGGAGAAGAAAGCCCATCTCCCAAAGTACTTCCCACACCTGTTTGTTACAGAGCCTGAAATAACACTATTAAAGGTTTACTTATTTTTGCTCTGCATAATCCTCTTTAGCCATTTTCTTTTGAAATGCAGATACTCCTGGACTGATTAATCCATAAGTAATAAGCAATTTGAAGTGGATTATTATTATTATTAATTATTATTATTATTATTATTATGTAGATTCCTGCTAACTAGAGAGACTAACGGTAAGAAATTCTGGGGAGGTACAAGTAGCAGGGGGAGGGAGAGGAGTAGTTTTGCCAAGGGCTGACCCTACAAGGAAAGCCAGGGTCCACGGGACCAGTCAAAACCCTATATTGCTTCAACTCGCCAAAAGGAGAGTTACTGGAAAAAGATAGGGAAGAAATTGAACTTTTTTTCATCTGCTATTTAAATTACACCAGATAGAAATATCGCAACATAGATAAAATGGACAAATTCTTGAAAGATACAAACTACCAACACCTACTAAAGAAAAAATAAATAACCAGAATAGCTCTAAAGCTATCAAAGAAATTTAAAATCTAGTTAAAAACCTTCCTACAAAGAAAACCCCAGATCCAAACATTTAAAAAAGAAAGAATACTGACTCTTCACAAAAACTTCAAGAAAATTGAAGAGTAGGGAATACCTGCCAACTCACTCATTCTGTGGGCCAACGTTACAGTGATACCAAAATCAGGCAAGAAAACTATAGACCAATACACTTCATGAACATAGATGCAAATTTTTTTTTAATTTTAGCAAATTGAATGCATCTTTACATAATAAGGACAATACATCATGACCAAGTGAGGTTTATCTCAAGAAAGCAAAAGTGGTTTAACATCTGAAAAGCAATCAATATAATTCACCATATCAAAAAACTAAAAAAAAACAAAAACAAAAAACAAAAACACCATAGTGATCATCTCAATTGATGCAGAAAGAGCATTTGACAAAAACCAAACATCCTTTCATAATAAAAACAATCAACAAACTAGGAATAGAAGGTACTATGATCTGTTTCTGCCCACAGAACACTTCTGACATCAAATGTGGTTTGGTTTTTGCTCACGCCAACAACCAGTACTCAAACTCTCCAAACAGCAGATAGATGACTTGCAACTTAATTCTGGCACCAACTACGTGGAGTTAGCATCAGATCCCACAAGTTAAGGGCTCAGTCCCATAATCTGTCCCCTACTTCAGATGACAATCACAAGTCCTGAGCCTCCCATACTTCTGATTAACTAGCTTATGAGTCAGGGGTTCCCACAACACCCTCTTCAGGTTCAATAATTTGCAAGAATCACTCACAAAACTAAGGAAAGCACTTAATTTACATTTACTGGTTTATTATAAAAGGTATTATATAGGATACAGATGAAGAGCAAGAGGAAGAGGTAGATAGGGTATCTACAGGAGAAGGGGCATAAACTTTCCATGCCCTCTCCAGGCACACCACCTTCCCAGCAAAATGATGTATTCAACCCAGAAGCTCCCTCAGCACTATAGTTTAGGAGTTTTTATGAAGGTCTCATTAAATAGGCATGATTAATTAAATTATTGGCCATTGGTGATTCATTCAATCCCCAGCTCCTCTCCACTCCCCTACATCGGGGAGTAGGGCTGAAAGTTTCAACCCTCTAATCATGCCTTGGTCTTTCTTGAAATAGCCCCATTTAGACGCTATCTAAGGGTCCCCAGCTACCAGTTATCTCATTACCATACTAAAAAGACACTCTTATCACTCCGAAGATTCAAAAGGTCTTAGAAGATCTTGTGTCAGGACCCTGAAACTAAGCCCAAATATAACAAAAGATTCTTCTGTCACCCCTATCAGTCATGAAATTGCCTGCCTATCATACATGCCTATGATAATGTTTAATTTCTAAATTAGGCACAAATAGGGGATTAACAACAACTAATAATAAAATAGAATAATTATAACGATATACTGTAATAAAATTATGGCTGGCTTTTGGGCCATTATTAAGTAAAATAAGGGTTACTTGAACACAAGTAATGTAATATTGTGACAGTTAATCTGACAACCGAGAAGCCTACCAAGTGACGAATGGGCAGATAGCACACGCAGCATGGATACACTGGAAAAAGGGTTGATACATGTCCTATTGGGATGGCACGAGATTTCATCATGCTACTCAGAACCAGGGAAAATTTAAAACTTATGAATTGTTTAGTTCTAGAATTTTCCACTTAATATTTTCGGACCATGGTTGACCATAGGTAACTGAAAACCAAAAAAACCTGTGGATAAGGGGAGGTTACTATAAATTAATGACTTCTGGATTTACATGTCCAAGCTGACCTCATCCCAGCACTCCAGACTTTCCTTCCCCATGCCTCCGTCACCTGTCTAAAAGCCACCTCAAATTCACCATGGCCACCTTCAGTCCTGCTTCTCTCCCATACGCCCCATCTCAGAATGGAACCACTTCTACCCGGCTGCTGAGGTCAAACCACTTAATATCTTTTACTCCACTCATATTCTCACACTCCACATCACTTTCCATCAGAAAATTCTAGTTTTCTGCTTTTATAAAATAGAGCCTGATTCCAAACACTTCTCTCCACCCCCACTGCTTGTCCAAACTATCACTTGCCCAGATTACACCACATCCTCCTAACTGATCTTGCTTCCCTCCTTGCCCCACACAGCAGGCAAGTGCTCCTTCAAAGTGTAATTCAGAACAAGGCACTCCCTTGCTCAGCAGCTTTCTCTTGTCTTAAAATTCAGAGTCCTTACGGCCTTGCTGTTTCTCTGACTCATCCCTAACCTCTTCCTCACCAACCACTCCACGCCAGCTACCGATCTCGTGCCACAATGGCCTCCTCGCTCATCCTCGAACACAGCGAATGCACCCCAGTTCCCGCACGTTGCATGTGCTATTCCCTATACCTGAAACTTTTTTCTTTCTACTTTGACTTTCCATTTATTTTTCAACTTAAGAATATGTTCTCCAACTGTATTTTAGTTTAAAATATATATATTATATACACATATATACATGCCCCCAAATAAAGCAACCACAGAAGGAAAACAAAGAAATCACCCCTACCACCCAGTCTGAAACTTTTCCTGTAACTTTTATTTTACTGCTTTATTGAGATATAATTGACAGATAACGTTGTGTAAGTTTAAAGTGTGCAACGTCATGATTGATATATGTACATATTGAAAATTATTACCACAACAAGGTTAGTTAGCAGTAGTGCTCAGGAGGTGAGGGCACAGGCAGGGAGGTCTTGTGCCTGGTTTCAAGCAGGCTTTTCTTTTCATGGAGAGCTGGATTGAGGTTGAAAAAGGATCCTGATTAGAAAACATAGAAAGGTGAGGATTTTGAAGCAAGGTGTTCAAAGCGCCCTGAGGGGTAAACATGCTTTCTACTGAAAACCTGAAGTTTGGCTTTCATTTAATCCATTTCCCATTTGTCCCAAGAATATTCTCCCGCGACCCTTGTGGCTACAGCATTTACCCAGAGATAACTAGTGGATTACAGTCCTAACCTTATCCTCAAAGTTTGCCATGAAACATCTCCCTTCCATTATTATTTCACATAGCTCTAGGATATTGATAGTCTTTGGAAACAAATGAAATCATTCTTTTTATAGCATTCTATTTTAGTAGTGGTAGTTCCATTTACAAAATATAGTAATTCTTAATCGCTGAAATATCAAATCCTAGAAAACGTGGCATTCCTACACATGGTGTTAAATGAACGCTGGCAGTGAGCTGCACTTTTTTTTTTTTTTAATGGGAAATGGGTTAGATGCATCTGGGAAGTTCCTAAATGAACAATGAAGCATTATAACTTTTCCCTTCCTTGACGAGAGCCTCCTGGAATAGTAAAATTATGTCAACGTGGACAGTCAACCGTGTACAAGTAGATGGTGGCTGTTCTCATCACCCACCCACAGGTTCCTCCAGCCACCTCTGTCTCATGAGCGCAAGACCTTGATCAAGCCATATCTCTCTGATGCCACTTCCCATCAAAATAGTTGAAAGGAATAGTCCTGCCTCACAAGGCAGTGGTGAAGATCAGATGAGCTAAGCCATAAAGTGCTCTAGTCATCGTTTCAATCGCAAATAACGGCAAACAACTCAAACAAGCTAACGAAAGAGATTTTCTTTTTTACATTTTTTAAAAATTTATTTATATTTAAATTAGTTTCCAGTATATAGTACATTGGTTGGACATTTATATAGTTCATAAAACGATCCCCCCAGCTGCTCCCTCCCTCCCCTGGCCCTCCACTTAGCCAACATATGAATGCTAACTGCATTCCCTATGCCGTGTTCCCCACCCCATAACCGTTTATTAACTACTAATTTGTACTTCTTTAACCCTTCACCCCATTCTCCCAGCCCCCCACCCCTTCTCCCCTCTGTCCATCACCAAATTGTCCACTATATTTGTGAGTCTGTTTTTTCTTAGTTTGTTCTTTTTGGTCCTTAGATACCACATATAAGTGAAATCATATGGTATTTATCTTTCTCTGTTGACATTATTTCTCTCAGCATAATAACCTCTAGGTCCATCTTGTTGTATGCAAAATGGAGGATTTCATTTTTTTAATGGTTGAGTAATATTCCATTGTAATATAGAACATAATTTCTTTATCCAGGCGTCTCTTTGATGGGCATTTATGTTGACTGCATATCTTGGCTACTGTAAGTTGTGCTGCCGTGAATATTGGAGTGCATAGATCATTACAATTATTGTTTTGGTTTTTCCTTGGATAAATACCCAGACGTGTAAATTGCTGGGTCAAAAGGATATCCACTTTTAAATTTTTGAAAAGAAACCTCCATTCCTGTTTCATATAGCGGCTGTGCCAATTTGCAATCCACCAACAATGTATGAGGGTTCCCTTTTCTCCCGCAATCCTCACCAAAACACTTGCTGTTTTTGATTTATTGATAATACCCATTCTGGCAGGTGTGAGGTGAATCTCATTGTGGTTTTAATTTGCATTTCTACTGATGATTAGCGAACTCGAGCATCTTCTCATATGTCTGTTAGCCATCTGTATTTCCTCCTTGGAGAAGTATCTGTTCAGGTCTTCTGCCATTTTTTAATTGATTCTTTGTTTTTTGTTGTTGTTGAGTTGTAATAAGTTCTTATATATTTTGGATATTAACCCTTTATCAGATGTATCGTTAGTGAATATCTTCTACCAAACAGTTGGTTGTCTTTATGTTTTAGTGATGGTTCCTTTGCTGTTCAAAAACTTTTTTAGTTTGATGTAATCTCATTTGTTTTACTTTTTCTTTTGTTTCCCTTGCTGGGGAGATACATCCAAAAAGAAATGACTGTTAGTAATATCAGAAGAGTTTACTGCCTATGTTTTCTTCTTGGGGTAAGAACCATCCTTACCCATTGTATTTCTTACCTCCTTTGGCAGAAAGAGACTTTTTTCAACTCACTATGAGAAAAGTCCAGTGGTAGAGCTATCTGCAGCGCGTGATGGGATCCAGAGAGACAGACAACGTCATCAGGTTTCCCTTTCTCATTCTCCAGCTCTCCTCCTCTCTGCCCTTCTCCATTTCTTTGCGTACATTTCAACCCTAAAAGAAGAGAGAAACTCACTCTCCCCACACCTACAAGTCAAATTTGAGAAAGCTGGGGGTAACTGGGGGAGAGTAGAATGCTGATTGGCTGGCCTGTGGCAGTCACCAAGGAAGCCCAACAGGACTTCAGGAAGTGGGGGACATACATCTTTTCTTGGAAAGGGATTTTGAATAGACAAATATCATTTAGAAGCTTTTAACAGATGCCTGCCCCATAAATAAGCACTTAATAAAAGCTAATGCTGTGAATAGGCTACAGAAGGATAAAATGGGCCACAATGATTGGAGCGTTGAATTCTAGGCTAAGAGTTTAATGCTTTAGTTAATGGGCACCGGGGAGCAGCTGAAGTTTGTGATCTGATGGTGAGCAAAGTATGTTTTAGGAAGATTAGTCTGGTAATGGGGTGTGACAGAGGGTGAAGGAGGGGGCAGAGTTTGGGGTAGGAAGGTCAGTTGGGAGGTCGATATTTTGGGAGCTCAGTGTCCAGGTTCCAGGTTAAAGAGGTGATAGTAGAAACAGAATGAAGGGGACTCCCACTCAAAGGTAGAGAAGGAAGAATGGCGGGTGTTGGCAACTGGCTTCTGGGGAGGACATATAAATATGAAGAGGTGAATGAGTCCATTAGGTCACAAGCCTGGGTGACTCAGAGGATGGTGTTTTCATTTAGCTTGAGTGTCAGTGATTTTTAAGATCATTATATTTTTAAAATTTGAGTAAATTTTAATAGCTACTGTTGAAATACACTGTACATTCTTTTTAAAAATTTAACAAGAAAAATACCCCATGGAAGCATTTCAGAACTTAGTTTCCGTGTTTGATGTAACAGCTTGCTAACAGTGTTAAAGCGATTGCTGAAGGCCAGATAATTAGCTCTTCTCTTTCCTCCCTCTTTGCATCTTCCCCTTCCCTCCCCACTCTCTTTTGGAAATAATGCAAGTTTCTCTCATCTGAGACACCGCATCTTTCTCTGGGGCATTGCTCTTGACACACCACCCAGCACCCAGGGCTCTACCTGGAGTGACTCTAAAAGGATTGGTTCATAAGCATGCAATAGGTTAAGATTTTAGTGACTGAAATGTTTTCCCTCTTACCACAAAGAGAAAACAAACAAAGGGGACTTGCAGAATGAACGAAAGACTTGTGGTGACTGCTCTAGGTCTCTTTTAAGAGCATGAGATGAAGAAAAGTTTCGGCTAGGAACTTTGAGTGTTAGATCCGTGTTAGAAGTGTAAAGAGTGTAGCAAAAATGGATTTTGCTAACTTCAGGAGAGAGGTGCAAGGTGGGTGTGTGTCCGTCGCTGCATCGCATGTGTGTGTGTGTGTGTGTTCTATATTTACAGTTCTGTGAGTGAACTGAAGAAGAATGACTACTACCACCTTGGAAGCAGCTGCATGTCACAGTGATAAGGACCAAAGTATCAAAGTAGTCAAAAAATGAAGTGACTCTGAAGAAGGAGGAAGGAAATTTTCTAGCTCTGCTTCCAAAGTGTGTTTCTTATGGGGTCGGGATGCTAAGAGGAGGGTTGCAGAACGAGGTGCACTGAAGGCACCCGGAAGCAACCTGACCCCGTTCTAGGGAGCCCTCACCCACAGCAACAACCTGTGCGGGCAGTAGCTGTGATAGGTTTCTTTTCTAAGCAATAATGAAAACTTGCCCTGTCTCTCACCTCTGTGACTCGGGTGTATTATTGAGTCTTGCGAAAACTTCAAGAGGGATTCCAGCCTCCTACTCCATAATATGAGAAGTAAACTAAAGATAAAAACCACCGAAGAAGTTACAGCCTGTTACTTGCCTGACACTTTCCATCTTCTTTCATAATATAACTCCCTGAATAAAGACCACATAGGGATGGCAGAGTGGCCAGTTAGGAGCCTACGACCCCCCCCCACCCCGCCCCAAATCTGGTGCAGACCTGAATAAGGCAATAACAATAATGTTATTATCCAAAAGACCCCTCTGCCCAGAAGTTTATGCCAATCTGCTGCAAACAACTGTCATAGCACATTAAGATGCCTGCGTGTAGGATGAAGTCTTTTCTCTCGAGAGCACTGGCTTCCCTTTCATTATACCAGACACCTACTCATCCTTCCTAGTTCGGCCTCAGTGATGCACCTCTCCCGCGAAGCTTGCTCTGATCTCCCCTTCCATCGTTTTTGCGTCCATCTCTCTCCAGCAGGGAACCGGCCATGCTGCTCTCTTAAGTACTCATCTTCTCCACTAGCTGCCAGCGCCAGAGGCCAGAAACCTCATCCTTTTGATTTTGCATCCCCAGCACCATCCTCTGCAGTTAGTGCTCAGTGGATGAAGAAATGAGTATGATGTAGATGAATGATCATCGAACTTGGAGTTAAGCGACCATGCTAGACAGTCTCCTTGGGGTCTTGGGCAAAAGACCCAATTTTGTTGAGCCTCGGTTTCCTCATCTGACAAGTTAGAAGAGCAATACCTTCTGCCCCACACCCATCCAGGTTTATCAAGTGAAATAAGGTATTTGAAAACCTTTTAGCCAGAGCAGAGCTCTGAAGGAAGGAAATTTGAGGACACACTGGTCCAGCTCATTCATTTTACAAATGATAAAACTGAAATTCAGATGTTTCCTTTTTATTAAAATTCACCATTCTTAGTCCCAGTCCTATACAGTCTCAATTGGAAGTAGAAATCTGTTAAGTTCATTTTCCTCAGGAGTTAATAATGATTGTTGAGATGGGAGTACCTCCCTAGAAATATTTGCATTTAAGATATGCACAGTAGCAAGATTTCTTTCAGGTATCAGAGCAGACTAGTAGAGAAGCATTTTGGATGGGACAGTTTCCAAGTCTTTTCCAATTTGCATTGTATAAATAGTTGCCTCTCTAGATACTATATCTTGCATCGATTACTGGAGAAAAACTATATTAATGTTGATCTCCCACAAGTGCACCATACCCTAAAATCTGGAAGATTCACCTTTTTAAAATATGAAAACTAAAATGCTCATAAGTCACAAAAGAAGTAACATCTTAAATGAGATGAAAAAATAATCAACACATTGGAAAGAATCTTTAAATAGAAATAAAGGAATCAGAGGCCCACCCTAGCAAATTCTGTGAACTTGAGTAATTCAGGTTTTCTGAGCATTTCCCCACTCCAATATTTTGATACATTTATGTTAGTGTGTTTGTTGTGCGTGTGTGTACACAGATCAAAATTCAAAAGGTACTGTGGTATTATAGAAAATATATATTTGGTCTTTGTGTCTCTTTTGTTAAATTTCTATTTCCACAAATACCAGAGACACAGAAAATAGATAATTATTCTAAATCAGTGGGTCAGTAGCCAAAGTTTAGGTCATGGATTTGTTCTATAAACATATTTTGCTATTTTTGTAATGGTATTTCTATACAGGGTCCTTTGAGTTTATGATTTAACTCCTCCATGGAACTTGGACTCCTCCATAAAACTTTAGTGTAGGGTCATTAAAAGAGAATATAATCATTTTTGAAAGAATCATTACCTGAAGCCAACTTCCTCTGGACTTTTCAGTTACAATATTTCTCTTTATTGTTTAAGCAACTTTAAGTTATTTGCAACATACAATACTAATTCACACAAAGATGTATGGAAAACTGATAATAAGCTTTAAGAATGGATGGACATCTGCTCATGAAGAAAAGCACTCAAAGATTTATCTCATCTTGCAAAATGTAGAATGATTCGTGCAATCACAATAAGTTCCCTCCAAGAGCAGAAAAAACTTAAAATCATTTAATTTTTTCTCACTGTGTGATAAATACAATTGAAACACACAGGTTATGTGGTATAATAAAAACATTTCAAGGTCAGAACAATAACCCAAAAAGATTATTATTGCCTTTACCAAGTATTTAGTAATTAGCCCTTAATGGGAAATGGTTACGTGGCTGCTTTGATGTGGTTGCTTAGAATTAATCATTGCCTAATACTTCTTTTGTTTTCCCAGTAGCATTAAGAAATAGTCCATCTGCATAAAGATGCAAAAAAAAAAAAAAGATAGGGAGAAGTTCAATTGACTAAAATCTTTCTTTACTTAAAATCCATTAATAAGGGCATTGGAAAGCAGCAAACAAATCATAACATACAACAAGCATTAGGTAATGTGGCTTGGAGACATAAATGTGCTATGGAAAAACAAGAGTTCTGAGGCCGAAAACCCTCTACAAACTTTTTGCAGTATGGGGAAACAAACGATCATTTTGAAAATGCGTGAGCTTTGTGTGGTTCTGTGTGGAATAATGAAAGAAAGGGGCCAAAACAGTAATTGCAGAATACGATCTGGAACAGAATCCTACTGGGATGCACGGTTTAGCCACTGTCAGCCAAAGAGCAGCGAAGGCAAAGTTCACCAAGTGTTAGCATGCCTTTTACAATAGTGGTTTATTTAATGATGACCTTCTTGGATTTACCTAGAACCGTAAAAGAAGAAAAGGGGTGGGGTGACTTAAGAGGCTTACAAAAACTGCTAATATTTGGGATGGGTTTTCTTTACAACAATTTGACCAAACAACATCTCCAGTTACTGCTCATAGTGGAAAACTAGGTTCCAGGGCAGAATCATGGTAGTGTGCCTTGGAGAGCACTTCATCCAGGATATACTTTGCACACAAATTAAGACCACAGAGTCAGTTGGTGGGTAGCACCCAACTCTTCACAACTTAGGTAAAAAATAGAGTTAAGCTGAAAGAGGAATGTTTGTGTCTGTTACAAGTTGTAAAATTTATACCTCCCACCCCCCTGCAAATTCATTCCTCAGTTCTCACACCCTTCCTTCCCTCCACCTCCTCTCATCAGATACCCAAGGATGCCTTTTTTCCCCCAGTTACTTCAATTACAAAATGGAGACTTATTCTCACAGAGAAGTATACCTCCATAGGTTACATGATCCATGAGGGATTGCATCTACCATCACATCTTAAACTCATAGCCGCTAGGCTCTCAGCCAATGTTTGTTGAATGAATGCAATGCCACAAAAGGTAACCGAATTGCTCAGTAAAGGCTCCACCCTCACCCCCTTGCTCAGTGGGCCTTCAACTTCTTTGATTATCTAAGACAGCTTACCAGTCTGCCTGCCAGTAGGCATAATGATCTTTACTTGCCAATTCATTTCTCTTTTATGGCACAACACCAGCTGTCCTCCATTATAGGCAAAAACTTCTCATCCCTTGCGTGACAGCCAACAACAATCACCCCTCGGTTTCAGCTGACTCTTACCTTATTGCACTGAGAACATTATAGATAAAAAGTAGTAGAGAACTTACACACATTCCCAGCACCACATATAACCAACCACTCTCCTGCCTTTATGCCTGCATCCTCTGCTTTCCCACTGCTGTAAAGGACAAACTTTGTTCTCCAAACTCAGGCCGGCTCTGCAACTTGTGTGCTGGGTCCCCATTTCCTCTGTCAACTCAAAGATGTCATTCATGCAGTTACCTACCCACCCCTTCCCTGCCCCCACATTCCGCTCTCTACTTGGGATCTTTCATCTGCATACAAAGATGTCGTAATATCTTGATCTAGCACCCTCACTTAATTGGGCATTCCTTCAAGCTACTGTCCCTTTCTTTCCTGGTCCCTTTTAAAGCAAAACTCCTCAAAAGAGTTATAATTATAATCAGTCTCCAATTCCTCTCCTCCCATTCACAGGCTTTTGCCCACACCAGTGAGCTTCACATTGTCAATTCCTACAGTCAATTATAAGTCATCAGCATTTAACAAACTGGAAGCCAGGCCTTCACATTCCCCTGGATGCCTCCTGTTTCAAGGGCGATTCCTTCTCAGTGTCCTTTGCTGGATCTTTTTCCTCTTTCCAATTTCTAAATGTTGGAACGCTCTGAGAACCTGTGGACCTCTTCTCACTCCGCACTCACTATCTTACGGGTCTCATAGTTTGAAATATCATCTTGTGAATACCGTCTCTACACTGATGGCTCCCAAATTGGTATCTCCGCCCTGAGCTTTTCCCTGAACTCCAATTTCTTGAGATTTCCACTGGGAAGTCTAATGAGCATTTATCCTTAATATTTCCAACACAGATTTTAAAATACTGATCTTCTCCCAAATCGGCTAACCTCCAGTGTTCTATATCTTCATGAATAATATCTTCAGTCTCGTAGTTTTTTAGATCTCTAACTTTGGAATCTTCTTTGCCTCTCCTTTTCCTCTCACCCGCTACACCTAAGCATCAGCAAATCATGTTACTTTTACCTCCAGAATGTACCCGATTCCAACCACTTGTCATCACCATCCTTGCCACCATTTAATAACTCAGCCATTAAAATATCTCTCTGCTTTTGTTCTTGCTCCCTAACCCCAAGTCTATTCTCAACACACAGCCAGAGTAATCCTTTGAAAATAAGAGAACCCCTACCTTGAAGAAACTCTCACAAGGAGACACATTCTAGAAATTTTATCGTTTGAAATAGAGAAAATTGGGAAATAATCGTCAATGGACAAATAAGTTGTGTCACGTTCCTACAGTGGAGTACTATTGAACAGGAGGAAAATGAGGTTGATCCATGTAGGAAGAATAGGAAGATCTTAAAAACATCTTGCTGTATGAAAATAGCAATTTAGGAAAGTGGTTGAATCAATTATGATGCATCTAAACAATGATAATGAGTAGGTAGAACAATATTTACTAAAGGGAAAAAGTTCAAGATACATTGTGAAAAACCTGGGAGCAATATCTTTTTTGTCTAATTCAAATGTCTTTTTTTTTTTAAAGAAATACATGTACGTGCTTAAATATATACAGAATATCTCCAGAAAGATACACAAGAAAATGATTAATTGTTTTCTCCTGGGGAATAGAACATGGGGGTTAGGAAGAAGGTGATATTTATTTTTTACTTCACACTCTTGGGTGCTGCAGAATTTTTAGTATAAGCATGCATATGTGTGTGCACATACACAGACACACGTACACATGTATATTTGTTTTATTCTGACACTTTAAGGTCAATTGGCGGTTTATGTCTTTGTTTCACATATAGAGCCTCATCTGGAGTTTTTATTGGTACGAAGAGTAAGATAAGGGTACTTTCTTCCAAATGACTGGCAGTTGTCCCAACCCCATGTACTTACTAATCCATTTTTTCTCCACTGATTCAAATGCCACCTTTATCACAACTGCATTTCTATTGCTACTATTTTCATTATTATCTTCATCAGCATTTTTTTTTTAATTCTGGAAATGTTTAACCTTTGGAAGATGAATTTTTCCAGAGAGGCCAGCAGAATGCTAAAGCAGGGAGCCCCAGACTTCGGCCAGAGCAGCCAGCACCCCACTGCTGGGATCGCCCAGCAGAAGACAGGAGCACGATGAACACAAGTATCAGCCTTTCTATTTCCTGTGGTCTGCCCTGCCACATACAAATTTTTACACAAGGATGCAAGCCCTTACAACTGCAATGCCTAGACGTACATTGTGCAGCCGACAACAGCCATGAGAAGGCCACTAATCTCTCTCAGATATCCCAAGGAGGGGTGAGGTCCGCGGCCTTAATAGGTGATTTTCACCTAGCACTCTGATGTCCAGTGCAGTGGAAGGACAAGATTTGGCATCAGGCTCAAGCCTCTTTGTGGCCATTTACCCATTTAAGTGACCTTGAGCAAGATGCTGCAGTTTACCTAAGAATAGAAATTCTCAGGGTTGTTTAAGGTTCAGCTGAAGCCATTATGTAAACCGCTCTGTACAATATCTTGGGCATACTAGGTAGTCAATAAATATATATATACATTTTATGAAAAAAGCCTAGATATTTAATTTCCAGACTCTGTGAAACTATGAACAATATAAATTCATTAAAACAAATCAATGGCCATTCAGGGTGAGAGTCGTCCATCAGCTTCACCTTATCTTCCCCACTTTTTATAGCAGGACATTCTTGCCAAATTTGCCCCATGAAGGTTGGCCGTTGCCATATAATAACACATGCATGCGAACAGAAGTTCAAACAGCATGAAAGGCTATTCAGTAAAACGAGCTCCCTGTGACCCCACTCATATTCCTCGGGGTAGCCAACGGTGACGGTCCTTTTTGTTTCCTTGCAGAAATTTTTCCTGTGTGTGTGCAATGTATGTATCTTGCCCTTTACACAAACGAGAGCAGCCCATACACACTCTACTGTACCTTGTGTTTTTTTTTTTTTAACTTTACATTATATCAACATGGAGTAATACCAAGTTAGATTATTCGGAAGATCTTAGACAAAAATGGGGTAAGGGGTGGTTCAAGGCCCATCAGTATGTTTTTTAAACTCAACTAAATTACTAGTACAAAGAATTCTCCCTCGAAGTTATTTTTTTAAAAATCGAGCAAAATCAAGGTACATAATGTGTATACACTGCATCAATTACGTATTAATTTGTTTTAATGAAAATGTTTCCGAAATTGTAAAGACTTTTGAGCATAATATTGGCCTTTTCATTTAAAAAAAAAAAAGCATAGGAAGATACTTTATTTCTTTCATAGCCATATTATTAATCCTGAGAAACTGTCCCACCATGCTTATTGCGTGCCTCCATGCTTTCAGCCCAGCTCTGTGGGTATATAATTGTGTGTTTAACAAGGACTCACCTGGATTTTTTCTATAGTCACTTTGTGGGAAACTGCCTCAGAACCAGCATGTGGTTAGGATTATTCATCTCCCACTTAAATGCTGCTGCATAACCCTCCCCAGCTGGGAGGTGGGCTTAGTGCTCCTAAGAGCCGATTTAAATGTCGAAAAAGCCTTGGAAAATTTCAGGTTCTACTGGGTTCTGAGCACTGCACTTCTTCCCAACATATTCAAAAGGCAAAGTCTTGCTCTGTTTCTCCTGCCCCTCCAAATAGGGAAGTTCTATCTGCGTTCTGTGGTGCAATTGCACCGCAGAGAAACAATTTGTAGATTCCGTACAATGAACCTATGACAGTATCGGTAACTGGGAGAGAATAGCAGCAATTGTGGGGCAGAAAATGATTGCCGTCTTCTGTTTCCGGTAACATCGCAGACGCAATACTCTGGACAACCCTCCTCCCCTCAAAACAACTACCCATGCTAGATGAAATTATGGAAATGTTTTAACTTATCTGAATTTAAATGTTTAACAAAATGTTAAATTGGAAGTTTCGAGTGAGATGCCAAGATCTGATAAATATTAGACACGACATAAGTTATGACATAGACCCAGATGAAGATGTTCAATACAGGTGGCCAGGATACAAACCTTACTAAATTCACAAAACACTCCAGTGCCTTTCCACCTGGAACCCCACTCAAGCGGGCTCGTGGAAAGTTTGCCTTGGTGAGAGCTGCTGCTACACTGTGAGGAACGATGGCATCTTCTCAGGAGTCTAGTAAGAGGAGCTTTCAGGAAACCTCTCAGAGAGCTCAACATGCATACCCTGAAATCATGAGACACGGAACAAGTGACTCAGGGCTGAGGAAGCTAAAGGCAGAGGCTCTGGTTTTTGACCTGAGACAACAGGGAACAAAAAGGAGGTACACTTGCACTGTGATGAACCTGCATTATAAAATTTATATAGAAATGCAAAGCACCCAGAAGAGCCAAAACCTTTGGGAAAAAAAGAGACAAAGCTGGGAGTTTGAACTGTCTGATTTCAAGAACTATTGTAAAGCTCTAGCAATTAAGACAGCGTGCATTGTCTACAAGGATGTAGTCAAGATGTCAGCCAGGCTGTGGTCTCATTCAAGGCTAAACTGGCAGAATTCGGTTTTTTGCAGTTGTAGGATTAAGTACTGCGATATTCGCTGGCCGTTGGCCAGAGACTACCCTCAGCTCCTAAATGCCACCCACAGTTTCTCACCATGTGAGGTTCTCCAACAGGACCACTCACTTCCTCAAAACCAGAAGGAGTACTCGCTTTGGCAGCACATATACTAAAACTGGAACCCTACAGAGGAGATTAGCATGGCCCCTGCACGAGGATGACATGCAAATTCGTGAAGCATTCCATATTTTTCAACATTGTATTGGAAGTGTTAGCCACAGCAATATGAAAAGAAAGAGAAATCAAAGGCATCCGAATTGAAAAGGAAGAAGTAAAACTCTCGCTATTTGCCAATGGCATGATACTATATAGAGAGAACCCTAAAGATTCCACACACACACACACACACACACACACACACACACACACACACGCACGCACGCACACGCACACACACAATTAGAAGTGATCAATGAATTAAGTAAAGTTTCAGGTTACAAAATAAATATTCAGAAGTTAGTGGCATTTTTATACACTAATGATGAGCTTTCAGAAAGAGAAATTAAGAAAACAATCCTATTTACAATTATGTCAAAAATTATAAAATATCTGGGAATCAAATTAATGAAGAAGGTAGAAGGCCTGTTTTCAGAAAATAATGTCATTGAAAAAAAGAAACTGAAGAAGATACAAATAAATAGAAGCATATACCTTGTTCATGGATTAAAAGAAACAACATTGTTAAAATAGCCATACTATCCAAAGCAATCTATAGATTCAATGCAATCCCTATCAAAATACCAATGGTATTTTTCAGAAAACTAGAACAAATAGTCCTAAAATTTATATGGAGCCATAAAAAAACCCAAATAGCAACAGCAATCTTGAGAAAAAAAAGAAGAAAGTATCACACTACTGATATCAAACTATACTACAAGGCTACAGTAATCAAAACAGCATGGCACTGGCATAAAAAGATACATTGATCAATGGAACAGGACTGAGAACCCAGAAATAAATCCACAACTATACATTCACTTAATATATGACAAAGGAGGTAAGAATATACAATGGGGTAAGGACGGTCTCTTCAATAAATGCTGTTGGGAAATTGGACTGATACATGCAAAAAAAAAGAAGCTGGGCCACCTCTTTACACCGTATGTAAGAATAGATTCAAAATGGATTAAAGACATAAATTGTGAGATCTGAAACCATAAAACTTCTAGAAGAAAACATAGGCAGTAAACTCTCTGATATTACTAACAGTAATTTCTTTTTGGATGTATCTCCCCAGGCAAGGGAAACAAAAGAAAAAGTAAACAAATGAGACTACATCAAACTAAAAAGTTTTGAACAGCAAAGGAACCCATCACTAAAACATAAAGACAACCAACTGTTTGGTAGAAGATATTCACTAACGATACATCTGATAAAGGGTTAATATCCAAAATATATAAAGAACTTATACAACTCAACAACAAAAAAACAAAAATCCAATTAAAAAATGGGCAGAAGACCTGAACAGATACTTCTCCAAAGAGGAAATACAGATGGCTAATAGACATACAAAAAGATGCTCAAGGTCGCTAATCATCAGAGAAATGCAAATTAAAACCACAATGAGATATCACCTCACACCTGTCAGAGTGGCTATCATCAATAAATCGAAACACAGCAAGTGTTGGTGAGGATTGGAGAAAAGGGAACCCTCATACATTGTTGGTGGGATTGCAAATTGGTACAGCCGCTATAGAAAACAGGATGGAGGTTTCTCAAAAAATTAAAAGTGGATATACCTTTTGACCCAGCAATTACACTCTGGGTATTTATCCAAGGAAAACCAAAACAATAATTTGTAACGATCTATGCACTCCAATATTCATGGCAGCACAATTTACAATAGCCAAGATATGGAAGCAACCTAAATGCCCATCAACAGATGATTAGATAAATTATGGTTCATATATACAATGGAATATACTCAACCATTAAAAAAATGAAATCCTACCATTTGCAATGACATAGATGGACCTAGAGGTTATTATGCTGAGTGAAATAAGTCAGACAGAGAAAGATAAATACCATATGATTTCACTTATATGTGGTATCTAAGGACAAAAAGAACAAACTAAGAAAAAACAGACTCACAAATATAGTGGACAATTTGGTGACAGACAGAGGGAGGGGACCTGGGAGAATGGGAGGAAGGGTTAAAGAAGTACAAATTAGTTGGGCATGAATTAGTTGGGCATGATGGACATGGCAGAGGGAATGCAGTTAGCATTAATATGATGGCTAAGTGGAGGGCCAGAGGAAGGAGGGAGCAACTTGAGGGATTATTTTATGACAATATAGATGTCTAACCAATGTACTGTATACTTGAAACTAATTTAAATAAATAAATTTATATTTAAAAAAAAAAACAGAAAGAAACCCCCAGCAAAATGGATGTTAAAATCATGTCATATAATCATGTAATCACACATAAACATGTATATTCCATCATTTTCATCATATTCTATTGATTACAAGCAAGTCACAGGTCTTGCTCATGCTCAAGACCAAAAAAATAGAATTGAAGAAAGTATGTTGCTTTTCTACATTGATGGGGAAAATACAATCATACAGATCCTTCTTTTTTTAAAAAAAAAAAATAGTTGTACATACCTATTCCTTGTTTGCTGAATTGTATGGTGGTATCTTTTCTGTGTATGCTTTTGTTTTTATTGAGGTATAATTGGTATGCAACATTATATTAGTTTCAGGTGTATAATATAATGATTAGATATTTTTATATATTGCAAAACGATCACCACAATAAGTCTAGTTAACATCTATCACCATACGTAGTTTCAGAATTATTTTTCCTGTGATGAGAACTTTTAAGATCTACTCTCTTAGCAACTTTCAAATATGCAACGCAGTATTATTAACTATAGTTGCCATGTTATACATTATATCCCTATTTGTTAATTATTTTATAACTGGAAATTTGTACCTTCTGACTCCCTTCGTCTATTTCACCGACTCCCCACCGCCTCCCAATAGCAATCACCATTTTCTATATCTATGAACTTTTTTTTCTTTTTTTAGATTATACATGTAAGTGAGATACTATAGTTTTTGTCTTTCTCTGTCTGATTTATTTCACTTAGTATAATGCCCTCAATTTTCATCCACGTTGTTGCAAATGGCAAGATTTCGCTCTTTTTATTGGTGAAAAATATTCCATTTTCTATATACCACATTTTCTTAATCCATTCATCCATCAATGGACACGTAGGTTTCCATATCTTGGTTATTACAAATAACACTTCAGTGACCATAGCAGTGCATATATCTTTTCAAGCTAGTGTTTTCATTTTCTTCAGTAAATACCCAGAAGTGGAATTGCTAGGTCATATGGTAGTTCTATTTTTAATTTTTTGAGGACCCTCCGTACTGTTTCCACAGTGGCTGCACCTTTTATATTCCACCAACAATGCACAAGGATTCACTTTTCTCCACAAAGAGTATTTGTTATCTCTTGTCTCTTTTATAATAGCTGTTCTCAAAAGTGTGAGGTGATATCTCATTGTGGTTTTCATTTGCATTTCCCTGGTGATTAGTGATGTTGAGCATCTCCTCAGGTACCTGCTGGCCATCTGTATGTCTTCTTTGGAAATACATCTGTTCAGATCCTCTGCCAATTTTTCAATTGGATTGTTTGGGTTTTGCTATTGAGTTGCATGAGTTCTTCACATATTTGGATATTAATCTCTTATCGAATATATGATTTGCAAATATTTTGTCCCATTCATTAGGTAGCCTTTTCATCGTGTTGATGGTTTCCTTTGCTGTGCAGAAGCTTTTTAGTTTGATGTAACCCCATTTGTTTATTTTTGCTTTTGTTTCTTTGCTTTAGTGTCAATCCAAAAAAACATTGCCAAGACCAATGCCCAGGAATTTTCTACTTGTTTTCATCTAGGAGTTTTATGGTTTCAAGTCTTTAATCCATTAATTTTGGTTTATGGTGTAAGATAAGGGTCCAGTTTAATTCTTTTTATGTGGCTGTTCTGTTTTCCCAACACCATTTATTGAAGAGACTACCCTTTCTCAATTGTATATTCTTTGTTTCCTTGTAATAAATTGATTGGCCATGTATGTGTGGGGTTATTTCTTGCCTTGTTCTTATTGTTGTTCCATTAATCTATGTCTCTGTTTTTGTGCCAATACCATACTCTTTTGATCACTATAACTTCATAACATAGTTGGAAATCAGGAGCATTGTGCCTCCAGCTTTGTCCTTCTGAGGATTGCTTTGGCTGTCCAAGGTCTTTTGTGGTTCCATACAAATTTTAGGATTGTTTGTTCAATTTCTGTGAAAGATGCCATTGGAATTTTGGTAGGTATTGCATTGAATCTGTTGTTGCTTTGGATAGTATGGACACTTTAACAATATTAATTCTTCAAATCCATGAACAGGGAATATCTTTCTATTTATTTGTGTCTCTTCCATTGCTTTCATCAATGTCTTATAGTTTTTAGTGTACAGGTCTTTCACCTCCTTGTTTAAATTTATTCCTAGGGGATTCTGTTTCCACTGGCAATCCTGCCACCGCCATGGTGACCTACAAGTGGGTGGTGTGCCGCTTCTGTGGCCTGGCCTGTGGAAGCTGAACTGGCGGTGCTACTTCCCGACCTCCTGGTCTTCAGGAAGCCCCAGGGTTTGGAACTGACCTCACCATGGCCCAGGGCGTCCCCCTTGGCATCCACCTGACAGAGTTTACAGCACTAATGGACAGGTTCAACCTGACCTGCAAGTCAGACCATGACATGGACAAACTGACCCACATCTTCATCATTACATTAGTGACATGGTGGGACATGTGCTTTGACAGGGATAGCCTAAATATCACAGGGAATGTGCTCCTCGAGCTCTGAACAGTGGAACAGAATCAACTGAGTGACTCATTAGTCTGGTGGCAAAATGTAGTCTGGAGATACAGGAGAAATTTGGGATCTACCATCCCAGAGAAGGCCAGGGCCCGCAGCTAAAGATAGGTAGTAGTTACTAAAAGAGTCCAATTGGAAAAACAAACAAACAAACACGCAACCACTATAAAGAATTCAAATGATAAATGACAGATTGGGAAAAAATATTTGCAATTCATGTTGACAAAAGGTGAATCTTTCAAATATAGAAAGAACACATGAAAAAAAATTTAAAGAACACATAGAAATCAAGAAAAGATTAACATTCTAAGAGAAAAATGAGTAAAGGACATGAATAAATAGTACATACACAAAGAAATACATTTCTTTTAACATGGGAAAAGATGGTCAACTTCACGATATGAAAAATGCCAATTGAAAGTACATTGAGATCATTTCTCATCTATAGATACACAAAAATTCAGATACTGACCACACTATTGTAGAGACTGTGAAGAGTAAGCCTCACATGATGCTTGTGGAAATCAGCAGTTATATAGCTTTTACGAAGGGCATTCAGTAATCTCTATTATGATTACAAATGTATTTATTCTTCAACTCAGAACATCCCACTTATGAACATTGATCTTATACATATACCTAAGCATATATGAAATGCCATATATACGAGATTAATTGATTGCAATAGTGTTTGTAATAAAGAGTTGAAAACAATTTGTCTATAGGAGACTGATTAACTAAACACTAATATGTCTACTCAGTGAGATTCTCTGCAACTTAAAAAAAAAAATGTTCTGATATAGCAATATCTCCAAAATATAGTTGAGAAAAAGTAAGATGCAAGGCATTGTGTTTAGTGTGCTTCCTTTTACATAAAGAGGGAAAATAAGAATTTTTCTTATCTGTTTATATTTGTTTCAAGAAACGCTGAAAATACATATAAGAAACCAATAAAAGTTAGCTACTGTGGGAAAAATAGTGTAGATAGGTAGAATCAAGACTTTTTAATGAACATTTTTTATACAGTTTGGTTTTTGAACTATGTTATTGTCTTATTTAATCAAAAATGAAATAAAAAACAATAAATTATAAAGCTGCACAGAGTCAGATTTGGAGAGTAATCTCTATACACAAAGCTCCTTCATAGGAGTTCAGAAACCTCAAGGGGTTTCTGAATTAAGAGCAAATTTGGCTGCCACTTTTCATTTATATTTTAAGGAGCAGTAGTAAAGATTCATATTCTGTCTTATACAGCATCTCTTCTGTCCTACAATTCTTTTTTATTCTTTTGTTTATTGTCTTATTGGGGGATAATTTATAACTGATACTGAATGTAGGCATCTTTATGTACTTTTGAAACCGTCACCACAATCAAGATAATGAACATATCTGTCATTCACAAAAGTTTCCTTGTGCCCATTTATAAACCCTCCCTCCCACCACTCCCCTCTCCAACCACAAGCAACCACTCATCTCCTTTCTATTATTAGAGTTTATTTTGCATTTTTAAAGAAAGTTGTAGAAGTTGAATCATACAGTATGTATCTTTTGATTACTTTAATTCAGCATAATTATTTTGAGATTTATCCATGTCATATAATGTATCGATAGCTTATTCCTTTTTAATCCTAAATAGTATTATGTTGCATGATATACCATAATTTATTTATACATTCACTTTTGATGGACGATTGAGTTGTTGTCAATTTTTGGCTATTAGAAATAAAGCTGTTATGAGCATCTGTGTAAAAAATATATATTCCTAGTTATTTTAGTTTTGTCGATGCAATTGTAAATGAGATTTTTAAAAAATTTCTCTTTCTGATAGTTCATTATTAGTATAGAAATGCAACAGATTTCTGTATACCGATTTTTTTTATCTGTAAACAAAAAAGGGGCCATATATTAAACCTGACAAGCTCAGGGGGCATCTAGACGGCAGGTCTCACAAACTCGGTGAGCAGAAGTAACCACACAGGATAGTCTGAACATTAAAATTATTAACTGGGCAAGCCATGGAAAGTAGTCATGTCCCAGGCCAAAGCTTTCTAAGTAAAGGTCAGTCTTTACCTTAAATGAGCGCTGTCCACTGTTCTTATGCATCTAGAATGACACACATTTGAAATGTCAGAGTAATTTTGTTTTCCACATCCCTCAGAGGCATAGCCACATGAACTAGAGCACAAGACGACCACAGCATGAGACCAGAGAACCCCTCCTTGTTCTCTTGTTCCCGGCATACCATCTCTATGTACTGTAAATGTTAATCATTAACGATCCTGGACCTGTCAATGTAAAATACATCAAAGTATGTATTTCTCCATTTTGCTTTTTATCCAATACTACAGATTTCCCCTGGTTTGCTTTTTCCCACCTCCATAATCTACCACCGTGGACTTCATGTCTTCTTCTTTGATTCTAATGTATAAAATAGCCTGCAAAACTGCCATTCTCTGGAGCATTTTCTCAATCCGTTGATACCTTACTTCCAGATATATCCTCAAAATTTTGGCTAAAATAACATTTTATAAAAGTTTTCTATATGCTGAACATTCTTTTGTCAATAATCCTGCAACTTTTAGTAAATTCATGTATTAGTTCTAACAGTTTTGATGGTCCTTAGGATTTTCTACATGTAATACTATGTCATCTGCAAACAGTGACAATTCTACTTCTTCCTTTCTAATTTGGATGTCTTTTATTTCTTTTTCTTGATTAATTGCCTGGCTAGGACTTCCAATACTACGTTAAATAAAAGTTCCTCCTTGTCTTGTTCCTGATCTTACAGGAAAAGCTTTCAGCTTTTCACCGTTGTTTGTATTTCTATATTTAGGCCACAAATTCCTAAAGAATATCTTACACTTTGTAAGTCCCTGGACACCCAACCCCAGGGTGTCTCACATGCATTAAATATTCAAGCTTGGCACAATGGAAAGTGTACAGGCTTATGGAATCAAGAGAAGATTAACTCAAATTCCAGCTCTGCCATTTACTAGCTGGATAAACGCAGTTGCTTAATACCACGAAGCCTGGGTTTCCATATGTAACTTCATAGTTTTGAGATAAAATGAGAAAATATGTTTGAACTGCCAGATACATTCACTAAATGATAGCAATTGCTGTTGTTTATATCTGAATAACTATAAAATGTTTAAAATGAGCAAATTTTAACATTAGACAGAAAATTTTAATGCCGGCTTTCTGTAATGGCTATGTCTTTGCATCTGTAAAAACATTTGGATTCTTTTCAACTGTTGCTCCCCTTCTGTAAGGATAGCCCCGCCCAGATGTACGTGCTCTAAGGCTCCAACCACCTTCTGCAAACCATCTTTTCCTTTGAACAAACTTTCCCCGAAAGAATTTCATCAATTACTGTTTAAAATATACTAGGGTGTCTTCTAAATTTTTGTAATATTTCTGCCACAAGAGGGCATGGTGTGCCTGTGTATACTGTGCAAAACAATCTACAATACTAAAAGTTAATACATGACAGGATACTCTGTACTCCAATAATTGTTTTCATTTGAGCATTGTTTTTATATACTTGAATTAATTTTATTCTTTAAAGCAAGAATAATTGAAAGCAGGAAGTTTCCATCATTTCCTTCCAGAAAGTCTTTTCTCAGGCTATAACTAGTTAAGTACAAACTTAGTATCATTCTTCTCTGTTTAAAATACTGTGATTCATCTCTTTTCTGGGAGTCACTTCCTGTAGGGCCTTAAAAGGACTTTTTGCTCCAAATTACTGTACATTCCTAGTCCTTGTTATGTTTCCTGCAAGGCCATAGGTTTTATTATGGCCTTGCAAATTAGTAGAAAAATTTACTAGCCCATAAACATTTTATCAGCCTCATCTTGCTCCTGGGGACAGATTGGTAATAACATAGCTGAAAGCACTGTTCTGCAGAACTTACTCAGCTATAAAACGCATGGTTGTTATGCAACCAATATCTAGCTTTTTATTTTCTCTTTGCAAAAGATATGCAAGTTCAGTGAATGTGGGCATAAACATAACAAAGTAAACCTGTTGCCCAACACTTCATGCAATCCATGCCATGCGTGGCAAAAGTAATACATTCCAAGGCGAATTTCATTGACAAACGGAAATCATCTTTTGAGAAGTCCCACTGGTCCCTGCTCCAAAGAATAATTGGCCAAAATGTGCCTCTTCCTCCTCTTCTTCCTTGTCTCTCTCCTCTCCCTGCCTGGCACTGAGACACCCAGAGAGAGAGAACAGGCAGAACCTTGGCACACTATTTTACAGAAGTTTCTGATCTCTGGACTGAGATAGACTTTTCCACACTCAGGAAACTGGTGTCTATGTGGTGGGGCACAGTGGTCCGAGTCACCACCTCTTTTTTCCCCTTGGCAGAGTCACATGTGTTTCCTTGTGATTGCTACGTCCATTTCCACTAAGGCTTTATGTTCCACACCACCCTTAACATGACAAGTGTAAATGCCCTTACCCCTATATTTTGGGAATGCCTACCCCTTTACGTAAGAAGAGCTATGGTTCTGCATCCCTTTCCTTCTCACCAGTTATGGCTCCGCCCCACCCACCCTGGCCCACCTCCTATAAACAAAGGGAGTTGGGGAGGACAGTGGAGAGCTGGCAGCCGTAGGATAGAATGGCTGAGGATGCCTAATCATCCCTAGTCCTGGGGATGCCAAGCAGAATGTAAGGCTGCTGAAAACATGAACTTCAAGACAAATTTCAGGCCCAGTTTTTTCCAATGGAGGTACTGAGAGGTTAAGAAATGTCCCATGAAAATAACAGTTCCCTAAAGTTATTTTGCTATAGCACTTCTCAGAACCTGTAAGATGCCAAAACTTAAACCTCCCAAAGGGAGATATTATTTTACCATAAAACCTGTTTTTGAAATAACGTCATACAAACCTAGCGTTTTGAGTTACACACATGGGAACTGTTTTTCTAATCATCTAATTTGGGCCAATTCTTCTAAAAAAAAATAGTCATAATGTGTCATTTCTTATTAAATTAAAGCAAATTTTGTTTAATCATGTGTGACAAAAAATAAGATTGAGGAGTAACAATAGAGGGTTATTAGGGGATTGGAGATGTCATTATCATTATAGATTTGCAAATACTTCGGGTCTCAGTGAAGAGTACAGACTGTCTTTCATCCAGGTGCATCTTTCTTTCAACAACCTGCAGTGCTTCTCAGATGTCACCTTATACAAACTTCCAAGTTCTAGAAACTGGTTTAGGGGTAGTCTGGCCCATGGTATGATGAGTGAATAAATGAAGGGGTTCAATGCTTGTACTCAAGATTTGAAGGTCTGATATCTCAGGAAGATATACCCGGCAGCTGTCTATTCTTAGTGAGGTACAAGATGCTGTCCTTTCTAAAAGTCATAGGCTGAAACTATTCCTCTGTTTATATTGATATAAATCAATACAGGTTGATGATATGAAAGAGGCTAAATTGATTACAAGAAAGCAGTCTGTGGGCAAATAAAATCTCCCAAAATTTAAAATAACATATAACTTACTGTTATTATAATTTTCTTATTTAATAAGAATTGCTATGATAACACATGAGATGAGGATGCAAAAAAAAACATTTTTGCTGTGTCCTTTTGCAGTTTAGGGAGTGTTTTTCACTCATCTACACGTCTTCCATGAGTCCTCTTGATCTTGCTTTGCTCTGAACCGTGAGGGTGATGATGAAAGATGGTGTCCTTAGAGCATATCCAAGGAAAGGGATTGGCAAGAATTATTTCCTGAATTCCAAATAGAGGAAACCAACCACCGATGTTCAGGGCTCAAAAATAAAGGATAATAAGTCATATCTAATTCTGTTCATGTGATCTAGCCACAAACTTGAAGACACTTTGCACCCAGAGAAACTTCCTCTAGAGTGTCTTATGTAAGTTTCTGTGTCGAATTGACCCTTTAAAATGTGACCTGCAGAGTTCTGACCTGGTACCAAACTCAGCCATCTATTATGGGAAACCAAAGTCTGACTTCAAGACACCCCCACCAAAAAAAAAAAAAAAGAGAGAGAGAAAAAAGGAAAAAAAAACTGAAGAAAAAAGAAAGAAGAGAGAGAGGGAAAAAAAAACTTTTATCTCCTTCAGGAACCTAGGGAGAGGGTGGAGATGCACACCAATATTTGAGGCCACATGGAGAGGGGACTTAAATAGCCCGAGGGGGGAAAAATGTGCCATTCTAAGTGGAGAAGAAAACAGCTATTGTCTAACACATAAATAAAAAATACTGTATAAACAGCTAACAGCTGTTTTTCAGCCTTTGCTTTTTAGAGCAAAAGTCAATAAAAAAAAAAATACTCTTTCAAATGTGGTTTTTGTTCAGAGCCCAAATTTTCTACAACTAATTTCCAGCCCAGAAGTCAGCCCTGTTTCGGATCGTTTTGTTTTGAAGACTACAGAAAACTACAAAGTTCAGTACAGCACCACAGATCCAGATGGAGGCTGAGCCACATGGACTTTGCTGTACCGAGAAAGTGTATATACATCGAAGGTGATTTTAGTGTTAAAAAAAACCAGAAACCAGTTCTCTCAAAACCCTCCTCAAAAAGTGGATATTAAAAGGAAAAAACATTAACTTTGCATGCAGAAGTAGGAAACAAGACACATCTCTTTGAGATATTGTTGTTTGATTTCAGCACATTGAAGTACAAAATCCTTGAGTATAAAATCCATTCATAGCCCACATACAAAAGCCACCTGATAAGACCGGGAGGATTCTAATGAGCACCCATCTTGTAAATAAGGAAATCATAGGGGACTTTCAAAGGGATATTCATACAAAAAATTACTAGCTAAGTCTTATAATTATGAAGCCAGAGGGATAAAATAACAGTGAAGTGAGGCCTGTTTTATAAACAGAGACTCAAAGATATGACCTTACTTATACCTCTTGGTGCCTCTGTTAATGCTGTTTATTCTGAATACCAGCTTCAGCCCCTTAAAGGAAATTTTCTACTTACTTTGGTGTTCTTCACCTAATTCTAATTTTTTATGTTATATATATATGTATGTATGTATGAATGAATGAGAACCAAGACAGAGAGCTTCGAGGTTTTCTCTAATTATTTCTTATATCTTTATCTTAAAATTTTGAAGTGCAGGCTATGTCTCCTGTATGCGTCTATCTTGCTGCAGCGTCCATATGGCCTGAATATTATGAACATATGACATCGATTCCCAGCATTATTGCAGAGCCGATCCTCTGAAGTCCCTCCTGCCACCATTCTATTAGATCCTGAATACAACGCGATTTTTTAATGTGTACTGCTGGGCTTGCAGAGAGCAAAGGAACCCTCCAGAGTCCAAATTAACGAGCAGTGAGCTGAAATCCAAGCGGAAGATGGTAAGCACAGAACAAAATCGGACACTAAGCCCTGGGTCCATTGCAAGGTGCAAAAAGCAAACTAAATCTCTCATTTTAAATCCTGATCCTTAAGGGGGCTAAATTAGCCCTCTGGTCCTGTAAGAAGTAAATGAAAACTTATTCTGGAGTAAACAACTCCAGCTTAGACTCCACAGATCAAGCAAAATGAGTTCAGGATCAAAGATCTCTAAAGAGTAAGAAAATGACATGCCATATGTAAGAGAAAGTAGAAACAACAAATAATAAATCTATACCCTGGGACTTTGATACTGGAATTATCAAATGCAAAATTTAAAATGTTGTACATGAAATATTTAAAGATATCCAAGGTAAAATTATCCATGTGTGCAAGTACCAAGAGGCTATGAAATATAACCAAGCAGATTTGAAAAAGAGTCAAGAAAATATTTATAAATGAAAAATATAATTGTTGAAAAAAAGAACTCAGTGGCTGGATTAAACAGTAGATAAGACACAGTTGAAAAGAGAATCAGTTAACTAGTGTGTCTGAAGAAATTACCCAGAATACAACACAAAGAGACAAGAAGATAGAAAATATGAAAGAAGGACAGAATGAGAGAAGTTTAACAGAGTGATCATAGGAGTTCCAGGAAAGACTAAAGGGCATAAGGGAGAAGGCAATATTTAAAGAGATAATGAATGAGAATTTCCAGATACAAGAAGCATAATATATACTGTGCAGGATAAGTTTTCTAAAATCTACATTTGGACATACTGTAGTAAAACTGCCACACACTCAACTCAAAAAGATCTTAAAGGCAAGAAGCAGGAAAAGAGGCAGGTCACCTACAAAGAGCCAATTAGGTTGTCAGCGAATACCTTTATAGAGCAAGAGAAACCAGAAAAGTGTAGAATAACATCTTCAGAATCTTCAAAGTGATAAGAGAAAAAAAACTGAGGCCTGCACATGCAGTAAACTACTTTTAAGAATAAGTGTGAAACGAAGAATCTTCAGATAAACATTATATATGAACAAAAAATGAACGCTATGAAGATGCTATGCTTAAGCTCCTTTCTGGGCATCATACCAGGAAGGCTTCTTTTATGGTGAAAAAAATCTTAAGTATGATGTTAATATTCACTTAGTTGAATATCAAAGAGGGTTTTGTGTTCCCGACTCTTTGGGAATTCAGGAAACAATTGAGTTATTGGTGGTTTAACATGTCAGAGAGCAGCAAACACAATGTGCTTCCTCCTCTTAATGACGTCAAGCACTGCCTGATTTTGAAGCTATTCTTGAGTACTAAAATGTTTTCTAGTATATATTTTGTGCAGGTTCCACGTACTCAGTATGACTAATGCGTTATTGACAAGTTAAAATATGGTAAAGAAAAGACAGCTTGGTCTCTGGAATGACCTAGCACTCAGTTCCCCAACTCCAACCAATTCTGGGCCCCAGCCACTGAGACTGGTTCGATTCCTGGCAGGAGGTACTTCCTGAGTAGAACCTGCTGCTTCTTGAAGCCTCTACTTCAGTAAAAAGCTCCATCCACTATCTTGGGCGGCCCTTCTCTCTGTATTTCTCATCCTTTTTCTTATAATCTCTTGTCTACCTGTGGGGGAATGTGTGAGAAAGGGAGGGACAGAGGAATAATTAGGTGAGGTTGATGCAACTTGAGTAGATATTTTAAGCTGTGCTTTTTGTAATGTGGAAAAGCAGGAACCAACCCAAGTATCCAACAATTAGGAACTAACTAAGCAAACTTTAGCATATAAAGAAATGGAATATTATATTGCCATGGCTGATGATAAAGGCAAGACTGTGTGGACAAAGACTACATGTGGATCATGGGACTACATCAAACTGTTTAATTCAAACTGATAAAAGTAGAGCACAGACTCAATTATGCACAAGGGTTATAACTAAATAAGAATCACGCAGGCACAGAGCTAAGAACTGAAAGAGGACGCAGAGCTTTCTTATTAGTAAATTTATTATTTAAGTACTAGTATTTATTAGTAAAATTATGTGAAAGAGTTTTTGTTTTATTTAGTATTTATTAGTAAAACTATAATGAAAGTGTTTTTGTTTTTATGCTGTTTTTGTTTCTTCCATGATTCTTATATGTTTCCTCAGAAAGAAGCCTACATTTTTATTTCAAATGATGGACTAAAAACATGGTGAATTTATTAATTAGAGTTTAAACAGGAGACAGAAATCACACAATAATTTCCACAAGGAAAGTTAACTATGAAGAATTATTGACAGAGACCTGGAGTAATGAGGCTGGCTAGTCAGAGGTGAACACAGCACTAAGGACAACCGGAATAGGGGGAGCAGCCATCCTCCCAGGGCTGAGACAGAACTTTCGGGAAGAAGCTGCCTCTTCCCAGGGCGGAGATCTAGACCTCCCTAGACATGGTATGGCCCTGGATCTCTGGATGGTGGAAAAGTTCATAGGGGGGACCGCACCGGTGAGATTTTCCAGAAAATGGCTTTCTGGAGTGCTGAGGAAGCCATCTATGGGGTGGGTACCATGTCCGAGAATTCACTGCTAAGTTCCCCAGTAGAGTGCCAAGGAAACCATCCACGGAGAGGTACCCCACTTCTGGCATTCTACTGTGAAGCCTCCTGTGGGGTTCCGGCAGGAGTCGTTCACAAGGAGTACCCAGGGAAACTGCCCACGGGAAGGTAGCCATGGGCCACCTGGCACTGCAGAAAAAGCTGTGCGCAGTGCAGGACCCTGATAAATCAGGCCCATGGGAACCAGGGAAAGAAGCCCCTTCCTCTCACAGCATCTCTTCAGGACCCTCGACCGACAAGATTAACACCGCACTAGCAGTCAGAGAGCTGCTTATAGGGTTCAGGTCCATTATTGCCAAGCAAGTAGTGAAGGGTGAGCTTGGAGCTGAGAGTCATCAAAATGATAACTGACACAATGGATTAAGCTGATGAGAAGGTCTTGGGCTCTCCACATTTTCATTCCAGGCTGAAAGTCCTGGATTTTCCTACCAGTGAGCCAAGCTCATGCAGGAAGCCTGAGTTGCTGATCGGGTAGCTGAGCCAGCTGGTTCTTAGCCTCCTTGGGTGCAATATTTTTTAGGAAAGCCCACTGGCTTTCCATAGTAATTATTTCTTGTCTGCTCTAAGGCCGACTAGACCAAATGAGTCTCCCAGTCTTGTGGTTTAAAACACATATATAACAATACAAATAGGTCTTTTAGATGTGTTAAGGAAAATAATGAATTAAGAGTATTGTAAACGTGTTTAGTAGCTAAATAAATGCCAATCATGGTTTTAAAGTGTCTGCAACGTACCCTTTGACAATATAGTGACCAAGAGCCTGGGCTCTGGGCTACTTATTAATTGCATAACCTTGGGCAAATTATGTCACCCCCCTGTGCCGCAGTCCTCATCTATAAATTGGGTATAATGATAGTATCTACTTCAGAGGTTATTGAGGGGATTAAGTGAATTAATATACGTAAAGTTCTTAGGACAGGGTAGCACATGGCACATAATACCATTCTCTATGTTAGGGATTATTAAGATTTGAGAACGGTGGCACCCAAACCCATTTACGCCGGAGCCCTCAAGTCCCCTACCATCTCTCCCATGCTCTGTCCTTAATATGTTGACCTTCCTCACAATTCGGCTCCTGAGGGCACCCGGGCACAGCGCAACCACTGAGTCATGCTGTGTAGCCCATCAGGTCAACTGGCCATGCGGGACACCGGCTTGCTCTTCTATCAACGCTGGACGAAAAGGCCGAAACAAGTAAACTGGCTGCCACAGAACTGACCCAAACAGCGTGGGGCCTGGCAGTGCCAGTGGAAGAGCTCGGAAAGAAAAACAACCAAAAACAACACACAGGCTTGTCTTTGTCATGGCTGACCCAGCTCACAGCCAGGCACGGAAACAGAGCGGCTTTATGAGAAAATGCCTTTCTTTCCGTGCAGTAATTGAATCCAGTTGTGGATTGAGGTTGTACATTAGTGGGGCTGAAGAAAGGTTTGCCTCTTAGATACATCTGCTCCGACTGAAGAACCTTTTATTTCTGTTAAATTCTTGTAAAGCAGGGTGCTAAAGCATCCATGGACAAATAATCCTTTGGAATCTGGCTCTCACACTCACCCTACAGATATGCTGGGAATCCTACAGGCTTTTCGAAAACTAAACCTCTTGGGTGGAGTCCAAGACAGCCCCTCTGGATGCTGAATTCAGCTTTGTAGCAGACAGTATTGGGGGCAGTTTTAGGGCAGTTTAAAGATCAGAGGACTTTAGATTGACTGCAACTGAATTCCTCTTCAAGGGGGCTCCCCTGGTGTGATTATCATCTTTCTGCTGGAGAACCCCTAAAAGAGGGGAGTTTGCCTGTGGCTAAGGCAGGCTGTTTCAGAGTCAGATTTGGTTGTGTCTTGTCCCACGGCTCCTGCTGCCTGCTGACAACATGCTTTGCTCTGTTAGTAAAACGAAACAGTCCCTGATCTAGCAACTGCCACCCACGTCAGGACAGCAAGTCTTACACCACCCAGCTGGAGTCCAGCCCTAGAGGCCTCAGGGGCACAGACTCAAAGATCTTAGCCAGAGCTCTTCAGTAAAGCATGCTTTAAAATTTTTTTTTAAATTACTTTGGTGGTTTTATAATGATGAACTGCTCCATGTGGGAAGTGGGATATGTGTTAAGTTATAAAGATTAAAGTTTCTTTTATAGATATAAAAGCAAAAGAGGTTGGTTATTGGGCATCTACCGGGTGCACAGGACTCTGGCGTGTGGGCACTACACAGTGTGGCACGCTCTTTCCTGTCCCTGGGCACTTTGGGAGATTCTGTCTGTCTCCTGGCTTCTCCCTGGGAAAGGGTTTTCTATCTGTATTAGTTCAGTGTGCTGAGCAGGGAACAAATGGCTCACTCAAACACAGGGGAGTGTTGACTAAGGGAATGGTCATCTCTCCCTGGTTGTCGAGCACCCACTCACCCCTCTGTGAGGTCTCCTCTGTCACTGGAATTCAGAAGGGTTGTGATAGTCTAAATCAGTAACTAATATGCATGGCATTTATGAGGCCTGTCTCTGGGGCCTCCCCAGACCTTTGCTGTCTGCTGCCTAGCTCAGTCACAGGACCACTTGCCACATGGCCTGTGTGGATGAAGCTCCCAGGGACAAATTCCCCTAGAAACCCCTGGTGACTGTGTGGCTCCACTATTACGGTTTAAAAATATAGAAGGTGAAAGAGAAAAATACCAATATTGAAATCTTTGTTGATTTTCTAAAATTAAGTGAGAAAGAAAAAGGAAAAAACGAGGACAAAGGGCAATTATTTCTGTGAGTAAAATCCTGTTCTGTTTATTTGATCCTGAAGTTTCTAAACTAACAACTGAGCGCCTGGCTGTGCTAGCCCTGGGATCTGCACCAGACCCTAAGATGCCTGAGACAGAGCCCCAGGTCTGTTCCAGGACCTCAAACTATGGCCAAACACCCTGCAATTAGCTTCCTAGGCTGCTATAACAAACAAACATAAACATGGGGGCTTACAATGATAGAAAGTTTTACTCTCATGGTTCTGGAGGACAGAAGTCTGACATCAAGGTGTGAGCAGGGCCATGCCTCCTCCAGGGGCTTTAGAGAACAATCCTTCCTTGCCCCTTCCGGTTTCTTTTCCATTCTGACGCTGTCTTGCCTCCCTCTGGAGACCATAGTGGAGCTCTCCCAGGTTTCCTCATCTTCGCTTTATTTTCCATTCCCTTTCACACACCATAAACACATTATTCTCCCTAAAACACAGTCCTGATGCACCTCATCAAAAACCCTTAGCAGCTCCCACTACTTTGAGAATAAAGCCTAAACTCAGCTGAGCTTTCACCTCCCTCTGAACTGGTGCTGACCCGCTCCTGACCCCCACATACCCTTTGCTCCAGGCAAAAAAAGATGAACTGCCTGTCCTTTAGACACATCCCACACTTCCTCCTTTACCTTCCCTCCTTCAAAACACGGGTTTCATAGTTTTCTAAGAGACTTCTTTTCTCTCTGTGAAAATACGAGTAATAAAATAAAAGATACTGACTGAAGAGATGATTGCCAAATTCCACAAAGTGGAATCACTCATCTTCTATTTCCTATACCAAACAGAAAACACACCCCAGGTTATTCTCACCTGACAGGATTATACCCAGAGCGTTGTTTGCTCATGGAATTCACCAGCTTGGAGTAGGATTCAGACATTTCACAGGTGACTCACCTGCCGGGGGAAGTGTCAACTTTCCTGCTCTGAATTTCTATAACAGAAAAAGGGCTCTGGTGGCAGATAAGATGGTAACAAAAACTACCACTTTAAATCTGGAATCTTATGAGCAAGGGTTGCAGGAAATCAAACTGTGCTAAAGACGTGATGCAAAAATTAAAGGGAAACTTCGGCTCGCAAAGATACCTGGAGGCACAGGGAGGCCAGAGTGCAGGGTGCCCCGTTGGGTGTTCATTTCTTGCGTATTTCACTCCCAAGCCCTCGACCTTCCCAGGAGATGGCATCAGAATGCTTTTAGGAAGCCCACACATACCCCTCGCCAATCCGGGCACATCAAAAGGAAAGAATTCTTTTGTGGAACCTAGGTGTGGTATCCTTTAATCCAGTTTTTAAAAAAACCCAAATAGTATATCTTTTTGTCTATACAATATCTGAAGTTGTGGATGCTTCTTTTGGGTCCTTCTTCCATTCAGTGCTGTTTCCGGCCCTGTGGCCATCGAGATGTTCAAAAGCAGCCTGACACTGCAGCTTCTGAAGGTATGAACGTATCGGAGCACGAAAAGCCCTCAGAAATTCAACCGAACACAAGTGTAGGGAACTTAATTCTTCTTAGCAGAGGAAGGTTCTCGGGTATATACAACCTGGGCTTGAATTACTTTGTGGGAGCTACTAGTTATGTCACTCTGAGAAAGGTATTTAGCCTCCTTTAGCCTCAGTTTCCTTGGCTGTAAAATGAGATTACTAAGTTACTTTGCAGAGTTGTCATAAGGATTTAAAACAATAATGTAAAGACCTTTTGAGCCACGCTTCTCTTGCTCAGGCCCGCTTCCACATCTGGAAGTGTACTTCCCCTTCTAGTAAAACTTTTCTTTAAAAAAACATAAAATTAATTAGTTAATTAATGAAAAACATAAAATTAATTAATTCATTGATTGATTGATTGATTGTGTATAAGCCTAGCTCAGGACCTGGCACTGAAAAAGTTCTCATTAGTAGTGAAATTATTAACACTAGAAATTTAGGAGAAAAGGAAAACTAGGTCATCCTTCACTTAGAATCTTTTTTGTGTTTATTAGACCTGTGAGATTTTTTTTTAAGAAAAAAATCCTGTAGTATTAGAAAGGCTAATATATGCCCTTCAGATTGGTATCCACTTAATATTTTTATTTATTTAATATTCCTTTCACTCACTCCTTAGGTGTGGCCCTGACACTTAAAACATTTAAAAGCAAAATCTTGACATTTTTTCATATTTTCCTCTGACGTATACATGAAACATTTCCCTATTTCCTAAGTTAGATGTTTTCAGGATAGTTGCACTGTACCTGGAACAGGGCTCGACTACCTTCTAAGGCTCCTCCTCTCCCCTACTTTCAGTACCTGTGAGAGAAGCAAGGCTTAACTGTCCCCAGCTCTGGGGCTTCGGCAAGTGGCCCAGAAGTGGCCGGTCAAAACAGCATTGTCTCTAGCTACACTCAGTGGCCCAGGGTGAGTATGTGACCTAAATCAATCCAAAGAGAGAGTCATTAGGGAATTGTGGAAGACATTAGAACAGACACTCCCTGAGGACATTAAACCTGTGAAGGCATGACACAGAGGACGCCTGGCGCCTGGTCAGCGCCTGCCAGCACAAAGGTGCATGCAAAGTTCAAAAGAGAAAGGGATTTGAGCAACGGGAAGGGAAAGTCCAGCGCTGAATTGGCAGAATGGGCAAAAGATGAACGCATTAAAGTGGGGGTGAGAAGAAAGAGAGTGGAAAGGGGTGGATTAAACAGGTAAGCAGAAGGAGAAAGAGGAGAGGAACAGCTTCTCCAGCCTTCTCTGAGGTCCAGCTCCTACTATGCCTCCATATTCTTCCCAAAGTCCTCCTCCATCACCTAAATTCAGTTGCTAGCCATGAAAAACATACAACCTCCCTGGTACAGCTTCTTTTTTGGAATGTATTTAAAGAAATTATAGAGACTATATGCAAAGATCCATGGGCAAGGGTGTTCACTGCGTCTTGCTAAGAAACGAAAAGTTATGACTGATATAAATGTCTCACAATATGAATCCAAAGTGTGTATGTGTGTGTGTGTTTCATACACTCACCAGATCTGAGAGGAAACACATAAAAATGTTATCAACAGAGGCTGTTTAGTGATAAGACTATAGGAGGTATTTATTTATCTGTTTGCTTACCTGTGGGTTTTAATTTATTCTACTAGGAGCATGTATAACTTCGGGGTAAACAGGAAATAATCAAGTGTAAAGGCTTCCACCAGGGTGAAATTCAACTGCTACTGACTTGTCAAGGGCTTTTCTTGGGAGAGCCAGGTAGGGTTCCCACCCCCACCCCATTTTCAGACAGGGGCACCCCCTGTGGTCCTCCTATGGGACCAACTTGGATGGCAGCTGCCAGGGCCCAGTGACGACCCCAAGCTGAGCTTGGGTGCAGATACTACCCCTCTGCTGAAAAGGGACACATGGTGCAGGAGGCATTTACTCAAAGCTGGACCAGGTCACTCTCTCCCAGGCAAACAGGCCACATACTAAAGAACAGTTGTGGAGAAAAGGCATCAGCCCAAGGACTGGGTGTGCTGAGAGTGCAGCAGGAGCCGGGGTGTGAAGGTGGAGTGGTCTCCTGAGCCTCTCTCCGGCCTCATTAGCATCTCACTCACTGCTGGGAACCAGAGCACTAAGATAGAAATCATCTTCACAAAGGTAATTATGCCTGTGGGGAAAGACAATTTGGCGTGGATTTTTTCCCAAGACATGAAAGTTTTTTATTTTTCTTCAACACTCTTCTCAAATGTATTATACCAACTCTACCTTCTCCGATGAGTAATAGGTTTATTAATGGCATGTTAAGAAAATCCATAATTCCCCAGGTGTTTTCAAATATTAAGCCTCAGACTTAATGCTATTTTCACTCCTTCCCTTCTCCCACTTTGTGCAATGCATCCTTGGACCTGGACCCTAATTGGAGGTCTATTCCCAGCACCCTTCTTGCCCCTTCTTTCCCCTTTCAGGGATGGTTCTTCCTGAATGTTGAGCTAAGAGGCAGGACAGAGAGGGGCCTGGTGGTAGCCACTGCTTCTCTGGCTGACCTGGACTGACTGTTAATGCCCACTAGGAGGCAGGCATCCAAATGCTGGCTTCTTTTGGAAAATACCTGTGTGTTCTTTAAATAACTTGCAGGGCAAGGATATGGCAAATCCAGGTTCAACCCTTCCATACCCCTCAGTTACCGTCATCACTGGTTAGATACTCTACAGATTTTTTGAGCTCAAGGTCCCTGGAGGATAGAGGAGAACTGTCTTGGGATTGGGGTGAAACAAACCCAACTACTTTCTAAGTAACATGCGCTTGAATCTCAGAAACCTTATTCCCGGGCTTTGACAAGCTAGATGTGTTCAGACTGCTCCTTGCAACCCTTCTTTCTTCTGTTCTTTCTCTAAGAGTCTTCTCTGCTCCTGATGATGTGCTGGTAAATCAGCAAATCTTTCTCTTGATCAAATGTCCAACTGGAAAAATAATTTACACCCCAATCTTTATGAATGCTTTTCTTATAACCTCTTCACTAGAGAGAAAGTACAGCTACCTCCATTTCCCATCCCCAGAGGATGGGAAGGAATCACTTTTCTTCTCATACCCACTACACTCCAATGACTCTTAGATTGACTTCTCTCTCTCCTTCCTAGCCTTGTTAGGTAGAAGATGCTGGCTGGTGGTAACAGGGCCACATCTGTCTCCTCTTAGGAATTCTTGGTTCTCTGACTCTTATGGATATTGGCTCAGATGTTGAAAACTTTTCTGTCCTCACTCTTGAGTACTAGTAGCCAAGTCCAGGACAATAGAAAGAGCCTACTCTTCCTTGTTACATGTTTAAACTAAAAATACTACTTCCAGAGTTCTTCATTCCTTTGTGTAAGGCCAGAATTTTATCTGGTTTCGTTTTCTTCTGCCTAAAGGACTTTCTTTAACATTTCTTATAGTACAGGGCTGCTAGGGATGAAGTCTTTCAGTTTTTGTGTGTCTGAAAAGTATTTTTTCTTTTGCATTGGTTTTTGAAAGATATTTTTGCTGACTATAGAATTCTAAGTTAACAATATTTTTCTTTCAGTACTGCAAAAATTATTGTCATCTGTCTTGTCATTTGCTTTGTTTCCGACAAGAACTCTGCTGTTATCCTTAACTTAGTTCCTCTTTTCACTTCTTTTCTCTGAGTACTTTTAAGAGTCTCTCTTCCCCCTGCCTTTTGATCCCGCCCCCATCCCACTTCCACCCCTGACCTATGAATGTTGCCATTTCCCCTTAAGAACTGGATCTCTTAAGGTGGGCATCTCCTCCCACACGCTCATGGCGTGCACCGGTGGTCTGGTGCCCCCGGCACACTCGGGGGTCCTGGCACACCTGGGGCCTGGCGCACCTGGAGTATGGTCTGTGGCTCCACCTGGGGCACGAACCCAGGACATTCTGCGTGTTAAAGCAGACGTGCTAACCACTACGCTATGACGCTACCCCCAAGATTCTCTCTTTATCACTGGTTTTGAGCAATCTGATGATGATGTGTCTTGGTATAATTGTCTTCATTTCTCTTACTTAAATTTTACCTTGTCGAATGTTGGATAGTCTTTTATTTTAAAATTTTTCTCGAGTATTGTTCTGGGATGCAGTTAAGTTATGTGGAAATAGTTTTATCCTTTTAAGACTTTCTTTAGAAGAAAGAATTTATTAGATAAGATCAAAGCAAACTGAGACAAAACCCTTCTAAGGACTCTGCTCAACACCCCGTGGATTTAAGGTTTTCAGCTCTAGGTGGTGGAAGCAGGAACTGTGAACTCTAGGGATTGTTCCCTCTATTCCTCTTAGGTGGTCCTTTCCCTGGCCTCATGTAGTTTTCACACACGTGCTGACCAGTACTCATCTGAAGACTCAAAGAGGACACTCGGTAGAATTTTCTCTCTGTGCAGTTCTTTCCTCCCCAGAATGTTAGCTTTATTGGTCTCCCTGGGATCCCAGTTCCATCTTCCTTACACAGGGAGGCTGCTGGGCATCTCCTGTATTCCTCCTTCCAGTGCTCTGGCTTGGAAACTTTCTCCAGGCAGGTAAGCTGGGGGCGATCATTGGACTTGCCTCTTATGTTTCCATTTTCTCCGGAATCACTATCATACACAGCCTGTGGTCCAATGTCTGAAAATCGTTGGTTCAAATGTTTGGTCTGGTTTTTTTACTTGATTCAGAATCCTGGCTTTAGAGTGTATTTTCTGTAATTCCTGGAATAATGAATTTTAGCTCTTAAGTGGGCTTTCGAAATCACCTAAGTCCATACCTCTCATTTGCCAATGAAGAAACAGAGGCAGGAGAAGAACCAGCCGGAGTTTGTGGCAGACCCTGAACTGGGCCAGGTCTCTTTACTCCTGATAAAAGTTGTTTTGAGAGAAATGAGCTCCTGGGAGAAAAAGGAGGAACTTGAGGAACTTCAAAGCAAAACTCCTGTGCAAAGAGTAAGTAGAGTCAGTTGTTCTACTTCCTTCCTCATTTCAACGTGTGCCATGTTTTGTGCCTTCAGTGATATTGGGCCCTTCCTTCAATTGATAATGAACAGGCTTCCATTCCTCCACATGTTCTCTGCCAAGTCAGGCTCCTAGAATAATCGAAAGATATTATGGAATCTCAGAACCAGGAAGAGGCAAATAGCAGACCTGGGATTGAGCTCATACCCCAAGGACTTCCCAAGGGGGCCTTTAGATCATCTGAGATAACATATTAATTTATAGACAAGGAGATGAGGACCAAACAGGTTCACTGGTGCACTGAGGTAGGACTAAGATCTTCATTTTGCACTCAGATGCCCACCCGTGAAAGACGATGTACTGAAATGTTAATCAGTCAGCTCTTAATGATTCTGTATTTTTAATATATGTTCAGCTTGCTACCTCACTTACCCACAAGAACCACTCCAACCCCAGCTGGAATTCTGTATCAGAAACTCTTCCAAGACTTTTTGTTCATGTTTTTAGAGTACTTATAATAGTCTGTTTTGCTTGTTCATCTACACAGCGGGGGAGACTTCCCTACATAACCCTGGAGTCACTATGAGAGGAAGTTTTTGGAGAGGAGGACAAGTGTCAGAGAGGAGGAGGAGGAAGAAGGAAGGAAACAATGAAAGCAATAAGCCCATTTCTCAGGTCATTTTAAAAGCCTCCAATTTGGATCACTGAGCAGATAAGTATCTATTTTTCTTTGTTTTAGGTACTTGTAAAGGAACTGCCCCCTTCCCATTTACTTTAACACAATGCTGCGTACACATGTCTCAGCACGTAAAATCCAGGTTTTGATGCACAGGGAACCTTTGCTTTGCCTTGTTGACTAGTATCACAATGGGGCCTTTCATTGCAGGACCTCACGGTTCCGGGCAACGTGACCTAAGAGCTGGCAAAGGCTCTGGACAGCACAAAGGAACGGAACTTGTCTTTGTGCTGTGAGTGCAGTGTTAGTGTTTAGGGTTACTTGCAGTCGCTCCTCGGTTCAGAACTTGGGCAGTGGTCTGAGTCACTGCCTTACCCCTTTCCTACACCTCTGCAGTTCATCGGTGGCCAAAGCTGAGCCGTGCTCCCAGGGCCAGGTGGAGTCCACCTGAGGAAACACACAGAGAAATTTTATGTCCAAAAAGCAGTCAAAGAAAACACCCCTCTGCGCATATTGTGAATTATTTTCATTTCTTTTATGCACTTGTACTTTTTCAGGGAGAGCTGAATTAAGCAGAGTCTGAGAGTGGAGAATTTTCACCTAGATAAAAGAGTGGGAAAATGAAATTGGGTCATCAGGAAGAGCCTCATTGCAAAATACACTTTGTATCCAGTTGAAGGTGAACTATTTCAAATGTTGTCTTTAAGATAAATAAAGATAAATTTGCTGGGTGTTACTTAATACTCCCACACTGCCCTACAGCAATGAGGTGGGGCCTCCAAGGGACTTTTATCTCAATCCACAGGAAAAGGACTCAATTTGGGCCACAAAGAGGGAGCGGGAGACAGCTGGCCTTCAGTGGCATTCTGTCCATTGATTACTCTTCAGTTCTTCATGAGGGCAGTAAAACGCTCACCAGGCATTCTTAAAGCAGCAACTCCAAAGCACAGGGCAGTCCTGATGAGCTTTCCAAACCATCAGTGATTCCTTATGTTCAGCGCGGTTTGGGGGCTAATTGAAAATGGTGCTCATCGTATGGAGTTTGGATGTACTATGTGTGCTCTGGACACACTGCTGTCCTCTATCATCAGTTTCACTGAGGACCAGTTACCAAAAACATCTAGAAAGCCGTGAGAATACCTATGACAAGTTAAATGTTGTTTGTCAAATGCTTACTCTGCATGAGGCTCTTCACATATAGTATATCTCAATTAATGCTGAAAACAATACTGCAAGGAAGAGCCACTCTATCCCCCATTTTACAGAGAAGGAAACAGGCTCAGCGAAGGTTAAGGAAGTGACCCAAGACCACAAAACTGGAGCCAGGATTCGAACCCGGCCAACGTGGACCCACAGACCATGCGCTTTATTCGCCAGCTATTGTGAGTAGACAAGGGACTCGGAGCAGAAGGCAGAGAGAGGAGAGGCATAGGGGCTGGGGTTGTACTCAAATGACATCCCCTATGAACCTCCCAAAGCCAGGATGCAGAGTTCCCCGCTCCACTGCAACAAATTAAGAGAGAGAAAAACAAAAAACAGAAACAAAAAAGACTCTATGCCAAATGAGGAGAGTGTGGATGGCGAAATATCAGTGAGACGCTGTGGTTTATGCTCTTTGTCTTTCCGCTCTGGCTCCCTAGCAACGGTTAAGAAACATCAGTGTTAATGCAGGAAACGCGCTGACTTGACTGTTCCTCCAGGCAGCTGAACAGAAACGCGCTGATTCTGCTCCGTTAAGCAAGGGGGAGCATCCTCAGGGTCTGCCTAGCGGAGAAGACGGACGAAAAGCAGACTGAAAGATGTCTAAATTTCAAGGTTAGGTGAGGAGAGAGAAGAAAAAGAGGTTGTAAATTATTCTGAAATATTAAACTGCTAACAAAATCCTAACATTCACCAAAACAGACAGCAGGGGAAGTAAATAAAATTCAAGGGAGAGAGAGAGAGAGTCATCCTTGAGCTGTTCTGCCGCAACATATTGCTGCTGCCACGTTTTTCTGGAGTGTCTGAAAATATCGGTCTTTGAGAACATATGCATTATTTTTTGAGACGTGTGTCTATAGCCTGAGGGTTGAAAAAATAAACAACTCTATTGCCATGAGCTCATGCTGGAGTCTGTGTAAATTGTTTCCCCTCCTTATGTATAATGTTTCTAATTAGGACTATTATGGAGGATGAGCTTTGTGGGCTGGTGAATTGGCTCTTTGTGCTAATTGCAAACAGGCTCTGTGCCGGCCTGTACTGGCTGACCTGCTTCTTAGTAGACAGGGAGGGTAGCCCCAGCCCTGCTCCCTGATGTTCCATGTCGGAGGAATCACTGGAAGGGATGTACTCTCACCCCATCACCTCACCTGTCGTTGAAAACTAGCCGTCTGTCCAAGATACATGAACAGTGGCTGGTTTCTAGTTTGCTCTTTTATTCCAATAATACCTTTAATTAACAGAAGTCCATTTCGAGGCCATTTCTCTAAGAGGGAACTCTTTACCTGAAAGGAGTAGGACGAAGAGAGAATGCTAGCTCCCCCGTCTGCATCAAGCATTTCAGAAATGTCCCCTTTTGACGTTTGTGAAGTGGAGGTGGAGGAGGACTCCGCCTTTCTGGTGTCCTATAATCCGTGGAGAAAGGAGGTAACAGAGGTATGAGTCTCCCTGGCTTGGACTCTTTCTGCTCCCACCACTGACATGCTTCTCTGTGTAGGTCAGAGTTAAGAAATCAATCCCCAACCACCTGAGTAGCTGATGGTGAGCAGGTAATTATCTTCTACAGGTCGACCTCGGTCATCTTTTTACGACCTCTCTCATTGACGCCAGGCCCTGTGCCCTTCCCAGGCGTGATTGTGGTGAGCAAGTCATGAAACACAGCGTGGGCTCGGTTTAAAGATCTTGCATTCTCGGCCTCAGGGAACCAAGTAAAGTTCCCTTGTTGATGTAACAAAACGTTTTCATCGTGAGATCTGGAGGAGTCATAGGGCCTAAGAGGTGCCAGAATTTTGAGGTAGATGGGGCCTGGCCCTTAAAACTTCCCCCAGGGATTCTGACAAGCTCAGATGGGATGGTAGCAGCGGACTTGGGAGGCTTCCCGTTGCCTCAGGCCAGTTGTATTGCTGCCTTGTCCGGACCTGCAGAGTCAAAATAGTTCAGCCCACAGAGCAAAAGCCACATTGGAAGAAGCCCAAGCTGGAGCCCGTGAGCCTGACGCTGCCAGAAAAAAAAAAACTCCATCATGGCTGCCCCAAGGCAAACCCTAAACATCATCAGGCAGATCCTTCTCTCTATGAGCCCCCCAGGCCCTGAGAACTGAGAAAGGCAGTACGTCTCCAGAGCCAGCAGGACATGGGGTTCATGGGTAGTCTGGCTCCAAACCAGGCCGAGGGGGTGGTGTAACCGGCTGCTCTGAACCACAAAGGCGCCCATGCCTTGTGCCCGGTGGTTTCCCGAAGCCCTGCTGGATGCCCTGTCTGTGACCTAGTTTTCTACCTAGGCGGAAATGAGAAAAACAAGCATAGTTTTAAGCTAAATTTGTTCGGTTTAAATGTGTTCCGGGACTGTGTCCTTTCTACTTTTTTGGTAGAAGAAAAAAGTACTTACTTTTAAGAAACAAATGGGATAATGTAATAGATAACATTTTGGGCTTTGCTTTTGATATTCCTGTTTATCAAAACAAATATGAGTGATAGTCTAGTTATTGTTTGTGAGTTGGTTTTTTTTTTTTTTGTACGTGTAGTAGATTAAAGAATGCTCACAAATTCTTTGAACTTCTCTCATTGAGAGGTGTTCTAATTTGACTTCTCTTGAATCGAGGCTGGCTTTAATGACTCACTGCCTAATAAAATGTGGTGGACGTGACAGTCTAGAACTTCTGAAAATAGGTCATAGGAAGCCTTGCAGCTTCCTCCTAGGTCTCTTGGAACCCAACTACCATGCTGTTAGGAAGCCCAAGCAGCCGTGAGAAGAGACCCATATCATGAGACAAGGCCCCTGGCTAAGAGCACTGGATGAGCTCCCCACTGAGAGCGAGCACCAACTTGCCAGTCACTAAGTGAGCCCTTTTGGAAGTGGACCCTAGAGCCTCAGCTGAGCTGCCACAACTAATACCACACTGAGCAAAGATGAATTCCACCAAGCCCTGCCCAAATTGCAGATTTGTAGGGGAAAAGAAATGATTTTTGTTGCTTTAAATCATTAGGGTTGGAGATGATTTGTTACACATAAACAGAGCAGAACCACTGGCACACATTGTTTATTCAACATCTGTATTAGGCAGAGAGTGATGTCCCCCTCCAAGGGTGTCCTTGTCTTAATCTCCAGAATGAGTGAATATGTTATGGTGCATGGCAAATAGGAGCTGAGTGCCAAAGCCTGACTGCAGAACAGGATTCACGACCTCCTGCAGAAGCCCTCATGTGGGGAAGGTGGTTCCTCTGCAGGGCTGGGGGATGAGAAGCCCCTGGTTCTCACTGAGGACTCCTGCTTGACCCCTGCTTGCTTACGGGAAAGAGGACGGGACATCTTGTCACATTTACTGTTTACTATTTTTGTTTATTTGTTTCATGCTTTCATTTCATCTTTTACTTTGTAGAAAGTAAGAAACGTTTTTTTCTTTGTGAATCTTTAACCCAAATCAGTATTTCTTCCTATCTACTCCAGGAAATATAGGAAGAAAATTCTTTGTATTTCTTTTAAATAATAATTTTAAATTCTTGTGGAAGGACTGGGCTGTGTTTATTATTGAAAATTTAGAGGAAAAAAAAAACTGCCCATAATCCAGGATTCAGAGATAACCATTTATAATTTGGACGACTAAGATAAATCTGTATAGGTTGTGATGTATTATCTTTTTCTTTATATTGCTGGATTCACTTGCTAATGCTTTCAGGATTTTTGCATGTGTGTTCATGAGGAATTTGGGTCTGCAGTTTTATATTTGTATATTTATCTGGTTTTGGCATCAAGGTAATGCAGCCCTTACAAACTGAGTTGGGATGTGTTTCCTCCTCTTCTGTATTCTGGAAAAGACTGTGTAGAATTGATATTATTTCTCCCTTCAATGTTAGTAGAATTAGCCAGTGAAAACATCTAGTTCTTAAGCAGTTTAATTATTTGAAAGTGTTTTGAAACTAATATTCAATTACTTGTCATAGATTTACACAGAATTTCTACTTCTTAAGTCAGTTTCAGTAAGTTGTGTTCTTTCATGATATTCCCACAATATCCTTTTAATTTCTGTCAGATTGGGAGTGATGGCCCTCTTTCATTGTTGATTTGATAACTTGTATCTTCTGTTTTTATTTTATTGATTTCCATGATGATTTTTATTATTTCCTATCTTCTGCTTTCTTAAGGTTTCACTTCTTTTTCTAATTTCTTAAGGTGAACGTTGAGGTAATTGACTTGCAATATTTCTTCTTTTTTAATATAGGTATTTAGCATTATGAATTCTCATAACCACTGCTTTAGCTGCATCTCATAATATGTTGTTTTGTTTACTTTAAGTTTATAATGTTTTTGAATTTCCTTTTTGATTTCTTCTTTTGTCCATAGGTTATTTAGAAGTGCATTGTTTAACTTCCAGATATTTGAGATTTCCCAAGTTTCTTTCTGTTGATAATCTATATTTTAACTATCATGGTCAGAGAACATCTTTTGAATAATCTCAGTTGTTTTGAATTTATTTAGATTCATTTTATGACCTAGCATATAATCTATCCTGGAGAATGTTTCATGTGTACTTAAAAGTATGTGCATTCTACTGCTGGGTTGGAGGATTGAAGTCTTCTCCACCCTTACTCACGTTCTGCTCAGTTATTCGGTCAATTATCAAAAGTTGGGTTTTGGAATTTCTAACTATCGTTGTGGAATTGTCATTTTTCTTCTTTCAACTCTGTCAATTTTGCTTCATATATTTGAGGCTCTGTTATTAGGTGTGTATACACTTATAATTATTATATCTTCCTGATTTATTGACATTTTTATCATTCCGAAGTACTTTGTTTTGTCTCTAGTATATTTCTTGTTTTAAAGTCTATTTGTCTGCTATCAATAGAGCCATTACAACTTTCTTATGGTTACTGTTTATGTAGTAAATATTTTCTCTCTTTTTTTTACTGTTCCTCTATTTTTATCTTTGAATCTAACGTTTGTCTCTTATAGACAACATATTATTGAATATTCTTTTATATTCAGTGTGAGAATTTATGCCTTTTCATTGGATGATTAGTAATGTAATTTAATGTAATTTTAATTTACTGTAATTATTGATAGGATTAGATTGTCTATCATTTTGCTATTTAATTCCTATATGTTGCAGATTTTTTTGTTCTGTTGCTCTTTTACTGTCTCTTTTTGTTTTAAACAAATATTTTTAAACAAAATGACATCTTCATTCTATTGATGATTTTTAAAATGTATTTTATTAATGATTGCTCTAGGGATTAAAATAATATTATTATCTGGTAACAATCAAGTTCAATTTGATATTGACTTTACTCCAGTAAAGTATACCAACTTTGTTCCAATGTAACTCCATTTCTCCTCTTTCTTATGCTACTATTGTTTATATATTATCCATATATATACTATAAGCTTTAAAATAACACTGTTTTTAAGCTTATAACACATATTACAGAATATTATGGGGTTTTTTAATTAAGACAAGAAAGAAAGAAATTTATAAGTTCTTTTATTTACCCACATATTTACCATTTCTTCTTCGTATTCAAACTACCATTTGATGTCACTTCTTCGCACAAAGCAAGCTTAATCTCCAGAATCTGTGTCTCCTGCAGTGTATGGCCACTAATGTCTCTGCTCAGTTTTCATTTGTTTTTAATTCTTATGTTTAATTTTTAGCCTAGATCCCTAAGGGTTGTCCCTCTGTCTGCATAATTTAGTGTTCAGTCAGTGATTGGGCTGAGACTGTGCTCAAACACCTTAAGCTTATAAAATCCATCCTCTGCTGATGGATCTTTGTGTGGGTTGAGGAATGCACTCAAATTTCGGTCAGTTTTCAAGCCTGCCCTACTTTTACTTTCTTCCAGGGTCTCTTGGCTCTACCTTGTACATACACATAGTTTCCTGGTCAACCAGGGATGCATGATGCGCTTATGTAGCTATTCTATGGCTCTGTCATTTCTAAGATTTCCCCATTAAATTTCTAGCTCGTCAGCTGCTCACTCTAGCAGGACTGTAATCTCAGGCAAGAAAAGCTGTGAGTCTTCCTTTTCAATTTCTACTGAGTTTGCTGTTTTTACTGACAACGCTGCTGGGTGTGTGTTTTCACCTTCCACTTGAAGTCAAATTCACCCCCTTCTGACAGGGAGGCTTCTGGTTTTCAAAGTCAGTACTGCTGTGGTAAAATTGCTAGGCTACCTGTGCTGGGGGCCCAGGGGAGAGAGCAGCTTCAGGTAGGAAGGCCACAGATTCCCATCAGTTTTACACACAATTCCATCAGCTTTTCATGACTAATTACTTCTCAGTTTGTTGTTTCCCTTTGATTTCTAAAGCCCTAAAATTATTGTTTTTTTACTAATATTTCCCAGTTTTATATTTTATTTTCGGGGGACAAGAATTTGCTCACCTCTTCACTCTACCATAACTGAAAATCTAGAATAGACAGACTTTTCAGTGTATGAAACAGGATGCACAGCGTAGTGTCATTTCACGCTCATATATATTGGGTGAGATTTATGGGTATTGTGCAGTCAGGAGACTCCTGACTTGGGCCCATTTAGCCGTGAGGGTGGAAGAAAGTAGTACAAGGGACAAGGAGGAGCAATTGACACATTATGTTTAATATTTAAGAAACACCACACGGAAATTGTACCAGAGATAAGGCTAAACTAATCACAATATCTCCTTTCTAAGTCTTGGGCTGGAATTACTTTTACTCAAAATAAGAATTCTGTAATCTTATGCTGATCAGAGGTTTTTGTTGATGGTTATAAATAGCACTGGTAAACAAAAGTAGGAGGGTACGCCAATTATTACCTAATAAAGCGGTTTATTTTAAACATGGGTGTGGGCTAAAGGGAACAAAGTAACAATCAAAGGGACCCTTGGAGATAAAATAGATGAAAACCTTTACACGGCCCAGGCCTCCCCTGTTCAGAGGAGGGAACCAAAAGGCAGTTCTGTAGGCTACCTGGCAAGTTACTAGCAGGACCCAAACCTACATCTGTGGGCAACTCAGCTTACCCTTTAAGCCTAGAAACATAGTACGACACAGAGTGCACAGCCACTGTCAATTAATTGCTGAGTTAAATAATATAAAATATAGATCAGTGTTATCTAACAGAACTTTCTGCAGTGATGCACATGTTCATATCTGTACTGTCCAGAATGGTAGCCACTAGTCATATGTAGCTGTTGAGTACTTGAACCACGGTTAGTGAAACTGAAGAACTGAATTGAATTTTTATTTAATTATAGCGGCTAATGTTTGGGAGAGTGAAGATATGGACATTTGTGCCATTCATAAAATTAAATGCCTCCTCTAAGCTATTCAAAGTATAAGGCAGTTCTTTTCAAACTTTAAAACACAGAATCTCTTCTTCAGAAAAGAAAATATTGTGCCCAAACCAATTTAAAATGTAAAATAGTAGAGCTTACACAGGGGTTGGACTGGAGCCAGGCTGCTCTCTCCTCTACTTTCCACCCTTATCAATTCTCACCTGTCTGACCCACCTGGGCTCTTAGGCACCTCCTCAAAACCCTAAGACTGCACTGAGCGTGGAGTAAAAATCACCACCACCATCACCACCACCAACAACAAAATGCAGAAGAATAGCGCATCAGCATGTAATTTCCCTAACAAATATTTACTGAGTGGCCACTGGGAACCAGGCACTGGTCAAGACACAGGAGTTTCACAGGAAATATGGGAAAAGACAATAACATTTACCAATAACTGCCAGATGCTGTCCATATCTTATCTCATTTTGTTATCGTGTTAGCCCTATGAAGTAATTATGGTCCTCATTTCACAGTTCAGTACACTAGGCTTTGAGAGAGAAGTAGTTCACCCAAAAGCACATATGCACGGGCCAGGAGGAGCTGGGGCTCAGGTCTGCTTCTCCCAAAGCTGTGTTATGTCCCCTACAGGGCTCACCATCCAGAAGGGGTGGCTGTAATGTCCCCAGAGGCTCAAGGGAGCTCCTCTGGGGACTAGAAATGTGAGAATAATATTACTCTATGAGGGTTAAATGTCAATGGATCAAAAAAGAGATACTCACAAGTAATCCCCAGGCCCAGGAGCTTCTACTGTCACCAGATGGAATATATTAAATGTCTCAATAAAGTCATCAGATGGGGGTGGGGGATGGGTCAGCCATGAAAGAACAGGAAAGGAGAGGCCAAAACAGATAAAGACAAGGCAGACATGAGCACAGTTGGGGACTGGAACTTGGCGGAGGAATATTTCCAACTCAGACACAGACTCCCAGGGCCCCCAGCTGCGAAATAGATACTTCCGTGTGACATATGATATATTAAGAAATATATATTTGGTCTTCATTCCCACCCAGTTCCTGGCAAGAGCTCCTAAGACCCATGTAATTTTCTGAGTGACAGGAGCATCCTTTGTTATCACATTCAGTCTCAGTCCCTAGTTCCTGACACAGGAGCTTCTAAGGCCCTTGTATCTCCAGAGTGTAAGAGGTCCCGTAGAAGCTGGACCAAGATATGATTCAGCCTCACTCCCCAACCTCCAGGAATGGAGAGGGACTGGCGATTGAGTTAATCGCCAATGGCCAATGATTTAATTAATTATGCCTACATAATGGAACCTCCATAAGAATTCTGAATGATGGGGTTTGATGTTCCAAGATGGGGTACATCAAAGTGCTGGAAGGGTGATGGGTTCGAAAAAGCATGGAAGCTCTGTGGCCCCCACCCCACCATACCTTGCCCTATGCATCTTTTCCAGTTAGCTGTTGTGACTTCATTCTTTAAATTAACCCATAATAGTAAATGAACTGTTTTCTTGAGTTATGTGAGTTCTAGCAAATTATCAAACCTGAGGAGAGGTTTGTAGGAACCCCTGATTAAGTAATAGCCAGTCAGCCAGAAGTGTAAGAAGTCTGGATATGAGATTGGCTCTGACGTGGGAGCAGTCTTGTGGGACTGAGCCCTTAAACTGGGGTCTAACTCCAGGTAGTTAACGTCAGAATTGAATTACGTTGTAGGAGTTGTCTATAGAGAATTGGAGAATTGCTTGGTATGGAAAATGCATACATTTGATGTCAGAAGTGTTTTGGGTAGAAATGGATCATAGCAATCAGCCTTTTGAGCCTGAAGCCAGAGAATCTTCTGATCTTCCAACTTCCCAGGTTCTGTGTCCTGTCTCACTATGCCCTCTCTCATGGTTCTCCTGCAAGAGAAAGACGTGCTAGCTGTTGGGCACTTTCTCTCCTCCTCAGTGAGGCCTGTCATTGCAGTGCTTCCAGAACACCCTGACCACTGATCCAGGCCACCCAATCATGGTTTTACTTCTTTTTCACCCTAGAGAGCTCTCTCCAACCCCAGAGAAGAGTGGGAGCTGATGAACACATCCATAGCCTGAGAGGTTCTATCCTTGGATAGGGATTTCTAATGGTGAATTTTAAAAGTAGTGACTTACAATGGCGTGGTTTTTCACCAAGTTTTGACCACAGGGAGCTGACTGAACATTGAGATGTGAGATTCAGGTTTGAGTAACAGCAGAGCTCACTGACTCTGCATGGGTCCAGAGGTTAGATTTAGCAGACTTCAAAACTGCTATTACAAATATGTTGAAAAAAATTAATGAAAACTATGATGATAATGACTCAATGTATGGAGTCTCAATAGAAAGTATAAAAAAAACTAAATGGGACATTCATTTTTGTTATGATGGAATGAGAAAGTCAATACATCCTCTCCCAGAAATTATAAATCTTGACAAAACAGTCAAAACAAAACATTTACTTCTTAATACTTTGTTCAAACAGACGTATAGATGGGAACTCACTTGGTAAATGGATAAAATAGAAACCTCTGAGGATGAAGCAGATCACCCTTCATACCCATCCTGACTTGCCTCCTCTAGTCGGTCTACAGAACCCCTTTGAGGGCCATGACAGTGAACCAATAAACTGGCATTTTGGGGTTCACCTCAGGCTCTCAGGGCCTCTAAAGCTGAGGGTCAGTTTCTGGATTATCTAGTAATAATCCTATCCCCAGCTGGCCTTGGTTTAGCTCAGTGGATCTCACTAGGACCAATACCTCCAGAGGCCTTTTTAGAAATTTGTGGAGACTTGAGCTTATCTAATGATTAGAGGGTATTTCTGGCCCTCAGTGGGTAAGGACCAGAGGTGCTGGGCTTGCTAAAATATGCAGGACTGTGCCTCACAGTAAAGAATTGTCCTGCATCCCCTGCAATTTTTGAATGTCCTTTCAGTCATTAGGTAAAAAACCTGTTTATATATGAACCTAGAATCAAACTCACTTTACATATAAACAAAGTATTTTTTGCATCGTTTTACTATACACTGAATGGCTAGGAATGAAACTACTACATAAATGAAAGTAAATTGTACTTTGACATTTTTTTTAACTTCACCAAAAATTGTTCATCATTTCAGAAAGTTGATCACTAATAGCGCCACGTTGTAATAAAACACCTTGCATCAGTCTGCATTTTCTCCCTAATTCATTGTGGCTCCTAATGCAATCATGTCAAATATTTACCCATTGATTAAATATATATTACTTTATCATAAGTTACTTTCCTTCTCTAAGGCATCGTATTGATATATTTTCAAATTACAGGTGTAGGTCAATTACCTTATCTATGAATTTCACGATTCAGCAAATAAAAATACTTCTTAGAAAAAGGAGGTGTTGAGTCTGGTCTGACAGGTTGACAATCACCAATTTAGACAATATTCCTATCACTTCTACCTGCTCTCTCCTTCTTTCATTCAACATGGAGGCCCAGATAAAACGTTAGCTAATAAGAGAAAATAGGGGATGAGTACAATTCGATGCCAAAGTAAATGGTTCAGATGGGCATCTAGGAGGAATTCTTTGGAAAGGGTGCATAGTGGAGGCTGAAGTAATTAGGGGTGTTCCACGGAAACAGGACTTCAACAGGACTTTGGGTGAAGAGGACTTGGAGGACAAAGGAGGGGAACCTCTCCCAGAGCTTGGCACACAGGGAGGACACTATGCAAATTCGCTGAATGCGAAGAGGAGAACATTTTACCCCAGACACTGGGCAGCACACGCCAGGCAGCCACAGAGGGCCATGGGGCTGTCGTGCGCATTCTGCTCCTAAGCAGCTCCGAGGGATTTCATCAGTTAGTTACGGATTTCATTGTTACAGGCGCTTTGATGATTTATGTTTATCATCGCAGTTTGTCACTGCTAAGGAATAAATGTTTAATTTTCTAATTTAGAGACACTAAAAATGATAATATGAGTCATTCATTTAAATATAAAGATTGCAGATCGTGGTAGTAATAGTAGAAGACACTTGGTTTGTAATAAGTTACTGCTTTTTAACAATTAACGTTTCCAAACACAACACTTTGAAGGTTCTGTACTTGGGCCAATGGCATTAAGGCTCTAAGTAGCTAGAACACCATATCTGGATGATTTTGACTGCTAATATAAAACAAATGCAAAGTGAAATCAATTTTTAAAATAAGGACATTTATAATGTCCCAGAAGAGATTCCCCAAAATAGAGCAGTTCCAGGGTAGTAAAACAGTGATTCAATACAATTTTCAAAGATCCTGGCCCTTTCCATCTCTCTTCTCAGGGGTCTTAGAGTTTCAGCATGCCCTCTGAGCTGGCTCCCTTCAAAGTCCTAGAGATGGCTGCCACAGCTGCCAACTTATGCACAGAAGTCCAGAGATAGAAAACAGAAGATTTGTGTCTTGGTTACCTTTTCAAGCTTGATACCAATCCTCCTAGAAAACCCAGAGAAGATTTTCCCTCAAATCTTATTGGACAGAATTGCATTACATGTCCCCGTTCAAACCAATGACTTGGCAAAGGGAATGACCAATGTGTTGGGTTTGGTCCAATGAATACTCCCCTGTGGAGCTGAGAAAGGGTCCATCCTCCACAGAAAGAGATGGCCTCTGGACAGAGTGAACAAACCAGGCTCTGGCAGCAAGGAGGACGCAGGGGAAGGCTGAGGAGGAGGCAACAACATTGTCTTCTACAGAGTGGGATTTCAAATTGTTTTCTACAGAGTGGTCCCCAGCCTTTTTGGCACAGAGACCAGTGCTTCTATGAGAACCGAATGCCTGATGATTTGAGGTAGAGCTGAGGCAGTGATGCTGCCTCTGGGGAATGGCTGCACAATACAGATGAACCTTTGCTCATTTGCCCACCGCGCACCTCCTGCTGTGCGGCCTGGTTCCTAACAGGCCACAGACCGTGCTGGTCTGCAGCCCGAGTTTGGGGACACCTGTTCTACGGAGCACTCTTCAGAACTGCAGGAAAAAGCTCTTTGGTCAAATAAGCTTGGGAAAGGGGACACTAGATCACCTCTCTGGAATTTCACAGCGTCATCACTGTACTGAAGACGCTGAGAGAGCCTGGAACTTTATGCTTAACCCAGACATTTCCAGATGTATTTGACCATGTAAACTTTCGTTTGTGAAAATCTAAGAGCAGTCAGACAGAAGAGGTGCTCCATGAAACATCTGTTTGTGAGACACTGGGTTGGATCCTGGATATTCGTTCAGCTTTCAAAGCAATATTTTATGTTGGATTTATGTGTTTAATTTTAAGTTTTGTGCGCAAATTCATTTATAAGTAGAATTTTAAACAGTTTAATTTTGGCATGTTTTGCCACTTTTTAAAAAAGGACATAAAAATGTTGCAGAATTCATTTGTTCCCTTCTCTGAAACTGAAAGGGTGTGGTGGCTGTCATAGGCTGGAGACTGACTTATTTGCTGAGACTAGATCTGGTGAAAAGATCTAGATTCTAGATCCATTGTTTTCATTACTTAGCCGTTGGAGCAAACAAAAGTTAATTTCATTGGCCAGGGTGAGTTCCAGATAAGATGTCCAGCCTTTCTATTATTTTGTTTTGCCACAGAACATAGGGACAAGAACAATCCAAAGAGACTATCCAAGTCACATGGTATTTAAACCACCCCAAGGGCAACATAGTGGTTAACTGTTTCCCATAGGGAGGGGCTGTGGCCTCACTGAGGTCATTAACCAATTAGAAAAGTTTTAACTTTGGAAATTGTCCCAGATGCCCAAACTGAATCTTCTATAATTCACTTAGCAAATGTATTGACTATTCATTATATGTACAAGGCCCTAGGCATTTCAGAGTGAAAAAACCAGAAATGTGGTCCCTGTTTTAACATGTACACTATTTAGTTGGTGTCGAGATACAAGTCCAAATATTAAAATGATAATAAGATAGCTAACCAATACAAGGCAAAATCACAAGAAACATCCCAGACATATAAGACTACATGAGACACCCTAAATTTTTGTTTTGCCACTAGAACACAGGTGTCATGAAAACCACTGTTAAATCTAAGCCAAAGGGAAAAGGAAAAGACTCATATCAACATCATTGTCATTGGACACATAGATTTGGGCAACCTACCACTACTACCAACACCTAACTATCACTACCTAAAATTACTTACCACGACTCGCCATCTGTGGCTGGATCAATGAAAGAACCATCAAAAAATTTAAGAAGGAGGCTGCTGAGATGGGAAAGGACTCCTTCAAGTATGTCTGGGTCTTGGATAAACTGAAAGCTGAACATGAGAGCGGTATCACTTGCTATGAAAATTCAAGAACCAGCAAGTATTATGTGACCATTGCTGATGCCCCAGGACACAGAGACTTTATTAAAAACATGATTACGGGCACATCTCGGGCTGACTGTGCTGTCCTGATTGTTGCTGCTGGTATTGATGGATTTGAAGCAGGTGCCTCCAAGGAAGGGCAGACCCATGAGCTGCCCTTCTGGCTCGCACGATGGGTGTGAAACGGCTGATTGTTAGTATTAAGAAAAAAAGGATTCCACTGAGTCACCCTACAGCCAGAAGAGACAGGAGGAAATCATTAAGGAAATCAGCACCTAATTAAGAAAATTAGCTGCAACCTTGACACAGTAGCATTTGTGCCCATTTCCGGTTGAAATGGTGACAATACGCTGGAGCCAAGTGCTAACAAGTCTTGGTTTAAGGAATGAAAAGTCACCCTTAAAGATGGCAATGCCAGTGGTCCATGCTGATTGAAGTTCCGGATTGCACTGTGCCACCAGCTCATCCAAATGAGAAACCCTTGCGTCTGCTCTGGAAAATTGGTGGTAATGATGCTGTCTGTTGGGCTGTGTGAAGACTGGGATTCTCAACCCAGCATGGTGGTCACCTTTGCTTCAGTCAGTTACGACTGAAAAAGTCTGTTGAAATGCACCAGGAAGCTTTGAGTGAAGCTCCCCCTGGGGATAATATGGGCTTCAGTGTCAAGAATGTATCTGTCCGGGGAGCATCGCAGAGGGAATGCAGTTAGCATTAATACAATGGCTAAGTGAAAGGCCAGGGGAGGGAAGAAGCAATTGGGGGGGATCGGTTTATGAACATTATAGATGTCTAACGATGTACTGTATACTCGAAATTAATTTAAATAGATAAATTTGTAGATTTAAAAAAAAAAAGAATGTATCTGTCAAATGTTTGTCATGGCTGGTGACAGCAAAAATGACCCACCAAAGGAAGCAGCTGGCTTCATGGCTCAGGTACTTATCCTAAACCACCCAGGGCAAATCAGTGTGGATATGTACCTGTGCTGGACTGTCACACAGCTCACACTGCTTGCAAATTTGCTGAGCTGAAGAAGACTGACCATTGTTCTGGGGAAAAGCTGAGAAACAGCCGGAAATGGTTGAAATCGGGGATGCTGCCATCATTGATATGGCTCCTGGCAACCCCATGTGTGTTCAGAGCTTCTCTGTCTCTCTTCCTCAGGGCCGTTTCGCTGTTTGTAACATGAGAAAGACAGTTGCTGTGAGTGTCGTCAAGGCAGTGGACAAGAAGGCAGCTGGAGCTGGCAAAGTCACCAAGTCGGCTGGGAAAGCTCACAAGGCTACATGAATATTATCCCCAATATCTGCCACCCCAGTCTTAATCGGTGGTGGAAGAACAGTCTGAGAACTCTCTGTCTCAGTTGGCCATTTAAGGATAATAGGAAAAGATTGGTTAATGGTAATAATTCATCATAAAACCTTCAGAAGGAAAGGAGAATGTTTTGTGGACCATTTGGTTTTGTGTGTGTGACAGTTTTTAAGTTATTAGTTTTCAAAACAGTACTTTTTAATGGGAACAACTTGACCAAAAATCTGTCACAAAATTTTGAGACCCACTAAAGCAAAGTTTAATGGAGGCGGGGGGGGGGGGGAGGGCGAGGAAACAAAAACAAAAAACCCTTATTTTCTTTTGTCCAGTCCTCACTAGAAATAAGAAACAGGTACAAATAATTGTACAGGAGCTTCTCACATTTTTTAGTTGGCAAGAGCCCCCACTTAACCTATGGTTTTCTTTTGGAGCATCTTGATATGAAAATTCTTAAAAAGTGCAAATAAGTAATTATATATGAAAACTATGTACACACATATATTACAATCAATGTTAAGCTCCCTGTTCATGCCAAAAAAAAAAAAAAAGCTTTTATCTACATAGCATGAGTGCAGAAGCAAATATAAATCTATTCCTAGTTTATATAAAAAAATGCATGGAATTTTTAAGCCATTGGAAAATTGAATGTTTTGTCATTATTATTGATGTTGTTGTTATCATTTTCAGATTTTTAGATACAAGGGTAGAATGTAAATGCTCACTAGGAGTTTCTCTTTCCTTTGGCCTTGTAGCCCATGCCTTGCTCCATTTGGATGATGCTCCCAGGAATTTTTCCCAAGTGCAGGACTTTCTAGAAAGGAACTTTGTTTTATTGGTGTGAAGTTTGGGCCCGGATTGTTCCAGCTCCATCAGGTACTCCCCAGGAGACTGGAGTCCTGGAACTGCCAGGCTCACCCGTGAAGGACCCCTCATGCCGTCTACTCTCAGAGAGAATCTCTTCCATCCTCTCTCCTTAGTGGGCAAGACCTTCCAAACCTAGCCTCTCAGGGCCAAATCCAGGAGTGATTTTTGTTCCTGGTAATCTTTCACATATGAATGGTGCAAAAGTGCTGGTAGTTGAGGAGCTCTGCGAATCTCTGGACCATGCCTTTTTGAGATCTGATAACCCAGAGTTGGAAGTGAAGATGGTAATTTATGAGAACCACAGTGGGGAAATGGTGAAATTATGTTCTCTTTAGATCCAAAATAGGTGGATGGCTTCTGCTTCATGCTGCAATTGCATGTCCAGAAATGATAGTTGCTCTCATTCGGTATAACTACAGCTATAAATGGTATGAAAACACAATTTAATGAACTTCTTGTTGAGGTAGGAAAAAAAAAAGAGGTAACGAGTGATGCCGCCAAAACACAATGGAGTCCCTCATTTTTTGATAGAGTCTCATTAAAGAAGCTGAACCTTGGTTCCTCTTACATAGCCCTCTGCTTATAAGTGTAAGAATACTCCCTGCTTGAAAGGTGCTGTCCTTCATGGCCTTCAGATGGCTGGTCTAGTAGTTGTACAGATGTAGATGTCATCTTTTGTCCAAAGAGAGATCTTCAAATGAAGGAGATAAAAGGGTATTAACTTCTTGCTTACACTAGAAACACACATGCAAACACATGGAAATTACAGCGGGAAGAGAAAACCATGTTTATTGAGAGAGTTCTATGGCCAGACCCTGTGCTGGGCTCATTTAATCCTTAAATCCATAAAGTATATGCTATTTTTGGCATTTTAGAGATATTAAAATAAGATCAGAGCGGTCCAGTAACTTATCCAAGGCCACACAGCTCAGAGATAGAAGGGCTGTTTCAAGCCTAAGTTTTTCTCCAAAATTCATGCTTTTTTCTATCATGCCATGTTGATATGGCTGATGTGGAGGTTGAATATTACAACCCAATAATTATGAGGGACTATAATGGGGAATTAGCCCTGTAAGATTTAACCAGCTCAATGTGGTGAAAATATAATGGGAAACATCATGAAATCAACTCATGAGGACCCTTGGTCAATCAAGGTTTTTCTGCTCTGGAACATGAGAAAATTATCCCCTCTCAAAAAAATTGAGATTAGAGATTAGATTCCCCCAAACACTTTTGAGGCTGTCAGAGAAGGTGATAGCAGACAAATCTCTGCTCCTATACTTATCATCCTCACTGATGTTCAATACACTGGCACTGTGGTGCCAAGAAGTACACCAGAGGTCCAAGAAAAACATAATTTAGAAATGGATTGTCATTAACAAAAGCCGAAGAAGACTTTGTATTTCATGCTCAATGAACCAAAAAATGTACTTATATAAAATAACCTATTTGATTCTCACTACTCTCAAAGAATGAGGTTAATTTAGCATTTAAGCACTTGATTGCCTGCCAACAAGTTTTAGGATTGAGAACCCCTCAAAAAGGAAGTGGAGCCAGACGCCATGCAGAAGGGAGGAGATCCAAGCAGGGCAGGAGAAGGGACAGAACCTGACTCTCTTACTGCAAGGAGAACTGAAATATTTTTTTTAAAGAGACAAGACACTACTCTTTGTCAGACTGGTGCATGATTTAAAGATTGCTTGTAGTGAGTTTTGGTAAGGCCAAGAGATATGGGCATTCTCACATACTATTGGTGAAGAAAATTAACAGAGCCTTTTGGAAGGTAATTTGGGAATATGTATGAGAAGAGTGTGTTATACGTCAGAGATTCTCAAACTTTAGCATGCATCAGAACCACCTGGAGGCTCATTAAAACACAAATTTCTGGGCCTCGCCCCCAAAGTTTCTGATTCGACGGTATGGAATGGAGTCTGAGAATTTGCATATCAACAAGTTTCCAGATGATGCTGATGCTGCTGGTCCAGGAAGTACACTTTGAGAACCACTGGTATAAGTAGTTAGGGGTTTGGCTCTGATCCTCATCAGCTGTGTGACTTGTAGAAGTTTTGCTTAACTTCTCTGTCTCAGTTTTGTTTTTCACTTATTAAAAATAGGGACAATAATAGTGCCCACCACACATAAGTGTGGTGAGAATTAAATAAATTAATACATGTAAAGTGCATATAGGAAGTGTGTGGTAAATGTTAGCTTGATTAATGTTATAATTTAAAATGCCTCTTCCTTTTGACTTGATAATTTCGTGTCGAAGTATATATCTTAAGAGACATATTTACATTACAACTTAGATGTAATAAATTCATCAAAAAATACAAGTTAACCAAACTGACTCAAGAAGAAATAGAAAATCTGTTCAGCTCTATATCCTTGAAAGTAATCGAATTTATAATTAAAATGTTTCCCAGAAAGACAACTCCAAGCCCAGAAGCCCTCATTGGTGTCTTCTATCACATACTTAAGGAAGAAATAATACAGTAGGTCCTCACTTAACGTCATCAGTGGGTTCTTAGAAGTCGCAACTTCAGGTGAAACAACAACAAAACCAATTTTACTACAGGCAAGTTGATACAAACAAGAGTTAAGTTCCTACAGCATATTTCTGATAACAAAAACATCTCCGAACTTCTAAATAAAAATCCAAAGCATTTCTAATATTAAATATTGAAATTAATGTGAGCTATCCATCCATTTAAGAAAGATTAATAGAAACAAATAAGATCATTATTTCCTAGCCTGTTAGCTGGGAGGAGGGAGGCCTCTCTCAGCAGCTCAGGGCACAAGGTGGACAGGATGCCCTTCCATTGCCGGGCACAGTTACACACACACACACCGCCCACACTCACTCAGACTGGGACAGTGTAAACACAGCAGTTCACTCCATGTGCACACCTTTGGGGTGTGGGAGGAAACTGGAGGACCGAGAGAAACCCCACACAGATATGGTGAGATCATGCAAACTTTACCCAGGTGGCATCTCTGGCCGGAAATCGATTTTTTTCTCATTGCTGTCACAACAAAATAACATCGAATGAAATGACCTCATTCAAGGACCTGCTGTACAAATATTGCACAAACTCAGATTACAGGAAGAGAGAACATTTTCTTTTTATGAGTCCTACATGATCCTGATACCAAACCTAACAAGAACATCACAAGAAAATTATAGACCAATATCCTTCATGAATATAGATACAAAAATCTTTAGCAAATCAAACCTAGCAAATTAGAAAAATAATACATCATGATCAAAATCTGTATTAGTTTCCTATGGTTGCTATAACAAATTACCACCAACTTGGTAGCTTAAAACAACAGAAATTTTTTCTCTCAGTTCACGTATTACTTGCAGAGTATAAAATGGTACAAATATTAGAAAACTCTTGGCAATTTCTTTTAAAGATACATATCCATCCTATGACCTAACAATTCCACTTGTAAGTATGCCCAAGAAAATAAAAACATGTCCACAACAAAACTTATACAAAAATGTTTATAGTAGCTTTATTTAAAATAACCTCAAACAGGAAATCTAAATGTCCATCAACAGACAAATGACTAAACAAATTGTGTTATATTTATTCGATGGAATATTATTCAGCAATTTAAAAAACTGCTGATATTCCCAACATGGACGACTCTTAAAAACATTATGTTGCACCAAAGAATCCAGAAATAAAAGGCTACAAACAGTATAACTATTTATATGAAATTCTAAAAAGACAAAACTAATATGTAATGATAGAAATCAGAATAGAGGCTGCCTCTATATGTGTGGGGGTATCAACTAGAAAAGAGAATAAAAGAACTTTCTGGAGTGATGGACATGTTCTGTTTCTTGATTTGGGTTTTATATACATGATGTATACAGTTTGCAAAACTCTTTGTACTCTACACTTAGGATCATTGCATTTTACTGCTCATGAATTATGTTAATACAAGAGAAATTTAATCATACATTTACGACTCAAACATGGCACCTGCACCTGAATTCAATCAAATCTTGCACATCTGGTTTATAATTTAGGGTTTACAGGCTTCAATTAATTTAGAGTAATCTTGCAACTAAAAGGGAAAGCTTGTTACATGACAGCATTTGCTTAGAGGACTGAGATCTTTCAAAGCGGAGTTCTCAGGACCAGCTACTGCGTATAAGAGAAATAAATGGAAGACAAAACCAGAGGAAAGCAAAAGCCTGAAATGTTTAAAGTTTGTCTTCTCACTCCTGTCTGCCTTCCAACACCATTCAGCGGAGTTCTTTGCTGCTTTAACAAGGATTGCCTTTTCCCCACTTTCCAATTACTTGTTCCTCTTTTCCATCTGAGATATCATTAGAATGGTCTTTAATATCCATTTCTACCAACATTCTGTTCATGATTACTTGTGTTCTCTAAGAAGATGGAAGCTTTCTCTCCAACTCTTTCTCAATCCTCACTAAAATTGTCTTTAACATTTCATATTTCTAGTATGCACATCAAACCTCTTCCAGCCTCTACCCATTACCTAGTTCTAACGCCCTTCTACATTTTTAGGTACTTGTTATAGCAACACCTCACTTCTTGGTACCAAAATTAATTAGTCTGAGCAGGTTGCTATAACAAAATACTATTGACTGGGTGCCTTATACAACAGAAACTTATTTTCTCATAATTTTGGAAGCTGGAAAGTACAAGATCAAGGTCTGGCAGGGTTCAGTTTCCGGTGCAGCCAATCTTCCAGGTTTACAGATATCTGGCCACCTCCTTGCTGTGTCCTCACAGGGTGGAGAGAGAAGGGAGAGGGGAGAGAGCTCTCTGGCATCTCTTCTTACAAGGACGCTAATCTTACTGGATCAGGGCCCTACCCTTATGACCTCATTTAACCTAAATTATGTCCATAAAAGCCCTTTCTCCAAATAGAGCCACACTGGAGAGAAGTGCTTCGATATAGAATTGGGCAAGATTTGCAGGGGACAGGGACAAATATTCAGCCCATAATAGCATCTTTGTGTGAAAAAAATTCAGCAGCAGTCTGAAAAAGTCTGAAAAAAGCAGAAGAAATATGCTAAATACATTTTAATGCATTAGGTCAGTATTTTAATTCCTTTTCCCTTTGTTTTCATTTGATCTAAATTTTCCTGTTAGGTTTGTGTTGCTTATCTAAGTTGCCTAGATGAATGCTTGCTAGATAAAATGATACTATGCAAGGCTTTAAAATGCCTACCTCTAGGCAGCCATAAGAAAGATGGCTTCTAAAGACTGGCAAGTATGGCAAACTTGGCTTATTTTTCAAATGTAATTTAGATTGTTTGTTCCTTCGAGGTGATATTATGACTTTGCGGCCAAAAAATATAAGAAATGAACCTATTTTTAGGCAAGTGATACCTATTTCTAGATATTCATTATTCACGAACAAAACTACATTTGTCTATCCCTATTTACATACAAATACGGCATCTTAAATGTTCCAAGAATTCCACACCAGTGTACAAGTGGCGCTAATGACTTGTCATATTATCTCCTCTGTCCTGGGCATCATGTCAGCTGCTGGGAGTACAGGAGGTAAAAAACCCAGGCCCTGACCACAGAGAACTTACACTCTAGGGAGACAGACCCATACTTTCAAGTAATTCTCCCTGGAATGCTAAGGGGTTTGGGCAGTCATTCGCTTCCTCTTACCCAGGTGGCTGGTTAGAAAGGCAGCTGTGGTCAAAGAATAGTTTGCCAAGAGAAGCTCTACCCTACAGACAGCACAGTTTGCGGAAACAATCTGTGCCAAGCAGTGAAGCAGCTGGATATGTGCAATAATTATTTTAAATAAAAATGGAAGTTTTGTGTTTGCCACTTAAACATTCTTCAATTCACTCCATGATGCCCTTGAACATTGGAATAACCATAGAAGATTCATCAAGTAAATTATAAGGGCAGCCAGGTACAAGAAAATGTATTTATAAAAGGAGAAACTCCCAGTGCCACTCTCCCCACAAAATGCTGCCTATTTGTTTTTTTCTAAAACATCATTCTAATTTTCATTTTTTTAAAAAGGATGTTTTCCCTGGAGATGTTTAAAAACTGTAATTTTGCTTCTGAGGTATTTGCGAGCCTTGCCTCTGTGGTTTTGTGACATCATGAACATCCTGAATAAAATAACATATGGCAACTCACAGGGAGACTTTGCATCTCTGCAGACAAGTGTAATCTGAAAAGCTTCTAGCACACAGATCAAATTTTAACACTAAAACTTTTAACAAGAGTTTTCCTATACTTAAACAATTCACACGGAAACAAAGTCAATTCAATTTTATTACAACCAAGAATATAAAATAAATGCAATGTAATTTATTTTAGTTTTAACAGTCATTTCAAGAAGGATGCCAGGAGAACTCAAAAGCGGGAAACACTCAGCTCCAAAGCAGCAGCTTGTCCTGCACCCCATGGGCAGGCCTTGCTGGGGTGCAGCCAGCTCTGCACGCACACCTCACAGCAGAGTGTGGAAAGCATACACAGTCTTCTCTATAATCATATAAAGAGGGATGCATGCAGGAAATGACTGAAAAAAGAGACAAGGACAGGTACACTTCACAAATAGGAATTATGGGAAATACAAACTAGGCAGTTTAGAAAGGATGTACTACATAACATATAAAAAGTACTTTAAATTGTTGTTAAAAAGGACACCTTCAGTCCAGGCTTTGTGTAATACTTTTAGTGTCTACACAGACAAATCTTTAAAAAAATTAAATAGTATTAATTTACTAAATATTTAGGAGATAACAGTGCATTAAGGATTTTTTTCATATAATACATACATATCACCCCTTTGCAGTGATAGCAAAAGAGTAAGTATGGCCTTAGGTACAACACATTTTTAAAAAATCCTAAAACAATGAACATTGCTTTATGATATTTGTGACTATTTTTGAAGATTATGGGGACCTAAACTACTATGTTTTATATAAAATATTACTTATACTTGAATCCTTGAAGCCTCCTTTACTCTAACTGCCATCTCACTGCCTTTCTCCATTCCCTACAAAGATTTCACCATAGGTAGAGTTTAGGGTTTACAATTTACATGGAATTCTTCCTTCATTGTATAGTTCTGCTACATAAATTTATTCAAAACAGATTAAGCTGCAAGTCTTATTGTCAGACTATTTTTTCCTTTCCTTACCTTTAGCAGAGAAAACAGCATCATCTTAGAGGCATACAACTAGCAGTTGCTTCACGAGGAATGAGGCAAGTGAACACATAAATGTCATCCCTTTCCATTCTTAAATGTAAATTATGTTTACAAGAGCAAAAGAGTAGTGCAGAAGGCCAAAATTCTAAGTACTAAAGTTTTAAAACCACACAGATATAAAAATATACATGTCCTCGGTTTTTGTATGTTGCTGTATGAGCTACTTCATCACAAGGATTGTTTCAGCCTCACAGTATCTATCAGCCATGTTGCCAGGCTACCTTACCCATGAGCTCAGCTGTTCTGTAATTCTAGAATCCCTTTTTCCAAACACACACCAGAAAGCTAACTCGAAACTGATTTGTAATATGGAGAGCAGAAAACTTTCCCTTTGATTCCTTCCTTTCTTTCAGTAACCTCCCCTGGTTTGGGTGTTCCCATATGCTGAGGGATGTCCCCCACCCTGCATTCTCAGGAAACACGACAGTGATACATTTTCAAAGAGGAATGTGGTCATTTGGGGACCATGAAGGTAAATTTTAACCTCAAAAAGCTTCATGGTTCTCCTTTGAGGTCCCACAGTTTTAGGGCCCATAAGTGTATTAAAGGCTTTGTTCCTATTTACAGAGGAAAAAGGAAATTGTGAGCCAAAATTATTTCAAAAGGTAACGGGCACCAGTGGGCCTCACCAACTGTGAGGCAAGAATATAGAGGAAAAAGCCAGTACCCATGTGGTGACCAGAAAGCCAGTAACATGTGTAATAGGGATATCTGGCTATATCTGGGGAACACTGTACTGGGAACACCTGATGAAATCCCCTTACTTTCTCTATCAGTTCTGCCAGTAAAATTCACTATACACACGGAATGCAGGGTAGGCCCGTGATCATATAAGCACACATCACAAGAGCTGTATACCAAAGCTGCTTATAAAATATTAAGGGGCATGGCATTTTTGTTCATGCACATATTTAGGTATGTCTTTTATTAACTGTAAGCGCCCCTTGAGGGTAAGACAGAGCTTCTATTTTCTAATTTCTATGACCACTTAATAGATGAGTTCTGCCTACCAAGGGCCACTCAATTGTTGAAAGGCCGCTGTGAACATTTCAAATATACATTAATGCCTGTTGTGATCATTTAATTGCTAGCTTTCTCAAAGGCAGACATAGTAACCTTTCAGTAACACGGTTTCTTACAGAGAATTTGAAATAATAACTCTATCCAAGGGGGTTTAGAAGTAAACAAAAGGACCTTCATATTCTAAGATGGCTCACTTACAAGCCAAGCATCCCAGAAGAGCTTCCTTTCATGGGCTTGATCATAAACTTAAGTGACAGGAAGTCTGTCTTGCCCTTGTGTCTTCCATGCAGCACGGCACTGGGCACATGGTGAGGATGCGGTGAGAATCTGATGACCACAACTCTGCACAGGGAGGCTTCGGGGCATAGGATAGAACTTCAGAGATGGAGCTACACTATGCAGAGGGCTATTAATTTTTTCATTTTAAAAAATGGAAGGGGTAAATTACCATGGAGATGATCAGAAATTCCTTCCAAGGGAGCTCATCAACTGTTTCATCTTCAGTGTCGGTGAGTGTCACCACACAGCCTTTATTCTTAATAAACATTATCATGCTGAAATCAGTATGGTCCTTGCTGGCTACAGTATCACATCAATAGTGCAAATGCATACTGGCTTCTGTCTAAAATCTTATTTTACTTGTGTATGGACCCAGAGTATCATTACCAGGTAGATAAGTTCACAAAAAAATAGTTTTAAAAAAATGCATATATCTTGCATATACAACAATCAGCTATTTCTTCTAGCTCAGGAGAATACTTAAAACAAGGCTGGTGCTGCTAGTAGCATTCAGAAGAACACAAATGTCTTGTCCCTTACATTACAATGGGGCTCTCAGTCTTCATTTCCTTGTGACTGGGGAGTGAGGGATTCATTACACCGGGCTGAGAAAGACTCAGCCTCTGATTCATAGATCATGGAAATGCAAATATGCACTTTACCTAGTATAGTCAGATACTATCCGCCCGAAGTTTTTTAGGCACAATTATTAGTTTTCTCCTGGGGGCAAAAGAAAGCATTCAGTGCAATGAAAAGAGTCTTGATAGAATTGTTTCAGTAACAACAGCAAAATTATGCATACACAATACATACCTTAAACATGAATAAAACCTAAATTTTTAACATGCTTTAAAAATAGTCACTCTATATCTAACGCAAATATGAACACTGCTCTTTATTTCAAAAGCAGATTAATTTGTAGGCTCCTATTTGAGTGCCCTTGATTACACAAGAAAGTTACTCAAGCTGACCCACATGGAAAGAAACCAACAGTTCTTTAGAGAAGCCAACTTTATGTACAATATACACTAAAAGCTTTTCCTTCAAAGGGAAGTAATACATCCTTGGATCAACATTACTCCTTAAAGAAACCCTAGTGCAGTTAATATTCTCTTCAGCTTTCTGATGTGGGTCACCAGAGGACTCTATTTCACCAAAGCTCTTGAAACCCTTTTTAAGGTAGACTTAGCTACATGAAGGTTAAATTTATAATTCTTAATTACTGAGCACTGTTCGGAATAAGATGATTCAGGGAACTAAGTTCCATATGAATGATTATATAAAAGTTACCACATACTTCATAGCATAAAGCATAGGAACTGCGAAGATCTAGGCTGTTTTTGGTTGTAGGTTCCCTCTGTCCCACCACTTGTCTTTTCATTAGACCTTCCCTGAAACTAGATAAAGAAAAACTTAACAGTAAAGTACTTTGGGACAGCAACAGTTTCTGTTTAAAACTTCCATGAGCAAAACAGTTATATTCTGTAAAAACAACGTAGTGCTTTAAAAGGTGCATTTTTACCTGTGTTGCTAGGTCAGTTCATGAAGTATAAAACTATACACCACTGAAGTCCTGATTCTAAAACATTAAAATCCTATTAAAAGAGCTTTGAAAAGATAAATCATAGTGATTGCTATAGCATGAGAAAGGTGCACCAGGAAATCCTTCAAAAAAAAATGCTGAAGGTTACAGAAGTGCTGGGATGAGATCAGACGCTTTATCAGAGAAGTCACAATAGAACACATGCAGGGAAAGGGTGCTGGGGAGACTTCACAAAAATCTTCTTTATGTTAATAAAGAGGAGACATCGTCAGTCCTGCGAGATGCTCAGTCTATAGTTTTCCTCCTACGTGAATGCGCTTTAAACAGCATCACGGTTTGCATTTTTGGTTCTTTTCAATGCAGACATCATATTGCTGGAGCCTGTACTCTGGCTTGCGGCTGTCAGTACCGGTGGGCCTGGTGAGATGAGTGGTACTGTGCGCTCTGCTGAGACGACGAGGAGTAGCCTAGCGCACTCTGGGACTGAGAGGACCCCTGAACGCTGCTTTGGTAATTCAGGCGGGAACTGGAGTGCTAGGAGAAGGAAGAAGGAAGTTAATGATGACAGAAGAGATGCCAATCACACTGGGGCAGGGCAATGTGCCCTTTTCATCAAAGGCGCCTGCTTCAGACCCATGGCAGCTGACAGTACATTTTGTCAGCATGTTTTGCTCATTTGAAATCATAGCCTGCTACCACTGTAACCACAGGTTCAGGCCGGCACAAAGTTTGGTGGGATTTCTTTGGGAGATAAACCCCACCGGCCAAAAAAAAAAAAAAAAAAAAGGCAGGAGGGGAAACTTATGCTGGCCCACTGCTCTTTACACTAATTCTGGTTATTCTTTGCATTAGTGAGATTTACAAACAAGAAAAGTCAACTGGAATTAAGTCAGTCAATGGTATTCATACTGTATATAGATGGCTGTTCATTTTCTCATTATAAATAACAAAACTGTGATTAAGAAATCATTTAAAAAAAAAGAGGTAAAGTTGAAAGTGACATCAGCACAGCCACCTACATGAAAAAGGCAGGCGAGATTGGGTGGGGCGTGGCAAAATAAGGGGGTTTAATAAATTTTGGGTCATATTTAGAATTAAAAATTTTTCATACATGCAAATGTCCTCAAGAGAAGGCGAGACAAATGTATTTCAATTAACTGTATTTTATTACTTTAAATAAAACATTCAACTTCATAGTACCCAGAGCGAATACGAAAAAAATATGTGAAAGGAAAATTCATCTAGAGAATATGGTGCCTGGTTAAACACAAGCATAGCTGGAACCAGTGTATTCCCGATACTCAGGAGGCTGGTTCTTCCTGTAAGCAAAGTGGGAACGGATAACCCTAATAAAATGTAAATGGCTCTGAGGCGGCATAAGGGCTTAAAAAAGGACGCACAATCAAGGTCACCACCTCATGTGCAAAGGCTGCCAAACTGAACTTGCAACATCTGGTCCAAAAGGACAGGGTAATAAGATAGGTTTGGTTAAAAATAACTCTGATCCTTCCTAGGTTACGAAACTCTGCCTAGTTGAGTGACTTTCAAAGTTTCAAATTCTAACGATGTTTTATTTTGAAGTTTATTATGAAAAAAATGTTCTTTCCACTCATAAGCCCTGTAATTGTTAGGCTGGCTATGACTACTTTTACTTTAGCAGATTAGACACAGCACACTAGATTTTCCATACTAAATAAAGAACAAACACGTTGATGATGGGAGAGCTACAAATAGGTGCAAAAGGGGCTCCCCCTCCCTCACGTTAGCCTTTCCAACTAAATAGCTGAGATAACTGTCCATTTCAAAGCTATGCTGTTTTATTAAGAAAATAGCATAGGATGGACAAAGAAAAGCATTTTGAAAAACTCTAGGATGTGAAAGTAGTAAAAACAGTAGTTAAATAATCTGTCCATAACTAACTATAATCAGGTTAATATAATACAATCAGAGACACAAAGATGAGCCAGTATGTAATAAAGGTTTATTGCTCATAGAATGGGAATAACTAATGTGGGGGGGGGAACTTAACTTTATAATAAAATTCAATAGGTTCATGACTTCTACTGTTTTTAGTGGATCAAACAGAAACTTTGATTAGTTTAATTTGAACCAAATGGCAGTGCTATTAATACTCCTCTCCTTGTAGGGAACCTTCCAAGAGAAGTTTTCAGAGAAGCAGTTGTGTTAAACACATTAGTTTGCTGAGATATTCCAAACGTGACGCCTGCTAACCTTGTTAACGTTTCTCTTGATTCCAGTTCCTTATCAGCGACTTTGTGGCTCCCCTGCCTACAGTTTTGTTCTCTATTATCTCTATCCTCATTGCTCCTCTTCCACCAGTTCTCAGAAAGACCATGGTTCCAAACCTTTTTCCTTTTTCCCTTTCATTTACGTTTTTCTTCCCACCTTCCTAACTCTTTTCTTAGCTTATGGCTACCTTGAAAATGTTTTTTGGGTTTTTTTTTGTTTTGTTTTCTTTTTTTGCAAGATTCCCTGTAGCTTTCAAAAGTATTTTTACCTCTCTCTCCAAATATTAATCCTTAGACTTTTTTTCTTTAATTTCCTGAATTAGTAGTACGATTGTAGTTCTCTTTTTATGAAAATACTTTTAATGAAAATATTTTCTAATCTCAAAACAATTTCTAGTGAGATTTAATGTTATTTCTGAGAAGTCACAATCTAAATCCCTTTCTCTTCTATGTTTATGAGGTTACTACAAATTATTTTCCCCCAAGTAACAGCAAATCTTTCTGAAGTATACAATTTACTTTGTCCAAAATAAGCTATCATTGCTCTCCCTTTTTGATTGCTTATGTAGGTATCTTTTACTGACCCAAAGCTGATAGGCAGCTGTATGGGCAAAATGAGAAATTTTCTTTGAGGAGGGAGGTGCCTACCTCACTTTCCTTCTTCAGAGTATCAGGATAAACGAGTCAAGAGAGAAATATCTTGGAGTTACAATGAAATATGACAAAAATCTTCATTTTCATTGCCTTAGAAATAGGATTATACAGTTTGTACAAACTTTAGAGTTAAGTAGTACTTAACTCTAAAAGGATCTACTTTATAAAATGTATAAACGTTAAAAACTACATAATTCAGTGGCATACCTGATAATCTGACGGCATCACAGGCCCGCCTGAGTTTGCGCCTGAAGGCCCCAGCCGTGGTTTCTTGTTTGGAGGCACCTGATTAAGGCCGGAGTCCTGACTGTGCTGCAGCCCGGCTCCAGCACCCGTGGCCCCAGCCCCGGCCCCACCCGCAGTCCCATTGGTCTGGGTGCTGTTCTGCTGTGGCGGAGGCGCCTGTGGAGCAGCTGCTGCCTGTTGTGGAGGGGCTGTGGGCTGCTGATGTTGGTTCTGTTGCTGTTGCTGATTCTTGTAAGAAAGAAAAGCAAGCTTGGTATGGAACTAAATTAACAAGACATTTCTTTCCTTACTCAATATACACAATGTAACTGCTGACCCAAGCTGCGGGGCAACCTATGTGGGACCCCAAAGTGACTGGAATGATCAAAGAATACAGCATCCCCAAAGGTCAAAGTACTGAGCCCTAAACGGGACCCATTCTCTGAAGTTCACCTGGATTGCATAGTAATCCTCCAAATCAGACAGAGACATCCCACTGAAGACAGCAAAGCACACAGGAAATAGTTCTGCACTCATTAAAACAGCTCTAACAGTCTTTTCAATAGTGATTCTGGAACAGGGGAGGGGTGTAAGGAGGGACTTTATATCTCCAAGTTGGATTAAGAACAGAATGATGCTTTGAAAAGCAGTCTGCATAAAGTGATGGTAATGATGCTGAACAAACAAAAAGACAAGAATGAAGAATCAGGAAATAAAATAGGCTATAAAACAAATCAGAAAGCTCATTTATCTGTAAGCTTATTACATTTCAAATTTAAAGTACATCTACAATAAAGTAAATGGGACATATTTAATTAACTAAAAGGTGGTTAAATACATAGGGATTGTTAAATGAACTTTCCTGCATTCTGTTTTTGCCTCCCTTACTGTCTGGACATGAAAATGTACTGTGTAGTTCTTACCTTATCACCTTTTTCTTCAGGTTCATCTTCATTTAGGAATTCTCGTTTGGGATATGGAATCTGGCAGCCAGCAAACACACTAAAAATCATTTAAAAGAGAGAATATATGTCATGACCTAAATCTACGATATCACTGACCTTGTTCATTTAAAATTCCACTTTTTTCTTATTTCCTAGTCTTCGTCTGTGGCTGGTGTTTGCTGGATGCCTCCAAACACAACTTAATTTAAGCATTAAAGAGAAGAGCAATTCATTGTCTGAAGCTTTACACTAGTTGCCACATTCAATAACAAACCTTCACTGCTGTTAAGCAAGTGGAATATGTGACATAGGAGTTTCTCTACACAAACTTCATCTGCACTAAAAATAAGTGAATTGGTGTCTGCTTCAATAATTAAAAATACTTTTTTTTCCTCAAGAAAAGCTGCACCTCTAATAAATCCAAGTGCAATTTATATATGTGGGTGTAACCAAGGATGGGGAAATAGAAAGGTTTGGTAGTACAGTGGACACACTGAATTTTAAATTCTCAGTCTCAGCTTTGCTTTTATCTGTAAAACTGACTAATGGTCATTTCTAAAATAGTCATTTTCATTCACTGCTTTGCCTGTTTCAAAATACAGGCCCTTTCCCTTGAGTAATTTTTCTCTGAGGCAGTATTAATGAAGAAAGTAAAATACTTCAGTAACAAGTGCTCTCTTGCCACCACCCGACATCCTCAACCTGGAGCAAAGGACATAGAAAAGGTGGGATACATACTCTAGTGTCGGCAAAGGGTCCTCCTGAAAATAGGGATCCTGCAGAGCCTGCTCTGAGGTAATTCTCTTGGTTGGATCCATAGTAAGGAGTTTTTGAAGCTAGAGTGACACATAAGAAACCGATAGCTCATAAAAAGGTTTATAAGCCAATGTTTTGACTTTTGTACTAATGTCTAACAGAATTAATATCAAATGCCATTTTGTATAGCTCACAGCACTATTAGTACACTACACACATTTATGTGAAATTGGCAGGAATCAATAGCACTGAAGTCCTTTTTAGAATTTAATTGTTTTTCTGATTAATCATAGATAAAAAAATAACACTAGAAGTCAAGGGTGACATCTCAAAAGATAAATATTTAATTTTGCCCCAGCATCCACCAATTTCTTTTCTTTCTTAAGAGAAGGAATAGCTGGGACAATTCCATGAAAAACGGAATGAGGTAAGAGCTGAGGATCTGAAGCCCCAGCCTGGAAGAGATTCACCTACCAAGAGGAATACTTTGCTGTCGGGCTTGACCTTGTGTTTCTCCATGTACTTTATGAGGCTACTGTTGGCATACCTGCAAGGATACAACAATCACACGTCACTGGGAACACACACATCATTTATGTTTTTTAATAGAAAGCTCCAAGTTTTTCTATAAGGTATATGTTTATGCCATTGTTTTTTCTGATTAAAATGGAACTCGAAACCAAATATTGGTCAATGTGTGAAGAAATAGGAGTTGTTACACACTGCATACAAGAATTTACACTGTTATAAGCACTTTGGAAAATAATTATATATCAACAATTAGGGTTGAAAATGTGAATACCTTATGACCACCCATTCCTTACTTAGGGACATACTCTAGTCTAAGAGAGATTTTTGCACATGTATTTCAGGATACATGGACAAGATATGTTCTTGGAAGCACTGTTGTAATAGAAAAAAAAATGTAAACAACCCAAATGTCTATCTGCTAAAGAATGGGTAATTAAATTGTTATGGATTCACAGAATGGAATGTTAACAATAGTAGAAATGAATACAGAGGTTGAATGGAGGAAAAAAGCAAATTGCAGAACAGTATGGGACTGTTTATATAAAAAGTTCAAAGCTATATTAAATTCAACAATAGTTTATTTAATGATACATATGTAGTAAAAGTATAATGAAAAATGAGGAACAGCAAACACAGAACAGTGGCTGCCCTCTGGAAGGGGGCAGAAAGGGAAGGCCCAGAGAGCATTTCAGTGATCTTAGCGATGTTGTTTCTTCAGTTGAGGGGTGAGTTGAGCAGTATTCACTTTATTATTCTAAATAGACTACACATTTTCATCATACACATTCTTTCCTATACATGAACTATTTCAAATTAAAAAGTTCAAAAAACAGGTAATAAATGGTCATGTTAGAAAATTTAGAGAATATAGAAAACTATAAAGAATAAAATTAAAGTCACTCATAATCAAGCCATTCCATAATAAAGAACCACTGTCAACATTTTGACAATTTTCCTTTGGCATTTTATTTATATAGAGGATATTACAAACACTGGGGAATTTTTGCTATTTTTACAAAATTGGGATCATACTTGTATAAATTGTTCTTTTTTCACTTAACATTGCTTCATAAACATTTTTCCTTGTCAAATGCTATTTAAACTTATTATTTGTAGTGGTTGTGTTACTAATACTATTTGTGTCATAACAGTTATGAAATGCAGGTCCTCATAGGTAAATCTGGTACACACTGTAGGGAAACGACACTGCAGAGTAGGTAAGAATCACAGACCTCTACCAGACCATGACTCAGTCATTCACCAGTTGCGTGATTTTGGTTCGGTTAACCTCTAGGAAGGGCTTAGATTCTTCACCTGAAAAATGATTATAATCATACCCACAGAACGAAATCTTGGAATTATTAGGTCAAAGGGTATAAACGTTTCAAGCCTTTTTTATGTGTTCTAGAACCTTGCTACACACACCTGGCCCTCAGATTTGGAGCATGAGCATCTGAGAACCTGCATTAGCAATGCATTTTCGGGTTCCATCCCAGATTCTGAATTAGAATCTCCATTTTAACAAGGTCCCTAGGTGATCTGTAGGTACATTAAAGTTTAAGAAGCCTTCATTCTCACCAGTAGCATACAAGTAAAGTGCTCATTATACTTTTGCCAATCAACACTGGGTATTTTCATTTTAAAAATCTTTGTTATGTATATTAATTTAAAAAAATTTTTTTTCCTTCTATACCAGAGCATTTTTTATTGCCAAAGGTAACCACTGAGTTTGGTAATGGGAAGAAACTTTAAGTAGAAATGAAGTCTATCTACGATTTTGGTTTCTATGTTGAAATGACTGATTTCTTGGGTTAAGTCCAGACTCCAGGTTATTTGTTTCTATCATTGCATAAAAAGCCTTAAACTTCAGAAATTCTATTGCTCAATTCCCAATGTGGTTTCTTCTTATCTCTCCTAGTATTAGTCAACCTGAATTGTCAATTTCTGAATTATCCTCTTCCAGATTTGTTAGTTTGGAGCTGAACAGTTTTCAAAGTAATTAAAACTCTTTATATACATTATGAAGCATTTTATCAGACCATGTTTATTTGAACATTCAATCTTTAAAGTAAACCTACTGATTTTTCTTTCAGTTCTCTTTTGACTTTGCTTCTAATGAGCTAATAAGTGCTGACACTTTAGAAAGAGTACAGAAACTTCTTTTGTTATCCTCCCCAATTCATTTGGAAATAAGCTTTGGGGTTCTTTTTATCTGATATAATGAAACAAATTACTCTTTCACCTTTTATGCCATTTGAAATAGTATTTCCTGAATTTTTTTTTTATTATGTTTTACTTTAATGACTTGTGTGTATTATATTAGATTTAGCTAGTTTTTAATAAATCTCATTTTTTCTTATGTAACAGTAATCTACTTTTACATGGGTAGAATTGTTTACTTAGGAAGTACGGGCTATTATCTCTAAGCTTTTTCTATTCCTTTTCTAACTGGATATCATCTATCTTTTAAAATTTCTCTCTTTTAATTTCTGGTTCGTATAAACACTATCGTATTTTTGGTAAAAAAATTTTCTTTGATCTTTAAATACTAAGTTAAATGTTAGGTATCTTCATTAATTTTCTCCATTTTTTATATTATTAGAGTATCTTGAATTACTTGAACCGCTTTTACTGAATACCCATTTGACAAGTAACTAACTGCAGTGCTAAGTAATCAGTACTGAGAAAAGCAGCACAGGATGCTACAGAAGTGCTGAGGGGGAGCACCTTACTCAGACCTGCAAGGTCAGGGAAGGACTCCTCAGGCAAGTGATGACTAAGCCAAGACCTAAAGGATAAAGAGAAAGAATAAAGAGTAGTCTGATACAATGGGTGGAAGGAAAGTACATCCTAAACTGAGCGAACAGCATGTATAAAAATCCAAAGGAAAAATAAAGCTCAGGATGTTTGAGGTTCTTAAAGAAATGCAGGTATCTAGGCTACAGAATACAAAGTGAAGAGTGGTTTGGGAAATGAATTTGGTGATGCAGAAGCCAAGGCTTTGTTAGCTGTATTAAGGGATTGAGAACAATGGTGACTTAAGAGCAACTAAAGGACCAACATGATCAAATTTGCTTTTGGCAATGATTGCAGTATATTGAGCTGGAATGAAGACTGGAGGTGGGACTTAGGAGGCCACTGCAGGGTTCTAGGTAAGAGAGTGGTGGTCTACACTTGAATGGTGGCAGGGTAAATGAAGAGAAATACAAAGATTCAAAGGATATTTAGAACAAAGAACTGACTAGATATAATATTTGGACATAGGGGGTAGTTTAAAACAGAAGAGAGTGAGACAGAATCAGGGATATCTCTCCTGTCTTTGGCTTCAACAATTAGGTGAGTTGAGGCATGTACGTTGAATAGAATCATAAGATATAAGAGGGAATATAGCAGGAAGAGAGGTGTAAGAGAATAAATGAGTTCAGTCTTGGACATTCACTTTTAAGTATTTAGAAAACATTCAAGTTGGGACTCCATAAGACAGATAAATGGGTCTGAAACTTGGAAAAGAGAGCTGAGTAGGATATATAAATTGGGAGTTATCAGCATAACTTCTGGTAAATTGTGGCCACAGAATTGTGGAGACTGCCTGGAACAAGTCTAGAGAAAAGAAAACCTTGAGCAAATCAGTGCTATCTAAAAGATTGATGGGTATTGTATGAAAGGAGTGAAGGTTAGCACTCCCCTTGACAAGGATGGAAGAGGCCTTTGAGTCTGACAACAGGCATCTAATCATAGATTTTTTTTTTTTAAAGAGATAGGTAGAGGCAAAGGATTCTACCCAGGACTGTGTAACAGAGGGGCCAAAAATGATTGGTGCAATTCTCACTTGTCTTTATGATGTCTGCTTTTATTCCTACAAGCCATCCTGTCCTGAAAGTTTTCCATTATGCTGCCCAAAAGAGAACCTCTTCTACCTTTTCCTCCAGGCATGCCTATTCATAATAAACTTCTCACTTCTACTCAATGGACATGTCCCCACCAGTTACTCAGAATCCAAGCCATCTGTTCCTCCTTCTTGTTTCCTAGTCCAGCATTTCAGTCATCAGTCAGTACTTGGATAAAGATAAAATCACAGTTGTGGTCTTGAACTGAGTCCTTATCACCCTAAAACATAAGTGACATTTAAACTATCTACTGACCCGTAACTTCTTAGAAGTTTTTAAATACTACAGCCTATGCCTGGCATATATGTGAATAACATCTGGAATATTTTCTTTAAACCACTGGTGCAATTAATACACTGAAATCTAAGTTTCTGGTTTAAATAATAATCCGTATCTGTTTTTTTTTTTTAAGAATTTAAATACTTCCCACTGAAGTTACTACTTACGTTGTTCTTCTAAAATCTTTTTGAAGTGTGGGGTATTCTGGCATCTTTCTAATATCTTCCCAGTCTTTATCTTACAAAAAAAGATTGAATATTGTTATAGGAAATAATGTATTACTTTTATCAAAAATCTCCTAGTTATTTTAGCTTAAAAGATATATAAAATTCTTAAAATATGCTTTTGAAAAGTAATGGCTTTGAAATATGACTTGAATATTTTGAAAAGGAAAATAAATTACCTGCAGGAAACCCCATGACACTAAATATTCGATCCAGTTGATCATGATGGAAGGGATTGCTTGTTTTTATATCTTCCTGACGACAGTGAAAAATAGGTTCTGAAGTCAACAATTCAGCGAATATGCAACCTATTGCCCATATATCTATGAAGAAAGAAAAACAAGCTTGTGTAAACATTTATTATATTTCTTTGGTTGTTAATTCCTGGGTATAATCACAACCTACATATAAAAATACTTTTCAGGGAAGCAATACACAAAGTACAATAAGTGAATTAAGAAAATATAAGACATGAATAAGCTAATCATCACACATTGAAAGCCAACTAAAAACCATTGACTTATATATTTCCTGATGAAGATAATTATGGGAAACTCAATTAAGCAGGCAATAAATTTACTTTATATTTAGGCAAAAGCCTTTCCAACCACTATGAATAATTCAATTACTAAAGCATTCAACTAATAATCTAATACACGACATAATATCCAAGATTTGATAGACTAAAACAATATCACATCCTGGACAGGTATGGCAATACATTTTTTTAAAGCAATTGAATGCATAATGACAGAGCAGAATTTGAGTTGTGAGGCTAGATCTAGAGTATAGGCTGCATAAAAAGATTAGGAAAAATTCAACTCTTGTCTGAAAGACTATCAACTTCAGTTTTGTTTTGTTTTGTTTTTTATCAAATTGTAAGAAGCTGATAAAATACCAGTAGACATCAACAAGATAAATGTTATCTAAATATACTCACTTAGATGTTTCCCCAATCCTCCAAAATCTCAGGATAAAGTTAGGCATCTTTAAAAGTTTGATTAACTATTTCAAATCACCGGTTACAGATTATTCTGTTTAGATTTTATACGTTGAAAAACTAATTTAGATTCTGAGATCGCATTATATAATAATGTTTTGCCAAATATACATGTGAATTAATTTTTGTAAGATGTATATTCACATTTATCCACTTTAATAAATGCTGTTTAATAAGTATTTTTTAAGTTAATAATGTATGAACTATATATAGTATAGTATAGAAAGTACAGCGTTTAGCAGCCTACCAAATGAGGAAAACACATTCTGTAGAAAGCTAAATAAAAAAGTCTAATAATATCCATCAGCTAAAATGAGTGTTTGTATGCTCTTTTATAAAACAAAATGCCAAATGTTTAAAAAATATATATAGTAATATCTCATATATTTGACTCCATTTAGGAATAGTTTCCTTCCATATAAGTTAGCCTTCTGGATAATGGAAACATATCCTTTCAATAACTATTTTTTATTACACCTCTACCTGCCATCTTAACAGGCTATAAAATATAATTTGATCTTTCTTAATGATACAGGAGGGCCATCACCATGAATGTTCATCACTAAAGAGTAGTATAGAAACACTGTTCAGGGTCCTTTTTTTTTCTCTCTCCCACTTCATGTTGGTTGTTACTCTTACCTCTGATGATCCCATCTCTCTTCCTGTGGTCTGCCTCTACTGTGCATTCAACTGGAACTACTACTGTAAGTTGCTGGTCATGCCAATTCCTGGTTTGTCCTCAATTCAAAGGACAGGAGCCAGGATCTAGAGTTCTCTGAGAACTGCTAAGAGAACCTCAGTTTAACAGGTAATGTAATATCCTAGGGATGCCTGACTCATATCAGCCTCTAATTTTAAATGTTCATCTGGACACTTGGACACTATATCATATGTACTCATTTCTCTTTTCTTTTTCCTCTATTAATGACTTATTCTTCTCTGTTTCTCTCACTCACACACACAGAGCCACTCCCCTCCCGCAATAAACATCATTCCATAAACCTCAGCTGATAACAAATCATCAAACTCTCTTATTTTTATGCTTTGAATAGAAATATTCGTATCTGACATAAACCAGATATGGAGAAGAGTAAGAATGAGTGAATGTGTATGTGTTCATATGTCTGCTATGAATATATTTCAATCTTAAAGATAACTGATTTGGGGATTATTTTTTTTCTACATCTTAACTTTTTTTCCTAACTTCTACCCCAAATGGATAACTGGGACTTGAATGAAATTAGAAATTAGTGATTATGCTTTTATCTTTGAGTAAGTGGTAAATCTCATTTACTGAGCGAGTAAGTTATTAGCTGCTTAAAATTCAGTTTCAGCTCTCCTTACCCTGAGAAAACAAGAAATATAGTTACTTTCCAATTCACACCCAATTATCTTTATTTCCAAAAAAAAAAAAAAAACCACGTCCATTTTTATTTCAACAAGGTGGCAATTAATCATAAAACATTCAAAAAACTGTCTCAAAGTATGGGCTGTCAGTGTGTGGACCACATACCACAGAATCATCTAATGGTACATCTTAAAAATGGGCCTTACCATGGATTTTGTATAAGAATCTCTAAGAGTAGGACGGACTTTGGTGAGGAGTCATTTAGTATTTTGGCTGAATTTGCCTTTTCTTACTGGAAATCTCCCTTCTAGATATAGGTTGTATCAGTGTTTGCTGAGAGTCCAACACATGGATTTCTACTGTAATCACAGCTTCTACTCCCTACCAGGTGCTCTGGGATATTTCACCATTAAATCTGTTCTGAGGTACCACCCCTGTTGCTTCCAACTAACTTCCCCTTCCTCTGGCTCACTCTGTCTCCTCCTATCCTCTGGTGCCTTCTGAGATTGTCCAAGAGATTTTACTGTTCTCAATAGAGACTTAATAACAGAAAAAATATATAATTCTAAAATTCTCAAAAATACAGCCCTACTATAAAAGTTACTCATTGAAATACAGAATCAGGCTCTGATTTTTACTCCTCATTCTTAGGACCACTCCATTCCTTCCATGTGCTTTGTAGTTTTCCCTTCTTTACCCTCCCTAGACAGCTGCCGTTGTCCATTGCTGACAACATGGGCCTGGCTGCTTCTCATATGGAGCCTTACTAAGGACTCGACTGCTAGGGGAAAGGTCCACGGTCAGTCCCACATTCCTCTACTGTCAAACACATACTGGTTTTCCTCATAGTGCTGAGGCTACTCGTGGGCTTTTTCACTAATTTAACAAAATTTTTAAGCGAGTATTACAATATTCCAGCGCTGTACTTAGTGTCTCAGTCACTGGACAAATTGTAAATGTGTTCTGGATGTCTGAGTTTTGCAGAAATTAGACCTCCTAATGAAGGAGGACATCATTATAATTAAATTTTTGTTTCCCTTTTTACCGATGAATAGATTAATTATCAGTCTAATCTTTGCAAATGTAAGAACTTCCTTTGTAGTACTTTGGGTGCCACCAGGTTTTTCATAAGCTTAACAGAGAAAGAACTGTACTAACCTGTTTATATAAAAGGAAAACCTAAAGAAATACACTTAGCAAATTTAGGTATCTTAAAGAACTAGCCCTGCACATTAACAGCACGATTTACTCCTTCTCTATCTTCTCTTTTTACCTCCTTTAAAGAAATCTCTAGGTTTGAGGAGGACTCTCTCTTCCTGTCTCCCTTAGGTCGCAGCTGGATCCTCTGAGGACAATACACTGACCAGGTAGAAAAACCTCTGATGCTTCTATTTTGAAGCAGAATTTAAATCTCAAGGAGAGTGTATTTATAAGAGATTTTCTTACTCTTTTTTTTTTTTTTTTTTGGCTTTTGCTTTTTTTAACTTGGAGAGATGGTAAGATGAGGACCACAGCTAATCCACCTAGACCCTATTTCCTACCTTAATGGAGAAACTGCCATTCTGATAACTGTAGTGGTAAGAGGAAACGATTAGTCATATTGTTTCTTGCTTAGGGAAAGGCTGGCTAACTTTTCCCCAGATAGAAGGGACTCTTCCAAAGCCACACTACTCCCATTTTCTTTTTGTGAAGAAAACAATTCCAAACCTCTCTCCAGTTCTCCTGATCAACAGCTGGTAGTGCAAAATAAAATTTGCATGTTATCATTTCCATAGCAACTCAAGAGGATCAGATACTCTATTCTCTGCAAGAAAATTCTTTCTTCTTTTAAAAAAACCATTTCCTCCTATACAGTTAAAAATCCAAATCTATCAGACTATGAAATCTAGGAATATAGAAGACAACACGACTTTTACAAAGAGATACAAAGTGGTTTTTATAATGCAGCCTTATTATTATACCATTTGGTATTTATAATTCAATGCCAAGATAGTAAATCATTTTACACTAACTTACCAATGGCCTTTGTATAATGTCTTGCACCAAGCAAAAGTTCTGGAGCCCGATACCAAAAGGTCACAACTACTGGATCCAAATCTGCAAGTGGCTTTAGAGGAGAATTGAATAATCTGGCAAAACCCATGTCAGCTAAAAAATAAAAAAATTAATATAAAACTCAGTTTGGTATGGTATTAGAATCATGACAAGCTACTAACCTCATAAAGGAATCCTGTTCCTTCCTTTTGAACCAGTGATTTGTACCAGGCACCAGATTTCTCCTTCTGAGGTAGATACTATTATTGTGCCTATTTTACTGATTAAGAAACTGAGTCTTAAAGACATTCTGACTTGCCCAAGGTCGTAGAGATACTAAGTACAGAGTCAGAATCAGAATCCAGGTCTGACTTCAGATTTGTCTTTTAGAGACAATTACAAGAATATTCTCAGATTTCTTTTTAAATTGAAAATTATGTAAAAGCTTCCATGATCTCAGTTCATTGTATGCTGCAGTTGGTTCTTATAGACTCATGAGTGCCAATCTGTACATATATTTAATCAACTCTGAGTTCAGTGACATCATGTTGGTTGCTTAAAACTGGCTATGGTAATATTTACATCATAAAAAACAGCAAATACTACAAATTGGAGCTTTTTTCCCCCAGAGCCTGTGACTAGCATATCACTTACATGTTTCCAAGCACATATAGAGAACACATGAGATAATTTGTTGTAATCTAGCATTTAACAAAGGTCTACACCAAAGCTAACTGATTTAAATATTAGAGCAGTACAAAAGTAGTAAAAAGACTATGACCAAATAAGGTCCTGGAGACTAATTTTCTTAAGATTTCAAAAACAACAAGTACCTTATACCTACAAAGCATATTAGTTTACAACCGGTTTTCACATACACCATGTATCACTTCATTTAATCCTAAGAACACTGGTTTAATAAGGATTTTGGTCCCCACTTCTGAGATAAAGAATCTAAGGCCCAAAGCAGTTAAACAACTTGCCCATGGTCACAGAGATAGTAAGTAAAAGATACCAGTCCTCAAGCAAAAACCATATTATATATATAATCTAGTAGCTACATTCTTAACCACTGATCTGACATCCAGTAAATTATACATGTCATAATTATATGTCACAAAGGTAAAATCGCAAGAATTATAAACCTCTGTAATTTGAAATATATAATATACACAGTATTTTTATTATAAGGGGCCCCAATGTATTATAAAATGCACAAATAGTACATAAAATTTCAACTACAGAGAATCATTCAATTTTAAACTAATATGCTAATCTACAACATACATTAAAATTTTAATTTAATTAGAGTTTGAATAATTATAAGACTTTCTGAAAATGCTTTGGAGAAGCGAGGTCTTAAAAAATAAAGCTGTCAAAGGAAGCCTGTGCTAATGCCTACTCTTTCTTAACTAAATTTCTCTATAGCAAAAAATAATATTCTACCAATATTATATCCACTTCAAAGCACTGCTTTATGTACTTAACAGATGCTGACTGTTGTTGATGACTAAGTAATATGATGGAATGCTGTTCCACCCATTGAAAAGAATTTTGAAGTAAAGGCTAAATAAAGCCAGTATTTCTTCTTTTATTCTCTACCTTCTTAGTTTATCTAAGCCACATCTATTCACTGTCAAATGAAATCAAGGCCAGAGAGCACAATAAACATTCTTAAAACAATTCCTGTCTATTGTATGAACTTCAAAAGAGTTTCAAACCATTTTTTTAAATAATTACTCATTTAGATAAAAGGTACCTTAGCCTAAATATTACTAACAGTTGTTTTGCTAAAATTAGATATGAATGAAATTTTCAATTCAACTGGTAGCAGTAGTAAAATTCTGGTGTGGATGCTGATTAGGCCATATCAGATGATTGAAACAAAGCAAGAGACAGGGTCTACCACTAAGGAGCTTAAATGAAAGTGAGATGACCTAATACACAGAGTGTACCCCCCAAAAGGATAAATACTGGAAGAAAAAAGGAAAGTTGCTACTGCTTTCTACTTGATGGAAGAGTCGACATTTCCTTCACAGTTTTATCTGGAATGATGTTTGATAAACATTTGTAGAAGTGGACTAAATTGAAAGTAGACAGAATTTGAGATGGATTCTGAAGGATAAATTGTTGTGAATAGTAAAGAAGGCAATAAGCATTTTAGGTAAGATATGGGACGTTTTTAGGTTCCTGAGGAGGGAAAGGCTCATGTACAGGGAAGGATATAATGTGGTTTTCATTAGGCTATGCTTTTCTTATCAGCCAAAAAAGAACTGCCTTTAAGTGTTAAGCACAGGGATAAGAGGATTACTAATTTTAAAAGAAATAGTGTGCTATTAAAACAAAATTTAAAGCAATTTAACAATGAGATCATTTATTTGACCTTTATTATTAATTATTGCTTACTTTGAACCCTTGTTTTGTCCCTAATCTTGGATAAAATTGTAATCCTAAAATCGTAATCGTTAATCGTAACAGTAAGGCAACTAACTAGCCTGGCTAGAATACAGAATTTATATTGAGAAAGAGTAGAGATATCTGGGAGTAGTAAGAAGACAGTAAGTTTGGGTGACTGTGTTAAATGTGATGATGGGTATGAATAAGGGAAAGTATAAGATGATGGTGAATTTGGTTTGGAATAATAGAGTATAGATGGCCAACAGGACAACCAAATAGAGACAAAGATTTCCCCTAGGGTGAGAGAACAGAATTTGAGATCCAGTCCTTAGAATAATTTTCATAGAATCCAAGATTTTGAGGCCACAACTTATCGATTCCCTAAAAAAGTAATTGTAAAGGGAGGCCATGTCCTAAACCAGTGCCTAGGGTGTCTTAATAGGAGTAAGAGGCAATAATGAATAAAAATACAGAAGTAACAGTGAAAGTGATATATAGGAAAATAGAATTATGTAATGTCATATAGAAAAAGAGTTCCAAGGTCAGACTTGTCAGAAAAACAAATGGCTAAGGCAATAAAGGAAAATGGAGGCCACTAGGTTTAGTAAAATGGAGGCCAAAGATGTCCTTTAGAGAAAGCAATTTCTAAAGGGGATGGGATTAGAGGCCGGATTATAATAAATTAGGGTGAGTAGAACCAATGGGGTGAATATCATGTGTTCTAGAAGGAGAAGAAAAAAGGAAAAATAAAATAAATGGTAAAGAAAAGAAAGTGGATATGAGAAGATTTATTTTAAAATTGGGAAGAGGACCATGAATGTTTAAAGGTGAAGAGGAGAAACTGGAGAAGGGGCAAAGGGAGATCCTATAATATAAGGAACTTAAGGATAGCAGGAAGATTATTTAGAAGCTAAGAAGAGCACTAGATGGGTCTTAGAAGCAAACAGTCACTCTTTCTCTAACAGTTTCAAGGCAGAGCTATGCTGACAAAAAGTGGTCAGTAAGGTCATACCAGAAAGCTTTGATACCACTAGGTATCAACGTTTGTAGGGAAAGAGACTCTGGATTTGGAATTCAAGTCCTTCCTTTGAAAGGCTAAACAAGCTACAACCTCTCTAAATCCAGCTTTCCTTATCTGCAATACCTACCATCGAGAGTGGTTGTTTACAATAACGAGTTAACATATAAAAGTAAATATCACAGAGGATAGTAAACTGTTTACTTTATTGTCTCTCACAGGAAGGAAACATTCTTTATCTCCCTTCTACTTTCACCAGTGTCTAGCAAAAAGTAGGTGCTCAATAAATGCCTCTAAGAAAAAGAACATAAGAAATGAGTGAGAAACAAGTGAGGAGTGGCAGAAAGGGAACCGGGAAGAAAGGTGAAGTGGAAAAAAAGTAGTAACCTGGTTCTTAATTAATGTCAGCAAAACTTTTGAATGACTGAATTGCAGTAAACTCAGAGTAGAAGTTTAAGAAACTGTTAGAGAAAGAGTGACTGTTTGCTTCTAAGAACAGCTTCTCCAGGAACTGGGATAGTGAATTAATTGGAGCAGTAGAAGACCAAGCAGCAGGGCAGGCTCAGCTGAAGTAGGACAGAATGAATTTATAGTAGGTCAAGTTAGCACAATTTTGCACCAACCCTTGCATGGTATATTCTAATAGCAAAAGAAAGCATGTTGATGAAACAACATTTATTTCAAAATCCTTCTAAAAAACATCGAACATTCAATAAATGTAATTTCTATTAAAAGAAATCAGAATAAAGCATTTCTTAGCTCATTTTCTCTCAAATGTCAGAGGTATAAACGATGCTAATTTTGTTTTTTAGAAACTTCAGGGTTGCAAAGGAAATTTTAATATCCAGATTAAGGCTCCTGCCAGTACCTTAATCTAAGACTGGCAAGTAAGAGTCTATAAACATATATATTCGTTTGGAAAACATACACAAATACATATTCATTTGGTACCTGGCAAAGGACATACATGGCGGGAGGGTGGGGAGGAGTGGCACTGGGAATCTGTGAATATCTGTATGTATTAGGTCAGGGTAGGAGGGATGTATTCAGGGAAAGAACATTTGGTAAAGCTGAGACAAAAGCAAGATTTAAGAAATTATGTTTAGGATGGCTGTGCAGGACAGTGATAGTGGCATAAACACATGCTTGGGGTTTTGTATGGGAATGAATTTTTTGTGGGCTTGCTTGTCTCAGCATAGAGTTATAGAATCTTATTTTGTGAATAAAGCTGAGAGTTTTTATAGACTATCTACATTTTCAACATTTTTTTCTAAAAATGCTATGAAGAAGTAATTTTTAAATGAATTACTTAAATAAGAGTATTAAAATGGGAAATCATCTTTGCAGTCACTTCAGTTTCTTAATAAATTATTTTAGAAATAATTACCTACCTATTTTGACTCTCCCCCTCTCAGGACCTTCTCCCATTACTAGGATATTTGCTGGTTTCTAGAAACAAAAATAGAGCATTCAAATTACTATGTTTATTCTTTTTACATGCTCTAAAATGGAAAAACATTCTTACAATATGAAAATATCACTTCTATATGTTCATCCAAACTATAATCGAATATTAAGTACCTTCTATATAGTTAAAGCATTTGACATCCTTAAAGTTAGCACTAACTTTCCATAAACATCTCTGCCATAGATACAACTTTTCAAAATTATATCATACAATTACAAAGGAATTAAGAATTGCATTTGTTTATCCCACAGAAGTTATAAATAATAATTTAAAAATCTGTACAAATTATAAATTATAAATCTCTGCTGTCCACAGCAGAGATTTTGTGATTGAAATTTTTTATATAAAATTTCAAACCATAACACAATTACTTTCATTTAAATGAATCAATAAAATATTCCTTGTTAAATATTTCTAAACTACTATAGGAAAACATGATCAACCTTCAACAGACTCCATTAAAACTCATGTGTTTTAAGCTATCATTTATATAAAAGTAAGAAATTCCCAATGTAATTCAGGATGTAAGAAAATAAAAATCAAGGGTAATACAAAGCTACAGAAAGAAAAGAGTAGGCTGCAGGCGTGTCCTTCATCCTCATTTGCACACATCTGGAAACAGAGGAACTGTGAAGACAGGCCTTTGGATAAGTAAATCTCCTCTGTAAACTCTCTGTCCAAGGCCTTCTTGGCTGAAGCAAGGAAGGAATTATGGAGCTGAGTACCACCTTAAAGGAGAAATTAACAGGACTTTGTGACTAGTTGAAGTCAAAAAATTAAGCCAAAGAGTGATAGAGATTTCACTAAGATTTCCGCATCTGTATTATGGCTGACTAGGGAGCACTGTCATTACAGAACAAACACATGCTACATAAGAAACATTCCTTGAAGGATACCTGATCTCACAAGCAATCCTTAGCTTCACCCCAAATAATGTATCCTGGTGGCTGCGGAGTGACAGAAAAGCAGGATGGGCCTGAGGGCAGATGCCAACGATACCCTTCAGTGGGGACACTGAACCTTGAGCCACTAGCAAAGCTGAGCCTGCTACCCCATAATCAGCCAAGATTCTCAACAGGACTAAAGTAAACCTAGATGCTATCAGTAGAAGCAAAAGGAAATCCTCTCTGGAGGAAACACTTCCTAGCTGAGACCTAAAGACTAAAGCAACACATTTTCATGCTAAAAGCATATTATTTCCATAATAGGTTAAAAACAAAATCTATTCATATACTATTTCCAAGAGATCCCCTTAAGTGGAAACACCATAAAAGCTGAAAGTAAAAGTCTTTTAAAAGATATATCAGGCAAACTGTGAAAAGAAACCTGGGTCAGCTACCTTAACATCTGACAAAAATAGCTTTTAGGACAAAAGCATTATTAGGAGCAGAGATGGTAAGTATATAATGATATAAGGAAGAGGCAACACTCCTAAACTTGTGATATACTTGAAACACGTATAGCAAAAATCGATATAACTATATAACTTCAGGGAGGTACAAAACCAATGATAACATAGCTTTTTCACTGATGTGTCAAGTAGACAAAAGATTAGTAAGATACAGACTATCCAAAGGATACATTTAGCTAGGTTCATCTAGCAGTCATATACACAACTCCTTACCCAATAATTAGAGAATACACATTTTTCTCAAGCACACATAAAACATTTACAAATACTGATTGTGTACTAGCAGATCTCCACAAATTCAAGGAATTGTTATCAAACAGGCCATGTTCTTTGACCACAATGCAATAAGTTAAAAGGAAATTACAAAAGTATAAATTTAAAAATCCATATATTTTGAAATTTAAAAATACTTCTAAATCACTCAGAGGAAAAAAGAGAAACTATGAAGAAGTTAAAAATACTCAGAAATGAAATAATGAAAATATAACCTATCAAAACCTGTGGAATGCAGCTAATGCTGTACTTACAAGGAAAATGTATAGCCTTAAATATTTGTTAGGAAGGATGAAAATAATTATGTGCCAAGTTAAGAAAAGAAAAGAAAGGTCAACATAATAAACTAAAAGAATGTAGAAGTAAAAAGATAAAGATAAGCACAGAAACCTATGAACTAGAGAGGATTTATGAAGCTTCTATGACAATTTGAGCAAGAGAGAAGATACAGATAAACAACATTACAAATTACAAAAAGGAATATAACTATAGACCCAATGGTTAGAAAAGTAAAAGAACCCTATGAAAACCTTTATTAATTTCAAAACATATACAAAATAAAGTTTTAAAAAATGTTAACCTACAAATTAACTCAAAATGGATTAGAAAGCCTGAAGAAACCAAGAAATGCTAAATAAATTTAAACTGTAGTTAAAAATCTTCCAAACAAGAAAACACCAGACCCCAGATGATCAAAGAGGCGAGCTTTCCAAATTTTCAATGAACAGATAGTTTCAATCTTATTCAAACATTTTGAGAAACCAGAAAAAGAAGGAACGCTCCCAACACATTCTAGAAGGCTAATATGATCTTAATAACAAAATCAAAGTATGAGAAAGAAAATTTCCAGCCAACCTCACTCATGAATATAGATGCAGAAATATTAAACAAAATATTATTAAGCCAAATCCAGAAATGGGAATGCCAAGATGGCCTAACATAAGAAAATCTGTATAAATCCATCACTATATTAACAGATTAATGATAATTATCTTGAGAGTGGCTGAAAACCAGATTGTCTTGACAGAGGCTGAACAAGCACCAGAAGAATTTAACACCCATTCATGATAAAAATGCTCACTGAGTTAGACTAGAAAAAATGTCCTTAACCTGATAATGGGTACCAAAAATTAAGAAAGAAACATTAGAAGCATTCTCTTTAAAATCAGGAATAATGCAAGGATACCCACTACCACTTCTACAATCAATCTATAAGCCCAGTGTTAAAAAACAATAATTAAAAGCATGTAGATGGAAGAGGCGGAAACAAAATTATTTGCAATCATCTACATAGAAAACAGAAAGTATTTACAAACAAATTATTATTAGTAAGAAGAGAGTTTAGTAGGATGACTGGCTAATTGAACAATATGAAAACATCATCTGTATTTCCATATACCAGTAAAAAAAAAAAAAAGCTAGGAAATACAAATTTTCAAAGGCAGCATCTATAGCAACAAAAAAACTATAAGGTACCTAGGAATGAATACACCAAAGGATATACAAGATTGTTATACAGAACATCTTTAAACGTTATCTTAAATGACATTAAGAAGTCCTAAATAAAAGTCCTAAATAAAGGGCCCATGTTTATACATAAAAAGACTCATTATATTAAAGACTACATTCAATTCTGCCCATACTGTAAATCCGATGCAACTTCAATCAAAAGCTTATCATGGCTTTATATATATATATTGGAACTTGAAAAGTTGGTTTAAAAATGTACGTGGAACAGCAAAGAACTAAGAGTAGCCAAGATATTGTGAAGTGTTAGGGGTAGAGGATGAAGAGAGGAATCTGGCTCAAAACATTTAAGATATCAAGATTTATCTTAAAGCTATTGCAATTAAGATAGGGTGCTACTGGTACAGGGACAGATAAACTGATCCATGGGTTAAAAGAGAGTACCTAGGTAGAACCACGAGAGAGAGAGAACAGGAACTGCCAATGAGTGGAGAAAGAAGAAAGTATTCAATACATAGTGCTGGCTCAAGTTATCCAAATGGGGAAAAAATAAATAAAATGGATCCTCGCCTTATACCTTACACACAACAATTTCAGGTAGATTAAAGACTTAAAATACGGAAAGTAAAACTTTAAAACTTTGGGGAGAAAAATATAGGAGAATATCTTTCTGACCCTGAGGTAAGGAAGAATTTCTTAAACAAGATACAACAAAAATCATTAAAAAGACTGATAAATTTGGCTATCAAAAGAACTTCCAATCATCGAAGATAAAGAAAATAAAAAGACAAAGCACAAACCAGCAGAGGTATTTGTACACACAAAAGTAACAAAGATTTAGTATCCAGAATAAAGAACTACAAATCAATACGAAAAAACAACCTAATAGAAAATAGGATAAAATGTCTGAACAGGTATTTAATAAAAGAAGAGACATGTTTAATCACTAAGCATATGAAAAAATGCTCAACATCATCAATAATGAAGGAAATGCAAATTAAAATCACAGTGAGATACCAGTTTACACTTAGTAGACTGGTTAAAAAATATAAAACTATTGAATAGGAAGGGGAAAGTCCAATACATTACTGGTGGGAGAATAAATTGGTACAACTTCTTTGAAAAGAATTTGGCATAATCTTGCAAAACTGAAAAATTGCAGACCCATCACTCAGTAATTCTATTTTTAGATACATCAGAGAATGTTCACAGAAGCACAGTTTATAATACGAAAAAATATGGACACAATCCAGATTTCTAGTTAATAGGAAAATGGAGAAATTAATTATGGTAGAGTCATGCCTGAATTTTAAAATAGCAGTAAAAATTAGTGTATTACAAACAAGGGTTAAAAAAAAAGTTTGAATCTTGGAAGCATTATGTTGAATGAAAAAAAGCAAGTTTTAGAAGACTATAGCGAGATGCCATTTTCATAAAACTTAAAACCAAACAAACCTAAAGAATATACTGTTTAGGGATACTTATAAATGTGATAAGCTTATTTTTAAAAAGGAGTGAATAAAAGATTCGAAATTCAGGATATCTGACAGGCTCTCTTCTGTTATGCTTTGTAAAGTACATAAATGTTCCAAATATTCTTTTGTATAGATCATGAATCAAGGAGATTATAATAAAGCCAAAAGCAAGGAATGGGAATAGGCACTGTTAGGAGTGGGCTGGGAGAATATTATTTCCAACATTATTTAAGCATATTTTAAATTAACTCAGAGAAGGGTTCCTTGAGAATGCTAACATTTGAGATAAGATCTAAAGAAAGTGCAGTAACCAACCAGCTGAAATCTAAGGGAAGAACAGTTTTTGCAAAGGGAGAGCAAGTGCAAGGCCTGAGGCAAGAGTTTGCCTAATGAACTGGAGACCATGCTAGGGAGAATGGTGAGTGTCAGGAAGAACAGGGTGATAGGGTGCTGATGATTCTAGACAGAAACCCAAGGTTGGACTTGTTTGCTACTTTCTGCCTTAGGCACAAGTTAGTAATCAGAATTGGATAGGTACTTAAAGCACTGTCTGGCTGTGCTGGGAGAGTTGGTGAGGGCCACCACAAGATTTGCAGAAGGGCAAGGTCTTGGTGTTCGAAGAAGTTAGGAAAAACATTGGAGTCAGCAGGCTGCCTAAATGGAGAAAGAGCAAAGAGGTCAATGTGGCTGGAATCAATGTGAGAAGAGGAAAGGTGGGGTAGGATAAGCAGGGAGAGAGGAAGGTAAGACAAAGGTTGAGAGGTGGTGTCATCGATCATACAGAATGACGTGAGAACATGGAAACTAGGTTTTACATGACGAGGATGAACTGTTTTGTTATATTATCCTTCTGTCTGACCCACAATTTTTATAAGTTGTAATATATATATATATTATTTATTTATTTATTTTTAATTTTCTGCCTAATCTCTGATAGCAGGGTTTAGGGAGACTGTCATTTTCTACTATATGTTTCAATAATGTTTGCTTTTGTATATTTTGGCATTGTTTATAATAGGAGAAATGGTATTTTAAAAAATATAAAATAAATAATACTGAGAGGAAAAAAGGATGGTTACATGAAAAAGAACCAATGAAAGAACCTATAAGGGAGCATCCATGGTAAGAAAACAGAGAAAGCAGAGGGTTCTAGAAGCTAAGAGAGTTTAGAAGAGGTGATCTTCAGGTGCAAGAGAATGAAAGCTGTGCAAAGGCAACTTTTGGACAGTCACAAGTTTGATGACTCAGAAAAGATAATTTCTGTGCATTTACGGAAGCCAGACATAGTAAAGGAGACCCAAATAAATGGAAAGAATAAAGGCAGATTTTGAGTATACTTTTGAAGGCCTTACTGAGAAAGGGATCTCTGGAATATAGCAGTTTTTAAAATAGTGAAATTATTAAATAAATCATCTTAAATACCACTTGCTACATAATTTGAATTTCCAAAATTTTAAGCCTAAATCCTTTAAAAATAAAGATACAAGATATGGGAGCAAAAATTGCTTATATAAAAAATGAAAATATACTATGAGCTGGGAGAACAGGAAGCTGGTCTTACATCACTGTTAGTTAACTCTCATTAGCAGTTCCTGCAGTCAATATTATGTGGAAACAGACTATGAGCACCAGTATGGAATGAGGATATATACATAGAGAAAAGGAGATCTAGTTAGTATTGTAGTAGAGAATACCTTTGTTGTAACACACTTGAAGGCTGTGGAAGCTCTAAGTAAGGGGTCTTTATGTAGGGTGGGATGAGGTGGGAAGCAGTGACATGGTTTAGGGGAGCAACGGCTACGAACTCTTTTGCATATTCTGAGAAAAGAACCCAGAGCTTGGGCAGTATCCATAGAGAAAGGCTTCTATAGTCAAGTTATTATCTAGAATTGCTGCAAGAGTCATTTTTAAATGTGCATCCCTTAAATGAAATCACCTGTCTCTTTCAGAACAAGTGAATAAAGTTCCAACAACCACAGTGGATGCCAGAAATCTCAGACAGTACTGAATCCCACATACACTATGTTTTTTCTGCATTCATACCTTTATCATTCATAAAGTTTAATTTTTAAATTAGACACAATAAGAGATTAACAACAATAACTAATAACATAATAAAACAATTATAACAATGAACTGTAACAAAAGTTACATGAATGTGGTCTCTCTCTCTGATAACTGAGATGGCTACTAAGTAACCCATGGTCAGGTAGCTATATAGCATGGACATGCTAGACAAAGGGATGATTCACATCCCAGGCAGGACGGTACAGGACATCATGAGATATCACACTACTCAAAATGGCATGCAATTTAAAACTTATGAATTATTTCTAGAATTTTCCATTTAATTTTTAGGACTGCAGTTGACCACAGGTAACTGAAACTATGGAAAGTGAACCGTGAATGGGGGGGTGGGGGGTGGTGGCAGGTTCCGTAAATGTTAAGGTCACAAGACACTTGATGTTTCAAAATGAGCTAACAAAATAAATGATACAATCACCATTAAAATGCATTTAACTTTTCAAAGCATTTTTATATAAATTTCCTTTTTCTTAATGAAAATACTCAAGGGCCCACAGGGCTAGAGAGGCAAGTCTCAGAACAACTCCATCTAATCCTTAAGACTTCACACTGAATTGTGCTTACAGATACTATACTTAATTTTCAAAAGGCCAATTTTAACAGTGATTAAGTGAAAGTATATGCTTAAAAAAAAAAGTAAACTATAGCTCACGCACCTACACCCACACACACAAACCCAAAAGAATGAAGAAAGAATACCAAAATTGTTCTGACCTAGTTACATCCCAATTAACACAGACTACGCTTTACTAAAACTCCTTTTCTTACTGTGAACACAAAATGCCAGCTGTGAAAGAAAGTGATACTGCTGGGTTTGCACACTTTAGTTACCATAGAAACAGTGGAAATGGCAGGAGTTGGATGCCTCACCTTTAAGTTATCAGTGATAAAATCAAATAGACAAATCGAGGCTACAGGGTTCATTTTATTTAAATTGTATTTTAAAGGCAAAAGTCAGAGAAATGATCTAATAAACAATATGATTACTCAGAAACTATTCCTGAAATATCTGCATTTTAGCAGAATTTGGTTAATTCTTGAATTTACATTTATACGTGCTCCAGATTTGCCTTTTCCTTTTATAGAATCAATTTTTTCCACAGGGTTAAATTTATTTCAGTTAATTGGCACATCATAAATAGAACAGCCTAAAGATACACAATTATCCATCTACATATGCTCTGTACTCCCCAACCCAGGACACTTGGAACAAAAATATGAAACCCACAAGATGACTCTTATCATCACCAATAAGGACAGAAAAACACAAACACAACTGTCTACAAGCCTGAATAATAGTAACAAAACAAAGCAGAAAATCAGTTGGACTAGTTTCTGAACAATGAATAGTGCTAGCCTAATATTAATGGCTATAAGCATACAGAGGTGGGACAACTCTCCTTAGATTTGATAAAGAAGTACATTCCCAGGAGAAAACACTCAGTTTGTTCCTTTCTCTATACTGTTTTCCATTGTTCACCTTGAATAAATAAGATTTCATATTATAAAAGATAGGGCAAACAACCAACTAAGAGAAAGATACATGCATATTTTTTTTAGCAAACACAACAGTCATTTGCTAAAAGCATCAGTCTATCATAACTGTTTATCCCTTAAAATAACCTCATTAATAACAGAGAACTTAAAATATAGAGACTTTGATACTGTGATTGCAACCTCTTAAAAGTCAGGGAAGATATTTCTGTCACCTCTTTATGTACCAGCATAGTGTTTAATAAATATTTGTTGAATGAATGAACAAATGAATCAATGAACAAAAATTACAAGTTGATACTCATGGTCCTTTCACAGGCAAGTTCGCAACTTAAAATAAAAAAAATTTTAAACTAGAGTAAACACTTACCCTAAAATATGCCAAGCTCATTTCCAAATACAGATTTTTAAAAAAATCTTGATTCTAGTTTATTTCTGGGTTTCAACCATCACTCATATGCTAATGACTCACAAATCTATACCTCTAGGTCTCCAAACTTTGTATCTTAACAATATGTTAATTGTTGAAACCAAGGGTCCTTATGATTAACTTTAGTTTTAAATTCTAGCTGTAGGAATCATAAGCCTCAGAGACCTAGCCTTTTCCACTGGGTAATCGATAACCCGCAAGGCAGCAGAAGGCAGCAGCCCGCACCTGACTCATGGTCACATAGTCCTGATCTCTAGCAGGCTCAAGATAATATCTTGACCTAAATTATTTTTCATTCCTGAGCCCTAATGTGGAATGACCCCCTGGCTACTTTCCCATAAGACTAGACAGAGATTCTGGAAAAGACCTCAGAACTGTCCTCAAGACCTGGAGAAATTATATATTACTTTTACCTTACCTCACCTCTGACGAACCAGTAGAGCCCAAGACCCAACTCCCTTAGCTACCACACTAATGATTTTCCCTCTATATAGGCCACTAGGGAGCCAGGTCTTTGAGCACTAGCTCATCTGTGTCTTCAGACTTGACGCCATTTCCTTAAATAAATCTTTACTTTCCTTGCTGCAAACTCCTGTTCGTATCTCAAATGGCTTTGATGCACACAGGCAAACGAACCAGTTGAGTTCGGTAACACAGAATGCTGCCCCTCCACAACCACCTCAAACTCAACTTGTTCAAACTGAATTTTTACTGCCTCTCTTTCTGGTATTCCTTTCTCAGTCACTCTATCAATAAGAGGAGAAGTCTGAACATTCTGTGCTTCATCCCCCCTCAAGTCTAATTAGTCCTCAGTTCTGATTATCTTAATTTATGAATATTCATCTACTATCTCACCTGCTCACTATCTTGATTATCTTTGAGGTAGTTCAGGCCTTCATCTTTTCACAACCAGCTGATCACAACGGCCTGATAAAGCTACAACCTCAAACCAGCTCTCCATATCCCTGTGTCACAGCCCGTCTTAAGCAAAAACCTGAACAGCTCAACTCCAAGTGACCACAGGAAAAATCCACACTTCTAAACATGACAATTAAGATCCACCATAATCTGGTCCCTGCTTCTCTCTTCTGCCTCTTCTTTCACTACTTCTCGCTTTGCCCCAGTAATGCCAAAGTGCTTGCAGTTTCTTACCCCATGCCTTCATTCATCTGCCTGGAACGCTCTCCCAAACCACTTCCCCCTTTCATCTTATAAACTTCTACTTATCCTTTTAGACTCAGCTCAGTGAGAGTCCTCCAAGAGCACTCCCATCCCAACTGGCGAGGTATTCTTCTTCTGTGCTCTTAGCACCTTATGCACAGCAGATGCCTAACTATACCTTATCATTTCTTTTTTAAACCTAATTATCTGATAATTATCCATTTATGTGTTTCTTCTCCATCATGTAATCATTGAGGAAGGGACTGTATTTTATTTATCCCTGTATTCCCAGTGATCGGCACAGTCTCTGGTATATATTAGGAAGTCAAAATATGTTTGTAAATTCTGAGTCTATAAACTAGCCTCCCCCTACAGAAATCCAGTTATAAATAAATAATCTAGTTAAAAATGACAGGCTCCATAGATCTATTTAAGTGTCATAATTTGGGTATATTGTGGCTTAAATAGGCCTTTGTATTCAGAGAACCTAACTACTATTTAAAGTGCTGTTTTTAAGCAAAAAAAAAAAAAAATGCCTTCCCAGTTCAAAATTACACATCTACAAATAGATGCAGGCTCTCTGTAAATCAGGATCAGTCTAAAATATTATTTTTTATTTATTTAATTAATTAATTTATTTATTTTTACAGCGGGCCTGAGCAAGAGAAGCATGGCTCAAAAGGCACAGTCTATAATATTAAATGCTGTGGTTAATTTCATTTTGATTTAAAATGGTCTAGAGGTATCTGTAATAAGCAACTATGTTAATCAAACCTTGGTATTCACAGTAAACAATGCCTGCCAACCCAGCCCTGCATAACAGTTAACAATACACCTCTTTGTCTTTGCTTTTTAGGAGTGGTTACTGGCCTGAACAGCAGAGATAAGGTTTTCTTTTCTCTAACAAGAAGCAATAAAAAGCAGCCATTATAAAAAAACGAGACAAACACATGTATCTAGAAGGCTATTTACCTAACTAACTTCAAGGTCACTAAGAGAATATAATCGAGCTAGATTCCACATTGACCATAATGCAAGGAATAATGCTAAAAGACATTCAGATTCTATCCTGTTCATTAACGAGGACAATCCACCAGCAAGGAAGCAACACTGTAGAAAGAAGTTTTCTATTTACATTTGTGACACTCACATTCAAATCAAATAATTTAGTCTTATTATCAGGAGAAATTAAAATGTCAGAGGTAGAAATTATCACAATGAGCCCTCTCACTTTACTTATGAAGGCAGAGAGGCAAAAGACCTACTGCTTTAACCAAGTTCACTGTCCACGAACAGTGGCTGACCCAGGATTAGAGAACCCAAGTTGCTCAGAGACACTCCAGGCCGGGATTATTAGAAGAAAAAGCACACTGGAAAAATGCACAACACTTCGTTGATTTATGGCCCTTACCTCTAGGAAACTTCTATACAGAAGTGTGCTTCAGAGAATATGATCACCCAAAATACCTATCAGATATAATCTCTCAGTGAAATGACTCATCAGTCCTTGCATGCAAGATCCCCTCCTGATGAAGATACCAGCATTCTCATAAGGGATCTTCAATCATCCTATAGTGCTAGTCAAATAGAATTCCCCGTGGTGGTAATTACCCAGGTATACACATTTGTCTAAATATATCAATTTGGAATTAAAATGGGTACACCTTGTTGTATATAAATTATACCTCAATAAAATTAATTTAATAAAATAGTATGCCTGAATTGATTCTTTAGTTTTAAACACAGCAGATATGAACAGCTAAGCCATAGACTATCGAGGAACAGATATAAGGAACTAGTTAGGAATCAGAGTGATTCTTTGGTATGACAAGATCTGTAACTATCTAAAATCACCTAAAATTGCAGGTTAGAAGACAACCAAGGCATACTTTACTTTTTCTTTGTTAGGTCTACATTGTGAAAGAAATTAGGAAAATTAAGTCACATTAAAATAAATACTGCATTCTGTCATCATTATTTAAGCAGAATGTTAATATGTGAAATGAAAAATAAATAGAAATTCATTTGCTTAACATGGAAATGTTAGAATTAAAACTAAGCTATTCAATTATTCAAATCATCTACTAATTTGATCTCATTAAGCAAGTTTTTAAAAAAACTTTGATATTTTTAAATATGAAGAGCTGGCAAAAATATTAGCAATATTTAAATATAAACAGGATGAAATACGGCTACTTTTAAAAAAATACCACGAAGCATTTTCACCTATTTATAGTAGGGCTCTACTTTGTAAAGCAGAAGGGACTAGAAAGAGTATCAGGGTAAAAAAATTCTGGAGAAGAAAGTGGTTTTAAAAAAGGCATCTTTGGATTGCTGATGAGATCCAGAAAGAATGTACAGAAAGGAAATTAGGAGGAATTCAGGAACTCTGGAACTAAGACTAGGAGGTCAACAACCATATAAAGTACCTATCATTAACCTCATTTTACATATAAAAAAACTAAAGTTTAAGGATCCATATTAGCTATCTTAGCAATATATATTTTTTTAAGTCTAGGATCGCAAAGTTCCCATAAGAGATAAGCAAGGCTTAAATGTAAAACATTATTAAAGTGCTTACAAAATGCTGACATGGTGGCTACAGCAAAATTTTAAGGGTTTCTTTGAGATATAACACATTCGCCTTATCAGTTCCATTTAACACAAACAAATTAAAAACTTGATGTAGCTCTTTGTCAGACAAGGTATGAAAAGAAGCTGCGCTACACACAAAGATTACCAGACAATTCTCCAGCCACCAAGCACTTATTTTAAACAAACTATCACGATTAACAGGACAGCATTTTTTCTTCCAACTGAGGACAAACGGGGCCATCTCTGACTTTCATATATTGGACTTTCATATAGTGTGACAGTCCTAAAAAGTCACCAAACGCTCTCTTCAGCTAAAGGACTACAATACTTCATGCTTCTTCATGGTATCCTTTCATTGCTTGTCGGGTAGCTGTTAAAATGGAAAACAATGTTTTGCCATCATTAAAAAAAATTTTGTTTACATTTTTTGCCTTTGTTTTACATATATGAGTGTAAAAGAGAAATAAGAAAGTATTATATCAGTAAAATATTACTGATAAGCACAGGCCTCTAGCTACATGATAAAGATGGAATCTCTAGGTATGTTCAAAATAAGAAATCCTAGATCTCAATTGAACACAACCTCCATATTTAAGCAGATTAAACCTGCAGGGTGAAGGAGAGGAAGGAAGAGGTGTGGAGTGGAAAAGTAAGGAAAACATACTGAATTCTGGAAATAAATAATTGAAGAATAATTGTAAAAAGAAAGGATAATTGGTACATTCTAATAATTTTACCTTTCTAGAACCAGAACTACCCCCAACTCTTACCACCTGAGCAACTTTTTTACATGGGAAAATTATACAAAAGGAGGGAACTTCTTGCATTTTTTTTTATCATATTTCTACTAAATAAAAAGGACCCTAACAAGATCCAAATATCATTTAAAAGCCTCTCAGACACTGTGGTAGGCAGCTTTGGACATGGTTTCAAATCACCCCTAACTATGGCATACACACTCTTGTGTAACTACTCCCTTTGAGTATGGGCTGTATATTGTGACTTCTAATAACAGAATACAGCAAAAGTAGCAGATGGCACATCTGTGATTAACTTATAGGAGACTGTGACCTCCCTATTGCTAACACACACTCTCTCCTGCCTTCTTGTTTGCTCACCCTGAAGAAAAATGCTATATTGTGAGATGCTCTACGGCAAGGAACCAAGGAAGGCCTCCACTCATCAGCTCATGAGGAAATGAATCCTGCCAAGCACCATGTGAGTGAACTAGGGAACCAGATTCTTCCCAGTCAAGACTTGAGATGACATGAACCTTTTAAAAAGACTCTAAAACAGAGGACCCAGATAAGATGCACCTAGATTCTTGACCCAGAGAACCTGTGGAATGATAAATGTTGTTTAAAGCCACTACGTTATGGGGCAATTTGTTCCATGCAATAGGTAACAGATATACAAACTTAAAATATACATAGCCAACATGTCATAAACACCCTAGAATGCTGTTGGAAATCCAGTAAGAACTCTACTTGAACAAGTAGATGTCATAAGGAAGAAAATATATCAATAAACCTAAACTATATAATTCTGTATCAGTTACTATGACAAAATATCCCAAATCAAATATTATACATTTCTCTGTAGACAGAATATCTATTGCATCATTTTCTTTAATCAATTGAATCATATCTGAGTCTAAGTACTGGCAAGTTTTTATTATTTATTATTATTACTGTAGACCTCTAATAAAATAAATAAATCTTTACGTCTGTGACAGAAGTGACTTTTTGAAAATCCAAAAATGTTTGGTAGACATTAATAACAAAACCCAAAAGATTACTAATATACAAAATTATTTTCTCCCTCAACTGGATCTTACAAATTTTCCATGTATTATATTTGTAAACCATATAGTTATCTGTGCCTCAAGACTTCAAAAGACCACAAATTCACCCACTACTGTGAACAATAATTATCATTTAAAACTCAAATTAGAGTTTTGGGATGGGGCCCCCACAAATATTTTTTAAAAGACAGTTACTATGATCAGGGTCCTGGAGCATTCCTTCAAATCCTTCACTCAATAAAGATCTAGCATTGATCATGTGCTAGGTGCTGAGATACAAAAATGAAAAAGAGATAGTTTATAGTTTGGTTTATGTCACTGATGCAGTAGCAATATTCTATAAGTAAGGAGTCATAAATCTACTTAACAATGCTATCATTTAGCCAACATTTCTCTAACTCTGCTAAAGAAAAATGTGCAATTGGCAGATGTTTTGCTGAAATTCAATTCAAATAGCTTATGAACAGAAACAATATGCCAATGGTAGGAATACAAAATTAATGAGATATGATCCTTGCTCTCAAGAAGCCCATAATTTTGAAAAAGAGATAAACTAAATCTTGGCATTCATCCAACCTACCAGAATAGTAGTCCCATAAAAATGAGTCATCCTATATTTCATCTTCTTACTTTTAGCTACATCCTGCTATAAAATTAAAATACATCTTTTCCCTCTTAGTGTTTACAAGTTCTAAATATTTATAGACTTCTCTACTTCACTGTCTCTCCACCAAGATGAATATATTCAGCTCCTTTTCTCCTTTCCTTTTAAAACAATTCCTCAATATAAGTAATCTTTTTGGTAACTTTAAATTGCCTATTTCTGTATTAAATTCTAGGATCTAAATGACATAATAAAATACTGTTCCAGATATGAAAATGATCACAATGAAAAACACCAACCTCTTTGATGATGTAATACTTCCGATTCTGTAATGTGTGTGAAGTCCATAACACTCATTTTACTTTTCAAATTTAGAGGTTTAAACTATTACATTGAAAATTTACATTTATTCTAACATCTTTAACTGAATGGATTTTCCAGGTTTCTCACATCAAATGAAAATTTAGAGATGATACATACTCTGAAATAATTGTGACTAACAAATAATGTAAAGCTAAATTTCTTACAGTAATTGGAAATGAAGCATTTTTTAAAAATTACTCATTGACTAAAATTGCAACTCTACTCTTAAGCTCACAGACAAAAAAAATTTTTTCAAATGTCCCCATCATGCTCTTTTTAACACCATTATTTGTATTTGATATACTTTAGATTTCTATAGCAACTACAGAAAATATCTACGAAGTAAACATACAGTTTAAATCTTTTACTCCTGAAAATACTTTCGCAAAACCATGAAAATATGGTCCAGATATCAGGACTCAAGATCAACAAAAAGAATCTAGTCTATTGGTTCAAAGTTTCAGCTCTTATTAGAGTTTCTTACTTAAGGAGCAAAGGCATTTGGTGAATGTGTGAGTAAAATATAAACAAATGCTATACTAGGTCAGAACCACATTCAGAATATATTTTCGACATCGTGCTCATGCTATGGATGAGGTAATAACAATGAGTGGTGATTTCTAAAGTGGAAAATCCAGGAAAAATAACTCAATTCTGTTCTCACAAACGTTTAGTACTTAAAAACAAACAAATCCCTAGCCTGATATTTAGGGCCTTCCTCAATCAGACTCCAATCCATATATGTACACAGTAAGAAGTTTTAAGACAGAAGAAATTCTCACAAATATAGTGGACAATTTGGTGACAGACAGAGGGGTTAGGAGGCTGGGAGAATGGGGTGAAGGATGAAAGAAGTACAAATTAGTAGCTGATAGTTGGGCATGGGGAGCATGGAAGAGGGAATGTAGTTAGCATTAGTACGATGGCTAAGTGGAGGGCCAGGGGAAGAAGGTAGCAATTGGGGGGATCGTTTTGTGAACTATATAAATGTCCAACCAATGTACTATACACTTAAAACTAATTAAAATTAATAAATGTATTTAAAAAAAAAACAAATTAAGGCCATTGAGGAAGGTCTAAGGTGGGCTGGAAGGGAAAGACATTGTTGACAAAGAGACAAGAGGCCATTACCACACTACAACAAAGAGATAATAGAAAGCCTAAACTAGGACTGAGGTACTAGGGATGAAATTAGATGAACAGAAGAGATATTTTAGAGGTGAAACTGAAAGGTCTAGGCAAGTTCTGGATGTGGAGTGCAAGGGCCTGTACGGGTAAAAGAAGTTTCTAAGCTAGAAGGAAGTTAGTTTAGTGCTTAAAAACAAACAAATCCCCAGCCTGATATTTGTTGGTAAACAAAATAGAGGACACTAAAGCAACAGCCAGCTTGCATAGGAGAAAACTGAGTCCTGGTCATAATGGGTTTTAGTACCAGTGAACAATCGGGTGATAACATTACAAATAAAATGTGTTGATCTATGCTACTTAGAACAAAATACAGGCATATCTCACTTTGTGCTTTGCTTTATTGAGCTTTGCACATATTGCATTATTTACACACAGGTTTGTGGCAACCCCGCGGCAAGGAAATCTGTTGGCGCCATTTTCCCAACAGCATTTGCTCACTTTGTGTCTCTGTGTCACATTTTGGTATAATTCTCACATTATTGCGAACTTTTTCATTATTATTATTATATTTTTATGATGATCTGTGATCAGTGATCTTTGATGTTATTATTGTGATTGTTTTGGGGTGCCACAAATTACACCCACATAAAATGGTGAATTTAATAGACAAATGTTGTGTGTGTTATGACGGCTCCACTGACTGGCCTTCCCTTCCCCCAACCTTTCTTTCTCTTCTCTGGCCTCCCCGTTCCCTGAGACACAACAATATTGAAGTTATGCCAATTAATAACTTACAATGGCCTCCAACTGTTCAAGTGCAAGAGTCGCACATCTCTCACTTTAAATCAAAAGCCAGAAATGATTAAGCGCAATGAGGAAGGCATGTCAAAAGCTGAAATATGTCGTAAGGCAGGCCTATTGCACTGAACAGTCAAGTTGTGGTGGAAGTGACCACAGATGCGGTAGAAACAGCAAGAAAGCTAGAATTAGAAGTGGAGCCTAAAGATATGACTGAATTGCTACAATCTCATGATAAAACTTTAATGGATGAGGAGTTGCTTCTTATGGATGAGCAAAGAAAGTGGTTTCCTGAAACGTATTCTACTCCTGCTGAAGATGCTGCGAAGATTTTGAAATCACAATAAAGAATTTAGAATATTATACAAATTTAGTCAATGAAGTGGCTGTAAGGTTTGAGAGGGCAGATTCCACTTGTGAAAGAGGTTCTATTGTGAGTAAAATTCGATCAAATAGCATCACAATGCTCGAAAAATCAATTTGGTGAAAGGAAGAATCAGTCAATTTGGCAAACTCCACTGTTGTCTTATTTTAAGAAACTGCCACAGCCACTCTGGCCTTCAGCAACCACCACCCTTTATCAGTCAGCAGCCATCAACACTGAGGCAATACCTTTAGCAAACAGATTAGAACTTTCTGAGGGCTCAGATAATGAACAGCACTTTTAGCAATAAAGTATTTTTAAATTAAGGTATGTATATTTTTAGACATAATGCTACTGCACACTTAATAGACTACAGAATAGTGTAAACATAACTTTATATGCACTGGGAAACCACAAACAATCATGTGACTCGCTTTATTGCGACATTTACTTCATTGCAGTGGTCAGTAACCAAACCTACAATGTCTCCGAGGTATGCCTGTATACAATTTTGTGGAAAAACAGTGAGGGGTTGAAATTAGTTAATCTTCAATAAAAGACTCTGATCAATGATTCAAACATGATAGTGACCTCAAAAATATAACTTGCATAGGTTACATAAAGTACACAGCAAATTTAAATCTAGAAATATTTATGAAGGTTTTGATTTAGAACAACCTCATGTACCCCAGACTCATTTAAAAAGTGCTGATTCATGGTTAGTAGGAAAGTGAACAGGTGGTAGTCTTTGAGAACCTTACAGTTTAAAATTATGAGATAAAATGCTTCTGTTGAAATGGTATATGCATCATTGTGGTCACTGTCATTTGGTCCCAATTTAACTTCAATGCTACATGCAGCAAGATGGTCAGTCAGAACAGGCTTGACTGACAAAGGAGTAAGGGGGACTAACTAGATATCCTTGTATATTCAGTCCTTTCTATAAAAAATACTTATCCTCAATTAGTTAAACTGAATCAACCTAGATTTAGCCCTACCAAACCTTAAAATCTCCAAAACCCTAAGAAATAAATGATCATGAAACTGCTCTTGTTGGGGGCAAAATAAAACTTCCAATTATGAATTCATAAATATTACAGCTATTCGGTATCCATATCTTCTTAATAACAAACAAATCTCACTGATAAAAACTAAAATGCCAATAATGCAAAGATGAATAGCATGTAATTTGACATTAGCATGTTTGTTATGTGTGTACTGAATAAAAAAGTAAAATCAAACATTTGAATGTCGGCTAATTTACCTAATAAATATATTCCACCTGTTAGATTTAGTCATTTATTTATTATTAATACTGATAACATTCTATTTACTGGATGAAATGTCATTATTTCTGTTTAGCTCTTAAGAGAAAAAAACAATGAGAACTCAGTCTTTAATCATTAATGTTTTTACTAATGAGGAGCAATAATACAAAAAACAAAATGGACTGAAAGGTACTTGTTTCACATATGACTATCTCATTAAGGTTACAGCAATCACTTGTTGAAAACCACCCTGACAATTTATAGCTATGCATAAATATAATGGAAGAATATGTACCAAATGTTAATAACTAATCTTTTGCTCTTAGGTTTATGGGTGATTTTGATTTTCTTTTTTTATGCTATGCATATTTTCAAAATATTCTGTAATTAATGTTTATCACAGTTGTACCAAGAAAAAAGATATCTTTTAAAAGAAGGAGGAAAAACACATATGGATTAATTTAAAGGAAGCATACTTACCAGATCTCTGTGAAGCACCCAGTTTGCATGGAGGTAATGGATACCATCAAGAATCTGGTAAAGTAATGATTTAACCATAGATCTTGGCAACTGCATGGGCTTTTTATTTGCTTTTGATGCACGGTGAAACTTAATAATATGCTAAAAATTAAAAAAAAATACTATAATACAGAATCTTTGTCTATGTCAATAATACATAATCAAGGCTCCAATTTATTCTCTATATTTTAAAATTACTTATTAAAGGCCATTAATTGGCACGAAGAAAAATGATTTGAATAACAAGGCCAACTAAAACAGAATCTATATTGGGAGTGAATGTGACAGTTTTAATGTGGGTATAATGAATTGCCAAAACCATTAGGATTTTCATTAAATAGGACCAAAAGGTAAAAAGAGTTGATATTTAAAAGTCTACCTAAAAATAGTACTAGTTATATTCTCTACTGACAAAATAAAAAAATTTTTTAAAAAGGAAAAACTATAAATTTCACTATTCTATAAAAAGTTAGTACTTAGTACAGTGGGTAACATCACTGACTATGTCTATATTTGAATTATTGGGAAGTTCCACCTTCCTTTGGCACAGAATAAAATTAGGATATATTCCTAGTGTTAATATTCAACAGGAAATCACTAGAAATATGACTGAATCACCATATTCAACTTATGTCAAAAGTAGATTATAAAAGTATTATAATGAAAGGAAAAATATTCTACCTGCCTCCCATTCCCACCTCTACCCCATCCATATCCAAAACATGCCAAAATGGGTACTGAATATTCATGAAAAGAATGAAGAAAAACATACTAGAGGTTCTTGTCAACATCTGCTGTAAAGGTGTAAATTCTAAAAGTTCCTTCAAGACCTACAAGTCTGTTCAAGTCATTCCTGAACAGATTTGTAATTTATACAGATGATAAACCACTCATTATTAAATCAAAATTTAATTGTCCAAAATTTGAACTTATCACTTTTAGCAACTCCTCAGATAAAATGTGTAAATGCCCTGATTCCTAACTTTAAAAGTATGCAATTAGAATATTTGGTTTCTATTAATTGATTAAAACATCCTTAATATTTGTAAAATCATACAGACACTTCTATTTGGTAGAGTCAGTTTTGAATAAAAAAATGTTGCAAGAGATTGACCTTAATTTAGAAAGAGCAGCTATGCACAAGTACTGGTTACATGTGTACTACTATGTATACCACTACACATATTGCTAAACTTAGAAACTCCCGCTCATTAACATTTTATGAAGTAAAATTTCTGATTATTATAAATACTATCTTCTCAATAAAATAATGTTCACTGCTCAAATTCTTTTAAATCTTCATTTATGTTTAATACATTTGTTTTGAACTATGATCGACAGAGCAAGTTTTCCTTTATGTGAATTAGCAATGTGTAGTGCACACATATATTTCTCCACTCCTATATAAAACGTTCTAAAAATAGTGAGTTTAGACTTACCCACAAGTCATGTTCTGCATAGTCAAACAGCAGCCATACCTTCCTGTCACTGTGAGAAAGGAACACCTTCTGCAATGCGATCACATTAGGGTGCTTCAATTCTCGCAAAAGCTGAATGCAAGAGGAAGAGAGGGGTCACTATTCTGTTAACAAGTAGGGGAGAATAATGAATTTTCTATAACTTCAAAATGAAACATTTAGATAGTCCTGAAAAGAAAAAGAAAATGCTACCCAAAATACCATCTTTCCAATCCTTTTTCTACATGTATGTGTGTGTTTAAAATGAAATCATTTTAAATGATAAAATGTAAAATGGTAAACAAAAGTAATTATCACTAAATAATTAAATACACTTTAGTATGTGTGTATTTTTTTTTAACCAGAGGAAAAAGCTTCTTTAGAGGCCAGACTCATGTATTAGTATTGTTTATATCCACCCTAGCACACTCTATACTCAATAAATATTTGACAAAAGAAGGAAAGATATTTAATGATCCCTAAACTTATCCATGCCTAGAGTGTGTGGTTGAGGTTTTTTAGAAGAATAGTGAATATAAGGGAATTACTGTCATACCCACTGATAAAAATTGGTATGGATAAGAGGTCCTGTAAATAGAAAAAAGAAATAGGCCTTCACAAAATGGAAGCGTCAAGCTGGACTTGGATAATAAGGACAAACTGACGAAAACAGCAAGGGAAAACAGCACTGGCACATAACAGGCAGTTGCCTGATAAAATATTTAGCAACAATAACATAAGCTGTTCAAGGTGAAAGCCTGATAAACAGGCCTGCTTCCAGCTGTCCTTAACCAGTGTTCAGATTTAATACATAGAGAGAAACTTACTCAATTTGATAAATATATTGAATGACTTTTAAATGTAAAACTCTGTGAAACATTCAAAAAGGGAGGGAACAAAACTATTGAATACTTTCTATGTGTAAGATAATTGTATATGTTTTTCTTTCTTTTAATCCTTATAACAACCCTATGATGCACACAGAGTCCGAGGTTCAGTAGAACAAAAATTACTTGACCAAAATCAAATACACCTTCAAAAGAAGAGAGGTTTGGATTTAAATAGATCTGCCGGATTCCAAAGTCCATGCGTCTTCCACTATTGCCGGAAGGCCTTATCTTCAACTCCAAGTGCAGTGTAGTGAAGACAGACAGACAAATAGATCCATGAGGCAGAGAAAAATAAACTGCTCACCCATTCTGGTAACGTTAAATGAGTAAAGCATACTGTGAGTGCCTGTGCTGGAATCATGTAAAAACAATCATCTGAACTCCATCTCAGGGAACTTTTACAGACTATTCCCCAGTTGCCTAATCTTTACTACTTTCAATGATAGATTTCCTAAGTCCTCATTTCTCTCTATTTGACTCTGTACCTCAGCTCTTTCTCTTGACAACCCTGCTGGAAGGTGGTCTACCAGGTATGATTTGGGCGTGATTCCCAAGTATGACTCCTTGGGTTCTCTCTCCAATGCACATGCCTTGGAACACAGTTAAGAGGTAAGAGCAAGGATGGGCTAGGCTGCCCGTAGCCAGCCTTCCACTTTTCACAGCCTGCCTCAGTGTTCTATCTGTATTTCTTGTGGATCTAGGTGGGAAAGGAGAAGCTGGAAGGGAAATGACCAAGGAAGACATAACAGTCCTATTCCCTTGGTGAGGGTGGAGAGGAAGAGGCTAGATTAGGTGGGTAAGCAGTTATCAGTTACTATCTCTGTTCTTACTGCCTAAGAAATGATAAACAACCCCACTTCTTGCTTCAGATGCAAATGTTATACATATGTTCCTAATTAATGACCACACCAGAGAGTATGGCATTTTGGAGGGATGCAGAGCTACAACCAAGGCAGTTTCCTGCTTTTGAATATTTTAGGCTCCCAGACTCAGCAGAGTAGTGTTTAATGACCCCACTTGCCATGGCCAACCTTCTAGTACTTAGATCCCAGGCCTCGCTCCAGGCACAATAACTTGTCTCCCTCTCTTTCTGACTCCTTGGTACTGATGAACTAAGACAGTTGGCCTTTATTAAGTTTCCTTCCCAAATATGTTCTCTTTGCTGCTTGCAATAGAAAGGAGGTGAAACTTCTGCATCTAAACCAAGCTCCCGAAACACCAAACAGCACAGGCCTTTGACACCTGGACCTTCATTTATCTGAGAGAGGGGATGTCACATGCAGCAATATGTAATCAATACCTCTCAGAAATGATGTTTTCTAGAACTACAAATTGTTGATCTCTCTACAATGAATCTACTTTAAGTCCCATTTTCAAACATTATTTTGAATAGGTAATATATTTACATGATACAAAAATCAAAAGTAAATACAAGGATATAGACTGAGGCACCTCATTCCCACTCCTGCCGCCAGTGATCTCAAACCCTCTTGCCTCCTAAAAATAAATTTTATTAGTTGCTTGTTAATCCTTCCTGTGTTTCTTTATGCAAATAAAAGCAAATATGAATATATACTTTTATCTGCTCTTAATTGCACAAAAGATAGCACTTTACTATTTTTCTTTTTTACTTTATCTTGAAATCTCTCAGTGTCAGTACAATATTAGTACTATATAGAAACCTTATTTTTTTTTTTTTACAGCTGCATGGGATTTCTAGGTCACCTTTTTTTTTATTGCAGTAAATAAACGTAACATAAAATTTACCATTTTAGCCATTTTTAAGTATACAGTCCAGTAGCATTAAGTACATTAACACTGTCATGCAACAATGACCACTGTCCTTTCTCCGGAACTTCGTCATCTCAGAATGAAACTCTGTACCTCGAACATCTCCCCATTCCCAGCTGCTGGTAACCACTATTCTACTTTCTGTCTCTATAAATTCGACTATTACAGGTAACTGATATAAGTGGAATCATACAATTTTTGTCCTCTTATGTCTGGCTTCTTTCACATAACATGTCTTTAAGATTCATTCATGCTATAGCATGTGTCAGAATTTCCTCCTTTTTTAAGGCAAAATAATATTATTACATTGTATGTACATACTATATTTGCTTATCTATTCATCCCTTCCATCATCCCATGGACACTGGGGTTGATTCTGCCTTTTGGCTATTACGAATAATACTGCCTCAAACACTGATGTACAAATATCTGTTTGAGTTCTTGCTTTCAATTCCTTTATATACCCGGAAGTGGAATTGTTAGCTCCTACGGTAATTCTATGTTTAATTTTTTGAGAAAGTGTCATATAGATTACCTTTTAATATAACACACAAGAGGGAAGAGTGTAAAGTTTGCAACTGCATGCATGTAGTAAAAGTTTTTCCCTAATCCCCAAATGTGCATTTGCTAGAACAGCAATATGCACTTTTCATTATTGCATACCTTTATAACTTTTCTAGCCTAAGGGTCTCCAAGTATCAATGTAAGGCAGATGAGGACCAAAAAAATAACAACACAATGTTATCTATGTCTATTTTGTTCCTTCTTCTAATTCATCTTACATGCTACAGCCAGAGTGGTGTTTCAAAAACACAAAACTGATCATGGTCACTAGGGTTCTCTTGTTATCTGACTGAGGAAGTAAAGCAAGAGATAAGGTAAAAGCCAAGTCATGAGGAGCCTTGTAAGTAAGCCATGCAGAAGAGTTGCCAGCAGGATTCCCTAATATCACTAGAAACGTGTTCATTTTATAACTATATCACAGTCGTAATTTTACCTTGTTTGAAAATTATTCTTTAATACTCATTTTGCAGAAATATCTCACTTGCACTAACATGAAGCTGTTATAGCCTTTATCTTAATGAGTGTGAATGTTCTACTTTTATGCAAAAGAAATATTAATAAGTTCGATTACTACTTCAGATCCCTCCTGGATGCTTAGTAATATATAATATATATACCACATTATTTTTCTAAAATTTAAAAAATGTTGAATCCAAAACACGTCAGTTCCCAAGGCTTCGTTTAAAGAATTGTGGACCTAGTTATTATTTATTGTATTTTGTTTAAGTTTGATGAAGGAAAAGTTTTAAAGTGGTACTTAAAACATAGTAAGCACTCAATAAACATTTGTCAAAAGAATTAAATCTACTAAACATACCTGGTTCTTACAAAAATAAATCAGTAAATAGCTTGGAATATTATAAAACTTCGCTATCCTCAAAAGATGTTCTGAATATTTTTGCTTTTAATAAATTAAATAGACTATGTCTAAAATAGTTATTTAAGGACACTAACTTTCCAGAAGCTATTTTTACTTTAGGTTTAAAAATGAAGTTTTCTCAACTGGTACTCACTCTGCTAGAAGTATAAGATTGCTGGTTTGATGTAAATAGCAGAAACATAGCTCTTAATAGTGCAGGATGAACTATTTATTTAACCTGGTGTAAAACTCAAGAAGCAAAAGGATACTATGAGGTTGTTTCCTGAAAGGGTTGTAAGTCCAATAAATGCAATAAAATCCTAAAGAAAATGATATGTACGAAAAGGGGTTAAAGGGGAACACACCTGAGGAACTAAAGCAGAGATTAAACCAATCACTGGTACCTTTGAGACTGATATACTAATAAAATGCTAGGCCCTAACAAATGCCACACAAAAGGATATTCTTTACCCTATTTACTAAAACAAACAAATGGAAAGGTAAATTTCCTTACCACTATTTACTAAAGAAACAAACAAAAACAACAATGTCTAATAATAAATAATTATTAGTATATCCACATATTGTGCCTCAAATATATATATGTCAAGTTTTTAAATATACGAGAAAAGACAAGCTATTACACTGTGATGTAATAGTAAAAGGCTACAAAATATAAATGTTTATAAAACAGGAAACATACCAAAACATTAATATAGTTATCTCTGTGTGATGGAATTATGCATGAATTATGTAGAAAATTTACCAGTTTTCTACAATGACTACTACTCTTATAATTTACACACTCACACAACCAAAAAACAGTCCTTTCTCTTCAGAACTCCACCTGCTGAGAGATAAGATACTATTGCACTATCACAGCTTCTTAGGCAGTTGATATGAAAGAGACAAAAAGAAAGGAGATGGTCATGCTGGGACTTTCCTTGATTTTACCAATGGACTTTAATCTCTTGTCACACAAACATTTGTTCAACATGACATCATGCAACTACAAATATGTTTTAATCACATCCAAACAGGAGTTAAGTATAGTATGATTTTCCTTTGAAAATCCCACATTTCCTGTGCCAGATACTGAATACTAATATGATACCAAAGAAGCCTAAGGAAGAATGTGCAATAGAGATGTCAAGATTTTACCTAATCCCCCTTCAAGGGCATATAGTGATTATAAAGAATCTACTTACTGCTGTCTTAAACATATAAGGATCTAAAGTTACAATCCCAAACTTTTTTCTCTAAAGTATTATTTAGGATCCTGACTCAATTTGGGAAGTCTTGTGTAGATTAACAAATACAGAATGTGTCTGTATTTTTATCCACACATGTGTCTTTCCCTTTTCTCTCCACTTTCTGTTCTCTAAGTTTCTGGTGCCCCATGGGTTCCAGATTCCTTTTTCAGGTTATCTGAATGAAAAGGATCCTTTTATACTTTAATAACTCACTTATCTCAAAGTAAATCCAATTTTCTATCTTTGTTTGATCTGTTATAAGTAACAGTATGATCTACTTGACCACTGAACTTGATGAGAATGGCTTTGAGAGTATATCATTTTTTTTAAATGTATGACCATCCTCCCCATCCCCCCCAAAAGAAAGATAAACAAAGCAGTGTATTTTATGGCAAACAGAAGCTTCACCTAACTCTGAAATGCCCCAGTATTCCTAAACTGAAATTTAAGAATCAGCATTTTGAAACCTGACACTTTCATACCTGTGACAAGCCTTTTGGAAGCTAGCCTAGGAGTATTATAACCTTCCAGCAGGTGGCACTCATACCTTAAAAAGGGGTCTATAAACCGGTAACCCAAGGTGGGCCTAAATATTTTGCTTTTACTTTAATAACACTGCTTAGGTACTGGTCTTAAGTTTCAGGCAGGTCTGTGTTTCCCATTGCCACTAAGTAGAAGTAACAGGTTACAGAATTCAGAGACCTGAATTTGAGTCCTGACTTAAGAGTTGTATGACTTATAGCATGTTGTTCAACCCCTTTTGGGCCTCGTGGAATAATAAAAATATCTATTGCCAAACAAAACATACACACAGTTTCTGTAAGGATTAAGTGAATGTAAGTACATTAACTATATAATACAATGCTTAGAGCATATTAAGTACCTGACAAATTATAGCTATTACTCTTATAACCATCATCATATGCAAGAATGCTATGAGAACTATAAAACATGATATATGTAGAATGTCTGGCATACTGTAAATTCTCAATAAACAACAGCTGTTTTTGTTGTACTTAGATGAAAAAGGCTAACCACTCCAGGCAGTCAGAGATACTTGCTACAAAGACATGCTGTAATGGGGAATACCATAGCATTTCCTCACCAAAATGCTTAAAACACTCCTTCAGTATAGTCTATAATAATACTATGGCTATATCAAACTTATTTTCCTTTCCATTTTGCATCAATCTGGTTTCCTTTTCTGACTTCAAATACTATATGTACTTGGGCTGGGAGAGAGATTTGAAACCAAATAAGGTCTGAAATAAAGTGTAATTACCCTATATGATAGTATATATGTTTTTTTAAGTATGAGTACTTAATCTTTTATGTAACATATTCAATGAGAAAATTATATATACTTTTTATAAATCAATGGAACTCTGAATATACAAAGTTTAAATATGAAAAATGAAAGATGCGAATCAAAATAAAGAGTTTACAAAGTTAAATCTAAATCACCTAAAATTCTCAGGGGCCTTCTGATTCTTTGAGGTGTAATCAGAAAATCTTTTCTTGTTTCAATGCTGCTTGCTGAAAACCTTCCCTACCTTCACAAGTATTGAAACTAAAAACTTGTCTTTAGTGCCTTGGGGTTTCAATAAATAAACTCCTAATAAGTGTTTATGTCCTTCTCATTTATCTTTTTTCCTCCTTGAAGTAAAATGAAAGGGGGAAAAAAACTAATTTAAATCCTTATTTAGATCCTGGCTTTTAAAAAAAAAGGATTGTCTTATTTTCCAGAATTCTGTCTCTAGTCTTCTTTTCCTTCTCTATTCTGCAGTCTCTCTTGACATCTTACCCATTTGTCTAAGTTTAGCTACTATTTCTATGGAGAATCCCAAATCCCAATCTCTAGCCTTAATTTCTATCCTAAACCCCGACATCAATTTCTAACTATGCATATATATGTCCACATGGAAATCCCACTGTCCCTCAGAATTCACAGATCTAAAACTGATCATCACTTGCCCATGTCCATGTCAGTGTGTCCACTATTCCTGCAATTACACCAGTATTTCCCAATCACCAACAAAAGCTCAAAACCTTACAATCAATCAGTGTTCAGTCACTGAACATGTGCTACGTGCTCTGCCTTTTAAAATACCATTCATGAATTCTCACCTTGATCATTAAAATAAACCCTTAACTAGTAGTTACACATATGCTCTTCTCTCTGCCTGGAAAGAGCTTCTCTATTCTCTCTGACTAATTAATGCCTACTTGCTTTTTAGAAAAAATTTTAAAAAGGACAATTTATCACTGCTTCTAAGAAGCCTTCCCTGAAACTCCTAGTTAGAAGTGGGTGTATCTCTTGTGTTTCCATCCATACTGTAGTTCTCTTAACCACTAATAAATAAAATTGTAATATAGTCTCATTATCTATCTTCCCTAACAGATTGTAAGGTTTAGAGTGCTAGAACTATGTCTTCCATCTCCACATTTCCATTGTCTTATACAAGCCAGACCACATGGTGTGTGCTCAACAAATGGACTGAATTAATGAGTGATAATCTATCTCCTATCTCTTCTAATTCATTCTATATTGACATCAGAATATCTTCCTAAAATAGAAAGTCTGATAAAATAGCTCTTCCATTCCAAAATCTTAAATGACTTCAAGGTTAAAATCCCTAAACAGAACATTCAGAACCATCCACCCAAAGGCTAAATCCATTTTTCCTGCAATTTTTTTTCAGGGGGGTTGGGGGGATTGGAGGTGGGGGGCAGGTGGACTGAGACTCAAGAAAAAACTACATAATAAAGCTTTTAACCAAAAATGAGGCAGATAGATAAGATCCAAGTTAAGGACCAGTGAGCTTTGCCCTGACAAAGGTATAACTAACTGGCATATGTTGTGGCCTTCACTAAAGGATACTCCCTATACAATCATCATAAATAGGCTCCCAAGGTCTCCACTGCACAGAATTCTGCCCATTACCCATTATCTCCCATAAGGCCTTGCCCTACGACACGGGGATGAGGCAGAAGCATGAGAGAAAATACCCAGCAGGTAACAATAATTTTCAAAAGGTCAAAATTCATTAATAAACATTTGAATGCATATTCCAGGCACAGGAAGCCTTAGGGAGTTTGTGGTAGTTGTGGCCTAATAAAAATCAATGAGAAGACAGATTAAACAATTAATTTTTAAATTATAATTATGGTGAGATTATTAAGAAAAATAGAGAATATACAATACAATAGACCTAACTTAGTCTGAAAATCAGAGAAGGTGCTCCTAATAAAGAAGGAACTAAGAATTACAGAGCCTCAACCAGCACAAAAGTATACTAGCAGGTATTCTTATCATGTGAATATACCGATTCTAAGAACTCCTTCACTATTCATCTTTTAGGAGAAAATATCAAATGAAATCCCTACTTTATTCTAAATTTGCTAGGGCAGACTTCTGTTACTTGAATAGAACTCTTTTCTTTCCAGATGAATATTTATAAAACCACCTAGCGCAGGACATGGCACAAAGTAGGCACTCGACAAGTTTTGTTGAATGAGAAAATGAAAGCAATAGTACACAAATTTTCACACACATTGGTTAGGTGACGTGTACTCCACACTGAAAAAAATATTATTTTCAAAACTGCCATTATCTTTTACAAATGAAATGTTAAAACAAGATTGTTTAAAAATTTTACTAAGTCTGAAAAATAACTTGAAATTGGTATTTGATTAATTAAGCAAAATAAAAGTAGTAATTTTATCCTAAATAGCCATGATAAACCTATTTTCAATCTCGGTACACTCTCAAACTATCTGGGTTACACCTAACTCATACCTTTATAACTTACATTTCTAAAATATACAGTTTACAATTTTTATTCAGTAAAAACAGACAACCAAGTAGCCCGGGAATTCATCTCTCCCCTCTCCTCTCCTCCTTCTCCCTCCCCTTTACTCTCTCCCCCTCCCTCACACACACACACACACACACACACACACACACACACACGTGCACGTGCACAAACATGTCTAGACCATGCTGGCCAAGGATCTGCAGGGAGAGGTAAGGGCTTCTGATTTCTGAATAAACTTGTCTAATACACGTTGGATATTTTCAGAACACCCCACCCCTGAAACTATAAGAAATTGTACTTATATTTACAATTTATAGCTAAGGATTCTCATTAATTATTAATGGATAAATTACCAGTACCAATAATTGAACATATTTCACATCACTATGACTCTATAAAAGATAAACATAGTGAAGTCATGGCTCAAATAAATTAATCATTTATAGTTCCTGAAGATCTCACAGGAATTTTAACAGCAGTAACAGGGAAAACAACTAAATGACCTGAGCAAAATACAATCCAGGAAATGACTACTATATTGTATCCATTAAGCAGAAAATCTACTTCCTTCCTACTCTGCTAAGAAACCTTTATATGTATTATAAAACAACACAGAAGGAGGTGAGTTTCCACAATGAAAATAGGTGGTTTCTTTTCTATTAAACATCTACTAGATTTAATCAATAAATCCTAAATACTTCTGCTAAGAGCATTAACTTTAATTTTTTAAAAAGTTTCATTTTGACATATGTGGCTTTTATGTTAATATGTTAAACAATGATTAGGAAAAGATTAGAAATCACTATAATAATGAAAATTAATTCATAATATAACTTTCAGTAACTTTGTGTTTAGCAGAGCATATGGAAAAATGAACATTAACTTTAAAATAAGCTTTCTTTAAATAATCTTAGAGCTTTGAAATTTAATGTCTATATAAGGCAGCTTGAAAAATATATATAAAATGTCAAAGCTCACTAGACTCTCCTCTTTGAAATGTAATTCTCCAATATAAATTCTGGTCACACTCTTCAATAAACAAATAACACACCTGCTATGAGGAAAGCTCCTTTTAAGTAAAATTCACTGGGAAAAGGTTGATAACTTTGACTACAAAATTATCTTGTACAAATAACATATCCTAAACAAAGTCAAAAGTCTAACAAACTTTGAAAACATCACCAAACTATAAAACATTAACAGGCTAATTTGCTTGATTATAGAGTTTATAAAAATCATTTTTTAAAAAAGAAAAACACTTCAATAAAATAATGGACAGAAAATATAGACATTTCACAAAAATAAATATAAATTCAGTAAAAAATTATATAAAAATATGACTACCTCACTTAATTTAAGAATAAATTTGAAGCAATGAAAATAAAGTTTTCAACTTTCAGACTGAGAAAATTGTTAAAGCTTAATAAATGTATCTAAATTGTATCAATAGAAAACTGGTTGCATAAACTAAGGTCCATTCCCATAGCAGAATATTATATAGCTATTAAAAAGAATGCTGTAAGAATAAGATAGATCTATACTGTTAATATGGAAAGATTACAAAGATATAATATTAAGTAATAAAGATAAAAATGGAACAGAATATGTAGCATCTCTTGGTATTTTTAAAAGATCTATATGTTCTGGCATATGCATAAAAAAACATTAGTAAGGTCATAAGAAGTCATTATAGTAGTGACTTTTGTGCAGAAGGACTAGGTGAAGAAGGATAAGAGATTTTAAGTTTTTCATTTAAAATCTTTCTGTATTTTTTAATCTTATGTATATTTATTTAATATTTCTGAAATGTCAAAAGGACTTACCCAAAAGAACAAATTATGAGTAATTTTGCTTTGCCACTTTACACTATTCTTCATTTTAAAAAATTAATTTTTATAAAAATCTACATTTTAAGATATTGTTTTTTAAAACTGCAGCTTATAACCCATCAGTGGATTATAAAATCAGTTTAGTGAGTGGCAACCAGCATCCACCAGCACTCCAAGTGATATCACTTGAACTAGACTAATATAGAAAATAAGAGAAAACACAATTGCATGTCACTGGTTATGAGCAAGAAAGAGAGCTAGAACAAGAGTAGGTAACAGTCAAAGCAGTTTAAAAACCACTGCTCTAGGATATTATGCTAATAGTATTTTGGATAAAGTGCTCAGGAAAAATCTTAATGACCTTTTAATTTCCATTTCAAAACCAAAAATCATTTTATATTAAGCTGACTTTTTATATGGCAATTCTTGGTACAACCAACTTGAAAAGTAATGAAGAAAAAATTCTGAAAACTTTTAAAAAGATGTATTGAGATGACACAACATATACTGAAACTTGAATGAATTTTTAAAATTTTTCAAAATGAATCAGCATACATATATTTGAAGTAGCACCACATTATAAGTTATACACATTAATAATCTCTGGGATAGGCAAGATTGAAATTAAAGAAGATTAGTTAATATTGTTTATCTATAAAGAAATCACCAAAATAAAAGATTTTTTTAAAAGCTAGGCTATCTGAGAATTTCAGAATATTGGCAGAAGATCACATAGCTCAAATACACATACAACAGATAATCATGAGGGCACACATTTTATTCTTTTGGTCTCAAAAAATATGTTTGCAATGTAAATATATAAATACCTTACTGTTAAAATGTACAGCTGAAACTTACTGAATTTCATTAACCAATGCACTATAAAAAAAATATTTTTTTAAATGTGTTTGCTCTGGTTACAAATACCATCTATTGCCTAATCGCCTGTTTGATCATAAAGGTAACTACAAAATGACTAGTCAGAATTAAGAACAAAGTCAGTCACTAAGTAAAATTAAAGGACTACTGAGGGACGTAATCAAGAGACTGTTTTCATCAACATGGCAACCAAACCATGTATGCAGTCAAAACATCTATAGAAAGCTTGTTTGTCTTTTTAACTTTCATGAACTTCAATTTCATGTATCTTTAATACTTACCTTACATTGTCTTTTTCTCCCTTTTAGCCATCCCTCCATCCTCCACTACTCTGCCTGCTCTTTACTTCTTTTGTTGCTTTCCATTAAGGGCTTTAATCCCTATCGCAATTATATATACCACTCATTGAAATGATTTCTTGTATTATTTATCTTTTTTATACATACCCTAATGTTTTTACATATAGATATATACTTATATTATTTGGTAAATGAATGGTCAGTCATTCCACATTACGAGTGTGGTCTATACCACTAAATCTTTTTAATTATATTTTTAAGTTCTCATATACTCCAGAAGTCAAAAGTTGCTCAAGGCACAGGTTCCATGACTAAAGATTTAGGTAATCTACATATGCCCCCAAACTGTGGGACCATAGGTCCAAGCAAACTCTGGAAGCAATGAGTCCAATAAGTCTAAAAAAGAGAAAAAGGGAGGAAGATAGTACCTGACATGGGTAATAGTAATAAGGATAGAAAGGAAGAGATGGATAAAAAGAGTGTAGGGCAGAATCAATAGGTTTCAGTAACTCAGGGGTCCCCAACTCAGGCCGCAGACAGACAGGTACCATCCAGTGGCCTGTTAGGAAACGGGCCACAGAGCAAGAGGTGTGTGGCGGGCAAGTGATTGAAGCTATATTTGCAGCTGCTCCCCAACGCTACCATCACCACCTCAGCTCCACCTCAGATCATTAGGCATTAGATTCTCATAGAAGCACTGGTCCCTAGTGCCAAAAAAGTTCGGACCACTGCTAACTGACAGGATAAAAAGGGCCAATGATTCAGAATAGTACAAGCAACTGAATAAATAGATAGTGGAATAATTTAGAGACAAGGAAAAGCATTACAGCTTTGAGGTGGGGAGCAATGCTGGTTTTAACAGACACAATGAATTTGAGATGTCCGTGGGGCTACTGATGGTGGTCTTGGATATGTGGATCTAGAACTCAGAAGAAAGAGATCAACTGAAGGCAAAAAACTGAGGAGTCACAAGTACAGAGATGAGATTGCCCAGGAAGTGTTTTTCATGAAATGGTGAGAAAGACAATTAGGAAAGAGCTCTTTTGGGAAATAAAAACATTTTAAGGGTCTGACAAAGAGACATTTAAGAGAAAAGAAATCATGCAAAGACTCAGAATCTGTGCTAAGAAGAAGCCTCCTTCTCCCTAGAGAGGATATTTTGTTATAAACAACAACAAGGCTTTCCTTCCTCAGAAAGAAGAACAGGTAATGATTTCAAATGCTGACAGAACTGTCTATTGGATTTGTCAACCTCATTGGAAGCTTAGGAAAAAACAGTTTTCTACAATGAAATTATAAATTCCATAAGTACAGGTATCACATCTGTCTTGCTTACTGGTATTTACTGTGCAGAGAATAAGGTTAGTCATGTGGTGGTCACTCAATAAATACTTTTTAAATTAAACTGAAAGTGGAAATCAAAGCCTGATTGCAACAAAAGCTAGGCTGCCCTTGATAGTTAATGGTGAGGAGAAGCCTCCTGGCTATGCATGGAGGGGCACTGAGGGCTCAGAAAGGTAGTTTCACATCGTTTTGTATTGTACAGACAAATATTTTTTAAATATAAAGAGAGAAAAATCTATGGGGAAAGACGAGAAAGTAAACATCAGCTCAGACTTCACATACAACCATTTCCAGATTGTTTGCTAACTTTAGCCCAAAGAATTATGTAATTGGTTGAAGACTTGAAATTTAAAAAAATAAAAAGTAAAAAAAAAAAAATCAAGCAATATCAGGTCATGATACAGAACAGAATGGCCTCCTTATAAGTGAGGATGGCAAAATCACCTACTAAACCATTATATCTTTTCTTCGGCTTCCTCCCTTTACTTCTAACTCATATTCTTTAAAGATGCTCCTAGAGCAGAGGCAACTTGAGGGAGTCAGAGGTTGGTAAAGATGGGGTGGGAAGGAAGGGTCACAACTAAGGGAATTGGGAAGGGAGAAGAAGGAATTTAAAGATCCTTCAGGAAGGGTGTTCTTAAATTGAGAACTAACAACATAGCTTCAGTTATCAATAGAGTGATATGGTAAGATGCACATCATTTTTTTAAGAAAGAGAAACCATAATCTCACAGAAACTTCCATAGTTCAGAACCCCTTGATTCTAAATTTGTGATATCTGTTATATGTGAGCACTTTATTAAATATGTGATCAAACAAAATAAAGGCACTATTAGCAGTTTCTGTTATTCTGAAAATATTTCTGAAGGTATCAACACTGAAGCTCCTTGATGTGATTCTCCAGCTTTCTCACTGGCTGGCCTCTTGCCCACATCCTATCTCGACCCACACCAAACCACCTCTAGGCTGCCCAGTGACCATACAGTCTCATAATACAGCTGCTTCACTATCAGAAAGGCCTTTATTCCAAAGTGCAAATACTCAGACACTTAACTTTAAGATTCAGCTTGAGCATCCTGTCCTTTGTGAAGCCTTTTCCTGATAAAGGAAGGGGAAGGGAGCTACCTGTATCCACCCAGCTTTTCTCTCAAATATACATGATTCTAAGGAAAGTGAAATATAAAAGATTGTTGCAAAAATCTTGGAAATACAAAATTCAAGACTATCCACTAAAGCAATACCCTCTATGTCTACAGCTTTGCCAACAATCCACATGACCACAGAGCTACTAAATTTGAACCCTAAAAATAATCACAAAACAGAACTGTTTCCAAATAGAAATAAATGTACTGTTTTTGCCCACATTACGAAGGATATAAGTTAAACCACAACTCAGTGGATACTACATTGTCTTCCCCAATGTAAACGTAATTAAAACTACATACAGGAATATATGTGTCACCATTATACTATTGTATTTCCATTGGCCTTAATTTTACAGATTTTCTATAACCACAAAAATGGTGTGCAGTTCTAAAGAGAGGGGCAAAATCTATATTAGAAGTCATAAATCTTTCACCCACTTATCATGAGTCATTCATTCTTCCTTAACTGGTATACCTTATGTTAAAGACTTAGGCACATAGAGAGTTTAAAACATTTTAAAATTATAAAAGTAATATATGCTCAATGCAAGACCAGAATCAGAAAACATAGAAAAACACAAAGAGTACATATCACCCGTAATTCTACCAAAGGCAACTTAATATTTTACACACACACAGCCTCAACTTTCTCCTATGTACATAAACCTAAGGAAACAATAACAATCAACCATGATGATGAAAAAGCTGCCATTTAATATGATCTTATCACAGGATAATTCAGGCACCATGTTAATGTTAAGCAATTCAGTCACATTATTTCATTTAGTCTTCAAAACAACCCAGAGAGATAGGTACTATTTTTAATCTCTCTTTTACAGTGGAAACACTGGGGAAGCTGAGAGGTTAAGTATCTTCCACAAAGTCACACAGCTAATGAAGGACAGATGCCTGAATTCCAGATCCTATATATGTATACATGTGTGTAAATATGCAGACACAATATTTTCAGATATTTACATGAAAATATGGGAACACTAACAATGTGGTTTTGTAACCAGCCTTTTTTCACTTAACATATCGGAAACAACTTGTCTGTCAATAAACGTCTGTCTACACCAGTAGTTTTAATGGTTTCATACTATTCAACTGCCTAACTATGAAATAGACTGCTTTAAGAGTACATTTATGTTATTCCAATATTATATATATTTTTAAATATTACAAACCATTTTTAAATATTACAAACCTTTATCTGATTAACTCCTTAAGATAAAAACAACCAAAAGAGGAAAGACTTTTTTTAAGGCTTTTGGTGCTTATTCCGTTCCCAGCTATGTTTCAAGCGATTGAATGCCCTGTGACTACAAACTACCTACCATATTGGACACCACAGATGTTTCCCTCATTACAGAGAGTCCTATAGGACAGCACTGGTCTAGATTGTTATAGATCATGCAGATCATTGTTGAATTCTTGGACAGGGCACAGCCTTGTTGGAAAAGGAAGCCTTCCATATCCACTTACTCCTGAGGACCACCCTCCTCCACAGTGATTTCTGCTCTGACCTTATAGCTGCAGCACACAAGATATGCACTGGAAAGTCAACTCCCTCCTCCTACAGCTCCACCTAAGCCAGGAAGAGATAGAGATTGTCTCTATTGACATCACTGTTCTCATTCTTGACTCTCGCCTAGCTCCCAGCCTGAGCATGTTTATTAGGTACAGATGGATGGGCAGGCTTTCTGACCAACCTCCTTAGCAAGTTTGCTATGAACAAACTGGCAGGCTGATGTGTACCCTTCACTTTGCTCTTACCTTTACTGTTTCCTACCAAAGCTCTTCAATATGATGACATTGAGAATGCGACCCTTCTTCAAGTTTCCAAGGGTGATATAACTTTTTCTGCATTCTACCATTGGGTTGTTTTAACAGAAAATTGGTAAGAGGGTGAAAGGTAAATCACTACCTTGGACTCAGAAGCTAAAGCTTTTAAAGTTTATAGATATTAAGACAGTTTTAAATAACAACTTGATGTCTCAACTGGCTTTCTTTTACCTTTCCACTTAAGAGTAAGAAGGAAACCTAGAAAAGGTCTGATTTAGTCATGTCAGAATAGAATAAGCAAGAAACAGCAGATTTTCACAAATTTATCATGCAAGTAACAACTAGACTTTACATAGGATCCTTATTCATGAAAATGCAATTTCTTTAAGGCAGAAAGGAAATAAATATTTTCCAATTTTCTATATAAGAAAATAAATATCAGCCCACATGTCATACAGAATGAAAGAGCAAAGGCTAAAAAACAGAAATTCACAAACCTAACCCTAATTTACTAACACACTAGAGAGCCCATTTTAAGAAGTTGTATTATTCTTGAAATTTTTACACACCATCAAAATCTCTATACAAAAGCTGACTGACCAAAAAAAAAAAAAATGTTAAGCTTCTTATAAGCAAATCACCCATTTGCTAGTGATATACATCTGTATACGATTGTGCTACTATTTTTTCAGACAAATAGGATTTTGACTTTAGAAATTCATCATCACAAAAAACATTACAGTATCAATTCTAATTTCACTTTCTAACTCTAATTCACTCAATAAAATATGTACAGAGTTGAAAATATTATGATATACAACTAGGAGATCACGTATAACAATGCAAAGTACTAGACAGCATTTTAAAAGAATGCTTGATTTAGAAAAAATAAAAAATAACAGAAAAACATTAATTTCTAAACAAATAAACAAATTTAGTATTAAAGCCAACTCAAACAAAAACAGTTTTGTTCAATAATCCTTCACTTCATGCTTTGTCTGAGTGCCAAGACTGTCTTGTGAGAGAAGATCTGTTCTGGCTCTCTTCAGCAACTCATCTGGGAGTCATCTTTATCTCATCATCTGGGAGAAGCTCTGAAACCACCATGTTCTATCACTGCCAGACCTGGCTGACTTATCTATAGGATCAGGAGCCAACCTCACTGAAATAACTCTGAACAGAACCATCAGTCATCAGTCAAGAGATAAAGAAGGTCTGAATGGAAAATGTTTCCCACAGCATCTACACTATTTTACATTCCCACCAGCAAATTCTCCAATTCTCCACATCCTCGGCAATGACTATTATTTTCCTTTTATTATTATTATTGCCATTCTAGTGGATGTGAAGTTTTATCTAATTGTGACTTTGATTTCCTTAGTAACTAGTGATATTTAGCATCTATTTGTACGCTTAATAGCCATCTGACTATCTTCTTGGGAAAAAATGTTTTATTCGAGTGTTTGTCCATTTTTAAATGGGTTGCCTTTTTTGTGAATATTATTTTTTAAACCCATTAAGCAACCATCTTTTCTTCATTCTTCGGTCTTAGACTGACTTTATCAATTTTAGTAGGATATTCCTATTATACTTTAATATTTAAATTTGCTTCATTGTCTCTAAGTTTACATTTACAATGCCTTCTGAGACCTGAGGGCCAGTTCACAATATCTTGCATATCTAACAGGCTTACTCAGTAAGTGAAAAAAGTCAGCATTATGTTAGCAGGTAACAGGTCAAAATTAATGATCATTTAAACTCAGCCAACATTTTCTGAACACTCCTATGTATAAGGTACTGTATAGGCTTTAAGTACTTACTTACTTACTTAATTAAAAGTCTAATAAGTCTTTACTGCCCTTACAACGGTGCTACCATTTACTTCATACATTCTGTACGTTGGCAAAAACTTTATTTAAAATAATCACTAAATCTCTGAAACTTGAAATGTCAGTTTACTTTTACAGCATTTTTATACAATGAAGTAACAGACCATAAACATTTCTTTATCAGAATAATTTAAGTTCTTGGATTGTAAATATTTTTATTTTATCATCCTAAAAATAGTTGGCACTATTGAAAGACATTCTTCATGAACAAAAGCATATTATATTTATTAAGAAAGCATATATTGTCTCTATGGAAGGAAGTGTAAAATGCTGATTGTGTTTTAAATCCATGGGACCATTCAAAAGAATTACATAAATAATACTGTAACTTCTCTTCTAAGCTTGGGGCAGGCAGGTTATTAAAAAAAAAGTAATTAATCTACAGATGTAAAACATTTCCTTAATTCTACATCTAGCACTTAACTTTTAAGAACTTTTTTTTTAATAAAGGATGCTTGAGTTTAGGAAATCAGAAATATACCAAACATATATCATTTTTAAGGTATTTAACATCATATTATACCTTAGAATTAAAAAGCACTCTTTAAAAAAAAAAAAAAGCCATAAAGCTCATACTTTATCTATTTATAAAAAGTAACCATCACGGACCATCTGAGTTCAAACATTTTAACAAACTTTAATTTGAAAATCATGACAAAGTATCTGATGAATGACATGGGAACACTATGTACTGTATGATCCCAGGTGATATGGGTTGAGGATTCAGGAACTACATTCTAAGAACCACTACCTTAGACCATGGCAAAGAGCCTTTCTATAGAAAGATTAAAGTATTACCTAATTTTCTAGAACAGTTAATCAGACATAATCTGGACATGCCTAAAATCGTCGCAAGCTTTGACAAATACTCTTCCAGTTCAACAGGAAACAGGAGCTCAAGTGTGTCACTCTTCAAGGACTATGTATATATCAAAAGAGCACTTTAAATTCTTTGGTGGAATAAAGCAGACAATCAATCAGTCAATAAGAATGTAGAGCTCTGGACACACTACACACTTCAACTAACATTTATAATAGCACCTGGAAATCTCCTGAGATGGAGAATAAATCTTGTTTCAGAAGTCTTGATTCCATTAAAAAATAACTCTCGTTTTCAAGACACTTTCACTTTTTCCTCCTCCTGTTCAATGGTGAATCTGAAAAGACAAAAGGAAGATTCCCAGGTACCGGGTACAAAGAGAGAAATCAAATCAGAGCCAAAAGGAGCTGATGTGTAAAGCCCATGGGGATTTGAGACCTGGAAACAGGCCCTAGGAGATGGAGTTCTAAATTTCTACTTAAAACTAGAAGATGACGTCTTAGGTGTATATGTTTGAGGTCCTGGAAAGAAAGCCCTACACAGTGCCCAGAGCCTAAGAAGAGCTACAGTGCGAAGTCAGTGAAAAGAAGACTAGAAAAACTCTATCCACTGGCCTGGCAAAGCAGTAAGGAAGTCTGCTGCATGCCCTGGGCCTTGTGTTGTGCTGTATGTAGAATATATCAAAGGCAAAGAGAAAACCTTAAAATCAAACAGAAAGGAAACTCTCCCAACTTAAAAAGAATGCTTACATTAGAAAGGATATTAAATTTAAAATAATTATAATTAATTCCACAAAAACCAACTTCAATTAGAAGGGTGCTACTGTTTCTCTTGAATAAAGAGCTAGAACAGTAAACAGAATGTTTTTTAACATGCCAATGACTTTAACAACCCAAAGGACAAGTGTTCTGCAAACCCCAATTCACAAAGTTATGTAGCAGCAAATGGAATCAGAATTCCCCAGTGTGTTGAGGCTTGTTCTTTCGAGAATCAATGAACTTCCCTGCAATAGAAAACAACCTTATATTCTTCTACTCTCATTTCTCAAGAGAAACTCTTGACAAGGCAGTGATTCAAGGGATAGTGTGACTTTTAAGACATTAGACAAGACTTCTTTCATGATCTTTGGCACAGTCTTTGATACTAACGTAAAAGCAATGATTCAAAGTGACCTATGGAGCGTCTTCCTTCACCAAAGCAGCAAAACCAGATGTCTTACCAGATACTCCAACAGTTTTAATGGCAAGCTATTTTTCACTGTTTAACTCTCAATGGTTTTTCCAATTTCCAAAGTGGGTTCACAAAACAAGAATTCTTGATGGCATCAGCATACTCTTAAAGGATAAAAAATAGAAAAGAAACTAGCTTCACTAAGAAACATCAGCATGTCATTCGGTTATATGCTAAAAGAAAACAGCCTAACTTCCAATTCCTTTAAAACCTTGATTTGAGAGACTACATGGGGAAAAAAGTCAATACTTCTAAAAGAAGAATATCATCTGAAAGAGCTTTTCATTGTTCTTCTCCTGGTCACAAACCATCCAGATTTCAGAGAACTTCACCGAGGCCTCTGCAATCATATCATTACTTTTGCTTACGCAATTTCGTAGGATAAAGCTTTAGCATTGGGACAAATCCAAATTTAGGGAAGGTTACAGCCTTTTCAAATTAAGCCACCTTCTTGTCAAAACAGTTCACACTATCCAATATGTTTCTGGCTGGGCAGACATAGAGGTTTCTTTAGCTCTGTTGGCTTCTGGCTTCCATTAGCAAGAGCCTTGCCAGCCAAAAAGGATGACTTTGTATCCCTGCACACTCGATCTCTAGAGTAAGATCAAAGGATACACCAGTTTTGTCCTTTTTTCTTTTCTCTCTTCTTTTTCTTTTCTTGTCTCTTTTATTGTACTTTTAAAATATTTTTCCATTTAAACTAGACTGCATAAATACAGATGGCATGGTAAATTTTCCTTGATTCTTATCACTGGAAAACTGTTTGATGAATCTCCACATGTAGCAACAAGGAAAACTGTACATAATATAACCAGATACGCTAATGATCCATGACACCTTATACTTGCTTAAAGTAAGGAAAGGGGAAAAACAAAAAAACAAAAAAAAAAACTAAGTAATTTTGACAGTCGGGGAAAAAAGGTTTTAAAAAGATAAGTTCCAAAGTAATAGAAACTTGTATTTTTTTAAATCTTTTTTTTTAATGTTTTTAACCTTCAGTTTACAGACTCTTAAAAGTCCTAAACTCCAATCATGGATACAGGTAATGAATTCCTTACCTTTTATCTCTAAAGTCATTATAAAATATGAATTTGCAATGAAAAATACTGGCAAGTATTGGAAGTCGCTATTGGGAGTCATGGCCGCAGACACATATGCTAGCTAAAGTAATTATATAAATTGTGAGTTTCCCTCTTCTGAGTATTAGAAGAATATTCTCTTCCAATTATTGAGAATGATTAACAAAGTCCAATAATACCTAATATGTTTTTTATAAGTAGTCTTTAATTGGTATTAACCATCTATTGCAGAAGCTAAGCAACTAGGAAACATAAAACCTTCTAAATTAGTTTTAAAAGGGAATAATCAAAAACTAGCCACTATAAATGCAACGAAGTACACGAAACCTTACTAAAGTCCAACCACTGATGCAAGGCAGAAACTTGTTCTGAAATAATCTCTCAAGCACTATTAATCAAAAGATTCCTTTTATTTATTCCAGTGTGTGAAAGAAAAAGAGATAAAAAGAAAACACAAAACACGCGCAGAACCTGGTGAGCGGGGAAGAAGCATAACTGACCACTGCCTGCTGATCCTCAGGGACCCCAAGGTTGGGCTGCCCACCACCCTTTCCTTCAAAATTTTAGAGTCTAATTCATAACCTAGCTGGAATCATTTTGGAGCAGAGAAGTGATACAATCATACCTATAGTTTAAGAAGATTAATCCAACAGCTATGTTTAGGATAGATTGGCAGAGAGGTAAGGAGAACAGAACACTATGACTAAAATTTAGGTACAAAAAAATAATAAGGGCTTAGATGAAGGCAATAAAAGTAAAACTGGAAAAGCAAGATGAAAAACTTTTGAAAGAAAAATTAACAAGATTTGGTAATCAAATTGGGTAAATCTTGATCTATTACAAAAAAGACCCCTTCTAAATAGATAAGATTAATTTTTGGTTTCTGCGTTTGAATTAAATAGGACAAACTATAGCGCAACATCGGGAAGTATTACTATACAGACATCTAGCTGGAAAATGAAATACACGAAATCACTCGGAATTCTAAATTACACAGATATAGGTAAGGTATCATCCAGTGGAATCTTTCAAAATTGTACTATGAATATAGAGATGAATAGAGTCGAGTAAGCAAATGCAAAGTGTTTTCACAAAAGCATCCAAATTAGTTAAGTCTCCAGCTGATATCCACTAAGTAAGCTCCATTAAGACAGAATTATTGTGGTTTTTTTTTTTTCCTCTATGATATATATCTCCAGCATCTAGAATTCACTGAATGGACCAGTAAGTAAAATACATTAACTACAACCTCCATAAAATATAATCTATGGTAGCTTCAAAGGATTTCCTATGGCTCTGTAGCTTTCAATAATTCCAGCAAAAAAAAAAAAAAATTAAAGGAAAGAAAAGAGAATGACAGCCAAACTAAAACATATGGATTAGTTCATGCTTTTGGTATTTTGAAAAAGCCAAAAAGTCTGAGTTAAGAAAAAAAATTAAACCAAGCTTAGATGACAAAAAAACTAAAGTAAATAGAAGGGGAAAATATAGGATTAATAATTTTAGTTATAACTACAATATCTTTCCTAAACCACTCTAGAAAAAACAATGACTTAAATGCTGAGATGAAATTAGGTATCACTAAAGCTCAATAGTAAGAAGCAGTTTAAAATCAATAATATAATTTATACAATTTAAATGTAAAAAGATTTCAACTATCTTGACATTGATTTTACAAAACTGGTAGACCCCCCCTGCTGACTGGTAGACCCCCTGCTGTCCAGATCTTGAACAAAATCTACCATGCAGCCTAGAAGGTTGGAAAATCATGAAAAGGGTATCATAAGGTCTCATAAGTATCCTATAAACTTCTGGGTACAGGTATGATATTTAAATAGAACTCAGAAATTATGTAACTGAAATTTGGCAGGATTTAAGATTTTTATTTAAGCTATTCAGGTCTAATTATGAGGGGGAAATGTTGATTTAATACAAATTCAAAAATGAACTTTTACATAAGCAAAAAAACTCACTGGGAAGCTCACTTTACATCAATGTGTAAAATCCTTGTTCTATACAGTCTTCTTAAAAATGCTGGTTAAAAAATAAACAGTGATATTCTGTTAGCTTGATTTTATAAATAAATCCTTTCAGAAAACATTTCTCTTTCACAAACCAACTTGTAAAAGATGCAGTGTTTGCCATAAGAAATTGGTAGGGTGTTATTATGGGAACAATATTTTAATATCATTTTAAGATACCAATAGCTTCAAAGAACAATGAAGTAAAGAAAAACTAAAGAAAAAAGTGGGGAAAAGAAGATAATCCCAGTACTTCATGATATAACCACTGTAATCATGCCATAACAGAGTATCATTTACCTTTTTTCTTTCTATACTTGGGAGGGAAAGTATTAGGAGATACTTTGGGAGATTTTAATAGGGTATTAGCAAAGGCGAATTAATACCAGCTGTTTTGAGTAGGAATAAACAGATGTAATCAGGTCCTTCTCCCGAGATAAAGAAAAGGACTCCAATGTGTGGTAAAACTACAAAAGGACCATCCACATTCCTAATCCTGGAAAACTCTTAGAATCAAAATTTAAGTGTTCTCTTAACTCAGGCCTGAATAAAATGAAGCAGAGGGGAACTGATTAAGTAATAACTGATAACAGGTAGGCCTGAAATGCTATAGATATCTAACTAGTTTTTTCTCCCCTTAAATCTTTTCTCTTAACTGAGTAATTTAGAAAGATATTTTAAAGTAGTGGCTTAAGTTTATTTTATCTGTGTTAAAAAAAATAACTTTTTGTTTATTGCAAACACAACATAATTGAGTGGGAAAGGCAGCTCAGTAAACACAAAATGAACCTTGCCTACTACTGAGAACCAGGCTCTTGAGGCACCTGACTCAGTCAAAGACTTAGGAGGAAACAAATCCACTGATTGTGGTCCTTTTGATACAGAGCAAAGAATATTTACATCTAGGTTCTCAAGAGTAACATGAAATGTTTAAAATAGTTAATAACAATAATACTTCAAATTTACATAATTCCACAGTCCACAAAGAACTCTCATAAAAATTAAATCAGATGTCATATTCCCCTTAAAATATCAAGCTGGAAAGGGTAACCATTAAGTGCCACTTCTGAACAGTATTAATAACAATATCATAGGTCAGCAGTATAACAATGACAACTTTTCAATAAGTAGGAAAGACAGAACCATACAAGATAAAATTGTTATATAAGACAATGTCTCATGAGGAATATGAAAACATATTATAAAAGTCAACTTAGGTATAAAAGAGTCTTGGTTGAGCTTCAATAAATACGAAATTGTTCTATAATTAGTAACTGACCACCCAGACCCTTGCCACCCCCTTTTCCACTACCTTTTTTCCCACACTTAACCATTAGAATGCTTTCCTCTCCCTTCCACCCTATTCATCCATTAAAGCCCATCTTAACTATTTTCTTAGCTCTGAAACGTTGAGAACACCACACCTCGTATGGCCCCACTCCACTAACTGCACCATTCTTTCAGAATGTATTCATTCGCAGTCTTGTAGTACTAATTAAACTAAAAAAATGTGTCTCATCTCCCCAAACATCATATCAGCTCATCATATCAGAGGGGAAGAACCATATCATATATTGCTGTTGAACAACCGTCTTCATCATGCAGATCATAATTGTCTCCTCCTCCTCCGCCTTTAGATGGTTCAAAGGCATCTCAAACGCAACATGTCAAAAAAAATCTCTCCTTCAAATTCCTGCACAAGCATTACTTCCATGGGGAAATCCTCTCGATGCTCTAACTTTAGCTGATATTCTCTTGTTATTCTGCCGCATGATTGCTTTAGCTTTCATCATATTGTGCAAATATTTGTGTGATTATTTATTAACTATCTTCCCCAACAGACTTAACAGTGTCTAACAACTGAATAGCCAATATATACTCTCTGAATGGATAATAATAATAGAATCTAATATTTAATGAACCCTATACACCAAACACTGCTAAATCTTTCCACACATTAGCTCACTTGATCTTCCAAACCTCTATTAAGTAAATAATGTTATCATTCCTATTTTTACAAAGATTAGTAATTTATCCAAGGTCACAGAGCCATTAAGTGTAAGTGCCAGAACAGGAAACTAAATCAGACACAAAAACTCATCCTTTTTATCATTTATTGAATTTGCCTCCCTCAAACCATTGCCTATAGAACTCAGTAAATACCTGTTGATAACATGTCTTTGACATATATACCTAAAAATGAAATTGCTGGGTCATAGAATAGGTAGATGTATAAATTCATTAGCAACTGACAAATTTGTTTTATCAAAGTGGCTATATCATTTTATACTTCCATATCTTCCCCATATCCTCCATATCCTTATCAACAATGGTATAATCAGCCTTAATTTTAGGCATTCTAGTGGATGTACACTATTTTTTTATCTAGTTTATCAAAATAATATACTTATATTGTTAAAAAAAACAAAATAATAAGAATTATAATCAAACAATTCTTTGATCCACATCTCCCCCTTTCTATATACAGCAACTTTTAACTTTTTCTGGTTTTGGTTCTTCAATTTGGTTATTTCCTATCTCTGATTGTTACATCACAATTCTTATCAATTTTAAACATTATTGATTTTCTGTTATAATAGATGAAACTATAGCTCATTTACCCTCCCATTTCCATCTTCCTCCTCCATCTTTACTCGGATAATCATTTTTAGTTCATCTACTGTTTATTTTTAAAATTATTCTCAACATCAAATTTTTATTTCAACTCTAGACAGTACTTCTGTTATTCACACATTAATAAGGGTAACCCTGGCTGCTGGAGTAAATAATCCCTAAAATTTCAGTTGCTTAACACAATAAAAAATTTACATGTTGCCGTTGTAATAACTAATTAACTTGGTAGGCCAGAAGGAAATTAAACAGTGCACTCCTCCATAGTTGTTCACAAAATTTCAGGGCCTTTCTACATGTTGTTTCCTCCCTCCTGCTTCACCCAGCCAGCTCCTATCTGTCATTCAGAATTATACTACCACAAAATCCCCTCGGTGCCCTCCCAGACTCCCAAGTATGGGGTAGATTCTTCTCCAGCACTCTGCTTTAACTCTATCATGGCACTAATTACATGGCGTTGAAATTGGTGTTTTCTTATCTATCTTCTCCAAGACTATAAATTTCCTGAGGGAAAGGGAAAAATTCTGCTTACTACTGTATCCTCAGCAATTACATCCAGCAATTCCTGGATTATAATAGAAACTCAAATATTTCATGAAAAATCAACTTATTTAAATAATTATTTATATAGGTTATTTCTACCATTTATTCATTAAATCATACAGTTATGGGAAGGAGAATCAAAATGAATCCAGAATTTTAAATAATAAAAAGTACACAAAATTTAATTTTTTATTTCAAATAATTTTCCTAAGCAGAAAGTTTAAAATCTTCAAATACTACTCAGAAAACTTTATCAAAACACCAAAGCCTTTAGTTGTTATTAATATTGTTAAAATAACAAATCCTAATAAACTGTTAAATTCATTCAGTAATTTATTAAGAGCCCACTTTGTTCCAGGCGCTGGACTAGATAATTTCCTAGGATTCAAGAGTGAATATATCAGACACAATTCCTGACCTAAATTTCATGAAGGCAAAGGACTCTTTACTAAAATTACTTTTAAAATGCTAATATATGAACAATAAAAACCCCGCAACAATGGGAATCTCAATTCCATAAAGCCCACTAGAGTGGTAATTTTTGTGCTAGAGCAAAAACTAGAGGCTTGTAAATTAATTGAATAACTGTTTATGTAACAAGCTATTTCTTTGTGCTTCTGGGAAAATTCTGAGTATTAATCTACATATCATGCATAACTGAACAGACAGGAAGACAATTCTCGATAAGAAGAAAAACGATAAAATAAGTACAAACAGTTTTTGTGGAATCATAAACAGCTACAATTGTGGAACAGACAGACCTACTTTGGGCAAATGGTAGGAAAAAAGACAGAAAATACATAAAACATAAAGAATTAAAAAGAGAAACAACAAATAGGACAAGCAATAAGAGAAAAAGAAGTGAAAAATCAAATGACAGGATAAAAATATTGCTTAGCATACTAATAAATTTTACATGTGTTTTTTAGTTCAAGGTTAGAATTTAGGAAACAATTAGAATTTCCTTTCAGAATCTCCTATTGAGTTATGAAGCCCACAAGTTAATCAATTCACGTATAGCACAGTATAGACTTAGCATAACACACAAAAAAATGGTAACTCAATGCTACCCAAAATAACACACTGTCAACTCAATTACATGTTACACAATTAAATATGCATCTATGACTGATTAGCATTTAGATATAATAATAAAAATGCCTGGTTCTTATATACTTAAATATGTTATTTCATTATAAATTACTTTCTATTTTTATAATAAAGTAAAAGATTATAATGATTTTTTAAATTATGCACATAAATAGGCTTTATCATCTATGGATTGCAGTTCAGGATAGTAAAGGGGACTATAAAATAATTGTTATAAAAGGGAGAATTAGGTCAATTGGGGTTCAGAATTTACATCATCTATATTTAGAAATAAAGTTATTGCACAACAAGGTATGTATATCTTAACTTTATTTACCAGGTAAACAAATTGTTTTCCTGTGTTGTAATATAATTTATAATTCCACTAGCACTGGAATACTGACAGTTCCAGTATTCTACATCATTGCAAATACTTGATACTGTTGCCAATCTGATGGGCAAAAAGTATACCTCACTGTGGCTTTATTTTATATTTCTCTGATCATTACTATAATTGAGCATCTTCTTTTATTGGCTATTACTGTTGCACTTTTTAAAATAAAGTTCTTAACTCTTTGGCCTGTTTTTCTAGTGAAATAAAAATACCTAACTTTAAGAATTCTTTCTGAGGAAGAATAAAGTGAACACAATACCAGCAACATCCAAAGATTAAAATCAGGAATAATTAGGCTTATTAATCAGACTATTTTTAAAATATAAGGTGGTATGGTAAAGTTATCAGAAAGACAGACAATCTGAAAGAAAAAAAGAAAGCTTTTCTAAGTAGAACTTGTAGAGAAAAAGATGACAAAACAGCTCGTACCCAAACTTCAGTTACTTACTACTCTGCAAATATGTTTTTTGTTTCTGATATTATTTTACTGTCAAGAATACCTAGAATTAACTTGGGCAAATTTAATCCTCTGGCATTCATTTTGTTTCTAATGCTAATTTACTTTCAACTATTTGAATACTTTATTACCTAATCTCATCACTAGAATTTACAAGCTATAAAATTTCCAATTAATTAGAACATTCTTCTAAAAAAAACAGTCCATTTAAACTTTTAAAATTATTGAGCTGCTGAGTATTCTATGAAGCTTATAAACCAATATTTGTTTTATCAGTTTATATCATTCCTATTAATAAAACAGAATTAAGTTTTTGAACATAATTTTCATTCTTTCAAAATGCAGTCTACTAACTCTAGTTTGTATCTGTTAAAGTTCTACTTTATCTTGACTTTGCACTGTCCTGATTGGTTTTTGTTGTTATTTAAGTCAAAGATCTATATTAAAAATGTAAACGGCTCATGTCACTGACATAAGAAAAAGATATAAGGCCAAAGTAAAAGAATAATATGTGAGACTATGTAATTATGATAATCCACTGGTACTTGAAGTAACTAAACTCCTTAGCCCAATTATGCTAAGTTCTTTGCTTTAATGTGTTATTGTACCAAAACTCTAATTATGTGCTTTCTCTATTTCTGATCCCTATCACTTTATTTTTTATTTTTTGATCTCTATCACTTTACATTGCCCTGTCCACTAGGCTCTTTCCATTGACTCAAGACAGCTATTGCCTAGCCAAGTGCCTCCAATCCTCATATACCTGGTTACTCCTGAAACCCTATCAGCTGCCTCCCAGGTCCCCCGCCTGCCTTAGCTCCCTCATTATCCCCTCACTCCTCTTTTTTACTGCAAGTCCTAGCTCCCAATCCTTACTGCTTAATACAATTTCTATTCCCGCCTCTGGTTGCCATGAACCACCTAACCTCAGACACTATGGCTCATCTCCCCCAGTCCCTACTCTAGTTTCTAATGCCTCAGACCCTTGGCCAATGACCTGGACCCAATAAGCCTATTCTCATTTAGAAAATTATGAAGAGACAAGATGTATCCTGGCATATAAGATTTTAATTTTAAAAGTGTTTCTCCCTAGAAACAATGTTACAAGTTGTCTTCAGGTTCTACAGTACCAGAGTACCATAACTTAGTCACCTACAAGCTAAATGGGTTTTGGCAGGGTAGGATGGTAACCTGGGCAATGTTTACATCAGTGTTTCCTGAGGCAAAAGGCATTTCACATTTCAAATAACTGACTTAAAAAGAACTTGGCCTTCCGGAAAATACTGCTCTGTATTCTCTCAGCAAGCAACACTGTGTGTTACAAAGAGTAGTGATCAATATCCGTTAATTGATTGATATACTGGGGGGAATCCATAACTGTACCTGCTGCTATAGTATATTTTAAATGTAATTTAACATTGAAAGACCACAAAAAATTAATTGAATTTTTAAAAAGAGTAATAACTAGCTCCCTGTTTCTTATTATTGATCTAAGCTATGGCTACCCACAACTTACCTTTCCATCACATTAATGAATTCAACATAAGAGAAAGGAGAAGAGCTAACCTTCATTGGGAACTGATTATGAGCCAAAAGGCTTACATACTTTAATTTATCCTTACTACACTTCTGTGAGATTAGGTGCTACTAGTCCCACTTTAAATATGAAGAAACTAAGGTTCACAGAAATCAGATATATTAATAGTTGATATGATTAATAACCTTATTAGGCCAAAAATAAAGAGAGAAAAAGAGTGCACAGACTGAGAAAGATATTTAATTTCAAGTCCAAATAGGTCAAAATAAGTAGCCTAAGAATGAACTAGAAATAAAAGTGGAAATTGGTCATATTTTAATCTAAGAGCTTAGATATAGTATATACTACTAAAATATATGCAAGGGTCAGACTCTCTGCTCTCATGGACAACTCCTTCCTCCTAAGAACTTGTAAGATTCTTGAACATATTTGAAAAGAAGTGCTTTGTCAAAACATTTCATGAGATTTACCTGATATTCTGGTCATAAAGTAAAGCTGAGAATGATCTAGAGGCTCAGGGATTCTAAGAATCTGGGTAACCTGTGAACTGCTACATGGCCTGCTTAACCTGGCAAAGCCATCCCTAGGAACAAATCAAGATACAGTTTGACTCCCCTTTACAGTTTCATTTCTATGGCTACCTAGAAAATGGGTCCTGGTACTAAGAGCAATTTGCCCAAAATATACAAGAATAATGGTGAAATCTAGATATAACCCCAAGTCTATCTAAATCCAAAATCCATAGTCTCTCATTTTACAGTCTGAAACCAAAAGCATATTTTTTTAAATAAATACTTTGTTTTCCCACTTCATTCTCTTATTTTGAATCTAAAATTGCTACGTTTATGTTGAATTTTATAATTTAGTATCTTCTATAAATAATATACTTAAAAAATTAAATGTATATATTCTTAAAAATAACTGACCACAGTGAAAACAATTTCAACTAAAAATTTTATTTCTTTGATTAGTGTTTAAATAGGAAAAAGTTATTATCAATTATAATAAAACCCATTTATTGTGCATTAATTTTCACTTAACATTCACGCATACACACACACACACAAAAGAGGCATGCAAGAATGTAACTATCTCATCGTCTCCCTAGCAAACTGGCATGTGTTAACAATACCCTTTCCCTTTCTTCTTTCACTGAAGCTTCAGAGGATAAACTATCTGTTCCACTTTCTATGCAAAGCCAATCTCTCTGGCTGTGCTTGTGATCCATTAAGTCTTACAAATTCTTCTTTTACAAACCCTTGATTCATTAATAATTCCATATACCTTTATTGATTTTCCCCTAAAATTTAATGAGGTATAACTGATGTTCAATAAACTGCACAAATTTAAAACATACCATCTGTGAATTCTGATGTAGGTACACACCTATGAAACCATCATGACAAATAACATGATGAAGACTTATGTCATCTCTAAAAGACTCCTCATGTTCCACTTTAATATATTGCTGTTTCCAGTCCCATCATCAGTCATTCTACTGTCTACTGTCAGCCACTATTAGTTTACATTTTCTAGAATTTTCTGAAAATGGAAATGGGTAGTAAAGGATGTAACCATACTCATGTGCAGAGTTGTGAGCATCTCCAGGAAATATTTTAAAAGGCTCTAGTTTCTCACCTCTTAAGATTATGCAAGAACTTGAAGGCTAAAGCAGTTTCAAAGTAAACAACAATGAGATACCACTACACACCTATTAAAATAATTAAATCCAGAATACTGACAATAACAATTACTAGCAAGGATGTGTAGCCACAGGAAATCTTACTCATTACTGATGGAAATACAAATGGCACAGCCACTTTGGAAGACAGTTTGTCAGTTTCTTAGGCTATCAAACATACTCTTACCATATGATCCAGCAAGTGTACTCCTTGGTATTTATCCAAAGGAGGTGAAAAGCTATGTCTACACCAAAGCCTGCACACAATGTTTATAGAGGCTTTATTCATAACTGCCAAAACTTAGAAGCAACCAAGTAGACTTCAGTAGACCAATGGATAAACAAAGTGTAGTACATCTAGACAATGGAATATTATTCAGTGCTAGAAAGAAAGTAGCTAGCAAGCTATAACGACATGAAGGAATCTTAAATACATATTACTAACTGAAAGAAGCCAGTGTAAAAAGGCTACATTCTGTACAATTCCAACTACATGACATTCTGAAAAAGACAAAACTATGGAAATAGTAAAAAGATCAGTGGTTGCCAGGGGTTGGTGAGGGAGAAAGGGAGTACAGGATAAATAGGCAGAATACAGAGGATTTTTAGGACAAGTGAACTACTCTGTATGATACCACAGTGGTGGATACATGTGATTATACATTTGTCCAAATCCATAGACTATACAACACTAAGAGTGAATCCTAATGTAAACTATTGACTCTGAGTATCAATGTAGGTTCATCAATTGTAATTAATGTACCACTCTGGTGGGGGATGTTGACAATGGGGTAGGCTATGCATGTGTGGAGGTAGGGTGTATATGGAAAATCTCTAGACTTTCCACTCAGTTTTGCTGTAAACTTAAAACAGCCCCCAAAAATAAAGTCTATTTTAAAAACATACAGTAATTTCAGAGTTAAAAAGTACAATAAAAATTTCACTAGACAGGGCTCGGAAGAATATTTGAGCTGGCAGGAAAAAGAATCAGCAGACTTGAAGATAGGCAATAGAAAGTATCCTGCCTGAGAAACAAATAGAAGAAAAAATTTAGGAAAAGTGAGCAGAACCCAAAGACCTGTGGAACACCATGAAGCCTATAAATATATATATGATGGAAATCTTAGGAAAGAAAAAGGCAGAAAAAATATTTGAAGAAATGATGGCCAAAAACTTCCCAAATTTGATGAAAAACATTAATATACAATCCAAGAAGCTCAATGAACTCCAAACAGAATCCACGCCTACACATATCATAGTCAAACTGTTAAAAGACAAAGACAAAAATAAAATCTTGAAAGTAGCAAGAAAAGTAACTCATGTACAAGGCAGTCTCATAAGATTAACAGCTGACTTATCATCAGAAATCATGAAGGCCAAAAGGCAGTGGGATAACTAATAGCCAAAATAATGAAGGGAAAAGACCATCAATCAAGAATTGTATAACCAGTAAAACTATCCTGCAAAAACCAAGGGAGAACCAGATGAGAAAGGAAAAAGAAAAAGAAATTAAAATATTCTCAAACACAAAAACAGAGAATTCATCACTAGGCAATCGGCTCTATAAAAAAAGGGCCTTCCGTAAAATGAAAGGACTACAAATAATAACTCAAATTTGTAAAGAGCACTGGTAAAGGCAAAAACATGGGTAAATAGAAAAGACAGCATAAACGTATTTTTGTTTGTAACCCTTTTCCTCTGATACGATTAGCCCATTTCCCGTTTGCCCCAAGAATACTCACAGGTGGTGCTTGCAGCTGCAGTGCTTACCTCGAGATAACTTGCAGATTACAATCCTACCTTTACCCCAAAGTTTGCCATGAAATATCTCACTTTTATTAGTATTTTTGCCTTGCTCTAGTATATCTATAGTCTTTGGAAACAAATGACATCATCCTATTTACAGCATTCTGATTCTAGAAGTGGTATTTTCATTTATAAAATATAATAATTCTCAATCACTGAAAATGTCAGATCCTAGAAAAAGTAAGACAATTGCATAAAGAATAATTATAAAACTATGTTAGTGGGTTTATAACGTACAAGGATGTACACACTTAGCCACTACACTATAACATCCATGCTAAGCTTGTGTCAAATCCCTATCATATTGGGGCTAAGTCATTCGGGTAGTGATAAAATATTATTCAATCTAGAAACTCTGCATATTTTCTAAAGTTCTATTAAGCAAATTCTCAATAAAAATATTGAGACTGTGAATGACTTTAAGAGTTAAAGCTTTTCCAGATTATGCCCAGCAAAATAAATAATCAACAAAATGAAACAACCACCTACATAATGAGAGGAAATATTTGCAAACCATATATCCAATAAGGGGTTAATATCCAAAATATATCAGGAACTCATACAACTCAACAGAAAAAAAAAAATCCAATGAAACCAATGTCGCCATAAAAAAAAAAGTTCCTTGCACATAATAAACATCAAAAAAGAAAAAAAAAAACTGGGCAGAGGAACTGCAGAGACATTTTCCAAAGACATACAAATAGCCAACAGGTACATGAATAGGTGTTTATCATTAATCATCAAGGAAATGTTAATCAAAACCACAATGAGATATTATCCCATACCCGTTACAATAGTTATCAAAAAGATGAGATAACAAATACTGGGGAGGATGGATTCCCCAGCACATAGAAGTCTTTATTCCAAAAAGAACATCTACAATTGGGTTTTCATTTCCTAATAATCATGTACCTTAAATTTCAGCTAATTATCCAATTAACTCATGGAAGATGAATTAATGCTATACTAAATCATGGTACTCTGAAATAGCAAAATTGCACACTGGTGATGTTCATATTGGTTGAGATAATAATGTTTAAGAATTTTAGGGAGTCAAAAATCACTTGGCCAATGCTTATTCTGGTAGGATGTTTCTAACACTTTATAATTAATAGAAAAATGCCAAGATGAAAATTTTAAAGCAATATATTTATATCGTAAAACAAACTTTGGCTCGTGGAATGTTTTGTTCTGTTTATCTATTCAACAACCATTTATGGGGCACATGCTATATGTGCCAGGCACTAGGTTAGGATCTACGAATAAAAGACAAGGTCTCTGTTCCTCAAAGTGTGCACAGTGTAGAAAAGCTCCCATTCTGAAATCAAAACATTTATGACAAGACTTTATTTTACAAGTTAGGAAACTAGAACAACAACAAAAACAATAGCTACTAAGGCAGACACTCAGATCTATAGATTTCCTGCCTCATGTGTGCTAATGGAGTGCTTCCATGTGAAGTAGAAACATGGAACTGTGGGCTATATACGTAATTACCAAATTAGAGACAGAAATCCCTTTTAGAGGTGACATCATGATAAAGCCCCTATAAAAAAACTTTTTTTTAAAGAAATAATAAGCTAAAGAACTAAAGGCAGGTAATGTAACAGTAAGCCTTCTAAGCCATAATTATGGTTTTGCCTTTATTTACTGATCTATAAAATGGGGGTATTAAAAGTACTTATTTCATGATGGTTGTGAAAATTAAATTAATACTTTAAAACACTTAGTAAGTCTGGTTCCTAGTAAATACTCAGCAGGTATCAGGTATTATTAAGGACGATCATTTCTTAAGTGCATATGTGTGTCATATAAAGATAAAAGGAATGATCTTTCTTCAAGGAATTATTATCTATCTTTAAGTTATTATGATCTTATTTTTCTAGCGAGTAATAAAATGTAACACTATAACATGTATTTCAGAAAAAAAATTTTAATGTGCACAATATCAAATAGTATCATCCCTTTCTCTATAAAGACCTATATTAGTTCTAAAATTACAGAAAAAATTTATATTAATTATATTATTAATTATATTTAATCATAATTAAATCATAATTTAGTTTACTATTTCTAAGATTATAAACCCTAAATACCATAAAGAGAATGTTCAAAGATAACTTTCAGGTAATTAATAAGTTTATGCAACTTATCTTATATAAAATATCATGAATTAACATTCTTTGAAATAATCATGCATTGTATACATTAATGAAACTATTTTATATTAATATCCATCACCATCCAATATCAATAACAAAATAAATATTTATATCCACTTACTGCAATCTCTCTACAAGCCGACATGGATATTCCTGTGCCTTCAATTTGCTTCAATGCATATTCCTTTTCATCTTTTCTGCATATGAACAAAAAAAAATTTTATTTTTTTCTACACATTATTTGCAGATTCAAAATTATAACTACAAAAGCAATGAAAATACACTAGTCTCTCAGTGATATGTAAACATTCTCACTATGCATGCATTACTTATTATTTCTGATATTTCAACTACAAAAAAATGAAATACTGAAAGAAATCCATGTTACAATGAAAATACCAGACAGAGCCAAAACACAAAATTCAAAATTGAAACAGAACAGGATACTAAAACACAGCACTAGTTTCAAAAAGTAAACAAGCATAAATATAAACTCAAGCATATTGCAAGATAATTTCCTGTCTTAATTATTTGGAGTCTATGAAAGCATTCTGTTATAAACATTAACTACAAAAATAAATGACAAATGTAAACTCCTATATTCAATTAAAGTAATTTCATAGTATAAGAATCACTTAATAGGATGGAGGAGCTATAGAAATGTTGACCCACTGGGATACCCTAGTTCACACCTAGAAGAGGGGACAGACGTTCAAAAGCCCCAAGACCTCAACCAAAAGCTTTGGAAAGACTTCAAAAGTCCAGCCACCAATACCCCATTCTCAAGAACTCTAAGAATAACCCCACAGTTACAGTGAATTGTCCAAATAATGGAGATAGGATTACGAATTCCGGTAATCCACAGTAAATACCAGGGTGCTTAACTAAGGGAAGATGGCAGTTGAATAATGGTGATATAGTCAATAAAAACAATAACAGTATCAGATGAGTGGCTAGTGCCACATGGTATCCTCAGAGGGCTGATAGAAGCAGCCACACCAAGGCCCCAGCTGAATGATATAAATGTGGTTCATATCATGGATTGTTCTGATAACAGGAGTATAACCCATGCCCTCCAAATTCTGTCTTTTGATTATATTAGAGCCTCAGTATGACATCATCATGGTTTTGTCCAAGATAAAACCTAAGTAGTGCCACATCTGTCCCAGTTATCTTTTCCTCATTTTCCCCATTCTGTGTTTACTAGCAGATAGAGCAGTTAAGAGGTTATTCATAATATGCATTTTAAAACATCACTTTAAGTGCCTTTTGAAGATTTTCATAATCATCTATGTTTTGGCAAATAACTGAGTTATGGTGACTTTCTCCCTACAATCAGTTTGAAAATTATATCCATTTTTCTTCCAATACATGGCATTCAAGGTAATTAGATTGTTATGCAATTAATAAAATGATAATCATGAAAGTCATTAGAAAAATGGAAAATGTTTATCATATACTGCTGAGAAAATACAAATTATACCATATAAAAATACACATATCAAGACATATGTTGAAGGTATTATAAAAAATAAAAAGCAGTTGTGTTAAGATGTAAAAAATTACGTTAACTAGTTTTAGTGCTAAAATTTTGCCCTTTAAATTAGAATTAGAGGAAAAAAGAAAAAAACAATTTGACACCCTGAAAACAGTCACCTACTAAAACATCTTTAGTATTTTCAAAGTTGTATCTTATGCATATTTTCCAGAGCAAAGTCAAAAAACAGGGAAAGCTTAAGTGATCATTTTTTTCTTTTTCTGTCCTGTTTCCGTCAAATAACACTAAACTTTTTTCAGACTGCCCAGAAGCCACTGAGAAATACAAGCAGCAAGTGACTGAATGTAATTAAAGCCAATGTCCCCCACTATTTTAAATATATGTGTGGGTATGTGTGTGAGAGCACTTGTGCCTCACATGCTTAACACAGTGCTTACAATGTTAATTTCATAATTTAATAACTAAATTAACTATAGGGTATCTATTACAGAATATTTAAATTTAATAAGTTATAAAAATAAAATCATATAAGCTTTCTGACTAAATTTTCATATAAAATCATAATCTTTTCAAACAAATATTTCAATCCCCAGTTCCTCTAAATGAACTACTCCAGAAGCTCATGTAATTGCATAGTTTTATTTTTAATACTGTAAAGAATATTACACAATCTGGATAGGTTATCGTTGCTATGGAAACTATAAGATATTTGCAGTAAGTCAAAAAGTACAGAATTAACACATCACATTAATGACTTTTGAATTTCACATCCAGGCTGTCAAAGGAATTTGAAAGCTTGAGCAGAATAGACTGAAGCATAGGCTTCTTACTCAGAATTATATGGTAAGATCTAGAAACAAATCCAGTAATTATATCACTTAATAAGTTTAAATATAACTTCCATCTGCTAAATTAATAAAATACTCAAGGATCTGCAAACTTAAGATGTCTTTGCAGCTTTTAGAGAATGAAAGTACATATATCATTACTATTCTCTTGTACATTAACTATCAGATGGTAAGTGATGATGTGGCAACTCTAAGGTTTGCCATATAAAGAAGTGGCAGAATCTCAGCAGACATACGGGACTTACTTTCACCACAGTACTATGTCAATGCCAATCTTTGGTCAGATGCCAATACCTTAAGTTATGAAAACTTAAAGATGTGTCCTCTCCCACAATGCCCACAAATATTTCAATGACTAGCAGCACATGGAGAAGGGAAGTTTTATTGCTGTCAACCCATGTGAGTGCCCCTCTCCAGCAGTTCCTACACATAGTAGTGACAATTCATACCCCACAGCTTATATGTGCACATAATCTTAATTATCATAAAGGTATATAATTTGTTATTTTACATGACAGGGCTGAAAAGCAGATAAACTTGTCCTATACTGCTATGATAGTCTGGCTTGTAAAGGCATCTTAGTTCTTTCTTAAAACTACTTTATTTGTAAATTACTTTTATTTCTAAATAAAAATTTATTATTTACTATAATAAAGACAGACAAAGCAATTTCAAAGCCTTCAGGTAAACTTCTCTCTAAATTTTAGTGCATGTTAGATACTATGGTTAGAGCAACTGCATATTGAAAATAGTCAAAGGAGTTTACTAAATAAATCCAGAAGAATTAAAAATATATGCATTTGTAGTATAAACATGGATACATTTAATATAGAATTTTTTTAATTTAATGACATTTCTCTATATGTTAGTAATGTGTATCAAAACTATGCAGGCTTCATCCTCAGCAGTCACAAAGAAAGCAATTGTTTAACAGGAACATTATGTAACAACAAAACAGAAAAACTGATTTGACATCGACTGTGATCCTGCTACTCTTTCCATCTGAGACACTATGTTCTGGAAAACTCTTGATGCAAGCAATTCTATAGATATTAGAAAAAATAAGAAGCAGATAGTTGTGCAAATTATAGAGATCTCTGCCTTAAAATAAAAGCTTTATCAGATTCAGTGGTAGAACTGAAACATAATTCAAGGAAGAATTGCTCAAGCCTAAAGAAACAAGTCAGTAGGAACATTTCTTAAATATTAGGAACTGGTTTAATGAAAAAGAGTCTTCTACTTTTCAATAACATCCAAACTTGGTAACCAGCCTCTTCCAGTCATTTTTAGCAAGGTGAAGCAGCCTGTATGCACAAGTATAGTTACAGTCTAGCCAAAACCCCATGTCTTATAATTATAACTAAACAGGCCCAAGGCTTTTTGGCTCCTATCAATATTACCATCACATGTTCAAATCAACTCTGGGCAATTTTTGGTTCCAAGGACCCATACCAGACAAAAATTTAGAAGCATCTTTTCAGAAAAAAATGAGAGAATTTAAGCTCAAGCAAGGCTAAGAAGAAATTTTTAGTCTTCAAACTAATAGGGTTAAAATACATTTTTGTTTCTAAGGAAAAAAGAACCTTATTACTTTATTTTACATCAACCAACAAACTACTGAATAAATATTATATGCCCCAACACTACTCCAAACTCTGAGGACAAAAAAAAAAAAAAATCTGACCATCCCAGATATCACCAAGTTCACAATCCAGCTAGAGATTCTGGGTGAGTGGGAAACATAAACAACTCTAATATGAGTTCCCTTTGTACCCAATAGATATGCATAACAGGCATAGAGCAAATGAGACTAATATTTTTGTCACAGTTTTAAGACAGGTAACAACATGAGTAATACCTTTAAGAGGAGTTTCCCAGGCAGAGAAGGGATAATGGGGATAGAGAATTCCAGGCAGAAGTACAGCCTGAGAAAAGTAACAGAGATATATTCAAAAAACTGCTGGTATTCAGTATGGCTGGAAAAGCTGGGGGTATGATGATGAGTGGCAAAAACTGAGGTTAAAAAAATAAAGTTAAAGAACCATGTGAGCTCTGCAAAGAAGTTTGTACTTCATATGTAAACAGTGTAGAGCAAAAAGAATTTTAGAACAGGGAAGGCACACTGGCAGATCTCTGCTCAGAGAGAGAACTGTGGTGGCAGAGCAAACACTTTGTACATTTTGTCATATGTCCAGAGAAGCAGAGATGAAGGACTAGATTACAACAGTGATAGACGAAAACAAATGTGGATGCAAAAGACATTTCTGGGTCAGAATTGACAGAATTTTATAACCAATTTGATTCTGTGGGTTAAAGAAAGGAAGATGGATGAAGATGGATGAAGTTTCCACTTTGTCTAATTGTGTGGATGACAAGACCATTCACCAGAGCAGTGATGACACGAATAAAGGGAGCCCAGAAGATACAGGATTTTATTCTAAAGGCAATAAAAGTTACATATGAAGGTTAATCTTATTAGGAAGGATTGAGATTAGAAGTGTGAAAATAATTAGGAGGTTACTATAAGTGTGAGAGCCTGGATTAGTATAATAGAACGTTAGCTCCCAAAGGGGTTTAATAAAACCCTGTTATAATCTCCTCATTTTAAAGCATCTAGAAGCAGAGCTAAGGCAAAATTTCTAATTTCAAGTTCAACATTCTCCATAACAGAGTGGTAACACTAAGACGAAGGAACAATTGTGACAGTCATTTTAAAGGAGGAATTAACAAAATCAAATGAATAAATAATGAAGATTAAGAAGGCTGAATCAAGAGTAAGTCTGAAGTTCTGAGCTTGGTCAATGGGGAGGATGATATCACTGCAAACAAGACTTGAGTCAGGTCTTAGAAGGTTCTCCAGCTCATAAATGATTATTTTAGATAGAAAGAAACTCTAGCAAAAATGAAAATATCCAGTAAGTTCGAAAAGAAGATGTCCTAAAGGTGTTTATTAAGGGCCTACTATAGTGGTTTCAGTTTGAAGGACTTGAGCCTACACATGATATTGGATTGCAGGAAGTAGCACATAGATAAGATGACTTTTTTAGTGCCTAGGAGAAAACCTGAGTCAATAAGGGAAGTAGGGAAGGAGACAGGCAAGAAGAGATGAAAGAGAACAATTTCTGAGCACTTCTCATATCCCTTAAAACAAACAATTCTATGAATTCATTCTTCAAGTTTTCTTTTCAAAATCCTGAGTAGAATTCAAATAAGGAAATCATCAGAAATATAGTATCCAAGATGGAACAGTAACAGTTTTTATAAGTAAGTGTTACCAATAAGACATTCTTCAAACAATATGAAACCTGAGTCTTGAGAACAATATTTTTCTTCAAGAAGAATGCTGGCATAAATCAATGTTATAGCCCTTTCCTTTAATAGGTGATGGTTTGACTCAGCTGATTAAGAGATTTCCACATCACACATAAAAATAAAAAATATATAAAATAAAAATTTGGAAAATCACAAAAAATCATATAGTTTTACATTGTTATCATTCGGAATTATTCAATATCATGAACTCAGTATTCAGACAGGCTCGTGGTAATGATTTCTAATTTGGAATCTCTTTCCTTTATTAATAATAACACGATATTCTTTCATTTATTATGAAATTTTCCAAAAATTAACAAAGAAAAAACAAATGACAGTGATATTCTATGCATCTATCACACAGCTTTAACAATTATCAATACATGGCCAGTCTTATTTCCACCACCTTCCTTTTTCTTAATTATTTTGAAACAAAACCCAGACATTATATCATTTTATTCAAAAAGTTTGTTACCACAACATTTTTAATTATCAGAAATTGTTTGGTTTAAATAATAGTCCTCTGAAACATTTCTGAAACATTAATAATCTGTAACACGTTGCTGTTATTATTTTGTATTCTTATTAATGAATGTCAAATAATACTAGCACCTTCCTTATGCGTTCATCTATCAAGTATTTCATATATTCATTGTCTACTCTTCACCAAAATACAGTAATAGTCTCTCTTATTCAAATACAGGATTCCTTTGCAACATGGGAATCTGACAACAGTTTACCTTTTCCCCTTCATTCTTTAGAAAGACTGCCTTTAGTGTCTTCTTAAAAACCAATTCATCAATTAATATATCTCTTGCTCCAAAAACAATCTTCCTTTTATACAATTTATTTCTTTCATTCGGAATTCCAAGTCAGATAAATTTACTATTTTAAAGGTTCTAAAATGACAAAATTTCGCAAACTCCTATTATGTCAAATTCTTACTGCTCAGAAGTGATTTTAATTAAAACGAATTTAATCTGCAGTAATGCTTTAAGATTTCAGGCATGAAATCTTAATATAAACAAACATAAAACATAAATAAGGACTGTATCACACAGAAAGTAATCAACAAATGTGTAGTATAAGTCAAATTTTTATATAAAACATTATCTTCCTTTGAGAATTCATTAATCTCAAGTCAGACTTACTTGCTACAAAAGGTAATATAAAAAAGTAATGCTAGTCACTATTTTCAGAAATATTTTACTAAGCATGTGCTGCTTGCCAGGTATTGTGCTGGGCTCTAGAAAGAGCAGGAAGAACAAGTTAATCTTTTCCCTTGTGAATCTTTACACAGAGAGACACATAAGCAAGGGACACAATCTGATAAGCACTTAACAGATGTATGTGCAAAGTATATCGGATAAAGAATCAAAGAAAAACCTGGTTCTGGTGAAGAGATTAGACAGAGAGGGATATCAGGTAACATCCAAGTGGACCTTGAGAAATGAGTAGGATTTCACAAAGCAAAGAAGAGGGGGCAGGGTGCTACGGGCACCAGAAATGTATTGACAAAGTCTGAAGATTAAAATCCATGCTATAATCAAACATTAACATTTGCATTGGAAAACTAATATCTAAATATTCACTGGATAGTAACTATCTCCTCCTTAAGAGGGAAGGAGAAAAATATAAATATTTTGTTAGGTCAGCAAGAACTAGATCAACAATCCGCTCCTTTAGGTATATTTTCAGATTTCAGTGTGCATGAAATCATCTCAAAAGTGTCAATGAAAAACAAGTACTCAAAACAGAAATTAATAGTCAAGATGTCAAAATCAACACTTAAAATTTAAATATACAGAAGTTTTTCATCATACTACTGAAGGTTCTGAAAACCTAGACCTCTGAGGAATCTTTTGATAAAATTTAGGTTTTGGATGGTTTTTCCTAGCTGATCTTAACTACTGTGATAATAGAGAATGTAATTTTATAAGAAATATAGATTTTGGTCTTCCTCCAGGGTTCCTGGCTCACAGCTCCTAAAACCCCTGTAATTTCCTAAGTGATTAGAGCATCTTTTATTAATTTGGTTTTTGTTCCTGGAATAGCTCCAGAAGGATAAAAATGAACAGCAAAGCTCTTTTACTCATAAAAAGGCCCTTTCAAACACACCTGAGTTCTAGAAAGTCCCTAGATAACCACTGGGAGGGGGCTGTTTGCAAGTGGAACAAACCAGGTGATTAAGACTTTCAGCCCCACCCACCACCACTCCCAACGCCAAGGTACTTTTACCATCTTTGTACAGATGAGTCCACTGAAAGCAGAGAGGTTAAATAATTCAAGATCACACAGCTAGTTAAGGATTAACCTGGATCTAGGAAGTCTGGCTCCAGATTCTGTACTTTTAATTACCACGGACTCATTTCCTCATATTCCCCTTCCAGGAAAAGGGAACAGCATGTGTCAAGTCTCAGAGGCAAAAGAGCACTATGCATCTGAAGTTCAGTAAGGCTGGTTTAGAATAAGGGAAAGTAAGTTAAAGCTGAAGAAGGAGGATACATGGCCAGATATAGCAGAACAGGTAAGCCATGTTAAGGAAACTTGACTTTACATGAAGGAAAAAAAAGGATTTTAAGCTCTTGTGAATAGTTCTAAGGCAAAGAGGGTCTAGGGAGACTAGTTAAGAGGCCTTTGCAGTAATTTAAAAAATGACTAAAGTCTAAGTTAGGATGGTAGGAAAGGGAAAAAAAAGTAGATGAATCTGAAAGGTAACTAGGAAATGATAACAACAAATCATGTGATTAAGAAACAAGAAGCAAGAATGATTCTGTTTCTGGCTTGGATAACTGGATGATGGTGGCACCATTCACTGAGTTTAAAAACAGACTAGGGAAGTTTTAGAAAAGTTTAAGTTGAGAGTCCTGTGGTGTTGTCTAAATGGAGATGTCCATAAGGCATTCTGATGGACCTATAGCTTAGAAGGAAGGTATGGGCTAGAGGTAGAGGTGTGAAAGTATTTAGAAATTGAAATCATAAAAGCAGAGAAGACAGCACAATGAAGAACATCATTTAAGAACAAGGATCCCCCAGTATTAGTGTATACTATAGTATTTGGTACTTAACACTGCCAGGTGCTTTCTAATTACTTCAGTCTTCCCATCTAAACACTAAGCTGACTGAAAGCAATGAAGCCTCCTTTGCAACAAGCCTTTGCAATTCCACAGCTTTTAGAATGACTATTTGTGGGGAACTTAACCAACTGAGATATGAAGAAGGGGTAAATAAATTATATTTGATTTTAAGAAAACTTTTTCTATAGGATTCATTGATCTCCATTTTCCCCTGGGCTTTCACTCCTGCACTTGCTGCACTGATTGCTCTAACCCAGCTGGTAAAAATGAGCTTCAGCAATTGATGATGTGTGAGTTATAAAACGGTTCTATGACCTACTCTCATACTCAACACCTAATAAGCAAGTCTAGTCGAAATTATTTTAAGACAAAAATGGAGGAGTTTCAGAAGACAAAATTTGTTCTATTGCATTTTACTATTACAGCGGAAATTTTTATTATAGTTTTATATTATATTCTTAAATCACAAAATAGTTGCTGTTTTTGGTCCTCAGTCACTGACTGATCTCCCTGATCTCTCTTTCCCCTTATTCCTATCCTTCTTTCCCTTCCTCCCTATCCATCAGACAAGGTCAAGCTTTCCAGAAATTTTGTGAACACTAGCCTGAGGCCAATGCTCTCTTGTCTGTACTCACCAACAACATTTCTGTACTATACACATGACATTCATCATATACTACTTTCTATGGTGACTTTGCCATAGTATGTAATTTAAGGAGCTTGGGATATGGGATCATACACCTACGGTACAGTACTAATAAGTTCCTTATACCCTCATATTACCAGTTTTTGCATCTGTAAATTGGGAACGCTTAACACGGCACATAATTTTGATGATAAATGAGATCATATACGTAAAGTACCAAGCACAGTGACCTGCACCCACTTTAGGCTAAATAAATGTCAGTTCCTATATCAAAATTGTAAATTATTCTTAAGAGAATATAACAGAAGTCTGGGAATAGGCATTTCAACTAGAACACTTAGAAAGGGACAAAGGAATATGTTTTGGGCAAATATATATTAGCAAAAATGGAACATGAGATTTGAAATTAACATTTCATATATGGATAAATGTTTCCTGAGGAAGATATTATTATTATGCTTTTCTTTTTAGCCATCACAATAACTTGCAACTAACAATCAGATATTTGGTAAATTAATTGATTAAAGGACTGATATTATTGGCTATCTGCCTTTTCTGATAAGATAGAGGTTGAGAGTTAAAAGTCTACTAGAATTAAGTTTCTCATTCAACAAATAGTTATCCTATTGTAGTGCATACTGGACCCTAGGAGGGTTGTAATAATATGTTGAGATATAGTCTTTGCCGTACAGATATTTGCAAGAGGGTAGAGGAACTAAGTAATGTATACGATTACTAACTATAAGGATATGAAACACTGCCCAAATCCCATCATTTAAAATATTTTTATAACCTCAATTTAACCCTATCTTTCTCACAGTTTAAGTGAGGAGAAGGGACTGGAGGGAGAAAGGAGTCCTCCTCTAACCTGATATGAGAAGTACTTTACATCTTTTATACTACTGATTAGGATAATCTACTGAGATTATTATACTTATTGAAGAGAAAATAGACGGCTTCCCCACCAAGATCAGGAACAAGGCAAGAATGTCTGCTGTCACCATTCATGTTCAACATCATACTGGAAATCCTAGCTAATACAATAAAATAAGGAAAGGAAATTAAAAGTATACAGATTGAGAAGGAAGAAATAAAATTGTGATTGTTCACAGATGATATGGTTGTCTTTGGAGAAAATTCCAAATAATCAACAAAAAAACTCCTGGAACAAAAAACAATTATAGCAAGGTTGCAAGATATAAGGTTAATTATACAAAAGTCAATTGCTTTCTAATATGCCAGCAATGAAAAGTTGGAATTGGAAATGTAAAATACAGTAATGGTTACATTATCACCAAAAAATAAAATACTTATGTACAAATCTAACAAAGCATGTACAAAATCTACACAAGGAAAACTATAAAACTGAGGGAAAAATTTTTAAAAAGATCTAAATAAAGGAAGAGATATTCCATGTACTTGGCTAAGACCCAATGTTGTCAAGATGTCAGTTCTTTCCAATTTGATCTACAGACTCAACACAACAGCAATCGAAATCCCAGCCAGTTATTTTGTGGTCACTGACAAACTGAATCTCACATTCATATGGAAAAGCAAAAGACCCAGAACAGCCAACACAATATTGAAAGAGAAGAAAAACACAGAAGACTTTTATTACCATACTTCTAGACTTAATATGAAGCTACAGTTATCAAGATAGGACTATTGGGGAAATAATAAGCAAATAGATCAGTGGAACAGAACAGAGAGTCCAGAAATAGACCCACATAAATATAGTCAACTGCTCTTTGACAAAGAATCAAAGAACAGCATTGAAGAACAGTCTTTCAACAAATGGTTCTGAAACAAATAGATATCCACATGCAAAAAGAAAAAGTAATCTAGACATAGACCTGACACTCTTCACCAAAATTAACTGAAAATGGAACACAGAGCTAAATGCAAAATGTAAAACTATAAAAATTGTAGAGGATAACATAGGAAAAAATTCAAGATGACCTTAGATTTAGAAATGAGTTTTAGATACCATACTAAAACACAATCATTAAAAAAATTATTAAGTTGGATTTGACTAAAATTAAAAATTTATATCCTGCAAAATACTTTTAAGAGACTAAAAGACAAGCCACAAATTGGGAGAAAATATTTTCAAAATACACCTGTTAAAGGACTGGAATCCAAAATACACAATTTAATATTGTTAAAACTCAACAATACGAGAACAAATGACCCAATTTAAAAATGAGCAAAAGACTACACAAACATCTCACCAAAGAAGATATGGAGATGACAAATAAGCATATGAAAAGATACTCAAAGTCATATGTCATTAGAGGACTGCAAATTAAACAAGATACCACTACATACCTACTAAACAGCTAAAATCCAAAACACTGACAACATCATATTCTGACAAGGATGTGAAGCAATAGGAAAGCTCATTCATTGCTGGGGAATGCAAAATGGTACAGTGACTTTGTAAGACAGTGGTAGTTTTTTACAAAACTAAACATACTCCTACCATTTGATTCAGCAATTGCACTCCTTGGTATTTATCCAAATGAACTGAAAACTTATGCCCATACAAAAATATGCACAAATAAGGTTTAGGGCAGTTTTATTCATAATTGCCAAAACTTAAAAGCGACCAAGATATACTTTAGGAGGTAAATGGATAAATCGTGGTACATCCAAACAATGGAATGTTATTTAGTGCTAAAAATAAATGAATGAATGAATGAATAATTAATGAATAAAAGTGCTATCAAGCCTTGAAAAGGCATGGAGGAACCTTAAATGCTTATTACTAAGTGAAAGAAGCTAACCTGAAAAGACTACATACTCTATAAGTACAAGTATAACATTCTGGAAAAGGTAAAACTATAGAGACAGAAAAAGATCAGTGGTTGCAAGAGGCTCAGAAGAAGGGGAGCCAGGGATGAATGTGCGGACCACGGGTTATGTTTAGGGCAATAAAACTATTCTGTATGATATTGTAATAGTGGATTGTATATTTGTCAAACTCACAGAATATACAACACAAAGAGTGAACCTTAAGGTAAATTATTAATCTTAAGATAATGATAAAGTAACAATATTAGCTCATCAACTGCTGCAAATGTACAACACTAAGGCACTAAGGCAAGATGTTATTCCTAGGGAGATGGTGGGAGTAGATGGGGAAGGCGGTAAAACGATAGGTATGTGGGAATTCAATGTACTTTCCACTCAATTTTTCTGTAAACCTAAAACTGCTCGAAAATATAAAATCATTTATTATTTTTTTAAATACTTATTACCAGCATTTCATTACATATTTCTCATAGAAGCCAGGGGACGAGGACCTGGCAAGGAGAGTCTTCCTATGCCTTGATATGAGCAGTGCTTTACATCTCTTACACTAGTGATCAGGATTCTCTATCAAGATTCTCAATTGGTGGGTGGCTCCATAGTGTAGTGGTTAGTACATTGCTTTACACGCAGAAAATCCTGGGTTCGTGCTCCAGGTGGAGCCACAGAACATACCCCGGGTGCGCCAGGCCCTGGCACGGGGCGGGGAGGGGGGGGATGCCAGGACCCGGGTGCATGCTATGAGCGCGCGTGGGAGGGGACACCCTGCCTTAAGAGATCCAGTTCTTAAAAAGGGAACCGGCAACATCTGTAGGCCAGGGCTGGAAGTGTGTGTTTGGTGGGGGATGGGGGGGGGATTTAAGAGGGGGGAAAAAAGAGATTTCTCTAAAAAAATTAAAAATAAATAAATAAAATTTTTTTAGAGAAATTCTCAATTGGTAACAAAATATATCACAGTCACATTAGCTAAACAAATATAAGGCTGCATAATTCAACAATGGTGAAAACTGCCAACTGGCCTGAAAATCAAGTATAAAAATGCCTTCAAGAAATTACTTCAAACCTATTATTGGTAAATATCCTCGAAATGGCCGCCGAAGAGAGTAAAAGAAAGGAGAAAGGACTTAAGAGATAAAATTCTAACATCAATAAACAGCTTGAAACTCATCTATTTCCTGTAGTTAAGTAAAGCAGCTTCTATGAATAAGAAGGAAAAGGAAGAAAAGTAAAACCAGGCTGATTATAAAATGGAGTGATCCTGTCTTGGGCACAGGGTAGAAATTTAATATATATACTACCCTAACTTCACATAAAATATACCTTGAATATAAGGTATAATGTGCAGCCACTTAGTTGATATAAAAACAAATATAATTTCCAGAAAATATTCTCAAATTCCCATTCAGAATCTATCTAAAAACTAGCTATATTATTAACTCTAAGAGTACACTGTTAGCTGCTATAGATCTTAAAAAAAAAAACCTTCTATTCAAGTATCACCTGAAGAAAGTTTATAAATGGTTTCATAAATTCACAGAAATTAATATCTATAATGTCTAGCACATAAATGGCAAAATACTCTCATTGTTTTTATAAAAAGTAACTCATTAAGAATGGTTCTATAAAAACCTATTTTACAAGTATATGGAATGTGTTTGGTTCTCTATGAAACAAGAACTAACTTGAGAGAAGAGCATATTAACAACTTCTGAAGAGAGAAGTAATTAGCATACTGGAAACTAACATTTTTGGCACATGGGACCTATTGCAAGAATGCCTATCCTCCAGTCATGAGTCATGGATTAGGCTGCCTCTCTATTTATTGTGAAGCAACCTTTCAGTAAAAGGAGCAGCAGGGAAGAAACAACATATGAATAATGACTTGGACAACTTCCCAGAAGGAATCAAAACATCTGAGAAAGTTAAATAGCATATACTACACATTACACTAATACTCTCTTTCCTTAATCACACTTACTCCTTAGTTAACAGCAAAGAGTAAAATTTAGTCTTTAGTTTTACCTAAAGTTTTCTTTTTTAATAGAATTTGTAACATTAAATAAAATTACACACATATTAATTTGGTTTTAAATTTTGTATAAGTGCACTACTTAATGCATCATTCTAGTTTATTTTATGATGACATTTGTGAAAGTTCTCACCTGTCACATACCCACCCCAGCACACACACGCAATGACACCAGAAGGCAACACTCTGCTTTACCTTCTGCTGAAAAGTCTGCTACCTCCAACGCTTGAGGTCCATACACGAAGCCCTCCTGGAATCTATGAACACAGCAGAGGCAAAAGGCAGAGAAGTTTATGTAGATTTAAAGTTACACTGCCCAAAACATAAAATGCCAAATGCCTATCACAAGTCTACATATCTGCCAAGGAAATCAGATTTTAGACTTGACAATGACCAAATCAGCAATATATTAATAACATTCAGAGTTCATTATATATTATGCAGCTAATTATATAAAAAAAAAAGTTGAGTGTTAACTAATTTATATTTCACCAACAGAAGTAATTTTTACTATGAGAAATACTAAAAGAGCAACAAAGTATAAATTCATATATGCTGAAAGTAACTACTGAATTTTCAAATTATGTGAGTGAACCAAAATAAAAGAAATTAAGTAAAAAAATGTACTTCGCAAAATGAAGGTACTTATAGCTAAAGTTACATTCTTTCTTAGGACCAGAGATGCGGAATGTAAGGGGGGGAAAAAAATTAGAAACAGACCTGGAAGAAGACAAAGGCAAAGGGATAAAAGGAAAAGTAGAACTATAAAGATATTCTAGTGCCAAGATTTAATTTAAGCCTGACAGTAAAACTGAAATGAACAAGGTACTACATATGCTAGGCAGTATGGGAGAAATCTACCTTATTCCAATATTATAAAATAAATATAAGCACAAAACATGAAAAGCTTTTCAGAAAACATTCATGTAAAAAAATGAAGGATTTAATGAGGTAAAATGTTTAGATCTCAGATTTCATCTTATTCTTTTCTGATGATAAGACTAAAAGATTACAAAATACAGCTGGTATGTAAGAAATAAGATAAATTTTACTAGCTATTAAATTTAAAAGAGAAGGGCATGTTATCTTTATGTAATATTTAGAAATCCTTAAAAATATAATCAAATAATTAGGAAAGAAGAAACAAAGCACTCTCTTAAAACATGATGGTATGTCAAGAAAGAAACACAGTATTACAAAACATTGGCCCTGAAGTCAGATGGCTTGAGTTCAAGTTCCAGCTAAATCACTTAATTATTTTGTGACATCAGGCAGGTCTCATGATCTCTCAGTACAACCAGAGCTTTTCAATGAGGATCTTTCACCATCTCTCAGATTTATATACTAAATATCAAATAAGGTATTAAAAATCACAGAATGTTATATTTTGCAAAAATTTAAATCAGTGCATTTGACTTAAATTGACAACTTAATACAAGTTGTTAACTAAGAAATGGAGGGAATATAGAGTGCCTAGCTAAGGAATGTGGGGAGCTGTGTGGGGAAGGAAACCCAAAAAAACAAACCAAAAAGATGGAGCTGACCAAAAGAGCCTAGAGAGTAGTTGTCAGGACTAAATGACGGCCAGAAAGTCAGTCTCCAAAAGATGGTTTTATCATATTAATTAACATAATTTAGCAACTTGCCCAGCACTACCTGCCTCAGATGTATCTTCTCTTCATTTCCAAAACAACTGTATAGTTTGCACACTCCTCTAAGACCATGCTTGTGACACTCTAAGCTAAGATCTGAGACACAGCAACTCCTTGTGCATTGCATATACTTCTAAAAAACAGAAGATCTTACCCAATAAAACGATAATGGCAGCAAAAGGCTTACATAGGATATATAATGTGCCAGACACATTTCTAACAGCTCTACAGGTATTAACTAATTCTTTTGGTCTTAACACTGAAATAGGTATTATTAGTATTATCTTCACTTTACAAATGAAGAAAATGAGACACAGAGAGCTTAAGAAACCAGAAGTGGCAGATCTGCAATTCAAACCCAGACTGTCTACTTCTAGAGCCATACCCTTAGTCACTACATCATCCAGTCTATGGAATTAAAATCACACAAACCAGGCACTTATCTATATGTAAGAAGCCAAACAATAAATCTTAAGTATTCGATCATGATACATGTGTGTGCATTCTTTAGCATTTGCAATATCTTCTTGGAAAATTCAAATTCAAATGATTATTGTACAAAATATAAAAACAGAAAATGCTTACAATATAAAATGAAAAGCCAAAATTTTTTAAAACAACAACAAAAAAGCCTAAAAAAGTTCTCACAAGAAAAAAAAATTTGTAACTATGTATGGTGATGAATGTTTAAAAAAAGAATAAGCCTATGGCCATGCCACCTGAACATGCCCAATCCCGTCTGATCTCGGAAGTCAAGCAGGGTGGGACCTGGTTAATACTTGGATGGGAGACCACTTAGGAAGACCAAGTGCTGTAGGCATGAAAAAAAAGAAAAGAAAGAATATGTATTCTGCACTCAAGATACAATGGTCTATCTATGGCATTACGTCAATTTTATAAACAGTGTCATCCAAATTGTCAAAATCCCAAAGATTTGCGTGTATTGTTGTATCATTTACTATGAAAGGTATATTAATACTTCTCTCCTAGCAGGGTGAGAGGGGGGAAGAGCCACTTGTAGTCTTCTCACAGCACCCTGCCTTTGCCCAAGCTGCTTGGAATGCTTTTCTGAACCTTTCCAACTCTACTTCAAGTCTCAGCTCCTCCAAAAAGCTTTCCTTCGGCACCCACCAAATATACAGGAATAAACATATTCATGCACCAAACATGAACAATCTTCCTGTATGTTTTACCTATACTATCCAGATACTATAGTACATTTCAATAATAATCTAATTTTGCTTTTCTTGTCTGCCTTTGCCACTAAATTGAAGGTCTCTGAGGACAGAGACATGAGCAATTCTTTGGCTCTCCATAGCCCTTAGCACAAAGTCTAGAGTACATAGAAGAACTCAATAAATGGTGGATGAATTAATAAAGTTCATAGAAATAGTCATTCTTAAGCACTTCAAAATTTTCATACTCTCAAACACTTAAAAGCACACTGTAGCCTTCACTTCAAAATGCAAGAATTCTAATATCAAGGGATATATCAGGAGACATTAGGATTTCAAGGCAGTTGGTAATACTTAATTTCCTAACTATAAAATATTTCTCTTCTAAAACAAATCAGTCTACGGCCATGCTACCCTGAACAAGCCCAATCCTGTCTGATCGCGGAAGCTAAGCAGGGTCAGGCCTAGTTAGTACTTGGATGGGAGACCACCTAGGAAGACCAGGTATTGTAGACGTAAAAAAAAAAAAAAAAAAAAAAAAGGGATTATAAAATGACAAAGTCCTTGTAATCTGTGAGGTCAACCAAAGGTTGCCTCACCTAAAAAAATAATAATAATAATTAAATAAATAAATAAATAAAACAAATCAAGTATCCTTAGTGGATTTTAAAAAACTATTTTTTGTCAGTACAACTATTGAGGTGTTTAAAAGAAAGCAACAGAGAACATTTTCTCTCTTTACAAGACATCCCTACAACAAATATTTACTGAGGATCATTTTTGTACCAAGCACTGTATTAGGCAGTTAAAATACAGAATAATGAACTCTTTGAAAAAGTCCCAAGGTGGTATATCTAGCCATATCACTAGGAGATAAGAAAGCTTAGAGGAGATGGCATTTATATTATTTAATTTTTAGAGGAAAAATGAAACTTTTAAGAAAAAGATAGATTTTAATTTTTCATTTTTTTATGAGCTCAAGTTTGTTGTTAGGTAAGATAGAAGGAGCAAGTGTCTCTTAGTGTCTATATATATATAGCACTGTACCAGATTTTTTACATACATTATTTCAATTAAACCTCATAAAAGTTCTAGGAGATAGTTCTTAATTTACGAAAGTAAAACAGCTAGGATCTGAGTCACAAATGCTGCCTCTTAAAAAGAAAAAAAGTCTGCTCTAGCAACTATTGTCCATTTCACATTAGTTCTTTAGTTCTTAGGTATAAACATAAAATATAGGGGCCAGGAGAAAGTTAATAATAAATAAGTACCAATTAACTAAGCTTCCATATGCTTCATCTCTATTTACAACATTGTGACTGAATGCAAGGAAGTCATTTTTTAAATAAGGAAAAAACTGACTTTACAGAGTGTAATAGAATCAAAATTCAAGCTTTCTGAAATAAGCTATAGGGCATAAATAAAAACTACCACTAAAAATTCAGAACATATCTTTTTCATTAAAATCTTCTTTAATTCCCTCCAGTATAAACAGAAAAAAATTGTAAGGGACAACATTTTTACTAAATTCTATGTATCTGGTATACAATCCCAATAAGCGACCCTAAAAAAAGCCTATTTCTTACCATAATATCTGGAATTATTTCAGAGAATAACTACATCCATTAAAATTTTAGTAAAAATAATAATAATAGTCTGTAAACAACAAAGGAAATCCAAGGGAAAAAATTAACTTAATATTATGGCTATTATGGTTGAATAATCCTTATCTAGATTTCCTCAAAACTCAAAAGAAATGTATTACTATGACAGAGCATGTACATTCAGGTAACTCTTTATAAGAGGTCTATTAAAGGATATAACATCAAATTAAACAAGAAGTGCCCTGAAATGGAAGCGCAAGACATTTCAGTTGGCTAGAATAAATAATGTCCCAACAGTGAGGACTAGTCAATGCAAAGAACAACAATCAAAAAAGAATGAAATTTCCTTCTATGGGAATATTTCAAAATACAGAAATATTTATCTATATGAAAGTTCATGTTTAATCCTATTTGAAAGCAAGAGGTTGGCATTAGTGACCCAAGTCTTTCTCCTCCCAGGAATGAATGTCTTAGTCCCACAACTGCAAGCCATTAACCAACCCATAATCTTTTAGTTACCTGGATAGTGGAGATCCTTCTCTGTGTTCCAGAACTCAATCTATGCCAATGTGGTCTGCCTTACTGTGAAGGTAACAGACAGCAGCGGTTTCATGCTGTGACTTCTACAGCCCTGTTCCCAATGGTGAGAAACACAGCAGAACCTGGTGAAAGCAAGATCCTTCCCAGAGATCCAATCAGTTCTTAATTCGGAGTCAAAGAACCTCTGCCATCAACTCACCCGAGTGCCTTCCTCATCTCAATCCAATCTCAATTCTTCAGGATAAAAATTTCAAGACTCTGACAAGAACGTTATGAACTGTAAACGCTGATGCTACAGTTACAAAATAGAAGCAGCCTCTTAAAGGAACCTGCTATCTTTAACTAATTCAAGGGAGAAACATAATTAGTAAGAGAAAAGGGCATGGCATAATAGCTCTTATCCATAAAAACAGAATTAAATTACTTTTGCCCTCTCCTTCTAATTATGCCTGGAAGAAAACAAGAATAAAGGATACACTTTCCACTCTGGAATTATGCAGTTGGTAAACTATTTTTCCTTTTGATGCCACCTCAAATGACCGCACAATTTGTTCCAAGGCTCTGGGAAAACAACTCAACTACCATCCTGCCCACTTCTCTGTGGCGTCCTTTACCCCACTCATCCAACTGGTCACTAAATCCTATCTATCTCCTTTACCCCACTCATCCAACTGGGCACTAAATCCTATCCCTTGGAATTTACCCACAGCCGCAGCTGCCTCTAAGAAACAGCACCTCATTATTTCTCACCTGGACCTAACAGCCTTCCTACTCCTACTCTGATCTCCTTGTCCTCCCCACCATCCACACCACTGAAAATTGATTACGAAATTCCCCACTGAGAGGATACACACCAAACTGTTAGCAGGGGTTATTTCTAGTGAATGCCTCCATTTTTGTATTGCTTGCATTTTACAAGTTTGTGTTCCTTTTATAATCAGGAAAAAAAATGTTTACTATTTTGCAAACTATTAGAATCTATTCCATTTGGAATCTATTACTCCACTTCTCCATCAGGTTAAAGGCCAAATTCTTTAGCCAATCACACAATGACCATACTCCGCCTTTCTCAAATGTATTCCCAACCTCCATCCAAGTACTTACTCTAGCCATCCTGAATTGCTTGCTGTTCTATTTCTTTATATCATAATTATACATATTGCTTCCCCTATGTTGAATACAGAGATGTAACAGTAATCTTGAGTCTGTTCTAAGAATTGGCCTGCCTCCCACCAATAGTTATGGTAAATCATTAAACTAAGAATAAAGAATATACCTTATATTGTAGCATGCTATTCCTAGTGATAGCCTACAGTCCCACAGTTACACAATGAATTTTTCCCTTCTAATAAGGAAACTGATGTTTTTAAAAAGATAAAGTAAGATGATGCTTTGCATCCATAGACAAGAGGTAATATGGGAGGAGGCACATTGAGGAATGCTAAATTAGGGTAGGGGAATGGCTTGAAGTGTTATAAATATTCTGATCAAGTAAAAGCACAATAAAGTTCATTTAGAAAATAGTAGGAACATCTGTATTACTTTCCCTCCTTCTTTTAGCATGAAAATCAATGTTGGCCACTTTTTACAAGCACATAATTGGCCCTACCTTCCTTCAATTTCTTCTACTATGTACCAAGAATAATCCAATGTAAATTATAGACTAAATGTAACTTAATGAGATCTCTTCTTTTAATTATACATTACACATAATTCTTTCACAACATATAAAATACAGAAACATAACCCAGATTTTTAAAAATACAAACCAAACACATGAAAAAATTCAAAACTTCATCATTTGATAGTGTAATTGGGTCAAATGAAATCAGCAGTGTCACCCAATACAGATTTCTACCTAAAGAAATAAATCAAGAAAAAGATAGGAAAAGAAAGATGGGGATATAGTTCAATAGGTTATAATGATTAAGAAGCAAATCTAAGGATTTTCATACTTTTGGTATGTTAAATAATTTTGGGTCCATTAAAAAGAACAAAATTATCATGTTCTTAGCTATAATAATGGTATTATGGTTATGCAAGAGAATGTGTTTATTTCTAGGAGATACATGCTGAAATATTAAAGGGTATAGTGCCATGACGATTGCAACTTACTTTAAAGTGGTTCAGAAAAACATATATGTATATACAAACACATTTACAAAAAAAGTAAATATGACACTCTGTTAACTGTTTAATCTGGATCCAGGGATGGCAAACTGCTGCCCAGGACAAATCCAACTGCACGTGTTTTTGTAAACATACTTTTATTGGAACACTGTCATGTCCATTCATTTTACCTGTTCTCTATGGCTGCTTTCTCACTACAACTACAGAATTATGAGTAGTTGTGACAGAGACCATATGACCTCTAAAACCTAAAATATTTTCTGATCTTTTATAGAAATACAGAAAATATCTGGCCCTTTAACAAAAAAAAAATATTTGCTAACTTCTGATCTAGACAGTGGATATATAGGTGATCACAGGACTATGTCTGCAGACTTTTTTGTATGTTTGAAATTTTTATAATCAAAAGTTGGAAATATACACAATTTTACACATGAATCTTTTGATTTCTCAAGAATACAGATGAATACATAAACAGATCATTGAAACAGAGAGCTTGGAAGCAATCCTAATACTGATATACTACAAAGTTATTATGCAGTTTTTAGTGCAAAAGGAACAACTTTTTAAGACAGAAGTCCATTAAAATTTTGCATTAAAAAATGGCAATAGAATTAACACATTATTTACAGTAGAAAAGCATCATCTCTCCTTTATTCCTTACAATTCATAAGGAAATGATACCATTTTCATTTTACAGATTTCTGTTTTCAGACCCTCCCATGGTATAAAAAACTTTTTATGCTCATAAATAGACGTTATCTGGCCCAAACAAGAACAGAAATCTCTTCCAGATCTGTGTTTATTATTTCTTTCACCTCTGGACTATATATTTACCACTCATGTTACTAAACTAAAAACCACTTCTCTGGCTCATTCTTCAGCCTTCAAAACTCAGCTATCATAGGCTTTTGCTCCTCTTGGAAGTTTTCCAAATCACCCACACACCCCTGGGTCAGTTCACTGAACTTCCTAGTTATCTTCACAGCATTCTGTGCATACCTATATAATGGAATTATACCCCTGTATTGTAATCTATTTGATTCTCTATATATAAGGAAAGGAACTATGTCTTTTATCCTTATATTCTTAATTCCTACATAGGGTTATTCAGCAAATGTCAAATAAAGGAGTGAATGGTATTGCCAGTTACCTTTTCACTGTATATATATTTAATTACGCCAAATAAGCTATAAATCCTTAAGGCTGGAACCTTGTCACATGTTTTTTCACTTAAAAAAAAAGAAAGATAAATAAAAATTTAAAAAACAGTACCAGACCTAAATATAAGAGCTAAAACTATGACACTCTAAGAAGAAATCAAAGGAGTTAATTGCAACCTTAAAACAGTGGTTTCCTAGCACAAGCAACAAAAAACATAAGTTGGACATCATTAAAATTAAAAACTTTGTACTTCAAAGGACACCATCAAGAAAGTGAAAATGCAATCCATCAATGAGAAAAAATATTTGCAGAACATATATCAGATAAGGGCCTACTACTCTCCAGAATATAGAAAGAACTCTTACCAAAAAACAAAAACAAAAAAAACTCTTACAACTCAACAATAAACAAAAAGACAACCCAATGAAATATGGGCAAAGGATTTGAACAGACATTTCTCCAAAGAAGATACATGAATGGCCAAAAAGAAAATGATGAAAATATGCTCAACACCATTAGTTATTACAGAAATAAATCAAAACAACAATGAGATACTTCATCTAGGATGGTTAGAATCAAAAAGACATACAATACCAAAAGTTAGCAAGGGTGTAAAGAACTAGAACCCTCACAGATTACATGCAGAAATGTAAAATGGTACAGCTGTTTTGGAAAACAGTCTGGTAGTTCCTCAAATAGTTAAATACAGAGCTAACTAACATATAACCTAGCAAGTCCATCCTTAGGTATATAAATGCTTAAGACAGTTTAAAATACATGACCAAATAAAATTTCTATATAAATGTTCACAGCAGCATTATTCACAAAAAAATACAAACAACCCAAATGCCCATCAACTGATGAATAAACAAAATGTGCTATATCCATACAATGGAGCATTTATTCTTCAGCCATTTAAAGGGATGATGTACTCTCACATTCTACAGCACAGATGAACTTTGAAAATATGCTAAGTGAAAGAATCACACATAAACCACACATCACATAATTTCATTATATGAAGTATCCAGAATAGACAAATCCGTAGAGAAAGAAAGTAGATTACTGGTTGCCAAGAGCTAGAAGAATGGAGAAATGGGGAGTGACTGCTAATGGGTTTCTTTTTGGGGTGACAAAATTTCTAAAATCAGATAGTGATAATGATTACACAACTCGTGAATAGACTAAAACTACTGAATTGTCCAATTTTTTTAAAAAAGCCTCTGCCAAGATGAACCTAAATAGTTCACTTATGAAAATGCACTAACTTAATCAATATCTTTAAAAGTGCATTCTGATAATGGATAATTAATTTGCCTTTATCAGTCTCTTCATTAAAGATCATGAATGCTCCATAGGTAAACCGATTTCATTGCCTTTATATTAGACATCTTGTTACAGATAAGAATGTTGGGGTAAAACTACACCAAAAAATATCAGACACTGACACACACTATGAGATCTTAAAGAGGTATTTAATATTTCTGGACTTAAGGCAAAGGATTTGAACAAGATATAAGATTCCATGACGTTCTAAAGCTTTATGCTGTGTTTTTATCACTACCTATAAGTACACCCAGGAAGAGGTTTTTACTTTATAATTATTATTAGTTTCTTAAAATTCCTACTTTTAAACATCCATATAGTAATATTAGGAAACGCAGGTTCACTTGGCATATTTCCTCATCGTGATCTTCATTTTCATTTCTTTCCCTTTCGCTTTACATTTTTCACATTAGAAAGTTCCCTCTCTCAGAAAACCAGTTTTAACTAAGTATCTGTTGATGACAGTGCTGTTGTAAAATAAAAAGTTTATAAACAAGTATCAATCAACAGAGTAACTGGTTAAACAATAATGGGTACATCTATACAGTGGAATATAGTCACTAAAAATATAGAACAGAGATCTTCTGGGGAAAGAAAATCAGAAAGCAAACTTTTACCCATACTCTCAAGAATATCTGCATTATAATTATTATTGATGAAAGGGTTATATGTGTGAATGGTATAAATTTTCTTTAAAAGAAAACATCTGCTTGATAAGAACATTTAATGAAATGGGAAAATGTCCATTATGCAGCTAAACAGAAAATGTATATTACCAAAAGTCTTATAGAATATGATCACATTCTGAGAAAAAGGCATATAACGTGCCCAGAAAAACATGTAGAAAAGATATGCCAAACCATTCATAGTGTTCATCTATGAATTACTTTACTTCTTTTGCTTATCTTATATTCCTGTTTTGACATATAACAGAGCATAAGTTTAAGATGCACACGATTTACATATTGTAAAATGATTACAAAAAGGTTAGTTAACACATCTGTCATCTACCTTTATTTTTTAACTTTCTTAAACACATTCTATTTACAATATGAAAAAACTTTTAAGAAAAAAATAAAGTTCTCCTCTTTCATCTTTTATTTTGAAGATTTAAAGTAAGATAGCCCATCATGGAAACCCATTTTTCCTTTCTAATACAATAAAGCTTTTTATAACAATTATAGATGGGAAAAAAAATTCTATCTTCCTATGGAATCTAACAATGTTAATACTCATTCTCAAAACTAAGGTGCTGTAATTGTTTATTACGTAATGCCTACTTTTTTTAATTGCTAATTTTAATCTCTTAGGGAAATTTATCATGGAAACCCCCTTATATATACCTGAAGAATATAATGAATCAATACTTTGCTGGGGACTTTTATACACTGACTTAATTACTCCTCACAACAACCACATTAGATAGTTACTTATCATCCTACAAATTTTACAGGTGGGGAAATGAGGTTCAGATATAATACTTTATCAAAATCCCACAGCTAGAGAGTATTGGCCCAGATCTAAAATAAGGGTCTCCAATTCCAATTCCAAGGTTTCCTTACACCACAGCTGTGCTTTAGACACACACACACAGAGAATCAGCAGTTCAAGTATTCTTTAAGAAGAAATAAGATTTGTTTAAATCATTTAGACCCAAGAGTCCTTTTTATTCAGATGCCTTTGTGATAGAAAATATCTTTCTAATAAAAGTACTAAATTTACAACCTCAGTAAACTAAAAAAGCTTAGTTAGCTGGCCTAGAGTAAAAGTCACATGTAAAATTTAACACGACTAAATTCTGTTCTAAGTACCAAATTACTGTTGTTTTCCTATCATTTATATAAAAACATAAGGACTCCCATAATATCATGGGGCTTTACTTAAAAGTCTATCTTTATCCATCTAAATTTTTAAACCTTTATATTTATACGGACTTTAAGGTCTACAAAATTTGTTTTGGTTAATTATGAAAAGTCTTTACATAGTGTAGGAAACAGTGATAAGTCCTTAAGTTGTATTTATCACTAAGCACTTGGGTGATAGCTAAGCTTTGTTAAAAACAAGACAACAGTCCCAAAACAGTCCCTTATGCTAAACCTCACATCACCAAACAGAGAATTAACTTAGTTTCAGCTCTTCCAGAAACAGAATTGTAAAATCAGGAACTGCCCAATCAGCACTAGTTGGGTAAACTGCCTGACAGACTCCTGCCACACCCTGAAGGAAAGTGACCTTGCTGTAACCAATCCACTTTTTCGTCTAGTATTACTTCCTTGTCCCTGCTCTCTTCTGCTTACAAAAGTTTTATTTTTTACAGCTCTTCAGAGTCTTTTCTGTCTGCTACACTGGATGCTGACTGATTTATGATTCACTGGATAAAACCAGTAAGATCTTTAAAATTTACTCAGATGAAATTTTGTTAACACCTTAAAGTCAATTCAAAGGTTTCTTTCTTCTTCACCACCTCAAATTAAACTCTTTGTTCCGGTATGGCATAGATTACTATTAACTGACTTCCCAAAGCCATTTGTAATCTGCTTTCCTTTTCTTCCTCTACTCGAAGAAGTCACTTGCTTACCTTTTGGTTGGCACAGCCCCTTTTGCCTTTCAGCCACTGTTTTTTTCCCTTGCTTCCTACCTAGAATGTGGAAGCAATGCCTGGAGATGCAACAATCATTTTAGGGACAATGTGTACAAAAACCACAGAACAGAGGGAAGGAGGTGCATCTTTCATAGTATCCTTGAGCAGCTGCACTAGCCCAGTGCACCCCTGGACTCTTGATAAAAGAGAAAAATAAACCTCGTGTTTAAGCCATTATTGATTAGTTTCTCTGTTATGGAAAGTAAAAATGACAAAGAAACACCTTAGCATGTGTTTTTGCCAGGGTTTAAAGGATAGCTAGATCTGTTCTCTCCCTTCTCCAGTAGTTTGAATTTTTTTTAATGTTTTTAACAATTTCTACATCTAAAACATAACATTAAACTTTATTCTTTCTACTACTCATGAGAATGATATCATATGTATCTTTGAAGAAAATCACTTTATTTTAATAAAAATTAGAATATGAAATTAAAATGACTAAAAAACTTCCTGGCAATTTGTACACTAACAAATTATATTTCTGAACCAATCTTCAATACAAAAGTAGGAAAAATGTGGACACCAAGGTTACATAAATAGTTTTCCAAGGGAAAAGATGCTTTTTAATAAGCCCAAAATATTTACCAACTATAAATTGGGTAAACGCTCGTGAGACAGGTGGAAGAAGAGGTATCTCAGACATAAACTACAATCCCTAAGGAGATAAAGAGAGATGTAAATTGTAAAGCTGGCCAGCCCTTTATTTCAGCTTCAGGAAAAGTACAAAGAAAACAGCTCTAACTCCTATCCGGCTAGGACAGAAACAATTTCACCTACCAAATTATGATAAAGAACATTCAAAGCTACTAAGATTGACATAAGAGGGACACATATATATATTTAGTGGTGGTGAATGAAACTATCTATAAAAAGCAATTAGAATATATTAAGAGTCTTAAAACAACTAATATCCTTTGTTGCAGTAAATTTATTTATAAATCTCTATTGTAAGGAAAGCATCAGATATATGCACCAAGATTTACATAGAAGAAAACCTATTAGTGTTATTTATATTATCAAAATACTTAGGACTTAAATGTTCAATAATTAGAAAAGGTTAACTAAAGCATTATATAGGCATTCATTTAAAAATCAAGTTTTCAAAGGAAATGTAATAATATGGGTAAACATTCATCATATCTTAAATCAGGGGATCCCAAACTCAATCACAGTGATCAGTAATTTGTTCATGGAACCTCTAAATCAAAAAAGATACCTAGTAATTCCAGGTTCTTTAAAAGTTAAAAACAGAACTACTGCCCGATCCAGCAATTCTACTTCTAGGTATCCAAAGGAAGTGAAATCATTATCTCAAAGAGATACCTGCACCCCCTTGTTCAGTGCAGCATTATTTATAATAGCCAAGACACAGAAACAACCTAGTGTCCTTTGGTGAATAAAGGAAATGTGGCATGTATTATTCAGCCATTAAAAAAAAAATAAAGGAAATCCTGCCATTTGCAATAACATGGATGGACCTTGGAAGGCATTACGCTAAGTGAAATAAGTCAGAAAAAGACAAAAACTGTATGCTCTCATTTATATGTGTAATCTTAAAAAAAAAAACAACTCATAGAAAAAGAGAACAGACTGGAAGACACCAGAGGCAGGAGGAGGCAGGAGGGGAAATGGCCAAAGGTGGTCAAAAGGTATAAATTTCCAGTTATAAAACAAATAAGTTCTGGGAATGTAATGTACAGCGTGGTGACTACAGTTAACAATACTGTACTGTGTATTTAAAAGTTGCTAAAAGAGTAAATCTTAAAAGTTCTCATCACAAGAAAAAAAATTGTAACCATGAGATGACCAATGATAACTAAACATATTTTGGTAATCATTTCACAACATATACATCAAATCATTGTTTTATGCCAAAAACTAATACAATATTATGTCAACTATATCTCAAAACCAGGTGGGAAAACCACAATGAGATAACCACTTCACACTGACTAAAATGGCTATAATAAAAACATTTAAAAATTTTTTAAAAAATAAAATAAAATAACAAGTGCTCATGAGGATGTGGAAAAATTGGCACCCTCATACACTACAGGTGGGAATGTTAAATTGTGTAGCCACTGTGGAAAATATGTGACAGTTCCTCAAAAAGTTAACCATAGAATTACCACTATGACCCAGCAATTCCACTCCAGAACTGAAAACATAATGTTCAAACAAATACTTGTCCACAAATGTTCATAGCAGCATTATTCACAATAGCCAAAAAGTGGAAACAATCCAAATTTCCATCAATGGATGAATGAATAAATAAAATGTGGCGAAACCATATAATAGTACATTATTCAGCCATAAAAAGCAGAAAGTATTAATACACACAATATGGATGAACCTTGAAAACATGATGCTAATGAAAGAAGCCAGCGGCAAAAGGCCACAAAGGATGATGATTCTATTTATATGAAATATCCACAACAGGCAAGTCCATAGCAGAAAGTAGATAGTGGCTGCCAGGATCCAGGGGGAGGGAAAACTGGGAAGTGACTCCTTAAGAGGTATGGAGTTTCTTTCTGGGGTGATGAAAATGTACTAAACAGTGGTGGTTGCACAACATTATGAATGTACAAAAATTCACTGAATTGTATACTTTAAAATAGTGAGTATTATGTTATGTCAAATTTATTTTTTATATTACAATATTTACATTATTATGCATAAATAATCCATAGAAAACACCAAGAGAAGGGCTGAAGGAACTGGAAGAAGATGGTTAAAGGCACAAACCTCCAGTAACAGGGTAAATAAGTACTAGGGATATAATGTACAATGTGATGACTACAGTTATCCCTGCTGTACGATACTAGGGAAGTGGTTGAGAGAGTACCTATATGAGCTAATGGATGTTAACTGAACCTACTGTGATCATTTCAAAATGTGTGTAAAGCAAACCATCATGCTGTACACCTTAAATTTATACAGTGATGCACATAAATTATTTCTTAGTAAAACTAGGGAGAAAAAAGGAAGAAAACACCATGAGAAAATATGTCAAAATATTATCAATACCTATCTTATTACAAGTATTTATGTTTTTTTCTCTCTCTCTCCAATTCCTAACTTTTCTTTAATGAACAATACTGGTTTTTCAACATCCACTGACTTTTGTAAAAAAATAATAGCTATTTCAAAAAGACATTTGCTTTTTTCCAATAACCAAAGTTATACATATTTTACTTTTTAAACGTTTTATCATTTTTTAACATTTTATCATTTTTAAAATAGGTAATAGGAATGTAGTAAAACACATTTTTCAAATAATACAAGAGTATGCAATTTTTTTTAAAGTCCATCTCTCAATCCAAATTTCCTTCCTGTAGACAATCACTACTAGCAATTTGTTGTGAACACTTTATACAATTTTTGTGGTCAGAAATTAAAGCTCACTTATCCTTGCATCCTCATTGTCTATGTACAATAATTAGCTCATGGGAAGGAATCAAATGATAAATAGAAAAGGATAGATAAATGAATGGATACCCAGAAAAATGGAGGACATATGAAAATAGCTAATGGACAAATGGATAAAAGATAGGCAGACGAAAGAGGGATGGAAATTTGGAGATAGACTGATAGATGAATATGTGAATATGTGAATATTATTGAAAAATTATTATTACATGACTTAAAGTGATAGTCTGCTAACTGACCTTTCTTAGTGGCCCCTTTCAACTACTGTACTGATCCTTTATACCATTACATCCACCTATGATGGCTGACCTCTGTTGTGCCCTTCTAGATAGCAGTTTGGGTAAGAAAAATAAAAAAAAGAATTATAATTGGACATAAATGAACCAGTTTTTACTCACTTGAGGGAAATGTGAACCAGAGATTTTGTTTCAATCCTTTCAACTACAGTTGACCCTTAAACAATGCAGGGACGAACCACTGTGCAGTCATAAATCCACGTGTAACTTTAAATTTTCAAAATATAAACAGCTGATTAACACATATTTTGTTTTATATGCCATAGTCTTATAATAAAGTATGCTAGAGAAAATAAAATATTATTAATAGTAAAATACATTTACAGTATTTATTGAAAAAAATCCACATAAGTGGACTCACTCAGTTCAAACCTATGTTATTCAAAGGTCAACTATATATAATAAACATAAATTTGAAGCTAGAACGGTACCAGACATAAAGTAAAATTCAGTAAGTTATTATACTAATTATAATTCCCTATACATTGATAAGTAAAACAAATATAAATTCTTTATAGGTGAAAATAGAAAAATGTTTCCATTATCTTGGTCTAGCACTCAGGTTATCAGAACAACATTAAGAAGAAAAAGTTAAAAACAGCACATGGTACATACAAAAAAATTCTGAAGAATGGTTTATAATGATGAACACTAGAGACAACCCAAATATTAATACGGAATTTATTTTATTAAACCAATGTCTTGTTGAACTCAGGCAGTCAAACTCCTGAATTCAGTTCATGCTTAATAAAATATTGACTCCCACCAAAGACCAAATTAGTAATCTAGAAGATTAAATAAAGGAAATCTTCTGGAATGTACTAGGTAACAAGAGTTGAAAATTTTGAGAATGAATTTAAGAGACATGAAAGTTAAAGCCTAAGTCAATGTTTCTTAATAAATATACCTGAAGAAAAGAGCAGCAGCAGAGGAAAAAGAAGAAATAAACAAATAAATAAAAAATAAAATAAAATAAATAAAATAAATAAAATAAATAAAATAAAATAAATTAAATTAAAACAAAACAAAACAAAACAAAACAAAGCAGGAAATAAAAATTGCCCTAAACCAAGGACAAAGGAAAGCCCATAAGAAACTGACAGGACTGGAAAAGAGACTTGAAGGAACTGAGGATGGTGTAGGAAGACAACAACTAAAGTTACTAAGTACCACTTTTTAACTTTTAAAGTACAAATTATGTGCATAGGTTATCTATTCAAAGAATAAATAATTTGTAAAAGACACAGAAAACAAAGCCAGATAAATTTTTTCTTTAAAAATCCCTATTTTCTAGACAGACTGCTAAAGATTTAGAATGCGCAATAATGTGAAAAATCCTAAGAGATTCCAGAGAAGAAAACAAATTTCCAATTAAAAAAACTTTCAATGAGCAATGAGTTTTGAGTTCTAAGAAAAAAACTTTTTAATATAAAATTCTACATTCAGCCATACTATCAATCATGTATGAGGACAAAATACTTTATCAGAAATGCAAGAAATCAAAAAATCTACACATCCTATATGAAAAAGCTACTCAAAAAGATATCCTCAACTAAACAAACAAACAAAATAAAGAATCCAACAAAAACCATATGTGGGCTATAAAGAAAAACTATCAGCTGAGTATGAGAAGACTGAAGAAAAGGGCAAAATAAATTAAGACGATCCATTAGGTCTTAATACCTAGATTATTTCAAGCAACACTTATTTAATATACAAGATTACACTTCCTCCTCCGTGGGTCTCATTACACTAATTCATTCAGCACATAATCATAATATTTCAAGGCTCTTGGTTTCCAATGTTCACTTTTTAGAATTAATCCACAGACAAAAAGCAATGAATAAACCAGAATGCTATAAAAATTATACTTTAAAATTGGGTGATGAAAAAAAGTAGGAGAAATGTGTTACTTTCCTTAACATTCACATCAGGAAGACTACAGGCAATATCTAAGTTGATAAATCAAAAACAAGAAATTTAAGTTTATAAAGTCACAAAAGTATCCATCATAAAAAATTTAAAATGGTAATAAATTTAAAGTTTGATATGAGAAAAGGGAAAATAGGAGGTAGTAAGATTTCACAAAATTGCTCAGCTTTTCCAATGGAAAGTCAACCAAAATTGCCTATATATAATTGTATTGTTTTTTAATCATGTGAAACTATGATTTGATGAAATTTAATAGCATAAAAATAAAAATATTTCTACTTCAATACTAATATACTATAAAGATCAAAAGACGACTGAGAAATTAGTTAATAGAACTCTAATTTTCTAAGTTACACAAGTTCAAATTACATTTAACTTTTCTGAAAGGAGGTCAAAATTTTTTTACAATTGCACCTAAATCCAAAACAATAGGATTCACTCAGTATTGAAATCACTCTTAAAACACAATTATAATTACCCTGTAAAAAGGAAAAGGGAAGAAGAAACTATCTTTTGTAAAAAGTAACATATGTACCTGGAACTGCTTACTATTTTTATGAGTGAGCTTATTTAACAATCATAATGAAAATGATAGCTTTCCTACAGAAAGAAGAAACTAACCCACCTATAAGGCAAAAATTTTGTCTTATTTTTCCAGCAGTCATAGACATACCTTTCTGTCCAAATGTAAATATCTGCAAATATCAGTAAAGCTGTTTGCCATAACAAAACAAACTAAATTAGCTAGCCTACTGGGTAATTAAATCCATTTCCTAAATCCATTCAGTTTGGTAACTGAGATTATCAACCAGGAAGTCTTACTGAAATAATACTTTTAAACAGAAAACATATAACAGGTTTAAAGGCTCTATAAGAAACATGTTCTTTTCTTCAGAAAGACAATATATTAGAAATTAAAGATATTTCATAAGGGTGCCAATTATTTGAATATAGGTTTTTATTTCTCTTTGATCAATCACTAACTTCTGGATAAGAACTCAAATCCTCAATAAAAACTACCGCTGTACACTTGTATCCTGAATTACATCCTGTCATCTCTCTTGAGACTCTCTTTTATCCTGCACAATGCATGTTCAAAACAGCTATTACAGGAAGTGTTGGACTATCAGCTATTTATAAATGGACAAAAATCTTTAAATAGCTTTGTCAGCTACCTCTTTACAGTTCTAGACCTGAAAAACTACCTGTTTATAAAGACATGGTCATGCTAGCATCTCAAAACATTTAAATGATGGCTGAATAAAGTATCTTGTTCCTTTGTTTTGGGATCCAAAAGCAGCACTAACATTACACAGTCCCAACATGACAAGAAAAGAAACAAGTTAATCTTTAAAAACACATGAGCAAAATATTCTAATCATTTACCACCAAGAAAATTACAAATCCTAATATATTGTCTTAAAATCTTCTATATTGATGCCTATTCTTCATTGCACTACTTGAGCATTTTGCAACAAATACACAATTTAACATCATATTAATATTTTTATCCAGCATATCCAGTTCAAAAATATAGCATACAACTTGCTTCGGCAGCACATATACTAAAACTGGAACGATAAAGATGATTAGCATGGCCGCTGAGTAAGGATGACACACAACTTTGTTAAGTGTTCTATATTAAAAACACATATATGTAGTATACAAAAGTAAAAATTCTTAATTCATCAATATTAAAAAAACCTTTCCATAGGTCTATTTTTTTCCTATCTAAAACTCAGACATGCCTCTCCCACACTGCTAAACTTGCACTTCCTATAGCAAACTAATGATTTAGAACTCATTTTTATGCATTAATAATTATATTTAAAGTCTTAACATTTATCTTCCTTATTCTCACCTCCGTCTCCAGTCTTTAGAGTTTTATATTTCATATTGCACTATGTTAGCAAATCATTTCAAGGCATTACTTCCAAAGGTAAACAGCTTCTAGGAATTAAATTTACAGCTATACTAATATGCACAAAATACTGTACCTGCTAGGATATTCACTGCAGTTAGTACTAGCAAAAGACTGGAAATGGCCTAAATGTCCATCAAGGAGAGTTAAGCGAATTATATAAGTCAATACAATGGAATACAATGAAACTCTTAAGAAGAACTAAGCATCTCTGTACCAAAGGTATATAATAATCTTCAAGTTATATTTAAGGTTAAAAAATATAGAGAATAAAGTGCACTACTATTTATCATTAAACATACAGCCCCCAAGAAAATCTCCCTAAAAAGGAAAACCAAATGGTTGCTTCTAGAAACTGGCAACGGGAAGGTTGACGTTACATTATATTGATCCATCAATAACTTCTGGATAAGATCTCAGTAATTATTGCACTTATTACTCACTAAACATACTTTTTTTGTTATTTTTTACAAAATATTTTTTTTTGAAAAAGTAATCAAATATCTTTGATTCCATTCGCAACTTGTTTTTTTCAAGTATCAGTTTACTTCATCAATCTTTCAGCCTCAAAATTTCTCTTATAAACTTGAAAGACGCCAACATCTTATTTTATTTGTCCACATCATCATTATACATTTTTATTAAAAAGCCACTTCCTGTATTTGAGAATTATGTGTTCCTAAGCTACTCATTCCCAAAACTCTAAACCTGTGCAGTTCAATATCATAGCTACTAGCCGGCATCTCAGTCATGAAACACTAAGCATGTTTCTTGAGTGTGTGGCTAGTGGCTACCATACCAGACAGATGCATTTTCATCATTGCATAAAGTTCAATTGGATATAGAGCACTGCTCTAGTCTAAGGGTTGGCAAAATACAGCCTGCAGGCCAAATTCAGCCCACCACCTGTTTTTGTAAACAAAGTTCTATTAGAACAAAGCCATTCTAATTTATATTTGTTTATACAGTGTCTATGGATACTTTGTCACTACAACAGCAGATTCAAGTAATTGCCACACAAGTATGGTCCATAAAGCCTAAAATATGTAGTATCTACCTCTTTATGGAAAAAATTTGTCAACCACTGCTCGACAGATTTCATTGAAAAAAAAAATTCTAAATTCATTTCCCTTGGGCCTCAAAAATAAAGTTTTGAAGGCCTGCATTGCATATGTGAAGAACCAATTAAACATAAACCAATGTCAACCTGATTACTAAGTGCTAAAGATACTATTTTTTTAACATATATCAAAAAAAGTCCTAAAATGCTTGCCAACATTTTCTAAGCATCTCTATAAAATAGGTAGTAAAAACACAGAAGACAGACTAGTCTAAAAATTTAAAAAGAGCTGGCCAAAGAGGAAAAAAATGCTAATACTTCAAAAATATTTAGCTATGTTCTTTATCTCTACTAAAAGAAATGTTATCAACTGTCTTGAAAAGCATCATACAATTTTAGAAAAAAATAACACTGGACCTATTTAGTGTTACAGGAATATTTACATTTAACCACTTATTTCATGTAACATCACTGTATTTCAGGCTTTCAAAACAATTACTAAAAATTATTAGTGAAGCACTGTTTACCAATTTAGGGCATTGTTTTAAATTTAATACAATTTTTGAGTGTGCATTATATGCCCAACTCTGCACAAGGCACTGGAAATAGAATGATCACCCACTTGTAGCTAAGTTTATAGGGTAGATTATTATCATTTATAGTGATATTAGTGAAACGCATGAGAACAGAGAAGCACTGCTAATGAGTAGACTGGGTAAATAAAGGAAGGCTTCTAGAAGAAAAGCTACTTGAATTGGGTACTGAAGTATAAGCAGGAGTTCGCCAGGTTTGTGGAGGTAAGGGAAAGAGGGGAAAATGGCAGAGCAACACCATTCTAATTTGAATAGAAAAAAATAAGACCTGAAAAAGACTGTCTTAGGAAACACGAGCTATTCAATGTTATAGAAGCATATGGCTAGAACACACTGGAAAAAATGAGGGAGTTGGTGGTAGGTGAGAAGACTATAAGACCAAAGATTTTAGAATCCGAATGCAAAAACCTGTACATGCAACTCAGAAATTAAGATCAGACGTTACTATATGAGCCTTAGAGAATGTAGTTTTCCAATTAAGAAATATGACATGATTGATTTTATTTTGTAGGAGAATGACACTGCAGCAACAAGGATCTTGGACAACAGTGAGGAATGATTAATGGCAGAAACCAATCAGCTACTGTGCAAATCAGACATGATGGCCAAAAGTGATGATGGTGAGAATGAAGAGAAAGAAAACAGATGAAGAGGAGCAACTAAGTGTATGTGGTAGAATCTAAATAGGCCAGCATGCCTTTTTAAAAATGTCCCTCATATGTGATATTTTTCCCTTTTCCATATATTTTGGTATAGATATATCTTTTGCATAGAAAAAGTTTATACGATAAGATTGTCAAAACTGAAGGCAAAATGGCCCTTTTCTTCCCACAGTATTAGGAAGGAAAACACATTAGAAATGCAATAACTCAAGAGTCAAGAGGTCTGGATTGCAGGCTTATTTTTGCTGTGAGACTATGGGCATTGACCACCTCTAAAAGCTCTGGTTTTCTCATTTGTAAAAAGAGGAAATTAGACTACATGATCTAAAACTCTTGAAAGTTCTAAAATGCTATGATCATACTAATCAATCTTTAAATCTTCGGGTCTAGAAAAACATGCAAATACAATCATCTATTTAACTAGCAACCAAATAGGAAAAACCCATCAAAAACAGGCAAACACTATTGTACCCATTATTGCCTACTACATATGTGAAAGATTTCATGACATATATTAAGACATGTAGTCACCAACTATTCATCTGAAACCCTACAGCAAAACTGAAACTCTTTAAGATGTCTGTCAGCCATTTCACTTTTAATTACTGAATCTTTCAAAAACATCTCCAAAAAAGAGCATTCTTTTACTGGAGTGGTTCAAAAGACTAAATGTCTGCCTGCAGAGTTGAATAGTAGTATTGTTGGGTACAAGTTTCAGACATAACACTATCCTATGGAATGTTTGTCTGAACCTCTTACCGACAAAGAATTTTTTAACAATATTCCTTTATCAATCAAAACAAAAAGTGTTTCAAACTTGAGAAAGAAGGTCTTGTGATTTGTAACCATATACTTACTGTTTTGGGTGACTTTTTTACTAATGCTGAAAGAAAAGTTGTATTACAAATTCTTTCCATATTAGAAAGTCTAGAAATATTCTAAGCTTATCTCTCTTCAAGAACTTTTAAAAGCCTATTTTTTTTAAAGGGATAGTTGGGTCAAGAGACTGTCTTACTTCAAAACAAAAAGATGAAGCAAATAACATATGAGAGGTGAAAACCCCAGGTGCAAATCTTGCATTTTCCAGTCTGTTCTAACTCTATGTAGCATAATTAATATAGCCTAAATGTTATATATTTCAAAGAAATAACATTCTAAGGTTTTGTATATTGTAATATTAAACTATAAGAAGAGGCTTTTCTAATGATGTTTTATGTTACATCTTCCAGTGTTTCTTCAGTGAACAATTTGGGGGTTATACAATATACTACACTATAAATACCAGAATAATTTCTTTTTTAGCTACTCATGTGATTTTCTTGCTCCTTAAAATAGTATTGCACATTTTTCTGAGTTAACCAAAATAAATTCTGGAAAGAACTGTAATTTACCATGATCAGAGTGTAAAATCCTTCACTATGCAAATTGTATTAGTTTAGAACCATCACTAAACACTTTTTGTTCTTTCAAATTGCTGGTATCAATGAATTATCAAACTAATCCCACTACCAATCCACAAGAGATGTGTTTACTGTAAAGCCTCAAATATCAACCAGTCCTTCATCTAAGAAAAAAATCTTCACGCTGATATTTCTTACATGTAATATACTGATTTAAACTAATGTTTTCAGGTCCTAAGTTTTTTTAATAAGCATATTTTGAAGATACACAAACTGATCTTTACTAAAGCAACTTTATTAACTCTAGGCAAACAAATTTCACTCAAGAAGGAAGTGTTCAAATCAAGAACTTTATTAGAGGGGGAAGTATTTAAAAAGAACAAACAGAAGCAGGAATTAAATTATCTGGTTTTGTTGTAGCCCATGCTATTCAAATACATTTCAGAAGCAGAATTTTTAACTTTTCTCAAAGTTGCCAGCTAAAAGAAAGCTATTTTAACAAAAAAAAATCAAAATACATTTTAAAAATTCCAAATCAAGTATATCACAAAGTAGCATAAGTATGAAAAACAGTATGTCTGATTTGTTTTGTCCAATTAGAAAAACTAGATGTGCTTTCCCCAAATTTATCTGATTAAGACTGCCACAGGAACACCAGCATAACAAATAGAGTGAATATTCCAAAAACAAATATAAGTTAATCATATCACCTCACATTCCAAAATACTCGTGCAAGGGCACCTGGCAATTAGCTAAAAGAATTATGAGAAAAGTTTACAAACAACTGAATACTATGGGGTCCATTCAGTTATGAGAAAAAATTACTTGCAATAATAACAATCCTTTACACTTGTATAGTACCTCGCAATTTTCAAGTTTTATGATAAAACAATTTATAAAGTTTTGCTTTTTCGTTCTTTGTATGAAGTTAGCACACACATACACACACCCCCCTACCTACTTTGGTCCTGGAGTTCAAAAATCAACCATATCAATTAAAACAGGGTGCGCAGAGCGATAAGCAGCACTTCAAATTTACTGTCATTGTGGCTGGTATTTTTATCCAGAAATGTTCCGCTAATATCCTAAAAACTCTCTTCCATATAGTCTGACGATCTTTAAAGTCTAAGGACGGGCTTAAGTTCCTACGCGTCCTCACTCTGGGGGAGGGGAATTCCTGCCAGGATGGGCAGTGAAGTGATGACTGGTAAACCTACCGTTCCGAAACAGGGAGCTGGTTCCACCTGTCCTGCAGTGCAAGCCTGTCTGCCTTCGAAGGAAGGGCGTTCTCAATATATTATGCAGCTCGCCTTCTCCTGGGAGAGCAGTCAGTAAAAGCTTCCTAAGGGATTCCTACGGTTTGCCCTCAACTATCAGGAAAACAAAGGTTCGGGCCCAGTTCTGGTATCACTCCGCATTCCGTTCTGAATAATCTAGGTGCTGGATAAACCCCTGCACGCACTCATTTGGCAGAAGATGGAGTGAAAGGCATAAGAATACCCAAGGCGGGTAAATGAGTTACCAGAGAACTGAACGAACTCTGAAGTTCTGCGGGCAAAACGCGTTTAGTCCCTCAAGAAGTCTTAATTCCAAGGAAGGTGCGGAATTAAGAATGTGAGAATGCGAAATCGCGGCGAGCAAGGAGGAGGTCGAAAAGTCGCTGAGTATCCGACAGGGGCGGGAGGGACTGCGCTGATGGGCCAACAGGCTGGCTGGCCCCAAGGGTGGAGGTGACCATGGGGTCAGATCCTAGAGGCTGGCTGGGACCCCAGCGCTCGGCCACCCGACAGGCTCCTCGGCAAGGTTTCAAACCGCCGCCCCCGGGGAGGCGCTCAGCCGATTGGAAGTTCCACATCGACCGTCACCAGCCTAGGGCCGAGCAACTCCTCGGCGGTACTCTCCCAGCCCTCCGCGTCTACCCAAGAGTACAGACCCCCAAACTCCATCTCCAACCGAAGTCCCAACTCCAGTCCCGTCGCCAGCCTCCAAGCACGCGGACGGCGCCCTCCGGGACGGGACCGACGCCCCCCGACTAAGCTGCGCCGCGGGAGTTTGCCCTAGGGGCGCGAAGCGGCCACGCGGCGGGCGGGCAGGACCCGCGTCCCTCAGAGTCTGCCCCAAGTCGGGGCCCCGCGACCACCTCCGCCTCGCCCGTCGGGCACGGCCCGGCCGGGCTCCGACCCACCCATCCCGCGCGGTGGCGGGCAGGGCGAGGACCCGAACGAGCCTACTCCCCCGCCCCTGCTCTTACCCATCTTTCCGCCTCGCTTTGTAGACGTGCCCGTAGGTGCCGCGTCCCACTTTGCACCCTTCGTACTCAAACAAATCCTCCACCCGCTCCCGCTCGGCCGCCAGCTTCGCCTTGAAATCATAATCCATTGTCTGCTTCCCCCATAGAGGCACTGGGACGCGGGGGCCGCCGCCACTCAGTCCCTCCTCCTCCTCCCCCCGCGACCGCCGCTCCACTTCTCCAACAGCCGCCTCTCGGGCGCGCGCGCGCCGCCCGCCGCCCCGCGATCTGCCTTCAGTAAGGGACTCCTCGGCGGCCGCGGAATCCACCTCCTCCTCCTCCTCCTCCTCCGCGGCGGCGGCGACGGCGGCAGCTCCCGCAGACACCCCCGGTCCCGCCTCCCCCCTTCATTTCCTTGTTTTGGAACCTGGTGGGCCGCGCCACGGCTTCCTCGAGCTCATTAACGAACCAGCACTCCCGCCCCAATGTCGCGGAGGTTCCTGGGAAGCGTAGTTCCGACGGTCCCAAAAGCGGTTGCGTTACACTAGGAAGAGAACTACAGCTCCCAGGTTGCTTTGGGTCGCTACAGCCTCGCCCCCACAAGGTATGCACGCCTGCGCACTGGGGCCGCCCTCCCCGTCAGGTAGCGAGGGACTGCCAGTTCCTGTGAAGGTAAAAGCGCGAAGTTGCTGTGTGCTTTCTGCGAGTCTGTAGGAGCTAGTGGAAAGAAGGCCCTTGTCCTGGTGTCAGGAAGGTACTTCACTATAACTGTCTCCGAACAAAGACAGTGGAAAACATTTAACAAGCGCCTTGCTCAGGAGTCAGCTCTAGTGGTTTAAGAAGCGAAGACTGTGGTTAAGGCAGTTGTACTGCAGATTGTTTTTTGTAGCAATTGGTCAGCCTGTTGCCCCGCCCCCGGCCCTATCGCTCATTGGCGGAAACTAGAGAATGATGTTCTTGTTGGTGCATGGGTATCCCCAGGCTTTGGCTTCTTTCCCGCTCTTGATTGGTAATTGAAATGTGCTCGGTTTTTCCTGATAGGGTAATCTTTTTTCTTGACGTTGCAAAAACTATTTCAAAAGCTGAACATTCAGCGGTTTCTCGCATCGTCTGGGAGAACATGTAACTTCTAAACCCTAACAGCCAATCATCTTTTTCTTGGCCCTCCATTCACGGTCTCCTCCGAACATATGCGGTTCGCCTAGCCAAGTTTTGGCCGTCCAAAGACAAAGTGCTTAGCGGTTGCAGCGTTTAAAAAACAATCAGGTCGATTGGACTGTGAGGGTTTTTTACGGTGTATACATAATAGTGATATTCTCCCAGAATATTTAAGAAAGTCTCCTTAATCAAGATGAACATTGATTCATCTCGTTATTGCAGGCATAGCATGTCTGATGCTTAGAATAGAATCTTAAAGATGATCGGTGCCAGGATAGGACTTATATACCATTTTCAGTGAAAACACAAAGGAGGATATGGTCCATTCTACCCGAAATGGTAAGGAAAGTGAATAGTGTCCGCCTGGTTTTGGGGGAAAAAAAAAAAACCTGGAAAACTAGAGGGAGGAGGAGGTGGGAGGATCGTTCATTTACTACAATAGTAAGTTTACTGGGAAACTTCCTCAGATCTTGAAGTCAATTTAGAGTATCTGAGTTTCTCTTATTGCCAGGCACTTTGATAACTGCAGGAGATACCATATGAAAATTAGTTTTTCCATCAGGGAGCTAAAACCCATTGAAGAAATAAACATGCAAACAAAGATAAACTTTGGGTACAATGAGCAATGGTAGACTAGGAGGACTGCTAGAGTACTCAGGGTAGACTTCACAAAGGAGGGAGTACTCAGGGTAGACTTCACAAAGGAGGTAGATTTGAGTCCAAATGAGAAAAACTTATTTGGATGACAAATGGGGAAATAGGGAGCATGGAATTTTTTCAGGCAGAACCAGCATGTGCGTATACCATGAGAAAACGAGATATATTCTGAAAAATGCAGCTAGCTTGAATATTGCAGATTAAGGCAGGGAAACGGATGGCTAGAAAGCGACTGGATGGATAAGCAGACGTCAAAATATGAATAGCTGTACATGTCAAGCAGAAGTTTTAGATTTCATCATTCTGTAGATTAATAGGAAGCCATTAAAGACTTGAGCTGAGGAGTAATGCAGTCAGTGTTGTGTATTCAAAAATCCTTCAGACAACAATGTTTGTGATAGGTGGGAGGAAGGTGAGTACAGTAAAAAAGTGAAAAAGCTATTACATTAATTAATATTTGTAAAATGCAGAGATCTGAACCGTGGCGTGGCAATGCTGATTTTAAGAAAAAGGCAGGTACCAGAATTAATTTATTAACCAAATTCAACAAAACCTAGTGATTGATTAAACATGGGGTTAAAGTTAAGGGAGAGAGAATAATCCAAGATGATTTCAAGGTTTTTAACTTTAACATAAAATAAGAAATAAAAGAATAGGAGCAATTTTTAAGAGAAAGTCGATGAGTTTGGCTGAATTTGAAGTGCCCGTGGGGCATCAAGATAGAAATAACAAGTAAGCAGATGAATATTTTCACCTGCCAATAAGAAGTCTTGATTTGGAAATCATCAGTGTTTAATGGTGGAGGTGTGGAGAATATTTTTTAGTTGGTTACTATTTTTAAATAGGAGGTTTCAAATTCATTATATCCTCAAAATATCCCTAGAAGGTCTGATGTATTATTCGTATTTTACATATGAACAAACTGAGACATCTAGTAAATTGTAGAGCCAGGTCTTAATATGTACTTGAGAATAAATAGAAAGTGGACAAATGTGTTAGTAAAAATCCAGTATAGATTATGAAATGCTTAACTAAAAAAATCAAAAAGTTTGACCATATCCTGTATTACCAAGGAAACAGACACTTCTATATTGCCTATAGAAATATATATTCGCAAAATATATAGCAATGCATACATTAGATTTTGATCTTGCCAACATCTATCAAAATTACATAGTAGTATCGTACAATTATACTCCTCGTGGTGGATGTGGTGCTGTGCCTCCCAGATCACCCTTTAGAATTAAAGGATGTATTTTCCACTCTCTACCTTCAAGTTGCTGGAAGTGCTGCTTTTGACAGCCTTCAGCTGTCAGCCCTGTTCAGGAATCTGAAAAGCCACCTTGCCTAGGTCGTACCATTTGCCTAGAGTAACCTATATCCAAAGGCCATTCAGTGCAGGGATTTAAAGGCCCAGACTACTCGCCCCACTTTAGAACAACTCTGATAGATCATCCTATCTTCAGAACTTCCTGTGAGGCTAGCTGAGGCCATCAGTGAGAATGCATTGCAGACCAACTCCTTAATCTCCCCCATCCTACTTTCTTCATTTCCTTTCCAGAGGTATTGTTCCCAGTTTATTAACTCTCTGTAATAAACTGATATATGTTAATCTCTGTCTCAGAATCTGCTTCCACAGGAGCCCAATTTGTAGTATTCCCTACATGTACATGATGATATAATTAAAGGTTACATGCTGAAAGAAATTTAAAAAAAAAAGAAAAAAGAAAAAGAAATAAAATTTACATACTGAGGATTGTTTCTAATAAGAGAAAAAGGAACTTTTCATATATTGAGGGAAAAGAGCTGATGGAAATATTGGGGTTAAAATATGGAGCTCCAAGAGGACAAGTAAGTGAAGTGAAAATAAAAGCTAGCATTTATTGAGTCCTAGGCATTTTATATTGTTAGCTAATATGATCGTTAAAATGGCCTTATGAGAAAGGTGTATATTATCTCCATTTTACAAATAAGAAAACTGAAGCTTCAGGAGGATAATTTGTGTAACATTATAGTGAATCAGTGATAGGATTTAACCTCAGGTCTCTAAGACAATAGAGGACAAAGACTGCACTGCCAAATATGGATAGTGACATTTATCAAGATCAAAGGATCCCAGTGAGATATTCCATCCTCTTTGTCTTAAATTCTACTTTGTAAATGTTAAAAGTACTATCTCTGCTTTCTTTTCCTTCATATCTTGTTGATATCAGTCATTAGTACCCCCTTCTCAGTGCATGGAAGGAAGACTCCTTGGGCTTATGAAATACAGAGAATGTATCTCATAATGGCCACTGCCATTGAGGTGTTCATTGTCTCAGTACTTACATGAGGACTTCCTTGCCTTTGCTCTGGCCAATCGTATTTCAGAGTATTAACTGCCATGTAAATTCCTGTTACCCTTCTAGGAGGCATATTCAGACTAAACATTGATTAAAAGTCTGAGAACAAAGTTCCTTTTAATAAGGATGATCTAAGCTCAAAGACTATTGGGGAAACAGATTCTGGTCTCTTCAGTACAGAGTGTCAGGAAAGCTAATAGAGAAGAATGGGAGGCAATGGGATTAAGAATCAGCTTTCTCTCCCTGCTAGATGAGGTTGCAGGCCAAACTAAGGGAGGCATGCCCACTTGCTGCTAATAGGATGTAAGAGGAGCTTGATGCCTGTGTCAGTTTCCTAGGACTATTGTAAAAAAAAAAAAAAAAAAAAAAAAAAAAGAACAAACTGGGTGGCTTAAACCAATAAGAATTTATTCTCTCACAGTCCTGGAGCCAGAAATCTAAAACCAAGAATAGGCAAGGTTAGTTCCTTCTGGAGACTCAGAGAAAGAATCTGTTGCATGCCTCTCTCCTAGCTTCTGGTGCTTGCTAGTAATCCTTGGCATTCCTTGGCATGAGACAGCATAATACCAATCTCTGCCTCTGTCTTCACATTGCCATCTTCCATCTGTGTCTATGTCCAAATTCCCCTTTTCTTAAAAGGATATCATTCATATTGGATTTAGGTCTCACTCTCATCTAGTATAACCTCACTGTAACTTGTGTACATCTACAAATAACTTATTTCCAAGTAAGATCACACTCTCAGTTTCTAGATAGACATGAATTTGGGGGGGAACGCTATTCAACCCAGGACAGTACCAAGGTTTGACCTTGGCTCTGAATGATGGGCCATCTGAAAAAGATAAGAAAATAGTCCTTGCCCTCATCTCACACCACATTCAGTAAAAACGAGAGGGAATCTTTGGCATTCCCAGACTGGGCTTTCTTATTTATATTTTTATTTTTATAAAAGAGGTCTAACTATAAGAATGTTATTAAAATACTTCCTCTTCATCTTTTAGTCATATTTCTCTAATAATAAAAACATGTAATGGCAAATAAATCTGATCCTTTCTTTCTTTTTTTTTTTTTGAATCTGATCCTTAAAAATTAACCTAGTATTCTCTGTAGACAGATTACAAGATCTTTTTGTTCCTTTTATTGTCATTTTTAATAGATCATGTATAGGAAAATACAGGATGTCCACAAATATATAGTAAATACAATGTGCTACAAAACAACAGCAAAGTGGGTTTGTCTGTTCCACTATTGAGCACATGCTTATTTCAAAGAGAGCTGGGGGACATTTTTTTTTTCATTCAGGGAAGAAAAAAATCAAATTCCTTCCAAGTAGAAGCAAGACTACAAGGAACCTTACTTATCTCTTTGACTTGCTATGTTTTTAGAAAAGCAAAGAGAAAAAGAAATGAAAAGTCCATGAATAGGACTTTCCCAGTCATCCTTTTATTCTTTAAACTTCTTAGCCCCAGTATAGCACAAATTGTTCCCTGACACCAGAATGCAGCCTGCCCTGGGTTTTAAGCAATAATCAAATAAATGCTACTACACAGAAGTTAATAAGGCCTAATCACATGCCAGTAAGGAATTTGAAAAGTTTAATCTGAACATTAAAAAACTGAGTTTATTTGAAACTGGTAAATTGCAATGAAAGAAAAAATTGATGATTTCAACATTTTGTTCATGTTAAAAGGAAAGGTGGGTGTGCCCAGCTTCCAGTGGATTAGTCATGAAGAGAACTGAGCTGCAAATCTTGCAGATCAGGTTCAATGCATATGTAAAAGTAGTAATAAGCGAAATCGTGACTATTTTTTAATGCTAATGTCCTTGGTCATAACTAGTTTATAAGCTATGTGGAAGTCAAATTTGAATATGGAGATAAAATTTTTCTTATCGAAGTCTAATCTAGGTCAGGGAAGAAGAAATTTACCAAGTTGTTTTCTCATGGTTTACGACTCAGCTCAGGATCATCTCCTTCAGGAAGTCTTCTCTTGCCTCCCTAGACTAGATTGGGTGTTCCTCATCGATGCTAGTAACACTCTTTAGATTTCTTTACACTTTCCTTGTCTATGCATATAGTGTTTATATGTCTTTCTTCCAAGATAGTGTATTAAAAATAGCAACTAATAATTTTAAAGTAGTTTTATTAATTCTTCAAAAATAATAATAAATATTCTCACACAGTTATAGTTTAAAACTGTTTTCCTAAATGAAAATAAAATTAATGAAAAGAATGTCATTGTCTTACATCTTTGTAAATCTCTATATCTGGATTAATAGAATCCAGGTAGATTTCCATATCTGCTTCTGCATATATTCTGTTATAATATGTTATTTTAGTTATGTTTTGTTTGGTTGATTATGTTTTGTTATGAAGAAAATCTAGCATCACACAGGTATATGTACAGTTAAAAAAAAGGGAGAGGTATTTTAATAGCCCTTTCAGATAATTATAGGGTTATTATTCTCCGATACTATATCAAAATTCAACAAGTGGTAATTTATTAAAGGATAATTTCAATGTAGAATCTGAAACCAATAGCAATGAAGTTTTTATACTCTATTACCTAAAATTCCATTGATCTACATTCAACTTTAAGTGATTGGTCTCACCATGGAGTTACACATTTGTAACATCATACATTAGTCATTTGAAAAAGGTTTCACTAAATTATACGAATCTTCCAAATGTTGACACATCCCACTATCAAAAAGTCATATTTTTAATATCACCACAGATCTCATCAGGAAATATTTAAGCATTGGGAAGATATCAAGCTAATAGTGTTAAGTAAGTTTTTTCAAAATCCTGATTTTTGCTCGAAAGCACAACTGTTATCATGGGCAACAAATACCATAAGCTCTTTTCCTTGAAGTAACAGTGTCACTCCATTCATTTATAAGAAGATGCCAAATACCCAGTCTGAATAATCACAGTGTTTCAGGCAGTCATTCCTTCAGGTATAAATGATGGTCTATGGGGGAAAAAAAAGTGGCTAGTAAAGCTCCAATTCCAGTGATTGTGCTTTTCCTCAAGACAACCATTATACTTCAGTAAGCAGCAGAAGTGTTCATGCTTACTTCCATCTTGTCCCACAGAATACTAAAAAGATATGGCCTCTAGGGTCAAGATTTAATAAAGCTAATAATTTTTCTGCTTTATTGAGGATATGCCTATATGTAACTGGCATTTTCTTTATTGCGAGTTTATGGTGGTCATGAATACAATGACAAGTACAGTTTGGTGCCACTGTCCCTCTCATACATGCTGAGATACCAGCAATTTTACCCACCATTAATTTCTTTTGCACCATTAGTGCAAATGTCAATGCAGTAAAAAAAAGGGGGGGGAGGAGGGGACAAATAACATCTTAATATTATTATGAAAATAGTTTTCACCTTGTAGACTCCTAGAAAGGGTGTTAGCAATACCTAGGAGTCCATGGACCACATCTTTAAGAACTACTGTAGTAAATAGCTGGTGCTCCACTTTATAAATTCCCTAGAACTGCTGTAATAAAGTACCGCATACTAGGTACCTTAAAACAACAGAAATTTATTTTCACAGTCCGATAATAGAAGTTTGAAATCAAAGTTATCAGTAGGGCCATATTCCCACAGATGGTTCTTCCAGCTTCTGGTGGCCCGAGGCATTCCTTGGCTTGTGGCAGCATAATTCCAATCTCTGCCTTTATCTTCACTTGGCTTTCTCTGTGTGTATCTCTGTGCGCTCTCCTCTTCTTGTAAGGATACTAGTTGTTGGATTAAGGACCCTAATCTAGTATAACCTTATAGAGGAGGAAAAAGTTTTCATTGACCCTCTTAGATTCCCTAGGTAGGTCTGAAAATAACCTATATGTGACCCGGGAGATCTTCATAAGAAAATGATGACCCATAGAAACAGACCTGAATATTTTTATGCTAGCTTTGATGAAGAGTGGACAATTGTACAGAAATATGATAAGTTGAAGAATAAGTGATAAGTCTAGTAAAAGGGAAAACTTGTTCATATTCTTCTCAGCTTCCCTTTGTCTGTAGAGATAAGCATGCTCCTTTTCCCCAAGTACAGAGAGGGCACCTCAAACATAAGAGTTTTATGACCTTGTTGGGATGGCTTGGGGGAGGAGGAGGCTGGTCAGAATGACCTCCCTGCTTGTTTTCTCAAAGTCCTTCAGCTTAAAATATTCACTATGCCTACGTCATTTCTAAGAGAGCTTGTGGGACAAAAACCAGAAGCTGTGACCCAAGATTGAAGTTCTCCATAGGATATAATAGTTACTCAATAGTACTATGTTTTCCTGAGGAGATATAAGATTTAACTACATATCAATAATGTCGGAAATAAATACATATCTCCTAAGTTTAAAAAAAAAATTCACTATGCCAAGATTCCATATTTTGGCGTAGTATGTCCTGAACCCCATCAGCCTCATCTTAGCTAATTACATCTACAAAGACCCTAATTTCAAATAAGGTCACATTCGAAGGTTCTGGGCAACCATTAATTTGAGGAGACACTACTCAAGTCACTATACTCGCCAATATTCCCTAAAGTATTGGAGCTGCTGTCAGTGTTGGTGGCTAAAAGTTCACACTATCTTTTCTCTAGAGTGTAGAGAATTGCCGTAGACAAAGGGAATTGTTTCATGGGAGAAGATACTTAACCCCAGAGGCAGCTCATAGCCAATGACCAAATGATATTGTGATATGAAAAGCTGGTACCCTTGTCTCAAGGCAATACCTCTGTGGTGCAAGTCATACCCCTGAGCTTCCCTTGAGATCACAGAGAAGCTAGTCTCTAGCTGAGTCCACAACCAGACTTAACTACCCCCCCACCCCACACACACACCTCATCCTGCTTCCCTCACTCCCTTCCTTTTGAGAGCATAACCCAAAATAATTTCTGAATTACTTTTCACCTCTTGGATTGACAAATTTTAAATGACCGTTGCTTGATTTTTATTAAAGACATGGAAATTAGACAATGTTATACATTTTCAGTAAGAAGGTAAATTGATATAATCCTTCATGAATGCAGTCTAGCAATAGGAATTGAAAATTTTAAATATATATATCCCCTTTGACCTAACAGTTCCACTTTTGAGAACTCTCAATAGGCAAGTGTGCAAGATATACATATAAAGATGAACATGACTATGGTTTTTATGATTTAAAAAGAAACAGTTTAAATATTGGTTAAATAAATAATAGCATATTTGATGTAGGACAGGGCAAATTTTCCTGAGTTAGGGGGAGACCAAGAGAAGAGGGTCCTTTGGTGGAGAGTGTAGAAAGAATTCAACACACATGCCAAAGTTAGAGTCAAAAGAAAAGTTTATTAGAAAAGGGGTAACACTCCACAGGCAGAATATGGTCTCCTCCCGGAAGCAGAGAGTGAGAGGGACCCTGAGTATTCAGGGAATTCAGTTCGTATATCATTCTTTAGTTTCCATTTCCTTTGATATGGCATACAGTGAGGAAGGGGAAGAGTAGCAGTCTGAAAGGCCTGCTGGCAGTTCCCAGCCTTTAAGCCATACTGTTCCCTTTGGTTTTAGCCATAGGGAATGAATGATTTTGTGTAGGGCAGCCACTTACAGATTGTTCCTGTTTCCCCTTTCACAGGTGTGGGGAAATGAGTTGTTAGCAACCCCAGTAGAAATCTTCTTTTGTTTCTAAGGTATCCTCTTGGCCTGCCTGTAGGGCTGATCAACATATTGCTGTTTCTGAATGTAAACTGATTAACATTTTAATTTTCTTTCCTCCTCCCTACATTATACTTGTCATCTAACCCAAGTTCCTATGCCCAACACACAAATAAGACCAATCATAAAAGCATGAAGTATGCCACAAGGAAAGAGTTTATTTCAAGAGGTACCCAAACAAGACCAGGAGAGAGCTCAACTCAGTCTCCTTTCTCCAGGGTTCAGGGCAGGGTTTGAAAGGGGCCAGTGGGGAACAGTTATGCTGAAGTGCTTGTGGTCAAGCTTTAGCTGGAAGACCTGAGAACTTGGTCATTTATGGTAAGGGGCCTCAACACTGGATCTTCCTGCACAACAAACATGCTCTTCACTTCTGAAAGAGTTCCAGTGTCAAGTTCTGGTTATGTCCCAATTTTTTGGTTTTGTGTAGGGCGGGGGTGGGAAGTGGGGGGTGAGACTTTGATTCCAGGTACAGCTGGAGGTCAAAATTCTCTCCTCTGCCCATGTTTTTGTTGCATGGCTTGCAGTTTTGGTCTGTTGTCCCTGAAAAACAACACTCAGTACCTTGTTAGAAACAGGATAGGACAATTTTGAGCTGGTTCTGCAATTACAAATCCCTTCAGTGCATTATGCTGCAGCAGTTTAAAAAGAATGGTAGAACTCTAGTTTGTATTAATAGGGAGTGATGTCCATTTATATTGTAGAGAAAAAATTTAAAAAACACAACAGTATATAGACTGGATAATTTGCCAAAATATTTTTTATTTAAGATATCTCCTAAACATTTCTGATCATACATTTTTGTTTCAAATTGTTAGGAAATTAATAGAAATTCTATGCTAATATTTTCATTTTAAATCAGCTAGCTTAAGTTTAAAGTTTCTTAAATACCTTTATTTATTTTACAAGGAACAAGTAAGTTGATAATATTTATAGGCTGGTGAAGAGTTGGTCCCAATTCGTAGGTATAAAAGAATATCTTCTTCCACTTGTCTACAGGCCTTCCTTAGAAGAATTAGGTTACAAGAATTCTGGCTTAAGTTTTACCATGTACATAACTGAAACATAAAATATTCCTCTGTGTAAATTAAGTTGTGTAAGAATTTAAAATAATCCATTTCTATAGAGCTTATTAAGAAATTTTCTTTTAGCCATTGCTGGTTTTTAGGAATTAAGGAAGAAGAGAAAAATCATGCTGTATTCCATCTATATATTTAGTCTGTGAGTATAAAAGCCCAAGACCCTTTAAAAGTAACATTTTTGTTATCACAACAACTGCTTTTCAGTTGCACCATTAAAATATATACCTTTAAATTGTTTGATGCTCCTTGGACAAGGACTCACACAGCACATTCCTTTTGGACTTTAATACTAAGGAATTTGTCTCTGGAATAATTTCGTTATGTAATTTACTGAGTTTTCCTTTTTGCTTTGCTAATTAGGAAACTCAGTGTTACATTTCGGAGTTCCCTACGGAAACTGTGATGGGCTTTGTGGTAGTTTTTCCTATTCAATTTTCAATGATTTTAACTTCTGTTTTAACTTTAACTTTTTTTGTATGTGTCTCTTACAAACTGTATTTCATTATTTATGGAAAATTTTATAATTTATATCTTACCTATTCATGAACAACTGGTAATTATTTTAATATCTAACATTTCTCATGGCTTTATGAAAAGTTTATATATGCTTAAATGATAGATGGAAAGTTATTTTCACTATTCTCTCTAGGCAAGACATGAAAAAGGGAAGAAAGTAAGCTAACATTTACTGCATACCTCCTATGTGGTAGGCATGGCATAGGCACTTTTTTACATTATCTCTTTATTCCTTTAACAATCTTGTGAAATAAGATCCTACATTTAGAAATGTTAAGTGATTTGTTGAAGGCCATACTATTATTTAGAAGTAGACCTCAGATTCTGATTCTTAAAATCATGCTTCCTCTATTGTATTATACTGTCTTCAAAATGTTTTAAATTAAATTTATTGACATAACATTGGTTAATGAAATTATATGAATTTCAGGTGTACAATATAATAATTAGCTATCTGTATACTCACTGCCCATAGTCTCCTTTCTTTACTGTATATTTGACTAGCTTTACCCAGCTTCTTTCCCCCTTTTGGTAACCATAATTGGGTTGCCTGTGTCTATGAGTTTATTTTGTTTGTTACTTTGTTATTTTTGTTTTATACTCTATGTATAAGTGAAATCAATATGGTTTTTGTCCTTTTCTGTCCAACTTATTTCACTCAGGATAATACTCTCAAGATCCACCTATTTGTCACAAATGGCCTCCAAATTTTATTACTGCTAGAGTCATCAACAGTAACTGCAACTTATTCAAAGTATTTTTTAGGGCATTGCTTCTCAAACATTAATGAGCAAATGAACCACCTTGGGATCTTAATGAAAAAATGGTAGAATTATGATTCAGTATGGCTGGTGAGGGACCTAAAGAGTGCATTTGTAACTTGTACCAGGTGGCAGTAATGCTGCTGATCATGAGCCACACTTTGAGTAACAAGTTTTCAGAACGTGTTAACACTGCAGTGATCCAGGTAGTTACTATATCGAAGCTATGAAATTGAATATGAAGCTATGAAATTGATTATGTTCAGCATTTATAAATTTGCCAACAAAATAATCAACTAATGCAACTGTGAACAGTGACTATATACAACCTAGAGAATCCTGAAGTCTTACTTTCTGTGTATAGCAGTCTTATGTGAGGACATAATATTCACAAAGCAGGTGATTCTCCAGATAACTAGGGGAGAAATTCAGTTAACTAAAAAACTTCATTTTCTAATAATGTTGGTTAAGTATATTATTTTCCAAACCTGCCAGCCTTCTGGATGAATTCAGCATTCTTACGGGTGATTCATGATATACCCAAAGCTCCAATTATGAAAACGTCCTCTGTATTTTAGCCACTTTAGTAGTATGAGAGATTAGAGAAACAGAATAACCATCTCGCAAAAAAAAATTTTTTTTAATTAATTCTGGCTAGAACATGAAAACATCTTTCAAATAAATTTCTGAGTTAGTAGAAAGTTAAGGACTACTCAGAGGCCAAAAAAAAAAAAAAAAGTGAAAGCAGCAATCTGGAGAGGTAAATGAGCACAAAAGGAAGATATTATGGGATGTGGGAGGTATCTTCCAAATTCTGGTGATCTTGAACTATAGTTCTAATGGCCATGATGAGTTTGGGGACAGGAGACAAACCCAAGACCCCAGCCAACGTAGAGCGTCTACTAGGAGATGACACACACATACCCACATACAAACTAGGATGCGTAGGTCTATACTTCATCAAACAAACAAAACACCTGCCCTATACCAGAGGACAACAAGAAAAACTAACCCATCTTGACCTGGCTCTAGAAGAGGGGAAAAGCTACTGTAATAACTTGCAAACATAAGCATGAGTTTATGACCCATTTCAAACTGCCTATTGTTAAGAAACAATTCTTCATGAGTCTTTCAAGTTTCTGCACATCTCGTGAGAAGAGGCACTGTCTGTCTTTGTTCCAGGCTACTTTTCAACAGTTTCTATAGTAAGTAGGCTTGGAAGAGAATGAGGATGTTTCCCAATGCACCAGAGGGCAAATTTGCTTATATCCTTGGAAGCTAGTCAAAGATAGTTATAATGTCTACCTTTAGAGAAAAAAGCAGGCATGCTTACTGCCTATTTTAAAATATCCATGTTCTGTAAGTTCAGACTTCCTTTTCTGAAATGTATGCAACCCACTGCATGTATAGATGTTACCTAGACCACTTCGTGTTGCCCTGTGGGAATTGGGACTTAGGGAACTGACACTCTGGTTGCTGCTATTACTTTGAGTAATAACTTGTCTTTGGTCTCTGATCTAAGAATAGCATGTTTTCTGCCAAAATTCATGTAATTATGGCAGGCTAACTGTGGCAGGGTAAAATTTTATACCCTTCACAGTTCCTAATGCCTAGGTGGTCCAAACTCCTTATGCTGAAATTTTACTTTAAATTGGTCCTAGGTTGATAGTACCCCTAGACAGCTAGTATAAGCAACAGAAAATCCTTTCTGGAAGAATACCCTTCGACTCAGACCTCAAATAATTCCCACAGATAATGTGCCAAGGAACTATGGGCTTTTAGTCAAAGTCATAAAACACACAAGAAAATAAAGTACCATGAATTAGAAGCAGTCTCACAAAAACTTCCGATATTAGAATTATTATAGAATATAAAATCAGGATGTTTCATATCTTTAAAGAAATACAGATGAGATTGAAATTTTGAGTAAGAAACAAGAGGCTATTCAAAATGACCAGTCAGGTTCCCAAAGGAACCAAATAAAACATCTAGAAAAGAAATATCTTTAAGCATACCTTGAAGATATTGTAGGTTTGGTTCCAGACCACCACAATAAAGCAAATATTGAAATGAAGCAAGTCACATGGATTTTTTGATTTCCTAGTGTGTACAAAAGTTCTAAAGTTCTGTTTACACTATATTGTAGTGCATTAAGTGTGCAGTAGCATAAGTCTTAAAAAAATACATACTCGAATTAAAAATATTTCATTGCTAAAAAATGCTAACCATCACCGAAACCTTCAGTGACTCACAATCTTTTTGCTATTAGAGGGTCTTATCTTCAATTTGTAAAAAGCACAATATCTGTGAAGCACAATAAAATGAAGCACAATAAAACAAGGTATGCCTGTAACTGTTGAAGTGAAAAATTTAATGGATGGGTTAAACATCAATAGATATGCAGCTGATAAAAATAGTGAGTCCACTGGAAAATAGATCTGAAGAAATCACCCAGAATATTATACAGAGCAAATATGAAAGCGAGATTATGAGCCATGGAAGATAGAGAAAAAAAAGTCTACATGTGTTGAAAGAGAGTTCCAAAGAAGAGAAAGAATAAAGAGGCAGTGTTAAAAGTTATCATTTTGGCAGAGCTACATTCATATATTTTAGGCATATTAAGTTTCCCAGATATCTACAGTCATGCCACCCTGAATGTGCCCAATCTGGTCTGATCTTGGAAGATAAGCAGGGTTGGGCCTGGCTAGTACTTGGATGGGAGACCACCTCAGAATACCAGGTGCTGTAAGCATTCAAAAAAAAAATGTCTAAGATTAAGTTTGCCAGAAAAAAAAAGAAAAGTTATCCTAGACATAGAATAGAGGATGAATATGCAAAAGTAAATAAAAAGTGCAGCTCACTTTAGACAATAATTTGCTTTTTAAAATATGTATAAATTGAATTAAAGTCAGAGTTTCTTGCTTAAAAGAACTCTGATTAATATTTCTGTAATATAATGTAGTTTCCAATAAGTGTTATGTAGTTACTCATGTTTAGATTTCCTCCCATCTTTCTTAACAATTGGGAAATATCTGTTTTGTTATTCATAGCCATATCAAGTAGAGGCTCACATTCAACCTTATCTAAAAAAATAAAAATGCAACAATGATAAATAAAGGAATTGCTGATTTTGGTCTCTATACATTTTCATTTTTATAACACACTTCTTATGGAAACCTCACAATATCAATATAAGAGTCTCAATTTTAATTCTGAAACCTAACACAATGTCAAAATAGGTTCTTGATGAATAGTTGTTGAATGAATGAATGATTGAATTAATTGATAAGTACATAAAGATGATACCTAAACCTAAAAATGTTCTGGGAAAAAGATAAGGCTAACAAGAAAAACTTATAGATATAAGTAACCATGTCATTGTGAAACTACCTGACCTTTTGAAACTAACAATTGAGCTTAGGAATTCTCTATTTTGTCTCTCTATACCTACAAAGGATTGCCACTCTTTCATTATAGAATGACTGTGAACCAGCACAAGGCTCAAGATTGTGTCCTCTGATAGGCCCACCACACAAACTATACCCATATGTTACTTAGCAACATTTTCCTATCCCCTCAGCCAGCTCCTGTTAGGAAACATGCTCACAGACTGTGGAACTTGGCAGGGGTGAAAGAAAATCCAGTGACTGATACTCAACAACCAGGAATTTTCAGAGGCTATAGATTATTTTTGGTTTTGGATGACAGTTTTTAATTTTCTTTCTAGCTTCTTTTCTTTATTTAAGGATTAGAACATATATGTAGAGAGTTTACTGCACAATGGAAGATGCAGAACAGAAACATGTTTGACTGGAATAGGGTTCTTTAACACTGGCGCTGCCACACCTTAATTGCTAAAGACATTGCTGTTGGAAAATGCTGACACTCCCCTTCTCACAGCGGAGGTTAATGTCCTGTCAAGTTAAGCAATGCACTGCTTCACACTGAAGACCTGAATTCAAGAGTTACAACTGACTTTTATGTAGGTCAGCAAGTGCATGAAAAGGAAAATAAATGAGTACAAAGGAGGAAAGAATCACTCCTAACTCCTTGGATAAAAGTATAAATCCTGGGTTGGTAAAGTAAATACTCCTTGAGTACAATTATAATTCCATGTGGATAAAGTATGTACATCAATACCAGCCAATTTGGATAAAGCTAAGCTAAATAATGATATTTTGTTTGCATACCTACTTTCTTAAAAAAAAATTAAGCTTTGAAATATCTACTAACTAAATGAATTGGTATGATTAGTTACCTCCCTGAATATTGTGTTAGGTAGGAAAAGCTTATGTTATTTTTAAGGCTGAGTGAAAATAATGCTAGATATAAAATAGGTTGTAGAAATAGTCAAGTTAATGGAAAAGTTTCGCATTTTGTTTAAGTATGAAACTAAATAAACAGTTTTGGGACTTCACTATTCAGAATAGATAAGAATTAGATTGTTGTATATAGTTCAACTCATAAAGTATTCTAAATTTTAATTATCCAACGGTAGAGATAATTTCCTTTCACCTAGATTGATGATTTCATTTTTAATCTACCTCACTTTCATAAGAATTTAATGATGATAAACAGTGACTGACTTACAAAATAAATATATGCCTTTCATTATCTCAGAATTTGAAAGTCATTTAAAGAGGAAGCAACTTAAAAAGTGCATGCTTCATGATATAACCAGATATCATGGTACTCATAATTATCTGATGTTTGCACATAAAAAGTTATCTATTTTATTATTCTTAACAATAGAACCCCCCTACTTCAAAGTTTTGTAATTCTTACATTCTGTGGGATAAAATTCATTAGCTGAGTTTTTATTAAAATGTATAAATTCCTAGTTTCATGCATTTTATGAATGGTCCTTTGAAGTGTCCTGATCTTAAGCTTTCACAAATTAAGTACACATTAGGCAGAATAAACTTTTGCTAAGTTGAAAACTACAGTTGTGGATTTCAAATAAGTAATACTAAACTGGTTCTGTAAAAAAAAAAAATATGAAGGTTAGGTATGTTTATGAATGGAAAGGTTCTCTCATTCTCTAAGTGCATGCTGAAAATTATTTTGATAACTTCTCAGCAAAGGCTCTCTCAAATGAGATTTCAATAATATATAATCTGTTAAAGTTTCAACAAGGGACCAAGAAGAAAATTCCATTCCCACACACACAAATGTAATCTTACATTTAAAAAAATAACAACAAAAACAAGAAAATAATTTGAAGGAAATATCTTGAGTGTGATGTGGAACAGTTTTCAACATCTGGTGGTGAGGAGCTGTGAGTATTGTCCAATGAAACATTATCAGTCCCATTGATTATGTCAATGTATGAAGGAGAATTTTATCTTGTTTTTAGACTTTAATTTACTGAATGTAGTGAGGTTATAATTTTAAATAACTTTATTCATTGCAAATTCCCCATTATTGTTTTAGAATCTGGGCTCTTTAGCAGATAAGGTCTGTCTAGGTTGATACCTTAATTTATTTTGTTTTTTGCAAAATTCCTTTTTTCCCCAGATTTTTTAGAATCCTGAGATCGAGGAAATGAAAAATTTCTAAAAATTTCTAAAAATGTCCCTGTATACTTAAAATATTGTATGTATTAAATGTACAGAAAAACTAATGGTTAAGAACCTGCAAGACTTAATAGACTTATTTTACAAAAGACTACAATAAACCATAATAGAGGTAATAACTATTACATTTACTCACAAATTATAGTTTGATATAATTATAAATAAATGGCATAAAATTATATAGATTATTCATCAGGTTGATGATCATTTGGTTTCTTCTAATATCGACTAGAATTGCTGAAGAGCAAGCTGAATCTTGAAGGAAACCCTTAAAGCACCTCTGAATCTTTGTAACTATAAGGATTCAGATGTCTTTTCTGTAGGACATTGCAAAGAAATGTCTTCTCTCTGATATTTCCCTATTCACAACTAACTTAAAAGAGATTACAGAGGTTCTGTAGGATCTGGGTAGTACAGAGAGGTATGAAAAAGTCTAAGCCTAGTGTAGCAAAAATGACCTTTTTAAAACTCTTGAGTCAGGGATTCATGATTACATGCAAAAGGTAGCTAGCTATACAAAGTAACTCAAGTGAAAAAGGGGTGATTAGAAGTCTAGAGGGGAATCTTATGGATCCCAAACACAAGCATAGAGATCGTCAAAGTTGTCAACCACTACTCTCTCCATTCTCTAGGGCTGCATGATTTCTTCCTTTGAAACATCTAGGTCATTATGGTTTCTCTCTGAAGATCATATTTCAGTTTATTTGAATGCACACAGCAAAAAATGGCTGCCACTCTTGAGTCTGTTTGACCTTACAGTTCTAGTGCCCTCCTTGGAGTTACTCAGTGTCGAAGTCTCTGAGTTCGAATAATCAAGCAATGGAATCTGATTGTAGGTCTTCTGCCCTGGTCCAGTCAGCGATGGCTAGGGAGACAGTCTTAACCGAAAGAGGGCTGCCCCTTCCAGAGACTGTGGGTAGGGCAGATTCTCTCAGAAGGGAATGTGGGTGGGGGTGAAGCAATATATCTCAAGTTCCCAGGTACCAGATAGGTTGAGGTTGGACTTTCTCAATTTTTTTTTGTTTTGTTTTGGTCTCTTTCAAATTGGGAGTTCAGGCTGTGGTTGGCAGGAGAGACAAATATCAGCATATTCTTCTTATTCCAAAATGAGGCAGGATTTAGGTATGTGGCAGGCATAGCTTAGTCTATTAAAAATGAAATAGGGGGTGTACTAGTTCTTGGTTCCCAACTACTTCTCTAGCTTTCAGAATGAATGGAAGCTTTGAATGACCAACTAAAACCTGTTTCCAGATGTCAGAATAGCTGTTGGTTCTTCAGCTCCAAATAAAGATATCCTAAGAGAGATAACATATTGATAATGGTAGTTTATTGTTCCAATTATTCCATTTGTTATCTTTCTCAAACAAAAATAATACAAAAGAATAAGCCATAAATAGAATTTAGATAATTCTTTAATACTTTAGTTCCATTGTCCTAAACGTAACACTATTCTATGTGTAATAAAAACAGAACCATTACATTTTACTTATTGTTAATAGTTTGTAAAAGTCATTTGCTGCTATTATTATTATGTTGTTATTATTATTTTATGCAGAGTTCAACTTGTATACTTTTATATAACCAGGGGTAAACAAGACACAAATTTTGAAGATAAATCCGCTGAGAAGATAATAGCAAATTTAAAAAGATTTCTATGATCACGTGACTTCCATTCACAATAAAACACTCATAATTGAAGTTTTTATTTTATATACAAAGAGCTAGTATTGTTTCTGCAGTAGATGTATGGAATGACCCATTCATGGAAGTTCACTTAGTCCAACTTAATGAAGCCTATGTCCTTCGCATACTGACGGAAACACTGGTGGCACATATTGAGGCCGTATTTCTGGATCAGACCGTGCTGGTTTGAACAGACATGGCAAGAACGAGACCCCTGGCTGAATTTTCTCGGATGGCTCCAGTACAGTTGCTGATGACCCATCTTGCTCTCTTGGAGCCATGAGGCAAAGATTAATTAATTTTATAGGTTGTAATAAGTCATAGTGACAATTTGCTTTTAACTAACACTTTGCATAAAACATGATATATTCAGTTTAGCACAGTGCCTATCAAAAAACCTAGGTACTAATGCACAGCACGGTGATAGTTAACAATACTGTATTGTATATTTGAAAATTGCTGAGAGTAAATTTAAAAGTCCTCATCACATACAAAAAATTGTAATTGTATATGCTGACAGATGGTGACAAGATTATTGTGATCATTTCATAACATATATATTTAATCATTATGTTGTACCCCTAAAACTATAATATTATATGTCAAGTGTACCTCAATTTTTAAATAAATGAGAAAAAAGGAAAGAAAAGGAAAGAAGAGAAGGGAGGAAAGAAAGAAGGAAAGATGGAAAGAAGGAAGGAAGGAAGGAAGGAAGGAAGGAAGGAAGGAAGGAAGGAAGGAAAGAAAGAAGGAAAGATGGAAAGAAGGAGGGAAGGAAGGAAGGAAGGAAGGAAGGAAGGAAGGAAGGAAGGAAGGAAAGAAAGAAGGAAAGATGGAAAGAAGGAAGGAAGGAAGGAAGGAAGGAAGGAAGGAAGGAAGGAAGGAAGGAAGAAGAAGAAAGAAAAAGGGAGGAGAGACAAAGAAAGAAGAAACCTAGGTATTGCCTGAGACTGGATAGAGTTCTCAGTTAAGAATACTTTTTTTTCAAAATTTTGAAGATATTTTTCCTTTGTCTTTAAGCTTCCAATGTTGCTTCATAAGGTATCTAAATGTCTACTCATTATGCTGTACACCTGGAACTAATATAATATCATATGTCAACTGTAATTGGAAAATAAATTTTTAAAAAGCTTCCAATGTTGTTGAAAATTCCAGTGCTGACTCTATCTTTTGATTGGGATCCCCTTCCCCTGCCTTCTCTATGGAAGCTTTTAAAAATCTTTATCCAAAGTGTTCTGAAATGTAACAGTTTTATGCCTTGGTTTGGGTCTTATTTTTCTCTCATTCATTGTGTAGGGCAACTGGTGAGCCCTATCAATTGCTGTCCCTCTGTTCTGAAATATTTTATTATATATATTTATAATTACTTCTATTCTTTCTTTCTGGAACTCATTATTTGGTTATGGACACTCTTGGACTAATCAGCTAATTCCCTTTTTTCTTCTATCTTTAATCTCAGGCATGTCCTACTTTCTTATAGACTTCTTCAAATTTATCTCCACCCATCCTTTTTTAATCTCTACTATCCTATTTTTAATTTTTAAGCACTTTTTTTCTTTAAACGTTCCCTGTTTATATGGAATTTTTTGTTTTTGTTTTATTACTCCTGTGGAGTATAATTATGGTCTTTTTTTCTTGAAAGTTTAGTTTCAACTTCCTATATTATTTATTTCCTCTGGTTTCCTTTCTTCCTATTTACTTTGATCTATCTTTAAATGTTGAAATATTTCTTCAAATAGCTGATACTTAGACTAGGCTGAGTTTTGTTTTGGTTTTTGGAAATGAGTCTCAAGTGTCAGAATGTAGATAGAGGTCTTTAACTTGTAGTTACTCAGTTCCTACATAGTAGAAGCCTCCAAACTCTAGGTGATATAAACTTTATTCTACTTTGTACAATAGACATTAGACCTGGGGGGAGAGGAAGTATAGGGCTAATTTTCCCTAAGAATTTATAAATTAAATGTTCAATAAAACTTACTTTCTGTAATACTTCACTTAAAGATTTACCACAAGCAATAAACACAATAACTACATTTCTGTACATATTTGTTCTCAGGGAATGTGGGGTTTTTAATTTCAATTTGACAAGTTTTTTTTGAAATAGAGTAGTTGGTGGGACCCAGAAGATTAAAAGTCTCTAAGAAATTTATATCTACCTGTGGCATGGGAAGACTAGGGAAGAGTTGGAGGTTTGGGCCTTTAAACCACAGCTGTGAAAGGTTGTTAGAAGCTACAGTTCAGAAATAACAATTCTATGAACTCTCAGAAGGGCCCAGCCCTGGACTTTGCATGTCATGAACATAGCTCACACTGCATTTATTAAATAACATACGGGCACCTCTGTCACTTGAAATCCAGTGCACATCCAGTGGACTCATAAACAGCTAAACCCAGAAATTACTTCTTCACATCTCTTGCCCTGAGTCCACAATACAAAGGGCAACTGAATACAAATGCCATAAAGGTTTATGGTTTAGGGTGCTGTTGACATAGGATAAAATCCTTGCTTTGAAATGTGGGGAGAATTTGAATAGCAGAAACTTAGATTTTAGAAAAAGACAAAATAAGTAGTCAGATTATTTTTCTCATTGTGAATGCAATGGCTTTTGACCTAATGAAGTATCTTTTCCTAGTGTCAAATATCCATTTTCTTGCTTCTCAGAACATCAGAGATGCTCATAAATTAGGGTGAAATTTCAAAGAGTTGCGTGTGGTGGTGAAGAACATTTAGCAATACTGAAACTTATATTATTCTTAAATTTGTGTATATCTAGGTGTAGACATAACAATACATGAAGTGTGATACACTCTTTACATTAGTAGCAAAATGGACATGTTATACTAGAATTGCAGATAGGTTAATTTTCATAAAATATTTAATAGGTTTCATTAAATTTTCAAAAATTAAATTAAAAATTTATCTTTATATTGTAAACTTGAGTTATGATTATTAATTATACTTTATACATGGTCTTTAATTTTAACAGATAATTATACATTTTGAAAGAAAAAGTTTTTGAAGTATCTGAAAAGAATTTTAATTTGTGATTGTTTTTTACATTTGCTTTATATTTTATGTACATTCAAAGGAATTCCTTTTTTAATCCTTTAGATGACACAATGGCTACAAGTTGAGATCACGATAAAGAGAGAAAACAGTTTAAAAAAGGTCTCAAAACAGAAATATGAAACCTTCAAAAAGGCTGCCTCTTAAATATGTAAAAACTGAAAATAAGTGTTCATGAACCACATGAAATTTGCAAACAGCACATTATATTCTTTGCTTACTGAATATTTACTGATAAAAATGAATAAGAAAATTAAGTTTGCGTATTTTGCCAGGACAATAATCAACTACATTGTTTATAAATGGCATTGTCCTTTTCCATTTATTAAGTTCGCTGTCTCTTTTCTTACTTTTAACTTTAATCTGCTATTAAATATTTAATCCATCCTAGGAAACACCAGTACTAAATTTGTCTTTTCTGAGTTTCTTATTCTCTAATTAGTTTCACTTTTTCTCTTGTCTTTCCTCTGTCTGATAAGTTGAAATACAATGTGGGACTTTGATGGGAGTCATTCCAAATAAAAGTGCATTTTCACTTTGGCCTTATCTCCTCTTATCCACATTAGTCATACCAAAGAAGCCAACAGCTTTTAGGACAGATCGTATCTAGGCACTTTTGTTTCACAATTTAAAGTAAAACATCTCTGGCATTTCAGTGTTGTTCCTTTCTTCAGTACTTCTGTCTGCATTTTATAGTAATAATAACATATCTTTGTATGTGGTTTTATAGTTTCCAAATCACTTTCATCACTTGTAACTTCAATAAGGCCCACAGCAAACTTGGGTGGTGGAACTCACATTTACATTAGGGAAAATCATGTACCTGAAGAAGCTCTGGCACACCATCTAGTCATTTTATATGTAATCCAAAAGCATATGAAAACTTACATATGTGCCTTGTTTTGACATTGGGATATCAAAATAAAAGATATGGATATGCCAGTTTAGTTGGTAGGTTAAACGCAGTTATTAAGTGGTAGAGTTAAGAAGGTGAAGAGCAAAAATATAGACATGTCTATGTCTTTTAGGGATTTTTGCTGTGAAGGAGAGCAGAAAATTTGGGGGATAGCTTAAAGTAGAACTGGGGTTAAGAAAGCATTTTTAAAATTTTAGGTAAGATCTCAATAGGAAGCATTACTAAAGAGAATAAGAGGGGAGAGGGGGAGAGGTATAATTAGAGATCCCTTATGAAAGCCTAGGGAATCCGGAGTTCTTATGTCCTTTAAGCAGTCTTTTATGTACAAAGTGTAGAATATTTGAAAACATTAAGAAAAAAACTGATAGAGTGAAATATTTAAGAAAGATTAACTGACCAATTTAGTAATTTGTACAAGAAACTCTGAGCTTCAAGATAGTAATGATGCTTAAGCAAAACAATTTATATTACAAAGACCAGTCCAGTTGGTAGACACTTGTAAAATTACCCTGTATTAAATTAACAATGCTTACCTTGCCAAGATTTTTGGCACTTTTATATTAACTTAATTTGGGAAAAAGCATAATAGTAATTGAAAAGCAACTAATTATAAGCAATTATAAGCCAAATTATGTTTATACCACAATTAGTGTTTGAGGTGGTTTAGTAGACTGATTCTTTATTTCAATAAGCAACATCAAATAAATGAACAGCTTGTAAAACACATGAATACTTCCTTTATCTTTATTCCAAGTGTAACCACCACATTCTCTTTGAATTATTATAATAATAAAATAAGGAACCTTTATTATCTTTTGTCTCAATCCCCAGTTTGAGTTGAATGCTTTTTAAAAACATGGGAATAGTAGTGTATGTACTACTGCACAACATAGCTTTTCAAAGGTTTTAAGAAAAAATGAAATGTGAAAAAATAAACTTTTTTGTAAGACAAGTTCTACCCTGCAAGGAATCTAGAGTGCAAACTCAAACCATCTTTTTCATTAGGTTTTTCACACTTACATTATCTTACTTCACTTTTAGTTGAGAAAAGTCTTTAATCTTGTTGACAGGGGTATGTCAGTTTGGCTTTTTTCTCCAACATTTCCGAGTACATAACTTTTTTATCATAATTTTGTCACTTCAGGTTAAACTGACGACAGCTGTTCTCCATTTTACGTTGATTACTGAAAATATTGGATTTATGGTTCTTTAAATCCCGACTAGTGATAGCTTTGAATCCCTGCTATATTAATTTCCATGTAAATTCTGATGCGCTGAGATGATAGCATTGTAATTTTTGGAGGCGGTGGGGAGCCCTTTCAATTAGTTCATCAACTTGAAATAATTCGAAGACAAATATTATCAATTTTAGATTATACTTAATAAATTGGTTTCTAGAAATAGTTTTTTTTGCAGAATAAATTCCCACCGGTTGACCTAATGGAGTACGGAGTTGCTAGCGCTTCATAGCAGCTGCTGCGCTGGGTCAACTCCGAGGCTTGGCGAGCCACATGGTGGTGGGAGGTAGGTAGAGCTGGAGTACTCCAGGGCTGGGCGCCACGTTGCTTTTCCTTTCTAAAATAGGGAGACAACGCTTCTGGCTATTGTATAAACGGGTCGCGAACTGTGTTCGTTCGCACATCAACTAAGGCGTAAAGAGATAGAGCGCCTTCTAATCCGACCTTTGGCAACTTGTTCATCACAAATGCTGAGTTTTAATGCCTCTAGCTTCCTCTTGGGGAAACACACTTAGGAGAATGGCCAAGTACCTCAGTAATCGCGGCAAACTGCACAGGATCAAAACCACCATGCCAGCCCAGCAGTACTCATCGCCCCCGCCGAACCCCGCCAACCCTCCTAAGTAAGGACCCACCATGTTTTCAGCTACCCAGTTGTTTTACGCAGTGCTGTACAGCCTTTCCTCACTCCGTTCGCGCTCTCTTCATCCATTCTATATTCGACCCCAAGTTCCTAATCCCCAGCCGGACAACACAGCGCCATCTCCCGCCTAAGGGACAGCGCGAAACTCGACTGCACGGCGGCGGGCATCTCCCCGCGTTCCTTGCAGAACGTCGGCCAGCCAGCCGTAACTCCGCGGCTGGTGATTGACAGGCGGCTGTAGCTATGAGCCGCAGGGGCGGGACGCTGCGTCACTTCCTGGCCTTTCGGGGGAGATGGGATATATAAACTCGCTGCTCACGCAGCTCCCTCGCTTCCACAGTATGGCCGGCGACATTAGCTAGCGCTCGCTCTGGTCTCTCTAACGGGGAAACAGCGGACTACAAGAGACTGAACTGTATCTGCCTCTATTTCCAACAGACTCACGTTCAACTTTCGCTCACATACACACACACAAAGCCGGGAAAATTTTATTAATCCTTTTTTTTAAAAAAAGTTAATATAAAATTTTAGCAAAAAAAAAAAAGAGGAACCTGAACTTTAGTAACACAGCTGGAACAATCCGCAGCAGCGGCGGGAGAAGAGATTTAATTTAGTTGATTTTCTGTGGTTGTTGGTTGTTCGCTAGTCTCACGGTGATGGAAGCTGCACATTTTTTCGAAGGGACCGAGAAGCTGCTAGAGGTTTGGTTCTCCAGGCAGCAACCCGACGCAAACCAAGGATCTGGGGATCTTCGCACCATTCCAAGGTGGGTGCTCGGGACTCGCCCACAGTCGGGTTTGGGGTCTGTCGTTGCCTGGATGGCATCAGCCATGGGCGGAGATCAGGGGGCCGGGTTTCCGCAGCCTGTTCAGGTAGAAGCAGGTTCGCGGCCGTAGGCCGTTTCGACGGCCGTAGAGCGGGCCCGGGTGCTGGGGGGAGCGGCCCCGTCCACGCGGGGCCTGAGCCGGTTTCTCCTGCCGCCGTTGCCAGGCCGGGTACTGCCCGGGGGGAGGGGAGGAGGCCGGCACCACCGCGTGCTCAGGTAACGTGCCCCGCGAGGAGTGCGGGGCAGCGAACTGTGCCGCTCTGGGTGATTTGGCGGCCCGCGCCTTCCGACTTTCCCCTCTGGAGTTGACTGTCAGAGATCCCGGGCGGGGGTGTCTCGGGGGGCCCACGCGGGCTCCCTCCCGGCAGGTGTGGCTCGGCGGGCTTAGTCAGGCGCTAATTCGGGCGTGCCCGCGTTGGGGAGTGGAGTCTGAGCTGGACTCGTTTTCGCTGTGTGTGGCGGATAGGAGCGGGGCCCTCCGGGTCCTGGGCTCAGGGGCTGGCGAGCAGGCCTCCAGCCAGCGGTCTGCGCTTGCAGCATGTGGCGCCCGGGCGGCGGGGATTGGGCGGGAGCAGTGGTGTCGCATTGGCTGGGCCCCTCCGCCGCTCTAACGTGCGTTGCACCAAAGCCTTTTCGGGGCGGCCCGGGGAGCCAGCCGTGGAGCCCGCAGAAGCTTGCTCCCGAGTCTCTTGACCTTGGGTTGTGTAACCTGTTACCGAGTCGGTGGGATCCTGACGAGCTGCGGGTAAGGTTTGCCTACATTTATGGTCTAGAGGCCGGTCCAGCCCAGGACATAATACCTAGCCTCCCACCCAGGCAGTCACGCGAGAAAGCTGGGCTAGTCGCGCAGAAAAGGAGAGGTCTCCCAGTGGTTTTGGGAAATGCAGCCGCAAGTAAAAACGCAGGTGATTCCGAAGGTGCCCGGGCCTATCCCCGGCGGTGCTCAGACCGCTAGACTCCTTCGAACTGGAGTGCAGCGTCTGTGGCGGTGCGGCGCAGGAACCGGCGTGGCCGCTTCATTGAGAGGCGACGACCAATGAGCTCCTGGGCCCGACCGAGAGCCTGGCCCCAGGGTGTGGGCCAATGGGCGTTTCAGGAATGTTGGCTCCGCTCGCCGCCGTCCCTGACAAAAAGCAACTGGAGAAGGGATTCCAAGAGGACACGTGCTGCCGGGACTTTAAGGCATTATTAGGTCTTGAAGGATTCTCTTGGAGAAAAGCATCGTGATAGCTAAAATGTCACAGGTCTCGTCTCATTTTTCATGCTGTATGCGACACTTAAAGTGCTTACTATGTGCCAGGCTCAGCTCTAAGCATTTTGTGTGTGGGGGGGGGGTAGATAGATAGTATAGGAAGCAGTTAACGTTTCTTGCAATATGGGGACGCTTAGTATTTCCTCCATTTCACAGATGAGGAAAACTCCCGGGTGTTGATGGCAAGCATTTGGTAAAACGATTGTGATCGGATTATCTCTAAAAATTCTAAAATAAAATGAATAATATTGTTTCGCTCTGGCTCATTAAATGTTTTGAAGCTTTGTAAGGACATCTTCCTACTAAAGGGAAGAGGATTTTTACTTCCTCGACTTCTTGGGCAGAAATGTCAATTTCAGCTTATGTGTTTTGGTGGTTAAAGAGTTCCCTGGATCGAGGAGGGGAGAGAAAAAGGCTTATAAAAGGGCAGCTTGCTTTCTTTAAATATTTGAGAATCATTTTTACTTTGTACTTTCATTAGTAGCAATTATTTTATTTGCTTCAGTGTGGCTCTTAAAGTGATGGCAGAAGTTAAATCCTCAAGGACAGGATATTGTCAAGTTTATGATTTAGTGCCATATATTTGTAGGTATTTAACATTCATTAAACCATTATTTTGGGAGTTTCTAGCAGCACTTATCTGCTGTTGTCCATGGAACAACTAAGAACTAAAAAGTCTATTGGATTTAACTGAGGAGGCCATTGCGAACATTTCTGGAAATATTTTTCAATGACCTTATCTGTCAAGCAAGAGTCACTTAGGTTATTTACTAGGTTAAAAAGTACCTGAAAAAAATATTAGATGTTAGATAAATCACCTAAAGTCAATACCTTGCAAGAGGAAATCATTGGAGCCTGGTCTCTGGGAAAAGTGTGGGCCCCCGGAGACCTTGGAAAGATAATGGGTTATCCAGAAGAGTATGCATAGTAAAATGGTGTATGGCCTCTGGAATGTCAGGATTTGGATTAAAACAATATTTAATAGCTGTGTGATGTTTATTCATCTGTAAAATGAGACAATAAAGGCACCTACTTCATGAGGTAGTTGTGAGGATTAAAGTGGTTTAATAAACATATAGCACTTAAAAACTGACACAGAGTAGCCACTGTACAAGTGTTACTGTATTTATCTTTGATTCTTTGTTCTTTAGGACAAAATCCCCCCCCTTTTCTTTAGCAGCCAAGTCTGGAGAATGAAGTTTATATCATATTATATAGCCTGAAAGGCTACACATTAAAGGGTACCCTAGCTATTCAAGTAGAGAAGGCAATATCACTGGGGAATTTTAGATAGCTTCATTATATTAATCTTATAGAATAATTAATCTTTAATGACTTTGTTTTTATTTAATGATATAAAAATATGAAGCCAGAAAATCCTTGCTTGTCCTCGCCTCATCCCCACCCTCAGTAATTCAATTACAGTGTAAACAGATGACAAAAAACAACAAATGTTGGCTAGAATGCAGAGAAAAGGGAACATTCATACATTGTTGGTTGGATTGCAAATTAGTACAGCTACTATGAAAAATAGTATGTTTCGCAAAAAAATTAAAAATGGATAAACTTTTGACCCAGCAATTGCACTTCTGGGTTATTTATCCAAAGAAAACCAAAACAATAATTCATAAAAATCTATGCACCCCAATATTTATGGCAGCATAATTTACAATAGTTAAGATATGGAAGCAACCTAAATGCCCATCAACACGATTGGATAAAGAAATTATGGTTCATATATACAATGGAATATTAGCCATTAAAAAAATGAAATCCTACCATTTTCAATGACATGGATTGGACCTAGAGGTTATTAGGCTGAGTGAAATAAGTTAGAGAAAGATAAATACCACATGATTTCACTTATATTAGGAATATAAGGAACAAAAAGAACAAATTAAGCAAAAACAGACAAATATAGTGGATAAGTTTGGTGATGGACAGAGGGGAGGGAGTGTTGAGGGGCTGGGAGAAGGGGGTGAAGGGTTAAAGAAGTACAAATTAGTAGCTGATAGGTGGTCATGGGGATGGAGGAGAAGCACTGCATAGGGAATGCAGTTAGCATTAATATGTTGGCTTAGGTGGAGGGTCAGGGGAGGGAGGGGAGTAATTGGGATTGTTTTATGAACTACATAGATGTCTAACCAATGTACTGTATACTTGAAACTAAAAGTAACTTTAAAATGTAAATAGATGAAGGGTCACAGAAAAAAGACATTTCATAGACTGGATTAAAATAAAATACGTACACTATATATCAAACTTATAAAACCTCTGAAGGCACTGAGGGTGAGAAGGCATCACTACACATGCTATAAAGACATTAAAACGATAAGTATGTTTTGATAAAAGAAAAATACCTTTCCAACATTGATGCAAGAGAAAATAGAAAGTTTAAATAGTCCTATAACCATTAGGTAAATTGTATTAAGCATTAATCATCCTACAAAGAATAGTAGGCCCAAATGGCTTCACTGGAGTTTTTTCCCTAACATTTAAGGAAGAAATAATTCTAACCTTTTTCACACATTCTTGTAAATAGAGGGGAAGACATTTCCCAGCTAATTTTGAGATTAGTATAATTTTGATATCAAACCCTGACAAGCTGTGAAGGAACCAGAATTCTCATAACTGCTGGTGTGAATGAAAACTGAACTAACTACTTTTGAAAATGGTTTGGCTGTTTCTTAAAGAGTAGCATATACTGTAAGATTTAATTTCTGTAAAACTAGAATTTAATTTCTGTAAACTCTGCATACTAATCTGACAGATGAATAGTTGTCTGAGGCTGGAGTAAAGGGAAGAGTGGATTATAAAGAGGCTTGCGGGCCCTTTTTGGGAGTGATTGAGGTGTTCATTATCTTGTGATAGGTTGTAGGATGTGCATATATCTAGCTCCAAGATTCAGTTGGTCCATATCTTCATCTAACACTTGGTATTGTCTATTTAGTTTTAGCTATTGTGGGTGTGTAGTAGTTTGTGTTCCCCATCAGACTAGTGGAGTTGAGTTTCCTTTTATATCTTTATTGGCCATTTAAATATCTTATGTGAAATGCTTGTTCAAGTCTCTTTTCCTGTTTTTCTTTTGAGGATGACTTTTATTCGCAAGAGTTTTTAATATATTATCGGTGAATTCTCTATCCAGTGTGTGTTACAGATATACCCTCTGTGGTTTTCCATATTCTATTGATATCTTTAAAAGTAGAAGCTTATACGTTTAATTGTCCAATTTATGAATATTTCCCGTTAATGGTTAGCAGTTTCTGTGTACTACTCAAGATGTCTTTTGTTTATCTCAAAGTAATAAAGCTGTTCCTCTCCTGCAAAATTGTTTTACCTTTCGTATTTAGATCTAGATTCTACCCTCAAGTCAGGTACCCTCTCCCTGAATGTTCACCTTTTCTATTAAACATTTTCTGCCCTCCTGTAGACCATCGTGTAGAATTTACCTTGAGTATAATCTAAACAATTACATAATACTGAGAATATATATATAATTTTTACTGATTTCTCAAGGGAGACAAAAAGGACACATGTAAAAAAAAGTTTGTGTGTGTTTGTGTTTTTTTTTGTTTTTGTCTTTAATAGGGAAATTTTGTCTGTTATGGCTTGGGTTGAAGAATACTGGTTAACAGTGTGTTGGAGAAAAGCAGTAGTCCAGACATTTTAATTCTTTTGGACATATACCCAGAAGTGGGATTGCTAGATCACGTGGTAATTTTCACCAAAGGTGCACTATTACAGTTTCTCCACATCCTTGCCAACACTTTTTAGTTCTTTCTTTCCTCCTTTTTTCTTTATATTTATTTATTTTTTTCTGTTTTCGGACATCTTAACGGATGTGAGGTGGTATCTCCTGATTTTGATTAGCGTTTCTTTTATGAATAGTGAGATAGAGCATTTTTTCATGTGCTTGTTGGCCATTTGTATATCTTTTTTAGAGAATTGTCTATTCTAGTCCTTTGCCCATTTTTCGATTGGGTTTTTGTTGTTGGAGGTCCTTATTATATTCTGGATATTAACCTCTTACCAGATATACGATTTGCAAATATTTCCTCCCATATTTCCTCCCATTCTGAAAGTTGTCTTTTCACTCTGTCAAGTATTTCTTTACTGTGCACAGAAGTTACTAAGTTTGTAGTTTTGTTGCCTGTGGTCTTGGTGTTGTAACCAAGAAAATATTGCCAAATCAGGCGTCAAGCTTTTCCTATATTTTCTCCTAGGAGATTTGTAGTTTTGTCTTTAATCCATTTTGAGCTAATTTTTATATATGATGTAATGTAAGGGTCCAGCTTCATTCTTTTTTATGGATTTCCTTTTTCCCAACATCATTTGATTGATACTGTTTTTTCCCAATTGTGTAGTTTTGGACCTTTGTCACAAGGTCATTTGACCTGAGGCATTTACTTTTTATATTAAAAAATGTAGTCATTTGACCATTTCAGGTCTTAAGGAATCAGATGATGCTGAAGTCTTGCTTGTCATTTTAATTGTATGTTTTCCTGTAAGCACCCCCAATTTGTTCTGTTTTTATTAGACCACAGACTCTAAGAAAGCTTTAAATATAAAATATGGTTTGCCATTAATATTTTGTTTTTCAAACCTAGTAACTATAATCTTCAGTTCATGTACTATGATTAATAGTAAAGAGCATATAATTTCTTTGGGATCGCTTATCATGACCTAACTTAGGTTTAAGTTAATTAGGTTTTCTCAACCTCTGAATTGTTGACATATGGGGCTAGATGACTTTTTATTGTGCGTAACTGTACTATATGGAATAGCAGCATCCCTGGTGTTACCCACTGCATGCCAGCAACAACACCCCTTTCCCAGGGTGACAACCAAAAATGTTTCTAAATATTGTCAAACATTTTCTGGGTGTCATAGTCATCCCCAGTTGAGAACCCCACTGAGTTAGACTAGTGAGGAGATGGTGGCATTTAAGTGAAGAAAGTGTACTTCAAGTTGGAATATTTTGGCGTATCTGTGAATTTTGTTGTGTTTTATAACACCTTGCAATTGTGTACCACTTTGAATACCTTTTGCATATTTTCCAACACTAAATCAGTAGTATGTAATACACTCCAAAATTGAGTTCCTTGTTCTGCTTTATCAGTTTATGATTTATTGAACTCATCCGTATTTTAAACTGAAATAAAATATCAGTGAGTGACAAAAAGACCAATTTTATAAAATAGTTTATATTATTGACTAGCGATTCTCAGTCTAGGTGTTAGTGTGTTTGGCAACAAATCACAGACACTTTCCACCATACTGAGCCCTGCTGTGACATTCTAAATTGATGCTATCTCATTTTGAAATTGCAGATAAGTGATTTAGGAAACCCCCCCCCTTTTAATCATTAAATTTAGACATAAAGCAGGGTACTGAAAACCTTTAAAACAGGAGTCAACAAACATTCTGTAAAGGACTAGAGAGTAAATTTTAAATTTTGCAAGGCAGTCTGTTGCAACCACTTATAGGGAGAAAGCAGCCACAGACAATATATAGATGAGTAGGTGTGGCTAGGATCCAATAAAACTTTATTTACAAAAGGAGATTTATTTTTCCCACAGAAATGTGAAAGAATAATTTGTTGGAATTCTTAGCTGGTTTGGTGTTGGTTTTTCACCATTCCCTTTATGCACATGTGTAGTATTCATTGTATTAACTTCTTCGGTTCTGTTTCTCATATCTTTCTTGCCCCTTTATGTTGTTGAGTCTAGCAGCTCTCCTAGGATTGTCTTTATGATCACTTGGTTGGTAGACCATCCAACTGTTTGTCCTAGGGTGTTTTAAAACAATCGCTTTCTTTTATACTGTGACTTTGGAAAAATACAGACTGCTTGAGGGCTTCTATTAGGTAAGGAAGTTTGGTTGTGGAGTTTATTAACTAATGATGAATGGAGTTACAAGAGCATTGTGGTTTCCATTAAGGTGAAAAAAGCACACTCTGCTTGCTGTGTTGCTTGCTAAATTCAACTAAAAGCTCTGGACAGAATGCATGGCGCAGCTGAGGATTCTAAAAAGTAAATGTTAGCAGGTGAATGGGAGAAGGAAACCAGAACTCAAAATACCATTGAAACAGCCTGATTTCCTGTTTCTTTTATCCTCTGACATCTCCTGAGGTGGTCTCAAAGGCTGCACACCAGGTGCAAACAAAAAGAGCTCTAAGGGGTCCTCTTTTTCTGGTATGCAAAGACAGAAGAGAGCCCCTTTGGGTCAGAGAGTGTGTGTGCAGGGGGTGGGACGGTATCCGTTTTTTTTTTCTGGTGCTTTGCTTTTTTTCCCCTCTTGCCACAGTCTTTATCTATAGTAGTTGTGACCAGGCAGGTACCTAAACTCTAAGGAAAAGGGGGGCCCTTTCTGACCAAAGGAACTGTGATCCTAAGAGGGATATCCCTGTTGCTTCTTTTCCCTTTGTCACTGCCCCATTTGGCCGGAGAGGGACAGTCAATCAGAGGCAGCTTGCTGCAGAGCGGAGGAAATAAAGCCTTGGCTTTTCTAGCCAGAGGAGCAAGAAGCTTCGCTGCTCTGCTGCTCCTGCCCCTGAGCCAGAAATTGTCAGGGCAGTTATGGAGAGGAGCAAGATGAGAAAGTGATTCTATAAAGATTTATATGAACACTCTCAGCTGCTCATGTATGAGTCTGACCCTAGACAGCATATCAAAGGCCTTGAAAACTGATAGGTCACCTCCCAGTCCCACATTGGGCACTGAGTAGCACGAAAGCAGGACAAACTTGAAAATACCAGTGCATGCATAGTCTTAACATCGAAGCATTCGAGATACCATTATAAATTACTCAATTATTCAAATGACCAGGGAATTCTCAGCATCTCTCAAAGGAAAAGACAGCAAGCACCAGCCTTGTGATGCAGATCAAGATTTAAAGGCAGCTATCATAACCATTTCCTAAGAGTGAATAATACTCTTAAAATGAAAAGAAAGAATAAAGTATTAGAGAAATAGAAAGTACAACTTAAAAATATAACAAATAATAACTACTAGAATAAAAAAGTTAACTGTGTATGGGCTTTAGTAGAATGGAGATGACAGAAGAGTGAGTGAGGTAAGTCAGAATTATCCAGTCAGAACAACAGAAAAGATTGGGGGCGGGGGCAGGAGTGAACAGAACCTGAGGGATTTGTGGGACAAACCAGAAAGCTAAGCATTTTGTATCAGAAGATTCTGAGAAAGAAAAGTGTATTGTATAAAAAGTATTTGAGAAAATAATCCACATTTTGGTTCCTTATAATGAATGAGTTCTATAGCAACTAAGTTATTTGGCAGTGAAAAGAGTAAGCTTCATTTATATAGATTAAAATAGAATTCAAGTGGAATATATAATTTCTAGTTAGTTGACAGTAATTCTGTCAAAAGAATCTTTAAGTCTATTCAAGAACGTGCCATCTAAATGTCTGAGCTATTATGGTACCCATTAAAAAAAGAGAGCAGTAAAGGGTCATGTAACAATAGTTTTAGATCTTTTAAAATTTAGGATTGTTTATGGGTTTCCAGCAAGTCCATAGAGCTAATTAGAGTAATTACTTATTGCCAGATTCATATATTTGAAGGCCTGTTATGAACTAGTTGAGGCACTGAGGAAAGAAAAAATAAAAACAATTCCTAACTATATGGAATGATTCTAGTGGGATTGATGTAAATACCAAAATAGCTGCACAAATAAAATACTTTGGCAAGTCTTCTGAATTTTAAAACCTTTTCATGACAGATTTGATCTAGTGGGGATAGTGGGGTGACTTGAGCTGGAAGAAGGGGGCTGAGGACAAGGGTGAAATCCGTTGTAACAGTACCCAGAACAGTCAAAGTTCACATTGTTGTCTCAGTATAATTATAATGTTCTCTTTCACCCTCAAATGCCTTGATTTGAGTGACCAAGTTTATGGCACCTAGTTTTAGGGAGAGAGAATAGTTTGTGGGAAAGCATAGCTTGACTGAAGTACAGAGATTAGGGATAGATTTAGTTATCTATATATTTTTCAATATAGGTTTCATTTCATTATTAGATTGTTTTAATTTTTATATTATAAAATTTGTCAAGTCAGATGAAAAGGGGGATGCTGGGTGATCCGAAGATTAGATAATAGTTTATTTGCTGGAGAGAGTAAAACATGATCTTTCTGAAATCAAGGATCCTATCTATTATTGTGGAGGAATACAGTCACCACCCTGAAAACAAAAGTCAAAGCTTTTACTGAGCGTGAGATCCCTAACCCTTTACCCTCTTTTGTCTACCACAAATCCTAACGTTCTTTAGGCAAGAGAATGGGATATTTGGTGATCTTAGATGGAAAATGATGACATTAGTTCCCCAGTGATAACAGCCCAGTCAGAATACCCTGTCCTGTATAGAGGCCCATAGTAGAACAAGCCCCATTCATGTACATAGACCTGGTGAGCTCATGCTTAGTATCCTATTCTTGGCCTAGGTTCACATTAAAGAAATCTTGAAAGGAGACAGTTGGGGGAACATCTGAGGATAAATTCGGATAAGTGCATAGAAAACAGAAGCAAGTGAAAAGGCAAGACAGCTTTTAAATCCAGATAAAACAAAGTTATACAAAAAAGAAAAAGCTTGTTATCCTGTCTATCTAGCTCAAATGGGGCATATTTAAAAGTGTTAACATAACTATAGTTAACTCTGTTGTCTGAAGTATATGAATGCTAAGAGTAAGCCTTAAGCGTTCCCACCACAAGGAAAAGGTTTTTCTTTTTCTTTTTTTCTTTTTTTGCTTTTTATTGAATCTGCATTAGATGATGGATGCTAACTAAGCTTGTAATCATTTCACAATATATGTTAAGTCAAACTATTATGCCATATACCTTGAACTTATACAACAATTGATATATATATCAATTAGATTGTAATAAAACTGGGAGGAGGGAGTCTTATAAATAGTGAATATTACTGAGAAGGTGTGCTAGGAAAGGATTTATTAGAATAGCTGGTGGGTGGAATAAAGTATTTGCAAGAGTGCTGAATTTTAATGGAAAGTCAGTAGGTAATGACATTAGCAGGTAGCATTATTGGAAAATCTTCAGTATTTGAATTCTTATCATCTAGTAGGTAAATTTGATATGCATTATGTGATTTAATCTTGTCAGTCTTGTTAAGTGGGTTTTATTACCCACCAGGTAAAGAAACCAAGCCCAGGAGTAATTGCAAGGACTGTCACAAAGCACAAAAAGTCAATAGCTTCTATAAAAGCCCCATGTTATGAACATGCCCCCGACCTCCTCTGATCTCAGAAGCTAAGCAGGGTCGGGCCTGGTTAGTACTTGGATGGGAGACCACCTAGGAAACCTGGTGCTGTAGGCGTTTTTGTTCTTGTTGTTTTTTCAAAAACCATGTTTTCCTTCAGGTCTGATTATTCCTTTTTGCATTAAAGCAATACTATTTGTGGGATTGAAATACCGGTGGTTCTGAAAGTTGTTTGTGCATTAGTGAACTTTGAGTCTTAGAAATCTGAAATGCAAAGCTATTGCTTGGCTATCTAAATAAAGAAAGAGGACTAAAACAATATATTTGTGTTACTCAGAACTCGGTCTTAATTGTGACTTTTCTTCCTTAAACAACTAATTGTACCATTTTTAAAATTCAAAACTGCAAAAATATAACCTAGTCTAATAGGTTTTATTTTTTTATCAAGCAATTGTTGGCACCTTTTAAAAAGAGAAATAATTGTTAGCTCTTTTTAAAAAATTGATTAAGTTATGGGCAAATAGGCTCTATAATCATGAGCAAGCCAAACTCATTTAAATTTTTCAAATGGGTCTCAGTACTATTCAGTTTACCTGATGTACCCATCTTAGGAATTAACTGCTTCTGTGATTGTGGGTGCAGTTGCCCATTGGGCCAGTATCAGTTCCTTTTGGCAAAATGATGAAACATAGTTCCACAGGATTAATTGGTAAAGAAAACTTAAACCATAATATGTCATTTTCTTAGATATAGAAGAATAACCTACCAAGTAGTAAGAGCTTTAAAACATTTTTAGCCTTTAATCTGATTATTTTAAGATGTCTCATGGAACTGTTATGTTTTTTTTTTTTTCTTTTCGTTTATAGTGGGCACTAAAAAGGAAATACTTCCTTAGGTGTCGGTCAAGTAAATTAAGACTAGCTTACTAAGTTATGGCCATATAACTTTTCATCTTGCTATCTATTGCCTGTACTATAGACTTTTCACTTTGTTGAAATAGGCATTTCCCATCTTACTAATGGGCTGGGCTGCATTGTGTTCCCAAGATATTATGTGTATGATTTCACTGTTGAATGACCATCCAAAGGCATTTTTCATTTTTTTGACCATGTGTCTTGACTCTTAGACGCCACTGGGTATTGCACTTAGCTGCCAATTTGATAGCAGAAAAAAGGTATCTCATTTTAACTTACTTCTCTTTAATCACTTAACTAGCGAGAGGTAATGTTTTCCTTGGTTTATGAGCCTTCCGAATTTCCTTTGTACATGGCTTATTCACATTTTGTCTACTTGTCTTTTCTTAGTAAATTATAAATATAATTTCTAATTTTCTGGTTTGCTTTTTTATCGTTTTTCATATGTAGCAAAACATATTGTCTTATTTGTTGGATATAAATATAGACAATTTTGAAACAAAGCTAAATATTGGTATTTAGAAGCTAGAACAAGAATGCACTGATAAATATAAAATATGCAGTGTTAATCATCAGAAAACTCTAAGTTTGAGAACTTTATAATTTTTATGAGAGGAGGCAAGTACTGTTACAAATTAATCCCCTTTTTGGTTAAATAATAGATCCGAGTGGGACATACTTTTGAAGGATGTGCAATGTTCAATCATAAGTGTGACAAAAACTGACAAGCAGGAAGCTTATGTACTCAGGTAAGTCCTATAAAACAAGTGTTAGCTAATCGATTTCAGTTTGAATCATACTTTACATAAAATAGCAAGTTGTTCTTCTGGACCTTAGTTCCATGATCATTTTTACCTTATTTTTAAAAATGTGGCATAAAATAAAATGTTTACTTCAGGTGTCCCTAGGCAGTAGGTTTTGAAGTCTTGCCTAAAAGCTCTTGTCTTTACTTCCTTGTAGGTAGCAGGGAATATCTGTAAAGGAGGGTAGAACGGCATTGTTCTTTTACCTTCAACCTCAGGTCTTCGTTTTAGTATATGCCTCTAAATACCGGAACTTTAGGCAAGGGGGAAATTGGCTCCACCATACAAATAGGATTGCCATACATAACAGAAGAAAGCCATTCAGTCCTTTTATAGGTAGAAAGTTAATTTATTCTAGAAAAACAGTGACGTTTTCTAATACATATTATAATAGGCCTTGGATTGAACAAGGTCCTTAAGGTGCTTGTTTCTTGATAAACTTGCCTTTGGCACATACAGATGTTTATCAGATGTTTATGTGCCAGGCCCTAGGGATATAAAGGTAAATAAAAACACATTCCTTTCTTCATGGAGTTTATTATCTAATGTAAGTAGTAAAGAGATGACTACAGAATACATGTGAGTGGGTAGTGCAAGATGAAGTATGAATTTAGTAAATAATGTCCTAGGATAGGTGAGATGAGGAGGAAAATTTTAGTAAAAGAGGTTTACATAATGAGTTAATGGTGCTTTATAAATACCTAATTTAAGGCCTGTTTCTGTGGATTCTAGAACATTAAACTGATTTTTATATAACAAGAGGAAGGATTACTAGCCAAAAATTGAATGATAGTTTATAATAGATTAATTGCATCTCAGTGGTACATAAACAGCATTATGTGACTTTTTTCAATTGCAGTGAGAGTAGCATGTTTGTCTCCAAGAGACGTTTCATTTTGAAGACATGTGGTACCACCCTCTTGCTGAAAGCACTGGTTCCCCTGTTGAAACTTGCTAGGGATTACAGTGGGTTTGACTCAATTCAAGTAAGTACTCAAAAAATATTTTATCCTTTTTTTTTCCCAGGCACAAATTAAGGGTTCTGAATAAATCTGTAAATAAATTTTTCTGCTTACTGCTTCAGTTATAATAGGTAAGGGTGGGCACACCGCGAGAAAAGATCATTCTTCCTGCTGATCAAGAACAGCAGAGTATGGAGGAGGCAGAAAATGAGTCGAGATATAATCCAAATGAGAGAAAGAGATGAAGAAACTAGACATGTTTAATAGTTAACTCCTTAATATGTTAATATGAATGGTAAAGAAACGAAGAAGGGAAAGCAAGAAAAACTATTCAGTCTTCATAATGAAGAATTGATTATGTTAAGAAGCAACAGACAGTATTGAGTTAAATTCTCGTAACATTCAAGAATTAAGATGTTTATACTTATGCCTTATATCGTTTGACGAACAGATGTTAGATTTTAATATTTCACTTGATTAGGGCAAAGGATATATTGTTAGTAGAACCTAAAACAGTTTTTAATTTATTCTTATAAGGAATCTAAAGTAATAAATTCTTAATTTTTGGATTACTGACTCTTGAAATTTAATGTACATATATTCTCCCATGAAATGTTTGATTCCACACCTATTTAAAAACTCAGATTTAGAAACCACTGCTCTAGAAATATTGTACCTTGTCTCTACAGTTGTCATGACCCATCATCACTAGATTGGGTATTTTTTAGTTTCTAGAAACTCATTGTCTAGTCACTCTACATTATTAATGCTCTATTGAGACTGCTCCGTAGCTTAAAAACAGTTGCTCTGTACAATGCTAACTCATGGATATTGGTCTGAAACCTTGCTCTCTGACACAGTAGCCTTCATTTTTGTCAGCCAGCACAAGATTGCATACCCATTAAGCATATTAAAGGGAAACATTTTTAAATATTAAGGAAAATATTTGTAGAGATAGAGCTTTGATTTTGGCACATATATGTAGAAAATGGTTGATTAAGTTATCTATCTATCTTTTAGAGCTTCTTTTATTCTCGTAAGAATTTCATGAAGCCGTCTCACCAAGGGTACCCACACCGGAATTTCCAGGAAGAAATAGAGTTTCTTAATGCAATTTTCCCAAGTAAGTTTAGATAAATAGAATTGAAACTTGTTTTTATTAAAGTTAGAGGTTATATCCTTTCAGAGATCTTTTTTATATATAAAGGCATATACATGTAAATGTACATTATGCAATTTAGATAAATGTTTCAATAATAGCTGACCACAAATTTTAGTGTGTGTGTGTGTGTGTGTGTGTGTGTGTGTGTGTGTGTGTGTGTGCGTACACCTCAGATTAGTGTCAAATGATGAAAAAAGTCAAGGAATTGGTCACCTGCTAGGCGGTATTATTCATCTTCATCTAGCCGCTTGCTCTGATTTATATCTAACTTAGTGGTTATGAAGGCTACGATCCCCTTTATCCAGAAAAATGCCCAGCGGCTTCATAATCCTGTGCCAAGACACTCGTCCAGTATTCTACACAGGAATTGAGCTGACTTATAAATGACCAACACAGTGAGATCATAATGTGACTTCAACAACAAAACTGGCAAGATTTTCTTCCACCCATTTACTAAGCTTTATTTATAGACCTTCCTTTTTGAGCTCAAGGTTAGGACACTAATGGTTCTCTAATATTCTTATATCCTAGGTGAGGCTGAAAAGCTAGGACGATTTTAATAGCTTGACAAATTCACTCATAGGCATCATTTCAAAGGAAAACCAGATTTCTGTTCTTATTGATTTATATGAAACTATACTGGCTATCTTAGTGCTGTGTATAATTTAGTGTAAATATCTACCAATTGTTAATTTACCATGTTGAGTGAGGCTTTGAAAAAATATGGAAAAGGAAGTATTTTACATAAAATGACTTGTATTTACTTGGAAGAGTAGATTAAGTGGGTGACCAAATTCCATTTCCTAATGGAGTTTTAGGGAAGAATGAGCCATAATTTTCTCAGCATCCTTTAGGCTGATTCAATGGCTGAAGTGTATCTCTAAATGACAGCTAGTAAAAAATACATAATTTTAAGGATGATAGAGGGAATCTTGCCTACTTATGAATTCACCCATTTACTTATATTTCCCTTCACTGGTATTTCTGATAGGAGGCAAGTAGTATCATCCTAAATATTAGAAGGATGAGAAAAAGCCATTCTATTAAATGGATCTTGTTGTATTTATTTTACATTCTCCTCCCCCAACAGATGGAGCAGCATATTGTATGGGACGTATGAATTCTGACTGTTGGTATGTTGGACACAATTTCATGGATTTTTTTTTTTTCTATATAAGATTTACTTTAAACTTCCAGTTGTCATTTTTGGGAACAATTTTTTTTCCCTTTTATATAGGTACTTATATACTTTGGATTTCCCAGAGAGTAGGGTAATCAGTCAGCCAGATCAAACCCTGGAAATTCTGATGAGTGAGCTTGACCCAGCAGTTATGGACCAGTTCTACATGAAAGATGGTGTTACTGCAAAGGATGTCACTCGTGTAAGCATTTTAATAATTCTGGATTCTGCTTGGGGACTAAAGTATATTATTTAACTCACTTGGCTTAATTTTTAAATTTGTATTTGATTCAATCTTTTGCCTTCTTTCCAGGAGAGTGGAATTCGTGACCTGATACCAGGTTCTGTCATCGATGCCACAATGTTCAATCCTTGTGGGTATTCGATGAATGGCATGAAATCGGATGTAAGTAATAATGTACAAATTAAATATTTAAATTAAGTAATATACAGATTAAATTTTTAAATAATATTTAAATGTGCCCTTTCCGTTATTAACACAAAACTATTTCTCGAAGGGAACTTATTGGACTATTCACATCACTCCAGAACCAGAATTTTCTTATGTTAGCTTTGAAACAAACTTAAGTCAGACCTCCTATGATGACCTGATCAGGAAAGTTGTGGAAGTCTTCAAGCCAGGAAAATTTGTGACCACCTTGTTTGTAAATCAGGTAATTTGTTTTATTATTGACAGACGATCAAATCTTCCAGGAAATAAGGATAGAGAGGCATGTCGTAAAATATATTCTAAAATGGCACATAGATACTCAGAGGTATGACTAGTTGAGGTTGTTAAGATGAGAAATTTTACATGTTTCATTAGACTTCTGTTGTCTTGTTTTATATCTAGCCTAATTGATGGGCTCCTCTTGTCCTTTTTTTTTCTCTCTTGACAGGCCTGGGGTTGGGGTGGGTGGAGGCTGGGGATGGGGGTGGTGGGAGAATACATAAGATATTGCTCTTTATTCAGCCCATAAGAAAGCAGCTAAAATATTTAAGTGTCACAGTTACAGTAAAATTGTAGTCTTAAATATTTATAGTGTGACAATTTTGTTTGCAAAAACTTCTACAGTTTGGAAGCACTAATTGTTTATTTAATTTTTTTGCCCAGAGTTCTAAATGTCGCACAGTGCTTTCTTCGCCCCAGAAGATTGAAGGTTTTAAACGTCTTGATTGCCAGAGTGCTATGTTCAATGATTACAACTTTGTTTTTACCAGTTTTGCTAAGAAGCAGCAACAGCAGAGTTGATTAAGAAAAATGAAGAAAAAACGCAAAAAGAGAACACACATAGAAGAAGGTGGTGGCTGCTTTTTAGATGTTGGTACTGGGGGCCATGCTTTCCATAACCACCACCTTGTAGTTGCAGAAAGCCCTAGATGTAATGATAGTGTAATCATTTTGAATTGTATGCATTATTATATCAAGGAGTTAGATATCTTGCATGAATGCTCTCTTCTGTGTTTAGATATCCTATGCCACTCTTGCTGTGAAATTGAAGTGCATGTAGAAAAAAACTTTTACTGTATAAAACTTTACAACACTTGTGACAACAATTCGATTTGGTTTATGCACAGTATAATATTCCTCCAGGTATCCTCCAAAATTCCCCACAGACAAGGCTTTCGTCCTCCTTAGATATTGGCCTCAGCCTAACCATCCGGGACTGTTTATTAAATTGCTGCCAAGATATTGCATCCAGTTACCTCCAGTTTCTAGAACAAATTCTCTACTAATGTTACTGAAATCAATTTCTACTTCATACAGGTGTTTTTTGCAACAGCAATTAAAGTTTTTCTTCCATGAGTCGAGTCCTCCTAAGAAAATGATTGAGTTATCCATTTTGCGTATTACTGTTTTAACATTATTGCTTCCTGTGCTTGTATTCCTTTCATTGATTTCACTCCTCGCCATGGTGTCTCCCTGCCCTCAATAAAGCAATACACTTTTACATTGGGTTTATACTAATATTATGCCCCAGAGGGGAAAGGGGGTAGACTCTAGTCTTAATTTTCTTTTAAGGTCAAGGGAGTTTGGCTTTTTTTTAATTGGCATTGGCTCTTTTGGAAGATAGTGACAAACTATTGTGTAGCAAGGAAGACACATAGATGAATATTAAGATATACTGGCAGAACTATATGGGAACTGCATGCCATTCTGTGCTCCCCAGTAAATAAGAATTAGCTTCACATGAGTCCCATGTCTTTACTACTTGCTAAGTAAGTAGTACAAAATTTTTTATCACATTTTTTTAGCAAGGAGATTTTAGATACAGGTACTGGATTCAGTAAGTCAAGTCGGCTTAGATCATTCACCTTAATTTTTATTTAGCAGCCATTTCCTCTAATTTCCATTTATAATATACCATAAATTTTAGTTCAAAGCAGAATCAATGTCTGCCATCTTGTGACTTGAAGTTCTGTGACTTCGTAATGCATGTGATAGTGTTCTGACTTCATCTGTTCCTCTTACTGGTGATATTTCTTTTACCATGGTTTCACAGGATCCATGTGAGTGACTGTCCAGAATGAGAGCTAGCTGTTCAGGTTATTCAGACATACACAGTGAAATAGAATGCTGTCCGTGAAACATAAAATTCCAAAGTGGCCAGTGGGAAATGACAAGAAATACAGGCTTTCAAGAGTTGGCATCTTTTAGCTGTATTTGCAAATACTGTAAGATTTGAGCAGCCTAGAAAACAGCAAAGTTGACTAAATTTTGTATTCTTGTCCTCAAAAATTTTTTTTAATTCTTCCTGGATTGATGCAGTGATGTTTTTGTTCCTTCCGTATTTATAAACGAAACACTTTTTTTTTTAGTGTTTCTAAGCAAAATCTACTTGGTTTGAAATCAAGTGGTTGGAACACTTTTGACTTTTATTTTAAGCATGTTCTTGATTCAAAGTTTCATTGAAGAAACTTTCAATCAGTGGATCAGTTTGATTCTATAATTAGTGTACACAGTACCTAATGTTTTGGTGCTGTTTAGAGGACCAGTGCTCAAAGTGGATTTTGTTCTTGAACAGTGTCCCAGTAGATTTGATGACATTTGTTGGCTTGAGGTCTAATTTTCTTTTCCCTAATAGATTCAATATTTCTAATGTTGAAAAACTGCAAAAATTTATATGGAACAAAGCCTAGAAAAATGTAGATTAAACAGTAATTTAAATTAATCTTAGTGTGTATGATAGAGGAGGGAAAATTCTGGTGCCATAATTTCTCTCTTCGTGGTGTTGGACTTAAATCAGTTGAAATGTATTTCTGTACCACAATTTAAGCTTCAATAAAAGTTTGCTTAATCAATTGTTTAGTAACATTCAGAAAGTTTTCTGTTGATGTATTTTTTTAAATAGCATACATGATTAAACACTAGATAACCTAAAGATTTTATAGTTAGTTTATGAAATCTACATTTTAGTAGTAAGGGTGTTTGAGATGAACCCTGGAAGTTAGAAAAGCCTCCTTCATAAACACTTTGATGTCCTTGACTCCCAGTGCTCTAAGCAGATTCATGATATCTCCCACTCACCCGTTTTCCCTGACCTGCCCTGATTGGGATTCAGAGCCTGCAAAATAAGAAGAAATAGTGCTTATGAGGCTTTATGGAAATAGGTACATTCGTTAAATGCTGGTAGCCTTGGAAATAGTTCCTAAGAAAGAAAATCTGTCAAATGAATTTTTAGCCTGAAGTTTTTCAGAACATTGCCATATACAAAGTTTGCATGTAGAAACGACCTAGATGTCAGAAATAATGATGCTATGGTTATAATGTCTATGTAGTTATTAAATTTCTAAAGGAAATGTGTTGACTAATTAAAGTATGTAAAACTAAATGTTGAGTTAAAAATGCTGAGTATGGATTAAATGCAGGTCCTGGTGCTAAATACTGAGAATATAAAAATAAAGGAGTCTTATTACAGCCCTTTCTAGGATCTCATTCTAGTAGAGGAAGTAGACAGTGATAGAGGCATATGCTGCAAGATCAAGAGAGCAGTCTTCCTCTTGCCTTAGGGCGGTTGGGAAATGTTTAATGGAAGAGGTCATCTGAGCTAACAGTTGGAACCTACTGAATAGCAAGCAAGGGTGTGGCAGTGTAAGGCAGATACATTTTCAAAGAGGTGAATTGCTTGCTCTAGAAATTTCAAGAATCTCCATTTAGGTGGAAGTGCTGAGGAGAGAGAGGTGAGGGAGTGGTTAACATGGTGGGTGCTAAACTTTCCCCTCAACGTCTGCCCCAGGGCCAGTGCATTGATTCCTTTACCCAGGAGTATTGGCTACTGGCAGCTCAGTTTTTTCCTAGAAATTATTCTCAGCTAAACATTTGTGTATGATAAAAAAAAAAAAAAAAAGATTAGCAGGAGATTAAAGGGGGCAAAAACAATAACCCTAGAGGGAGCTTCAGAATGGATTTCAGAAAGATAGGCCGGATGCCAGGGGGCCACTACTGTAAAGAGGTGAGAAATGTTAACATGATGAAATTGCAGGAACAATGATAAATGAGACAAACAGTTGAAACAACCAACCAGAGATGGAATTGGATGGAATAGTTTTGATTTTTGGTTACGTCGAGTTTAATGAGCCAAAAGGTGGATAATACCCAAACTTGCTATCCGTGTATTGTGAGATTATGGACACTATAAAGAATGTTTAACCATTTCTGCAAACTTCTTAAATTTATTTAAATTTAAAAGAATTGTTTAATACAAGTGAAAAACCTGTGCACCAGTAGGAGATCAGTTAAATAATGCTGAGAAACGTTGAAGCTATCAAAACTAGACCTATGTTGGCATAACATTTTTATAACATGTTAAGTGGGAAAAGCAAGTTCTCAATATTAAGTGGTCGCCTTTTTGTTTTAAATATACATGATAGGCATTTATAGATCACACAAATATGGAATAATAATTACAAAAGTTTAGTCATCTTGACGGCTTTATGGGCATGCTTTTAACTCATTTCTACAATGTGCATGAACTATTTGAGTAGTAAATATCTAATAAGTTTTCCTGCTGTTGCTTTCAGATTCCCTTGACCCACTTACCATAATCTGTACCGTGCAGAGATAGTAGTGTGTGAATTAGAGCTCTCAGTCTGCTACAGACTGATGACTTTGTGACTGCAATAAATTGATAACCATGAAAATGAATTTTAAAAATATGAAACCTGATTTTTAAAATTAATTCAGCAGGCAAAATTATTCTGCCAAATAGTTAAAAAGCTTACCCTCAGTTTCTGTGCCAACCTGGTTGCAAACTGGTAACTGGAGCTTACATTGGCCAGCAGAGCTTACATCGGTCAGACACTGTCCTGATCTCAGAATGCACAACTGGGGAATGGCAGAGGGGAAACATGACATGCAGGTCACTTTTCTGTCTTTGTGGAAAACATGCAGTCCTGATAAAAGCAGCAGGGATTCAAATGGCATTGGAGACCAGATGTTACCCTCACCACATAACTCAACTGTGCATTAGGTCGTTCGTTCAAAAAACATTTGTGTGCTGGTACTACCTGTCCTGAGATGAATTCTATGATAAGGCAGAATAGTTATGGGTAATTTTTAGAAGTTTTTATTTGACATTAATAGAACATTAAAACACATGAAATAAGGAAGTATGTCAACACCCACATCTTGAACAAAAAGTTCTTTGAGCTGAAAAATGGATCCACTTAAAATCATTGTTAAGTGTACTGGGCAAGACTGCTCAATGCTCAAGGATATTGTAGAGCCTGATTAAAGCAGTTCCTTCACAATCTAACTTTGCACCCAACAATTAGGATCAATAAATTCCCAACCTAGTAATTAGCTGGTCAATGTCCCAAATTGTTTTTAGCTGTGTGGTGTAGTCAGAAGTTTCCATTTATGTTTTTTGTCTGCCTCAAAACATCTTCCCCCTCTGGAGCTACCCAAAAGTTGTCACTATTAGTACATAACTTAAGTCAGCGTAAGTACATATCCACTGAAAGCAATCCACAAATATTTACTCAACTACAAGACAGAGGGAATGGAAAAAGTATGTAAAACGGTGTGCTCAAATCTTTTCATAGTTCCCCATTTCACTCAATTTCAAGCCGAAGTCCTTATAGTACCTACAGGGCCATATAAGATCTGTTCCCTCCTTCGCCTTAACATCATCTACTTTACCCTTTCTCGTGTCTCTCCAGGAATACTGGCTCCTTAACTGTCAGGCATGATTCTGTCTCAGGACATTTGCACTGTTCCCTTGAATTCTCTTCCTTTAGTTACCTACTTAGCTCACTCCCTCACCAAGCTAACTGTTTAAATACCATCTCAAGACATCCTGTTTCCTATTTTAAATTGCAACCCGACACCAAAGCAATCCTAATGTTCCTTGATGTTTTGTTTGTTTGTTTTTAGATGCTAAGTTATTTATTGTCTAGCAGCTTCTGCTAGAATAAACTTCAGGGCAGGGATTTACTTTTATTTCTCAAGTATGGAGGCCAGCTTCCAAGACAGCCCCATGATTCCCACAGCAATAGGCCTGACTTAAATACCAATAGGATATTGCAGGAATAATAAAGTATGACTTTCAAAGATAGGTCATAAAAGGCATCTCAGAAATAAATCCTATACACCCAGTCAAGCCTTTAGATGATTGCAGTCCTGGCTAATGTTTTGCCTGCACCCTCGTGACACCTTGGCCCAGAATCACCTGGTTAAGCTGCTCCCAGATCAGAGAAATTATGAAGAGGTTTATTTTAAGCTAAAATCGGAGGTAGTTACGTAGAGATAGCTAATATACCAAGTGTCTAGAACTATATACCTGGCACATAGTAGGCATGTAATACATATTAGAAGGAACAAATGCACGAAGTAACCTGACTTTCATCAAGATTAGCTAAGATTATTGCCGTTTAACAGAAAACATAGGCTTTCAGACAAATAGATATACTGTGTGTAAATTTAGGAAGAGAAGCTGAGGATGGAATGAAGCATGAAGTACTTATTGGTGAGATAAAATTTATTCTGACCCCCAGAATTCCCTCCCATCCTTTGTTACCAATCATGTCTTAAACACCCAAGAGCACATTGTGGAGCATAAAGATCAAATATGTATAGGCACATTATTTCTTTTAAGTTGGAGATAAGCTTTTTCTGGTCAAGATAGAGTGATAGGAAAAGGATTTACCTTCTCACCTGAAACAACTAAAAACCTGAGCAATGTATATAAAACAGTTTTTAAGGTCAACAACAGGCAATGTAGGAAAATGAACTCCAAGAGAAGGGAAAGAAACAAAGTAAACAATTGTCCCAATAAAAGGATGGAACCTGGGCAGAGTTTAGTGCCCTGGGTTGAGAACTGAGAGCTATGCGTTCAGGGACCAATACAGCTAGAGTTCACAGGCTAGAGTACAATGGAGGAAGGATACACAAAACATTTTGAAGATCAACAGAGGGTTCTTAAATAGCAATATGATCAGTACCTGTGTATGATGAAACTATCCGAGGCTGAGGAAAGGGAACGATCCTTGGAGCTTACACAGGGCTAGTATTAATAGTTCCTATTCTTAAGCACCCAGACTCAAACCCTTCATAACTCACAGGACTGGGTAGAGTAGTCAAAAAGCTTTTGTCTCAACAATGAGGTAAATTTAGCACTAGATCAAATGCTTTCTTGCTCCTGCAAAGTGAGAATCAGATGTATTAAATTGTTTAGAAGTACATCTGATATCAGAAGCTAAGCAGGGTTGAGTCTGGTTAGTACTTGGGTGGGAGACTACCTAGGAAGACCAGGTGCTGTAGGCATAAAAAATGATTGTAAGGTGACAAGTTCCTTGTAATCTTGTGAGGTCAACCAAGGTTTGCCTCACTATAGTTAAGTAATTTAACTGCATCCCAGAACAGCTCAAGAAATTAACACAGAAAAATTTGCAGTATTATCCTATACAAAATTACCTGGCATGAAAAAAACAGGAAAATACAGCCCGTGCTGAGGAGAAAAATCAATCACAATGAACCTAGAAATAATTCAGATGATCAACTCTTGGAGACACCAGGAGAAGCTATCCAAAATGGAGCAAAAAGACGGGGGGGAAAGACTAGCATCCGTGAGCCAGAGGACAAATGCGAGAGGCTAATGTGAATGTAATTGGAGTTCCTGAAGGACAAAAATACTCGACGGGTGAATGAAAGTTTACCAAATTTCATAAAAACTAAACATGCCGTTCCAAGAAATTCAGTCAACCCCAAGCACAAGAAACATGAAACCTCAAGTTGTTTAAAATTAATGATAAAAAGTTATTTAAAACAGCCAGGGGGAAAAAAAGACACATTACCTACAAAGGAACACAGATAAAGATGGTAGCAGATGCAATGAACAATGGAAGCAACATTTTGAGAAATAAAAAATTCTAAACCTATAATTCTCTGAGTGAAAATATCTTTCAAAAACAGGTGAGATAAAGATTTTCGCCACACAGCATTATTGATCGTTAGGAAAATGCAAACTAAAACAAGGTGTCACTATATAAGAATGACCATGATTTAAAAGGCTGGAGGAATGCCATCAACTGGTACACATATATGTGGTCCATACAATAGAATATTATTCAGACATAAGCAAGAATGGAGTACTGATACATGGTAGAACATGATGAACCTTGAAAATATTCTATGTGTAGAAAGCCAGTCACAAAACTCCACATATTGTATGATTGATTCCATTTGTGTAAAATGTCGAGAATAGGCAAATTTACTGTAGATTAATCCAGAAAGTAGATTAGTGGTTGCATAGGACTGGGGCTAAGGGTTGAAGGAGAATGAGGAAGTAACCACTAATGGATACAAGAATTTCTTTTGGGGGTGATTAAAATGTTGATAAAATTGTGGTGATAGATGTCCATCTCTATGAATGCACTAAAAACAATGTAATTGTATACTTCAAATGGGTAAATTGTGTGGAACAAGAACTATACCTCAAAGCCGTTGTTTAAAATGGATGAAGTGTTAGAATGTGTAATAACTAGAACTCCCAGACTCTGCTGGTGGCACAACCACATTGAAAAAAGTTTGTCATGTTAAGAACACATCTACAATATGATCAACCATTCCACTCTTTATTCACAAAAGAGAAGTGAAAACATATGTTCACACAAAGACCTGTACATGAATCTTTATAGCAGATTTATTTATAATAGCCCAAATCTGGAAACAACCCAAATGTCCATCAATATGTAAATGAATAAACAAATTGTGGTACATTCACACAATGGAATACTACTCAGCAATAAAAAAGAATTCACTGATGTGGGGTTGGTGGTTGGGAAGTTGGTGAGGTTAAAAGAGGGCAACATGAGAACCTTGCAGCGATAAAATTGTTCTGTATCTTGAAGGTGGTGGTAAATACAGGAACCTACATGTGATAAAACTATATAGAATTAAATACACTCAAAAGACTGAGATTAGTAGATTATATCAATGTCACTATCCTGTTTGTGATATTGTACTATAGATTTACAAGATGTTACCATTAGGAGAAAACAGTCAAGGGTACATAAGATCTCTCTGTATTATTTCTCAAAAATGTATATGGACATATAATCTCAATAAAAATTTTAATGAAAAAAAATTCTTGGTACATATAACATGGATGAATCTCCAAATTATTATGCTGAGTGTAAGAAGCCACAAAAATGAGTACATACTGTATGATTTCTTTATATAAAATTCTAGAAAATGCAGACTATTTTATCGTGATAGAAAGCAGATCAGTGGTTGCCTAGGGAGGGGAGTTCTGGAGGGGCAGGAGGGAGAACCTATAAAAGGTTACCAGGCAATGTTTAGAGTTATGGATATGTTCATTATCTCGATTGTGCTCTTAGCTGTACACATACCAAAATTTGTAAGGTTATTCACTCTTTAGTATGTGCAACTTATTGTATGTCCATTATACCTCACTAAATCTTTGTAAAACCCTGAGTTAAAATAAAATAAATTTTCTAATGGTTTCACCTGCTTCTATGAAAGAATTAGGAGTTTCATGATGCAAATATTGTTTGGGACTGAGTGGATCAATTCAGATTTAAAACACAGTACTAGCTGTCATGTCAGGGTTAGTTAGTTCTAGAAGAAAGCACAAAAACCCTGAAGCCTATGGGTGGAGATTGGCTACCACCTGAACCTGTTTCAACAGGGTATCTGTTGTATAAAGTGAAACTGCCTTAGGTGGTTTTTGAAATCTTAGCTAGAGAATTTTGGTAACTGAACTTTTTCCACATAAGCCAAAAGCCAAAATACTTCAATCCCCTTATTTTCACAAACACCACTGTTTTTGTTGGTTTCCCTAAACTGCATGTATGCACATACATGCACACTTTTTCTTTGAACAGTAAATTTGGCAAAAGTTACAACTTGGAAAAAGCACACTAGTAAGTAAAACATTAAAAATGTGTGGGATTTTTCTGTGCAAAACCTGTATTCCTATGTTTCTGCTTATTATTTTAAAACTCAATTTTTAAATTAATACTTCTGCATAATACATTAAATAACTGAATTCATAAAAATGAAAATGGCACAAAAGGGCATAGAGTGAGAAGTCACTCTCCTACCTTTATTCCCCCCCACTCAATTCCTCTCCTCAGAGGCATTCAGTTTTGCCAGTTTCTTACATGAATTTGCAGAGAGCCTATGCATATACAGGCAGATATGTGTGTTTGCACATACAGCTAAATACACACAGATATAAACACACATGTAATATATCTTAGTGTATGGCAAACAGTTTTATTACTCAGCTCTAAAAAAAATTATTATAGCTTTTAAACAGATAACATCCATGTGTTAAAATTTAACAGGCATAAAATTTGAGGTCTCTCTTCTATCCATGCCCCTGCTTCCATCTTGTTCCCCTCCTAATCAACCAGTGTTGCCAATTTGTGGTGTTTCCTTCTAGACATAGTTTATGCATATATAACTGTTTTTTTTTTTTTTTACAAGTGACATAATCTTGCTCCATAGGGTATGACTTTGCCTATTTGGTTCACTGTTTCTTTCCCAGCATATAACAGCTCCTGCCACATAGTAAGCACTCAATAAATATTTTTGGGATCAAATGATATAAACAGGTATCATCCTTATCTCTCTAACCTCTCTCATCTCTATTTTCAAATATATCTAGCAAGTCTGATTAGTTCTCCAATGGAAATTTTTCTCAATTTCATCCCTTCCTTGCTTTTTCTGTGATCATAGTCCAAGCTCATGGTCTAATCACTATATGCTGCAGACTACTGCAACCTCCTAAGCAATGGCCTAGCTCTTCTCTCATACAGGTAAATAGCTCTAGTGAAAGAGAGGCTAGTAGCAGCAGGCTTAGAATCGGACTGCTCAAGTTCATATTCCAGGTCTGCTATTAAAGAAGCAATGGGACCTTGGTGAAATATGTTAATTTTACAGATACTTGCCTTAATTTCCTTGCCTGTATAATAGAGACAAACTTCATAGGGTCATTTTAAGATTAAATGGGAACCTGGCATATAGTTAGTGTTCGATAAATGTTAGCTATTATTATTATAGCACAATTCCTCTTCCTCAAGCACTGTTTTGAATACATAAGTCCTTTCTCACACATTTTTAAAGTAGGTCCTCATAGAATTGTACTTTATTTACATTGAGCCTTAAGGCCTCTTATCACTTTACATCTTCCGCCTACTCAGCCAGTTTCTTAACCTGTTGTGGAGTGTGAGCTCCACTCAGTAACCCAGACAACTAAATACACCACTCAAAGGTCATCCGCACTTGCCCCAAATCTTCACTTAGCACCACTCATCCTCCCTAGTACCCACTTTGATTTTGCCTTTTCTTCCTCTCTCCTTCCTCTTTTTTCTTTTTTGCCTTTCTCCTCCCCTCAGGCCTTCTTTGACTAGTTCTGGCTCTGAGTATAGAGACACAAAGTGTTTCTATATTATACATTATTACATGTTTTCACTTGTGTGTATCTAGATTATTCCATTAGATATAATATCCTCAGAACCTTCTTGTCTATTCTTTGGTTACCCTTTCTACAATATGTTCACAATCAACTCCTGTAAAAACATTTTGATTTTCTTTCTTTTCTTTCGTTCTTTCTCGTTTTCTTTCTTTTTTCTTTCTTTCTTTCTTTTTCTTTCTTTCTTTCTTTCTTTCTTTCTTTCTTTCTTTCTACATTTGATCTTCCCTCAAATCCCCTGAATTCCAGGTAAACTAAGACAATAAAATATAGAGAAGGCTATGCCCTTGTTTAAGCTGAGACAGACTACAGGCTCCTGGAAGGGAGGCCTGGACAAAGGAACACAGGAGCAAAGCTGCCACTACCAGAGCACTTTCCTCATAGAAAACATAGTTTGAGATCTGCTATAAGCAATTGATCTTAAAAGTAAATCACATATCTGTTGATCATTGTAATCACTGTGATCATCATATATTAATTATATATAAATATTTATTTAGTACCTTTGTTGTGAAGGCACCATGATTACAGGATACAGGGAAACACTGAACTCTTCTTTCCTGTGATAAACTAAAAAGCTAATGTGATAGAGACCCAATACGTCATCCAATATGCTAAGCCCCTGAGTGGTACAAAAAACAAGAAGCCATCATCAAGGGCTTGTAACAACCAATTAGTGCTCCATCGAGAAGGATGAACCTGGTCTGATGCCTAAAGAAAAGGTCAAGAGTTTAATGAGTTAAGGAAAAGCAAATATTTTAGGTGGTAGATACTATATGGATATTATATTCTTTAATGTGAAATGCCATTTAAAAATTGACATTTCGTTATTATTTTATAAACAAAAAGATCATTCAGATGACATTTATTGAGTACTTACTATCTGCAAAGCACTGTGCAAGGTAGAACGGGTTATGGACAAGAATAGGGTTATCCCTGCCCTGCAAGAGATTACAATATAGTGGAGAACTCCGCCAGGTAAATATTTGACTCATAACTTGCAGAATGAAAGGAGCTCAGAGAGCCAGAACCCCAAGACTGAAATGAAGACTTCTTGACCGCCACACTGTTGTGCAGTTTACCTCTAGAACACAGCAAACCCCTTTAATGGCAACTTTGGGCAAAATGTTATATTTGTGTCTGACATCTGGTGAATAACAGAATGCCCAGTACAGTGCTACAGAAATCTACTAATTTGCATAACTGAATAGTGATACTATATATATTCTATCATCATCCTTACCATTATTCTCATAGTAACTAGTTTTTATCGGTCTCTTGTGTCAGCCATGAGACCTTTTGTTCCTGAAAAAGTTTTAAGCAAGCTGTGTGGAAAGGACCTAGTATTATATAATCCAACTTTCTCATTTTATAAATGAGGCAGCTGGGGCTTTTTAAAGAGCTCGCTTAAAGATCATGAGGCTTTTTCTTTTATTAATTTTTTAAATAAGAAAGGCACTTATATTTAAGTTTTATATGATAGTTTGTCATTTTGGGACATTTCTTAAACTTCCTATCTCATGACTAATCCATGATGTGACATCTGTGACAGAAATTTAGCATCGATAAAATAAACTTCTCTGAGAAACTTCTGCTACCCCATCTCCACATTCCCATTAGTAATGCAACATTCTTTCTATGCCAGTTAAAAAGAGAAACTTTATTCGTTTTCCAAAGAGAACATCAATACTATCAAACACAATAATACCAAAGAAATTCAAAATTACTTTTTATTAGTATATTTTATTTCCCAAGCTTGGACTTTAAATGACACACAATTGAATTTGGTGATATACTTTTGAATAGAAATATATGAAATTTTAATGTTATGAACATTAGAAGAACTGAGGTTTCTTTGTTTCTCTAAGTCATTTTTTTGCCCTAATATACTAAATTTTTATCTGCAAACTTGAATTTTGCAATGAATTGCCCCAATTCATCAAATACATATTAGTCTCCCACAATGTGTACTGTTTAATGCTTAACATCAAAGGACAGAAAAAGTCATACATGGTTTCATACTCTCAAATTGTTTATCAGATACTGGGAAATGTTTCTTTGAACACAAGTTCATGGAAGATGAATAGATGCTGTTAATTTAACATAATGTGAGTAAAATATTTTTTATTCTTCCTACAATGTATCTAAAGTTATCAGGGCTTATGAAAAGCCACTGGGTGCTGCCCATTTGTGTTCCTCACCTACCAGAGTAACTTCCACATAGAAAATTGTGATGAACCATTACAGGAGTTCTGTGCCACTGAAGCAAGCACTTCCCTCTTTAAAACAAAACAAAACAAAACAAAACAAGAATTTAAAAAACTCAACTCAGGTGTATGTGTTAATACCTGAGAAAATAACTGTAAACTAAAAAACAGAGCATGAGAGAATTCAGTTAAGATGATACACAGTGGTGTTCATTGCTTGTAGTAAAGATGTCATTTTAAACAAAGAATGAGGTGAAGCAGAATAAGAGAAAGACACAATGACAGCTACTTAATCACATTCATTTTTAAAAAGAATACTGGAACATTCTTGTTTAATGTTGGAAGTTTATTCCTTAACTAGTTGCTATCCTGCATCATTCAAAATATGAAAAGAAACATTATCTTGTGGGAAAATTGCAGTTTCATAAATCATAGTGCAATCTAATCAAATTGCATCATCAACTTTTAAATTTATTTTCACATTCATGAATACATAAAAGAGTATCATGTATCAGAGGAGCTTGATAAATATTTACTGACTCTACATTTCTACAGCAAGCAATGGGTTAGTTGGGATTTTTTTTGTTTTTTACCTTTTCTATGTTTTTATTATCAATCAGCACAACAAAAATAAAGTACATTTTACTTGCGTTCACATTATAAAGTATTTTTCTTCAAACCTTAATTAACCAAAGCCACGTTGGCAGTATCCTCACAATATTAGATATTCCTAGATCAGTAAGTCATGTTCTTTTCATCTGGTAGGAAACTGTTTCACTTTGAGAAGCACAGAATGTTGAGGTAGTAAAGTTGATATCTTTCACAAATTTGTCCTCTTAAATATGAGAAATAAGTGCGTTACAAACACAGGTGCTTAAAACGTATTTTAAGAAATAAAGCTCTTTTTGTTGCTTAAAAATTGTTGCTATAAAACTCTTGTCGTTGAGATGAGCTTGGCTTATGGCAGGCCATTTTACTCTCTGATTATTTCTGCTGATCTATACAGTGATGATAACTAAATTCCTATACAAGGGTGGTTTGTTCACGAAGGATAGCACTGGAAATCCAGTGTACTTAACTAAATGACAAGTATTATTACTGACCCTCTGTCCCCCGCTTTTGCTACTCAGAACTCTTGTGTTAGCATTAGTATAAGAGCACCTGGGTTAATTACCCACCGTACTCTTAATATGATCTCACAACATCTATGGCTATTGATGTCTCTGTAATCAGGATTCATGTGGAAATCTAGACAGAACATGTATTCAAGGTGACAAATAAAAGGGTTTCTTTAGTACTGCAAACATCCCCTGAATGTTAACATCATTTGGAGGACAATGTAATAGAAGTAAGAATGAGAAACTTCTTAAAGACCTATTTGATGCTCTCCCATTTCATTCCAACAGCAACAAAAATGAAACAGTTAATGCAGTAAAGAAACTACAGAAAACAAAACTAAATCCTTGGAGAGTTCAGAACTGGTCATTTCATATCTCTAATTTGATTATTTGATCCTTCATTTATGAGCAAATGCAATTTTTTTTAAATCTTCCAATCGGAAAGAAACTGTTTTGGTGTCTAAGGGATAAATGGGGGCAGGGGTGAGAGAGAGAGAGAGAGAGAGAGAGAGAGAGAGAGAGAGAGAGAGAGAGAAAGAGAAAGAACTTTGTTGAATTCAGCAACTCTCAAATGAGCAAAATATGGATGTTTTATTCTTCCATCCACTAGGGCACCGACTTATGCTCTAGTAAATATATATTTAATGAAAAGACTATACTAATTGTTCTTAGAGCTAGATTTTTATCTACCATTGTTCAAGTCAGAAGATGCTACAATTTAAAAATGATGGTATCAACCATGATTATTATCTGTTTGAGTAGGTGTTGCTGAAAAGACCGATACTGGATTACTCTACAGCTACTGGGTGTGGTATTTTTTTCCAGTTAAGAATTAAAGTTAGAAGGGCATCATGTCTGCAACTTATGCTTAAATGGTTCAGAAAAAAATTATATATAGAAATATGTATATTTGTATATATAATGTTATAATGTGAAGACTAAGGATGGATGCTTTATACTGTTCTTGCAACTTTAAAAGAATCAGTTCACTAATACATTTATTTAAATTATGATCCCAAATTATGATAAAATTTTAAAAATTCTGTACCTTATCTTTAATAGCAAAGCTTCTATTCTCATTAGATAAAGTACTAGAAAATAATGCTTTATGTTTTTATTCAATAGCTAGATTGTCAGAAATAATTAATGCAAAAAGGTAAATACCAATGGCATTTAAATTTTTGACCAAGCAAAATTCCCCAATTTTAGAATTTTGTTGGTAGCAAAATTAACTAAATTCCATGAGTTTTATTTCTGACCCTCTTGGATCACTGGCCTAATCTAGGGTCTATTAAATTGTCTTAGAAGTTCTTTTTAGCACTAACATTTATTGCGAGTTCCTTTTTACAAGTAGGGAAATAGAAATTCTAGTCCTAAGTCACATGGTAAGAAGAAAGCCTAATTTTAAGAGTCAATTAATCATATCCAGTCTGGATACGTGTACCAACAAGGAGCTCATTGTAGAAAAACTGCCCTTAAACTTCCCAGGCACACCTGCTGTCAAAGATCTGTCCTCGAGGGATCAGTTGCCAAAGCTCATCCCGCTGGAAAGTGGGAGGGGGATGGGAGGGGAATGGGAGTTTGGTCTTGGGCACGTTTTCCATCTATCAGAGGCTAGCAAACCTCCCGGAGACAGAGTAGGAAGGAAGAAGGGTCCCTGCAGTCAACATGATCTCCACAGAGACTTGGGACAGGAGATGACTTGGCTGTCAGATTGTTGCTACAATAAGCTTTGTGTTTTGTTACCCTTTGTTACACAAATACTTTCTGGTTAAGTAAGAAAACACGGTAGACTCATTTGAATCCCTGCCCTTTTTACGTGATTTTAATTATGGGGAAGCTATACAAAGGATTGAGTACTGATCTCTGGCTCATCGGCATGTGGTAAAAGGTCTAAACTTCCTTTGTGCTGGTTTATCCTGCAGTAAGGCAATATCCTGGTTTGAAGTGTTCACATTTATAAAACGAAAAAGGAGAAAGAAAGAAAGGACAAACTCTGGGGGTTAGGTTTTCTATAATAAGACAGGTTTTATACAGAAATGTACTATTTTTGTTGGAAAGTGGATACTTAAAATTCCGATAATGGCAAAAATACACATAGTGTTTACATTGTCAGGCTCTGTTCCAAGCACCTTACATGTACTGACTCATTTAATTCTCACGACAACCTTATGAGACAGTTATACTGTTCTTTCCATTTTGTAGATGAGAACACTGAGGTACAAGGAGGTTGAGTAGCATGCCCAGAACATACGTTTAGTAAGTGGTAGAGTTTTAGAAACCCAAGTAGTCTGGCTCCAAGGTCCATGCTCTTCCTGCTCTCTTTATGAGCCTTATTTGTTGGTTTTACCTTGTACTTAGGACAATGGTGCCCCAACTTTCAAGAGCATCAGAATCATCTGAGGCACTTGTTAAAAGTGTATCTTTTTGGCCCTTATACCAACCCCACCCAACCTCACCCCCACAAGATTCTAATTCCAGCAGGTCTGGCGTGGCTGAAGAATCTGTATTTTTAACAAGCAACCCAAGTTATTCTAAAATAGGGGGTTCTGAGAAATACTGACTCCTAAGAAAGGTTCTTTCTTCTGAGGGAAAAGCATTTATTTCTCTTTGCAAATTTATTCATCTACTCAAGAAGCCTTTATTAAGTACCTACTGTAAACTCAAAATTGTATTAATTCTAAAGTCTATGTATATGAGACTACTTAAAATATTGGATCCTGAACATGAAGGAACTTCTACTTTTATTGCAAAGGCTAAACATAATACACATTAATTCATTTTAAAAACCGAACAAGAATTTTCAGAATAATTAACATGTCAGTCATTGGGTCAGCTCACATCTATCGATAAGAAATAATGTAAACAGTAAAAGAGTAAGGGTCAAAAATGAGTGATCCCAATCAAAATATTTAAGGAGGAATGCACAATGCAGAGAGAAGCCACTCAATTGAATTATCTACAACAGAATCTATAACCCTCAAATCTGTTTGGACTTAGAATAACTTTTAAATTCTAGGTAAGTGTTCCCCTCAAATTCCTCTGAATTAAACTAGTTTCACATTATTTATATAACATTTCTCCAATTACATTAATGAACTCACAACACTGTATTCAGAAACCCAAAACAATAACTCGTGGCACTTAAAGTCACTATGAGAAAAAAAAGTACACAACACAAACTAATAAATACATAGCACAAAACTGAATAGGATTTAAAGTTGCATGCAGAAATTTATAGAAAAATACAGGGAGGGCTTGGCAAATATTAAGTGCTCAGTAAATGTGGGTTTAATGAATGAATGTAAGATTAGAGTAAGTTACTCGGGACAAGTTTCTTGGAGTAAGAGAAGTAATGGGAATGGACTGAGAAGAAGTGAATGCCAGCCCAGTGGAGCAAATGACATTAGCAAAGGCCCAGTGGCAAAAAGGAAAAAAAAAGGCAGGATATAGAGTTTCAACAGATTGGCTTGGTTAGAACAAAAGGGTTAGTTGTTGGGTGAAAAGGAAGAGTGTGAGGTTTGATAAGGTATGGTACGTTCTGATACAAGACAAACGGTCATACCAAATTAAAACATTTGTAACACCCGAAGTATAACAGTTTTGTTCTTAGAACATTGACTTCCTTTCTTGAAATGTATCAGTAATAGAATGTTAATTCGACAAGATTTAGCTATATAAATTATAAATAGGTAATATTTTGTAAATAGATGAAAGAGAAATGCCATCAAGATGATAAAGTAAGGTACAATCGTACTGGTAATGTCAGGGATGAAAAAAATTTAGAGACTATCTCTTCTAGCTCAATCCTCCTTTTACCAGATGAGGTCAGGGATCCAAGCAGGGTACGGTCCTGTCTAAGGTATTGACGAGGCCAGGTGAGGCTGCTGCCTCTTACCAATCGTTGATAGAATTTAATGTTTACAATTCTACCTGAATTCCATGGTTGTAATTATTGGATGATCAATATGAAAAAGTTGAAACATACAAGAATTAGAAAAAGAAAAGATAAAGACACCATATGTAGAAGATGTTGAAATCCAAGGGTGGGGCATTTAGACCTGAATTAGGGCAGTAGCTGAGGAAAATGAGAGGAGAGGTCAAGAGACATTCCAATTGAAAAAGCAACTGCTTTTTCAGAGTGACTGCCTGCATAAGGAAACCAACAAGTAAACAAACCCCCCTCCCCTGCAAAAAAAAAAAAAAAAAAAACCTCTTAAGTGTGAACCTGAGCATAAGACCTGATGGTTAAGTTTGGAAGTTGGTTGGTTGGTTGTATAGGGGGAAAGGTGACAGCATTAAAATAAATTTCATCAAAAAGTAATTCTTAAAAAATAATTCTTTACAAGATTAAAATGTTCTGGAGATTGGTTGCACAATAATGTGAATATGCTTTACTGAACTGTGCACTTTATACTGGTTAAGTGTTCATAATTTTTTAATGGAATTCTTTTTACTAATTTAAACTTTTGTTCCATCTATTTTGGAGCTTCATCAGCTTTTTATGTTTTAGGAACACAGATTCACTCAGGTCACCTCAGTTAATGGGAAGTCTATTTTAAGGAGACACGTGACAATAAAACAGATAAGAATATCATATGAACCTAAGAATAGCAAATGATTGGGCTTCTTTTGGGAACTAAAATAGCAATATGATTTGGCTTCATTTGGGAACTAAAATGAACATGGAACTAGACAAATTTCATTCAGACGGAAAGACTGGGTTAACTTGTCACTATCAGCTGCAGCAGAAAAGCAGTACTCCCCAACCACAGGGTGTCACCATTCCTCCCGTCTCTATGATTACCAGCCAATGACTTCATTTAGTTATAGTTTCTGCTTACTCATAATTCCGGTTTACTCATAGTTTCTCTAATCAACTTTTAGCTTCTCTACCCACAGTCAACAGACTAATTCTCTTTGAATATCCCACTTCAAATTCTTGGAAGGAAAAAAAGAAATCTAATTGGTCTAGTTCAATTTTCAACTTAATTGTGCATCAGAATCACCTGGAGAGTTTGTTAAACCACATTTTGTTGGCCCACATTCCCACAGTTTCTGATTTAGTAGTCTGGGATAGGGCCTGGGAATTGGCATTGTAACAGAATCCCAGGCAATGCTGACTACACAGATCTTAGGGACCACACTTGAGAATCACTTGCCTGCTAAAGCGTCCTTTTATCTGTTTGGATAGAGCAGCTGGGGTTTTACCTCATGTCACCAATAGCATGCTTCTAAACTGATTTGCAGGCTTGTAATTGCCTGATTTTTAAAAATTTCCTTCTCTTTTTGGCCTCAAAAAGATTTGCAAGATTAAATGCAGTCACCCAAGTTCTATTGCTTTTTCAACTAAATGTCTCTGAGCTCTCGTTTCATTTTCCTCAGTCACTGGCCTAATTCAGGGTCTCATCACCCCATACCCAAATATCTAGAGAAAATCTTCCTGTTCTGAGCCACCCCCACCACACACATGCCAAATTACTTTTCTCACCATCCAAAGCCAACCTCAACATTTTCTCCGTCATTCTATCCCTCCTCATGTTTTTCTTATTCCTTTAAAACAAAACAAAACAAACAAAAAATGAAATTGAACCCTTTAATTTAACCAGTCGTCCAGGCTCTTAATGGTAGTAATTTGGATTATTCTCTTATCTGCTACTCTTCTCTCTCTTCCCCTCATCTTACTCCATCTGATTGGAAGCCCCGTCCTACAGACTCTATCACATTATCATAGGGCCTGCTGAAACCCGGTGTTTCTCTAACTACAAATGTCATCATGTTGTTCTAAGTTGTCATTTACTTTTGATCTAAATCAGTATTTTCCAAATTTTTCCATGCAAGTACCTCTAACAGCAGATAAAATGTAGACAGTGAGGGGAAGGCTACCTTTAGGGAATGTAGCCCTAGGCAAGTTTTTTCTACTCATTGCAGAGAAATTTCTTGGTAGACTGTGTAATTCCTAAAAAGTTATGCAGACTTTTCAACCTCCTCCATCCATTTTTTGTGTTAACATTAAAGAAATACTTTTAGTTACTTATTAGTGAGCCAAAATGATGCTTTGGGAATATTTCCTATGTTTATCAGGGGCTTCATATAGGATACCTGTGCCCTGGGTTGAGGACACTGTAGACCCCGCCTGGTCTCTCTGTCCTCAGTCTCTCTCTCAGATATCTATGTCATATGTCTGAGAGAGGTACTATTTGACTTCACCACTGTCAACAAAACACTCTTTTAATTTCCAATAGTGCTGCGCTGCTACCAAAATTCCATTTTAACTGCTTTTTTTGATTTCCAAGCCCTCCAAAAATGATCATTGAAATCTTATTTCCAATATTGTTACCTTCTAACAAACTAAAATACTTTAGTTAGTATGTTGTCAATATTGAATTGAATCTGGTTGTTGGCAAATGGTTTACTTCTACAGTCATCTTGCACAATGTTTCTCAAAGTATGTTCCTTAGACCAGAAGCATCAGCATTACCTGGGAACTTGTTAGAAATGCAGATTTTCTGTCCTGTTCTATACCAGACCTGATGAATCAGAAACTCTGGGTTTGGGGCTGAGCGATATGGCTTCCAGGTCATTTTGATGCATCCAAAGTTTGAGGGCTACTGCTCTAGCATTCAATTTTCAGATCTGAAACAGTAAGATATGAATTAAAAAGAAAAAAAAAAAGACTTTAATGCCCATATACTATTATTTAAGGGTAAGAGTTTCATTTAAAAAAATGTTAATATTCACTAAGTTCTTTTACTAGATTTCTCCTACTAAATATATTTGTCATGAGACTTCTTTATTTAGAAAATGTTCTAAAAGAACAGATTAAACAATTTTTAAGTCATTTGTCTCCTCCTAGTGGCAGGCTTTTAAATATTGAGCACAAATGCCATTTATATTTCTCAGAAATTATATTTCTGAATTTTTTCATAATATTCTTGTTAACTACAATTAAAATAAATTGCCCCTCCTCACCAAATTAAATAGATTTTTCTTGATTAGTTCCAACTGTGCCTGTAGAAAACCATGTAATTTGTCTCTTAATGGCTTTTTAAAATCAGACTTATAAATTTTCCCTTCTTTTGTTATGCATAGCTTTTAAGCAGTAGATCTTCACTACTTAGAACACTTTGAAATAGTTTTCTTCCTTTATAGAATTGCAACAATATCCTTTACTTCTCTCACCACCTCTTCCTTTCTTGCAATGCCCCAGGAACCACACAGTATCTCCAGGGTACTGTAATAGCCACTGTCACCAAATTTCTTTTCAATGAGCAAGCTAGTGACCCTTGACCCTTATAACTTCTCTCCCTCAGACATAGGTCCTTAAGCAATCTTTTTGAATCCAGGACCAAATTATACTTCTGCTATGCAGCCGCCATGGTATCTGGCCCTAATCTGGCCTTCAGGGATTTTCTGTAATCACCCAAGCAATTTTCTCTTCTCTGTTCAGTTTAAAACTAGCTGCTTCTACTGTTGTTATTTTAAATAACAATTTTTCTAAGACATAATTCACAGACTGTAAAATTCACTCTTAAAATATACAATTCAGTGTTTTTTTAGTATATTCAGAGCTGTGCAACCATCACCACTAATTCCTGAACATTTTTATCACCCTCCAAAAGAAACTCCACATCCAGTAGCAGTCAATCCCTCAACCTCCTTCCCCAGGCCTGGTAACTCCTAATCTGTTTTCTCTCTATATAGTCTTGCCTATTCTGGATGTCTCATATAAATAGAATCTTTCAATGTGTGGCCTTTTGTGTCTGTCTTCTTAGAGTAATGTTTTCTAGTTCATTCATGATGTAGCTCATATCTATACTTCATTCCTTTTTATTGCTGAATAAGATTCCATTACATAGATATACCACATTTTGTTTATTTGCTTCTATTTTTAAATGGAGATAATGAAGATAATATAGTCTTTTTAAACTGGCACTTGGGCCTAATTTTTTTTAGGATCGAGAATAAAAGGTATTAAGAATGAACTCTGATTATAGGCTATGGAAATCCTCCCAATCACCAAAAGGCTTCTTTTTCTCTCTTTCAAAGCTGATACTGATGGATGGTTATTTTGTCCAATAAGTTCCTATTTTCTGTCTGAGAGCAGTTTCAACATTTAAGCTAATTTTCAAAGGGAATGTGCTCTAGGCCATGGAGCCAATATTATAATGTCTTCTTCCCTCCGAAGAGAATGGTTTTCTAGTCTGTGTGCTATGATATAATATTAAAATTACTTTACAGATTTTTGTATACACACATTTTTATATATACATAGAATATCTCTGAAAGGGTACATAAGAAACGTAAAAAATGGTTGCCTATAAAAAGGGAAAAAAGGGGACAGGAATAGAAGGCTTACTTTTTACACTATCTCCTTTTGTAAGTCATTCAAAATAAATAAAATAATAATAAATTCATAAATAGTAGACAATAATAATCTCAACTAGAAGTATGAGATGTGTTTATTTGAAAGGGACACCTCGAGTTATTACACTGACCTTCCAAATACATATCTTTTTATTCCCCAAGCCTTTGTATCATCTGTTTCCTCAGCTTGGATCGTTCTTTTCCTCTTTATCCTCCCTTTACTCCAGTAAAATCTGACATTTTATGTAATTTTTTTCATTTTCAAAGCACGTTTAGATACATGATCTAATCTTTGAATAAAAAATGTACTATGAATAAATATTTTTATCCTCAATTAATAAGAACACTGAGTTGAGAAAGAGTAGCAGCTTGAACCAGATCACAGCTATTATGATTATCAACATAAAGAAACATCCAAAGTTTATTTTGAGTTTATTTGAGCCAAACTGATAACAATTGCCAGGGAGCAAAATTTGAACAGATTGAAAAAATGCTATGGAAAGTGGCAGTTTTGCAGCCTACTTTATACGTTAAATATAAGGAGGGTTACATAAAATCCATTGGTGATAAATTAAGGGGGTGAGAGAAAGCAAGGTGGGGTGTGTGGGGGGGTCTCTGGGATTGGATAAAAAGTAAAACAGACACATACTTCTTTTACATTCATGGTTACAGGGTAATTAATAACATTTACAGTACATAGCGATGGTATTCAGGGAACAAGATAATAATGAGGGGTTCTGTGCTCTAGTGTGGTGAGTGTACCCTAAGGGATCCGGAGAAAGGGGATCACTCTTACATTCCAAGGATATGTTATCTTCGATGCAAAAAGACAATGGCCAGGCTTACTTAAGGTAAAAATAGATATTTATCAAGGAAGCTATAGGCCTAGGATGTGACTACCCATCATGACTCCCTCTCCCTTTTAGTTAGGAATCTTTAGGTTTGGATCAGCCTATGTGGGTACTTTTGGTCTCTGAGTTTTTAAGGCCCACCGTGTTGGCCTTCCCTCACCTCCTCAGGTTTAGTACGTGGCCCGTTTTCTGTTCACATGTATAAGCCCTAGAATTCAAATCTAGGACTTCTAATAGGTCAAGGACTCTTTCTAGTTTTATTTTTTTTTTAAAGCTATGAGAATCCTATTTATTTAATGGGGCAACTGGGTGAAAATGTACAAAGATGTTTACTAAAGTGTTCTGTAATATCAGTATTATGCAATGAATACTATGTAAGCAGTTACTAAAAATTATGACATAGATCTATATTTATCGTGGAAAACATGGAAGAACACCCACGACACTATATATTATGAGAAAAGCAAACTAAAAGCAGATATACAATTCAAACATTTATTTTTGTTTAAAAAAGTGTGTATATTAGAAAGAGCCTGGAAAGCTATATATGAAAATGTGTTTTTTTAGAACTCATATTACTCTCAAATTTTGTATATTATTACTAATAAAGGCTCGTTAAATACTTTATATGTGCCAAACACTGGGCTAAATATATCTTATATGTATTATCTCATTTAATTCTCACAACGGTCAACTTGTTTAAGACCTTGCTGCTAATTATGTAGCAGAAAGGACAATTATTAGACCGCAAAGCTCATGTTTTTTGGAGCTAGATCATCATGTCTCATGTACAAAGATCATTTATTTTATAATCAGAAAAATCTAGGAGGTTACTTTAAGAAAATGCTGTCCAAAACTTCACTTCCAGGGGGTCTCCTTGTAATGCCACAACAATTTGTATCTCTTATAGAACCTAGGGCAATACGATTAGCGTTTAACTGGATGGGTCCCTTTATCATCCTCTTCTAGATCTTAGCCCTAGCAGGCCTGACACCCAAGCCCACTTTCTAGCACGCGGCTTTTTGTGCAGTGGGAGCTAGCTAATCTGAAATGTACCCTTAATATGACTGGGGGAAAACGTGAATTGAGGATTAGTGAGCACACGACGATATTAAGAATATCTTCCCAAGAAACGTAGGCTGGGGCCAACACAAGGTCTCGCCATTCCCTTCGTACATGGTGGTTTCCTTGCTTGTACTTTCTTTATCGCTTCTCAGTCGCCAGTCCTCTCCTCCCATCAAGGCCAGAGCTTGAGGGATCTTTACGTCGCAGGGCCTGGCTCCTGCTCTCAGGAAAGTAACAAGCAGTGGGCCTCCACGTGCGCGCGAGGTCGGCCATCTTGCATCCTGGCAGGAGCCGTTTGCGCAGAAGATCCGGGAGTGACTGCCCGCACTCAAGATGGCGGCGCTGGGAAGGCGTGACTAGTGACTCCGGCGCGTGGAGGAGCGGGGTCATGGCGGCGGCCGAGGCGCAGAGTCCGGGGGATTGGGAAGAGGAGGAAGAGGAGGCAGTAAGTGTTACAGAAGAAAGGAAGCTTGCGCGACGGGCGGTGGTGGCCGCGTCGTCTGTGCGTGAGGAAGGAATCGAGGCGCGGCCGGCGGGACGGAGGCCGTACTGGGACTTCGCTCGCTTCTTGCCCATGGGCGCGGGGAGCCGGGGCGGGGTGGGGGTGGGGCAGCAGCTGGCCTCAGCCCTGATTGTCCCATGGTAGTCGGAATGGGGAAGTAGGACTGTCTTAGGTAACGTCGCTTGCTTCCTCTCGTGGAATGCAGGACCTAGTTTTCACAGTGGTGGGATTATTGCCATGGGGATTTGGAGCTTCTCTGTTGACTCTTCTTGCACACTCGCATGCTAGCATGTTAACCCTTCTTTCTTTCACCAGGAGCAGTTGGTTCTAGTAGAATTGTCAGGAATTATTGATTCAGACTTTCTCTCAAAATGTGAAAATAAATGCAAGATTTTGGTAAGTCTTCTGGAATTGGGAGATTTAGAACAAGTGTGAATGGTGAAATCCGTGGCCGCAAAATACATGTAATTCCACGTTACAAAGCAGTAAACTCTAAGGACAGTCGTAGAAGTACAGTGGGAACAGATGGGAGAAAATGTCTAACTCTGCTTGAGTATTTGCTGGAGAGAGTTAAAGATTTGGTGGGGGTAGCATTTTGATATAGAACAATATACTTTGAAAAAATACATTGTTTTAGATAGTGAGGTGGGAGAGAGAAACAGTGAAGGGAGAATAATCAGATCTGCACAGACAGGTTAAACTGGAGGAGAGAGAGGATATCTATTAAGACTTCAAAGACCTCATACTGTGCAGTTGACTTGAACTATGGAAACCTAATTGACCATCTGTTTTATATCACTGTACTTTAACAATCTTTGAGCTACAGTTCACAAAACTTCCTGTGTTTTACCTTACTTTGAAGAGGATATTGACTGAAATAGACCTCCCTACTTGGATATGAATTAACTAGTCTTCAGGTTGTAGTTACAGTTACTAGAGCAGTTTTAGCTTATCTTGTGTTTGCCAGGACAAGAAGCTCTAGAGGTTCCCCAGTTTTGGAAATTCATCTCCTTGGTAGCAAGGTTACGTGTGGAAACCTTTTTTTCCTTTTTTTTTTTTTTAAACTGAGGTATAATTGATATATTACATTATATTAGTTTCAGGTAGATGACATAATGATTTAGTATTTGTACATATTGCCTATGACATGATCACACCAATAAGTCTAGTTAATCTGTCACCATACATAGTTATTAATTTTATTGTTTTTGTGATGAGAGCTTTTAAGATTTGTTCTCAGCAATTTTCAAATACACAGTACATATTAACTATATTCACCGTGTGCTATACATTATAACCCCAGACTTATTTATTTATTTTATAATTAGAAGTTTGTATCTTTTGACCGCCTTCACCCATTTCACCCACCCTCACCCCCAAGGCTTTTTCTGGTCTTTTTTTTTTTTTTTTTTTTTTTTTTTTTTTTTTTTATGATTTTGTGTTCTGATGTAGGGAATTGACACTGAGAGGCCTATTCTGCAAGTGGACAGCTATGTCTTCGCTGGAGAGTATGAAGGTAGGATGATGTCAGATAGATGACACTTTTTTTATATATGCTTTTCAGAGAAAGAAGTTCTTATTTCTCAACTCGTTGTTAAATTTTTCTGTAGACACTCTTGGGACCTGTGTTATATTTGAAGAAAATGTTGATCATGGTAAGTGATTGCTATGCTCTTTTTACCATGAAGTATTTCAAACATACTTATGTACAATGAATATTAAATATTTCATGTACCCACTGTCTAGCTGTATCAAATCCTACTATTTTTCCAGATAGTTAAAAAACATTCCAGATACATTTGAAGCCCCTCATATACCCCTTCCCAAACTTATTTCCTTCCTTCTGTCTTCAGAGGTAGTCATTCACCTGAATTTGATGTTTTTCTTTCCTATACTGAATTTTATATTACATATATATGTATTCACAAAAAATAAATAGCATTTTTTGTATATATTCAAATTTGACAAAAAATTATACCATATTATATATCATTCTATAAGCTTTTTTCAACTAGAGATATGTTTTGAGAGTTATACATGTTGATATATATAACTATTTTCTCTGTTTCTTAGTATTCTGTTTGTAATTATACCACAATTCTTCAGTTAATGGATGTGTTTGCTTCCATTTTTAACAGTAATTATTAATAACTCCTAAAACTTATTGAATGCCTTCTGTATGTCAGGCACTATTCTAAATTCTTCATGTATTAACTAATTTATTCCTTACTACAAGTCTACAAGGTAGATACTATTATCTTCATTTCCTATTTGAATAAACTGAAATATAGGGAGAGAAATAACATTCCCAAGGTCTTACACAAAATAAGAGGCAGAGTCAGGATTGAACTCAGGTGGTCTGCCCGTGTTCTTAATTATGCTTATTAACTCACCACAAAAATGCTGCTATGAATATTTTTATGTCTCCTTGTGCATGTATGTAAAAATGTCTAAGGTATACACTTAGAAATAGAATTGCTAGTTTGATGAGTGTGTGTGTTAGGTTCAACAATGTGAAATGACCAGTTTGGACTGAATATTGACAGTTTCATGTAGTTCCACTTAACGATGTTGCTTTCTAACATGTAGTATCAGTTACGCTCACAGCAGTAGTGTATAGAGGTTTTCAGTGTGCTTCATATCTTTAGCTTCGATAGGGCCTCCTCCTCCATCCTGCCTGTGCTCACAGTTTTCTGTAAAGCTGTAACAGCAGACAGTGTATTGGCAGCAGTTTTTTTCTCAGCTTTCTTTCATGATTGGGAATGTCTTCAAGTAGTAAGTCTAACTTTGGTCTTTCGTTAGCCTAGGGCTGGAGCCTAGCAGGTACATAGATTTGTGTCACTGGAAATATTTGTTGTTTTTGAGTCCAGTTGTGCTTTCAATTGTTATGTATTTTATCTGTCATTTCTCTGTGCTTGGAGCAGAAGGGATGAGTTAAATGTTGAACTTACTCCACTATCTTGACAGCTAGTAGTTTGGTTTAACTCTCAAATTGGAACTATTATGGCTTACCATAATTATTTTTTTTTTGCATTGTATTTTCTTATATTGCATCAAGCATTATAATAATTGAGTTCATTTTATGTTCTAGTGGATGCAGAAGGCAATAATAAAACAGTGTTAAAATATAAATGCCATACAATGAAGAAGCTCAGCATGACAAGAACTCTTCTGACAGAAAAGAAGGAAGGAGAAGAAAACATAGGTTAGCTCACTTAGTTCTCTGAAAATAGTGATTTAATATTGGCTTTGACATTTACACATTGCTGCCAGGACAATTTTTGTTCTTTGTAGTAATAACTATATGTAATACATTAATTATATTATTGAAGGAACTTCATGAAAAGTACCAAACATAGATTTAAAATTCAGTTGGGGGAAAAAAAAGTCTATGGCCATGTTACCTTGAACACCCCCGATCCTGTCTGATCTCAGAAGCTAAGCAGGGTCGGGCCTGGTTAGTACTTGGATGAGAGACCACCTAGGAAGACCAGGTGCTGTAGACATAAAAAATGAAATAAAATATAAAATAAAATTCAGTTGAACTCAAACGTAGCAGAGAGCCCTGGGGACATATAAGAAATTTTTATCTGCTTTACATTAGAAACAATTGTGAGGGGTTTGTTAAGAAACTTGACATGATTTTCAACCCAAGGGAATTCAGCAGTGTTGTTTTTGTTGTTGTTGTTATTTTTAATTCTTTGTAAGTAGAGAAGATAAGATGATAGCAGTGCTCTGGATTCCCAAGATGTAATCCCAGAGGATCTCCTGGAAACTTGACAGCTTCAGCAACCTTTACCAAGAAACTCACAGCTGAAAGAAGCTGGCCTTTAAGTGAGGGAGGGGCTCTAGGACCACAGTTGTTAGTCCTGAGTCTAGTTTTTAATTAGCATTCATTTAGCCTTCTCTAGTTGCTGATCGTTCCAGAGTGCACCCATATCAGGCGCATACTTGTGGAAATGAACAAAGAATCATTTGATGGTTTAAAAGGTCATTGCTCAAAGTCATGTTTGAAATTCTTGTCAATAAGACTCTAGTGATGAATGTTCATGGTTTGATAGATTTATTGTCTTTTAAGGAAAAACCATTTGGAAGGTACATTAATCATGTAGAAATTAATTACATCCACTATACATAACTACATAACAAATCTTTGTTCTTATCATGTATATCCCCAAACTCCCTCTTTTTAGGCAGTCTATGAAAATAACAGGAAGAAGGAAGTACTAGAAGTTCTAGGATAAACTCGAAAGGCAGATATCAGCCATCATTTGGGTACTCTGATTAAAGGAAGTCACAGAATTTCCTATAGTCTTTAATAATCTGATAGATCTTTGAGAACATTCGAGAGTTTTTGTTAAATAAATTAGTAACCAGTTATTCAAGCCTGTATTAATTATCTATTACAGCATAAAAAATTACCCCTAAAGTTAATGACTTGAAACAACAGAAAAAACACTCTTCTTTCAGTTTCTGTGAATCCAGAAATTGGGAGCAACTTAACTAGGTGGTTCTGGCTTGGGATCTCTCATGAGATTGCAATCAATTTTAGTATATGCTGCTGAAGTGAGCACAAAGGTTGCAATCAGTTTGTTGCTGGGCTACAGTCATCTGAAGACATGAGTAAGGCTGGAAGAACTAATTGTAAGATGGCTCACTCACATGGCTAGCAAGTTTGTGTTGGCTGTTAGCAGGAAGTCTCAGTTCCTTGACTCCCCATAGTACTGTGTGAGTGCCCTCCTGACATGGCAGCTGGCTTCTCCCACATCAAATGATCCATGAGAACAAAGTAGAAGCCACGATGTGAACTAGCCTTAGAAGTCATATCTGCAGTATCCTATTCAGTATGAGAGGTGACTACACAGGGGCTTGAATACCAGGAAGGTGAGGATCATTGGAGACCATTTGGAGGCTAGCTGCCAAGCAGGGCAATGTGCTAGAGGCAAAATAGAATAAATAGGAGATGTGGCCCTTACCTTCTAGGAACCTGCAGTCTAAATCAAATCACATTGAAACAAATGGATAAATTTGACAACACCCATTTCATTCAACTTATTTTAAGTATGAGTTATACTAAGTGAGAGTAGAGGATAGCTTTGAACCTGGATGACTAGGAGAATGGTGCTATTGCAGGAAAAAACTATGAAAGAAAAATAGAAGCTTAACTGGAGAGAGGACTAACCAATTTTTGATGGAGTTTCAAAAGAATAACATGAGAAGACATGGGATCATTGATTAGGAAGTTTTAGCAAACAGCTGTATAGAATTAGTTTATGGTGGGGAATAGGAGCGGCTGGATGTGTGAACAGGGTGGCATGATAGGTAGAGATGTTTTAATATCTAATGGAGACTGAATAGCCTGGGCTTGCTATAGAAATTAGTGAGGATCCATTTAAAACGTTTGGCTGAAAGGATAGTAAGTATAAAAGAAAAAATCACTAGTATTATTGGAGCAATTCTTGATTATTGGGGTTCATTGAGGTGTTAGGGCTTTGACTATAAGTATGGAATGGAATAATTTTTCTCAAGTTTTTTTTTAAGAGATGTGTTACTGGATATTCCAGTTCAAAATGACATGTAAGTGTTGATTTGAGATGCCAGATTAGTATTATCCATGGTATGAAAACTAAGTGGGTAAGGAGAAAATTGTAGAGAAGTGACAAAGTTTTCTTTAAGGCATGAGATGGCAGTGAGAGCTCAAATTATCTCAAAATGAGTTGGGAATTGAACTGTGGAAAAAAGGTTTGGAATAATACTGAAGTAGTTTACTTTTAGTGATTTTGAGTTTTATTTTGATATACAGTCATAGAATGAAAATTTAAAGAAAAATATACTTACGTCAAATTCCTTTTTCATTGTTTCTTTCTTGGTTTGTCTCCCCACCCCTTCACCCCAACCCCTGCCCATTAGGTGGTGTGGAATGGCTGCAAATCAAGGATAATGATTTCTCTTATAGACCCAACATGATTTGTAGTTTCCTACATGAAAATGAAGATGAAGAAATTGTAGCTCCAGCCCCAGATAAGCCTTTGGAGTTGGAAGAGCAAGAGATTCAAATGAAAGATAATTCTAACCTGAGTTATGAACAGGAAAAACCACTGCATTTGGAAATAGAAGATTCTGGTCCTCTTACTGATATTCCTTCTTCTGAAACAGAAAGTTCTGTTTTTATGGAAACTCAAGATACTGCCTTTGAAATAACTCCTAGATAAAATGTTTTTTTTTGTAATGACTAGACATGAACTTTTAAGAGCTTTTATGTAAAATAATTGACTGTTTAGCTTTTTGACTGTTTAGCTTTCAGTTCACTATTTTATTATTTTTGTTGGCTATACACATATTTCCAATTATAGCTACAACTTGATATACCAGAATCATGAAGGACCAGATATAAATTAAATTTTTAAAAATATGGTTTAAATGACAATAGGGACCTTTCTCTGATGAGTCTTTTAAATTGGAGATTTTACTAAGGTAAGTGTGTAAGTTTTCTATTGCAGCCATCACAAATTACCACAAACTTAGTGGCTCAAAACAACACAAATATATTTTCTTACAGTTTTATAAGTCATGGGTCTGACATGGGTCTCACCTGGGCTAACATCAGATGTTGGTAGGACTTCATACTTTTCTGAAGGGGGCTGGTGGACAGAGATGACATTTTCTGTTCATTCAGTTATTGGCAGAATTCAGTTCCTTGCAATTGAAGGGTCAAGGTCCTGTTTTCTTGCTGTCAGCTAAGGGCCATTCCCAGCTTCTAGAGGCTGCCTGTATTCCTTGGCTCATGGTTTCTTCTCCACAAAGCCAGTAGTGGTGAGTCAGGTTCCTCTCCCACATAAAATCTTTTATGCTTCTTCCATTTTCCTATTTCTGACCAACCTTTCTTGCCTCCACCTTTAAAGGTTCATTTGAATGCCTTGGGCCCACTTCACTATTTTAAGGTCTATAACAAGTCTGTCTGCAAAGTCCTTTCTGCTATGAAGCTTAAACCAGTGTAAAACAGGAGGAGGGCATGAAGTTCTTTTGGGGTGGGGCATTATCCAGTCAACCACAGTAAGTATTATATGTCTAGGAACAGAAAAATACTTCAGGATAAAGGTAATGTTCCTGATATTGCGGCCATAATTCCATTCCTTTCCTACTTGAGAAAGATTGGAACTCAGCTATGCGTAGCAGTCATTCTATTATGATAACCTGATCTGCTCTAATTTGTACATTTCTGTGGAAATTATTTATAAACATACCTCATTACAGGTTGAACTGTATAAAATTATCAGTATTTGATTGTTTATAGAAAAACAGGTAATTTCATATGATTTACCCAGGTACTAATAAGTTAAAACACACTTCACATTAATTATATCTTATAACTGTTAGAGCTATAACTATGTTCTGTCATTAAATAATATTCTAGGATGAGTTTTTTTCTTCAGTAAGTTTTGTATTTTACAAAATAACAATTTACCTTGATTAAAAACATTTCCAAATTACAAGCATGTATATCTTCCCAATTTTTATATGACATTTTAGTCTTAGCTTTTGTTTAATAAAAAGCTTATTTTTCCCACCATATGTATGTATAGGAAAGACTGCTAATTACGTGACTCAGTATCTGTTCTTCCTTTTTTTTTCTTTGCGATAGAACCTCAGAATTTTTTCCAGTTATCAATGTGCCCTGCTTTCCTTGCATATATACATGGCCATGTGACTAATTTCTGGGTGGCGACATGGAATTAGAAGTGCTGAGTGATGGATGATTCTGGGAAGTTACCTTAAATTTTAAGGTGTAAAAGGAAATGGGCCAGCTCATCTTCTCTTCCTACTGGAACATGAATGTGGTGGCTACAGCTCTAGCAGGCTTCTTGGGTTATAAAGTAACCTAGGAAATAGAAGCCATGAGTGGCAGAGCAACAAGATCGAAGATTTGGTCCTGATTTTATGATGCTGTCCTGGGCTGCTATGAGTAGAGTCAATAAAACCCTTTCTCTTTCTCCCTAGTAAAATGAACTCGAGTTTACCTTTCAGCACTGTTCTCTGAAAACCTATTAGACAAGATGATGATAGTACATCAGCTGTGATGCCAGGCAATATTGTTTATGATTAAAAATGATTTACTGGTAAACTGTTTCTGGACCAGGAAGAGTGACAAGAACTAAACATGCCATTGGAAAATATGGGCTTTGGTCTTAAGTGCTGTTTTTTACTACAGAGATCCCTGGAAGCTACACTCGGGCTATTTCAAGAGATACGGATTCTTAGGGAGCCTAAAGCTTCTAAGCTAGTGTGACTTCTGCACCCACCCAAATGATCTTGTTCCCTTACACCTGATCTGACATTGGGCAACTGGAATAAAGACAAGCCTCATGCTGCTGTGCCATTTCTCATAAAGTGAGCCTAGTGCCAGGCGGGGTCCAACAAACTTATTTGGTCTTGTGAATATGAATGGCATTCTAAACCTGCGACTACTGCTATTGTTCATTGCAACTGCCCACTTTTGGCCTTTACCTGAGAGAAATAACTTGCCTTGTTTAAGTCACTCTAATAGCCACACTTAATCCTAATTGATATATTATGCATTTCAGCAAACTTGACAATTTTAGAAAAGTATCAAGAAGTTGAGTGGAAGATTGTTGAGATTTGCAATCTTGTAAAATAAACTGACCTAGACTATAAGGTAAGTTATACCTTAAATCGAAGAGGAAAATAAAGTCATAAATTCTGAAGAGCACATGATGTGTTTTAGCTCCTTAGCTGTTAATAAATGTTTTGAATTTGGCAAAATCTTATTTTTTAACTATGAATATTTTGTAAAACTAGAAATTTTCCACCATTGAACTACCTTACTAACTAGGATTACTTATAAGCTAATCTTGGAACAAATCTCAATGTAGCTCTTCTGACACTAAATGCAATGGGCGGCTTTTGCTTACAAAGAATGACATTCTCATAAGGATCATATATTTAAGGTGCCTCAAGAAGAATAATTCTTTAAGGACATTATAGAAATGTTTGAAAATCCACATATTTGTTCATTACGTAATACATAGCTGATCATAACAAATTTGCTGATAGGCCAGTTTAGTGAAATGATATGTGCCTTTCTATTCATGTAGCAGCAGTTTGTAATTTTTTAGAATCCATCGTTTTCTTTTGTTCCAGCAGCTTATGTGAAACTGAACAAACTTCTTAATATGTCAGGCTTGCATAAAGTAATCTTCCAGAAATGTTTTCATTGATTCTGGAAATGGATTTGCTATCTGTCTTTTATGACTTACAACATTATCTCCTTGTGGAATAGGAAAATCCTGTTTATAAAATTGTGGAGAAGTACTCTACATTATTTATTCAATACAGAGTGAATATACCTTTTAAGTGATGATTTATAGTTTCTAGGTACTTGTATTTTTTTAATTTTTCTAAAATTTGTTTAATTTTTTTGAGGGCAGGGTTACTTATATTTCGTTTCTGGGTTTAATGTGGTCTTACTTGAATACCATTAATAAGAATGTCAAGGTAGCAGAGGTCCTAGTTTTCTCAGATCCAAAATAAGATTTCTTTCACTCTCATGTCTTCACAAACTTATTTCCTACTCATGTTCCATGCTCCCATTTTATGATTGTATTAGTGTCCTACTGCTGCTGTAACAAATTACCACAAACTTAGTGACTTAACACTCACATTGCTAATGTAAATGTTAAATGGTGCAGGCAAAAGATAGTTTGACAGTTCTTCAGAATGTTAAGCATAGAGTTACCATAGGATTTAGCAATTCTGTTAGAGAATTGAGAAGTCTACACAAAAACTTGTACCCAAATGTTCAAAGCTACATTATTTATACATAGTCAAAAAGTAGAAATGTCCCTAAGTTTTTTAAATGGATTAAATACGATAGAACGGAATGTTATTTTCCTAAAAAAGGAAATGAATTACTGGTACATACTACAACATGCCTAAACCTTAACATGAACATGTGATCATAGAAAATGAAACAAGCCAGACACAAAAGAACCTATTTTATGGATTCATTTATATGTTCAGAATAGGCAAATCCATGGAGATTAATGGTTGCCAGAGGGATGGTGAGGGGGGTGGGGTGAGGGTGGTGGTCTGGAGAGTGACTGCTACTGGTCTGGAAAGGGTTTCTTCTTTTTGGCAAGATAAAATATTCTAAGATAGTGGTGATGCTTTCACATCCCTGTGAATATACTAAAAACCACTTAACGGATAAATTTAATGGTATGTTAAACATGATTTAAAAAGTGGAGGTATAAGGTACAGCAGTGTGATTTTCTGCACACCTTTTTATGTGCTAGGCCTTGTGGTAGTTATAAACTGATTTCACAGTTGTCAATAGTGTACATTTCACATTGATATTTTGAGACAACACAAGTAGACCTACAAAGTTTCTAGCATCCTGGGGATTCCCAGACTAACACCTGGCCCCTGAATACCTGATTCAGGTTATACACAGGTGGGTACATGAAACTGCTAAAGGGATGTTAAAAGTGTTAATTTCTGGGAGCCTCGGCAAAAACCCATAAATAAAGGGAACAGAACAAGATTCCACCCAAAAGGGCCGCTACCGCCTCTAGGCGTCCTCGGAGAGGCGGTCCCAGGAACTGGCGTCGCGTTCGAGTTCCGGTTCCGCCTGTTCGGGAGTACAATCCTGTCTCGCGGTAAGCGCGTGGTCCACGTGTGTTCACTAAGTTCCAGGTGCAGTAGCGATGGACGCTTTGGATCGGGTTGTGTAAGTTCGTTGGCTTCCTACTCCGGGCGGGGGAACGTTAAGAGAAGGGCTTCTGTGGAGGGATGGAGCGATGTAGCCTTTGTCTCCTGCTCCTGGTTACCACTCTGCTTTCTTACATCCTTTGCCGGTGGGACCCGTCTAGGGGCCAATCGATCCACTAGCTGGGTTTTCCCTGGGTTGGTGCCGCCTGCGAGGAGACGGCCAGCTGGGAATCCCACTGTGGTGGCCGCGGGTGGAGGTGCACAGAGGTATTGGCCGCTTTTTGTCTTAGCCAATTAGAAACGTCCTGGTTTCCGAAGAAGTGTGAGGGAAGTGGGAGAGTGGGGGCTAAGGAGCACAGGCCTCGGAGTCTGATCTAGGTGACAGTTCGGAGGCGTCCACTTAAAGCTTTATCACATTGGACCATTTAATCTCCCTGAGTCTCACTTTTTTGTAAAATAGCACTCATAATTGTACCTCATAAACTGTGAAAATTATTTCTGAGATCTATGTAAAGCCTTGGTACAGCACGTTAAAAAGTGCTCATTAGCTTTTTCTTTTTCTCTCAGCCTTGTATACTTCGAGTAATCCTTGAGCGATGTCTGTTTTAAATTCGTTCGAAAAATATTTCTTGATCTCGTAAATGTTCCTGAGGTTATTTGCTGTGATTTTCTTACGATTACTGGGTTAAACAGTAAACAACAAACCTTTTAATTCAGAGATTTCTGTGCATTTCCAAATATTCTTCTAGATGTGGGATGCAAAGATGACAGTTTTAGAGTCTAATTGGGGGACAAATAGCTAATAAAACATATAAGGTGTTATTTGCATTTGTCGCTGATTAGTGAGAAGTAACAAACCACATGGAATATAGAGCATATAGCATTTACTTTGCTGTGTAGATAAACTAAATATCTCTTGATTTGATTTAATAAATAACGTGTATCTTTATCAGCCAGTAAATGATTAGAACCTTTATATGTGCTTGACATTTTATCTGTGTAAATTTTAAATATAAATGGTAAACTAAAGTGTGTGTATATTCTGTTTTTTTTGTTGGTTTTTTCCCATCCCAGTTTCCATAGGACTGGAAGAAGGAGAGGGAGGGTCATAGTTATTTAAGAGAAAAGGAATTCTTTCAGTAGATGGCAGAGAACTTGCAAAAGCACAATGCTCACTAATAATGGAAGCAGGGGTGAAGCCCTTTTTCTGAATAGAAATGTATAAAAACATTCTACTCCTGCTGTCACATCATAATATCAGAATAATGGATTTATTTTCTCTCCATATTTTGCAGGGTGATTGGTCTAAATGAGTTTTTAAATCTAGCTCATTTTGAAGATTTGTATGATGTTGGGCAAACTAACTCTCTGGCCTCAATTGCCTCATCTATAAAATGAAGATAATAATTGTGCTTGTTTCATAGGTCATGGTGAAGATTAAACCTTAATGGAGTCACTCTGTAAAAGTGCCAATCATTATTATTCCCCTTCGGTGGCAGTAATGTTTGTTCTCAGCAGTGATGTTGGAGTGTGATAGTGTATACTTCTGAGCAGGCATTGTGATTTTAAACCTGGAGGAAAGATAAGCAATAATTAGCCTCCCTATGTTTAGAGTTTGATCAGCAGTTATTGTGTAGTTCTTTGTGTTGGATTATGGGTTGCAGTTTGACTACTTTAATATTGAAGAAAAAAATAATGGAGTAAAAATAGCAACAGTATTCACTTAAGTCCTTTTTTTGTTTAATAAAACATTTAGAAAGAAGCAATAATAAAAGAATGCTGGGAATATTAGAATGCAAACCATTTTAGTAAACCAGAAGCTAATAAAATTAACACTTTTTCCCCGTTATCTATAGTCCCTTTATTTTATTTATTATTAGCTTAAGGTATATAGCACAATAGTTAGGCATTTATATAATTAATGAAGTGATCCCCTGATTACTCTAGTGCCCATCTGGCACTACACATAGCCATTACAGTGTTATTGACTATATTCCCTATAATCAGCATAATACCCTCTAGGTCCATCCATGTGGTTGCAAATGGTAAAGTTTCATTTTTTTAATGGCGGAGGAATATTCCATTATATGTATGTACTGTAATTTCTTTATCCAATTGTCTATTGATGGGCGCTAAGATTGCTTCCATATCTTGGCTCTTGTAAATAGTGCTGCAGTGAACAAGGGGTGCATAAATCTTTACAAATTAGAATTAACATTTAATAGTAATAATTGAATATCTTTTGCTAATTATTCCCTAAAAAGTGAGATCTTGTTTAATGGTGGAATCCTAACTGATAAATGCTATTCTGTTTATTTTAAGATTTTGCATATTACTCAAGGTATAGTTTTATAATATGAGGAAAATATTTTAAGTTATAAATTGTGATTTTTTTTATGAACAGAAAGCCCAAAACGAAAAGGGCCAAGAGATTCCTTGAGAAGAGAGAACCAAAACTCAGTGAAAATATTAAAAATGCCATGCTTATTAAAGGGGGAAATGCAAATTCAACAGTGACAGAAGTACTTAGAGATGTGGTATGTATATATACTTATTTTTTAAATGGTATTGATATCATTTTAGGAAATTTTCAGCACACAGGTTTGGGCTTCTGGAGAAATAAATACATAGATAAGTTTTCTTTGCCTTAAGAACTGCTAGCGTTAAAGAAAAGTAAAGTTGGAGATTATTTGCCTTGTCAAGGCACTGATTATTGGTTTTCCTTAAAGCAGTTGATTTCCTTAGTAAATTTCAACTGGTTTCAATTACTAGAATTTGGTTTACTCACATTTAAGGAACATATCTAATTTGTAAAGTGAAATAACAGCATATTACTATATACTTATTCCTTTACCGACACCAGTTACTGTCTTAGGTGCTGGAGGTTAATAGATGAAACATATTCTCTCCCTTCAGTGAGCTTAGTGAGAGAGAGAGACAAGTAAAAAAACTATTGCCCTGTAAACTAAGTGCTGTGCTAGAGGCATGCTCAGGATGGAATGGGAGTCAGAATTGGAGCAAGACTGGAGAGAGGAGGAGAAGAGTTTCCGAGGCTGAAGAAGAAGCTCATTCAGAGGAAACAGTGAAGGAGCATGATGCATTTGGGAACTGCAAATAATTGGGGATGGCTAAAGGGGAGTGGGCTAGATGAAGCTCATAGAACAAGCAGGGGTCAGATAGTAAAATGGAGTTTGAGCTTTATTTTGAAAGCTCAGTGGAACCAATGAAGATTTTAAGTGAGATGTGATCCTTTTAATCATCTTGACTAGAAAGGGTTGAAGTAAATATAGGAAACTTTAAGCCTTTGCTGCAGCCAAGTAAAGAGCATCTGGAGTCCAGTGATGGCAGTGAAAATGAGAATGATCAGAGAGACTAGATGTTGAGGGTAGAAGAGTTTGGGGATGAGTAAGAAGTATGACTTACCAGATTTATGGTTTGGTTGCCTGATGAACAATAATGCCAGTTAATAAATCATGTGGAGCAGTTCAGTTCAGGCTTTGTGGTTTAAGTGATGAAGGTAAAAAAACTTTGATTTTTTATTCTGTAGCCTGGTATCTAGTCCATTGTCTAGAACATAGTATGTGCTCAATAAATGTTAAATCAGTGAATTTAAAAGGCACAGTCTCTAGGGTTACCTAGTAGGTAGTTGAATATTTAGACCTCAAGTAAAATGGATAGAGTTTTGAGTTAAATCAACTAAGTAAGTAACAATAAATTTTTAAACTTGACTAAACGTGCATGTTAAGCGCAATAGTCAGTTCATATATCTGAATGTCTAACATGCTCATCCTTTTTGTTTGTCTAAGTGTTATTGTGTTGATGGGATACTACTTCTGTCCTTCCAAGTACCCTGTCAACGCAATGACTCTGCGTATTTAAGTAAGCTCTAAGAGCAGCACAATATTACAGATTATTGCAGTAGTTGATACTCATATTGATGACTCTTGAATTTTCAAGGTAAGGTGGTAATGTCTATTCCACTGTGGCAGGGAAACATTTAATCAAGAATCATTATGAGTTTTCATACTTAAAAAGATAGCTATTATTGGTGAATTTCTTTTGTTCACCAGTTCTGATAATGAATGATCATTTTACCTTATTTTTTATTTCCCTTCATTTACCCCTCTCTCTAAGGCAAGATAATGCCTTAAATCTTTTATTATTTCCTATGGTAGAGCAGTACAGACTATATAGGTAGTAAGTGATTATTATTGGGTGGATAGAAAGAAGTAGGAAAAAAATGAAAAGAAGGTTGAATAGCAAGAATTTTTTAAAGGGCTATATTTAAACTGGCTGTACTCTGTCATCATGACTGTTTCTCAGTTCTCATATCTGCAGACGACATTATTTCACTTCTATCAGTCTTTCCTGATGGGTTAATTCTTTCTTTTATTTCCCTGCTCTTCTACTCTCAAATTATTTGCCTGTAAAGAATGGAATAGGTAGAATTTAAAGAAATAAGGGAAGCATTTAAGTTGGATAGACTATTGAAAGGGCATAGAAAATTTTAATTAGGAAAATCCCGTCTAAGTTAGAATATTAAGCTTATATTGCAAGTTGTTATAAGTGGTCAGAAGGGAGCCAAGCAGAAGATATCAAAAAATAGGATTTAAGAAAACCAGAGTACTCTTATATAATAACTATTATAATGATTTTATATTTACCTCTCCTTTTCAGAAATGTTTTGTTTTAAAGCTATGAATTCTGTCTTACAGTATGCTCTGAAAAACCATATGGTGTTCTGTATAAAAAGTAAGTCATAATTTATTTTACTTTAAATTATATTGTTTCATTATAAAAGTAACAAACTATTTTATGCAAGATTTCAAAAAATATTAAAAAAAAATACAGCAGTTCCTTACATACAGCTATTTGTATTTTTAAATTTTATTCTTTCCAGTCTGTTTTCATTCGTATTTAATATTCTTATATAGTTGTAATCATAGCAAGTTTGTTATTTTAAAATAATTGTAGACTTACAGAAAAGTTGCAAAAAATAATAGAATTCCCATGTATCCTTCACCTAGCTTATCTTAATGTGATATCTTGCACAACCATAGTACAGTTGTCAAAACTAAGAAATTAACATTGGTACAATTGGTACAAATTAACTAAATTGGATACTTGATTTGATTTGGACCAGTTTTTCCATTAATGTCCTTTTTCTCTTCCAAGATCCCACATTGCATTTAGTTGTCATGTCTTCATAATTTCTTCCAGTTTGTGAAGTTCCTCAGTCTTTCCTTATTTTTCACGACCTTGATACTTTTGATGAGTATTTGTCAGTTATTTTGTGAAATAGCCTGAATTTTGGATTTGTCTCAGGTTTCTCATGGATAAATTGAAGTTATGCATTTTTGGTAAGGATACCACAAAAGTGATGTGTTTTTCTTAGTAAATCATTGGGAGTACATGATGTCTTATGTTGGTAACATTGACCTTAGTTAAAGTGGTGTCTTCTGGGTTTCTCTACTATAAAGTTACTGTTTTTCTCTTTGTAATTAGTAAATGTTTGGAGGAAATACTGTGAGACTATGCAAAGACTGCAGAAAGTTCTTTTTCTCCCCACCATTATCCCTTTGCTCACTAAGTTCCAATGACACTTGCCTTTTTTGTTTCTTGAATAGTCTAAACTTTTTTCCATCTCAGAATTTTTATTCTATTCTTCAATTTTCTGTGGCTAAACCCTCAATTTATGAGGTTTTAGCCCAATTATTTTCCACTCTTCACATTGACACTATACCCTATTTTATTTTTGTCACAACAGTTACTACTTTTTGAGGTTGTTTATTTTTTCCACTCTAATGTAAGCTCCAAGAAAGTAAGGCTCTTGTTCGGCATGGTGTAGTATACTATACCATGGTATAGTATTCCTAGCTCCTAGCACAGGGCCTAGCATATAATAGGCACTAAATAAATATTTGAATGAATATCTTTCCAACCTCTTTTATGTTCATTTGAATATGAAATTATATTTACTTAATATATTACTTAATTATTATTGGTGAATTACTACGATTAAGAAAATTAGGCTCACATTTTTTAATATTCTTAGGAAAAATATTACAAGACCATTTGAGGATCAGACATCATTGGTAAAGTGTGAAAATCTGATTTAAGAGAGCATAGCATGTAAGTGATCATTCAGACTATTTAGTACTCTTAGTTTATGCTTTTTTTAAAAATTTGAAATCATCCTATATGAGGGAATTTTGATATAAAATGGAAAGCAAATAAGACTTTTATACTTACTATAGGTCTTACATTTCACTATGGCTAGTATGTATTCACTGCTTGCAAGTCTATTGATAGAATTTTTAAAAATTGAATTGCATTTTACGTGCATAATTAATGGATTATCAAAAGGAAGCTTGTTATTGGTCTTTTTATAAAACAAGTTTGATTTTTAAAAATCTGACTTTTCTTTTTTGGATATTTTTAGAACAAAGAACTCTACCTGAATTATTGCTAACAGTTATCACTTGCCTTACTAAAGTTAATCAAATTCCTGTTTTAGTGTACTGGCAACCAAAAACTAATGAAAAAGCCTGGTGAATGAAATCAGAGGGTAAAAGATGGTATATAGTAAATGGTAAATGATGAATGGACTTTGAGTATGTGATAATACTGATTTCTTTCTAAAGAAAATCTTACAGGAGTAAATGGTTTAAATTTTTTTTTTTTTTTGGTTTAAACTGTTTAAATTGACTTTATAAAAAGAATCAGAACATGACTATGTTATCCTGACAGGAACACTTGTTTTTCTTCTTTCAGTTAGTGAATTTTAAAAAAAGAACTTTTAAATAAAATCTCAATAATTAATTAGAAGACTAAAATTGAACATCTTATCCTAATGTGGTTACAAACTGCAGTAAAAATTATAATATACTAAGAAAAATTTGTCAAAATAAATATTCAGTTTTTTTACAAAATTACTTATTGCAATTTTTTTGGTAGTAATTTGGTGACAAGATCATGAAAATAAAAATACAGTGTAACCCAGAATTCTCTCTCTTCCATCCACCGCTTTCCAAGGGCTGATATTTTGTGACACCATGATGCTTTTAGTTGAGTGACTACTTGGTAGCAATGTTATATTATAGAATCTGTAACATTCTGTACTTTTTCAATCCACCGTTAATATGATAGCTTTTCTTACACTTGAAATTGTGACATTTCTTCTCTGATCTTCCATCTCTGGAGATAAGTGGTATTTCATGGGCTATAATAAATCTCAGACCTCTAAACCTTAAAGTGGCTCTGAGAACTGTAGTCGTTAGAAATGTTCAATTTCTCCCCCTGACCTCCCACTTTCCATTTCTTACATTATAATCTTGGAACTATGCTTTAGAGTAAGACTTGGCAAATATACCTCCTTTGAGCCAAGTCCCATTTTGTGTAAGGTTCATGAGCTAAGAATAGTTTTTATATTTTTAAAGTTTATTTATTTAATGGTGATATTGGTTAACAAAATCCCTTAAGTTTCAGCTATACACTTTAACAATAAGGCATATATATATTTACACTGTTCACCTTTCATAGTAAATTTCTGTTACTACATATTTGATAAAGTTTTAGCATATCAAAAGCCTAAAATATTTACAATTTGGACTTTTGCAGATATTTGACAACCATTGCTCTAGAATTTTAACAAATAAAAAGTGGACTTATGGAAAAGAACAACAAAGATGAGTACTATATGTACATGAAAGGTAGTTTATAGAAGTCTTTGGGGTGTTAGTCATAAAATGAGAACATAAAAACATTTTAAGAAAGCATTTTCATTTTTTCGGACATTTAAAAAACATTTTTGAACACCTACTTTGTGCCAGACACAGTATAAGAATTCACATATGACAAACCATGTGGCTCTTGCAGATTTTTACAGGAGGTGTTATTGTCTGTGATTTACACATGATAAAACTAATTCTCAGAAAAGTTGGCCAGATCCATAGTTCTGCTAGAATTCCTCGACTCTGACTTTGCATCCTCCACATGGAGAGTGGATAGCAGGAAGGTAGTTGTTTGCCCCGCTTGATTTTGCTTAAACACTGGAATGAATAATAACCAAATTAGTGGCCCACATCTTAGGGAGTCTTATAACCAATTAAGAAAAGTTGAGGATTGTGGTTATTTTGTCTCTTCTTTAATGTTTGTCATTAATTTAAGAAACTTTTCCAACTAGACTAGAATTAGACCAGAATATGTTAAATCTAATTTTTGTGCTGAGATTGGGAATCTCAGTAAACTCAATTGAACTGTGTGGGTTGTAGCAGGCATGTGCATCAGTGTAAAAGGAACTGTCAGGATGACGGTTTCCACTCACTCCAAGTCTGTAATGGATGTCAACACTCCTTATAACACAGATCTGTAAGTCAGCCCTTGCCAGCTGTACAAAATGGAACTAGTCACAGCTGGGTAGTGTGGAGATTCTAGGGTAAGATTCCTGTGTGGATGAAGTTTGTTATGAAAAATAGGTATATGCCTTGGAAACTCATGAGTCTAATTATAAACATATAAAAATACCATATTGATTAATTCATGTAGAATTAAATCACGTAGGTTCCCTGTATATATTCATATGTGTATTAAATGTATGCCAAGATGTACAATTGATGTTAGCAGTAGGTCCCATGAGTAAAGGCATTTGTTTAGCAAATGAAATACTTGGTGTACTATTCCAGAATAACTGCATAGTTGAAAATAAATGGTCTCATTTTACTTATTAACCTAATAGTTTTAACATAATTTTAGTCTTGAATTTATATCATTTCCCTATGAACCTCGAATCAGAAAATTTGAAGTAAAAAAGTAGGGAAAACCCCTTTTCCTCTGTTTATTTCTACATAACATACTACTCTTCATTAACTTCCACTGAAAAAAACTGATACTTTAAAAAAAATTCAGATATACAGTTCTTAAGTTTCCTATATTCATTGCTTGAATGGGATTTCTTTGGTTTTATAGGAATTCTTTTCAAAGAAATCAGATTGTTCTTTATTCATGTTTGGCTCTCATAATAAGAAGCGGCCAAATAATCTAGTAATAGGTAAGTATTATTTTTAATATTTTTACTTATAGAGTCACTTCTGTTACTAAGATTAATTGATGGTGTTGAGGATTTAGGAGTAACTAGTAATCTCTGAACCAGTATTTTTATTTTCTCTTGTGAGTTTGAATAAACTTTTTTTTACCTGTTAGTCTTCAGGGAAAGAATGGGCATATAAATATTGCCTCAAGTAGTAGAATTTTTTTCTAATATTAAACATATATATCTCAAATCAATATTAGAGTTAGAAAATGAAGTAACATTCTTACCTGCATAAATTAACCCTTTCCTAATATCTATTTAATGAATACATTTGAAAAAGAATCCTTGTCTTGGTGTATTGAGACTTGGTCTGGCATGTTCACTGGCTTGAATTAAGCAAGCCCTTTACCCTCTCTGGGCCTTTATTTACTTTTCTATGAAATAAGGGAAGTTTGGCTAAGTGACCTTTAAGATCCTTTTGAGAGTCAAGATAGCAACAGTCTAGTCTAGGTAGAGTTGAAAATTTAAGAAAGAGGAGACATGTTTGAGGGATATATAGAGAAAGAAACGAGGCCGATATTAGGACATTTTGAACATACAGATAAGTGGGTTTTCATATGAGGGGGCTGTTTGGAAAAATAAATGCTTAAAATGTATTTTCCTTCTAGGTCGTTTGTATGACTACCATGTGCTAGATATGATTGAATTAGGTATCGAGAAGTTTGTTTCTCTGAAAGATATTAAGGTAAGATACTTACTGATCATAAAAATAAGCCGTTTTGCACTGTTGCGCTTGGGCTATAGTGACATCTTGTGGTGAAGAGTGCTGATACAGTTTTTAGCTTACAGGAGAAAACTTTTTATTCTAGTGTGCTCTAAGATAAAAGCACAGTTTCATTTTACTTTAGAAAGAGGAATATATTTATATACTATAACACTTATAGATATTCTGGCAGTGGTTACAAATTTTTGTCTAGGTCCGTGGTTTAAGTGTTACCCTCTCCTCAGTTATCATGGCATCTATTTTATGGAACCTCAGAAATACAGAATTTCAAAAGTGATCCTTGTTCTAAACCTGGAAGCTTTGGCCAATTCTGTAGTATTTTGGCTGCTAGTCCATTGGTTCCTGAGTCATATACATAGGAAATGTTAGGACTCAAGGACTTTGAAAGAATATTGAAGTTTTTAATGGAAAGTTATATAATTACCTCAGTTTATGGGTCTTCGAGGGTCATGGTATAGTTAAAAGACTTATAGCAAATATATAATCACCCTTTTCCCCAGCCTCCTCTAAAAAGGACATACTTCAGATTTCCTGTGGGTTTGAAAAAAGGCTCTTACCAGATCTCCACTTAGTTGTACCAGCTTTCTCAGGTACAGGGTAGAATAGTAGTCTTATTTAGAGGGCAGAACACTTGAGTTTGAGGCCTCTTTTGGCCATTTAAATGACATTTGTGACATGATAAGTCAGTTGCTTCCTTGACCCTCAATTTCAATCAAATGTTAATTAGGTATAGCAACATCAAATGAGATAATATTTATGAAAATCTTATCAATCAGAATAAAGTATTGGAAGGTGTTTTGTAAAGTGTATAAATCCATGATGCTTTATTATGTATGGTGGAAGCCAGCATTTTATTACAATTTCTCTTTGGGGCTCTGCACAAATCCTGGAGATGAGCAGTAGATCCCCATTTCACCTTTACCACTGCTGCTAGCTTGGCCACCAGTTGTGGGCATGAGGAATGATGGATGTATGTATGCCAATCCTGTATTCTTTCTGCTTCACTTCCAAAGCAAAGAAATACTTCAGTCACTGTGCAGCTTGTAAACTGGACCACAAAACAAAACTGTTAGTGTTTGTCAGGTCTCATTCTTTTTTTTTTTTTAACACCTACAGTACCTGGTATTCCCTGTGTGGTCTCCCATCCAAGTACTACCAGGCCTGATCCTGCTTAACTTCTGAGCAGATCAGATGGCGTGTTCAGGGTGGCATGGTTGTAGACGAGGTCTCATTCCTAACAAGAAACCATTTAAACTGAATACTAAACTTTCATTCATGGAGCCTATCCATAACTATAAAGTTCATTAGTTGGTGAAAATATGCTTACATTGGTAATCTTTGCATAGACTGTTAGTCAGCCCTTCACTTTTTACCTTATTTGGTTACAGGCTTGTATTTTTAGTTTATTTTGGAGTTACCTGTTTTGTTACACTTTTTCTTCATATTTATTTCCTCTTTATATTTTTAAGACATCTTCAGCAGTTATTTTGTCTTACTTGCCTACTTTTATTGCCAAGCTCATCCCTTTGTTAAGTAATATTAGATTAAACTCTACCAGGAAACTGATTATTCTGAGAGCCTGTTTTCTAAGATGGTCAAACTTCTAGGGATGGTTTTTCTGCATAAAAATTTAAGGCTCATTGATGTTATTTTAGATAGTATGAAATAATTGCAACTGTCTGGATATTTTATTTGGAAAGTTCATGTATAATTTATAAGAATTCTTTTTTCATTCAAAAAGTTCAAGGACTACATAATTATAGTATTTTCAGTATACTGTATCATAGTATTTTACATTTTTAGTAACTTTCAGACTAGTGGAATAAAGCTCATCTGTTGTTTCTTGTAGTTTCAGGGTTTTCACATTGTGAAAAACCAGCGATCTACGTGTTACGTACTATTTCACGTAACTTGTTTAGTTATATTCCTATGATGTGTATACTGGATTATGATTTAAAATAGTATTTTTTATTACTATATGTGGTCAGGAGGTTTGAAAGTTGGTGTTGCCTCACTTTCTCTTACCTACTTGTATGTATTTAAATAATCCCGTAGACCCAGGGGTAGCAATAGGAGGGTCAGGTGGGACATATGTTGCACATTGGGTATGGAAAGTCCATTTAGGCCCTTGATCAGACAACAGATCTTAGACACATCTCCTAAGTATAGAAAGTTAAGGTTCAGGGTTTGGAAGCAGAATGTTCAGGAGAGTGGTCGTAATGAACAGGGAAGCAGCAGGTGACCTCTGGTCCTAGGGCAAAGAGCGTTTGCATTGTTTTTTTCTTCCTTCTTTCCTCCTTCCCTTCTTTCTCTCTGGTTTTTTTTTGTTTGTTTGTGTTTTTTTGTTTTTTGCTAGATTTGGATAATCCTTTATTGGTGTCAGAGCAGAGGTACTAGAATCAGTGGGATGCTTAGACCAACAACTATTCATCTTCTTCCATAAATTAATCCTTCAGTTAAAGATGTTTTTCTATTTGATTTTCTTTCATTTTGATGGCTTTTCAATTTAAATCCTCTTATTACTCACATCACATTCTTCTTGATATAGAAAATCTAGAACTGGACAAAATCTTTTTTTGTATTTTGTATTTACTAATAGCTTCAACTCTGCAGAGTGAGGATTAGTGCATACGTTAGCTTGTATAAAATTATTTTGCTTTTCATGTGTAATGTTTAATTGGTACTTTAATTTAGCTTTCATATAAAATAGTTTATGCGATATAGTAGGAAAGGCATAGTGGTACAAATAATTCAAAGAAATTTATTTTGACTCTAGAATGTTCACTATTAAAGGTCAGTGTTTTGTAGCAAGTTTTAGCATTTTATTTTATTCTTTGCCTAGAATAATGTTAAAAAGTAGCTTAAGTTATTCATTGACCACTTATTAATTTGGCAGTGTAACAGAGTGGGAAAGATAATTATATAATTACAATTTTTTTTTCATTTAATAGAATAGTAAATGTCCTGAGGGAACAAAACCCATGTTAATATTTGCTGGTGATGATTTCGATGTAACAGAAGACTATAGAAGGCTAAAAAGTCTTCTTATTGGTAAGTGTTGTATTACTTTAGGGTAGCTTAGGTAGGCAATCTAATAATGTCAGTAGTGGCATTTTGCCACTTCACTCTAGTTACATAGCTTTTACTTTTTTCCTTTTCATTATTTTCTTTATTCCCCACTAGCAGGGGAGAATTAAAAGAATGTTGTCTGTAGATCATTATTTTATAGTAACCTTGGTATAAACCTATTTATATAACATTTTATACTTTATGAAATGCTCATTCCCATATCCTGTCATTATTGACATCATTAAGTTAAATTTAGAAAATTGAAAAGTTAAAATTTTAAGATTGTTATATATCATTCACTTCCAATGAAAAAACTTTTACTTGTTTTTCTTAGTCTGATATACAAGATTTTTCACACTATAACTTGTTTTCTTTATCTCCAGTTTCCTTCCCCCTTTTCCATTAAAAGTGGCTTTTTAAACATATATTTTGCATATTCCTATAGTCATTTCTGATTTCATTCTTATTTATCTCGTTTCTTCCATTCTTGCAAATTGTGTTTCTTTTCCAGAGAACTTTCAGTGACCTCCCCAGCTCCTTTTATTTTGTTATTGTTATCTTAACTGGCAAGCTTGTACTAGGTACTGTAAATATACTGCTTCATTCTCACAATAACCTTGTAAAGTTGTTTTACAGATAACTTATTCTTAGTGAACTACACTACTTCCTAATGATTTATGTAATGAATATACCCTTTCCTATGTGTTCACAAGTCATCTTAAGATCCAGTGTACAATTGTTGTTATTGTCTGGAATTGACATAAATTTTACCAATTTTATATCCCCTTTTCTCCCCTGTTTTGAAAAGCTTGTGTTCTCCATGATTTCTTAAATGTTAGTAATATTTAATATTCTGTAATCACATCTGCCAGCTCTTTTCTGAAAAGAAGTTTAGTTTGTCCCTGGAGATACAAATACGTCTGATACTTAGCAACATTATCTCAAGTTTAAATAATTTATTCCATTTAAACTTTTCTTGCACCATTCTTAAAAGCTAGGTCCTTGGTTGCCCTTGTGGGTTTTTATACACTTTGCCCTAAATCACTTGTGAAAAGTTTGTGATGTATATTTTATAAATAGATTAAATTATAGACATGCTCTTCATAAATCCGAGTCGACCAAAAAAAATTTGTCTGTAGATACATTTTTTTCTTTATTGGGATTATGGTGTTATTGTTGGGATTATAATTTTCAGAACTTCTCATTTCTTATTAATAACGGCAAATTTTATTTTTCTGGGGATCTTTTTTTTTCTTCTTAGTTTCAAGTATACAGTACATTGGGTAGACATTTGTATAGTTTATGAAACAATCCCCCTGAATAATGGCTATATTAAAAAAAAATAAAATTGAGTAACACCGCTGTAATCTGTTTAATCCTTTCTAAATCTCTTGAGTTTGGTGAGCCACAGTTGTTACCAAAGCCTGAGCTTTTTTGCTTCTACTGTTCATCTTGCCCATGGTGAAGTTCCCTTGCAGAGTCTTTGCTATAGTTTCTTACCTGTATTTTTCATGAATTAAAAATAAATTATACATGAAAGACAATGACCAACATTTCTTTTAATGTTGTACACCCCAAAATATCAAAAGTGTTTTTTCAGCTAAGATTCCTATTGCTTGTACTCCATCAGCCCAGATTCCTGCCTTTTGTCCCCTAGTTCTTTCAATTAATTATTAATTGTCCGTGAGAGTAGTACTTCTGTTATAGCAGAGAGGGCTTTTGCTTGCTTTTGTTTAAATGGTTTTTATAAAAACTTTATCTTATTATTTCTTGCTTCCACTAGATGGCAGGTATGAGCACATAATGCAGTGATGATGGGGAGGGAGTGAAAACCAAAGGAACCTGGGGAAACAAGAATGAAAGAGGAATGAAGTGAGATTGTTGGGCACCAAGGAAAGTTGAGTTTTTAATATAAATATGAAGTCAGGCAGTGGCAAACTTCTTAGTTTATGTTTTATGTTCTAATGAAATAATAGAACAGCAGAGGAAGAATTTTATCAAGGGCTTTCTTCCTTCTAGGAAGTTTTTTTTTTTTTTTTTTGTTTTTTTTTTTTTTGGTAATTGGTCAGAAAGAAAAGTTAACTTATTAACTCAGTATTTTCATGGCAGGTACCCATTTCGTTTATTCTAAATTTTACTTCTCTTTTGCTTTCTTAAATATATAGATTTGTAGTTAATCTTAGCAGGTCCTTTTTTTTTTTTTTTTTTTAAATAGAAAAACAGTAAATATTTATTTTTAGAGTCAGTTCACTCTAATTTTTATGGTTACTTTTTTATGTGACTATTCCTTGTATATAGAGATGATAGTAAATCAAGTAATAGGTCAGTTTTACTAACTGTTCCTTTAAGGCCTACCTTAAATTTAACTACCTAATTGGGTTGCTTTTTCTTCATTGCCTTATTATCAGTGGTCATGTCTGCATCAGTGGACATTGTTTTAATTTTTTTAACCCTTCTGATTTCCTAATTCTTATTCTATTCAAAAAAATATATAATAATGAAAATAACTCATAGATTAGACCAGGTAATTTATTTAATTTAATCCCTTTACAGCTCTACAAAAGTCATTGTATTAAGTCTGCTCAGGCTTCCATAAAAAATACCATAGACTGGGGGAAGATCAAAGTTTCTGGTGTGGACTCTCTTGCTTGCTTCTTGTTATGTGCTCACACAGCTTTTCCTGTGTGTTGGCGGGGGAGGATGGGAGGGAAGGAGAAAGACATGAAAGAGGTATTCTATTAGTTTTCTTATAAGGACACAAATCTAATGGGATCCGGGCCCCACCCTTATGGCATACCTCATTTAACCTTAATTACTTCTTTAGAGGCCCCATATTCAAATCTAGCCACACTAGGGGTAAGGGCTTTAACTTATGAATTTTGGAGGTACACAGACATTCATTTCATTATGGTAATATTATTCCCATGTTGTAGATGAAGAAATTCAGACCAGTTATTTGTGTGGAGCGAAGAGCTAGTAAGTGGTAGAACAAGATCTGATCTCGTCTCTGACTCTAGCTCCCCTGATCTTTTCCATCAACTCCATGTCAAACTCTTGTGCTCTTTCCCAATGCATTTACTCATGGACACAGCCACATTTGAAATCTTATTTTTGTATGGAATTGATCCATGGAAAAAATGTCCAGAGTGGGGCTTTCCTTCTGATTATAACCAATTTATCTTCTGTCTCTTCTATCTACTTAGTTCTGTTAACCAGATTTTTATATTTATTTCCATACTCATATCTTTCATTTTACCTCAACCATCATTTCTGCCCATTTTAGAGTGAGCCTCTTCTTCAGTGTTTTGAGGTTAAAAGATACACTTTAAACTGCCAACCCTTTTGATTTTCAGGCTCCTTTTGTACTTTTACTTTTTTCAAGCTTGTATTTTTTTTAAATGCCAGTTTATTATTTTTTTATACTATATATGCATAATTTTTTTAAACATTTTATTTTTTTTAAATTTTTTCCTCCTCCCCTCTGGTAACCACTAGTCCATTGTCCATGTCCATGAGTCTACCTTTTGCACTTTTATTGTCCCAATCCTGGAATCAGCTATTGCTCTGAGGAGTCCTAGTTTCGTTTTAAGTGAGAAATTATTTTAGAAATCACAGTCTGGGTGCTGTAGATTGTTTCTGAATTGGTCATTGTTTCTAGGTTTTTTTAATGGACAGAACTGTGAAATATGTTTGTTGAGATAAAATACATTCTGAATTCTTATGAAACTTCTAACTCAAATTTAAGACAAAAGGATCTTAATTTCATTGTCACATAGGTACCTTTTTTCATCCATGATAAAAATCTAGATTTTCAGTGACTTCACATAATTATGCATTTACCTTATACTGTAACTATACACACAACAGTCTCAGAATAAAATACCTGTATTCCACTGATGATATGAATATTGAGGGCAGCTGAAAGTTTTTTTGTTTTTGAGGGTTTTTTTTTTTTTTCAGTTTTTTTTATTTTTATTTTTATTTTTTTTATGTAGTCTGTTTCTATAAGATACAACCTTGGGAGAACGTATGGTCAAATTACTGTGTTTTGAAGTCACTTGAAGTAGTTCTTTTCTGTATGATTATTTCTGCAACTCGGTATATAGGTTCATTTTGTTTTCATTTTTATGGATTACTTGTTTTTTCATTTTAAATTGCTTTAAAAATAACTTTTGAAGTATAATTTAATTAAAATCAAGTACAGATATTTAGAGTTAAAATTTGATGTCTTTTGACAAATGTGTACATCTGTGAAAACACTGCAGTCAAGACAGACCATTTTGCATCACTTCCCAAAATTTCCCTGTGCCCTTCTGTAATCCATTCTTTTTCTCTAGTCTAAGCAGACATTGAGGTACTTTCTGTCATTATAGATTAGTTTGCATTTTCTAGAATTTTAGATAACTGGAATCATACAGTGTATACTTTTCTTGGCCTGGTTTCTTTCATCCAGTATGTTCTGAGTTTCTCTATTTTCTTGTGTGTATCAGTAGTCATTTCTTTTTATTGCCGAGCCATATTCCATTTATAGCTGTTCCACAATTTGTTTATTCCTTCGTCCATTGATGGACATTTGCTTGATTCCAGCTTTTGACTGTTACCAATAGTGCTGTTATAAACACAACATTATATAGAATTTTTGTGAGGGCATGTTTTCATTTCCATTGGGGAAAATATCTGGGAGTGGAATGGTAGAGTCATTTGGCTAGTATATGTTTAAAATTTTAAGAAACTACCAAACTGCCTTTGCCATGATGGTCTCATTTTACATTCCCACCAACAGTGTATGACAGCTCTAGCTATTCCACCTTGCCAATACTTGGTAGACCATTCTTTTTAATTTTAGTTAATCTAATGGGTGTCATATACTGACTTTGGTCCAGTATTCAAGTCAGCATAAAATAAAGTAGTGATATCATTGCAGTTTTAGTTTGCATTTTCTAATGACTAATGATGTTAAACATCTTTTCATATGCTTATTGGCCATTCATATATATTTGGTGATACTCTGATTTCTCTTCAAATCATATATCTTTGGTGAAGTGTCTATTAAAATTTTAGCCTGATTCTTATATTGGTTTATTTGTCTTTTTAATATTGAGTAATAGGTAGGGGCATATGTGTGTGAGATAAATCCTTTGTCTCTTTGTCTAATATACAGTCTTTGAATATTTTCTTCCAGTCTGTGGCTTACTTTTTTTAATTTTAATTTTTTAATTAGAGTTGACATTCAGTATTATTTTATATTAGTTCAGGTGTACAGCATAGTGGTTTATTTACATTTGCCTCTTGTTTTAATGATATTTTCAAAGAGCAGAAATATTTAATTTTTGTGAAGTTTCATCTATTTTTTCTCTCATGGTATGTTCTTCCTGTGTTTTGTTTAAGAAACCTTTGCTTATGCCAAGATTGTAAAGATTCTTCTCTTATATTTTTTCTTGAAGTCTTAATAGTTTTAGGTTCTACATTTAGATTTATGATCCATTTTGAGTTAATTTTTATGGGTAGCATATAAGGGTCAACATTCTTACCTTTGTTTCTTTTTCTTTTTCCTTTTCATTCTTGAAACTTATGGGAAAAGCATATATGCCTTTAAGGTTTCTATCACAAAAGCTATTTCGGAGGAGACTGGAATGTACATGTCTTGTTCCCAAAATGACTTTGACTTCAGTAATGCCCCTACAATGAGTGGGGCTTTATTAACTTGGCCACTGAAGTAGATTCAGATTTTGGCAAAATCATGGGAAAACTCATTATTAATTATGATAAAAATTTTAATCAGAATACCTTGAAAAAGTATATACTTGGTTTATAAAAATATTCCTGAGGGATTTTTGTAAAAAAAGTAGAGAAATGTGGTATATACATGTGCAAACACATTTTTGTCTATTTTATGCATATTAGTGCTATGATTTTCTTTTAGTTAACCACAAGAAAAAGCAAACAAAAGATGTATATGTTCATGCACATGAGATAATTTCTATTTTATGAGTTAATGGGAAGAGGGAAAAAATGCTGATGATAGGGACAGAATGAAATTTTCTGATTACTACATACCTGCCTTGTGCCAGTTCTTTAATTAAGTTGGATAAACTTTTAAATGGAAAGTTTTTCTTGGCCAAAATGTTTTTGTGTATTTTACATTTAATCTTCCTTGATATTCAGTCCTCTTAGCTATAAAAAGAAGAGACCACATTCAGTCGTGGTTTTCCATACTTTTTTCACTCATGTACCTCGTTCATGTAGTATCCACAATTCTGTTCACATGGGGATTTTTTCTTTAAGTGTATCCTATTTAAAAGGAAACTTTGTGTTCCTACGTGAGTGGAAAATAATATATGATAAAATAACTAATAGTAAATTTAATCTACTTATATATAATTTAAAAACATCTCATGTGCCATCAGTGGTATTCCCACACTGTGGGAAAACGGCTTACTCACTGATCTTGATGGTTATTTTCTGATTTTAACAATTTAATTTCTTATCCTTTGCTCAAATAATTGAGATTTTCTGTTAAAAATTTTCTCTTGCTTGTTGCCCCCTTCCATAGAAAAAGGCTAGTTTGATTTAATAGTCAAAAGTTAGAACAGCCACTTTTATAGAAATTTGCCATCTTAACCTACTTGTTTTAAGAGATTAAAACTTTATGCCTTGATTTGCATTTTTTAAAAGATTAATATCCATGGTAAATATGATGCCGAGCATTGGCTTAAAGAGAGAACTTCAAAACTGAAAAATTAAAATGGCTCAGTGGACTAAACACAGAAATAAAGTCATGAGATTAGTAAAGGGGTGGGATGGAACAGTCAAACCTTTTTCAGGGATTAGTTTTTGCTACCTATCCTATTCTTTTACATGAGTGTTGGTACTAAATGGCGCTTTTAGAATGTAGTTCTTTGTAACTGAATTTTAAAATCATGTTAGCCTTTTTTAAAATAACCAATATAATAATATGTTACTTTTAGATTTCTTCAGGGGCCCCACAGTATCAAATATCCGCCTGGCTGGTTTAGACTATGTTCTGCATTTCACTGCACTGAATGGGAAGATTTACTTTCGAAGCTATAAGTAAGTGCATTTCTTAGCATGTTTTTGTTAATCTCTATGGTTAGCATTTTAGTGTGACTGTTTTATAGAGTTCAAACTTAGTATTGGTGTCTGGCCAAAAGTTTATTTGGAATGTTTGCAGAATGGCAATAGCATGCCAGCTCCGTGCTGGTCCTCGTCTGCCATTCCCCTACTAACTTGTGCATCTGAAACCCTACTTTTCCAGGGTCCTGGAACATCTAACGTGGCACTCCCTCTGAGTTTAGAATACTAATTTAGTCATGACCCTCCTACTGTTATGCAGTATCTCTTTATTTTTCTTGACTGGATTTAGAGCACCAAGCCACAAGACTTAGGCCAGCCAAAGCAAATTTCACAAACTTTGCGTCTAAAAAATGGAGTCTGAAAGGAATAAGATTCAGTGGCTAGATTAATTTCATCCACCTTTTTTAGCCTAGGTCTTCTACCCGTACCCCCATCACAATGTAAACCTTAACAAGTTGGTTTTGTTTTGATTAAAAAGCTCAATGACATGCTACAGTTGTGCCTTTTGAGGTAAATATGATTTATTTTCTTAAAGTGTTGGCGCTGGTTGATAGAGTCCACACTTTCCTAGAGAATACATTAACTTGGAGAGACTGTCTTCCTATGAACACTGAATTTAGACTGATGTTTACTTTGAGCTGTGGCATGGCAATGCAGCCTGAGAGCTGACAGCTCAGTGTTGAAAGCCCCTTCTGTGCAGTGGTGTTGTTTCTGCAACTATTTGTAGAGTTAGTTCACCATTTCATCCGTGGTTTTTAATTTTTTTCTTCACAATGGAATACATGGTTGACTGGTTTATGTCCAGTGAGAGTCCAAATAAAACTAGATATTCACTTCCTTTGTCAATAATTTCCTTCTTTTTCTCAACTGTATCAAGTTGATTTTGGGGCATTTAAGAATGTATTAAATTATAGTTGGCGATTCCTGTTCAGAGAACAAGAAATAAAAGGTGAATAATGACTAACAAATTTTTTTGAAAACTTTTGTTAAAAAAGGAGACCCTGGGTATATCAATGAAATGAATGATAACAATAACCAAAAACTCTTTGATAGTGAACAACTTTAAAGAAAGTATTAGAACTTGTATTTAGTAAAAAAGATTACTTTGTAAAGAAAGAAGCACAGATGAAATAAACTGGACAGAAAATTAGCAAATCAGAATTAACAAAATTAGCAATGTAATTATACACATCCACTCAAACACTTTTTTTTATTTTTTATTTTTAAAAATTAAGTTTATCGAGGTGACATTGGTTAATACAATTTATATAATTTTCAGGTGTACATTATAATTGACATCTGTGTATTCTATTGTGTTTACCACCCAAAGTCCAGTTTCCTTCAGCTACCGTATATTTGATCCCCTTTACCCACTATCCTCCTCCTATCCCCTGATATTTGACCCCTTTACCCTGTCTACCTACCCCTTCTCTCCCACTCCCTACCCTCTGGTAACACTCGTTTATAGTCCACGTCCATGAGTCTCTATTTGTTTGTCCTGTTCATTTGGTGCTTTTTAGGTTTATATTCCACGTATAAGTGATATGTGATTTTCAACTTTTTCTGTCTGGCTTATTTCACTTAGCATGACTATCTCAAGGTTCATCCAGGTTGTCACAAATGGCAGTATTTCATCTCTTTCTTATGGCTGAGTAATATTCCATTGTATATATGTACCACACTTTTTAGCCATCTATCGTAGGACACTTCGGTTGCTTTCATGTCCTGGCCACTGTGAATGAATAATGCTGCTATGAACATTGGTGTGCAAATATCTTTATGGATATGAATTTTCAAGTTTTGGGGTAAATACCCAATAGAGGGATTGTTGGATCATATGATAGATCAGTTATTAGTTTTTGAGGAATCCCATACTGTTTTCCATAGTGGCTGTACCAATTTGTAGTCCCACCAGCAGTGTATGAGGGTTCCTATTTCTCTGCATCCTTCTCCAGCATTTGTTATTACTTGTTCTGTTGATTATAGCTTCTACAGGTGTGAGATGGTATTTCATTGTGGTTTGATTGCATTTCCCTAATAGCTAGCAATGTTGAGCATCTTTTCATATAATTGTTGTCTGTTTGTATGTCCTCTAGGGAGAAGTGTCTGTTCAGGTCCTCTGCCCATTTTTTGATTGGATCATCTGTTTTTTTTTGTTGTTACTGATTTTATAGGCCCTTATGGGAGGCGTTGCTTGCAAATATATTTTTCCATTCGGATGGTTGTTTCTTTATCTTGTTGACAGTTTCTTTTGCTGAGCAGAAGTTTTTAGTTTGATGTAGTCCATTCATTTATTTTAGCTTTTACTTTCCCTTGCCTTTAGGTCAAATTCATAAAATCCTCTTTAAGTCCAAGGTCCTTGAGTTTAGTTCCTATGTTTTCTTCTATGCATTTTATTGTTTCAGGTCTTATATTCAGGTCCTTAATCCATTTTGAGTTAATTTTGGTTGTGGTGATAGACAACAGTCTAGTTTCATTCTTTTGCAGGTGGCTTTCCAGTTTTCCCAGCACCATTTATTGAAGAGGCTTTCCTTTCTCCACTATGTTTTTGGCTTTTTTGTCAAAAATTATTTGCCCATATAAATATGGTTTACTTCTGGACTCTCGATTCTGTTCCACTGGTCCATGTGTCTGTTTTGCTGCCAATACCATGCCGTTTTGATTACTGTTGCTTTGTAGTATAATTTGAAGTTGGGCAGAGTGATGCCTCCAGCCTCGTTCTTTTTTCAGGATGGCTTTGGCAATTCAGGGTCTTTTGTGCTTCCATACAAATCTGATGATTTTTGTTCATTTCTTTAAAAAATGCTCATGGGATTTTGATGGGATTGCATTAAATCTGTATGCTTTAGGTAATATGGTCATTTTAACTATGTTGATTCTTCCAATCCAAGAACATGAATATCTTTCCATTTCTTTGTATCTTCTGATTTCTTTTAATAGGGTCTTGTATTTTTCATTATATAGGTCCTTCACATGTTTTGTTAAATTTATTCCTAGGTATTTTATTCTTTTTGTTGCAATTGCAAAAGGAATTATTTTTTCCACTTCTTTTTTGACACTTCATTAGAGTATAGGAAAGCTATGGATTTTTGAATGTTGATTTTGTATCACTTTACTGTATTTGCTTATTGTTTCTAGTAGTGTTCTTGTGGAGTCTTTAGGGTTTTCTATATAGAGAATCATGTCATCCACAAATAGTGACAGTTTGACTTCTTCATTTCCTATTTGGATGCTTTTATATCTTTCTCTTCTCTGATTGCACTCACTGGACCTCCAATGTTATATTGAATAACAGTGGCAATAGTGGACAGCCTTGCCTTGTTCCTGATCTTAGAGGAAAGGTTTTTAGTTTTTCACCATTAAGTATAATGTTGGCTGAGGGTTTGTCATATGTGGCCTTTATTATGTTAAGGTACTTTCCTTCTATACCATTTTTTAATGTTTTGATCATAAATGGATGCTGTATCTTGTCGAAGGCTTTTTGTGCATCTATTGATATGATCATATGATTCTTATTTTTTGATTTATATGGCGTATCACATTAATCGATTTGCTTATGTTGAACCATCCTTGTGCCCCTGGGATGAAGCCCACTTGGTTTCCAGTAGATGGCATCTAAGCCTCTTGGATCCCTGCTTTATCTAAAGCCTTGAAAATGCCTTTTTAAAAGTTTCTTGTAGATAATTAATCACACTTGCTACCCTCAGTTTCAGTCTCTGTCAGTGTCAGTGACAGTCTTGACAGCATTTGCTCAGATTCCCCTGGGGCTCTGTGGTGATTGGTCTCAGAGGGTAAGAGATGAGGGGCCTTCTAGGTTGGGAGTTGGGGGCTGTGGCTGCCTTGGTTTTGCAGCCACAGCCGTAAAAATCAGCTGTTTTTCTGTAGTCCTGTCTTGCTTCTCTGCCTTCTGCCCTCATGAGTGGGCTTTGCCACTGGCCAGCCGTGGGGCGCTTACAGCTTTCCCAGACAATGCTGTTCAGGGAACTCGCTGGTCCCTTCTTCCCTCACCCTCCTATAGGTAGCTCCGGCCACTGCCCGACACCTGGGGTTCTGACCTGTGGTAGCTCTTATATGCATATCCCATGCTCAGACGTGCTAGTGTGCAGTTTGGGCGTTTTTTGTTGAGTTTTAGATGTTCAGCTTATTGTTGTTTCAAGGAGAGAGATCTGGGGACGTCTTTACTCCACCATGTCTCCAAGAAGTCCCATCCACTTATTTTAAGAAGACTATAATTGCTAGAATCACCATTAGGTTAGCATGGCAGCTTCTATAAAAGTTTGAGATTTCATTCATTCATTCATTCATTCATTCATTCATTTGCCTTTTTAAGACAAACTTATTTACTTAAATTAGTTTCAAGTATACAGTACATTGGTTAGACATCTATAATGTTCATAAAACGATCTCCCAAATTGCTCCCTCCCTCTCCCGGCCCTCCACTTAGCCATCATATTAATAATGCTAGTTGCATTCCCTCTGTTATTTATGTTCACTGTGCTCAGCTACCATCTACTAATTTGTACTTCTTTAACTCTTCACCCCATTCTCCCAAACCCCCTACCCTGTCTGTCACCAAATTGTCCACTATATTTGTGAGTCTGTTTTGATTAGTTTGTTCTTTTTGTTCGTTAGATACATCATATAAGTGAAATCATATAGTATTTATCTTTCTCTGTCTGACTTATTTCTCTCAGCATAATAACCTCTAGGTCCATCTATGTCATTGCAAATGGTAGGATTTCATTGTTTTAGTGGTTAAGTAATATTCCATTGTATATATGAACCATAATTTCTTTATCCAGTCGTCTCTTGATGGGCATTTATGTTGCTGCCATATCTTGGCTACTGTAAGTTGTGCTGCCATGAATATTGGAGTGCATAGATCGTTACAAATTATTGATTTGGTTTTCTTTGGGTAAATACGCAGAAGTGCAATTGCTGGGTCAAAAGGTAAATCCATTTTTAATTTTTTGAAGAACCTCCAAACTGTTTTCCATAGCGGCTGTACCAATTTGCAATCCCATCAAAATGTATGAGGGTTCCCTTTTCTCCACATCCTCGCCAACACTTGTTTTTTTGATTTATTGATAATACCCATTCTGACAGGTGTGAGGTGATATCTCATTGTGGTTTTAATTTGCATTTCTCTGATGATTAGCAACCTTGAGCATCTTTTCATATGTCTGTTAGCCATCTGTATTTTCTCTTTGGAGAAGTATCTGTTCAGGTCTTCTGCCCATTTTTTAACTGGATTATTTGTTTTTTGTCGTTGTGAAAAGTTTGAATTCTTAACATTAGAGAACTCTAGTAAAATTTTGATCTCAAGTGTTCTCTATGTGCCCTGTAATGCCTGGTAGCTATTGATTTGAAGTAGAAAATGGACAGTGTGATTGACAGCAACCTGCTACTGGGGAAATCACTAAACATGTGGATCAGCTTAGCCTGCAGGGGCTGTGCCACACTTGGGAGGAGAAGAAAGAGGTGGTTCCAGGAACGAGCATCACCTCTGAGCCTAGTAACCTGTTTCTGGCCTGTGGCTCAGCCACACGATATGGGCAGGTCACTTCTTGGGGCCTCTGTTTCTCATTTGCAAAGTGTAGCAGTACCATTTAGGTAGTTTAAGGTCCTTCTGAGATTGATCCTTCATAAGAGTGAGAAGGGTATGGATAGAGGTGGGAATATGACAAACTTAAAATTGTTTTTATTTATTTTTTTGCCTTGTTAATTTGGGTGTCAGTTACAGCATCTGATTTAGCACGGCTCCTTGGACTTTTGTGCAAGCTGTACTACTGAGTCTCTTTCTTTTATTGTGAATCAACCCTTAAGCAATTGGTAAAAGATAATAGATAATATTCCCATGCATTATTTGTGAAAGTTGGTAAGGCTTATAAAATGGTTTTGAGCTTGGATGAAAGAAATTCTGAACATGAAATTATATTAATATGACCTCTGACTTGACCCTCTGGGGGAATATATATATCAGTGTTACTGATCCTCTTCTTGTATATCCTATAATAATTAATTCCTTAGGTATGAGTGACCATTTCCATTCCTTGGAAAACTTTATTCACTATAGGGCCAGAGCCATTAATACGAAACAGAAATTTTAATGACTGCCACATATGCCTTTGCAATGAATGGCATTGGTTAAGTTTTATGGGGGAGAAATATGCAAAACAGGAAGTGTTAGCATTCTTTTAAAAGCAAACACAAGTAACTAGGCAAGGCAAGGAGTTTAATGAGAACAATGTCAGCAGGAGAGAAGGATATAGAAGGGAGAAAAATAAGAGAATTGCAATGTGAAAGAGTGGTAATGCCAGTCTGTCTTAAGAAATATGCAACTAACATTTTTAAAGTATATAGAAATTACCGTTAACATATCTAATAGCCTGAGTCCATTTGAGAGGGGAAGAACTAGGTTTTCTTTGTCTTTGTGTCTCTGTGGTCTTTGTGTCTCTGTATCTTATACCATATGGTCTTACAAAAAATGTCACTTTCGATATAGAGCTTATAGGGAAAACAAAACGGAGCTTGAGATTAGGCTGTTAGGTGGCGATCAGGCATATCATGTAAAAGTTCTGGGCAGTATATATTTGCTTGGAGATTGGAAAGCCTGGAATTAAAATGTGTACAGTAGTCCCCCTTAGCTGTGGGGCATGGGGTCCAAGACCCCCAGGGGATGCCTGAAATCAAGGACAGTAGCAAACCTAATCAACTTCTTCAACTTGTCAGTTTCTTCATTGGCAAACACAGCCTCTCTAGTAATTTTTATATTTTCAGTGCAAACCTATTCCTGAATCTATATAATCATCCCTTACTTGCAGTAAGTGGCCTGGTGTCACTCGTTTGGGAGGTCTCTCTTACTGAGGTGTTCGTTACAGGCTCAGCGCTTTCGGGGCAACACGTTGCCATCAGAACAGGTTTTCTGTTCATGTCTCCAGCCCACAAATGTAATATTTTTTCCATCTTAACTAAGCATTTACACGCACTGCGGCTGTAACTTTTGCAGTTTTGGGTATGACTAGCACAGATTTATCATGCTGAGTGAGATAAGCCAGACAGGAAAAGTTGAAAATCACATGGTATCACTTATATGTGGGATATAAACCTAAAAGCAACAACTGAACAGGACAAATAGAGACTCATGGACGTGGACTATAAACGAGTGGTTACCAGAGGTAGGGAGTGGGAGAGAAGGGGTAGGTAGACAGGGTAAAGGAGGTCAAATATCAGGGATAGGAGGAGGATAGCAGGTAAAGGGGATCAAATATACGGTAGCTGAAGGAAACTGGACTTCGGATGGTAAACACAATAGAATATATAGATGTCAAATTATAATGTACACCTGAAAATTATATAATTGTATTAACCAATGTTACCCCAATAAGCTTAATTAAAAATTAATAATGTACACTGGAAAATTATATAATTGTATTATATTATTGTATTAACCAATGTTACCCCAATAAGCTTAATTTAAAAAAATACTAGCACAGATTTTTTTTCCTTTATAATTTCATATGTTTCAAGATTCATTCTTATTGTAGATCTTAGAAACCTCAGCATATGATATTTTTTCTTTATTAAGTGGGGAACCTTTTACCTTTTCACTTAAAGGAAGCACTTTATGGCTTCTCTTTGGCATATCTGAGTTGCCCGCATCATTACTTGTGCACTTTGGGGCCATTACTAAGTAATGTATTCGTTACTTGAACGCAAGCACTGAAGTACCTTGAGTTGATCTGATGACCGAGACAGCTACTACGTGACTAATGGGTGGGGTGCGTGTACAGCATGGAGACCCTGGACAAAGAGACGATTCGTGCCCTTAGCAGGACACAGCCGGGCGGTGCGAGCTTTCATCATGCTACTCAGAACAACATGCAATTTAAAACTTACGAGTTGTTTATTTCTGGAATTTCTATTTAATATTTTCTGACTGCAGTTGACCATGGGTAACTGAAACTGTGGAAAGTGAAACCACAGATAAGGGGACTAACTATCTTTAAAAAATAAAAACTGCAACGTGTATAATGAAATGAAGGTGAAGGAAATGGTTTTAGGTATTTGTTTTTAGTGAGTTGATATCTAATAGTCTCTTCCTTTTGCTTGGCGTGATCACAAAAATCATTTCTAAATTCTTTATTAATACACTTTCTCGGAGGAAGAGTAAACAGGTTGTTTTTTTAAAATGATTAACAAGTGATTATTATAGATTCTAGATATCACTGTTAAAAGCTTAATTAAGAAAAAGGGTGGTAGACCAATCACCAGAAACCATATGCAGAGAACTGAAAACTGGAGACCATTTCCTTCTTTTTCTGTCAATTTGATGTCAGTAAACTTACTCAGTGAAGTGATTAAGATTAGGTCATTTACATAGACAGTATGGCTCTGTAACTCAGTTTTTTGATAAATAGCAACATATGTAGTTATTTGGAAGTAATCTTAATTATGTATACTGCTGGAAAGTTACTTTGTTAGGAGGACACTTCTGTAAATAAAAAGATTCTTTAGAGGAGTTTTGCCACATACAGTGATAGTTGGGTGATCTGAACCCATCAGGCATGCCATGAGCTGTCCTGGATTGACAAGTTCCCATTTAGTTGAAAAGGAGCATTTTAAGCAGTAGAAAACTTTTAATTAAATTTTATATATAATGTCCCTGATTTTTTAAGTAGGCAACTGAACATGTATTTTCTTAATGTGTTTATCGAGAGATACTAATCTTGATGTGAGTTCAGCATGTGAATATCATATATTTGGAGGTACTGAAAATGTGAATGCATATGCAGAAGTATGTGTGATATGACAGAGTCAAATGGTCACTGCCCTATATACTTTAAATTAGCTCTTCAGGAGGATGCCGTGAACCAGCCAACTTTAGCTTCTAAAATATTTCCCCCCTCAGTGAACCTGAGATATAGGCATTGACTCAGGTCTCTTCTGGAACCATGTGGAGAACGTGGCCTATGAGCTCACCTTTAGGCTCTTTTCCCTGTGCTTGCTCCCTTCGAGTCCTATAGAAGTATTCATTTTACTTTTGATGATAGTATACCTTTTGTTTTAACACTTTAGCTTTTTACATATCCTAGGCTTGTATTTTTTGTTTTTTAGATTTTTATTTTTTGCCCTGTTCAGTTGAGTGTAAATTACTGTGTCTAATACAGCATATTTATCACTGTGACTATTCCTAAGTGCACCTCTTGTGATTGGACTGTACTCATTGGCCATCTGTCTGCATGTGATGCACTTAGGGCCCAAAGGGCTCGTAATGAGCTTTGGCGCACACACTTCTTCCTAGTGTTTGCTGCTCTCTTGGCTATTCCTTATTGTTGCTTTCCTCCTCTTTTCCTTCTCCCGGTGTCACAATCTAGCTTTTGTGTGAAACGGCTAATTTCTTATAAATATTGTTATTCAATTATTTTTTTCCATGTGGAGATCTGGCCACTGTAACAAATTGAGTCACCTTAGATAGGCTTCAGTCTTTTAGCTGTTTTTGTGGTATCACAAAAAAAAGAATTTGCCAGTCTCCCCTCTTCCCTGCGTTCTTTCTCATTTGTTTCCAGATCCAGAGCTATTTGGACATATGGTACCCAGGAAGTTGTGGCTTTGTTATATTTAGATTTTAAAGTTCATTCCAGTCTATAGATATCAGTAAATGTCCATGCTGTGGAGAAAAGTTGATTCTGAATAGGTTTTAGAGAAACAATAATGTTTTAAGACCCAATTAAAATTATTTTTATGCTTATGTAAAGCTTATATAAGATGAAGTCCGATCAAAAGATTCCATTTCTTAGAAGAATGTCCGTCTCGCTTTGTGTTTCTCAATAATAGTATATGCTTTTATTTTTGATTTTCAAAAATCAGAGAACCAAAGAATGCACTTGGCCTAAATATCTACAATATTTAAGAAGCTTAGTCCTTCTAAAGATTTTTATGTCATTTTATGGAACTGTAATTCTCTTGAACACAAATATTTGGTGAGGATAGGATTTTGACCAAAGTCAGAGCAACATTTCTTTGTCATATTTTGTGAAGGTTGCTGTTGAAGAAATCTGGTTGCAGAACACCACGGATTGAATTGGAAGAGATGGGACCCTCATTGGATCTGGTTCTGAGGAGGACACATCTGGCATCAGATGATCTTTATAAGTTATCCATGAAAATGCCAAAAGCCCTCAAGGTACCTGATTGTAGATTGGTCCCATATTTATTTGTATATTTTACTCTTTCCAAAAAGGATTTTCAGCATATATTAAAAGACATAAAGAGGTCAATAAAAGATAAAATTAGACTCTTGGGGCCAAGAAGAGGAGGAAGAAGCAAATAAGCCAACCACAAAGGATAATGAAAGACTTAACAGAAACCAGACATCAGCTGTGGCTGAGCGCTTTCTGGTAGCCAAGACTGCCATTTTTTCAGCAAAAAGAATTGTTTGGTCCATTGTGAAGACTAGAGATTTAGAGCACAGGATGTATAACCCACACTTGCATAAAATGTATTTTGACTTTTGAATTGTTCTAAAAAACAAGTTCTGTCTGGAATGCCAATAAATTGAAATGATAGTCACAATTCCTTAAGCTAAACACAGGAAATTCTCTCAGTGCATGTCAATGGTTAGTGTAGTCTGTAGTGTTGCGTCTCAAAGTGTGATCTGACAATTTTCCCGGGAATTGTTAGAAATGCTGAATCTCAGGTCCCACCTTAGACCTACTGAATTAGAATCTGCGTTTTAATAAGATCCGCAGAGGATTTGTATGTATACTTGAGTTTGAGAAGAAAGGTCTATGAGGGCTATATACTCTATGTCATTGAAGGCGTGCTCACTAATGGAAATTTTCAGTAAGGTAGTTGTATACTAGATTTTTACCAATTCATGATAATAGAAACCGTTAAATATATATATTCTTGTTTCATAGCCAAAGAAGAAGAAAAAATATCTCCCATGATACTTTTGGTACAACTTATGGAAGGATTCACATGCAGAAGCAAGACCTAAGCAAATACAAACCAGAAAAATGAAGGGGTTGAAGAAACGACCTGCAGAAAGGATAACAGAAGATCAGGAGAAAAAATCAAAGAGAATTAAAAAAAATGATGGAATTTAGCTGAAAACTACAGTTTTATTGTAGTCTGTTTACTTAAGAAAATTATCAAGCATCAGTCATTTCAGAGTTTTTATAAGTTTTTACTGTATATTTTTCTAGCCTGATAATTTGCCTAAACTATATATTACATATATTATGAACGGTACTATTAGGTTGAAAGTAAGCCTCTTACTTGAGACATATCCTTGTGTGCCATTTTTACTCTGTGATACATTTCCCTCTGCCGCCCCCCCGCAAAGTCCAGTCTGCTCTCTCATTGGATGGGTGAGTGAGGAGAGATCTCCAGAATAAACATAGGTATCTGAGAATTTTTGGGTTAAGCTTTAGATAGAGAGGAAGTCAGGGAAAGTAGAAATGGCCCAAAGGAACTGTATGCACCCTCAGTGTGACCTACCTGGAAAGTTAGTTCCATCTTCCAACATTTACCTACAACCCAGCTTTTGTTTTTTACTTTTCAGTTATTTTGCCTGAAATTCTACCACATATTTATTTGAGATTTTAAACTTTGTGTCATAAAATATAGATCTCTAAGAGAGATAGCTGATCATTGACACATTACCTTACTCTTGATTATTTGAATAAGATTTCTGCTACAAAGTGGAGCCTACCTTCCTCTGCGAGAAGGAATATTTTGTTTTGTTTTGTTTTCTTTTGTTTTAACACCTACAGCACCTGGTATTCTTAAGTAGTCTCCTGTCAAAGTACTAACCAGGCCTGACCCTGCTTAGCTTCCGAGATAGACAAGATTGGGCACATTCAGGGCGGCATGGCTGTAGATGAGAAAGGAAGTTTTGATGTGAGAAAGGAAAGAATGGGTAGGCTTTAAGACACAGGGCACTTTAGGATACTAGGTAGCTAAAGGTCACGCAAAAACCCCGGGTGTTTGCATACTGAATAGGAGTAAGCCAAAGCCAACAGTACGTTTTGAAATTTTCATGAAGACTGGCCCTGTGCCTAGGAAAATGGGATGAAGCTTTCTATTTCCTCCTCCTAGTGTAATATACTTCTTTTTTCTAAATTGATTGAATCCCTGGCAAAGAAGTTCCTTTACAACAAGTGCAAGCCAGTTATGTTATAAGACACAAACAGAACATGAATGATAATAGTGTTACATGAACTAGAAATGCTTTTGTTTTCAACTTCATGTCAAGGAGTTTTTCCATTCCTAGATGTCCATGCATTTATGTGAGTTTGCTGGCAGTGAGCAGAAACCATAGCCTCAATTTTACCTTTTCTTTCTCTTGTAAACCCATTTTTTTAGTCTTTCCTCTCCCTATCCTTTTCTAGATGACTAATATTCTCCTCCATACAAACGAGGGAGCTGGAATCACCTCATTTACACTTGTTTGATTGATTATGCATTTAACCAAAAACCACAGTTTTAGATCTGAGGGAGGCATTTGTGTTTTATGTCTAAATGGGAAGAGAGGGCTAAAATGATTCATTATTGTGCCATCTGCAAGTAGATGGACAATAGTTGGGGAGAGAGGAGCTATAGAGGGGGTGTCAGAAATGGTGGCTTCATAGTCCTTTCCCATTGCCTGACCCCTGACTGGTCTTGCAAAAGCTAATGGAGATATTGATTCAGGAGCCAAAAAGAGATCTCTCACCAGCCACTTACAGGCAGGACCCTGCCACGCCTTGACCCTCTCTACCAGGAAGACCTACCCCAGCAATTCAACGTTAATGTAAGAGATAGCCACATTTTCTGTATGTGGGATATTGTCTTAATGGAGTTGTTTGTTTTAATCAATACCCTCTTGTTTGAGATTTGTTAATGGATCATTCTGATTCATATGTAATTTTTGTGTCAGATAGTATCCAGTAAGTATATCCTCTTCACTAAGAGAAGTATTGCATAATATACTGAAATATAATTCAAAGACTTCATTGAAAAGCCTTGTTCTAATTATAAACCATGTGGAAAACCTTGATCCACCATTTATATCACTGTTTTTGTGGAAGCACATTTTAATCACTTGTCCTTGAACTTTAGACCACAACATACGTAAATTGGAGAAATATATTCATTCCAGTAGTGGTGGTAAATTGTTTTGTTTTACTTTGAATTTTGGTAGATGAGGAAAGCAGATTAGAGATTTTTTTTTGTTTTTTTTTTTAAAATACCAAACTTGTCTTTTTTCTAGGATGTTAATACTAATGCCAAGCTATAATATGATTTCATGAAATATGGTTCCTTTTTTATAATTTAACTGCTGATATTTATTTTCTTGATATTGAACATAATCCAAAGTACAGGTGTTGTTACCCAAATCAAGAAAGGAAGGGGGAAAAAAGAACTGACCCAAGTCAGTTTTTAGTTACCAGATTACCTAGCTTCTTCTGATCTCCCATTTATGTTTTTAGCCATTTTGCCTCCCTTATCCCTAGAGGGTTGGGCTAGGAAAGGGTTCAAAAGAAGCTTTAAAAGAAGGAGTTAAAACCACTGCTAAAATTTGACAACGAGGGAAGGTTGGTTTCTTTTTAATGAAATTTTAAGTATCAGTGCTTGGTCCGTTGTAAAATTAAGAACTGCAAAAATACAGGGTTTTCTTTCTTTATGTCCTTAATACACTTTCAGTAGATTACAGAAATGGTCAAAACACCCCTAACTGCATGGAATGCAAATACATCCTAGCATATATACATTATGAAATTGTATAGACTATTATATCCGTTGAAATAAGCTACTGTGAACAAGACAAAATAGGCTTGGTGGCTTGAGATTTATGCTAGCTGTGAGAAGAAAGTCAACTTGCTTTTAAATGTAGTTATTTTTTCTCATACCAACAATTTGAGTTGTTCAAGTTTAAAAACAGCAAAGATATCACTGTTTCCTGTACCACCCAAAGTGGGCCATGTTAAGAATTTTAATTGCCTTGGTTGAATTGGAGCCTTTTTAGCACTTTTTCCATTTCAAAGTCCTTTGGAAAAAGTTTTAAAATATGGCATAAATATAAGGTAGGCCTTTCTTTATAGATAACTACCACATTTTAATTGTCCTGTTTCTGCTGCTTCCTTTAAACAGCTTCCCTCCTCCCTCCCTCACCCCATTTCATTCCCACCCTACTCTTTACATACACTCGGCATATTCCAAACAGGGAGAAAGGCCTGGCACTGTGCAGGCCTTTGCTACTAAGCAGGGCTGGGGCTAGTATGAAAGAAGGCAGATAAAGAGGAAATGGCAAAGCTAGTATTTAGCAGTTAGGGCTTTTGCCAAGCAAAGATCAAAGCCCCTGAGCTTTGAGTACTTTACTGGATTGAGACTGATTCCTCAGCTCAAAGCTGGTTTGCTGGAGGCTCAACTAGGAGCAGAGTGGCAGGTGTTGGCTCTGTGAGGCATGCTCTCTGCTCAGCTGGAACTCTAGGTTGTAGAGGCACTACCTCTGGACACCAGATCAGGGAGGGACCTGCAACCAGAGTTAGAGTTGAGGCCTGTGTTCAGTTAACCCCTCCCTAACAGTGCAAGTGAGCTCAGAAAGAGGTGACTGGAGGGCAAAGCACGCCTATTTAACTGTTACTTTTGAAATGGACCTGGAAGATTCGTATTCATCACTGAGAGGTTTATTTTCCCCAATCCTTTAGCTAGTTCCCCAGAGTCACTTGACAAAGCTGATGGCAAGGTGACCCGACATCGCTTTAGATGGTAACCTGCAATAGCACCTCTGGGTCTGTCTCTCAAAGGGAGTTTGGGGTTATGGCACGGGGAAAGAACATGAGAATTCATTACTATCCCATGAGATCCCATTTCCATTTACTTGGCTCATCACTTAAAGCTAGTCAATGTCACATGTGTTTGAGTGTTGCCCCCAGCACCTTCCTCCATACTTGGAGACCTTGGAGAAAGATTAAGCTCAGGTGGTATGGGGGCTCTTCGAAAGTGGAATATATGGGAGGTAGTGACAGCAGGCAGTGCTGAGTGTGTGTGGGGGGGTTGTGACATTAAAAGAAGCTGACATCTCTCGATGCTCTGTGGGTGCTACAGCTAAGATTGAAAGGACAAGGACCCAATTAAAGAAGGCATAAAGCCATGGGTAAGACCAATTAGTATGATTCTCTAAGAGTAGTGTTAGAAGTGGTAGTTCTCAACATTTTCCTGGAGATGGAAAGGAAATAAATGAGGCTTTTGTTTTGTTTGCAGTAGTATGATACAAAGAAACTTTTAAGGGTCCTGATAAGCAGGTGGTATAATCCTAGCTGGCAGGATTCTTACATGATTTCCATTCTTGGAAATGAATGGAGCCGAGCCACCATGGCTCCATGATGAGTAGCTCCAGACGAACTTCAAGGTGAGTGAGATATGGTACGGAAAGCATCTGTATGATTGAAATGACTTGGAACCTCAATCCCAGACAAGAACAATCAGTTTTTGAAGAAATTGTGGGAAAGTAGAGTGAGACAGAGGTAGTTAGTCTCTAGATTTGGCTCCAGCAACATTTTGGGAAGAATCACTAGGTAGGTGGCTTGCAAGCTCTTGGAAAATGGTAGTAGTCATTGGTAGGAGCCAGCCTGAGTTTTCTGGGAGCTAAGAGGGTTTTGTTTTTTTTTTTTAATCTTCATTGTTGTGGAATTTATTATTTCTAATCATGTCTGCTGTTAGACTTATCCATTCTTTACATTTTTCTTTATGGGTTCCACAGTTATTTATAGAGTAACAATGACATGCTAGCTGTCAGGGATACCAAGAAGAATAAATAGCTCAAGTTCTCCTTGGGTAAAGCCCAAATGGGTGCTGCTGTGGCAGCAGCTCTCGGTTCAAGTGTTGGTTCGGGGTTCCAGTCTCCTTCAGTCTATGGCTCTGCTGTGCTCCACTTGCAGTGTCCAAGTTTTCCACGTTCATTTGCTGCAGGCCAAAAATGATGGAAAGGACATGAAGGATGTTTGTGAGAGTCATTAGGAGTCAGGGCTGGGGGTGATGCATATCCCTTCTGCTCAAATTCCTTGGCTAGATCTCTGTCAGGGGTCCACACCTAACATCAATGGAGGCTGGGAACAATTGCTTAGCCTGGACACCTGCAGAGAGTCAACAGCTCAGGAGGCCCAAGAGGCACACGAGAAAGATTTAGCTGTGTGGCCCCAGCGAATACAGGAGAGACAGCCTCCATTCTTCCTTTTACTCTTCTTTTTTTGAAAGGAGTACTTTCCTGGTATATAACGGAGTAATCATTCACTCCATATTTCTCAAACATAATGTTTCGGACATTGTGTTAGAACAATGCCTTACTTTGTATATATTTACAATATCGAAAGTATTTTATTTCAATACAAATTTGATGTTTTCCCCCTCATGATTATAAAAAAAAATCATTTTTCTGGATGTTGAAGAGAAAGTTACAGAGAAGAAAGTAAAAGTCACCTGTAATCTCACCATCCAGAGATACCATTTATTGACATTTTACGGTATGTCTTGCCACTTTTTAAAAATATAAGTCCTTAAAATGAGACTTATTATATTTGCTTTAAAAAAAAAAGTAAATTTTTAAAGTAAAACTTTCTTAAATGAATTCCTACATACAGGACAGTGCTCAGATGAGTAAATGTGATGAATTTTTACAAAATGAACATTGTCTAACCATTATCAAGAAATAGAAATATTGTTAAGACCCACAGAAGCCCTTTGTATCCCCTTCAGTCATTAGCCCATTAGTAAGGTTATCTATTAGGTGCCCTACTCTTTAAAATTGATGTTATACTACAGGGATTTTCCTGTCATCATTATTTTGAAAACACCACTTTTTGACAGGTACATAATATTTGATTGTTAGGGGTGTGTTAGACTAGTTATTCTGTTAGGCATTAATGTCATTTTCTTTGGTATTGTTATAAACAATGTGATCCATATGTTTGCACAGAAATAGTTTTGGAAAACATTTTTCTCATGCTCATCTTATTTGATATTTAAAGTATCCTGTAAGAGGTATAGTACAGGTGTCATTATATATAATTTCTGGTTGATGAAACAGAGGCTCAGAGATTAAGTAACTTGTCTGAAGTTATATAGCTAAAAAGTAAAGCTGGGCCTAGAACCATTGCCTTTTAATTTCTACTCTAGTGGATTCCCATAACATCTAAGCCTCTCAAGGTATTCTTGTGAACCAAATGGAGAAATGCGATATAACTAAAAAAGCACTTAGGCCAGTTCAAAGCAATTTGAAGGACTACTGTACCCAAAGAGTTCTAATGAATGATGAATAAATTGGTGACATCTGCAAAGGAAATCTTTATTGGTCAGCCTCAGTACTCTGTTTTTGATCTTTGTCTCCTTAATTTTATCTTCCACTTAAAGACAAAGAAGACATTACATTTGTGGATTACACAAAGCAGTAAGAATATTATATGTCATAAATATAAAATATCTTGGTATATAAAATATCTTGACAGGCTGGGAAGGGTAACTGAAGCCAAATGGAGAAATATAGTAAGATAAATGAAAAGTTCAGTACCTAGAAGGGAAAATATGAACGTAGGATAAGGGAGGCATGTTTCTATAATTGGGAAACAAACCCAATGTCAGTCATCAGTATGAGCAGACTTCCAGAAAGGTCCACAGACATTTAAGCTGCACTGATGTAAATAGAATTTTCAGGTTGACTGAAATAGTATACATGAGATAGACAAGAAAGTCTGAAAACAGCAAAGACTGATATACCTATTTAGTAATAAAAAAGTGGAGGTAACAGAGACCCAGTGTACTCAAATCTGCTCAAACCGCATCTACAGTATTTGTTCCAGTTCTGGGAACCACACTCGGAGGAACTTGAGCTACCTGGAGTATGTTTGGAAGTTGTGATGAAGGTGATGAACATCTCCAAACATTGCCAGATGAGGCTATGGGGGAGAGAGAAACTTGCCCTCTGAGTTCTTCTGACTGGTCTAATAATCAAATTGACGTGAGACAGATTAATGAGAAAAATGACCAAATTTAATTACATATGTACATATGGGAACCTCACATACATGAGCGAGTCAGAGACCCCACATACTCAAAAGGTTCAGAGATAGGGCAAATGAGGTAACAGTGATATTTAGAGCTAAGGGATGGAGTAAGGCACCTTGGGGCTTCGGAGGGAAGGAAGGTCATTTGTAGGATGATAAGAAGAGCAGGTATTCAGTAATTAGAAGTTTGCCCTGCCTTTATGATAGATATGTTATAAAAAGTGATCTCTGGTGATAATTCTCACTATAAGTAAGTCACCTGATTTAAATTCTTTAAGGGGGAGGAAAAGTTTCTTGTGAGTCTCCAGGGTCTTCGATTGCTTTCAGCTCAAAATAAGTCACATGTTCTGAACCTCTTCAAGGCAGAAATGATTTCCAGAGGAAAAAGGCATTCACTAAACTTGTTTTTATCAGCTTAATTGAAATGTAATTCCTATACAATAAAGTATATCCATTTAAAGTATATGATTTGGTGAGTTTTGACATGTGTATATGTCCATGAAAACACTGGCGCAATAAAGATAGGAACATTTTCATCTGGGATGATTTCTTATGGCTCTTTGTTGTTCATTCTTCCTCTACCTCAAGCCCCAGACAACCACTGATTGCATTCTATCACTATAAATCAATTAACATTTTCGAGAATTTTATATAAATAGGACTCATGATTGGACTCTTTCTCAGCATGAAGATTTTGAAGCTTGTACATCTTGCTGCACCTATCAGAAGTTTATTGCTGAGTAGTATTCCATCATGAATGTACCACATTTTGTTTATGGCTATTTGGGTTGTTTCCAGATTCGGGCTATTACGGAAAAAGCTGCTATGAACATTCGTGTTATGAATTTTTATATAGGCAATTGTTTTTATTTCTTTTAGGTAGATACCTAGGAGTGGAATAGCTGGGTCATACTGAACACACAGTTCTACTAGGAACTGAATGAACAAGAGAGATGGGCTCAGATACCAGGAGGCTCTAATTCTTGTGGAGGGAAAGAGGCAGTAAAACAAACAAAAAGGATAAGTTTACAAAGTGATAAGTGATAAAAGGACAATAAAACAGAACAGATGGAAAGTGTCTAAGAAGGGTCTACTTTAGATCTCTCTATAAAGGTGACGTGATGGAGCTGGGTCCTAGATGTTGAGAAGGAGGCAGTGTATGAAGTTTTGGGGGAGCGTATTCCAGGAACTGGGAACTGCCAGTGAAAAATATTTGAGAAAGGAAAGAGTTTGACTTAAGGACATAACAGTTGTCTCCAAATATTTGAAAAACAATCAGGAAGAAAAGGGTTTACAATAATTCTATGAAATTCCAAGGCATAAATATGATCAATTAATGGAAATTAGTTGGAGAAAAGTTTTGGTTCGATCTAACCTTTTAGTAACGGAGCAATTGGGAGAGGAAAAATGACAGTTTTAGTTCTTTTCTCTTCCTTTTTTTTTTTTTTTTTGCTAGACATTTTCTACTAACATGAATAACAACAACTAGATGGACCTGGAACCCAGCTCTTGAGTTAGGTTTCTCCAAGTGAATTGTTCAGCAAATATAAATCCAGCTTATAAACCAGCTGCACTAATTTATAAGGCAATTGATAGAAAAATATTTCCTTTTCGTACTAAGTCTAGGTTTTAGAAAACATTCAGGTATTCCCTGAAAGGCTAGGAAAAGAAGGAAAGATGTGTTATCCTGTTTCATTCAAATGACATCTTCTATAGTTAGTGTACAAGAAAGTATGAGAACATAATAAAAACGGAGATGATCTTTCAGAATTTACTGACATCTGCCCATTTAAAAATAATAATACTGATTTGAAATTAAATGATACCTATCAAAGTATTAGCCCAGATAAAAGATGTGATTACACAATTGGAAAATGTATTAGAAGACTGAATTATATAATTACTTATCATAACTTAAGGAAAAGAAGGGACAGAAGAAGGAGAAAGAGGAGGAGGAATGAGAAGAGAAAGAGAAGGAGAAGATCATCTCACTGTTGTAAGAAACCTGCTGCTTCCATCTGTCCATGATCTCTTTAAGTCCTTGCCTACATGAATAACAACAACTAGATGGACCTGGAATTATCAGGTAAGAGTGCAGGTGTATTTTTAGCAGTATATTGTTTTGTCGCATATTACTTCAGTAAAGCATATTATTCTCAATTTCTTATATAAAAGAGCAGTAGATTCAGGGTCATCAACAGAAGGAACTTATTGGCAGCTTTATTATGGGAAAGGTGCCTAGGAGATAGGTGTAAGATGTAACTCCCAAGCAAGGCTCCTCGAGCAGGTCCCAGTTGCCTCCAGGGAGTGTGGTATGGCCTATTTTTCTAGCTCTTGTCATCGTCAGCGTCCTCAGCTTGCACACGAAGACAGCTCATTTACCAGTGGCAGAGAATAGCTGTTCTCCACTAACTTGTCAAAAAGTATAATCTTGTTTTCAATGTTTATTGAGATGTAATTCATATATCAAAACACACAATTTAAAGTGTATGATTTAGCAATTTTAGTATGTCACAGAATTGCACAACCATCACCACTATCTAATTTTAGAGCATTTTTATCATTCTGAGAGGAAGTCCCTACTCTGATTAATCCATTTCTGTAGGTCTTTCCCGAGAACTTCATGTAGAGGAATGATACAGTAGGTAGTCTTTTGTGATTGAGCCCTTTCACTGAGCATAATGTTTTAAAGATTCATCTATGTTGTAGCATGTATCAGTACTTTAGTCCTTTTTATGGCTGAATAATATTCTATTGTATAAATATACCACATTTTATTCATTCACCTATTATTGATGGACATTTGGATAGTTTTCACCATTTGGCTCTTATGAATAGTGCTGCTATGAACATTCATGTACATTTGTTTGTTTGAATATATTTTAATTATTTTTGGTGTATATCTAGGGCCAGATAAATGAATGCTAGATCATATGGTAATTCTATGTTTAACTTTTTGAGGACTCTCTAAACTATTTTTCACAGCAGCTGTACTATTTTACATTCCCACTAACTGTATGAAGGTTCTAATTTCTCCACATTTTCAACAATACTTGTTATTTACCATTTTTATTGTAGTCATGATAATGAATATGAAATGGAATCTCACTGTGTTTTTTGTTTGTTTGTTTTTTGGATGCTATTTAATTTATTTCACCTGCCAAATAAAGAGATACTTCTTTGTCAGTAAATAACAGTGTCATAAGCTGTTTTCAATCAGATTTGTTTTTCATTGTTGTTTTGATTTGTATTTCTCTGATGACCAGTTATGTTAAGCATCTTTTCATGTACTTATTAGCTATTTGTCTATCTTCCTGGAAAAATGTCTATCTAGGTCCTTTCTTCATTTTTAAATTAGGTTATTTGTCTTTTTATTACTGAGTTGTAAGGGTTCTTTAATATTCTAGTCTAGGTACAAGTTCCATATTAGATATATGACTAACAAATATTTTTTTGCTATTCTGAGTTGTTTTTTCACTGTCTTGATGTCCTTTGAAGATCTGAAAATTTAAATTTTGATGATGTTCAGTTTATCAATTTTTTCCTTTGTTGACTGTGTTTGGACATCATATCTAAGAAACCACTGCCTAGTCCTATGTTTTCTTTGAAGATTTTTAGAGTTTTAGCTCTTTCATTTAGGTTCATTTTGTATATGGTATGATGTAAGGGATCTAACTTCATTCTTTTACATATGGATATCTAGTGTCCTAGCATCATTTGTTGAAAAGCTATTCTTTTACACCTTAGTCAAAAATAAATTCACAGTAAATATGAGGGTTTATTTTTGTTACTGTAGTGAGTTCTGAAATGGAGAAATGTGAGTCTCCAACTTTGTTATTTTTTGAGATCGTCTGTCTATTCTGGGACTCTTTAATTTCCACATGAATTTTAGGAAAAACTTGCCAATTTATGCAAAGAAATCAGTTATAATTTTGATGAGGATTGTGTTGAATCTGTAAATCAATTTGAGGAGTATTTCCATCTAAACAATTTGAAATTTTCAAATCCATGCATATGGGGTGTCTTTCCATTTATGTAGGTCCCTCTCAATTTCTTTTAATGTTATTTTGTAGTTTTTAGTGTTTTACAAGTTTTACATTTTTAGTCCTAAGTATTTTATTCTTTTTGATGCTATTGTAAACAGGTTATTTTCTTTATTCCATTGTTGGTTGCTTGTTGTAATTCTTCTGTAGAAATACAATTTATATTTGTATATTGCTCTTGCATTCTGCAAACTCGCTAAACTTGTTTATTAGTTCTAGTAGTTTTTAATGGATTCCTTAGGATTTTGTATGTGCAAGATCACATCACCAGTTAATAGATCTACGTCTTACTTTACAATGTGGATACCTTCTATTTCTTATTATTGCCTAATTACCCTGGCTAGACTGTCTTGCACAATGTTGAATTGAAATGAGGAGAGCAGATATCCTGGTCTTATTACTCATCTTAGGGGGAAAGCACCCCATATTTCATCATTAAGTATGACGTTAACTCTGGGTTTTTTGGTAAATGTCCTGTATTAGGCTGAAGAAATTTTATCGTAAAGTAGTTTTGAATTTTGTTAAGTGCATTTTCTACTGAGATAATCCTGTGGGCTTTAACCTTCATGTTTTGTCATGATGTATTACATTGATTGACTTTCAGATATGAAGCCAATCTTGCAGATGGGATAAATCCTACTTGGCCATGATATATAATCCTTTTTAAACTCTGTAAGACAAATAAATATGAGCCTTAAAAATCTGCTTTTACAATGATGGAAGAATGAGAAAGTGAATATTTTTATTACAAACATAGTTGTTAATATTGCAAACAAAATTCAGTTTAAGAATCCCTGGGATTGGCATCTTTAGATATCAGATGATTCCATTTCCAAAACATTGTTCACACACAACCTTTCAGAAGCAAGATGGTTTTTTAAAATAAGGCACATCTATGGTTACAAAATGAGAAAAAATGGGAAAGCCAATATTTGGATTTCTTTTAGAGTTTAAGCCCTGATCTAATTATTGAAATGATTTGCCAGTTCTGTCCATATTTTATTCATTTATCAGAAACATGCAAACATAATATTTTTGTTCCCCTTAAACATGTTCAGAAACCCAGAAACTTTTAGGACAGAAATTATAAATACTTATTGAAGTAGATTTGTTAATGGAACTCCTGTAACTCATTATATCCTTATTTTTGATTAGTTGGTCTCTGTGCTTTTGCATAAACTTAGATGTTTTGAAATTTTAATATTGCATTGTTCCAACAATCTGGTAGCCATGGATTTTTCAAACTAGGAGGTATTTAGGGCCAGCTGAGGACGAGCAATCATGGCTCTGAATCTTGGTTTCACATTAGATGTAGAGATTATAACACTCTTTTACTCCTGGGTTGGTGTTAGAGACTTAGGGTAGATTCCAATTTCCATTTGGTAGTCCTTTGTTGAACAGTTCAGCCTTCGTGATATGTGGTGGTTGTAATAACCTTCCTCTCTACAAAACCTTTAAAATTGCTTGGGTTTTGATTTTTGCTGCTGGATTGTTACAAAGGAAACTAGGGTTTGGATATATTTGGATGTCTTCATTTAATTAACTAGGTGGAGTTTGGAGCAGAGTTGTGCTGTAATTGATGAAATTCTGACCAATTTTAAGTAACACGATTACTTACTTCCCTGTTACTGTTACTAGAACCACTACCAAGCAAACTGCTTAAAAGATTAACTTTACTCCATGCCAGGTCAGGCTTGGTCTTCCTCCTCTTATTCAACACATAGATATCAATTCTTTACTAACAGTTAAAACTCTGTTTTCTGTTCAAGACATCAATGTGTTCAGCCGCCAATGTAAATTGACTGGTTCCCTTGGCACAAGGGGTGGCCATGTGACAGCATAAGTGGTTAATGATATATATATATATATATATAATTTGGAAGTCTACTGAGTGGACTTCAATAGTCTCAGAGAAAGCTATTTCACTGATGAAAAGGTATGTCCTTTTGCCTCATCTCTGTCGTCTTCTTCCTAGTTGAGAGAAGGACATAATACCTGGAGGTATAGCAGCCACCTTGCAGACCTGAGGAGGAAGGTTTCATGCCAAGGATGTTTTCAGATGACATTCTTGAGCAGCTACTTTTATCAGTTCACACCCAGGTTTTTTGTTACATGAAAATAGCAAATCCCTACTTGTTTAAACTACTGATGTAGGGATATCTGTTATAGCTTGAACATACATCTGACCAATACAGAGCTCTGGAGCATAAGAAGGAATACCAGTTTGGAAGCTTTTGCCAGAATGCAGATCAGAGATATCAAGGACTTGGATTAGAATGGCAGCAATGTACCCCGAGCAAAAACACAAGACACATTATCTTGATATCTTCACTTATTCAGGGCTATTGAAACCATCTGCATTTGAGGCATTGGAGAGGCTGAAGGCTTGGAAGGTCTGGGCAGGTTTCCTGGATTTGCATAAGTCAGTGAATGTGAGAGTGAGATAGAAAATAACCTCGTCTACGGCCATGCCACCCTGAACACGCCCAATCTCGTCTGATCTCGAAAGCTAGGCAGGGTCGGGCCTGGTTAGAACATAATACTGGTTCCAGTCTGTCGTGTGCTCTTCCAGAGAGAGTTGACATATACGCAAATATTTACTTAAGAATAAATGTTCTTTCATCTTCTCCCCCGCATGGCAGCATATTCCACACACATGGATGGAAGACCTCCTAGGAAGACCGATGCTGTAGGCATAAGAAAGAAAAAAAAAAAAAAAGAAAAAAGAAAAAAGAAAAAAAACCCCTCATTCTGGAGCAAAGTTGGCTCTTCCAGTCTTGTTTCCTCTGTATTTACTACCTCCATTTATTAACAAGGGAGATTTCTGCCTCCTGGGCTTTTGAGTGCACCCATTCTGTGGGTGAGAGATGGAAATTTGATACTTCACATTCTTGGCGCACATGGGCAGAACTGGCAGGCAGGCCACTTGCTTTCTGTACGTTGGCTCAAGGGAGGCCCCAGCTGCTCCTGGGAGAGCCACTGTTTGTTGCCTCCTAAGAAATTGCTTTTCCAATAAATAGAACCAGGCAGCTTCCATTTGGCAATCTGGAACAGGCTCCACAACGTAATGATAAGCGAGGAAAAGAAGGGCAGACACCATGTGTGTGGAATATGCTGCCATGCGGGGGAGAAGATGAGAGAACATTTATCCTTAAGTAAATATTTGTGTGTGTGTCAAATCTCTCTGGAAGAGTGCACGACAGACTGGAACCAGTGATGTGTTTGTGGTGAAGTGGTGGCAGAGAGAGATGGATGGGAGAGACTTCTTTTTCCTATATGCCCTTTTCTCATCTTGAATTTTTTTATCAGTACATGTTATAAAATAACCTATTCAAATAAATTATTTCCAATCAAAGCAATTTCGGCAGTCCCTAAGAGTGATATTTATGAAACACATATAATATAGGTTATAATATCATTTTAAATGAACTGTTATACGTATGTATAAAACAAACCAAAGTGACAATAAGCAAAACTCCGGTGTGTACAGAGAAAGACTGGAAGGAGAGACACCACGAGGTTCGTGGTAGTTTCTGAAATGATAACGTACTCTCTCCTTTTTCCATTATATCTTCTTTTTCATAATGGTGAAAACATAAACTAACCTTATAACAAAGAAAAAACTTGCTTTTCCTTCCCAGGTTGCAGCACCTGAGCTGCCCAGAAAACTATTTCGTCCACATGGTCTTGACTCCCCAGTGGCTTAAAGGGTTAGCTTTTCTGCCAGTTCCCCTCTCCTTTCTATACCCTTGCCTGTCATCCTTCATCCTTAATCTCCCAGCTGTTAGTCTAACCTTTCATTTTAAAATTAAAAGATCACCAAACAGCTCTCCTACTTAAAGGCTCTGAGCAGAGCTCCATTCACATAATAAAACCCAAATGTCTAGTGTGGTAGAAAAAGTTTTTTGTGGTATATTCCCAGCCTGCCCCTCTGGCTGCATCCCCTACCACTGCCTAAATTATACCAACCTTCAGTTTCTTAACGTTCCTCGAACAAAATATGTTCTTTACAACTCTGTACTTTAGTACATGCTGTTTCTAATATTTAGCTGTCTCCACTCTCCTTGCAGAATTACCTGAATTATCACCTCCTCCCCGAACTTTTCTCCACTTCCCTGGGTAGTAGCTTCAATTCCCTCTTTGTGTGCTTTGGACCAGGCCTTAATCCTTGCCACTACACAAGAACAGTGATTGTATATTATATCATTCTTCTTTATATCCCCAGAGCCTTTCTTGCACAATGCCCAGCACATAGTACATACTCAAAACATTGAATGAATTAATGAAAGGTTTGCATTTCTTCTGTACTCCTACTATGTTATATTGGCCATTAAATGTTGTCAAATAACTGGGTGACACAGAGCCGTGGACCAGAGGGGTCTTTAGTAAAGGAAACTTCCATGTCACTTGTTTCTCTGGTTCTTCCCCTCCAGCCCTGTTCCCTTTATTCTCAATCATCTATCCTAGGCTATGTGGGTGAGTGTATATGCATAATGAAATACCTAAGCCTTTGATTTGAATCCATTCTTTATTTTCATCCTAATCAACTCTATTCTTTCCAATGGTTTAATAAATAAGCATAAATTCTCTCTTAACATCAGGCTACAAATGGAGCAAAAGGATTCTGTTACAACTAAGAATCATCTGAGCAAGCAGAGGAAAGGGGAGCATCGAAACTGTGCTGGGAGAAAATCACTTTCAGGCTCTTGGAAGAGAGTTGCCCACTCTGATCCTCTGGCTTTGATCTCCAGGGCTTCATTAGAACAAGGTATTATCTTTAACCCGCTCTTTGTTTCGATGCCAGGGGAATATAGACCAAGGGGTTGTACATAGAGACCAAAAAAAAAAGAATAACAAGAGTCAGACATGTCATAACATTAGGAGACAGGTCCTTTTTAACATACTCAAAAAGATTGGCTAGAAGTAAATGACAAAGATTTATTGAAGGGTCTTGGGGTCCTGCATTCTTAGCCTCTGAATTGGTCCAAGATGGTAATCTCCAGCTATCTGGTGGTCTAAAAAATGCAACGATTTCTTCTTGAGGTCATTCAGATGACCATCTGAGGCAGGCATTGACGCACAGCAAACTGATATATATATCCAGGCATTGACTAAGGACTGGAAGGTTCAGACATTTAAGTTCCCAGGCTAGTTAAGGCAAAAATAAAATTGTTTCCTCATGCCTCAGCCTACTTTATTTTAATAATTTAGCAGCTTGACCATAGTGAATCCATTTTATTTCTTCACTCTATTCCTCAGTTCTTATCTGGCAGAGACAAGAAGCAAGAGCAGCCTTGCCTATGATCTAGAAACAGAGGAGGAAGTAATCCCTGACTGCAGTTAACCAGCTCCCCCTCCCCCTGCCCCACTCCCCCCCCCCACCCCAAGCTGCAGCTCCTGTTGACCAGAGGAGACCCAGGCCTAGGACTTCTTGAAGTCAGCTGCTATTGCCACACATCCAGAGGGAGATCCTCACATGGGCAGAGTGGGGACAGAGAAGACACCAAGACTTCTGAATGGTCACAGACAGCATCCTCTTCTCTGGGAGAATGGTAGTGCCATTCATGGAACAAGATCAAGGGGTAGGTGGTTTCTCTTCTACTGGCTGTGAAACCTTGGAGTCATTTTTGTGCACATTTCCTTCCCCTCACCAGCTTATCATCTAATGAGTCGCCAAGTCCCACTGAGTCTACCTCACAGGATCTCTCTAGCATTCACCAGCCTTCTTCATCCTCACTGCCATGGCAGAGCACAAAGATGGGAGAGGGCCACTGCCACTGTCAACCCCACCTCTCTAACCATGACCTTCTTCCTGTCTGTGTTAGTTCCCTGGGTTTATTGTGACAGTATCACAAATTAAGTAAAACAACAGAAATTTGTTCTCTCATAGTTCTGGAGGCTAGAAGTCTAAAATCAAGGTGTTGGCAGGGTGGGTTCTTTCTACAGGCCCTTAAGGAGAATCTGTTTTATGCCTCTCTCATAGCTTCTGGTATTGCTCGGTTCCTAGCTGCATAACTCCAGTGTCTGCCTCCCTCTCTTTCACCTCTGTGTATACCTTTGTGTCTCTGTTTTCTTATAGGGACACCAGTCATGGGATTTAGTGCCCACCCTAATGCAACATCATGTCATCTGAACTAATTACATCTGCAGGAGCCTATTTCCAAAGGTCACGCTCTGAGGTTCTGAGGACTTTCGGACGGCACTATTCAACCCAGTACACAGTTCTTCAGCTATCACAATCTCACCCCATGCGTCCTCTTTCCTTTGTGGGGACCTTCAGTCTCACTGTACCTCTACTTTGTCCGAGTGTGTCAGTCTTCTGTTGACCTCCGACATTTCTATACAGCCTTGCCCAGACGGTTGATGACCTGGACCTTACTACCCCTTCCTCTGACATTCTCTTGCTCACTGCACAGTCTGCCTCCCTCCATGGGACACACAGGCTTCTGTCATTTGCTAAAAAAAACTGCACACCTGTGAGGACTACAGACTCAGCAAAACCTCTGTCTTCAGTCGCAGCCGGATACTCCATGACCATGAGCAGTTTTCAATGACTCTCTTTCCAAGCCCCGCAAGACCAGCCTTCCATCTTAGGAATTGACTCCCCACTTCACTGAGAAAGTTGAGCCACAAAGCTCCAAGAACCTGAACAACCTGCTCCCCCTTCATTTTACGTACATTTACAACAAACCTCACCTTCTCTGCCCACGTCACAGGGTGATCTGTCTCCTCTGCTCAGACCAGTCCATTCTTCTCATAGCCCTCTGGGAGCGTGCTTCTTCAGCTGTCTCTGCCTGTCTCTTAACCTGCCCCCAGGCACAGATCACTCCAGTATTAAAACATGCCCTCCTCTGATCCTGTTTTCTTCTAGCTAATACTTTCTTCCTTCCCTTCGTTCCTCCCTCCCTCTCTCCCTCTCTCTTTCTCTCTCTCATTAGCTAAGCTACTTGTAATGTCTCTATGGTTTACTTATTCTCTGTTCCCATTCACTAAGAAGCCACCTGCTTCACAGAGAGCATCACTTTCAATGAGATGTGGTCACTCCTCCTTCCCTCCTTCCTCTTAACCCCAATGTTACAGAACTGCCCTGTTGGTAGTCTCATATCTTCCAGATTCAGAGCAGGATGACCTTGTGTGTCACATGTGTCAAGACTATAAAGTCAGCTGGTTCTGGTCACACTGTTTCTCCTAAGCCTAGTAAGGGCATCTGTTTTCCTTGATGTGGCTGGATGAATGGAGTAGGCCACATAGGCTGAGAGAGAAAGCCACTTAATAGAACAAGGAAACAGACCCTGTCTCCGAGGGTCTCCTCCCTGTGGATGCTGCCGCCAGCACAGCCTCAATGAGCAGCAGCTAGTGGCAATTTGGGCAGGGAAATAGGGGAAGGGTGCTGAGAGGATGGCTCTCCCAGTGGTGCCAATACCCTTATGACATGGGGCCTACATATGCGTAAAATAGCACAGGAAGCAGGAATTTCACTTTACTTGTGGCTTTCTGGGACTTGTCTTTGCCAGCTCATTCCCTCTCCTACACTTCGATCGGACAGCAGTCGGACAACTTCTCCCCCCTCCCATGTACAGGCTCTCTCTGTTATCCTCTGAGGCCAATAATAGCTACCAGTTATTAAACACAATATGTCAGGCCCTGAGTTAGGTGCTTTACATATCACTTCCTCTAGTCCTTACAGTAACCTAGTGAGGCAGGTACTATTTTTTTCCCATTTTATAGGTGAAAAATGAAGACTTAAAGAAGTTATTAAGTAATTTGCCCAGTGTCATGCTGTTAGTCAGTAACAGACACACTTCCGAGCCTTGGCTTGTGTGATGCCAAGGCACATGGCCACCACTCCAGCCTACTTTCTTTCCTCCAAAGGTCAACTTTGATCTCAAGTTTCTCCTGAGCCCATGCATAATGGTTTGGGGTGCCTTTATAAGACATGAGCTTCCTGAACGACACAATTCTCCCTCTTCTTGCCCAGTAGCTCTCTCTTCCGTTATCTATCATGAACTACATGAGGGATGTAGGTAGCGAGAGAGTGATTAAAAGGGCACAGCAGATAGGAGCTCTTACTAGATGCCATCATACTTGATTACATTAGGACAAGGATTCAGGTTGTGTTCGTTTTCATATCTGTAGTGCCCTAAAATATGTGCTGAACAAAGGAAGATCTACAAGCACATTAATTTGCCTTGATGTGGAAAATGTTGCAGAAGCAGATTCTCATCTTAACTCTCTTCCTGCTGCACTATCAAAATGTCATCTCAACAGCCTTGTTGAGATGCCCCAGCATAGGGAGGCCTTAAAAGTCTGTTGTCAAAGACTTGCAGATGGTTGTGACATAAAGTTTTCACAAAGATTTAATGTGATAATTTAGGTAACACCTGGCATCATCTTTATTAAGAGGAAAATGTTTAGGAAAGTACAAAACATATATCGATATAGCTAATTCTCTAAGGTAGTATCCAAATGAATCAGGCAAATGAGGTGGTCACTTTTGTGCCACTTCAGATGGCTGTTTTACTTTAATGTTGTTCTCGTTACTGTGTGTGACACAGACACAAACATATGAAACCTGCCACGTCACTTCTCTTCTGGATCTATATTGTCCTTAGAAAAAAACCCAACCGTCTTCTCTAACTTCAGACCCTTCTTCATCTGGCTCCTGCCTCCATTTCGCATCTCATCTTTTATGTTCTGTCTCTCTGTTCCCTTGGCTGAGGGAGCAGCCCAGGACCACGTGCTTTAGGCACTCTCGTCTTTCAGTGCTAAGTTGAAGTGCCATTTTCTTCACTGACCACCCAGCAGTGACCTTGTCTGTCTTTTTTTTTTTTTTTTTAAAATTACGGTATTCCCAAGAGTGCTTGACAAATACATGTTCAATAAATAGTTGTTGGTCATGTGCACAAAGGAATAGGACTATTGCCACTTAAGGTGGGAGAGGTGGGTCTTGTTTTTTTTATTTTTATTTATTTATTTATTTATTTATTTATTTATTGAGGCTTAGCTGTCCTTGGGGCTGTTTTCAAGGTGATGCTTTGAAAGATTTTAAAAATTTTGGTTGATCTAGAAGGTATTTTTAAAAATAGGGGGTAAAAAACCTTTCTGTTTGTGAGGCTAGTAGATAATTGCTTGAAATTTTTTTAGTGATTCCTGGGCACCATCCATTTCCTGATTCTGCCTGTTGCCCACATCCTGAGCATACATGTGCATCAGTGTGGCTGGCTGGTTTCCACTACTGTTGTCTAGATTTCTTGACATGTTGCTTTCTTGATTTCTAATCTAATAAGGAGAACCTGGTTTCACAGCTTTTTATCCCAACTAAAATTATTCTACAACAGTAGTAAGAGGAGTGAAAAAGTTTGTATCATACCATCTGCCAACTCTTCATGAAGAGTTGGTCAGTTTTTAAAAAAAAGCCAGTGTGTGGCTGACCCACAGTGTCCCCTCACCTAAAGATTGTTAGTAGGCAATGGCAAAGATCCCATCCAAGGGACAAAGGCAGCAGGTTTAGAACTTCTGGAGAGCCAAGGTGTTGCCTCTGACCATTATTAGGAGATAGATGTTCTACAGGGGAGAAAGAAATAAGAAGGGGTCAGAAAGCCTTGCCAAGGGAAAAAAGAGTAAAGGAGAATAGTGAATGTTTGATGATCCTATGAAAACAAAAAATGTCATAGATAAAGAATATGAAGCTTTATATATTCTCTCACTTCTTCATTTTCGCTGGTGTTTATGCATCCATTCAACCAACTTTTGGTGCATTGAGCAGGCACCAAACCAAGTCCCAGGTGATGGTGCAAGGATGAAGGAGTCTCGATTCTTAGCTTTAAATAGCTCACATTATGTGACCAAAATGAGATGGTGTTTGTGAAAGTGGCTGGTGAATGACACAAAACTACAATGTGTTAGTTATTCTTCTAATGGTTAACACAGTGGCTGGCATGAAACACCAAACAGGGCTCCTTGATTCTTTTAGAGCCAGGGAACCCAATGTTTTGAACTTTCCTCTTCTCATAACCATGTGACCTTTAGTGACTTACTCTCTCTGAGGTTGAGTTAAAGGGTACAACCATATCATCATCATACTACCACCTTTAAAGTGCTGTATTTGTGAATGGGGCTCCATCCTGAAGTTCGTTAAAGTAGCTGGAGTTAGAATATTACATTAATGCTTCTCAAGTATAAATCCCTTCAAATCTCATGGAAGAAAAATGACAAAACTGCTGAACAAAGAGTTCCTTTTCTGTGTAGGAATGCCATCATCTCAATTGGGAACCACTGTTAAATTATAACCTTATGCTGGTGTTTACATTAACTTTTGTCTTTCTCCTGTTGACCTTTGGGAAGTTGTAATGAGAATTTGGAAATTAATTAGCTTGTCAAGTCTTGAGACTTACTAGTTTTGAGAGATTTACCATAATTGTGCCAAATAAGTCCCTCAATTTCTTATATCATAAAGTGACCATTAGTGGATATAAATATAATAAACATAAAATTTTCAAAGGTTGTTTCATCATCCAAGCCCATATCACTCTTAATTTGTGCCAGGTCAGGGCAGAAATCCTGGAGTGAAATGTGGCCAGAAACCACAGGGTAGAGAAGTTTAACTGTTCCTTACATTCCAGAATGAGTGGAGAGGAGTCAGAATTTGACCCTACAGTCTCATAAATGCTTTATGACTATCATTACTCTAAAGCTATCAGGTGGCATAGACATGCACTACTGTAGTGGGAATTGAGTAGTGAGTGCATCTGTGTTTCACGATAGAGATTACTTTGAGGATAAATTCATCATAAGTGGCAAAGATTTATTTTCCACTAAAACATTTTGATATATTTTATATATGTTAAGTGAATGTTCATTATTGCAAAATTAGAAAATATAGATAAATGAAAAGAGAAAAAACCTCAAAACCCCATTCTATAGGGAAAAAAACACACATATACTTTTTAAATTAAAAAATTAAATTATACTATTTGTAACAGAAAAAATACTCAGAACCTAAGGTTAAAATATCTGCTTTCATATTCCTGTGCTAGAAGAGTTAGCACCTAGAAAGTGGTAGAGGTGGAGGCTGACATTTATGTTATAAATTATAAATACAAAAGGAAGTGAACAGTTTGGGGGAAAGAAACCTTGATATTGAGGCAATTTTTATATGTTGCTTTATGTTATATTTTCACGGTATTACTTGAAGTTATAGAACTTAGTTCCTTATTTCCTCTGGTTAATCCTCATCGATGTTCATCGAATTGTTTGCTGGCTGGTAATGTTCAGGTGTTCCACTTAATGTGTTAGGTATTGTGGTGATTATTATACCCAAGTACCAAGCTTGTTAGGTATCAGCCTGGCACAGTGCAATGTACCCAGTAGGTACTCAATGAGTGTTTGTTGAATAAGTGAATATGTCTGTAGTATTTAAACCATAATTTTAAATATTCTTTGAGAGAAGAAGCCGAGTATGATGTACTCACATGGAGTTCATAAGTCTTAATCTTCAGAACATTGTTTACTTAAGAAACTTGATTGACATGCACAAAGTGTAGACTGACACCATTATAGAGACTGAATGACATGCCTCATAAAGTGCCCCAGAGTTTGTCTGGAAGCCTGGACCATTTGGCTACTAAGAGAAAAATTTGTTTCTTAGCAACAATGAATTAACTGCAAACTTTTAGGAAAAACTTATGCCCTTTATCACAAGGAAGAAAGAATAGGCCAAGAGTGCTGGTTTAATGATTCCTACTAGAAAATGATAAAGTTTATTTCATAAGCAAGGAGAATTCCACTGAAAAGGGAGTAACTTGCTTGAGGTCATGCAGCTAGCTAATGGCAGTAACAGGACTAGAACTCAGGTCTCCTGAATCCTGATTTGTCACTTTCTTACCACCATGGTCCCTAATAGCATGCGTCCTTCAAACGCTAGGTCAGTGGTCTCAATTTTGAATACTTTCATGTCATATTACTAACTATGAAAAGCAAATGCTTATCATTCTTATGGTAGACAGAATAATGGCCTCCCGAAGAAGTCCACGTCCTAAAAATCCTCAGAACCTGTGAATATGCGACCTAATATGGTAAAGGCGATTAAGTTAAACATTCTAAAATAAAGAGATTATCCTGGCTTATCTGTATGGACCCAGAGTAATCACAGGAGTCCTTATAAGAGGAGTCAAGAGTGTCAGTCAGAAAAGGTATGCTGGCATCCCCTTGTTGTTGGAAGAGGCAAGGAACAGATTTTAAAACCCTTGAAGCCTCCAGAAGGAACTAGTCCTGATGACACCTTGATTTTATCCCAGCAACTCATTTCAGATTTCTGGCCTCCAAAACTGTAAGAGAATCAATTTGTGTTGCTTTAAGCCACTAAATTTGTGGTAATTTGTAGAAAACTAACACAATCTTCATTTTAAAACAGTTTTAATCTAGTATTTTTTATTAGACTGCTGAAGGTGGATAGCTGGTAGAAGAAATCCTCTTTGCTCTGTGGGTGGTCAAATATCTTCCACTTTGTATTTCAAAATCTTTGTAATGTTTTGTGTTTATCACATTCATCTGTTTTTGTCTCTTCTTTAATCAAACTTTCTGTTTACATATCCCGTTCATATATTTTCTACTCCTATTTATACAAACTGTTTTATAAAGAGCTTATTAAGTCACTTAGTGAGTCAGGGAGAGTCAAAATTGAAGCTTCTATGTGCACCTTCCATCACAAACCTCCCACACAGGTCTCGTTCTTCCTCCCCATCCTAATTCTTTCTTCTCTTGTTTTTCTTTTTCTCAAGAGACCCCTTTTCTCCTGTACCTTCTTTTGTGTCTCTCTGCTCCATTTAATTCCATTTAAGTTACTTAATCATCCACTTTCTTCCTTTCTTTTTCTGCGGAGCTCTTTCTCACCCTGTTATATTTTTCGGTTTCCATCTGATCTTGCTCGAAATAGTCCAGACACTTTCCCTACTTCACCCACACTCTCCAAAATTTCTCACCCAGTGGTTGAAAACCAATCAGAGAATTCAGAGATCCTTAGTTTGAAGGGATTTCAAAGATCATCTGTGTCACTTCCCATTCATGTTTGTTCATACCTCCTCCCTGATGTATTTGACAAAACTTCGTAGCTTCCACAAGTTTTTTGTTTTGTTTTGTTTGTGAGGCATAGGCTCAGCCTTTGCTTGAACACCCCCAGGATAGAAAGCTCATGCATCAGAAAATTCCAGACTGATTGGTTTAAAATTCTATTCCTGGGAGAGTCTGGAACTGCAATTAAGTTAGTTATTAAGTTTTGGTTCCGCAACTTGGCTTAGCCAAGTGCCTCAACCAAAGTGCCTCATTTTGGGGTCTGTTGTTCCTTTTTAACAGAGATTTACTACATGTATTAGTTTGCTAGGGCTGCTATAACAAAATATCATGGACTAGGTGGCTCAAACAACAGAAATTTATTTTCTCACAGTTCTGGAGGCTAGAAGTCCAAGATCAAGGTGTCAGCAGGTTTTGTCTCTTCTGAAGCCTCTCTCTTTCATTTACAGATGGCTACCTTCCTCCTGTGTCTTCACATGACATTTCCTAGGTCTTCCGTCTGTCTGTCTGTCTGTCTGTCCTAATCCTAAGTGGGATTAGGGCCCACTTTAAGACCACATTCTAACTTAATTACCTTTTTATAGGCCCTATCTCCAAATATGTCACATACAGGATTTGGTCTTCAATGTGTGAATTTTCTTGGGAAAAGGGACACAATTTTGTCCACAATACCATGATTCTGATTTTATTTAAAAATGCACATTAAAAAAATAACTGGAAAGAAATGTAGTAGATCTGTGGTTTTGTGAGCAATCTTGAAGATTTATAATATGTGGTAATTAGTAAATAACTTTGCTGTGGTACAAATCTTAGTCATATGGCCCATTGAAGATGGGCTGTGACAAATACTCACTGGGCATCCTTATCTCATTGGGCTTCTTTATAATTCACTCATCATCTTGGATGCAGCAATTTTTATTCACCAACTGTATGACATTTGGAAGTAAATACCTTCTTTTATAAAACATTCAAACAAAAAAAATCTGATTAAAATTTTTCCCTTTGGTATGGCAAAATAAGAATGCTAAACACAAATTTAATACCCTTACATCAATGCGTAGATTATCCAGACAGAATATCAATAAGGAAGCAATGGCCTTAAATGCATGTTAGACCAGATCGACTTACCATATATTTACAGAATATGTTGTCCCAAAACTACAGATACACATTTTTTTCAAGTGTACCTGGAACATTCTCCAAGATTAATTGTGTATTAGGACACATAACATAAATTCAAGAAGATTGAAATTATATCAAGCACCTCTTCTTACCACAATGGCGTGAAACTAGAAATCAAGTCCAGAAAGAAAACTGGAAAGGACAAAACACGTGGAGACTAAACAACATGCGATGAAAACAGCCAATGCATCAAAGAGGAGATTCAGCAGGAAATCAAAAATACTTTGAGACAAATGAAAATAAAAACACGATTTTCCAAAATTTGTGGATGTAGCAGAAACAATTCTCAGAGGGAAGTTCATAGCTGTACATGCCTACCTCAAGAAACAAGAAAAATCCCAAATAAACAACTGAATTTTACGCCAGGAACTAGAAGAACAAACAAAACCCAAAGTAAGTAGAGGAAGGAAATAATTAAGATCACAGTGGAAATAAAAGAGACTAAAAAACAATGAAGCTAAGAGCTGATTCTTTCAAAGGATAAACATAATTGACAAACCTGTAGCCAGACTTACCAAGAAAAGAGAAAGCCAACATAAACAAAATGGTAAGTGAAAGGAGTGGTTATAACTGATTATCACAGAAATCAAAGGATCTTTAAAGAATACTATGACCAATTATATGGCAACAAAGTAGACAGCCTAGAAGGAATGGATAAATTTCTAGAAACATACAATCTTCCAAGACTGAACCAGGAAGAAACAGAAAATCTGAACAGAATGATTGCTAGCAATGAAATTAAAGGATTAATCAAAGAACTCCCAACAAACAAAAGCCCAGGACCGGACAGCTTCGCAGGAGATTTGTATCAAACATTTAAAGAATTGATACCTATCCTTCTCAAACTATTATAAAAAATTGAAGAGGAAGGAATACTTTTCAACTCATTCTATGAGGCCACTATTTCCCTGATACCAAAACCAGAGAGAGAGTTACAAAGAAAAGAAAATTACAGGTCAAATTCTCAACAAAATATTAGCAAATCAAATTCGACAATATATTAAAAGGATTATACACCATTATCAAGTGAAATTTATTCCAGGGATGCAAGGATGATTCAACTTCTATAAATCAATCAACAGGATACATCACCATCAATAAAACCAAAAATAAAAATCATATGATTATCTCAATAGCTGCAGATAAAGCATTTGACAAAATTCTTTTTGATCCATTTATGATAAAAATTCTCAAAAAGGTAAGTATAGAGGGAGTTTACCTCAAAATAATAAAGGCTATATATGCAAGGCTCCAGCTAATGTCATATTTAATGATGATGCTGAAAGCTTTTGCTCTAAGATCAGGAAAAAGACAAGGATTTCTGCTCTCACTACTATTATTCAATATGATATTGGAAGTTTTAGCCACAGAAATCAGACAGGAAAAAAAAAAGACATTCTAATTGGAAAGGAAGAAGTAAAACTGTCATTATTTACAGATGACATGATTGTACAGAAAACTCTAAAGTCTTCACCCCAAAACTGTTGGAATAAATGAATTCAGTAAAGTTGTGGTAGACAAAATTAACATATAGAAATCTGTTGTGTTTCTATATATTAATAATGAACAATCAGAAGGGGAAATTAAGAAAATTCCTTTTATGATTGCATCCAAAAGCACAAAATATCTAGGAATAAACTTAACCAAGGAGGTGAAAAACCCAAACCCTGAAAACTATGAGACATTGAAGAAAGAAATTAAGAGAACACAAATGGTATCATGACTGTGGACTGGAAGAATTAATATTGTTAAAATGTCCTTGCTATCCAAAATAATATGCAGATTCAATGTGATCCCTGTTAAAATACCAATGGCATTCTTTTCAGAATGAGAACAACTAATCCTAAAATTTATATGGTACCATAAAGCCCCTGAATAACCAAAGCAATCTTGAGAAAGAATGAAGTGGGTGATATCATGCTCCCTGATATTAAATTATACCACAAAGCTACAATAATCAAAGCAGTGTGGTAACAGCACAAAAACAGTTATTAATGTGAGAGAATCGAGAACCAGAAATAAATCCTCACTTATATGTTTGATTAATCTATGATAAAGGAGGCAAGAATGTACAATGAGGTAAGGACAGTCTTTTCAATAAGTGGTGTTGGGAAAACTGGACAGATATAAACAAATAAAACTGTACCACTCTCTTACAACATAAAAATAAACTCAAAATGGATTAAAGACTTAAATGTAAGACCCAAAACCTTAAAACTCTTAGAAGAAAACATAAGCAAAAAACTCTTTGACATAATTCTTAGCAATATCTTTTTGATATTCCTCTCTGGGCAAGGAAAACAAAAACGAAAATAAACAAATGAGACTACATCAAATTAAAAAGTTTCTGCACAATAAAGGAAACCATTAGAAAAACAACTTACCGAATGGGAGAAGATATTTGAAAATGATATATCCGATAAGGGGTTAGTATACAAACTATATAAGGAACTCATACAACTCAACAACAAGAAAACAAACAATCTGATTTAAAAATGGGCAGAGGAGGTAGGAGGGAGGTAGATGGGGTAAAGGGGGTCAAATATGTGGTGACAGAAAGAAATCTAACTATGGAAGGTGAACACACCGTATACATATACATATATGCTTTACCATTAAAGTGTACAGCTGAAACATTGAATTTCATTAATCAATATAACCATAAAAAATTAATTAATTAATTTTAAAAAATGGGCAGAGGATATGACATGAGTAGACATTTCTCCAAAAAAGACACTCAGATGGCCAACAAACATATGAAAATGTGTTTAACATCACTAATCATCAGGGAAATGCAAAACAAAGCCACAATGAGATACCACCTCACACCTGTCAGAATGACTAATATCACAAAGCCAACAAATAACAAGTGTTGGCAAGGATGTGAGGAAAAGGGAACCAGAATGCAGTGTTGGTGGGATTGCAAACTGGTGCAGCCAGTATAGAAAACTGCGGAGATTCCTCAAAAAATTAAAAATAGAATTACTACATGACGCAGCAATTCCTTTCTGGATGTTTCTCTGGGTATTTATCTGAGGAAATCCAAAACATAATTCGAAAAGATATCCGCACCCCTATGTTCACTGCACCATTATTTATAATAGCCAAGATATGGAAGCAACTTAGGCGTCCATCGATAGATGAATAGATAAAGTTGTGTATATAATGGAAAATACTCAGCAATAAATAGAATGAAATCTTGTCATTTACAACAACATGGATGGACTTAGAGGGTATCATGCTAAGTGAAATAAGTCAGAAAGAGAAGGACAATATATGTGGAATCTAAAAAAAACAAAAGAAACGAACAAACAAAACAAAAACAGACTCATAAGAAGCAGAGAATAAACTGATGGTTGCAGAGGTAAGGACAGTGTAGAGATGGGTGAGAAAGGTAAAGGGGAACAAGGTACAAACTTCCAGTTATAAAATAAGTCGCAGAGATATAGTGTAAAGCATGGAAAATATCGCCAATAATGTTGTAATAATTTTGCATGGTGATAGATGGTTACTAGACTTAAGTGTGATGATCACATTGTGAGGTATATAAATTTCAAATCACTGTTGTACACCTGAAACTACTATAATATTGTATGCCCACTTTAACAAAAAAATTTTTCAAAATGCTAAGTCAAACTTGCTTAATTTAATGATTTCAGCCCAGAATCTAATTTGGGGTTCAGGATATCTTTTTCATGGAGCTTAGAAACTTAACACTCTAATATCATTATTTACGGCCCTTTATAGTTTTCAAAATACTTTCATTTTATTATTTCATTTAACATCATGACATCTTTTCTTTCACTAATTTAGAAATTTGAGAAAACCAAAGGAAAGCCATAGAGATAAAAGCTATGAAAATACCTAGAGTAACTGGATTGGAATTTCAGGTTTTATTGATTAACTTCAGCATATATCCTTCACTCAGACCATAGTCTGGAAGACTACTTTGCCCTGGAGTTAACTGAGCCAAACAGATCAATTTAGTAGTGGGAGATATTTTGTATCAGATTTTGTAAGTGGTGCCTTTTGTGAATTGGGACAAGAGTAACTGGTGGAAAATAATGTAATAGTTGAAGACTAGGATGTCTAAAATCCGAAATTTAAATATTTTTATATTTTAATTTTCTGCTCTGATATATTTATGATTAAATAAAGGTCATATCGATAAAAATGTGTACAACCATTTGAATTACTTCGAATCCAATAAAACAGGGTTATGAGAGGTCATTAAAAGAAACACTGGTATCATTAATAGTAATAATAATAGTAATAACTGCTAACATTTCCTAAGAGCTTACTTTGTGCTAAGTGCATTGTAGATGTTAGTCCTTTAATCCTGTAAGTCAGAGCTCCTCCTAAATCAATCTTACCAGAAAAATGTCAAACTTTAATCTGAAATTGGTGTACACTATATAATATTTAGAAATAATGGTGACACACAAATAGGGAAGAATTTTGAGGAGTTATGCATTCAAAAATAACATTTCATAGCTTCTGTATACAAATATATATATAGCACTTATATGTAAAATAAAAGTTGAAAAATAAACTATCATGTTTACTACATTGTTTCACACACATATATTTTATAGAAATGAGATCGTAATACATAAACTCTTTTAAAAAATAAACTTTAGAACAGTTTTAGATTTATATAAAGTTAGTATCGAGTTCCCGTACCCTTTCATCCAGTTTCTCTTATCAGTAACATCTTAATTAGTATGCATTTGTTACAATTAATGAGCCAATATCAGTAATGAACTAAAGTTCGTATTTTACTCAGATTTCCTTAATTTTTACCTAATGTTCTTATTCTATACCAGGATCCCATCCCAACATTATATTTAGTTGTCATGTCTCCAGTCTCTCTTGGCTATGACAGTTTCTCAGGCTTTGCCTGTTGTAGGTGTTCTTGACAGTTTTGAGAAGTACCTGTCGTTATTTTGTGGACTATCCCTCAATTGGGATTTGTCTGCTTTTCTAATTTTGTAATTTTTTTTTTATTAGACTGGGTTATGGGTTTTTGGGATGGAGACCACAGAGGTAAAGTGCCATTTTCATCACATCTTAAAAGTGCCGTTTTCATTACATACTCGATCACCTGGCTGAAGTAGTATTTGTCAGTTTCTACACTCTAAAGTCCACCCTGCGTCTCCGCCTTTTCCATGCTGTTCTCTTTGGAAGGAAGTTGCTATGCACAGCCCACACTTAAGGAGTGAGGTGTTATACTTAACCTCTTTGAGGTTGGACTAGCTACGTAAATATTGGGAATTTTTCTGCAGGAATGATTTGTCTACCCCTTGGCCCCCCCCATTTGCATGTAATCATTTACTTATATCAGTATTGATTCATAGATATTTATTTTGTATTTTGGGTTATAATCCATACTTTTTTTTGATGTACTGTCTTTGCCCAATAAAATGTTATGGACACTTTTGAAAGTCAATAGAGGTAAACATCATAACTTTTAGAGATTATATATTATGTATTTCACTAATTTTCTACTGATGTACATTTTTGCTTTCATTTTTTTCCCTTACTTCTAACAGTGATGGAATAATATCCTTGTACATTCATTTTTGTGCATTTGTGTGACTATTCTTAGTTTATTATTCTAACCCTATGCTGAAGACACATCATACTGAGTTATGTTCCTTGCTTCTCAAACACACCTTGCTTTTTCTTAGATTACACTATGTTATCTAGAATGCTCTTCCCCTCTCTTTGCTCACTGAAGTTCACTGTTTGATTCAGGGCTCAGCTCCAAGGCTACTTGCTGTAGAAGCTCTTCCTTAGTGTGTGAGGATAATCTACTGGTTCCATCTCACTTCTCTTTGTTGAACATGTATTATAACATTTATCACGTGAACTTCTATGTGAAGACTTTTCCCCCATTAGTTTATGAACTGGTAGAGGAAGAAGAGTGATCTATCACTTATTTGTGTACTGCATCACAGTGGTGGGCATGTAAAGTAACTAGCATATTTTGATTTTAAGTGTTGAATCTGAGTAACTGAGAAATTAAGAAGTGTGCTCAGTATTACATAGGTCTTCCTTTCTTTTACATACATTACTGTTCCATGCTTCAGGGAGACAGGACTTGCATAAAAATGTTAGTATTCTTTTGAAGTGACTGCGTCAATGCTGTAGTTTAAAAGTAGCTGTCTGTCAAAAATGTTTATTTGTAGACTTTGGCATTACAGTCTGTGTCTTCCAAAATGAGCACCTACAATGTGCCAAGTATTCATTGGAAACTGTATGTTGAAAAAAATGAAGTAATTAAATAAGGCCTCTGATCCTTCCGACTTCCTTTTTAAGTAAGCAGGTGGCATAAGGTTTCTTACATGTTATAATTAGTAATTAGAGGTGCATGCCAAAAAAACAAAACAAAAACAAAACAGAGACAACATTTATTTGGTTGTGAGGCAGTGTCAGTGCGGGGAGACTAAAGACTCCAGACCGCTGTCCTGCTGACCCACCCAGCCTGCACCTAGGAGGTGACGCACCTCTTCCGTTAACACTTTGAGGCGGGGTGACCTACACATCTGTGACCCCCCACAGGGTAGGAGGAGGCCCCAGAGCAGGCGCGCGCGCAGACACAGCCAACCGCCGGCACCTGGGGTTCGCGCTCCGCCGGGGGCGGGTGATGGGGCCGCCTCCGCTCTGCCGAAGCCCAATCGTCTGGAGGCTCTGGCCACGCCCCCAGCTGGCGGGGCCGGGGGCGTCTTTAACAGTCGGCGGCGGCGCCCCGGGATTCGCAGCTGTGGCCCGGGAGGCACGCGTCCCGAACCCTGAGGCGCTTTCGCACAGCCGTCCTCCTCGCGGCAGCCTCGGCGCCCTGCGCCGCCCTCCCCTCGGGGGCTCCAGGCTCTCGCCTCGGCCTCGCCAGCCCGCCCGGCCGGCGCTGGGCAGCTTCTCCGGGAGCCCGCCGGGAGCCCGCGCCCCCAGTGCTCTCCCGGCGCCCGAAGGGGCCGCTGGGGCCATGGTGCCCTCCTCGGCCAAGCCCACCGCCACGCGGGGGACGAGCGAGGCAGAGCCGCTCGACCCGACGCCCGGGAGGGCCGCTCCGCTGCCCGGCCTGGCACCCGCAGACGGCCCCGAGACGGCCCCCGAGAGGGCGGAGGTGGAGCTAGCGCGGCCGGCGGGCGCCGAGCCCCCTCAGCCTCCGGAGGGCGGCTGGGGCTGGGTGGTGATGCTGGCGGCCATGTGGTGCAACGGGTCGGTGTTCGGCATCCAGAACGCCTGCGGGGTGCTCTTCGTGTCCATGCTGAAGACCTTCGGGTCCGCGGAGGATAACCAGATGATCTTCAAGACAGGTGAGGCCAAACGCACGCCGCGGCCAGCCCCGGGGGACAGGCTCGGATCCCCGGAGCGTATCCCTCGTGCGCGCGTGTGTCTGCGCTCTCGTGTGCTCTTCAGAGGGTCCCTGTGTGCGCGAGGGTGTGAGATGCGGGTCTGTCCAATCGCGAACGCAGCCTGCCGCTCCTGGGGCCTCGGTGAGCCTGTCTTTGTATTGAATCCAGATGTAGGGACTGTGTGTCTGGAAACAAATCGCCTAACTTAATTTGCTGAGATCTTCCTGCTTCCTCTCTGCAGAGCACTGGCTAAGAGTCTACGGTAGACTTTCCTCTTAATTTTTGAAAACTAACAGACCATCCAAACCCAACAACACAGCACTGTCATTTTTACTGTCTATTTTATGACCATGGCCATTGGCTTTGTACATCTGCCTCCGGGGTGTGTGTGTTGGGGAAGGCAGGGTTGATGAAATGAAACAGATTTATTCCAAGGTAAAGGGGAGTTCTGAAGGGAGCCCTCCAAGAGCCACGGTTTCGTGTTTTTTTGGGGGGGAAGTAGGGGACACTCTGTGCTGAATATAGAAAACATAAGAAGTAGCTAGATTAGGGACTGGGAAGAGGAAGGTGAGGGCTTGCCCTTTCCTGCTGTGTTCTTCGTGGTATTTAGCAATTTACCAAACTACATGAAAAAGATGCAGACTCAGCATGTTTTTCTGTATAGGGTTTTCTGTATAGGGTTTTCTGTATAGGTTTTCGTGTTCTCTTGACTGATTAGGCAAAAAATAATCCAAGACCTTCTGTATAACTCTGTATACATTATTTCCCTTCATCCTGCAAGCAGGAGTTGTCAACCCCATTTAGGTGAGCATACTGAAGCTCGGTGAAATATTGGTGAGTAGCAGAATGGAGGTAAAACACACATCTCATGACTTAAAGGACTAAGTGATTTCCATTACTAAAATCAGGCTCCCTCCCTGCCATTTGGGGAACTTTATGTGATTAATAGTCTTTTTTTTTTTTTAACTTCAATTTTCTATTTTTTTTTTAGAGTGAATATTCCTTAGCTTTTTAGTGTGCATGTAATGAATATGTAAAACTTACAACAAATTCTAAGGCAGAGATAATGCTGAGTTTTAAAATCGTATATAAATAATGTTATACTATATGTGTCATTCTGGAATTTGCTTTTCTTCTCTTATGCTTGCGATTGATCTATATGTAATACCTCAATTTGAGCTGCTAGCTTAAATTTAACTTACTGGTTTCCATGGTATGGCAGTATTATACTTCTTATGCATTCTCTCTTTAATAGATATTTAGATGACTTCCAAACTTATGAACACCTCTGCAATGATATTCTTGTACATTGCCTCTTTGTGCATGTATTAAATAAGGTACCATATTTACCCTGGAATTTCTGTTCCATAAATAGCTCATAGCTCTTGAAGCTGCTGTGTTATGCAGGTCACAGGGCTAGATACAAAGTGTTAAAAATGTAATATCATATACTTACTTTTAAGGAAGGAAAACATTATAAAGTTTAGCAGGATAAATATGAATATGTAAGAGTAAACAAACATAATTTTGTCTTTTCTGAGTATCAGGTATCTATCTGGGAGGGAAAGGCTCAAGGAGTCTGGATTGACAGAGTTAACCATTTTAAGACTGGTTCCTTCAGCATTTAGCGTATTCTTGCCTAGGATTACAGATTTTTAATGCAGTCAAAACGAGAAGACAACAGTCTTTAGTTTACCACTGTTTTTTGGAAGCTCAGGTCAGTAGATCCATTGTTGTCTGTTTTTTTTCCTTCCTTCCTTTTTTCGAGATGGCGAGCATCTGCTGGAAAAAGGACAGCTTTGCCAGGAATCACTTTTGCGGTGTCGAAGCCTCCGCTTACCAAGTTCCTATTGGCTACAATACCCCAGTACTGGGTAGTGGAAGGTGAGGGAGGGACAGGAACCTGCTCTTGAAATTTTTGAAACACTATATTTTAGTTTTGGTGAATATCTTCCTCCATTTACTAAGTTAAGTCTTGACAACTTTCTGTCACGTTTGAGTATGTGTGCGTGTGTATCACACAAATAGTTATACAGGTATGCCGTTTAAATACTGAAGATCTTTGTGCTTATCTGCATGATTGCCATGCTTGGTTGTGCCTTGCACAGAGGTGCCCAACTCAGGGTAAATGGAGACTGAAAACTAGCCTGCGCTTTGGTGCCCTTTATCTGATTCCTCTGATGGGCCCTGTGCACTTGTAATGGCCCTGTGTAACACAGCAGCTTGATTGAACACTGTACTTGGACACTGTATAATACATGTACAGCAGGTAAATTTTAAGGTATGAGGAAGAAAACAGATTTAATCTCATCTGTGAAAAAAGGGTGACAAGATAGTTATTGAGCCACTTAACGCTGGGCCATGTACCTCTCTCCCTGCCCAATGGGTATTTCATAGAGTCTGTCATTTACAATGGGTGCCGGAGTATTTGAGAATACCTGCTTTGAAGTTTGACTGTTTAGGCTTTTCCGCTGATACTGAGTCATCTGTGATCAGACATATGTAGGCTTCAAGTACAACACAAAAATATCAGGTATTGTTTAAGGCTTTTATTTTTCAAAGTTTTGGTCCATTTTCTATTACCTTTTTCATTATTGATAGTCCCAGCCTTTGAGGGCAGTTAATTGTCTCCATGTTTTCATTAGCTTCTTCACGGTGATTAGCCCAAGGATACTCAATGTGTGAATTGGGAACTGAGGTTTCCAAATGATGGTTCACATTTCTTGAAAACTTCCTATGTACCAGCCAAGTGCTAAGCACTTCACATGCATTTCTGTTTAAACCTTACTGCAAGCCCATGGGATAGACTTTATTTAATGTCTTTCTTTTCAGATGTGATAACCCAGGTTTACAAATTTAAGTAAGCAGTGGAGCCAGGATTCAACCTCAAATTTATGTGATTCCAGAAGCTGGGTTTTTAACAATTATCATATTGCATTGGCTAGATAACATTCTGTAATCCTGGATTCTTTATATTGTTATTAATTCAAGCCTTAGCAGTTGATTGAGTACTAGACCAGGAATTCTGTGGTTAGAAAAGAAGTCTGAAAGATCAGGGTCCCTGTTTCTTGATCAGCTTTGCTATCAGTAATAGCAAATAGTTGTTAATGTCTCATGGAAATAGATTTTTGAAATGTAGAGAGACTTCCATGGAGAAAGATAATTCGTATGGCATTTAAGTAAAAGTCTGGGGTTCCCTGTGAAGAACTATGTTTCTTTAATCTGATCCCAACATGCCAATGTTTCCAGGCACAACTGATGAGGAGCCTTGCTCAGACTCACTTTTTTTCAGGGCTCTCTTAACTCTTCCTCTATAACTGATGACACACCCAAAGTTTCTTAGGAAAGGCCCTGAAGTAATTCATTCACACTAAGATATAAGTGAGTTTACATATCTTAATGTTATTCCTCATTCTTTCTACAAATGTTTCAAGTATCTGGGCACTGGAAATGGTAACTGAGAGAGACAGCTGTTCCTAAGGAGCTTTTGATCTACTGGGATACCAAGAAGTAAAAAGACAGATAAAATACTTCCCTGAGGCTTTTGCAATATACCGGGACTCAATCTTATTTTAAAAGACTGAAATTCCGCTGAATGCTGGGAGTTGGGAAGGCATTCGATGGCCTCTTTCTCTATGGTAATAAATCTCACTTTGTGAAATTAAGACTTTGGAAAGAGAAGCAGGCTGAGCCCCAAGTTAGGCAGTAGAACGAATGAAAAATGTTGAGTACATTATAGCTCTAGTATGTTATCGTGGCTGCCAAGGACCTGGCACTCAGATGTGCCTCGCACATGCTTCTGTGTCAGTTATGCCGGTCAGAGGGAGCGAGCTGAGCTTGAGTTGTCTCTTTTCAAGTTGAGTTTTTACCTGTTCACATGAATTCGCTTCTTGCCTGGGTGGAGGGGAATTAGATACTTTTGAGAAAGCTAAAACGGATACTACAATTAACTGAAACATTGTTTTCCCTTAGAAATTACAACTTTACTGGTTATTGGAAAATGCATTTTTAGTTCCTTCATGGAGCTGTAAAGAGTCTACGGTTCTTTTTGTTTTCCTAATGCAGTGCCATGGACATTCTCTGGGATCTGACTAGGGTATTAATCTAGTTAATTTGTTTGCATTCTTCCTGGAGAAAGAAAAATATTTTAATGGTATATGGACTTTGAAAAAACTATCTGTTTAAAGCAAGTATGTTTTCAGTATCAGTCTTTAGAGTAGTTAATGATATCCATTCGAAGATATATGCCCTTGTGGTGTAGAGGCTTGGTCAGGAAGACCTCTACTTCTTTTGGTAATCCCCCAAATGTGTTCTTCAATAGCTTTTCTTAAAGTAGATGTCTGTGGTTAAATGAGTTTGGGGGACAGGCACATTATTCTCCTCTCAGATATTTAAAGTACAAATCAAGGTTTTAAATATTCAATAATTTTGAAGAAAAGCGGACTATCAAAAAGGTCCCTAATGGGAGGCTCTTTGGCTTTAATTTTTGATGGAACACTGCCTTCCTTATGCTGAGGTAGATTGCTCTTCAGATGGTTATAATCACGAACTAGAACATTCAGTAGCATTTAGGGATGACTGCATCCTCTGTTTTCAAGACCCATATTTACTATCTCTGGACAGTTCCATTTGGATGCGTAGGTACATCATACTTAACTAAAATGAACCCCATATAATCCTCACCAACCACCAAAAACAACAGCCTACTTGCAAATAGACATAACATTTCTTCTGAATTCTCTCAGCACATAACACCTCTGATTGCTTGAGCCAGGAACCTGGAATTATCTTAATTTCTCATTTCTCCCCTTACCTTACCTATTTTGTTAAGTCAGTCCAAGTCCTTTTGTGCTTACCTCCCTAATGCCTCGTAAATCAATCTCTTATTTTCCTTTAGTGCCGTGTCTTAATTCATGCCTTCATTACTTTTGGCCTCAATTATTGTTATAACCCTGTAACTGCCTACCTGTCCTTAGTTATATACTTGAGTGATTTCTCTAAAACATTGGACCATATAATTTTTGTTTAAAAAGCCATCAGTGATACCCATTAGTTCTAGGAAAACATTGAACTCCTTACACCAAGGGCCTTCCTTCAAGCTCTGCCCTTGTCTGACCTTGTTGCCGTGCCTCTCACTCTCTCCCTTCTTGCTCTTTATGCTCCAGCCAAGCTGGAGGTCTTGCACTTTCCCAAGTTTGTCCTGTCTTTCGCCTCTATGCCTTTGTGTCTCTCCTCTCCTCAATGTGGTTGTTAGTCCTTGTAAGATTCTTATGAAACAGCTGCCCAGTTTATTTCTTTTGTGGCAACCATGGAACATAACAATGATTTTATGCAACTTGGAGTGTTCTGTTATATTTTTGATGCACTCGGAATGTTTGGGGGATAGCATGCATTCATTCACATGAGTTGTGAATTAAACTTAAAGTGGAAGACAGAACCTAATTTCAACCAGTTCTAATCCAACATTCTGTAAAAGGCATTTTTAAGATAATACATATTTAAGTGATAATTTATATAGCCTTTACCATAAAGAAAGGGCTTTCATATACATTATTTTTAGAGTAGCCTTGTAGTGTGTCATTACCTTCATATATAGATAAAAAAGTAAACTTGCACAGTTTAGGGTTGGGCCACATGAACCAATGTTTATATACATTAAGTTGAATTTAAGAGCATCTTTCTAGCTGGGTAGAAATTTGTACTTATGTACTCGAAATGTGAACCCTGCCTGTTTTCCCCCTTGAAACTATGTTCTGCATATTTACCTACATGTTCTCTAGAACCTTAATAGTGTTTCCTACCCAAGTTATCAGAAATCCTGTGAAGTTGTTTTTATAATAGAATACCATTCAGAGTTATCACAACCTGACTAAAGATCTGATCTTACATGCAAATTAAACAAACCTTAACAAAACAAACTAAATCCCAAACACCACCGAACTGTCAGCTCACCAGAGCTCTGAACACACACGAACCATGGGTATTTTTGTTGGCAGTGATTCAGAAAGCAATTTCAACATTCCTGGGGAACTGCACAGACCCACCACCCAGGGCCAGCTCTTCCAAGGCTGGAGTGATGAGGGAAGCAGTGCTTTCAGACATACATGCACCAGATGTACATCCACCACACCTTCTTTGCTGAAGAATCTTCATTAACACCAAAAGTAATTCCCCACCGTGCATATAGGTACTATAACTAAAGAGCTGAGGGAAGAACTTACCTTATTCTCAAGCTGCAAGTCTTTTCATTTCACTAACTTTTAATTATGGGATACATATAAAATACAGTTTTGAAATAATGTGTATGGACCAACGCAGTGTTTATAACTCCTTTGTTCTCTCTTAATAAACATAAACAATTCCATGGTCTTCAAATGGATACATACCTCCAAAGGTAGTTTTACCTTTTGAGTGAGAATCCCTGATATTCAGAAGATAAAGCCAAGTATTTATCCATCAGCCAAGATTTTGTCACTTTACTTTTAGTTGTATTTTGCAGATAATTAGGATTCTACTTTTGTTTTTTAAATACAAAATTATAATACTGAATTTTTTAGGGACTGAATGTGCTCCCTGGAATTTCCGACATACCCTTCCCTGGTGGAGTTGTACCGCTTTCCTCCTCCAGTACCTGCCCGTGAGAATCACTGACTACCATTTTCAGTTCAATCCAAGATGCATTTTTCTATCATTAGCTCGTTAAATCGCAATGGAAGGTCAGTGGTTAAATTAGTGGAAAGGTGCATTATTGCTCTGCAGTTCGGGTATTACCCATTTTTTGCTAGAAAATAAATTGTATCAACAGTCCTGTGTGTGTTCAGAAAGTCAAAATTTATTATTGTGATAAACTTAGACTGTGTCCAAAAACTAATTTTGAGATACATTTTACAAAAATGGAAAACAGCCGCTCATTAAATGGAGATATTTATTGACTTTTCTGGGTAGATAGGTATTAATGCTGAGTGGAGTGGAATAGTCTGGTGACTGTTTTTAATAGTATAAACCTTTTCACCTTGCTTAATTACCCTCGTTATTAGATTTGACTTCATATTCCAGTTGCAAATGGCAGCATCTCAGAGGATTCACATTTGTCAATGGTCGTTTAAACAACGACATTCCATAAAGTTAATGATGTTTTAATGCAAACGGGGAGAGAAAGTTGCCGTTGTTGTCCTATAGTAATGTCACACTCAGTTTTGGCAGCAGTGCCCCCAATTTTGTAGTTACCCCTGAGTGCCATGTTTTTGGGTTTCTTACTTTTTATCTGTAGCTTCTAATTTTTCTGTGTTGAATAAGTGTTGATTTTAATATAGTAAAAACATTGATTTTTTAAAAAGTCCACCATTAGCATTAGAGATTTTAACTTTCATGACTGTAATAGTAAACTTGCCCTAGGAACAAGCTATTTTGTAGGAATAAATGAGAGATGTATAGCGTTTTAGTTGTAGGTGTTATGTTTTGTTTCCTACTCAGAGAAAAATGTTATTTATGGAACAGGCTGGAACTGGTATGGTGACCTGATTTTAAATAAGATCAGAATATTTGGCCACATTTTATTTTTGGATCGAAATGGAGATATTTAATATCAGATGGAAAATCATTAAGCGCTAGATCATGCAGTACTAATCACACCTGGGCTCTGGCCAGGCTCAATGTACATTAAATTCTTGTTGATATTTTCCTATTCTTGGGGAAGGGGGTGGAAAAGGGGTAGAGAAGGGTCAGAAGAGACAATAGACTCATATTTGTGTTTGTATGCATAATTACATAGGAAACATTAAATCCAGAGTTGATACTTTCTGATCTAAAATCATCTTATTTTGGTGGTCCTTATGTGTTTTTGGCATACAGGCTACTTGCATGAGGGTGGGGGCGGGGGAGACAAAGGCAAATATACCATTTCCACCACATTTTGTCACGGCACCAGAAAAAATCAGGATCTTTGTCAGGATAAAAAATGGTTACATTTTAAATGTTCATTTAAACTACGAGACTTAAAGTAATGCTTTTAAATGATTTAAATTTTAGATTGGTATATTTAAGGGCTATCTGGCTGATTCTTTATTAAACCTGAGAGTTTATCATTTCTTTCAATAAATTTGGGCCTGTCAGTGATTCTCGGTACGGCAGATGACCTGTTCTAGAAATACTGTGAAATCTTCTGTAGAAATCTACTTGAATCTAAGCAAAAAGAAATGATAACAAGTTTGTTTTATTGTTTTGGTATTTGGAATTATAAGGAGTCTTTTTGAAAGAATACATTCCTTTTAAGGACTTTTTTCAACAAAATCTAGGAATACCAAACTTTAAGTCTTTTAAATTTATAACTGATGTGCATATATACATATGTTGTTGTGTATGTATAGATGTTAACCAGTGCAGAGCCACAATCCCTTATCTGAAACTCTTGGGGCTATATATATTTTGGGGGCTCAGATTTTTTTAAATTAAAAAAAATAACCTTGTACATACACCTGTATCTTTTTTTCATATACCTATATCTTGAACAATCCCCAGGGGAGTCCTGAGCAGCACCCTGTAATCAAATATATTGATATTTCTGCAACAAATATATGGATATTCAGAGTAAGTGAGACAGAGATCATAAATAAGTAAACTCATGAGAGTTTAGACCATGTTTTACTTCCAAGGGAATGTTTATGCTATGTTACAAAAAACTTTGGATTTAGGATTTCAGAATCTTAAAGAAAGAAAGAATCAGAGATTTAAATGTAAATATTACTTTTGTTTTCTGTTTCTCAGTGAACATTCTTTTTAAGGTATGTTTTTCTGTGTCATGTAGTGTACCTACTTAATGTTTTCAGTAAGTGTGGTATTGCACCATACTGGTCTACCCTAGATTACTCACTTGGGCCTCCTTTGCTGCGTATTTGAATCACAGACAGTGTCAGGCAGTTAAGTAGCATATCTGTATACATCTTTGAACACTTGTTTTCCCCCCTTTAGATTGCTTCTTTTGAGTTATGTCTAAAAATGAGATTCCTAGTTCAAAGGTGCGAACAACTTTATAGCATTTGTTGTACATTGTCAGGTTGTTCTTTAGAGCAGGGATCCTCAAACCCTGGGCTGTGGACCGGTACCAATCCGTTGCCTTTTAGGAACTGGGCCGCACGGTAGAAAGTGAGCTGCAAACGAAGCTTCATCTGTATGTGCAGCAGCTCCCCAGTGCTGGCATCACCGCCTCAGCTCCACTTCAGATCATCAGGCATCAGATTCTCATAGGAGCACTGGTTCCTGGTATCAAAAATGTTGGGGGCTGCTGCTATAGAGAACTTGAACCAGTTTATTTTTGCACCAGCAGTATATACTGGCTTCCTGAGAACTCTGACAATGTTAGGTTTTATTTTTATCAATATTTGCTAATTCGAAGTTACTGCCAATGGTATTTTTTAAAAAGTTTTAAATCATATTTCATTGCATTTAGGGCTCTGTGTTTTCCTACTTTGTGAGCCCTTTTAGTGGCAGCAAATGCCTTGGCAATTATATATAATATCTAAAAATATTATATATTATATATATTACATATATAAACAATATATATTATATTCACTGACACATGTCAGTGAAATATATTAAAACTTTGTTATCACAGGTGGGAATATTAAAAAGGCCTGAGATTATCTTAGTCCTTAGATTCTCACCTGACACACCTTAGCAGGTGGGCACACCCTTGTCCTCTTTCCTCTGCTCTTATTCCTGGTGTTGATCAAGGCCTTTATTTGGATTGAGAGTGGGCATGGAATTCAGCCACCTGGAGACTTAGCCATGGATTTTGTGATTCTTCCAGGTGACATCTCATTCTTCAGTGGCTCAAGTCTGCAAGAGCAGTTCTGTCTCATTCTCTTTCTGTGCTTTCCCCTTGCCTTACCCTCCTCTGGCTCTGGCTAATTCTGTTGTATCTGGATGTATGTGTCTTTAAAATTACTTTTAAATTGATTTTTAAAAGAGATATAGAGATTTAACTTATAGAGCACAAACTATATATTAGGAGCCATTCAAGAAACAAATGAATTTGACTTATTCCATGCTCCTAAGGGCTTATGAAGACAGACAAAATGCTATGTACATAAACACCTCTAAGGCAATGTGCTACACACATGTTAAATGCAGTGTTAGCAAGATATAAGATCTTAGAGGAAGGCAAAATGAATTGACTAAGCTGATCAGGGAAGGCTTCGTGGAGGTATCTTGAGTTAGGCTTTAAAGGATTGGTAGACTTTCCTCAGCAGATTTTACAGAAAAGCTTATTCCAGGTGAGGGTGCAAGGCCTGGGCAAGGGCTAGGAGTCAGTCTAATAATGAATGTTTAACTATGTTTTTCTTTTCTTTTCTTTTCTTTTCTTTTCTTTTCTTTTCTTTTCTTTTCTTTCTTTTCTTTCTTTCTTTCTTTCTTTCTTTCTTTCTTTCTAGAGGCTACTTTATTATTTATTTATTTATTTATTTTTAAATTATTTTTTTATAGTGACATTAGTTAATGAAATCCAGTAAGTTTCAGGTATACAATTTAACAGTAAGGTGCATATAATATATATATATATATATATATATATATATATATATATATATATATTGCATAGTGTGTTCACCTCCCATAGTTAGATTTCTTTCTGTCGCCACATATTTGACCCCTTTGATCCTGTCTATCTCCCTCCTTCTTTCTGCTTCTCCTCTACCCTCTGGTAACCACTAGTCTATTGTCCATGCCCATGAGTCTCTGTTTATTTGTCCCGTTCTGTGTATTTTGTATTATCTTGTTTTATCTATTCAGTGATATTATAACTGCGATTATGATCCTTACACTTTAGATGGGCATCTGAGGTTAGTAAGTAATGGGACTGGCTTTGAACTTAAGTCTCTGGCATCAGGACCCAGGTTCTTTATACTTGCCAACACACTGGGCTTATTAAGTCAATGACAAAGAGTTTGGCTTGGCTAGAATATGTAGAGGAATGTCACAGAAGATAAATCTGGAAGAGGATGGTGGAGCTGGGGAATGGAAGGTTTGAATGCTGAGTTAAGTTATTTGGACATTATTTAATAGACAGGCAATGCGGAGAAAATGAAGGTTTCTGATGTGTGCCTTAAAAAGATGTCAGTGGGTTGCAAAAGAAAAGAAATAGGAACACTAATTATGAAGCCCTTGACTGAGTGAGAGACAGGTGAGATTTGAGGCACAGCAGTAGAAATGGGAATGAAGGGACAGATGTGAGACATTTCAAAGGATAGACTGTGGGAATGATGGTTGTGGACAGTGACATAGAAACAGAAATGGTGCCTGCGTCTGGAGATGGCATTTAAATAATTTTTGAACTGGGAGGCCCCACATTTTCATTTTGTATTGGGCCCTACAGGCTATGTAGACAGTCATGTATGGTGCCATTGATAGGAGCCAGGGACATGGGGAAGAGGAGTTGACAGGAAAAGCCTGACTCAGATGTTACGTATGTGAGTGTTAAATGCCAGCAGAACATCAGGGGAGGATGTCAACCAGATAACTGGAAGTTGTGTGTAACCCTGGAGCCTCAGAGTGAGGTTGAGGCCAGAGGCAGATCTTTGTAAAGAGCATATGTCTCTGAGAAGAACATGATGCAATAATATGATGGAAACCCAGAAATTCTGTCGTAAGCAGACCTGGGGTCTGCTGCTAGGTAGCTTAGTTTCCACAGCAATCATCTTATTCAAAAGTAACAAAACTTCATTCCTTAAGAAGTCTTTCTAGCATTTAGATTTCTCTAATTCAGATTCCCAACTTTCCAAAGGTGGGGTTGTGCTTTTACTACTGTTGTCTTAAGTATTTCCAAAACTTAGTCCTAAGACTTAGTCATTTTTCCCTTTAATTTAATATGACCTCTGAGACTATTGCCTTTTACTGTTTCTTTTAATTTATGATGTCATTGAGCCAATCTGTAAGTCTTATTTTCAAAATGTCCTAGACCAAGAGACTGTGAGAATAGCTTAGAATCATTTCAATTAATTCGTGCATTTCTAATTTAAATGTAAAACAGAGACAGTGTTGGAAAACTCATTTAACAGGCAGGTGATGTTATTTTGTAGATGTAGATCAGCCTTTACAGAGTTTATAGGAACCAAGTCAGTTGCTTCATTCACAATTCATAATGAAAACAGCTAACTTTTAAGTGTAGGCTCACTCTTAAAGAATTGTCTAGGAAAACTACTAGAAAACTAAAATAAATGAAATTGACTAGGGCCAAGGTGGCATACTGTACACTTTGTTAAGAAACATGACTCGCATGTGTACACTCACTGGACATTGAGGTTTGACAGGAAGGGAGGGAGGAGGTCTGGTGGTGCTCGCTGGCCAGGAATGGAGTCAGTTTTAATTCAGATAATAACTGGCCACCTGGCTACACACAGGTGTCTTTTGCCTTCGTTTCCTGTTACGCAGTGTGACAATGAGACTTGAGTAAGGTAATAGAATGTTAAAGTGCTTTGGATGCGTAAAGCACAGCAGACATGTCAAACACTCTTGTTACTGAGCAGGTTGGCACAGCGTCTCTGTAGGCATATATGTCGAGTCACGTGCTGTGCTGTAACCACCCAGAACTCAGGTCCTGAATTGCTCTCTGTGGTTGAAGCCCGGCTGAAATTACTGAAAGTGCAGTGACCCAGGAGGAAAAACCAGTAAAAGCAGGGGGTGGATGAACGGGAATTGATAGTTGTGCAAGAAGAGGGCTTATTTTGTAAGACAAAACACCCTTACTCTTCCAGTGACCGATTCATCTTTTAATATCATTTGGATTCATTTACAAGGTGTGTATTAAAGCAAAGGTCAAGGTTTAAGGCAGTATTTTGACCATGCTTGTCTGCTGTTGTGCCGGCTGGGATGAACTGGGAAGTACTGGCTTGCTAACAATTTGATATGTAGTTATTTCGGAGGAGTAGTGGAGCGAGGAGGAAAAGGGAAGTTTAAAGTGTTTTTTCCTCAGAGTTTGAGAAATAGAAACCACGTAGTCTTTTTAAATCCCGTGACGACACACCGGACGGAAAGAGACTCACTAATACCAAAGGTCAGGAATCATAAAAGAGCAATGTATGTTTTTTGGTATTCACTTAAAAACACAGCATTTTCTGTAAGTTAGTGTTCATTTGTTTTGTATATGCTATGAAAATTAGTTCTATAAACGTGGTATTTGGTTTTTTGTAACTCTGATTAGGAAACAAGTATTGAGCCATTTAATGAAAAGGCAGACTCTTATTCTCTTGGGGAGGGGAATTGGGTAAAAGTAATGCTTAATCCAATTAATCTGTCTTCTTCTAATTCATTATGATGACTTTGGGTGTCTGGTGGTAACTGAGAATGGGTTATGGAAAAATGTTAAGGCAATGTAATCCCTATTATTTATGGTCACTTAAGAGGATAAATTAATCACTTGGTCACTAATCTTTGGATAATTACTCTATTTAGCTGGAAATATCCTGAGTTTTTTGGAAAGCAAGTCAGTGAGTTAGTAGAACCGTCAAAACTGATCAGCTTTTTTACGTCTAATAATAAGCGAATGGAAACTAGTTGCCTTCAGCCTTTTCTTTCCTGTATTATAGCATGAACATTGTTTAACTCTGGAAACTGTGTGTAAAACAAAAGGGAAAATACATTAATACACTATCTTGTGTTTTCAAGGTAGACTTTCATATAGCCTTACCCCAGCTGAGGGTTAACAAAGCTGCCTTAACAGGTGAAGGCTTGTGACCTGTGTATGTGTTTTTACTAAAATTAGGCAAGTTAATAACGTTACAAAATTGGTTTGAATATAGATTGTTTAGGATGTGCGTTTCCTGGTGACAGCAAGTCCATTTATTTATGCATTAAATAAATAAATATTTTTAAGGCGTCAACATTATTTAAGTGCTGTAATTAATTATTAGCTGCTAGGGGTGAGAGTGGGACTAAAGAAAAATATACGTTTCGACCTCAAAGATATAAGGAAAAGAAGGGGGTCCTTGCCTTGTATTTTCCTCATGTGTATAGTGTATCAAGTGCAGACCAACGTTCATTTTCTGGAGTTTGAGGTCCTCATTCAGGAGCTTCCCAAATAATATTTGTTTTAAAAAAATTATTTATTTTGAAAAATTCTTTAATGTTACCACGTATTTGACCCCTTTTACTCCATCTACTTCCCTTCTTCCCCTTTCCCCCTACCCTCTGGTGACCACTAGTCTGTTGTCCATGTCCATGAGTCTCTGTTCGCCCTGTTCATTTGTTGCTTTTAGGTTTATATCCCACATGTAAGTGATATCACGTGATGTTCTACTTTTTCTGTCTGGCTCATTTCGCTTAACATGATTATCTCGAGGTCCATCCATGTTGTCACAAATGGCACTGTTTTATCTCTTCTTATGGCTGAGTCATATTCCATTGTGTATATGTACCGCAGCTTCTTTATCCAATCATCTATTGTAGGACACTTCGGTTGTTTCCATGTCCTGGCCATTGTGAATAATGCTGCTATGAATATCGGTGTGCAAATATCTTTTCGGATATGAGTTTTCAAGTCTTTGGGGCAAACACCCAGCAGAGAGCTCTTTATGTTTTAGAGTAAATGAGAATACTGTGCAGGTGGAATCAGAGACATACTAATTTATCACAATCAAAGTACTGCCACTGTGATAATGACAGAATTCACATACTTACATTGCCTTGATAAGGTTTCTGGAAATAAAACAGAATTCTGCTATGTATTGTTTCTAATCAGTAGAGAAGGGTTTGTGTTGTTATGCGAAACATAACAATACATGTGGGATTGAATTACAGTAGAATTAAAATAAAAATTAGGACTTTAAAAAACAAATCTTAACGAGGACGCATCCTAAAAGACTTACTTTAGTTTTTAAAAGCTTTATTGAGGGATAATTGCATATGATAAAATTCACCAATTTTAAGCCTACAGTTTGAGTATATGTGTAGTTACGTAACCACCGTCACGGTCATGATACGGAGCCTTTCCATCACCCCAGGATGTTCCTTTATGACCCTTTGCAGTCAATCTTCTCCTTCACTCAGCCCCTGCAACCATTGATCTGTGTCTCTAGTTTTTCTGTGACTCTAGTTTTGCTTTCCCCGAAATTTTCTGTAAATGGAATCATACAGTATGTTTTCTTTTGTGTCTGGCTTTCACTCAGTCTGATGCTTTTGAGATTCACCCATGTTTTTGCATGTATGGTAGTTCATTCCTTTTATTGCTAAATAGTATTCCATTGTATACCTGTACCATAATTTTTGTCCATTCACATATTGGTGGACATCCGGCTTGTTTCCAATTTTTTGCCTTTTATAAATAGTGCTACTATGAACATTTTTGTGCAAGGCTTTGTGTGGACATATGTTTTTATTTCTCTTGTGTACTTTATTATTATTTTTAATTTTATTCTATGAGCTTATCTGTATTTTTATATTTCACAAGAGAATAATACTATATACGTATTTTTAGTTAAAAGAAATTTTGACTGAGGAGGTGAAATAGTAGGGGTGGGAGGACTCATAAAAGAAGTTTTTCATTTGGGTGATGGGGTAAACCATGGCACTGCCCATCATCAGTCAGATGTGGCCGAGATTTCCTATTTTTAAGAAGGACTGAAAGGGGCCCATTGAACTGAGTCAGCGGGAAATCACTGGTGACTCTGGCCAGCATATACTCATTGGCCTAGGTGTGTAGGGAGTGGGGCCTGGATATAGTCGGTGGAGCAGTAGATGGGAGGTAGAGATGCAGGTGCAGGCTAAGAAGCAAGGAAGTGATATCCAGGGGAGAAAGAGGGTGGTAGCTAGGGGAGGATTAGGGTCAAGGGAGGGTAATGACTTGTTAAAGATGAGGAGAAGGAGCCTGTAGAGAGGGAGAAGGTGGAGTTACCAAGTGGTTAAGTGATGCAGTGAGGTTCGAGAGCAGGTTGGACGTGAGGGAATCTAGAACACAGCTGGTGGAGGGGACTTTGCCTGAGGTGCCACCTCTTCAGGGCCCGGAGAGAAGAGAGTAAGAACTGGAACAGGAGGAGTTAGGGTTGGTGAGGGTTGGGAGGCTGAGGGGGCTTTTGTTTACCCTGAGAAGTTCTTTGTTAAATGTGGTATGTGGGGTTGAGTAGCAGATTAGAAGAATGGCAAAGGTTTGGGAGCTGTTCAGTGATAAGGAGAAGAATTGATAACAGTTCTGAGAACTCAATCAAGATTGGAAACTATGCATTTGCCGTGAAACCAGTTTCTAAGGTTGGCCGCCCTCTCCCCGCGACTGTGCCCTGCAGCCTGATACGTGAGCAGGACAGGTGAACTCAATGACTGTTATGAGGCTGGAAGAGAACCAAAGCAAAGTACTTTCATGTTTTCTGTCTGCTTTCAGTTGCGTGCTCTATGGCTTCTTCTCTCCCCCTTTTGTAGACATTCTGAGACGTGGAAGTGCTCATGTGTTTTAAAGTCTTTGATGAAGTTCATTAAACATTTAAAAATCGAATGCAATTTTTTATGCTATTTAAAAAATTCTGGTAAATATATATATAATAAAATCTACAATTTAAACCAATTTAAGTGTACATTTCAGTGTCATTAAGGACATTTACAGTGCTGTGCACCCATCACCACTATGCTACTGTTTTAATTTGAAGCATGACTTTGTTATCTCTTATCCTCCCCTTGTGTCACTCCTGATTTATAAATTCAGCATAGTCCTTCACTGGATACAGTACTTGTATTTCTGAAATTGAGGTATTGATAACAGTATGTACTGAGCTTAACTTTGGCAGGTGCTGTGCAAGGGACAAGTTGTGGCATTAACTTTCTCACTGATTAGTTGTAATTATTTGTTAATGTCTCTTTTCCTTACTAGTCATAAAGAAGGTCCGTGACAGAGACTGTCTATATCTATCTTGTTTACAATTATATCTGTTCTCTCCAGCACATAGTAGGCATTCAGTGAAGTTTTTGAACAAATGATAGTCCTTCTCTGAAGAAATTGTTTAATAAGTTCTTTCTGAATGTTTCATATGAAGTAGGCAAAACTTGTGTTTACACGTTAATACAGATTATAGGGCATGGCACATTCCGATGTCTAGTTAATTAGTAGAAATCAAAAAGGGTTTATATTTGCAATTTCATCTTGGAGGGTATTAGAACCGACTGTGCATTAAACAAATGGTTATACAGAACTAGCAGCAATAATCCTGAAGCTTGAAGGCTTTAGGTTAATTAGGATAACTTGACAGAAAATAAGTTAATCAAATTTGAGAACTGAAAGAATGTTCCAATAATTTATGTTCAAACACACTTCAAATATATCAGCAGGTAACAGGAACTGTAGTTGCAGAATGCTCCCAAACACTAGCACACTAGATGATTTTATGGGTTACAGTAATGTTTCAGGGAAAGAAAACCAATAAAATGGTTTGGGGTCTTTGGTTCTGTTAACCTGTATTAAATAAAATAAACTAGAGTTTAAAATAGTACCTTAATTAAAGATAAAAAGTTTATTAATAAATTTAAGAATTCTATTTTTCTTTTATAGTAACATGAATGAATTCAGTAATACTTTTATTTCTTTAAAAATATGCTTATATGTGGGTATTTCTCTGTCAATTGATATTAGATAAATAAAGCAGTATTTTTTTTCCCAAACTGGCTTAGGGTTAAATAATGTAAAGGGGCAAATACACATAGATGAATTAATACATCCCAAAAGAATAATCACAATACATTCTCTGATACTGTGAAAGGTAAGGGCTCTGTGTATTAGTAGAAATACTTATTGAGACCCTTTTTAAAAAAACCTGCCTCCAGCAAAGTAATTTTGGATCATATAGAACAAGAAAAGAAAATGTTATCAGGAGCTATATAATGCTATCATTTCCCCCCTTTTTTAACTCTCTATAAACTAAAACTAGAGTTTAGTCTTAGGAAGCAGTAATGGAATTTTTCTTTTTTACCATCAGCAGAATCTAATACTTTGGGGATTACGGTGGCGTGTGTGTGTGTGTGTGTGTGTGTGCGCGCGCGCGCCCCCGCCCGCTTAGGAGAGCAGTCAGACAGTGGATGTAGGTCTTTGAACTGGATTTCCTCAACTAAAATAATAGAAAGAGGAATACAAATGAGCAGAGAGAAAGGGGAGTGGAGAGATGAGGTTGAGGTAAAGGGGCAGGGAGAGTCAGAGGAAACAAAGACTGATTGTGTAAATGCTACTTTCCCCCACCACCCCCGTCACTGTGGTCTGCCCTATCATGATGGTGGTGTTCGGTCCACCTTGAGTGAGTGAGAGGAGTTGGCTGTGTAAGGGAAGAACCTGGGGTCTTGGTGCCTCGTGGCTGACATGAGCAGGTTGCATTGCTGACTGGGCTCTGGAGTAGCAGCAGCACAGATTTCCAGGAGACAGTGCCTACTTATCATTTTTATTCCTGAGTTATTTATTTTAGTTACGTTTAGTTTTTCAGATGTTTGCTGTCCCTAACTACATACAAATTAAGCAAGCAGCGTCTTCTGTTTCTCTTCTTTCCTTCCCTTTTTTCTTATGTCCATTTTGTTTTTTTATATCTTCTCTTTATTTTGGTCAAGCACACACATTTGAATGTAACAGTTACCATTCCACCAGTGAGCATAGGACTTCCTGCTCACCGCAATGACTCCTAGTCCTGTGGCATGTAATGGTGAATTAAGACATTTAAAGGTGTTGCATGTAAGTAACAACATGAGTAAATCTCAAGAACATAGTGTTGAGTGAAAACATGAAGTTGTAGAATGTCTAATACAATAGCATTTGTATTTCATTAAAAACTGTAAAACAGTATTACCACAGTTGTACTGACATGCACCATTATTTTAATGTACACTGAAAAAAGGAGAAAACCTTTTAAATTACGATGTAAGGCTTTCTTATAGATTATAAGATACATCTCAATTTTAAAAACATTATAGTGTGGACAAACAATCGTAGAATTGACGATGTAAGGTAAATGTATTTTACTGAAACATACTTATGTAATACAAATGTAAAAACATATGTAGAAATGATACATAGCCAATCAGGATGTGGTTTATCTCTATGAAGGAGGTAGGGGAATAGAGGACAGGGCCACAGAAGGGGCTTCAACTCTATGATTTATTTTTAAAAGTTTAAAGCAAATATTGCGAAAGGTTAAAATTAGACAAAGCTGTTTGGTGAGTTTCTATAATTTTCTGTATGCTGTAAATATTTCATAATGAAAAGTATATATTTAAAAGCTACATAAAAAGCAAATTGCAAAAGTCTATATATAGTGAATCCTATTATATTTTCTAGTGTATTGATTTTGTGTTCTTTCAGATTTTTAAAATTAGTATATTATTATTATTTATGCCTATAGCATCTGGTCTTCCTACATGGTCTCCCATGCCAAGTACTAACCAGGCCTGACCCTGCTTAGCTTCCGAGATCAGAAAACATCGGGCTTGTTCAGGGTGGCATTGCTGTAGACCATGGACTGTGGCTCCACTGGGGCGCGAACGCAGGACCTTCTGCGTGTAAAGCAGACATGCTAACCACTACCACGTCCTCTTGCAGGTTTTTTCTTATGTCCATCATACTGTAGCAGTGGGTTTTTGTTGTTGGAAGGTGGGGGGCTTTCTATGTCTCCATTATTGTGTATGAATTAAAAGATGTTTCATTTATGAGTAATGGTAAAAAGGGGAAAGTATTTAATGATCAAGATGTCACAGAATGAATAGGAGTGGCTGACATGTTTTCTTGATGTTAATAGAAGTAAGGAAGTAAGAAAATGTTTCTGTTATGTTTCTTTGAAGCCATTTTTCTGGCTTCTTTCCCTTATTCATTCTTGATGTCATCCGTTCATTTATTAATGACTGAGAGTCATGTGGTGTCTAGAGAGGAGTCAGGTCTTGAGGAAAAGATTTACAAGTCGAACAAAAATAAATACTATCACGCCTAGAAATCTGACAGACACTTTCATAGTAGGGTCATTTTTTACCCTTCTACTGAAACCTCAAAATAGTGTTTCAGTTTCACCAGATGAAAGGACCTTTGTAGAATGTTTGCTTATTATGCCTCAGGCAGTGAGGAATCAAGGGACTGAAAAAGGTATTCGTTTTATCACCTTTAGAGACCTTTCACCTTCTATGTCCATGAAAGAGGAATATTTTCCATATCCCACAATATTTTAGTATCACACTTAGTTGTTTTATAGTACTTAATGTTAGATTAAAAAGAAGTTGCCAAAATCTATTAAAAATGCCAAATATAGTCATTTAACTTGACCCAGAATCTCACTCCCTAGGCTCTTGCCTAATGACTCAGAAGAAAAAAAGCTATATTCATAAAGATCCTCACTGTACATTACTGTAAGAAAGTAAAACTTTGGAGGCAATTTAAATGCCCTCCAGTAGAGAATGGTCAGATAAATAATGAATACCCGCTTTATGGGTCATGTTGTAACGGTAAATGATAGCTGTTGCTATGTAGCAACATGGAAAATGTTTGATGGTGAAACAAGCAGGATGTACCGCATGCCTGTGACTAAAGATGTGTGTGAAAAAAGATGAATGTGGAAAAACAAAAAATTGCATCAGAACGGTAGAATTTTGAGTGAATTTCTCCCCACCATTGTAAAAACATTTGTACTTATTTTTTTTTTGGGGGGGGGAGCCAGGTTCTTGATAGAAAAACTTGAATTTCTGTTTAAGAAAATGGCAGCTGGTGGGAAGGGGGCACATTAGAAAGCCGAAAGTAATGGTCCTTTTGAAGATTAAAGCGTTCTAAAACAGGATTGCTTTATCAGTGCACGTATCGATTATGTGATTTTATCTTTTTGAAGAAAATTGGCCTCATAGTCGCGTGGATATTAAAATGTTGAAGAGGATTGGTAAAAAATCAAAAGTGGGAGTATCAAAGCCAATATGATTGGCTTATTCTTTTGCAGTACCAAATAAACCAGATGTTTGGAGTGGTCTGCTTTAATTTAGTCCATATTTGGTTATTTGCTTTGAAGCTATTTGTTTGCAAAAATGTCATTAACATCCTCACCAGAGCCAAAGTCTGACCCTGAGATGATAGAATCTTAACTAATTTTCAGATTTGCAGAAGACCCCCTTCTCCTTGGTTGTGCTTTCCACGGTTTCAGTTACCTGCGGTCAACCATGGTGCACAAATATTAAAGAAAAATCCCAGAAATAAACAACACATAAACTTTAAATTGCACACCATTCTGAGTAGCAGGATGAAATCTTGTGCTGCCTTGCTCTGGCCTCTGGGACACGAATCAGCCCCTTGTGCTGCGTATCCATGCTGGATGTGCTGCCTGCCTCTCAGCCACTTAGTAGACATCTCAGTTATCAGATGACAGTGTTGTGTTCAGTACTCATAGCAGCCTAATGCTATGTCACAATGCCTACGTCATTCACCTCACTTCATCTCATCATAGGCATTGTATCATCTCATTTCATCACAAGAAGGGCAAGTATAGTACAAGATATTTTGAGAGAGAGCAAGACCACAGTCACATAACTTATTACAGTATATTATTATAATTATTCTATTTTATTATTAGTTATTGTTAATCTCTTTGCCTAATTTATAAATTAAACTTTACCATAGGTATGTATGTATAGGAAAAAGACATACTATATATAGAGTTTGGTACTATCTGAGATTTCAGACATCCACTGTGGGTCTTGGAATTTATCCTCTGGGGATAAGGGGATACTGCTATATATGGAACCAATTGTTTGGGGACATGAGGGATCATTTCTCTGTATTTCTTATTTTCACATCACCACTGATTTAAGGCTACCAAATAAAAAGTACCATAATTAACACAGTTAAATCATTTTGTCATCATAGGTAGAATGGGGCTGGTGATGTTTGAGGAGAGGATAGAAAAAGACTAATAGACCAAAAGAATTTTAGACCTATAGGGCCTTGCTAGCCAATCAGTCCGGCCCCTTCTTTTATAGGTAAGTAAGTAAGTCCTAGCGACTCAGTAATGAACCTTTGTTTTAGGACTCCAAATCTAGTGCCCTTTCTGATGTACTGGAAGGAGAGAAGTGGGGAGAGAGAGGGGGAAAGCTGAGCCAAATTATTGACATTTTAGGGCCTGCTTTTTCAGGAAGGACAGAATGTTGGACTTGATGTCATTGCCATCCTAAGTTTCAGTTTTTACCAAGGCTGCTATCCCACAACAAAAATAGGTAAAAGACATGAACAGACAATTCAACAAAGAAGAAATATAATAAACAGAAAATATATGCAATGTAACTGAAGAAATGTAAATAATAAAATAAATGCATATTGCTACCTCAAGGTAAAACAGTTACATACGATCTTTGTTATTCAGACCATTGGCCTTATAGGGCTTCTTACTGACAATCTACTTTTAATTTTAGGAAATGTACTTATAACAGAAAAAAGCCGATGCAAATGGTTTAAGACAAAATACGACCTGGTCAATAAATTTCGTGAAAGTCGTAGTAGCTTTAAACCTCTTTTTATTCATTCAGTTCTATCTGGCACCCGCTGATGATCTCAGGTGGTGTTTGCTGACAATAAACCACTAGTAAAGAAACTGTGAAGGGCCCAAAGCAGTTGAAAATAGGTATCAGCACCTGATTTGCTTTTCTCTCCTCACCTACACAACCAGAGAAGCTGGTTAAGATCTAAGGGAATGTCCTCAACCCTGTTGGGAAGGTACTGCAGAGTCCCAGGAAGGCCAAGCCAGGGAATGAGAAAGATCCCAACAGGTTGGGAGCAAAAGCAAGCACAGTTCCTAGAGGCATCCTGCTGAAAAAGACAAGGGCGGACTTTGCCCTGCTCTGCAGCTGAGTGTGGTTCAGTGAAGCCGAGATGAAGGAACTTGAGTGGGTTATCTGTCCTTGGCAGACATCTTCTGCTTTCAAAAACAATGTTTTAATGAATTTTTATGCATATAAATTCTTAACATATGTTGGTAAATTTGTAGATACAGTCCCTTAAAGGGAAAATTCTGAGGCAAAGGGTATGTGTATTTTTTTCACACGTTAAAAAACTTTTTATTTAGAAATCAAGTTGCAAGAATAAGAATGTAAAAGAATACCTTTAAATTCTTTATCACCTCTTGTAAACATTTTATTCCATTTGCTTTTTATTGCGCTTGCTCTCTCTTGTGTGTTTGTGTGTATACATACATACACACATATATCTGAGAAAAAAAATTTCTGAACCATTTAAGAATAAATAAGTTGAATATATTATGGCCCTTTCCGCCTAAAAGCTTAAGTGTGTATTTCCTGGAAATAAAGATATTCTCTTATATAACTGCCATAAGTTATCAACTTCAACAAATTATACATGGATACATTTCTCTAATATATATTATCCATATTCCAGTTTTTAAATTTTGCCAGATAGTCCTTTTTGATCTGTATTTCTAATTTTAATAAAAAATTACCATATTTTTTTCATGGTGGTGGTACCACTTTACATTCCCAAGAGTAGTACATGAGAATTCATAATGTACCCTCTACTTCACCAGCACAGTTTGTTAACACTTTCTGACAATCTGTTAGAGAAGGAATGGTATGTCATTATAATTCGCATTTCTCTTATGGGTAAAGTTGAAGCTCTTCTCTTGTATAAAGAGCTACTTATTTGTATTTCCTTTTCTTGAACCATCTGTTACATCTTTTGTCTATTTTTCCTACTGGAATGTTAGCTTTTTAAAAATGAACTTGTAGGAATTACTAATTTATTGTAAAACTCAGCCATTTGTCAACAGCATGAGTTGCACATATTTTTCCCAGTTTGTCATTTACTTTTTGTCCTTGTTTAGGATGTTTGTTGTTGTTTGTTTGTATTTGGGGCATTTTGAAACCATGATGTACTGAGAGGAGGCATTAGAATATTTTCTATGATATTTAGATTTCATAGTGAAATCCACATATGTGATTATGATACCAGCAGAGCAGTATAAGAAAGGACACATTTTTTTTTTTTTGGACCTAAATAATTGCTACTGTCCTCACTGTGCCAGTGCTGTTATCTCTAGCTCTCAAAGAAAAAAAAAACAACAGTTATGGTGAATATATAGTTAATGTCTGAAACTTATTCATATCCAGGCCCTACCTTGGACTTGGAATTTTGGAAACTAAACATGGCAGGAGAACATTGTACCCTTATTTGGAAACCATGGTATTGTAGGATTTTTGGTCTCTATTGTGTAGGATGTCTTCCTTCAGTATTTTATGTATCCAAACTCATAATTTCGATGATAAAGGAATTTCTTTTAAAGCTGACGACCTATAGATTTTAAGTATGAAGTCAGTTTAAACCATTAAGTAGTATTAATGGGACATTCATCACAAAAATTAACTTAAAATATTCAGAAATATAAAAAATGTGCTCATAACTAATGTCTGTATCATTTCAATAAAAGATGATTTGCATATTTTCACATAGTTGAATCACACTGGTATTTAGGTAAACATGCTGACATTGTTCTTCCAACATCCCTAGTTTGAATTTCATGAAGCATTTTTTTTTCTCCTTTTTCTTTGTGTAATACTTTTTCCTTTTTCTGTGTGTAGTACTTTCTCAGAAGTATTACACTTTCTCAGAAGTATTACACACAGAAAAAGGAGAAACAGGAAAAATAATCAAGTCATTTCCTCTGGGTGTACTTATAATCATAGACGTATACGCAGTGTGAAAAGTGCTTATAAAAATATTTTAAAATATTGCATAAGCACACAAAAATGGGCTTCTAAATTAGAGGTTAGAGTTGATAAATGGCAGTTTTCCTACATATCACTGTTTTAGAGATTTAACTTAGTTTATGGACTAATTTAGGGCTATATAACTTTGGCAGCCTTTGCTTTGTTAAAGTTTGCTTTGTTAAGTTTCTACACAATATACATTTTATACCTTAAATGGAAGTAAAGTAAAATGCCAGTTGGAATCTATTATTGTGTTCATATCCAGTCCAGAATGACTTAAAAGGAAAAAGCAGACATAATGATTTGGGATTTGTATTATATATTATTAGATTTATCAGACATAAAATTACCCTTTCAAATTGCTATAAACATTTTGAAATACTCTCAGTTTCTTTAGTTATCTTGTCATGAAATGGCAATCTATAGTTCACAGACTGGCTCCCATCTGTGGATCACTATTAGTGCTGATCTCAATGACTTTAATTTAGGTACTATAGATTATTTGACAGCCTTTTTAAGAAGATGATGACTATCATGTCATAACGCTGATTATTGGTGTTTGAACAGGTGTTAGGGTAGTCTCAGTCACTATGGAGTCGTCAATATGAGATTAAAAAGGAGAATTGATTTGATAGTATCTCTTTTAGGGTATCAGGGTTATTTTTATTCAGAATTTCTGGTATAAACTGAACTACTCTCAAATAAAACTTATTTTGTTTGGAATAATTTTTAAAATGTGTATATGTGGAGATGAGGCAAGTAGGAATTTTATTTCCTTGATGGAAAAAAATATATGTTTTGTCAAATATTTGTTTATTCATTCATTCATTCAAAGTATATTTGGAATGTTTATTGCCAAGTGATCTTAGAGTATACAATACAACCAGCTTCTTAAAACTCCAGTCTAAATGAGCCACGGGGTCAAATAATGTTACCTGTAAAATACGATGACACACATGCTTCCACACATGCTTGGTTACCCCGTAGGCCTGGATTAGTTTAGTTTTATGGCACCAGCATTATCAAGATTTTACTATATTTGGAAGAACGTAATTTTTAGAGAAACTCTGTTATTCTTCTGTTTCCATTTAAAGTATAGTTTAAAGAAACCTTGTGGATAGCTATAGCCTAACCCCCTTTTCCTTTGACTTTCATGTCATAGCAGAAAACCAGGTAGGGCCAGCTTCCTGTGCAGTCATGCAGGGCTCTGTGCTCAGAAGGGTCTCCTGCTTGGTTTAATTCTTTGCTGTCGGAATCTTGAAATTCTTAATAATTTTACATTTGATCTTGTTTTGCAGATGAAGTCTGGTGAGACAGTGGAGGCTGTGCTTGGGCTAGAAAGATAAGCTCTCTTCACAACTTCTGCCTTTCCACCTCTCTAGGCCCTGCTCCATGTCTCCTGCTGCCCTTCACCTGAAGTGGCCACTGGGTCATGTTGGGGAGGAGGAGGCCCACATTACTGTCCCCCTTCGCCTACCTTTGGGGCCTAGGTGCAGGCTTAGAGAGGATTGGGGTCAGGTGCCTATGTCTTGCAGTGTTGTGGGAAGTGGCAGTGGCCCTCCCCTTGCAGTCTGGCAGCATGCTGGTATGTTTGGTAGATCAGCCTCTAGCTCACCCTCAGTCCAGGTACCTAGTGTGTCCCGGTGTGGATTTTAAAGACCTATGGGTATCCCTCATTTGCTATGGATTGTGATGACCAGTCAGTGGGCAGGGAAGATGTCTGGCTTTGCTTCCTCATAGCTTTGGTCTAGTGGGTGGTCAGAAGGGAAAACCAGGCAGCCATCAAGGATATACTTGCAGCAGAATCCCCCAGCCCAGCCCCTGCCCCTGCCCCTGTGAGCATCTGTACTTTTCCTGTGAGTATCCTTGTATCCAAAGAAGCGCTGTGATGGGTCGGACACACACCGGGGGAGGGACACCTCTGTTCCTCCTTCACACCTTCCTGAACTTGTCTCTTCTGGCTGGCTTGAGGTATCTCTGGGGATGAACTATGAACTACACTGTGTAATTTAGGTGATTCTGCAAAGGAGAATGCTTTTATATTTGCACTTGAAATTGGCATTGCACAGCATAAAAGTAATGGTAATGTTCATGCTAATAGTTAAACTTTTTTTTTAATACTATGACTTCACAGAGTCAGTGGCCTCTGGTGTTGATTTATTTCAAATAGAAAGATTAGCTCTCTTCATAATTGTAACAGACATGCATGAAATCTGACACGTGTTAAAGTGGACCTGTGAAACTTTTTGGTCAAAAGAGTAACCCCATGGAATATATTATATTCCCACTATATATCGTACATTCTGCCAGGACACGTTTTTACCACACTAAGCATGTGATTTTCATGTGAGCATGTAATGCCAGGAACAATTTCTGCTTCAGGCTGAGTTTTTTCTTTCCCTGTGTCTGCCAGCTTCCTGGTATCTGACTTTTTGGCCATGACTTACCCTTATTGTTGGTTGCGAGCTGTCCAGCTTTGATAAATATGGTCATTCTTTCGTTCATTCCACTCATTGACAGCCTCTGTGTCACACTCTGGTGTCCTGAACCTGGACCTAACTTTGTTCCTTGGCTTTAGTCTAGTCTGCGGCTCAGCATTCCTTAGAAGCTTAATTCAGCTGTAAGCAAAGAAGGCGATGCTTTGGGAATGTAAAGATGGAACCCAACATGCTGTCAGAAAGGAGAGCAGATTCTGGCTGGAGTAGGTCACTGACTTTCCAGGCAAGAAAAACTTTAATGCTTGTTGGACTGCACGCCAGCGAGAACTCCATTCTCCACAGTGGACTGGCTGGGGAGGAATCATGGCCTTCTATCTCACTGTGCTCTTTAGTTTCCAGGGCACAACTGAGATCCTTCTGTTGCAGCTCTTCCATGCGGACTTAGCAGCACCTGGTTCTTACCAAGTTCTTGTGACAGTACAGCACCTGCTTCCTGCTTCCCCAGAGAGAACTGGTGGGTTCTGTTTTAGGCCGTTATGCATGTTGGAGTTCATCCTTACTCATCTCCTGGCAGAGAAGTGCTGAGCATAATCACTAGGTACTACTGTTGGTACTTTATTTACTACCAGTTCATCATTACTGATAACCATTTCATTTGGAAAGTAAATATTGCCTCCCCTATTCATGGCATAATATTTTTATGCTTACCTTTCACTCACAGGTTGCATATTAACTTTCCTTCTAGAAATAAAAGGTCAGTGTGCTCTGGGAGCCTGGTTAATCTGAATCTTATTACTTCTCGCGTATGTTTTTATCATCAGGCACTTCTTCGAATTCTAGCCCATTCCTCCCACCTGTTATCATGTATCAGGCCAATCTCTGCCTGGTTCCACGGTAACTTTGCTTTTGGATTTTTATTTCTCCTTACCTACTTTTGCTTTCCTTGTCAAATATAATTCTTTCATGAGCACCTGTATCTGATAATCCCAGTGTAAAATCCCAGGATGTTTTAATGATTGCAAGGAAGTTTCTTCAGATTACAACAGCCATAAAGAATCCTTTCCCTTTCAGCCTCTCATTGCTTATTAGATCAATTATTTAGTTACTTGTGTAATTTGTGTCCATGCTCAGGTACTTGTTAGTGTAGCTCTGAGACTGTGGTTCCCTCCAGAAGAGGATCTGTGTCTGATATCAGCCTCCTTCTTCAGTGTCTAATTTAGTGAGGACTAAATCGAGGGGAGACCTACTGGCCGAGACTTGCTGCTCCCTCAGTTATTTGGTTCACGGCTTGATCCCGGAAGCCAAGAGGTGACAGTAATCTTTTCTGATCCTGTTGTGTTCCAATAGACAAATAACCGGTAGAAGTTTCTAAATATTCTGCTGTAGGCCTGCCTAAAGGGCAAAGAGGAGTCTGAGTTGGAGCCCCTCATTAGAGATGAATTCCGTGGGGTGCCAGGTTTGAGTCTTTGTCCTCCATATTAACTTCTGTGACACGTAGTGCGGGGGTCCTTTCTTACTTAAATGCCCTCCTGCAGGACGCACCAGTATTTAACAAAAAAGAGCAGTAAAGTGTGCATTATGTCACCAGGGAGATGCTGGCTTAAATCCCCCATCCACCTTTTTTTCCTTTTTAAATCTCCAAGAAGTCCTGGAGTTGGGGGTCAGTACTGGATCAAGAAGTAAAAATGTTAACTATTCAGAGGTGGGAAAGGGCTGTGGGCTCAAGTGCTCTACTCTGGGGTGTGTTGAGAGGCCACATTTAGAGCCCAGAAAATACTCTGAGGTCCTAAGAGAAAATTGCTCCAAGTCCAGGATAGTTTCATCCTAAAAGATAAGATGAGAGGGGGTTCTTGATTAGCTGTGGGCTTTTTAGTTGCCACAAAATAAGTAAACTTTGGGTGACAGGATTGGCCGTAGAAATACAAAAGATCCTATACTTTCAATTCTTTTTAAATTAGAGCCTTTTATCTGCTTATTTCGAATCTAATTATTCAGATTTGGTTAATGGCTGAGAAATGGATTTTTGTACTTAAAGTTTGAAAAAAACTTGAAAGTTTTTTATTTTCCCCAATAGACTGCTTTTCGTTCATTGAATCCCTGAAACTTTATTCTGGCTTAGATTATTGAGTAGGAATGAATGGTAGAGAGTAATAACTTTTAGCGTGATGACATTAAAATCTCTGAAAACAAAGTAGAACATGTTCTTTATAGACTTTATAGGAAAAACAAATATTTATAACCTGTTTATCAACTGTTTGTTTTTACTACCTCTGCAGTTTCATTCATTAATAACTGTCAGAGTTCGAGTTCAGTTCATTGCACAGCATCTGGAAATTTTTCTCGCTGTTAGTAGGACTTGAATCATAAGTGCTGATGGCAAAATAACACAATTCATTAAAGATAGTCATACTTTAACCTTAGTTCTACTGCTATACTGGAAAGATGGAATACAATTAGAAAAATATTTTATTAAAATATTTTAAATTTATTAATAAAATTAAATTTAACTTTGAATTAACCTTTATTTTTGTTTCTAAATTCCTTAGCTGGATCTAAATAGATCGTGAAATCTGTGGAGACTTATTTTAATCCAAAGATCTTTCTGCTTCTATAATCACACTAAAGCGTACATTATCAGCCTTATAGGCAGTTATTAAATTACAGATAATTTATTCATTCATATCCAGAGCTAATAGGAGGACTTTGGGGTCAACCTTTGTGGAAACGATAGTGTATTTGAAATGATGTGCATGGGCATAGAGTGTTATCGCTAACCTCCCATGAAATTTCTGGAAAGCCATGTTTTGGAAAACCTGGGCACATTTACAGTAAGATTAAGATTAAGACTAATTGAAAAACCTCTGACTTGATGAGTTCACCAAAAAACTACTCTCTCCATGTCACATCAAAATTCCTTTGCTGCTGTTAAATTTTTCTAGATGGTCTGATAAGGAGTGTAATTTCTTGGAAAGTTCTTGGTTAAATAGTATTTCTTACAACTCTCTTTAATCCTGAATATCAATAAAAGTTTATATTAATACAGTGTACTTGTTAGAATTACTGTCAATCTTTATGTAAAAAATGTAGTCTATTTATTGCTTTACACTTTCTGGTGTATTTTTACATCAATAACACCCTTAATATGAACGATCAGCATATAGAATGGTGGGGTATTATTATTTATTATTATTATTATTATTATTATTATTATTATTATTATTATATTCTTCTTATTATTTTATTCTCCTTCTCTTCCTCCTCCTCCTCCTTCTCCTCCTCACTGTACTGATGAGGAAACTGAAGCTCAGATTGGCTGGATCAAATAGGAGGTACCTGGAGAACCTTGAATGCAAACCTAGATCTTGGACTCCAAACTCTGTGTTCCTTCTACTGCTCTGTACTGACATCATTGTATACTGATTTACATTTTAAATTCTTGGCAAAGACAGACATGGCAATTAGAATCAGTAGTGGCTGTGTTCAGACACAGGCACATACATATTTTATCATATATGTTTGTATATATGTAATATTGTCACAAATGTCAAATTACAATCGATAGTGCCTTATTTTCAGATTTAGTTGAGAACCGCTTACCGTTTAGTGGGGACTATCTCAAAGTACTAGAACAGAGATATTAAGATTTTGAAGACTATTCAAAATCATGTTGTAGATTGGGTATTATCTCATTTTTTCCCCATGGGATTAGTGAGGAGCCAGTGTGGTGGTGTTTAGTTAGAAAGGTGAAGCTGCTTCACCAGGAGCATTTTCTTGGCCTCTATAGGTCCTCTTTTTGACACTAGGCCTTTGGTTAGCTTCTTCCCATTCTTCATATTTATATAGTTACCACTGAAAGATATCTGGGTAAAAAACATGCATTGACTTATGTTGAAATATGTGTAGGAGTGTCATATTCACGCTACTCCTGACAGCTGTGCCAGGGATGAAGTGTGAGATTAAAGAATTTTATTGCTTACTACATTTCTTTTTTACCTATTCAATTCATGTTGGGCAATCTGTGACAATTCTAAGATATTGTAATACATTTGCTAGCACTTTATACTTTTCAACCTGTTTTTATATATTTACTCCTCACAGTAAACCAGTTAAGTGAGATGGCTTGGTTATTATATTACACATGAAGAAATCTGCTGTGGAGATAGTATAGCACTGTGGTTAAGAATATATGAGTTTTTATATTCTTATTCTTTTATGAATCAGACCAAAATCCTGGCTCTGCTGGTTACTACCAGAGTGACCTTATAGCAACTTAATCTCTCTAAACCTTGGTATTCTAATCTGTAAAATTCAGGATTGTTGAACAGTTTAGGTGAGATAATAAGTAGAAAGTGTTTAGAATGGTGGGGACATAAATATTGGGTAGCATTATAATCTCCAGATATTATTACTCATTTATTTAACTCAACAAAAATTGAGAGCCCCTTTCATGTGCTAGTCATTGGCCTGGGCATCAGACACATGATAGTGAACTGGACAGATCGAGTCCTTACTCTAATAGAATTTATGTTTTAGTGGAGTGACAAGAACTTTGAAGAAAGTCAAATGGGACAATGCTTGGAAAGGGTATTCTTCGTTTGGGAAGTTCTGTTGGAGAAAGTGGCATTTGATCTGAGACTCCAGTGGCCATAGCCATGTGAAGATCTGGGGGAATAATCTTCCAGGAGGAGGAAAATGGAAGTGCGAAGGCAGAGAGGCAGGGTGAGGGTGGCCTAGAACAGGAAGACGTTGCCCAGTGTGGAGAGGTGGAGGGGCCGGATTGTGTAGGGTTTGTAGGCTAGGGTAGACAGCTTGGGTTTCTCCTAAGTGTGATGTTTTGAGCAGGGGAGGGATAGGTCCAACTTTGGGCAATCACTAGGCCAGGTGCTATGAAGGAAACAAAGATTAGACAAAACATTTCTTTCTTTCTATAGTTTAGAGCAGGGGTCCCCAACCCCAGGCCGCAGACTGGGTACCAATCTGTGGCCTGTTAGGAACAGGGCCTCACAGCAGGAGGTGAGAGGCTGGTGAGCAAGAGAAGTGTCATCTTTATTTGCAGCAGCTCCCAAGCAATAGTATCACTGTCTCAGCTCCACCTCACATCATCAGGCATTAGATTCTCATAGAGGCACCGGTCCCTGGTGCCAAAGAGGTTAGAGACGGCTGGTTTAGTCTTCATTGTCGTAGAACTAGTGTTTGGCAGATCAGCAGTCACTGCACAATGTTCCTGCTGGTGTACTCCTGATCTGATAATGGATGCTGTTTATCACATATTCTCACAGTAGTCCTCCCTCAAGGTAGCATTATGACTCTTATTACCTATTGAAGAATCTGCTTCTCAAAGTCTAAAGGGCATGGAAGGTGGAGGCAGAGTTGGGGGGAAAGGATGAAGAGGCTATTTCTGAACACGGAAACAAAGTCGAGATTAGGAATTAGGGAAGTAAAGGGGAAATGCAAGATCCTGTTGAGCACAGAGATAAGGGATGCTGTTTGAATGGTGGCTCCTTAAGGGGGCGTGGGTGAGCTTGCATGGGCTGTGTCTCTCCCGGGTTCATAGTCAGTCCAGGCAGGGCAAGCCCAGAGGCTGCCACCTTGGGTTTGTAGCTGGAAACTGTTTATTTGCAGCTTTTCTCATCTCCACGAGGACAAAAGGGGCAGTGATACCCTTGTTTTTCTTATCCAAACAGGGTTCCAGTGCCTTGGAAATCCGTTTCTTTGAATCATCCTGTCAGTTTAATGTTAATTAACATTATGATAATTGTATGTAATTATTATAGTAGCTGACATTTATTGAATGTTTACTGAGAGCTAGTTACCAGCTCTTTTACCCGCATTATTCTACTAATCCTCAACCCCCTGAGGTAGGTGCTACTATCCTTCCCATTTTACTGATGAGGAAAATGAGGCAATTAATTAATCTGCTTGTGGTCCCAGAGCAGGTCATTGAAGCCAGGGCTCAAACCTGTGCTTAGCTTAACTCTAGACCGGAGACTATGATCTTAATTGCTTCTTCCCAGTCTAATATATTTAACAGTTACTTATCAGTAATTTGTAGTTTTTACTAGGCAAAGTAGACTAGCCGATCGAGACATACTAGTTGGTTTTAAGAAGAACTATAGAAGTTTATTCCATAGCACCATGCTACAAACCTTTCTGTTCCGAAGAGTTCCACCTGTATAGCATTAAGTAAATGCAGTAAGGGAGGCTGTTTATTGAGAGAACAAGGAAGTGCTGTCCCTTACAGAGGGGGTTTACCTCTTTAGCAGATTTTTATTGTACAGACAATATTATTAATAATAATAAAAGTTTATAAGTCAAGAAAAACTTTACTCCCCAAATTAACTCTTATTTTTTTCACATTTGCTTTCAGGTCTCATATTGTGTATAATTTGTACAGACTTACAGAGTGTCTATTTTTCATTTAACATTATGTGGTAACAGGATTTAAATTTGAGCAGTAGGTCTCTCCAGTGAAAAAGAAAAAATTGGGACAATGAAAAGGTTACAAAGCATTAATAATTGGCTGGGGTGATGTCAACCAGGCAGCCACGTCAGTTTGGGATCTGGCCTTGGAAGGAGCAGCTGCGTGTTTGGATTTTGGAAGGTCTTCATCTTTCCATTCAGCCTTCCAAGAAAGTCAAGGGGAAGTGGAAAAATACAGTGATTTGGAACTGATGTGAAACTCACAAACCACTTGAGTTCAGTGTTACAAGAGAGGAAAAGCATTCCCTACCTGATAGGGTACTTTATCTGAGGATAAAGGCTTAGTGAATAGGCAGTGCATGATTGTTTGTCAGAATTATCAATACTTTCCTCTTTTCAGTGGCTTTAATAGTTACTTATCAGTCATAAAACTGATTGGAAGAGTGGAAGAAGAAAGTACTTGACAAATACTGTTTTAGTGATAAATCTGTTTAATATTTGAGTTTAATTCAAAGTGGTTGTTAAGATTCAAATTTGTTAACTGTAGACTGGCCACTTGGCATTCAAGGGCCTCCATGATCTAACTACAAACACCCTAATCTCCCTTTCGGGGTCTTTATTGATAGCACCCCCATTCAAATTGCTCTTTTTCTCTTGTGCCTCTGGATGTGACAAGAGGTAAGTTGAGTGAAAGACAATAGGACAAAGTAGAAATCCTGTCAAACCTTTTTGGAGAAGGCCTGAGATGATTGATAGACACTTGTTTCCTCTTTTCTTTTTTATGAAATAAGCAAAATTCAGTGTGTCATTATTATTTTTTTGGTGTCGGCACATTGGATCTGATCTGATTGAGGTCATCTTACACAGCAAATCCCTGGGAAAATAATTTACACAAACTAGAATTCCGATTATGTTTAGTTCAGGCCAGCACTTTAAATGAAGGAAGCCTACATTTGAGTTATGAACTGGATATTTAATTATGAGACATATCATTATATCTGAATATGTAGTTTGCTTTAAAACACTTCTTTGTGCTCTACGACTTTTCCCCCTGACTTTCATCGTATCAAAAATGTGAGACAGATGTTGGTGCTGGAACATATATATAGGTTAGGGGGGAATGTGTTCTCAATGAAATGCCACCACAGTGGAGTCAGCACGCTGAGATTTCCGGGGGAGCAGGTCTTCCTGTTAAATTTACAGGGAGGCTTTTCTGTCTACTAGAAAACTTGTTTTTGTGACAGTCTTCAGCGAACCCCTTCACTGATATGTGGTCATTTCCTTTGTGTTTACATATAAATGGTACCTGGAAAAAAAAGTCCCCTAAGCTGTTCTTTTTTGGGTGGCCTCTACCTTTTTGGGGTTTCTCCAGCTGAATGACACCTGTGGTATCCTCAGTTCAGGACATCCTGTTGTGTGGGTAGAGCTCCCTTGTGGCCTGGTAAACATTATATCTGCCCTCCGGGAGGCTGCAGCCTTACCAGGCAGAAAGGCTGCTCAAGTTTGCTGCTGTTGTTTGCCAGGTACCAGGTACCTGAGAATGCGTATCTTTCCTCTTTCCCTCCCTGGGCCCCAGATTTGGGTTCCATTTAGCCATCGTCCATGCTCCCACCTGCCCATCTCTGCTCTGATGGAATGCACTCGGATACTAGAGTATCCTTTTCCCATAAGGATAATCTGCTTCTTAATAGACAGGCAGCAATGTGTAATAGGTAAAAGCACTACTTAAACTGCCTGTGTTTGAATCCTGGCTGCGTTACGTACTAGCTGTGTAATCCTGGGCAAGTTACTTTAATCTCTGTGCTTTGGTTTCTTTAGGTAAAAAAGAATACTAACAATGCCTTCCTCATAGGGTTGTTATGAGGATTACATGAGTTAATATTTATAAAACATGTAGAACTATGTCTGGCATATGGTAAACATTATATAGGAATAAAGTAAAACAAATACCTTTGTTTTCTAATTATGAAAATAATACACTAATGTTGTAGAAAATTTGGAGAAATCAAAAAAGTTGTATTACGAGTAAGAGTTGGAAGGAATAAATAAGTGGGGTGGTCAGGACGCAAGAGTGTATTTCAGGCAGGGAGGTATGTGATATCTGAGCTGAGACGAGGTTCTAGTCTTTGAACCTGTAGCCTGGTAATCTTGTTTGTTGTAGTGGTTTGCTTGTCTTTCCAATTCCTAGATCTTTCTTCCATTGTCGACAAATCTATGAATTTGGTGTATTTGATGAATGAATCTTCGTCGAGCTGGCCTTGAGGCAGCACTCTGCTAACTAGCCCAGTGTTGGTTTGGAGAATTACCTAATCTTTGTGAGCCTCCCGTTTCCTACCAGTGAAATGGAGTTAGTATTCCCTCTTTGGCAGAGTTGCAAGGATTAAATGACATTTGTGTATGCAAAACCCTTGCCCAGTGCCTGGCTGCCAGAGTGCTGTTTGGATGTTCTTTTCTCTTGGTTCCTTCCAGCTCTCTGACAGTATGGAGCTGATGTGTATACAAGGTTCCTGCTTGCCTCAGGAAGGAGAGTCTTGGAAATTTGTGTGGCTTCACTCAAATCCTCCAAAAGCTAAATTCATATATAAACAAAGCGAGCATGCTGACTCCATCTCATTCATACTTTATATCAGGTTTATTTGGAGGATTTATAATGTCCATCGGGGTCACATTTGGTGACCTTCTGAGATGCTTTTTCTCTCTTTTAGTGTGTACAGAGAAGTACAGGGGGAAAAAAACCCTGTATGGCTTGAAGGATAATTATGAACACCCTTATGAAGAAGAAACATTGCCAGCCCAGCCTGCTTCTAAAGTACACATGGAGTCCTATATACCTTTTGTCTAACAGCTGTTAAATTGTGCTCTCTACCTTAACAAATAAACCTTCATAGCAACAAAATTAGGAAATATGTGAAGTTATGGTTTTGAGTACTTAAAAATTAGCAAAATATCAAAGATAACTAAATTCAATTATTATTTCACAAATTTTAGTAGGCCTATGGTGTGTGAGTGATAAAGTAAAATAAAGACATTCATAAATTACTGTGTAATTATTCTACAAAATTAATTATTTACCTTTATTTCAGTGAAATCACTGTTTTAATCTAGATATTTTAGTGTACTAGCAACATGATCTAGTTTCAGTAACGATTTAAGGATTAAGTAATGTAATTGTAGTCAAACTATAATATTTGAATGCTTTCAACAATGATGTAAATTAAAATAACCATAAAGGTAAAAAAATACATATTGTATTGCTCCATTGATATAAAAGTCTAGAAAATGCAAACGAATCTATAGTGACAAAATGGACCAGCAGTTGTGTGGGGAGGGCAGGAGGAAGGAATTACGAGGAGGCATGAGAAAACTTTTGGAGTGATAGAGCTATTCATTATTTTGACTGTGGCAATGGTTGCTCAAGTGTATACACAAGTCAGAGCTTACCACTGAGCACTTTATGTGCAGTTTGTGCATAATAATTGTTTCTGTAAAGTAAAAAATAAATATTTGCTTTTTAAGTGTTATTTTTTTTCTTGGATATTAAAAGTTATTTCGAGAAAAAAGCAAGCCAAGACAATTCAGTGAGGGAAAGAATACTCTTCTTAACTAATGGCGTTGGGATAGCCACATGAAGAAGAATGAAGTTGCATGCCTGATTCATACCATATACAAAAATTAATTCAAATGGATCAAAGACCTGTCTACAAGAACTGAAACCATTACACTTTCAGAAGAAAACATAGGCATAAATTTTCATGACCTTGGGGTAGGCGGTGTTTCTTAGATATAGATACATAGGCAACAAAAGAAAAAATAGATAAGTAGAGCATCAAAATTAAAAAGTTTTATACCTCAAAGGGCACCATCAAGAAAGTGAAAAGAGAACTTACCAAATGGGAGAAAATTTTATGTAAATCATATATCTTAAAGAACTAGGATTCAAAATATATACAAACTTCTTACAACTCAGTAAAAAAGACAGCACAATTTAAAAATGAGCAAAGGATTTAAATAGACATTTCATGAGCATCTGAAAAGATTCTCAATAATCATTAGTCATTACAAACAAGGAAAATATGACAATGAATTTCACTGCTACTAGGATAACTGTGATAAAGGATGAACAATAACAGATGTTGGCAAGAATGTGGAAAAATTAGAACCGTTGTACATTAATGGTAGAAATTTAAAATGGTGTAGCCACTTTGGAAAACAATCTGTCAGTTCCTCAAAAAGTTACCATATGATAACAGCAATTCCACCCAAGATAATTGAAAAGATATGTGCACGAGAGCCTTACATGCACAAACATTTATAGTAGCATTATGCATAATAATTGAAAAGTGAAAACAACCTAAAAGAATGAATGGACAAACAAAATGTGGTATGTCCACATAGGGAATATTACTCAGCCACAAAAAGGAATGAAATGCTCATACATCCAAGCTACAACTTGGATGAACTTTGAAGACATACTCAATGAAAGAAGCTGGACACACAGTGGAAACATTGTATAAAATGTTCAAAAGACAGCAAGTAGATTAGTGGTTGCCAGGGCTGGGGGGCCGAAGGAATGGGAGTACTGTTGATGGGTACAGAGTTTCTTTTTGGGGAGAAGAAAATGCTATGTTACTAATGATGATGGTTGTACAACTTTGTGAATATACTGGAAACACCGATTTGTTTATTTTAAAAGGTGAAATTTTGTGGTATGTAGATTAGATCTCATTAAAATAGTTACACAAGTAAAAAAATCAACAGGCAAAATACAGAATGTAAATCAAGAATTTGTTTTTAAGTGGAAATTGTTTCCAGCTGAATTTATTTGTGAAATTTAATTGTCTTGTGAAATAGTTTTATAAAATAAAACCGTTCTCACCGCATTGCCGGCAGTGGCAGCGGAAAGCGGGTTGCTGGTGGGTCATCTAGGCCTCAGTGCAGACAAATCCGGTGGGGATCAGAGCCATCAGAACTGCTACCGTGTCTGTGGGCAAGAGCAGCAAGATGCTGCAGCACCTCGACCACAGGATGAGGTGCGTCCTGCAGGTTGGTTATAAGTGCATTGGCATCTTTGAGGCTTTCGACAAGTGTATTTGACCCTCTGTGACTGTGATGAATTCAGAAAGATCAAGCCAAAGAACTCCAAACAAGCAAAAAGAGAAGGGCAGCAAGTCCCTGGTCTGATGCTGCTTCGAGGGAGAAACCTGGTCTCAATGACGGTAGAGGGACCTCCTCCCAAAGATATTGGCATTGCCTGAGTGCCACTTGCTGGAGCTGCTGGAGGCCCAGGAATAGGCAGGGCTGTTGGCAGAGGAATCCCAGCTGGTGTTCCCAGGCCCCAGGACTTGCTGGGCTAGTCGTGGGGTTGGTGAGCCATCCCAGCAGGTGATGACCCCACAAGAAAGAGGCACTGCGGGAGCTCTGGCAGCTGCTGCCACAGTGAGTATTTGCAGGAGCCCCAACCCAGTACTCACCTGGCTGTGGGGGTTCTCCTCCACCTATGGGTCAAGGGGCACCCACTCCAGGCATGATGGGCCCACCTCCCATAGGTCCCCCAGTGGAGATCTCCCTGGATGAGGAACTCCAGTGGGCCAGCCCCCTCCAGAGATGCGCTCCCCACCATGGGGTGCGAGGCCTTCTTTGATCCTTGGCCATAGAGTTAAAGAAGTAGCTCCACAGAGGCGTGGGCCTGGTCCGCCAGGGCCACCTTACCACAGACCTGCTTGTTATGCTGTCATTCATGGAGTCTCGCTGGTTTATCTGGTTTCCCTTACAGCGCCCCCTCCCCCGGGAATGCGCCCACCAAGGCCCTAGACTCTTCTTGGCGGTCCTCAGCTCCCTGCCTGTTTGCCAAAAGGCTGTACGTAGTCCTTACATTCCCTTGTGGCCTGGGAAACGATTTTTAAACTCTTAATAAGATATTTTAAGTGCAAAAAAAAAAAATTCTAGCATTCAATGTTTATTAATTTCTAATACAGTCAGTCTGTCATGTTTCACTCATGTTAGATCCACCCACATATGTATATACTTAAAAGTAATGTGAATAGTTTAATACTGCCACACGTTTCACTCCATGTGCAATGGCTGTGAATACAATGCTAATTGGAACCATTGATTGGAACAAGAAGAAAAGCAAGACAACGAATACCCATCACTGCTTGGAAGTGAACTTCGTTGTGCAAGAATCCATTGTGGTCCTGCTCGCAAAGAAGGCCTTACTGAATTAATTTGTTTTTCTCTTACCCAAGTGCTTCTGCTGCTCAAGTCTTTGCACACATTCAAGTTCTCCTGCAGGGACAGGGGTGGCACAGCCACGACTCCGTGGCCTTTAGATGAGATCCCCTTGTTTTTAAGACGTAGGCCAGCGGCGGCGGAGTTGCCAGTCTCACTGTGCCAGTGCTGAGTGCCCCCCGTGTTCTCGAATACGATTTGTGGGAGATTGCTCATCTGCGATCTGCGCGGGCCCCTCCGCGGGGCCCTGCGGTAGTGCTGCCAGTGACGTCGCGTTGTCACATCGTCACCTGCATCGTTGGGCCTTCGTTGATCATCAGCCTATCTCTTCACTTTATACTTTCAGGAGATTTTCAGTCTGTTGTTTGAATTCGTTGTGGGGATTAAACAGAAGAGCAGAGATAATTTTGATTTGGCCATGGCAACAAGATCAGGATTTCCAGAACAAGACAACGGATGACTGGTTTTGGTATCCTTTCTTTTAGGCTATTTTTTTTTTCCTCAGTCGTTTATCAGTTCAACTTTTTAAAATACTTTTAGATAAAAGCTGATCTAGGTCCATTATCCACTGTTGGGGAGAAATGTGAGAGGCATGGCTTGCAACCCAGCCTATCTATGCCAGTCGATGGTTTATCTTGGCAGTTTAAATGTTATCTCCTAATTTTCTGCTATTCAGTAGTAAGTGACTCCCTTGCAAAATAACAGCTAGGAATGCTGTTATAAGAGCACCTTTGTTTAGTTGGTGCTTAGGACAGGGCAAGGAGGCATTTGATTCATCGAGATAGAAATCTGCCTGTTAGGTTGAAACTTATCTATGTAGGTTGATGCTTTCTTAGAGCACCAAGACTTGCTTGTACGGGACAGTTTTAGGAGGAGGAGCTCCACTGTGTCTCCAAAGGTTTGCTGTAGCTGTTTCCAGGCAGACGTCGGGCTGCTCCTGGTGGAGGGTGCGTGTGTAGTGGTTAAGAACACGGCCTCCGGACCGTCTGGGTTCCTTTCTTTCACTCTGTGTCTTATGACCTTGAGAGAGTTGCTTAACCATTCAGCCTCAGTTTCCTCCTCTGTTCAAGGATAATAAGAGTACTTCAGTCAGGATTGTTGGGATCAGTAATGCATATAAAGCACTTCAACAGTGCCTGGCACATGGTACGTAAGCACTTAATGTTACTTAGCACAAAACTGTACAGAGTTCTGTGCTGGGCTGCAGGAAGGGTGACAGTTGAAGAGTAACTGGAACTTTTACCTTGCAGTTTGTCCTAGAGCTACCCAAACTTCTCATCCTCAGATAGCTCCTTCAAATGTAGTAGACAGTTCTTTCTTCCCTCTTGAAGGGAGTGGGGCTAGCGTAACTGGCTAGACTGATCTTTAGTACGTTGAGCTATGTGAGGTAGGACATTCCTTTTTACTTTTTAAAATGACACGTGCTGCCATAAAACACTCACTAGCAAGATAAAGCTTTATGATTTAAATTGCTTTTAAATTCTCCAAAATCTCGCAGAGGACTCTTTGGAAACACTTGTCTTCCTCTGCTTTTGCTGGCCTGATATCTTCCTGCTCCGGTGGAACCGGTACTGCGTGGCGAGGCGGCGGGGACCCTGCTCCTCTCGCTTGCTCTGTGACACGCAAGCCGCCACTTCGCCTTTGCGTTGCAGGTATTCTCATTGTGAAAGAAAGGGTAGCTGTCTCACTGGTTTCAAAGGTTAAGAGTTTGGGGAGTTGGAAATTCAAGTACACGCATGAGACTGTTTTTATTATCCCTGTCCCCGAATCAGGAGAGGCCGTGTTCCGACTGGGCTTAGGACGCCTGCCTCTTCTGTCTGTGGTCCAGGACCCGCTGATTCAACCTGTCCCTAGGGATTTGGATCCGATCTCTCCGGTCTTGAGTCAGGCCACACCATGATCACGACCTGTGCTCAGTGGTGTTGTGCTCGGCTTAGGCTGTTTGCTGGGTAGTTTCATGAGTTATTTCATTATCATGGGGCTTATATGAATTTTTAAAAGCAGGAACCTGGCATATGCCCTGATTAATTCTAACAAAGTTAATGTCAGTTTTTTCTTTCTACAATTAGTTTTTTTTTTAATGATTATCCAGGTTCTGTACGTATATGGTATAAAAGATCAGATTTCTATAAAGTTTATAAAAAAAGGAGCTTTTCCCTGCCCCACGCCCCCCTCACCCTGGGCCCTCTGCTCTCCCAAGGCAACTGCTTTTAACTCTTTTTCAGCTGTTTCTTATGGTTATCTTCATTTTTCTAAATACAATGCTTATACGGCTATATTTTGAGTTTTCAGACTTCCTTTAACAGAAGATGAAGGTTTAACTCTGTTATACTACCCTTTTCTCATTCTCTTCATATAGGCTATATTTATAATTTCTGGCAAAATCACTTCAAAGGCAGCATAACATATTAGCGAAGAGTGAGGGCTCTGGGTCTTGAATTCCAGCCTTACCACCCACTAGATTTGTGTGATTTTGAACAAGTTTTTTCATCTTGGTGCCTCAGTTTTTTCAAGAATAACTTGCCTTATAGGACTGCTCTGTGTGTGTGTGTGTGTGTGTGTGTGTGTGTGAAGCATTTAGAGTTTCTGGCACATAGTTTTAGATAAATTCCAGCTATCATCATTAATATCATTATGATCTGTAGCCATTTAAAGGATGGGGCTGGTGTGACAGTCACACGTGAGCTAGTCAGCTATAAATCTCTCCTGCAGGCTTTGCCTTGTACATTTGTATCATGGACGATCAGAGAGTTTGGGCCTCTTGCAGACAGGCCACTACTAAGGAGTAGAGAAGCCCAGAAGGGGCTGACTGAGCATTCTCAGCTTCTTCTGCCAAAGGCACCAAGCAGATAGTCATCTTCCCTCGGAGCAGTTGCTGAGGGGATGGAAACTGGCCTTGAGCTTTCTCCACTGGGAAGTCCCTGAATGGAAACAAGAGGCCAGGGAATGAGGAAGGTTCCTGTGACAAGTCTCCACTTGCACAGTATTAGCACAGATGTTTTTGTCCTGTGGGTGCATATTTGTGATCTCCACAAAATAACTGCTTACTCACGATGTTGCTTTTTGAAATCTGTAACATCCAAATATACACGTATGAGGCATGCTCCTAGGAAACTTTTAAATCTGTGTCAAATTTCTCTGCTATTTTTTAACCAGTTTTGTTTATCTGGTCACCTCCGGTAGCATCCCAAACTAGCCACGGTCCAGGGTAGTTTCTAGCTCATTTGTCTTCCCCAACAATAATTTGTTCAAAATATAAAAGTGAGAAACTGCCCATGATATAGAAACTTTTGAAAGAGAACAATATAAAGCAGCTACTTCTTCCGTGAGGAATAATTTTGGAAAAAGAAACTTGCCTTCCATTCAGGCATATTGAGTAAGTTGCTGGCACTTTCAAGCAAACTCATCATTTTCCCTTTTTCCCCACTCCCCAAACCTGTTCATTTCCTGTATTCTTAGACTCTGCCTCTGCCTCTCCGCCACTTTGTCACCTAGCCAGCTCTCTTAAGAGTCAACCTTACTGTCTCTCCCTTCATCTTTTCATGTCTAGTAAATCACAAGTTCTGTTGATTTCATCTCCCATATCTCTCTGATCTGCTACTTTGGCTACCCTGCTACTTCTGAGTTTAGATCATTGTCATTTCTCACGTGAAGCAGCCTTCCAACTGCCTCCCTAACAGTCTCCCCCATGACTAGTCAACTCTCCAAACCGTTAGCAGATTGAAGTTTCTAAAATACCACCTGGTCATGTAATTCCCAGATTAAAACCTAATGATGACTTTTTAACATCTAAAGATTAAAGTCTGTATTTCTCAGAAGGTCAGGCAAGGCTCTGCTGTGATTCTGGCTGCACCCTGAGACCGCCACTTACAGGGGTTAATTTCATACATGCAGCACCCTCTGCATGGAATGTTCCTGCCTCCCTTTCCCCCTGCTCTTACCTGATTAAGGCCTTGTTTGTCCTTCAAGACAGTTTGGGTGTTACGGTGAGGAAACACGCTCTGACAGCCCCTTCCCTCCCACATCTGGGGTGGGTGCCCCTCGTGAGTGGCCTCACGCCTTGTTCAGTTTCCACACACTATATGCTGCTCCGTTGTTTGTCTGCCTTTCTTGATTGTAAACTTCTTGAGATTAGCGCCTTGAGTTCCCCAGCGCCCAGAGTCTGTGACTCAGTACATATTTGTTGCATGAATAAAGCTGTATTTCTCCTTTCCATTTACGTTTGTCCATTTAATTTCTCAGACTGCAGTGTAAAATGCCATATTTTTTCTCCGTTAAATTTGATTTTGTTTCTTTCAGTCTTCTCATTACATGGATTTCGAGTCCTGATTTTGCCAACTGGCACATCAACCATTCTTTCTAGTTTGTTTTTGTTTCTGTGTGTGTGTGTATGTGGGGTGGGGGGGTCATCCAGTAGGATGGCCGTCCCATGAGGGCGGGTATTTGTATCTGTTTTGTTCACTCTCTCAGCATCTGGAACAGTAATGTACATTACAGGCATTCAATAAATACTCGTTGAATAGATAAATGTGTCACAAACAAATTTGATAAACTGAACTTATATTTTCTTTCAGGTCTTTGTTCTTTGCTACATTCTGTTCAACCTTTTTATTAGAGATAACTTAAAATATTCACCATTACATAGGGCTTAGTTCTGTGAACCTTATGGCAGAACAAGGCTATACTGAGAAATTCAAGGAACATCTTAATCGATCAGAGCTATTTCATTGTGGGGGAAGTAAAGTACCACAGAAATGGCTAATACCAGGCTGTAGGCCGTTTCATATGTGCAGGAACTCCTTTCTGGTTTCTCAGAAAGCATGTCGCCTCAGAAAGAGTGGTGGAGGGACACTTACTGTGGACAGAGGAGGTAGACTTGGATACAGCCCTCTTGGAGAAAGGTAGAACAATCTGATATTATATATCTAGCAGTAATTTCCCTTTTAAGGGTTGAATATTTCCATTCATCTGTTTGATACTTTTTGAGTGTTTACTATGATCTAAAGATAGAAGGGGAGAAAGCACGTGTAAAGCACGGTGGTGGCATTTTAGAAATTTAGACTTGGAGAGACGTGTGCACACAAAGACAATACACAGGGTAAAGAACCTTGGGCCAGTGACAGTGAGTGGCACCAATGGTAAGGGCTGAAGTACAGAGGGAAGAGAGAACACTGAGGGCCAATATGGTAGGACATTTTTGAAAGAGCTCGATTCTGACATGTCGCTCCACAGAAAGGCATTTTAAGAGCTTTGTTGGGTCTTTATTATTCTTACAAAAGGGTTTCTCACTTGTCCTCTTAGCTTTAAAAGGTTCCCCAGCTTACGTGCACTGATGAGGACATAAAGGCAGTGCTGTCGTTTATAAGGGGTGAAGGATTGGACAGAGCAAAGCTTTGGACCAGACAATATGGGGTATAAATCCAGAGGCTTCCACTTTAACAGCTGGGCTCCCTTAGGCAAATCACTTAACCCTTGGAGCTTTGGCTACCTCAGATACTGTCATGTAGGGATATTATCTATCTCCTAGGGTTGCTTTGAAGATTGAATAAAGTAGTATATACAAAGTGCCCCACATGTCATCTGCCACATGGTGGGTGCTCAGTAATTGTTTTGCTTTCTCCTTACAAAAATGAGGTGCTTTGGATTGTTTTTTACTATTCCTACTGACCGTTATTAGTTAGGGTTTTAATTTTTCTTGTGGCCACCACCCATATGGTTCCTGCAGTTAAGAAAAGCAACAAAGGTTCACCATGGGGGAGAAGGGGTGCACAGAAATGGGTTAGCGAAAATGGCTGTGTGAAGGGTATCTAAGTAGGAAAGTATTTTTCTTGAGGGCCAGAATTTTTATATCACCGAGTCTTATGAAAAAAATGATGTTCTAGAGAAGAACAGTTGTTTATATCCTTTCTATTTTGGAGAATATTTTTCAATATCTTATATATTTTTCCTCTTAACTAAGTTTCCCATTATAGGCCATTAATTTTGTTATTAATACAAAGTTTAAAAATCTATAGTCATAATAGGATTCTGTATTTATACTACTTCATTCTGCAAAGGATTTGAAGTGGTGTTCAGGAGCATGAAATACTACACCAATAAAATGGTGAGATGGGAACAGAAAATAAGAAATCAGGAACCATTAAAAGTATATAGTATGTGGTTAAGACCAGGGAGAAAATAGCACCTAATACATAAACTATAGGGCCTATATTGTTTTAGTGAATAATGAATTTGACTCTAAGCTTCCTGGCAACCAAAATGAAAAGGGAAGCATGGTGCAGGTGGTGGTTAAAGAGGAGAAAATTTACCTATTACTCAAGGAAGCACTGAGGAATAAATGAATGTTGGCATTACCTTTATGGTAGGTGTAATAATGGATCCGATCAGGCAGTTTCTCTGAGTATCTCTTGATAAAAGCTGAGGCTATGACATCAAGAGACAACTCCGAGCAGTTTCACTATGGGCCAGTGTGATCTGACTGAGGGTCACAGTTTCCAGGCCTCATCTAAGGGTGATGTGGCGAACACACTGCACAGTTTCCCATCTTCTTGTAATATCATTCCTTTGGTAAGAGCTGTCCAGGAGATTAGGACCTGTACTGTGGGTACTTGATTGTGGAATTATACTGTATTTATCCCCTCTCAGGATCAAACTGGCAGACTCTCAGATTGTCATCCTCTCATGGAAACTGAGAAGCCTAATCCACACTCACATTTAACCAGATGACACACTGTCTTAGGGACATGGGCTGGAGGATTTTATCTTCGACCTAGAACAGTGGTAGGGTTAGAAAATGTTCGTCATCACCCTTAGTGTGAGTTTTAATAAATGAGTGAGGAGCTTTGCATTAGAGGCTGGAACTGTGAATCTAAGCTGAGAGTAAAAAAAAAAAAAAAAAAATCCCACAAATCTAAGACTAAATAAATGTATACTACTTTGAATTTCTGAGAACTGTCAATGAAAGGTGAACCCTGGAGACTCAGCAGTTGGTATGGGTATGATGTGTTGTGATTTTTTTTTTTTAACCTTACACTTGATGTTGCTCTCTGTATTTTAGGAGTGGTGTCTGATGCACAATTCCAGCAAATCTCTGTAGTTGTTAGAGCCACGTTGCTTCAGATCACACTTCCTCAGTGAAGTGAACAGTTATCGGTGAGAGTGGGTGTTCACCCCCGCATTTCCGAGTCCCAGGTCGGAGCCAGCGCTCCCAGCCATGAGCAGACTTGTCCGTTTTATCTCAGTGGGTTTTTCAAGTGTTATTATTTTCTAAGTATGCTATGACCTAGAAAATATTGGAAAATGAAGCTTTAATTCACTTCATATCTGGGCAATCGTAGCATTGCTTTAAAGTTCTTTATGGAGCTTGATATTATGGCAAAACAGAAAAGTATGGTATTGGGAAAATTGATTTCCTCTCAAAGCCGTAAGTTCATTTCACCTTTTCCTTGTGTGACTTTCTGAGGTGAAAAGTAGGAGAGTCTCAGATTTTTCACTGTAGGAATGCAGGGTTACGGGTTAGCAAGGGGAAAGGCTGGAGGCACTCCTGATAATGGCTGAGGGTTGAAGACATCAGTATGAGGTCATGTTCAGCGTAATCTAAACATGGATGGTGACATGTGGAAAGTCTGTATGGATCTGTGCATATACAGGGGTTAGCGTGCATGCGTCTGTTTTCTAGCTCTGTCAGTGAAGAGGGACAAACTGTCAGTCAAGAGGAGTTTGTCCCTCTTCACTGACTAAATGTAATACTGTGTCCGGGATGAGATTCTGGAACAGAAAAAGACATTAGGTAAAAACTAATGGGACATGAATAAAATATGGACTTTATAGTAGGGATTGAATAATGCATGAGTATCATTAGTTCATTAATTGTGATAAATGCACCACATTAATGTAAGACGGTAATACGGGAAAACCGGGTGCCGAGCATGTGGGCATTCTGCACTGTCTTCACAATTTTTCTTTAAATCTAACAGTATTCTAAAATTGAGAAGTCTCAAGTATTTAAAAAAAGGTTTGTATTAAAATATAGCTAACGTACAATATCGTATTAGTTTCATGTGTACACCATAGTTATTCAGCATTTATATACCTAAAAGAGTGATCACTTTTGATAAGCCCAGCAACCATCTGACACCATACAGCACTAGCATAATATTGTTGACTGTATTCCCTGTGCTGTACATTACATCCTCGTGACTATCTGTTTTATACCTGGAAGTTTGAACCTTTTATTCTCCTTCATCTCCCTCCAGCCCCCGCCACTTTTGGAATTTTCAATTACAGAGGACACTCAGTATTATTTTATATTAGTGATTACACATCTATAGAGAAGTTCACCTTATCCCATTTCTTCATAGCATCACTAAAATTTGGCATGGTCAGGCTTAATTTTTGTCAAATTATGATGATTTATTATTCTTTTAATTCGTGTTTTTCTTATTATTAATGAGTATCTTTTTATCAACTGGACATTGGGCTTTCTCTTCTGTATATTTTCTCCCAACTCTTTTGCACATTTTTCTGTTGGGTTGTCTTTTTCTTATTGACTCATAGGCTATCTTTAGAAATGCAAGATGATAATAATTTACTAGTTAGATGCACTGCAGAGATCTCCCATCCTGTGGCTTGTCTTTTTTTGCTTTGATTCTAGGGTCTTCTGTCGCTAAGGAGTTAAACATTTTAATGAGGTCAGATATCACCCATAGCTTCCTTCATAATTTGTGCTTATATCTTGAAAAACTTTCCTATCATGAGGTCAAGGTAGTCTCCTTTATTTTAAGATCTTTACTCTTTTTTTAAAAAATTTAATTTTGTAATCCGGAATCTGGAATTAAAAGTTTCTTTCATCTATGGAAGTTTTTGTTTCAGTGATTATTTTTTCATATCCAGGATTTCTAATGAATACTCTTTTTTTATGCACTTGCCCTTGTTTTATTTTTGGTTATTTGTTTCATAATTTTTTGCTTTTTAAAATGAAAATTATTCTTTCATTTATTTGAAAGTTTTAAACACCCATTTGGAATAGTAGACTGGTCTACAGAATTAATTTCATACGGAGTGACTTTTTGCTAATTGGCGGTTTTGTTGGTTGTCTTTCTTAGCATTGGATTGGCTTCAGTTTTTTTGGAATTTGAGTTCACAGGATCGTTCTGAATGAGAGGTATAGTGTTTTGTTTCATTCTCTCCTTTCTCACCCTTCCTGCCTAAAGGTTTGTATTTACTTCCACTTGACTCCTTGATTTCCCAGTTTAGAATCAGGACTTTTAAGTTTCTTGCTCCAGTAACACTGAAAATTCCAGACCCAGTGAGAGAGCCAGTGGAGATCTTGTTTCAGGGCCTGATCAGGAGGTTGTGTCTGTGTCCTCCTCCCTCCCCTAGAGGCATGTTCTAAATCTTTAATCTGTATAGAAATTATTGATTTCCCACCCAACTCACTCTCTCCTCCAGCTTCTTTCCACAAGATGTGGGGGAGTTCCAGCTCTGGCCTCAGTGAACGATGATCTTGACGCTTCTTTTCTGGTTCACAGGGAACACTTTAGTTCTCTTTACAATCACCAGTGCTTGCTTCCAGCGACTAGGTCTTTATTTTACACACGAGCACGCGCGTGCGCGCGCGCACACACACACACACACACACACACACACACTTAAATACTCGAACTTTATTGTTACTTTGTGTTTGGAACACGGAGAATGCATGGGAAGTGTCACTTCACTGTGTCATCTTGATTGAGGTCTGGATTTTGTCTGAATTTAGCTTGTGAGCTTCTCCAGGGAGGGATGGCTTTTTATCAACATCAGATATGGTGCCTGGCTGTGAGTACCTGGTAGATGTTTTTTAATGAAGGACTCTTGGGCATGTCTTCTTATGCTTGTTTATACCTGGAATGCGTTGTTTGAATCCCACTAAAGTTGCATAACCTTGGCAAGTTGCTTAACTTGTCTAATCCTCCATCTGTTCATACCCCGCCCTCCTCAGTGGTTACCAATTTCCCTGGCAAAGCAAACAATTTTCTACAACTGTCATTGGATATAGAGTTCTATATATGTCAGAGAGAGACGTGCTAAAATATACAGTTGTGATTGTGGATTAGTCTGGTTCTCCCTTTAGCTCTGTCAGTGTTGTGTGTGTGTGTGTGTGTGTGTGTGTGTGTGTGTGTGTGTGTGTGTGTGTGTGTGTTTATGATGTCTATTTTTTGTTGTTGAAATATTCCATATGGATTCATTTCTTTTTTAAAAAAATCAGCATTATTGAGGTATAATTGACATGTAACCAACTGCATATTTAAGGTATATAATTTGATGAGTTTTGTTATACGTGTATATACACCAGTGAAACCACAGCTATGGTTAAGATAATGAATGTATCCATCAACCTTGAAGGTTTCTTTGTGCCTCTTGGTAATCCCTTCCTCCAGCTCCCCCACACCCAACCAGGGAAACAGTGATATGCTTTCTGTCACTATAGATTAAATTGTATTTTTATAATTTTGTGTAAATGGAATCATACTTTATATACTCCTGTGTGGTCTGGCTTCTTTCACTGAACATTATTATTTTGGTTTTCATGCATGTTGTCATATTTATCAGTAATTTACTCCTGTTTATTGCTGGGTAGTATTCCATTATATGAATACACCATAATTTGTTTATCCAGTCACTTATTTCTGGACATTTGGATTCTTTTCAATTTTTTGACTGTTAGAAATAAAGCAGCTTATAAATGTATGTATACAAGATTTCGTGTAGACATATGCTCTTGTTTCTCTTAGGTAAATACCTAAGAGTAGAATGGCTGTGACATATGGTAAGGGTATGTTTAATTTTTTAAAACATTCCTCAATTGTTTTCCAAAGTGGTTGTACAATTTTATATTCCCAGTAGTAGCGTATGACAGTTCTAGTTGCTTGACATCTTCACCAACATTTAGAATAATTAGTCTTTTTCATTTTAGCAGTTTAACAGGTGTGTGTGGTTTTTCATTGTTATTTTCATTTACATTTCCTTGGTGACTAATCATGTTGAACATCTTTTCATATGCATATTTTTTATTTGTATGTTATTTTTTGTGAAGTGACTTTTGCCTAATTTTTAATTGGTTTGCTTGGTTTTTATTGAGTTTAGAGAATTCTTTACATGATCTTGATACAAGTTCTGTATTAGAACATAATTTGTGAATCTTTCCTCTCAATTCGTGGATTGTCTTTTCATTTTCTTAACAGTATCTTTAAAAGAGAAGTTGTTAATTTTGATGAAGTTTAGTTTATCAGTTTTTTCTTACATGGATTATGTTTTTAATGTATCTAAGAAATCTTTGTCAAACCCAAAGTCACAAAGATTTTCTCTGTTTTTCTCTAGAAGTTTTCTAGTTTTCTGTTTCACATTTACGTTTTATAATCCCTTTTGTGGTAATTTTTTAAAATATGGTAAGATAGGGATCGAATTCGATTGCTTCCTGTATTTCTAAAGCTCTATTATTAAATGTATATAGAGTTATCATTGTTACATCTTCCTGATGCACTGACACTTTCATCAGTTTCAGTTTCTCAAAAGTAAACTCTTCTTCAACTTCTATTTGTTTTTATACATTTTCCAGTGTGTTTAAATATTTTTTTCCCTGCACACATACTATAATTTTTATCTGCAGAAGGGTTTGCTTGACCACTTCACTTTGATACTATTAACAGAAGTTGATAGCAAATAATTTTAAAACCACTTCTAAGTGAGATATTATCAACTCACATTTAGGGTGGCAGTAAGATGGTCAAGTACAAGCTGCTCATTCCTGAATTTTTGTTTAGTTGCCAAGACAGTTCCATGCCCTGAGTCAAATAATATTTTGCATTTTAATCTCAGTTTTGTATAGTAGTGTTGTATTTCATTTGAGGCTATTAGACCAATGTTAGGATATTACAGATCAACGATGTCTCAAAAGAGGCCAAGATAGAGTGGAAATGGGGTTGGAGCTACCAAAAAAAGGGTAAAAGAACACTCATCAACCTTAAACTGACAACAGTATATTTTTTCTTTGACTGTTTTCAATTGTAAAAGCTTTGTCCTACCAATCATGTACATCTATATAATTGCAACGTTTTAATTTTACTTAATATGTAGGAAAATCTTCTTAAATGTTAAATGTGACTACTGCCTTCGGGTGATCGGCATTTCCTTTGGCAATATACACTGAGAGCTGAGTATTTGTTTTCAGTACAGAGTAGGAAACAAAGACGATCTGGGTGGGGAAATCGGAAAGCTTTCTGATATTTTCTGAAAAAAGATTTCACAACCTGGCTTTATGGGATGTCTCTCTCTATAACATAACACACACACATATTCCAATAAGGGTATACAAGCACATTCTAAAGGCTTTTTTTTTTTTACTATATATTTTTTGGACATCTATATCTCTTAAAGCATTTAGCAGTCTATGTGGTGTTCTGTTTGGCCTCTATTTGCAAATATGTTACTAGACTGAAAATAATTGGAAAGTAGAGAAATCTCAGTAGCCGAGGATAGTGCTTAGAACATAAATGGCAGAGACTTTTATTCCATTGAAAAAGATTTGCTTCTTCAGTGATTTTAGGAAACCCTCTGTAGGTGTTTGGTTGAATTACATAGAGGGATTAGGGCTAGTATGCATTTTTTAAATAAAATTTTACCGTTAAATATACTGATTATATACTTCAGTTTCTCAATAGTTAAGTGAACCTAATGATAAGTACTACCTTATAGAGTTTTGAGGGTTAAATGAGATCATTGATGTACAAAAATATTTTAACAGCTAACACACTTGAGTTTTTATTTTTAATAAAATCACAGTTGGACTTGGAAGAGTCTATTTTTATGGTGTATCTCTTTGGAATGCCACATTAAGATTTTATAAAAACTAGAATTTTTTTGAGTTTCCAACAGGAAGTAATTATTCATTCAGGAATGAATTTCTTCTTGAATTTGATCAGAAGATAGATTTAACTTCATCTATCGCTAATGATCATTGTAACAGAATAGGCCACTGGGATTTTAACTAAGGCACTAAGGTTCAATAGTGTGAAATTCAAAAGTGAGATATTTCATTTTTGAGAACCATTTAGAAGCTCTAAAACCCATAAGGATACTTACAGGTCAAGGAAGAACATTTTATGAGGATTTCTTCAGAAAATTATGCCATGGCTTCTTCCCACCCCATGGGAGTAGTGAGGGGTGCATGCTTTTTCACTTGCTGTCTTTGAGAGGAGCTCTAAAGGGACCACTTAGAGAATTCTCAGGATTCTTTTCATTTAGGGGACACAGAAGCTGGGGGTCTGAATCCCCTGAAAAATCCAACAGGGAGAGAACTGTAGCTGGGTAACTGCTCCTACAGCAAGAGCTATCCAAGAGCTGACTGTGTTGGAATTTGCCTGTACTCCAGTGTTCGTCAGGGCAAAGGAAATATGAATGCTTCCTGCAGATCAGAGGCAGGCCTAGTGGAAGAGAGGGATGGCCTGGAGCTGTTTGGTTCTTGCCCAACTAGACTGTGTTGAAGGGCAGTGAAGCTCTCTTAACAGTGAGTTTTTTAAGTGACAGCCAGAAAGCCAGGAGTAGAATGAATTATCCAAGGCAGTGGAGCTACAGATAGAAGGAACTCTGAGGAGAGAGTCTGAAGAGCCCACGAAAGTGCATCTGAGAAAACAAAGTCAGCTTCAAACATTATCAGGCAGGCCTTTTGTCAGGACCACTTCAATTGGAATCTTCTTGCCTTCCTTCTCCCAGTGTACCTCTCTCCTTCGCCCACTTTAAAGAGAATGACAGCTAGGGACAGGGAGAGGAGGTCATGGAAAGAGACAGAGCTGATCCTACTCTTTTCAGCTGGGGCTGGGAAAAAAGATTTGATTACCAAGTGAAGATTGGTTTGTTACCTAACGTGACCATAGATGTTATTTAACATTGGTTGGAAGAATCATGTGGGCCTGCTGAAGTGGTCACCTAGTGGCAGGGGAACATCCCACCACCCCTGGGTAAATATTAAGAGGACAGTCGAGACAAAAATAAAGTTTTATTTGATTATATCCTGCAGTTAGTGCTTGTTCAGTGGACATAAAAATTTGTAAAAATGTTCATATTTAGTAGAGGACCTGAATCTACAGTAACACATAAAGAATTGCTTTTATTCTTGAAAGCACCTTGACTTATATAAGCATCACATGCAATATAAGTATATGCTCTTGGATTTTTTTAATGTCTTCTATTTAGTGTTGGCATGTTACTTAATTGTAAAAGAGCCTTTATCCAAAAATGAATGTTAGTATGTTATTCTTCTAGTCTGTCCAGATGGTTTAGACTGTTTCATAAACATGATAGATGACTAAAGTTTTTTGAATGAGATTAAATTATTATGAATTGGCAACATTTTAATATAAGACTTAAGATTCTTCCTTCTCCTTAAGCAGACCCACACTGAACAAACAGCTCTACACATCTGAGGCTTTGGCTATGCTAACTCATCTGGTCATTTGCCTCTCTACTGTCCACTTCTGAATCCCCCGCCGACCAACACCTAGGTCACGATTGCATTGTTTGTACAGTCTCTTTATTGTGTTTTAAGATCATAGTCTCCCTTCTTTTTGTAAAGAAAGAAAGAAAATAGAAATATGGCTGATTAAAACATAATTAAAAAATAACTCAAAATGTAAGAAAGTAGAGAAGTAAATGAGATTCTTAGTCTGGTAAAGTTTCATTTGGACCCCATTACAAAGAAATGATCATTTGCATAGAGTCTGGATTTACTTCCTTTGTTGAGGGTATAGAATAATATACTAGTAGATTTTCAGAGCTTGATGTAGCTCTGTTTGTTGTTGTTGTTGTTAAAATTCTAAATTATTACGTGCTCTGTATTAGATACTGAGGTATAGATATATTTTCTCTAATCCTTAGTAATTCTGGAAAGGTATGTATTTGATTCTCTTGCAAGATAAGAAAACAGACTCAGGGAAAGTGATTTCTCCAAGGACATATTGTAATTACAGAGTTGGGATATTTGGATCCAGATCTGTTTGGGGGATTTGGACCCAGACCCATGTTCTCTTAGGTCCCATTAGTTTATTATACTTTTAAAGAAGAATTTGCAGACTTGATATCCTATGAAGTCACTCATTTCTTTGGCACAAAATTATGATTATTGGTACTCAGTATTTGTTTCTATTTTAGTTTTCTTTTGTTTTTGGTTTTTACAGAATCAGGACATGAAATTATGACTTCTGATTCTTAACTTTTTATTGTGAAAGATAACATACTTTCAGAAAAGAAAATAATATATATGTTTACATAGTTTTATAAATAAAGTGAATACCCAATAACTATTATCCCGGTCAACAAGTAGTCCATCTGTACAGGCTTGATTCCCTTAGCTAAAGAGCTTAGCCCAGACTCTAGGCAAATGTTCAGTTCTGAACAACTGGACCCTAAATGGTTATAACTCTCTTTCCTTCCCCCAGTAATTAACCACTATCCTGACTTCAGTCATAATTTCCTTGCACTTTGACTCCCTAGGCATGCATTCCTAGATGTATCATTATTTTTGTTTTAAATGAATTTTTTGCCATAGATTAGAAGTTGCCTAAAACCGTAAAAATCAGGATAGAGATGAATAGTTTTGGGGTCATGAAAGAATGTTTGATTTATTTAAGAACACAAACTTTTCAAGAATTCAACACAAATAATTGCTATGCTAACTACAATTAGTATTGGTCAGTCCTTTGAGCTGTGATGCAGATTTGTTATTCTAACTTTCCTCCATTCGTCAGTCTGAGTAGTACTTTTCTGCATTAACATTTTCCTAAATACATCGTATAGATTATGGAATAAGTACAAATATAATTTGCCATGTCATAATATGTCCCCATTTTCTCTCTTTACAGCATGGGTAAGTTCTCTCTCCATTGGGATGATTTTCTTTTGCTGCCCAATAGTCAGTGTCTTCACAGACATATTTGGTTGTCGGCAAACAGCTGTTGTGGGTGCTGCTATTGGATTCGTTGGACTCATGTCTAGTTCTTTTGTAAGGTAAGGACTTTGTTTCTATATATTGCTTTTCAAGAATTGTTAGATGCCTTAAAGTTTTTCTTTCAGAAATTTTGCTATTTATAAACAAAACCTTTTTCATTGCTTCAACCATAAGCAATATGACTATCCATCGCTATCCATTGTAGCAAATCGGAGTTTAAGAAATTGAATGCTTTTTCTTGCAGTGCTGAAGAGTTAGATGTCAATCAGGATATATATATATATATATTCTCTGGAGCCAAGAAAAGAATTTCTCCTTTTGTTTTTTTCTCTTTCCCTAAAGATCCCCAAAGAACTTGAGTTAAAACAGTGAGTTGCCTAAAGCAATGGCATTAGTTTAAGGTCAGCTCAGTCTGAGGCCCCAAGGGTACAGTAAGTGGTATGTGGAAGCAGTTGTTTCTAGGCTTGATGTGAAATATTTTTATGAATGAGATCAAAACTTTGCTATTTATTTCAACCCAGGTAGAGAATTCCTTTGTGCATTTTTTAAAAAAGAACATGCTAAAAGCTAAAAAGATGATGGCAAAATAAAGTGGTCAAATACAGCTTAAAGTAAAACTTAATATCAATACACTTTCCTGTGTCTGTGAAAAGACGGAGTGCTCTGAAGAACTAACTACAGAGAGCTGATGGGCACATTACTGTACGAAGCACCTCTCCCTCCAGTTCCATCCAGTTCTAGTAGTAAATCCCCTTTTATTGTCAGAATAACCCTAGTTAGATAAACAGTAGTTTAATATGCAGCTCTGGTTAACTGGAGGTGATTAACAAGAAAATCTCCTAAGGTGATTTCCATCTGTGTCTCTATTTTAATGGTTTATCTTAATTTCTTTCTTTTTTCCCTTCCCTTGCTGTCTTCATGCACTAGTGGAAAAGCATTATCGAGGTCATTAGGGGAAAAAAAACCCTTACATTTCTTACCCTGATTATTTTTAAATATTTGCGATTTAACCAACAGAATCCTTGGTTTATTAATTTTATCCCCAGCCCACCAACACCCCGTCCTTAACTCTAAAGTGAGCTTCTTTCTTTCACCTAACTTAGGCATTTTATTTGGATTCTAAACAATTATTTTTTTTCCTTGATAGAAAATATATATTTTATCTTTAAAGTACCTTTATGATATTTTTCTTTTAAAGTTGTTTTTTTTTTTAAAGAAAGTAAAAACAATTTCGTTTGAAAGGAGATTCTGCTTAGGTGATTCTGTGAGATCATTTCTTTTTAGTTCTTTTTTAGCGGTAATACAACAGTGAGCTGTTACTGCCTCGTCACATACCTGCTTTGTTCTGGAAGCCTCCACATACCCATTGTCAGTACCTGTGGCCCTAGCACTTGACATTCAGGCTTTAGTGGACAGGACCAAGAGGTAGAAAACCCATGTAACTTATTACCTAGTTTGGTAGACAAAACATATATAAAAACCTACTTATAACAAGTAATGTTTTTCATACTTTGACCACTGAGAAATAAAAATTATGAAATACATTTTACATTGTGACCCAGTTCTCTCTCTGCTTTCCGCTGACTGAAACAAAATGTCTTGAAACCATATTTACCTTACTGCCATGTAATGGTCTCACATTTTCTATCCAGTTTCACTATATAACCACTGTTCGAAAGCTACCAAACTTCCAGAGCAATATATAGAACAAGGGGAAACGTGGTATAAATTCCAAGAGTTTAACAATGGACCCACTTTTTCTATAGCTCACGTTCTGCCTTCTTAGGAAAGCTTTCTCTAGCAAACCCAGGTCACTTCAGTATCCTTTTCCTACCTGTGACTGGTATCTTATTGATTTACTTGCTGAGTTCCACTGCACTTATTCACTAGTCAAACTTCAATAATTTGAACCATCTATTATTGAGGTGGAAATTTAGAAGTAAGTGAAGAAGGCTCAGCAGCAGTGAAAATGCCATCACAAAGCTTATGTACTTTACTCTGTGGGAGAGGTACAAAGCTGATCTCGCCTAGCACGATATTTAGAATGGTGTGCGAAAGAATGTTTCCAGTTTGTATCTGTGGCTCCCTGGTTTTCCACCTGACAGCTTTACAGTACTGGGGTATAACTGTATAGAAACTGATGTTCATGATGATACTGTGCTGTCAATACTATTTTTAAAATATATATTTTGAAGAAGGCAGAGAAATGTATAATAGATTTAGACTTTTCCTTTAGAATAAATTAGCCCCTTAGGTAAGTTGCAATTATCTGGAAAACTACTTATGTGGAAAAATTGATATAGAATAAATGAAGTATTATATTTTGTTCTGTATTATATGGGGGAGATGTCTTGTTTAATTAAGTAGATATGAGTGTGGCATAACCCTACCCATAGGGTTAACAGTTGTAATATTTTTTTTTCACCAAGTACTTGGAACACAGTAGCTGCTAAATATGTTCATTGAATAAAGAGTGGAGATTCAGGAAAGGGTAATCAGTGAGGTGAAGCTAATCTGGGAAAGCTTAGCCTGACTGAAAGATGGTGCTAGCTGTGGGTTAATAGAGGGGGAAAGGCGTTCGAGAGAGAGGATGGTAAACATGTACTGATTTTGTCAGATTCTAGACTTCCTTATGATCGCTTCAGCATTTTGCTAGACTAGTATTATTGCCCAAAATTTAATTATTAACCAATTTTATATTAGTTTCATTAATTCATAGTTTGACTTTACTATGTTGATAAATAGCCTTTTGAATTAGACATTTCAAAAGAAAAAACTTTAGTTTTCTTTTACTCCTTACCTTAATTGTTTCAAAGAATGTAATGATATGATCCTTTACTTTCCTAAGAAATACGTAATTAAGTTATTCGGTTAAACAGTCAAATTCTTAATCCTTTCTTATTCTTTTGAGACATAGCCTTAAAGCTTACAAACTAGAATCACTAATGAACACACTTCATTTAGTCTTTCTGCATTCCGAAATATGATTTCTTTTTATCGTGCACAGACTGAGAACAGTACAATATAGGGCGAAGGTTAGTCTGCAGCCCTTAAGCCAGCAGAATTGAGACACAACTGCTTTTCTAGGCAGATGCTTCTAACCTAACCTTGTGGGGGAAATGCAAAAATGCAGCCTTTTCTTTGACTAAGTTGCTTAGTAAGTACCTCGGAAAACCACATAAAATAATGAGCTTTCATAGTTAAATGACAAAAAAAAAAACTTTTATTGAGACTAAATTTTTCGTGTGTCAGTTTAATTACTGCGATTTTACTGGGGCCCTTCCTGGCACTGTATTTTATGAGTCGTGGCAGGCACACCGGCTCTTACCCAGTGCTGCATGGTTCACCTGAAACCCACCAAAAGAGGAGGAGGAACAAAAATCACTGACGCCCTTAATAGTAATCTTTCACATACTTGAGGCATTTTAATTATCTATTCGGCTTACATTAAAATATTTCAGCGCTGTATTCTTGGTTTATTTTCATCTGTTTTTGGTTAAATTTTATTTGTAAAAAATATACTGATGAACTAAAACCCACTTTTTGTGCTAAGGTTTTATGCTACCAAGCACATGAGATAAGTAGTGACAGTTGCTTTCCATCTTTTTCATCTTTACACAGTTCCATCGAAACTCTGTACTTTACCTATGGAATCGTATTTGCCTGCGGCTGCTCCTTTGCATACCAGCCTTCATTGGTCATTTTGGGATACTATTTCAAGAAGCGCCTCGGACTAGTGAATGGCATTGTGACTGCTGGCAGCAGTATCTTCACAGTTTTGCTGCCTTTGTTTCTGCGGATTCTGATTGACAACGTGGGACTCTTTCACACACTCCGAGTGCTCTGCATCTCCATGTTTGTTCTTTTTCTGGCTGGCTTTACTTACCGACCTCTCGCTACCAGTGTCAAAGAAAAAGACAGTGGAACCAAAGGAGGCAACAGATTCCCCCTCTTTTCGAGAAAGTTCAGTCTTCCAGAAAAAATTTTCAATTTTGCTGTCTTCAGGGTGACAGCGTACACTGTGTGGGTAGTTGGAATACCACTTGCGCTTTTTGGATACTTTGTGCCTTATGTTCACTTGGTGAGTATGCTTCCTTTTCTTTGCTAGCAACAGATATTATTTATACAGGAAAACTTCTTCGAAGAGCAAGATGGATCAGGTTAAATTTGGTCTTAAACATTATGCTGGCTGCAATTCAGGGACTCTTGAAGTTCAAGGCCTCTTAAGACAAGGTCAGCACATCCATCAGATCATTAAATAGAGGATACGTTTCATGGTGTGCTCTGGGATTTTAAAACTCACCAAATCGAAACAAACAAAAACAACTTTTTAAAAAAGGAACAAATGACATCAATACAGAAGACTTCATAGGTCCTTGTTGCTTCAAGTGACGTACAAATCATAATCAGGGACAAAGATGGTGCAATAATTTTGTCAGCATCAACCAAGTTTTTCAACAAAAGGGTGAAGAAATTAGGTAAATAGTAAGCCAATGGCCTTGACACAAATAAGCATTACATCCACTTGTGGGGTACTTCTGGGAAATGGGAATTCTATTCAGAAGATTATTTGAGAAAACTTAGTTCCATATGAGGGGAGAGTGTAAGGGTTTCATAGGAAATTAGGGTTTCAAGTGCTCAAGGAATTTATATTGTTTATCATTGTTTCAAGGCAGATTTCAGCCTTTTTATACTGAACCAGATTTGCTCAAAAGTGTTTATGTTTCTATTTTCTTTCTGTTGTGGTGGAAAATGTATTTACATTTCAACATAGTTGATAAACATTATACTAGGGCAAATTTTTTTTGTACGTATACTGTGTATGAACCTGGATCTTTTCTAACTTTCAGTCTATGTATGGGCGTTTGTACAATTTTTCTTTAAAGTTTTGGTGAAAGTTTTTAACTGAGTTCAAAGAATTACTGAGCTTGAGGAGTCAGCTAGTAAACTACAACACTGTGGGTCCCTATGCTCAGTTTAGAAAGGAATTAGGTCAAAGAAACATGAAGAGAGATGGTCGGTGTGTCCTGGATCTAAGAATAATTTTGATTTCTCGATTCTCCTTATTCTCTTTTCACCAGGTGTGTTGAGGAAGCATCTGGGATGACCAATGGGGAGACACGGAGGACTAGTTTTTAGTACTTTGAGCCACTTAGTGTTCTGCAGAGAATGAGGTACTAGGAAAATGGCCTACTATGTGACCCCTGTCACATATGTAGTATGTGGCTGCCTCTTGATCTAATAGTCCATTTTCACACTTTTAGGAAGGCATATCTGAACTGCGAAAAGCCTTTTTTTATTTTTATTTTTGGACTATAGATCCATTGTAGAAGGATCAACTTTACCAACTACCTCTTCCAAAGCTTCTGTAGTTAAGATAACATTTGTTGTGTTCTTCTCAAGGCTGAGTAGATTTTTCTTAATTCTCTTTGGTACTTCAAGGTGAACACACCCAGAGAAATCAGTATCTTAGCTTTGCTAATACCAGACATTTACCAGAGGACAAGTAGTGGGTGATTGTCTAGTTATTGCTGGTAATATATTTATAATTTTGAAATTAATTTAACATGTATTTTTTCCTTTGTTGCAATAAATCTGTGAGTAGGTAAAGTAAGTAATAATTAGCATACATTTTACAGACTGGAAAACAGATCCATCATTCACAAAAACCAAGAATCACGTAACAGCAGAGCAGAGGTTGGTTCCCTTCCACTGTGTAGCAGATCTAGACCTCTTACTCTGGAGTATATTGGGCCAGTCCTTGGATATACCACCAGATATGTCCATCTTATTTGGGGTGGGGGAATGAGTATGCCAAAGAAAAGTTAATGTTACTGGGTTTTTTTCTTTAAAGTTAATGAAATTCACAGTAAGTGACAGCAGTGCTATAGATGCTGTTGTCATCAGGAGACTGTAAATCAGGTAGCGACAGAACTGTGAGGCCTCTGTTAACGCCGACAACAAACCAGGCCTTTTTCACGCTCTCCCTCCTTCCAAGCGTGTTTTCTTACAAAAAGTGTTGATACTTTTCATTTGGGATTTTCTCTTTGTCTGAAATTGTTATGGCACCAGAAACCACATTGGAGGGGAAACACCAGACAGTTAAATGCCATGCAAGCTGTTTAAACCTTCTTCCTGGGTGTTGAAGGACCTGCACATTTAAGACGTAAGAACTTGTCCTGAAGGAGCATCAAATCCAGTATTGTAATAAAAACTGTTACGGGTTATAAAGAACTTGTACATACATTATCTTATTTAATATTCAAAATAATACAGTGCCTGTGATGCATCATTGTCATTTCATGGATGAGAAGACTGAGACACTGAGAGATTTTAAAACTTGTCCAGGATCTACAGAGATCGTGACTGATAATTAGGGTAGTACTTTCATGCAAGAGGCAGTATGGTATAGTGGGTAGAGGTAAAGGCCCTGAAGTAAGACAGACCCGGTTCAAATCCTGGTTTTGTCCCTTACTAGTTGTACAACGTTGGGTAACCTTTCTAAGCATTACTTTCTTCATCAATAAAATACGGATAAACTCAATTTTGCAAAGTTGTTGTAAGGATTAGAGAAAACATATGTAAAGCATCTAAACAGTTTGGTATAAAAATGAGTTATTTTAAGACAGTGTGATTGCTGATTGAGTGCTTTATGGGAGGACTATATAGAGTCAAAGGAGAAGACGATATCCATTTGAAAAAGTGGTTAATAAAAACTAGAATTGGGCCTTGAGCATGAGATTGGGTGTTAAAACCAGATCCTTAATCAACTAGGGAAATAAATTACCTATATAGGTCTTCTTTAAAGATTCAGAGCTACAATTAAGTGCTCTCACGGTTATGTTAAAAACTCTTAAGATCTTGTTTATTAAACTATACTTGAATTGAGAGAGAATATGTATCCTTTATGGCAATTCTTGCTGTCAAAGCAGGATTGGAGGTTTTATCTTTCAGTAGTTGACTTTTAAAAATGAAGAATCATATTGCCTCTTGGAAGTTGTCAAATGATCTCTTTTGGGCCTACCCACTTCTAACCTCTATTGTAAGGGTACAAATCTTACAGATCAATTTAGGTGAGATGTAAATTTCTAATAACCATTTCTATCTAATAGCAGATACTTTAGTTTTTGTGATTTGCCCTTTTACCTGAGTGTTTTGTTTTGTTTTCTGAATTAAGTTTTTATGGCAATTCCTTACCCAATTTTCCTTCATTAGCTTCCAGAATCATAACATTCTCTCAGTTTCCCTTCTCCTCCATCACTCCTTCTTAGTTTCTTTGCTCCTTTTTCACACTGAATATCAGTGTGTCCTGGGGCTTGCCCCTCGATCGTTTATCTATTCATTCCACTGGTGGTGTCATATAAGTAGTTTATTTTCTCACCATTTTAACCTTTAAAATTCTCTGCTTTGATGATGTAGTGAAGTTTCACATTTGTACTTATAGGACATGATGGTTTATTCATAGTTATTAAACACTTAACAAATAAACTCAGTGAATAACACTAATGCTGTCTTTCGATGGAGGAAGTTGATGTGTTTGCTTTGAACCACAGCTTTATATGCATATGTTTAAGCTATAACTTGACAAACAGAAATATCTGTGTGTCTGTCATTATCGTAAATATGTGGAAAGAGGGAAAAAGAACTTTTAGTGGCCATCCCCATTATTAACAAGGAAAGTTAGGGAACTGGCGTCTGCCCTACTGTGTAGCAACTGAAAATCTCAAAGAGCATAGGGTAGTGTAATAGGATGAGGATGCAGGAGCCATAGCCAAACCAGAAGCCTACATTGCTTTAGTAGAGCACTGACCACAGGGCGTTATGTAAGTTTTCTCAGGGGCATGAAATGCTCCATCCTCAATATGAGGATGATGATTTGGTTTTAATTGCTTTACATCTCTCCACCACTACCTACCTTTGAAAACAACTATTTAGTACCTGTATTCTTTGACTCCATAACATATAATAGTTGGGCAGTGTTAGTTGCTAAGCTTTAAACCCACATAGTTCTCTATCAAAGGGAAGATAACTGACTTATCTGTAGAAATCTGTAGAATAGGTGTTTATTAGCTTGTTTTCAAAAAACTTTGTGATAAGATTTAAGTGTGTCAATTTTATGGCAAATACTAATGGACTGTTCTCAAAAGCAACTTCGACTTGGTAGGAGGATCTCATTTGCCTGATGCTGTGATTAAAGACACAGTCATCTGCCTGCTGACAGGGCTATTAAGTAGAAACCAAGTCCAGTTGTAGATAGGGACAAACAACTTGTATTGACTTGTTTGCCTCAAAAATAAGAACGAAATTTTGAGGCAAACAAGTCAATAAGTGTGGCATGTAGTGCCTAAAGATATTTTATAGCTTTGATTAATGTCAGATGCTCTCATAGCTCAATAATGGAATGCATTGTTAGATCTCACCAGCCAGGGCACCTCTGTTCATGTCGTGGTCAAAGCAGGAATAGTGCTTCAAGCCTAGAGCTTAGGGCACTGAGACATGTAAATGGGAATAGCACATATGCTTTCATCTCTTTGTGGTTTCCTCAGAGGGGGGCTCAATCGTGCGTGAAAATTTTCACAAAAATCTCATACTAACCATCACAAATATGAGTGTAATAAGTATAATAAATAACTACATATTTAGAGCTAAGGAAACAACTCTGCTAAGCTATGCTCATTCAAGGTCACTCACTGACTTATGCTCAGAGTTGGGGTCTGAACGCAGGTCCTGGACTCTAAGTCTCATGTTCTTTTATGAAAGAGTCTGCTGTTCCTCTTCAGAGATGACATACTACCTGTTATCAGCCACATTGTCCTTCGACCAGTTTTTTTTTTTTTTTTGCCTTTCAAGTTTCCCTTCTGTTCTCTCGGGGTCCCTCTCGGAAATCTCAGTTAGTTTGGTTCCAAAAAGACTTCATTGAGAATTTGATTTGGGGAGGTTTGTCAAAAATACCAAAAAGTTTGGACACTTGACTAAGTAAGGATCACAGATTATTATGAAACAATATTTAATTATATATTTGACCAAAGTGACAGTAAATGATTTCAAAGACAAATACAGAAGTTATCTCTTACTATTGAGATTTTCTTAAATAATCAAACATGATTAAGACAAATGCAGAAAATTATTTTGATAAAACAGAATTTTGCTTTCTTGGCAGATTAATCAAAAAGAAAAACCTTTAGCAGTTGAAAGAAAATTAAAGTTTTGGTTTTACATACATATGTCATTGACATTCAAGCTTAATTTAAAAAATCCTTATAATAACAATTCAATTTTCAGCCAGCTTAATTACACAAGGTAAAATTCTCTTTCTTTCTCCAACTTTTTGTATATATTTAGTTCGTCCTTTGTACAAAATTATTTAGTTTAGACAAAATTATTCTCATTTCCCTTAACAAAAATGCATCTTCATTTCTCACACCTTTTCATAGCTAAAAACACATCCTAATTTCCTTGGGGTCTGCAAGACTAGGAGGCTTGACTCTGGGTAGAACCTTCTGCCAACTCCGTTGGCTTCAGGAAGAGTCTTCTAACCAGCTCAGCTGGATCCTAGTAGAATGGTTTCCCAGCTCAAACTGCCCTGCCCTGTAAAGGAAAACCGTTTCGATCAGGAGCTGAACTCAGAAGAGAGCAAGGTGAAACCCAAGAGGGACTTACCAATGGCCAGAGTGGAAATAGCGAGAAAGACAGCAAACTGGAAATGGGTTTGCGGGGACTGCACTGGTGTTTCTCGTTGTCCCGGAATGCCGTCAGAAAACCACTTTGGTTCTGCAGCTGCCACCACCTCTAGTAAAGAACAAAACTGAGTAAATCTGAAGCCCCAATGGGCTTTATTAAGGGATCATGAATCAGGCCGCATCCCATTGGCAACCGGAAGGGTGCTCCATGAGTTATACAAAATGGAAGGTTTTTATAGGCAGAAAGAGGACAGGACTAAGATCTTAAAAGTGGATTGTTTCAGGCAAGGACACCGCCCCTTAGGGGAAGGCAGGTGGTCTTGTCAGGCAGATTACCTCACCAGCAGTGATCAGGAAATCTCAGATTGATTGGTTTAAATTTTCACTACTCGGAAGGCTGAAACTGCAGGTAGGTTAGTCATTAAATTTTAGTTTATTAAGTTTGAGGTGGCTGGCTTAGCGGAAGGGACTGTTTTGGCCTATTGTGTCTTTTTCTTTTTCTTTTTTAACTGGATGGTAAACACTTGCTCAGGGGTGCGAGCCTGGTAATGGCCGCAAGAGCTAGAGCCTGGGTCGTCTTGAGTGTGGCTTTCAAATAAAATAAATACCTGAAAAAAGACATAACAGTAATTTAAGAGTTGAAAGAGATTGTATAAATCATTTTTTAATTGCACTGTTAAAAAAGATTGGTACAGGAACTAAGGCACAGAAAGCTTAATTAAGTTGCTTGCCAATGTTGTAGCCGCCAGCCCGCGACAGACACACGGACCACCGGAAATCAGTGAGTTATAGGAAACAAACACACTCTTTATTCAGCCAGCTGGGTCTGCCAGAGGTACACACACCCCAAATTAAACAGCCTCGAACTGTAGAGGTACAGGGTTTTTAAGCCCTAAACCCCATTCTTCATTCTGTCTGAACACAAAAGTCTACTTTTCTTCTATTCAACCCACAGGTCGGTTGTGCAAGCAAGGGTATAGAAGCAGAAAGCTTATTGTTTGTTAGAATGTTATGTTCCTATGGGTGACAGCCTATGTTCCCATGGGCGATAGGCCAAGCAGTAATTTCCAACCAGCACACCAAAAGTCACATAGTTACAAAAGGGGCAGAACCAGGTGTAAAATCCAAGAATATGCATTGTTGTGGCCGCCAGCCCCCGAAAGATGCACGGACCTCCAGAACTCAGTGAGTTATAGGAAACGCACTCTTTATTCAGCAAGCTAGGTCTGCCAGGGGTACGCAGGCTCCAAATTAAGCAGCCCCAAAATGTAGAGGTACAGGGTTTTTAAGCCCTAAATCCCATTCTTCATTCTGTCTAAACACAAAGGTCTTTTCTTCTTTTCACTATGTGTCAACTTTACAGGTCAGGTGCGTAAGGGAGGTTACAGAAGCAGAAAGCTTGTTTCGAATGTTATGTTCCTATAATCAAAGACCTAAGTTCCCATAGCGTTAGCCAAACAGTAATTTTTCCAGTAGGAGTCATTGTTTCAGCCACCACAGCATGGTAAATAAATGGAAGCTTGTCAGTAGCCTAAAATGCAAATGTATACATAGTAGAAACAGAACCATATATTAGAGGAAATTGTTTTCTTGGTTAGCATAACCCTAGTCAACTCATAGGGGTCATTTTCCAATCAAGAAATCGCTTTTCTATTTCGACACAGTCCAGTTCTACAAAGTTGCCAGTAGCAGTTGTATGGGCTTTGTCATCTTTCTTTTGTGGATGTACTTAGAGCTCAGGGTTAGGGTTGTTGTGTAGCAGAGCCCTGAGAATGCAGGGTTCATAAGGAATTCTTTTAAACCAAAAGTTACTGTATATTGGACCAGGACTAGGCTGCTGAGTTGACTTCTCCTGTTGCTTCTGACCTTGGTTCACTGTCAAGTTCTGACAGAAGAAAAACCCTGGGGCCTACTACATGTTCCCAGCATTGTTGCAGAGTTTTAGAAATTTTAAATTGATTGACAATGGAGTGTGTAATCTGAAGAGTTGCCCCATCAATTCTGTCCTCTTAGCATTAAAGAGGTGGAGTTAACATTTTAATTTTGTTTATAGGCTGGAGGCTAACCACTGGAGGCTTAATACTAGAGGTGAAAGGTTTCATTTCGTCTTTTCTTTTTTTCTTTTTATTCTTGGATTTAGTCTTTTATTCTAATTATCTTTACATTGATTGTTACTTTGACATTTATTAGCTATGCATAATGTTTTGGTACAATAGTCCTCCCATTATTCTTAGGGGGATACATTCCAATACCCCCACTGGATGCCTGAAACCAGGAATAGTACCAAGCCCTATATAGACTATGTTTTTATCTATACATACATAATGTATAGATATAAAATTTAATTTGCAAATTAGGCACAGTAAGAGGTAAATACTAACGAAAATAGAATAGTTGTAATAATATACCGTAAGAAAAGTTATGTGAATGCGGTCTTAGCAAACTAGCACGAATTTCTTTTTTCTTCATAATTTCTACAGATTTGGTTTTTATCGTGTGTCTTAGCAACCTCAACATATCACCTATGTAAGAAATGTCCGGACCTATAGAGAATGTTCACAAGAGTTTATCTGAATCAAAACTGACACAAAGGGCCTGGAAGCAAAGTCTCAAATGGTTCGAGAATGACCGTTTTTGTGGCTTTTCTTATGCATTTGAAAATTAAAGATGGGACTGTAAGGAAGATTAAAGGAAGGTGGGAGGCAGCAGTTGAACGTGCAGGCAGTAGGGACTGCTGTGCTTTGCACAGCAACACGTGATCATGTGGCCTTTTCACTACGGTTTTTTAATTAATTTTTTGTTTTTCTATTTTTCATTCAAAAGTAGGCTTATGAAATTTCTTTGACACAGGCTATTTCTTTGCATAGTGTATTCATTTAAATATCAGAGTTTATCATTTGAGATCGACTAGGTGGCAGTGATATGCACTCCTACAACCCCGATGCACATTTCTTGTTTTTTGTTTGTTTGTTATGTGGTCTGGAAATGTTCTCTTCATTTATTCATTTCATTCATTCATTTCCTTTGCAACAAACTTCCAAAAGGTATATGAAGGTATCGACTTCACATATACATTTTCTAATTCAACTCTCGCAGCAACCTTTTATGAGGAAAGCAGCGTTGACACTGGTTCTCCCTCTAATAGATAAGAGTGTTGAGGACCAGAGAGGTTTTATTTTGCTCAGGGTTACACAGTAAGTGGCAGGAGTGTTATTAGATTAGAATTAGAATGGGTTGTTTCATTCTGTTTCTATCTTTTTCTTACATGTGTGAGACTGCCTATAGTTACATCTCAGTTGAGCAGATTTAAGCATTCATTCAGTAAATATTCACTGGCATTCTAGGTGTGGGGACACAGTGGTGAGACTAGATGTAGTCGCTTCTCTCACATACCTCAATAAATAAATAAAAACATAAATAAAGAAGGCAGTTCTCAAATAGTAGTGTTTTCTTTGAAGAAAATAAATGAGGTGGGAGGTGATGGTGGGAGGTAACTTCAATTTGGGAAGTCAGGACACAACCTCTCTGAGGAGGTGACAGTAAGGCATTCTATGGGGTGAAGAGCAATATCAGCTATTTGGATGAGAGAAAAATAAGACAGTTTCCTAACGCCTGTGGGAAGCATATGACACAGGCTGTCTCTAGCTTCTATCATTAAGACCAGCCGCCAGTTGATGAATTTTTTATTCAATTTATTTTTTATGTTTATATTTTATTAAAATCTACATGAAAATTCAAATCTGTTAAAAATTTAAAATTCTTGTATAGGACCCAAGCATTGCTTTTTCTTCAGATACTTTATTCACTACTTATGTCTTCTAATAATACACTGCTATATCCTCTCAGTTCTCGTGCAGTTATTACATGTCCAATTAGATATCTTCTATCCTTCACTTTATTCCTCTTTGCAGATTTTTTTCCGATGGCGCCTATGCTTTTCTTGCTTTTCTAACCTTGCATTTATTTCCCTGCAGATCTCAACATCTGCTGCAAATTGACTACTCAGGTTAGTGAAAATTTGCCCATTTATCAGTTTTGTGCTGCAGGCAGTATTCACCAGCATTCTCCTACTTCAGGTGAATGAGGATCCTATCTTCTCTGGCCGCTAGTGGCTCAGCAATGGTGAAGTTAAATATCTATGGAACACTCTCATCAAACAAGCTAGTTTTCTTTTTTGAGTATTTTTTTTTTTTTCAAATTGTAAGATACTATCATAGGAACTTGATAGGAGGACGGGACATAATTAATACATAGGAAATTTAGAAAACTAACCATTTACAAATAACTAAACAAAAACAGAGCTGCTGTTTATAATAAGGCTGAGTAAGTTTGTCACGTGTTCCAAATTATGTTTAGTTAGCCAAAATTAAGTATAGGTAATTCCATAGGTTATTTTTTTTTTTTTTAAGAAATAATGCATGGTTTATTCAGACATGAAAATTATTTCTAGAATATACATCCTAAACCACTAAAAGATTTAAAATTTGCAGGGGAGAAAGAAATCTACAAACATTAAAAAATATCTCATTTTAACTTAAAAAGTAGTAATAAGAAAAAGAAAAAAAGTCGTAGTAGTGTATTTTTCTTAGGTCCTTAAACTGTATTCAGTATAAGTATGAGAAAGGCTGGTGAAAACTGTGAATTTTACTACAGAACACATTAGAGAGTTTTATGTTGGAAGCGTCCTAACACGTCAGGAAATGATAAAGAGGAAACAGGTAAGGTAGACAGGACACTTCACAGGAGTAGAGACAAAGACCCTCTTCGTTGCTCCATGCCCAGAACCTAGCATGTACCTGGCACTCAAGTATTTTTTAACCATTTTCAGGCTGAGTTTATAGGTTGGTTGAATTGCTGAAGTATGAGGTCTACTAATTTCCCTGCTGATGACTACTTTCCTCTTAATAGTACTTAGTGTTCTTCAAGTTCTTTCTTTCATTGATCTTCAGTAAATAACCCCTGACTGAGAACAGTTTTTTTCTCCATCTTACAGGGAAAGGAGTTCGTTGGTTTAGAGACTTTCTCTGGTCACACACATAGCGACAGTGTGTGGTTTAAAGCTTAAATAATAGAAATAAAAGTTTGTTGATCTACATTGGTTTCAACGTAGAATAATTTAAAGATATGGAAATGGGTGGCAAGACGTACGTAGTCAGCTCTGCTGAGGTGAAATGACACGTCTTGTGCCATCTCTCAGCTACTTCCAAAAGAATGCGGTGTGTGAGGGTGACCCCAGCCTAGCAAGTAGGCCGACATGTGTCCACGCTCCTCTTGACTCATGCACACACCTGTGGAATTTAAAATGCTGCCATATACTGATGATTGAATTGATAAAGCATTATACTAGGCATAACATAAATCAATTGTGCCTGTCCCTACTTTATTGTCTCTGCTCATATGGACGTGTGGTTTTCTTTCACACGTTTCTTACTCCTCCGAAGCTGCCTCAGGAACTTTTCATAATTCTCTGCCAGGTATCTCCTTACTCCTCATGCTCTGAATCGGGGTTTGGGATTGCCCAGTTCTGGCACCTCTTTCTCTGCAACCCTGTCATGAATCTAGAGCAGTGTGTCAGATCCACTACCTCCTTTTCTCTCCTGAAATAAAACTCCTAGATCTTAAAACCTACATATACACATATTAAAACAGAAAAAATCAATAATGCTCCACTTGTAACATAAAGGAGAAATAGAAGAAGTAATTTTTGAATAAAATAATATGTATTTTGAAAGTTAATGCTTGGATACAACTACAGTGTCCCAAGCTTGAAGACATGCTGAATGAACTAAGCCAGACACAAAAGGTCAGAGACTGTATGATTCCACTTAGATGAGGTACCAAAAGTAGCAAAGTCATTGAGACAGAAGATAGAATGGGGGTTGCCAGGGGCTTGGGGAAGGGGGAAATAGGGAGTTATTGTTCAATGGGTCTAGAGTTTCAGTTTGGGACAATGAAAATAGTTCTGGAGATTGATGGTGGTGATGGTTGCACAAGAAGGCGAATGTCCTTAATGCTATTGAACTGTCCACTTAAAAATGGTTATGATGGCAAACATGTGATATAAATTTTATTAAAATAAAAAGATTTTAAAAAGGTAATTCTTGGGCACAACTATATGGGAAAGATAAAAATAGCCTCCACAAAATCTAAAAACACCCCTTGGGGTGGGGGTACTGCCCATATTATGAACTAATATGCAGTGTTTGAGATCAGGACACTGATGCCCAAGATCTTAGAATCAGTAGGGAGTAGAGCTCATAATTTGACTCCAAAGACATTTTTTTTCCTATTACGCATGCATATGCACGTGGGAGACTTTATCACCAGATAAATCCAGGAGTAAGGTTAAAAGAGCATATCCTTTAAAAAATGTAAACGTGTAAACAGACAATGCCTCATCAGAGCATGAATCACATCTGCAAGAGCCTTTGTGACCACTTTGTATCTTCAGAGTTCTCTACCAAAGTAGTATATAGTCAGTCACGCAGGCAGGCTGTAGACTATTGCCAAGTCCTCTGGAGCCATCCTGATGACGAGAGAGTAGAGGCAGTCTGACTCCTTCATAGACGGACACTGTGTGTTCATCTGAACAGTGTGTTCATCCCAACCAGCCAGGAATCAAGGGTGTGAGTGTTGAATCTTGTGCCAAGAATGAAACTCCAAGAAAGAAAATGTTCAGAATCCAATTTGGATTTAGATGTGATAAATAAAAATTTAAGTAAAGCAACAGATGAAATACCTTTGTTTAGGACAGACTAGTATAGTTTTTGGTAATTTGAGAAATAGATGGCACAGAAATTATTGTCAGGGTCACTAAATAATTTCAAGTTACCTACAAATCTTAGTGATTTATTTTCTCTTTTAAGATGAAGTCCATCTTAACTTCTAAAATTAGGGATTATTTGAACTGTCATCTAAATTCAAATGGGTTTTGAGTGATAATTACTCTACAATAGTTTTGCCAAATCTTGATCTGATTTAAATAATGCTGTGTCAAGGATAGACTATTGTTTTACTCTAAGGAAAATTGCTTTTTTAAAAAAGAGGAAAATAACAAAAGTTCTAACGCATTTTTAGAGTTAGAAAATGTTTTCAAAATTAGGACATTCTTTGAACCATCAGCCATCTTTCTTCCTTCTGAACCTCCACCCTTCTTTTTCTACCCCTTGATGGCTGTTAAATAATCTTCACTCTGGAAACTTTTCCTTCTTTTTTCTCAATCCTGACTTTTACGTGTGTTCACGGTGCCACGTGTGATTACTGACACCATGGAAGCCCATCTTAATGAAATGGAAAGACCGCCCCTTTAGTGAAACAAACAGAACCAATGCCCGTGCATCCCGGAGCCCTATCAGCCCAAAGGTCTGCTCTCCATTTGGTCAGCCGCTGAGGAGGCAGTTGGTACCCAGACCATGAAGTCTCGTCATGACAGAAATATCTCATTAGTAAATAGACATTAGGCTGCATAAAGATGTTAGTCCTTAAAAATGTTGGCTGGCAAAGAAAATCTGTGTTTGCACTTCGAGCATATCTTAGAACTATTTTCTTCTCAAAGCACAGTTGATCAAATTTAATCAGATAAAATGACATTTTAAGGCTGAAAATACCTATCTTAATGGCCATAAAGTCCTATTTCAATATTATAGGATGTAAAGGGCTTAATTTTATGTACCCAAATCTATGTAGCTTTCTTCTGCCTTTAATCACCTCGCTGGGCTTGCTGGTGTACAGTGCTCATATAAAACTTTTTGAGGGAATTTCCCACTTGTTTTGATTTACTTCCTTTTCTTAGCAAACACAGAGGTAGAGAAAACATAGTTTAAAACAGAAAGAAAACCAAACCAAACCCTCATTCCATTCAGAAGATTTGTTCATCTTACTTTAAAGTCAAAGGGTAGTGTCAAGTTTTGATCTGTAACAATTTCTGAGATTATCCATTAACCAATCTAGCAGGCTTTCTACTCCCTTCAAATGTACGTCTAATTTTTAAAGGGGCCGGGCTCGTTTGAGTTCACCTTTAAAAAACTGTTGAAGCAGAATGCCCTTTTAGACTTAAGGAGTAGCGCTTTGAACTGCGTAGTCTTGGAAGTGGAACTGGAAGCAAATGAGAGGCAACAGGCTGAAGCTGCTGACCTCTGGGGTGCATAGCAAGTGAGTAAAAATGCTTCGACCTCACGACCCTGTCGGAAAGCAGGAAGCTGCAGAAATTATTCTAACTCCAGAACCACTGAAAATGTGGTAGAGGATTCATTACCTTGTTTTGGGGTGTACCATGCAAACATAAAAGATATAGGTCCCCTTCTCTGGCCCAAAGAGTTTATCCTCCTAGAGACAAAATGAGTGCACGTGCCTACTTGTTGTTTACCCCTCTTTTCAGTTGGATGATGTTGTCTGAAGAGGAAAGGCGGGGACCAGGGAATCAGAGTCGTCACAGACAAGGGCAGATGATGACTGCGTGCCTGGAATCTGTTTCTCTCCCAAAGGGCGTAGTAAATGCAACAACAGTGGATGATAAATATTGTTGACTTCTTTCTCCTCAGTTCTGTTAAGGTAGTTGTGGTTCTATTAGTTCCATAGCCTGCAGTGCTCTATTGGGCCTGTTTTTGTCCTCATTTCCTAGTGTCGCTAAAATACTGCCCTTGTTAGCACTTGGTACTTGAGTCATTAAGCTCTTACTTTAAGTTCACCGTCAGAAGTAGTTATCTTCATTTTAAGTCTCCTTTAGTTCTCCTTCTTTACTATCTTCTTTACTAACGACCCTTATGGCATGACCAAATTAACACAGCCTTAGAAAACAGTACTATAGGGAATTATTGGACCTTTGGGACCATTGGCTTTGCTTTGCAGGTGTGTACCGCCACTGGGTTTCAAAAGCTTCTATAAATAAAGCAATTTGGGGTTCCCTTCTATTAGGCATTCTTTTGAGAAACCATTTGTTGAGAAACTTGAGTTTCTAATAGACTCAGGTCAGCTTAATTGGAGCTGGTTTTATACTATGGTCATTCATTAACTTCTTTCATGGTTGACTCCCTTAGAGCCAGACAACTTGGCCTGGATTCTCAGTGGAAGAACACTATCTAATGTCTCCAAATGGATGGCACTATGGCTCCCCTACATGAGAGAGTTGGAGAGGGGAGAAGCCAGGACTGAGGCCAATTTAGTGTAATGATTGCTTCACTTCACTAGGCTGCTGGCCCCAACCTCTCAAAAAGGCAGATCTGCCGCTGAGCTCTTGTGAGGAGAGTAGAACTTATATCAGATATCAGTTTTGCCCCAATGTTCATGCTTTCTGCTAGGGCACATGCCTAGAGGATGAGAGATTGTCAGGGATTTGTAAAATACTTGGTGGCAATCATTGGAGGCCCGGGCTGTAAATAGAACACACCAGTTTTCCTAAGTACTGCTACCTCAATGAGGAAGGACCTCTAGAGATCCAGCATCCCTAGATTTTGTTCTTTACCACGCCCCCCGCCCCCATTCCCTTACTTAATGACCAAAGTTACTTTTACTTTGTAGATTTTGGCTGAGGGTGGGGAATGGGGTTTTAGAAACTGAAGTTCTTGCTTTATTTAAACAACAATGACAACAGTAACAAAATTCAATGAAATAATGTCCTTTATATTTGAATTTGCCAAATTTACCTTCTTTCAAAAGACCCAAAACATTTCACTGGTATTATTCTTTTTAAGGATCATAAAGTAGAGCAGGTGAGGGAAAAAGCCACTAATAAAGGATAATAGCAATTTGGCAGGCAGGTGTTCTTAGTTTCATCAAAAGAATGACTAGTAAATTCAATTCAGTCTTTTTTGAATAATAAAGAATGTCTGTTAAAAAGTTATAATAGATCCTTTGGGTGCTTCCTGAAGTGGATTAATACATTAGAGTCTGGATTCAAATTCCAAATAAAGTTGATGAACACACATAATTATATCCCACCTGTCTTAGATAAGGTTGTTCATTTTCTTTGCAATTGAGCAGGAATCTATTTCTGCTTTGTCTAATCTCACCTGATGGGAAGTGACAATGGCCTGGAGAATAAGCCAGTTTCAGGTCACCTTTATGGACATCTGGCTTATCTTTCCATCTACAAGTGGATTTCTTAAACCTGCACTGTTTCATAGAAATAATGCAAGCCACCTATGGAATTTAAAAATTTGTAGTAATATTTTAAAAAGTAAAAAAGCAAACAAAATGAGTTTCATAATATATTTTATTTAACCAATATAGCCCAAATAGTATTCAATATGGAATCAGTATTTTAGAATTATTAATGAGATCTTTTACATACATTTTTTCACTGTTTTCTGTTTGCTGTGTGTTTTGCACTTATAGCACATTTCAATTACACTAGCCACATTTTAAGCACTCAGTAGCCCATGTGTGGGTAGGAGCTACCATACTGGACAACAGTGTTGACGTGGTGGCTGTGAGGAAGCAGCTGGGGGTGTGCTGCAGTAACAAAGCAGGAAGGCATTATCCATCAAACCAGGGGTTTGAGCTTTACCATGAAGGCTAGGGGAGCCATAAAAGGATCTTAGGCAGAGAAGTGCTTTTTTATATTTGAAAATCTGGGGGTCTCAGAGAATATAGGTTAGAGATTTAGGAGTGGGGCTCAAGTGAGAAGCATGTTAGAAGGCTGTCGTGGTGGTCCAGGGGAGGAGTGATGAGAACCTGAACTAAAACACCATGGGGCACGTGGACCAAAGGATGTGTGAGAGACGTAGGAGGTAAAATCGTCAGCATTTGGTGCTGACTGTTGGATTTGAAGAGAGGGAGGGAGTAATCTAGGATAGATATTTGGTTTCTCCCTCGGTAGTTGTGCCCAGCGGTGTTAACTGATGTGGAGCGGGAGGGCAGGCTGTGAGGGGAGATGAGCTTAGCGTGGGGCATGCTGACTTTGAAGTACCTTTGACACAGGCAGGTAGATATGTCCAGTTTGACATGAAAGAGTTTACTCTGAGTATGTAGAGTTAGAAGCTATAATGCCTGGATAGGAACACTTGGTACTTAAGGTGCCAATGAAAACTTTAGGTGGTAAAAAAGGAGGTGGTGGTAAGGCTCAGGTAATCAAGGGCAGCTTTATAGAAAAGGTGGGATTTAAGCAGAGTCTTAAAGAATGAGTAAGATTTAGAAAGTTAAAGAAGGTAGAAGAGACAACAGAAATGTAGAGAGGTGAGAATGTTTCAGACACTGAATAAGTCCATCCTGCTGGGCCAGATGGAATTAGGGCTGAGATCAAAGCTGGCCTAATGCAGTGTGCAGACATTTTTGTTTGGCTTACATGGATGGGGTTGGATCATGCAGTGTTCTAAATTTAGGTTAGGTGCCAACATTTGCACACGATCCAGATTTCTGACTTCTCTTTAAAATAAGAGAGGGCCAGGAGGTAGATTTGGCAACACTGGTGGTCCAATATGGTAATAATCAATTGAACTGTATGCTCCCTCTTTCCAACAGTCTTTATGCTATTTGCTTGAGTCTTGTGGACATTTTGAGTTTTCTACTCCTGAGTCAAGGATCAGTAGGTAATAAAGGTACAAAGATAAATTGGTGACAGATAAGGAGGGTTTTTTAATACCAAACTAAGGAATATAAATGTAGGCAGTGGGCAACTGATGAATAAGCATTGATGAGATTAAAGCCATAATTAGGATTATTCTGGATCCGTGTGAAACTACAGAAGTTAAGGAGAATAGTTACCAGTTTCGAAAGGGAAAAGAGACTTTACGGTATTGGCATCATCAAGTGGGCTTTAAAATGCGAAATAGAAGTCTCTGAGGGCGATGTCATCCGGAAAGGCTGTTGTCACCACATGGGAACCATCTAGGCCTTTGAGCTTGCTGGGAAATGTGCTTTGCAGGCTTCCAGAATTCAGGCCAGTGTTTGGTGTAGGGGACAGTGAGCCTGATTGTTTGAAACACGGTGTGTGTTATAACAGCCCAGTAATTTCAGAGGAAGCAGCAGGAGGACAGACACGCTTTTGCTCCTTGCCATGAGCACAGATAGGTGGTCGAGAAATGGAAGTATTAAGGAAGAGGCGACAGACTGAAACTCGGGTTGTGGGAGCCAAGCTATTGTTGGACCGGGTGCTGAGCTGCGTGTTATGTCACCCGGGATGACACCTGCCTGGTCGCACTGCTTTCTTAAACTTTGGTGGGTTGTTGGTTTGCAGTCATGTTCTAAGTAGACTGTAAAATAAAGGAAAAGGTCCCTTAAAAAAGGCTAAAATTAATATCTGATCATTATTGTGTCGGGCACTCTTTTAAGTCCTTTATACAGATATTTAATCCTCACAACCAGCCTCTTGACGTACTATTGCCAACAAGGAAACAGGCCCTAGAAGCCTAAGAGCTCACCCAGGGTCACAAGCTTGATAAGGGACGGAACCAGGACTTGAACCCAAGCAATCTAGAGGCTTTTCTTTTAACCACTGTGTTTAACTGAATCTTAATCTGTTCTAACATCACACAAATAGGCAAATTCACAGGTAGAGAACCTTATGCTTTTATCCTGGAGGTTCTAATACGCCTTAATTCAGTGTTAGTTTGGTTCAGGCCCGCCTAGAAGAGATGAAACTCTAGAATTGGTCCTTAGACTGCCTTACAGGGGAGGAGATAGTGTGCTGGTGTGTTCAAAGGTCTGATCTCTTTAGCGAATGGCTCAGTGTTAACCTATAAAGTGTGTTGGTAATGCTTTGTGAAAAATTTTTTAAAAAGGCCTCTTGTAAAAATACTTATTTCTTTCATGTAAGCTAGATCATATTAGCTTTTCTTCATATGTTCTTGTGAAAAAATGATCACAGAGCACCTTTTATAAATACTTGAATTTGGAAGAGGATGAGAGTCTGTAACGTTACAGAGAACGAAATGCATTTGTACAAAGCCTCAAAACTTGTCAAGGTTTCCTACCATATTTAATGTGGCTTCTTCCTCTTTGGTCTACAGATAAAACATGTGAATGAAAGGTTTCAAGATGAAAACAATACAGAGGTGGTCCTCATGTGCATTGGCATCACGTCAGGGGTTGGGCGGCTGCTCTTTGGCCGGATTGCAGACTACGTGCCTGGTGTGAAGAAGGTTTATCTACAGGTACTTTCTTAAGCCCTCCTCCCACCCCCCCCCCCCCCTCGCAAAATTATTCTTATTGTCTGATGGCTCATTATATGCATTTATTTGCTTAAATTTTTCTGTAAAAATGAGAAATATTTTCTAGAACCTAACTCCCACAAGCAGTTTTTCAAGGGCAAAATCACTTATGAGCCAAGTTGCCAAGGGACTTTATGAGCACAGAAGAGGATGAACTCTATTCTAAAATATACCGGGAGCCATTAAAGGATTTTAAGCAAGAGAGTGATATGATATGAGTTGTATTTTATAAAGGTTAACCAAGTAACTGTGAAGGGTGGAAAGAAGAGAAGAGGTGGGTAAGAATTGAGATAGTCTCAAAAGGTCACGTGTTGAATGGTTCCATTTCTGCGAGGTGTCCAGAACAGGCAGCTCCATAGAGACAGAAGTAGATTAGTGATTTCCAGGGGCTGGGGGAGGAGGGAACGGGGAGTAACTGCTGTTGGGTATGGGGTTTCTTTCGGGGGTGATATATTCTAAAATCAGACAGTAGCTATGGTTGTGCAACCTTGTTAATGAACTAAAACCCATTGAATGGTCCGCTTTAAATGTGTGACTTTTATGGTATGTGAATTTATATCTCAACAAAGCTGTTTGAAAAGAGTGGAGGCGGAGGGATCAGCTGGCGACTCTTGAAGTACTCTAGGCAGGGAGAACCAAGGCAGAGATATTGGACTCAAACAGGGAGTCAATAGGGATATAAGGAATAAGAGATTGAAGGAGCTACCTAAGCTGGGTCTGAGTTTCATGGCGCAGATAACAGAGTGGACGGTTTTGCAGTTTTATCAAGATCAGTAATTCAGTAAATCAGAGTAAGGTGATGATTTCATGTCTGCCATGCTAAGTTTGTAGTGCTTGTGGGAAAGCCAAGTTGGGGTTGGAGCTCCTGAGAGAATCTGGATAAGAGACCTGTGGGACTTCGGCATTCACAGACGGTGGGATGAGCAGAGGACCAGGGGCGTGCAAGGGAGAAAGCAGGGCACAGAGTGTTTGCAGGGGCAGGAGTGGGCAGCAGTGTCAGTACTTGTGAGAGGGCGGGAGAGTTAAAGACTAAAAGGTTTTCATTAGATTTAGCAACAGATGTAGTTTCAGTGGAGTGGCAGGTGCGAAAGATGGATCATGATCAGTTGAATAAATGGAAATATGGACAACTTTGCCCAAAAGCTTGGCTGTGGAAGGAAGGTACAGGAGAGCAGAAAGGGGGACTAGGGATTGAAGGGTGGAGCATGTCTTCGCTGCACAGATGAGAGGCAGTATTTGAGCAGGGTCTTAAAGGAGAGGTGGCGTTTCGGCACAGGAAGATGATTGGAAAAGGCATTTATTACAGATAAAGTAACTTACTATGTATGGATGCGAAAGTTTGGATGGTAAAGAAGGCTGAGAGGGAAAAAATTGGTTCTTTTGAAATATAGTGTTGGAGGAGAGCTCTAAGGATACCCTGGACTGCCAGACAGACAGACAAGTGGGTCCTAGAGCAAATTAAGTCTGAAACATAGGTAGAGGCAAAAATGACAAAACTGAAGCTTTCCTACTTTGGGCACATCATGAAAAGGCAGGGTTCTTTGGAAAAGGTAATAACGCTGGAAAAAAAAAAAAAGACAACAGAACAAGGAGAAGACCAAATACCAGATAGATTGATTCTACATAAGAAGCCATGGGTATGAATCTGAATCTGTAGAAGCTGAACAGGGCTGTTGAGGGCAGGACATTGTGGACATCACTCCTTCACAGGGTCACTAAGGGTCAGAGCCAACTCGATGGCACGCAACCCACACAAAATAACTTCCATTGATTGATTTGAAGTAATAACACCACCACATATTAAACACCTCCACATGCCAGACAAGGAACTAAGGCTCTGCGTGCATTATCTTCTTTACTGCTCACCCTGGCCCTTTGAGGAAGGTGCCATCAGAGATGAGAACACTGAGAGACAGAGAGGCTACCTCACTCTGTGTGTGTCCAGGCAAACCGCCGCAGGGGATCTGCTCACACAGCTAGAAGGAAGTGTAGAGATAGCTGGAAGAGCGCTACCTCTTAAAATATTTACTATGATCTTTCCCCCTTTTATTGATACCTGACTGTGGATATCCTTGTTAAACATTCAGCACATTTTGTCTTTTCCCAAGTGTCAAGGGAGCCCTCTAATGGACATTTGTTGCATTATAGACTTTTCGGCTTCCTTTACAAAAATTTGTTCAAAAGATTGAGGCTTACTGTGCCCCAAGGATCCCCCAGGCCCAGACCCTGGCGGGGATAATATAAACAAGACAGACATGGTTTCTGAGTTCCTGGGGCAAGACTCGAGGCAAGAAAAAGATGGGCATGTTTGGGAACTCAAGAAGACAGGGGAGTGGCATGGTAAGCAGTTGGGAAGTTGGAGAAGCCAGATTATACAGGGCCTTGAAGCCAAGGTGACGAGATTTTATTTTAAGTGTAGTGGGTCTTTGTTGGAGAATAACATGGTCTGATTTTACATTTTAAAATCACTGTGGTTGCTCTGTGTGTGGTGGATGGATTACTGTGGGGAAGCAGGAGTGCAAGGAAGGGAGGAAGACCAGTCAGGAGACAGTACAGTGGTCCAGGTGAGAGATGATGGAGGTCCAGAAAAGGTGCAACACTGGATGAAGTCACAGTATATTTATACATCAATGTTTTACCACTATAGGTAGGTCAGTCAGGTTATTTACAATATTTTGGGAGCACATTTTAATACATAATACCTGTAATTTGCAAAAGAAAATAGACTTTTCTAACCTGTCCATGTTTGGTCTGCACTTACACAGTAGTGAGTTAAAAGTCATTTCATTTTGGATGACAGGTAAGGCACAACCTTTTAGGTCTTCTTTTAGGTCTTTTTTCATCCAACTGTGGTGCAGTGTTTGTGGCACTGGACAGTACATGCCGAGTCACAGGTGAGATGACTGCATTTCAGAGAGGCCTGTGAAGGAGGAGGAAGGCCTTCGGTGTGTTCTGTGGTTTCTGGGAGCCACCGATGGGCTCCATCCGGCGAACGGTGAACGGCGAACGCAGTGCAGTGGGCGCAGGAGCAGCGTGGGCCCCACCCGCACAGGCTGTTGGACTTGCTCCTTTGCCTCACTCCCGGCACTCTCTCCCTTTTCCTGGTTTCCCGCCCTGACTCCCAAACATTCGTGTGGTTTTTGGTTCTTGGCTCTTCTCTGCCACGTCCAGCTCCAGCTCTGTTGGCTCATTCCTCTTTCCCCTCCTGCTCTCCCTCCTGGCCGTCTGCCTTTTGGCCCAGCCTTTAAGGGTTGGAATGCGTTTGCTTTTTACCTCCCTTTCCTTGGCGTGTTTTCTCAGACACATCCACTCCCTGCTTTTGTCTGTTACATCCCAACCTCATGGGGCCGTGACAGTTCTCTCCCTTCCTTGTCCCCTTGAAGCCAGTTCTGAGTAGCAACTGGGCACAGAACATACTTCACAACCTCGCACACGGTCTGATTTATGGTCATAGCATCTTGGGTTTGGGAGGCTGCAGGATAGAAGAGCAGGCTGTGAAGTAAGACATGAGCTCATACCAGTGCTGCCACCGATTTGTCCCCAGAACTGGCGGATGGCTGTGGTGAGGATTCACGGTGACAACATATATAAAGTGCCAGCCCAGTAGATGGTTAATAAACCCTTGCTTTTATTATGTTTTAATATTCTATTAAATACTGAGGCAGATCCTGATTTGGAACGGGTCTCAAGAAAGGAGACCTGGTTATCCTGAACTAGAGGTAACAAAGAGTTTAGGAGTATATCTCGCACTTTTGCTTAAGAGTTCTGAATTTAAACTTTCATCAAGGTCCTGGGCTCCAGGTGTTTTCAGTGTAAAAATTTTAAATGCTGAGTGAAGAGATGACTGAACCACATTGTACAGAAAGAATAGTTCAAGAAAATCTTTGCGAAGGTTCCCCAGTGTGTGTACTTCAGTAGGAGAGCAAAGGCTGTGTTCTGGTATCTTCTTACCATCTTTCTCCACAAGCTTATCTTTCTAGTCACCATTAAAGTACTATAGATCTGTGTCTTTAATATGTAACTGTTTCAGAAGTGTGAGAATGTTTCAAAGTGTAATGAAAGAATTGAAAACTTTGGATTTAGATCACTTTCCCATTGTTTCTTTGTGACATGGGCATATTGAAGTGTGGATATCATACCCATGTATGTAAAGCAGACAGACCCAAACAACGTGTGTGTGCCTAGGAAAGATCTAGGAGGATGCACACCAAATTGTTGAGTGGTTGTTCTTGACGAGGAAAGTAGGCATGGGTTGAAGTGGGAGGGGTTGAAGGCAGACTTTCATATACCACTGTAGACATTTTTCTAAAGTTTGAATTTTATAAATAATGTGTCCATTAAGAGTTACTTTTGTAATTTAGAAAATTTTGTTTAATCACTTTCATATCCATCTTTTTCTGTAAACTTCCTCTTCTGGTTGAGGTAGAATGAATTGATCAGTGTTGCCCAGTTTTTTGTTCCATTTTCTTAAAGATACCTTAGGACAAGGGTATATGCTTTACCAACGCAAGCTATTTCCAAAATAGTGCCCAAATACTTAGCAATTCCCAATATCATGCATAAGAAATAGAACTATAAGGCCCTCTATTCTTACCTAGGCTACGGCACTGGGGACAGTTCCTCCATCAGGCAGAAATGGTGGTGCTCATGCACTGTGGCCTCTGCGTCTTCAGAAGAAGCCAGCCACTAGGCGGTGGCCTGAACACTTCCTGCTAGTGTGTGATGGTCTAGCGGACCTCTGCTGCCAGCGGAGTTTTGCCCTGAGTTCTCAGCCAGAGGCTCTACAAGTCTGGAAACTTTGTATCAAATGAATGTATAAGGGGAGCACTTGAATCTAACTGTGGCCAGTTGTGCATTTGCCTCTGACAGTGCCTTCTGCTTATTCAGGTACAGTTCAGTTTTCCTCTTGAACTGTACTTAGATTCCTGAGCAAAAGTTAAACGGACATTTCTCCAAGAATGCTCTCTTTGTGATAGAAATGGGAAAGGTGACATAACTAACTCAAGCAGGGTGTTATTCTCCTAGAGTCATGACAGAAGATATGGATGGTTTTAAGGAAACAGAAGCAAGAAAGACAACTCAACTGTCAATGCCTTATTAAATGCCATGCCAGGGTCTGGAAGAGAATTAGAGAACTTTGAATACCTTTTTAAAATCTAACCAGAGCTGCTGTCTTTGAGGAAAGAAAGAGAACATGTAATACTAAATTTATTCACCTTTAAAACTTTGGGGCCCAACATCTACATCTCAATATTTGATATATGGGACAATATTTATTTTGGGAGGTGATGAGGACATACCGAATTTCCTATGTGAGCAGTTTGCTCAACCTTGGCACGTGCTCCTCTGGGCTTGAGTATCCCTGCATACCTGTGAGAAACAGGTATCTCCTCACCAGCTTGGCCTTTTTTCCCTCCTAACTGAGCTACATTTTGCGTAATGACACCTGCTGGGAAAGAGCACTGTTTCTCACTACTGTAGCTACAAGTAAGGTAGAAACAGCTAGTTATTTTCTAAGAAATGCTAAAAAGTAAATGTATAAATCTCTATGAACTCAATTCTTAAAAAACAAGAAATTTTACTTTGAAATAACAATTTAAAATATAGACATAAAATATAGCTTATTGAAACTTAATAAATTTAATGATTCTTATCAAATAATGGGAAAAGAGAGAGAATACAAATTAATGTAGTTTGAATTGAGAAAGGGAGAATTTGTAGTCAGATTAAGTATTAAGAAGAAATATGCTCAAAATAATAGTAATAAATTTGAAACTCTAAGTAAATGATTTCTCACAAAGCTGACCAAAGAACAAAAATCTGAAGGGACCTAAAGTGGATTAAAAAATGAGGATAACTACCAAAAGTAAAGTGCCTGGGTCTTATGCTACATAAATTGGTCCAAGAAACATTTGTTTATTGAGCAAAACTGCCTTAGTGCCAAGTAGTATGCTAGGTTTTCAACAGTTCACTCTGGTTCTCTTATCTTGGAAGAAACAAAATAGTAAAAGACTGGAAACACATTCAAAGAAAATATATATTTCTGAAAGCTATCCTAGTATAATTACAGTGGTGTGGTTGGGAATATTTGGTCTATGGCTTTCTTAACTAAACTCGTTGTATCTGGCCCCATGGTGTCCTAAAGATTTATTCAGATTTTCTAGAGTTCGTGATGATAGGTATGTTTCTAAGAGTCAAATGACTTTTCATGTTTATCTCCTTTTATGTTTGTAAGGAGTTAAAAATATATCTATAATTAAGAATATTAGGGTTTTTGTGGTTAAAAAAAAAAACCTCCTTAAACCTTTACATACTTATTATATCCCTTTGTATAGATGGGAAGCATCAGAAAATCTTTTTAGTTTCTCAAGATCACAGAGAGCAAGAACCTGGCCCTCTGAGTCTTAGTTCTTCCCTGCCTAACAGGGTGCGAACCCAATAATTACCCTTGCTAAAAAATTATGCTTTCTTAGAAGTTGGGTTGGGTTAGAAAAAAAGATATTTAAGTAGAAAATTTTAAAACCAGGAGAATGGGGAGACTGTATTCTTTAGAATATGTGAAGTGCCAGACTTTTTTTTTTCAAATAGTTGACTCAGCTACAGCCATGCCATCCTGAACATGCCCGATCTCGCCTGATCTTGGAAGCTAAGCAGGGTCAGGTATGGTTAGTACACCTAGGAAGACCAGGTGCTGTAGGTGTTAAAAACAACCGAACAACAAAAAACAAATCGCCAACTCAGAGTCTTAAACTAATTATAATTCTATCATAAAGTCACATGTTAGTAATGAAGAACAAAAATCTACTCAGCTATGTGGTATGATGTTATCAAAAAGAGACCTAACTTGGGAGTTTGAAACCTTTTGCGAGAGCAGGTTTCTTATTGTGGCGTCTGTGGATCACTTGTGTTACGGTGAAAATTGCCATTCCTGGGTCCCACACCCACACCCTGCATCTTCAGGGGCTCTGTGGTGATCCTGACACACACTAAGGTTGTGAGGGCTGCCCTGAAGCGGGCCACCAAGCTTGGTATGACATAGGTGTGCCTCTTGGGCCCTAGGAAAAACAACAGATGAAGATGGTGACTCAGAGGGCTGTTTCATATGGTCTCTCCCTCCTTTCCCATCCCCACTGTCATTGCAGGGTACCCTCTAGGAATAGTTCTATCAGCTCCTGCTGCTGCCCACACAGACCCTAGATTCCAGGCCGTGCTCCTTCTGGGCATGTTACCAAACCTCTCTGAGCATCACTATCTTCATCCGTAAAATGGGGATAACATTAATATCTACCTCATAAAGTTAATATGAGGATCACTATCCAAAGTTCTTAGAACAGCGCCTGGCATTTAATAAATAGTAAATAAATAATAGTTGCTATTATTTGCATACTTTTTAAAACACTTGATACTTTTTAAAACATTCTGTAGACTAGTCAGTTGTCTAGTTTTAATTACTTCTTTGCCTAAAAAGTTATTGAATTGTCTGCTTCTTGTCTTTTTGTATACCCACCATGCTTTAAATATACAACTATGGTTACATCACATCTAGAACACTTCGTGTGTATTTATGTATGTGTTCATCTCCCCAAACCCAAGGGTAGGAACCAGGTCTTATTCACATAGCAGAGTACACAGGACATAGCATAGTAGCTTCCAAATGGTAGGCAAAATCAGGTGTTTGATTCTATTAACTGTTCTCTAAACTCTAAACTCTAAAATGAAAGTGTTTAATGTCTCAAAATATTTCTCAATCTTAACTCTGGGGTACTTAAGTAGGATACCTCTGCAATATATCACCAAAAGACAATGTTTGAAAATACTCTTTGAAGATAATAATCATATTGATTTATGCTATGAAGTAATAAAATTGGATTACCGAAATTAGTTCTTAGGATGTTATTGTAGACTATGTTTACTGTTTTCATTACATGTTATGTATCACATATTTCCTATGACAGAGTCAAAGCTTAATTGGGATTTGAATAATCAAAATTCAGTACATATTTACATAATATGTATCAAATCATTTATGTAATAATATCAAATCATGTACTGAACAATCAAAATTTAGTGCATATTTATATAATATGTATCATACCATAGTACTTATTTTTAATAACGTGGTGTGAATGCACTCATTGTGTCTGGAATACTCTAAATTAATTATTTAAATATCTAAAAACTTCTATCACCCCCCAACTGAAAGCTCTATGATGTGAAGAACACATCTTGTTGGCAGGTTTCATTTTGCAAAGGACTAATATCAATAAATTATATATAATTTCAAAGGTGTGAAATTTAAAAAGTTTGATGAATGAATTGGGGCTGATATTCAAAGAACAAATATCTGTTGAGCGCTGACCTTAAAGATTGATCCTTAAACCTTATAAATATCTAGCCCAAAGCTGACTTGTACAGATTCCGACCTCAAAGAGCTTACAGGCTGGAAGGGAAAGTAAGTAAGTAAATATTTTCTCCTTGTCCCTTAATGGAAATATCGAGAAAGTGCTGGGGAAACTCAGGGGAGATGATTATGAAGTCAATTATGAAAATCAAGGTGAACTGGCCAGGGAGGCAACTTACTAACAGCTACTTAAAAGTCCTAAATATGTTGCTCAGTAATTGTGACATTCACTTTTTTCTGAAAGCAGAGTTGACATTGTGGTGTCTGTCCTAGGTACTCTCCTTTTTCTTCATTGGTCTGATGTCCATGATGATTCCCCTGTGTAACGACTTTGGGGCCCTCATAGCTGTCTGTCTCATCCTGGGCCTCTTCGATGGATGCTTCATTTCCATTATGGCCCCCACTGCCTTTGAGTTAGTTGGTGCCAAGGATGTCTCCCAAGCAATTGGATTTCTGCTCGGATTCATATCTATACCCATGACTGTGGGCCCACCCATTGCAGGTATGTAATGATTTTCCAGTAATAAATTCACAGCATTTTCTACTACAGGTCCTAAGTCTCATTTATATATAAAATATAATTTATTAGTTACCTGTCTTTCATTTTTGTGTGTACCTTACCTGTAATATTTTTAATAAGCCAGCTGTAGATGGTATGTTGAAACAGGTTTGCTGAGGCGTCCCTCTTATCCTTACTGTTATATAAAATGCTTAATAAAATGTGTAACAGTACTTCTGGATTTTAAGCTTTCATAATTCTTAAATTTTACTCAGTGTTTTTGGAGGAATGGGAACATTGTTTCTTTTTAGAAAGAGATGAAGATTCTGTCAAAATATGTATACTATGTATAAGAGATCATATTCCCCTGAGAAACAGTTTATGAAAAATAACATTTAGTGGAAACAACCCAAATGTCCATTAGCAGATGAATAAACAAAATATGGTATATCCATACAATGGAATATTATTCAGCCATAAAAAGGAATGAAGTACTATGGCATGCTACCAGGTGGATGAACCTTGAGAAGAAGACAAATATAAAATGTCACATGTTGCATGATTCCATTTATTTGAAATACCCAGAATAGGTAAATCAGCAGGGACAGCGAGCAGAGTGGTGGTAGGTTGCCAGGGGTTGGAGAGAAGGGGGATTAAGAAGTAACTGCATAATAGCTATGGAGTTTCCTTCTGGTGTGATGAAAATATTTTGGAACTAGATATAGGTGGTAGTTGCACAACGCAGTGAATGTACTAAATGCCACTAAAATGGTTAATTTTATGTTATGTGAGTTTCACCTTTAGAAATTTTCTGATAGTATAAAGATGTCTCATGTCCAGTATTACTTGGGTGCCAGTGTGAATTATTATAAGAAAATTTGATAAGGTTATAAAATTTAAATGCATATACTATCATCTGTGTGTGGCACGTGAGGGGCTCAGTTAAAGTTCAGCTCAATTCATTCTTATATCCAGAACCACACTTATCTAGCAACTTTGCCACTTGGGAAACTAGTCATGAATCACGCAGCAAGAGTCACTACTGTGCAGACCAAATAAAATTTAAGTTCTCAAAGTCATAGTCTTCTCATAGGAGAACCCTCCAGTCCTTCCCCTTTCTCCAACTGGTCATATTATTTTTACACCTTACCAGCTTAGTTTTTTAGGGTCTCCAAGTCCACAATAGATTACAAGCAGCACTTTAGTAGGAATGACATTTGCTACTAGAAGTAACTGGTAACAGACCAAGAATAAAGGAGGTAACAGGAAACTTCCAAAGCAGGCAGAACAACACAGCAACTGGCTGCAGGTAAGCCCCTGGCTTACCAGGACGTTCTGAGGGTATTACAGCCAAACATATTAGTGTTCATAACAGTGAAAGATTTACATATGGAATATTCTGATTCAGAAGACAGGAAAATCACATATTTAGATACATAGTACATTTTAGGTCTCTATCCAGAATGAATGTATGCTTTTTTTTTTTTAATGTGTTGGTACTTAATTGAACAAACCCTCAAAAGAGTCAGATATTCAGTACAGTGTGCTCCCTGGACATTTCACATAACTGAGATTATATAGTAAAAGTTAACAAAAGTTTAAAAACACTAAGAAAACTATTAAAATTTGGATTTTGTTAGATAAATTAGATATAAGGAATACTCTACATAACAGTTTTCATATGCAGAGCCCAAGGATCTATTAGGGTGCCACACAGAGTCATATATTTTCCTCTCATGTGCTAACAAACCTTAGTATCTTTTCAAAATGTATTTAACAACCTTTTTCTTCCTAACTTATATAAAATTTATAATTTTTCATGATTTTGAAATTTAAGTAGTTTCATGTTATTGCATAAAAACTAGGCCAAGAAAAGTTCGAAATGTAGACATTTTGAGGTGTGTATGTGAAGTTTCAGCTTGGTGGTCTGTCCACCTTCACGTCAAGTGTGAGAATGCCCCAAATGGCGTCTGAGGGGTTTTCAGAAAGCCAAACCTTGGTTGCAAATATTTTTCCATGTGATATCTTGGTATAAAAACCCAGAGGCCTGTAGTCTGTGACAAGATTAAAGATACGAGGTCTCTTCCTTCCTCATATCAGAAAAGGTTTATATTTCACACATTTCCTAAAAAATGTTTAATAGTCTAAGATGATGTTTGAACTAGTCCTGCTGAAATGAAATAATGAGGTTAGGACTAGGCCATCAGTGTGACACTCTCCTGGTGATAGTTTTTTTCCTTCCCAGGATTACTTCGTGACAAGCTAGACTCCTACGATGTGGCATTCTACCTCGCTGGAATTCCGCCCCTTGTCGGAGGTACTATTCTTTGTTTCATCCCATGGATCCATAGTAAGAAGCACAGAGAGGTCCATAAAACCACTGGAGAAGAAAAGACAGAGAAAATGCTGGAAAACCAGAACACTCCACTGTCAAACTCCTCTGGAATCTATAAGAAAGAATTTGACTCTGTTATTTAATGTCTTATATACCTCCACCAGATTGGGCTTGCTTTCAGAAGTTTAAGCAAGTTTTTCTTTTATATGAATTGCAAATTTCTTATTTTTTTAAATCACGTCCTAAGAATAATAGCACAAAAATTGGGAAATAGAACCCTAATTACTACAAGAACCATTTTCTGCCTCTGAATAAAGATGCCTGATATTTTCCATAAGAACCCTGGTACATGAAAAATATGTCTGAAAAGTCAAATATATGTGAGAATTTGAAGCTATCTCAGTAAAAAGCAACTTTGGAAACTATGAATGCTGTTTTTTAGCTTCTACAAACATATAAAAATACCTCAAGCTATACTGAAAGGATTGCAGTTTGTTTAGGACCGGAATTGTTTGTTGTCTCACATGCTGTTTTTAGTTCTGGTAGCTCTTTTAATTTCTTCTGTTATATGCAAACTTTTTATAGAATTTAAGTGAGATTTACCTAAACTTCAAGTTATGTTAAAGTTGCTTGCCTGCTGTTAAATAAGCTATGAAATTAAGTTCTGACTTGCTCGAGTGTCAGGGCCCTTTTTGGAGCAGATGCTAACAATATATTCAATATCATATGTGAGATGAAAAGGATCCTGTTCATAAGGGCAGAGAAGTTCAAAAATCAGGCATTTCTTCCATTTACATTTGTTCCCTTTAGGTTTGCAGTGTGTTTTTTACAAGTAGCGAGAAACACCCCAAATTTCTGAATTTGTTTAAATTGTAACGATAAAGTAAAGTAGATTGAATGAAAGATACTCTAGCAGTTTTAACGTAGAATTTTTCTGACTTGTGAATTGTTAGCACTAGGACCTGATATTTAAACAAAGTCTTATTGAGCATGTTATCAAGTTGCAGTTTCAGGGCACAAATGGAAAAAAAAAAATCTTTGTGAAGGAAATACCTATTTCTGATAGAAACAGGTACTCGCATTGGTTTATGAAATTTATGGGTCTCGAATGGTTAAAAGCACTTATAAAGAGAAACAACTCCTACATTTCCAGAACTTTCTGGCAGGAACTTGTATTCGTATGTATTTATCCTAGTGCACTCCCCATTAACATTCCCAGTGGGTTTTTTTTTCTATTTATACACAGACAATTGTAAGAAAGCTATTAAGAGTTTTAAGGACCTAAAATTAAAACCAAAATCATGTCACGACTCAGACTCATCTGCAGAAAACAGGAACTCTTTTCTCATCCCTGAAGTTATATGTTGGTACATTTTTGTTTCTCATTTAAAAGTTAATAATATGCAAAGTTTATTTAAATCCTAAATATAGATGTGTACTAGATCTTCCTCAGATATAGCTTGTTCACCTGGGGAAAATGTCCTTTTCTAAAGCACCTCCAGGATCTGTTTCTAGATTCTCTGCAAGGAGAGAAAGTCTATTATATCCCTACTTACTTCTCAGCTTCTATTGTTTCTGAAAGGCAAAGTCCTTCCATTCCCTGTCTCTACCTAAGGATGGAGATATCTGGAAAGCATATGGATTTATTGTTGATGGGAGGTGGAGACGGGCAAGAAGCGGGCTGGAGGGAAGTGAGGCTGTTAAACAGCTAGAAAACCCACCAACTTTTCCTTTCAGTATCAGCTTTCTTATCTGCATCCTTGACAGTTCAAAGTATACACACTAAATGTGGAATCTATTTTTAATAGGATTTTCAATAATTTTGATTGTGAAGACATTAAGCAACTTACTGTGGCATACGTAGAGGTGCAACTTACCACTTCCAATATTTCCGTGTTTCATATTCAAGAGACTTAGGTTGTTTGTTTTTTGAAAGGTCTGTTACATAAAAAAAACAAAAACAAAAACAAAAACAAAAACCTTACATTTGACCACACTGCCCTTTCATGTTATTTTAAATTTTATAAAATGATTTAGTAATGACAGCAAATATATTTTTAGGTTCTTCATTTATTCATACCCAGTTATAAAAACATTTCCTCATTATTTACCAGTGCTTTTGAGATCAGCAAAATCATACAATTACGACCAATCATTAAACCTGCCCTCATAAAAAAATTTTTTTTACAGTTTTGACGTAGGCTCCTAAGACTTCCTCCCATCCCAATTTTACAGAAAGAATAATTATAAAATAATATTTACTCTGTAAAGGTCTCCAAAGTGTTTTTCCTTTCAAAATTTGGTTGAAAAAGGTAATAATCTGAAACTCAAAGACTTGATCTTACTTTGTTATTCTCCATAATAAAAAAAAAAAATGCCTTAAGTATTTATAATAAAACTTAGATCTCAGAATAGTACACATTTATTATGCCTTTGTAATTTCAGTCTAATAGAATGAAGCAAACAGTATAACACCAAAAAAGCTCCACCATAATAGATTCTTCTGGAGAGTACTGTGCTATTATATATAAAGTTAAAAAGTATAAAAAGTAAGAAGCTAAATTCCATAACATGCATATTTAGTAATATGTTCTTTAGTACAAAAAGTTCTAAAAGTCTAAAGTTCTAAAAGTTCTACAAACTAGAAAATGAAAAATACTAATATCTATGAAGACATGTTTTAGACTAAGAAGTATTACTTAAACCTTTTTGTCAAAGTAAATCTTTTATAATACTGATCAGTGTTCCTGTTGCAATGAAGTGATCCGATGGGCCTACATTTCTTGTCGTCGTTCAATCCATTTTTTGAGAGGAAAAGAATAGTCAGAACTCTGCTTTCTATCTCACCATCCTAATGCTAATAGGACTCAGCAAATTCTCACATTCAAAAGGTTCTGGCATCCGAGGCCAACAATAACATAAGGGGAGCAATGAGTATTCCTCTTTATAAAACTCTAGATCAGATATACTTGTAAATGATGCCTAAGGATCTTCCAGAAACATTTTGGTTAAATTTATTGCAGTGGACATTACTGAGATCCATCCATTTCAATAATAAACATCCCAGGTTATTGATACTTTATTCAAAATTTATAAATCTCTTTGATTGCAGTTGCAATGCTTAGTCTATAGCCCTACTACAAGACTTTTAATTTCCACTGAAAATTGCAGGGGTTGCATTAAGCTTCCAGTTCTATTCATAAATAGAAACATTTCCTGAACTACATATTATCTATTTATATATATCTGCAGATGATCACATGGACTCTGCCCATGTATGGAGAAACCTTTGCTATTAGCTTCAACTTCTCATACTTTTAGAGTAAATGTACACTTAGTTGTAAACATATATTTACTCTTTTCATATTATCTTTATCCTTATCATTCTTTTTCCCTTTCCTTCCCTCTTTCCTTCAAATATCTGCTGAAGAGTCCATCAACATTCTTGCCTAGTTCTTATTAGAACTAAGTTCTCGTTAGAACTCTGCTCGGCTGTACTACTTACTGGTCCCTGTGGTTTCAGAGGATGCACTCCACTCAATTTTTGAACTATCACAAATTTAGACCTTGCCAGATGACTCGGGACGATAAAGACCTATGAAACAATTCAATGCCACATCTTCGAATCACTCAAAGAAACCTTGAAATTTAGGACATAGTTTACTTAGCTTGTCCTTTTTTAAAATTATCAGTTTTTAAATAATGATCATTAATAATCTTGATCTCTGTACATTCATGGAAATCCACCATGGCACTAATATCTTAACAGATATAATACAGGAGGCTACCTCATTTATGACACAGAAGATTTCAGTTTTTTATTGGTATGTTAGAAAGACACTGGGAACGAAATGAAAACCTTCTAAGTACTTGATCATAACAGTCCACCTACCTCAGCTTTCAGTACTAAAGCCTTACTTAAACAATTCTTATTTAATCAGAAGAAAGCTAATGGTGATTCTGGGATTAAAAGGCAAGAGTGTGCAAATTATTAAGGGGGTCAAGATATTAGTAAAATTGCTTAAGTGCTTCGTTCTGATAAATGGATATAAAAGGAACAATAAAAGAATATTAACTAATATGGCCTGTGGATAATCTAAAAAGAAAAAAACTGAAATTTATAATCTATCTATAATAATGAACACTTATTAAATGCTTTACCAGTGGCTTTTCAAAATATACTGGCAGCTTGACGATGAGATCTTGTTTTCATTTGTGTTTTCTTTAGCAGAAAGATGGATGATCACTGACTAGAGATTGTTTGCTTGTGCCTTAATATTACAGCTTACATGTTAAACTCCTGTAAAAGGCTCCCCTTTCCTAGTGGTAATGATTTTTTTGTCTCAGTGGAGTTTTTGAAAATGCTTTTGTTGAGTGTGGCATAGTGTAAGATTTAACCCACAAGCTCCCAATCTAATTAAAGATATTTCTAGTCTTTCAAAGAGTGCTGCAAGAAGAGTATTTTGAAGTTGAAGGTCACTAAGCACGTAAGTGATAGGAACTATCTATATAAAATAACATTTAGAAATCAAATTCAATATTTTGGAGCCTCTAATATATGACTTTTATTCTTTACCAGATTATACTTTTCAGCTTCTATCAGTAAAAGAGTGGATTTTTAAAATATTTTAAACGTGTGTAAACACAAACATTTTTTACTGTGATCTTCCCTAAGTGTAGTCTGCTGGCAGTGGTCCCCAACCTTTCTGGCACCAGGGACCGGTGCTCCTTTGAGAATCTAACACCTGATGATCTGAGGTGGAGCTGAAGCAGTGATGCTAACACTGGGGAGCAGCTTTAAATACAGGTGAAGCATTGCTTGCTTACCTCCTGCTGTGTGGCCCAGTTCTTAACAGGGGACCCCAGCTCCGTAGTATGTTCTAATATGCTAGAAAGTAATGGGTAAATGTATCTTTCATAATTCAGCCTTCATTGGAACACTATTTCAGGGACTGAGGGCTTGTTATCAAGAGTGCTGTATTTAGATTCCAGGCTATGAACAGACTGTATTTGATCAGGATTGGTGCAAAATTCTGTGTTCCTTTCAAAATTACTTTTTCTTTTAAAATATGAGTAATATAATAGGAAGTGTTAGATTCAGCAGTATTATATGTGTTGCATTTTGTATATACATCTGAGGAAAAAAACTCATAAAGCAATGAATGAGTTCAAATATCTACTTAGAGGTATGTAATTTTTTGTTAAAAGATAGGCTTTAAAGTATGAAACTCAGAAGAAAATGATCACTAAATGAAAACTTAATGATAAACATAGCCCCCTGAGGTAATAACTTTAAAGAAAAAGTCCCTGGTTAATGTTTCCAACACAAAGTTAGGTGTTCAAAGTATTCTGGAACTCTGAAGGTATGTGAAAAAAAATTTGTGTGTTTTATAATATAGTTATATATTTGTGTGTGTGTGTGTGTATACACACACGGAGAAGAACGTGCTCTATCAGCATCTAGGTAGTCATTCAAGTCATGAGATAGGATGACATCACCTCGGGAGTGAGTATAGATAGACTAGAGAAGGGGTTCAAAAACTAAGCCACGATGTACTCTGCAAAGCAGCTGAGAGGGAGCGGCTAGAAAGACTGGAGGAAAAACATATATATATATATGTATACACATATACAAGCTTTCTATTGTGCTTGTTTAAATAGCTATTTTAAGCTATATTTGAGGCTAAAATTGGAGTTGTGGGAATCATCAATCTTAAAACTTGGATAATGAGTTACATTTTTAAAAAAGTTCATGCTGAAAGCATCATTCATCTTTCAGATTTAGCATAAAGATTTGAATGAGTAAGGACTATGTCTCAGCCACTGTCAGCAAATCTCAGACCTATAGTTTACCAAGGGCTCTCAGCATCATGGTTGTGGCTGACTGTGTGACACTCACCTAAAATTCTATCCAAAATTCCATATGGGTTTCTGAGTTCTAATGTACCTATAAATAGGATTCAGTATAAGTGGGGACCATGGGTTTTTATTTAGTCATGCTATCTTTATAGACTTTGCCTTAGCTCTATTTTGTAAGGATTTTATATATATAAATTAGGAAAATGATACACACTGTAATTTTCCTAATTAGACTATACATTTAGAATCTACTACTGGATTCTCTGTGACTATTTGATAACTCCTTTTTATTGTTAACATAAGTTACATGTGGAAGGAAGAATAGGAGCTTGTTAATAAGAAGTTAGAGTAGGGTGAGATTAAATATACCTTTAATAATAGCTTCTGGTATAACTGTACTATACTGTGGTTTGAGAAATGTAAGATTGGACAGACATTGCACAATGCTTAATAAATTTGCATTTTGTCAGTATGTTCTAATACCTGTTTATTCTACCCTTAAAGTTATAGTTACAACAGACTGAACTCTGCAGTATTATTAAGAGAAAGCTTGGATATTTTAAGTATCTCCTAGTATATATCATATGACCTTTTTCATGCCAAATTAATGTTTATCTGAAAAGTAATTTTTAAATTATTTTGCATGTTTCCAAAGTTGGAAAAACATGCTTTATTTAAGACACCAAAACCACATTATCCCAAGAGCACCCTGCACACCACAGTGTAGCTCTGCTTCTCTACAAACACAGGATGCCATTTTTGGTACAATAGTTGTTTGAATAGATCACTTGTGAAATGATTATGTTGGGTTTGATTAGTATACAATATTTTAGTATGTGCCTTTAAAAATATTTTATGTTTCTTTTTAAAGCATATAATTTATAATTGATTTTTATAATGTGCAATTTAATATAGATAACCAAAACCTTTTTAATTAAGAGCTCTTTACTACTCATTTGGAAAGTAAGATCATTTTATTGTGGAACAATAATGTATTCTCAGTAAATGCAATAAAAAAATTTTAGCAAATTTCTCTAAGGCTTTGTGATTACATTTATAGAATTCCTGGGGAGAGGGAAGAAGAAAAAATTACCAAAGTAAAGGAAAGTCTGTGTTGAATAAAAGAGAGAAAAGCTGTGTGCTTTTTAAGCTGCATATATGTATTTCAAGTATGTTTGGGATAGAAATAATCCAAGATCACTGGATAGTCCAATAACTACTTTTTTTGGAATTGACTTACATAACTGTTTCTTTCAGTTACACTGATTATACTTATTAAATTCATCTGGTACTTGGTGACCACCTACTCACTGATAATTTTAGATGATGACCGAGCAGGCTGGAATTTTAAAAATCAAGCTCATTATTATGGATTACCTATAGTCAGAGGATGTTTATTATTTGATTATCCCTAACTACAGAGCAAATCATTATTTTTGTTTAATGGTACTAAAGAGTTTTTTACATTAAACTTAAGAATGTGGAATTTGAATATATCATTTAATCTGATAATTATTTACATGCCTGCACATAAATGCCAGAATATACAGGCCACTGGAGGGCTTTGAGAAAACAGGGAGAGAATGGATATGACAAACTGGTAGTGATCATGAGAAAGATAAAATTCTCCTGAAAAAATAATTTTTTTATGGAAAAAACAGAATTCTAATGTACATAGAAAACCAATTTTTCTAGAGGCATAACTCAAATAATCATCATAGTGTCAGACTTTTAGGATTTAAAGTTCTTTTCTCATAGTCTCCTACTGATGAACCTAGAACTTTAAGTTCAAAAGGTCTTTCTTAAATCCTCAACCCAAGAGTCACCAGTGTCCTCTTGATCCCTTCCAGGGATAGGAAGCTCATTACCTCAGATGGTGGTGGTTTCCATAGCTACGCCCTCTGCCTCCCATGCTCACTCCATCCAGCTCTACCACCTTTTACCTGTCCTTGTCCCAGCTATCTGTGGACCTCCCTGGTCATTCCCATATATCCATCAGTTACTCCAGCAAATGACTTTTGGGCCACATTCAACATTCATGTGGAGCAACTTTATTTCCACTCACACTTACTTAATGGCGACACTTGGAACCTTGTCTTCTCTAGAAATGGCTTCATCTTTGAAATTTTGGATACTAACATCCCTCTCTTATCACAGCTTCCTATCACTTTATTCCCTCTTCCTCACTTCCATTGGGCCTGCTCTTCAACTTTGAAATCATGCTCCTACTGACTCTCCATTCCCTCCTAATTCCCTGTCTCTACCAGATCTCTTCAGTCTTTGTTTCCTAACCCTTAACCATGGGATCTGCAAAACTTTAATCAGCTCTCTGAATATTCAACTCACTAGCTGCCCCTCCCCCTACCAATAGACACTTCCAGCTTCCTCAACCATCTCTTCTCTCTCTTGAATCATCAATTCTTCCCTCTCTATTGGATCATTTTCATCAGCATATATAAAATGCTATTTCTCCCATTTTGGAGCATGGGGGAATAAGACGTTTTCCAAACCCACATGCCCTGTGCAGCTACTGCCTCATTTCCCTACATCCATTTATAAAAGAAAAAAAAAACTTGAATAAATTTCTGTTTACTTGCCAATTTAATTCTTCCCATGTTTTTCAATCTGCTCCGCTGAAACTGCCCTTCTCAAGGTGACCACTGACCTCCACATCGGTAATTCCAATAGTCATTTTTCAGGCCTCATTTTATGCAGCAGCATGTGATACAGTGAATCAATTCCTGATCTCTTGAGTCAGGCTTTCCAGTACACACCCACCTCTTTTTCCTCTCAGCTGCTTTGCTGTGTCTTGCTGATCTAACCTCTAAACATTGGGAATGCATAATGGCTTAGTTTTTGAACCCCTTCTCTAGTCTATCTATACTCACTCCATAGGTGATCTCATCCCATCTCATGAGTTGAATGACTACCTAGATGCTGATGGAACACATACTTCTCCCTTAAACTCCAGACTGCTGTATCTAACTGCCAACCTAACACTTCTAATTGGATGAAAAAGAATCTCTCAGTTTAACATATATAAAACTGAGCTTCTGATATTTCCTCCTAAATTTGCCTTTTGCAGCTCTCCTCATTTCCGTTAAAGATAACTTCATTTTTCTGGATGTACAGACCAAAAACTTTGGGTTTTTTTTTTTTTTTTTGAGTCACAAGAAAAGTTTATTAGAAAACTGGTAACACTCCATAGAGTGTGGTCTCCTCTCAGAGTGAGGGACAGTGCAAGAGACAGAGAGACAGTAAAGGCACTGAGAGGGACCTGGAGTTATTCTTAACTCCTCTCACATCCATTTCTAGTCTGCCAGCAAATCCTACTGGCTCTACTTCCAAATTATATCAGAATCTCTCCTCATTTCTCACTACCCCACCTGCTACCACTCTGATCCAAGCCATCCAGATCTCTTGTTCTTTGTTCTCTGCCCTTGTTTCCCCTCTGACTATTCTCTACAGAGAGCCTCTCAAAACGTGTCAGATGAAGTCAGCTCCCTGCTCAGAATCCCTGTAGCGCTCACGTGCTCTCGCTCCTTCCCTTCCTCTCTCTCTCCTTCTCTCTCTCAAAAAATGTTCTGTTGTGGCGCGATCAAATTTAAGACCCACGGAGCCAATTGAGATGAATTGTGAGCCTTTATTAGCTGGCTGGCGACTGATTCTCCCCACTAAAGAGTCAGCCCGAGCTTTCAGAGGAAGTCACTTATCAAGCCTACAATTACATTAAACAAGCAAGCAGGTTTACAGAAGCAGGAATCAGCCATTAGCATATCTTTGCACAGGATAACAACACCCTTAAATTAGCACATCTTTGCACTGAATATCTCCTAGAACTGCACTCTGGTTCAACATTAAACAAGCAAGCAGAAGTTGGCCATTTGAAAATTTCCCCCTTAACAGTCCTTATTGCGACCATCAAACTTAACACGTTCTGGCACATGTTACCTCTCTGACTGTGTCTCCTACTTGCTCCTGATCCACTCTACCTTCTTCCACTTCCATCCTGGCACTGCTACCCTTGCCTGGGCTGCTTTTCCCCTGGTTTTCCACCTGGATCGCTCTGACACATCCTTCAGGGGCTTTACTCGAAAGTCTCTCTATGAGGCCTTCCCTAACCAAGGAACAAGAGAAGCCACCTATGCATATAAGTCCAAGAAAGAGAGCGATCCTCATGACACTTCATATTCCCCTTCCCAACTTAGTTTTTTCTTCTTGGCTAGCAGTTACCACTAGCATACTATATATTTTATTTATCTTGTTTATTGTCTGGCTTCTTTACTAGACTGTACGTTTTTAGTCTATCATTTTATCTCCAACATTTAGAAACGTGCTTGACACAGAAAGGTGCTCAATAATTATATGTTGACTAAATTAATGGTTTGCAAACTTGTCAACATTAGCATATGGATTTCTTCTATCCAGGGAACATTTCTCTAGAGAACTCAGCCAGTACAGATTCTGGTTAAGCCAGAATCTCCCCTTGATATCTCTTCTTAATAATTTTCTATCCGCTGACTGCCCCTCTCAATCCTGCTCCTTGGCTATAAATTCCCACATTTTCTCTATTCAAAACTGAGCCCAGTTCTATGCTGAGGTCTCCTTTCCCCTACTACAATAGTTTCTGAGTTAAATCTGTTTTTATAGCTTTAACTGCTGTTAACTACTGCCTTGCTCTGGTGTCCAAGTCGCTCTCTTTCTTGGACTTATGCACAGGTGGCTTTGCTTGTTCCTTAAGGCCCTTGAGCCCGTTTGAACCCACAACAGCACTTTGCTTAATATACTTAAATATGAAGAGCCCAGTGAGACAACTAAGTAAGGATGCAGACACACAAACGAATAAAATTGCAAGCATGCTAGGGTTTATTCATACCAGATCCTGATGGTTTTTAGTCCTAGCAGACCACCCAGCAATGCTGGCTGAGACACACACACAGTGAGCAGTAACGGCGCCGTATCAATGCTGGGTCAATTGCCGGCTGATCAACCGTCGATCGGCGGAGAGGCTTCTTGTTCAGGTGGGCAGAGTCTTGGGCCAAGAAAGAAATCAAGGGACAGAGAAACACACTCTTGTGAGACAGAGAGAGTGCTCTGATTCAGGCAGAGAATCCTGGAGATTTTATGTGTAGTGCTGATGTCTTCAGTGTCTTATCAGCCAGGTGCAGGGGTGTCTGGTTATCACCCTTGGTCAAAACAATTTCACTCTTGGGGTAAACAATTTCAGTTCGGCAAAACAAGTTGTTTACATTTCTGAGGTTTAACATTAGTGGAGCCATTTTACACACATGTAATATAATTCAAATCTAGTTCACACAAGGGCAAATAAACTCCCAATCCACATGTAACAAACCACTGCTACATCTGGGTTTTCTTTGACATACATCAAAATCCTTAGTCATTTTTTAAATATTCTTTCTCTTATACATTCAGTCCTTTAACACATACTATCGTTTTTATCTTCAGTATATTTCCCAAATCTGTTCAGTATCACTACCTATACAAATCTGATCTAATCAAATAACCTAATTAGATCTTTGTTCTGCTTTCTAATCTGTCCCTCTCTATTGTATTATTCTGACATATCCAGAAAATCCTTAACATTAGGCCTTTATAATCAGGAACTCTGCCTGCTCTGTCCTCATTTTCTACCAACTTTCCCTTCATTCATGCTGCTCCAGCTACTCTGGCTGTTTTCATTTCTCCAACACACCAAGCTGACTCCTGCTATTGGATCCTTGCACCTGCTGTTCTCCCTGGAATGCTCTTCCTCACTTCAATTAGGGTCCTGTTCAAAGGTCACTCACAGGAGCCTTCCCTAACGCCCTTCCATCACTCTATTTTATTCTGCTTTAGTTTTCTTTAGAATACTTATTACTATCTGACATCGTATCACAAATGCATTTGTTCTTTGTTTAGTCCATGAGCAATGGAATTTTTGCTTTTTTTTTTTTTTTTTTTTTTTTACTGTTAGGCACTGTTAGAACAATGCCTGGCACATACTAGGCACTGAATAACTAATGACTAAAGGTGGGCTTAAATTAAAAATACTGTTACTGGTGTTCGTTCCTGGTTTAGCAACACAACAGTTCTTGTTATTGTAGGGATTTTTACAAAGGTTTTGGATATTTTCCAAGCAGGAAGTATCAAGTATGCTATAATAGATGGCTGTGATCAAACAAGAATGGCTAAAAGCCATCTTTACTTTCCAGCTTTTCCTTTGTTCCAGGGCAAAGCAGTAGTATCAAGCTCTGGTAAGTGGCCTCCTCTGTGTACAACTGGAGGAAGATCGCATTGCTCACAGAGCACCTAAAGTGGTCCTTTTTAATGCAGATGAGTCTAATGCTTCTGAAGCACTTAGTGCTTTAAGTAATGTTAGTCTATTTTTGTTTTCTGCAGAGTCTACAGTAGCGGTGCTCTCACTTTTGGTTGCTTTGTTTTTATTCTCTTGATAAACTGATTTTGGCTAATAATAGTACAGCACAGCAAAGATTTTATCGATCAGTACAGCACAGGAGACCAGTATGATGGTAGACTCAGAGTCCTATAGTGTCTTAAATGTTACAATGAATCCAATGAAAGAAAATTCTAAATTTATGCTTTTAAAAAAATTTACTTTAAAATCAGTAAGTTTTTATTTTTAATAGTAATGTAGGGAGGAGGCAAGAGAATTAAAATGTTAATCAAGCTACATTCAGAGACTACAATATGCTGATCAACCCTTTAGCCAAGCCAGGACTCTCTGAGAACAAAGAAAGATTTCTGCTGGGATTGCTAACGACACATTTCCCTACACCTGTGGAAGGGGAAACAGGAACAAAAGAGTCTTTCAGTGGCTGCCATACACAAATAAAATCTTTCATTCCCTATGGCTAAAACCTTGGGACCAATGGAGGATTAAAGGCTGGGAACTGCCAGCACGCCTTTCAGGACTACCCTTCCCCTTCCTTACTGTATGTCCATATCAAAGGAAATGGGAACTAAAGAATAATATATAAACTGATATATAAACAGGGTCTCTCTCACTCTCTGCCTCTGAGAGGAGATCACACTACGTGGTGTTAACCTTTTCTAATCAACTTTCCTTTTGACTCTAACTTTCTCATATATGTTGAATTCTTTCTATGCTCCTCTGCCAAAGGACCCTCTTCTCTCAGTTCAGGGCTTGGTCTCCCCCACTCAGAAATTTAGCCTGTCCTGCATCAACAGAATAAAAAATTAAACCATCAAGCTGTCACTCGTGTGAGATTCTTTTAATATTATTTCTAACTTTCCAAAGTACATAGCACAAACATAAAAGTTATCTTACTGAAATTAAATCTTTGTGAGAATTGGTTTTGTTAGGTCGGTGGGGGGGCGGGGGATAGGCAGAATGGGCCAGCCAGATGCCTGCCTGGAGATTTCCCAGCTTGATATCAGAATCCACACCTTCCAGCCAGACTTGATGTCCGGGGGGTCCAACTGATAAGGACCCACTCTAAAGCTCTGGCGCCACCACCCTAGTCCTGATGCTCAACTAACATTCAATTAACACTCCCCATTCTATACCCTACCCCACATAACCCCATAAAAACTATGCCCTCCCGCCCCAGAGCGTGACTTCTCTGGCCCCTCTCCTCTCAGGACCACTGAACCTCACCGTGGAGCCCCCTCCCAAAACAGACTTGCTTTTTTAAAACTTCTCTCAGTGGCGTGTCACACATTTACCTTACAGGTTTTAATGGATTTGGTTTTTATCAATGAGGTTAAGGAATGATCACACAATATACTGATAAAAACAGTTACCATACCTAGTTTTTCCATGATGTGCTAATTAAGCACTAATTAGACATTGTTTGATAAAAGGATGGTCCCTCCAGAGAACAAAGACTAAATAGGTCCTAATAGTAATGTGCAATCCCCAAGCATGATCCCTCCAACTTCTTGCTCCCACCCAAAGTAAAATTTCAAGAAGGTGAAAGATAAAAAATCGCCTTCTTCTTGCCATTTTGTTGTGGCATGTTCAAATCCAAGACCCATGGGGCGAATTGAGATTAATTATGAGCCTTTATTAGCTAACCAGCGACTGACTCTTTCCACCATGCAGGGTCAGAGAATCAGCCCCAAGCTTCCAGAGGAGGCAGCTTATAAAGCCTGAAACTACGTCCTGGTGGGCTTTGATCAAACAAATAAGCAGATTTCAAAAGCAGAAGTTGGCTGTTAGCGTCTAGTACAAAGATATATTGTTTCTGGGGGACTCCTAAATTTTATAGTAAACAGGGTAGACAGTTTTGTTATCTGCACCCTGGCGGCGATGTTGTTTTTCTTGGGAGCTGGCACCTGAAGATATCACTCCGTCTTGTCTTTGTGACTAGCTTACTGGAGAATTTTTCACCTTTACAATTTCACAAATATGCCAAGATAGTACCATGTTAGTGACTAAGATCCAGATAGTTTCCTTTTAGATAAATTGCCATATAGGTTGTAAAATATCCATTTTTTCAAGGTAATGTAACAGTGAAAAATGCTCAGCCTCTCAGACTCCATCTTGTTCAAGCCTGCTTTGTTCCCAGGGCCTTCTTGCTAATATCTTCTGCTTTGCCTTGCATATAGACATGCAAACTATTAGAGGAATTCTGCTTGCCTGAGTTTTATAAAAACAATCCCTTACCAGAAAGTGCCTCCCCTGAGGATAAAAGGGAAGTATGTATTGTTTATCAAAGATCTGAAGAGCCTGGTGACTGGATTCACATCAACTAGCACAAACTTCCTTGGATCCTTGCTGGCACTCAGGTATCTTGCCCCTCCCATATTAACATAAAAACAAAACCCCTGTACTTTTTCAAAATGCAGTTGAGGTACTATTTGGGTTTCCATCTTCTCCATTGGCACCTTCTTAATTAACAAACATTTCCTTACTCCAAAGTCAGACATTTTGAATTTTGGCCTTTTGAAGCATCGGGCCGATGGTCTTTGGACCAGTAACAGTAATCAATAAAGCTATATTTATTTTCAATTTAAAAAATGGCCCATAAACATTTTTATTTCTCTTGAACTGCCTCATGAAAACTAATTACCCTTACTACTGGCCTAAAGAGAAGCCCGCATGAAGTAATATCCTATTTTAATCACCCCGAGTTTTTTTAAAGAGTGGTGAGTGACCTCTGGCGGCAACTGAAAAAAGTGTCCTGCCACTTTCCGGAGTGAAGTGGGGAGAATTAGAAAGTAGATCTTTCCATTTAGAGAAGATGTTTTTGAAGTTTAATCATTGTGAATTAAAATATTTCATTTTAAAATTAGTTTACAGAACCTCAGAATTCAGTTACGTAATATTTATTAGGTATGTGATACAATGCTACAGGGGTGATAGAAACAAAAGACCTATCATCTCTATCCCATTGAGCTTACGATCTACCTGGGAAGTAAACGTAATTGCTACAATAACTATAATACAAGCTAGAACGTGAGATAATTTAGGAGTAGCACAACTACACAGGAATTCAGATTTTTTAAATTAAGGTGTTCAGACAAAGTCTACTACATTCAACAAACACGGAAGATCCACTGTGTGCTAGGCACTATGAGAAAGTACTATTAGTATTATGTACAAAGGAGGGAAACTGAAACAGCGTCGAGACCAAGGAGAGGGTTGGAAAAGGCTTCTTTGAGGAAGTAACACCTATGCTGATGCTCAAAATATAGGTAGGACTATTTCTAGCTCAGCTTTGGGACCATAAGCCAACACTAACCCATCTTTCCCCCTGATTACAACTAAAAACTCATGACAAAACACAAATAGCAACTACCTGAGGCTCTGAAAAGTAAATAAAGGTTGTGAAGAGGGGTCAGAACTTAGAAAAGAAACCTGTAAGGGGATAAGTTTCCTGACTTTTTTTCTTTTCTTATGGCTTTGTGTGAAGAAGAGGCCCCATTTGGGGACTGTATACAGCAAATTTAGCTAAAAACTCTGACAGAAACCCCATCTTTCTGGTCCAGAGAACTGAGAAAAGGAGCCTTTGTGAGTTGGAAAATGAGTGGGACAGCGTGAGGAAGAGAGGTGAGAGCTAGGGGAGGTGGTCCCTGATTTATGAATCACACAAATCTTGGGTTCACTTCTGGGTTGCACTTGTATGCAAGAGACCCAAAGCAGCCTAGCAAGGCTTTGGCAACTGAGCTATGAGTTAAACCATGGCCCAAGTCTCAGATTAACCCCTGAGTGGTACATGTTCAGGACAGAGCCATAGCAGCATAGAGGCTTTGAAAACTGAACTGAGATTGCAACCATCATCAACAGAAGGCAATACAAATCTTGCAATGTGAACCTAACCAGGCCGATTGCTTAAACAAACATACATTCTCCAGAGGAGGATTTTAACAGGACCCAGAGTCTGCACAATGCAACAATCACAATGTCCAGGATATAAGAGAAAATTACCTGTCATACAAAGAACCAGGAAAATGTGACCAAATCTCAGTGGAAAAGACAAGTAACAAATACCAACCCTGAGACAATGCAGATGTTGAAATTTTTAGTCAAGGACTTTAAAGCAGCTATTACACGTTCCAGAAAATAAACAGACTTGAGATAAATGTAAAAATAGACATTTTCAGCAGAGAAAAAAACTATGAAGAAAAAAAAACAATTGGAAGTTTCAAATTGAAAGGTACACTATCTGAATTATCTTAAATATAAAAATTCACTGGATAGGTGCAATAGCAAAATGGAGATGATGAAAGAGAGAGGAAGTGCACTTGAAGATAGATGAATCAAGAAATTACTCAAAATGAAGAGCAGAGGGGGGAAAAATAGAACATATGAGCATCATGGACCTTCCAAAATTTGGTGAAAGACGTGTATTTACAGATTCCAGAAGCTTGATGAAATAAAACAGTAAATTCAAAGAACACCATGGCTAGAAACAGAAACTTTAAAATCAAACTGCTATAAGCCAAAGATAAGAAAAAGGATCTTGAAAGCAGCTGGAGAAAAATGAAATATTACAGAGAAGAGCAACAACTTGAATGACTGCAGAGTCTAGGGTGGCCAGAGGACACGGCAATAACAGATTTAAGTGTTGAAATAAAAGAATTGTGAACTCATAAGCCTATATCCAGTGAAAATATTTTCAGAACTTAAGGTACAATAAACATATTCTTAGATAAAGGAAAACTTAGCTATTCGTGAGGTGACCTGCCCAAAAAGAAATACTGTAGGAAGTTCTTTACAATGAAGGGAAAGGATACCAAAGGGAAACCTGGATGTTCGGGAATGAAGGAAGAGCAACTGAAAATGTAATGATTTAGGTACATTATAAAAGATATATATATATTTAAAGTCTTTAAAAAAGTATGATTACTGAAAGACAGGCTGGAATAAGGCAGGTGCTATAAGGTAAGACTAAGCTACTGTAACGAAAATTCTGTCCTTTAAAAAACAGATTTTTCAGAGGGAAGCATTCCAGGTCGACAGGGTAGCTCTGCTCCACACATCATTCAGGGACCCAGGCTCCTTCCATTTGATGGGTCTGCAGTGTCCTAGGGCTTTGTCATCAAGGACATGGTCGAAATTCCATCATAGCCATCTATGTCCAGGTTCCAGCTAAGGAAGTTTTAAGATGGCAGAACCTCCAGTGTTTTAAGGTCCCTCACATTCTTTTGGCATCCGTAATTGCAAATTCAGCCTGAAAATGTAATGGAGTGGGACAGTCATGTACTGGGTTATAACAATCACTTAGGAAGAAAAGGTAAATAGATTTTCATGAATAGCTAGCCGCTTCTGCCACAGCAGGGAAATGAGAAAGGAGGCATTTTAGACAGAGGGAACAATATGATCAAAGGTAAAGAAGTGAGAAATAAAATGAGGTGTGTGAAGAACAATTCTGATGTTGTTGGAATGTAAATGAGACGGACAGCAAGAGATGAAGCTGGAGAGGTGGGAGGTAGCAGATGAAGTTGGATTTTCTTCTCAAGGAGGAGTTGATAGGTTTTATGTAACAGATTTTCATTTTGGTTAGATACTTAGAGATGAAAATTTTAAAAGTTGGCTTTGATAATAGTATAGATTAGAGGCCTGACGTTAGAAATATCAATAGAAATCAAACTGGCAGGACTTTGTGATAAACTAAGGAGAGAAAAAGAAGGAAGCATTAAGGCTGGACCTCAGATTCCTTATAGAGATGACTGGGTGCTGGTGGTACCAGTATGGAGTGGGAGCATATATATTAACAAAAAAGATGGGTTCAGTTTTAGGTGATAAAGATGAACTACTTTGAAGCTTGAATTCCCATAAAATATTTTTGATTTTATCAAATCTGTGTGCCAGGAGAAGTGTGTTGCTTAAGTCCAAACTCCATTGTATGGCATAAAACACCCTTTATAATTAGCACCTAACCTACCCCTCCTGTATCATCTTCTATTCTCTTTAATATATACACCTTTTGTTTTAACTACATCAAACTTTTCTCAAAGAGACCTTTCCTGATTTTGAAATTTAAAACAAGTTCTCTTAAATCATAGCATCTGTACTTTCTGGAGTAAATTGGGAAGGATTAATGAGTAAGTGGATAGGGATGGAGAGATGGGTTTCAAGGGAAATGATAATGGGACTCAGGTTTGTAGTCTGGGAGCCTAAGTGGATGAGAGAGAATCAGGAGGAAAAGAATATTTCAGACGATAAAGAAAAATATTTACACATCTTGAGGCTGTGGTCTGTTTGGTCAAAGAGCCAAAGGAAGCAAAAAGTTGGAATCGGATAAAAAAGGCATTTCCTTCTCGGTTGGCACAACTCTACTCAAGGATTCTGCAAATCGATGTCCTGCTTCACTTCCTTACAACAATGGAATTATTTGCAGAGGAGAGAGTGAGCTTGAAACCTGAAACCACAGCTTTGGTTCCAGATTTCTTCCATGAGCTATTGTTACACTGCTGTTCACGTACAGCCACTGATTTGCTGCCTGACCCTGGGTAAATTGCTACTTATTCTCTATGACTTACCCTCCTACTTGTAAAACGAGAGGGTAATATGGAATTTACTGTGTCGTTATGAGGAATAAATGAAATGCACGTGGAAGCTCACATGTGAGATTCAACAAATGTTAAGTGACAGATGAGCTACAGATCCATAGACGACAGATCTCAAAAGAGGGCAGGAATTTTAGAAAGTTGTATAAGAGATTGGCCTTTGGACTCCCTTTACCCCCCGGGGGGCGGACGCGAAGCCATACCTTGACATGGTCCGTATTTCTGATAGCTGATTCGTCCCGTCCCAGGCTGTAGCTTCAGCTGGCTCCGCCGCGGGGCGCCAGCCCGCAAGCCTCTGTGGGCTCACCTAGGCGTGATGCTGACTGAAGTCTAAGCCCGACGTCCAGTTTCCTAGGCAACCATATCAACTTCCGGTTTGTGCCTCGTCCCCAGCTGGCAAGAGGCCACATTTCCGCCACGTGACCTGCGCAGGCGCCGTGCGTGCAGGGGGCGCAGGTCCGCAACCTGCAGTACCCGGGCGGTTCCAAAGTTCGAGCTCCCTGCCCTTATTAAGGGCCGCCCTCGGGGAGGTGGCGCCAGCCTGGCCTCAGCTCGGCTTTCTCGAGGCTTCGCAGAGAAGCTGGACAGCAGCAACACCGCTTCTCCCGAGCCGCCGAGCTGGAGATGGAACTGGAGCACCATGGGGCGGGGGCTCCGGCTGCCGGAGAGCGGCTACTCCGGGCCGAGGCCCCGGCGGAGAATGAGCCGGAGGTGGTGGCGGGCTCCCGGCGGAGCCGCGGGGCCGGGAGCGGGCTGCGCTGGTTCATCACCGTGATCCTGTGTGCCTCCTTTCTGGGGCTGGTGAGAGCCGGGGCATGAGCAGGCGTCCCTAGAGAACGTGGCTTTCCCAGTTCGCGTCTCGCCTCCGTCACTTGCAAACTGTGTGACCTTGGGCGCATTACTGTCCAAGTCTCAGTTTCGTAATCTGGGAAATGAACACAACTCTAATCTTGGAGGGTTGTTGTCAATTGCGAAATTGATTTTCCTAATATAGTTCCCAGCTTCAGCAAAGCTTCCTACCTCTCCTCCGTGGGGTGGGGAGATGGAAAAGAGGTTACCAGGTCTATAGCCACCCGAAATTATTACACAAAGTTGCTTTTCTGGAGTTTCCTCTTAAACCAAATTCAACCGTTATTTTTGCATATGCGGGAAATAAAGCCAGGGAGGGAAAGTGACTTTTCGGGACGACATAGCCGGTTAAGTGATAGAGCCAAGAATAATCTCTCTCTCATTCTGCCCACAATTCTATGTAAACCAAACCTTCAGATCCTTCAATGTTTTTCTTAGGGCACGCTGGGAAACTAGAAACTTCTTTTGCCAATCCTTTTAGCATTACTTGTATTGAATATTGGGATCCCGGGTAGTTGGGAGGGTGAGTCCTCTGCGGAGAATCACATTTGGTCGCTTAGGTCTTTCCCTGAGCCACAACTGAGTCTTAGAATATTATAATTTGAAAAAAGAAAAATTATTGTAGACTCTTGGTGCGCCCTGATTGTGTGCCACATTCTATTGTAAATGCTTTGAAGGCAGGAACTAATATTATAGCTGGAGCTCAGCTTTCTCTCCAAAGTGCAAGCTTTGCATCTGTGCCCAGGCCTGCCTTTAGGGGCTGCTCCAGCTTGGGCAGGGGGCGCACTCAAGCGTTTAGAGCAGAGCAGTGCAATTAGAATCAATTGAAATGTAGACAAATTAGAAAGTTTTTTAAGTGTCTAGGAAATTCCTCTGAAATCCAACTTAATTTTTGCAAACACTACATTGTCTTCGAGTAAAATTTTATTTTTAAATTTTTTGTATACGTGTGTGTAATATACTTTTTTAAAAAAGCCTTACAGACAGTGTTTCTGAGGGCTTGGGTTTTTGTTTTTTTTTTTTTTTGAAGAAAAACGTAGATTTAGAAACAGTTACATTGTTTATCTTCTGCATATTTTATAGATGTAATTCAGAGGAAGGACCCCATCCACATTCAGAAATACTGCTGTCTGTTTTTTAATAACATCAGAAAATGGGAGTCATATTTTTATGGTTTTATAATTAAAACGTTTAACATCTAAATTCTTGTGTTATTTGTGTATGTAGTATATTTCAAAACATTCAAAACTTTAAAAATTTAATGTTAGATTTTATTATTAAAGGAAAGAGAATTGTAGGAAAAAGCCAAAAGAATTAAAGAATTTTTCAAAAATCAAGAGTTAACAAAACTAGAAAAACAATAGCAGTTGGTACACCAGAAATAGGAGTCTATAACTCTACTAGTCTAGCATTGTCATCTTGAATTTTTCCTACTGTAGGACTTAACGTGGTCCCCCATGTTACACTGAAACCCCCTTTTCCCTTTTTAATAGTGAAAAAAACCCAACTGCATAGATAGGCATTATTTTAACGATTGTAAATAAAACTTTTGTTTTTAAAAAATTTAGGGGTTGAGTATCGCTATAGTGGGACCGACATTTCAAGATTTGGCAGCTAATGTGAACCGCAATGTCAGCAGTCTTTCTTTCATTTTTGTGGGACGTGCCTTCGGATATTTGAGTGGCTCTGTGATTGCTGGAGTTCTTTTTGACAGTGTGAACCATTTTCTACTTTTGGGTAAGTAAATTTGCAATTTGTTTTTAAATATAAAACATACTGGCTTGCAGAATGGTTGGCAACTTACGTGGGTATTATTAGGTATCCTAAATGGAAGTCAGGTTTCCCTAGTGCCTGTGTTCATCACGACAGTTACAAGGAATCTGTGCTGGGCAGCTCTGGAAATTTAGATTAGCCCCAGATAGTGTTAGCAATCCTTAGCCTTTCCAAATGTCACTATAATTTAGGCACCACCCCTAAATCACATACTAGTTGTTCAAACAGCTCTGCTGGTCAGAGGTTAGGGCAGATCTGGGGTCCCCATAGGTCAAAAGGAACTCCTCGAACATGCCCAAACTGAACCCTGGATTGAGAATGAAGGGGAGGGGAGGAGAATGGTGTTGAAATGATGTAGGCTAAATTTTCGTTCCTGCTGCCCCATGTCAGGGACGGCACCAAATTGTTCTCTCACTCCTAAGATAGATGGCAGAGCTTCTAACTTAACTCTTTTAAAAATAAATTGACATGTTTAAAGAAAGTTTAGATTATGTGATAAAACTGCTTTGGAGGTAAGGAGAATAATGTACTATTGTTGATGAATAAATAATCCTTCGAGTTCCAAAGTGGATTGGAAAAATATATTTCTTTCATTTTCTTCCCTACTCCCCAAACTAACTTATTTAATACATTTCTACAAACTACTCTAGTAATTGCATTTTGTTTTTCGTTTTTATTTTTCACCTCATATTTAAAATCTTAGGTTCTTAAATATGAAACTTTTAAATAAATAATTTTTAAGCTGTTTTTCTTTAAAACTTTGCCTTGTGGGATAATTTATAGTTTGATTATTAGTAGTGCTAGAAATGTATTTATATTAGAATAACTTTTACAGTCCATAAAGATTATAAAAGTTTTTAAATGAAATAACCATCTGTAGAAGTTGAACCTCTCATCTACTCATTATTACTCAATTTTAATTTGACCTATTTTGCATCTGTCAGAGTTTTTATAACGTTGACTTGATCTATGACTCTGCACGAATATTGTTTCTTATAGCTAACTTTTATCTTTCTTCTCAGGGGTGTCAATGCTGGCTACTGCAGTTGGTCTTTATCTCGTTCCATTTTGTAAGACAGCAGTATTACTGACTGTCATGATGTCCGTCTTCGGTGTATCAATGGGCGTTCTGGATACAGGTTAGTGAGCCTTTCAGTGTCATCTCTGGGAGTAGGGACTTTCTACTAGAAAAAGTAGAGCAGATGATATTGTCACTGTCAGACACTGACCTACCGAATTGGTTATGGGGTCACCCATTCAGAACCACCCTTCTGGCAACTGCTCTTCTTGTCAAGTAGGGTACCTGTTTTTGAGTAGCCAACCATGGAATGAATTTAAAGAATTTTGTTCTATGAGAGATTGTTGATTTACAGTATCTAATCAGGGAAGTGCTTCCTCATCCCCAATCATGTGGGTAATTATAGTGCAGGTGAGTGGGCTTTCATTTCAGGATAGAATTTTATTATTGTAATATGGGAAGAATTGGTGAGTTAATAGGTTAAACCAAGTTTGGAACCAGTATTTGGCTGAGGAATCATAGAAGCAACTATTCAATTTAAAATGCACTCTGTGCCTTTTGAACTAAGAGAAACCTGTGCTGTGTATTATGTTCTTTCTCTTCCTTTTCTTTCAAAAGTTTCTGCCCTCCTACAGGAGAGCCTATCTGTGAATCCTAATATCTTCTAAAACCTACTAAATAACATGCATGACATTTCTTTACTCCTGAAACCAGCTTTCTCTCCCTGTTCCACTATTAGTTGATAGATTGAGGAAATATTTTATGCTCTAGGCTTAGTTTGGCTGTGAAATTACAAGGGGGACGGGGAGAGGAACAGGGAGCGGCTTCTTGCCTTTCACCTTGCAGGTGTATAGATAGTGTAAGTGTAGATGCTGCACATATGCGTGTTTCCTGTAATGGACACAGCAGAATCCTGTAGCGTTCAGATTCCTGAACATGTGTTTTGCATCTGCTGTATATAATTTTCCTCGAATGGCTACCAATTATAAGCACAGAAAGATTTGGCAGTTTGGCCACTACCTGATTTTAATATATATTTAAAATATTTATAAATAACTAAATATGTAAATATCCCCCTTGCCTCCAGCCTGGTATTAGAACCTTATTATAAAAGCCTTGGGTGATTGTGCCTGGCTCTAGGAGGTAGTGGTTTACTAGTTTGTAGAATTCCATTCATATTTGGTGTTCCAGCGCTTAGAGTTCTCTGGTGGTGGTGGTGGGTTCGTTAATCATAGAATTGACTTAGTTGTAATATTTGATAACTTAGCCCTTGTGCCACGTGAAATAGACTCATCTTTCTGATAGTAATGAACCAGTTTTTACTAAGTTACTATGATTAAATGATTTTCCCCGCCTTTCATTTGTAGGTGGTAATGTCTTAACTTTGGCTATTTGGGGTGACAAAGGAGCCCCACATATGCAGGCCTTACACTTCTGTTTTGCTTTGGGTGCCTTTTCGGCTCCACTGCTGGCTAAATTGGCATTGGGAACGACAGTGTCTGCTGAAAACCACACAGAGGCCGCTGAAAACCACACAGAGGCTGACTTTAACCATTCTGCCCTCAACCAGTCATCTGAAGCTGACTCAGAATCTCTATTTGGCGTACCTGACGATAGGAATTTATTGTGGGCTTATGCTATCATTGGTACTTATGTTTTTGTAGTTTCTCTCTCGTTTTTTGCTCTGCTTTGTAAGAAAAGCTCAAAGTGGGAAAAAGCAAAAATATCTGCTCAGAGGTCTCGAAGAGCTAAATATCACAACATCCTTCTTTGTCTCCTTTTTATGTTCTTCTTTTTTTATGTTGGAGCGGAGGTAACATATGGCTCTTACATTTTCTCATTTGCAACCACCCATGCTTGCATGAGCGAAAGTGAAGCGGCTGGGTTGAACTCCATCTTCTGGGGAACCTTCGCAGCCTGCAGGGGCCTAGCAATCTTTTTTGCTGCATGTTTACAACCTGGAACCATGATTGTGTTGAGCAACATTGGCAGTCTGGTGTCATCTTTATTTCTGGTGCTGTTTGACAAGAGCCCAATTTGTCTGTGGATAGCAACTTCAGTGTATGGGGCCTCAATGGCAACGACATTTCCCAGTGGTGTTTCTTGGATTGAGCAGTATACGACCATCCATGGGAAAGCTGCAGCATTTTTTGTAGTTGGTGCTGCCTTGGGAGAAATGGCTATTCCTGCAGTAATTGGAATACTTCAAGGAAAACATCCGAATTTACCTATAGTTTTGTACACCTCTTTGGGGGCAGCAATAGCCACTGCTATTTTATTTCCCGTGATGTATAAATTAGCCACCTCACCTCTCGATCAACAAAAAGAACACAGAAAAAGCGAGGACCAGAAAGCTTTGCTCTCTAGCTCTGGGCTAAATGACTGTGAGGAAGAGAATGAAGAAGATGCAGAAAAATGGAATGAAATGGATTTTGAAGTGATTGATATGAATGATACAATGAGGAATTCTGTAATAGAGACATCTAGAAATATTTTGATGGAACCCAGAGCAGAAGTCTCCAACCAATTCCACTCAAATGCATTAATGTTTGAGTTCTCTCCGGTTAATACTGGCCAGTCCTCTGTGAATCACCTTGCAAGAAACCAGAATAAAAGGGACTAGCACTTAGAGAAGATGGATTTCTTTACTGACTTTGCATATTCAATCTCTAGTTCTAAAGAGGCCGGTCAGAGAAGAGCATAGCAGATTATCAACATGCTTTGGGGATCAAAATTTCTAGGTCAGAATATGGCAAATGCTAAAATGTTTTGAAATGTTCTGAAACGTTCTGTAATTCTCAGTCTTTCTTAAAGAACCACTGGTCTCGTACAGCAGGATCTTGTTGAGGCTTGTGTTTGGCACGTGGCTGATTAGGTAACATTCTATGATCTTCACCTTTCAGCATGCAAAGAGCCATTTGTTTTTGAGAAGCTGAGTACTGTTTTAATAGAATGAAACCATCTCTTTGAATCTCCAAGCTGAACAAATGCTCAGTCATCTGTATTCTACCAGGGAAGTTGAGAATCGTTTCATAAAAGAACGTCTTTGAAAATAGAGATTTTTATTAATTGCTTTACCCTGTCTGTAGCATTGGACCAAAGAATGCTAATGCCTCACTTGATTTCTGATTTCTATGAAGAGAACACAGAACAGGGCCTTAGAGACCTGGCTCAAGTCTTGACTGATGCTTACCAGTCTTCTGGCCCTACACTCAAGTCACAATTAACTTATGTAGGCCTTATCTCCTAATCTGTAATTCTATAAATGAAAATGAGATGATTTCAAACTAGAAATCCACACGTTTTAAAGTTTGTGTAAGATGTTTGCTAGAAATTAATATGAGTACCACCCCATTCCTCATTTCAAATGAGAAATGAAAATTGATAGCTTTCGGAATGTGCTACTGATTATGAACATGTCAGTTTTAGAGACTGTTTAATACTTCATTTGAATAGTTACCCCAAGAATACATTTTTAGTACTGTATTTCATTGATTTTTAGATGCACCTTTTTTCACATTTTTAATTATTCTGAAATTAGAATATCTAACATTGTGACAAAATTTAACTGAGTTTTTCCATATATGTATATAAAGTAATATTACATTTTAGAATCAGTGTCTTAGAGTCAGTGAAATACAGTACTTCATTCAATTATGGAGATTATTTTTACAAACATTTTAAAAAGAAGAATTATTTTTTATGTGCTAATTTTCTCTAATTATGTTCACATGGGATTTGGAGATGCTGTGTTCCGCTTCCGACTTCAAAAGCTGTCTTAGAATTAACTCCATTAGTAGGGTGTGGACAAAGTCTCTTGAGGTCCTTACCTCAGTAAGAGTCTGGGTCTGAACCTTACTGTTTCAGGATTTGCTCCTCATTGAGTCTGTTTGGTAATCACTTTAGCACTGTAAATCAGGCTGCTAGTTTCATTTACAATGATGCATAGTCTTTTTTCCAGTGATTGGAATAATTATATCACCCATCCAGGGCTCCTTCCTGAGTTCAAAATACCTGGGAAACCAAAGTAATGATTAGAAAGTGTCTTAGTGGCCTAGGAGTCGGGGATCATGAAGGGTACTTCGTACGAGTATAGCAAAGCTGATGTGTGCTATTCTGTGATAAATGACTAACACTGATGACAGATTTTGTTCACTTTACCAAGTTTTATGCTGAATAACATGTAATTTCTACCCGATTGCAATATGTCTACTTTCTCTTATCTCATGTCTATAAATTTGCCTTTTTTTTTTAAGTGACATACAGCACCTTTCTTGACCACTGCCCATTCACCTTATTTACCTGCCACGATATTGGTTCATATCCATAATCTAACAATTTTTGAGGGGGCCAGTGGAGAAATTAACAGTAAAAAGCCTCTTCTTGCTGTTCACACCATGTTTTTCTCTTAGCCAGAACTTGGATATTATCTCTGCTCCATTTTTTACCTTTCCTCCAGTTGTTGGAATTTAAGCAGTAGCAGCTATCTGGCAGTCAGTAGGCTTGCTGGAACAGAGATTCCACCTATAGCATCTACATTTAAGGGGTAGAAGTTGCAACTCAGGGAGAGAAGGACAGCAATAAGAACATAGAAAATTTGGAAATTCACACTGGAAAATCCACTTGATTTCCACAAACCAAAATGTGAATGGCCATATGAGATTATAGGCATTGTTAAAGTTGTTGATGTATTTTCATATTGGAAGGATAAGACTTAGTACAATTCCAAGAATTAGTATTCATCCTAATAATCAGTTCTTAAGTAAGTGCCTGCTGATATACAAGTAACCAATACTAAAGTTTTATTATTGTGTAACAAATTACCATAAATTTAGCAGCTTAGAATAACAGACATTTATCTCACAGTTTCCTTGGCTCAAGAATTTGGGCATGACTTCACTGAGTTTTCTGCTCAGGGTTCTCACAGGGCTGTGGTCAAGCCGTTGGGTAGATCTGTGCTCCTTTTGTGGAGCTTGGGGTTCTCTTCCAGGCCCACGTGACAGTATTCAGTTCTTTGCTGTGGTAGACTGAAGTCCCCATGTTTTGCTAGCTGTCAGCTGGCACCGCTCTTAGTTCCTAGGACCTCCACAGTTCCTTGCCATGTGGCCCTCACATATCCTCTCTTGACCTGGCAGCTAGCTTATCTCTTCAAAGGAGAATCTCTTGCCTGAGTTGCTAAGCTGGAGTCTTATATACATAGTGTGAACAAATACAGGAGTGACATCCCATCACCTTTGCTCTATCCTGTTGGCTAGAAGCAAGTCACAGGTTCTGCCTATATTCAAGAGGAGAGGCTACTATAGAGATGTGACTCATTGGGGGTTGACTTAAGGTACACTAGGTACTTGTAAAATTAAAGTTCTGGAGAGCTAAAAAGTTTGATCTCGGGGAAAAAACCCTTCAATGGTCACTGAAAGTGATTATAGGTATAACTCATTGACTATACTTGTGTGGGGATGGATGGCTCCCCATAGGCCAGGCCACAAACATGATAGAGGAGAATTTTTTTGTTGTTGTTTAACTCAGTTATGCTTTCTGTACCTTGGTATTTTACCACTGTGCTTTAACCTATTCAAATGCAGCTTATATGAAAGAAATAGGTAAGTTTCAGTTTAATTGCATTTTCATAGTAAAGTGCAAAAACACTTCGAGAGCATTTTGCAATTCTGTTGTTTTTTTAAGTAAAAATCTTTTTAAAAATTTGTTTTTTATTATGAAGGTATAAAAAAGTCATGGTAGAAGATAGGAGGTACATAAAAATGTAAGGGCAAGTATGTAAGTAATTCATAATCCTAAACACTTAGAAAAAGTTTTTATATTTTTCATCAATTTAATTTCCTAAATAAAGGGTAAAAGGGTAAAAAAAGGAAATTTCCTCTACCAGATAAAGTACCAGAAACAATTTTAATTTTGTGTCCAGGGTATGTTGACAGTATAGTTGGTGGACTGGTTATTACTTTGAAGAATTACAGATTATTATTTTTTTAAATGTAATTGAGAGATCCCATTGTAGCAACATAATCCTGAAAAATGTGGGGAGACCCAGGTTATATGTAAAATGGTTTTGTTTCAGGTAAATTCATTGTATACTCAGGATTGCTTTCTCACAACCAGAGATTTGGGTTTACCATAGCAATGTATTACTCAGTCCTGCCACTTGACACTTAATCAGTAAACTAGAGCTTAAAAGTCTTAATGGAAATAGATACATTCTCCCAGGATGCCCTGTGTGTTTAAGTGCCACTTGTTTTGTTCATAGTGTTGTGAGCATGTGTGTTTGCATGTGTGAACTCACCGAGATTAACCTCTGTTTTATATTTTCTGATACTGTGGGGTGTAGTGGGTTAAGATGGTAGGGAAAGAGATTTAAAAAAGCTTAAGAAAAAAAAAGCTTGAGGTATTATTCAAAGTTTGTGATAAAGTGTTCCTTTGTTGAGGTTATTGTAGATTTACATGCAGTTGTACATAGTGTTTTATTCAAACTTGCTGTGTGAGGGATACTTGCTTAGTAGGGTAGGAACTAGATTAGTGCTTTTCATACTTTTGGCCCATCCTCTGTATATCTCTAGTCCAGATTCCAGAAGGAACCTGTCTGACAACTTGAATAGCTGCCATTGTTCTTACTGGGCAGAGCCCAGCCTCAAGATTTGCTGGTCAGTCGACGAATGGGCCTCTTTTGGATCGGTGCCTACTACCCTCCATCTGGAGAGTGGCCACCCTACACTCCTTTCTTCACTGCTGTGAATCAGGAGCTGTTATAACCAAAAGGGATGTACCCCTGTCTGCACTGTACTGCAGGTGGTGATGGGCTCAATGAATATTTGCTTGTGGGTGCCTGAATGGGTGCATGCAGATCGTTAAGCCCTGATAGTGATGGTCTGGTTCATGTTTTGAGTCAGAATTGGAAAAACAAAAGCACACCAAATTGCAGACATGTTTTGAAGAGCTTACTAGACATGGTTAATAGTGAACTGTTTGGTTTCCATCAGAGAAAAAGGCTCTGTCCTAATAGGGTAGCATTCATACTTGAGTGAGATACAAGAGGATTCCCATTTTGTAAGAGATATTTTATAGCTCTAATCTCTGTAGACCAGATGGCATTTCAGTCATTTAACAGGTGTCTACTGAGCAGTTACTGTGTTTAGTAAGCACCCTGTGAATACAACCGAGGACAAGACAGATGAGATCCTTTGCCTTCACCGAGCTTATGTTTTGCCATTTCAAGTGAGATTTGCTATGACACCCTTTCTCTTAGCTGAAGAGCCAGCAAAGCTTATTGTAATAGGTTTTTACCCAGTTCCAGAAAAGTCAGTAAAGTAGCCGAGCTCTTGTTCCCGTGACATGTGCTGGTGTCTGTTCATTTCCAGTATTTTACATGTAGTCTTTGGGTTCATTCTCTAGAGTTTTGTAAACAGATTACTTAGCCAGTGCAGTCGAAATGAATAGTGAAAACCCACTTAAGGCTACATACAGCACAGGGGTCTGACACCAGCCTGGGGATTTGTGCGGTACAGCCAAAGGGCATGGTTATGGTTGAAAATGCACCTTGGGTTTACACCTGTGGGCCAACTGAGCAGGTTCATTTCTCAGTCCTTTTACTTACCACTTTCAGAAACTTTTGTCGTGGGGAGACTACCCATTTCTGAGTCCAAGCACGCTTTGGGCCTTTCCCCTCATTGAAGGCAGACTCAGATGAAAGCATTTAGGAAAGGAAACGTTTACCTACAAAGAGAGCAAGAGAAGGACTGACTGACTTGCTCAGTGAAAACGCAAGTATTTAAAGAAAAAAAAAGAACTGCCAAGGTTTCAAAGTGTACATTAGCCTGTTCATGGTGGAAAACTGCTAACTCTCCCATATGGTTTCCATTCACAAAAGTCCTGGACAAGTCTTCAGACTTTAGCACAGCAGAAAATGGAAAAAATTGCTGGGGAGTCCAAGATGGTCAAGGTTTAATTGCTTTGATATCAGAAGTAGTTAAGTGCCCCTGTTACTTTGGTTTATCTCAGAGTACAAAGTGTCTCCTGACTGTGATATGGGATGTGCTTTAGTCAAATGAAGCAACGCAAAGTGACATTTTGATACTACACCTTCCAGAATTCATACCTCCAGGAGGAAAAAGGGCCCAAGGGAAAAACGTGATACCAGCATGTATTCTTGTCCCCTGGTCAAGTGATAAGCCTTTGCTCTGGTGATTTTTTAACCCTGGCTGCTGTTAGAATCATCTAGGAGCGGTCAAAAACTGATGCCCAGCATTTTTACTTAAATAAGAATTTTAATTGGTCTGGAGTAGAGCCTCAGTACTGACATGTTTAAAAGCACTCCCCAGTAATTGTAATACGCAGTTGAGGTTAAGAAGCACTGCTTTTATCAGTGCAGAGAACTGGAACCTCTGTTAGTTACAGTGATTTTTAAAGGCTAATTTGAGGTGTGGTTAAGTCATCCTGCTTTGGTAGATGCTTGAAATTCTGTGCACTTTCTCTTCCTCCCATTCCCTATTACCTCCTGCTGCTTGATCGACTAAAGGGAGTAATCGATACTGTTGTTGACATCCTACCCTAACGGAAACCAAATCTGGACCTTTTGGAAGTCGCCCTTCTAGACAGGTTTTCACTAATGATTTTTATTTCGGAGCCTTAAAGAGGTATGGGTGATCTTGTAAATTTGTTAAATCTGAATTTAAGAATGCTCACTGTTTACATGGCTTTGTACAGTGTAAAAGCTTGTTTTGAATAAAATGTTGATGTAAACACTGTTTAAGATTTGTGTCTCATTTCATGGATGTTTAAAAATGTTTGGTGTCTTTTTAGAAATTAGTCAAGAATGTTTCCGAATTTTGGATTATGAGTGCTCCAAAGTGTATGCAATAGTTGTACTGGGTTCCTAAATGTGATTAATATTTTTTTTTCACTTCATAGATATTTTAGAAATGACATCTAAATCTTTAATGACATCCAACATTTTGCCCTTCAGCTTCTCAAGTTATGATCTAATTTCTAAACTTACAAGTCCACCAAAGAAGCTGTTACTAGCTGGATATCTTAATGTTTTATTTGAATAATAAAGATTACAGATATGTCTGTTTCAGAATGGAAAGGAGTGTTTCAGAGTTGCAGAAACCAGGATGCTTCTTGCTTCCCACTCTGCAGGGCCTAGCAATGGAAGCCTATGGTTACTGACCACAGTTCTACTTTTTAACTTGCTTGAAACAACTATAATGATAATCTGGTTAAATGCTTCTAGCCTGGAGCAAGATTCAGGAGTACAGCAACCTCCTCACCCTCTTCACACTTTACCTGGAGTCTTGCGAGTATGTTTTTAAAAGTGGGAAAAGTTTAAGCTGGGAGAAACTAAATGATCAACTCTCCCCTCTTATCTGAGCAGTTATAAGTGACATTCCAGGTCCCTTATTTGACTGCCACCATCTATGTGTTCAGTAACCTGCGTTTACAGCTATGCACTCTACTCTGGCCAGGGATCCTCTTGTATCTTTGCTATATGCCAAGGACTCTGTGCAAAGTTTGACCTTTTCTGGCTCCTATGTACAAAAACTAGAAGCTTTGGCCTTGGGCCAGATATAATAAACTTTCAAGTATAATAACTGACTGTGATATCCTAAGGGCCCCAATACTTTTCATGAGGAAGTGGGGACTCAGTTTGTTATTGTTATTCCACACCCACTTCATCTTCCATGGATTTTGGCTAAGCAGGTATTGGGGAGACGGTCAGAGAAGAAGAGTCGGAGTCTGGAAATGCATTAACATGGGACAAGGGAGAGGGGAAGAATGGCGGTGCTAGCTTCCCCTCCTGTCTCCATGGCTTTTTATTCTCTCACAAAGCTTTGTTATTATTATTAGTTACAATCAGATTAGTAATGACAGATTCCAGTCAATTCCAAAATTTCAGCCTCAAGGCCACCACCGTGTTTCTGCTACTCCCTCTTCTTATCCTTGTGCCTAGAGCAAGAAGTCCCAGCACAGGTAAGGCGTGTGCGCCCTCCCTGTAGTGTGACCTTGTTGCTCCAAGCACCAGGCATCCTGCCAGGACTGCAGGCGTCTCTCACAACATATCCCCCTTTTCTTTTTGCTGAATTTTATTCAGCATAACTGAGAACACAGCGGCCTGAGTCTTTCTAATCCTTGGCTTCTGGAGAACTCTTCTAGATTTAGGACAGAGAGAATGAAGATGGTCTTATTTTTAGTGGGTCCTCTGTCCGACGCAGGGTTCATTGTTCTGATGTCTGTGGTGGAGGCGCAGCCTTGATTCTGGTATGGTGAATCTTATGGGCGGACAATTTTCCAGTAAGCTATTAAATATTTACTTTGATTCTGTTAACCAGGGTGTGGTAATCTGATCAAGGTGATACTGTTAACCAGTGTAATCTGATCAAGGACATGCTAACGGCCAACTGTTAACCAGGGTGTGACGATCTGCTCAGGGATGTGCTGGTGGCTATATACACTGCCTCTTCTGGGAGCTCGGGGTGATCTCTTTTAACCCTGCGAGGTAGTCAGTCGCTGGCCGGCTAATAAAGGCTCACCATTCATCTCAATTGGCTCCGTGGGTCTTAGATTTGACCGAACCACAACAAATCCAACGATGGCGTCCAGCTACCATGATCACGGTGGGTGCTGTGAGGATGACAGGGAAAGGTCCATCCCAGCAGGGCTCAAGGGAAGTGGGCTGTACCTTTCTCACCCAGATCCAATCACCTGGAGCGTGGTTGTGTGGCTGGACTGGATTCTGAGTGGTTGTTTCTAGTGGCAGAGACGGTTGGTGGGTCTCCTGCCATGCGAGAGAGAGAGAGAAGAGAGAGAGAGAGAGAGAGAGAGAGAGGGAGCTTGCAAAGACTTAAGCAGTGACCAAACATTATTTCATAAAGCATGATGCCTTATAAATAGGGTGTGATTCCCTTATGGTGGGGGTGCACCGTGCCCTTAATCGGCGAAGGGAAGGAGGCTTACCCGGTTTTCCGACAACCAGTTTCTATTTCTGTTTCTTTGAGATCAACATTCATTAGTCCTTTCCTGCACCTCTGACAGGGTTCAGTAGGAGCCTGTCCTCTACTAGGAGGTTTTGTATACACTACTTTTCCTACTCCCTTTTCCCTCTCCCACAGTCTTTTCGAAAGGGCCACAGTTTCCCACATTGATAACATTTCATTTGAGAACCTTGAAACCCTTTCTGTAAAGCTCCTGCTAACAAATTAGCTTGATGTGTCAAAGAGCCAACACCATGACAAGCTTTAATGTATTCTTCCAAAGGTGCTCCTTGAGCTTTCAGGGGCCTCAAGCCCTTTGACCCTCTGCATTTGCATTTTCATAAGCTAGAGATTCTAAGAGTAATTCTTGGACTTCTGGAAGAGCCACTGCCCTGGCAATGGTTGTACGTAGCTGAGACAAAAAAATCAGTGTAACTCTCCCCAGGACTCTGTATAATTTTAGTGAACGACTGAGGATGCTTCCCAGGTGGCTCGACTTGAGACCAAGCTCTTAACACTATTAATTTCACTTGTAACAAGGTCTTTTCAGTTGAATGACATTACATTGTTGCTCAATAGTAAAAAAGTTTCCTATACCTGTCAGCTCTTCAAGAGTAGCCCCCGGAGGATTTCGTGCAGTGTTTCTACAAGCCACCTGTTAGGCTTCCTCTCTCCATCAGGTTTTCATTTGCAAATAAGGATCTGGTTCTAAACATGGTTTTTATAATAGCTTCCCAATCTGACGCTAACAATTGTCATTCTGTGGCTATACTGTTTAAAAGACCTGTCACATAAGTGGACTGCATACCATATTGATAGATAGATTCTTTAAGTGTTCTCAGGAATTTATGCTCCAAAGGAGTATAATTCACATTGATACCCTCCTGAGGAAGTTGAGCATTGGGCGGAAATGCCTTCTCACTATAGGGAACCCCTGCAGGCTGTGCGGAGTCTGTCTGTCTAGGAAAGATTTCTGGACTACTCTCTTCATCTATTATTTCCTAATCAAATCAGGTGAATGGGGAAAAGTAAATGAAACAGGACCAGCAACTGAAAGGCTCTGCCCCAAAGTATTTACAGGTGGTGCAGAGGGCTTTTTGTGTTCTTGAAAACATCCTCCAGTTGGCCAATTGCAGTTGCTTCAACCTCTGATTTATTGCTTTTACTTGGGCCAAAAGACCCTGATATGACTCTTTACTAGGAGGAATGTGGCCTGCACATTCCTCTTCAGATGAGGACTCAGTAGATTCCTCGTGCTCATTCTCGGACTCTATTTCTATAGGATTTTTCATAAACAGGTTCAGGTTCTTCTTGGCGTGCTGACAAATCAGTTGCAGCATCCTCAGAGTCAGATTGTAGAGGTTGTAAGCCTGAAACCCAAAATTCCCCATGCTAGAACTATGCCGAAAGTATCGCGTACTCGTGAGCGAACTTATCCTTTTGGTTTCCAGTGTAATCTGGAAATGTGCTAAAAAACTAGGCCAAGGTATCGCTACCACGAGCGGGCTTCCCCTTCGGTTTCCAGCGTAGTTCTGCACCCTCTTCTTCGTGCCCTACGCAGGGCGCCAATTGTTGCGGAGATGGTTAGGAAGAAGAGTCGGAGTCTGGAAATGCATTCAACTAATAAGGAGAAGGGAGAGGGGATGAATGGCAATGCTAGCTTCCCCCACCCGTCTCCATGGCTTTTTTATTCCCTCTCACAAAGCTGGCTTTTGTTATTATTATTAGTCACAATCAGATTAGTAATTACAGATTCCAGTCAACTCCCAAATTCAGCCTCAAGGCCACCACCGTGTTATCTGCTACTCCCTCTCTTATCCTTGTGCCTAGAGCAAGAAGTCCCAGAATAGGTAAGGCGTGGTGCGCCCTCCCTGTAGTGTGACCTGTTCCCCACAAGCACCAGGCATCCTGCCAGGACTGCAGGCGTCTCTCCAACAGCAGGAGAGTGGGTTAAGTGACCACATCACCCAATCCTAAGGGTTCTCTGGGTTGGAAGGACCAGGTAAAAGGCTGTGGTTCATGAGGACAGCCTGGAAGACTGGGGCCCCCTCTGCAACCTCCCACCAGAAAAGATAATGTTTTGGGAGTGGAATTTTTCTCTTTGCTCACTACAGCTGCTGTTTAATTCTCTTCCATTGGGAAACTTTAATGGATCCAATAGAATATGAGAAAAAAAGCTCCTATGCGGTGTGGTGTTTCAGAGTGTGGATCTGAAGTTTGTCAGCCTGGACTTGAATTCTGACTCTGTCACATAACAACCTTGACTGCATTCCTTAATTTTTCTGTGCCTCAGTTACCTTTCATGGAGGTAGACCAGTGAGACTTCAATGAGATACTGTTTGCAAAGGCACATAGCATATCGCCTCGTACACACTGCTATGGGCTGAATTGTGTCCCCCATTTTTACCCTCCCCTCTTCCCTCCCCCGCCCCCAGTTCATATGTTAAAGTCCTAACCCCGAGTATAATAGACTATGACTGAAGATGGGGCCTTTAAAGAAGCATTTAAACTAAAATGAGGTCATTAGGGTAGGCCCTAATCCAGTATGACTGGTACCTGTACAAGAAGAGGAAATTTGGACACAGGTGCAGAGGGAAGACCACGTGAAGACACAGGAAGAAGACAAGTCACGTACAAGCCAAAGAAAGAGGCCATAGTGGAAACGCAGTCCTTCAATGCCTTGACAGACTTCTAGCCTTCAAAATTGTGGGAAAGATTTCTGTTAAGTCATCCTGCGTGTGGTACTTTTTTATGGCAGCCCTAGCAAACTAATACACGTACCCAGTATGCATAAATGTTAGCTACTATTGCTCTTATTCTTATTACCAAACCACTCAGCCAAAGAAAAAATCAGCCAAAATTTGATCAGAAAAAAGTTTAGTAAAAGAGACATCTATAAAAGAGAAGTAATAAGAGTATTTTTATAACTTGTCACTGGCAATGCTAGATGAGATATCCAAACTAAGCTAAAGAGGTTATGGGTCACAAGGACACTTATTTGTCTTGGCAAGTCAATAAGAAGATGTGTGGCAGGGAGCTCACACACCTAGTCTGGGGGTTCTCTGCTCAGGCACCATGCTAAGGATGGACTCCCTTGGACCCAGCAAAGTAGCTAAATAACTAGAGCCCACTAGCAACAAGAGAGAATCAGCAAGAGTATACAGTTACTTTTAACGGGTAATACATGTAGTACATAATAAACAATATGAAGGTTAATTTAAAAATCATATTCACCCTTGACTCTTAACCCCAACACCCATTAGGCAACCACTCATTATTTTTGTGCATCTCTCTAGAGATATTCATATGCCTTCAAAACTGTTTATATGTGTGTGTATATATATGAACATAAATATCCTCTGCTTGTTTCTTTTTATTGAGATAGAATTGACATATACATTATATTAGTTTTAGGCATACAACATAATGATATATGTATGTACTGTGAAATGATCACAATAGGTTTAGTGAATATCCATCACCACACAGTTAAAAATATTTTTCTTTTTATGAGAACTTTTAAAGATTTACTGTCTTAAGGTTCAAGTATGCAATACAGTATTATTAATTTATAGTCATTGCCATGCTGTACTTTATATCCCCAAGACTTATTTATAACTGGAAGTTTTTATCTTTTGACCCCTTCACCCATTTCACTCATCACCCACCTCTGGCAAACACCAGTTCCTGAGTCCAGTTTTGTTTTTAGATTCCCATATAGGTGATATTATACTGTCTTTCTCTGACTTATTTCACTTGACATGATGGTTTCAAAGTTCATTCATGTAGTCACAAATGACAGGATTTACATCTTTTTAATGGCTAATATCCCACTGTGTGTGTTTGGGATGTATGTGTAGGTATATTGTATATGTGTATATGTATATGTACATGTATGCATACACACGTATCTCACATTTTCCTTTATCCATTCATCTGTCAATGGGTACTTAGGTTGTTTCCATGTCTTGGCTATTCTAAGTAATATGCAATGAACATGAAGATTCAGGTATCTTTTTGAAGAAGTGATTTTTGTTTTCTTCAGATAAATACCCAGAAGGGATATTGCTGGATCATTTTGTAATCCTATTTTTAATTTTTGAGGATTTCCCTACTGTTTTCCATTGAGACTGTGCCAATTTGTAATCCTACTGTTTGTGCACATGGATTCCATTTTATCCACATCTTCACCAGAATTTGTTATTCTTGCATTTTGATAATTTTCACTCTTCTAGGTATGAGGTAATATCTCATTGTGGCATTGATTTAGTTTCCCCTGATGATTAGAGATGTTGAGTATCTTTTCATGCACCTGTTGGCCATCCATTGGTCTTCTTTGGGGAATGTCTATTCAAATCCTTTGCCCATTTTTTAATCAGATTTTTTTTCACTATTGAGTTTTATGAGTACTTTAATATTTTAGACATTAACCCCTTATCAGATATGATTTGCAGATATTTCTCCTTTTCAGCGGGTTACCTTTTCATTTTTTGTTGATTGATACATTTCCTGTGCAGAAGCTTTTTGATATATAGTCCCACTTGTTTATTTTGCTTTTGGTGTCAAATCCAAAAAAATCCTTGCCAAGACTGATGTCAAGGAACTGACTTACTGTTTTCTTCTAGGAGTTTTATGATTTAAGGACTTACATGCAACTCTGAGTAAATTTTTTGTATGGTGTAAAATCGAGGTCTAGTTTCATTCTTTTGCATGTTACTGTACAGTTTTCTCTCAAACACCATTTATTGAAGACACTGTCCCTTTATCGTAAATTAATTTACTACATATGGGTTTATTTCTGGGCTCTCTATTCTGTTCCATTGATCTATGTGTCTGTTTTTTTGCCAATACCATACTGCTTGATTACTATAGCTTGGTAATATAGTTTGAAATCAGGGAACATAATGCCTTCCAGCATGTTCTTTCTCAAGATTGCTTTGGCTATATGGGATCTTTTGTGGTTCCATAAAAAATTTTAGAATTATTTGTTTTAATTTTGTAAAAAATGCCATTGGAATTTCTCTAGGGCTTGCATTGAATCTGTAGATTGCTTTGAGTAGTATGGACATTTTAATATTAATTTTTCCAATCCATGAGCATAGAATATTTTTCCATTTATTTATGTATTCTTTAATTTCTTCATCAGTGTCTCAGTTTTCAGAATATAGGTCTTTCACTCCTTGGATAAACTTATTCCTAGGTATTTTACTGAATTATTTATTAGTTTAGTAATGAATTAGAACTTTGGCAGACAGACTCTTTAGTGTTTTTTTATATGTAATATGTCACATGCAAATATATGCAGTTTTACTTCTTCTTTTGATTTGGATGCCTTTTATTTCTTTTTCTTGCCTCATTGCTCCGGTTAGAGCTTTCAGTAGTATGTTGAATAAAAGTGGCCAGAGTGGGCATCCTACTTTTTTTTCCTGATCTTGGAGAAAGAGCTTTCGGTTTTTTCACCATTGAGTATGATGTATCTGTGGGCTTGTCATTATATTATATGAAGCACATTCTTCTATATATACTTTATTAAGATTTTTGTCAATGGATGTTGAATTTTGTCAAATGCTTTCTGTATCTATTGAGATGATCATACGATTTTTATTCTTTATTTTCTTAAATGGTAATACCATTGATTTGCAGGTATTAAACCATTCTTAAATCCCATGGATAAATCCTATGTCTTTATCATTTTAATGTATTGTTGAATTTGTTTGCTAAGACTTTAAGCATTTTTGTATCTACATTCATCAGGAGTATTGGCCTATAATTTTCTTTTCTTGTAATGTCCTGTCTTTTTTTGGTCTGGGGAATGCTGCTGGCCTTGTAAAATGAGTTAGAAAGTTTTTCCTCCTTTACTATTTTGGAAAAGTTCAAGGATTAGTATATATTCTTCTGTAAATGTTTGGGTAGAATTCACCAGTAGAGTCATTTGGTCCTGAACGTTTTTTTGTTGGGAGGTTTTTGATTACTGATTCTTTCTCTTTGCTAGTATTGGTCTGTTCAGACTTTCTATTCCTTCATGATTCAGTCTTGGTAGGTTGTTTGTTCCTAGGAATTTCTCTGTTTCTTCTAGATTACCCAAGTTTTGGCATATAATTATTCATAGTAGTCTCTTATGATCCTTTTTATTTCTGTGGTGTCAGTTATAATGTCTCCTTTAAATTTCTGATTTATTTATTTCATTCCTCTTTTCTTGCTTAATCTAGCTAAAGGTTTATCAATTTTGTTTATCTTTTTAAAAAAACTTGCTCTTTTTTCTAGTTCTTGAAGAGTAAAGTTAGGTTAGTTAGATCATTCTTTTTTTCTTTCTTTTTTTTTTTTTTTTTTTGTAGGTGTTTATTCCTGTGAACATCCCTGTTAGAACTGCTTTTGCTGCATTACGTAAGTTTTGGTATGTTCACTTCCATATTTATTTGTCTCAAGATATTTTTTTTGCTTTTCTTTTGATCTCTTCTTTGACTCATCAGTTGTTCAATAGCATGTTGTTTAATTTTACATATTTGTGAATTTCCAGCTTTCTCCTGTAATTGATTTTTTAGTTGAATAACATTGTGGTAAAAAAAAAAAAAAGACACTATGATTTTTAGTCTTAAACTTGTTAAGACTTGTTTTGTGGTCCAGTATATTATCTCTTCTGGAAATGTTCCATGTGCGTTTGAGAAGAGCATGTAGTTTGCTGCTTTTGATTGGAATGTTCTGTAAATACCTGTTAAGTCCATCTGGTCTAATGTGTCATTTAAGTCTAATGTTTCTGTGTTGATTTTCTGTCTGGATGATGTATCCATTGATGAATGCGGGGTTACTGAAATTTCTGCTATAATTGTATTGCTACCTATTTCTCCTTTGGGTTGTTAATATTTGCTTTATGTATTTAGGTGCTTCTATGTTGGGTGCATAAATATTAACAAATGTTATATCCTCTAATTAAATTGACCCTTTTATCATTATATAATTACCTTCTTTCTCTCTTATTACAGCCTTTGTCTTAAAGTCAATTTTGTCTGATATAAGTATGCTATCCCAGCTTTATTTAGTTTTCCATTTGCATAGAGTATCTGTTTCTATCCTTTCAATTTCAGTCTGTGTGTCGTCCTTAAAAACTGAGGTGAGCTTTGTAGACAGGATATAGCTGGTTTTATTTTCCTTAAAGTTATTCAGCCACTCTATGTATTTAGAGTGGAAATTTTGTCCTTTAAAGTAGTTACTGATAGCTATGTACTTATTGCTATTTTGTTAATAGTTTCTGGTTATGTAATTCCTTTGTTCCTTCCTTCTCTTGCTCGCTCCCTTTATGATTGATGATTTTCTGTAGTGGTATACTTAGATTCTTTACCTTTTGTATATCTACTATAGATTTCTGTTTTGTGGTTACCATGAGGCTTACAAAAAACCTTTTGTAACAGTTTGTTTACAACGGTTTAATTTTCATATGCGTTTTAAAGCTCTACATTTTATATTCCCTACCATGTTTTATGTTTTGGATGTCACAATTTAAATATTTTTATCTTGTATATCTAGTAACAAATTATTGTAGCTATTAGTTTCATACTTTGTCTTTTAACTTTCATACTAGATTTATAAGTGATTAACTAACCGCCATTATAATATTAGGTTATTCTGAATTTAACTATATGTTTACCAGTGAGATTTATAGTTTAATATTTTTTCCAGTTTCTAATTAGTTGCCCCTCATTTTAGTTTAAAGTCCCTTTAACGTTCCTTGTAAGGTTAGTCTAGTGGTGCTGAACTTTAGCTTTTGTTTATCTGGAATACTCTTTACCTCTCAATTCTTTGGAACAACTGTGCTGGGGATCCTTGTTTGGCAGTTTTTTTCTTTCAGCGCTTTAAATATATTGTGACACTCCCTCTTGTCTGTGGAGTCTCTGCTGAAAAATCTACTTATAGTCTAATAGAGGTTCTCTTGTATGTAACAAGTTTTTCTCCTGTTGCTTTTTAGATCCTCTCCTTGTCCTTAATATTTGACAGTTTAATTATGTGTCTTGGTGTGGGTCTCATCGAGTTCATCTGTTTTGAAACTCTTTGGTTTTCCTTGATCTGGATATCTCTTTCCTTCCCTGGATTACAGAAGTTTGTAGCCATTATTACTTTAAATAAGCTTTTTGCTCCTTTCTCTCTCTTTCTCCTTCTGGGCGCCCTGTACAGTAATGTGAATATTTGGTCTGCTTGATGTTGTCCCATAAGTTCCTTAAGCTTCTTCACTCTTTTTTCATTCTTTTTTCTTCTTTTTTTCTGCTCCGATTAGATGAATTCCCTTGCCCTGTCTTTGATTTTGCTTATCCTTTCTTCTTAACCTAATCTGCTTTTGAACCTCTACTGTATTTTTGGTTCAGTTACTGTACTTTTCAGCTCTGATTTTTGCTTTGTACTTTCTTATATTTTCTACTCTGTTGAAAATCATGTTTTTTTTCATGCATTGTTCTGGCCTCAGCGAGCGCCTTTATGATTGTTACTTTGAACAATTTTCAGGTAAATCCCTTTTTTCAGTTTCACTAAGGTCTTTTTTTTTTTCCTGAGATTTTATCTTGTTCTTTTGTTTGAAACATAGTCCTTTCTTCATTTCCTTGCCTCTCTGTGTTGGTTTCTATAAATTAGATAAAATGGCCACTTCTTCCATCTTGAAAGAGCAGCCTTCTGTAGGAGATGAACCTTATCATTCAACTTTTCTAGTTCTTGGTTGTCTCTCACACCTTTTTGATTGTCCAAGTGGCCTTCTTTATTGATAGTGGCTCCTAGTAGTTGAGGGTATGCCAACGCCTGTCTCAAAGGAGAGGATCTCAGTCAGCACCTAGATGCAGGCCCATGACAGCCAGACTCTCACAAAGCAGCTTTAAAGTATGCCAATATACCTCTTTCAGAGGCAGTTGGGAGATGGATCTTTCTGATTCCTCTGCACTGAGCCTTGGGCTGATGGCCAGTTAAAATTGTTCATTTATTTGCTAAAATCCATTGAACCTGTGAACAGAAGCCCCACTGACCACCAGAGCAAGGTGATCAAGGGGTGTCCCTGGGTGGCAGTTGGAAAGAAAAAGGTACCAGATGTGTGTCCAGCCTCCTTTCTGGGAGATACCAGTGACTTGGGTGAGCAGAGCGGGGAGTGGGAAGATGGCGCCCGATGGCTTTCCTAGTCTCTGGGGATTATTGCAGTCAGCCCTTTGGTGTGTGTTAAAGTAGAAGAAGCTTGCCCCTCAGAGCTGTCTATTAAGATAAACTTAGGCTCCTTTCACAGAAGAGCTGGTTTTATCCTGCTGCCCAGGGGCTTAGCCTGGTGAGAGAATGGGAGCCCTTTAAACTGTTAGTTCATTCACTATAGTTTTGTGTGTCTTATAGAAACAAACTCTATTGGGTTTAAAGGCTAAATGTTTGGGAGTCTTTAAAAGATGGGATGTCAGAGGTGGAGTCCGAATTCTTTGTTCCTCAGAGGGAAACAGGAAGTTAAGAATTCCCTCCCAGATGTAGGTTGCTGTGCTAGAACTGGGGTTTATGGCAAGCTTGTCTCAGCCTCTCCTACCCTTTTTGATGTGGGTTATTTTTTTCTTTGCCTGATGTATAGGAGTCACTCAGCTGGTTTCTGTGTTTCTTTTAGGATTAGTCTGTATATAGCTGTAGGTTCGGTATGCCCATGGGAGTAGGTGAGTTCAGGAGGCTCCTATTTGCCATCTTGAATAGAAAACTATTTTTACATATAGAACTGTTATCCAGTATTATAAAAGAGAGCATATTTGTGTGTGTGTGGGTGGGGAACTCTAATCTCCAAGCTTCCTGTTAACCAGATATTTTGACATACCAAGGTGATCCGTTCTCACTTTATAAAAACTTCCAGCTGTCAGGGACGTGAAATCAGGAATTGTGCTGTTTTCAGGCTATAAAGACACATCAGCCAGCAAACAGCTTATTTTAATACTAGCTCTTTCTGCTTTCACACTTTACAACATTCTAGTGTCTTTCATTGTCTCCCTGAACTTCAACAACTTAGGAGGGTAGGTGGATTAGTCCTGTTTTTATAGATGAGGTTATGGGCTTAGATGCTTTTTTTTTCTCCCTTAAGGCTGGCCTACAGGCAAAGAAATAAAGGATTAGAGTTCAAATTGACGGTTAGTTCAAACTGAGAACTCCAAAGCCTGAGTTGTTTTTCACTAGGCTGTTTTTACACCTCTTTATTGACGGCCACGTGGAAACTGGCCTCTTCACTAAGGTGGGTCATTCAACCTCTTCATTTCTTTTGGTCCATTGTAATCTGGCTTCAATCTCCACCTGTCCAAAGAACTGCTCTGACTCCAGGGACAGTGATGGTTGCTAGACCCTTTAATTAATTCAGTTAATTTATCAGTAATCTGAGTGACAACCATGCGTCAAGCCTTATGCTGGTGCTGATATGCGGGGGAACACATCAGACATTATCTTTGACTTCACGAATGTAGAATTTAACAAAAAGATTTGATAGCTAATGTTGGCACAAAAGAAATCAACTGTAATTGTTTGAGCCAAAAGAAACACACAATGATATGGGAGCATAGACCTGGCTTTTGGTATTTTGTGCCTTGGCAAGGTGTGGAACAGAGGGTCTCTTTACTGTTGAGGATGCAGACATCCAGTTAATCTCCCTGTTCTCAGTGGACACCTCATCCCGCTCTCTCTCAGTGCCTAGTGTCTCCAAGTCAGTGCTTCTGCAATTCTCATTTTCTATAGCAGGGGTCCCCAACCCCCCGCCACGGACCAGTACTGGTCCATGGCCCGTTAGGAACTGTGCTGCAAAGCAGGTGAGCGCAGGCCAGCGAGCGAAGCTTCATCTGTATTTGGCAGTTACTCCCAGCGCTAGCATCACCACCTCAGCTCCACTTCAGACCATCAGGCATTAGAATCTCATAGGAGTGCTGGTCCCTGGTGCCAAAAAGGTGAGGAACCACCACTTTATAGAATATGGCTAAATTGACTGTGTGTGAGGAGGGACAGGGTAGAGTCATCTAAATATGTGGAGTCAAGCTGGCCTCTGAGACTAACGCCTTTTAAGTAATCAGCTCCCCCTGAAGTCTTCTGTTTCCTAAGCCTTTCTAAGTTCTCTGACACCAATCGATTTTGGTTTCTTATTTTTAACATTCATCTAGTAGAGGAGAAGGCGGCAAAAAACTTTACTTCGTCATTTTGAAACCAATGTCAATTTACTTATCTGTCTCTCCTAATAGACTGAAATACTTGTGGATGGGGATTAATATCTTCGTATTTCTGATGAGCAAAATGCAAAGCACATCTTAGATGCTCAGTAAATATTTATTCAATGGACTATTTTACATTCGTGTAACATTTTGCATTCACTGACATTCCTACTTATTAAAGCTTCTATCAGGGCAAGTGGTATTTATCCTCAGTTTTCAAAAGAAAGTGACTATTTTAAAACTTAGTATCCTATGACCGAGTCGTTGCTTTTCCAAAGGGTTGTATTCCCATGATCATGAGAAACCCAGGCCACAGGGATGCCTATTCCTAGCCCATTATTCCTAGAAACCTCTCTGCCCTTCCCGCAACAAAAGGCACCTGTGGTGGCATCAGTAGCAAGTTGGGTAAAGGCTCACAGGCCATAAGATTGATCTTTGACTTAAAAATGCCTTTATCTGTCTTCCATGGTCACATTCTCTTCTCCCCAAATATACACAGAACCTGATTTTATAATCTGAGATTCCACTACAAAATATTCTGCTTTGCATGCCACTTCTTGAGGCTTGGCTAAAGGGACAAAACAGCTTTGGGTGAGGTGTGGAAATGAGACAGATGAAGTGGATTCAATGATATCTTATGACTTCTTCCTTGGATCCAAGTGCTAGAAACAATCCATGACTATTTTCCTATATATAGCTTTTCATTAAGCATAACTCTGGGGCATTAGTGTATTCAATTTTCATTCACTTTTATTTTTAAATGCCAGGTTTTTTTTTTTCATACTATATAATTTTTTTTAACATTTTATTTTTTTATTTTTCCCCCTCCTCCTTCCCCTCCCTTTGGTAACCACTAGTCCATTGCCCATGTCCATGAGTCTCTGTTTGGTTTGTCTTGTTCATTTGTTGCTTTTAGGTTTATATCCCACATATGTGATATCATGTGATTTTCAACCTTTTGTCTGGCTTATTTCGCTAGTATGATTATTTCAAGGTCCATCCATGTCGTCGCAAATGGCAGTATTCATCTCTTCTTATGGCTGAGTAATATTCCATTGTGTATATGTACCAACTTCTTTATCAATCATCTATTGTAGGACACTTCGGTTGCTTCCATGTCCTGGGCCACTGTGAAATGCTGCTGTGAACGTCAGTGTGCAAAAAATCTTTTCAAATAGGCGCTTTCAAGTCTTTTGGGGGTAAATACCCAGTAGAGGGACTGCTGGGTCATAAAGTAGGTCAATTCTTAGCTTTTGGGAAACTCCATACCGCTTTCCATAGTGGCTGTACCAATTTGCAGTCCCACCAGCAGTGTATGAGGATTCTATGAGGGTTCTATTCTCCACATCCTCTCCAGCATTTGTTATTACTTGTCCCTGTTGAGTATAGCATCTAACAGGTGTGAGATGGTATCTATCGTGGTTTTGATTTGCATTTCCCTAATAGCTAGCGATGTTGAGCATCTTTTCATATATTTGTTGGACATTTGTATGTCCTCTAGGGAGAAGTGTCTGTTCAGGTCCTCTGCCCATTTTTTTGATTGGATCATTGTTTTTGTTGTTATTGAGTTGTATAAGTTCTTTATATTTTGTAATTAGGCCCTTATCAGAGGTTGCTTGCAAAATATTTTCCCATTTGGTGGTTGTCTCTTTACCTTGTTGATGGTTTCTTTTGCTGAGCAGAAGCTTTTTAGTTTGATGTAGTTTCATTCATTTTTGCTTCTCCCTTGCCTTTGAGGTCAAATTCATAAAATCCTCTTTAAGTCCAAGGTCCTTGAGTTTAGTTCCTATGTTTTCTTTATGCATTTTATTGTTTCAGGTCTTATATTCAGGTCCTTAATCCATTTTGAGTTAATTTTGGTGTGTGGTGATAGACAACAGTCTAGTTTCATTCTTTTGCAGGTGGCTTTCCAGTTTTCCCAGCACCATTATTGAAGAGGCTTTCCTTTCTCCCTGTATGTTTTTGGCTTTTGTCAAAATTATTTGCCTATAAAATATGGTTTTTCTGGACTCTCGATTCTGTTCCACTGGTCCATGTGTCTTTTTTCTGCCAATACCATGTGCCATTTTGATTACTGCTTTGTAGTATAATTTGAAGTCAGGCAGAGTGATGCCTCCAGCCTCATTCTTTTTCTCAGGATGGCTTTGGCAATTCGGGGTCTTTTTGCTTCCATACAAATCTGATGATTTTTTGTTCTATTTCTTTAAAAAATGCCAATGAGATTTTGATGGGGATTGCATTAAATCTGTATAATGCTTTAGGTAATATGTCATTTTAACTATGTTGATTCTTCCAATCCAAGAACACAGAATATCTTTCCATTTCTTTGTATCTTCTTCAATTTCTTTTAATAGGGTCTTGTAGTTTTCATTATATAGGTCTTCACATGTTTTTTAAATTTATTCCTAGGTATTTTATTCTTTTTGTTGCAATTGCAAAAGGAATTATTTTTTCCACTTCTTTTTCTGTCGTTATTGAGTACAGGAATGCTATGGTTTTTTGAATGTTGATTTTGTATCTGAAATTTACTGTATTTGCTTATTGTTTCTAGTAGTGTTCTTGTGGAGTCCTTTAGGGTTTTCTATATAGAGAATCATGTCATCTGCAAATAGTGAGTTTGACTTCTTCATTCCTATTTGGATGCCTTTTATATCTTTCTCTTGCCTGATTGCACTCACTAGGACCTCTGTTATATTGAATAATAGTGGTGATAGTGGCAGCCTTGCCTTGTTCCTGATCTTAAAGGTTTTTAGTTTTTCACCATTAAGTATAATGTTGGCTGAGGGCTTGTCAATATGGCCTTTATTATATTAAGGTATTTCCTTCTATACCAATTTTGTTAAGTGTTTTGATCATAAATGGGTGCCGTATCTTGTCGAAGGCTTTTCTTCATCTATTGATATGATCATATGATTCTTATTTTAAACTTTGTTTATGAGGTGTATCACATTAATTGATTGTGTATGTTGAACCATCCTTGCCCTGAGATGAAGCCTACTTGATCGTGGTGTATATATCTTTTTAATATGTTGTGTATTTGGTTTGCTAGTATCTTATTTAGGATTTTTGCATCTGTGTTCATGAGAGATTTGGTCTGTAGTTTCTTTTTTTTGTGTTATTTTACCAGGTTTTGCTATCAAGGTAATATTGGCCTCATAAAATGAGTTGGGAAAGTATTGCCTCCTCTTTAATTTTTTGGAAGAGTTTGAGGAGAATAGGTATTAAATCTTCTTTGAATGTTTGGTGGAATTCACTGGTGAAGCCATCTGGTCTGGATTTTTTACTTTTTGGTAAGGTTTTTGATGATTGTTTCAATTTCCATACTGCTGATCGGTCTATTTAGATTCTCCAGTTCTTCTTGATTCAGTCTAGGAAGGTTGTATTTTCTAAGTACCTGTCCATTTCTTCTAGGTTATTAAATTTGGTTATATACTTTTTTGTAGTATACTTGTATGATCCTTTGTATTTCTGCAGTGTCTGTCATAATTTCCCCTCTTTCATCCCTGATTTTATTTGTGTCCTCTTTTTTCTTTAGTGATTCTAGCCGGGGTTTGTCGGTTTTATTAACCTTCTCAAAGAACCAGCTCTTTGTTGCATTTATTTTTTTTATATTTTTTTTAATTTCATTTATTTTCTGCTCTAATTTTGATTATTTCTTTCCTTCTGCTGACTTTAGGCTTCATTTGTTCTTCCTTTTTAGTTTTTTAAAGATGAAATGTTAGGTTGTTCATTTGGGCTCGTTGTTTTTGGAGAGAGGTCTGTAATGATATGACTTTCCTCTTATGACCTTTTGCTGTGTCCCAAAAGTTTCGATATGTTGTACTGTCATTATCATTCCTTTCTATGTATCTCTTGATCTCTTTTTATTTCTTCTCTGACCCAGTTATCTTCAGGAGTATGTTGTTTAATCTCCATTTATTGTGTTTCTTTCTGCTTTTTTTAAATAGTTGATCTCTAGTTTCAAAAGCATTGATCAGAGTATGATTGGTATGATTTCAACCCTTTATATTTGTTTGAGGCTGTCTGTGTGTCCCAGTATGTGGTCAATCCTTGAGAATGTTCCATGTAATAGAGAAGAATGGATAAGCAGCTGTTTTGGGATGGAAGGCTCTGTAATGTCAATTATGTACAGCTGGATAATGTATTATTTAAGGATGTTATTTCCTTATTGACTTTCTGTTTGGATGATCTGTCCATATCTGACAGTGGGGTATTTAGGTCCCCTACTGTGATAGTGTTTTGGTTTGTTTCTCCCTTTAGTTCTGTTAGTATTTTACAGGGCTCCCTAATTGGGAGCATAGATATTAATAATTGTTATGTCTCTTTTGATGCCTGATTCCCTTTATCATTATGAAGTGTCCCTCAGTATCTTCTTTACCTTTTTGAAGTCTATTTCGTCCAATATTAGTACTGCTACTCACGCTTTTCTCTGAATGCCATTTTGCTTGAAACATCATTTTCCACCCTTTTCACTTTGAGTCTAGCACATCTAGGGAAAGGCATTGGTGGGAAGAGGGCAGAATGAGAGAAATGATTGTTTAACAAATTTAAGGGAATATTTAATGAGCTTATTGTTCAGCATGACTCAGATAATGGAGTGTTATTTTTTGTGGTCTGGGTGAAAAAAAACTTTTATTAATAGCTGGTTTAAAAGGAAGAAAAAATAAGCATGAAATACACTGAAAGCTTCTTAAAAATATTGTTTTGGTAAAATAGGTACAACACTCTCACAAGTGACAATTACTGAAAAAGCAAATGAATCTCATTAAAAGGCAGTTAGGCTACAGACCCCTAGGCCAGTTACAAGGGGGCACCTCCCTGTGGAAAAGGAACCAGAGAGAAGTGCCTAAAGCTGAGCTAGTTTGGGCACTTGTGTTGAATAACCACTTGTTAGTTTAGTTGTGCCCAATTATAAAGAAGAATGGCAATAGAGAAAACTCCGTCAATGGCCACCACACACAGGTAAGAAAACCCAATTTTAAGGACTAGCCTCAGCCACCCAAACAAAAAGAAGATCCCAGAAGTGAGGATTTGTGATATCTGAGGGGCTTAGGAAAATATGTGCAGAGACATGATTTGTATTCTTTATTTACCATGTAATTTTCATAAAACTAATCCCCCCAGTATTTGGAAATTCTGAATTTGGCAATAGAAGACCTATTTCTGGTATACAAGATGAACTTTCTATGTTAAAAGGATTTTTTTCTATTGAAAAAAAATTGGCATTTAAATAAAAAAAAAGTAACAATGTAATTTTTGCTTTCCCTCTGGAATGTCCTGGCTTCAAGGTTAATTATATCCGAATAAGAATGAACACAGACCTATTAAGTAGAGTCTTAGAACTCTGAAAAAAATAAGAGCTAATTTTTCCTAGACTACTTTTTGCTATTTTTTTTAATCATAAACTTTTAGTAAAAGAATTATAACATACATTGGTAAGGATATAACGAGTTAAATTTTTATCTCATTAAAATTAAAAAAAAGGTATGGTAAGATATAACCAATGTAGGCTTTAAAACAGATGAAGATATCAGGTTTAGCAAAATAAAATAACACTGCCATATTTCATATTTTATTCAATTTTAATATGGTTTCCATTAACTTTTAAAACAAAATGATTTCCAGTTTAAAAAACAATGCACTGACCACATAATTCCTTTTTAATTTTATACAATTATACAAATATTCTAAATACACATTTTGTGTCAAGATGATGGCAAATAAGATTAACTGTACAGTACATAAGGAAAGAAAATAAGCATATTTAGAATAGAAATGTCTATACAAAACGAGCAAAAATGGAATAAAATTTTTTATTTTTAAAGTATTGCAACAGGCCCACAGGTTTGTAACAAAAATGTCTTTGCACAGTTCCTCACAATGCCCCATTAATAGCTAAAGCAAGACAGCGGTTTTAGAAAATAATGTTTCAAAATGCTACACATGGTACTACTGTTTGCACAGTTTGATCAGAATAATAACTCTACTCTGAGTCAAGCAAAACCTAGAGTAATATACCAAATAACTTGAAAATCATTTGTATAAAATTCATTGCACATTTTACTCAGTTGTTTGAAAAGTAAAAAAGTGTATTTACAAAATATTTCGCAGTCAAAATTATAAAGTGAATGGATATCTCTAAGTAACACGTCTTGATACAGACAATTCGAGGGAAACACACGAATGGTTTCTCTAGAAGAGGTTTTCAGTGCTCCTTCCACAGGGAAGTAAATGTGATCTACTCAAATGGATTTACAAGATGTCACACGTACTGGAGCAAATTCAACACCAGCATTATAAAACAATGTTAAAATGGTGAAAGGATGAGGGATTTGTACATTGTAAGAAGTGAACTATTCAGAGATCAACAAGTACAATTTTTAATTTAGTTAGCATAAAAGTCTTCATAGTCTTCAGATAATAGACAGACAGTGAACATACTTGACTTGATGAAAGTTGAAAAAGCACCATGCACAACAGTTTAGTGGTAAACACTAAAAAAATAGCACCTAGAATTCTGTGATATTGAGAATTTAAAACTGGTCTAGTAATTGCCGGAGATATGGTGCCTTGGATAATTCTCTATTTACTCGGAAGAGTTTGAAAAGTACTGGGCAGTTCAGAGAAACACATGGGATATGTCGATCAAAGCAACCTGTACAGTTCTTGCATATCTGAAAGTAGAAGAATACATAAAACAGAAAAATTCCGATGTGTAGTTGTAAACAACAAACTTTTATAATCCCTCCTTTCTGACCCACCACAGATTACTGGCAGACATATGACACATAATATACTACAGAAGTTTCATTAATTTTTACCTCTTTGAGGCCTAGGCTACCCTATGTTGAGACATTTCTAAAGGATATTATTTTACAATACACAGAACACAAAATTCCATAAGGATTAATTTCATTCCCAAGATCAATGTTCACCTACCGTAGAACCCTATCATATTAAGATCCATATAATAAGCTACCCAATTACTATTCAACAAAAACTGTCTCTTAAGTGAGCTATTAACATTTTTTCCAAGTTACTCAGATTTATCCTTTTGTATGATAATCATAAAAAGGTTACGCATTTTCTCAGAAGAGAAAAGATCATTACAAAAAAAAAAAATCAATGATGTGAATTTGAAAGTAGTAGTTTAGACCAGTGGTTGTCAACTCTGGCTATACATGAGCTTAAAAGTATACTCATGGCAACAACAACAACAACAACAACAACAAAGTATACTAATGCCTGAGCCCAATCCCAGGCCAGTGACTCGGAATCTGGGCACAAGAGCTTAAGAATTTGCACTTTTCAGGGCTCCCAGTTGATTCCGACATATAATAAGATCTGATCTTAAGGAAATTAATAAACCATAAGGCAATTTTTGAAGAAGAGAAGCATCACTTCTTATACAATGATCGGCTTTATACAATATGTAGTCTCAAGTCACATGTAGTTAAAGATTATAAACCATGAGAAACATCAAAAAATTAAAAAGGACAACAGTGAGGATAGGATGATTTTTTATTTTCTTGAATGGTGTATCCAAGAGATTTAAAAAGAAATACCAAATAGCAACTACTGCTCTAGGCTGTCTAAGAGAGAAATCAGATCTGCTTTAGTTCATCACAGAGCTGTTTAGAGGCGTCTCACAGGGCAAGACATTTCTGTTGCTTGTCCCAGTATCTTCCAGTCAGCTGACGGGTGTTTTCTGAGCACACCTGCTATGGTATCTAATATTATGATACTGCCACGAGCAAACCACAGAGTGCCCTGAAGACTAAGCTGTTCACAGTGAAGGCTTTTACCAGTTAGACCTCTGCCAAGAAACTCAAATATATTCTCCAATATAAAATTTCTGTATTACAGCTCTATGTACTGCAGGTGCCAGGACACACTGATAAATATTTATGTACTCCCTCTGCTTGTCTGACAGATCAGCCAGGATGGAATTACTTAGCTCAGTAAATTTAACTCAATGTTTAGTTCCAGGATCCTTTTCTGGTGATTTAAACTGTGAGCATTATAGCTCAATTCAGCTTACATTTAAAACTTTAAACAGCGCAACTTGGACACTTACTTTTTAGCTTATAAGGAGGCAGACAGTAAAAAAAGAAATCTGCTTTAGTCTTTATTGATTCTTTTTGCTATGCTTTGGCTTACTTTCTTATTTTTTTACAAGTTTTCGTTCAGATGCTTAATTCATTTATTTTCATTCTTTCATGTTTGCTATTAGAAGTGTTTGAGGCGATGAAATTTTCTGAGATCTGCTATAGCTGTCTACAGTTTTATATGTAATGTCTGCTTAATAGGAAGTGTACAAGATCTATTTTTAGTTTATAACTACTAGCTTTACAGCACTGTATTAATACAATGTTTATAATATTTCTACTTTTTGAAATTTATTAAGGTTTTCTTTACAGACTAAGATATGGTCAATTTTTCAACATTCCATAAACACTTGAAAAGAAGGTATACTCTCTAATATTAGGTTACAGAGTTTGATATATGAGGTCTATCTTATAATGTTGTTTAGGTCTTCCATAACTTATTATTTCTGATCACTCGATTGACTGGTCTTGGGTTGAGAGGTATAAATATATCAAAATCTCCTACTACTGTTTCTGACCATGTCTCATTACATTTCCTGTAATATCTGCTTTATAAAAATTCCTACAGATTATTTAGTGTACAGAAGACGCACCTTTTAGTTCTCTTAAAAAAACCCCTGAAGTTAAAAATCTCTTGTAAGATGATGAACCATCCTTATTTATAACAGCATTACTTCTTTCAAACTGCATTTTTATAAGAAATGAGACCTAATATTGAAGGAGGGTGCTAGTAAAATTGATGGCACCAACCAGTGCAGTGTTAAGTCGCTGAGGGAGGAAGACAGGGCGGTTAGGGAAGAGCCCACTCTCAGCCTGACTTCAGCAGAGGTCCAGCTCACATCTGTGCCTTGTGCTACAAGCCAACAACGGAATTTTCTATAAGGGTTGATTTCTGCCATTGGGACAGCAACCTATAAAACAGGAGCTGGAACACGCAGTGACTGCAGTGGTTGTACTGATTAGAACTACAAAATAGTACAAAATGGCTGAAAATTGGTTGGTAATCACTCCAGTGATATATTGCTGCTTTAACTGTACAGTCAGCAGGAAGTTTTTCATTCATGCAATACACATATTCACAGTCCACCAGCACAGGCTGGACTCTATGCTAGGCAAAGCGGACTCAGCAGTGAGAAAAGGGGCAGGGCTTTTGCCCGCACTGGGCTCACTGGCTGTCTAATGGGGCAGACAGACACATATATAATCACAGTAAAGCAGGAGAGGTTATGGAGGATCTACTGCAGGGAAGGCTTCACCTGGTCTGGGGTTCAACATGATTCCTGTCATATGCTGAATAACGGGGATAGAGGAAGGCATTCCAGGCAGAGGGAACAGAGTGTTTAAAAGGCAGGATATGAGAGAAAGATTAAGGTGCATTCCTGGACCTAAAAGAAGTTCGGGACTGTATGGGTGGAGCACAGGGGTGACAGGGGAAGGGAAGAAATGGTGAGGTAGCAGGTAGGGGCCAGAACGGAGCAAAACTTAAAGCATGCTAAGGGGTTTGAGTTTTATCAGAGAGGAGAGGAGATGGACTAAGACAGTAACAGAAAGGTAGGAGCAAAGTGAAGGTGTTTAATAACTATTTAGGAGAAGGAAGGGGAGAGGCAAAAGTCAACTTATTTCAACAAGTTAGGCTTCTGTGGTTGCATCAAAAGAATCGTACCTTTTAAATTCTATCATCCTTAACGTTTAATGCATTCTGGACAACTGGCTTGAGACTTCTCTAAAACTTGAGAATTTTCTGCCAGTGCAAACTGTAGCAGCCAGAATAATGCAGGTGAAACAGTCTATACCAATCCTTAATTATTCTATAATCATCTGAATTCTTAAAAGTCTCATCTCCTAAGAGATGACTTCTCTCCCTGCTCTCCCACGTGGCAGCGAAGTATTCTTCTAAGAGGCTCTGGACTGATACTCTGTCTTGGTTCAAAAGCTCCTTTAGTTTGAGGACAAGTGGCAAGCCTGGCCTCCATATTTGGTGGTTGAGTTACATCAGGCCTGTGAGCAGATGAGTGGCTAGGAACAGTATGTATGAGATCTTACGACATTAGAGTGAGATAGGATCTAGGAAAGAGCATCGGGTCAATCGCGGCATTTTAATAAAACCGAGGCCAAAGAGCATAGCTAATACTATGAAGTCCAGATGGGAATCTTGATGTCCTTACTGCCGGCATGATTCATTCTCCGTTAGATCACATTGCCTGTCAATTATTTGGCTGGCTCTAAATCATCTTAATAACTTTACGTATTACTCTTCTAAAACAAGAAAAATCTACCCCAAATTGTTTCTCTATAGCCTGAAAGCTGAAAATGTAATTTGAAATATGATGGTATAATCATTCTTTTAAGGAATATACTAATTGTTTTTTAAAAATATTCTGATTTTTTTTAAAATTTAATTTTCCAACTTATTTCAAGAGATTTGTTGTTATTGCTGCATTCCTGCATTTGAAAAATCATCTGTACGTTTTATGTCTATATCCCAGCTAGGCCACTTAGCAGTGTAACATGGGACAAACAACCCTCTTTATGTCAGTTTACTCATCCGTAAGAGGGTCTAGAACAGTCTCTGGCATGTAGTAAGGTTCGGTCATGATAACTATTAATTTTTGTACCTGGACTCTTAGAATTGTAAACCTTCCAAGTTTACTAGCAATTCTCTAGGACATCCGCATTTTTATGAGAATGGTAAGTTTAGAGCAACCTGTGCTTTTCTTTGTTGTTGTTGTTTTTAATACTATTATAAAAGAAATTGTGTGGAAGGATATTGTAGTTCTAGGTTTTAATAAACACAATATACTATTCCATAAAAACAGTCAATTATAAAACAAAGTAAGCCATTTTAATAGTTTAGCTCAATTGATACTTTCAAGATTTTAAGAAGCTTATTAGAATCTTTAGTAGACTTTTCACACCAGTTTCTTATCTCATACCTATATCTCCCTGAAGAGTCAGATAGCTTGAGATGCTGGGTCTATTGAACAGGGCCATACCTTTGTAAGCTGCTCTTGTTTACGTTCCAACTCTCGAATTTCTTGGTTGAGGATGACTGCAACATGCTGAGGTTGGCTTCGACACGTACTGCAGATGCCGCGCTGAGTCAGGTCATCACACACAGGACAGTGCAAGGTAGTGAAGTATTGTGAAATAGTCCCTTTCCGTCCTTCAGGTTCACTTCGAGAGGAGCTGGTGGCTTTCTGGATCTATAATATCAATTCAGAAATAAGTCTGAGCCTGCTTTATAACAGAGCTGCTATACTCAGGCTAATTACAGGTTTACTGAGGCATTATTCATTCAACAAATATTGAGTAGTAAAAATGTGTCAGGCACTGGAGAATGGAGCTATAGAAATGAACAGTCCTTCCTTCCCAGAGCTTATATCTTAATATCATCAGATATATTGGTTTTTTGAAAAAATCATCTCCTGCCATTAAGTATTTTGGTTGAGATACATAGTGTATGCAAGAAATGGAAGAAATCCAGGTTGAGAGTGGATACTGTTTATGGCCGCACAACTTGAGTCATGGAAGAAACAAGGCAAATGGAAGGTTAAAAATAACTTGTGAGGCAGTAGGGTACAAAATTCAAGCAAAAGTAAACCTGGAACATTTCAAATGTAATTGGATACCTGTCACCTAAGCATTCTTCATTTGAAGTTAATATTGGTTTCAGAGATCTGTCTTCTGGTACTCTTTTTACATTGAAATAATATATCATATTATTATTATACTCTTGGTGTATTCACCTGGTATCTTATAAGTCATTTTGCAAAGAAGTTATTAGGTTAGCTTATGAATGCCAGTTTAACCTTCCTGCTGGTGATGAAATGAAAAATGGCACAGAGCCAGGATATAGCATGATAGATGTCAGCACAACTTCAACCTCAGCTTAGCAGCTTATTCTTTTCTTTGATGCCTCAGTGCTTACTGAGAAAGTAAAAATAATTTAAGTATCAACTTTTGTCAGTTTGCTTGAATACCATCAGTCTTAGTTTGAGATCACAGCAAATGACTGAGCTGATCTATTCTAAATAGTAGATAAAAACTACTACTATCCTAGAGTAATGTATCTTTTATTATTACAGAATCACAGATCACTCCTTCAGGCTGCTAATGAGTTAACTGAGATGGCTGAGATGTCACACTGAATGTTTGACTTTAATATAATGCTATTTTAACATTATTTCTTTAGTCTAGTTTCTTCAGAACTATGTCTACATACTACATCCTATACATTTCTTTCATTTCCTTTTTATTTATTTTTTGTTGTGGTGACATTGGTTAACAAAATCCAGTAAGCTTCAGGCATACAGTTTAACAGTAAGGCATATATATATATTGCATCGTATCTTATACATTTCTTAAGCACCCATTTGAAGGAATTCTTGCTATTTTCTATTAGTGTTATTTTGTAGTTGTGGAATTTATTTTAATATTCTATCATTTGGCTGATCTGACTTCTGAAGCAAGGCAGGTGTTTGTAGAAAACTTAAATTTCTTTTATGAAACCAGGAGAGAGTTACACTGTTGCCAGTTTAAGATAACAGAGTATATGCTTTGCCTCTTATAGCACATAAAGAAAATGTTCAGTTCTAGTGGAATTTTTAAGTAAATTCTCTCTACAGTCACTGCACAAGTACTATTTAGTAGGCTTACCCTTGGTAATTCATGATACCAGTTGAAGACATCAATGCCAATAAGTGAGAATATTCTTGCCAGGGGTGGGAGAATCTGTTTGGTGATGTAGTAAGTGGCATTCAGTCTCAGCGTCGGGTCCTGCAGGACTTCTACTGGGCGTCTTACCAGCTGGATAAGTGGTACTCCAGGGGTCCCATAAATGATGACGTATGGCACTCGCTCCCCAACTCGAGGCTCAGAGCGCCGGTCATAAGTAAGCATTTTCCTATTTAAATCCAAATAAAATACACACTCAAAGACTGTCATGAGAGGCATCCTTCCAGAAAATTAAATGAGAAATGATAGTGAAACCATGGGAAGACTACAAGGGGTATGTACCTTCAAGTTAGAGTTACAACTTTTTTGAGAATATATACACTTCACTTAGTTGACACCAAGTGGATACACTAGTAAGTGTTTGAAACTTACTCTGTATATCAAAACGGTATGAGCTGGCAGATATCAGCTAGCTAAAAACGTTTCCTATCCCCCAAGAGTGAGAACTAAAAATCACAAATCTAACAATGAAATTTAAGAAAATTTAGATGATTAGATTATCTGACTTCAGAATGATACCATCTAAGTGCTCTGGATCAATATTAAGAACTATTTAGTGATTCCGATGTGAGAAAAACAAAACGATTTAAGCTATCAGATAATTTCACTGAATTTAGTGACCCAAAGTAAGCCCAGGAGAGGAGTTCTTCTTCCTCATCAGAGTTCACAGAGAGGGGAGCACCCTTCCCCTTCGGTGAGGCCTCGTGTGGGTGGGTGAAGAAACAACTGTGCGTCTGTGCCTATGCGCTGAGTGTCTTTTCAGCTACTTCAAACTGTTCAGAATACCAGGACCACCTGCTAGGTATTGAGAGTTGTGCTACTGTGTGCATCATTACCTTGTAAGTTCAAGGGCTGGCACACAAGCTCCAGGTTTATAAGAGGAACTTCCTCTGTATTCCTTGGCGAAGATAAAATCTTGTATGCTGGCCTTTCCTTCCAGAAGCTTCATACATTGTCGCTGAACATACTGTTTAATTAAACTTATATCTCTTGTTTCAAATAGCAGCTTTAGAGAACGCTCAAGTATCTTAAAAAAAAAAAAAAAGGATATGCTCATAAAGATAAAACAACCCCTAGCATTATTGTCACTGCTGTTATAGTTTCAATTATGTAACTACTGGGTAACTTGCTGATCTACTTTTAAAAAACTGCTATTTAAAATGATTGGAAAATAAAAATGAGTAGAAACTGGGAAATATTTGAGACTTTAAATAGCTTGCTATTTCTAAAAACAGAGTATCATGTAGTTTGAGGAAAATGATATTCGAATGACATTCATATGAAACACTTACTATGTAATGAGCAACATGAAACATTTAAGTTTTCTTAAAGAGGCAAAACACTCTAGGCACAAGAAGCCAGACATGATTTCATGAATTGTTTTTTATTTACCCTGTTATAGAAAGAGCCTGATTCAGATGGACAGAGAGTTTAAATATCACCAAGCAGTGAAATAAAAATCAGTCTTCTTATAGTATCAATATATACAAAGAATTTTTCTGTGCTAGAAATATTTCTGCTAGGAGGTGACCAATATACAGTGGATTTATGGAATGGACTGAATTTAAATTAGTTGCAAGAAAAAGTTCTGTATCTTAATCCGAGTTCTAAAACCCATATATATTTACACAAAAAGTTTGCTAATTTAGCCTAGTTACAATTCTGCCCTTAGAGAAAGTATGTACTGGATAGCTCTTCCAGAAACTAGTATTAACTAATATCTTTAATTCAAATAACATTACATATATGACATTAACTACTGTGTCAATGTCAATATATTATCTATTATGCTTTTAATGCTCTCTAAAACTCAGTGTGTAGAGTGTTCTTCCATTTATATCATTTATTTTGGGTTGTTGTAGGAATCTGGGCCTGAGTGAAGACAAATTAAATATAAAACACTATAGTTAAGATGACTATGGTTGAGAAATTTAGGTAATTTAAGTATCATTGTTCAGAAATCTTTCTAACTTGTATTTGATAACCCAAGTATACAAATTTCAGTTAATCTAAGATGAATTATATTGCTTATGAAATATCTCTGTTGCTAGTTTCTCTTCTTTATCCTGTTCCCTAGCTTTTGGGTGTTGTCAGACAATAAATATTATCATCTTCAAGTGACAGGCAGGAAATTCTTATCAAGTTCAAGTGTTGTTTTTAGAAACTGATAAGAGGTGTGGGAAGAAGTTAAAAACTAAGGACTAAAATCAAATAAGTTGTTTCATTAGAAATGAAATTCTCAAAAATCATTTGGTTCTTATTACAGTTATATATAGTCATATAGGCTACAGTTCCTCACCCAGATGTGTGCTTAAGGATTTTTACCACATTCTTTAGCCACCTTTTTTTTTTTTAAGTTTCAACTCCCATAGTTAGATTTCTTTCTGTCACCACATATTTGACTCCTTTTACCCTATCTATTTCCTCCTCCCCTCTCCCCTACCCTCTGGTAATACTAGCCACTTATTTCTTAAAGGTGAAAACAAGATAGATAAAACTTACCTTAGAAACAGCAGGGCAGGAATCTCTTCTGACTGTTTCTATTCCTTTCGCATCAAATACTGGGTCTTTTTGATCCAGTGTTTCATACATGTAACCCACATACCTCTTTTTTGTTTGTAAAACACAGGGCAAATATACCTGTGATGAAATTAACAAAATGCCTCAGCTGACACTGCTCTCAGAAGTCATCCATTATATCTTTTTAAACAAAAAAATTAACGCCTACACAATGTGCAAAATTAAAGATTAGTAAGAGAACATACAATGAAAAGTCCTGGTCCCCCAACCTCTCCTTCCTCCTTTGGAGGCATCCTCTGTTATTGATTTCCTGTGTATCCTTCCAGAGATATTCTATCCAAACATATGTACTAATATAGATAATGGTAGCTTACCATATACATCATTCTGCACTGTGCTTATTTCATTTTATAATTTATCTTGGAAAGAGTAGTCTATTATGGAGGGTATCACAATTTATGTAACCAGTTACTTACTATGGGTCATTTAGGATGTTTATAATCTTCACGAATTAACTAGTGTTCCAGTGAACAACCTTGCATGGATTAATCCATAGGAAAATTCATTGAAGTGGGATTTCTAGATCAATGCGTGTGTGCCCTCAACCTTTTTTTTTTTTTTTTTTTTTTTTTACCGGATTGATCTTTTCCTCTGCCCCTAATAATCGCACTAAATGTAAATGGTCTAAACATCCCAATTAAAAGGCAAAGGAGACTGGATCTGATCAAAAAGTGAGGCTCAACTATAACCTATCTACTAGACACCCACTTTAAATATAAGGACATAGGAAAAGATACACATGCGAACAATAATCAGAACAAAGCTGGAGTGGCTCTATTAACATCAGAAAAGAAGATTTCAAGACACGAAATATTATCAAAGATAAAAGTATGAATTCATAAAGAAGACACATAATCCTAAACGTGTATATACCTAATAAGAAAACCTCAAAATATATGAAATAGAAACGGATAGAACTAAAAGGAAGAAAAAGGCAAATCCACGATTATACTTGAAGATTTTAGCACCTCTCTCTCAGAAATTGACAGGAAATAAGTAAAAATAGAAAAGACTTCAACAACATTATCAATTAGCTTAACTGACGTTTTAGAACATTCCACTCAATAACCAGAATATACATGGCTTTCAAGGTCACATGGGAACATTCACTAAGACCATATGCTGGACCAACTAACACATTTCAATAAACTTAAAAGCACTGAAATTATATAGAATATGTTCTTTGACCCCAATGAAATTAGGAGTAATAACAAAAGGATTTCTGGAATATCCTTAAATGTTTGGAACTTAAACATCACGCTTTTAAATAATCTATAAGTCATTATCTTTGAAGCAAATGAATAATAATGAAAACACAAGGTATCAAAATTTGAAGCTAAAGTAGTAGAGAGAAACTTATATCTTTAAACCCTTATATTAAAAATATATTGTTTGAAATCAATGATTCAAACTTCTAAATTAAGAAGTCAGGAAAAAAAAGCAAACTAAACCCAAATTCAGTATAAGGAAGGAGAGACAACCATTCGAATGGGAAAATGTATTTGTAAGCAATACCTCCAATAAGGGCCTAATATCCAAAATATACAAAGAACTCATACGACTCAATAACAACAAAAAAACAAATGTTCCAATCAAAAACATGGGTAGAGGACCTGAACAGACACTCCTCCCTAGAGGACATACAAATGTCCAAAAAATATATGAAAAGATGCTCAACATCGCTAGCTATTAGGGAAATGCAAATCAAAACCACAAATAGATACCATCTCACACCTGTTAGAATGACTATATCAACAGGACAAGTAATAACAAATGCTGGAGAGGATGTGGAGAAATAGGAACCCTCATACACTGCTGGTGGGACTGCAAATTGGTACAGCCACTGTGGAAAGCGGTATGGAGTTTCCCCAAAAAGCTAAGAATTGACCTACATATGATCCAGCAGTCCCTCTACTGGGTATTTACCCCCAAAGACTTGAAAGCTCCTATTTGAAAAGATATTTGCACACTGATGTTCACAGCAGCATTATTCACAGTGGCCAGGACATGGAAGCAACCGAAGTGTCCTACAATAGATGGTTGGCTAAAGAAGCTGTGGTACATATACACAATGGAATATTACTCAGCCATAAGAAGAGATGAAATACTGCCATTTGCGACGACATGGATGGACCTTGAAATAATCATACTAAGTGAAATAAGCCAGACAGAAAAGGTTGAAAATCACATGATATTACATATGTGAGATATAAACCTAAAAGCAACAAATGAACAAGACAAACAAACAGACACTCATGGACATGGGCAATGGACTAGTGGTTACCAGAAGGAAGGGGGAGGGAGGGGAGAGAGATAAAAAAACAAAATGTTAAAAAAAAATTATGTATACATAGTATGAAAAAAAAATAAACTGGAATAAAAAAAAGTATATTGAAAGAAATAATAGTAGCAATTAATGAAATGGTTCTTCAAAACATTCAATAAATGGATAAGCCTCTAGCTAGAATGATCGAAGAGTAAAAAAATTATTAATATCAAAGTAGAAGGATGTTACTTACAGATATCAAAATCACAATGAAGCATAAATAATTCATGCCAAAAAATTTGACAACTTAGGAGAAATGGCCAAATTCCTTGACAACCACAAGTTATTAAAACTCACATAAGAAAATCTGAATAATTCAACATATAAAGATGCTTAATTTGTAATTACCGCACCTCCCCCAATAAAATTTCAGGACTAGATGGCTTTGCTGGTAAATTCTACAAACCATTTAAGAAAGGAATAATTGTATTATTCTTACATTTTTTCTTTCAGAAAATAAGAGAGGGAACACTTCCAACTCATTTGATGAGGCCAGCCTTTTTTTGTGTGTGTACCCAGAGGAGACAAATGCAAGGGGCAGGGGTGGGAACTAACCAATATTCATCATGAATAGAAACATCACAATTCTCAACAAATGTTTTTCTTTGAGAAGTTTTGTGGTTTTTGCTTTTATGTTTTAGGTCTGTGAGCTATTTCAGGTAAATTTTCTTGTCTGGTATTATTTTCTAAGCACATCATGTTCTTCACTTTGCTGATGGGTTGAGTGTCCACAGCGCCATATACATCCTTCTAGAATAGCACTCATTATCACTGTTTTCTCATTTTTCTCCACCCCCCCCCATTAGAATGCGTACTCTTCAGGACAGATATCATATCCAAATTCTCTTTAAATCTCTTCTAGAGTAATTCGTGCTTCAGAGTAGGTACACAATAATCATTTGGGAGTCATCTGATTCTTTTCTCCCTCTTTTATTCTTTTCATACCAGCTTGCCTAAATCAACCATTTTTAACTCCTGCCCATCTTTCTCAGTATCACTTGATTGTCTTTTCTTTATCTTCATTAGTTCATCTCACTCGTTTCAGCTATACAGGTTGCAAGAGGCATCTGTCTTGAGATTCACCTCTTCCCAATCCATCTCCTTTAGCACAATGAAGCGAAGCCTTCCAGACAGCTCTGCTTAAGTCATGCTCTTGTTTAACTTTCCTGAATATGGTTTAGACACTTTGGCTTGGAATTTGAAACACTCTACAATCCAGTCTTAACTTATTTTTCCAGACATCTCTCCTGATACTCTGTAGTCCCACATCATGCTTTTCCAACTCCATATTCTTCTACACGCCATTTTCTTCTATGCAGAATGATTGCCGATGGCTGCCTATCGAAATTCTAACCATTTTCCAAGACAGAGTGCAATATTACCTCCTACATAGAGTCTCCTCATCCTATGAAGAGAACAAAATAGCTCCTTTTCTTTGTGCTCTTACAGTGCTTAAGGAGATTGCTCTCATGAGACTTCTGTAAGTTTACAATAAAAGAGATCATTTCTAATCATTCCTTGTACATATCAGCTCTTAGAAGGCAGGACTGTGTCTTATGCTTCTTTGCATTCCACAATTCTCCTAGCTCAGTATCTTATATAGAGAAATAACTAAATATATTACATTATTTGATATCTAAAGTAAAGTGAAAACAGTTGAAGGTCCTTGTGGCAGCCTATTTTTCAAAGAAAAAACATCTCTCATTCCACATGGTCTTCTTATAATGTGACTCTGACACTCTTCCCATTAAGAGATGGGGGTCTATGTTCCTTTTTAAATCTAGGTTATGATGCCGTGTGACTTTGAGACTAGGAATAAAAAGCAAAACAGCTTTCATCTGTTTCCCTTTGGGATGTTCATGCCTAGAACTCAGCCATCATGCAGTGAGGAGGCACAAAGAGTCCCCAGGAAAGGCCATGTGTAGGGGTTCCAGCTAACAGCTCCAGTTGATGTCCTAAACAACAGCCAGCATCAACCGCCAGACATGAGAGTGAGCAAGCTTCAGGTGATTTCAGCCTTTAGCTATTTGTTGGGTCACCTCCACCCTTTATGTTTCCTTAGTTGAGGACCTAGGCATTGTAGGGCAGAGACGTGCCATCCCTCCTGCAACCTTTCTGAATTCCTGACCCATAAAATCTGTAAGCATAATAAAACGGTGGCTGTTTTACACCACTACCTCTGAGGCAGTCTGTTACACGGCAATAGTTAACTGAAACAATCTCTTCATTTTTCTATATAAAGACATTACTAAAAAAATTTGAGAAAATTATATAAAACTAAGGAAAAATACTTCAAATATTAACGCTTTAATAGACCTGTATACTGTTAATAATTCTGAAAATACAATGAATAAGTCAGAAACGTCTAGAAGGCATGTAAATTTTATATGGGATCATTATTATTACATTTCGCTTACCTTTTCAAACTTCAATTTCACCGGTTTTGGATTGGTAGCAGTTACAGCTTCAGCAATTTCCTGACCAATCTTAAAAGACTGTTCCTTAGTAGCTCCTTTCAGTAGCACAAACATACTAGAGGATTAAAGAGAGTAGGGTAATGAAGTCATTGTAAGAAAAACAACTTCATCAAGAGTAAATTTCCTGGTAAATACCCTAATACCAAAGAAACCTTTACCCCTTCTTATTCCTTATTAAGTTGCTTCTTATCTAAGCTTTCTCGTTTTATCACACTTTCCTTGTGTACTCATGGTAGATCTTGTTACAGCTCTTGAAGACATCTGATATTTCTAGTTTAGTTACACATAGACCAGTTATCACAGCTGCCAAGAAGGTCCTTGGTCACTCCTGGATATTTATAGATTTGTATGACACACAATTAGGTCAATCAAAATAAGAGAAAATGTGGAATAAAGAAATGGAATATTTACTTGGGATGTAGGAGGAAATTTCCTTCCAGAACTGCCTAATTTAAAATTTAAAAAAGATACACATATATTTATAATATACATTTATTGAAGAAAATAAAGAAAGCACCAAAAAGAAAATGGCCATGTATAAAATCTCACCATTCAGGAAAATAACACACCAAACCTTCTGTGTATAGCTTTAAATTTTTTCTCATTTGGGATCACAGATCATACTATTTTTTAACTTTCTCCTTTCATTTAATGGTATATTGTGAACATTTTCCATGTCACCTAGTCCTTTTACACTATTTTTACAGTTGTATTCTATTGCAATGTGTGGATATATTATAATTTAACCAAACACTGAAAATTTAGATTATTAAAATTTTTTTGCTACTATTTCATATATAATTTGGTACACCTGATTCTGACCTCAGAATATCCCTAGAAGTGAAATGTCTTTGTAAATGGTGTACGCTAAAAATAATTTTTGAAAGATACTGTAAAACTGAATTCCAGAGATATTTCTGATGTACAATCCCACTAGCAATATATGGTCAAGAGAGAAGAATTTCTAATATGGATATAAAATTCCAATACAAAAAATAACTTAAAAGTTAACTTACAAAACAAAAATATTAGGCATTTTTTCCTAATTTAATCCAGTTAACTTTATAATAGCACTTTACACTTCAGCATATACATATACCATCATCTGAGACCAAGAGGAATAATGACTAATAGAGATTTTAAGTTGATCTTCACTAATAATTTTAGTAGAAAGACATTAAATAGTGAAATGGACAATATCTTGAAACATTACTTTAAGGTTTCTACTTCTAGACTTGGAGCGACATAAACCAATCTTATATTTCTTAAGTGTTTTTATATTGGACTTTAAATCTCGTTGGACAGTTTCTTTCGAAAAGGTTTCTCTGCCAGTACTGGAGACAGCACTTAGCATCTGATATGAAAAGCTTAAGAAAAGGATATTTTATTCAATATTACTTAAGGTCTTTAAAATAAAAAGTCTCAATCTGAATTAATTTTAATATCATTAAGGCAGAATAAACAGGCATTAGTTACCTGTACCTTTAAGCTTAGGGTGTACTTTGAACCACTTAAAGCTTTTTATAATATTTTCTTTTTAGGCCTATCTGATTCATGTTATACTAATATATTTTTTCAACAAGATTATTATAAAATTTCCTTTTGAAAGATTATTTTTAATAACAGATTTTGGGACCTAGTGAAAAGTAAACTATTCACAGCTTTGGCAACTGTGCTTTAAAAGCAGTTTGATTGTTTTAAGATATATATTTAAATTCAGAGAGCTGCAGCTGTATGAAGAATTATTCAAATTAAAAACTGTTTCTTTAAACAGACTAGACTCCTGTGTATACAGTTTTTTATAGGTCACCATCTACTTGGCTACCTGAAGGGATGCCACAGGAATCTTCACAGTCCTTGGCTTTCTTTCTTAAGATCATATCTGGTAAATTAGGACCTGAGCTAGCTCTGATCATGAAATCATAAGCACTGGAATGGACTTAGGTAGAACTCTATTTTAGTTTAAGGATTACCCTTAAGCCATTCAAACATCTAAAGAGATGCAAAAAGACAACTACAAATCAGAAAGTTTGTTACCTGTCAGTATCACCATATACAACTTTTGCACCCCATTTCTTGGTATCGTTCACCAGTTTAATAGCTCGTTCCAAGGTCTCTCTTGCTTTGTGAACAATACTATCACCAACCTGTTGGTACAAACACATTGGAAATGATTTTTTAACATAGCTTAGTAAGGTCAATAGACAACATATAATACCTAATTTTAATTACTAAATATTTCTAAAATTAAACTAAGAGAAAAGAACATTAAAAACAAAAACAGTCATCATGTCATCATTCTTTTTATAAAACTCAAGAAGAAAGTGAGACGGATGAAGAATTTAAAGAAGGAACCAACCAATATATAGACTTGCCTGTGAGTAGATCAGTTAGTATAATGGACCACTTTATACAAAGTAGACAACTACATTTAATTCCTGGAAAAAATAAACCTTGTTTATTGGAGGACTTTCTTATATGTCTGTAAATTTAGCAGGAAATTACCCTGTGTATATCAATGTGTGTGTATGTGTATCTTTCAAAATTTTGTTGGAATGTTATGTTAATTTATTACGGTATCATTAAAATTAATGCTGAACTGAAGTCTCAGCGATTGGTTATACATCCTTTTTAGATAATACTAAAATAAGAAAAAATGTATAATTATATGATGGAAAATATAAGTGTTCAATTTAAATCAAGGAGACAGACAGATATATTTAATGAGTTTTTCCATTTGAGTGGTGAGTTTCAACAATCACCATGGCATAAGCTGACAAGACAAAAAAAGGATATGTCTTGACAAATAATGAGAAACAAGCTAATTATATTCCACACTTAAGTAAACGAAGGAACTAGTATAGCATTGCTGCTTCATTTGTTAAACTCATTAAAAATAAGAGTTGGGGAAAATTGCCCTTTGGCACAAATACAGCATTCTTTAAAATTTTAAAATACAAATTATCTAACTTTTCCTTTCATGTTAAGACACAAACAATAGTTATAATGATCCTCCCCTTTTTAGGGTAAAATTTGAATTACCTGAACTAAATGTAGGACTAAATACTACTGAAAAGGCTGTCTAAAGTTGCTTTACAAAAGAAATATTAAGTGTATGAACAAAGGAATAAATAAAAAAAAAACTTTTGGCAGAAACAATTTGGGTTTTAAATTAGGATCATGATTTCTGTTAAGACCTTTCTTGTTGTAAAAACTTGAGAATATGAACTATAATCTAATACATTTAAAAAATCATGTTATCTAATTGAAATTCAAGTTTTAATAAAATGTTTAATCTGTCATCTGCTGCTACTTTCAAACAAGGTAAACTTTAAAATACGTGATGGCAAACAGCTGGATGGGTGAGCCATCTAGTGTCAGAGTTGAAATATGCTTTTGAGATACAGGCACATATCGACCCTAAATGTCTGCCTCCTGCCTACTCTGGAAGTCCGAACTCTTGCAGCTGCTCCTGAAGACCATGAAGTGCGAAGGATTCAGTGGCATGAAGGTGAGGGGCAAGAAGTTAAGAGTGGCATTTAAAACTGATTCTGATTCTTTGTTCATGGTTTCTAATTTGAAAAACATTGCTTCATTACAGGGATAAGAGATTGGATATAAAAAGAAGAAATAATTAGTTTCACAATTTAGGCAATGGCTGAGATCCTGAAAAGTCATAATAAGAAAAATATTTAAAATAAAAAATTCTCTGACTAGAAACAGAGTATTGGCAAGGATGTGGCGCAAAGGGAACCCTTGTGGCTATTCTGGCTCTTTTACTTCATGTAAACTTTAGAATCAGTTTGTTAACACCTACAAAACAACTTGCTGGGATTTTTGACTGGGTTTGCATTGAATCTATTGATCATTTTGAGACGAACTGACATCTTGACAATACTGAGTCTTCTTATCCATGAACGCGGAATATCTTTTCATTTATTTAGTACTTTGAGTCTTATACCAGAGTTTTGTAGTTTTCCTCATAAAGATCTTGTATATTTCTGTTAAATTTATACCAAAATATTTCATTTTGGGGGTGTGTGCTAATAAAAAGGATATTATATGTTTTTAAATGAAAATTCCATTTCTTCATTGTTGGTATATAGGAAAGTGACTGACCTCTGCATACAGATCCTTATCCGTAGGGATCTACGTTCCAAGATCCGCAGTGAACGCCTGAAACCATGGATAGTACTAAACCCTATATGTACTGTTTTTTCTTATACATAACTATGATAAAATTTAATTTATAAATTAGGCACAATAAAAGATTAAGAACAATAACTAAGAAAATAGAACAATTATAATATATTGTAATAAAAGTTAAGCGAATGTTGTCTCTCAAAATATCTTATTGTACTGTACTCGCCTTTCTTATGATGTGAGATGATACAGTGCCTATGTGACGACATGAAATGAGGTGAATGGCAGACACTGTGATGTAGTGTTAATAACCCTTCTGAGTTAATATAATATTATACGTTACTTAAACACACATAATATGATACCACAACAGGTCATCTGATAACTGAGATGCCTACTAAGTAATAAAAGAGAGTAGAATATATAGTGTGGATACACTGGACAAAGGGATGATTCATTTTCCAGGTGGCAGAGTGGGACAGCACAAGATTTCATTATGCTACTCAAAATAGTATGCAACTGAAAACTTACAATTGTTTATTTCTGGAATTTTCCATTTAATATTTTTGGACTGTGGTTGATGGTAACTGAAATCATGGAAAGTGAAAGCATGGATGGGTGGTGGTGGAGCTACTGTATTAACCCTGTATCCTGCATCCCTGCTATAATTGCTTACTAGTTTCAGGAGGTTTTTTTTGGTCAATTCTTTCTGATTTTTTTCACAGACTATGTCATCTGTGAACAAAGACAGTTTTATCTCTTCCCTCCTAATCTGTATACCTTTTATTTCCTTTACTTGTCATATTGTATTAGCTAGAGGACTTCAAGTATGATGTCGAAAAGCAGTGGCGAGAGGGGATATCTTTGCCTTGTTCCTGATCTTAGTGAGAAAGCTTCAAGTTTCTCAAGAAGTGTGATATTAGCTGTAGGTTTTTTTGGGTAAATGTTCTTTATCAAGCTGAAGAAGCTCCACTCCATTCCTAATTTACTGAGTATTTTTATCATAAATGGGCACTGGATTTTGTCAAATGCTTTTTCTGCATCTATTGATATAATCATGTGGTTTTTCTTATTTAGCCTGTATGTGATGTGATGGATCTCATTAACTGATTTTTGAATGTTGAACCAGCCATGTATACCTGGGATAAATCCCACTTGACTGTGGTGTATAACTGTTTTTATATGTTGTTAGATTTGATATGCCAGAATGCAGTCTATCTTGGTACACGTTCTGTGTGAGCTTGAGAAGACTATGTATTTTGCAATTGTTGAATTAAGTAGTCTACCACAAATGTCCCTTATATTTGGTTGTGTTGCTGAGTTCAACTATACCCTGATTTTCTTTATTATTTTTTATTTGTTGCCCCCCTTTTTTCTTTTCTACTTTTTCTGTCTTGTGTGTGTGGTTTTGAAAATTTTATATGAATCCATTCTCTCCTTTCTTACATTATCAATTCTATTTTTTTTAAAACTTTTAATAATGGTTGCCCCAAATTTTACAACATACATTTACTTTCAACATCACTTTCAAATAGGACTATACCACTTCACAGGTGATGTGAATACTTTATAATAATGAAATAATCCTAGTTCCTCCCCCATCCCTGTATCATTTGTCGTTCACTTTACTTATACATAAGCAATACATATATTCATAAACATACATAACCAAACACATTGTTGCCATTATTATTTTGAACAAACTGCTGTTAGATCAATTAAGAATAAGAAAAGTACAAATGTTTATTTTACCTCCAATTATCCTTCTCTGATGCTCTTCTACTCTTTATGTAGATCTGAGTTTCCATCTCTCTAAAGAACTTAGTATTTCTTGCAAGGCAGGTCTACTGCCAACAAATTCCCTCAACTTTTGTTTGAGAAAGTCTTCACTTCTCCTTCACTTGTGAATGATAATTTTGCAAGGAATGGAATTTTAGGTTGGAAATTTTTTCTTCTCTCAACTGTAAATATTTTACTCCATTTTCTTTCTGCTGGCATGGTTTCTGAGGAAAAGTTTAATGTAATTCTTTGCTTTCTACAGGTAAGGTGTTTTTATTCTCTGGCTACTTTCAGGATTTTAAATTAATTTTAATAAACATAATTCAGGATGTTTATTGTTGATTTTCTATAATATAATAATGATAGCTGTATGTTTAGTTTTTTGGGGGAACTGATCCTGCTTGGTATTCTCTGAAGTTCCTGGATGTGGTTTGGTGTCTAACATTAATTTGGGGAAATTCTCAGTAAGTATTGTTTCAAATTTATTTCTTCTCCTCCTGGAATTCCTACATGTATAGTATACCTTCTGTAGTTGTCCGACAGCTTCGGGATATTCTGTACCCCCACCCCCATTTCTTTTTCTTTATTTTTCAGCTTTGGCAGTTTCTATTGAGATTTCCTCAGGGTCAGAGATTCTTTTCTCAGCTATGTCTATTCTAAATAAGCCCATCAAAGGCATTCTTCATTTCTGTTACAGTTTTTTTTTGATCTCCAGCACTTCTTTTTGATTCCTGGAGTTTCCGTCTCTCTGCTTACATTGCCCATCTGTTCTCACATGCTGTCTATCCATTAGAATTCTTAGAACCTTAACCACAGTTATTTTAAATTTGTAGTCTGATAATTCCAACATCCCTGCCATATATGAGTCTAGTTCTGATGCTTGCTCTGTCTCTTCAAACTGTGCCTCTTGGCTTTTAGTATGTCGTTAATTTTTTAAAGTAATTGCTATAAACAGGTCGTTAGTAATGTGGTAGTGAGGTATGGAGAGGGGAAGTGTTCTGTAGTCCCCATGAATAGTCTCAGTCTTTCAGTGAGCCTGTACCTCTGGACTGTGGACTTCACATGTGCTTATCAGTATTTTCCCTTCTTTAGTAGGACAAGATGGCTAAAGTGGGCTGGAGTATTTCCCTTCCTTCACATGGAAGGCTAGAGCGGTTGTAGTTGGGTATTTCCTTTCCACAGATCAATTAGGCTCTCATAAAACTCCAGCAGGCTAAGCTCTGGTTAGTTTCTCCTGAAGGCAGACCTTGTTAAGAACAGAATGCTGTGGAGTATTTTAAATGGTTCTTTCCTCTCCCAGTGCTAGCAGCACTAGGGAGTTTTTCTTCAATTTTAGTTCTTACTGTGAAAGACTGGGTGAGCTCCTAGAGGCAAAATTCACAAAAACGTGGGGGCCCTGCTGACTGGGCCCCTGGAGTTTTTATCTCTCAGACGTGTCAACACTGAGCCTCCAGCCATTCATCAGCTGTACTTCAGGTTTCCCTGCCTTGGCACTGGTTCCTATAGAGGTTTGTGCTCTAGTAAGTTGTGATTCTCTGTATCATTCACTTGTTGATCTCTTAAATTTGGAGGGCAGTTGTTTGCCCTGTGACTTCACTTCTCTGAGAGATCTAATAGGAGTTGCTGACTTTTCAGTTTGTTCAGATTTTTACTTATTGTGAGAATAGAGTGGTGACTTCAAGCTTCTTATATGCTAGACCTGAAAGTGGAAGTCTCTTGCACAGCTTTTTGGAGTTCACTTTGCCTACTGAGAGCTGTGTGGGAACTTTATTCTTCCACTGCTTTTCTCTTATTGAACTATTACAATATGGTATACCATAATGTTCTGGCCTTCATTTGACATGAAAAGATGAACAAAACAGGTTTACTCTTTTCTTTTCTCCATCACTAGAAAATTATTACTCTGTTACACTATATTGTACGCATGTCAAATTAACACCCTAATTTAGTAAATAACAAGAAATTAGTCTTATTCTACAAAAAGTATCTTTCAGTTGCAACTACCACTACAAAACAAAGGGTTTGCTTAAATCTTTACTGGTACACTTGTAATTATGAAATGATCATTGTTCATTCTGACATTTGGAGAAGCAACCTATCATCATATCTCTATCAATATGTTAAAAGCAATTATGTAGGACTGAGTTTGTTGTAAACATCTCCATAAATCTGGCACCAAAATTTAATGCTAATAGTTGGTTACAATATGGTCATCCAGATCATGTAGAAAAAATTGTATGCTAATTTCTAAAATTATAATTTAAAAAATTAAGACACCAAGAATTCTCATGGAGAAAACCAACAAATTCCTAGGAGTATGTATATATATATAAGCTCTGGTTTGGGAAAAACTGATCCTATGTCATGGACATAAAACCCTTTACTTTAAAGTTTCACAACAAAACACAGTGTTTTCATGAACAGGTATTCATTTAATGCTGGCTTTAGTTTCTTTCAAAAAACTACAAAAATGTATCACTTACCTCAATGCACGGCATTCTCCCAGAAAAATTGGCAGCTGTATAGCCAAATGTGACATTTGCTATAAGCTTAAGTCCTAACTGACGTGCATCGAGCATTCGTGAAAGGGCTCTGTCTTGCTTGTAAGCCTTCATTGACTGCTTCACCATGAGTCTAGTCTTCAAAATTTCTTCGAGCATTCTTGGTAGCACACCCTTTCTCACTGAAGGCTATCATAAAGGAAAAAAAATGTTTAAAATTCCTTAAACATTATAGATTTAGATAATTAAGAAGGAAGTACAAAGTATAACAATAGTCAACTGTCAGGAATTGAAACACTAATAATAGAGTGGCCACAGGACCAGTGGCCGTCAATACAAAATCATCACATTTTCTTTCTTTTGAAGAGGACTTTTCTCCTAAAAAGTTCCTGTAATGTTTATAAATCTAATGAAGCACTATTATGTGAGTTCAAAGACCTCCAGGGAGGAGGATGTCAACTAGTGCATAAGAGAGCATACAAGTTCAGAGGGAAATTTTGTTCAAAACTATGATCCAAACCCCCACTCTTTCAGAAAGACACATGGGATTTGTATCACTTATAACAAACCTCAGTTTTTAAAGATCTCATCCTAATGACCCCAGTAATCTGCATGGAACTCCATTTATCTACCTTGGAAGAATGATGAGCTGGGTTGACTCTGCTGACATTCAAACCTGTAGTTCCAAGGACTCTAGGTATTTCAAATCTGATGCTTAGACCACTAAGCCATCCCCTCCGGCCTATATTTATTAGCAATCTGGAAGAGGGGATGAACAGTGAGGTGATAAAATTTGTTGATGCCAAAAAAAAATCATTTGTATTAGTCAAGACTAGGGAGAATTTATGAGAACTCCAATAGGAATGAAAACCACAAAACAGTATTAAACTTTGAAGATGATTCACAGACACGTGCAAGGTAATAATGCATGTCGGACTGAACAATTAAAACCTAAGGTATAGGATAATCACATTCCTTAATATTAAATTTTATTTTCATTAAGCTTTATACATTGGGTCAAAATGTCGATGCAAGTTTTAAAAATGCTGTTAAGGGGAGATAATATAATAAGCTGATAGATACGTGACAATGAAAACATACTTTAACCTCTAATTCATTCTGTATACCTTCTGAAGAAACCATGTTTATGTTAAAATATATGTCATAATATGAAGATATAATATTTCCCCAAAAGGAATATATCATTAATTCTCTGGTAAAACTTTTCCTCATATCTAAATGGCTAATTTTATGGTACTCTTCAAACATAGCATCTTCTTAGGGTAAAGAATGATGCTACTTTTGCTAAGTACCCCAGAATGAATTTGAGGGCTAGTGAGGTCCATGCTACCATCAATCACCCTACTGTCCCATGATTTTAGTATTGACTCACTGCTAAGGAACTAGAAAAGAAAGAAATGAAGTTGGCACATGAGAGGCAATGTAGTCTTCGCCTAGATCTCTCCTATTTGTCTTTAATTTACTCATTTATGAGGTTTTCCTCAGTCTCTTTAAGGGGAGATAGGGAGAGAAAAAAAGAGACTCTATTATTAGTTTGGATATCTTCTTAAAAATGCAATCAAATAAGAGAATCATTATTTCTGAAAGTCTTAATTTAAAATAATGTGGATGAACAATTAGAATTTACACATTAAAGCAATTTAAATCTTTATAAGTTATCATCGTTGTGATCATCAAATAGTTATTTAAGTCTGCCAGATTCTAATAGAGGGTAGAAGGTATTGTGCAAGCTATTTCTTTCAATATTTCACTAAAAACTAAGATCTAACAATTAAAAGATTTTAAATCAAAATTCATGCAAAACAGGATGACTTTTTTTTTAATGCTTCTTAGATGATTCCTATATCTTTGCCTTTTGAGATGAGATATTCAACTAAACAATTTTTTCCCATTTTATAGGCTAACAACATCTAAACCATTAGCTCTTCAAAGGTTAAGCCACAGTTATACCTTTCGCTTACAAGAGAGTATTACCTTGACAAAAGCTATTCCATTGGGGGAAACTGTGATATCATGCCTAATTTGGTAAAGCAAATCTGGAGGTACTCTTAGAGAGGTACAGCCAAATTTGAACTCATCATACCTGTTAAGAAAGAAAACATTAAGCAAATACTTTCTTAAACCATCAAATATAGAGTCTAAGCAATTTCAGTAATTTTTCTAATTCCTTTAGAAATTTATTTTCAAACATCTAAACATGAATTCATTTATTTAGTAATATGTTTATTTGTCTAATTACCATAAAGTAGTTATTCTAATATTTACAATTTGTTAAAAGAAATATTTCTTAAATGGTTCTATCCTAAAATTTATGGGTAAAATCTATACCGAAATACCAAATTTCAATTCAATGTCTGATTATAGCACCTTACGTTAAGTTCCTTAAAGAAAAATTTAAGCCTAAAATAAAAAAAATTGTAAATAACTTTGCAAATTTCCATTCTTAATAAAAAGACAGGACTGCCAATACAATTTCCACAAATGCTCTCTATGAAGGAGTGAATATACTTTAGATAATACTATAACACTTGATTTAACAAAATAACAAATTTCATTAATAACAAAAGTCATTATTAAGGAAGCCTATTTCTTACAATATGAGAAAAATATCTACTCCTTTGAGTATTTGAAATGTTATGAAATTTAACTTATTAAATTCATTGACATGAATAACTAAAATCTAACATTTAACAATATAACTTTTTAAAAAAATCAAAACTATTTCTAAGAAAAGTCAGGAGGAGGTGATAGCTGGAGTCTTAAGATCATTATTCTCAATCTGTTTCACTGAAAGGTGATTTATATCAACAAATTAAATATAACTTTCATTTAAAAAGAGACTCTAGATATACATAGACAGTAAAACAGACAGTTGCAAGGCTGATCTATTCATGATCTTCTTCATATGTGTCATCCATCCACAATGCTGAATTAGTCATATGGCCATCGGTGTCAATTAGTAAGGTAACTAAAAATAATGAATTAGCTGTGCTACAGTCCATCCATCTTGCTCATTAGAACAGTCTCAAGAGCAAAGAGACACTAAAGTCTAATTTCAGTAAGAAGCACAAAGCACAACAAAATTGTAATATGAAAAAACTTACTTTCCCAAGTTCTCAACATGGCCAAGGCAGGTGGAAAAACAATAGTTGTATGCAATCACAATTGAAGGATATAGTGACTGAAAATCCAAGACGAGAACAGAGTTGCTATAAAAGCGAGATTCAGGCTCCATAATGAGCGGAACACACTGTGGGGCTCTCATTTGGGACCTCTGCTGTACACTAGGTGTCACAGGAATATAGTTCATTGGTTTAGCAATACGCAACATCATTGATTCCACACGGTACTGCGGGAAGAGAGGTGAAGGTGGGGAAGAGAAAAAGAAACAGTCTAAATATAAATATACTGGTCTTGAATATGTGATAATAATCTGGGGGATGTTTTGCTCTTCAGAATAAAGCAGCCTGACTTTCTTAAAATTCAGTTATACAGCACTGGTAATTTACTCAGTTTTTAGGTGCCTGAAAGGGGAATTCGTAAATCCTTTTCCTATTATTATAACTTTGATAAAAACTGCAAAAATAACAAAATGATTACGCCATAAGTCGATATTGAAAAGAAAGATAAAATTAGATTTTTAAATATTTAAATATAGCTATATCATAATGAACATGTAGGAGAGCCAGCTGTACAGTCTGTCAACTTAACTGAAAAAGTTGGCCAATATTTAAGAAATTGATTTGGAAAAATCAGGAAATTGAAGTCAGGAGACTTGAGATGAATAAATGTTATTCTAAATTTTCAAGAAGGAATCGCAAGGATTCTAGAATTGAAAGGCAGTCAGCTTAGTGCTTGCAAAATTGAATCAATCATTTACTGATTGTAATAACTGCCATTAAGGAGATGGTTTGGGGTATTGTAAAAAAAAAGCACTCTCAAGAATCAGCATGAGTTCACTGAAATGTTCTCATGTGATTTTAAGGTATCCAACTTTTTAAAATTATTATAAGCCACCTCAGATAGCTTTTAAAACCTGTGGGAGTACAAATAAATAAATAGCTTATAAGCAATGAAATTAAATAAACAAATGGGTAATGCCAATTAGTTAGAGCTCTATTTTTGCTATAATTACTGAATTCGTAAACTGGGGAAATGTTGTAGTCATGAAGTAATTAAAGATTTTACGAGGTTAAGGATCCTGAGTGATTTAATATAGTATCCTTGATCCTAGCACAATGTTTATTTAACACACTAAAAGTATTCAAATACATATTTATTGAAAGAATGCTGTGAACAATTTTCAGCAAGGCATTTGATAAAATCTCTCATTTATGGCCTTGGGATATTAGTTAGGAAGATATGATGAATTAAATGGCTTCCAAGGTCTCATTTTTCTTTAACATTAAAAAAATGATAATGTCCACTTAAATGGATTTCCAAATCCTTAAAAAAATAAAATTAGCTGTTGGGAGGTGGAACAAGCCACATTTAATAATGTAAAACAAAAGAGACACAGACTTTCTTTGCTACTTCCCCAGTTGTAAGGGCCTTTGAAGATATCCTTAATCACAGTGACAATATTCATGAGCAGTATTTCCCTCAAGGAACAATCATTTATTTTTTTAATGCCATGAAAAACAGCAATTGCCAGAAAGGTAGGATGGAGGAAAAAATAAGACGTGGAGCTGTTAGTGAAATAAAATGGCAAGATTTGATCAATCAGCTATACATATGTAGCTGGTATCAGACAGGAAGTTCAAAAAAACAAATCACCTCAAACATCTTGAAAGTAAAGCACTTACACAGAATTTTCAAATGCGCAAAAATAAAAATAAAAATAAAAAAGAAGCATTCCTACCTGTGAACCCCTTGTCAGTACATGTAAAAACTGAATGCCAAAAAGTCTAGCCATTTCACTGGTTTTCCCAATCAGGTCCAGCTGTTCTAACATCTGGAGATTTCCACGGACACGGCTGATGTAATGATCAACCATTTTCCATCTGTTAAAAGAGAATCCATGCTATGAACATTAGGTAAAAATTTGGACACTTGAAATTGGTATTGTTTTCATTCTGCCAAAACATACATATTAAAAGTGAGGTTACTTAGGAGGGAGTAAAGATGCATGTTAAGGAGTTCCTAGATTTGGTCAAAGGGTCTGCTATGATTTAGTTTTACTACATATTGACGCACTGCTTTCCAGGTTTTACTAATTTACATTCATACTAATGATGATAAAATGCTAGTTTACTTGCATCTTTGCCGACTCTGGGGATTATAATTTTTTAAGTGTTACTAGTTTCATAGGCAAAAAACTGCACCGCATTTTAATATATTTTCTTTAAGATTATTAATGTAATCCTTCAATTATGCAGATTTGCAAAATGTAAATGAGACAATGCATTATGTGTAGACTCGATCAGTTCCTTTAAAAGAAAACAAAATGGATTTAATAGCTCATCCTTTCTGTGGACCACGTGGATAATCAATGACCTGCCCTGGAGATTACTGATCTTTCTTCTGCTTGATCTAGTGTACTGCTGACCTCTCTAGTGAATTGTTCAGTTCAGCTACTGTAATTTTCAGCTCCATTTATGTCTAGTACTTTTTAGTATTTTCTATGTGTTGAAATTCTCATTCTGTTCATGCACTATTCTCTTGACCTTGGTGAGCATCTTTATGACAGTTATTTTAAATCTTCTATCAGGTAAATCATATTAACTATTTCATTATGGTCAATTTCTAGAGATTTATCTTGTTCCTTTGTCTGGGATGTCTTTGCCTGATTCTTCATTTTCCTTAACTCTCTGTATTAGTGTCCTGCATCAGACAAATCTGACACTTCTCTCAGTCTTCGTGCACCAGCCCTGTCCAGGAGGCCTCCACCAATCACCCCAGAGATTCTGGAGGCCTCTACCAACTCTTTCCCTTCCCAAGGAGAAGTAGGCAGCTAGAGTTTTTGTCCATTCACTCTGTGCTAAGCAGGAGGGGGAGTTATGGTCTGCTAGTCCAAATCACTGTGTCCATTCCCCATCAAAGAGCTAGATTGTGCAGGACCTGTTGGGAATCCAAGACTGGATAGACAGATGACAGCTCTTTGGGTAGCCTAGGAGGAGGTAGGGCACTGGATACATGGATCAATTCTTTCTCTCCCCAGGGATAAACTGAGAGCTGGGATTTTTCATCTACTTGCTTCTACTGAGCAGCAAGGGAGGCTCTATGGTGTCTACCAGCCCATGCCACTGTCTCCATTTGGCTCTGCCAGATAAACTGTGTCAGAACTATCAGTGCTCCATAGGAAAGGCTGGGGTTCTAGACACACAAACCAACTCTTCCTTCTCCTGAGAGAAGCTAGGAGCTAGGGGCCTTTTCCTGATCATATGGCTCTCGGTCAGAGGCAGGACTCTGGCAAGTGGGTGTCTGAATCTCCCTACCAGCTTTGGTGAGTGTGGTTCTTTGTTTGCTTTGGGTGCAGGATCCTTTCAATTACTTTCTGAATTTTTTACAAAGGAAATTTGTCTGTGAATTAAGGCTGAATCAGTGTCTGTGGGGGGATGGAGGGTCCAGGACTTCCTACTCCACCATCTTGCCAAAAGCACTCCATATTTTTCCTCTAATATTTTTTCAAAAGTATTTAAAAAGTGAACTGTTTAAATTTTTTAAAAAACCATATTTTTGAAATATGATTATATTAATTCCTATTATCTAGTCCTATCTGCTAGCCATGTGACATAAAAAAAGAATGGGTAACTGGGCCTTTTAAAAAATAAACAAAACATGACAAAATTGAATTTTGTTAGGTAATTTGTTGTTGTAGTAAGCAAATATAAATTTTGATTTGGGGCAGAGGAAGGGAAATATAATTATGAAGCAAAAGCCACTCAGGAAAGGCCTGGGTAGATGCTGAAATTGAACTGAGAGCATCCTGAAGGTATTTGTGGGATAGGGCATTTGGGAAGAAGCTGATCAAAAAGGAGATATAAGAATTCCAAGTCCAAACTCACTTATTCTGAACTTTTTCTAAGGGCTGGTTCTATAGAAACGAAGAATTGAAGAAGAAACTTTCTAATATTATCTTCTTGAGCTACAGAACTCTTTGCTACCAGAACATAATAATATTCAATAACTATTCCTTGGATAGCAAATGACATCAAGATGGTACTGTGAATTCTCTAGATTAGTAATATTAGGGATTAGAAAAGGTTTTATAGGCTGATTTAGGGATATAATCTCGAGACATAACATTTACATGGAAGAATGTGTTCTAAGTCACAAGCAACAAAATTTTGGGAACATAACTCATTCATGTAAATCAAAGGTTTCCAGAGACCTAAATCTGAGTTTACAGAAACAAAATAATAACCAGAGCACCTTTGTACTTTACATATTTAATACAAGAAATCCTTGACTAGCAAGATACTTTAATTTCTGAGTCAATTTACAAATAGATATATCCTTAAAACATTGTAGGAAGGAAATGTAAATTAAAAAGTATGACTTACTTTCTTGATAAGAATTCACTTAAATTTAGAAATACAACTGATCTTCCAAAGTATCTCTTAAGAAAAAGCACATGGTCTCTCCATGTAATAGAATCCATTTAGCATAAATAGTCTAAAGTATAGTCCAAAGTCCCTTATGTAGTATGTCAGGTCCAGTTCTTTATTTCTCTTGGCAAACATAATTACTTACTAACTTAAATAATACCTAATTAGAAGTAGCAAAATATGCATTTAGAGCATTCTAGGGCTTACAAACAAACCACTGATTGTAGTTTTCAATGTTAAATTTAATATCAAATTTCATTTTATTTATTGGTATATAATGTCTCCTAAGCAGTCTCCTCTCTGAGCCCCAGGAAGACAGGAACTTCCAAAGACTGATTCTGAACCAAAACTGAAAAACTCTCCCTGCCTCAGCATAAGCCTTACACAGGGTAACAAAACAGTAGTCAGCTGTTAACCCTGACTTTGGGAAAAAATGCATTTCATACGCTGGAAAAATGAGAATGACTGCTGATTTTTCATCAGAAACAATGGAGGCTGGGAGGAAAGGGAATGAAATCTTTAAAGAGGTGAAAAAAAAAATCTCAGCCTGAGAATTAGACAGTGAAATATGCAAAAACAAGGGTGAAATAAAGATATTTTCAGATAAACAAAGGTAAGAGAATTTGTTGCCAGCAGACTTGTACTAGAAAAATTGCCAAAGAAAACCGTTTAGAGATTTCTTAAAATTTTAAACAAGTAACCATGTGACCTGGCAATTCCACTCCTAGAGAAATGAAAATATATGTTCGAACAAAGACTTACATACAGTTTTATTCATAATAGATCAAACCAGAAACAACCCAATTGTCCATCAACAGGAGACTGGATAAATTGTGGTATATTTATATGATTGAATATTTTTTACTAATAAACATGAACAAACTACTATTTTATGCAACATGATGGCTGAATCTCAAAAAAACATGCTGAATTTCTTGAAAGCAGCTAGATACAAACGGGTGGATTGTAAATTATTTTATTTATACAAAGTTCTAGAAGTGGCAAGACTAATCTGCAGTAATAAAAATTTAACTAGTACTTACCTGGATAATTAAATAGGTAAGTTGATTGCAAAATTGTATAAGGGAATTTTCTGGGCATTAGAAATGTTTATTTTGATTGGGGTAGTGGTCACAGGGTCAAAGTCACCACATGATACACTTTATTCTATATAAATTATATACCAATAATATTGATTAAAAAAAGATATTATCTTCAGAGTTATAAAACATTACCTGTATAGATCTGTCTTGTTATCAAACCAATCTGATAAGACTCGAAAGGTAAAGAGGGGAAAACGCTGATGAAGAACATGAAAGCTCACATTTTCAAAGGTATAGTTAGTTAGAGCCACCTAAAAAAAAGCAAGACTCCATTATAATGCTGTTTTATATACAAATTTGGTTCTAAAAGATTCCAAATATTACTTCTAACTTTTCATAGTAGATATGAAAGCTACCTGCAATAAGGATTTGTGTTATAACTGAAGCATAATTAATTTAAAACTATGTATATATAGTCTACTGGCTAGAAATGTTCTTAATAAATTAATATTTAATTGGAAAAAAAATCAGACCTGATGAGATTCAACTTGGTCATATAATATTTAAGAGAGCTCAGTTCTTATCACTTCTTTTTATACTCTATGCCAAAACAAAAAACAGACAGCAGCACTGTCAATCAAGTTAATCTTTTCTTTCCATACTTACTTTCGGTCCTGGTGACATGCTGATTAATAGGATCCCACAGATTCGAGGATGAGTTATCTAGTGAAAGGCAGGCATTCATCCTGCTCCCAAGAATTACATTACTACTAAACCCAATACATGGGTATTATGGAGTCACTTAATTTCATTCCAAAAGCAAAAGATTACAAGGGTATGGCGGAAATGTTTCCCCATCTTCGAAAAATGTAGGTACAAGCTGTGTTAATGGGAAAAGAATACTAAAAAAGAGTTCAAATTTATAAAACATACATCTGGCTAGCTGTTCTCTCAGAAATACCCACATGACACAAGCAGTTTAGATAATAGCAGGCATTTCAACGAAAAATGGAAATTAAGGAACCAGCATTCCCCATCTTAGGTCAGCGTAGGATTCTGAAGAATAGTTCAAACAGCACTTCATATTTGTATATTATATTAGAATTCTAAAATATTTTTTTTCCACTTTGACAACCCAGCAAGTATAAAATAGGGACTGAATGTTAAGCTCATGTCAGTGCAGTGACTCAAATTGGTCTTACTTAATCTACAATTTCAATTTCCAGAATGACAGCATTGGAATGTAGCATACTTTAGAGTGTGTGTATGTTCTCTCTCTCTCTCTCTCTCTCTCTCTCTCTCTCACACACACACACACACACACACAAACACACACTCACACACACAGAATTTTAAACTCTGGAATGAGTCTATTTTACAGTCACCAGTTTAAAGGATGTACTAACCCATTATCTTGGAAGTAAAATATCATTTATTTTCCAAAAATCAGTACCAGCCTGAGTACTTCTCTCAAAAATAAATGAATTACTCATTTTATTATCGAATTCCCAGAGTTGAATGATTCTTCTACTTACTAATAAATACCTTCATTTAGTTTTTTAAAATTCCACTTAGTCTTATAGAAACTGGAGCCAAACATTTGATCTCAGGTACTTACACAATTGCCTAAATAGAGTACAGCACTATGTTGTTTGATGTAGCAATATTTCATTCTTTTTCATTGCTGTGTGGTATTCCTTTGTTAGAGCTGCTTTCTCTGTACCCTAATGTATACCGATTATTTGTTGACAAGTCTATCTCCTACTCTAGAGTGTTTTCTAGAGTGTTAGAACTTTGATAGTAAGAACACCTTTGTACCTCCTTCCTATTCTTTCCTCACTTCCCACCAAGATTCAACAGTGATCTCTCTTTCCTCTGAAAACAGGTACAATTTATGTCTCATTTGGCTCTTATAAGGTGCCTGTAGGGTCAGTGATAGATACCCTATCAAAGTCATGTAATATATATGGGAGATAACCACACACATAAGTAAGTGTGCACTCTTATTGTGAATGTGCTCTGTCCTCAAGAAACATTATATATTTAATAGATGTTTTACATATGCTCAAAATATATAATAAGCTCTCTGGGGACAGGGAGCATACCCACAATGAGCCTAAGTCTTGACACCTTACTAGCTCTGAGGCTTTATAGGCAAGTCACTTAACCTATGGGAAATTCAGTTTCCTTATTTGGAACAATACGTTACTACTTTGTTCCCTTACTTATGCTACAAAGTTTGTGAGTACCAAATTTTTAAATGACAGGTCTGTAAAAGTGCCATATAAATGATAAAACAACATAAGAATGCAAGGGAGTATTATTATTTTACTTCTTTACATAATCTTCATTGCCCGTTGCATTGTCTTAATATTTAAAAGCACATGCTTACTGACAGACTGAAATTATAATAATAGGGAATATTAGAAACATTCTAATTGCCAAAATGAGACAATGGGAGGCTTATGTGCTTGTGTGGAAGCATCCAACTTTCCTAGTGACTGCTGGGAGTGTACGCTGCTGGTTCTTCATAATCTAACTATTCCTTCTTAGGGTCTGATTACTGTCTACCCCTCAAAATGTCTTCATTCATAAAAAATGTGTCTTTGGCTCAATCCTGATCACTCTCTCCATATGCCACTTTCATGTGACTTCTAAGGCTGTATCTCTAATCCAGACCTCTACCCCATATCTGGGACCTCCCTATTTAAATGCTTGTGGGATACCTGCACATGGATACCTTGACTGATAACTCACTCATGCTCTATAGTCTTAAATCATCATTTTCCCACCTAAACATGATTTTAAACCATTGATGCCAGAACCATGATAATCATTCTTGATATTCCTTCCTCTTCAGTTTTTTGTACATCCAGATCTTATAGATTTACCCTCTAAATCGAATCCCTATACTGCTGCCAACTTTCATTTGAGCTGCCCCAATAATCTCTGGTTTCTTTGCCTCTGGCCTTGTCCTTGTCTACACTGCTACCAGACAGATAGCTCCCAGAGGTAAATTCCCATGTCACTGCCTCCATCCCACCTGAGCCGCCCACTCCCACAATCATACTCCAAGATCTCTTACTACCAGGAACCGTACCCCCTCCAGAACCTCATGCATCTCATTCTCTAACTATCACCTTCTATCCTCCCAGTTTACTCCCTCTAGTGTTCTGACCTCTGTTCCAATCATTATAATCACAACCTGGTATATACCATTTAGTTCTATGTTCCTCTATTGATTCATTTGTAATTGACTGACTAATCAATTAAATTTTAGCAAAGCCAAAATCCTTTGCTTGTGAAGTATAATCAAATCTAACTCTGTTACTCTGCACATATATTTGTGAACTTGAACATAGCTGGCAGGTATCACTTTAATTTCTTGATGCAAATCTGAAATGGGCTCTAATGCTGCCTAGTTTTTCTACTATATTTTCTCAATTATCCACTCTTAAATTCCCCTGCCTAACTGTTTCATACTCTTCTCTCCTCAAACCCCAGAAGCCCCTCCACCACTATGCTTACCGTCAGCTGAGAAAAGTGATTCCTATTTCACTGAGAAAACTGAAGCAATAATTGCCACATCCACCCACCTATCAACATCTGCACCCATGTAATCTGCCTCCTTGTCTGTTAAAATAAGAGAGAAATCAGCTGTAGTCTTACTTGCTCTAAACCCAGGTCCAGATTTGTACATTAGAGATGGCACTTAATAAATATTTATTGAACTGAATCAGGACAGTTTCTAACCTACTTGACAAATTTTTGAAAGGCCTGGATTAAGCTGATATCCAGTAGACTCTAAATATAATTTTCCAGGGAAGAGTAATTTATTATTTCATTTGAGCAGTCAACAAATGTGTCACAAGCACTATTTATTTAGTAGGCACTGTGTTTGTTACTGAGGATTCAAACTCCAGAGGACATAGCTGTAATTCTGTGTTAAAGTTAAGCAGAGGAATAAAAACTAGCATAGTAAAAACAGATAAATTTTTAAAAACCCAAACTAGGTGTAGGAAAAAAGATATCCATTCAACTCTAAACTCTATTGGGAAGGGGGTGGGTGGGTGCGGTTGCAACTATTGAGTAGATGTCCTAGAGAGGACAAGGGGATTTCACCTTCATTTTACATACTCTTCTGCATTAATTTTTTTATAGTGAATTTAAATTATTTTTAATAAAAAGCATATTATAAAAACAAACTATAAATACTAAAAAAATAATAATAGGGGGTGGCTCCATAGTATAGTGGTTAGAATATTTGTTTTACACACAGAAGGTTCTGGGTTCACGCCCCAGGTGGAGCCACAGACCATACCCCAGGCGTGCCAGGTGTGCTGGGCCCAGGTGCGACAGGCCCCGAGTGCGTGCCGCAAGGGCGTGGGGGGAGATACCCCACCTTCAGAGATCCAGTTCTTAAAAAAAGAGAGACAGCAACATCCATAGGTCAGGGATGGAAGTGTGTGGGGGGAATTAAAGAGGGGAAAAAATAATAATAGAGGTTAGTAACTGCTAAGTGTCATGAGGGAGATACAGATAAAAGAAATAAAGATAAGAAGGAGCTTCTGAAACCATTTAATCCAGAAAAAAATAGTATGAGGGCCTCTAATATTTAAAAAAAAAAAAATTCTCAGGGCCAGCTTCTGTCCAGTCAACCCTTGAAGTTCCAGAACACCTTGAGAGACAAGACAATCCTTCCCACAAGTTCATTCAAGATTTTATGGAAATTTCCAAATTGCTAGGAATACCTTGGCTTAGAAAAAAAAGTGACAATCAAATTTGGCCCATCTAGGAAGCGGGGTGTGTGTGGGGTTAAATTATCTAACTCATAACTTTCTCACAGTTGTTTCCTACATTTACAAATAAAGATTAGAGATGCTATATAGTCAGACTAGAATTAGAGAAAGGCTTTCACCTTCAATTTTCAGTATGGACTAAATGAAAGCCCTAAACTCTGAAAAATATTTACTCTCTGTGATTTTAAATAATAATGGATAATTGCTACAGCTGTCTTTTGGATCCTTCATGGATGAAAAAACCCCCTGAAACAAAGATTCAAAAATTTAATTTTGTGTTTATGCACTTCATTTATGTGTTCATCCCAGGCAGTATCAGAGACTGCAGTTTGAAATATATTGGAATATACAACCAAATATGTCATACCCTGTACTTTTCATACCCTGTGCTGTGTCACTAGAGATTATTTTGAAGTCATTGGGGATTATTTTTGCTCTGATATTATTTTAAGAATAAAACAACAGAATAAAATTATCTTCAAGGAAGTACATATATTATATATTTTCAAATTAGATAAAATGTGAGCATAACTTTAGGCTTATGATGCCAGAAGAAATAAAAGTGAAAAGAAGAAAAAATGAGAATACCCAAATTTAATATAAAAAACATATTTCCTTATTGGAAAGAATTACTGTGTGATAATGCTCAAAAGAATTACAGAGGGCATGCTTGTAAAGTCAAATGTTTTATATAAATCAAAAGAGCCAGAATCATCATAGTGAATGAGTGTAATAGAAAGTACATAATGAAAAATGTCAGAGTAAAAGTGACCGAATACAGCTCTCTTTTAAATATAAACATTTTACCTGATATTATGCAAAGTCCAAAATCTGACAATAGACCAATTTACAGTAAGTATCATTTCTACATTTCAAGAAGAGAAATCAGGCAACTTCAAGGATGTAATATGATCCAGAATCCTATAATCTTACATTTTTGGTGAACAAATTATTTCTCTGAGCGAGTGCAAATTAATGAGATACTTGTGAAAACTGATACTACCAAAAATCCTTACTTGGGCTCCCAAAGCTTCAATTGGATGCTGCTATTAACTATTTCCAAGTAATCTCTTTCCAATAAATCTTATTTGTTTGACCTAGTCTTTAAATATCTTTAGTTTGAAAAGTTCCTTCCTATATCTCGACTAAATTTTTCTTACAGTAATAAATAAAAAAGGCCAACTGAATTCATCTGGCCTTAAGTGCAAAAATGATTTAAGTACAAAAAACAATAAGTTAAAATTATACAACATTCAACACATACACTGTTATGTTTTATGATAGCTATCAATTTTTCTAACTACTGCTACCTTAGATATAATAGAGAAAATTAATACTCATCAATAACATTAAAGTCAAATACTTCTGCAGCTTTGTATTTTAGGAAGTGTATTTATTTTTGTAACTGTACTTAAGTATAACAAAAATAATTCACAAAGACGCATAAGTTACATGGTAAGCTAAATACTGTATAATGATTAAAATCATTATATCGAGCTAATCTGATTTCCAAACAAAATTTTAGCCAAAGCACCTTACCTCATTTCTCATGATTCTCCAAAGATTTAGTGTAATTCGGCCAACTATATTTATCTCACTCATTGTATCTGATCCATATTCATCTCTTTCGGCTGCAAATCTGTTCTCAGTTTTGTCATCTATAGAAGTGGATAAACACTGCATCAGAACTCACCAAAACCAAATTTACAAGCAAGTTATGTCAAAGAAAATGAGAAAAATAAAAATTAAAGATGAAATATAATTCACAGTTTATTTTGTTTAGAGAATAATCATTATTTTGACTAATATTTTTTCTCTTTAGTTATAAAATAATTTTGTGAAATAAATGTATCTGAAAACTAAATATATTTTAATAATAAAAATGTATATATGCATTTTTAAAATAAATTCTTTTCTCTTTAAATTTGGCAATTTCTGGTGCTATTTTTATTAATCTAATGCTACCGCACTTGGTGCTGGAATAAAAATGTCTATTGTTAAACTGTCATTTCTTGGAAAAAATGGCAGAGTTTTTAACTTAAACAATTCTCTGAAAATGTGTTAACATCAATTAATGATGTTCATATTCAGTATGAAAGTCTCTTAACTGTATATGGAGATGAAGAGTTCCTCTTATAGCAATTAGAGTTCTGAGTTTAGTTTCTTAAGTGCTGATCTTACCTAGAATAGAAACTAAAATGTGTTTCTCATATAACACTGGATATATACAAGTGTTGTTGATCAGAGGCTCTGGAATAGTAAGTATATTTACCATATACTGAACATCTATTATATTCTAATAACTTTAATAACATTATTTTATTTTAATATAATATAACCACTTTAATACGTTAGTATACTTTTTTTTTTTTTTTTTTTTGCATTGTAGTAAATTCTACTCAGAAATGTTCTATCTTGCCCCAGGTCATAGAGTAATAGAACCAGTATCATAAACCAGTGTTATCTGATTACCAAGACCATATACACATACCACCACACTCTTCTTTATTTTAAAGAGATAATGTTTGAAAGATTTTTTTCATATAACAAACACTTATATAATGTTTGCTATGTTCCCATGTTTTAAGTACTTCACAATGGCCCTGAGGTAAGTTCTATTACCATCCCCATTTTGCAGAAGAACAAATCAAGGTATGGCTAGGTTAAGCAATTTGCTTGACATCACATAGCTTGGCTAGGTTAAGCAATTTGCTTGACATCACATAGCTTGTTAGTAGTATAGCCAAGATTTAAACCCAGGCAGTCTTTTTCCAGAATCTATGCCCTTTACTATACTGTCTCCATCACCAGGCCCTTTCTATTGTACCATGTTGCCTCACAAAAATGGTTTCAGCAGTGACTTTAAAAGGATACAAGCTTTCATTTTACTCTTCTAATATGATTATATGCCTTACCTGTTACAACTAATTAAACTAATTAATATGTGCACCTGAATACTCTTGCTGCCTCTCCTGAATATTCAGAAACGTATGCCAAATGAAATGCTGAAAAAATTGATATATCACTATTCCTATCACTCAAGGGACAGAGAAGCTACAAAAAATTCAAAACTAAACATAAAGTACCTCTGCCCTTTTAGTCTAAGCTTTTGCAAAGCTCATATTTATTGTTCTGAATCTTAGCTTCGACTTTTCCCTTTAAATTTACCAACACTCAAGACATTTTATTGAAGTCATAGCCTTTCCCAGGAGGTCTCTTTATTAGTTTTTACCAATTCAGTGTTTGGTCTTCTAGACTCCCAAAGTGTATTATTTTGTCCTAGTCAGATTTGTGGGGAGTCTTTAAACAAAGTTATCAAAAATTCTGTAGCTATACAAAAACACAATTTAAAAAATTGCTTTATAAACTGTAATTTTGATACATCATTTCCCTCCTCTTTAATCACAGAACCAGACATAGAACCAGACAAAGTAAATAAAACATAGAACATAGAACCAAAGAAAATAAAGTTATGGTACACCAAGTAAAAGAAATGTCTTCATAATGATTATACAGAAAAATACTTATGATAAGACATTAGATGAAAGAAGCTTAATAAGAATGAGATATATGTGTGATTAAATTTACACAAAAAATAAAGACCAATATATGTATATAAAACTGACTAAAAGAAAAAAATAAATATACTAATAGTATAGATAGTAGTGAGATTGGGGTATTTTTTCTTTTACTTTTCTTGATTTTTGAAATTTTCTATAATGGAGTTACAATATATCTAGGACTTACACAATTCAGTATTAAAAATTAGGCTAGAATAGTACTTTTTAAGCATCATCTTTATTTATTTTGTAATTTGCTCTTTAGTTGAACTATAAAACATTCACAACTCTACATACCTGGCACCCGTGAGATCATGTGACATAAGTCAACACTTAAAGCAGCAGCCCTTTGTAAGAGGTAACCCCAAGAATGCATCTGAATCTCATACCCCAGCAGGATATCAGGATCATACCTAAAGAAGGAATGAAAAAATTAAACCAGGCCCATACATTTAAACCTTTCACAAGAAGAACTGTTTCTTTATGACATAAAATACAAAAATGAAAATCTATAATCTATGTTCCTCAGATGGGGAAGGGATATTACAGTGGTGCCTACAAAATTTCTATACAAAAAGGAATGGGGGCAGTTAAGGCTCTTGATATGAAGGTACTTCTGTAAAGCTAGCATAGTTTTTACTTAAACTGTGTATTTATTTGATATGACTTGGGAAAGAGGCTGACAGAAATTAGGGTAGGAAGGAGGCATTACCACTGAAGTATATGAGTGAGAGTATGATAGAGAATATAATGCAGGTAGGGACAGGGTGAAATTTGAGGGAACCTGTGGATATTATATTTTGAAAAGGTCATTTTCTTGCCACTTCTTTAACCTCTATAATCTACACTGTCTTAAATAGTTTTAATGCTGAGAAAGAAAATGAAAATGTTTTCCATTTCCCACTCAATTTTATTAATGACTTCTGAAGTAAGGCCTCAGCAATGATAAGTTTGTTCTTTAAACTTAAGAGGAAGGTGACTTAATTTAAAAGAAGACTGAAATACTAATAAGAGTGAGATTAACGTGGAAAAGCTAAGCATGAGACATTAAGGAGAAAATGTGCTCACTGTGGTCACAGAGTTGCCCTGGTAAACCGAACTGACAATCTGCATCCAACTCAGAGGGAGCCTCTTAGTAGCTCCTCTTATGAGGAGCTAACCACCATGGAAAAATGTGTGGGGAAGAGAGAAACTGATTACAGTCATGAATAGAGCAAAAAGTAAAGTAACACTATCAAATTCAAAGTTCACAATTACTCTGATTATTGTATTGTTTATAAAAGGCAAAAAACCAAGTGAAAGATCACAAGTTTATAAAGTTGGGTTTCACATAACTGCTTGTAAAGTCACTCTGAATTGTGGGTGGGAGCCTGTCCAGAGTATATCATTTAAACAACCTGAAACTATATCATTCAGTGTCTCAGTAATAAATTACACTAATTTACTGAAGCTATATATGGCTACTCTACAAGTCTTTGTAAAACAATGATCATGAGCAGATCACCCATATATATTTTAGAACCAATTAGCTAATATTTTATCATACTTCCCATGACTACTTTTTAAAGATAGGTGTTGAATGGCATTAGTTTTACTTTATAATATCATGAACTCTCTCCTCAAACTTGTCAGGAGAAGGAGATAAATATACATTATCCATTTACTTTTTTTCCTATACAAATATTTTGAAATTCCTTAGAAAACCAACTTAATAAACAGTTTATTGTTTAATTTAAACACCAAATGGACCTTCTCACCTACCTACAGAAAAGTTTTTCTTTTTTATAAAGCGCACATTGGCAACTTTATAACACAAAAGCAGGATTATGCAATAATGTGGAGAAACAAAAGAAAGCAAGGTTCAATATGAAACAATGGGGCAAAATTTCTTAGTCTCAGAAATCAAGGCTAAAAAATTTAATTAATTCTTCAAAATAGTTTCAGCAAATCCTAAGGCACTTAAAGTTTCTCCCAACACCCTTCCTGATCATTAGTCTTCTAACGTTAACATCCAATATTAACACATCACTTTTATAGAAACTTCTTTCATTAAATTGCAACTCGTCTTTAGAGCAGTCAAAGATGAACTATTTTCAAGTGCATCTCCCTGTTAAAACTATTAATTCTAAAATTTGAGAAATTGGGGCAGAAGTGTTAAGTGGCTCTAAGAAATAGAGTTGAAGCATTCCTTACACACACACAAAAAACCTGTGCAGCTGACTTTTTAGCACTAAAAGTAACTCAGAACAGATATTACAATATGGCCACACTTGACCTTGATTTTAAGAGAATTTGGAAGATTTCTGCAGTTCCTATCATATACATCTCTAAATATAATAAACAAAAAGAGGATGTTCAGATTATGTATGAAAAATATTATGTGTATTTTTTTACAAGACTCTTAAAGCTGATAAAAACATGTTTCAAGATCAAAATCTCAATTCCATATTCTTGAAAAACTTGGTGATGATAACAAAATCTTGTGACTTTTTTTTTATTTTTGTGAGTTTATTCACTCTTAATAGCTTTCTAAAACATACAGAAAGAATGAGGTAGGATATATGGAATTTAGTGGTGCAGGAAAAAAGTGAAAAATGATGGCAGCAGAAATATAATTTAGGCAAAAAAAAAAAGGTGCTTCACAACTAATTATTTAAATAACCACTAACGTTGTACAGATGAGAGCTGAGGAAGCTCTAACTAGGGTGTGGCAATAAGCATGGATAGGAGAATGATTTTTAAAAAAAACTGATTAAATGGATACAATGTATTTTATAAGTTATTGGGGAAAAAATAAAAGCTTATATTTAAATGATGGGAGACTGGGAAAAGTAAAAATTATTAATAGTTCAAGGAAATATAGAAGGAAAAATGATTATGACAAGAATAATGAATTAGTTTTTACTTGCTTAATATTACTTTATGCTATTTTTTTGTGTCTGCCACCTAAGGAGGTAAATATTAAGAATGAAAAAATATACAAAACAATGAGAGTATACATCTACATTTTGCTCGATTTTATGTTTTTAGCACCTAGCACTGTACCTTATACATTGAGTTTAACATTTAAGTATTGAACAAGTTAAGAGTTTTATGTGCATTAAGTCACTTAATTCTTATATTCATTACCCATTTACAGATGAGGAAACTAAGGCTTAGAGAGATACATAACTTGCTCGAACAAAAATACAGAGCTGGCTCACTCCAAAATCTGTGTTTTTTTTAATGACTAGTGTAATTCATGTTATGAAGATTTAAAAAATACTACACATGCAAATGATGACAAAATTCTCCATGTTCCGCAGGTAATCCTGTTGTTTGGGAATACACTTAACGAAGAGAAGATAAGCATACAAAGCCCAGTACACTGCTGGATTTGTGCTGGCACACAAAAGAGAACTGACTGAAACTCTTATAATTTCCTTTTCTAAGCTGCTTGAAGAAATGTTTCGTGTCACGAAAGCATCTAACAGGTTTATGACAACCTCTGTTGAGAAGATAAAACAGACAGACAATGGCAACATTCAAATGGATGGGAATCTATTCAGTCACCAGTGCTATAAATAGTAAAAATACATTCTTCCTTTTTCCTCCCTAAGTGGTGGGCATATCATTTTTGATCTCTGACATTTAATTTTGTTTTGAAAACATTTTCTGGTTTTTCTAATTTCAAAATGGTTATGTTAACCATTTCAGATTCAATCAGATGTTGAGTATATATAAATATCATCTTGACCTTAAATGTAGAATATCCTCTCAGTTTTACAGGCTTTATAAGAGTCCAACTAAAGAAAGTACAACTCAGTTTATGAGTTCAGCTACAGAAAGCAGAACAGAAAGGCTGAGTATAACAACATGCTCGAGGACAGCTTTTATCTATGTATCAGGATCCAAAGAGTACTTTCTAGCTTGCTTTCAGCATCTAAAAACCTAAACCTAACAATAGGCAGAAATCCTAAATTCTTAAAAAAGTATAACTCAACGGCTACACCAAGATTATACTCTGGAGAAAATGCAAAAGATCTACTTAACTATTTTATTTTTGACAGATTGCATTTCCAAAGCTTTTTGGAAATACTGGTTTTTTAGAACTCAGAAAACATTTTCTTCAAAAAAAAAAAAAAAAATACTGAAATGGTGGCTGCCCTCCCAGGTAGAAGCCTATTTAATACAGTTTCTATTTAATACAGAAGCCTACTTCGTACAGCTCCTCATTATTTCACCACCATAGAAAAATCATGCTAAAATCCAACTGAGAAAGCTAGAGGCTAAGCTCATATTTCTCTTTCACTGACCCTTCCATCTTGAAAAGAGAAACATTCTTTTCCTATCCATAACTTGATGGTGGTAGAGGGTTAGGCAAACTCTTTCCAGGGATAACTATTTCCAAGGCCATCAGAAGGAGATGTCTTCCTCTTTCCCATCTTCACCTCTATTAATCAGCAACAGCCTGAAATTATCTGAACAAAAACTGAAAAAACCCCGGAAATTAGAAAAAATACCTCTTTATTATATCTGTAATTTCTTGAAAAAGTGCCTTCTCATCAGCAGCATAGGTAACTTCTAGTCTTGTAATTCCAGATCTAATAAGTAATGGGGTCTGATATCGGATATCTAAAAAATAAACAAAATGTTTATTATATAATTGTAAGTAATACTATTCCTTGCTTTTGAGTGAAATTTTACTGAAATACGTCAAGAGTGTTCCCTAAAGTAAACACAAAAGTAACCCTATTTCTTAAAGGTTTTCTAGTTTAATATGTAACTAAAAATTCAAATTTCATGAAGAGCTTTGCTTAGTAGGGACTATTTTAATCAGTGGTATGCTGAAAAATGTTTTTAAAAAGCCCGGTTTGTAGTACTTTTCTATTTTCATGATAGAAAGACTTCCTACCATGGCTTATTTCAAACTACCAATGCAACATCAACCAGTTTGAAAAAAATTCATGAAAAAAAGCTATGAAATAGTCACTAGCTTGTAAGCTGGTACAAGCTAGCTCAAGCACACCACTGATTAAACCACAAGTTTCTATATGGTTTTCTCTGTGCTAAGACTTCCTTCTCAGTTTACTGAATTCACATATTACCATTTAAAACTGCAGAGAGACATTTTATTTTTTAAAATGCCTTATATGCCTTATATGGTACATTATATAAAGAACCTCTAAACCAAAAGTGTATGTATTTAGGAAGGGATCTAAAAAAATTAGAGTATGTCTTAAAAGTCTCTTATAAACCATTTACTTATAGTAGTAACTTCTTAAATCAAAATATTAGCAGCAAAATACCAGCACTGCATACGTAAGGAAGACTGTCTGCCCAATCTAGATACATAATCATTTGATTTCTGTATTAACAACTAGTATTTTACAAAATAATATTTAGAAGTCTAATATGCTAATTGGAAATTTTATTAAGATCTTTATATTGCACTGCTTTTGCCTTCTGACAATTATTAAAGAAAGAATAATGAATCTAGGACAAATCTATACAGAATATTTTCTATCCCCTATATCTTAGCAAACAGTTTAGAAAGGAACTCATTATGCTTGCTTGGTTTAGAATGGCAGCACAGAAACTCCCCCATTCAAACATTCATCCTAGGGTGCGAAGGTATAAAATTAAGATAAATGAACATTACCTTGATTGGAGACTGTCTTGTCTTTATCAATCACTATTACACCCGTGAGTTCTGTTTTGTCTGTATCTGGTAGTGGAGTATCAGATGAGATGCAGTAGAACAGAGCACAAATTGGGTCAAATTCAGGATCTGGTTCTAAGTCTCGTCTAGTTCGGGCATGTAATTCCACACTTATTAGGGTAAGATTTTGTATCTATAAAGAAAATAAAAATTATGTTTTTTAACACTTTCAAGACATACTGAAAAAGGTATGTTTCACTAAGACTCTAAGGAAGTAAGTATGAGAAATTACAGAAAACATGACTAAAAAGGACATAATCACAGTTTAACACTGGAGATGGAAACTAAAGATTTTTACTTTTAAGGTTAGATTAAATCAATTTATGTTTTTATTGTAGAAAATCTGCTTATAATTTCTCAATGTCAATACATATTTAAAACTATTTATCTAAAATACATGCCATGCCTCTTAATTCCTGCTTGAGAAAGAGAATGATTAGTCCAAGTAGTTATAAATTCAAACTAAAGTTTCTACCCAGTTAACTAACCTATAGTTTTACCTACAGTTTAAAAAGAGATATTTTTCATTTTGAAGTACCTACTTGTTAATTCTTTACTACTTGAGGGCTACTTAAATTTAGACTTTTGTATGTACTAGGCAGATTTTTAATTATAAAGTTTTTTCTTGAAAAAAAAAATCTTAAGGATTGTATATCAACTACACAATTGCCAGATTTTTGCCCATGCACATTCTCTTACATGTAATACAAAACTTGCAGGATTTTTCTTTTTAAACTTATTTCCTATGCTAATAAAACCTCTTCACTGTAATCCTTAGTTCTCTTTCTAAAATCAAGACACAAGTAAAAACTCTAGGTAAGAAAAACAAAATATGGTTGGATTGATGATTATAGCTGAAATTATAGCAGGCAATGAATATATATTTGGCAATGGAAAATAATAGACTACTGTTACAATACTGGTAATTATTCAGATAGTATAAAGTCAATAAGGACTTGTATTTGTATTCATTTTGCATAACTGTTGAAGAAATATAAATGCAAGGCTCTCACTGGTGATATGAATAGAATTTGGTAAATCTCTTTGGAGGACAATTTAGAAATATCTATCAAAATTAAAAAGACATATCCTTTGATCTAGCAATTCTACTCCTGAGATATATCCTGCAGATATACTCATACATATAGCTAAATTATATGCACAAAAGTGTTCGCTAAACAGTATAATACTTCCAGTCTTTTATAAACTATGAAAGACTAAAAACCTACATGTCTATCAGTTGGGAATTAATTTCATAAATTATGTAGTAACTGTACAGACGATATACAATGGAATACTCTGTAACCTTTAAAATCTTCAAAAGAATGAACCAGACCTGTATGTCCTAGTATGGGAAGGTCACCATAAACTTTCTGCAGAGACATAAAAACCACACAACTGCTGATTGCTGGAGGGGAAGGTGACTGCTTAGTCTGGGGTGAAAGGGAAACTTACTTTTCTTTGTAAACCTTTTTGTCCTGATTGAATGTTTACCATGTACATGTAATACTGAATGCAATTATTATTAAAGGTTATTAAGTACTTTTTAAAATATAAAAAACGTAAATTATGTATGTATAAGGCATAAAGAATATTAAAACCATTATCCACAAATCTACACTTTTCTTAGGAAATATATGTTGCTGTTTCTATTAAAACAAATAAGATTTTTAAAAAATGAAACCACTAGGGGGAGCGGAGGGAAAGAACTTTATTTTTTAAAATAATTTTTTGTTTTTTCAGTAACAGTTGACATACGTTACATTAGTTTCAGATGCACAACATAGTGATTAGACATTTATATAACTTCCGAAGTGATCACCCCAATAAATCTAGTACCCATCTGATACCATATGTAGTTATTACAATGATATTGCCTATATTCCTTATGCTATACTTTACATCCCCATGATATTTCCTAACTATCAACTTGTACTTCTTAATCCTTTCCCCTTTTCCACCCATTCCCCCAAACATCTTCCCATTTGGCAACTGTCGAAATGTTCTCTGTATCTATGAGTTTGTTTTCATTTTATTTTTTTAGATTCCACATATAAGTAAAATCATATGGTATCTATCTTCCTCTGTCTGACTTATTTTGCTCAGCATAATACTCTCTAGGTCTATTCATGTTGTTGCAGATGGCAAGACTTTGCTTTTTTTTTTTTTTTAAGGACGAGTAAGATTCCATCGTGTGTGTGTGTGTATATATATATATATACCATTTCTTCTTTATCCATTCATCTACTGACAGACACGTAAGCTGCTTCCATGTCCTGCCTATTGTAAAAAATGCTGCAATGAACATAGGGGTGCATATGTCTTTTTGAGTTAGTGTTTTAGGTTTCTTTGGATATATAACCAGAAGGAACTGCTGGGTCCTTCTTTGTGTCTTGTTATAGCCTTTTTTTTAGTCTATTTTTTTTCTGGTATAAGTGTTACTATCCTAGATTTCTTTTTTCATTTCCTTTTCTATGAAATATCTTTTTCCATCTCTTTACTTTCCATCTATGTGTGTCATTGATATGAAGTTGAGTCTCTTGTAGGTAGCCTACGTAAGGGTCTTGTTTTATCCCTTCTGCTACCCCATGCCTTTTGATTGAGCATTTAATCCATTTAAAGTAATTGCTGATAGGTATGTAGATATTGCCTTTTTATTTTCCTTATTTTTGATCTCTTTTTTACTTCTTTTAGAAGTCCCTTTAACATTTCTTATAAACTGATTTGGTGGTGATGAACTAATTTAGCTTATTCTGGTCTGGGAAGCTCTTTATTTGTCCTTCAATTCTAAATACTAACTTTGCTGGATAAAGTAATCTTGGTTTTAGGTTTTTACTTTTCAGTCACTTTGAATATTTCATGCCAGTCCCTTTGGTGTGCAAAGTTTCTATTGAGTAATCAGCTGAGTCTTATGGGAGCTCCCTTGTAGGTAACTGAAATTCTCTTACAGCCTTTAAAATTCTTTGTTTTTAACCACTGGCATTTTAATGATGAGGTGTCTTGGTGTGGGCCTCTTTGTGTTCATCTTGTTTGGGACTCTGTGCTTCCTGGGCTTGTATGTCTATTTCCTTTGCTTGGTCAGAAAAGTTTTCCATCATATTTCTTCAAATATGGTTTTGATTCCTTGCTCTCTCTTCTCTGTCTGATACTCCTATGTTGTGATTATTGGTATGCTTAATGTTGTTCCAGAGGCCTCTTAAATTATCCTCTATTTTATAGATTTTTTTTCTTTCTGCTGTTCTGATTAGGTGTTTCCTGCTACCTTATCTTCTAAATTGCTGATTTGAAGCTCATCATATCTATTGTCAATTCCCTCTAATTTATTTTTAATTTCAGTTGCTATATTTTCACTTCTGACTGGTTCTTTTTATGTTTTTTATCTCCATTTTTATGTTTACTATCTCTTTGTTCTCAATGAGATCACTGAGGATCCTTACACAGTGTTTTGAATTCTGCATCTGGTAGATTCTTTGTCCCCATTTTGTTTAGTTCTTTTCCTAGAGCTCTGTTTTGTTCTTTCATGAGGAGTATGTTTCCTTGCTGTTTTGCCTGCGTCCCTGTGTGTGTTTTTTTTAATATTAGGTAGAGCTGCTATATCTTCTAGTCTTAGTAGCCTTATGTAGTAGGTGTCCTGTGGGGCCCAGTAGGGAAGTCTCTCTGGTCACCTGAGCCTAGTGCTCCAGGTACATCCCTTGTGTAGGTTGTGAGTGCTCTCTCCTGTTGTATTTGAGCCTTGGCTGTCATCTGCATGTCAAGGGGAAGAAATGACCCTCAGGCTAATTGTTATGAGGACTGGCCATGACTATAGCAGAGGAGTTGTTGCGCAGGGGCTCACCCTAGGGAGCAGGATTTGCTTTAGTGGGGCTCTGGTGCCTGCCATATCTGCCCTTTGGTTGTATCATTTGTGGAGGTGGCTGGGTGGTGCTCTGGTGTAGTCAGAAGCTGGCTACCAGCTGTGTTGGTTCCAGGGTCTTTTAGGAGGGGCTCTGGTGCAAACCATGGTCAGCCACTGCCTGTGCCCTGCTGGGGGCAACTTGATATGAATTACAAAGTGATTGGTAGATGGCTGCTACTTGTGCTAAGATTGGATGTGCCGGGAAGAGGCTAAGCTGTGAACTGAAGCCATCTGCTGCTAGTGCTGGTCTGGGGCTACTTAGCAAGATGTATGGGTCATGCTAAGGCTGCTTATTTGGGGTTTGTGAGCCTCTGAGAGATTTTAGGAAAGCCTGCAGCATGAGCCAAGACAGAATGTATGGAAAAGCCACTATAAGTAGCTTGGATGGGCCAGCAATTTGGAAGGCGTGGGTCTCAGTGAATTACCAGGGCAGGGCAAACAGTCTTAGCCCAATTGATGGAGACTCAGATAGGTGCCTGCCTGCATCTACATGCTAAGTACAGGAGATGGCTCAACGAAAGAACAATGGCTTCTGTCAGCACTTCTGAGTGGGAGAAAGCTGCCTCTCCTGCCCTTGCCTTGAAGCCAGACTATTTAAGTTCCTCTCTATATGTCCCTGGTGTTTTTTGAGCTGCTGCCCCAGGACTGGATCTCAGTGTGAGTGAGCACATCAGTGACTAAATCTGTGTGTGGGCCCTTTTAGAGCAATGCCTGGGAACCAGCCACCCACCATCCCACTTAGCCATGATATCTGCTAGTTCTCAAAGCCAGAAATTGTGGGGACTTCTCTTCTTGGCACTAGTACCCCAGGCTGAGGAGCCTGGTGTGGGGCTAGGACACCTCATTCCTTGGGGGGAATCTCTGCAGCTGAGATATTCTTCCCAATTTTTAACCACCACATGTGGGTGTGAGCCCAGCCCATTCTGGTCTTCACCCCTCCTACCATTCTTGATGTGGCTTCTTCTGTGTATCCTTAGTTATAGGACTTCTATTCAGCTAGTCTTCAGGTGTTTTTCAATGATGGTTGTTCTGAAGTTTAGTTGTAATTCTGATGTAGTCTGGGAGGCAGCGAGCACAGTGTTTACCTACTCTGTCATCTTTGAACTTTACTTTTAAATGTATATTCTTCAGTACTGTTTGATTTTTTTTAAAAAAACAGTAAGCATGTATTAGTTAATAAAAAAAAAATGTAAAATGAAAAAACTCTTTCTAAACCCAAGCAAAACAAAACCAAAAAACCAGTTTAATTAGAAAATGATGAACATGTAAAAAGACTATGGAGAAGACTGAGGACAATTTAAGGTCTAAAGAGTTTTGGAGGTTGATTGATTTATTTACGAGGTCAAATTTCACACTCAAATTTTGCCTTTCTATTCCTTGATATAAAATGAATTACTGACATTTTTTAAAGTAAGCATGGAATGAGGAGACAGATTTACAGAGTGTGACTAGAAAAGAGGTAGGTGAGAGAGGTGGAAAAAGATTACAACTTTTTTCTTCTGCATTGAGTATTTATATACAGAAGAGAGAGATTTTCTTCTGGGAAACAGAAGAAAATTGCTAGAAAAATGGAGATAGTGCAGAGATTTTTTTGGTTCATTTCCTACGTGACCACCAGGTGGCTGTTTGGAGTGTGATTTGAGATTAAGAAAGCCTGTGCTGAGAAGAATGCAAAAGCAGCCTGCCAGATCTCTGAAGTGATTTTAACATCAAGAGGGCCAATGACTCTGAAATGAAGTTACACAGAATAAAGTAAACAGTATAAAAAATTATGTTTTTTAAATAATAAAAGAATCACATAACAAATCTTTTTGCTAAAGACTATCAAATTTGCTTTAATACATTTTTAACAAATTATTTTCTATAATTTTCTAATTTCGGGTATGTAGTTGATAAGAAAAATATGCCTGAGTTTATTACTTATTTATCTCAGATTCAAGGGATAACATGTGGCCAGGTATAAAACAGGAACTAATGAATGCTGTTTAATGAAAAAATGTGCAAATAATAATTAGAGATTTAGGCTATGTTCCAATCTAATTCTAAAAAGTACAATTCTTAGTTCAAATTTAGAGTAAAAATGTGGACAATATTTAAAATTTCCTAGTCTATCCTTGACAATCCTTAGAACAGTTTAAAAACTGACTTGAGAATAACAAAAACAAACAAAAATTGAATTCTCTGCTCTAAGGGCAAAGACATAAAATGACAGTATATATACTAGCATTTTTCAATAGATATAATGGAAGTCACATATGTAAAGTTTTTCAGTAATCACTTTAAAAACAGTAAAAATATTTTCATTTGGTTCAATATAGCTACACTATTACCCTTTCAATATTTAAGCAATATACAGTTACTAATAAACGGTTACTATTAAGCTAATTTTATGGAAATACTTGATCCATATTTAGATATAAAATTTATAGTTGAAAAAGCAGTTTTACATACCTAAGTTGTTCCAAGCATACTTAAAAGTTTTCTAATGAGTAAAGTATCAGTTTTTAATACAAATTAGTTAAAATTAAATAAAATTTAAAATTCAGTTCCTGGATGTATAAGCCAAACATTAAATTCTCAATAGCCACATTATTAGTGGCTACCATTTGACAGCGTTAAGTATAAACAATACAAATATACTTGAATTTCCACCTTATTGCCAGTCAGGTAAATAATGCTGAGAGTTGAGAGTTGTTTCTTTAATAGAGATAAAATATAGTGACCCATTTACACATACTCCAGTCTATCCTGTGACTAATGTACATTTTTAAAGACAGCTTCCCCAGTGTCTGGATTACGGTTTACAGGGAAGCTAATTGGGTTATAGAATTATATGAATAAATGAATTGTAGCAAGCACTAATCCCCTGAGCCAACCAATCGGAAAATACAAGTAAGTACCACAGCTGGGATATGATATAATGTTCTCATAAACAATCTCAGAATAGAACAGAGATTTTCTAATAGTTAAAAATATTTTCTAATTTTAGCTTTTATAAACTGAGTTTCAGTTATAAGATCTGTGAAGATTATGAACCACAAGGCAGTCTCAATAACTGATGGTTGCTTTAAGTTTCTCTTATTTTCTATAAATACATGAATAAATAAAAAATAAGAATAATCAAAACAGAATGAAGATTAACAGATACAGAATTCCATGTATTACTCTCTCGCTAAAACAATTCCGTACTGTTTCACAGAATAAAACACAAAAGTTAAACAGTGCATGTGTCCTTACTGTTGCAGTTTTACCTCATGTAAAGCTTTTGCCTCCTGTAAATTTTGTATGCTGACTTTGAAACCGTAAGTATTGTTTAAAGACGGTCCATCAATCTGAGAAGTTTCTTTCTTTGGGGTATTTACTGCTGCAAATTGATTCTATTAAAAAAACACACACACACACACAGCCAGAAAAAGATAAATGAGCAATCATTTTCTTTCTTTTGATTATTCCTATTTATGAAATATGCTTTATGTGTTTAGTAATACATGATAAACTAATATCATCTCTTCAAGTCCAAAAAGGAACCATAAGTATTTTATTAACATTCTTTTCATGCTAGTAATTCAAGATACCAGAACTGGATATATGTAAAAATATCTGATGTAATCTGTAAGCAAACCATATGTTAACCTTTGAGTTTACGAGCCCAAATACTAAAAGTAACAGTCTTGTAGAGATTTGACATTTATACTACTTGGACATTTATCTTGACCTCTCTTGGAAGTATGATAAGCAAGCAATGTATTTGCAATGAGTTTGGCTAAAGTTTGTAAAAGATTTGAAATTCTGGATTTGTATTTTACCCTAACAGAGTATGAGTGTGAAGGATGAATTAAAATATAAATAATCTTTAAGGGTTTAGAAAGAATCTATTTTTAAAAAAATATTTTTCTGATTTCCAAATCTATCAACCACTTTCCCCAAAATGTTGATTTATGTAAACAACACACTGGTATTTGTTTTTAATATAGTCTGTAATCCAACAACAGTGCTTTAAAAATAAAAATTTTAAAAATGTATTTATAATCTCAAAATAGAAATACTAAAATATAATTTATATAGTTCATGACATTTATGAGAAGTGGACAGTATGGAAGTGATTTTTATCATATATTTCTAAGAATACATGTCCAATATATACTTTTTTCATATAACCAGGTATTTTAAAGTTAAGTTTTACCATATTTTTAGTATCTGAATAAAGATATTTATGAATTCTCAGTGTTTCAATAGTAAATAATGTTGGTTTCCTTTGTTATTTAGTAAGATAAACTAAAAAAAAAATCAATAATGTTATATTTGAGAAAAAAATAAACCAAGAAAAAGGATATATTTTTGGTGGGATCAAAAATCACTTACTTGAGCTCTGCTGTCATTGGATTGTTCTGATTTTGCCAGTAATCAGTTAATGTATTTGTATCCTCATAATCCACATTTTGGCTATCATATTCACTTTCTCTGTAATATTTGTATTTACATATAAGAATCTTTTAGATCCCAACAACAACAAAAAAACTAAAAAAAATAGGCAATTTCTTGTTGTCTCAAAGATATGTAATAAAATGATGCAAAAGTATAATAAATTAAAAAAAATTGAGACATAAAGTTATCAATTATCTAACTGAACTCTAAGAATGGATGTTCCACTAATCTTTAAATATGATTAGCATAGTTACCTTTGCTTGTGTTAATAACACTCTTCTATGAGTGTCAGTATTACTTCCTTTCCTATGACTCAATTTCTGGGTTTTTGGTTCTGTGGAAAGAAATTTCATAATTAACATATAATCAAAATGACCTGCTTCTGTTTTAAAATTTTTTGTTGTTGTAAACTCTTAAGTACCATTTGAATTTATCCTATAAATTCCCCCAGATTTCATAAGTGAAACTAGGTCAATTCAAACTTCTGATCCCCACCAAAATAACTTTAAAATTTTAAATTTTTAAAAAAACATTGATTTTAATTATTCTGTCATTAATCATTTAATTCATTTATTCACCTCTTTATCAAGTATTTGTGATGATGAGGAAAAGACACCATCTACACCCTCATGAGGTTTAGAGACATATAGAAAAATAAAATTATAACTGCAGTAAATACAAGAAAAGGGAATATAATTGGGAATTTGATATAGTTGGGAAGTTAGGAATGCTTTTTTGAGCTGAAGTAGGAAGAGGGTAGTAATACATAAGAATGAGTAATTAACTGATTCAGAGCAAAAGACCTGGAAATTGCTAAGGGTGGGTAAGAAGGCTAGGGTAGACAACCAGGAGAGAGATGACAGTCTGACTTAGGTTATGGTGGCAGAGGTAGAGAGATTTGGGTGATTTAAGGAAAAAAGGTGACAGGATTTGGTAATGGCCTGGAAACCACATGATGGGCAGTGAGGGAATTAGGTGGGTGTTACAAATAAATACCATGTTTCTGACTTGTGTAACTCAGTGACAGAGAAATGGTGGTACTATTCACTGAAATGAAGAAAACTGAAAGAGGATCCTGATGGGTTTCTATTTGTGGGCACGTGTGTGCTGCATGGTTGGTGGTGAATGTATGCAGTGAGATTATGAACTAAGTTAAAAAAAAATACTGACCTTGTGGTGCCTTTAAGCATTCAATTAGAAATGCCAAATAGGCACCTGGATATAGTGTTCTGAAGCTTAAAGAGACTTCTGAATGAAAATTTAAATTTGTGAGTTATCTTTAGTAATCCTGTGGGCAGGAATTAGATAGAGAGAGATTATAGAATTAAGGGTATAGAAGGCTTAAGGCTGAGCCTTAATAAATGCCAACATTTGGATGAGAATGAGATAAAAAAAAAAAAAGCAAGTAGGAAGAAAAGGAGGAGAAAAGCCATGGGAGGAGGAGCTCTAAGAAGGAAGGTATAGACAAAGGACAATGGTTGCTTAAAGGGCATGTGATAGGAAGACTGAAAAACATCCATAAGCTTTAGCTACATGCAAGAGATACACTGATGAAATGGTAGGGGCAGAATCCAGGTAAGAGTGGGCTGAGAAAGAGTAGAAGGTAAAGAAATGGAGTTGTCAAATTAGAGAAATCTTTTGAGAAATCCTGCTTTGAAGGAGAGGAAAAAGTAGAACCTGGCAGATGTAAGGTAAAGCAGTTGTTGGCTTTGTTTCTATTTTAAAGCATGGGAGAGACATGGGTATTTATTAATGGAAAAGTGAGAATGGGAAAAATCAAGTTGAGAAGAAAGTAAGGTTTTTTTGAGAGGGCTCTTCTAAGTTCATCCAGAAGCCAGAAGATAGGATGAAAGCAGATTAAGTAAATTTCATAGCAAAAAGATAAAAGTTTCCATGCGATGATGTCTTTCCAAGATGAGATAAAATAACAATACTCTCATTAGCTGAGCTAAAATTTCATTTAAAAAGGCTTTATTTTTATTAACATAGTCTGTTGTTTTCATTTCTAATCTTTGAAGAACAATTATGGAGTCTCTCTGTGATTTATAACTTACCTGTTGATAAAGGGCTAAAGCCAGTTGCTTCAGGAAGCCTTTCCCGAAGTTTTCTCTGTATGATTGGTGTACTATGAAGGCAAAGTGATTCACACATCCCAGTTCTTGCCCTAACATTAACAGGAGATATTACTAGAGGCTCCTGAGGCTCACTGCAAGGGCTTTTCTGTATACTGTCTTTTACTGGCTTTAAGAAGTTCTCAATAGTCAGGGAACATAGTTCCTCTACTGATGAGGGTATGTCATCTCCATTCAATGTTTTGGAATCTGGGGATGCTGCCTGTTGCCAGGGTGGAATTACTGGAGAATCAGAGGAGCTATAACTAACATAACAGTCATCATCATCACCTTCAACTTTCTCAGGATCATTTGCAGAAGCAACCAGTGGCAGCATCTGACTTTCACTTGTAGTTTGACTGCATTCTGTGGTTGGCACTTGTAAAGCAATCTGAGCATTATCGACATCTTCCTTGGTATGTGCTGTAGTGGGGAGTATATGTGGAGTTGTATCCATTTTTGGAGGCACTACAGGTTTGTCATCTGGGTTAACTGAAGCGCTGAAGTTCTTAGCGGATTTTACACCACCAGCTGGCTCAGTTTTAGACAGTTTCTTGGAACGTACATATTCTTCTTTGGCTTGAAGCCATGCTTGAACCAGTTGTCGACTTGGGGCACATTTGCAAGGCATAATCACAATTTTCTTATCTTCAACCATTTTATGGCTATCACTTGACTCTTTATTGACAAATCCTTGGCCATTACGAAGAGGTGACCCTGGTCTTGGATTTGAGTCATTGCCGAGAATGCTGTTTTCCACAGACGAAGTCCTTCCAAGGAAAAGTCTCCCTCAAACTCAGCTAGATCATTTGGAAGTCGAGTTTCTACCATGAGAAGCCGTCCACCAATCTCCCTATAAACAACATATTTTACAACAACTGTTTTGTGTCAAAGAGCAATTAACAAAATATTTAGTTTCCTACCCTAGAGATTTTTAAAGTTCCTATTGGAGTCTTAAAAATGCCCATCTTTTTCTTCCTTTTCCATACCCCCTTCATACAATTATTTTATACAGGTACACTCTATCTTTAATCCCAATATGCTTTCCCTCACTGGTACATGACTATATATTAATTTCCTTTGGAAAATCATCATTAATACCAATGAAACCTTCTTTTCTTCAAGGAGATGGTGGAAACTTATCAGATTCCCTTCTTCTATTCATTTCAAATAATTTTCCATTATCACCACATATCAATAAAAACAATGGAAGAACTTATCATTGGAGACCACATTCTTGGATTTTTTATCTATAGCCTCTTTCTACATTCTCTAGAATCTATATTAGTTTACCAAAGCCAGTCAATTCATACAAAGCTTTGTGTCGCCCACCCAATTCCCTCAACTTTAAAAAAACACACATGATTGAGGTAAATTACCATAATTCTTTCTCACCTTTACATGGCAAGTTGAACACTATCATAAGAACTTAGGAGTTGGCAGAATCCACAGGATGCATAGCTTAAATACCACTAATATATATGTATGTGAGGAATCACTAATTAAAAGGTAGCCTGGTTTAGTTTCAAAGAGTTATAAATATTAAGCTAAATCTTTCTTTAACATATATCCATTGGTGCTATTTCTGCCTTCTGCAGCAACATGTCTAGTTTTCCTTCCTTATGATACGTCTTTCATGGATATGAAGATAGTTCTTAGTTTTTTCAATTACTTCTCTTAGGGTATGTTTTCCTAGATGTCCTGGTCGTTCTCTAAATAAAACTTCAAGAACTAGATTCATGTTTTCCAATTTGGAGCTAAAGGAAGAGCATGAGGGTTACCATAGTTCCTTTTCCCCTTTTTATAAAGATTCTGGCCCCTTCCAGTTAACCATAACCAGGATCTAGCACGTTCCCTGGAATGATTGCTACTGAAGGAACTGAGTACATACGCTCTGTGACATACCCAACTTAATACTTTGATACAGAAATCATAATAAACATCAAGATAAAAAACTGGTGAGGCATAGCAGATTCAACTCTCTTGAACATTGTCAGCAGCATGCTAATTGCTACAACTCATCTCATATATCAAGAGCCTTAAATTTTGTAGTAATCTTACTTTTAGGGCTACAAGAAAAAACTCCAAAATACAAGAAATGGTTTATGAAGAAGATACTAACCACATAATTAGAAAAATAGAGAATGGTCTTTCTGTCCGATAATATACACAATAGAATATTATACAGCTATTAAAATGTTTCATGAAACTCATAAATTTATAAAATCTTATAAACATTCAGTGAATAATAAATATGAATATAATACTGTGACTACAGTATGACTATATTTCATAAAACAAAATAAAAACTATATTTTTAAAAATGAAGAAAACACATTAAAATATTATTAGTGATTATCACTAGGTAGAGAAATAGTGTGATTTTAATGTCTTTTATATTTCCTAAGTTTTCTATAATGAATACAGATTTATATTAAAAAACTGAACTATTTTTCAAAAATGACTTTCATCCTATTTCAGCTGTAGAAAGAATGTCAAAGTTTGACAATTAACTGCAATACAGATTAATGACTACCACCTAATAAGTTAACTAAGAATTAAAAAGATGTGAAAGGCTAAGGCAGAAAATAATACTTTGATTAAAAAATATACCTTAATAATTACTGATAGTCAAAGGCCCCAAAATAATGAAAACTAATGTCTAAGAAACAGACATTCATATATACTGGCAGTAGAGTCTATTCATGTTAAAAGATCACATGAGGGACTAAGCAAAACAAAACAAAAAAACTATAAAACTGTGTATTAGGAAGTGAGGGGTGTGGTGGGGAATGTTTCTGTCCTTCACTTCAAATCCTTAGAGGAGGGAACACGTACCCTATATTTATGATCATTTTTTCTCACCTCTTTCTTAACTGGACTCCTGTAGGAATTATTGCTAAAAAGCCTAGCATTCATTGTGTCTTTTTTACTAGGGTCAGGAACACAATGCTGCTAAAGGTCAGTACATACATGCAGTGCAGCCTCTTGCCTTAGTTGGCTCTTCATATCTCTTTCTACTATTTAGACTAAGTAGGGCCTGCCTCAGTAGTTCTAGCTAAGCTTCTCTGCTTCTGACTGGGTGACTGAAATGAACTGCCTCTCTCTGCAACAGGTTAGGCAAATGGGATCAAAGACACAGGGTACAGGACAAAGAACCATCACTTAAACCTCCTGGATTAAGTCACGTTCCCTAATTTAGATCTTATTAGATACGCTCAACCTTGGTGATGCACTTGGACACCTACTTAACTACTAGTTTATAAATATACCAGCACTCTGATTCCTACCCATTTTGCTATTGGCTGTGCATATCTGTCTATCACGTCTCTGAAAAGGTTCTTAAAAGAAAGAAGAGATAATGGGAGGCAAAATCCATCTTGTACCCTTATTAACTGTATAAACTAACAATAGTAACAGTATGACTAAAAATGTTGGCAACATGAAAAAAAAGCAGTATATAATAGAAACAACTAAATCTTCATTACATATATCATGAGTCCCTAAATTATATGTATGTTCATTTTCAAACACTTTTAAAAAATAGTTTTTAAAAAACTGTAAGTTTTCCATTTTAGAAATACCATCTAAAAATGATAATTATAATACTTTTAAAGTATTATCACATCTGTCTAATTTGTCATCACGTCACAGTAAACCTCTGCATCTCTAATCCTTAAAGGAGGCAGTGTTAAATAATAGATCTAAGACCAACACTCATCAACTTCAATAAATTTCTCTAGTTGTAACCACTCAGCTAGTCTGAATATTCTTTTTAAAATTATATTTTAATTTATTTTGAATTTTCTTAATAAGTCCATAATTATCAATAGCTTTCACAATGATATGCTAACAAATGCAGTATCACAATCAGAAAAGTAGCAGTCAGGTACCAAATGTTGTTATATACATTATAATTATCAGATGACCTAAGGAGAAAATACAATTCTGATTACCTGGGCTTTTCTGGTACATCAGAAGGATTACTGCAAAATGGTTCCTGGTAAATAGTTTCTGAAAGGTCATGATCCAACAAAGTTGCCATAATTTCTTCCCTACTAGGTGGAGACATAAGTGGTTTCAGAATGTGAGCAGTTCGAGGGGTGAAACTACCATTTTTAGATTGTGAGGGAGAGCTGGTAGACCTTGGTGAACTATCAGGAGTTGGTGTCAATATATCATTATTTCTTGAAACATACAATTCTAAATCTTCAGAGGCTGCATCCACAAGTTCACCATCAGGGGAGGAGAGTATTGTAGTAAAAGAGGTATTGACTGAGTCAAGAGACTGTCCCATTTCTTCTCTGGTATGATCTTGAATCCAATCTGAATTGCTAGGCTGTGAGAGGCTAAAAAACACTTCTTTATTTACTGAACTCCTACCCAATCTGGATTTTTCATTTAGACAGTCCTCTGCCTGCTGGACACAGAAAGAATCTATTATTGAATTAGACCGAGTTGTTAAAGGATGAAAGCTATTTTTCCACTGGTTGTGGCGATGATTCTCATTGCTCTCTATAGATGATTTCTCAAACAGTTCAGGACTTAGAGTGCCGGATCTAATCCAAGAGGTTGAGTCTGAGGCATGATGGTTGTCTTCATCACACTTCTGGTTATCATGACTTAAAAACTCAGTTTTTTCTATAGTTTGTCCTGGGAAAAGATCCTGAACTGCATCACTTAGGAACTTCTGAGGCAAATTCTGATCAGCAGGGACAAACTGACTTCCAGAGTAAAAGCTACAAAATCCAGTTTGACCAATAGTATTAATATCAAAATTATAATTATGTTCAGGAGACAAGCTATCTTCAAGTGAATAACAACTTTCAAAACCTGGATCTGAAAAAAAGATGGGACTGTCATCTGATAGGGAGTTCTCCAACTGGCCAGAGTTTTGTAAATTTAGGGAGTCTACTTTAAGAAGTTTGGGGATTTTTTCTTTAGGTTTTGTACTTCTGGGAGTTCGAGGTTTTCTTGGAGATGTTACTGATCGTGTTCGTTTAATTGTTTTGCTATGCTCATGGGAAACAGAAATATTTTTGTTTGGTTGATGTTTATTAGATAATGGGTCTTGCATAATATCTGCATTTTGTGCTTTCTGTTGTCTTTTCTGTAACAATTCTTTTAGAACTGCCAGTCCAGACTGTCCTTCGCCAAAGGCTGAAGGTGCTGACACATTTTGATTTTTACACTGAGAAAGTGCTTTGGTTTGTGAAATTGCTTCTGATAGTGATCTTTGCTTTATCCTTTCAGGTTTAAAATTTGACATACCTAAAATAAAACCCCTTTGTTTTTGCTCCCATGCTATTTGTTTGATTGGACTTCTCAAGGAAGTTACAAAGCAGTTATTAGGCATTTGGCTTTCCTCTGAAGCTGCATTTCCTGGAGAACAAGTTTCACTGTGCTTTGACTCTTCTGCCATGCACACAATCTGCTGCTGGCTGTCTTTGCAATGCAAAACATTAGGGGCATACGCTGGGTCTGGCTTTGATTCTAGGGAATTACGACATTCACTTAACTTTCCGATAGATGACAAATAGTTCTTTTGTATATTTGCATTGTCTTCTGTCTTTGGAGACATTATACCCGAAGATATCTGTTTATTCTGTGCTACCTGAGACAAATGGTTGGAAAGGTCAAATATATTTTTTGAATCAAGGTTGATTCCTTTAGAGTAAACAAAGCACTCTGACTATGAGACCTCTGAACATTAACTTTTGAGATTCCAGGTCCCAAAGAATTACAAACAAGTGATGAATGCAAATCATCTCGTAAACTGGGGAATGTCTGCAAATCTATAGGCTTCTTGCTTTCTAAGAAAGAAAAGCAGCCAGATAAATTCTGTTGTGCATGAATTCCAGCAGTTTGGGGAGCTGAAAGGGGATGATCTATAGCAGAGCCCATTAGTGACACATCTTTCTGTTTAAAAAGAAGTTGAGAGCCTCCAGAACTGTTTGAGGTCTCAGACACATTCTGATGTTTCAGCACAAACTTAACTTCAGTACCAGACTGAGATTTTATTTTTTCATCTTTAAGTGTTATGTGCTTTCTCGACGCTTTCTTATTTTTTTGTTTCTGTTTTGCTCTCGGTTTCTTTTTTCCATCATCTACTAGTTTACTTGTCTGGTTTCGTTTGTTCCTTTTCTTAGTAACTACAGAGGGGTTAACAAGCTTTGTTTTTGACTTCTTCACCTGTGCTCTTGCTCGACTGTTTTTTTCTATTCGGGGAGTAACAGTCCTGCTATTATATACATTAGGACCCTTAAAAATCATTGCTTCTTTATTTGCAGCAGCTATAATTTCTTCAGCTCTTGGATCTGTGGGAGACCAGCAGCGAGGTGGAGAAGAATTTATGGGACTTGTGCTTCTCTCAGAAAGAAAACCTAGTTTAGACATAACATCACTATAATTCAAGTCACAGTCTTCGGTTTCAGCATTATAAGATGGTGAGGGAGGAGACAGAATAGCATGTGACCGTTTTTTCCTGAAAGACAAAGTTCTTTTAATATTTTCACTATTTGTCCTTTGTTGCTTACCAGTTTTTTTCTTAGCAGACTTATGTTTTGTTTTTCTTCTGTGACTTTTCTTTGGTGTTAGTGGATAAATAGGATATTTGGTTGCAGGGGAGTCAGGAACTTTTGGCCAAAAATCCTTCAAAGGTGCAAGCTTTTTTATATAGTTCCAGTTTTTCCTCTGTTAATATTACTTGTTTTTCTTTAGAGTCTATTTTTCCTAACTTCACAAGCATATTTTTTCTCCCTCTAAATCTATTAATAATAATATACTTTATAATGACAGGGGGCAACTTTTTAGACATTTTTCTTCGTTTTCGAGATTTAAGAGTTCCATCTAAACTTTCACCAATTTCCACGGGATGAGGTAGGCTAATTTTTGAGTTGTGTGTTACAAAACTTGACTCACTATCTTCAGTCTCATAATTTACCTTGCGTTTGGCTCTAAGTGTATATTTATTTCCATATAATCCAAAGGACTGCTCAGTTTCTACGGTTCCATCTCCATAGTGACAGTCTATAAAACTGTCTGTAGGTGTTTTATTTTCAAAAGCTCCACGGGTGACTTTAATTAAATCACTGGCCAATACATTATTCTTCTCAGAATTGCTAGTACAAGGATTATTTTGTATACAATTATCTTTTGTGGATCCAGTCTCACTAGTTTTGGTAGAAGTCTCTTGATGACCTATAAGTTTCTTTTTATTCATTTTTAACCGGGGCTGTTTATTACTGGGTTGTAGTTTATATGTGACAGGAGAGAGTTTCTGTGGTCTACTGAGACAATTAGAAAGAACAACACTGGGAAAAAACATATAATGTGCTGCTTGCTGGCTGAGGTTTGGCTTTTCTGTTTTATGCTCTTGAAATTCTTCATATCTAATTTTAAGTTTATTTAGTCCACTTTCATCAGCAATGCTATCAAGAGAATGTACCATAGTTCTATTCTCCCCTGAGCATGATAGCAATTCACAATTTTCAGTTAATGATGAAGGGAATAAACTATTTAGAGCTGTGCTGTTTCCTTTTTCATTTCCTTCACAAGATGATTTATTTTTTGAATGACTTAAGTCAGTAAAGTTGAAAGAATTTTTGCTCAATGTACTTTCGCTAGTGTGACGGTTCATATGTATAAAGGGGGCTTCCTTATCAGTTTTTCTGATGTTTGTATACTTCCTACTTGGTACTTGTCTTGTAACAGATGGAATATCTTCTTCATAATCAAAAATACTACTTTCACAGGAAGATACTGGAGGGATATCTTTCTTACTACTTTCTTTATGAGAGTTTTCTGAATGAACAGTACTGCTTAAAGATCTAGGGTATTTCACAGAGTAAGCGCTTTCATTTGTAAAAGAAGCAACTGAATGATCTCGATCTTTTTCTATGTTGTTTGGCTGTGAAAGGTCTTCAATTAAATCTTCCTTGTTCAAAACGTGGGAAGAAAGGGCACTTGTGTGTTTACACTGAAAGGTAATCTTAGCAGAAGATGAAGGTTCTAATGTAGCAGCATCTTTGTGAAAAATGGAAGGTTTTACTGATAGCTTGCTTGTTGCAATCACAGAAGAGTGGGTTCTAGAATTTTCATTGTTCAATGGATTGTCTGAAAAGGGGAAAAAGAATTTATTTCACTTCCACTCTTAATTTAAAAAATATTTTTCCATGATACTATTACTATGAAAGAAATTATATGAAATTAAGTCTGTATGTTTACTATGGTTATCTCAACAAAAAGATTACTCCTAGCATTAGGATAAGAACTCAGAATAAACAAACAAGAGTTATATTTTGATTATTAGTCGTTATTTTAAACAAATATTCCTTTGATCATAAATAGGTTATATTAATATTCAGTGGCTTTTAGAAGGGAAAAATACTGTGACCTTTAAAATTTTTCATAAAATATGCTTCTTTCCACCATTGCTGTAATAAGCTGAGCATATTATAGTTTCTTATGTAAGTTAAAATTTAAATTAGTGATTAACAAATGTTATAATCTTGAAAATGACAAAGATTTCTATCTAAATTTTTTTAAAAAAAATTCTGTAGAAGGACAAAACCTAACAATATTGTTACAGCCTCAATAGCCAACTGTATAGGAAGTATAATTACAGCTTCAAAATCAAATATATTTCGGCCTCTAAATGCTCACAGTAGTACTTGTTTACTTACCACTATTTTCATCTGCAGTTCCATCTAACTGAGGTATAGAAAGATTGGCTAGAAGCAAACTGTTATTACTCCATTCCATTTCTTCTTCTGAAGATGAATCATTCTTCTTCGGTTGAGCTCCTATGGGTAGTTTGACACAGTGATCTAGAGAATATTAAGATTCATTAGTGAGTATGATCATTAAGAAAATACATGTCAGACTAAAATAATTGGCCCAATTTGATACTATAGCAGTAAAACAATAAAAAAGATTTGAAAATTACAACTTTAAAAAAAACTCCAGTATCATGTCCTACAAAAGTTATTGTAAACAGATTTTATAATCCTTCATATAAGCTAGAAGACACCATCATTCCTGTACTCAAAGCTCTACAATATCCTGAATTACAAAATAATCATGTTCATGTATTCTCCCCTTTATCCTAACATTACATACACACACACACACACACACACACACACACACACACACACACACACACAGCTTAGAGAACACAGCAATTTCAAAAAAAAGTGGCATCTGGCATATTTTAAAAAGTCTCCACAAATACACAATCACTACATTATGAATTGGGAAAAACAAATGATAAGGAGAGTAAAGGGTTATTTGGATTAGGGCTAAAAGAGGAATTAAAGAGGGGCTAGGAAGTAGTAAAGGTATTGAGTCAATCCAGTAGTGGCTATACAGTAGGATTACTGAGGAATTCAGATGGACTGTTAAGTCCAGATGGAGACTCTCTTTAAGGTTTATCTCATACAGATGAAAATTTTCACTAGATCCTAGCTTGATACTTTCCCTTCTATCTGGCTGGGCAAACTTTCTAACCATACCCAATTTGTTCTTTCTCTTATCTTGAGAATTTGAAAATTCTCCTTTATTATACATGGAATAGTTTCTCCATTAAGCCTTTGTCAAATCACAATTTGTCCTAAAATTATTCTTTTAAGAGCTGAAAGGTTATTAGACGTCATCTGGTACAACTTTCTATCCAATGCAAAACCTTATTTTTAATACATCCAACACAGCCTCTGCTTTTACATTCTCAGTATAAGGGGCCTGCTGTCATACAGGGGAATCTTTTCCATCGTTAGTGGCCCAACTGTTAGCAATTTTCTTCCTATATTATATAAAAATCTCTTTCTAACTTTTGCACATTCTTCCTGCTTTTGTCCTCTGTAGCCATATATAACAGGTCTATGCCATTTTCTACTTTATAACCTTTAAAATATTTGAAGGTATTTATTATTTGTCCCATAATTCCTCTCTAATTAGACCAAACTACCTGTTTTTTCTACTGATCTTCAAAAGGTACAGAATTCATAGATCCTTCTAGTTTTCTTCCTCTTCTTTCTCTTTACTTTCTCAGTATTAAAATATGGTACATTCTCAAGGCAGAATATAACATCCAATATAGAAGTAGAATTAAAGACTTTTTCTAGATACTATACTTCTATTATTCAATCTCTCTAATACATTTATAAAATGTTTAATTTGTTTTCCCAAGGTTTATCTGTGCATGGGTTTTCAGAGAATTGGTCCAAAAAACACACAAGCATTAATTATTCATGGAATAAACCATGCCTATTATTTTAAACAGGCTGGTAACAAGTAAATAATAACTTTATAGAATATACTATATATTTGAATGTGTATCTATTTAATATAAGTATAAAAATATAAACTAAATAAGATATAATCTAAAAAACTGGAACAGTGCTAATGATACATTGAAAAAAATCAAAGGGACAATACCAAAATAAAAAAATGAGAAAAGAAAAAAACAAGTGGAACAAAACCAATAGAAACATCAAATAGTCAATAAACTTTGCTAAAATATGAAAGTAATCAAATTTATTACAGCAAGACAAATACATCAAATAAATACTATAATTATTCTATTAATAAAATCGAAACTCTGTTAGAATAACGTTATCTCGGTTACGACTGGTAGCCAATAATAAAATTCACCATTTAAGCAAACATACAAAACTTATTGTGCTCTTAATAAAGTAATATCCATGGATCTCCCACAGAAATTGTTAAGCCATAATAAATTGAAGGTCTATTTAAGTCTATCCTTGTAAAGTGAACTGGTTGAACCTAAAAATATCACTCTCTATTAGGCTTCGCTTATTTACTTTCAAGATATTTTTGAATCTATATTCTGTCATCCAATGAATTACCAATGTCCAATATTTGTGACAATCTCAATCCAATCTAGAAAGATACTTAGCATAGAGCAACCATTTAAGTGGTTTTTGAATGCAAAATCATGTAAATTCTGTGAATCCATCTAATCTCACAACAGCCGTGTACTCTCCTCCACAAGGATGTTACGTAAGAATTTGTTAAATGCCTACCTGAAATCAAGACTCAATACAATTATTACATGTCCCTAAGTAACCATATTTAAAAAGGATATAAAGACAGTAGAGCATAACTTGAATTCATGGAGGGTCCTGATAAACTCTGCTTCCCATTCTGAGTGCCCAAAGTGTTTATTTAATTAGCATAGTCATCATCCCTAGGAGAACAGGACTGGAAGCAAAGAGACCAGTTAAAAAGTGAATCATACTATTCTAGATGAATGGTAATGAAGACTAAACTAGGATATGTTGGGAAGGAGGAGGATGAAGAATAGAACAGAGGCTATGGAAACAGAGTTGACTCATAGGGCTTAAAGTAAAACAGACAGGGGTGTAAAGGAGGACAAATCAAATGTGATACTGAAATTGTAAATTTCCAGAAGTTGTTGGGTAAGTGGTATCATTACAGAAATAAGGAACAGAAATAAGAACGTTATAGCATTGTCTATTATCGTTTAGGCTTGCCTATGCTCCAAAAGAGGTTGATGTGATTGAGGTACCACTGCCCAACAGGATAGTTCATGAAAAGACTTATATAGTTTATAGGAAAAAAATAGACAAAACAATAGACAGAATTGCTACAAAGATTAGGAAATATTAGCAAAAAGCCTTTTATGACACTGTTCAGTGCAAACTGATTAAGAAATCAAACACTGATTCTGTTTGGACGAGGTAAAATTAGGTCTTCAAAGGTCAAGGGGATAAATCCTTGAAAGATTTATCACATTGACATCAAAGGGAACTGAGTATGTGAAAGTAGAAAGAAGGTATGAAATATTTTACAGATTTGGAATTTCTTATTCATAGAGAAAATGGGAATCTTTGTTGGAGCATACTTAAAAGAGAGTTCTGATTTATACCCAGATAACAGGAGAAGGCGTCAGAAATTTTATTTTTTACATTAGGTAGCACTGAGAAATTAGAGAAATATTTCATATATGTGTAATATACATGTATATATGTAATATAGATGTGTCAATATAAGGTATGGATTAACCTTTCACCTTTCAATAATGGCTTTGAAAGGGTGAAAATTTCAAATGTAGACTTTAGATGTGTTAGTATTGTCTACAGAAGTTTAAAGAAGAGGAATATTCGTGTTTCAGGCTAAGAAGCCTAATTTTTTCTACATACAGAGCATACAGCTCAGGGGCAGATTCAAACCAAACAAACTCACAAGAGTCTGATTTAGTGCCATCATATTCATTTACCCTGAGAAATGAACCAGAATACCAGTGTCTGCTTCTGAGAGTGACTTGTTTACCTACTTAACTTAGTTACTGATTTATAACATTTAAATCCTTCAGTATAATCCAAACTAGAAGCCATTCCTTGTCTTCAAGTTGACTCTGTAACTATTGCTCCAGCCCAGAAAGTTTAACTCTCAGAGGGCATTCTTTTTTTCCAAATTCTGGGATATGGAGGTACATCTACTTTGCCCCATTTATTACCCATGCATAGTAATACTACCTATATAAACAGATTACTTCTAAAAGGTTTATGGGGAAGGGGAACTGGAAGAAAGTGGTTAAAAGGCACAAACTTCCATTTGTAAGATAAATAAGCACTGGGGATGTAATATACAACATGATGACTACAGATAGTTACCACTGCTGTATGACATATTAAAATATCTGAAATTATGAAACTTACCTCTTTTTGGCACAACGCTCTTCAATATTGCTGTCCCATCTCTGTGACATGATCAGACTAAGCTCCATTTCTTCTTTTTCAATTTGTGGTTCATTTTCTTCATCATCACTATTTTGGGGATTTCTAGTGTTTCCAAAGGAACAACATGTCGATGACATCCTATTTCTTTCCCCCCGATATCCATCATTTTCCAAACCAGCAAGAAGATGTACCAGAGCCTCATCAGGACTACTGTCCACTATAAAACAAGTAAAGTATAACCAACGAATAACTTCAGTTTTCTAAATAATTCAACAATTTACATCAATTATAAAACAATGACAAAATCATAAATGCTGGCATATGCTGAAAAAACAGAGCTGGTATAAAGACTTATATGTGTTGATGTAGTTCTTCCATGAAAATGTGATCCCTGGACTATCTGCATTAGAAAGATTTTGTGTCCTTATTAAAAAGAAGATGCTCAGACCCTTACCATAAGCTATTGAATCAGAATTTCTGAGGTAGAGCCCAGGAATTTGCATTTTAACAAGCTTCCCAAGCTCTTATTGCATAATTAAGCTTGAGGAGCACTAAACCAATATGGCCACAAGTGTTCAACATAAATATAAAATATATAATAAATATATGAAGTAATGTTAAGGAAGTGCCTTAAAAAGAATATATGCTAATTACTTATCCCTTACATAAGCTTTATTTAGCTCATGAAATAGTCAAACAAGATCTGTAGCTGAATAATACCAGAGAGCTTTGAAAGTGGTTAATAAAATTAGTTAAAACACCTTGAAGACCACAATGAGATATCATTTCGCATGTACTACAGTTACTAAAATCAAAGACAGATAATAAAAAGTGTTGGCAAAGATGTGAAGAAATTGGAATCTTCATATATTTATCGGAATGTAAATTGGTGCAGCTGCTTTGGCAGTTGCTCAAAATGTTAAATATAGAGTTACAATATGACCCAGAAATTCGCTCCTAGGTATATACCCAGGAAAAATGAAAACATTTATTTTCACAAAAACCTATACATAAATAATCATGGCAGCGTTATTTGTAATAGGCAAAAAAGTAAAAACAACTCAAATATCCATCAACTGAAGAAGGATAAATGAAATATGGCATAGCCATATCACGAATTATTTAGCAGTACAAAGGAATGATATATATAAACACACTACAACATGGATGAACCTAGGAAACATTATGCTAAGTGAAAGCCAGAAACAAAAGGTTATATGTTTCCATTTTGATGAAATACCCAAAATAGTTTAATCAAGAAAACTAGACTAGTGGTTGCCAGTGGCTGAGAGGAGAAAAGAATGAGGAGTGAGTGCTAATGGGTATGGGATTTCTTTTTGGGGTGATAAAAATGTCCTGGAATTAGATAGTGGCAATGGTTATATAACTCTACAAATATGTTAAAAATCACCAAACTGTACATGTTAGGTGAATTTTATGATACGTGAATTATCTCTCAAAAGCTATGATTTAAAAAAAATCAAAAATTTGCTCTGACCTAGTCACAATCTTTTTCTCTGTCAAATGAGATAATGTATTCCTCATTAACAAAAACATCAAGTTTCAGTTTTCTTCATTAATATTAAAGAAATTGGTTTGATTATGCTACCAGATATGACAAATATGTAGATATTTGCTTATAAGTACCATTTGGGCAAAATCCATTTCTTAAATCTAGAGTTGCAATGTTTTAGCTTTCCTGCCTCATCCTTAAAAAAATTAATATTAGCAAATTATTTATACATATTTGACTCTCAGATCTTTGAGTAATATTGATACTGCATTTTTACAAACTAAGGCAAGGTGAAATTATATCTGCTGATGATACATTTGTCAAATGTAATGAAATAAGAATATGCCTCTTTCCGTCTCTTTTCCAATTCCTTAACTTTCTCTAAGGTCCTCTCTTTTAATTGTTTATTTTTTATATAGAACGTAATTTAAGGATAGGGATATATATATACATATATATGTATGTATGTATGTATGTATTCAGATGGAGAAATAAAATATTTTAGATTTAAGCGTCAAATTAATTTTTATGTGGTCTTTGGAAGATTTCTTTCTGCACATACCATTCATTGAAAAAGAAAAAGTTCCCTACTTCTGTCTAAAATGTTCTTGAAATATGACTGTATAATAATTTTAGTATTGTTCCTACTCAGTCAATTTGTGTTCCTTTCGAAGAAAATATAGATAATAGAGATAGGGCACTGTAGAGAGCTGCAGTCATATTGATGCCATATCTCATTTGATACAATAGGAATGAAAAAAAAAAAAGACACATAAAATCACTATACCAAGCAAAACAAAAGGCATGAAGTTTAGCGCTATTTCTGAAAAAGATGTCAGTCATTTAGACTAAATTAATGAATATGAAATCTAGCAAATAGCATTTAAGATGCAAAGACACTCAGAAATAACTATCATGCTATACACTAGCCAAAAATTAATTGCATAACAGAAATTGTCCAGGGAAATTTCTGACACTCACCAAAAAAGAATCAATTATAGTATTTTATTAATGTACTTAATTTGGAGAATTTTAATTCAAAATAAGTACATTTTTTCCCCTAAAGCAATATGGTTTTCCTCCGACAAAAGTGAAGTTAAAAAAAAAAAGGTTATTTTCTTTACAATTGTTTTTTAGAAAAAGCTGTGTAGAAAATGAGAAACAAAGCTACTTCATTTAATGTAAGAATCATTTTTGTACTAAGTAGAATAAGGATTTATTGAACATGCACCATTAACTTCTTCAAAGAAAAAAAACACCCTCTTCACATACTTTCACTGAAAATTTATGGTAGAATTGTTACTTACAGAAAACTGGTGACTCACTCAGTCTTTGGGTCAAAGGCTGAAAAGTCTGACTAGTTTCCATGAGGTTCAAAATTGCTTCTTCATTAATAAGAGCTTCCTCCACTTTGTGTCTAGTGTGACCTTAAGATGACAAAGAATAGAAAACATTAAGGCAATGGCCTAAACTTAGTGCTTAGAATTTGTGTAAATTAGGAAGCATTCAAATATAAACTTATTTAAAATTCTGAAGTGTTAGTGAAATATGTTAAATAAAAACATAATAAAACTTAAAAGTCAGGAATATCTAAGCAGTCATGGAGTAATTAAAAAATAAAACAAAACCCTTGAATCTATGAATCACTAAATATTTATAATCTTTAGCTTTTTTATTCCTACCTAGTTTGTATTAGACAGTTATATTATTCTGATAAAAATAACTGCGCATTAAAATATACAAAGGAAAAAGAAAAGACAAACTTATTTGAATAAAACTCTTTATTCTCTATGGCTTAAAAATTACAAATAAATTCACTGTACATTAATTTTATATTTCTCAGGAGGTTTTTACTTCATGATCTAAAATTACAAGTCTTCCGACATGTGATTTTTATAGAAAGTCTAATGTACGAAGGGATAAAGTAATTTTAAGAAAAAAGATAAAATGAATCTTATAATCTAGTCAAAGGGAGAAAAAGAGTTTAAGAAAATCACATAGTAGTAGAAGAAAAAAGATCATATAGCAAAAAATGGCAGGCAGTTGTAAGAGCTAACTGGAAAAGTTATTTTTTCTGCTTCCAGTATTCAGACTTCAAGTGTTTTCAACAGTTTTTAAAAGATAGTTAAAAAGCTACAGAAGAAATATTTTTAACACATCCTAGGACATAGCTGGGCTAATAAAGAGTGTTTAATCAAAATGAACAAACAACTGTGTAACAGCTCAGCCCAAAACAAGACGATTGAGAGGATCCATAAAAATAAAAGCTGGTTCTGTGAATCTAATAATATAACAGACAAGCTGGCAAGAATGAGAAAAATAAAATACAAGGCATAAATAATGTTAGAGATAAAAGAGGAAGTGTCGAAAGGTAAAATAGAAGTTAAGTACTATGAACAACTTTATAATAAAAACATGGAAAAATCAGATAAAACAAATAATTTCTTAGGAAAAACATGATATAAAACCTGATTGAAACAGAATTATAAAGCTTGAGTACACCTGTAATAATTATGGAAATTGAATTAGTAGTTTAAATTACATTCCCTTTACCTACCACCTCCCAACATAAAGTTCACCCCCCCAAAAATATACTAAGTCTGGATGGTGTTACAGATGAGATTTATCAATCTCCAAGAAGTAGATTATACCAATTTAATTAAAATTCTTGAAAAAGAGCTGAAAAAGAGGGAAAACTTTACAATTCACTTAATGGAGCAAAGTGTAGATCTTTCTCGATTATTTTAAAAAGTTAAAATTCTAAACAAAATATTAGCAAAGTAGATATAGTAATGCTTAAAAAATATACCACATTGTGACAAAGAAAGGTTTATTTCAGGAGTACAAAGGAACAGTTTAACATTAGCAAATAAAAATTATTTTAAATACCATATTAACAGAGTTAAAGAGAAAAACTGATTATTTCAATAAATTCAGAAAAGAACATTGGGTAAAATTTAATATCCATTTGTGATTAAAAAAAAAAAAACCCCAAACTTTTTAGCAAACAATAGAAGAGATATTAACCTAATTAAAGTTTATCTACCAATATCTTATAGTAAATTTCATACTTAATGATGAAATATTAGAAGCATTCCCTTTTAAGCCAAGAAAGACTACTTCTACTTAACATTATCCTACAGTTCTTAAGCAGTGCATTAAAACATTTTTTAAAAAGTATGAGGATGGGAAAAGAATCAAATTGTTATTTGTAGATGATCGAGTCCATATTCAGAAAATTCAATGAAAAAGACAGATAAACTTTGGGCACTGATCAAAGTTGCTGTATATAAGACTGATGTACAAAGGTCATGAAGTTCCTAAAGGTCACCAATTATATAATTTTTGAAAGATAAAACTTACAACTGAAACAATCACAAGACACCTGGAATATATCTAACATAAGCTATAAAATAATTTTACAAAGAAAATTGCAAAACTTTATTGAAAGACATGAAAGAAGACCAAATAAAATGAGAAATATATCATGATCATAGATGTTCCAGAGGTGAAACAATCTGATTCTAAAATAACATGGGAAAGCTTTCTTAAAAGATCAAAACCAGACAATTTTGAAGGTGAAAAAGGAAAGATCTGCCCTTGCTGTATGTCAATACTTATAAAGCTACTATAACTACAACAGTATATTAACACAAGGGAATATGAGTAAAGTGGGGGAATTAAGTGGAAGAAAAAAACCTTTTCAATAAGTATGTTGGAACAATTAGGTATTTATATTTAGAAAAACAGATACAATTAGATCCTTATTATATATACATATATATAAGTAAAATTTTAGGTGAATTAAAGATCTAAATGTGAAAACCCAAAGTGTAAGCACACATTAGTCTTAAGGATGAAACTTTCATTACACCAGGGTAGGGACGGACTCATAAACTGAGTATAAAAGCTAAATCATAAAGAAAAAAATTGTTAAATTTGATATTAAAACTGAAGACATGCAAAATGCCCCCCCCCAAAAAAAAAGGAAAGAAATGGGCCAAAGAGCTAAAAATTTTTTGAAGACTTCTAAAGTATAGGTCTAGATGGGGAAAAAATATCACTATAATACATATAAACTAAGAAAGACTTAATATCTAGAAAATATGAGGAACTCCTATAAATGAGGAGAAAAAGACTAGTGACCCAACAGAAAATGAGCAAATATACATAAGCAATTTTCAGATAAAGAAACCCAAATGCTCAAACTTATTAGTGATAAGGAAATATAGATTAAACTAAGAAGATACCATTCAAAGGATCAGAATGATAAGAATTTTTTACATCTGACACTATCAAATGTTGTTGAGAATGTAGGGAAATATAAGCTCAAAAATATGTGGAAATATAAATTTAGGTACAATCATTTTATAGAGTAATTTTGTAATACTGGGTTTACTACTATAATGTGATATTTTTATTATTACATACCTCAAAATCTGAAAAACTGAGCATTATAAATAACAAGTCTTATAGAAATGAAAATCTAAGGCAAAATTTATGCAACTTTGTAACCAGAGCACTACCAAATCAGTAATTGGCACCTGGGAGATCATTCTGATGAATAAGAAAGGCAGCTCAGTGTGGCTGGAGGCTGTCATAGTGGATATTAAAAATGCACAGAAAATAACAGTATAACAATGCTGGGTACATTTTCATTAGAGTGAGGCTGGAAGACGCTAGGGACAGAGCAAATGGAAGTAGAGCTCTGAGCCAGCAGGCTGGCATTAAGGTGAGCTCAGGAGATGGTGCAACCGGCCATGAGTCAGAGATGGCACAATGCTGCAATGCAACTCTTAGGGAGGGAGGAAGCCCTGGGTAAAGGTGCTCACTTTTAGTTTAGTTGTTGCTGTTGTTTGATGCAGTCGAAAGAGCCCCTGCTGCCAATGCAGCAGTGAAAAAACAGCTTTTCCTTTAATGCTGAAGGCTGCAATTCTATTCTTACTATTCTGTCTCCTCTGGCCTAGAAAAATTACATATAAAACAATGTGCCTTCTGAGTAAAACTTTCATTACTTTCTTATTTCCCAATTATGTATATACTGATTGCATTATATCTGTTAGAGCAGATGCTATCTAGGTAGAGTACAATACATCCACCTTAAGACTTGGCAAATTACACTTCTATATATCTTCTGTGGAGAAGCTCTTGCACATAGCCACAAAGTGACAGATATAACACTGTTATTAACAGTGCAAAAGTGAAAACCAACTAATAGTTGTAGAGAAATGGATACACTTGTCAAGTCTTACAATGGAGCACACTAATCAGCTGCTAAAATGACCCAGAAACATGAATGAACAAAAATAGATTTCAAAGTTATAATGTTGATATAAAAATACTCAACATCATCAGTAATGAGGAAAATAATAATTAAAACCATAACAAGATGCCATTTCACACACACTAGGATAGCTATACAAAAGACAGATAATAATTATTAGTGAAGATGTGGGGTACTGGAACCCTCACATACCACTAATGGGAATATAAAACCATATAGTCAGTCACCTTGGAAAACAGTTTGGCAACTTACTAAAAAATTAAACACAAATTTACAAAATGACCCAGCAATTTCACTCCTTGGTATTGACTCAAGGGAAATGAAAATATATATCCATACAGAGTCATATACAAATGTTCACAGCAGCATTGTTCTTAAGAGCTAAAAAATGAAAACTCAAATATCTATCAACTGATGACTGAATTAACAAAATATGGTATATTCACACATTGCAATATTATTCAGCAATGAAAAGGAATAAAATACTGATACTACAATATGTATGAAAGTGAAAACACTATAAACTAAGTGAAAGACACAAAAGATCACATATTGTATGATTTCATTTATATTATATATCCAAAAAAAGACAAATCTTGACAAGAAAGTAGATTAGTGGTTAACTGGGGCTGGAGGTGGTGACAGGTTTGACTGCAAATGGACATAAGGAATCTTTTGAGGTGACAGAAATGTTTTAAAATTATATTATGGAGATATTTGCAAAACTCTGTATATTTAGTATAACTTACTGAATTATACACTTAAAATGAATGAATTGCACCTTATTTAAATGATAATTAAGTTATTAAAGAATATAATGTTGAATGAAAAAAGCAAGTTATTTAATCCATGCCAAGTAGTACAGCATTCATAGAAAATTTAACACCTAAAATCATAGTATGTGTTATGGATATACACATATAAAAAAATTAAATCACTTATGGTAGCAGTTTGTACCAACTTCAGAGTAGTGCTTACCTCTAGAGATAAAGAAAAGGTAAAGGACTGGGAGAGAGGTTTTGGCTATATCAATGATGTTTATTTCTTAGGGGAAAAAAAAATTTAGCAAATTCAACCAAATCTAATTATCTCAATGCTAGATATACAGATATCTGTTAGGGATGTTACGGTATTATCGGTATACCTAAAAAAGAAATCCTTACCTTTGCTTAACTCTGTGTCTTTGTGGACTTCTATCATATTAGCCGGTGTACACTGAAGAATTTCAGGAGACAGAACCTCAGAGTGCAATGTTAACTCAGCAGAGAACTCCTGTGATCCATCGTTGTAATCCACAGATCCTGATAATGTTCTGCTTAATTAAAACACATTCTTTATAACAAACTAGATGACAAAGTAATAAAATAGTTCTGAGATTTATAATAAATAACCACTTACACAGAGAAATCATTCTGTTTGAGAATTTCCTGAAGTTTCTTCTGAAATTTTTTTTCGCTCTCTGTTGCTGGCACAAACCTGCGATCTTTGAATTTTAAAAGTACATTAAAAAGATTTAGATAGCAAATGAATGAAATATTTTTTTTTCTCCTAGAGTAGCTTTAAAAATAGTAGCAATTTCCTAACCTTCTCTTGACACATATAACACCACCTAAAAGTAGTTCTATTATAAAATCAAACAAAAGAGAAATGGTTGTTACTGAAGCTATAAAATTAAGCGCTTAAAGTCAGTTCAAGATTAAGTTCTATAATTTAAATATAACACAGAAAAAATTGTTCTCTACCTATACATGTATCATACACTCTGAAGCTACAATTTTCCCTTGTAAAATATAATATTTCTACTTTAAAAGGCATTCGAAATATATCAAAGCATTTTTAGTGTTCAAGGCACTATAACAAAATTTTAAACTTACTGGACTTCAATATAGGCTTACTACTGTATTTCAAATACATTTGCCTTTTGAATTATGTCTTTTATTCTTTTACCTTTAATATATTCATTGTGTCTGTGGTATTTATTTAAGCTCCCTCAAATTCTTTTTGAATGTAGCAGGGTTTAAAAATAAATGAGTTTTCTTAAGAGATGTTATAAGGTGGTCAAAGTGAGAGTTTATATGACATACCCAGAAAATAATTTGGAAAAATAATGGGTTACATTTTCAAAGCTTAATGAGTTAAACGCTGTGTTTCTAAGTTGGGATTCATTATGTTCTGTGCATTCTATACCTTATTTGGAAATACACAGGGTCAGAACATACTAGAGGATGAAAAAGGAACAAAAAACTTGGGCTTAAACTCTTCCAATAAAATATCTTGTTTAAAAAGTAATTAGAATACTATTTGGTTTATACCTTGTGATTCAGGTTGGCTAATTTGAGAAGTTTCATTTCTATTTCTTCTCCGTTGCTTTTCATCTTCCCATATAGCCTGTAGACCAGGGTTTCCACCAATTTGAGCTGTAATCACAACAATACTTCACTACTACAAGCTCAAAGTGAAAAGTGCTTGCTTAAAAAAAGAAATCCAAACTTTTTAAAAATAAATACTGTCTCTTAAAAAAAACAATTACCTACTTTGTGTAATAAAGCGGACAAACTATCCCAACCTACATTTCTTATGTTACTCCTTTTTTAGTTTTCTTCCCAGCGGTTCCCAAAAACCCACCAAGTGAAAAAGATTCAAACATTTGATGATAGCCAATAGACCTAAGAGTCCGCTCCCTGGTATATAACCTGAAAATTAAAAAATCAAAGTCAGAGTATATTAAATTTTTGTATACTAATTTATTTAGTGTTACACATACTTTAGGTTCATGACTATGCAAACATACTCATATGAATGAAAATATAAATGAAAAAAATTGTGACTATCTCATCAGAGGTTACAGAAGCAATCTTGATAACATTTTGCATCTTCCTTCTGTAACATCTTACTTCTCGAGTAATGTTCTCTTCCCTACTTGTTCCACCCTATTTAGGTCATTAATTTTTAAAAATAAAATATATATTAAGAATAATTGTGTATATACCTTCAATGTCCAATCGATTTAAGATATCAGCAGCTACAGCATCTACTTCTAATTCACAAGTACTCTGTGGTTCAACGTCTTCCAGTATTAAAGAGCTGTATTAAAAACATATTTAAAAACCCTAATTATTTAAGAGCAAATCTTCTGAAGCTTTTTCTTACGTATACAATTTTTCATGTTTAGGTGGTAAGCAGAAAAGCCAATGATATTAATTCACAATTATTCATGACATAATTGATTCTGTGTATATGCAATATAAAGAAATGAAAATTGGGAAGGGAAAAACAAAATATCTATTACACCGACAATTCTATTGAGATCTTTTTGTGGTACATTCTACACATTTTACTTCATTATATTTTATATATAAGGAAGGTACAATGTGTTGGCATGTGCATCATATCCAGGACAGAATGGGATAAAAGAGAAGAAAGAACTGACAAAAACCATGCACATATGAAATCATTTGGCCAGAGGCATCTTTCTCAGCAATCATTGATTAAATAAGGAGAGAATAAACAAAAAGAGATTAGGGGAAGTAAGAATACTGAAAGGTGAATAAATGGTACTATTTTCCCTGCCTCCAACTACTGAAATGGAGAATGCTTTAAAATTCTCCATAACTACAGAATTGAGAAACCACATGTGTTCAACAGTGGGATCAGAGCTAGGAAAAGTGGTGACACCACAAGAGCATTAATTCTTATGAGAAACACAAAGGGAATAATTCTTATTCCCGTTAATCCTCTTTGACTCAAAAGTGTTTTTATTTTTCATCAGAGCCATAAAAATAGAAAGATTAGGACATCATATAACTGTCTCTGCTTGATAGAATGAATATACATCATCTAGGGTGAATCCCAGTTTACTCATTCCAAAATTTAGATATCCTACAAATATGGACATCAAGTGAAAAGGAGAGAACCATGATTTTACTGGAAAGTGGGTGATGGCAGATTTCCTTAACATTTTTATGTGAAACAGTTTTAAATGTTTTAAGAGAAACGTATTAGCAAAACTTCATTTTCTTGCCTATCAATAAGGAAATTTTGATGGAGCATTAGAAATTAATTTGTTAAACCACAGAATTTTTACAATTTAAATAAATACACATGTATACATATAGGCATACATATATACACAAACACACACATATATCTTTTGACCACTGATAGAGAAAAAACCTACACAATATATCTTTTTTACTTTAGAAAAAATAATTCTCAACAGAGTTTGTCTCCTTTATTCACACAATTTAACGAAATCAGTTTTGCCATGAAATGAATCAGATAAAATAGTTTATTATTAACAGTTTTCTCATAAAGTTTCACAATTTTGGAAGAATTATATTGTAAATTTCAAGGCTGAATTTTCCAGGAGTAGCACATTTGTAACAGAGGGAAACAATAACATCGAAAAATATGATCTCATAGTAAAAATTCACAACTACTTCTTGCCCTTATTATAAAACGACTTCAAACATTCACAACAGGTGTTCCTAGGAAAAGGAAATAGCTTTCAGAACTAAAAATCTGTTTCTAGTAGATAGAAAAAGCATGAATAAAAAGTCTGAGTCAGTAAATACATGGAGACCATTCATTTTGTCATGAAAGTAGATAAAAGATACAATGGTAGACAACTGTGCCTCCCTGAACATTTCTGTTCATACAATTATTATGGTAACCATTAATTTCTAAATACAGTAGGATATATGTAAATCAGTTTTCTTCTGCTTTACATTAACTAACCTTGGTATTTCATTTTCTTCCCACCGAAATAAGGTACCAGTAAGAGAATTTCCTGGAAGCTGATCTTGCAAGAGCCAGTTGCAAGCAATGGATCACCTAGAAATAGAAAGATAAAAGGGGATAAGTTCTAATTTTAACTTGCCTACCCTTTAAGTAAAACAATATACAACCTATATGACTAGTTCCTAAAATTGTGTCCTAAAAATTCATACACACATAGGAATATATATGTTCTGGAAAGTACTGGTTCCAAATATTTGCAATACATACTTATGAGAGAAACGGCTACAAAACTTTGATACTGGAATAACAGTATGACTTTTTTTTTTTTTAACGCTGAGAGCACTTGGTATTCCTAGGTGGTCTCCCATCCAAGCACTAACCAGGACTGACCCTGCTTAGCTTCCGAGATCAGATGAGATCAATAGCATGACATTTTAAATGTGCTATTGTGATAGGTATGCTTAAAACCTCATTTTATTTGGATGAATTAAGAATTTTTGTTAGACTTAAATCCAAATTCCTATATAAGCCTCAATTAAAATTCTAGTGGAAATCAGATGCCATGCTTTAATACTAATCTCTGAACAAAAAGAAAATACACAATGCATTCCACGAGAAATGGCAGAAACAGTGAGTGGAAACTTGGGGCAAATGCAAATATGAATTTACCAGCAGCTGAAGAGGGGACTATACATGTTTGCTTAGTTTTCCGAGTTTCAGAAACTGAGTCCTAGGGTAATGCTTTGGAAGTAGTCTCTAAATTTTAGCAACTTTTCTGTGACCTCTTATGAGAATTTAAATTTTCAGATAAGAGAAAGCTTAAGTGGCACAGAAAGAATCCTAACATTAAGATATTAAATTTGCAATCCTCTTCAGCTAAATTTAATGTTTTATTTTATTTGGTTAGCTTAATCACAAAATGGGTATAATCAGACTGCAATCAGGTATTATTATCTTTGCTATTTCAGCAAAACACATGCCAAAACGTGTGACTGATATTACCTATACATTATGTATTGTTTAGAATATTTTTCTAAAGAACATGGAAACTCTAATTGAAATATGTAAATAAAATTTCTATTAAACTGTGGATGTCAAAAAAATGTAATATAATATGCCTCTGTGGTCCTCAAAATATTCACTGTATATAATTATTTCTATATTCTTCACCTTAATGACTATAGTAATTTCTATTTCATTTGAAAACCAGTTATATAACTGAAACCGAGACAAATTATATATGCATATATATTAAAATTTCTAAATCTTTTTCACTTTTGAATTTATGCCACTTTCAAAAGTAAGACTACATTACATACATTAACTTGTCTTATAAGATAAAATGTTACATTATGCATGTTACATAATTTTACCATAAAGTTTACTGTCAGTTTAACTGTAATGTGTCTTAGATGACATGGCAAAATAAAACACAAAAAATTATTCACCTATCTTTTCCATGATTTTAGCATAACCTTTCATCTTATACAAAACAAAAACAAAGAAGAAACCCTAGGGTTATTTAGTATAATGAATTAAAATGTAAGTCATTTCATCATACTTGCAATTTCCCTGCTTTTTGTTCCCAACTAATTTCATGTATTTCTGCCTTCAAATTGTAAAAATATTCTGTATTTTGAAAAAAAATCCCTTCTAATTACCAAATACTTACCTACATTTACAACTAAAATAAATAGCTTATGTATACTTGCTAATTTAAACTTTTCTCATGCTTTTCACCTATTAGAAACAAACTTTTGCTGGGTTTCTTAGAATTATTGAGAATGTTCTAAATTTGATTGTGGTGATGGCTGTACAACTTTGGCAATCTACTAAAAACCACTGAATTTTCCATAAATGAGTGAATTATGTGGTATGTGAATTATATCTCGATAAAGCTGTTACACAAAAAAATTTTTTTGAAATGCTTTTCCTAATAAACTCTAATACCATTTTGTATATTTTATCCTTTATCCATTTAGCACTTATTTTCTAAATATATATTATTTTATATACCATTAATTATCTAACTTGTTTCAAAGCTTTAATTTGAAATTGAGAAATTAACCTTACTTTTCCTTTTTGCTTTTCGGAACTTGACAGCAGCCAGATTTATTAAATTCATTCCATACAGATTATAGTCAATGAAGAGCTGTAGGAGGTAGGGAATATGCGCTTCATGAGGCTGGTAAAATTTATTCATTATGGCTCCACTTTGCAAAAGTTCACATATCCTGAAGTGGGGAGAAAAAAAGTTATATTACAAAATTATGTTCCTAGAATGTTAAGTGAAATGATGATTATATAAATATAGAGAATAAACACATTATATTTGCATACCAATTTTTTACTTCAAATTTACTGGAAATTTGTATTTTGTTAGAAATTAAAAGTTTAAATCAAGTTTTAAAGTAAGCCACATGCTCTGAGAGAAAATGTCCAAAAACTTAGATGAAGAGTATTTTGAATTCTAAAAGCAATTTAATATGAACTATGTTGAAAAAGCCAAAATGTTAAAAAGGTTTTTAAAATATGAGCTTTTTCTTTTAAAAATTCAGAAAATTTTTTGAATAGATTATATAAAAATTCTAAAAAAGGAAATATAACTGACCCACAGGGATGTACCATTTTAATATTTTTCATCTCTGAGCTGTTTTTCCTTCATGATGGGGCATACAAACAACTGGCAATTATAAACTATGTAAGTGCTGTGCAGGGGAAGTGTATAAAATATCTAGAAGGGACACGAATCACAGGTGCAGAGGTAGTTTCTGAGAAGTCTCAAAGCAGAGGACTAAACAATGAACTGGAGATACTTTTTCTCTGAAGAGAGGGAAGAGTATTTTATGCAAATAAAATTGCGCATGCAAAGAGTCACAAGAAAACGTGGCTTATTCGGGAACTGAAACCACTGAGTGAGGCCTAGTGACAGAACTGTGTTAAGAGGGAGAGCTAGAGAGATAAGTCAGATCATGCTGAGCCTATTAAGACATCTGAGGAGGTAGCAGAATTTCCTTGTGAAATGACCACAAGGAAACTAGATTAGCTAGAGAATGAACAAGACTATATAGAGATTGGGAGTGAGAACATTACCATGGAAAAATTAAGATGGCAGCTTTAACAAGGATCATGGAAATATGTAGATTCAGAAGACATACAAAAACGGTCAGGCTGTGATGGCTAACCAGATGTGGACGATAAGGGAGAAGAGGAGTTGAGGATAATCCCTAGATATTTTGCTTAAGCATCTAGCCGGTGGTGCTGCATTTATTGAAATAGAAAGGATTACAAAAAAACAGGTTTGCTTGGGATTTTTTTGGAGGGGAATAAAAATAAACTGAGTTTTAGACATACTGGCGTTTCGGTATAATGAGATATTCAGTTAGATATCTATAAAATATTAAAAATGAATGAAAATGAAGATAAGGATAACTTTATTAACACTGCAGAGGCAGGTAACATATTTTTAAGCACTATGTACTGCATTCTGTGTTACGAGCTTTAAATGTTTAATCTCAAGTAATCCTCACTACAAACCTATGGTACTATCACTCCCAATTTATAAACAGAGAAACTGAGTCTTAGATTAAAAAGATGCCTAAAATCACACAAGTAGAAGAGTTAAATTTCAAATAAAATTTTCTTTGACTTGTGAGCCCTTAACTATAGTGCTATTCTATTTATCCAGGAGATGGTTTGATACATTGATCAGGAGCTCTGGAGGAAATTAGGCTAATGGTATACATTTGGAAGTCAAATACATAAAGATTAACAAAAACAAAACAAAACTATGGGAGTAGATAAGACTGTAGAGTGGTGAGAAAGTAGAGAGAGAAAATATAAAAGCCTAAGACAGAACCCCAAGGAATAACCACAGATATTAAATGAGGAACCAAAAAATAGCAAAATATAATGATTAGATAGGTATGAGTAAAACCACAGGTTTACATATTTAAAAAACCAACATTGGGATTATTTACGGCACTATAAGCATTGACCTGCAGTCAAAAGCTAAGGACAAAAAGGTGTTCAAGTGATTTAGCAATTTTAGTGAATGCAATTTCAGTAGAATGGTTCGGAGTGTAAGCCATATTGGAGTACGTTAAAGAGTAAATTGGAGGTAAGAAATTGGATTCACAAAGTAGAGTTAAACCCTTCAGAGAGAATAGCTATGAGTATGAATGTATGTGTCATAAGTATGAATATGTATAAAATTAACAGTGTTACCAATATTTAAATGGTGTAGGGAAGGGAAATGGGGATAACTAGTAGATGGAAGAAAAGGTCAAAGATGGTAGATCTTGAGTTTAGAGGTGAGGGGGTAAATCTCTCACTGTAACAGGTAGCAAAAAGGAGAGAATGGATGTGAATAGAGTTTAAGGATATTTGATAGAAAATTAAGAGAGCTCTAGTCCAGTGATTGTCAAACATCTTGGTCCTAGAACCCCTTTCTACTCTCAAAAATCATTGAGAACACCAAAGAGCTTTTGTTCATATGGTTTTTATCCATTAATATTTACCTTATTGAAAGTTAAAACAGAAATTTAAAGAAACTTATTTGCTAATTTAAAAATAACAATAATAAACCTATTATGTTAACATAAAATCACATTACTTTATTTAAAAAAACTATTTTCCAAAACAAAAACAATTTAGTGAGAGAAAAAGAAATTGTTTTACATATTTGCAAATTTGTCTGTTTTAATAGAAGACAGCTGGATTTTCACATATGCTTCTGCTCAATATGTTGTGATATTTTGTTTTGGTTGCAGCATATGAAGAAAATCCCGCTTCACACAGATATGTAGTTGGAAAAAAGAATAGTAACTGAATAACTTCTCATACAAATGTTGATTTTCTCTGACACTACATAAAAATTGATTGGAGTAGTAGTTTCTTAAAGGTTAGCAATAATATGAAATCTGAAAACATATTAATAATATTTTTGTACTCTGTTACATTAAAAACTATTGTTTATCTTATACTTTGAGTATTTTTACCCATGCATGATTTTCTAAAATCACTCACTAATCATTTGGAAAATCCAGATCCACTAAGATAGACAGAACTTCTAAATGTTGATATATTTCATTAAATAATATAAAAAAACCCCCATCTGTTAATATCATCATCTAACTCATCAGAAAAATCTTTTAAGTATGGGAAAGCTGTTAAAGTTCATAGTACCAACAAAAGCTTCCCAATTCTAATGTTCGCTTCAAAGCTTGAATTTTATTGTTGGCAACAAATACTATATGAGTTTTCTTTTTCGAAGTGACAGGTTTACTTTGTTCATTTTTGAGAATATGTCTGTCACACAGGCAAATCGCCATACTTGTTTTGTCTATCATTTGTTCTTTAAAGTAAAAATGGTGTTCCATTAACAAAAACACTAGGTAGTTCAGCTTGCACCTAAAAACCATAAAAATGTTTGTTTCCTTAAGACAGTCATAGCACTGAAGCACACAAAGATGTGTTTCATGCTTGCTTTCATTTTGTTACATAAAATATTGAGATGTATACAAAAAGGTCAAGATTTAATAAAATTAACAATTTTTACCATATCCTCATAAATACTCTGAGTAAAGTTGGCTTTTATTTTTCACCTGTGTTTAGTAGTAGAAACTTCAACGACCAGGACGGTAGTCCCCCCTTAACCACAGTTTCACTTTCTGAAGTTTCAGTTACCTGAGGTCAACCTTGGTCTAAAAATATTAAGTGGAAAATTCCAGAAATAAAAATTTCTTAAGTTTTAAATTGCAGGCCACTCTTAGTAGCATGATGCAATCTCTCATCGAACTGCTCTGTCCCAACCAGCATATATATCACTTCTTTGTCCAGTGTATCCATGCTTGTACATGCTACCTGCCTGTTAGTCTCTTAGTAGCTGTCTTAGTTATCAGATCAACTGCCATGGTATCACAGCGCTTGTGTTCAAGTACTCCTTATTTTACTTAATAATGGCCCCAAAGTGCAAGAATCATGATGCTGGCAATTCGGCTATGCCAAAGAGAAGCTATAAAGTGTATGTGTGTATGTATGTATGTATAGCAAAAAATGTAATATATATATAGTTCAGGACTATCTGCAGTTTCATGCATCCACTGGGGTCTCAGAATGTGCCCCCATGGATAAGGTGGGACTGTGGTTTGATGCCATTACCCTGATTTGGGCCCCAGCACCAGTGTTTTACCCACCAGCAGTGAACATAGTGAAAAAGACAAGTCACATCTTAGAATTATCATGAAAATAATTTCGACAATGCAGATCCCATGAAAGGGTCTCAGAAATCGCCAGTCCACACTTTGACAACCACTATGCTAGACTGATGGGTTCTATTTTCTATAATGAAGTAAGAGGCAAAGCTTCAGGAGGGATTTAACATTTGAGTAAAGAGAGTAGAGAATATAAGGAGAGAATTAGAGAAAAATACAAGTAAGACAGGTCAAGGAAGGGCCTAGGCAAAGCTGAAGAGCATGAATTTAACAGAGGCACCAATCCGTTGTGATTTTTTTGGTATCCTGCAGTAATGAGAAACCAGAATTTAGCACAAAGAAAGTAAATAAATGGAATAATCCAAAATTGATGGTTTTATTTTGCAGGAAAAGGAGTCGAAAAGGTAAAAAAAAATAGATGCTAAGGTGGAAAGGGAAGAAATTAGTTGCAGGAGGAGGCTACAGAATGGGGTAGTAGTAGTGGTGCCAAGGAACCTGAAGCCTGGTTCCTTGAGTTTTAGTAACTCAGAGACAGAGTTAAAAAGATAGAAAACAACAACAACAACAACAACAAAGAGTCTTACTGGAACCATGAAAAGGTTCTAATACTGAATTACAGTGAAAGGCACACAACTTAGTAAATTTCCTAAAAATCATTAAATTGTAAATACATAAAAATGTGTGAATTTTGTGGCATGTAAATTTTATCTCAAAAATTTGTTTAGAAACCAACATGTTTTCATTTAAAATTTCAGAGGTGGAACTGGGCTTCGAGTTGTAAACACACAATAGAATATATAGATGCCAAATTATAATGTAAACCTGAAAATCATATAATTGTATTAACCAATATTACCCCAATAAACTTAATTAAAAAATAAAAGTAAAATTCCAAGATTAAAAAATAATAATAATAAAAAAATAAAATTTCAGCAGTAACACAAGCTCTAGGGTGTGGTCAAGAGAGCAGGTAGCTTAACAAGAATGGAAATAAAGCTCACAGGCGATGAACAAGTAGAATTAAGAGGCCAGTCCCCAAATGACATGTATAGTGTTCAATCATTCATTCTACCAATAGTTACTAAGTGCCAAATAACTACACTATTCTAAAAACGGGATTCTGCAGCAAACAGCAGAAAAAAATCTTGCCCCTTGTGACTTACATTCTAGTAAGATACCAATTTTATATGGACATTTAAAAGAGAATATGTGCATATATGTATATAAATACATATGAAATATAAAAGGACATACACCAAATCTTAAAAGAGATTGCCTCTAGGGAAGAAGTTAAGAGTGAGTGTAGAGTCCAGAATATGCATTTTAACATTTTATATATATATTATAGCCCATATTTACACAGTACTTATAATGCACCAGGCACTGTTCTGAGTGATTTATAGATATTAACTAACATACTTGATCATCAACATCAACACTATTTACAGTTGAGAAAGCAAAGGCACAGAAAGATTAAATAAGTTGCCTAAAGTCACCCAGCTAGTAAGTAGCAGAACCATAATGTGAATGCAGGCAATTTGGTTTGAGAGTCTGGGCTCTTAACTATTACATTATGTATTAGTCAGATACTGTAACAAATGATTCATGTATAAAAGTATTATAAAAAATAACAACAAAATAAAATGTTTTTTTTTTTTTTTCACAGAACCCTGTTCTTTTCCTTCATAGCACGTATTACAATTTTTGGCTAGATATTCAGGTTACTTGTTACTGTTTTTCTAGGGCAGAAACCATGTAAACTTTGTTCACCAATATTTACCCAGCAAATTCCATAGTGCATCAAATAATGAAAGCGTTTTATAAGTATTTATTAAGAATGGATAAATTAATGAATCCATCAATAAGTCTGAGAATTTCAGATAGGCACTGTTATAAAAGTTACATAATTTAAAGCAAATTTATTAGAAATAGTTCTTAATAAGTATTTGATTGCTATAGTCACAAGAAAAACATATTTACACTTCAAGTAGAACTACAGTTTACAGGTTACTTGTAAAAGACTTATACAAATTTTATTCATGGTTTGCACTCAGCACAATTAGAGATAAAAAAGAAAAAAAAACAATTGAGGTTTACTCTTATCACTGTGCACACAAAAGAAGGTAAAAATCCACAGGAGTTGGTATAAGAAACATCACTGTCTTTAAGCATCTATTCTGGAAAATTGTTTTGGTACCCTATGTAAAAAGAAACGTTTGGGGTAAGGCTGGAGTCAGGTTATAGGGAAAATTAGTTTTCAGTAGTTACTTAGAGAAGTGAATAACCACTGAGATTCAGTGACGTTCTCAATGGCCTAATTTACAGTAAACCTCATCTCCTTAGTGGCTGTGCCTCTCTTGGTGCCTAAATTCACTCTGGGGAAATATCTAATTTATATCTTAACAAAAGGTTACCATTTGGGACCACGTGCCTACTGGCAGAGAAGATCTGAAAAAAACAACACTCAGCACTTCTTCAAGGCTACTTTTACCCTGGGTTGTCATGACACACAAAGTGAAAACACTTGTTTTGAACCCTAGAGGATGAGTGAAGTCTTTTCCATATGTCCCCTTCCTGCCTGCAATAACTTGGGATCCAGGATGATTGAGAGAAGAAGTTATAGGAAGAGAGGCTTAATGAGAGAAGGGGAAAAAAATAAAAATAAATAAATAAACCTAGGATATAAAATTTCACTAATGACTAAGGAGTCAACAGGATTCTGAGATATCAGAAGCCTTCCCACTTTGGCCTCATTCTCACACTTCTCTCTTGCTTTGAAACTGAAAAGCAAATTTTTCTTGGTATTGAACAACCGATCTGGCCAATGGGGCACTAAGATCACACAAGGCCGTCATGATCATGTCTCCTTATCTACTTCCACAAACTCTCAATCTAAGATAGAAAGGAAGCCATTAGGGGCTATAAACTAAGGTACTTTCACACTTAAAATATCCTTCTGTCCAAGCCATGGGTCTCTCTCTTTATGCATATATGTACATATTATGGTGTCTTTCTTTAATAATGCTATAAACAAGGCTTTCTTCTAGATTTCTTTTTTTAATATTAAAATACTTAAGTGATAGTTTTTCATTTTATTTCATTTATCCTTGTACCTTTTTATCATCGCAGGATTGTAAAGATAGATCTTCATAAAGTGTCTTTCCTTCTCATGATAACCATAAAAAGGCCTGAAATAAAAGAAAAATATATTGAATTATTTTCATCATTCAAAGACTAACAATATAATTTATTGTCCTAATTTGACTCAGCTGGGCTAATTCGATCTTACACTCCAAAAATCAAACAAAAACTCCTTTCTAATTGAACCTACCACAGGTTAATGTATAAAATATTGAAATGTGGTTATTTCTTTTAACAAGTTTAAAAATATCACTTAAAAAAACACTAGGGACAAAAAGGAACACCAAACTATTCACACATTAATTTCAGTCATCATGAGTATTAAAAAGTGGCTTTTTTCTTTAACTCTGACCATGTACGAAAAATACAAAGACCTTTCAAATACCTTCTCCCATTTCCCATTTTTTTCTGTCAAAAACTAAAGTTCTTCATCAAAAAAAGTCCTTTAATCAACAGCATTTATATCACTTTCCTTAACATCTGTTTATTATTAACTTTGGAAGTTTATTATGCAGAGACAATTTATTATATATACGTACATCTACATGTATGTTTATGTGTGTGTATATCACACATCCAAATCAAATAAATCCTATGAGAACTGTGTAGACAGGAACTTAAGAGACTGAAAAAAACATGGACTTACTCAAGAACTCTAATTATGTGAGGCTGGGTTTTTCTCAGCTGGAGTGGGGAAAGAGAGAAACAAAAATCTACATGATAGGGAGAGAAACAAGTTCTCAACTCAAGATGAAATAAGTTGGGCTATCATGTTATATCATTTCAGGAGGATCCGAAACTATACCAATACATCTGATATTTAGACCACCATTTTCAAAGATGTTGTAATTAGAAAGAATGTGAACAGGTATGAATTTGGAAACGAAATAAAAATTTTGTATTTGCTTAGAATTTCTCTATAAATAAGGGGATGATTAATCTTTAGGTGGATAAAACCTTTCATTTTTAAAATATTGTCCCCACAAGACCGATACTAGATAGAACTTTATTAGGACACCACCTCTCCCGTTCACGTCTGACAGTGTAGCGGACATCAAATACGGAGTAATTTGGGAGTGGCATCATTATTTGGGGTATATTTAAACAATTTTTTTTTAGCTGTTTTGAGCTGTTAGGCTAGAACCGTCTGTATGACTACTAAAAAGTAATTTCTATTTCAAAAAAATCCCACTATTTACCAAGGTCTAAAAGGTTCTTTATGTCATCCTTGTCACTCACTCCAATCTCATACCACTCTTCCTTTTTCTCTCTAGCCATTCTAACATTTCAGCCTCTCTAATTTGATCTACTCTGAAGTAACTTGCTATTTCATCTGCCTGGAAAACTCTGTCCTGAAACTTTGCATGACCTGCTTTCAATCTCTTGTGTGTGTGTGTATGTGTGTGTATGTGTGTATGTATAAAAATATATATTTATTATGATGACATTAACAAAATTCAATAAGTTTCAGGCCTCTGCTTAAACAGACCTCCTAAGAAAAGCTTTCTCAGACCATCACTCCCTATTCCTTACTTATCACCCTTATTTACATTTTTTTTTAAAAATAACATTTACCACTTCCTGTTCACACCATTTGTTGCCATGAAAGAAAGACACATTACATGAATTATCTCACTGGCAAATTCAACACTTTATTCCTCTTGCTTTGGTATTTTTCCTATAAATAAATATAGCTCTCTATCTGGGGACATGAGTTATCTTAGCCAGATGAAGAAAAAAAGAATTAAATCTTCATTGGTGTGGTCCATGTTCTCTTTGTTAACAATCTTTAGGTTTTTACATAATTTCAAAAACTGAGCATGTTGACTATCAAAACTCCAAAAATTCTTTGTAAATCTAGGATTCTGTTTTCTTAGCTACTGCCACAAAATGTAGCTTGAACTCCATAAATTCAGCTTTCTGCTTCTTGTGGCCAAGAAAGTTTCTGTAGTTGATTTTGCCAAAAATCTCAAAGACCCTTTGGAGGAAAAGAAAGTAGAATAGAGCAGAGTTTGAGGGCAGATGTTTTTATGCTTAAAAAATTATTAGAACTTACTCAGATAATTAGAATATATTAACATAACAATGAGAAGGAAAATGAGCACAAACAGGAAACCAATTTCAGTTAATTAACTTAGATTAACTGAAAATCTCTTCATAGGATATTTTCTAGAATACTATAAATGGCAGCTAAGTATCAAAACTGAAGCCTATCCTACTTAAGGGACATATGAGAAAGCAGAGTTCTTTGGAAAAGACAGTAATACTGGGAAAAATATAAGTAAACAGGAAAAGAGGACAACCAAATATGAGACTGACTATAAAAGAAGCCATAGGCTTGAGTTATAGGAGCTGAGCAGGGCTGTGAGGACAGGACATTGTGGACATCACTTATTCGCAAGGTCTCCAAGAGTCCAAGCCGACTCAATAGCTCCTAACACACAAGTGGCAAGAAATCCCAGAAATGAGCCTAAGGTCATGACATGGTCCTATCTCTTCAGCCAGCCTCAGGATAATGCATAGTCTAGCAAGGCTGGAATCAAACTGTGTACAAAGTATAATCTGATAGCTAGACACAACCTTGTCTTATCTTAAAGACGTAGGGAATATTGAAGGAATAAAGAAATCACAGAAGCTAGAACGTATGGTAAGGGAAAAGGTGATCTAGGTAAAAAAAACCCCAAAAATATTGGAATAGGAGAAAAAGGAGAATAAAAGCCATAAATTAGATTGAACAGCTCATCTTTCCCCCTGTATCCAGATTCATAACTCAAAAACATGGCAATGTCTTTAACAAATACCCATCAAAAATACAGAAAGACTAGTGACTACTCATTTCACTAGGCTGTCTAGAGATTCAACTTTGAAATGAGAATATGTATAGGAAAGTTTTTAAAAACATTAAACATAAAAAAGTTAGAATACAAAGCTGATGATTCTCTTAACATAATGATTGCTGTTATAGGAAGGGTATGAACTTTTACCTCACTCATTGATTTAACCAAATAGTTATTGAGCCCTATCTACTAAGTTCTCAACACTGTACAAGATGCTCGACATATAATGATGAACTAGACAAGCATGGTCCTTTTTCTAATTAAGTTTACCTGCTGGAGGGAGAAATACATAACAACTAAGTAAATAAACAAAATATTAAAATAATTATTAAACTATATTAAGTACTCTTAAAGGAAACAAAGAATGGGCTGAAATACAGAATAACAACAACAACCTATTTTTAAGTATGGAAGTCAGACAAAATGCCTCTGGTGATGTGAAAGATTTAAAGGATTGGAGAAGGGTAGAGCACTCAAGGAAAATAAATTCCATTACAAAGTTGGGAAAGAGCTTAGCATATCAGAGAAACTGAAAGACCAGTGTTTCTGGATGGAACATAGTGACAAAGTTACAGAAGTAGCAGGGGTCAGATCACATAGGCTGTGGTTAGAATTTTTTTCTAGGAACAATACGAAGTCACTCAAGGCTATTAAAAGATTTTAAAAAGATCCACTTTACGTTATAAGAAGAGTACTTTTGCAACTCTGGAGTGAGACAAAGATAGAAGAAGGGAACTGAATTAAAGGATACCATGTGGTCCAGAGGAAAACCTAGATTAAGGTAGAAAAATGTATACAGATTTGACTTCTGCAGGATTTCATACAGACATAGCAATTCAATATGCTCCAGTATGAGCTCCAAATCTTTCCTGCCAGCCTGTTCTACCTGTACCTTCCACCCTTTTAGCAGCACAGACTCAAACTTTTGTAGTCATCCTTAACTTTTCTCACAACCCTCACCCAAAGAGACAGCAAATCTTGTTGACTCAACCCTCAAAATACACCCAGAAGCTGACCACTTCTCACTACTCTCCTGCTGTTACCCTAGTGCAAGCCACTGTATTTTCACCCAGATAAATGAAGCAGTCCTAATGCTTTCCCTATGACCTATTCTTAACACTGTTGCTAAAGGAATCCTTTTAAACTAGATCATGGCTGTTCAAAATCATGCAATAGCTTACAGTGAAAGCCAAAGTCCTTAGTAAGAACAGCCTACAGCAGTGGTTCTCAAACTTTAGCATGCAACAGAATCAGCAGACAGGTTTTAATAACACAAACTGCTGAGCCCTAGCACCAAAGTTCTGGGGCCCAAGAATTTACTTTAAGTTCTTAGGTGTATAAGTCCAAGTCCTCTAAGAAGGAGATGCCAAAATATGCAAGAAATTTATGAGTCCTCAAGCGTCTTTTAGGAATAGGCCTGCTTTAGTATCCGTGCCATGCTTAGTCATGGGCTGGGAGTAGTCTATGGAAAGCAGCTTTAGTTGCTATGGGATAGACAAATTTTAGTGCAGTAGCTAGGGCTGTTGTTCAATTATGCTCCTGTTTTTGGAGATCTGAGAAGTACATTCTCATGGCTATCAAAGCAAGTAAAGCTGATATTGGTGATCCTGGAAACGAAAGCACAGAAATCATACTCTGAGAACCACTGGCCAACATAATCTCCATCCTCTCATATCTCTCTAACTTCATTTTATCTTACTCACCTTTATACTCCCTCCATTCCAGCCACCTGTCACTACACTGTTCCTACCCCCTCACCTTTAATTCTGCTCAAATGTCAAACTGCTTATCAATGAGACCTCCCTGATTATCACATAAGAAACTGCCGGCAGTCTACTTCTCCACATCACATCACTGATCCTTCTCATACTGCTGTACATCTTTTGTTCTACAGCACTACTTCTCATGTAATAAATAAATAAATTTAAAGCTAAGGCCATACCACCTTGAACGTGCCCAGTCTCATCATAAATTTATTTCATGTTGTATCTGCTGGTTATTTTCTGTTTCCCGTTATTAGAATATAACTTCCATGAGGGCAAAGATCTTTGTTTTGTTCACCAATATATCCCAAATGACTAGAACACTGCCTGGCACACAAAAGGTGCTCAATAAATATTTGTTGAATGAATTACATGAATTTCTACAGTTCTAGAAAGCAAAGAAATGGGAAGGGTTAAAACAAAAAGCACCATTAACCATCTACCTTTCACTGCAATAAAAATTAACTTTAAAAAGTTCCATCGGACAAAACGCAAAAGAAAAATGAAGAGTATATGTGACCCTAACATTTTCTTTTAATTAGAACAGCAACAGAAATACAGATAAATAGAAATTTAAAAAGATGATATATACTTACATTCCTGATACTAATGACACTTTGAACACGTGCTGAGCAGTGGAAGATGGATTGCCTAAAGCCACATTAAGTGCTCTGTCGATACTGAATGCCATCTGAGAAAGATAGCTTTCTGGCTGCTGTCCATAACCATCGTATGGCACATAGAGGTAAGGAAAGATGCCATGTAGATGAAGACATGTCTTCTGACCTAAAATGTAATATATTGGAAAGTTTAGTCTTGAGATGCATTTAAAAATGTTAACATTACAAAGCTCAGAATGCAAGTCATTTAAATGTTCTAACGGCAAAACAGTTTATCTAAGGTAAGGGTTGAAGAAAATTAACCCATAGTTAAAGCCACTTGTATTAACTATATTTCATAATAGACATTTAGGAGCATTTGATAAACATAAGCATTATAGTATGGTTTAAATACTTTTGGTGAAAATATGTTTGAATATTTCACCCTCTTAATCTATAATTTTTATGAACGTCACTGAACTGCCCTATAATTTTACTTAGCACAGTGTTAGGAAGCTTACAAAGATTCACTGAAAGTTTATTAAATAAATCAATGAATGTCTGTCCTGGCATAAGAGTTTTCAAACAAGAGAATTCCCTAAAACAGAGACAGCTCTGGGTGAAAGGAGAGGGTAAAAGCAGTTTCAGTGTGTGCAATTTTGCTACTGAGGTGGAAAGGGTAAAAATGAAATTTTGTATTAGAAAAAAAAAACAACACAAATCAAAAGAAAATCTCTACAGATGAACTGCCTGTAATGGACTTCTGGATATCTAAATTGCACATTTGGTGGAGTGGGACGCGGAGACACAATGAGGGGAGAAAACAAGCATGCACACTTCCCAGGAAACCATTATATCAGGCAAGGTGCAGACGGGGTAAATGGTGCTGACTTGCCAACAGACAATCCAGCACAGCCATGATAAAGAAACTCCTATGAGTAAGAACCCACAAAAGAAGTGCCACAGAAACAGTAATGTATCCATGACAAGGTGAAGTAACAGCACCATTACTCTCATGAATCTGGCAGGGCTGTCCTGTCCTCTGAGCATTGTCACCAGTTCCCCTTGGGTCTATGCCTTTTGTCTAGTTCAAACGCAGAGGAGAGCAGCAGTGATGGAAGAACACATCTATTTTTCTCATGCTGTCACTCACTGTTACTGTACTCTCCTGCCAACACAATCCTCAGGCTTCTTCTCCACACCTTATCCTACTCTACTTCACCTGGCTTCTTCTTTGGGTACGAAAGGAACTATTTGCTTGGTTACTATTTTCTATTTATAATTTAGAATGACTTATATAACAATGTATAGAAAATAGTTCTATGTTCCTGTGGTAACTTGTGTTTACACTTTTAATAATGACTAAAATCACCTTGTCTTACTCTGAAGGTACAGTTATAAGAGTTAACAAATCTGCCAAGACTTTTTCATAAATAAGCAAAATTGGAAACACCTGTAACATAATGGAATAAAATCCATACCCTTATGAGTGCAGTATTCTGATGTGAACTATCAACTTTCACACTTGAAGAATTACAAATTATGTTGCTATCACCAATTTCAGTTTCTATTTTTAGCAGCAGTGATGCTACTTAATATCAAAGGAGTGAAAAAATATTTGCAGTTAAAAGCAAATTCTTGGCTAGTTTCATTTCTAAATACACGTACTATTTCCTAAACACAGTTTAAGTCTTCAAATAGAAAAAATTCAAATTGTAGTGGTGAGTGAGTCTTAAGAAAATATAATTAATTTACTAATGATCTACTTGAATGCTTTTAAATATCTCATGAAAAAAGGTGATAACCATTTCCCTTCTGCACATAAACCACAATTTGGTTAAAAGCAACTGGCATGCTAAACCATGGGGTAAGGGAGTTGGGTAGACAGAGAAGTATTCCCTTTTAGGCTGACAAATCTAAAATCAGTAATTATAGAGTTACTAGTATAGCAACATTTATAAGAAATATTATAAATTCCTAAAATATTAATTTTACAGTCCATGTATATAATAATGGAAATTTGGGTAAATTTTTATGAGATTCAATCATAAAATTTGAGTTTTACTAATAGTTTCTTTATAGGGAGGATGTTTACAAAGTCCATAGAAAATTTTAAATATCCATTTTTCACATCTCCTTTGAAGTAGGGGCCAGAAACACTATTCATTTATAGGCTTTGGAACTGCAATAATTTATGGTATATGATTTAGGAAAAAATCAGAAATGATTTAAACTAAGTGCCTTACATACATATATTTCTAAAACGTAGAATAACCTTGCAAGTACTACAGAGTTTAGCTTTCCCAAAGCTAACTATTAGTTAATGAATCAGAATTTGAAAACCGGTAACAAAATCTGAAACTAATGCTTTCTATTTTAATCATACTGGTTCAATTTTTAAAAGTTAATGTTGGATTCCTTAATCTTTAATTCTTATTTTGTACTGTAAACACCTTGTTTCTTTATCTGACTTTCCTATCTGACTGCAAATTCTTTGGGAGCTGCTGCTGTGTTGAAATCATCAGAATAATTCCAAGGACCCCAGCACACACATAGTATGTGTTAAATAAATATTTATTAAATGAATGACTGAACCCTTAGCAAAACAGAATAATTGCTTATGGGCAAAGAATGGCGTGAAAGCCTTTGAACAGCTGGAAAAAAAAATCTGAAAACAGAGGGACATAGCTGTGTAATTCCATGGAGATAAAACAGTCTACCTCAACTATCCATCAGTTAGAATTCAGTTCAGCTGTGAGAAAATGCCTTAAAATCAGAGGCTTAGTCATTAAATTAGTGGCTTCTCTTGCATAAAATACATCCAGAGGAATGTAATTGGTACTAGGGACTCAGGTTTAGTGGCCTACTTAAGAGGAACCTGCAACTTGAGTCCAGAGGCTTTTCCTCAATACTCCAAGGAGTTCAACATTCAGGGTTTTTAAAGAATGTTTTTATGAAATTAGTGAAAGCTATGCCATTTTGAAACATTACTAGATGACTTATGATTCTTAAAGGATTTAGAATATTAGCTATTTCTAGGTTTCATGTGGATCCAAAGAAAGAAAACATCACTACTTTTTGAATGTCCCCCCTTATTGTCATGCCAAACTGAATTAAAGCAACAAGTCCAGTAGGAATAAAACTGTCTTTGGGAGACTAAATGTATATATATAAGTTTCAAAAAGTTTTTAAGAGTTTGAATTTTCCAATTTAACTGATGTTGCCTAATTCAGAAACTGCAACAAAAATTGTTTCAGGAAAGCTCCATGGAAACTTGTCACAGCCTAACTGCTGGTTTTTAAAGATACCACGACAAAACTTTGTGGAGTTGGCTACTTTCCAACTGTATGTAAGTAGGGCTTCTATAACTATGGCAGGTGCCTCTGTAACAGCCAGTATTTGGGTACCAATCTAATCTTTCACGGAACTTAGAATTACATTAAACATCAAGTCCTCTGTATTCCAACATTTCTTGTGTCATTTTCCTACATTTTCTCTATATTTTAAGTGCCTGGATTTGGTCTCTTAATTAAAATGTGCACTTAAAATATTATTAGTTTCTTTGTAGCAAAATTAACCTGTATTTTTGCAGGTTCATTTTCGATAAACAGATAGACTAACACATACCATTACTTTAATTCTGGGGTCTGCAAATATTTTTCTGTAAAGTGGCAGATAGCAAATATTTTAGTCTTTATGGGCCACACTGTCTCTGATACAATTAAACTCTGCTGTTGTAGCCTGACAGCAACCAAAGCAGTACTTAAGTGAAATGGGCATGACTGTTCCAAAAAAAATTTCATTTACAAAAGCAGACAATGGGAAGGATTTGGTCCATGGATAGCAGTTTGCCAATTCCCCCTCTAATTGACTGGACTTGTCTTCCAGACTTTTAAGAGTTTAATGTCTTCTTTTTTCTTTTTTAAAATAAGCTGATTGGTGCCTGCAATCAAAATCATACGGCTTAAGAGTATGTTAGGAGATTGAATAAGAAATGCTTATTTTATAATTTGCAAACCCATCTCCCAAATCTCAATCTATATAAGATTTTAAATAAAACTCTACAGAGTTATTAAACAGAAAACTTGGAATACAAACAGGAAATTTTGTATTTGTGGAATTTTTCATATTTTCTTCTTTCTAGAATATCTTGTTTTATATTACTTTGAACCAAACAAAACCCCTCATAGTTACAAATAGAAAGCAAATATATCACCTTAAAAAAAAAAAGCCTTAAAGATGTACTCTTAGCCTTAGAAATTACGCTTTCAGAATTTAATCTAAACAAAAAATTAAGAATATATATGAAGACTGAGATAGTATTACTAACAGTGGTGAAAAAATTGAAGACAATATAAATTTCCAAAAATAGATTAGCTATAGTATCAGTATTATAGAATAGATTTATGGCTCTCACACCAAATCCTGCTTGCTGCCTGTTTTTGTAAATAAAGTTTTATTAGAACGCACCATGCCCATTTGGAATGGTCTGTGGATGCTTCTGCTACAGGCAGAGTTGAATAGATGAAACTGAGATCTTATAGCCTTGAAAGCCTAAAATGTATAGTATGTGGCTCTTTACAGAAAAAGTTTGCTGGCCTAAGCAACAGGTGGTATTGAGGTATTTTCCTAGCATGATGGTATATTTATGATATATTTATTTCAGGTGACGTTCATGTTTATCTCAGTTATAAAACTATAATACATTAAACCAGATAACAGGTGATTTCTTTCTTTTTTGCACATAAAATTTCCTAAATATTATACAATTTGTATAAGAGAAAGGCAGGAAGAAATTACCTACTTCTAAATGACTTAGAGATTTGAAGACAATAACTAAGGATAATCAATCACTAACTATACAAAGGGCATATGGCTATATCTTCATTTTTTCTTTTGTTAATAATTCTTCAGAGTGTCACATTTATTCATGCCATTTTATTCCTTCAACTAAACAGGATTTTATTTAGAATCACTGGCTTTAAGTTAAGTAATTCCACACTAACAGAAATATATTCTTCAAACACCAGAGGTTTCAACAATCTATTTTATTGATACATTTGTCTAATATATTTTTGTACTTCCAGGGCTGAAGATGGTTGGTTCTTTCATTTATAAATGTAGGCTAATTCTCAAGTCATTGAATAATTTGTGGAAGCTCAGTATTAGGTGCTAGACCACAGGCTGCTTGCTCATAAGCATAGTCCCTGATCGGATGGACTTTACATTCTACTCAGATAAAGATGAACAAATAGGGAATTCTACATCTGCAAGTATCCTATTAAGATTTGTGAGAATATAGGAGGGCTTCCCAGAAGTAGCAACAAAAGGGCACAGTGAGAAAGAATGCTGCAATATACACAGAAACCTGAAAGTGAAAGAGAACACAGCATGGTTTCTGAACAGGAAAAATGTAGTAAGCATGGAGCAAGATGTGCAATGGAGAAATAGGCCGTGTGTGTGTGTGTGTGTGTGTGTGTGTGTGTGTGTGTGTGTGTGTGTGGTGTGTAAAGTCTGTGACCTATGTGGATTTGCATTTTATAAAGTTCCCTTGTGGACACACTGTGGAGAAGCTGGGGACAGAACGACAACAGGAAGACCTGTTTAGGAGGCTGCTGGAATAATTAAGGTGAGATATGTCACTAGATAGAGAAAATATTGAGCATTTAGGGCACAAAATAGAGAGGCAACTAATTGGAATGTGGGGATAAAGGGGAAAAAAATTAAAGATGACCCAAATTTTTGGTTAGGTAACTGGATGAATGGGAATGCCATTCAAAGAAAACAGAGAAAGAAGAGTTGATTTCTGTTTTGAACTGTTTTGAATTTGTTTTGAATTTTATGTCTATAGAATTTCCGAATGGATATTTATGAAGCACAATTAGGTACACAGAGGTGGAGTTAAAGAGTGAGATCTAGGCTAGAAAGATTGAAAGTATGAACAACAACTGAGTAAGACTGCTCAGGGAGAATACGTAGACAAGAGAAGGGGCCTAGGCTAGAAACGAGAAATATTAATATCTAGGCGAGGAATAGAGGATTTTCATTTATATGGGATGAGAGAGAATAAACTCCTGAGAGGGTTGCCAGACAGGAAAGGGAAATAATAGTCAGTGAATAATCGAGCATATAAGTATGTTAGTCATGGAACCAGAACTTCAAGAGTTCAGCAGAAATGTGTAAGAGAAAGACAAGTAATGAGGGGCTGGATCAGAGACTGGAAGCAGTACATAGGTAAAAGTATAAATCTGCTCCTCCATTAAAACAACAAGAACACTGGCAAATACTGTGAAAATCAACTTTTTCAGCACTCTAGGAATTAACTAAAGGCTATGACAATCTTAGTGTTTATTCGAAAAAACTAGTTTGACTCTTAGCAAGAACAGCAAGCTTTGCGGTGTTTTAACTTTCCATAGTCCAACCTTCCCCACTCCTCAGCTCCAGGGTAGCCTTGAAAACCAAAGCGTTGTAACAAGTAATTGTAAAAACCAACAGCCAAGCAGGCATCAGAAGGGCAAAATAGATTTGGTGTTCTCCAAAATCCCCATCCTCAAAAAACTGTCACTATTTAACCTGCCTGGCAGCTCTCTGAAAAACTCTTCTCAGGACTTGTCTTTATTTGATCAGACTCGGAGCTCATTCTATGTGTACAGTCCCATCCACACCATTTTTGAAAACAGATAGCAGCCATTGTTTAACATTACAGTTGCCTGAGAAGTTTTACCAGTAGTGGCTAACAAGGCTGACCAAAAAACTTAAAAGGAAAAACTGAGGACTGAAATGTCCATAAGGGGCTTTGCAAAGTTCTGACATAGTCTTGAGTATTTAGAAGGCTATATACATGTTTGGAGCTGTATGCACGCTCAGGAAGACCTGACAAGGTCCTAATCTTTCGCTTCTAGCTGACCTTGAGGCTCAACTCTCACACAAACACAGAGTCTTTCAGCAAGAACTGGAAGGAGATCTATTGGTTCAGGCATTTAAAGAAATCTCTGGCTAATCATTAACTGACTACTAAGCTTGCTCAGCAGAGACTTCAAAGAATACAGACTGTACAGAATTACCCTAGAAAAGACACTAAAGCAACAAACAGCAATACCAACAGAGCAAAAACAAATCCTGGGGGTAGGGAGGAATATGATTTTCCTGTCACATTATTTAAAATATCTAATATCCAACAGAGACTCATAGACATGGACTATAGGCTAGTGGTTACCACAGGACTATAGACTAGTGGTTACTACTGGGGTGGGAGAGAGGGGTAGACAGTAAAGGGGGTCAAATATAGGGTTTAGGGGCAGGGTAAAGTGGGTAAAGTGGATCAAATATATGGTAGCTGAAGGAAACTGGACTTTGGGTGGTAAACACACAATAGAATATACAGATGTCAAATGATAATGTACATCTGAAAATTATCTAACTGTATTAACCAATATTACCCCAATAAACTTAATTAAAAATTTTAAAAAATAAAATAAAATATCTAGTGTCCAACAAAATTCTAAGACATACAAAGAAACAGGGAAGCATGGTCCATTCTTAGGAAACAAGTCAATAAAGAAGTCCAGACATTTGTCTTACTAGACAAAGACCTTAAACATATATTATAAATATTTTAAGGAACTAAAGGAAATCATATCTAAAGAATAAAAGGAAAGTCTGAGAATCATGCCTTACCTAATAAAGAATATAAATGTAGAGATTTTTAATAAAAAGAATCAAATAGAAATTCTGGAATAAAAAAGCTCAATAATTAAAATGAAATTTTATTAGAGGGAGTCAACACCACATTTGAACTGGCAGAAGACAGAATCTGAATTTGATGATAAATTGAGATTCTCCAATCTGAGGAACCATAAGAATAAAGAAAAATTAAGAGCCTCAGAGATCTGTGGGAGTCCATCAAGCATAACAACTTATACATAATGTGAGTCTCAGAAGGAAGCAGAGCAAAAGGGGTAGAAAGAATACTTTTTAAAATGGCCAAAAACTTCCCAAATTTGACGGAAAACATTAATCTGCAAACGTAAGCAGTTCAACAATTTCCAAGTAGATAAAACCTGAAGAGAATCACACTTACACATACTACAGCTAAACTATCAAAAGACACAGAGAAAATCTTCAATCGCAAAAGCAATTCATGGTGAACAAAGTTTCCTCAATAAATTAAATAGCTGACTTCCCATTAGGCCAGAAGACAGTGGGATTATATACTTAAAGTGATGAAACCAAAAGACTGTCAAGCAAGAATTTGATACCTAGCAAACCTGCCCTTCAAAAACAAAAGAGAGCTGGGTGAGGTGGGAAGAAGGAAGACATTCCCATATAAATAAAATTGAGAAAATCTGTCACTAGCAGACCTGTCCTACAAGAAATACTAAAGGGTATTTAATTCCTGGCTCAAATGAAAGGACAATATACAGTAACTCAAACCTACACTAAGCAATAAAAAAGCACCAATAAAGGAAAATACATAAGATAGTAAAAATATATTTTTGTTTTTAACTCTTTCTTCTCCTATGTCATTTATAGGACAAGTGCATAAAACTTTTAATTGTGTTGATAGGCTTAAAATAAAGATGGGTCCATATTGGAGCAAAGTTTTTATACACTATTAAAATTAAATTGTTATTAACCCAAACTATACTGTTTTAAATTAAAATGTTAAGTGTAACCTACAGAGCAACTGCAAATAACTAAAAAATTATATAAGAGGCAACAGAATTAAAATGATACACTAAAAAATCTATTTAGTATAAAAGAAAGCTGTAGTGAAAGACTAGAGCAACAAAAAAGTATAAGACATACAGATAACAAATAGGAAAATGGCAGATGTAAAACTATATAGAACTGTATAGATGGCTGAAGGACACTTTATGTCTTAGCCTAAAGCTCTATACTCAATGGGGAAAATCAATTTTCCCATTTTCACATTCACCGGTACAATTTCAGGTACTATATAAATGAGAATTTACAGAAACATCACAAGCCAAAAAAAAATTCTGCGGATTAGACTCCTTTGCCTCAGCGCATTGCCTCAGATATGTTCAACAGACTTCACTGAATTAATTAATATACTCTATAACCAGAAGAATCATCACTGAGGAAACAGAAAAAAGACTGATGTAAGAGAATTTTTTGAAGAAAATAAAGAACATAATTCGTATTTAAATGGAAAACACTGTAACTGCATCTCATTCTTAAAGGACCAGCTCACTTGGCAATTCAACTATACACATCTTCCTCAATCTACAAAAGTAAGTTTAAAACTTGTTTCTTCATTTATGTCTTCACAGCATCTGTATAAATCTATTACAGCACTTATCACATTATGTTATACTATATGTATGTTTATACATAGTAGAATCACATCATATGTGCATTTTATTACTGGGTAGGAAGGGACTGATGGGAATGGGAAGAGACACAGGGAGAGAGACAAAGAAAGAGACTGAATGAATGAGAACACAATTAAATGGTGTCAGTGTGTCTAGTTAATAAATTTATGCTCTAGTGTTATGAGGTAGGGTATATACATCTGTTGTTCTTAGTTAGTCCTAGCTCCTTTGTGCTTCTAACAGTGAAAGTGTCTCCTACTGAGAGAAGGAACTAAGTGTGATTCTACACTTTAAAAGATACAGTTCATAGTTTTCATAAAACATGGCCCTGACTGAGGGCCAACTATTTCAACTAGAGCTCCACTGAGGAAACAGTGGTTATGTCTGCACCTGAGGAAAACTAACCCGTTGGATTTATTGAATAACACTGTGCAATTTAAGATATTATCAAGGGAAATTCTGCCTATGAGGTTTTAACCTCATACCTTCACTTCAGAACCTAACCCCCATGTAAGGTGCAACTTACTGTCTTAGACTTCACACCTGCAATGTGAGCTTGAACACATATATCATGTCTTCTTATTCTTCCTATTCTCATTGCCTAGCAGAGAGCCTGGAATATAGTGGGTGTTATATGTTGGATAAACACATGAAATATAATAATAAAAAAGAAATTATATTTTTTTCCAACACACACATATAATTAAATTTATTTGGTCTTTTGTTCCCATTTCCTGGCACAGAGCTCCTAAAACCCTGGAATATTCTGAGAGGAGTATTTTTCATTTTTATAAAAAACCCCTTTTGACCATACCTGAATTTATGGTGACTCTCGGGGCCCTTAGGCAGCTTTGGAACGTCGGTTGCCAGAGGAATCAACCATATGATTAGGGGTTGGAACTTTCAATTCCATTCCCTCCAACCTCACTTCCAGGGAAAGAAGAGGGTCTTATGATTTAGTTCAATCACCAATGGCCAATTATTTAATTAATAATAATAATGCCTTTGTACTGAAACTTCAATAAAAACTCTTGAACAGTGAGGATTTAGGAAACTTCCTGGTTGGTGCACATAATGATGTACCAAGAGGATGGTGCATCATTACTCCACAGAGACATCTGGGCTCAGGACCCTTCTGAACCTACATGCCTCTTTATCTGACTGTTCATTTGTATCCTTTATACTAAACCTACAGCACTTTCTTGAGTTCTGGGTTTTAGCAATTTACAAAACCTGGTGGGTAGAAGGGTTGTAGGAATTCCTACATTTATATTTGGTGGGACAGAAGTGCAGGTACCCTGGGGACCCCATGTAGCTGGCATCTGAAGTAAAGGTAGTCTTGTGGGACTGATCCCTTACCCTGTGGGGTCTGCACTAACTTTGGGTAGTTAGTGTCACTACTGAATTAAATTGTAAAATACTCATTATTGATGTCAGGGAATTTAGAATTTATTCTTGGAAAACTAATACAAGATGCCTTTTTCATACTGAGTAATAAGAGGGCTTTCGACTGAGTTTAATAAAAAATGTGAATGCTTTTATTTTACTTTCTCCTAATAAGTTTTTTACAAATGCTAATGAGATATTTATAATTCATACCTTTGTATTTCTCCTATTTGCAAGGAGACTAAGAGGACTGAATTAAGGACCAACTTTGCATATTAAACAACAGTAAAATATAACATGAAAATTCTTTTATGATGAATATGTCAAGAATCTGATGAAATGATGTATCCAAAGTTCATATGTAATTTAGTTTGCAATTATTATTATTATAGAAAGAAAATCAGTAATCACCTTGACTTTCGCAGTGACTCTGAATCTCAGTTGTGTACTGCTTAAAGGCCCCCACACCATGGTATACCATCATATTTTTCTAAAAAGCCTAGCCTTAAAAAATTAACTGCTAACAGTGGTTTCAAGCCAGAATATTAAAAAAAAAAAAAAAACACCTTTCAGACTAAATGTCATAAAAATAGTAATGTTTATTAACCTTTTCATCCATTTTTTAAAACAAATATTATTTAGTTTCAGGTGTTTTAGCCAGAAATGGTCTAACATGTTAATCTTTGTGGTATTTCAAGTAATTTAAGGTCTCGAAGTAAAATTAATAACTTGATTACAATGTGAAAATTCACCTCAGACGACTGAAAGCAATACTAGTAACAGCTAATCAAGATAAATTTACCGTCCAAATTTGTACATAAATGCTTGAATTTTTTTCAAAAACACACATATAAAATGTTATATAGGTAATTAGATTATGCGAATCTAGTAAATTGTTCAACCATACTGTCTGGTAGCCGAACACTAAAATTTTACCTATCCACAAGAAGGTAAAAAGACAACCCAAAGAGTAAGAGAAACTATTTAGAAATTATATTTGTTAAGGGACTTGTATCTAGAATAAGCAACTCTTAAAATTTATTATTTTCACAATAATAAAAAAATACCTAATTTTAAAACAAAAAGGAATTTAAAGACATTTCTCCAAGAATATATACAAATGGCCAGTAAATATATGAAAAATGCTTAATATCAGTAGCTATCAGTGAAATACATTAAAAACCATAATGAAATACCACTTCACACCCACTAGGATGGCTATAATGAAAAAAATCAGACAATGAAAAGTATTGTAGAGAAACTAGAAACCTCGTACATTGCTGGTGAGAATGTTAAATGGGGTACCTGCTTTGTAAAATAGTCTGTAAAACAGAGTATATCATTAACAATTCTATTCCTAGATACATGCCCAAAACAGATGAAAATATATTTCCCCACAAAAACCTATACATGAATGCTCAAAGCAGCATCATTCATAACAGACAATAGGTGCTATTTACCCAAATGTCTATCAACTGATGAATGGATAAATATAACAGGGAACATCCATACAAAGGAATATTTATCCTGCCATAAAAAGGAATGAAGTGCTGATACATGCTACAACATGGATGAACTTTGGAAACATAATACTAAGAAACCTGTCACAAAAGATCACATATTAAATGATTTTGTTTATGTGAAATGTCCAGAATAAGTAAGTTTATAGGGACACAAAGGTTATTAGTAGTTGTAAGAGCTAATGATGTGGGGTGGAATGGGTAGTAACTGCTACTGGATATGGCATTTCTTTTTAGAGTGCTAAAAATGTTCTAAGATTGACTGTGGTGGTGGTTGCACAAGTCTATGAATATACTAAAAATCACTGAATTGCACGCTCTACATATATAAATACATAAACTGTATGGTATGTGAACTATGTCTCAATAAAGCTGTTATATAATTTGTTAACCTATCTATACTTTTTTCTTTGGAGGTCTCTAATGAGAACACCTAATTCTGAATATATTAGTAGAGTCAATGTATTTATTAAAATAAATTACTGGATGTGTATAATAGAAATAAATTATGTATTAATAGAGAGAAATATAAACAGTAGCCACTAAAACCACTTTTATATTTTTATTTCCATTTAATGATGCACTAAGTATAATATTTTTAAACCCTGAGTCACATTAAGATACTTTGTCAAATTACAAGATGTTTTACAGTAATTATTATCGAGATAAAGATATTAAAGATTAAGAAACTGTTAATGTAAAAAGGTTTCTGTAGACAATAAAAGCTAATGACAATAAACCTAAATTACTACACTGTATTTAATATTTGCCCTGCCAAAGGTAGAAGAAGCAGCACAGACTCCTAGCTCTCCATCCTTTCCCTTACAAAGAGCCTACAACTTTCATACATGAGTTAAAGTTTTCTTAGGACTATGTTTAATCACTTAGAGTACCAGACTGATATGGCCAGTAGTTCCACTAAGCATACAAATGGTTACACGGGGGGCCTGAATAGGGCAGTTGATAAATCATAAAAATTAAAAGTATGTACAAAGTTTTGGACAGAAACATATTGCCTAACCCATCAAAAACAATGCAAACCACAAGTCAGTGGACTGACATATTTCCGTGGTTGCTCTAGAGTTTGCAGTCTACATTTATGTCTAGTCTATGTCCATTGCCAAATAACACTATGCTGCGCTTCACAGGCAGTACAGGTACCTTGTAATTCCAAATTCTTCCCTCCTGTCCTTTATAACATCACTATTATTCATTTCACTTATCCATAAATTATAACCATCCAGTTTCCATTATTAAGTTATTACAGCAATTAAGAACAAGAAAACAAAAGGTTTTATTTTACCTTTTGCCATTCTTTCTCTAATGTAGATCCTTTCTTCCTCTATTTATGCAGATCCCAGTTTCTGACTAATATCCATTTTCCTTTTCTATGAAGAACTTCTGGTGACATAAGTAACATTTCTTACTAGCAACAGATTTCTTCGATTTTATTTATCTGAGAAAGTTTTTATTTTTCCTTCACTTTTGAAGAATAAATTCGAAGTATACAGAATTTGAGGTTGGTGATTCTTTTTCTAGCAATGCAAAAACATTTTACTCTGCTTTCTTGTTTGCATGGTTTATAAAAAGAAGTCCAATGTAATCCTTACCCTTCTTCCTGTATAGGTAAGGTGGTTCCTTCCCCCCACCCCCCTCTCTGGCTTCTTTCAAGAGTTTCTCTTTGTCTTTGGTTTTCTGTATTGAATATGATATGCCTAGAGATGTAGGTTTGGTATTTATTTTATTTAGTGTCCTCTGAGCTTCCTGGATCAGTAGTTTGGTATCTGCCATTGATTCTGGAAAATTTTTAGGTATTATTCTTCAAATATTCCTTGTGTTTCTTTTCTTCTTCTGATAAGCCCAAGGCATTCTTCATGTTATAGTACTTTTGATTTCTAGTATTTCCTTTTGATACTTTCTTAGAATTTCAATCTTTCGCTTATGTCTGTTCTTGCATGTTATCTGCTTTTTCTATTAGAGCTCTCGGCATATTAATTGCAGTTATTTTAAATTCATGTGTCTGACAATTCCAAAATCTCTGCTTTATCTGACCAGGAGTTAGGCTGTATTTACTGAAGCTACAGGTATCAGGGGCTAACATTTCCTCTAATATTCTTACTTTTGTCTTTCCTGTTATCTTTGGGTTTCCCTAGAGACTTCTTAAATTTAGTCGACAAGCCTTGCAGTCTTTGGTCTGTAATCCTATTATTATACAGGAACCTTACTAATGTGGTGATAAATTGTTGGGGGGAGGGGCAGAAGGTTCTATAAGCCTATGATTAGGTCTGGAGTTCTAAGTGGACCTGTATCCCTGGGTTCTGGCTTTCACAAGTGCCTCTCACTCCTGGTCCTTAGATAAGACAACTAGGCTAGAAGGAGCTAGAGCTGGATATTTCCCTTTCCCCAAGTTAGTTAGGCTCTGGTAGTTTCTCCTGTGGGCAGTTCTGAGCACATTTCAAAATGGTTACTATTCCTCTCTCTCTACTGGAAGCAGAAGATTCCCCCCTGCCCCACCGCAATCTTCACAGTGAGAACCTGGTAGAGGTTATGGAGGAGAAACTCACAAAAGTGTGAGACCCCCCAAGACTGGAATTCTGGGGGGTTTTAACTCTCATACTAATCCATACTCAGCTTCTAGGAGGAGTTCATCAGTTACAGTTTAAATTTTCCTACCAACTGCTAGTTCCATCAGCTTCTGTTCCTATAAACTGTGATTCTCTGTATACACCTATCCCTCCAGTTTAGGGTCAATGGTTTACTATGTGACCTCAATTCTCTGACGGGTCCAAGAAGAGTTGTTGATTTTTAGTTTGTTCAACTTTGTTCTTATTGTGAATGAAGACTTCCAATTTCTTTCATGTCTGAGTAGAAAAGAGAACTCCTGTGTCCTTTTGTTATATTCCCATCATTTTGTGAACATTTTCTTATTTTTAGAACAATAAGATATTCTAGGCTCATCTTGTACTTTCTCTGCTCCAGCCATGGTATCAGCTCTCTCTCAAGGAAGTCTTGGTTCTTTTAGTTGAGAATGTTACTTAGAAATCAAGATCTGGACACAAAGTGGGGGGTCATTACTTCTAGAACTTCTAAGCACACAGAGCTCAGAAACATAAAAATCCCTTGTACTACTTTTCAGTCAATCTCTACCTCTTCCAGGGCAATCACCATCCTGATTTGTCACAACAGTTTTGTCTAGCACTTCATAAAAATAGAATCGCACTGTACATATTCTCTTGTGCCTGAATTCTTTTCCCTAGCACAGTGATATATTAATGTTTATCCATACATCACATGCACTGTAGTTCATTCCTTTTTATTGATCTATAGTAACTCCTTGTATGGATATATTACAGTTAGCGTGCCCATTTTACATATAAGAGAAAAGGTTCAGAGTACCTAAAGTCACAGTCAAATGAATGAGAAGAATTCCAAGGACCTCAGAACCACAAGCACTCTAAGCTCTTAATTCTTAGTCTGGTGTTCTTTTCATTCTACCAAAGTACCACTTCAAACAAGCTAAATGAACACACAAACAAACAAAACCTTCCAGGGATATCTTTTTTAAATCAAATTAAGTGATCTTTAAGAAAGTACCTATTTATAATCACAGATTTTAAAAATCATCACTATGATACTTTCCAATGACTTCTTAATAGAAAAAAATCCAAAATTAAGGTCATCAAATCAAATGCAAACATTAAAATCATTAAGAACATCTGTACAGTTAACATTGACATTTCTTTCATTATCCATACTCCTTCCTAATCCTTGCTTCTGCCATGCTGATTCCAAATTTGCTTGAGTTTCTCAAATACCTCCTAAAATTTATCCTATATTCTGTCTTAAATGAAAATAATTCATACGTTCCTCAATTTCTCCTGTTCAATCTTATAAACTGCTGAGTACTCTCCTATTTTCAGCATTTCAAGACAACTTTTAGCCTTCTGAGCCTCTTCTTAAGTCTGCCCAATCATCCATTTCTAATTCCCTATTTAGAACATCTATCAACCTATCACTCCTTAAAATAACATGAAAGACAGTTCTTCTTCAACCCATGACCTTTAAGTTCACTGTTACTGTAATTTAGTCTGATCTAAGGATGAGAAGTTTTCTGTACTATCAAATATTACTACTTTCCTCCCTTGATGAAGGTCTATGGTGGCACCATTCAAGGTGACTCTAAGTCATTACCATAGACTGAAGGGCCCAAAGTAGGGAAACACCAAGAATGGGATTGCCATTTTGGATGGATTGTCCTGCCACCATCCCAAACATATGTAACCGGCCTGTTGGCCAAATCTAGATGAATTACCTGAAGTTGAAGTAACTGGGAGAATTTGATGTCTCTTTCTCAGAGGCTACGAACCAATCTATGGGTTTATTATATTTGATATAAGTCCCACTGTAAGGTTCCCCTCTAATAGATTTCCAGAACTCTCAGATAATCCAAAATGAAATTTATCTTGTAAGAACACAGTGAAATATAAAGTGTACTTGCTGAGCACCTGAGGATTCTATATCAATTTCAAATGTTCCCATAATGAATCAGGGGTGGGAGTGGTATAGACTTGGTGTTATAATCTTAAATCTCTGAATATGAGTACAGATTACCTTTAGACTTAATCACATACATGATGACCCACGAACTTAGTCTATAATACAAATGAGGTATATGAAACCAACTGATTTATCCTATTCCATTTACAAGCCATATCCTTAGCTCATAATTTATGTGAAATAAAATGTCAATCATTATTCTGAGTAAAGAATAATAAGAGTTTAAGATATGATCAAAGCACTGAATAGAATTCTATAACAGAACTTCCCAAATGCCAGCCACCAAATCAAGGACAAGTGATAGTTTGATGATTAACAGCCATGGCAAAGACAGTTGTTTAGACTGGCTTCACATTTTGGTCTTAGGTTCTGAAAATTCCTGTGAATATCTGCTTTCACCTAAAACAAGAACTTTTGACATAGCCAAGATAACATGCCTAAGGAGCTAGCTGCAGGCTTCCCTTAAGAAAAAAAAAAAAAAAAATTCCAGGGCTGTAATGTCATCTGCTTACTTTTCCTTTCTGTCACTAGAAAAATTTTACAAAGCAGGTTAATGTTTAAGGTATACTTTCCTCAACTTGGAAAGAGAACTTAACACTTTTCTTCCTACTTCTTCCTTAGAAACACAGTGTGGCTAAAGTGAGGGAGATTTATGGAAGGCAATGATTAACCCAGAGAACTAACTTAGATTGTCAGGCAACAGATCATCTCATCTTCAGGACTTAACTGAATAAGATGGCAATGGCAAAAGAATGTTAAGAAGCTCTTGGAACATGGCAAACTGCCTTGGAAAAAAGGAAAAATAGAAACTTTTGGTCCTACTTAAAATGCCAATGAGAATATTCTATCTGAAGAAAAAAGTGTTAACAAGAGCACAGATAAAACAAAGAACATTAAAGGGATTAAATTTAGAAAATCGACATATTAAATTTACCTTACAAAGCATACAAAGAAAATCTCTTTCTAAAATATTTTCTTGCCTAGTTCTACATTAAGGTAATATGCCAACAATTGACCATACATTTTTACTGAACACCTAGTAAATAAAAGGTTTTGTAAAGGTAATGTGGATGTTAAAATGAATTACATAAAAGTCTGCCTTTACATACCTGGGAATGAGGTTGGGGCATTAAGTTACATTATTAGATAAAACAGAGATGGAAACAAAATGCTTAGGGAGCCCAGAGAAAATAGAAATTAGAATTTTTTTATATTGCCAAAAAAAAAAAAAAAAAGCTTAATGGAAAGGATATTTGCACTGGACTTTAAAGAATGAGTAGGAATTTAAGAGGCAAAGATAGGAAAACCAGACTAAAAATGATAGAGAAGGGAAAAAATGGAGGTAATAATATAAGAAAAATATGGGTATTAGAGAAAATATAAGGATACATTTAGGAAAATCCAAGTATATAAGTGAGGTTGAGATACAGGACTCACGGTAAAGAGAAAAATGGGAAAAGGAGAGCCTAGAAGATTGGACAGAAGCTGAAGAAAGTTCCTGAACACCACACAAAAAGTTAATTGTTAGCAGTGGGGATTCAAAGTATTTTGAGCCATAAAGTCACACATGATCTAGGTTCTTAATATCAGACGAGTCTGTGTACGAGTTAAATTTCACTTTAACAAATGTGCTCTCTTGCAGCCATCAATCCACCACTCAATGAGATTTTGAATCAGAATAAATGCTGAAGTTGCTTAAATGCTAAATTTTAAAGCAGATTCGGCTATTCAATGGTCGACACGATTATAGATAAATAGGGTGACCATATAATATGTCATCCAAATTAGGATTTTTGAGGATGAAGGACACTATTAATAATTATGCTAGCACTGGAATGGTTATCTTAGTTATATATATATACGTATATATGTATATCTGTGTATATATGTATATACACAGATATACATGTGTGTATATACATATATATGTGTGTATATACATATATATGTGTATATACATACACACACATATATATATATATATATATATAAAATATATATATAAAAAAATATATATATATAAACTCCCTTAGTCACAAGGGCTCTGCTTTTTCTTCCTTTGATTCTCTTTGGTGGGAATCTCCTACTGTGGAGCTGTAGGAGAATCTAACATTTGATATTCATATTAGTGGCAATGACATTTAAAAGAAATAGGTACATGCTAAAAATAAATAGCAGACCTAACAGATCTATTCTTTTCATAGTAGTAAAGACCTGGAGGGTGAATATCATCTTCATGCAAATCTGTGTAAGACTTCTTTGCCTTAACTAATGACAATCATGAACACTGGAGCTATATATTGATTTGATTACTAACCTCAGAAGCACCTTTAGACTCAGATGTTAATTTCCTGAGCTTTTGTTTAATTTTACATTTGAAAACAAGTTAATTTTCAACTATTCCTACCATCTCAAAGCACATTACTTTTTGTTTTAACATACGTGAAAAAAGTCTGTTTTTATTCCTAAATTACAGTAAACACTTAACGGTTTATGAAAGATTGTTATGTGGGTAGTTGCAACACTTGGCCTTTAGCCTCCTGCCAAATACCATACCATATATATCTGAATCATCAGTAAACTCAGATACCCTCGTGAGATATTTCAAACCCAACCAGAATTAAGAAACAAAACAATCCTACGGTCTTAATGAATGAAACCAAGAACTTTTAGTATCAGAACTTTAGTAGAGTAATTTAATCTCTTTCTAAATATTAATTTTGGTCAAAGTCTAAGACCTAATTAAGGTCTTCACACTGTAAAAAGAACACAAACTTTTTATTAAAAAATATATTAAAATCACCCTATGCCAAGGATTTGCAAAGTTTTTCCATAATAGGACAAATAGTAAATTTTTAGACTTTGTAGGCCAGAGTCTTTGTTGGAACTTCCTATATCCCGTTGAAGCATGAAAACAGCTATAGATAATACATAAATGAATGAGAGGGGCTGTGATCCAATAAAACCTTTGTTACAAAAACATGTGGCAGAGCTGGATTTGGCTCTCAGGGCTGTAGTCTGTCAAGCCCTTTTCTAGAGTATAAGCTCCTTTGTATCACTAGTATTTGGGACAGTGTCTGGTACCTAATATATGATCTGTAAATGTTTATAGATAAATATTATTTAATAATCAAAAAATAAGCAAAATGTCTGGGCTACTCTGACATAAACATTGTGTTTACTGAGTATGATCCGAGACTTTAACTTCCTACTCAGAATTTACAGGTTGGTATTTCTCACATAAAACATTTAGAAATTTGTTAATTAAAAAAATGTAATTATATTAACCATGGTCATGTCACTATTGAACTCTGCTTACCCAAGATTAATATTAATTTTTCTGGCTCCTTGGGGCCATTCATGTAAATAGGTAACCTGATAACATAGTAAGGAGTGGAGTTGAAATGTCATGTTAAGGCCAGAGTTAATACCTTGGCAAGTGGAAAGAACTCTGCCAAAGTGTGCAGGAGAGAAGAGAAGAGAAGCCAGATCTGTTGATACCATGCAATGAAGATCTGAGAGATTTCTCTGCATTATAATAAAAAAATCTTTTTATTAGAGCTTCTTTGAAAGAGCTTCTGTTTTTTGCAACTAAATGATTCCTGACTAGAAAATGGATTACAAAACATTTTGGAGAGTAGTTAATACTTGAGCTGAATCTTTAAAAAATGAATAGACAGGGCTCCCAGTCTAGATGGAGTAACAGAGAACACATTTACGCTCTGTGTGAAATGACTAAAAAGAAAAAAAAAACAACTAGAAATATATGAAACAATGGTTTTCAGACATTGGACAATGTCTGGTATAGGAGAATAATCCCCAAGAGAAGGGAATTATTTATTCTCCTACACAAAGTGAGCCACCCTCCAACAGCTCCCAGCTTAGCATTCCAGAGAACAGCGAGAAGGAACCCAGGTAGAAACCAGCAATGTCTCGGACTGAGGAAACTGGGAGGTCAGGCTTGCTAGAATTTGCCTGATAGAGCAGCAGAGAGAAGAGAACTGCAGAGAGTGAACACATGTAGATCTGCAGAGGATCCTCCTCAAAGGGAAGCAGTATGGGCATGTGCTTGCGAAGAATCTCCCCAACGTAGGAAAAGAACGAACTGAACGGAACAGAGAACAATCCCAGGGGTTCAGATAGAGGCAGGAATAATTTGTTTCATTTAGAAAGGAAAAAAAAAGTCATACTTTACAAGATATCAGGTAGATTATAAGGTTATTGCCTCAGCAGTAGAGCAAAATTAGCCCTAAATAAAATCTGGTCTGGTCCCACGTTACCAAGAATAAAAATAAGCACTGAAAGTGTCAAACAATTTCCAAATAACTGTGTCTCAGAATGAAACTTAGAAATAGTTCCAGAAATACAAAAATATGCAGAACAGAACAAGGTAAAATTCACAATGTATGGCATTCAATAAGAAAGTATTAGGCATGAAAAGATACAGGAAAATATGACCCATAATGAGAGGAAAAAGTAGCAATAGAAACAGGCCAAGAAATGATTGATATTAGAATTAGTTAGCAAAGATATCAGATAATTATAACTATAATCTGTATGTTGAAGAAAGTAGAGGGATGCTTAAGCAGGGACATGGACAATATAAGAACACAAACCACTTTTCATCTCATAAGAGATAAAAAATAAATGTTGGAGATGAAAAATACAACTGATGATCTTAACAGCACATTAGCAATGGCAGAATTTAAGGCTAAATAACTTGAAGGCGTGACAATTAGAAACTATCCAAAATAAAGCACAGAAAAAAATAATCCTGAAAAAAATGAAAACATTAGTAACCTATATGGCAACTTTAAACAGACTCATACATGTAATTTGAGTCTCTGAAATGGAGCATAAGTGCTCCTACTACACACATAAAAAAAGTAGGTAAGTATGGGTTTAAAGCAGTGCACAAGAGGAACTATGATAGATTATGGAGATGAGAAAAGCTGTACATTTGGACTATTAATCTGATAATGACAAAGAGCACAGCTAGAAGCTGTCACCTCTAAGAATGGACTACTAAGGACCCAAATTAGGATGTGACAGTAGGAAAAGAAAGAATTGAAGATATGTTAAAGAATAAGAACTAGTGATTAACTGTATATTGGGGAGGAAAACATGAGAGATTAAAATTTTGAAAAAGACCAGACTGAGTTTGAATCCCAGCTTCTCTACCTACTAACTATATAAATGTGGAGAGGTTAATCTCTTTTTGTCTCAGTTTCTTCTGGAGATAATAACAGCAACTACCTAACAAAGCTGTTTTGAGAATTAAATGAGTTAAAACATGTAAAGCACTTTGGCATGTAATAATTGCTCAGTAAGATGGTCTCAGGACTGCTTTTCTCTCTTAAAAGCTAAAAAAGACCCCAAATAATTTTATGTGGTTTATATGTGTCCATATTTACCATATTAGAAATATTATCTGAGAAAATACATTATCTGAGAAATAGATAATGTATTTTGAAGGGGTGACAATTAGAAACTATCCAAAATAAAGCACAGAAAATAATAATCCTGAAAAAAAATAATTTTCATTCATTAAGAATAATAAGCCTATTACATGATAACAGAAATACATTTTGTTTTCTAAAAGAAAAAATTAGTGTGAAGACAGAAATTGTTTTACATTTTTGTAAATCTCTCTCTCATATCTGGAAAACTGGGTTCTCATGTCTGCTTCTGCTCAATCTGTTGTGTATACTGTTTTGGCTGGGAAAGACAACCAACCAAACTGGGTTACACAGAAGCTAATACACCCAAGAAACCTGAGACAGCACTTCCTAGGTGGAATGACAAAGTATAAAAAGGGGGATAGGACAGTATTTATACTGTAAATCTTAAGACTGAAATGAAGTATTACCTAAAGACTATTCTAAGTAGCTCACAAAAGAAAGAGCCAGAGAAGCTATTTGTTTATTAAATTTATCCCACGTGTTACAAGAACTCCAGAAAGAAGAGGGAATCATTAAAAACTCCCATATAAATTAGTATAGATCTACATTTCTTCATGAAGAGTAAGGAAATGCCCTGGGCTGATCTGGGAGTCTGCATGTGTCTCCAAAGGAAGAAAAGAGAGGAAGGCCAAGTAACAGAACCAGGAAGGGCAGGTACGGGAGGGCGGTGTCCAGTTCTGAATACCTTGCAAGTTTTTATACAGTCCAATACATTGCAAAGTTGAATCAATGAACATTTTAACTGGTTTTATCACTTATATTTATACAAATTTGTCATTCTGCAACTTCTAGATTATAAATTCTCTAACAAAAGGGCATTCTATCTCATTCATAATCTCCTTAGGTCTGATTTACACAAGACCTGTGTTCACACTAGTAACTCAAAAAATGACAGAGAAAACACTTTTAAATACACATGTGACAGACTGGCTTAAATGTGAGAAATGTGTTACCATGACAGCAGTTATCCCTGGGCAGATAGATACCAACTATTACCTAGAAATTAAAATTATAGGGCAAAAAAGTGGCTCTAATACTCTACCTGTACTCAAGCCAAAATTCTGATGAAATTCAAGCTTAAAAATGTCAGGAGGAAAGTTTAATAAGGACCTCACAGCCAGAAAGATCCTTACCAAAATAATCTCATTAATACTTTCAAAAAGAGGTACCTAATAATCGTTTAGAATTTTGAATATTTTATACTACAATCTACTAAAAACAAGGCATAAAATTTTACAAGAAAACAAACTATTTGAGACTTTATGTTAAAGATTTCTTAGGTCATAAAAAGCATGAATTATAAAAAATAAATCAAACTTTATCACAATTGGAACTCTTATTCTTCAAAAGATACTATTAGGACAACAAAAAGCAAGCTGTAGATTGGGAGAAAATATCTGCAAAGCATATATCTGATAAAGAACTTATGTCCAAATAGATAAAGAACTCTTTCAATTCAATAAGGAAAGTGACTTAATTTTTTCAGTGAGCAAAAGATTCGAATAGACACTTCCCCAAAGAAGACAGGTAACTGGCAAATAAGCACGTGAAAAGATGTTCAGTATCCTTAGTTCTTAGAAATGAAAATTAAAATATCATTTCACTCCCACCTGAACCAAATGTTGATGAGAGTATGGAGACACTGGACCTCCCATACACTGCTATAGATAATGCAAAATGGTACAGCTACTTTGGAAAAGAGTTTAGTAGTTTCTTATGAAGTAAATTTGCTGTATGACCCAGCAAACCCACTCCTAAGTATTTATAAGAGAAATAAAAATATATATATTCACACAAACACTTATACATGAGTGCTCATGACAACTTTATTCATAATAGCCCAAACTGGAAAGAATCCAAATGTATATCTCTCAGTGAATGGTACATCCATCTAATGGAACATGACTCTACAGTATAAAGGAACACACTACTGGTACACGATGTGAATGAAGACACAAGTGACTACACACTGTATGATTCCATTTACGTGAAATTCTAGAAAAGTCAAGATTATATAGTGGCAAAGCAGATCAGTGATCGCTGCTGGCGGGGAGGGAGGTTTGACCAAAAGGGGAACAAAGAAACTTTACTGGAGTGACAGAAATGTTCTAGGTATCACGGCTGTGGTGATTAATTAATTAGCTATGGACATTTGTCCAAACTCATGTACATATGGATAGTTCTATGCCATTTTATAAAAGGGACACCTGAGGATTTTGGTATCTGCAGGAGGTTGTGGAACCAATTCCATTGACATGGAGGGATGACTTAAGTTTTTTGGGAGTCAAAAGTTATGTGCAGATTTTTGACTGCGTGGGAAGTGGCTGGTGCCTTTAACACTTCTGTTGTTCAAGGGTCAACTATAATTATATACTTAAAATTGGTCAATTTTGTTTTATGGAAATTATAACTTAATAAAACTGACTGAAGAATAGAGAAATGAATATATCTTCCCTTCACTTACCTGTCACTCACCAGGATTTATCAACCCTTGACAGAAAAATGGCAGTAGGTAGAAAGTACAGATGTGGAGATCATTGTCAAAAAAGAACAGGGAGCTGATAGGAATGATGCAGTCATAGGGAGAGAAATAATATGCTGTTTTATTAGATTTTAACCATTCCGATAATGAGAATAATCTGTTTCTAAAAGAGAGCTTGACCAATCCAAAATATGTTTCATCAAAACAGTATTTCTTATATTATGTTCTAAGGGCTATCTAAGTCAGAGACACTCCAGACCTTCTCCATCAGACACTCTAGGTGAAAAATCTCAAAATCTATCTTTTATATTGCTCGCAAAGAAATTATCTAGCAAACTCAGAGAACACTGTATTGGAAAGAATGCACACATGTGGGTGAACACACGCATCCATCAACTGGGTTTGCAATGGCTCCAGGTCAAGAGTAATCAACAGCACATAAGCTTTCCTTGCAGGACACAGAATCTTTACTACTTCATGAAGATGTACAGGGCTCAAATGAGATCATCTACAAAAATTACTCAGGATAGTGCCGAGGTACGCAATGTTGTATTGTTTGCCAGTTGTCCTGAACTTGAGTAGGAGGATAAATCTAAGCAGAGAAAAATAGAACCTTTGACCTTAACAAATCTGAAGTTCCATGATGCCATATTGCTTCTGATTCACCACTATATAGTAGTTAGTAGCATATGACAGCCACTTCAATTTAATTACTATTTGTAATATCACAATATTTACTTTAAATATGTAATTTTTAAAAGATATATGCTGTTTCCCCTTTATAAACTCTGTTGGTTTGTTATAGCATTTCCTATGGGCTTTATATATTTAACTTAATTTCAAACATTGTCAAAATCAAGTACTACTAAAGCAAAAAACCCCAAAAAACAAAAATGCAATTTGAGGACAAATCAAAACAATGTCAGGAATTGTACAGAAAAAAAAAAAACTGACTAGGCCAAGGTCTTTACTTTCATTAATTTTTTTTAATGATGTAAAATATACATAACAGAAAATTTGCCATTTAGCCTTTTTTTGGCATACAATTCAGTAACATTAAGTACATTCACAATGTTGTGCAACCATTACCACCCCCAATCTCTAGTACTTTTGCCATCATTCCAAAATGAAACTCTGTACCCACCAAACAATAAATCTCCATTTCCTCTTTCCCCTAGTCCCTGGTAAACGCGAACTGACTTTCTTTATGGATTTGACTTATTTAGGTATCTCATAAAATTGGAATCATACAACAACTGTTCTTCCACTTTGAGTTTTTTTCTATTAATTTTTCATGAATGTCTAGGCACCAAGCAATGAAAACACAAAGACTGGCAGTATATTGATCTGTCTTCATGAAACTTACACTCTAATAGGAAGTCAGACAAGTAAAAAATGAAACAAAAAAAAAACTTGCAAGTCATTGTAGTAATCGCTCTAACAGAAGTACAAAGTATAATGATGGCACGAAGGACTAATTAAGGAAAGTCAGGACAGCTACACAATGCAAGTGATGTCTCAGGACAGATATGAAATAGGAAGAATTCACTGAATAGATATAGTCATTCCATCCAGAGGAATGGTATTCATTCATTCATTCATTCATCCATTCATTCATTCATCAGACATTTAATGAGACAACACTATGTCAGGCACTTCTGCTTTCCTTAAGCTAAAAGAAAATGCAGCCATGAGAAAGGTGTCTGAGCAAAAGCAATCAATTCGGACTGAAGAGCAAAATGCTTGAGGAAGAAGAAAACGAGTCTTGATGTCAGATTGTGGAAAAGTTTTGTTATCCAGAGTTTTGCTTTATACTATAGGCCAGTTTGAGAACTTTAAAACATAGAACCATTAATGGCACTTGCAGAGGTACACATTCATAGGACAACCTCAAGGTTTTAATTTCATATGTCTGGGGTGAACTCCAGGATCTATATTAACGAGCATACCAGGTGATTCTAAAGCAGTCATACATACCCATGGACTGTTTTTAGGGAAAACCTGTGTAGAATATGGAAACCTAATGATGGCTTCGCATAAGAGAATAATGTGAACAGATTATATGTTTTGGTGTATTAAGTTTTTTCCCCAATAATAAAGTAAGACATGCTTTTATTTCAAAGATACAAAAGAGCACAATGAAGAAAAAACATTACTCAAACCTACCACCTAGATAAACACTTTGCATTCTAACATATTTTACTTCTATTTCTGTTTACATTATCTACATTTTTAAATAGAAGAATCATACTCTACAAATTATTTTGAAGCCTATTTTCCTCAGTCATGCAAGTGAACATTTCCCCCTTTTACTCTTTCTTAGTAAGAATTTTATGACTGCATTGCAGATCATATGTACCATACAGATGTGACTACCCCTCATATTTGAGCCTTTAGGTTATAAGCAATTTTTCACCTGTTTTCCTGTACCATTGTCAGCATGTCAACATTGAATGAAATTGGGGTTTTATAGAAAGATCAATTTAGTGATATTCTCAGGGCTGAATTTGAAAACAAATGAAATTAGAGGTAACTTGAGAGGCTATTATGACAGTCCAAGCAAAAATAATGAGCTCTCAATGAAAATACTAACAATGAAAACGGAGAATGCATTTGAATTTCCACAATATACATGTAAGAATTTTTCAACTGTTTAAGATTACATACAAAGAAATAATTCTTTTCTTCAATATTTACCAAATCCCTATGATGTATCAAAGTATAATTATAGAGAAAAACATTAAGATAAAAGAACATTTTCACTTTTCTGTGTGTGTGTGTACATGTATGTGTAGAATCAGGGTTCCAACTGCATTTAAGTAATTTAGAGTCTTCCTTTTTACCAGAGGAAAAACAATTCCTTGTTCTGGTTCTACAACTGCAAAAGAAGAACCAGAAAAAGTCATAGTTGTCAAAAGAAGTTTGACCCTCTGTTCTTGGGTGTATGTTGGGGCTGTAGCAGGAATTTACATAATAAAAAAGAAACTGCTGCTGATCAGTTTTACTTGAAATTTTTAAAAAATCTGTATATACTGGGTCTTTCTGCTAAAAACAAAACAAACAAACAAACAAACAAAAACAAAAACCCACAAATGCTCCTGTCCTTTTATGTGGCTATTCTCTAATATCAGCTTAGAGATGTCCCCATTTCAAAATCTGCCAGCTACTGAAACATGGGTCACACAAAATACTTTTTCTCTATGTAAAAATGTATAATGTATCATAACAAAGAATCTTACAAGGTGAAGCTGAGATCACATAAAAATGCTTCCAATAAACTAGTTACCCCCAAAAAGTTTTTAAAAGATACTAATAGCCATTTCATAGTACTGGACTTCAGCTTTCAAATGTTAAGATTTTTTTGTGATTAAATTTTGACACTTAAATCAGACATATCCAAATATTCTTTATTTAGTAAATGTGACACACCTCAATTAATGTAAATGAAAAAAAAATGGAAGCATATTTTGCTTTCCTTTTGAGATAACATTCCTTTTTATTCATCTAGCATGTAATTTAAAAAACAAACTAGCTAAATCTCATTGATCACTTTTGGTATTTTAAGGCATCTGAATATACTCAAATTTTTTCCATGACATACTGTGTAAATACTAATCAAAAAGAAGCTAGAGAGGTTATCTTAATACACAAGGAAGACTTCAAAACAAGAAATATTACCAGGAATACAGAGGCCATTTCACCAAGAAGATAATCCTGAATAGGTATGAACTTAACAAAATTTCAAAATACATGAAGCAAAAAATGACAGAACTGAAAGATAAATAAACAAATCCACAAGTTGGGGACCTCAACACTCTTCTGAATATCTGATAGAAAAAGCAGAGGATAAGCATATGGAAAAACGTAACCATACTAGTAAGAGCAAATCAAACTCACAATGAGATACCATTTACAAGAATTAATTTAAGACATAAGAACTGACAATTCTAAATGTTAGTGATGATGTGGAATATCAGAAACTCTCATACACTGCTGGGGAGAGTGCAGCTTGGTAGAACCACTCTGGAACACACCATGGCATTAGCAAATAGAGATGTGTACACCTTAATCAGTAATTCCACCCCAGCATAACCATGATGCATTTGTGCACACATGCAGCAGCAGGCATGTGCAAGTTTCCACAACAGCACTGTCTGTAACTGGGGGTAAAAAATAGGAAACAACTCAAATGTTCATAAATAAGAGAATGAATAAATTGTGGTATAGTCATATAATGCAATACTGTATGTTAGTGAAAATAAATGAACTGTAGCTATGAAATTCAACACGGACAACTCCCAAAAACATGTTAAGGGGGGGAAATCATAGAAGAATAAACACGCATAAATAACTTCAAAAAGATAAAACTAAATATATTGTTTAGGAATCTATACATATAAAGCTATAAAGAAAAGCAAGCAAATGATTAACTGAAATTAGGAACCAAAATTAGACAGGAGAGGAGGAGACAATCAGGCACTTCAAAGATATTTGTAATGTTCCATTTCTTATCCTGGGGAGTAGACAGATGTTTTGTTATATTGTTCCTTAATCTATACATAATAGGTATATTCTCATACTTCTATAGTTTAAAATTCTTATGAAGAACGATAAATATAGATTCACTCAGCAAATATTACAAACCAAAAAATTAAAAATATCACAAAATATAGGTACAATACCTCCTGTTAGGTCCAAGAAGACACTGAGACTCACAAACCTAAATAGGCCACACTAGACATTAGTTATATTTAGCAGAATATAAAATATGAAACAACATGCCAGGAAAGTTGTGTCTGGTACTCTTTAGCAGGAGTCTTCACAGCAATTCAAAAGATATTCTCTTTGGCACCCCAAGGTGGCAGGTCAAGCGTAAGAGAATGAGATCACAAGGACTGGTACAGTAGCCACCCTAGCTTAGAAGTACCAAATAGCAACCAATATTTCCAGTCCCATAGACAGCTTTCTAGGCCTCACAATAGGACTTGCTCAATTACAAGAGTGATCACACCCAGGGAAGCCCAAAGCTGCAGAATCTCATCAGTATTCATGGTTTATTCGCAGTCCTCCCTGTCCATTATGTAATTTGCTAATTTTAAGTCATTTTTACCAAAGGCAATGGTGTTAGGTTACACACCTGATGTTCTATCTTTATCAGGTTTCCAGGTAAATAAAACTAGGAAGTTAACCCAAGGCCTAAATTGTCAGAGAAAAGAAAAACTATTATTAACTCTACTCACAACAAACAGGGAGATTCAATTTAGAATGGCTTTAGCTAAGCATCTCTTAATATATTATATTGAACCTAAGATGCCAATGATTATAGGACATCATTAATTTTGCAATACTAAGAAAAAAAGATGCTGCTAGGTTGTAAGACATGTCCTAATTACTGAGATACAAAAATGAGAGGGAAATATACTTCTTAGAATCAATGAAATACAGAACGATCCTTCTCCTAATTTTTCAGTAAAATATTTAAGATATACAACCCTATTCTCTACTTTGGAGCAAGACTCTGCTCCAATATAAACCAGCTTCCCACTAAAAACTTTCTAAGATGTTTAAGGTTGTATTTTCTCAATACCTTTCTTTCTTCATCTAGTCTTAAAAAACAAACAAACAACTCCCAGTTTCAACATAACCGATGAAGCTTAGCTCTCTCCATCCTGGATGTGAAATTAGCTTCCATCACTAATGATATCGCCAGAAGTCCTAAGGGCCTTTACAACCTGAAGATTTTCACATAATACTCTTGGGGGGTGGGAGAGGGAGGGAGGGAGGGAGGGGGAGAGAAAGAGAGAGAGAGAGAGGGGGAGAGAGAGAGAGAGAGAGAGAGAGAGAGAGAGAGAGAGAGACAGACACACACACACACACACACACACCCCTCCCCCACACGCAGTGTCTCAGGTTATCCAGGAATAAGTTTGCTCCTGTAAGACAGAGACTGTAGACTGTGCAGTGAGAATAGGGAGAAAACTCTTAAACCCTGAGTCCAGTAGAGGCACCATCGATGAATGTTTTATCTAAGTTGTGCACAATTATTGTCTTCATATATCTGGAAGGGCAATTCTATCAGCTATGAGTAGAAAATGAAGATGACAAAATGGCCTTTCCATACTTTGCCTAGTGGCAAAACACCAGAACTGGGTAAACAGCCTCTTATTCATAGATAGATAAGCATGGGACCTATACAAAACACTCAGCAGCAAAAATAAAACATCTTCTTAAAATGTTAAAGAAAACAATCTGTGATAGTTTACATTGGGAAATGGAAAAAATGCAGAAAGTATCTGCTGTGTGTTCTCAGAAAGATACAAGAAAAAACAGTTCTGTGAAACATCTTTTGTAAGGAAAGATGATTAGTTAAAAAGACCAGGAAGGAATAAAAACACAACAGACATATGCAGATTAAGATATAAATGGAACTCTAAGAGATAAGAAAAAAATATAAACAAAAACAAAATCCACCCTCAAGATGAGAAAGATCAATACTGCAGAAAAACATCAGTAATGTAGACGATGAGATCAAAAATGTTCACCACGAATATGAAAGGACAAAATTAAAAATAAGAGGGAAGACAGATATAAAAGAAATGTGACCCATTCCAGAAATATACAGGTATTTCTTAAAAAAAAAAAAAAGTATAACAAATGGAATAGAAGGCATAACAGAACAATTCCAAAATAAAAAGCACCAGAACCTCTATATTGAAAGGATTTTCTTGTCTCAGTCAAAATTTAAAAATATCAGAATAATGTACAGAGAATTTTAAAGGAAAAAGCCTGGGACACAAGAATATCATATTGAGCCAAGCTGTCATGAATACGTACGTGCATCAAAAAGCCATTTTCAGATATTCAAGGATTCAGAAAAGTAACCTGCATGTATATCCCCTGAAAAATAGTACCTGAAAATATATTTGAGGCAACAGAAAAAATAAAATTGGAACTCAAGAATGATTATAAACGGTGTTATACAAATAGATTAGTGGCAATGCTCCCTATCAAATTAATACATGAGTTGAGTCCAAATTGTTATTGAAAGTACATAAACTAAAAAGTTTTTTAAAGAAAAGATAATACAGTTAAAACATCTGACATTCATAAGTTAGTCTTAAAAATTAACTTGGGAAGCAGAGTGTTAAAAAGTCAAAATAAGCTAAATTCCTTATATTACACATAAAAGAAAATAATACTTTGTTCTTGAAATCTATAATTACAAATATATTTCTATGTATATGCTTTCTAAAATGATTTGTTTCTATTTTAAGAAATAAAACAAAAGTCTATACTGCAAAAACCAAGAGTAAAATAATTAAAAACTATAAAATTATAAAAGTAAAAATCAAACACATCAATTATAAAAATTTTTATTGTTTAAAACCTTCCTATTGTAAAGATGCTCAGATGGGGTTTTAAAAAAAGGAAGTAACATAAAAAAAGATTAAAAAGTGACAGGCAATGATGTGTCATGGAAACAGTCAAACTAAAAAGAAACAGGAATAATAATTTTAACATGGGAAAAGTGGGATTCAAGAAAAAGAATTAAAGGGTCTCTAGATTAATAAAAGATATCTACAGTGCTATTCGAATTGAGTAGATGAACTAGCTGTTATTGGTCTGCAACAAAGACAAGTATAAACCTTGAAAGTATTTAGAAACTCAGTAATCTGACAGGAGAATTCTATACTTTTTTAATATAATAAAAAAAAGGAGCTTGTATTTTGCTTATTGGTTTCCCTCATTTCATTTTTCTAGTAATTACTTTTAATGTATTTTAAAGTATCAAAAAAAATTGATTCTTTACCAAATAGTTTGAAAAGTACTGCTTAAATGACATCAGTTATGAAGCTTTATGTGCCCAATAACACACCACCAAAATATACAAATTTAAAACAATTAAGACATGCAATACAAAAATGAAGAACACAAAATGGAAGTGGGAGACAATCTCATTCCACGACAGATAGATTTTTAAAAAGTCTACAAAAGATGAAAACAAATTAGCAACTGTGGTATTTTCTTTCGGAAGTCTTCTATTATTATAAAATGCCCCATTAGTTTAATATCAGCTTTTCAGGAGGGAAAATTACTGTATTAAATGTACACATTGTGAGATGTATTACAACCTCAGAAATGTTGTTTTTTAAAAAGGATTAACCAAGGAAATAATGGTATGTCAACAATTTGATATTAAATAAATGGAAATTTCTTAATTATCAAGGAAATATTTATAAATATGTTGATGATATAACAGACCCTAAAGAATACCTTACTTTGAAAAATTAAAAGCTATGTATATAGTATGGCAAAAACTGGTTTTCAACCATTCTCCACTATAAATCACTTAAGGATTCGTTTGTTTTTGCTTCTTTTGATGCTGATCGGTAAAACTGCATATGAAGAAAGGGTCTGCCAACTTTAAAGACTAGAAAAATACATTAAATGACTCAAAACATGCTGTCCAGCTTCACTGTTTTCTGATTCCCTTTTATACAGAAGTCAAAGTATTTTATAATCTCAAGTACTACATTGGTTACAGATGCCTCTGCTAACCCTCTTTGTAGCTCTCTACAATCGTATTAAAAACATGGGTTATTTGAGTAGTGGGTAGCATCATTGCTTTCTCAAAAAAAGTTACAGTCTGCTTCTCTTCTATGGGGCTCACTGGGTAAAAGGCTAGCCTAACCTAGCCATCCTAATATAGCTTCATGGTTGATTAGGTAAAGGCTGGCTGAACAGGTCAAGGGTTTAATAAAGAGTTCGAGCACTGCTTATACCACTACCACTATATGTGTTTTAAGACTCAAAGCAACATTATACCAACTTATTTTAAGTGGCAAAGTATTTTCCACCTATGCTACACAGTCTAATCATCTAAATGGAGCCCTCCAAAGGATGATCCTACTTTTGGACTTTTAGTCAAAACAAGTGGTCTCATGATAGAATCAAACCTAGAAGAGAAAAAAGTATTTCAAAGATAGGATCTTTCCCAAACTGTGAATTTTAAATCACAGTTTTAAAAGGCAGCTCTCTAAAGATGTGATAAAGTCAGGATCTTTTTTTCTCATTCTCTTGCTAATATTTAAATCTAACTTTAAATGTCATCATTTAAGATACAAAACCTCTTTATAAAAATATGCTATTTAAATAAAAGGTATTTACTATAAGAATAAACAGAATGGGAAAAATATTTGCAACCACATTCACAGAGAGACTAATTCTTCTAATATATGAAGAGCTTCCTGGAATTAAAAAGCAGAAGACCAAGACTGGCAACAGGAAAATGGGTGAAAGATAAGTAGTAAACTGAAAAGGAAATACAAATGGCTTTCAAGCATAGGAAAAGACACTCACTCTCACTATAATAATAAAAAAAAAAATGCAAATTTAAAAAAACCATGAGATCCATGTTTTTATCTATTAAATTGGCAAGGATTAAAAGATTTGAGAATATAATCTCAGTGAATATAATCTTAAAAGACATGAAAAAAGTCTCATTGCTGGTGGGAGTACAGAATTGAAAATAACTCAGTATTACAGCTTTTCTCACATGACAAAATCCTTGGCAAGAACATTTTTTAAAATGTAACATAAAAATACTCAGCCTAGTTTGGCTATGATCATTTTCAAAACGACTTATAATTATCGCTTTTAAACTTCTGTTCATATAATAAAGCAAGAATAGAGAAGTTAAGAAACTTGGACAAAACAGCAGTCTTGCACCATCTGCTGCTCACCCATGTACCCTTATTGTGCACTCAGTAGGTGCTTAGTAGATATTTGTTGAGTGAATAGGACACAGAAGAAACCAAAGGATGATGAGAATGAAATAAAACAAAACAATGAATTAACTAAGGTTACTGAACTGTTGAAAAATTCTTACATAAACACTATAATTTTTCATGATCAGGGCACTGTTACAACTGGCAAATGTTTCTGAAAATGAGGCAGCCAGCAACAGTGGCATAGCAAGATTACTGCAGTACTAACCCCCATGAATCATCACACACTTAGGAAATGCCTCCCGCACTGACTCTGGGCTTGGCCATGTGATTACTTTGGCTTGGCAAACAAAAACATGGGTCTTGCCTTCACTTTTCTGCTCCTTAAACCCTACTGACTGATTCAAATAAGAGAGCCTGCTGGAGACACACGGCCTCCCACCACCCCAGCCAATAGCTAGCACCAACATCCAGACACAAGAATAGAGCCAGCAGACCAATTAGCTTCCAACTGCAGCCAGGTTAGCCAACTCAGCCAGGAGCAAAGCTAAACTGAGCCAAGACCAGAATCATGGCTAACAAATATACTATTGTTTATACCACTAAGTTTTAGGAAGGTTTGTTATGCAAAAACTGATATAGTGGAGAGAGGGATAGGACTGACAATCAAGGAAGATTTTTGCTTTACCTGTTTCTGTTTTTTAAATTTCACAATGAGAATATATCATATTACTTGTGTAAATTAATCTTACAAAAATATTTTATATTAGATTGATATTAAAGGCCTACTATCATCTTTATACACACATATACATTAAACAAAATAATGCAGTCCAAATGGAAATGAATTTGAGAGGAGACATTAATACTGCTCAGGAGAAAATGGATCGTATAGAAACCATGGTATATGATGATGAAAAAGAAGTAGTAAGATTTATATCATGGTCATGTCATGTCTCAAATAATTCTATTATCAGATTCTGGAAGTGTAAGAAGACATATAGCTCATATTTTGCTTCTCTGTTTCTTGTGCTTAGGCAGGTAATGGCCTAATACATGTTCCCTCATTTTAATTCTCACGTGCTAAGAAATAAACATATGCTGAATAACTTTAGGCAAAAGTTAATTAACCTCTCCATGCTTCATATCCTCAACTGTAAAATGGGAATAATATTACCTATTTATAGAGTTGTGAAGATAAATCATTTAGAATGGGGCACATAGTCAGGGCTCAATAAATGGTTTATCAGCTCTGTTAGTAAAATGGCATTAAATTAAGCTTTTGACTAACCTTGCTTCTATGTTAAAATCACTAAGCATCATCAACCAAGGTGTAATCCATCAAAATTAATTAATCTAATCTAATGACTTAATAAAATGAAAAAATGTTACTAAAAAACAAAACAAAATAAAACCTGAGAATATTTGTAGAAAAAATATGGTGAATAGAATTAAAACTCCAGGCAATAATGAATTAATATGGTCCACAATCCAGAATCCCAAATACGTTTAAATCCCAAATACTGGCTTCAATTTTTGTGTGTGTGTTAGAAATTCACAAAAGGTAAAACCAAAAAGAGAGCAATAAATCCTACTGTCACCTTTACTATGACCTCTGGCATACACTTTCAACATGTTTTACCATCATGTAAAAAAATAAATAAATAAAGGCACTACTGATGGCTTTGGAAAATAAGGCTCTTTCACAAGAGATTACACTTAACCTAATCTGCAGCATTGGAAAACTGTAGTTACTCCTTGACCAATGGTTTCACACTGCCCTTTTTCAAGGCAAGATCTGTCCTGGACACTTTTCTGTCTATATACATACACACATTGACAGTTAAAAAAGAAAAATCAGGCCTGGGGTGGGGGTATTTAGAAAAAAAATTACCAACTGTTTAAAAAGTGTTTTAAGTAGGTAGGTATGTGAGTCAGTGACCAACTGTAAAAAGCCTTACACCACAATGTTCAGGTGTTTTAGTTCATGCTACTGTGAGAAATGAATAAATGCTACAAAAATTTAATGTTTCAAACATTTAAAAAAGTGCTTAGCATATACAGAAGTAATGTGGTAGATTCTGGCACATTTTGTGGTAAGTTAGAAGAGTAAAGTAACACTTATGCTACTATATATATCAGACATTTGCTGGTAATTGTATTTAATCATAATAATCCAATGAGGTAGAGATTATTAACTCATTTTACATAGGAGGAAATTAAGGCCCACAGAAGTAAAATAATTTGCCCAGTGTCACTCAGTGGTAGACAGTGGTGTGAAGAGTATGGGGCAGGGGTACAGGGAGGCACATGAAGATAGTGCCATATGATTTATTTCTACAGACAAACACAATACTCAGTGCAGTTAAGTTCTTTATCAGCAATGTGAAAGGGGACTAGGACTGTGGGAAACCAAAGAGATAATCTTTTAGGAATGGGCAAAGGAGTCACAGAAGGCTTAAAGAGATTGATATTTGAATTGTCACTTTAAGGATGAGTAGGATTTATTAACTTCAATGCCAAGGCTCACCCCCACCCCCCTCATCCCCAATATATTAACCAAAATAAATTACTTACTTGAAATTGAGAAAAACAATTTTGAGAGTAATCTTCCTCAGATATATTATTCCATAGTTTTAAAACAAATAATATGATGACAGTTTAATTTTTAGGTTGCTTTTATGTGGCTTGTCTTGGTTTTTATTCTGAAATGAAATTTAGATTAGTCATTTTCTTGTTCTGAGAAACTAGGAGTATGCCAACATGTTTTAACTTCACATTTTTTCACATATCAACATGTATTCTTATTTACAAAGTCTTTCATTTCATCATCTCAAATAAAACCTAATTTAATATAGAAATTACTTTGAAGTGTAAATATATATGCAAAATATTTCTTTTAATTCTTGTTATATTTCCTTGGTATATGTAATAAATGGAAGAAAAATAGAAAACTCTTGTTATACTGTTATATACTACACAAGCATTTTTGAGGTAACACGCTTTCTTTTATTTTTTGAATCATTTATGTAATAAATGCTCTCTCAGCCCAAAGAAAATTTAAAAATGTCCCCCAAGGAAATTGACCTCAAATTCTTAGTATTTCCTACAACTATCATGAAAAAGAAATAGAATTGGACAAAAAAAAAAAAAAACCCTCTAAATTTTCCAATGACAATTTATGACCCTTTTTTCTCAGAAATTACTTTGCTAGGCATAGATTCAATTTCTGCTGCAGAAAACAGTCCAGTTTGCCAGTACTAATTAAGCAACAAAATATTTTCCATTAAAAAAATGAAATATTTAAAACTCTAGAGAACTAGAAGAAACATAGAAGATCTGGAAAATTTAAAATGATCCTCCTTGAAACAAAACACTGCCCACACACCAAAAGGTTAAACAGACTGTCATTGAAAGGATTTCACTTATCATTTGGTTTTGTCTCAAAAAGGCATCCATTTTATGTTTGGGCAGTGGAGTTTTTTAAAATCACCTAAGACATCTACTCCTGCCTTATCTGTATCTTACCTGAAAACTATAGGTTAACACAATTTTACCCAAATTTTACTGTACTTTAACTTCCATTATTCCTTCTCTTATTTAGCAGTGTTAAAATGACAGCCAGGTACTAAAGTGACATACACCATACCATATCCCCTATATTTTAATAAGTTTCTAAGTATTTAAAATATCTAGGGCTAATGGAAACATCCTTTGAAGCCCATTTAATCCCAACCTTTGTAAACTAGAATCATTTTTCCATCATATTTTTAATTGAACAAAAATTCTAATTCAATCAAAACACAAGAGAAAATGTAATTATAACACCAGAGGAACTTGAAAAGTCTCCCGATACAGTCCTTTTCTTTGGAAAAATTTATACATATAATTCTAGTATCAATTTTTATTTATATCTCAAATTCCTCTTGCTATAATCTAACCTTTATTATTATTTTTTAAAGGAGAAAGATACCATTATCATAAAACGAATCCTAGTATAACCAATTTTATAGGAAGATTTTACACACTACTGGACACTGCAGGCCCTCAAAGATTTCTAAGCTGTGTACATGCAATTCTTCTAATAATTCTTCTAAAGTTCTGTATGTTTCTCTTTTAACTATCATCAATGTGTTCCTACAATTTTCCCTCAGGTTTGGGGGCCAATGTGAAGCAGTGAAAGCTGAGTTAAGATTCTGTTTTCAGACCCAGCCCCACACCAACCAACTACTGGACACTGGACACACGCTTGAGCTTACCTATCTAGATTTGTTTTCTTTATACAAAATGACAGGATTTGACCAGAACAGTGTTTCCAAACCTCTTTCATATTGTAAATAATATTTATTCAGCACAGTGGCCAACGGGAGGGCATTTGGTGGCACAACAGTGCTTGGTGAAAAATATTTATTACATTTTCTTTATATAATTATAAAAGAAAAAATCTGAATAAGGTTTATAAGAATATGAATTTCAAATTCAACCTTTTCTACATCAGGAACAATATTTCAAAATAACAATGATGTTTCATTTTTGCAGAACACACATGCACTAGGCAGTCATTTTGCAGCAAGCTAAATGACACATCGGCTGCACATTGCTAGGGGATCCAAATCAGGTGAGGATAGAGATTCAGGCCAAGAGCTGGGCCTCCCTGGGCAACATCCCTGCTACTGTGCCCTCTCATCATCAGTGGGCTGCACCTTGTGCTGGGTGATATGCTCCTCAGGCACCCGAAATACAAACTCTAACAACAGCTCCAAGATCCCTTCTCCACAAGAAGCAGCTATATACCCTGCGGCTGGCTGAAGTAGATTCCAAGAAGTAAAGCTCCTCCTTTAAGGCACTTAAAATATTAAAAGGAACAGTAAGATATCTGCTTGTTGTTGGTCATCATGCACTCTGCTTACAAGAACCCCACAGCCTTCCTTCAGACCCCACTCCACCAGAGCCATCCTCCAGTAAACCACGTGGCATCAACTGGAAGCTCTGAATTAGAAGACCTCTAGCAAAACCTAAAAGTAAACAGTATTGCTGTAATCATTTGACAGCCGTTTTCAACTACTATGCCTTTTATTTTTCTTCTTCATTACCAATTCTTACAAGCACAACATAAGTTAAAAAATTAACTTTGAATAGGTATTACATGCACGTGGTAAAAAATATTTAAAAATTATCAAACAGTATTATAAAAAAAATTTAATTTCCCACCTTTGTCCTCTATTACCAAACTCTTATGTATCCTTGAAAAAAAATATATATATACACACATACATACACATATGTATATATATGTATATATACAAACATATATATGTATATGTATTTACATGTAAACATATATTATATACATATATTTTAAAACCACACAAATGGCAGCATACTATACATGGAGTCTTGCGTCTTGCTTTTTTTCTCTTAATATATCTTAGATATTGCATCATGGCATCACAGCAGTACACAGAGTGCTGCCTCATTTTTAAGGAATGCTGCCTAGTATTCCATTGAGTAGATATACCATCATTTACTTACCCACTCCCCTACTGATTTGTTTAGGTTGTTTCCAGTCTTTTGCAATGACAAACAATGCTGCCACAAATATTCTTATATGTTGATTTGACATATACATAAAATCTTTTAGAGGATAAAATTCTTGAATGAAATTGCTAGTTCAAAACATGTGCATTTTTAATTTTGAAAATGATTTCCAAATTGCTTTCCACAGAATACTTTATATTCCCACCAGCAATGTATGAGAATGCCCATTTCCCCTTCTTCTCACCCTTCCCAAGTTATACTACATAACCAATCTTTCCTAATTTGATAGTAATCAATGATATGTTGTAGCTTTAATTTACATCTTCATTATAAATAAAATTGCACATCTTTTCATATGAATTCTCTTTGCTCAGTTTTTTGACTGGCTTATTTTCTAGGAGCTCTTTGTATATTAAGAGGAAATTAGTCCTTTGTGAAAAGTGTACAAATAAGATTTACTAGTCTGTTTCATTTAACTTTATTTTTCTCTATATAGAATTTTATTTTTATGTCATAAAATTCAGCAATCTGGTTTCAGTTCTGTTTCATACTTTGAAAGGCCTTCACCGTTTCTAGATTTTATTCAAAATAATTCTCTTACATATTTTGCTTGTTTTCATATTTAAATCTTTGAATCATCTGGAAGCCATTTTGATATTTCCTGATGACTATCTCAACACTGTTTATTAAATCATTTTTCTTTTTCTTAATGATTGGTAATGGTAGCATCCATTATCATATACTAAGTTCTAATGTATATTTGAGTCAATTTCTGGTCTCTGTTCTGTTTTGTTACTGTCATGTGCCAAAACCACACTTTTCAAAGCGTTGAAAAATTAAAATCCGTTTACATATAAATGGGTATAATAAAACTAGAAATTATGGGCTTGCTTTAATATAAGAATTATTTTGCAGTTCCTAAGTTGAATTTCAACTTAGTTCAACACTATCATCATGTAATTATCCATTTTGGTTGATACTTATTTTGGAGCTCAATATGAACCTCAAATCTTCTTTTACTATATTTCTGAACCATATCTAAAAAGCCAGTTTTTCCTTACTTTTTGTATAGTTTTTTTTTTTAATTATAAAAACCAATGCATGTTCTCTACAGAAAATCTGAACAAAACACACCTCTCAGAGATAACAACCTTTATATTTTGGTATGTTTTTCTGTATACTTAATAGATGACTTTTGTAAACGGATTTTTTCACATAATATATTGACAGCATTTTCCCATATTTTTGTAGTCTTCTAAAACATGATTTTAATGACATAAATTCTACTATATGAATATGCCCAAATGATGTAACCATTTCCCAACTGTTGAACATTTGGGGTTGTTCTCTGTGATGATTATGATCTGTTGAATAATTCTTTGAACAAATGCTTGAGAATCAAGCACTGTAATAAGCACTGACTATATAATGGTGAGCAAAAATGAACACATAACCAGCATTCATGGAGGTTATTGGGAAAAACAGACGTTAATCTCCAGCATATATAAAATTACAACTATAGCAAGTGCTATGAAGGAGTTTATGCAGTTTTGAGAGTCTATGATAGGGAAGGCTTCCCTGAGGAAAGATAAATCAAAGTTTAGGTGAAAGAAATGGAAAAATATTTTAGGCAGAAGGAACAGCAGGTACAAAGGCCTCACTGTGGGAGGGAGCATGGCAAGAATAAGGGACTGAAATAAGGCCAATATGGCTGGAACACAGAGCAAGGTAAGAAGAACATGGCTCAAGCCATGACTGAATAGAAAGGTAGGGGCCAGACTATACAAGACTTTATAAGACACGTAGATGCCACCACATAAGACGTGTAGCTTTGCCCTTATCCTAAATACAATGGAAAGCTACTGAAGCATATCAAGTGGTAGGGTGATATAATCACATTTGTATTCTGAAAAGATCCCTCTCATTACGGTGTAGAAACAGAGTAGAAGGGAACAGAGTGGATTGGGTTAGGCCAAGATTTCGAGGCTATTGTTGCAAACACATTCAAAAATGCTAGTAGTTTACACTAGGGTGGTGATGGATAATGAAAAGAAGTAGATGGAGTCAAAAGATAAATCAGATTTTGCCAAAAGATTTATATTCATAGATTAAATCCCTAAAACTGGAATTACTGGGTCAAAAAAGAACATTTCAAGGATTCTGATATGCATTGCCAAGCTGCCCTGCCGAGAGCAGTTTTCTCTTCATTTGTGAATTACCTTGTATCTGTTCCTCTATCAGAATTTTAAAATTCTTTTTAAATTCCTTTAAAAATGACAATCCATACTTCCTTCATGAAGCCTTCCCTGACTCCCCTTTTTGCCACCTAGGTGGGTCACTGAACATGTCCTTCTTAGAGGCATGGCTCTTTATACACACAGTGCTATTATACTCCAAACAAACAGTTTAACTATGTTTACATGTCTATCATCTCTACCACTCTGTGAGCTTCTGGCGAGTAAAAGTTGTTCATAACGACGGTACCTGAAAAACAGCTCAATTTTACATAGGAGATTTCAAGTGTCCACTGAATGAATGGAATTACATGTTACCAGATTCTATTGTGTCTACAGATTTAAGAGGGCTCCTGCTTAAGACTCTGGTTTACTGTTATTTTAAATCAAATACAATACAGAAAGCTAACGAAATTTGCTACTCAAGACTTCAAATACCTACTAAAGAAAGTGATGAATTTTGTTTGTGGTAAGTCACTAAACCTCAGTAGTGCTCCTAAAAAAATCTAATAATTTTATAAAATAGGTATTATGTAATCTTAAAATATTTTAAAGTGGTTTAGCAAAAAAAGGCTATGAACGAACAAGACTTTTATTAGAGGAATTATGTGTAATCTGTTGTTGATAAATGCTAGTTTTCAAAATTGTACTCATTTCAAATATATTTGATAATCTACAAATTTACCAACAAAAGGTTATTAAGCAATTACATAAATTTTATATTTATGTAATTTCTGAATTATTAATTTCTTATGTTGAAACACTTGATTTCATGTTTTACTGTTAGCATCTAGAACAGTCTACTAAAATTTTCACTAGCTGGAGAAAGACTTAGATTGGCAGAGTTCCTTACAGTAGTCTTAAAGACAAGCAGCTCCCTCTATAGTCTGTTTGGCCTACTTTGTTTAATTACTTGCTTTGTGAACATCTATCTCATTCACACTCTTCTATTTACTACTACTCTGCATCTCAGCAGGGAAGCTTTTTTAAAAGGGTAATTCTGTTTAACCTGGAGCTGAGAAAACCGAGAGAGCCATCTAATCTCCACATGAAGTGAGTTACAACAAACAACTAAGCTTGAGTTGGAAACTGGACAGGTCCACCTGAATCAGGTCCTTACAATGAAGCATTAAGATTTTATTTGAAGTGAATTTTCAGAGCATTCATATGCCTATTCAAATTTAAGTGAAAAACACCGTCCTCTAGTTATTACTTCCCTCCATTAAAACAAGTTATAAAGATGCTGTTATAACACTCAATACATTGTTTTGTCAAAACAATGATCAAGACGTTTTAAAAATGAGTGAAAGAAAAAGAGGGTTTTTTTTTTTTTTTAAATAATTCCATCACTCACATGAAGAAAATTTAACTGATTCTCTCAGGAATCAATATCCTCAGTTAACAAGGGGTTAAATCAGTCAGTATTTACCAAATTTGAATATGCCACTTTTTTAAAATATCTTTTCAAATTTCACCAACTTAAGATATGAGAGCTTTTAAAACTAAGACATTTATTTCTTAAATTACTCAAGATATGCCCTGAAAGCACATGACAATCAGAAGTCAACTGGACTGTTTTCTAAAGCAGAAAGATACTTAAGAAAAACAAAGAAACTGAACTAATAAACATGTAATAAACCAATCAGTTCAGAATTTATAATGTAAATCTGAAAATTACCATTTTTGGGAAGATAATTTCTTCTGCTATTTTTTCAAGATCTCATTTGTAAAGCAAACAATTTTAAAACATCTTTTCTCTAAACCAAGATAAAGAATTAAGGACTTCCAAAATTTATTACTATATATATAAAATTTAAGATATGGTACTTTATTAACATAGGTTTGTCATGTTACAATTTTTCATTATGTTACTAACTAGTAAATCTATAAACAATTTGTACTTTCAAATAGTAAGTCTGTCTTCATTAAAAATCCTAGCATTCAGATTTTTACTAAACCAGACTGACCTCTCATTTACATTATTTTCAAGTTTTTATTTTATTGTATGGGTAGTTTTCTTTGAGAAGAAATTCAAAGCACATAATTGTACAGTTTTTGTTTATGTTTAATTAATGCTAATTTTACTGGGAGTTTCTGACATGCTAAAAATGCTGGTGTGATTTCTGAAAGCTATAAACTCTAAATGTATGCCAGTGACTTGTTTTCACCTGTTGAGAAAACAAATTATTTTATGTCTGAAACTATGAACTATACTTATAGCAAACTCAATAAGATAATCCTTAACGTGAAGTTTGGGTTTCTCTGTAGCAAGTTTCATATTCTCAACGTAGGTACAAAAAGTCTTACTTTTATATTCATTTACATTATACATTTCAGGTATGCTGAAAAACAGTGGCTTGGGGTGGGGGTGAGAGGGTGGCAGGGGCTGGTAATCTATTGTAAGGTGTCCAGAAGAGAAGAAACATTTCTTTCATAGAATATTTCACTTGTCTTTTTTTTTTAATACTGAGAAACACAAAGTACATCACAGTCTTTATTTTTTTAAGGACTACTTTCTCACATAATAGAATTATTGCTAGCTCACAGTGAAACTCATATTTCCACAAATAAAACTTCCCTTTACATAAAGCAGAGTTTGAAAATCATTCAGGGATACATATTTAATGACTTCTGTAGAGAAAAAAAACTATTTGTAGAAAGTAACAAATCATACAAACTGTAATACATAGAAATGACAGTTATAACCTATGAAATGTCGATTTACAATTTGGAAATCTGCGGAACAGAGCTACATCAACGTCACTATCTTATTCTTTCTCTGCACCTGAAGTGAGAACAAACAGTATATTACACTGAAATTCCAATTAAAAACAAAGACAGCGCACTATATTTAAAAGGACAGAAAATCTATCCTCCAGAATACTTTATTGCCTCTATTTTCCAGCCTCCAAATTTTCAAGTGTTACATTCTCAATAAATTGTTAATAGCACTCAAATTCTCCATCTTACAAGGTCCATATCATAAAATTTTTTCCCGCTATTTTAAAAAGAAACTCTACCAAATCTAACAACGTTGAAATTTTTAACAAAGAGAATTCACATCAAAAAGATAACTGCTTGGAATGAGTGCTTGTGCTTGGGAAAGTAGCACTAGTACCGTGGCAGTCCACAGAAACTGACTGTAGTAGTAAGATGAATGGTGATTAGGGTAAGGAGCATCAAGTGGGAAATGCTATCTAAAATCCCACAGGACAATACATTGCTAGATGTAAGAGCATCCCTTTCTGGAGGCAGCTCCACTATTTCACGTAGACAGTTTGAAGCTTGAAGAAAAGCAAACTAAAAAAATTTGGCCACTATCTAATTAAATTATAAATCCCCAAGAGCTTTTGAGAACGTAGCTTGTCACTGCTGTCTCCCCGACCTCGTTCTTCAAAATAGTATTGTTTGTTTGTTTTGGTTTGTTTTAAATATACGTGTATTTAAGACGCAACTCTACACAACCCAGCATAGGGAGATGTAAAAATATTGGCATTGCTTAGTTTAGCTGTGGTCCCTAAGAAATTTACGCTATTAAGTGGGCACCATAAACATGCGTTTCCGACTTGCACAGACACATTTCCCCGAGAACACTGCACCTGAGGACGCGCAGCCCCGGCCCCAGACTCCGAGGCTGTAAACTCGAAGGAGTCATGACCTGCACTCACAGCAAGCGGAACCACACGGTCACTTCAATGAGAAAGATTATCTGGCCCCCGGCGCCACTCTTAAGCCTACTGCATCCCCGGAAGGGGCAGAGGAGAGCGCTGGTAAGAGGCGAGGAGCAGCGACTGACAACACAACTGACACTTCCCCACTCCTCTTAAAGCCATTTTCAGAAAGGGGCACTTGTGAGACGCAGGGGGGACCCGTGGTCCCACGAGCGACCGACCTCAGAGCGAGGCCCTGCGAACCCGTTCACGCAGGACATGGCGCGGCCACCTGGCCCAGCCTCCGGGGAGAAAGCGGTGCTCGCGGACGCTCGTTCCCCGGGCCCGCCACCCGGGAGTGCGGATCCCGCGCTCCGCCGCCTCACGCAGAGTAAACACTCGGCGCCCGCCGCCTCCGCGCTCGGGGGGCGCAGCGCTAGCACAAACCCACATTTTGCGCCTCCTGTCACGCACAGGAGGAAAGGCGAGGAAAGCGGAGGGGAGGGAGACGCGGCAGCGATTCACCGAGAGGGCCGGCGGCGTGCGCGCGTTTGCGCGGCGGGGAAGGCAGCCCGGGCGTCCCCGGCTCCCGCCCGCGCCCCGCGCCCGCTTACCTGCCGGTGTCGCTCCGAAGACTCGCACCACCGGCACCTTCTTGACAGGGGCCTGGGTGAGGGGGATTGGCAGATATCCAGCCCCTGCAGCGGGCTGGCCATGTAGTAGTCGGCAGTCACTATCCTCACTGAAAACATGTTCGCCGCCACCGCCTCCTCTCCACGAGCGACCTGGCAGCGGCAGTAGCAACAGCAGCCGCGGCGGCTCCTACCGCAGCGGCGGCCCCACAGCGGCGGCGGCGCCCCCTCCCCGCAGCTTGTCCCCCTCCCCTTAAACACAGACACCGTGAGCAGCGGCGGCGGGCGGGGCAGTGTCGGCACTGCTGCCGCAGCCTTCTCAGGAGCACCCGGCGAGGGGCAACAGCAGAGAAGCCCTCGCGCTCTCGTCGGCGGTGGTGCTGGTGCTGCCGCCACTGCCGCCGCCGCCGGGAATCACACGGGCTCCGCGGTTCCAGGCTGCAGCTCTTGTTGCCATGATGATGATGTCACGGACGCAACCACTGGGGGAGGGGGTTGTGTGTGTGGCGCAGGGAGGGCTGTGAGTAGCTGGGGGAGGGGACGCGGCGGGAAAGGGAGGGAGCGGGGCGAGCGCCCGAGCGGGACACCCAGGCCGGGGTGTTTTCTCCCCCACCCCCGGGCACGCAGCGAGGGAGGAGGCAAGCGGAAAGCTGGGTCCGCGCCCGGCGCGAGGAATCGATGGCTCGGCCAGTGGGCACGGCCACCTGGGTGAGGGGCCGCGGAGCGCCGATGTCATGGATGGGCTCGGAGGGGCTTGCGGGAGGGGGAATGCCAGGGTCGTGTGGGCGTCTAGGCGGGATTGGCCGGAGCTGCGGTGCTCGCGCTCGCCGCCCCGACCGCCATTTCACAACCCGCAGAGAAGGCGGGGATACCGCGGAGACGGCTTTTTTTACAAGGTAAGGAAATCCGCCCGCGGGAGGGGGGAGCCGAGGCGCAGATCTCGTGCCGTCGCGGCCTCGCGGGAGGGCAGGCGGCGGAACGGGCGGGGCCGGACGCGGACGCTGCCGGCCCTTCTTAGGGAGCGCCGCGGCTCCGCGCGTGGCCTGGGGGCGGCGCGAGGGGCGGGGGCGCGCGAGCGCGGGCCGCGGCCTATAAAAGGGCCGCCCCGGCACTGCTCCTGGTACGTGCCGCGTACTTCGTGGCTTTCTCTTGTTGTTCGCGGTGCTGCAGTGTCTGCAGCCAGCCACTTAATTAGATTTATTCACGCTCGCTTCTGCTCAGCTTTGTCCAGGGTTGGCAGATCCAGTGCGCAGGATTTCCCACCACGGTGTTTTCCTCCCGCCCCTTTCTTCCTCGCGCCCTAGTAGAGCCTTCGTTCCCACCTCGAGCCCATAGGCTAGGTCCCGGGCGCACGCGTGTACTTGTAAGGACTTGTCAGCTCCGGGTGACTTCCCTCCTTTCTCTTCCCCAGAGGAATGTAGGATTAAGAGCCTTTGAATTTTCGGCTAAAGAAAAGGGCGGGAGAGTCCCCACGATAAACGTGGACTCCCAGTATTATTCTTTAACAGGTTGTGCTAGGTTTTACGCTCCGAAGGCATGAAAGCAAAAGGGGGTGGGGAAGGACCGTTAGACAAAACGACTTCATTTAAAAGCGAGGGGAGGGGGGAGTAGGGGTGCAGTTGTGAAATAAAAGGTAGTAACAGATGCAGCTGGGTTGGCCATTATGTTGGAACTGATGGGTTTTTGTCTGATTTGATCACTAATATTGGGTGTGACCTTGAACAAATAATTTGGTTTCCTCATCTGTGAAACGAGTTTCACTTAATCTATAAGGGTTTTTTTCCTTAAAAGGAATTAAGCGGTAGGAGGCAAAAACCATGGTTTCAGATTCGAAATGTGCCACTGCATTAGGACTTTGACAGTCATTTTCAATCTACCCAAATTAGAAATTATTCTTTCACACGTGTTACGTAGGTATATTTTAATGGTTGGTAGGTTACCATTTGAAGTGGTATGAGAGATCCTCATTTGGAACTACTGTGGTTCTTCAAATAGAAAAAAGGCTCAAAGGGACAGATCACTGGTAAGAAGCTGTCTAGAAATTCCATAACATATAATGCTAATAAGAATTTATGCTCCAAGGGATTTTGAGACTGATTACTACAGTAAGTGAGCCTGCAGTTTTCAACCTCAGAGCACAATTATAAATTTAGGTGGCAAGATATCTACTAATATATAGGAAATTGCCTAATGTTTCTAAGAGGCAAAATCTTTTAAATTGTTTTCCGTTTTAAATTGATTTAAGAAGGCTATGGAAATGATTAAAATAGGACTACCATGCTAAAATGCATTTTCTGGCAAAATAAGTATTATGCACAAGCTGAATGTTAGATGCACAATAACAGTGATTCTTGCAGCATTCTTTGGCACTAGAATATTCTTTAATGTTTTGACCCTTAGTGAATCACATTTTTTTTGGATGCGGCCTAGAAATCTATATTGTTAGCAAACCCACCCACCACTCTTATGGTTCTTAAGTAGTAGAAAATTGAGAATCCCTGTATTATAGTATAATCAAGTACATCCAGAATGTTTATACTATTCCTAACTAAAAAAGATAAAAGCATTGAATTCACAGATGAGCTATTTCTAGAAAAGGGTTTCTTTCCTCCTACTTCTTGAATCAAATCATTAACTTTAAGAAAAGGCAATTGCAACTACAGTTTCTTGGAGTCCTTCTAGAACTCCAAGAAAAGAATGTTCACTCGTAAAGAAAAACATTTGCATCATGAAATTAGGATAATGTGTCCATTGCAAGTATTTGAGTTTTAAGTTGATGCTCATTTGAAAATCTGACAATACTCCCTAAATCATGGTCAAATGAGTTTCATAAGTATAGTCTCTTGAAGTAAGAAAGTGCTCTGGAATTTTAAGTCAGAGAATGAAAAATTTAAACCATCAATTATTAGCTAAATGAGTTTGAACAGATCACTTTTTTGGAATTTGTTTCTTTATGAAATAGATAGTAATTCCTGTTTCAACTTAGGGATTTCATAAGGCTCAAATGAGGTAATATATGTGAAAGAATCATAACTGTTGTCATCCAGAAGTTTAACTCATCTAAAAACAGTAATATCACTTGGAATTGGCTTATCTACACACAATATGAGAAATGCCAAAATGGAACCTATACTTAATATCTTTAAAGCATCTCTTTTTTCTGTTATTGTTGAGTGGCTTCTCTTTTCCAGGTGATTTGAGATATAGTGAGAAGCAAAGCAGACATGGTCCCTGCCCTTATAGAACTTATAGTCTAGCATCTTAGAAATGTATTTTAGTCATATCAATTGGCATTTTATCATCTCTTCTAGTTCACTAACATACTCATCATGTCATACCTGAAGTAAAAGCCTGCCTAGCCTTCTCTACCAGGACTGTTAAGTGTCGTTCCGTTAGCGATTTATAACCTAGAACAGAAGGCAATGGCTACCATAAATTTTTGGCAGGTTTTATAAGATGGCTCACTCAAAACTCATCCAACCCCTTTCTAGCTTGCTTTTCTGAACTTTAGAAGCTAGAAAATTAAAAACTACAGTTTCCAGACTCCCTTGCAGCAAGAGTGCTGGCATGAGATGAGTTGTGTGCTGGTGAATGTTTAACAATGGTGGGGGTAAAGGAAAGACCCTGATTTGTAGCACTGGCCAATTTTCATGGTATGAATACTCCTAAACTACCAAAGTGACTTCATGAAACGTGAAGTTATTTGGGGGAGATGCAAACAATCACAGACTGTTTTCAGCATATCACTACATATAACTTAGTTTCCAGCAATCAGATGTATCTATTCAAGAGTGGGTGTGAAAAGGAGCAACATGATGCCTCAGCTGCACTCAGGGGGATGGGATTTCCTGGAGAACATAGTGGAGGTGTCTGTCTGGTTCTGGGTAGCTGGAGAGGAGTTCTGGCATCTATTTTTTTTAAAGTCATAGGTGCCGACTGGAAGGTCAGTGCTGGGATGGGTTTCTGCTAGAATAGCCCTGTGGTGTGAGATGAGTGTTCTTCCTAGTTTGGTTTTACCTAGGTATTGCTTCCAGCTCTGTACTATCTAAGCCTCTTCTCTGCCCTCTCAGATATCTGTAAGCTAAATACTACCATTGAATCCTTTGTACTTAAACTAGTTCAGTTATAGCCAGCTACATAATAATTTGTGGGTTCAGAGTAAAATAAAAAATGGAAGGCTCTTTGTTCAAAAAGCAAGAAAAAATTGCCATTATATGTATTAAAATATAAAGCTTTTTCTGTCTTCTGTCATCTCCTTTGACTTGTTATGATTTTTTAATCTGCTTTTTAATGTCATTCTAAGTAAAGAAAAATTAGAATTTTAAATTATTAGAATTTTACCATTCTTCTTTATATTGTGCAATGCCATTTATAAATGCAAATATAAGAGCATTTAACTCATACATGGAATCACCAAAATTGCACAATTCATATTTCATAGTGTGTGCATGCATATGTATTTCATGCTTATCAGAACAGTGTAAATGCTGCACAAAACCAGCTCGACTGCTTTTATTTTCCTCCTTGATATGCACACAGCCTACCAACCTGAGTAAGGAAAAACTGAAAAGAAAAGGGATTATGAATTGCTCTACCTTTCCCCTTCTTTCTTATATTACCAATTTTAGAGTAAATGGTAGTTCAGGGAAGTAACGCATACAAGAAAGAAATGATGCGATAGCATTCTTTGGTCACTTGTATTAGGATGCTTTTGCCTTCTTTCTGTGCTTGAAGCAAGTTCTGGCTGAGATGGAAAGCATAGCTTCTTGGAGCTGTCAGCACCTCTACTAAATCAGTCACAGATGTGACATGCCTGCCTTGTACTCACTTTGTGACTCCCCGAGTTTCCTATATATCATAGATCCACCAGAATCCTGTGCTTATGAGGCATCACGTAGACTATATGCAAATGGAGTGGCAGGGAAGAAAAGACACACACAATGCCTCCTTTGCTTTTGTATATGATGCATTGAATCACTGGACTTCGTTTATAAAAACAGACGTTCAGACATAAAAGAATTAAGATTTTCAAAATGGTGACTGGGCCCTGTATGGCCCACACAGTTGGCATGCCCATGCAGTTGACCCCGAGCTTTGTGTTTCTCAAGAGGGCTTCTCCTGGTATTTTGGGTAAAACAGTTCTTTTCCTTGTATTTTTTAAATTATTATTATTTTTTTACAATGACACCGATTAACGTATTCTAGTGTTTCAGGTGTACTATTTAACAGTAAGGCATATACATATGCACTGTGTATCCACCTCCCATAGTTAGATTTCTTTCTGTCGCCATGTAATTGACTCCTTTACCCCATCTACCTCCTTTTCTCTGCTCTCCCCTACCCTCTGGTAACCACTAGTCTATGGTCCATGTCCATGAGTCTCTGTTTGTCCTGTTCGTTTTTGCTTTAAGGTTTATATCCCACATATAAGTGATATCATGTGGTTTTCAACTTTTTCTGCCTGGCTTATTTCCCTTGGCATGATTATCTTGAGGTCCATCCATGTTGAAACAGCTCTTTATTGTGCAGGATATTTAACATCCCTGGCCCCTGGGCACTTCATGCCACTGTGACTGAAATGCCCGCCAACATTTCTGAGTGCCTCCAAACAGGAGTTACTGCTCTCCACTGAACTCCTAGAGTGGACTGCACTGTCGCCAGCTTGGAACCAGGACCATTACAGATCCAAGAAAGGCTCTGCGCAGTTTTTGCTAGTGACTCTCAGGCAGAACAAAATATAGTTGATTTTAAAAGATTTCAAAATTCTCATACCCTGGAGAGTAGAATTATGGTGACTTTTTCCCCATTCTCAGAAGAATGATACCAATTACATTGGTGATGAAACAGCTGTTTGGGATGAAAGTTTAGAGGTGACCAGTGGGTTTTATATGTCACATGCATATAAGTGGTAGTTTACTCCAGATAGATGGCAATTTCTGATAGTTAAGTAAAAGAGCAGAGAACCACAGAAAAGCAGAGAGAATCATCTTACTTTCATTATTTTCATCAGTTGGCTGAAGGGGTGAAAAGCCCCAAAGGAAAAATTAAGGAAGTTGTCACAAAAAACTATGATACTCTTAATGTTAGATTTTGAGCTTACTTTCATTTTGTCTCTCTCTTTTTTTTTTTTTTTAAGTTTTTAGTTCTGGATTTAAGAATATTAACATCATAGGTTTTAGAGCTGAAACAATATATCACAGATCATTTTGTTTCCTTTATCACTATACTAATAGCCATATAGAGATTAAAAGCTCTAGCTCTGTAGACCTGGCCTTGCCTTTGCTAACTCTGAACCTCACTTTTCTCTGAACCTCAGATTTCTCCTCAATAAAATGGGGATAATAGTATATTATCTTAGGTTCTAAGTCATTTTCACTAAAAGCCAATTCATTAAAAGTAATTTTACCAAAGAATACATTTGTTAAAATCAAAATTAATATTCCTAAAACAGTACTTGATAAAATATAACTGATTCTTTGGCAAATTAGCTTTTAGCAAAATTGACTATTTTCCATCCCTATTTTGGCATATTATAGGATTAAATGATGTATTGCAAAAAAAAAAAAAAAATGCTTGGCAAAATACTCAACAAATCTTAGCTATAATCACCCCAACATCTGATTTCAAGTTTTGCTCATTCTCTCTCCTGAATATTCCCATTCTTGTCCACATAATTATTGTCCTTCTGTAGGCTTAGCTACCCTTCGGTGGACATTGCAATAGTCTCTTGATTGGTCTCTTGGTTCATTCCCCTCCAGACTTATTTAACACACTACTACAAGGGCAGTCTGTCTCACATAATTTTAAATTATCCTTTACAGTGTAATATCTCATTTCACCTTCTTCCCATTTATCCTCTAGCACCCTGGAGTACTTGTTTTCCTTAAATATATCATTCTTTTGGAAGAAGCATCAAGTCTCTACACCTTGGCCTTTCTAACTGGAAATCTTCCCCTTCATGTCTTATCAAAATTCTTAGTTATCTTCAAGTGTTGGCTAAAATGCCACTTCCCTTGTAAGGGTTTCCCTGATTTCCCTAAGCAGATTTAGGTGACTTTCTAGGCTTTCACTGCTATTTGCACACGCTCTGTTGTAACTCTTAGATTGTAGTAGTTTGTTAGTTTGTCATTCTAATAGATTGAAATCTTGAAGCAAGAGACCATGTTTCTTCATCTTATACTTGCTCCAAGTATAGTGCCTGGGTTATGTCTTCAACATTTATTGCATTACAAAATTAGAAGATTATTTTACAACCCACTCTACTGCCTTCCCACCACTCCTCCATTTTATGGATCAGGAAGCTGAGGGCCCACAGAGATGAAGCGATTTAGTGAGGACCCATGCCTTCTAACTCCAGACCTATTACTTTTACTTCTATGATGTAAAGAATCTTCTGAATAGTTTCTATATATTAGTCATATTTGTTGTAGGAAACAGCCTGTTTTGTCAGTGTCTTCCATTCATCTCCAATCTAGGGAATGGTCAGAAGGGCATAGTGATTTGGCAAGATTCATATTTTCTTCCATATTCAATTATTTGTTTTCTAGTAAATTTAGTGAAATTCAAGGTAAATTATTCTTTGTGCCATTCCTTTAGCTTATAGAACTCAGTTTTTTTAACTACCGTAGAGTTAAATGTCTGATGCATTTAGTCCAGTGGTCCTCAGCCAGGGCAATTATGGCCCCAGGGACATTTGGGAAAATATCTGGAGAGATTTGTGGTTATCACATCTGAAGGAGTGCTACTGGTATCTAGTAGGTAGATTCCAGGGATGCAGCTAAGCATGTTATAATGCATAGGACAGCCCCCACAATAGAAAGAATTATCTGGTCCAGAGTGTCAATAGTACTGAGGTTAAAAAACCCTGACCTAGTATAAAGGAAGTTTTTACCCAGCCCTTCATCCAGTGTCTTACCTCTATGAATCCATGATGAGAAAGAAACTCATTCCCTCCTGTAAGTGACTGGAAGCCCTAAATAAGTATGGCAAGTCTAGAGGTAATTGCTACCATCAACTCTACCCACTCTAAAAAGACTTCATGCAGGTTTCCCCAACTTATTCATAGCACCTGCTTGGGTATAAGATAGGCAATAAATATGTATTGCCTGAATGAGTAATAAGATATTTTCTGGCTACAAGAATGGGGTTTTATTTCTCTCTTTTAAACTAAAGGGAAGTCAAATTAATCATTGTTGGTGAGAACGGAATTTCTCTCTGTTCTTATCTTTTTAACCAATTAATCTTTTCAGTTACAGAGATAAGCAAAACTTTTTAAAAACAACCTCAGCTCTCCCACTTACATAAATTTGCAGTAATAATTATAAGGGAGAGACCAATGAGCCTATAAATTAAAGATGACGTTTGAGGAACAAAAAATGAAAGAAACTTTCAGAGTGGAGCAATATTAGAACTCATGCTTGAGCTTTCCAGGACCCTCATTTAAATTACATCTCCAGAATTGATATTGGAGCATTTCCAGTGGGTTACAGCTGGGAAGGAAGAGACCAAACACACATAGAGTAAGGTCAGATTAAGTTCCCAATTTAATCAACATATAAAATCTCAGAAACAAGGTGTCTATGTAGAGGATCATATCTCAGGATAGTTTTTCCTGGCTCCAAAGTCCGCACTGTACTTTTATATTCACAGCATAAATCACATCCCAGGAAAACTTCCACTAATCTTTTGTTTTTGACAGTGAGCTATCCTGGGTTTTGATCGTCATTTTACATCCTCATTCCAGGGGCCAGGAAAGACTAATCTCAGATGTGTAGATACAGAGCAACACTTACATTTCTTATTTTCTCAATAAAATGTATTTTTTCAATCCTAAAAGTTTAAATGCATAGCATAGAAAATATGGAAAACTTTAAAGAAAATCCATATGAGATACTCATCCCACTCAGAGGAAGTCATGATTAACATTTTAGTCCATTTTCTTCTAGAAAATTTTTCTAGAAATATATTACATAGTGGAAAGAATGTCTTTTTAAAAAAACTTTACATTATAGCAGAAGCATTTCTTATGAAAATTAAAATTCTTCATATATTTATTTTAATGGATGCAGAATATGCTGTGCTGTGGACATGTGATAGTTTACCGTTTCCCCATTGGTTAACAACAGAATGTTTCATATTTTACATTATTATAAATATCCCACTGAGCATTTGCTTCATTTTGGATCCTACCTTTACCTTTCAAGGAACTTACTTTATAGGTAATTATTTGACAATAACAGTTACAGGTATATGCCATGTTTCTTCTCCAAAGGAGAATTACATGTGATATTCTTTCTGCCTGGTTTGCACGTCCTTGGCCTACCTCTTTATGCACAGTTAATTCCTCTTTAAATTTCAGGTCAAAGGACAGTTTCCTCAGGGAAGCTTTCCTAAACTATATTTGATTATGATTCTCTGTTACGTATTTTAATTGTACTATTTTCCTTTTTTTCCATAGCACTTGCATTTGGCTGTAGTATTCCATTCATTTGTGTATTATTTGATTATTTTGATGTCCCCTCTTGGACTAGAATACTACAATCATTATCTGGATAAGCAGTAATTGTAAGACTGCTTATAATGCATTTTAAGGCTGATTAATATGATCTCATTCATATCATTGACAAGATGGGTTAAAGCTTGAGATTGAACTACAGTTAGTCCAAAAATATTTATGTGCCAGACATTAGGCTAAGTGCTGGGAATGTAGAAGTGAAAACAACAGGCATGATTTAACCTCTAGGGTGCCCATAGTCTAGTTTGGCACACTTTTTCTGTAAAGGAACAGGTAAATATTTTTGGCTTTTCAGGCCATAACCACTCACAACCACTCGTCTTTTCTGATGATACACAAAAGCATTCATCAACAATCCATATGAGAGAGTGTGTCTGAGTTCTAATAAAACTTTATTTAAAAAGGAGGCATTTGATCCATGGACTGATTATTTACTGTCCCCAAGTCTAGGGAACAAGACAGCCAATTAACAGATCATTTGAGATGATGAATACTTCAAAGAAAGGACAGAGTGCATTGAGGTCACTGGCAGAGCTGTGTACCTAGTCTAGGGAGAGGAATGAAGACTTCCTTAAAGAACATGACTTTAAAATTTAAGAAAGAAGGGAGTTATAAAAGTAGGGCCAACAGGCTCATTGAACCTAAAGCATTTAAAGAGCAAGAATAGAATCATTCTTAAGCTTGGCAATCGATATGGAATATGAGATGAAATTGTGTGAGGATATATAGTGAAAAGACAGATTCAGTAATGAAACATTTTCAGAATCTAATAATACTTCCCTAGAGGAAGAGATGACAACAGCAACAAAAGACTGAGAAAGACAGTGAAGTATAGCACTAGCAGGAAGTTTAAGACTTTACAGACACTCTAGATGACTCTTCCACCTGGATGTGTAGGATATATAGGTTGGGAGGTATTATTGTAAAGGCTATGGGAACTTCAGAGAACTGATAGACTTTCTGAACGATAAGATATGTATATATATACAGAAAGAATAGAGCTGAGGGCTGAGCACAGGGTGAAGGGGAGTGGTAGGGTAGAGAATGAAGAGATAGTAAAGGAAATAATAGGAATACTTTGCTGCTAAATAGTATATATGGTATACAGTAGGTGCTCAATAATTTTTTGATAATGAATAGAGGGATGGCAATATAAGATCAAAGCATCTAAGAGGCAAAGGGTTTCAATAACAAGTTAGTCAATAGTTTAGTATGCTTAAAAGAGTTATTTATTAAGGCTAGTTTCCTTGGCTGTATGGGAAAGGATGCAAGTAAGGATTCAGCCAGTATTGATGCCCTAGCACGAGGATATGCCTGACCTCTAACTCTTACATCTAGGAAAGCTGACCTAGTTCTTTTCTTCCCTAATGATAATGAGTTGGAATAGGGACCTTCCCATGTCAGTATATTCTCAAAATAAAAATGTAGAATTAGAATAGGAGCAAGATTTTTCATAGATTACAGTGATACCAGCTCAACTGTTATCTCTTCTCTCAGTCACCTATATTGTGTATTTTATTACTTAATTCTAAACTTTTTGTATTGTTTGAACTTTTTTAAACTTCTTGTTGATACCTATAAACCCGTATGTTAGAGACTTTGGGAGATTCAAAAAAAAATGTAGGATATGGCTCTGGACTCTAGTGTTATGTAATTGACCAATAAGTTGTAAGCTTCTTGAATTTGACATTTCCTTTTTGTCTTACAGTATCAGATATATGGTTGGTACTGCAGAAATAGTTCCTGTTGCCTTCTGCATTGCACCATTTCATGACCAAATGATGTCCAAGCCACTTCTATATGACTTGGACAAAATATGCTGCTTTCTGAGGCAGACAATAACATTTTGAAGGTATCAGTAATAGCAATTTCAGCTTGTTGAAGGTAGAGGTTCTTTGTGTGAAGGTCAGCCTTTCAGTATGTAGCATGCCACCCCATCCTTTCAAGATTATAAAAAACCTTTGAGTGTGTGTGTGTGTGTGTGTGTGTGTGTGTGTGTGTGTGTGTATGTTTTTTTAAGAGTATTGGGGAACTGTACTCAGTGGTCTCAGCAGATGTTTTTAAATCAGAACTGGGGCAATTGAGTTGTAATGTATTTTGAAAACATTTATTTTCATAAATTTATGAGAATGGGGAACTGAGATTTCCCTTGCCTGAATTAGCAGGTAGTTTCATTCTTCACTCAACTTTAGCAGAGAAGACCTAGCCTTAGGATGAAAATGTGAAGCTGAGGTTCTTGCCAAGTCTGAAAAGTGGGGCAAAGATTAGTCTTAAGAATTAAGGACAACATTACTTTTTCTTAAACAGCTGCTTATTTTTGCATTAGCATGAACTTTTTTTTTACACAAAAAGCTCATATAATGGGGAAGCATCCCATTTCTGAAATATCCAGTTCCCCTTACTAAGCATATTAAAGTCTTTCAAAACTAAATGTATTGAAGACTGTGAAACATAGCTTACAGTCCTCCTCTTTACCTTATTAACTCGGGCCCTCATCCTGAGTGAATTCATCACTCAAGTAGACAGCCCACTTAGCGCCAGCCTCAAAGTTCCTTGACATGCTCATCTCTGGTGATCTTCAGGCACTTGCTTCTATTGCTACACCCTGAACTTGTCATACACTCAATCTGTTTCACCTCTAACCTCATAAATGCAGACTTCATATTCTCTGACCAGAACTTTCATCCTAGTTTTCTCACTCTGTTACTCCCAGTACAACTGTCCTCAGTTTACTGACATCTCATTCCTAGTGTTCTTCCCCACTCTACTTTGGCCTCTTACTGTTCTCGTATTTCTCTGAGTTGGGACCTCCAATCCACAGACTTTGCTTTTTTCTCTTATCAGTCTTCTCTTGCCTTCACTTCCTTTGATCTCCTGTTGCATTCTATTTTAAATTACACTTCTGCCAGGAACTGCATCTCCTTTGCCTTTGTTGAATTCCTGTCACTCACCTGGCAGAACACAAGCTCTAACTAGGTGCCTTTGCCCAGATTGCTGAGTGCACCCAGAGAGAAAAAAGTACCACTGCTGTACATTCAGGACCACAAACTTCATCTAGATCACTGTTCATACTGCTGAGAAGAGAAAGTTATCCTTATAATGTATTAATTAGTCTCTAACATTTGAACCTCATACTCCAAATGCCTAGGTAGAGTATTATAAATTCTGCTTTGTGTACTCCAAATTAGTAATAGGCTGAATCATTTCAATTATCACTACCTCTCTCTGACTCCCTAACTTAGCTTTGCTGCATACGTATCTTATTATCTTATTTACATATGTACTTTATCATTTTGGGTCAAGTTCATCCAATGAGATAAATTTCCAATGTTTTTTAAATTACTATTTATCAGTTAAAAAGAACACGTCTCAAACATAATGGAATGAAATGATAACTGAAGGAAAATCACTTCTAGGGATATTTACTCTTTTTAGACAGGCTTTTGTGAATCTAAGTAGTCTCTAGTTGTTGTAACACAGGGTCAGGGCCTCAGGCTCAGCATCCTTGCGTCATTTCATTCTTGCCTTTCCCAGGGCTTCCACCTTTCATCATTTCTGATCCCACAAATTTTCTAAAAACACATCCTTTTCCTCCCTAAAGTAGCAAAGAAAGCAGTACTACTTGGGTGGGGAACAGTGGTGGGTATCATTTGTATGTATAGGTCATTTATTGAATGGCAATGTAACATACTGGTTAAGAGTTTAGGCTCTACTGTCCACTTTCCCTACTTACCTCCCTGTGACTTTGGCAAATTATTTTCTGTGCCTCAGTTTTCCCAAATTATTTTCTGTGTCTCATCTGTAATATACAAATGATAATATTGGTACCTATCTCACAGTATGGGGATTGAATTACATATAGTAAATGAGTTAATACCTTAGAACTGGTAAGCACTCAGTCACTGTAAGCTATTATTCATAATTTAGAGGTAGCTTCTCTATTTCCTAAAATATATTTATTCATGAACAAGAAGAGAGTAATGATGAAAGCTATGAGCTATTAAAATTCCATTGATTGGATGTAAAAAATAGACTTTTAGAATTGCAAAACAGCTAAGAAATTATTTAGACCACTGGTTCTTAACCAATATATGCATCAGAATCACTTATGAAGTGTTATAAAGCTATAGTTACCCAGGCCCTCCCTTCTCACATCTACGAAGTCACAATGTCCACAGGCAATTCCAATGCAGTCTTCCTTGCAAGAGTCACTGAAACTTTATGACTTTAGATTTTATGATGAGGAAATTGAGACTTAGAATAAATGACTTGCCTAAGACCCCACAGAGTAAGTGGGATCTTGGCCACTTAGTTCTTTGCTAAGTGATCTTCCTGTTTTTCTATGTTGCTTGCCAAATATATTAATTTTTAAATTTTAGTGATAGTTTATCCTTCTCTCAGTAATATCAGGAAGAATAATACAGGCTTTAAAACTGTACATGATTCAACATTTAATCCAGAATAACAAAGTTTATTTTATAATTCATTCAGGGGACTATTGCACATTTACATTAGGATTTAAAGTGAATTTTGCTGTGCTTTTCATGTAGACATTAGTCTTTGCCACAATGCTTGCTGCTAGTACAAGGAAACACTGTGTATGGCAAAGAGCTTACTCAACCCAGCCTCACAGATTGACGGGCAAACAAATGATTTTTAGGGCAAGATAGCTTTAGAAATTAAACTTAGAGCCCTCAATAATAAAATATGCATTTCTTATAATTAAGATTTTTTGTTTTACTTTTAAAAAATTTTTTCAAATCTTTGTAAAATATTCTTGGAATTTTTCCAGTCTAAGGACAATTAATGTAGAAAACTCAGAGGTTATTAAGTACAGCGTTAGTGTTCTTATTGCTTTACTGATGGGTAGACTGAAAGTCTAAAAGATAGAGCAAAAAAAATTTCTGAGTTTTTGTATTTGGTATTGGGTAATATGATATATTATAGCTCTTAAAATATTTTTCTTTATCCATAGAGGAATAAAAAAATATATTAGAACTTGAATGTGAACTTACGCAGATGTATGAAACAAATTAAGGTGACAGGGCAGAAGCAAGAAAATGGAGCTCAGATTAAATCTACCTTTCAAAGCAGGTCTATTTATGTTTCACTATATTTGCTATTACAAAATTATTTCCATGTATGTGTTTCTTTGCTAGAAATGATAAATGGCTGCCAATCCAACTTTTAATTCTTAGGCAACTCTATTTTACCAACAAACCATTCATTTGGTTTGGTAAATGCTATGCACAAGCCCTAAAGAAGTCTACCATCCTAGGTCCCTATCAACCTATGATTAAACTACTGTCTCTTCTCTTGTGTCTGCCTGATTCCATACCCTTTGCTTTACACTTCATCTCAGGTTCAACTTTTGGATCTTTTTACTCAATGCTTGTGTTTAGCTCCCTAGCACTTGGCTTTCTGCTCAACCTGATCATCTTTGGTTAGACCCACTTTCCAAGCTGCTAAGACTTATACCCCTTGATTGCAGCAGTTCAGGAATTCCTGGCACAGTCACTGCCTGCTACCTCAGGGAGACCAGCCCTAAACATACCCCACATGATAAATGTCCATTTATTCATCTGTTCAACATTACTCATTACTCTGGGTAAGGCACTAAACTTCTGGGGAATACAGAAGATTAATTCATGACAAAAATCTCCTAAAAGCTCTTAAAATCTGGTAGGACAAATAATACAAGTATATAATGATAATTTAAGATGGTATATATTTAACTCGTATAAAGACACTAATTAACAAAAACTTCAAATAGAAAGATTCTTAACCAGGGAGTTAAGGACTATGGGGTACAAGGGAAAATCACCAATAAGAACCTGGGATGATGGGTCATAGATTTAAGACTGAGAACGTTGATAGGTGTTAACAAGACTTTGAATTTAGGGTAGCATAAACACATGGTAGAAAGACATTCCAAAATGTGGAATCAAACCAACAAGAGCAGAAAAAATAAGTCTGACAGTATAAGTATGGAGTAGAAGAAAGTCTAGGAAAATTAGTTGGAATCAGGCTATGTAAGGCTTTGAAGCCTGAGGAGTTTAGAGTTGGCAAGCATGTATGGGGGACTCAGAAGGTTCTGAGCAGGAAACGATTTCCAGTGGTATACAGGAAGGATTTGATAGTAGGAGTTAGGCAGAGACTGCAGACCAGGAAATCTGGGGACTAGTAGAGTACAGGCATACCTTGTTTTATTGTGATTCACTTTATTGTGCTTCACAGATGTGTTTTTTTACAAATTGAAGGCAGGACCCTCAAGTAGCAAAAAAGATTAAAACTTGCTTTATTGCGATACTCTACCATAGTGGTGGGAACCGAACCTGCAGTATCTCTGAGGTATGCCTGTAATCTAAAGTAGGGAAGGCCTGGAGGTGAAACTTTATTCATTTTATTAAGTGTCTTTTGTGAGCTGAGTGCTGGTGATAAAATGAAGACTAGGTCCTTGTCTAGAGGGAATTTTCGGTCTAGTGAGACATTGATCTGTTTAAGGCTCCTAGAGGGGTCTCCATGTAAAATTTTGAGACCACTTCTAACCCTTGCCTGGTCACTCAGGAACTAGGTCTTCATTTAACATTGGGATGTGTTCCCTACCTTCTAAAACTACTTTTCCATTTTATGAGTCTGCTAAGGCATCTCAATCACTTGTACATAAAGAAAAGCAATTTATTACTTAAAACAAGATAAGACAGGAACACTACACCAGACAAGGCAAAGAAGAAAATGACATATGTTTTAAAGAGATAACTGAAGATGACGTGGAGAATGAATTGGAAGTTTGATTGGGGGCAAGAAAACCAGCTAGGAGGTTATTGTTGTAATCTACCCACTTGATTATGAGGGCCTGAACTAAAAGAGCATGAAGGAAGAGTCTTTCGTGGCTACATCCACCATAATCCCTTCTATAATTTCCGTCTGGCACAACTAAGGTATGGGTAGGGGACTCTCATTTGGAATTGAATCTTGAACAGAGGGACTCAAGAACACAAGAAACGCTGTTTACATCTTCCGACTTAGAAGTAATGCTCCTACTCTGAAGTAGTCTCTTTTTGGTTCCTTTCTTACCTGGAGCCTAGTTTGCCAGCCCTCATGTTGATCCTCCTTCATAAATTCTTGTTTTTGCCTTATTAGCCCAAATTGGTTCCTAGGTTTACAATAAAAAACAAAAACAAAAATACTGTATGTGATGTTCGAGGCACCTGTAGATAACTGGGTAGAGACAGATAGCTGGAAATACGAAACTAAGATAGTGGTGTAAGAACCACAGTCAGCATCAGCATCACCTGAGAACTCATTAGAAATTGTAAATTCTTGGGCCCCACCTCAGATTTACTGAATACGAAACTTGAGGAGTGGGGCCTTCGTAAGCTGAATATTAGTGAGTTCTCTGGGTGATTCTAATGCACACTATAGTTTGAGAATCAACTGAATTAGAACCTTAGAAGGGAGGTTGGAGTGGAGATAAAGATGTTTATCAAAATGTATAATAATTGCTATTGGAGGAATGACTAAACTCCAGGAGAGTGAATAAGGTAAGCCCTGAAGTAAATGAACAAATTGAGATGAGTGCAGTACAGTTATGGAGGGAGAAATTTTATTTTTTATGGTGACATTGGTTAACGAAATCTAATATGTTTCAGCTATATATTTTAACAATAAGGCATATATGTTTACTCTGTGTGTTCACCTCCCATAGTTAGATTTTTCTATCACCACATATTTAACCCCCATCTACCTTCCCACTCCTCCCACCCTTACCCTCTGGTAACCACTAGTCTGTAGTCCATGTCCATGAATCTGTTTGTTTGTCCTGTTCGTTTCTTGCTTTTAGGTTTATATCCCACATAAAAGTGATATATGATTTTCAATTTTTTCTGTCTGGCTTATTTCACTTAGCATGATTATCTCAAGGTCCATCCTTATTGAAACAAATGGTAGTATTTCTTCTCTTCTTATGGCTGAGTAATATTCCACTGTATATATTACCACAGCTTCTTTATCTAATCATCTATCATAGGATATTAGGTTGCTTCCATGTTCTGGCCACTGTGAATAATGCTGCTATGAACATCCATTGCAAATATCTTTGGTTATGAGTTTTCAAGTCTTTAGGGTAAATACCCAGTAAAGGGATTGCTGGATCATATGGTAGATCAATTCTTAGTTTTTTTGAGGACCCCATACTGTTTTACACAGTGGCTGTACCAATTGCAGTCCCACCAGCAGTGTATGAGGGTTCCTTTTTCTCTGCATCCTCTCCAGCATTTGTTATTACTTGTTCTGTTGATTATAGCTCTTCAACACAATGATATCTCATTGTGGTTTTGATTTGCATTTCCCTAATAGCTAGCAATGTTGAGCATCTTTTCAAATATTTGTTGGCCATTTGTATGTCCTCTAGGGAGAAGTGTCTGTTCAGGTCCTCTGCCTATTTTTTAATTGATCATTTGTTTTTTGTTGTTATTGAGTCGTCTGAGTTCTTCCTATATTTTAGATATTAGGCCCTTATCAGAGGCGTTGCTTGCAAATATATTTTCCCATTCAGATGGTTGTCTCTCTACCATGTTGACAATTTCTTTTGATGAGCAGAAGCTTTTTTAGTTTGATGTAGTCCCATTCATTTATTTTAGCTTTTACTTCCTTCGCCTTTGAAGTCACATTCATAAAATCCTCTTTCAAGTCCAAGATCCTTAAGTTTAGTTCCTATGTTTTCTTCTATGCATTTTATTGTTTCAGGTGTTATATTCAGGTCCTTAACCCATTTTGAGTTAATTTTGATGTGTGGTGATAGACAATAGTCTAGCTTCATTCTTTTGTAGGTGGCTTTCCAGTTTTCTTGGCATAATTTATTGAAGAGGCTTTCCTTTCTCCACTGTATGTTTTTGGCTTTTTTGTTGAAAATTTATGGGTTTACTTCTGGACTTCCGATTCTTTCCACTGGTCCGTGTGTCTGTTTTTCTGCCAATACCATGCCGTTTTGATTACTGTCACTTTGTGGTATAATTTGAAGTTGGGCAGAGTAATGCCAAGGAGGGAGAATTCTGACAGAGGTGTCAGATGATCTACATAGTGTCAGATGCTATACAGAAGCCAAGGTAGATAAGGACAGAGCCAAAGCTATAGGATTGACCATTAGGAGGTTTTTGGTGTCATTTAAGAGAGAAGTGGGAACAGATAACAAGAAATAGTAGTGAGAGAGCAGGCCAAACAATAAAGGAAACCTTTGGGAGTGCAAGAAAGAAAGCTGGGACAGTAAGGCCAAGAAGAGTTTTCAGGTACATGTTTTATTTAGCTTTTGCTGCAAAACAACACTCAAATACAGTGGCTTAAAACAGTAATTATTATATGAATATTTTTCTGAAATAAGACTAATAAATTGTTATAGTTTTTTAAGAATTAAAAAAAACAATAATTTTTATTATGGATCACACGTCCGAGGGTTGGCTGATTTCAGCTGGGCTTGCTTGTGTATCTGCAAGCCTTTACCTAGGTTGGACTCTGTTTTACTTACCTGTCATCCTTCTGCTGGACTATCTGGCTCACCTGGGCATACCTTTCTCATGGAGATAGGAGAGTTTTAAGAGGACAAGCAGAAACATACAAGGCCGAGACTCCAAACTGACACACTAGCATTTCTGCCAGAGCCCATTATGGGGCCATACCCAGATTCAAGGGGTGGGGAAATTGTATCACCGCCTTAGAGAAATTGCAAATTAACGTGGCAAAAGCATTAGTTCATGGAAGAATGAAGAACTGGGACATTAGTAGCATAGTAGGGATGACTTGGGCATGCTTTGAAAGTACAAAGGAAGGAATATGTAGAATGAAGAAGTAATTGAAGAAAGTAGAAAGATCAATATCATAACTCAGAGAATTGACCTTTGAAAAAAGGAAGGGCACTTCTGACAATGGAAAGCATAGAATTTGATTGAATTAGATTTAGCAGATTAAAATACAAGATGCCCAGTAAATATGCATTTCAGGAAAACAGTAAGTTTTTAGTGTTAAGTACATTCAATACAGTATTTGGTACTCTCTCAGTACATAGTTTGCTATTTTTTAAATTATTTTAAATACCATTTAAATATTTCTATAATGAAATATTTGGGACATACTTATACTAAAATACAATTCCTTTTTATTTGAAATTCAAACTTAACTGGGCATCCTGTATTTTATCTGGCAACCCTAGTTTGGATGAATTTTAGATAAATTCATTGTAAGATAATCAAAAAGGGTGTATGGGTACATTTGGGTTTTAACCCTGGAAGAGTTTTGAAACAATGTCAGTGAAAGGATTGCCGAGCATAGTGCAGGCCCACTTAACAACAGGCAGCATGAATTTTTCTTGGATTAAATCAGCAGTAATGTTTCACTGCTGAGAAGCAGTAGTAGTAACAGAGATGCTGGTGCAGACAACCGCCTTGGTTTGATTTCAGCAGGAGAGGTTTGGGCAGGAGTTTAATTGAAATGGCAAGAGGTCCAAGTTGCACAGGGAAACAGGTGAAACCCAAAGGTGACTTGAGAGGCAGAAGGTGAACAATGAGAGAGGTTGAAGTTTCACAGAGAATAAACAGACTTTACAACCTTGAAGAATAGTTGTGTGTGATAAAGGGATTAAAAATCCAATTTCACATTATACAACCCAGCTAAATTAAAAGCAAGAGCTCTAGAGACAAAGTACCTGGTTTTAAGTGAAATAAACCATATGAAGTACTAAGACAGGATGTCTGGTACACAATAAGCCCTCAAATATTTGATATGTTTTATTATTTTAAATACCACCTACATGTATCATAATCAACAAACGTGAGTGCTTTAATAAATGTTATTTTAAAGACAAATGGCAAGTATACATTGCGTTTTCTTTCACCTTAGCTAACAAATGCTATGTTTAGTAAATACAGACACGATTAGCTACCTGTTGAAGTGGGAACTCACACAACCTTTACCATTTAAGATTGTTTACTGTTATTACAGGAAACTAATTATCATGCTTAAGTCATATCTTTCTCCTCATTTCCCCCTAGGTGACCATGCTTTGGGATTTCATAGTTTGAGTAATTCCTCTGGCTCTGCCGCCCAGCAAGTTAAAGAGGACAAGATTCCTCCTGGGGGACTATGGTTTTGGGAATGTGAGCAGCTTGTTTTCATGAGATCTGCACCCTGACCTGGCCTACTGTTAGGAGCTGTAGTGTTGATGGTTGTGTTTTTAATTGTTTCTTCCATCTTACACAGTTATTTGTATATAAAGACTTTTTGAAACGTGAACATTTTGTGGGGATGTTTTTGATTATACAAAGAAAAATTAAAAACTATTTAAAGCTATTACTCGTGTCTTATATTTTTCTCTTTTCAAATAAATGAAATATTAATTGATACTGCCTGGAAAGAAAATAGCCAAGGAAATGTCTATGCTTTTAATGTTTGAAAGTAAAATATTATTCTCTGTTTGAATGGAACCTTCTAAGGAATTATTTGGTCTCATGCACAATCGACTTAAACGCATTCTTTATCTTTAAAAGGAAGCAGAATAGGATCATTGAGTAAATCACATGTGTTCACAGTCTTGTCTGTTGTAATCATATACTACACAAACACATTATTCTCTAGTCAGGAGGGTAAGGGGACATTTGAAGCAGGATTTGCCCTTGCAGAGACCTTTTTTTTGTTTAAAGAATAGTGCAGTGAAAGACCACACAGTAGAAGATAACAGAAAATATCTTCCATGCCTTCCTCCACCTTTATACTTTCTCATTCTCCTTTGTTCTCTAAGGACATCTGTTGTAATGATTATTTTGTAAAACTCATAGCTACATAGCAGAAGGCATATCATATTTCATTTATTATTTTGTCTACTGTAATTATTGTTCTCTTTTATATCATGCCATTGTAGGTTTTTAAAATATTTTGTTTATGGAAGACATGAAAGCATGTTGTAGAAAAATTTATTAGTTGATTGTAGGTAAATGTTCTTAACTCTGAATTTAATAAAATTATATCTTAGAAATTCTAATAAATTTTTATTAAGCTACATCTTAAAGAGATAAACATACAAAAAATGCTTTAAAAGATGAATTTAATTTTTCTTTTTATATTAATTGCAGTAGATTTTTTTAAAAAATTTATAGGCATTTGAAAGACATTTTTTATTATGAACAACAGTACAACAATGTGAGACTTCGGAGGTTTCAAAAGAAGTCCATTATTTCAAATGTTTTCAACATTTTGATAGATTTTTTTCTATCTATATTATAGATGCAATTCAAAAATCAAATGTTTACTTCTTATTTTAAGGGTTCTTAAATTGCCTCCCAATTTTGCCCAAGGTTGATCCTTTGGGGATTTTTGAAATTTATATTTGAAGGTTTTGAAAATCCTTTTTATTAGGAAATTTCAAACATATACTAAAGTAGAGCAAATAGTATGATGAACCCCCAGGTTGTGTTGTTTGATGCTTTTAATTATGGTTAGTGCAGGTACTACATTTGTTAATGCAGCAGACGTTCAGGAACTCAAAAATGATTGTGGCTGAATGCACACTTGAAAGTATTCGTGTAAATAAAATTTTAAAAAAATATCCAACCATTCCCAACCTATAACAGATTGTATTTCAAGTGTTTGTTGGTGGTCAGCCAATTTTCGGACCTATAAATGTGTTTCTCATAAAATAATCTTAAAATGGCAATCAGCTTTTCAGACCAGCTCTCAGTAACTTCTCTAATTTGCAGCTAAGGAAAACCATTGAATGAATTTCTCATTCAATGAGAAAATGCCTCCTTTGCAACTGGAATATGAAGGAACCACCACCAGTGATCTATCTACTGAGTTTGGGCTAGAAGAGAGTGGGGAGTCCAAGTTCTCCTGTAATGGAGATTCATGTCCATGATGGCCTTGACTTCTCTCAGCAAGCCGGCAGGAACGCAGAGGGCAGTAGGGTGGTATGGAGGATGGGCGTACATGCTGTGCACACCATTCTGAAATCATCTACCATTTTCTTTGCTAGTGGAGTTTGGTTTTCTGCTTTTTAAAAACAAGGCCTATTTGTTAAAAGAAGAAGGAAAAGAAGAAAGAAAAGGAAAACCCTCCTTTATAAAACAAATACTCCATGCTATACCAAAAGTTTACATTATATAGACTTCTTTAAAACTAGGTTTCTGATTATTTTCTTCCTTGAGGAAGTTTCTGGTATAGGGAGAACATTATTTTCATTGGCTGAGATATGCTAAAGACAACAAAATTCCTGACTATTAAAACATAAAATTGGAACATAAACATAGGTACTAAACTGCCAATGAGCTAAAATCAGGTCGTTGGAATAATGTTTACAGTGAACCTGTAAGCAGAGTAACCTTTTGGAGCATCCGAGAATGACATACGAAGGCAGGAAGGTGAAGATGGGCTCCAGGGCTTGTGTCATGCAGCCTACATTCTCTCTCTTCCAAACGGACTTTAAATCCTACTTGTCCAATATCCTTCTTTAAACAAAAACTTGAAGCCACAGAACTATGCTAATCAACTCCTCGTTTTGCACATATGATATACATAAAATAAAAGGAAGATAGAGTAAGTGCTTTCTAAATAGAGCAACAGGGGCAAGATTCAGAAAGGGTGGAATAGCCAAAAACAAGGCCAGCTCAGGACTGAGAACTCTAAATATTACAATGTTCTCTGCCCCTGAGATGGTCACTTAACCCCCTAGGATAATTAATAAAATAAATGATTGAAATATGTCCTATTTTTTCTAGTTCTAAAAGTCCCATCTGTGGATAGTCATCCTGGAAAGTCTTCAAATGCTAGTGTGGTGTGGCTATTATCCTGTCAGCTAATAAGAGCTCCAATCTTATACCGCCACCACCATCGCCCTCCCCAGAGAATGTGCATGCTTGTGAGTTACTTGACAGCAGGCCCCAAAGCTAGCTAGCTTCATTTCATTTTCCAGAAGGAGTAATGCCAGTACCCTTATGTACAAAGAGAACCAAGCATACTTTGCGATGAGTCCACTGAAGGTCCCATAGCTTGGTGTACCACAGCTTCACTACTGACCCACGCCCGCATTAGATAAAGAGGGAGCGACTGTGTGTTAAGTATGGCATTAACCTTTAATGAGGTACTTTACATATGTTACTGTATTAATTCTCATAGCCATCCTGAGGAAAGGGGGTAGTGTCCTCATTTTTACAGTTGAGGAAATTTCCCAAGAACTTTAGTGATGGAGCTAGTAAATGGTAAAACTGGATAAAAACCCTCTATGAGGGGAGTGAACCACAGATCTCTTATTTGAATCTGCCCACCAAACTTGCGAAGGGAAGGAAACCAAAAAGCCTTCTCTGCAGTTAGCTTTACACTTACCAGCAAATCCAAGATAAGCACGTCTCCTCCCAGCCCTTCTGAAGTCTCAGGTGAGTACCATGCTGCTTTCACAAGGCTCCTGCTGCTAGAAACCCAGTTATCTCTAACCCAGATGAGGAAACTCTTGGAGCTTGATATTAAGACACTGCTCCAGAACAACCCTTAAGGTGTGAAGACCCCCCTGCCTTCCGGTGGTGCTAAGTGCCAGAGGGCAAGTTCCCCTGCCAACCATGTAACTTAGGGAAGAACCTGAATGAAGATAGTAGCTCAAATTGAGATCTAGGGTGAATTTAAAAAAGAATAAAAATAAAATCCTGGGAACTGGAGTTGTCAGGTGATCCTGCAAAGGAGCTTCTAGGCCCACGGAAGTTTCTTTTGCATCAACAACTTCTCCAATAACTCCAAAGATAGGTACTTTTAGTTCTCTGAATTCCTAACTGCTGGTGAAGGAGAATCTAAATTTAAGAAATTCAGACTCAGAAGCTCCCCAAAATAGCTTAGGGCAGTTCTCAAACCGTGTTCCTGGAACCAATGGTGTTAACTTCACCTGGGAACTTGTTAAAAATGCAAATTTTGGGCCCTATTCCAGATGTACTGAATCAGAAGTGGGGTTCAGGAATGTTTTAACAAGCCCTCCAGGTGATCCTGATAGACATTAAAGGTTGAAAACCACTAGCCTAGGAATATGAAGGATGGATGATCCCAGTTTCTCCATCTTTACCCAGGATTAACTTGCAACAGCTGCCTGGGGCTATATTCTGCCCTTCCCCCCTCTCCCTCTCTCCAATTCTAACTAGTGCTGTGGTTAGTTAGGTGACTCTCCAACGACAACTACTCCCTAGTTGCTCATTTTTTTCCGTGAAAACTAGGAAAATTTGGGGCAGAGAGCAGATGATCAATAATGATTGAATTGAAATTTTAAAATGCATTGTTTACAATAAGGAAATTGGAAATAAAAATGTCTATTAATAGGGATCTGATTAAAAACAAATTCTACGAGGATGGGACCAACACTGCGGCCACTATATTTTCATTGCCTACACCGTGTACGTATTTAATATTTGTTGATTGAGTGAATAAATGAATATATATTCATGTATGTTCAAGTCCTTAAGTACAATGCAGCCATTAAAAAAGATGTTTTTTAATAGAATTCGACTCCTGCGTATTTACCCGAAACCCCAAAAGTCAATATATATAACGACTTCATCATAATTACCAAAACTGGAAATGACCCAAATGTCTCCCACCTGACTCGCCTAGGACTGCATTTGGGGAACTAAGAGGATGTTATTTTATGTCACTGTTTGAACTGTTTATTTATAAGAATTTATTATGTAATTAAGAAAAACATTTTAGAGACAGGAAGGATAAATACCCAAAATGTCTATAGTAGTTACCTCTGGTTGGTGAGATGACAAGTGATTTTTATTTTCTTTGTTATTTGTAATTTTTAATTTTTCTATGTAAACAAATTAGGCTTTTGTAACTAGAAAAAAACAAGTTATTAAAAATATGGGAGGGGGCAAGGGAGAGCCAGGAAGCATGACTCATAAAAACTTTATACAAATTAGAAATGTTATATTTATAAAAATATTTTAAAAGTTTCACTGGAAAAAGAATTTGGATACTCCCTCTAGAATAGTGCTTCTCAAATTTAATGTCACACAATCGTCGAGAGCGCTTATTGAGATGCAGATTATGATTCCAAGGATCTGCATTTCTAACAAGATCCTGGTCCACAGAGCACTTCCAGTATTAGGCTCTAAAACTACACTGTCAAAACAAAAGAGTAGCTACATATGGCTATTAAGCACTTGAAATGTGGCTAGTACAAATTGAGATGTACAAGTGTAAAATACACACTGGAATTTGAATACTTAACACACAAAAAAAGAATGTAAAATATCTTTACGATTATATTAATTTCATGTTGAAATGGTATTTTTGGACATACAGTGTTAAATAAAATATATTATTAAAATTATTTCATCTGGTTCTTTTTGCTGTCTTAATGTGGCTACTAGAATTTTAAATTACATTTGTGGTTTGTATTTTTGGCTTATATTATATTTTTATTGGACAGCACTGATCTAGAAAAACTATTAACAGGATTTTACTTCACTGTGGGTCTTAAATCACCAATACAGTGCAGGAAAAGGATTAACAACTTGTTAATGACCAAATTGGCAATTTTTGTATATTCACATAAACAGTTCTAGGCGTTCTTAAAATCTATAGGTTGCAATTAAGACAAATAGAAATGATAGAATTTAGATCAGGAAAGAAACTTTGAGGTTATCAAGTACAAACCCCTTGTCTTCTGGAATTATTTATCAATTTGACAAAGATGTATTTCGTACTTAATATCTGTAAGTACTTACATGATAAATAAGTTGAGTGAGGGGAGGCGCCTACCCTGGAGAATCCATGAATGATGGTGGTGGTCTGTAACAGCACCCCATGAGGCATGTTGACAGAGTGTTCTCAAACACCGAGGCAGAAGGCCAACTCAGACTCGATTTTCCCAAGGAAGAATCAGACAAGCTCCACACCAGAGGGCTTATTTGGGCTTGCTCCAAGTTTCCCCAGGTTTTACAGCTTCTGTTTGATGTTAATGATACAAATAAGGCTTTATTTAAATAATCAATGTAAGGCATGCTGTCCTTTGTCTCACACAAAATAAAAACACTACCATTGGAAAGCTTTAGACCTGAGAAACTGAAAGTTCGAATATGGTTGATGGTAGCAGAATGGAATTTGGAGTGCAGCAGTAGCATAGTCAACCTTAAGTGACAGGTGCAAACGAGGGGCGAGAATTGCTGAGATGATTAAAAGCTATGAATTAAATGGAAAGCTCATTTTTTTTTTCAAAAAACTTATCAGGAATTATGACTGAAATTTATTTTTATTCTAATTACATTTCCTTTCTGTGAGGGAATGAAAAACATTTAGGGTAAATAAAATGTTTCAGTGAATTATGATGTTCTTGTTACTTCAAGAGGTAATACAGGCTCAAAATATGAATAGCCCTTTAAAAGTTTTTTAGTTGAAATCTGGATCCTCTCCATAATGTTTCAGCCATTTATAATGTAGTATTAAAGGAATCCAGGTTGCTTTGGTATGCATTCTTAACCTGTAGAGAAGCAACTTCAGAGGACAAGCCTTGCTCATTACCCGCACAGACCCAAAGGCCCTGGCGAGCATAGGTTGGATCTAATCTGAACATTTGTATTACTCATTTTCAACCAATAGTTTTTAAATCGCCCATCTGGAAAAAATCAAACCTACCTGAGACTGGCTGGATGAGACTTACCCCAGAGTAAAAAACTGCCTAAAGCCATTCAAAACTAAACTTGAACTAAGCAAAATAAATAGTTCTGCCTAAGAATTGTAACTGCTTTCCTCTGTCTTTAAGAGTAATTCATGTTTTGAGAACCTTAAATGTTTGCTAGGAACCAGTGAATTAGTTTGTTTAATTTTGTTTCATTCATACCAAAAAGTAGCGTGTGTTGAGTGTTTGGTTTTGAATATTCCTAATTTATTTTTTAAACATCTCATTTACAAACATGAACAGTAATTGTTTATAGGAAGTAGCCTAACTTTCTTAAATAATAATCTGCCAACCCTCCACCCCCAACACCTGTCCTTTGGATCCGCATATCGGGGAGTGCAGGAGAGTCCTATCTTGGAATATTCGTAATAGGGAGATCTGGGCTGATGAGACAATTACAAATGGTTTAGATTCTGGAAATACATATAATATATATTTATATATGTAGGTGTAGTCCAACAATGTTATAATCTACATTGAATTCTGTTTTTTCCAAATATAGAGTTTTAGGAAAATAACGTTTTAGGAGAATCAACATACTGTTCATGTCTCTTAAAACACGAAGATTGCTTTTCTATATTCCTGAGTTGCATCAATAGAAAAAATATAGAATGATAATTAGTCTCCCTGGCATCTCATCAGAGGTTTTATAGATTTATAATTTGATGTATAGCATATTTATGACAAAACTTACACCCTTATTTATTTGAGATGATTATATTAGATGATATCTGCAGACTATGAAAAAATAACCACTTATTTTTCTAAGCTTTCCATGTCAGGTGGTCATTAGAAAGCTTCATGGTTTTTTTGAAAAAATTTCTAATGTTCCAGCATCTTAAATAATCATTTTTTCCTGTATGACATTAATTTCTTCCTTAAAGTTTTTACTTCAGCTGTAATTTTAGAGTAAAGGGAAGTAAACATAAGTGCATTTAAAAATATAATACCGATTTTTAAAAAGTCTTGTAATAAAGAAATTCAAAACAGAAAACTTCTGATTTCTTCGAAAGTATAGGAAGGCTACAAATCTGCCAACATTTCATTCACATATAGCTATAGCTATACATTTTCAAGGCACACTATCCTTACTAGAAGACAGAATTTCTCTCTCTCCCTCCCTCCATTCCTCCTCTCCAGGATAGAATATGCATAATAAAGAGGGATTGACATTGATAATTACTTGGCTTCATAATGATGCTTTCTTCATATACATAGATTCAGTAGCAACATGTTTAGAGAACTGTTTTAAAAGTATCTCTAGTTGAAAAGACCAACCATGGCAAATTTAATCTAGTCATTCTCTTACTCTCCTAATCCACTGTTTCATACTTTCTTTTCCTAGAGCCACCAATACCTCCTTCCCCATCTTCCTTTTCCGCCCTTGTTTCCTGTTTTCCTAAGAAATGGGAGTAATCAGAAAAGAGCTTCCACAGACAACCACCGCCCACACCACACTCACCTACTGTTATCTGTGCCCATATCCTCTGCCTCCTTCCTGTAACTATGAATGAGCTGTTCTGAGCTCTGAACGCTTGTGGCTTGTGCACTAGATCCCATCCTTTCCCCTACTCAAAGATAGTGATGCAGCAACTTTCTCCTCTCTCCAGCATCATCATTCCAACCCTCTCTATTGGAGCATTCTCATTCCCATAAGCTACCACCACTGTAGTGGAAGCAACTATCAGCTCTCCTGCGTTCTCATAGTAGCCTCTTACCTGGTGTCCTCTCAGCTCCTGCTCCCCTTCAGTCTGTACTCATCACTGCAACCAGAATGATTCTGTGAAAATCCAAGAAGATCTAGTCACTCCTTTGCTCAAAACCCTCCAGAGGCTTCACATCTCACTCTGTGTAAAAGCTAAAGTCCCAACAAAGGGTTTCAGGGCCGTATTTGGTCTTCCCTGTTCTCCCCATCCCCTCTAGCTTAATCTACTACTCTAGCTTAATCTTCTACTCTTCCTGGGCTCTTCCTGCACCAGCCACACTGACTTCTTTATTTTTCTTTGAACACCCAGGCACCCTCCTGCCACTTACCCCGGTATTCCCATTGTTCCCTTACTTTCTTTTGATCTTTTCTTAAATATCACCTTCTCAATAAGGTCTTTTCTGCTCACTCTTTACAATTATAATTCCCCCCACCTCCTCTGCTCTGTTTTTCTCCTTTACACTTATCTCCATGTGGTGAAACACTATATATTTTTACTTGTTAATTGTTGTTTATAGTATGTCTCCCCCAGTTCCCTACCCAAAGTGTGATTCATGAGTGATTGGGATTCTTTTTTTCCCTGTTTACCTCCCTACTATATTATTAGTGTTTTCCTGGAACATAGAAAATGCACAATAAATATTTGTTAAAAAATGAATCTGTCTTTATGAGACTGTAACTGAAAAACTACATGGCAATATCAATCATGCTGACTAAATTTCTTTAATACATTTCATTAATTCTGTTTTATAGACAATTTAAATATACTTTTAGCTTTTCTTGGTTCTCTATAAGCATTCCTCTTCCTATAGAGGAATTGTGGGACTTCCTTTTCCTATAGAGGAATTCTTATACACTTTAAGAGAACTATAATATATATATATAAAAAAGTATGCATCTTAATTCCTATTAAACTTTTGTACTTTCAATGGCTTGCTATTTAAATTTTTTTTAATTCAATTTAGGCATTCAGATATTTATACTTATTCCTATGGTCCCTATTCAAATATGACCTGCTACACATTTCCCTCTAAGCACTGCTTTAACTGCATTACACAAGTTTTTATATGTTGTATTTTCATTATCATTCAGTTCAAAAGGTTTTCTTATAATTTCTTTTGTAATTCCTTGTTTGACCTGTGGGCTACTTAAAAATATCTTATTTGATTTCCAAATATTTGGGAATTCTGCTAGCAAATCTGCCCAAACTTTGCCCTGGAAGGAGCCATTCTCTTTATTATCCTGGTCAGGAAACAAGTCTGCCCTTTGTCCTAGAGGACGACAGGGTACCTGCCCAAGGCCATCGGCTGTACAAACACCTTTGGAAAGATAGTCCGGGACAAAAGTTGTCACAAGACATGTAGAAACGCCATGAAAGATTGTCTGTTATCATATACATGTTGAAGAGGTCATTCCACTGGTTGGAACTCTAATGCTTTCCAGCCCTGTGAAAATGTGGCTCGAGTCTTAGATTCATAGTAGTTCTTTCTCTGAGAATTGTTCTCCCAGTAGTTATTCTCTGGCTAGACTTATAGAGTCCTACCTTATGCATGTGCACCTTAGTAGTCAAACAAGCACTCAGGATGACCCTTATGCAGATTTCCGGAGCTCTGTCTCTGTACATTTTCCTCCTTTTTGATATTCTGTTTCTCAAATTGTAGTCACTTTCCTAAGTTCTGATGTATCTTAAGCTCAACAGAACTGCTGTGTTCTGCTTGAGTTCTCCCTCTTTGCATGTCAGTCCACACACAGAGAGCCTTAAGCAAAGAGCTGGGGCATTTGTGGAACTCATCTCATTTGTTTTCTTTCTCTCAGGGATCACAGTCTGTACTGCCTGTTATTGAACTTCTAAGGTGGTTCAACAAAATTATAGCAGGAGAACTAGTCTGGTACCAGTTACTCCATCATTTCCAACTGTCTTTTTTAGCATGAACTTCTTTATATGTTTTAGAATTTTGATTTGCACACTGTGAGTGAGAGATATTTTTACTGTCATTCTTTCTTACACCATCTCCAATTTGATGAATATTTCCATCTTCCTTTATCCCTTAACCATACCCTAGTCCAGAACCAGGTCTTAAAATGGCTTTATAGGATGCCTGCTCCTTATTGATACTGATAATATGGCCAGTCTGCTAACTGAGCCAGCTGATATCTCAGTTCAGTGTCTGTTCTGATGTTTTTATTTTGTCCTTTTGCTTTCCTGGGTCCACTGCTTCCCATAAATTCACAGCTTTAGGCAGTGCATTGGCAGCAATTTTATTCAGCCTCTTTTTATTGGGCAGGGGAAAGTTGGTTGACCAAACATTGCTTTTTGCCAGGAAATCAGGGGTTTCTGGGGACTTGGAGTTTTTGGTGCTAAAACAGGGAGAGACTCAAGAGAAGATTAGGATGGTTGGGCTGGCCCAGATCCTGGCTTTTAGATGCTGGCTTTGGTTATCATCTTGAGAGAGCTGATGAGTCCCAGTACTACACAAGAGCTGAATTTCCAGTTGCCACTAGCTGCTATAAGACAAATATCCTGATAGGCTGCAGCTTTAGCCCAGCTCATTACTTTGCATTTCTGATCCACAAACATATTTATCTTGTTTTCTAAGCCCAGCAATGACCTTTTGGTTTTCTTTTTTATTTTATTTTATTTTATCTGTCATTACCTTGTGTTTAGAGCATATAGAATGACTTAAAGCATGAATTCACTGTGCCACCGTGACTAGAAAGTCTACTGATTTTTTTTTCAATTTGATGTTGTCTTGTTTCACAAATAATGTCATTTAACAGCCTGCTTTATTTAGAAACCCTCCCAGCTGTTCCACTCATTCTGAGGGACCCCAAATCACAGAAATTCGGGTAAAATTCAGGTGAAACACAGTCCCTATCCATAAAGTGGTTCCATTCTTTTTTTGAGGGTATCATTACCCAGTACGTGGGAGTTAGAATAGAAAGAAGGACAAATAACATCCTAGTTTGGTCCAGCCTGTATCTTTAATGTTTTTGGAGAACACATGGGTTTTCAGACCCTTTGTCATAACTTTAGAGCCCCAGGAGTTACTACAACTCAAATTGGGCAAAAGGAGCAGGAAAAGCCTTTTTACTTTCTGGTTTCTTTGCATTAAAATATGCTCTATCTATATTCCTTTAGATGTGAAGATTTTTAAAAAAAAATTTTCTGTCTTTGCTCCTCCATTTTGTCGACAATAACAATCCAATTAATTGTCTTGCAGATTTATATCGTAGTTTGTAGTAAACATCTTAAATATTTCTACTGAATTAAAGAGTTCTTGTGCATAGGGCTTTTCACATTTCAAAACTAAGTATCAAAATATCATGCAAACCAAGCTTCTGCCATAGTACAAATCAGTGAAGTAGCAAAAATACTTCTTGAGCAAAGTTAGTTCACACTAACTATCTTAGCTCTACTTAGAAAAATATTCCCAGTACTCATCTTTGTCTTCTGGTTTTAATTGCAATGGTAGAAATGTGTACTTGGCCATTCTTATTGAGAGTTTTAAAAACTGCTATCACGTTGTATCATCTTTAAGAGGCAGTCTATTTTTAACAAAAATAAATATGTGAGAGTTAACTGTTTATATGATTGAATAAATATCTTCTGGGAGGTAATTCAGTAAAAACCAAATAATTCAAAATTGATTATCTTACCATTTTGCTTGTTTGTTTGTTTTGTTAAAGAAACTAGTTGGAAAACACCTTGTTGGGGGTATTTTAAAACAACTCCATAGGTAGCTAGTCTGTGATTCCTGACTCTGGGTGTGGAAAAGTTACAAAATGAAATGGAGAGCTATCATTTAGTAATTGAGAACCCACATTGCTTATTTAACTAGAACTAAATAGTGCTGGAGCAAGTTTTGTGCTAAAATTAGACATTGGGGTTGGTCCAATAGCAGCACAAGTTATAATCCTTTAGAAATTATCGTCTGTTGGTTCAAATCAGGACACTGCAATGTGAGACTATAAATCACTTATGCCATGTTCTTATAAAGCCATTATAACACAGCGTTCTCCATTATAGGATAGTAGGCTTACAAAGCTAGAATTACTTCTACCTAAAGGTTGGGTTTTGCTTTATTTTGTCTTTTTTTTTTTTTTTTTTTTTTTTTTGCATTTCTTTTACACCTGGGAAGACACTTTGAAAATGGTATCTAATTTCCTAAGGCTCTGGCTCCATGACAACATATACACATGTGTGTGTGTGTGTGTGTGTGTGTGTAAGCATGTAATAGGTGAGTACTGTGGACAGCATACTAGAACCCATAAGTTTTAGAAAGTTATTGGGAAAGGTAATGTGGTCAAGTGGAAAGAGAATGAGTCTTGGCGTCAGATGGACCTGCCTGTGAATCCCAGCTCCACCATACTCCTTACAGCTTGGCACAATTACTTCATTTCTATAGGCCTCAGCTTCTTTATCTGGTTAAAATACATACATACATACATACATACATACATACATACATACATACATACATAAAAACAAAGCAGAAAATGTCAGGTACTGATAAAATGTCTTCCCACTTCCAACCCTACCACCACCATCAGATGACATTTAGATAGAGATAGAGAGATAGATAGATAGATAGATAGATAGATAGACAGACAGACAGAATTTTATTAACTTAGTGTTTATTATGTGCTAAGCATTGTGCTACACATGCTCGCATTTTGTCTTGACACACCCATGAAGTACTGGAGCTTATGCAGCCCTTATGTTTTGCTCGCCTCCAGGTAAAAGGTTAGAAAGTGGCAGAACTGGAACTAGAGCCTAGTGCTCTTAACCATTCTGGTTTCAGCATCAGAAAAATCAAAACCTCTTAGAAAATACCTACCAATTTAAAGCTGTTGGAAATGTAATGACAAATCATTAGTTTCTCACTATATTTAATTTTTTAAACCAAATTTAATTTTGGTGCACTTATTAGTTTGTTAGGTCTGCCATGACAAAGTACCACAGACTGAGTGGCTTCAACAACAGGTTATTTTCTCACAGTTCGGAGGCTAGAAGTCCAAGGGCAAGATATCGGCAAGTTCGTTTTCTTAGGCCTCTTTTCTTGGCTTGCAAATGGCTGCCTTCTCTCTGTGTTCTTACATGATCATGCCTCTGTCAATGCTGTTGTATCTTTTTCTCCTTTTCTTATAAGAGCACTAGTTATTTTGGATTAATGACCCCATTTTAACTTAATTACCTCTTTAAGGGCCCCATCTCCAAATATAGTCACATTCTGAGTTCTTGGAGGTTAGGACTTCAACATATGAATTTGAGGGGACACAATTCAGCTCATAATAATGCATGTGTAGTATAAATCATATACCATATAAAAAAAGATGAGAAAAACCAGAAGTGAAGCATGTGTGTCCTAGGTCTTTAAATATTAATAATTTATTATAGGTACTATTAAATAACTAACCCCTATAGAGTGTCAACTATGTGCCAACACTGTTCAAAACACTTTACACATCTTTATTTAATCCATATGAGCCAGGTACTATTCTCATTCCCATTGGGTACAGAGAGGTTAAGTGGTTTGTCTAGAGTCATGTAACCGGTGAGGGGTAGTACAGAGTTTGAATCCATATAGCCTGATGCCAGAGTCTGTACCCCCACTATATTATAGTACCCTTCTCAAAAGGAAACATCCAGTTTGGACTAAAGAAAAAGAAAACACAGTAATATCTATTTGAGGTAAAATTATGATTAACACCAAAAGGATATGTCTGTCACACATAAAAAATAATGAAGCCACATTTATTCATTTCTTTACTATAGCACAAGGAATACACCAGAGTCACTTAGAAAATGACCAAGAAAATTCTAAGTAAATTTCTAGGGTTCTAGTGTATGTAATAAGACTTAATACAAAATATTTTCTTGTATTCTTCAAAAGCAAATAGTACCCATAATGAAGTATTACTATTTGCCTCACTTCTGGTTTTTGCTTCTAAGTGGACATTACTACTGCTTCAGCCTATTTTACTGAACCTGAAAAAGAAGCCGAGTTCCACATCTTGAGCCGTTGGGCTCAGGGATAGCAATGTATTCCTTCCACCCACTGAACTTAGTCACAGAAGCAAGAACTTGGAGCCAGGGCTCACTAGGAAAAGAAATTGTAAACCACCCCTTTTGAGAATCTCCAGTTGGGAAAGAATGTAGGACTCCCACTGCACAAAGGAACAGGATTTGAGCCAATTTATTTGAGTCTTAAAGGACAATGTTCCTCTGCTTATATCTGGTTTAAATCTAAAGTAAAAAGACCCAAAAGAATAGATTTCGGGTGCTTTCTCCACCAGTCATTTTAGCATATCGACAGAGCCTCTGCCTTCAACGTGCTTACAGTTTAGTGACTGGGGGGATTTTCAAAGATAAGATAATGAGAGTTTACAGAGCGCTCACAGTCAGGTTCCAAGTTGAACATAAGCAAATAGGAGAATGAAGTTGTAAACACTGAGATGGCTTTTCAGGATTTTAGAGGCCACTGCTGACTGGAGTGATTAAGGCAAACTCAGTGAAGAAAAGGCAGGTTTTGAGATGGGCCTTGAAAGATAGGGTAGGATTTGCTGGGTGGGGAGAAGTAAAGGCATTTGAGACAAAATGGAGCATGCTTTAGCTGGAGCATGAAGGGGAGAATGAAGGAAACTGCGGGAACAATGAAGAGACATTCTCTTTGGAACAGACAGATTTGGGGGAGTAATGGGTTATACTCTAGGATTAGACAGAGTGGGGTGAGGTTATGAATACAGCTCTGTGCTAGAGATCAGCATTATTATTCTGTTCGTTGAATTGCTCATTGACATTATCTCAGTTCTCTAAATCTGCTCGTAAGAACGCATCTCAACAGAACTAAGTGTTTTGCATTTAGTAGCATATTTATTATCCTTAAGACTGTTCAGACTACAATATCATACTCCATGGACCGCTGTCCCTTCCAGAATTGTGTCATGCCTAATTGAGCTGGGATATCATGCAACTGTTAGTTAGCCCTAGGCTTCTATAGACTCGGGTCTGGCTGGAGGCCTGAAGCAAGCTTAAGTTGTTTCACATGCCTGAGTGGAGTCAAGGGAGAGTGCCACTGCCCAGGGAAGGCATACAGCCTGAGAAACGGGCTCAATTTTTGAATCAATGGAATACACAGGCTCCGTCTGCATTTTATAAACTTTAAGAGGGGAGTCTATAGAATTCTGAGACCTCCACGGTCTCTTGTGGTAATAGAAGTTTTGGGGTCTCACAGACCTTTTTTGACTTTTGACCCTCCTGTGTGACTTTAGACAAATTACTTAATCTTTATGAGCCTGTTTTATTTTTCGGTCTTTAAAACAGCCCAATAACTATGTAGTTACTGTTAATTCTCCTCCGCTCTTTTGTGACTTTTCTCAGTCCCTGACATTTTTGAAGGACATCTTTTTTTGACCATAATTGCTCTCTTCTAACAAGGAGGTAAAAACTGTTCAGGATCTTGTGGATCCTGAAGACAACATGAAGGTGGCTGGAGTTCACCTGCCCCTGTCCACCCCCTCCCTAACTATTGATTTCCTCAGGATAAGATTTCAAGTCGCCCAGGATAGTATGGAGTTCAATAGGGTCCAGAGTTCTTGGTAATTATCCTCAGAGTAGAGGGATCAACTACCCTCATTTGTACTGAGTTTAAAACAAGAAATAATGACTTAAAGCCATTATGTGGCCTAAAGCATATGAAAATTAAGGTTACATGTGACGAAGCATTTTATGAGTTCAGAGACAGTTGGGCAAGGCCATAAACTATCATATTACTATATTGCTACCATTTCTAATGTTCCAGGCTCCAACTAACTACAAGTATGTCCTTAGAAATTGCAATGTGCTCTCAGTAATCTGGGAGTACCCAATTGTGCTTGCAACTAAGAAGCACATAGGGTTTGCTGGCTAGTCTTTTGCCTATATTTGAATCCTAAAAATAACCATCTCATGAGAACAGAATGAGCTTAGTGAAGATTATATTCCAGTTGGTTAGAAATGGAGGTACATTTCTCCTATCCCCCCCTTGCCTTTCATTTATAAACACATTTGCCTCTACTCTAAAGCAGAGGAGACTGTAGGAGCAGCTGCAGTGAGCAGCTGTAGAGTCTTCTGTGTCATCTGCTCTTTGCTTTGCAGACTTTGTCCCGTCCTTTGCTCCCAGTTGTCCTTTTCTTCCTTTCAAAATGGCCCACTTCCCTCTTCTGCCAATGCCCCGCCTGGGTTCTGGCTTTGTCCCTGCGGTGAGTTCAGAGGATTTTGCCTGGTGTCCTTTTGCTTTTGCCAATCTTTGTGATAAAAAGATCATTAGTGAAAACTTTTTTTATCTTATAAAAAACAACTGGAAGGAGAAAAAAAAAAGTCTATCAGCCAATATGCAGCTGCTTGCTGCTGCCCCTGCACATTCTGGTCATTTTTGGCAGTGCCCTTTTCAATGTGCTACCGTATCAGGACAATGTAAAGCTATAACTATACGTTTGCGTGCAGAAGCCCAGCGATTATGACTCTTTGAGAAGAAGCCCTCCACAAGATCACCTTGAGAGAATTGATTTATTCATCTTAGGCACAGTAAACAGCTATCCCAGGAACTGTAACCTTTAACTTTCCACACAGTGCTTAGGGAGCGGCTCAACTTCTATCTCAGGCAGACAGTGGGAGCTAGTGCAGGACAAGTTCCTTAGCACGATACATTCATGGAATTTACGTTCCATGGTTTTAGGGAATAGCCAGCTCATTTTGACTGATCTTTTTAATGTCGTTTAATTTCGAACACTTTGAAACGGCTTGCCTTCTTTTTCGCATTTTGAAAAAGCTATTAGGTTCTTTTAAAAATACATATTTTAGACCTCAGGTAATATGTTATCCAAATACTAATTTAAAACAGAATATTATTTAATATGTTTGATTTATAACACATTACATATACCAAGCGTAGAAAACAGGTAAAATCAAATTACATGTTTTATTTCACTATGTTGGCAACAGAAAGGTCTGCCTTAAAAAACAATATAAATCATCTTTACCACTGTTCTCTGAAAATAATATGAGGTTAACAAAATCTAAATTGTGCTTGTCAGAACTGCCAGTAGTATCTTCAATTTTCACTGATTTTACTCTCCCTTCTCTTTCTCCATATGTTTAGAGTAATGGAATAGCGGTGTAGTTGCCACGATAAAAACAAAAGTCAAAGAAAGGAATGGAAAAATTTATAAAAATTTTTGAGGCTGTAATAAGATGAATCCTAGCATGAATAGCATACAGGTACACAGGCGAAGTATACCTGAAATAAGGCAGTATGCATGCACCAGACTGGATACGTGGATGTAGCTTGTGCACGTGCTAAACTACCCATTTTATCACATATATATGGCAGTTTCAGTACCTAGCAGTAAGTATATTAATGCTTTAGGTGAAAAAAAAAAAAAACCCACACTAAATTGCCTTCTTAAATTGTGATCAACACACATTAAGTATATCTTTGCTTAGAAATGTGAAAATAATGTGCTTGCAAATGCTCGTTAACTGGAACTGAAAGTAAATGCTTTGTGAAGAATAGATAAGAAACTAGAACAATTAGACCTCAGTTGGCACAGGCCAACTGTGAAAATATAGAATCACAGAAGGTCTGAGCTGGAAGGATTTGATTAGGCCTCTGTGATCCAAGTCTTAGTCGAGGTCTGAATCCTCTTCATAACATTTCAGTGAAGTGGTCATTCTGCCCTGGCTTAACTACTTTTGGTGTGGGGATACTCACTACTTACCAATGTGATCAGCCTCAAGTTCTCGTTATTTAGGGAAGGTATAACTTATGTGTTCCTCTATATTTGTTTGGTTCTTATTCTTCCCCTTCGACCCACAGAGAATAAATCTAATCCCTTTTAGAACACTTCAAACATTTAGAAAAATTTATAAGTTTTTGAGGCTGTAATAAGATGGATCCTAGCATGAATAGCATATAGGTACACAGGCAAAGTATACCTGAAATAAGGCAGTACGCATGCACCAGACTGGACAATCATCATGACTTATAACTGTCCTTTAACTGAGCTGCCACTAACCTAACCAGTCTGAGCCAGATCTTTATCCATCCACACCACTCAGCAGCTGAAAGAGATCCCTGTCCCCAGAGTAGATTGGTGGTGATGTTTCTCAGATGATGGGCCTGTACTGTGGTTGTACTGTGTTTATGAGTTACTGCTGAAGACACTGGAGCCAGAGGAGGGAGATCCTAAGCCTAGAGAGCCACAGGAAAGAGCACTGGGTCTTAATTAAGTTGGTGGCAGCAAAGCAGGAACTGAGATGCTTCACCTGTGCCAAAAACCAAAACAAAACTATTAATTCATGTCACTGACATTCAATCAAACCCGTAATTTTGGAGCTCCAGTTTCACCACCACCTGTGTGCTAGCCCTTGCATGCCCTTGGGCAATCTTCCCCACCATTCCAGAGTTCCCTCTGTAATTTTCCAAGGTATGTGCTGCTTTTCGGCCTAGAAAGGTGGCCCTTTTTCCTGACCCCAGCTTAGATGTCATTTCTCTGGGAATGCTTCCCTGACTCCCACCACCACTCACCCTGAGACTGGCCTCTGTCTGCCACTGCACCCTGTGGTCACCTCTACTGTAGCACTTACTTCAGTATGTTTTAATCACCTTTTCACTTGTCTGTCTCTACTGTACTGGAAGCTCTTTAAGGCAAAGGACTCGGTCATGGTCCGAAACACTTAGCTCAGTGCCTGGTACATACCAGAACTCAGAAAATATTTGTCTGAAAAAAGAAGAAAGGAGAAGATAAAGAGGGAGAAGATCAAATGAGGAAGTTGGAACACATTATCAAAATAGCCTCTTACAGCTAAATCTCTTTTTAAGTCCTATCTTTAATGCCAACCCTAGATTTTCAGAAATTCAAATTTTCTCTAGTAAAAGGATGAGTTTCAAGTAATTATACCTAATTAGGAAAACCATAAATATATAGTCATGTGTATAATTTTAGGACCAAGATTTAGAGTTCATTTAATAAACTCAAGCCTTATTTTATATATGAGTAAACTAAGGCACATTGGGATTAAGTTATCTGTCCAAACCCACCTGGTTAGTGAGAAGACCAGCTTTCAAACTGCGATCTCTCTCAAGCCTAAACCAGGATAGCTGGTCTCTAGTCTTATTCTTTTTTGAAAGAACTGCTACAAACTGGGCTACAAATGGAGGTGACAGATGTTTTTCCCTTTTATATAATGGTTGTATCAGTTTGCAACTTTCTGGCTATAAATTAAACTTTGAGAAACACTACAAGGGAATGAAAATTAATGCTCTTTTCTCCAGAAATATCAGGAGGTGCTACAATACTACAGGAGGCGACTCCTGTAAGTTGTTTGCTCTTGTGAGCTGCAGTCACGTGAATCGCTCTTAGCCAAGTTGGGTATCCAGGCTCAGTGTTCTGGTCTTAAGCCATAGGATAGTGGTGCCATGAGACCAGCTTCTTGGCAAGCAGCCCTGAGGTGCAGCTGTAAGGTGACCAAGTGCAGGCTCGAGGCCAGGGCCCAGTGCTCACTGCCAGAAACCTGAGCCAAACATTAGAACTGATTCCCAGGGCACTGAATTGGTCTCAATTAAAATTTTAGATACAACGATTTTTTTGTTTGCCCTAAACAATCACTTCAATTATAAGCTCTTAGGAAAACTGAATGTTTTGCCATTATACTAAGAATACTTTTCGGGGACCAAATTTAGAAAAAAAGAGGAGGAGGGTGAGGAGAAGGAGAACCAGGAGAAAAGAAGTTATGAAATATTTCTTGAAAGCAACAGCTTAAATAAGATATGCTGACTGGAGAACCTTTCTTTTTCTATGTCTTTGGATATGCTATGTAAGTTATAAAACTATTTCAAATGTAAGGTGATATTGGATTGGAAATGGTAGAAGTAGTGGTCAAGGTGATGGTGCCGATAGAACCTAACTCTGGACCCATACAGACTTGAATTGAGAACCCAGCTCCACCACTTACTAGCAGCTGACCTTGGGTAGTGCACTTAAACACAGGGACTGTGGTATCAGGGACTGAGTTTTCAATCCGGCTGTGGTAGAATCACCTGGATGCTTTTAAAAAGTATTCCTGCCTAGGCGCCAACCCAGACCAATTAAATCAGACTCTCTGGTGGTGGAACCCAAGCTTGAATATTTTTAAATGCTCCTTGATGATTCTAACGTTAAGGACCAACGTTATAGTGATTAAAACTTTGAACCTGGAGTCAGATTGCTTGGGCTCAATCTACAGATGTGCCATTTTGTGTTATTTGGCCTTAAGACAATATACTAAATCTGTTTGAGTCTTGGTGTTCTCCTATGTAAAATGGGTTAATAAGAGTTTAGTTTAGGGTGGTCAGAAGATTAAGGTAAGTCATATAAAATACAATAGTGTCTATGATTAGTGAGTGTTCAGTGATAGCTGCTATTTTTATTATTATTACACGTAATTCCTTTAATTCATATTGGGTTTAAGGCCCTTTTTTATCCTGGTCACAGTCCTTCAGAGAAGACTGAAAAATCAGAAGCATATTACTAATGAACATAAAAATAGGTGGAAGATCCTATAGGGATAATTATTAGTATGCAACCTTTTTGTCAGATTTTGAGTGTAAGGATAAATTTCAGGGTCTTCACTGACTCAAGCCCCTATGGGACCTTAGTATTTATTATTTCTCCACTTTATAGAGTCTTGTTAAAAGAAAAAGAAGAAAATATGTAAACATAGGCAATCAAGGGAGATACATATTAGAAAAAAGACAATGGAGGCTGGAGGACTCTAGCTAGAAAGATATTTATTAGCTCTGCAGTCTGTTTCAAGTACTTCTCAAACTTAAGAATACAACAGAGAATCATCTGGGTGCTTGTCAAAATACAGATTGCTGGGATGGCTCCCCCAGAGATTCTGGGAGTAAGTCTGGGATGAGGCTTAAGAATTTGCATTTCTAGCAAGTTCCCAAGTGATGCTGATTCTGCTGGTCCAGGAACCACACTGGACATATAACTCTTGGTAATCTGGGTGCTCTCGGACCCTGTTGGTTGTTCAGGTTGCTTTCCCACCTGCGCCCATACAGAGTTGGCTGACACCCCAAAAATCTTTCTCTTCTGATGACCAAGATTCTGCCACAGTACAGAGTGCTGGTTTTCTGTTCAGTACTCTCTCCTTGGACTTGAGTCTTGAATTGTGCTTTCTTCTGCCCCTTAAAGGCTGCTTGTTCTGCCATCTTAAGGTCCAATAGTAGAGTTTTATAGTTCACTTTAGAGAATATTTGGGTATGCATCTTTGCCCGCTGGCCAGCTACACACCACCTCATTCGCAATTCCTGCAGGGCTCTTGCTTACCAACACAGCCCAGATCCAGAAAGCACACTTATCCCTAGCACAGGTTGAACTCAGAAATCTGGGATTTTTAGTTATGGTCTCAATTTCTATATTTAAAGGACATCAGGGCACATAGGCCAATCCAGACCACCGTTCCTTAAGGTAAGCACCAGATCAAACTTTGTAACAATTCTGGATCACATAGGTTATTAGAAACCTGGAATGATAAAGGGCTAATAGCTAAATATACCCATGTTGAATTTTGCCTTAAGACCATCTTAACCTTCCAATTTCACAGTTTCTGTTAATATCAATTTTTTTTTTAAATCATAGTTACCCAGATACAAAGCTTGGATATAATACCCTAACATTTGTTGAGTACTTAATCCTTACAATGACTATATGAGTGGATACTCTTCTATCCATTTTATGTATGAGGAAATTGAGGCTTAGCAAGGTTAAAACATACATAGCTAGAATATAAGCTCCAGAATCTTTGTCAATTTTATTTTTTGATATAGCCCACATGCCTAAAACAATACCTGGCCCACACTGGTGTTCAAGAGATATTTATTGAATGCATAGAGGATCATACAACAAATACATTGGAACTAGGGTTTGAAATCATCTTAACTATGCCATGCTTGCTCTTTCTTCACCTTTGGCCTTCCTTTTGCCATCCCATAAACTCATCCCCCCAAATCAGTTATGAGTCTGAGCAAGTCCATTATCATGATGCTCCTGCATTTGGCCCCTTTTTTCCATTTCTGCTGCGACTGACCTAGTTAAAGTGATTGCTCTTTATTTCCTGTGAACTGTCTTTGCGGTCCTCTGTGCTGTCTACACAACTTTTACCAGTTGACTTTTTACTTAAAGCGCATCCAATATATATCATGCTTCCGCTCAAAGACAAGGGTGGTAGTGTGGTATAATGAAACACGAAGAAACTAAGAAAACCAGGGTCTGGTCTCAATTCTGTGGCCTTGGACAAGTTCTGTATCCCTCTGTGACTTTGATCTCCCCTTTAATAATGTTAGGAAGTTGTACTGGGTGATCTTTTCCCACTCTAATGTTGTCTGGTGGTTAGATGCAGGTCTCCTAACCGTGTCAGTGGAATCAGGAAAAAGGGCAGTTGTGCCTCCAAGAGGTTTAGAATAACATAAATACATACATTTTAATCAAACAAAGTAGAACAGTTTAAGTGCCACCAAAGAAGTAAAATGAGGAGCTATGGCCGTTAGGGGATGGGGAGATCATATCTGGTCACTGATAAAGATAAAGGTGTGTGGACAGGGCACAGACACTGCTCTTACTCTGATGTCAGCCCATCCCTGGTGTGCATGTTCTCACCTCATTGATGAGAGGAGAAGCTTGCTGAGACCCTAGTAGCTTTAAGCAAACAGCTTCAAGCTGTTGCAGAAATCCATCATGAACACTAACTCTAATTCCGAAGTTGTTGGCTCAAGACATACAAATTGGTCTAATGCTTAGGAAACTGCTTACAGGGCAAAGAGAAAGCGAAAGTGGTTGTCAAGTTCCTGATAAATGCTCATGTTTTACTCTGGCAGTTATTAGTCAGGTGGCCTTGGTCAGGTCATTTATCCTCTCTGAGCCTTGGTTTTACCTCAGCTCCTTATCTAGAGATTAGGGATAATAATATCGACTCTGCAGGGTTCTTGTAAGGAATAAATTGGATGATTATGTGAAGCCCCTAGTGTAATGCCTGCAACACAGGAGGCATTCAGGAAATTTTATCTTCCATCTTACCTCCTGCCCCTCTAAACGTATCCATGTGTAGAAACTCCCTTTTAAAATCCCTGGTGAGGGAAGTTGATGGGGGAGCTAGAGAGAGAAGGAGAGAGAGAGAGACAGTGGGTTGGGGGGAGGGAGGGAAAGAAGAGAGAGCGAGAGCAGAGCAGAGCAGAGAGAGAGAGAGAGAGAGAGAGAGAGAGAGAGAGAGAGAGAGAGAGAGATTGTTCCACAGTAATAACATGTACTATTCTATATACACTGACTTTGCATTCATTTGAATTTTGGAAATTATGTGCCATGTTTACTTGAGTGTTCTTACCTCTTTATAGTTATTGAAAGGACAGGGTTGAAGGGGCAAATCAGAAGTTGTCCCTGGTTTATCTGTGATTGAAGGAGTAAGTAGAGAGGTCCAGCAAGCAGCATTATTTCTTCCTCCCTGTGAACTGATGAAGACTTAGAAGAAGTAGTTGCATCATGGCCAGGGTGGCCTAAACTTGTCTTTTCACTTTCATCATATAAAGTTATCAGGCCTTTAAGGGTGGTTGTTGCTCTATCAATGGTTGACCATCATCATGGCAACTGAGAAAATTTGTGTGGCAAAAAATTACATTTCATTAAACATTGGAATGAAGAAATATATATGTAGGATATAATTGTTATTTTTTAGAAATTAAGGCTTTAAATGTTTACTGACAGCTAGCTACTGTTGTAACAAACACAGTTCTAGGCACTAGGGATACAACAATGACTAAAAAAAATCTATGCTTTCTCAAAATTTATATACTGGTGGGAGATGTAGAAAATAAACAAGATAAATTAGTAGGATATATAGTATATATAGTAAGATATATAGTGCTAACGGGGCAAATAAGGCAGGAAAGGGGACTGTAAAATGTCAGTGGGGATGAAGTGTTGAAATGTTGGATAGTCCGGGGAGAATCTCACTGATAAGGTTCTTTTGAAGCAAAGACCTGAAGAAAGTGACAGAGCCAGCTGGGAGGATGTCTGAGGAACAATTTTCAAGGCAGGGGGAAAAGTAACTGCAAAAGTCCTGAGATGGGAGGGTGCCTAGTGTGTCTGAGGAACAGCCAGGAGGTCAGTATGCCGAGACGAGGTGGGGAGGGAAAGCAGTCAGACATCAGAAATCAGAGAGAAAACAGGTGGCTATGTGAGGCCTTATAAGAAATGGTAAGGACTTTGGTTTTCATACAGAGAAGAGAAGCCACCAAGGAGTCTAGGTGGAGGACTGATAAGATATTGTATAATCCATTTTTGATTGCTTACTCTGTTAGATTCTATTTCAAATGCTTTATTTGTAATCCTCACAGTAACCTTATAAGGAATCACCACTTCCTTATTTTACAGCTGAAGAAACTAAGGCCCAAAGTTATGTAACTTGCTTGACAAGGTCACGCAGCTAATAGGGACTTGGCCAAAATCAGACCCAGGTGAGCTCTTAACCACCTTATTGTTCTGACTCCCCAGATGCTTACGAGATTGAAACCAAGTTCCTTCTTTTTTTCTTTCTTGATTTCCGTATTTCCAGAGCACACATAAAATGAAATTATTTTTTACTCATTCATAAAGACAGATTTTTTCACTTAAACTGATAAATATTCACAGTATTTTGCCTTATGATTTTAAGTTTTGTAAAGCCCTCAGAATAGCATGTAACAAGCATATTGACATATCTCTTTAATTATGCAGACAGCTATATTTTTTTTAACCTAATGTAGAGGTTGTATGGGAAATTTTTTATTTTATTTCTTATAACCTTTCCTTAGTGCTACCTGAATCACAGTATATGATTTGACATCTATAATTTATTGCTTTCCTCTGCTATTAGATGAAATGCCCTTTAAAGCATTCCACAGCAAGGTGAACACAGTCAAGCTTGCAAAGTTCTAGAAAAAAGAATTGCAGAGTCATTAAAGAATAATGAAATTTGATTTAATAGCATATATTATCAGGGCTTCCCAGTTTAACAAATATAATTATTTTAAGTCATTTTCAGAAGTCATCTAAATTTCAGCACCTAATTTTTATTACCTTTTAAGGAATAACAATAAAAATACCTTATTTATGTATTTTAGATTCTATAAGCAAAATTTTTAATTCATTTCTCTGGATTTCACTAAAGCTAAGACTGAAAAATAGACATTTTAAAATATAAGAAACCTAGATTCCTTTTACAGTTGTGTGACTTTAAAATTCTACTGCTGTAGCCCAGAGTCCTCGGTTTCTGGAGCCAATTGCCTTTTGCATGCTGATTTTCCAGAGAGAGTCTCTCAGGAGTTATTACTTTTGAGTAGTATCTGCCATGACTTCAGTCCCTGCAGGAAGTGGGGTAGCAAAGTTTGGGAATGAAAACATTGAGGGGGAAAAAAAATCTCTCCCAGTAGAACCATTAACTCATTCTAATTTTAGGTTTCAGGAGGACCACTTAGCTGTACCTTCAGCTACCTGCAAGTATGCCTCTCAGGTGTCTATTGTTGAAGGACTACAACCAGGACTTAAAGAAAAATAATAAAGTTTCTATTATTATAATTTGCAGTAATATAGGCAATGTGTGAGAACGTGTGTGTGTGCACACATGCATGCGAACTATGTATATGTACATTCACGTTCAAATATTCATGGCATTCAGAATAAGGGAGATGGTTCAAAAGGGTTTCTTTCTATTTTTCATAAACTCTAATTTTTCCTTCCCACCCCTCAGACCTAGAAGTTCTGGGCTCAAGACCTCAGAAACCATATTATTGAATTTTGTGAAACAGGAATAGGAGACATTTTGGGTAATACATTTTATGTGGTAGCTATTTTGATATTGAAACAACTAAATCAAACCTAACAAAGGTCTTCTGAGAGGAAATGGTTGAAAAGTTACGTCTCTTGGCCAGGAAAACCACAGCAAAGTAATAAATAAGAGAGAGCTACACTTTTCTGGAAGGGTCAGGAAGTCAAACTCTTGGCCTTGGGCTGCCTCTCACCTCCACCCCTGCTGACCCTGAGGACAAGTCACTCTCTCTGTGTGAAATCAACCATCACTGCCAATTCTTGCCATTCCTCTGCAGAAAAGAGCCAGGGGTTTTTTTTTTTGTTTTTTTTTTTTACCAGAGGCTGCCAGCCAGCATTAGAGTCAGAAGGAAGCTGCCAAGGTGCCAGGGGCTCACTAAAGTGTCCCAATGCCAGCTTTCTGTCTACAAAGGAAAATTCACTACACTCACTAAAGCCAAATCCTACATTTTCTAAAGTCTCTAAAGAAGTTTCGTAAGCTGTTTCGCTACTAGAAGACTGAGCTTTTGTTTCACAGATTATATTTCTATTTTCCTTAAGTTCAGCAGCACAGTTAATCCATGATACCCATTGGTGTACAAGAAAAACAATTCTGCTGTCTTCATAATCAGCTTACAGCTGTGACATCTGGGTACTTCACGTTGTGATTAACTGCCTTATATTGACATCTGATTAATATTTTTAAATGTTCTTTAGATAACCTGTATGGTAGACATGTGTGGTTACTTGGGAAACTGAGGCTATGGCATGAGGTGCCCAAAAGAGATGAATTTGATGAAGATGTCATGCACTCTTGACCTCTTTCATAGTATTTTGCTCTTTGGACAGCATTTAAAACGAACCTACCTATCCTTCAACATTTAGCTCAGTTCCTGCCTTCTGTCCAGAGCCTTGCCTAACTATTTAAGTTCTCACTGAGATCTTTTCTCAGGGACCACCTAAAGCCCTATTTTCCATGAAGCTTTTATGGCATTTGGAAATATCATCATATGCCATCATTTACTTACTGACTTTTTTCAAGTCAAGGACCATGTGCTCTGTCTCTTCATTTCTGTGCCTAACAGAGCGTTTAGCACTTATGGACATTCCATGGTAGAAGTGACTTGGATTGACTTGTACCCCTTTTCATCATTTCTCTTATTATCATATATAAGGCTAGATTTGCACTATTGCCTTTTATTTCTCCATTCACTATCTGTTCCTTAGTGGTGCAGAAGCATCCAAAATGAGCTGCAAGTTGGAGCACTCTGGAATAGGTTTGTCACTTGTGTTTTTTTTTAGTGTGGACATCCCTATTCTTCAATAGCCATAGAAAATGGAAGACAAATTATATTCCCTATGAGTACAGTCATGAGGGAATGACCAATGGGTATACAGAGAAAAAATAAGCTAATGGAACAAAGAAAAGAATTAGAGGAAAAGAGGTGGGGAAGAGGCAGGCAAAACCTCCCAAAACCCAGCAATCATGCTCTCTGATGTAAATATATGTTTCTTTTTTTAATAATAAAGCATAAAGACTCCTTGCAGTGTGTTTCATGGATGATTACTTGCCCATCTTAAGAATGTTTGCTCTTTAGGGAATTGTATGCAGAAACAACTGCGTTTCCAGTTTGAATTAGGAATAAACTGGAAAGGCAGTTCCTTGGGGGAAAGTAAAAGCCTACTAACACCGGCGCATTGTATGTGGCGGTAAGAAATGACAACTCAGAATGAGGTAGACTTCTCTCCTATGTGATCAGCTTTTTATGCCCTCAATGAGTCCATGAGATTTTGCATTTTATAGGTTGAGCTTCCCACTGGCAGCAACTGAAGCAGTTCATTATAAACATCTGTCACGTGATCCACTTCATCAACCAAATGGAACTGGGAGAATAAGTCACCCTAACAAGATCCTTCAGTACACTCATAAAAACTACTTACAGATGTATTCTTCCTCTGAAGGGGTACAATGAGTTTCCTTGTACTGTGCCACATGATACAGGAAATGCATTATCCCCATCCAAATTCAGGCCTACCAGGAGGAAGCACATGAAAAGAAAGCAGCTCACAAAAGCACACACAGCTTTTGCAGAAGTCCTGAGAGGGGCTCATACACCAATTCATGATAATGGCAGATAAAATCCCAGGCCTCTGAAGCTCAGTTCATTACAAATGCTAATGTCCATGCAGGGAAAGGAAACCACATCAGTATTCAGCAATGACACAAACACTGCTGCTGCTTTTTATTTATGGTTGTCAGTGAGTCCCTTCAGCAGTATGCCAGATCTCCATTTGTGTTGTAACTTTAGCTACTTTATGTGCTTTCATGACTAACCATGTTATGTACCCATAGGCGACTTGTGCTTTCAAACTGTGTCTGGTGAGATAAGCAGCCATACTTCTGATCTTGAATCAGGAACCATTTTGTTCACATTCAGATCAGATAGCGTGAATGTTTTTGTAGGTGAGTCTAGGGTTAGATTCACTGTATTGTTAATTTTTTCTATTCCAGTTGGTGTGATCAATTTATCATTCATTCAGTCAGCCAACAAATATTTATTGAATACGTGCCATGTGCCAGCATTGTTTTAGGCACTGGAGATTAACAATAAATCGTCTTACCATCCATCATAAAGATTACACTCTAGAGCGGTCAGGGGAGACAGTAAACAAATAGTATGTAATGTCAGTCAGGATAGGCTAGGTTATTTGTAGCAAAACAAAACAAAACAAAACAAAAACCACTATCTCAGTGGCTTAAAACAGCAAAGTTTGTTTCTCATTTCCACTACATGTTCACTGCAGGTCTGTTGGGGCTGTGCTCCATACATCTCTCTTTTGGGACCCAGGCTTTCTGGAGAACTACCCTCTGGAGTATGGCTATTCTCTGTGGGCTTTTCAAGTTTATGCCTGAAAGTGATACAGGGCACTTCTAATCACATGCCACTGGACAAAGCAAGTCACATGGCTGCACCCAACTTCAAAAAGTGAGGAAGTACAATCATTCTGTGTGTTTGGGAAAACTGGACACACTTGGTGGACAGAATTGTCCCCAATAATGATGATTGCAATAAAGCAAAAAGCCAGGTAAGGGAGATGGCGTCTGGGTAGGTGGTTTCTACTTGACACTGATGGTCAGGAAAGGTCTTTCTGGTAAGGTGACATTTGGGGAGAGATCCTAAGGATGAGAGAGAGGGCCATTTGGATAGGGATGGGGCAACTTCCTGAAGAGGATAGAGCTAGGGCACAATGTGCCTGGCATATTTGAGGAACAGCAAGGAAGTTAAGCTGGCTGGAGTGGAGTGAGTAAGGGGAAAGCTATAGAAAATTAGATCAGAGAGATGAGTCGTGGGACACAAGATTGCATCTTACATTTTGGGCTGTGGCCATTGTAGTTTTTGTGTAAAGACATGATCTGAATTAAGTTTTCAAGGGATTTTAGTGGCTGCTATATGGAAAATATATGAAGGGGCCAAGGGTTGAAGTAGGGAGTAGTTAAGAGGCTCTTTCAGTAATCCAAGTGAAGTAAGAGGGGGAGCAGTGGTCAAATTCTAGTTTGAGGGTAGAACCAACAAAATTTGCCAATGTATAGTATAGAGAAAAGGAGGATTCAAGAATGCCTTTCAAAGGTTTGTTTCTTCTAGTAATCCCTGGCTATGCCTACAGTACAGACTGCTTTGTGTGATATTTGAGAACTTCTAATTTGATTATATCATTATAGTATATAACCTCCTCAGTAATATTTGTTGAATGAAAACTCCACATAAATACCTAGGGAGTTGGACAGCTAAGTGGAGATGTGATGCTAGACAGTCAGCTTGATTCATGCACCAGCTAAGGGACGTCTATCCTCATATTGGCTTCATATTGTCTCTCTTTGGGTTTATGATCCAAGTTCATTTCTAATACCAGAGAAATGAGCTTCATAGTTACAAGCAAACAGGAGCTATGACCGAATCATCCCAACCTCATCCTACACCTCCATTTTTTCACTCCAAAGAAACCCAGCTGTTACAGCACAAAGTCTATCCACAGTGGATGCAAGGGTAGTGATGGGTCACCTCCAGTTCTGCTGGAGATTGGTTGGATAGAAATCTTAATAAATATATAAAACAGTATTGTGGTGTCCTTTTAATAGTTGCATCCCCTCTTTCTGCTCATCCTTTCTTTCTGTAACATCACTCTCCTCAGCACCACTGCCCAGTAAATGGCAACTAGAAGTCCCTATTACACCTGGGCCTTCCCTTAGGTCACTCTCTTGGGTCTACTATGCTCTAGTAGAGGCATAGATTGAATGAAAAGTTTGCCAGCTGCAAGAGGGTAGAATAAAGCAAAGTCAGGCTGCTTTTAAAAACTGTATTTTGGGGGTATTTGTACTCAAAAGCATTTTTCATTCAACGACCAGCCATAAATAAAATAATATAAGTAATCACATTGTTGAAAACTGGGAAAGCATAGAAAAGTGTTAAGAGAAGATACAATTTTCACTAACTCACCACTGAAACATAACTATTGGTAACATTTTGGTGCCCAGTCTTTTTCTGAGCATATATATTCTTCCTTCCTGATTTTTGAATATAATTTATAACTTTGGATTTATACTACACATTTTTTCTTTAAAATTTTTTCTTATAAAAATAAATCACAGCAGATGCTCAGTAATATTTGTTGAATGAATCAAAGAATTAATTATAGAAACTTAATAAATTACAGAGAAGCAGAATTTTTTAATGAAAATCAGCAATAATATCACTTCTAAGAGATAATGTCACTATTAATAGTTTGGTTGCCTAATATGGTTTTGAATAATGAGCATATTTTTCACAACATTACTCCACAACAAATTATTTACTTTTTAAATGACAACTTTCTCTCTCTCTCTCTCTCTCTCTCTCTCTCTCTCTCTCTCTCTCTCTCTCTCTCTCTTTTTTTTTCTAGTTATAAAAGCAATATGCCATGGCGGGTATTTTGGAAAATACTGAAAACTACAAAAGGAAAAACTAACAGTCATTCATAGTCCCACTGCCCATAGACTACTGCTATTAACATTTTGGGCATTTCCCCCACTCTTTTCTCTGAGCAGTACAATAAAATCTTGGCCAACTTACTTATCCTCTCTGAGCCTCATCTGTACCATGAAACTAGTACTACCCACCTTGTAAGATTAGTGTGAAGTTAAATGAGGTAAAATATACAAACTGTAGTCTAGTATGTGACACATAGTAAGTGCTGAATATGGGAACTCTTACTATTTACAAGGTAGTTCGACATAGCTGGTCATACTTCATACATGAATTTTTACCTTTTTAAAAAACTTAATGTTTTGTCATTATATTTTAAATTATGAGACACTCTCAACTTTTCAGAACATTTGCAAGTCAAGTGCAAAGACTTTTTCTACCTCAACCCATTTGAGAGGAAGTTGCCGAACTGATTCCTGCATCACTCCTGAATATCTTAGCATGCATCCTCAGAGACATTCCCCTACTGAACTCCAGTCCAAACAGCAAAATTGGGAAGTTAATATTGATATGGTGGGGTTTAATCCTCAGATTCCAAGCAAGTTTCTCCATGGCCCAGTAATGTACTTTTTGCGGAAGGATTCCAGTTCAGAACTACACCATGCATTATTCCTCATGTCTCCTGAGTCTCCTTCAATCTGAACTAGTTTCTCCGTCTTTCTTTAATTTTTATACCCTTGACACTTTAAAGAATATAGGGCAGCCATTATATAGATTGTCTCTCAATTTGTGTTTGTCTGATGTAGTCTCATGATTAAGTTGTGTGTCATTGAAAGAATCTCACATGCCGTGTTTATCAGGAATATCAGATACTCTGTTATTATAGCATACCTGCTTTGGCTATAACAACCTGTACTGGACCACCTTCTGATATCAGCACTCCCTTCACCCTGCCTGGGGCTCTGAAATCCCACATCAATCCATTTTTCTACTGGGGTACGCTTGTCAGCCTGGCCTGGACTCTGACATCCCACACTAGGCTGTTCCCTTGTAAGAACACTCCATTCACCCTCTGTGAGCTCTGAAAACCCATGCCACTGTCTCCACATCCTCAGCCCACCTGGAATCCAACACCCTGCACTAAGCCGTTCTGTCAGCCCGCTCTGGTTCTGACACTGAGCTAAGCCAACCCTCCGCAGGGATGCCCCCTCATTTGTCTCGCTTGGGCCTGACACCCTGCACTAGACCACCCTCATGTGGATGCATTCCTCATCCTACTTTTCTGGTGTTCTAATTCTCCAAAGATTTATATTATCTATGTATATAATATCAGTTTTTCCTCAAACTAGAAATGTCTCTGTATGCATTATTGATGGCCTGTTAGTAAGAATGTGTGTTTTCATTTCAACGATGATCTAAAAAATATATAATAAAGTATAAGCGTATCTGGCTCACCTGGAATGTTCATTTTATAACCACCTGCTTTTAGTGTCAGTGCTTTGTGTTTAAAATTAGTTTGGCATCACCTGATTATTCATGTGGCATTATTTAACCTTTAACATGTTGATAGTCTTTCTTTCTGTCTTGCTTTCTTTTAGATTTACTCTCTTAGCAACTTTCTAATATGTAACATAGTATTATTAATAATAGTCATCAAGCTCTGCATTACAGCGTTGGTAGTCTTTAGATTGGTACTCCTGGTATCAAAATAACAAAAAAAAAATCTTGCTTTCTCTTTGGTAAACATCACGTTGAATTATCTTAGAGGTTATAAAGCTAAAACTGCTCTTTTTCAGTGATATGATAAGATGCAATTAAGTTTAATCTCTTAATTTATTTAATAAATTAATTAACTGTGCACTTTGTCACCGGCCAATGAAAAAAGAACTAGGCCAATCTAATACACAAATGATGTATTTATGCAAAGTGAAGGCCAAATGAATCATGGCACCAATATAAATGAAGTTTTATACTTCACAGCAGTTTAAATAGAGGAAAATGGTGAGAAAATTGAGTTTTTTTACAGTCTCATGGTAGCATAGGTTGAACTCAAAAGAAGATAGGTAAAACAAGTCACTCTATTCAAGCTATAAGCGGATGCACCGGTTCGATTCTGTGTTTGTAAGACACACCACCTTGCAAATATTCTCCATGAAGAACTTTTTGTTAGAACCTTTAAAAAAGTTATTCATCAATATTATATTTTGGAGAGTACCCTTTTTAAATCAGTTGGACCAATTAAAATAATCAACTGATGCTTTCAAATGAGTAACCTGATGGGAAGAAAAATTATGATAATGATGATTGTGATTCAAATGACTGTCCATCATGCCCAAAATGAAATTTCTAAGTCAGCAATTGAAACAAATGCATAAAAGCATCTTATTATGCTTTTATAATTACTTGTATAAATTGTAATTAAACCCAACATTGGCTATTTAGTTTCAGCAAAATGTTACCACCTTTACATTAAATTAATGTTTTTTATTTGAATTTATCTGGTGATTTTGTTTTTATTAAATTTGTAAATTTGATTTGTTCTTATAGGTTTTTTTCAATTGCAGTTAAAAAACACACATAAAATTTACCATCGTAACCATTTTTAAGTGTGTGTTTTGATAATGTTAAGTATATTCACGTGGTTGTGCAACAGATCTCTAAATTTTATGTTCTTATAGGTGTTTTTGTTTTTGTTTTTGTTTTTTTGGTGAGGCAACCCCTGGTTGACCTCACAGATTGCAAGGGCCTTGTCAGTTTACAATCCCTTATTTTTTATTTTTCATGCCTACGGCACCTGTTTTTCCTAAATGGTCTCCCATCCAAGTACTAACCAGGCCCAACCCTGCTTAGTTTTGAGATCAAACGGGATCGGGCTTGTTCAGTCTTGTTCTTATAGTTTTTAATAAGCTACAAGCATAAAACACTTATACCAAATTATATAATTGTGTACATATTTAAAGAACAATATGATAAAAATTATTTAAGTCAACATAGGGGCAGTTTTAAGAAAACTTTTCTGTTTGAAAACAAAAAAGCGGTTTGAGAAACATTAACGGATATGGTAACTCTCTTTCAATTTAAATGTTTGCTTAACCACCCCTCTCACCTTTTCCATGGCGAGATAGTTTAGGGTGGGCTGTGTTGGAGATAACAGTGATACCTCAATATTTAGAAAAGGAGAGCCAGATGAGTGCATAACAGTTTTCCCAACCTGAATTCAAAATTTTCTTTTTAATAATAGGTATAATATGAACACAATATTGCCTTTCAAATTGCTTTTCGAAATACTTTCAAATTCATTACCTTTTTTGCGGCCCCATTGTGAATCGCTAAGTTAGCTTCCTTTAAAGTCAAACATCATTGCCAGGTTTGATATGTTCTACCTTTAATCATTCCAACTAGTGCTGCTGGGAGTCTTGCTCCTTAGCAAGACCTTGGAGGAAAGAAGGCTGTCTTCAGATGCTGTGACTGTACTCTGAAGCAGTTATGGCCTCTCCCAGGCCTTATTAAGAAAACAAACTATACTGATTAGCTCCTCTCAAAAACTAGATGGAAATTTTAAACTTAAAAGCTTATCAATTGACCTCTCCTAAAGCTTCATTTTTAAAATGAAAGATTTTGTTGTTGTTGTTAGGATTTGCTATTTCCCTTTTTGGAAATAAGAAAAAATTTCAAAGTCCCTGTAAATAATCAGTAATTAGGAGATAGGAAGCAAGAAGGAAAGGGCAAGAAAGGAAGGAACAGATATTGATTATTTACAAATACCAGGCACTATCTTAGAAGCTTTCTATCATCACCCTGTCTTATCCTGACAGCCTCCCTAGGGGGCGGTTCTGTTATTCCCATTTTATGGCTGAGACTCTGAGAGGTAGAGTAATTTGCCTAAGGTCATGTAACTTGTAAGCAAATGAACTGGAACTCAGGTTTGTCTGATTACAAAGCTACGCCTCCTGTGCAAGTGAGAAACATAACTTGGTCAGTGTTTTATGCCACAGATTTTGTTTGGGGAAATTGGACAGTGGCAATATTCATTCCTGGTGAGTTTTCTTTGCCCAATCTAGCAAATCATCATTTTCTGCTTTCTTGCTCAGTTATTTGTATAGTCAGCTGACAGGCTCCACTTCAAACATTCCCCACGGCCTACTTAGCAGAGCGCAGAAACCCACTCGCTTTCTCTTAGCTGATCCCAGCACTAGCCAGATGTGGAGGTTGCAGCGTAAAAAGCACATCCTCACCTTCCCACTTCCCACAATGCTGCCTGGCCCTTCTTGAGGCATGGAGCTAGGCTGCTCTTTGGAGAGGACGGATGCCCTGTGGACCGCATCGCCATTTATTGGTTTAACATGCACACTCTGCGGTGCTTGTTCATCCTTTCCTATTTCTTGCATTCTGTCTCCTGATCTCAGATCTCATTTACATGGTGATTTATAGCTACTTTGAATATTATAATCTAAAAGGTGTATGTGGGGAAGAGGAGCGAGCAGGTCTTCTGTTTATTAGGAAAATTCTTAAGTCATCTGCTTTGACGATCTGACTTTGAAATTGCATAAATGTGAGCTCAATCCTGGGTCATAGTGAGGGTCAAGGAGAAAGGGACCAGCTGGCCCCACTTGTTCAGCGAGGTTTAGCTGCCTTGGGTTTCATGTTTTCACACGTTGTGTCCTACCTGGCTAGAGTTTAAATTATTGAAGGACAAGCGCATATATCACCCAGCTTTGTGCCAAGCTCAGTGCCTGGCACATTGTAGGCACATCATAAGCAATTGGGGATTGGTTGCTGATCCGTAGCTGCTGCTTACTTCCCATGGGACCCATCTGGGATTAGCTTTTGAATGGCAGTCCTTTTGGACATGGTAGCCTGGTGGAACAGAACGTTCATGCTCATACTGGGGTGTCGTGGACTTCCGCTTCGCATGTCTTTTCAAAGAATAACTATGTGCTGATATCCAAAGACCTAGTTTAAAATCTTGAATTTTAAAAACCTGAATGTGGAAAGGCCCTGCCCACCCACTTTGGAATGACCCCCTTAAGGTCACCTCCTAGCATGGTTTAATGCTCGAACTTTGCGATACTATTTTTCCAGGTTGAGTTAGTTCATGAAACCCTTTCCACCAGTGACACCGGAGCTTCGGTTAGTTCTTCAGGCAGCCTTTTTTTTTTTTTTTTCTTTATTAGGATCAAAGTTAAGGCGAAGGGTGAAGGGGCCGCCAGGGCATCGTCTGGGAGGCTAGGGCTCCACGACAGGGCAGGAGCGGTGGTGCTGGGCATCGTGTTGGAGGAGGGATGGAGGAAGGATGGAGCACAGGCAGAAGCAGGGGAGGGGGTCTGCGGAACGCTGACCGCTGCTTGCCAGTTTTGCATTGAGCTGGCTGACCCTGGCTGCACAAGTTCTCTTTAGTTCGGTTGTTTTGCCAAGACCTAGTTCGGAGTTGTGTGTGTTCTCGGAGCCTATCATCATTGAACATCTCATTTTGAAAATCACCTTGAAGCTAGAGCAGAAGTTTTCTTGTAGGCACAAAGTGAGAGAACAATGAAAATAGGACTATCCTCCTTTGTCATTACTTTTGGCCTTGTAACAATAAAAAGTAAGCTTTTCTTTTGAACTTGGGAGGATTGTATAAACTCTCCATATTTTGCGTACATTTTGAACGAAGAATCCACTTCCCTAGAACCCTTTTGAGAGGGATTTAAAGCTCAGGGAAACAGCAGCTCTCTGCAAGTTTCTGAGTAACTGAACTTTGTACATAACAACAGATTGGAAGATAGAATCAGTTAATCCCTGAACTCAAAGACCCCTTGGCACACATCCCAGATAACATAGGATGCTGAAAATTGGTCAGGTCCCAGCCTCACCTAAATACGATTCTCCCCTCAGAAAAATGCAGCTTTTGACCAGCATGTGCGGGAGAGCCAGGTCTCACCGTTACACCTCTACGAACGTGCGAAAAGAGGGCTTCTGTGGAGGACATCGCCTGGAAGGTGCAAAGACTGGACGGGTACCTGTGGCCAGCTGCTGCTCAGTGACGAGGCTGGCAGCCAAGCAGAGTGCCAGCTTTTCAAAAGCAGCCCTTTTGATAACACTGATTACATTTTCCTTGCTAGAGCCTTGGGCTGATTGAGCAACAGCCAACTTCTCTGGGTAACAAAGAGGAGGGGAAGGTAAACCAAACACAGGTTTTATTATAAAAACCAGGGAGTGAGAGAAGTATGTTTATTCTGTAAGATAACACACCTGCTCGTGCCCGGGAGGCTCATTTCCATCAGTTGCCATGGCAAACTCGTTATACTTCAAGGCCATGTGGCTTTGTTTCCTTTTGAGATCTGGTCCTTGTCCTACCTTTTCTAACAACTCCAACACAATGACATGGAAGCCAGCGACAGCATAATTGATTTCTCCTTCCCTCTATCAACGGTTCCCATTTGTTCGGCCAGGACTGAGGCTGCCTCCTCCTTTGAACTCCTAGCTAACCATGAAGGCATGCTTCAGAGAGCCGTCCTCATTAACATTCCAGGTCCCCCTTCCCTGTCAGCGATAAACAAACCCAGCATCAATGGCCTCCTTCCTTCCAGCTTTACAAATGCATGGCTGAGTTCCACGTTTTGCTGCCGATCCAGGTGCCCAGGAGTACAATGCGGGGCTCAGAAGCATGCGGGAGAGACTAAAAATAGAACAGCAGTTTTGGATGCATACCAGAACAGCTACTTCATCTCAACTTGCTTTGCACACTAAGCCTAATGGGATCCATCAGGCATGAGTTCTCTCTCTCACTCTCTCCCTCCCTCTCCCTTCTCTCCCCAGCTGCCTGTCTACTATCAGCGCCTTCCTGGTGAAGGGAGCAAAGGGAGGTCAGGCAAGGGACAAGAAGTGTGTGCCCTCATGGTTTTAGGTTTCAAATCCTGGGAGATATGGAGGCTGCAATTACTCCTTCCATAGGTGTGTTTCTAAAAAGAGCGGGCAGGCCCAGAACAGGATCACCTTTGCCCAGGCACTTTTGGTCCAAGACTCTCATTGTTTAGCAAAGGCTCAAATATCACCTCCTAAACACCAGGGGAGATGCGACCTAGATTCATACTCAGGCACTCCTTGAAAGTTAGAGAACCAAACTACCTGTGTGTTCTTCTTACAGTCCTTTTGGCTTGAAGCTAAGAATTTGGGAGCAAATGCACAGTCACAGATGGAGGGGCTGTGGCACACGTGGGTGAGCTGACAGCAGGTGACTGCCCAGGGTCTGTGAAAGCCTCCCACCTACCACCAAGTATTCTGTGATTCTATCTGAAAGCTTTTTCCAATAGAAAATGGAACACATAAGTATGAAGTTAGGAACATGTTCTCCTGCCTGGGCACAAGACCTCATCGAATGTTGGCTGTATCGATTGAGCTGGGCTCCTTTGTGTTCTGTGCCTTCTGATAAAAGGTACCCTTCCTGCAGCCTCCCCGACCCAAAGGAGAGGTTGCATGACACAAACATTTCTCATTTCTTTATCTGGAAGGTAATGTAGATGTTTTAAACCACTATGTATTATTCCGAAAATGCTACTCTTGCAGAATAAGAAGTGTGAGGGAAAGATGAATAGAACATATTTAAAAATAAAAGCCTTTTTCACTGTTTTTGTTTCAGAGATCGGCCAGATAAAACTAAAAGAAATTGACCTGAATAGTAGCCGATTTTGTCTGTGAGCTTCAGGAAGTGTCAGGTCTTTTAAATTGTGCCTTGGTTTCCTATAATACAAGTATAAAATAAACATGCCAAACTATTTCGAGAAAAGTCGCACTCCATGTAATCACAGCATTAATTAATTCCCCAAAGAATTTCCCACAGAACAAGTTGCAACATGATCGTTTAATCCTTCAGCCACCAGAGGACGGAGGTGCATCTTCCCTCGGCCTCCTGTGTTCCTGAGGCTCAGTGTACCTCTGGGAGATACTAGGTCAGTTGTTGAACAAATCTGCCATCGAAAACCAGAAAGCTTTCTAGGTTCACTAAATAAATGTCTGCAGACTAGAACCCAGGATACCTAGGTTGTAGCCCAGGGTGAGCTTAGACAAACCGCGGTTTCTGGGGATGCTGCTTTTCTCATGCATAAAACAAAACTGTAGAGGTGATGGACTTCGACGGGGCTTTCCAGTCTGAAAATTGCATGACAGGAATAAATGACACAAGGATTAAGTTGGTTTCAGCGCTTTCTTTCTTCCCATCTGGTGTTTGCTGTTTATTTGGTTGGTAGGCTCACACAGAGCTATTTTATCTTGAAAAATAGCACATAATTCTTCAGGATGAGTGGCATTTCTACTTTGTGGTATTTTCCCACAGTCTAACCTTCCTTCTCTTTTCAGTTGTCACTAAGAGGTGGGTCTCACTGATACTTCTTGGTTCATTAAGAAGAAACAGAAAGATCCTGTGTTTTGAGAGACTCTTTCTGGATCATTTCCCAATGATCATAGGACTTCGTAATCCATTTGGCAAAGGTGATGGTGACAATGGGGTGTTTGGCAAAGTGGATGAGGTGGTTGATGAAATGGCTGAGGTTAAGAAGAATGCTGTTGGCAAGACATCGTGAAACAAGGTCTGGAATGTTCAAAACAGAGAGCTTGCCTCCCTTGCTGAGATGACTTTGAGAAAAACTCAATCTTTAAATTAGCGATTTATTTGATAGGAAAAGAAGAAAAGAGTATCAACTACTATAATTTTTCTGAGCACTGAGCTGAGAAATAGCTAGTCTAATACTTCAATTATAACCCTGAACAGAGATGTCTTTAAACAATATAAAAGTTAAATTAAATGAAACAGGCAGATATGTTGAAACCGGTCACTGAAATTAAAAATTACATTTAAAATTTTAAGTTAGTTACAAAATAATAGACGAGACTCTAACCTTGCATTCAGCACAACTCACCCCTAAAATCTGAGTAAAGCCTGAGACTAGGAGGTTATTATTTTTATGGAGTCAGCCCTATCCCACTGTCACCCCAAAATACCTACAGGCGTGTCCGTGGGGGCCAGGGTAATGTTTCAACAAACGAGTGTTGATCTTAGTGTCAGTGCTCTAAAATTGTTGTTAAAATTATTTTGCTATTTGTGCTTATCAGACAGATTTCACAGAAACTTCAGGGGTCAAACTTTCATCACTTGGCCAGCGTGTGCGTGTGTGTGTGTGTGTGTGTGTGTGTGTGTGCGCGTGCACGTGTACTTTTCATTTTTTTTGCAACCAATGCTACCAGCTGCAACACTTTAATGACTATTTGTGGAACACCAGGGACCTTCCCTCATCATTCACCTGGGGTAGGAATAGTGGCCGAACGCTCAGGACAGGTCTCTGAAGGGAGGAAGGGTTAATAACATCACATTATTAAACCTCTGCAAACGAGAGACATTTCAGAGTAATCATTGTTGATGTATTTTATGTATAACTATGTGTAGAATCCTTAATGATGCTGTCACCTCCAAAAAAATAATAAAAAGAGAGAAAGAAGACTTGAAGTTTGTGTTTGAGGTGTTTTCAGGCATTTTGAGTTAATCTAAAAAGTCAGTCTGTTCTTCTGGGTCTCAAATGCTATGGAGCTAAAGGTACCTGTCACTGAGTCTTTCAAATGAGTATTTAAGGTATACTAACTTTTCCTTTTTTTTTTTTTTTTTAGAGATATTCACTTTACCTGGTAGACATTTAGGTTATAGTGTAAATAAAAGTAGTGTTATTTGTGATTTATTAGCAGAGTTCCTTAGTTATAGTTAGTATGTCTTTGTTATGGTGACATAGAAGGGTTGAACTATCTCATAGCAAATTGAGCCTTAAGATATAGAAGACTGAATATATGTATTAGTTTATTCTTTGGACAACAGATGAGCAAGATACATATTTTGTTTTCCTAGAAATTTTAATGTGTGTGTATTGTTGAAGATACTTCAGAGAGAAGATATCTCTGTTAAGAAAAATGTAATTTCATTCCCTGGGACATATATTATGAAAATGAAAACTCAGTCATTCCTGAAAGAGTATTTAGTATTTAAGTCCTAGACCTTAAAGCTTTTAGGGTCATCGGAGATGCTTTTTTTGTCCATGTCATTCTATAAACAAATCCCCAGAGTTTCAGAAAAGTGAAAGGACTTGCTTAAAGTCACATGGCTAGGTAGAATCAAGACTAGAACACAGGCCTCCCAAACCACAATTTTAACCTGCATTATACATCCCCTGTCACTTCATACAATAGACACATATTTATACATATGTAGCTAGACCCTAAGAACTATGATTCTATTTGGAATTATGGTCATGTGTTATACAAAGGTGTTTTATTAAAAAGTTCTCCTGCATGAATAAAACTTTCAAGATTATTACAAAAGGCATCATTTAACTATCTGGCTTTAATCCTTTAATACAATGTTGTCTGTTACCTTTATCTAATTTATATCTAAGGAGCTTTATTTGTGTCCCTGGAAGCAACCGTTCTTCTTATTATAAATTATTATATATCTATCGGCTTTGAGATAAGTGAGACACAATCTTACAAAAGAGTAAACATTTTATTATTTGTACATGAATCCATTTTATCTGAGGCCACACAAGCATCTGGTGATCTCATAAAAGAAGCCTTAAGCAACAGGAGGGTGTTTGTGGTCATTTACATTTATTGCAACATCACTTATATGATCTACTTGCTAAGCAGTGAGAGGCCAAGAATGGATGCAGACTGTCAGGAGGAACAGGTAGTGGGTATAAGAAGCAAGGAATACAGAGCAGCCATGGCCTGTTTCAAGACAGGGAGGTGGCAGGATGAAAAATACTCTGGAAAACAGGTTTTCTGGGGTTGAAGGTTTCAGTGCCCTGAGGCACTGAAAACAAATACCCGGAATGCGGCCAACCAGCCTCAGCTAGAGGAGTGTCTGTTAGAACAGGCCCCAGATAGGGCATGGCCCCAATGATTCGGGGATGGAGGATGTCACAAGGGTACCACCTGAAGGGTTGGCAGAGGCCCCCGGGGAGGAGCCACATACTCTTCCTCTCTGAGCAGCCTCAGCAGGATGTGTTTTTTATTCTTGGGCCAGCTGTAGACGTGAGTGTTCTGAAGCCAGGTGGGCACGTGCTCCTATGAGAGAGAGGATGACGGGAGCAAAAACCATTAGGGAAAAACCTGGGTTCCAGATCCCAGGCTCAGTTCCCAAACATCTACGGCTTTCCCTTCAGGGCCGTTTCCTACCAAACAGTCCCGGGGGTTGCTTTTGGAAGGGGTTAGCCTGTGACGTGCTCTTGGCTTTGGGTGCAAGATGTATGTTTCATTATGGAAACCATATGTACGCAGCATTTTCTGTCAGTCTCCCAGGCTACCTGCCCTTTGCATTTCAACATGCTTTTCACCACCCTCACATAAAAGGGGTAGGACTGAGGTCACGCAGAGTGATGCGAATTCCCTTGTTGCTTCGTAAGAAGTATGCCAAGGCTGTGGGCTTAATCTAATTCATTATCCTTTCACTCCAGCCACAGGTCTGGCCTGCAGTAAAAGGGTCCCCTCAGACCTCGGTTATCAGGCAAAGGCAGAAGCTGTGAGCTTGGAATCGGGGTGGGTGTGTGGGGGGTGTGGGGTGCAGTTCCAGACTGCCCTCACGGAGTGGACATGCTGTGAGGGAAAGACAGATAACAAACGAGGAAAAGGTATAGCGTGTTCATTGGTGCTATATGCTATGGAGAAAAATAAAACAGAGAAAAGGGATAAGGCAGTGCTGGGGCTAGATGAAAGATTGCAGTTCATAGAGAGTTTAGGAAGAGAGCGGAGGGAGCAAGCCTTGTGGAGGTCTGGGTCCAGGCCGATAGAAGGGCCAGCGCAGACACATGTGGTGGGAGAGCGCCTGGCCTATTGAAGGAGCAATAAGGCCAGTGTGGCTAGAGAAGAGTGAGCGAGACAGAGGAGGTGAGGAAGTCTGGAAGTAGAGGGGGCTGAGTCAGACAGGGCCGGCGCATTTTTCTCTGAGTAGGTGGCATTCCTTTGGGTTTGCAGGATGAGCTTAGAAGTGGCACCTGCTGTGTCTCACGCATCATGCTGGGTATTGATGACACCCAAATAAAAAAGGCAGTTACTTCCATGAAGAGTTCATAGTCTTATGATGGAGTCAAAAATATAAAGAATAATAAATTATTTTCTAGGTGATGGTGTACTCCAGGGGACAGGCAGTGGGAGCAGTCTGCCCTGAGCACAGGCAACAAAGGGATTGTCTGAAGAAGTTTTAAACACATTAATAAAACCAACTAAAAGTTGGTCTGCTTTTTCTATCACTATGCTCCAGTAATTCTAAACAATTATTCCCAGTGCCTCCACCCCAGCCACATACCATTGACTCAAGGTACTATAATTAAGAGCTCTCAAGAGAGGTCCAATTCAATATATGGGGGAAGAGAGTGGGTAATACAAGGATAAACAAGAGTTCACTAGACAGACAAGTGCACTGCAAGCAGAGGGACCAGAAAGTGCCAAGGCGCATGTGAGGGCATGCTGAAATAGTCCAGGACAACCAGGGTGAACAGCCATCCAAGCACACGGTGATAAGAGAGAAGGCTGAGCAACTGAGCACAAACCTCCTTTAAGGGGCCTCATATATTATGCTAGGAAAGGTGGATACGATCTCACAGTCACATATAGTGGGACACCACCATGAAATTTCTCAACTGGAGATAGATCAGACCTCCATTTTGGACGTTCCTCTTTGATGGCAGAGCAGAGGATGGCTACTCTAGGGTCAAGGCGGAGACAGGAAGACCATTAAGGAGACCTTGCAGTGAGAGCAACGAGAGCCTGGGCCAGGGATGGAAAGGCGTACCGCCGAGTAGGGTGTGCACTGTGCAACCCTAGAGTCCCTTTCACATAAATCGAACCCTCCCTCACCCAGGGCAGAAGTCTCAATGCAGTTCTGGCATCCAGGGATCCTGCAGGGTGAAGCTGAGCCTGAGCTCAGGGTGCTGTGGTCTGACTCGCAAGACATTTACTACACTACTGTCTCCCTTTGCCAAGCCAGGCGCAAGGCCTCAGATGGGTTTTGTCCCCATTTCACAGACCCACTGGCATGACCTTCTGGTAAAAAAAAAAAAAAAAAAAAAATCCCTCATATGAACCACAGCAAAGTTCACTTTGGTAATTGTGTAGATTTAATTCTTGTATTCTACTGCTTTGAGAGCTGAACTGTATGCAAAAAGCTTCCGTGGAACAGCCAGCAAAAAAAATGTACACCTCTTGACTTTCATGTACAAGAGATAAGAAGTATCAGATGAACAGTCTTTTTCTTTCATGAGTTTAAACACAAACTACTTCTTTGTGTGTAATGGCTGTTTGAACAATTAGGACGAGATGGTCTATTAGATAATGCTTTTAAAACTTTCCCGATTCATGTTGCTGAACTGAGTGGTACAAGTTGTTGATCTTTCCTATAACCACTGTTATCTCTAAGGAGTGATACAGAGTTGACAAGGTTTTTCACTTAAAATCCCAGATGGCAAACAAAGCAAAGCTTGAATTCTAAGGTTTGTTTGTTTGTTTACCTTCTTAGCATTTGGGAAGAGCACAGGGATGAATCTGAAATTCATGCTTCCTTGTTTTATGAACTCGATCTGCATCTGGAACAGAACAAATTGAAGTTTTAATTTCCGGAACAAAGATGAGGTGTTAGTGGTACCCATGATCACCCAAGCCTACACAGTATCTCTATTCCAATTTCCTTGAGTGCCACACACTTAAAATTGTAAGCCCATTACACATCTATGCCATTCACTCATTCACCATTCATTTATTGAAGGCTTATTATAAGTCATGCTCTGTGCTAGACTTTGGGTTTCAAGGAATAGGATACCTTCCAGGGTCTACTGAGCTGGCTCGCATCAGCTCACAAAAGCTGGATGTGTGCCTCTTCCCAATTCTGTGTTCAGTGACTTCATACTGGTTGCTCAAAGTTGGCCATGGTGAGAGTATTTGTACCATGGAAATAAACAAATGCTACGAATCAGGATTTTTTTTTTTTTTTGAGAACCAGTTTACCAGAACACCACCTATACAATTCCTACCCTTACAAAGCCAGCAGTTTAGCGAGCAGTCGGAAAGATAAATGACCAACTTCAGTGCCGTGTAAAAAGTTTTCACGAATTGCCGTGGAAGCCCCCCAAATGGAGGCCATCCATTCTACATCAGTGCTTTGAAGGACAGTTACAAGGGAGGTATCATTTGGGTACTGAAAGAAGAATTTGGCAGGGCAGGGGAAATGGGATAGAGGGGAAAGACATTCTCAGCAGAGGAAAGAGCATGAGTACATGTTTGGAGGTGTGGAAGGACGTTCGTGGGTTGGGACTGGCTAGTAATGCATTAGCGCTAGAGCACAGAATGGGCTTGGGAGGGAGCAGAAGATGAGGCTGGGAAGTCAATTGTGAAGAGCTCAGTCTGCCAAGTGTTAGGCTTCTCACACCAGTTCCAATTCGCTCTGACACTGCAGTGGCCCAAAAAGATGTAGCTGCCAAGAACTCTATCAAAACCAGAATTTTCAATATGAGAGGAGCCAGCGTCTTTCAAATCCTGCGACCAGCACAAAGTTTTCAGTCCTCTGATGACAAGGAGATGAGGAATTATGTGTTCCCAACTATTTCATCTTCCAATTGATTTTTATTACTGAGGAGTCTTCATTGTGCGTGGGAATAAAAACAGAACTGAGAAGCATGTGACAGTGGTGATGACTCGTTGTTGAAATCACCAGAGGAACCACTCATGAACATACTCTCTTACGTACTCACACTTACGTGCATACACACAATCACACGACACACACAAATTCTCCACGAGGTGTTTTCTCAGAACCACTTCCTTTTAAAAAATCAGAAGACAACACCAGACGCATGTTTTAAAATGACTCAAGTACTGTGCAGCTAAAAGCACAAACCACACCAGTACAAACACATAAAAAGGAAGGGTTTAGGGTTTATAAGTTAAAAGTGAAGAACTGGAGTTAGTTTCTGATTTCTAGGACATTATATACTGTAACATTTTATATGTTCACTGAACTACTCTATGTAGGAGCCAGCCAGCAGGGGTGTGTGTTTTTATCTCATACTTCCAGATATTGGCTTCCTGTGAAGTCATTGGCTCTATGAGGTAGTTACTCCTGGTACCTCTTCACTCCCTCTATCTTGGAGTTTTCTGCCGCTGAGAAGGGACCAGGAAGGAAGCCTGGTGGGCAGAAGGCACGTCTGTATCTGGCCTCTTCAATTCCTTCAGCAATGAGGAAGGAAGGGCCCAAGCCACAGTTGCCCCAAGAAACCGGGTTTGGAGACAATCTAGTTCATAGCTGGGCACAGCCAGACAGGCTCTGGGGTTGAGCTGTGTATCGCTGTCTGGCATTGCCACACACCAGCAGAGCTTGGCAGGTTTCTCCAGGGACTGGCAGGGACCTGGAGCCCTTCCCACACACCAGCTGTCAGCTCCCGGGACTGGCAGTTCCTAGAGATGCAGACAGGACATCAAGTGCTTTGGGACCGTACACACATGCAGCAGACAGCCAAGGGATGGCAGCCCCCAGAGACAGCCATGACCTTTTAGGGCAGAAATGGTACCTTTCTTGGGCTTGGCCCTTGGGCTCTCAGACTGGGAGAGAATGGAATAGGAAGGACACGTGTCTCCTGACTGCTTGGCCTTATTCTTTGTCCTCACCGTCTTGCTTCACTTTTACTTTGGGTTGGTTCTGAGCTCAAATAAATGGTCGGCCCATGGGAGAAGAGGAGACAGAGACCCTTAACACACCCCACCCCCCGACCGCTCTCGTTCTGTGGTCCTGACCCACAGGATGGACCTGATTTAAGCTGGCTTCCCTCGAGGTAAATCTGTAAGTCCCTGAATGCCCGACTGCCTCCTGCCTTGTGCTGCCTACTTATTCCATCTGGACCACTTCTGCTTTCTGTTCCACCTTCCTGGCCTCGTCGGTGACCCTTTATGACCACTGCAGTCACCTTCCCCCACTGTGGAATGTTAGGGCTGAAACGGAGCTTACAAGCTTTGGCCCGGTGATTTTCAAGTCTTTGTTAATCTCAGAATCCTTGGTAAACAAACAATCCTGAGCAAGACGGACCAGCTCTGGCTGAGGGAGGCCCAGAGCACCTGTGCCCGCAGCACAGATGAGCACCCATTAGGGACCCTACGGGACAGTTTGAGAGTCGCAAGTCTAGTCCAGCAGCTGAGTCCAGCAGGAACCGTCTCCATGGTGTCTCCATGATCATGGGAAGCAGGAAGATTGCTTGCCCGTAAAACAGCCGGTTCCAAAGCCGAGTGACATTTCAGTCAGAATATTTTATGAGATGCTGAGTAAGTCTAACTCCCCCAAATTTTACTCACTGACCAGGCCCCATAGTTCAGTGTGGCAGTGGGCCCTTGCTCATCTATCATGAGCTAAGAACAACTGCTTCCCCTGATTGAGCGTCTGATATATGCCATACACCTCACAAACATTTAATCCTCATAATAGTACTGTGAGTATTAGCGACCCATTTTATCAGTAGGGACATGGAGGCACAAGGAGATTTACACAGTCAGCCCATAGTCACACACCTCCACATGAGGAAGCTGAATTTGAACCAGGGCTATCTGACACAACAGCCTGAGTCCCTTTCACTAGGCTACTCTGCCTCTCTGAACGGCAGGGGTCAGGACAGGATATAGACGCAGGAGCCTCCCTCCTCACAGCCCCATTTCTCACCCCTCTTAGGACTTTATACTTGCCGGTAAACAACCAAGTCAGCAGGGCACTGCTTTCCAGCGTCTTGGAACTTAGAGGTCACAGATTAATATCCCCTTGTCACTACTGATAGGAACACTGAGTCCCAGAGGTGTGGTGGCTTGCTCAGATTCCAAAGGTAGATGGAGCGGAACCCACATCCCCCTCTCTTGCCCACATCCCCCTCTTCGCTCATGATCATGCTGCCTTCAGTTGGTCTCTAGTGAAGAAGGACGGGCCTTCGTGGAAGAAAGAGCCCGCACCCGAGGGCTGGCGGGGTGCTGTGGTTCCCTCACCACTCACCATTCTGTGAATGTACTTGGTATGTAAGCCATGCTCATCCTCGTCCAGCTGCGACTCGGCGCCTTCCACATCCTGTTTGTATTTGGGGCTGATTGCTACGATTATCATCACTGTCTTCTGTTAATGAGAAGGAGAAAGCATGTTTATGACAGTGTAAAGTGTGGTCCATTTGGTGACGGCAGGCTGGAACCTGGCCAGCGGGAGCGTAAGCCTTCTCTGACACACTCGAGGGTGGAGGGCTGGGCTCCTTCTCCGTGGAAAGTGAGAGGCACTGGCTCCCACTGGGGCAGACTCCTGTCTCCCCTTTTCCTCTGGCTCCTCCCCGGCTCCCTTCTAACACACAGAGCAAATGGCTGCGAGAGGAGTTCTCTTAAATGGATGCAGTTTTGCCCACCCTTTCCCACAACCATCACTAATACACGTCTAATGAAAGCCTCAATCACTAAGTGATTCTGTATCGTGGCAAAAAGGCTCTGCAACACCAGCGATGAAATACCCCCTCCCTACCGCAGCTGGATCCAAGCTGCCAGTTACTGCACTCCTGACTGCCCTGCTCGTGGCATGGACGCGTTAGCACAGTCAGGAGGACCAGGCCCTTCAGCACAAAGCAAACGTCGGGCTGCAGACAAAAGGAAAAGCCACAAAACCCCAGCCTGCTGAGACTCTGTCCCCCACTGCTCCCTCCAAAAGAAGCAGCTGAAGCACCGACATGGACACGCTGGCAGCAATCAATTTCTATCTTGTTAAAGCACAAAGTGCCCGGGAAAGCTCTTCAGTCCAATCCTACAAAACACTTGGGGTGGCCGCAGATTAAATTGAATTCTGCCGCTCGCTCCCCACTCCCGCCTTCATTTCCTCCTTTCCTATTCTGGTCCAAAAATTGTTTGCTCTGATTGTTATCAACCACCTGTGTCTGGTTTGACCGTTTACTTCCTGCCTGCCCATGTCCAGGAGGGCGACCCCATCCTTCCTTTCCAAGTCTTTGCACGGCTGCCAACAAGGGAGGCTTTGTTGGGACTTTCTCAGCTTTGGACTTGGTGGGTATGCCAGTGCTTCTTTCATAAAATAACTTCACAGGCTCATTGTCTCTCTCCCCAGAAAGTAAACTCAGAATGTACTTACATCTCTAAGGTAGCGTTCCATCCACTTAATGATATCAATGCCTCGGATTCTATCCTCAAATATGTCAATCTACAAAAAAAGATGCGGGAGGTGACATTTAATGAGAAGCTTTCTCTAGATGCAAAGCACGAGAAAACACAGGAGACTACATACATTTAAAACTGAAGAAGTTATTAACGCTTTGTTCAGGGAGGTGCATGTAAGTCTAAAAAACAAAGTACAGTTTTCTTATTTCAATATTAGTAGGCATTTAAATATTTAATATCCACAACGAGGATACGGTGCTATGCATCAAAATGTATCTTTGCCTACACACTAGTTATGTTTTAAAAATCTGAGAGACCACCAAGTTGGATGCAAGCCAGCAATATACAATAAATAATAAATATCTATAATTTGAAAGGAAACGTGATTCTAGAACATTTTAATGGATGCATGGTGTGTAAGTATTGAGATACAATTATGGTGCTTTACTTGCATTAACCAGGCCATTATTATGGTATTATGTCCAGTTACAATCTATATGTTTAAAAGGGATCGTATGAAACTTGGAGTAAATCCAAGGAACTGCCACAAAAATAATTACTGAGATGGTGGGGAAAAGGTTTATGATGAAAGTCAAGAAGTAAGACTCTTAGGCCTTGAACACTGATACTAATTATCAAGTCTTTGAATGAATATTGGAAGGGGAGAAAAGCCAGATATTTTATGTTTTACAAAAAATCAAATAAGAAGGCCTTTCTTTCTTGGGCTCAGGCTTGTCCTGTAGCCAGAAAATAATGTGTGTGTAAAGGTGCTATTGATCGGAAGGAGGATTTTATATTGATTAGAATGGGTGACTTGGGGAGAGTGTCTTTGAGGAGGGGTTAATTGATTCAGTCACACTGCTCCCAGATCAGTTGTCCTAAACGTCATTCCGTTTTTTAGGGCCGATCACATCCCAGGCATTCAGCAAGCTTCCCATACCACCTCTGATCCAGCCTGGCCTCTCTTTTCCCCATGTGCTCTGCCTACTTTACTCCCCACACTGGTGTCTCTGCACTGCACCCACAAAGCAGAGTGCAGGCCCCCGCTGCTCTCTGAATTCTCCCTACACATTGACTTCCTCCTCCTTACCTCACCAAACTCTACACCAGAGGTCCCGAACCCCCTGGGCCACAGACGGGTACCTGTCTGTGGCCTGTTAGGAACCAGGACACACAGCAGGAGGTGAGCAGCGGGCCAGGGAGCGAAGTTTCATCTGTATTTGCAGCTACTCCCTAGCACGAGCATCACCGCCTCAGCTCTACCTCAGATCTTCAGGCATTAGATTCTCATAGGAGCACTAGTTCCTGGTGCCAAAAAGGTGGGGACCGCTGCCCTGCCCCATTGTGACCACTGGTGGTACTGGACAATTGACACATTATTATAACATTCTTTCGTTTACTAAATGTCTCATTTATGTCTGCCTTATCTCTTCAACTTAGTTTCGAGCTTCCTATGGAACTAGATTGTACTGCATTACACTAAACTGTCAAACGTATACAGTACATAATACAAGTTTGGAATATGTTTTTTTCACTGGCGAAACACAAAAAATAGAATGGCATTCCTTTTGGTTTGGATGACCATTTCTTACTTTAAAATGTCTGGAGGCCAATGACTACATTAAGTAACCTTGAGAAAGCTTTTGTAGCTCTCTGTGACTGTGTCAGTAATCCATTTGTGTTATAGAAGACAGAAGCATTCTACTGCTGGGGCTGAGAACAGCTTAGCTCTGTTCTTGGTTCTATGATTGGCTTCTGCACTTCCCACTTGCATGAATTTGAAAATGTTACTAAAACTCTCTAAGTCTTACTATCTCCATTTGTAATATGTGGTTAGTAAACCTACTTCCTAGGGCGGTTGTGAGGATTAAAATGAGTCAACATGGAAAAGTCATGTCATAATGCCAGGCATGATGTAAGTCCTCGATGAATGGCTACTGCTGCTGCTGCTGCTGCTGTTATTCTGGCCTCTAAATTATACCCTGCTGCAGAGGTGAACCTTCTGAGAATCACAATATGCTGGCTATCTTCCATTTGTCTCTCCAGATCTCTGACAAATCCCACAGCTTCTGTCAGGCCAACTTCTCCACATAGCTACTATTATGGGCCAAATTGTGTCCCCTAAAATTTATATTTGAAGTCTTAACCCCCAGTGCCTCAGAATGTGACTGTATTTGGAGATAGAGGTAATTACCTTTAATGAGGTAATTAAGGTAAACGTGGTCATATGAGTGGTTCGATAGGACTGGTGTCCTTACAAATGGAGATTAGGACACACAGAGAAAAGACCAGGTGAAGACCGAGGGAGAATACGGTCATCTACAAGCAAAGGAAGAAGCTTCAGAATGAAATCAATCCTGCCAAAACCTCGATCTTGAACTTCTAGCCTCTAGAACTGTGAAGAAATACATTTCTGTTTAAGCCCCCTGCCTGTGGTACTTTAAGGCAGCCTAGCAAACCAGTGTAGCCATCCTCCTCAGGTGGCAGTAACCACTGGTCCCTTGCCTCTTTAGACCCAGGGGAGCTAACAACTCCCTGCTTTATTTGCTTGTCGCAGGATATTACACAATCCCTGTGAATTCCCTAAAACTTACCTAGAGCTCTGAAAATAATACCTTTTTAAAACTCTCCTTAAGTTATCGATTAAATTTTTCCTCCACGAAGGGGGATCTTAATATATCAATCTGGTAACTTAGCTGTCGGGACTGGACTCTGTGATTTTACCACAAGTCTTCATAGTGATGAGGGTCAAGGAGAGATTTAAATTCTTCCTAAGCAGCCCCTGAGTGTAAAGGTCACAAAAACCTGTCCTCTTCTCCAGGGGTGATCTGTATGCTTATTTGGAAAGGACCAAAAGTAAGGTCTTTTCTGAAATGTTGGTTTATGTCCTGTAATTTGATTTTATGTCATGGTTACACAGTGCTTTTTTTATTCCAGAAATAAGGAATGAAACTGTTGTCATGAATAAATTGTATGCTTCTAAAAACTTTTAGACAGTTCCGTTTTTTAAAAAAAATTATAGGATAAAGAAAAAATTCAAGTAAAAACTCCTGTTAAATAATGTTAAATAATCTTTAAAACTGACATTTAGTTACTAGTTACTAGGTATTCCCTCTTTATCCTTTGACATTTGTATTCACAGATATTTCCCTTAATTTTTTGCCGTTCTCTAGAATTCACTGTCACTAAATACCCAGAGGAGGCCTCAGTGTTTGAGGAAAGCCAGTCCTTTAAGTAGGCTCCTGTGGAATTTTATTTATCCTAAAGAAAAACTTACATGGCTTTAAGCTGTGTTGTTGCAAAGCACTTGCAGGGCGATTTGAGGAGTGTGCGCTTCTTGAGATTCCTTGGGCCAATATCACGGTGAGCTGCAGGGCCGGACTGTCTACCTCCCTAGAACCAGACCAGCAGGGAACCTGGCCCAGTGGTCCCTGTCCAGAAGCGTGACTGCTGCATCATGGGGTGGCGTGGCAGCTGTGTTCTCTGGGGGTCCCAGGCTGCAGGGATTCTGCTTCTAACCTCACAGCCCAGTGCCCCAAAAAAGAAACTTGTAAAACAAACAGGTGGCCGGTGAAGCCTGCTGCCTCCTGCACTGCAGGAAGCACAATCAAAGCAGGCACGACTGGTGAAAAAGGGCAAAAGTACGAAGTACAGCCAGAGGCTGGCGTTTCCTTCAGGCCGGGGGTGGGGGCAGCTGAGTATGTGGCTGGCGTAAACACCCTCCTGGCTGTACAGAGGCACCGAGGAGTCATTTAAAAAGTGTTCAGGAAAAACATGTTGGAGACTGTATAGTTTAAAATCTAGACGATAGTTACCTAAATTTATAAGCATTTAGTTCGCAATCATATACATCAAATAATACAGTTTAAAACATCCACAGTTACTTATACATTTCTCCTTTTGCTTTTCTTCTCCTTCGACTCACTTTAAATGTTCGGTCTTCAATTTGGGTAAAATACTTACTGCGGTTTGGAAGCCATTTACCAGCAAAAAGTTCACGAATTTCACCACCTCCATGGCTGTGTCCATAGAATAAGTGATAAAGACCTTCCCTAAGAGAGATTTTTCACATTTATTAGAAACTAGTCAAATAATAATAATTACATTCTGAACAGCACTTGTATGCAATGTCTTTTGTTCTTCTAGAACAATAGAGAGAAACCTCCCGCGTGGGGGTTGGTCTAAGGGCTTATGCCTGCAGCGGTGTGGATTACAGTTCTTAGGAGGCCCCGAAGAGCTGGGGGCCTGTCTAAGGGCATGCACACTGCTCAGGGTGCACGGGAAGAGAGGCCCAGGGGAGAGCGCTGGCAGGCTGAGACAAGCTGAGGAGGTCTTTTGAAAAACCACATGCTGCATTAACAAAACATCCTTTACCCAGAACCTGTGGGTCCTTAAGATAGGGCCACCATGTGATTTCTTAGAGACACTTGGCACTGTGCCTAAGGAATACTCTCACAGCAGGCCAAGAAGCTGAGTCTGGCTAAGGGGCCACCCCACAGTGTCCTCTTTTGATCTCATGATGCTCTCTGCTGTCCAAGAGTGAGTGAGGGGAGGGGAAAAATGGTTCCCCTCCCCCTCGTCCACTCACTGGCCAGGAAGTTGGAGTAGACTAAAGTGCAACTCAGAAATGGTAGTAAAACGTCAGCAGCTTGAAGAGATTGCTGCCCTCTGGGTGGCTCAGCATCCCTGACCCCTCATTCCTCCCTAGGTCAGCCTAGAGCAACAGACTGTATTGTGTCCACACTTGACCCAGTCAGCCTGAGAACGAGTATTTTCTCAGGCTTAAACCTTGGGGGAAATTATCTGGCTAGCATGTTAATGTGATAGATGAAAAATCTCTGTGAGTTGGATTTGGTCTGGAATGGACCCCCTAAATCTCGGAAAGCCCCTGGGGCAGAGGGTGGAGAAGAAATGGGAGTTGGAGAGAAAATGAGTCTGTATGTATTCCTCTATGCTTAGGCTCTTGTTATTTGAAAACATACCTTTCAAATGGTCCAATTGGCTCATTAAGCAGCCAGGCATATTGATGGCACTCAATTAATTTTTTTTCCTAATATTCAACCAGTTCCTATGTAAGAAATTTAAGACTCCCTTTATAGATTATAGTAAGATAACTGTGATCTAAAAACTGACATGAGAACTATACCTTTTGCAGAGTAGTACCCATTCTTCAGAAATGCTCAAAATTAAAATGTGTAAGATTTTAAGAAGATTAACACATTTTTATGAATAAAAAACAAGGATCATTGTAATAGAAATATTTTGAGTCCTAAATGACTTAAAAGCACATATCCCAATAGAAATTAGCAAATGCAAAGGGCTTAATTTTCAAGTTTGGTTCAAAGAAGTACCCCGATTTGGACAGGACTTTTTAGAATTACCTGAGCTTCTCTAGCAAGCACAACAGAATATAACAATTTTACAAGTAGTGGCTGTTTTCTTAAGATTTCTGGGACTTATTACCCTGGCTGACCTTAATATGAGAACATTTTGGTGATATTTCAGCATTTTTGTTTCTGGCTGCAAAATGTGGAAAAAGAATCATCACCTGACACTTAGTCAAATGTTTCTTTAAATAAAAGGCTTAGTTTGCATCTGGTTCTAAGGCAGTACGGAGATTGTGACACTGATTTTTCCCAGCAAGATTGCTCATTCCTACAGGAAATGACCTCGTTCTTGATGGCTGCCGCTAATTTATGGTGAGACGTTAGGTCCCTGGCCAATACCACATGGACATCCAATCAATTTGCCCAGGAACAAGTCCACTCAAGAGCATCATTTAGAAGAGGGAAAAAGCATTGGGGTTATTTGTTGGAGTGTATGTTTAAGAAAATCTAGTGGTAAGCACTTTGTGAGTATTGGTGGTAGTGTCAGAATCACTAAAATCATTCATATGAAATGCTGGTCACTTTTTTTTAGCAAAAGGCAAAAAAAAAAAAAAGGGGAAATTTTGTTTCACTGTGTTTATGATAAATATCCAAGACTATGGATGCATAATCATGAAGTACTCTCAAAGTATAAGACCAGACAAGAAGAAGGAAAAGAAAACAAAATTGTAAACAACTCACTCAGTTCTTCTGGCAAATTGCTTGTTTTCAGAGTTCCCCTGGCTGGAGGGTTGCTAGGGGGTCTAGGGACAGCAGCTGGAAACGGAGCTTGGGGACCCTGTGGTCTCAACTCTGCAGGATACTCCAAGGACTCCTCAGGAGCTCCAGCTCTCTTTGGTGGCTGGTTATATAGCTGGTCCCTGGAAAAGAATACATTTACAATAAAATGTTCTTTTTTTTTTTTTTTTTTTTTTTTTTTTTTTTTTTTTTACAAAGGCACATCTTGAGAAACAGAAAGGCTTTAAGAGCTATGGGAAGTACGGGTGAGCTGCTTCCCTCCTCTGCTAATGTTTCTTTTCTGAGCCAGAGGGACAAGGGCCGTTCCATGGTGTTTCAGTCAATAAGCGTTTCAGCCAACTGCCACATGCAAGGGCCTGTGCTAGGGGTCGAAAGAGGTAAGCAGGATGTGCTTTCTCAATTCAAGGACTGTCTAATTGGGAAGATAAGTCTCATGCACAAGGCAGATAAGGGCACCAAGAAAACACAGTATAATGGGTGACACATGAGGTTGGTGCTATAGGCATTCAGATAACAAGACAGGATTTTTATCTCCTGATAGATAACATTCAATTATATATCAGAAAGTAGAAAAGGCCATATAGGTTTACAAGTATTTATGCTGTTAATAGATGAATGGAAATCTGAATTTGAAGACCCTAAAGAAAGTTTCTACCACATGGTTATATGGAATCTTTATTGTTGTTTTAGTTGCCAGTATTCCTGTGAACATTCTGCTGAGAAGAACGATCAGATGCACTCATGTGACGTTTGGAAGGCAGAAGGAAATGGAAGCCAGGCTTCTGCCACTTCTGTGGTTTCTGTTGGTAAGTGCCATCATGAGGTGTTGAGTTCCTTGAGAAGCATCCCAGTGTCCCATTACCAGCTTTGCGGTGTCAAGGTCAGGGCGTCCTTTTTTAGCCAGTGGAGACCCAGCAGGCACAGAATAGTTGCAGAGCTGGCAGTTACCTGATTCTGGATTGTACTGTGGTAGCATGGTCTAAAATGGAGAGTTCCACTGGGGTTCTGATCCCCTGCCTCTCTGACTGTGACAGAGGAAGCAGCCTCTCTGGTGTACCGTTGTGTGGTGTTGCTCTGAAATCATTCCTAGAAATCCTCCAGCCTCCAACAATTGTAGAAGTACTCAGTTCCCAAGTTAAATTCCTTCTGCTTAAAATAACTAGAGTCGTTCTGTTTTCTGTAATTGAATCCTAACTGATAAGGGGACTAAAACTGTGCCTGTAATGTTGTATTTCTTTAAAAAAAACTCTGAAGCAAATGTGGCATTATGTGAACCTTTAAAAAACCTAGGTAGTGGACGTGGATGTTTGCTATTGGTTGTGTGTTTGAGATTATTTTATATTTTAAATTTAAAAAAATGTTTCGATTACAAAAATCTATATGTATATTTCAAGTTTTTCTAGATTGTTACCTATACTTTCATAGTTTTATCCAAAAGAGTAATCAGAAATTCTGAAAGTCTTATGTAATAGGGTTTTGAATAAAATTACACAGCATCCTAACTATTAAATATTTCTAAAGTGTGAATATTTGAGGAAGTTATTTTTATTTTATATTTTTATTAACATACAGAAAAATTCCTGTAAAATATGCTTTCATCTAAAGGGGATTCAATTCCATATCCTCTTAACATTAAATCTCTTTATACTCAAAGTTGCTTAGTTGTTATAAAAGACAATTGTTCATTTGATAAAGAAATGTTAAGGCTTTGATAATATTTAAAAACTTCCATATAAAAAAATATCGATATCATGAAGATTAATGACAGAGTAAACTTTCTGCATTAAGGTTCTCTTTGAAATTATCAGTAAGAGGAGAATTAGTTTCATTACCTGAACTTATTTTTCATTATCCTAAAATTACAAGATAAATCCAAGGAGACCATAGCAGGCTTAAATTGATGTTACAAAAACAATTACTCTGTGCTATATTTGCAATTCTCTTTTAAATCTAAAATTCTTCAAAATAAATGTTTATTTTAAAAGTTACTATTGTCTCCCCTATTCAACACCAAACATGCTTTGTAAAGATGCTTAAATTTTGTTTGTTTTCTCAGAATTATAGATATTTCTTCGGCAAGAGTACTCATCCAGTTGTAAAATCTCATTTTACTTAATTCTATTATTTAAACTCCATGCAATTTTTTTTTTTAAATAAGATATCTATTTGGAAGGAAAATCTGAGGGCTTATGGGCTTTTGAGTAAAGGGGAAAGCAGGCATTTACCTTATCTGTTATTGTAATTAGGGTGGGCTTTTGTCTTTTAATAATTTTTTTAAGCTAATTACTAATTTCTATATTTCTGAAAAATCTGTTTTAATAAGACCTTCCTATCTCATTCTATTCTCATAACAAATATAATTTTACTTTGAGTGGTATATAAAAGTTGTGCTTGAGCAGAGCAGGCATTTCATCTACTCTCTAATTTTGTCATCAATTAGGAAGCTCCATTTACATGAGTTTTTCCTATAATTTTTTAGATAGATAAATTGAGAAAAAAGGAAAACTTGAAGAATGAGTCAAAGAGAACAAGATAATAGTGAGGAGAAAAATGATTAAAGGGTTAGACAGCTGAAGTAAAAAAAATGTTTTTCTGGAAGAAGTATAGCAATAATGGCATTAAACATGTGTGAATGCTTTTGATACAAAGAAAATAACAGGTTATTTAAACTAATTACTGGTTACTAATTGAGTTTAAAATTCCAAAGTAAGAAATGGATTTAAACAGCTACAGAAATGAAGACTATAAAAAAGAACTTCCTATAGGTGGAAGTCAGTCATAGTAAAAATAAGAATCTATTTCATGGACTAAAAGGCCTTGTGATCTGAAAGTAAAAAAAAAAAAAAAAAGAGAGAGTGTGACTTAGCATCTTAAAAGTCTTTGCTTCATGAGAATTTTGACTAGTCATCAGAGGCTTTATATGTCTGGCAAAGAGATCCTTGTCAACCAGCTCCCATTTCCTCCTGACCTGAAAAGACTGTGAGGGGCATTCCGCTGTGTGTCCTGCCCGCTAACCTGGGTAGTAAACCAATAGAAAGTTTTGATACATCTTGATCGCATTGCCATCATGCTTTTTCATGTTAAAATTGTCTGCAAGTTGGCCCTGTTGTACTTACTGATACCTCTGGACCCCTGGGGAGGAATAGTCTCTTTGTGCAGGCCTCTCTTGGTCCCAGGGGCTGGGATAATTCAGGATGACCTTCTGCACAGGGTGTGGGCCCCTCACACTGGCTCCAGGTAGGGGCTGTCCAGGCAGAGCTGGCTGGATCACTTGCTGGTAGGCTGCTCGAGGGTAGTCATGGCCATCTGTAAGTGAAAACAACAAAGAAAACAGGGAAGACTGACCTTAGCCCCTTCATGTGAATGGAGAGGTAAACTCAGTGCAAATTTTTGTCTTGATACCAACTGAGGGTTCCAGATATCAGCTGCCTCCTTCATGATGCTTGCCACATTTGTGTACTATTGTTTACTTAATAGTTTTCATTAAATCGAGTCATTGTTTTTCTCTTTTCCTAAATAAAAACATCTGTGAAATCGAGTTTGGGTCCTAATTGGAAAGTGCAAAGCTCCACACTGGTCCCTATTTTAACAAGATACTTAGGATAATCCAAACACGAAGAACCTCTCCCACACCATCATTCCTACCATAATGCCCCAAGTTTCTAGAACCCAAGGGTAGGATGTCCCCACGACAGATACAGAGTCAGTACTCTTTCCTTTCCTTCTCCCAAGTGGACATACACACACCACATGAATACACATGCACACCACTTTTTCTTAGGAAGAAATAAATGAAATAAAATTTGGCTCCTACCTCTGGGAAGTAACCAACTAGTCGGCAACACCACCCAACTTCCTTGGTTCTCTCTTGCTAAAGCCTATGTGCACTTTGGGCCAGGGCAGTTAGAAGAGGTCAGGGGTCAGAGCGCAACCAGAGCTGGCAGTGACTTATATGAATGTGCGAGTTAGAAGAAAGTTGGTCCTAGCCAAGCCCAGGAGCAGCCAAGTCCCAAGGGAAGGACAGCCTACAGGTGAGAGATGAGCACTGAAGGTCAGAGGACGGATGCAGGGAACCCAGTAAGGGTGAGAGAGGAAGGCTCTGAGGGAGGCCCAAGAGGTTCGAGTGTGGGAAACCTGAGAGGTGGGGATATACTTTAGGAGTGTGCCCAGACTCCGATGGGACTGGAGGGGACCAAGTGGAAAATCCTGCAAAATGAACCACGAGCACCTCCTGGTGAGCCAGCTTGGCTCAAGTAAGAAGTTGGATGATCCAGGAGGCATATCTAGTTAGGGTAAGAAGGAACCTTATTTTTCAAAACAAATATATTTATTGGTCTTTGTTCTTTTTCTGATTATAAAAGTGATAATCAAGTTTTCCCACTGTAGGTAGGATACATACAGAGATACAAAGTGAAATAAAACTCATAAGGAAGCAAGAAAGTAACAAATAAGGTAGGTGGGAACCAGAATGTAGAGGGTAAGAATTGTATTTTTACTTTGATAAGTAGTTGGGAACCACTGAAGTTTTCAGGGGAACCTTCAGGGGAATGATGGTTTCCAATAGAGAACAGAAGATAAATCATGTGCATGTTCACTAGTGTGGCTGCCTCTAGGTCCCCACTGTCTGGACACAGGAAACTTAGCTTGGCGACCCTGGAAATAGCCCAAGCCAGTCTCTCAAGCATGGTCAGATTCCCTGGATTCAACGTATTGTCTGCTTTGACCTGTGGCACCAGCCAGGTCCTTCCTGTCATGCTTCCTCTAGCAAAGTGAGCATTCCACTCCAACCCAGATTGTCTCTTGGCCCTGACTATAACTCTTGCCTTTCTATGGCTTATGCCTGGTCATGATATTAGGGACTTAAGGAAGGAGGGGAGGATACAAGGATCTGTCTGGGCCTATCCCAGCCCCTTGGCTGATAAAGGAGGCTATGATTTGGAGGGCATCTCTAAGAATGGGGAGACAAGACCACAGAAGCCCCTCTGGTCCAGGACAGGATACACCACACAGGTTTTGCTTTTATAGTCTTCCTGGGGCACTCTTCCAAGGGGTCCAGATTACCAGTTGGAGTTTTAGGCCAATAGGTCATGTCACTACTGCTACTCCTTCACTCCAGCTAGAAAAGGGCAAAAAGTGCCACAGCCATCAGGTCACTGGGAATGGCCAGCCCTGCTTTTAGATGAGTCTTGCATGAGTGGACCATTTTCAAAACCAGAGATCTCCTATTGCACTTGAAATCCACCATGCATAATCAGGTCCCTTGAACTTGATCTCATCTTCTGTGATGCTCTGATGTACTCAGCAAGCCCCAGCTACCCTGGCTCTCTTTCTTCATCCTGAAGGCCCTAAGCTTATCCCCACCTCTGGGACGCAGAGTTTGCCAACAACTTCTTGTCATTCAGAACTCAGCTCAGGTATCACCTATTCAAAGAGCCCCACACCTTGACCCAGTTGCCATATCCCATCCTCCTGCCACCATTTTATTTTCTTCATAGTGCTTATCATCTGTGTGTGTAAGTAAGCATAACTTTTACTTGTCAACTTTTTGGCTGCCTTCCCTTCTAGCATCTAAACTCTGTGAAAGCATGTACCGTGTCTGTTTATCATCATGTCTCCAAGCACAGTGCTGGCACCAGTGGATGCTTAATAAATGAATGAAGGCTGACTAGTTACAAAGCCAACTCCACACACACAAAGAAAGAGAAACCATTTAGGACTGCACAATCTGCTTGCTAGATCTTGGGTCTTCTAGACTACCTCTCATCCACTGTCCATAGTTTTTTGTTTGTTTGTTTGTTTGTTTTTGACCCAGTGTCTCCCTCTGAAAGTAGGAAGAAAGCCAAGGTGAAAGAGGTGAAATTTGCTAGTGGCCTTGAACATTTTTAATATTTGAAGCTATTTTTTGCTTTCTAAATTCACTAATAAGAAGCTAATAATGTTTTATTTGCTTTAAAAGGACTATCGAATTCTAATCATAGGTTTTGTTTCTTTTCCAGAAAGTGGATGTTAGTGCTGTTAATCAAAAGCCTTTGAATCAAGGTCATATGATTTCTAACAGATTATTTCCCGCACAACATGTTTTGTCTCATAGCAACAAATCTTATCATTAAAATCACCAAGGCATGTGGGCTAAAGTGTTTGATTAGCTGTAACTTTCATTTCTACAATGGCCACCTGTGGTAAAAACTTACACTGGTTTCTGTGAGCACGTGAAATGATCCACCTCATCTATTTTTAATATTAGGGTAATGACAACATAGTCCTCTGTATCCTTTGATTGTTTAAAATAAAGAAATATCAAATATCAGAGGCTCGAACAAACATAAGCTTTCCCTTTTGTAAGTACAATTTGATTGTTTTTGCCTGGAATGTGGCTGGTTGTGTAGAAAAGTTGCTAAATAAAAACTATGCTTATCAGGTAAATGAATATCACTTCATTGCTTCAGCTTTGATCATTCCATTCTACTATTCTGACTGAGGCTTTCTAATGTGGCTGAAAACTATATATATATATAATAATGGCTAACATCTATTGAGCACCTGCTACGTGCCAAGTACAATTCTAAGTTCTTTACTCAAGATTATAGAATTCAATTTTCTGTTTTCCTAAAGAAGTTTAACTCAGAATAAAATCCAAATGCCTTACCATGACCTTTGTATCCATCATCTTCTAGCATGTCGTTTCCCCCCTGCTCACCTTGCTTCAGCCCCACTGGCTTGCTTTTGGTACCTTAACTATACCAAGATCCTTGCTTCCTTGACCCTCTCATCCTTTGGGTTTCAGCTCAAATGTATCCTCCTCAAAAAGGCCTCCTCTGGCCATCGTGTCCATTAATGTCTGTTATGGAACCTGGTTATTTCCTTTATAACACTTACACTTTGTTGTTTTCTTTGCTGATTTCCACTTATCTGTCGCCCTAGTGGACTGCGAACTCCATGAAGACAAGAACATGTGTTGTATTTACTACTGTATACTCAGTGCCTAGCATAGAATTAGGCAAATATTTGTTGAATACGTTGATAACTGAATGAGTAAATTCTGTTTCCAAATCCACAGACCTCCCTCCATTCCACCTTCTCCCATACAACAACTACACATGGCCTTTCCCAGCCTTGGTATCACAAAGGTTGTACTCATGATTAGAGATCACTCCTTTCCCCAAGTAGGGAATAGGGTTCTTTTTATTCATTCAAAAAATATTTATTGAACTTTGAGGGCTAGACACTTGGTGAACAGAGATAAATAGGATACACTTCCCTTAAGTAGTTCAAAATAAATGGAGAAAGAAAAATCTGTGTCTGCGGGTGTCTGTTTTGAAACACAAACCCACACTCATTAGTGTGTGAGCAGAGGCGTGCAAATCAGCAGCCACCTACATGGGAGACTTAAGAATTACTGCCCCAAAATATCTCCCCCACTGACTTGTCCCTGGTGCCTAAAATTCCATCAAGAGAGTTTATTCTGTAGGAGATGAAGACTAGAATGTGGTGGGTGATGTGACAGACAAATGCTTTGTTAGCATGGTAACTGTTCAATTCTGAGGAAGTGTTAATCACAGAACAAAAATTCGAACCTTACACAATCATAAATGGGTGCCCAGAACAGTATCTTATTTGTCAATCTTATGATCCTTTTGCTCTGGGTACACACGGTCTTCATGTTACTGGGTTTTTACCACTTGGAATTTGTAAACTAAATCCTAAATGAGGTTTTCCACTTAGTCAAAACATTCAACATTTTTCTTCCTTATTAAGAATGGTATTAAAAGAGTTTATGAGAGGGAAAATAAAATCTGATTTTCACATTGTCAAAAACGTCATGATATAATGCAGTTTAGCCAGGAAACAAAATGGCCAGCATAAACTGTTACAGGACTCTTGCAGCTGTAAGCAGCTGTGTTTCCTGAAAGGCAACTCCTTTCTTGATGGTTTCTTCCATCTGGTTTGTTTTTTCCTTACTTTTTAATTGTGCATGCATTCTAGCACACAAACAATCACTTTTGTTTTTTTTTCTATCCACATGAGCAATAGTAGGCATGTGTCCAGTTTTATTCTATTCAGTCTCTTTGGTAGAGAAAACAAGAATTTTATAATAGAAATAAGGGCTCTTTAGATTTAGTACATCCCCCCCACCCTGCAATTTATTTGTATCGTCAGTGTTATTTGACTGAACCATCATGATCTGTATTCTGGTGACCTTCCCAGAAGGACTCTGAAGCTACTTTCTCCAGGGATTAGGAGGAGAAGGAAACATAGGCTTTTTCCACTTCTCATTTTTACTTGCTTTGATAACTCCTTTTTTTTTCTTTTTTCTTTCTTTTTTTTTTTTTTTTTTACATAAAAGTGGGACTAGTTACCATTTCTGCTTTAACTTGCAAAGGCTAGGATATGTCATTTGCATGGTGATCATCATTTATTTATATTTTCATTAACGGATGAGGAAGTACTGCTCTTCTAAAGCCTAGTAGAACCACGTAGCCATGGTTTCCAACTGCACAAGCATCCCTTAGGTGAACAGCTCTTTTGAAGTGGTTTTGTTGGCAATTAAATGCAGTTATAGCCCTGACATGAAACTAAGCATTTGTATACCTGCTTTGAATACTTAAAATCTGTACCAGTAAGAGGGATCTAGAGGTAGAGGGGCACTCTACAGGGCTGTGCTGCAGGATTTTAATTTAAATAATATTTAAATAATAACAACAACTAAGAAGTGCTCATATACTCTTTTAATACCATTCCTAATAAAGGAGAAAAATGTTGAGGGTTTACTGTAAGCCAGCCACGTTCCTAGTGTCTTTAATTCATTATCTTATTTAACCTTCATGGGAGCCATTGCTCTTGGAGGCCTTATAAAATATTCTGCGCTTGCTGTGCCCTGAAGAAAAACCATAACTATGGGCTTCTATGGCAAAATGGGCCCAATCCTGATCCTTTCCCGGTGATAAGATGCCCTCAGAAGCCAGGGCCAAGGCCTATGCACAGTGAATTAGGGTGAACCTGACTATATACTCTGATTCCCCTTACTTTTTTCTTTTCAACTTTCACTTATTTTTAATTATAAAAGGAATGACTGTTTGCCATAGCAAATTTAACAAACATATATCAAGTTAGAAGGAAAATCTCTCCCTCTTCTTAATTCCCTGTCCCTCTTCTCCTGTGATCACTCTTAATAGTTGGGGCCATATTTTTTAATGTATAGTTTTTATTTATTTATTCATTCAGGTGAGACAACCCTTGGTTGACCTGACAGATTGCAAAGATCTTGTCAGCTTACAATTCTTTATTTTTTATACTTTTTTTATGTTTTACGCCTACAGCACCTGGTCTTCCTAGGTGGTCTTGACCCTGCTTAGCTTCTGAGATCAGACAGGATCGGGCTTGTTCAGGGTGGCATGGCCGTAGACTAAATGTATAGTTTTTAAACATATATATTTTTAAAAATAACACATATGGGATAAACACTACATGCTTTTTCACCTAATCTTTTTATGGCAGAATGTGTATTTTATTCTGTGTAGTAGTCCATTGTATAAGCAAAGCACAGATTACTTATCTGTCCCGTTATTGATAGGCATTTTAGTTTTTATTTTTACTCTAATGCAACAATGTTTTAATAAACGTTCTTGATCATGCATTTCTATATGCGTGTTTAAAGTTTCTATAGTATATATCCCTACGAGTGAGACTGCTGGGTCAAAGAGGAAGTACATTTAAGTTTCGACGGATAATGAGATTGCATTCTAGAAGATTGTCCCAATTTACACTCCTACCAAGAGTATATGGGAGTGTTCATGTTCCCAAAACTCTACAACACTGGGTGTTATTCAAGTTCCTTCCTTCCTTCCTTCCTTCCTTCCTTCCTTCCTTCCTTCCTTCCTTCCTTCCTTCCTTCCTTCTTTCTTTCTTTCTTTCTTTTTGCCCATCTAATTAGGAAAAGAGCTACCTTTAAATTTTGTGCATATATAAACTTTAAAATTTTGTAAAGTTAATCTCGGTTTCATATGTTTATTGGTTGTTTGTATATCTTCTGTGAATTGTTCCCCTTTCTTGTCCAAGTTCTCTCCTCTCTGCCTTTCATCACCTCTTTTCACTCCCAGGATCCTAGGCACCCCCTTCTCCCCCTGCAGTTCAATAGAAGGAAATAATATAGAGAGGAAGAGGGACCTGGTGAAAGAAAGCAGGTCCTGAGGTGTTAGAGGCTAAAAGTGTTCCCAGTCAGGAGTTTTGCATTTTAGTAGAACCTGCCCAGAGTGGCCAGTGGTAACCTACAAGACTGGATTCTAACTGTACCATTTCAGGCTTCAACAGGAAAAGTATTTTCAAGCAGAAAGATCTTCCTGGGACCCTCATGTTATAATGAATCAGTGCTTTTTTGGTCTATCACCAGGCGGCTTTCTCCTGTTAAGTGATAAGGGCAACTCCTTGGGACTTAGTATCACAAACCCCTTGACTAGGTATTCACATTCTACCTGTTCATTTAAGGAATTAATCAGAAATGCAGATAAAAAGTTAGGTATATAATGTTTGTCCTATCATTGCTTATTGGATAAGACAATGGAAACTATTGAAAATGTCCAACAAGAGTGAAAAAAAACAGTTTGGTAGAGCCATCTGATGAAATACTATGCAGCATTTTAAAAGGATGTGAGAAGTGCACTGAATGTCATTGAAAATTATTTCAATTTTACATTAAATGTATATATTAAGAAAAAAGAAACAGAAATAAATATGTCAAAAACCCAATAAGAAATTATATTTAGGTGACAGAAATATGAACGGAACTTTTGGGCATATTTCAATTTTGAGAGTGTGCAAATATTACTGTTATGATAAGAAAAATTATTTTTATGTGCAGATAGTTTAAAAAGTAGTTTGTGGTATTATTCTCACAAAGTATTCCTTTTTAACCTGGAAATCAATGAGAAATAAACCCAACCCGACCCTGCCAAGTTTCATTTCTCATACTTAAGGAACTTGGCCACCAAACCCTTCCTATTCTTGAGCACTCAGAGCAGCCAGTAGCTTCCACCACCCCCAATAGACTTCCCAGTTTCTATTACCCTGGGTCCCAGTTTTAGGCCTCAAGTGCTCTCTGCTATTTCTGCATCTCCTAGCTTTACTCCTATGCCTTCATTCTTATCTGATTCTTCTGTTAAGTTCCTCAACATCCTTCTTTAAAAAAAAAATATATATATATATATATACACACATATATATTAATTACTGTGTTGCTCTGTTAAGTTTAGTAAGGTTTAAACTAAACCTATCTGCATAATACATAAATTGCGATTGATTACAGCATTTGTAAGTATTTCTATAATTTATTTTAAAGGTAGGCATCAGGCCTTTGGTCAGACTCTTCGTAAACCATTTAAACTGCTTTTTGTGCAGTGCTTATTAGCTAAGAAAGTATCATATCTCAGAGCCCTATGTTTGAACTGTAAAGCCTCTCATAATTTTCCAGTGGCTTCAGTGGAGATTTAATATCAAAAGAATTGTGATGGCCCTTGAAAGACTTGCCACTCTCAGAGATGCTTAATGCACTGATGCGTATTTTTCTTCATTTACTTTTAGAAATAACTTAGTGTGTGCTAGTCACTATGCTAAATGCTGGGGGAATTGTTGGATTGAAAATACATCTTTGCTGGTGTGCAAAAGCTTGCATTCTGGAAGGAGAGGTAGACAAGTTCATAACTAGATGCCATACCGGTTACTAGGTGCCCTGACAGGCAGAAAACAAGGAAACAGAAGGAACTGATCTAGGGAAGTTTCCAGAGGGACACTTGCACTAAGTCTTAAAAGATGTATATTGTGATGGTTGTATAACTCTGTAAATATACTATAATTTATTGACTTGTACACTTAAAATGAGTAAAAGGTGAACATTACAGTATGTAAATTAGATCTCAATAAGCTGTTAAAGAAAGAAAAGAGGTATAGAACGAGGTCAAATACACAAGAAAGGGAAGAACATCCTGGTTAGAGAGATGAGTGTGGGCAAATATCTGAAGATGTGAAACAGCTAGACAAGTTAGGAAGACTGCTGGCCCTTGGGTGTGGCTGGAATATAGGGCAGAAATGGATGGTTCAAGTCTCCAAAGAGATTTAAGCAACAGAATCACAGGAGCAATTTCATCTTCATGCAACGGCATGAACACAGAGTCTCAATGACATTCTAGGAACCTTCTAATTTTTTGACTGAAGGCCACTTTCTCTGCCAAATCTAAGTTGGGGAAGAAGCATACGGATAAAGAACCCAGATGCCCAAGAATTAGGACAACAAAACAATTTTCTAGAAGTCCTTTGCGCTATCTCACTGCCTCTAGGAAGGTTTCAGTTAAATTAACCTAGGCAGAGGAATCTGTTTTGTCCTTAAAGTTTCCCAGAGAAGCAGGTTCCAAGTGGGACAGGTTTTTGGCTAAGATAAAGCGTTCTTCTAAGGCCCCTTGCAAATCCAACCACCTATGGAAAGCCCACAGGAAGCAGAATGGCCTTCCTGCATTCCTGCAGAATGACCTGTCAGTGCTGGTCTACCGATACAAGGCATTGATGCGAGGCCCTTATTTACTCAGTTACCCAGCCCAGAAGATCCAGAAGAGGGAAAGGTCACTTACATGGTGCCTGGTGATCGGGACCTCCAGGACAATGGCATTGATAGTTCCACTGAGCATGTGGGGAAGGGTTGGGAGGCAGCATCTGTGCACACACTGGATACCTCTGAGGTTCAAACGGATGGAACTCCCTGGACCTGAGAGGTCTGGGGAGGTCCTGGGGGTAACACACGGAAGTGAGGGGCAGGGGCCTTTCCAGCTGCCTGATGCCCAGGACGTCCTGGGGCTGGGAATCATACCCTGTGTCTATCGTAGGCAGATCTGGAGCTGCTCGGTTCCTGTGGGGCTGGGGCCGTTGCACAGTTTCTTGGCTACTGCCTGAGGAGCCTGCTGAGTCATTAGGGGAACTTTGGTCTGATTTGTCTGAGTCATGACCAGTGTCAGGAGAAGCTGCTGAGAACTGAGATCTCAGCCATTGATTACGTTTTTCCATAAGCGAAAACTGGTGCTCTGGGGATAGGGCCCCAATTGTGGACTCAGGTTGCGGCTCGCTGGCTGCAGAGGAGCCTGGAGAAAAATCTCTGCCCTGGTCCGGGTGTCCCCTCCAGAAGCTGTCTTCACTCTCCTCCAGGACTTTACTGCGCAGGCAGGTGACCTGCTGGGACACAGGCTGCTGGTGATTTGCGAGTTTCAGGCGTGGATGAACATGAGAAAAGCCTCCTGAGGAATAGTAAGGGGTTTGGGATGCAGATAAGCCGTTGGGTGACATGTTCCTTATATTTGGAGCAGGCGGTTCTGGTTCCTTTTCCAGGGAATATTCTGGGATTGCTTTTAGTAACTGACTTGAGTATGGTTCTGATTCATCAACCTCCACAGGAATGCTTCGGCTCATTCTAGTTTCTGGAACAAGAGAAAACATGCCACAGCCTAAGAAGACAGATCATTTTTTAGAGTCCCCATTTTATGGCCTTAAAGGACCTCATGCAAGATATGGTTTAAATTAACAGTAGTGTGACACCAGCATGTTTGCAGAGCCCCAGTCACACAACGTTGTTTACTTATCCTCCAAGCAAAGACATTCATGCTTATTAAGATATTTTTATCTAGAAGGCAATTCAAAGAATGTGGCTGGACTATCATGTGGTAGACAGCACAAGGGGAAGACACATGAAAATCATCGGCCAACTACTGAGGAAAGGGAAATTATCACGACGTGGGCTGCTTCTTGTGTGCTCGGAGATGTATTAAGCATGTGTGGGGGCAACACAAGATGCTGCTATGTTGGTTGCCCTTGCCGATGGAATGAAGCTGGGGGAGATAAGTGAGATGGAGCGTTTTCAGCTTTTAAACTTTTAAAATTTTGCTCTGCGTGACTATTGCCTAATCAAAAAAAAGAAAAGAGAAGAAGAAAGAAAGAAAGAAAGAAAGAATGAAATGAAAGAGAAGAAAAAGAGCATGACTTTAAAAGCACTGAGAAAAAGGTCACAGTGACATTCTGCACTTAACAACTACAGGTTGTTTAGAGGACTTAATTTCCTCTGGCACTTTGCCTGCAATGAAGGTAGCCGTGACCATCTGGGTTGTGATATACGGGTTGAACTAGCAAGGTTCGTTAAACTAGCCTTTAGCCTACAGAGTCTTTAGCCCGCAGTCCAGGTAATATTAGTTTTATCTGTAAAAACGGAATTCTTAATCAACATGACACATGAGAGAGAAAATCAGCCTCCCTTTATCATTAGTTGAGATGATGCCCCAGGACACCTAGGCTCCAGGGGAAGGAGGACAGTGCGGGGGTGACAGGGGGCCTGCAGAAGGCTCCAGTTAGTGGGAGGGAAAGGAGTGAAAAAGAAAAAAAAATCCCAGAGGCTTGCTCGAGGCAGGCCTCGTACACGTAGCATACTTCAAATACCGTACAGAGAAAGGAGTGGTGCCAGTGGTGGTGGTGCGAGTTTTAAATTCATATTTTGGATCCATGTAGAATTGCAACCAGAACATTTACGGAGAACTTACTGTGCCTAAAATCATGATCTATATCAATGATCATTCTAAGACAAGTTTTGAGAAACGCGAATTCACCTTCTTTGGAGCTGTGTATCCAACCCAATGACAACATGACAGCATGTGCTTTAAAATGCTCCCCCTCGGAGCAGGGTAGGGCCAGTGGTTTCCTCCAAATTTATCTTCACTGCCTATAGAGGGATACCTCCCTGCGCCTCTCCTCCGCCTGCCAAATGTATGCTCTTTAATACTTCTCTTACCTGTACTTGGTAACAAAGTGACTCACTGCTGCAAACCACCTTTGTACTATTTTCTAGTACTACGGAAAAACGCCAGCTTCTAATTCCCCCGCTGGCTCTCTCTCCCTTTCTAAGTCTCCCTTTCTGCCGCTGTCTCCTCTCCAGGCTGCTGTCCAGGCTGTGTGTGTTCCCTTCCCCCTCGGCTCTTCAGAAGAGACCTCATCACCTAAATTGATAAGACCCTGTAAAGATGAACAGGAACCTACTCCAAACACAAATATTTCAACTATTATTTTTAAATACTCACCATGGTTTTTCCTTTTTCCTTTTTTTTTTTTTTTTTTTTTTACAGCTATGAAATTGGATAGGCCATACAACATGCTCTTCAGGTGGTCAGGAAACAAAAGTATTTTCTGAAGGGCTGGCTGAGTGTCGTATAATCTTCTGCTAGCATCTGTGGGCCCACAGCTGAATGCGAGGGCAAAGAGAGGCATCAAGGGAGCCAGCTAGTGAGAGGACTAAACTCCATCCACTCTTTCTTATGTGATTCGCTTTCATTGCCCACACTTCAGAGACCACTGTTTACATTCTTACTGGGTTTTCAAAGGCGAATACCTTAGAAGTGATTCCCTCAACAATAGCAAAAAGCCTGCAAATTCTACTCTTCCAGCTGAGGAGCCTTCAGGGGCTGGAAGGAAGCTAAGAAAAAAAGGTGATGAGTGCTAAGGAGATATCTGAGGTCCGTCTTACGGTGGGAATTCTACAGTTAAAACTGGTCTGAAAAGGAACAAAGGGTCCCTGGGATGGTCGTAAATAAACCTGGGATGGCAAGGAACAACCTCTAAGGAAAGCTATGGGATTAGCAATCCCTCAAAAACAAAATGGGCCCTGATATTTAAAAATATGCCTCTATCAAATATTCAAGCAGCAAATAATTACTGAGCCCTGCCATGTGCCCAACTCTATGCTGTGAATCCTCCTTCTGAGGCATGGTCTTAATTTTAAAAAATTTTATAATGGGTAATACCTACCAGTGATACCAAATTCAAGAGCACGAAATGGTATAGAGTCAAAGGAAATAAAAGTTACTTCTACAGATATGTTAAATGTCATTCCTACCTTCAAGTTGCTTAGGATCCAGACTGAGAGAGAAGACTCCTAGAGGAAAGGCCGTACCTCAGGGTCTTTGCTTCCTGTTTTGCTTCTTGCAACACTCTTGCCTCACATCGCTGCATGGCTTTCTCCCTTTCCCCTTCAGGTTTTTGCTCACTGTCACTCTTTCAGTGAGTTCTCCCTGGTCCCTGTCTCTTAAAGTCTTTACATGCCTTCCTTACTTCCTGTCTCTCTTCCCTGCTCTATTGTCCTCTCTAGTAGTTATCATCTTATATACTACAATATGTATATTATAAATACAAATATCTGATACAGTGTTTATTGTCTTCCCTTCCCCCCAGCCCTGGAATTGAAACTTCACAAAGGTATGAATTCACAGCTCTATTTTCAGCACCTAGGATTGTACCTGGTGCATAGTAAGTGCTTAATAAATATTGGTTAAATGAATAAATGCTTGATGCCTAATTCAGAGAGGGGACAGATCCGTGTAGCTGGCGGGATCACTGATAGTGGGAATGTTAGGCTCCACGAGGGATAGCAGGGAGTATGTGGTGGACCAAATCCTCAGAGTTCTTAAAATTGTACTATGAGGGTATTCTTCTCCTTCTTCTCTTTCTTCCTCTCAAATATTTAAGTGCCCACTCAGGGTCAGGCCCCAATGTGGGCCTGGGCCATGCCTAAGAGGTCCTACCCATAGGCAGAGTTGACCATGACCCTCACTTGCTAAATGAAGGCGATTCTACCACCCAGTGTGATGGGAACATCTGCTACTCTGCTCCAGATGGGGAGGCAGCTGGTCTAGTCATGTATCCTCAGAGGTTCGCCCAGAACAGCAGCGGGCGGGGCATGCCTGCAGCCACCATGTGGGCCCTTCCCAGCCCTAAACCCTCCTGAGGGTGCCACAGAGAACAATTACAAAAATGCCACATCAGAGGGCTATGGACCGATTAATGGGTTGTGTTGAAAATGGCAGTTTTATTTTTTGGTCTTTACTGTCAATATTGTAAGAATACTACACATTCAAAAAAAAAATCACTTAGTATCTCACCACCCCTAACCATTTCTGTTGTTCCCTGTTTTATTCCAGGGTATCTCTATATGAAGTCCACATGGTTGTAACCCTGGCATGGCCTGTGCTCCAGTCCCTAACAAGGGTGGCACTTGGATTAAAATGGAAAAACCCTGTTTTCCAACAGTGACCTAGAGGAGACGGCTCTGACCCCCGAGGGGAACAGAAGACCTGCCAGCCACGACCCTGTGAGCACCAGTGCTGGCAGCTCCCTGGACAGTCTCGGGCTCAATAGCATGAATGCTGAGCTCAGGAAGCCCAGGAGCAGCTGAGGCCTGCCAGGCCCGGTGGACAGTGGCCACATCTACCTCACCATGGCAAATCCCTGTGGAGAGGCTGGAGGATGAGGGGACCCACGGGAGCTTCTGGATCCAATCCCACTCTGAAGCCCACAATATAGATGCTTGGGCCCCACTCACAGAGCTTCTGAGGTGGAAACAGGACTCCTGTGTATTTTTATTTGGGTCCCACTGATAAACAGGTTCTCTCATACTTTGCCAAGGCGAGTGCAATCTGTACAATTCATCAGCAACGATCAGAATTTGAAAAGCATATGCCCTCTGACCTAGCAGTTTCACCTCTGAGCACTTCCTCTGTAGAGCTGTGTGTATGTGGTGTGAAGGGAAGAGGCATGAAGATAACCAGTGCTCTGATGTTTACAATAGCAAAGGCCAGAAACAACCCACGTGGCCAAAAGAGTTCTGATTTTTCAAGCGGTGGTCCAGCTGCCCAATGGACACTCTATATCTTTTGAAAGAGGAAGTGCTGTGTGAACCGATGTGGATCTATCTCGAAGGTTCATTGTGAAGTTTAAACAAGAGCAGAACGGCATCTGCTGCTGCCCGTTGTACCATCTAAGATGAGCTGGACCCAGAGGTGGGAGGGGAGAGGGAGCTGGATCCAGGGGTGGGAGGGGGACTCACTTTCCAGAGCATTTTATACCTTTTAAATCTTGTGCCAAGTGCCTATGTATCTTCTGCTTAAAAGATAAAAAAAAAAAAAAAAAAAAAAAAAGGAAAGGAACTAATTGGGGGATCACTTCGTAAATTCCATAAATGTCTAACCACTATTTTGTACTCCTGAAACTAATATAAAATAATAACAATAAAAAAGGAAAAGCTCCACTAGTGATTCTGATATTCAAAGATTAAGAACTGATGTGAATGAGGCACTCCTGAGACCACCCAGGAGCGTGAACATGTGCCTTAAAATACAAAAGACCATTCAGCAGAGGGTGAGAATATTTGCAGGAATGGGGGGAAGAGGTGGGGGATGCGGAGGGCACAAGCTAAGAACCAGGCTAGTCCCAACTACACACAACTGGACAAACAGTTGTGAATGTGGTTCTGACTCGGTCCGATCTCACCCAAGAGACACTAGTTTTTCTTCTCTGGAATCTCACTGCCGTTTGGGCTGTGAGGTGCAGTTCTACTTCTCGGATTCTGCTTGCATCTTCCTTCAAATCTTTCTGTCAGTTTTCCCTGCCTAAGTCTTCTTTGGCTTCCTTTCTGCCTCATCAGGCATGAGACCTTTCTCTTAGCTCCTCTCCTCTACCCAGGGTAGCCTGGTTTTGCAGATAAGGTCTTAAGATGGCAGCAGTTTTGATATCCCATGTGACAATGCTCTCTGGTGTCCCATTCACAGAACTTCCTATTCTCTCTCTCTTCCTCTTTCTCTCTTCCTGCACACAGCTGTCACTCAACCCCTCTCCCCCACCCAGCTGCCTTCAACTCTTTGCTCGTGTCTGTTTCCAGCACCCTTTTTCCTCTCTAGCACACCCTGCCTGAAATTATTCGTTTCTTGAAACAACCTATTAGTCTTCGCAACACTACCTTTCTGATCTCACCATTCTTCAAAAAGCGTCTTTTCTTCCCATCAAACCTACCTTCCTTTCTGCATGTCCTTGAGACCCCACTTGGCCTATGTGGGAAATAAGTTCAAATGGCACACATTAACGGGGCACACGTTAACAGACCTAATGTCCACAGAGTTAACTGCGGCTGCTGCCTTCCAGATGGGCTCACCCTGAATCAATGTATATTTCTAGGATGTGGGAAATGCTGTATTTAAATGCACAGGCTCCCAGAGGGTTTAAATGCATGGTTAGATGTGTGACCTTGAGAAAATTACTTAACTTCTCTGGGCCTCATTTTTTCTCATCTGTAAAATGGAGACAGTAATAATACTCACACCCTAGGCTTATTGCGAAGATAAAAAAAAGAAGATGTAAATAAAATGCTGATTGTAGTGCCTAGACCATATCAAGCTCTCAAAAACAAACAGACAAACAAAACAAACAAAAAAGCTAAAAAAAAAACAAGACTAATTTGTTATTATTTTATAACAAGGGATTTGGCTTTGGCACTCTTTTTCTAGACTGTGTTCACTGTTTTTATACCTGGTCACTAACACTGTTATGTGAACCTAGTGTTTGGAGACCACGCCTTTTTTCACCACTGTGTATTTCTGGCATATTTGGTACAGATCATCTCATTTGGTCCTTACAACAAACTGTGCTATAGACGGGGCACATGGTATCACTTCACCATTCCTATTTCACAGACCTTGACACATACAATAGTTTTTCCAAAGTCACAGCCAAATCCAACCCGTCGATCTCCTAACTCTTTCTATTAAAGCACATAGATTGGGGGTTGGCAAACTTTTTTTGTAAAGGTCTAGATAGTAAATGGTTCATGCTTTGTGGACCCACATAAATCTTTGTCTCATATTCTGCTTTTTTTTGTTTGTTTATAAACAACCCTTTAAAAATATAAAAACCATTCAGCGATGCAACAGTACAAAAAGAGATCATGGCCACCTTTGGCCCAAGGGTTGTAGTTTACCTACTTGCCAATAAATCAAAATACAAATCTAATGAAATAGATGTACTTAAGAAATCTTACTCTTTGTTAGTAATAATCGTTTATATTTATTGAATGTTTACTATGCATCATATATGTTCTAAGTGTTCTGCATATATTAACTTAATTCATTCTCACAGCCACTTGATTTGATAGGTACTATTGTCAGCCCCATTTTACAGTTGGGGAAACCGAGGTACAGAGAGATTAAGTTGTGACTTTCCCAAGGTCACAAGGCCAGTAAGCAGTTCAGCATTGGAGCCCTGCACTTAACCATTTGTGTCTGAGTAGAGAGCATTCGACTTACACAGCTATTTGTGGGGGAGATAGGGATTGGGAGGAGTTGAGTAACCTCTAGAAGCTTCGGGCATAAATATGTCTTAGAACCATTCTCCTTGAAGCTAAGGAGGCGTGGATGTAGGCCACCTGTGTTGTATAAAGAATTGCCAGGCTGGAAACCTGTGGTGGCTTCTCTTCATACATGACAATAGGGGATATGGATGGGACTGTAGAGGCATCTTGATGTGAAGAAAGCACTTGATTGGATCTCATTAAATTTTAATCATAAACCGAATTCAAAATAAATTGAAAACTGGTTGACAGAGCACAAACAAAGGGTGATGATAAATGGTGATGCATCTAGAGAGGGGATATCTTCCAGAGGACGCCTCTGAGGCAAGGACGGATGGGATTTAATGAAGGTGTTACATCCCTGGAAGACAGATAGCAGAGCAAGAAACAGAGGATGGGTTGGAGTGAGCAGCCTGAGTAATTAATAAACCACATTACCAGCTTCGAGCAATCAAGGCTTGCTGCTGTTCACCAACTGCTTGGAGTTTTTAAAAGCATTCTTTAGGTCAACAAAAGGGTGGAAGAATCTTAGACACAGCATGAATATTTCAGGTGGACATTATAGATAAAGTACATAAATTTATAGCTAGGAAGTTCCTCAGATCCAATTTGGATCAGGTACTTTCAATTACAGATTCTCAAGGTCTCGCTTTATCCCCCAGGGAGTAGTTTTTTCATGTGTCTAAAAGTCATGGATTTAAAAAAAAATCTTTAAACTTATTAATGTTCTTTGTTTACTGCCCAAATGCGTGCAAACTTTCACATCGGTTTGCTTAGTGGAAGTTGGTCTTGAGTGAACTGTTTGGCTCAGGGTCAAATTCCAGCGAATAAATACTTTCAAGTTTACTTGCAGAATTTCCCAGAGCAGTTCTTCCATTTGGTTTGCCAGAGGATTGGAGGCAGCGGTGAGCCCTGGAGACAAGTGAGCATTTGCTGGCCCTTATTCATGCCCTGCGTGGGACGGCTCAGGTCAGGCCAGACACAGCACAGCACGACCTGACCTGATTTGAAGAAGTCCACTCTGGAGGCCACGGACCAATGGGAACAGAATGACTCTGCCACGATGGAAGTTGGCAATAAACACTTAGAGAACAACCACAGAACAGCTCATGGGTTGTTTATGTGTTTGTTTGCTTCTTTCAGATAAGATTTCTCTACATATACATTTGTGATTCTTAATTCAGTCCAGGCTCCTGACTGAAGGAGAGGAAGGGACAGACAGGAAAAATCAGGAGAGAAAGAGGAAGGAATAGAAAAGGAAGAAAGGAGACTGGACAAGAAAAGCAAAGAAAGTGAAAAAAATCATGAAGGAAATTTCTTAAATGTTGCCCTTTATTAGTGTAGGAGAGAGGCTTATTTAAATTGTGATTTTTAAATGTATTCCTGGGTGTGAGGAGGAGCAGTTGAAAGGGAAAGAATGAATCCAGGTAAAAGACAAGAGACTTATGGGTAAGCTGGTTGTCCAGGAAGAGTCTGAGCAGGCTTCACAGAGGAGGAAGAGAGTTCAGAGATGGTGGGAGACCTAGTGACTCTGGGAGGGGAAGAAGGAAAAACACCGGAACCCTGAGTGCAGGAAAACAATGAGACAGAGAAGAGCCAAGTTTCCATTATTGCTGAGGGAGCTGCCAAGACCTGAGCCAGCCTAGGTCTGCAAGATGGAAGAAAGGGGGACATCGGTGCCGGGGGCTCCCATTAGTCCCAAATAACTTGATTTCAGCTTCTTTATCAGGGAACCAAGCCAAACAGGCATAGCTCTCAGGGTCACAAGGTGGATGAAAGCCCACCCTCCTCAGCTGACCAGTTTATAGCTTCTGGTCTCCAGGAAGGTCTGTGTACAAATCTGTACAAGCACGCACACACACACACACACACACACACACACACACACACACACACAGGCACGGAGTGACCTGAGCAGTCAGACATGGAAGCACATGTGGCTAGTAGGAGGCCTGCTGAGCAAGAGAGGCAAAGAATGTCGGGGAGACAGAGGACAGCCTGGGCTTCGTGAACTAAAAATATCTTGGGGACAATGTGCTGGGAAGAAACAAGAGAGGCCCAGGGGGAGAGCTTCTGGATTCCAATCCTCGGAAGCTTTCTCACTGAAGGACTGCAGGATTGTTTTGATAAGGAAATATAATCAAACATTAGGGGTCATTTCGTCAGATCTGAAAGGAATTTGAAAGTTTAATGTGCCTCATCTGTGTTCTTTTCTGCATCGGTCGCCTTCAATCGGTGTATTTTAAAAGGTTAATCTAAAATTGCCAACAACGGACAAGTGATTTAAATTTGATTTCTAATCCACAATGTGTAAAACATAGATTTAATTTAGACAAACTACTCACATAATCTATCTTTCTGAGTGCCTGTTAAAGGATGCCTGCAAATATAACTGCCTTCTCTTCTTTTTATTCTCAGGCATTTAAAAGTTACTAACTCCTTAATCCTAAGAGAAGCAGGCTTTAACATTTTCTGTCTTTGCACCCTCCAGAAATGAGTATCCCTGAGTTAAGAATCTTCTCCAAAACATGCTGGTTTCCTGCCCAGACTTCACTCCCAGTTAGCCCACCCCATGTAATGAACAGAGCTAAGTTAATGCATGGTCCGTTTCATGATGCTGCATCATGGAATGACGTGGAGTTGCGATACCAGATTAATAATGACCGTGGGTGGTCTTTCTGGATCAAAACTAGGCTGGCAGCCAAACAACAGCCTGATTTCAGATAATGGTGCGTCATTATTTAAAAATGAAATCAGTAATTCATCACAGGTGAAAAAGCTTGAAATTCCTGACCTCTCATTCCAGGGGTATATAGAGAGCCACCTAAAAACATGCTGAGGACTATACCAGGGCCTTGATATTCTAGAAACAGTTTAGTGATATCGAAAGCCCTGAGTCAGCCCATCCCAGTCAGCCAGGGCCTGTTTGAAGTGTAATCGTTCCAAAGAAACAATAAAAACAACAACAACAACAACAACAAGTAGTGGTTTGGAAAAGGTTAAAGATTCTGTGTGTTCACTAGCTAAGAATGTGTCTAACCCTAATCATCACCCTTACATGGTATCAGGATGGGCTTCCCAACTTCCTTTCACCTCCCATGAAGAGCCCCACATGCAGTGATTGGTCTACTGAGGAGTGGTTTCCAGCTCCGGCTAAGAAACACAGCTTTCTGGTATCGAGCTTGTCTGCCAGTTCTCTGGCCTGCCTCGACTCTGCGGGCAACTGTACTGCACAGTTCTTCCTGCATAACGCAAATGGGACATGAACTAATTCAAAAAACCCCGTTTTCTCTTATTTAGCTAGATAATGACTCCTACATTCCAGGCAGCCCTTCCACAGAGCCATATGGCTGCCCGGTCTCCCTCAGCCTTTCTCCCATACTACTGGTTTACCTTTTGCCTTGAGACCAGGTTAGTGAAGCAGAAATCAGAATAGCTTATGTGAAAGGATCCTGAGCACCTATGAGGTGTTTGATAGTATTCTGGGGGCTATGGGATAGAAAAGAAAGAAACAACAAAGTCCTTTTCCCCCAGGGACTAACCATCTAGTAGTAGGAGGCAAAATTAATATATTTGAAAAATCAGTAAACAAAACAAGTCTTCTAAAGACCTCCCATTACAGCTCTCCTCTGGGACTCCTATACCTTAGCCTTATTTTGTTAGAAGGGAATTTAGACAAAATCAAGTTAGTTCACCACCCCACCCCTCACCCCCACACATTTGATCGATGAAGAAATCCAGGCCTAGATGAATTGCCTAAGTCTCAGAGCTGACAAAAGTGGAGTGAGAATTTAAAACCAAGTTTCTCGTCCTCTTTTTTATTAAATATTTGGTCTCTCTCTCTCTCTTCTTTTTTTTTTTTTTTTTTTTTTTTTTTGCTCATTAAAAATATCCCCACATTGTAAGAGACTATCTTGAACTTGGAAGACACATGAAGCTTGATTAGCTTTTAAGATAAAGTAATAGCACTTCTCCCTTGTTTTCCCTAAAGACTCTGTCCGGTGCCAGCAAATGTCTGGGTTGCTTGGAGGGGCGGAGGGCTGCTGGAGACAGCCCAAGAAAGCAGCCCAGAGCCAGCACAGAGCTGAGCTGAACTTCTTGGCCCAAAAATGTGGCGTTGATTTTTTCTCTGGATGAAACAGGAATCAAGAAAACTTGGAGAGTTGGCCTTCCATCTCTGCCACTGACATGTCCTGGGGCTCGAAGCCAATTTCCTAGTCTTTGCCATCCCTGCCCTCCTCCTCCTGGGAGAATGGAACTTGTATTCTTAATCAAAAACTTGTGGAACGCTAAATACTCAAACAAATGGTTCCCAGGCAGCTCTGAACCATGCCCCGTGTGTGTGCCTTCATTCCTCGAAGAGTTAATCTCAGCTCCCCTGTCTGAAATACTAAACCACCAACATTTTCTTGCAGCAGAAACTTAACTGTCATTTTCTCAGCCCCGAGTCGGTCTCTACACGCACAAGCTAAAGGCGGGAGGGGGAGGTGTAGGAAAGTAAGGCAAGACATTTTGGTAAAGGAGAAAGCAGATGTTTTAAAAATGGATCAGTGGTTAGGAAGTAAGGCTAGGCAGGAGACAAGTCTGAACAACTTACCTTAGAACCACCACGACAGACGGGGCCACAGGGTGGTCACACTCTCTCCTGCCTGTGTCACTCCACCAGCCGCCCTTCACCCTCTTCGGGCCCAGGTAAGCAGTAGAACAGGCTCTGAAGCAGGAAGTGGAAGTTGTATGCAAATTTCTACGGAGACTAAGAAGCCTCCGCTCAGAAATCTCCCTGTGGGCAGTGAATCAACAGCTGAGAAGTCACTTTATTTCTTAAAACAGAAACCTCCTTCATTCAACAGAAAGGCCACTGACCAATTAGGCTTTATTTTTGTTTTCACCACCCAGCTAAGTAACTGCCAAGGAATGTCCCTTCTGCCCAGACCTCAGCATTAACACAGTACCCTAGCATGAGAGGCGCCTGGGGGGGGATTGAACTTGGCTGTTATAACTGGTTATTTATTAGCAGCTCCAAAGAAGGAGATGGGGGACAGATAGTGGAGATGAGTAGAAAATAATAGGTTCTTAATATTTCTAACTGCTTAAAACATTAGCATTTGCTGCCCTTAACCCATCCCCCTGTGGGCATGCACACATACATACACACACTCACACACATATACACATATACGTATACATACACACTTACACATACACACATGCATATATACATGCACACATCTACACGCATACACATATACACATACATGCACACACATATATGCATAATACACACATATACACACATACACCTAGACATACACCTATACACATATACGTACATATACATATACATGCACACATACACACATATGCATATACACATATACACGCACACATCATCCTCTGAATTTTTCAAGACCTCAAGGTCATTTTCTCTCCCTCCTTCCTCCTAATTTAATCAGTAGCCTACAGAATTTATTGCTGAAGATGTTGGAGACAGGATGACTGGAGCAGTGGAGGGTAATGGGAGCTGTGGTGGCTGGAGTCAAAGGGCCCTGGGTGTGAGCTCAGTTTTGCCGCTGACCAGCTGGTCACCACATCTGGGTCCTGGGCAGGCACACGCTGTGCTCTGGTGCTGGCCTTGCCTGCGTGTTGAAGAGGCCCGAGGGTCAGCCCACTTGGCAGGCTGTCTCTCCATCCATGGGCAGGGGACAGGCCCCAGAGCATCCCCAGCCAGACTGCCAGGTTCTCCTCACATGGGCCATGTGAACTGGGTTGCTCTATAAGCAGGGAGAATACGGCTTGTTTTTAAAACAGCATATACAGGTTGTATATGGTTTGGTATATCCTTACAATGTAATACTACACAGCTGTTAAAAAGCATAAATATTTATTTATGTATTTATTTTTACATACTAATATAGAAAAGTGGGTGTTCTATGTTGAAAATCATGATCTAATTTTTGCCAATGCATATGACAGATAAACATACATGCATACATATATAGATTTATGTTTGTTCACCATTGGTGCCAGCACCTAGCACACTGCCCAGAACACAGCAGGCAATTGTTATCTGTCAAATGACAAAAACAACAGAAATTTCTGGAAGAATGTATGTCATACTGTTAAGTGTTTGTCACCTCCAGTCAATGAGATTGAGTGAATGAGAATAGACGGCTTTCATACTATGCTCACATATGGCTGTTCGATTCGCTCCCCCCCCCTTCCCACAACGAGCATATAGAACTTTGTTCATTAAAAAGAGTACATATTTTTTTAAAGATAGTAAAAAATGACCTTGGCCTTGAACTTTCTGCCTCGAAATTATGATTCTAATAATCTTTTTCAGGGTGGGGTAAAACAGCGTTCTCTGTGGAGTGGCTGGTACCGGGATGCTTTGAGAAAGCCGTCAAGTGTGAGGAGATGAGACGGGAAAAGGGAAGAAGGATGGTAAGGAAAGAAGACAAAAGGGAGAGCAAAGAAGAGGGCGGGATGAAAAATAGATGGCCTTAAATGAACTGGGGAAAGCCTGGAAGAAGCTTCTGTCAAATACGGCCTTCGGAATAAACACAATAGATAGAACAAGGGGAACTTTCCCCCCCATTTCTCCCACCGGTTCCCCAGCGCTAAGAGGCCTAAGGGTCCTGTAGGAAAAACACCAAATGCTGAGGTGTCGCTTTTAATTGCTGTTAGCTGGGCCTCCCTCCTGTCTCAACTTACCCTAAGCAGAAAGGCAGGCACTTGGGGGAGTGAGTTAATGATTTCCCTTTGCTGAGGCCCCTGCTGAAAAAAAGCCTAAGGATGTAAACTACTTAGAGAGGGTGTCCTGAACATGAGAAGCTTCTGTTGGAATATGCCTGAGGCAGTTACAGTGAAATATGATTACAAAGGAAGTGTCAGGGAGTCTGGAAGATGAACACTTCTGGCCCCCTGGAGTTCCCACTGGGAGCTGATTTGCAGTCTCACACATAACCCAGCACAGGAGAAGAACTCTCCACTGAGGACCTACCATGAACTACCTTAATCCTCCAGATAGTCCTGTAAACTGCATCTGCAGTTATTCCCACTTTAGCTTTGAGGAATCCCAGGCTCAGAGACGTTGAATAACATCTCTGAAGTCACACAGCCAGTCCGGGGAGGATTCCAGAGCTGTCTCACTTCCAGGCGGACCTGTTGTAGTCTGTCCTTTCTACATGTTTGAGTGAAACACAAGTAACTTTGTTTCTTGACAACGTTCGAGTTGGCGGGGAGTTGGGGGGGAGGAGTTAGGCAAATAAAAGGGTGGGGCTGAGACTGTGCCAGTTACCGTGGTGCTATATTTTTATGGTGCTGGCTGCTATATAAATATTAGGTAAAGTAGTCAAGATGTGGGTCAGGGGAGGATTTGTGTTTGCCAGATTCTAGAGTTTGTTCCGTATTCTTGCAAAAAAGCATAATTAGATAAAAGTCAGCTCTTTCTCCCTCCATAAACAAAACCAAACCATTTGGATGGACCTAGTGCTCAGAAACTCCATTCCACAGCACTGATCTGTGAAAACGAAGGTGGGGGGAGAAGGGGGAGAAAAATATTAATTTCTTGGACAAGACTTGATTTTCCATTTTTAAATGCTATGATTTCAAGTGCTGAAATGACAGAGCAAAACTATGACACATTGCGAGGAAGAGATCACCCCAGTCACGCACTACCCTGAGAATGGCTCTCGTTCAAAGGGTTCCCAGTACTTAAACACCCTGGATAACTCCCCACAACTCATTGAGGAGTCACTGCTGGGACGGAGGCAGGAAGAGAAGAAACGCCCCGATTCCCGGTGTCTGGTCCTGCCTTTTCTGGTTAGTCCCCCAACCTTCGGTGAGAGCTCATCTCATTCCATTCCCTAGGTGCTAGGCATGCGAACTAAAAGATTCTTAACCTGTTCTTGTGTCTCTTTTAGAAGCAAAGAACTGTGGAGGTGCAGGCAGCTCTAAAACAACTAGCCATTAGACAAGTTGAGAGTCCGCTGGTGGCGTCTTCTCTACTGCTTTGGTGTGCTGCTTCTAGTCCAGAGGGCCTGCCAGACCCAGGCAGAAGCTAACACCCATCACCGCCCTCCTCCTCCGTCCCTGCCCAGGTCCCGGACCCTGCCACTACCACTGCTTCCTTGGCAAGTTCCTCTGTGGAACTGTTTCCTATTCTGTAAGCAGGTTCAGTCAGGACCCAACATATCTAGCAAAGAAGCCCTGATAACATGGAAAGGGTTAGGTCTCAATCTTTTCCCTTTCAGGAGGTTCCTTGACCCCAGTACAGATTTACTCATCTCCTTCCTCTACCGAGGGGATGCGGGAACAGCAGCTTTTGTCAAACTATAAAGGCTCCATCATGCCGTTGTCCTAGGGCCTTGGGTATTTCTTCACCTTCCATTTGCATACTGAAGGGGAGGCCCTGAAGATCTGAAAAGAGCCAAAGATGATCTGCTCCAAGGTGACTCCACTCATGGTCCACGGGACACAAAGTTGTTGACAGCTTCTCTTGCTAAAAAATAATAAAGCTTTAATACACTGGGCTCCTCATTGCTATGACCACAATAATAGTGGCTAACCTTCAGGTAGCGCCAATTAAGTGCCAGCAGTGTTTTAAGACCTGTGCATGCATAAACTCATTTAAGGTTCACAATACCTCTGTGAGGTAGAGACTATAAGATTAGCTACCATTTCTGAGTAGCTACTATGTGCCAAGTGATTTTCATTATAATATAATAAAGTGGGGAAATCTAGTCCCCAGAATTCCAAACAGCTGCTTTCCAAGAGAGAAAAGCAGATAGAGACCAGATTCTGCTTCCTCTGGGTGCTGAACCCAGAAGAGAAAGTCACATGAGAGAGGAATGTTTGGAAAGGGGCAGGGAGAAAGGAGCATAAGCCCAGCAGAAGAGGCAGAGAAGACAGCAGCGTGGCAGCGAGGGCCTTTCGTCCTTTGTGGAGCCGTGTGGCAGCGAAAGAGCAAGAGGGGTGCCCGTGCCCCTTCGACAGAACCTTTCATAAATAACCTTCAATTATTCTCCAAGGCTTCTCTAGGTGGATGTACTCAATTGTTCAACGTTTGGACATGTACATGGGCAGCTTTATTTAGGTTACATTTAAACATTAAAATGGTTACTAGAAAAAAAATAGAAAATAAGTGTTGGCGAGGATCCGGAAAAATTGGAACCCTTGCGTACTGTTGGTGGGAATGTAAAGTGATACAGCTTCTACGGCAAATAGTATGAAGGTTTCTAAAGAAATTAAAAATAGGGCTACCATAAGATCCAGAAATTCCACTTCTGGGCATATACCCCCCAAAATTGAAAGCGGAGTCTGGAAGAGATATTTGTGCACCATGTTCATAGCGGCGTTATTCACAATAGGCAAAAGGCGGAAGCCACCTAAGTGTTGGATGAATGAATGAATAAACAAAAGCTAGTGTACCCCTGCAATGGAATGTTATTCAGCCTTGAAAAGGAAGGAAATTCTGACATGCGCTACTACATGAATGTACCTCGAGGACATTATGGTAAGTGAAACAAGCCAGTCATACAAGAACAAATACCAGATAATTTCACTTACGTGAGCTACCTAGAGTAGTCAGATGTATAGAGATAAAAATGAGAATAGTGGTTGCCTGGGTTTGGGGAGAGGGAGAAATGGGGATTTACTGTTTAACGGATACAGAGTTTCTGTTTTGCAACATGAAAGCTTTCTGGAGATGGATTGTGGGAATGCTTGCGCAGAATGCAAATGTACTTAATGCCACTGAACCGTGCACTTAAAAATGGTTAAAATGATAAATTTTTGTTACGTGTATTTCACCACAATTAAAATAAAATACAAATTCCCGAAGCAGCCCTGCACAGTAGATTTTATTAACCTCATTTTACAGGTGAGGAAATTAAGGTGAAGAGATGGGGTAGGTTGCTAGGGGTTCACAGTGGGTTTCAAACCAGGTCTGTTCGCTAAGAAGGCCAACCAGTCCCCTGTACCATGCTGCCTGGTACCCGCTTGAGGGGCAGCAAGGAGGGCAGTGGGCATATGCTGAAATCACAGAGATTCATCTCCTTTCTGTTACCCTTTCCCTCTGCAGACTGCCCTTCCTCCACCACTGCTTTTTCTAGTGTCCTTATTCTCTCCTCTGCCTTTCCTTCATCAAAAGGTGCTCTCAGGAAAAAAACCTGATCACTCATTTATACCGAAGTTACACGGTGTGAATTTAAATCAATGTGCTACCTCTCTGAGGGGTACTCGCATTTTAAGCCTCATCACCCTCTATGAAATGAAAGCCTTTGTTCCATATTAAAGGAATTTCAGGCACCAGGGAACAAGCAGGGAGGAATTGGAGGGTGGTGGTGGCAAGTAGGGCAAGCATAACTCAAAGAAATGCATTAAATGGTGGAAACTTTAGGCATAAAATGAGAAGGGAGATATATTTTATGGATAGACTGATTTTTCAAGGGTCCACGAAGGTGCGAGGTGCGGAAGCAAGGGAGATAAGTGGGCAGTTCACGTGAACCCCTCCTCTTTGAGCAAACTTGGCTGCCTGATTTCCAGGCTCCAAAGAGTTGTTTGTCATCAGAACTGTGCACATCTAGAAAAGAGCATCTAGAAGGCTGGTTTCCTCAGGATATCGTTTTCCTGACAATTCTCAATGCCTCTTCTCTTCCTGTCGTATTGTGAAATTCCAGTCCAAAGCAGTGGGGTGCAATAGCTGGAGATCTCTGTCCAAAGGATCTGAGCCGTCAGTCATTCCAAAGCAATCACTCTACGCATTCACTGACATAGTGTGTTGTATGAAACTTAAGGCAGGTCATGGAGACATGAGCGCCTGGTTCCTGGGTGCTCACGACCTGAGACAGAGCATTCCTGGGTGTGGAAAAGACATTATGCCAACAGCATCCAGGTTAAAAGCCTGGGCTCTGAGTCAGCTTTCTGTTTGGTGTCCCATCCTCACCTCCTGCCAGTTGTGTGACCTTGGAGAGGTTTCTTAACTTTTTGTACTTTGTATCTTAGTTTCTTAATCTGGGTAATGGGAATAGTAATGTATCTCTTTCTTGGATGGTCCAGGCTCCAAATGCTGCCTTTGTGTGAAGGAAATGAAGCCTCGACCACAACATAGAGCTTGGCGAGGGGGACCAGGATAGATTTCAGTCCACTTTTCTCCAAAGCCAGGCACAAAGGGCATACTATACACTGCAGCCCTGTGGGATTGTTGTGAAGATTAGATTAGATGACCTATATACCGTGTCTGGCATTGTGCTCAATAAATATAATACTATTATAATAATAAATATTAAATGTTAAATTAATGTATAACTCAATTAGTGGACCAAGAATCAGTTATCAGTCAATACCGTAAGATAAAAAAAAAACTCAACAAAATGGTAGATAATACAAATATTTATATGTAGTAATAAGATGTATTTTTATGCTAACAATTAAATAAGGATTATTTTATGTCAGAGAATTTATTGCAAATCGGAGAATTCAACCACATGTGAGAATCCAGTTGAGGAAAAACCAAATGTGAAACCACATACCTCTTGAGGGCTTTTCCCTGCCCTGCTCTGCTCTCCACTCTGGGGTCAGACTGACCACTTCCACCTCTCAGACCACATGAAACCTCAAGCAGGAGCTTGCTGCCTTGATGCTCACACCTTTTTGGCAGAAGAAAAAATTATGTATTCTTTTAATTTGAAAGATCTTCCCTTTGAGCTTTGCCTGGTTGGCAGAATGCATATAGAAATAAGAGAAAACAGGGATAGCAATGCTATCTATAAAAAAGACGTCCTTAGAATTGCATTTTAAAAATGATAAGGCCAGGAAATTTTACTGTGCGTGCGTGTATGTGTTCATGTGTACGTGTGCACGTTTGTGTGTGAGAGAGACAGAGAGAGGGAGACAAAGAGAGACAGTATTCCTCTTTGAGAGGTTACCTCCCTCCAAAAACAAACAAACAAACAAACAAACAAACAAAAACCCTAAAAGCCTGCAACACCTTTTTATTTTTTAAATAACTTTTCAACCTTTCCTCACAAGCTCTCCTTCCACTACAGAGTAGGGAAAAGATCTTATGCCCACCTGTCAGAGTTTATCCAGTTTCTTTGAGTTTGATCTCTCTTTGGTAATTATTCAGCCCTTTGGCATTTCTCCTTTCTCTTCAAGATAGGGTCTAGATGTATAGGAAAGCCTTTGCACCTTCATATTAGTGAGGGCAAGGCCTCAGGTCCATGCTGGGCTTTACCGTTCTCTGTGGAAATAGCCATTGTCCCACTGGGCACCTCGCTCTTATCTGAAGATAGTGAGAATGCATGACACGAAAGTTCTCTTCTAAATGCTCACCTTGGTTCTCCTGGAAGGGCATTCAGGGGAGGTAAGCTAATCTAAGAGAGGAAGTTGCAGGCCGGGGCTCCCTGAAAATGGTCTAGTTCTATGTTGGAAACAAGCGAAAGGAAGCCTCTCTCTCTCTCTCACTCTCTCTCTCTCTCTCTCTCTCTCACTCTCTCTCTCTCTCTCTCTCTCTCTCTCACTCTCTCTCTCTCTCTCTCTCTCTCTCTCTCTCTCTCTCTCTCTCACTCTCTCTCTCTCTCTCTCTCTCTCTCTCTCTCTCACACACACACACACACACACACACACACACACACACACATGCAGTAGAAATGTCAGCATAGCATTCCGGGGAGCTTTCAGACTCTTCCAGAGAGCTTAATTTCTGGCAGTTGGTGGGGCTCAAGCCCACATGCTTTGTACATTTTCAAGGAAGGATTGCCTGGCATTTGGGTGAGAGGCAGAGGCTGGCGCTAACAACCCCTTGGAAAGAGATGATGTTTGTCCTCAACTCCTTTTCATCAAAAGTTCCTGTCATTCGTTCTGGGTACCCTTCTTTCAGGGTATCCTCTTCCCCTGAGACTCCTCTCACAGAGGAGGCTGCCATTCTGGCTCATCTCCTTCCTGGCCTCCCCTTCCAAGCCTCTTGGTGTGATTGCTACCAGGTTCTTTGCCCTTCTTGACAATTTCTTGCCACAGATGTGGCCAAATCTCTGCCTTTTGTGTGCATGCTGGCTCTTCTGACACTCTCTCTGGGCTGGTGATGTAGATGCTAAGTAGGAAATGGAAGCTTAAGCCCTGAAGCTATAAGTGGTGGAGCTGAGATTTTAACCCCTGCAGTCCAATTCCAGGCCCTGGGTTCTTTGCCCTAAATCCTCCAGCCTTTAGCCATTATCATTTCTTTTACAAATAAAATAGCTTCAATCTAACTCCCACATCTTGTGAGAAGACCAGCAGCCTCTCCAATATTTCCAAGGATTCCTGGGTGAGTGGTAGGAGTTGAGTTATGTTCTCCTGCTCATTTCCATGTAAACTCTTAATCCCTTCAAGTCCTCTTGCCTCCAGCATCTTCTGTCCTCTATCCCCTTCTGTCACCCAGCGCAAGAGCACTGTCTCTCTGCCTCATTCCTTGAAGCATATCTAAGCCCAAACCAGCAGATTAAACTTGCTCTTAAGGATTAGAGATGTTTGGTGATAACAGATGGTCACCATACCGTAGCAGAACTCAGCAAAGTGCTGCAAATTCAAAATAGGGCAAGGCCACCCTGCAGGCCCACTCCTACACTTACAGGGATGGGGCAAAAGTACAAATGGAGACCCTGACTCTCATCTTCTCTCCCATGCCCTTCCTAACACCAGTTTATGCTGCACGTGAGGACCTCTGTGTGTGAACATTCAGCCCGTGTTTAAGCTCTGTACCACCACTTTGGGAAGAGGCCTACCTGGGATCAAGGAATTCCATGGGCCTGAGGAGTGGAGAGGCTCAGTGTGCACATGCCCCACTGGCCCCACGGGGTGGTGTGCTGATTAGTACGGCGCTTGATTTCACTTTCAGCAGCATCACCCTGGTAGCTTGAAAGCAGCTATGGTGTGGTAGGAATATTTACACAGTAGAAACTAGTAAACATTTCAATCTACAAATGAGATTTCCCCCCACCCCCACCAGAGAGCCAGTTTATTAGTACACCCCTGGTCCATGGACACCTTACTCCATACACAGGGGCACAGCCAGAAAACAGCCAGTTCGTAGGCCTTGAAGGCAGTGTGTCTCAGGTTTTGCTACCTATTAGAATCGCCTGAGAGCTCTGGCAGTGAGATATCAGTGTTTTTAAATCTCTTATGTAGTTCCAATGTACAACAAAGGTTGCAGACTAAAGCCCTACAGCGGTTTCTAACCTTTCAGCACCAGGGACCAGTGCTCCTATGAGAATCTAATGCCTGATGATGGAGCTGAGGTGGTGATGCTAGCGTTGGGGAGCGGCTGCAAATACAGGTGAAGCTTCACTCTCTTCTCTCGACTTACCTCCTACTGTGTGGCCCGGTTCCTAAAAGCTGCAGCCCGGTACCAGTCTGTGGCCTGAGGGCTGGGGACCCCTGTTCTAAAACATCTCTTGTCAAACTTTAGTGTACATGAATGAAAGATTATTCAGCTATAAAAAAGAATGAAATCTTACTATTTGAGACAACATGGGTGGACCTGAAAGATATTATATTAAGTGAAATAAGTGTTACTTATATGCGAAATCCAAAGGATAAAGTAAATAAACAAACAAAATAGAAACAGACTCATTAATGCACGGAACAAGCTGATGGTTGCCAAATGGGTGGAGGATGGTGTGGAAAAGGTGAAAGGATTAAGAAGTACAAATTGGCAGTTAAAAAATAGTCATGGCGATGTCAAAGCATAGAAGATATAGTCAATAATATGGTAATAACCATGTATAGTGACAGGTGGGTACTAGACTATTCAGGGGAATCACTTTGTAAATTATATAAATGTCTAATCACTATGTTGTACACCTGAAACTAATAAAGATAATATTGCATGTCAACAGTAATTGAAAAATTTTATAAAAGATAGGGGGAAGGTGAGGGAAATAAGAGGTTCAATTTCCCAGATATAAAACAAATAAATCCTGGGGATACACAGCATAGAGAATACAGTTAACATGGTGATGGTGTTGTACAGCATCAGATGGTTACTGGGCTTACCATGGTGACCACTTTTTTAGGTATATAAACGTTGAATAACTGTGGTGTACACCTGAAACTAATATTGTATGTTAGATATATTTTAATAAAAATCTTTTTTAAAAAACAAAATGAAACAAAAACTTGGTACATGAAAATTACCTGGCGATCTTTTAAATGACAGAGTCTGAAGCCTGGGATTCTGCATTTTAACAAGCTCTCAGGTGCGACCAATGCTACTATTCCGTGGGCTACAATTTGAGTAGCAGGAGTCTAAAGCACAGGGCCCCAGGGTGGTACTACTACTCTGAGGACCTTCAGCTGTGCCTGTCATGAAGAATTTCTCATTAGAGTTACCTTTCTTCTGATACCCTGATCTTGCCATTTTTGGAAACTATTCTGATCCCTTTTATGCTATTCTGGCTTTGGGACATCAGTCTACCCTGGTGCCTGGGGAAAATCACCAAATTCTTGCTACTGCATTATGCAGATCACTTCAATTCCTCTTTTCAGACTATGCTGGGAAGCTCACCTTTTGTAACCAAACAGGTGTTTTCTTAAACAATCGATTCATTTTCCTACTGCTTCCCCTAGCTCCCTCATCCTACATCTCTAGAATCCAGACACACAACTACAGTGATTTAGTTTTTGTATTAATTGTTTTCCTTTCCTGTTATATTGGAAAAGACTAAGACTTAGTGATAAGAGCCCTGATGCAGGTGTGAAAGACTTGCACAGAGCATAGATGCGGGATGAGAACCAGACAGTAAGTGCAGAAGAGGGGCTCGACCAAGGTTAATCTGTAATCATGCAGGCGGTTATCCCAGACTCCTTGTGAAGAGAAACACAGGACTTGTCTCAGTACTAATGCTACTGAATCTTTCATAGTTTGTTGTGTAAAACTGTCACTACAGAGCATTAAAAACTACATCTGATTCTTGCTACAGAGTATAGGTTCGGCCACTATCAACAAGTCTTGTTACTTCAAATCTTGACTAAAGAAACCAATCTCTGTGTTTCTATAGATGGATCTCTAGACAGAGGTGACACTACCTGACAATCAGAATCAAGGTTCTGATACCCACGGTGGCCTTACAAGGTCAACAGCACTTTACAATATCCTGTTGCAATGAGGGGTGTTTCTGTCTGATCAATTTTACATTCCAAGGCCCTCAGGCAAGAACCTTCTTTGTACAAGTCCCTGAGAGTCTTAGAGGGGACAGGTGAGGACTGAGGATAGGATGAGCTGGTTATTAAGGCACAGCTGTGCCTGTAAAGCAGGAGGGGCTTTTTCACATTCTGTTTCTCTTTGGGACTCGCATCAACGCTTGGCTCCCAGGTAAGCCCTCCCTCTAAAGATCCCAAATGTTTTGCTGTTTTCAGTTTTCACTTGTCTTTTGATTGGGTTGACGCCAGCTTCCTCCCTGGGATTAATATTCACAACAAGCAGCGAGCGATTAATTTAACCAGTTGAAATTTATTGTGCACTCGCCTTAACTCACAGCCGGCTTCTGCTGGGTGTTTATTTTTCACTGTTGATGCATTGCACATGACAGCCCCTAAGCATTTGAATTTAAAGCACACCATTGTACAGAATTCCTGCTGCCCCCCTTCTTCTCACCTGACCCCCTGAAATCTACAGAGCTGAGTTCCACACCACGCTTAGAAGGTAATTCTTGATTGCTGGCCTATGGGAACCGTTGGGAGCTTTAAGGCAGTTTAAGATTTGGATTTCATGCCTGGTGCATCAAGCTGGTAACTCATTTCATTTCAGGGGGCTGCAGTCAATAAATTCTGACTCTAACATACATCCTACCCCACCCCCAGCCATCACAGAAACAACCACAGTCTGAGCCTGTCTCTCAGACTGAGCATAAAACCCTTTCTGCTGGGTCCACCCTCACTCAGAGCTGCATGTGTGCCATCAGGCACTGTGTAGCTCATCCAGCCTCCAACCTCTCTCCTCCCACCCCACCTCACTTCATCTCACCCTACTGGCCCTCCCTGCAAAGTGACTGTCTAGAGAGGACTCTAACTGCTGGTGTCTAACAAGGCAGAACAAAGGCCCTCATGCTCACGGAGTTCCATTTCGAGTGCATGACAATTTCAGAGCACAAATGGAAAAAGAAAAAAAAAAGATGGTTTGAAATCTATAGCTAGCTTTTATCAAACCAGGACTTGTAGCTCTCAGCTGACAATCAGCCAGCAGCTAAAACCCACGAGGGACAGTTCTTACTTGCAGCTTCTGGCTGGCTATTAGCTACCAGCAGCCTTCTGACCCTTTTTCCAAGAAGTAACAGCTGGCAGCTGACAAAGGCGCTGGCAGAGTGGGCAACTTTCGCTTCTCTGGAAATGGATGTAAGATTGACAGGAAATAAGGCATTTAAAATACAACGATTATAAGCATTGCCTCTCTTTATTGTGCTTTTGGATTCTGGCTCTGATTGCTAAAATGTATTGTATACTAAAGAGTTTTGATGGCATTTTTTTTTTTCCACAAAGTAGATGTCCTAGCTCTTTCCCTGTCACTAACACCAACCCAGCTAAAGGTGCATTCGATGAGTGTTGTCTACTTAGCTGACTTTAAAACAATCGTTAGTAAACGAAGATGCTACGGTGATGGCTATGAGATTGTAGGATCTTAAGTGTGGTGCTGCTGACTAATGAAAACACGGCATCAGCTTACTGCAGGTGAAGAGAAGTGAAATTGGAATGAAGTGAAGTATAGATGGGTTAACTAGCAGAGGGTTGAATAAAGATCAATTTAGCCTAACTTCTCTGTTGAGCACTGCCCAGCCGTCCATTCTGCTGTCAGGAAAAGCAAAGGTGGTGAGTACACGGCAAGAGGCCCAGCCGAGGAGCGAGAGATTGTGAGATGGGTTAGCTGCCCTGGGGAGCGTGGCAGGACATGGTGTGACCATCCACACTATAGCCACTTTAAAAAAAACAACAAACAAAAAGATACCTACAGCACCCAGTATTCCTAGATAGTCTCCCATCCAAGTACTAACCAGACCCAACCCTGCTTAGCTTCCAAGGTCAGATGAGATTGGGCACAATCAGGACTATAGTCACTTTGATTCTAGCTACTTTGCTGCTTTGTCTCCTTTCACAGGGCATAGCATTTTGGGTTGTAGCCAATATACTATTTGCAATATTGCTGTTTCTAGTTTGATAATAATATAATTTGCTACTGTAACAGTTGTTCTAGATCAAAAGTTTTAATTAAACTGTGGATGTTTAAGGTAATGTTTGTCCAGGGAGCACCACCAGATGGATTAAGACAAAAAGCCTGGGTTCTAAACCCAAGTGTCCAACAGGATGGAGAAATACCTAGAAGGTCAAAAGGACTAGACTAGATGGAAAAGCACGTTTCCCTAACAGGCTTAAATGACACACATATATGTGCCTTTTGACTTGGTAAGCAGAGAATTTTCAGAACACTGGATTCTGTTTCTTTTGTTTTTGCCTAGGTAAAAAAAAAAAAAAATGAGTCAATGTTGAGAGGAAGGCTTATTTTTCAAGATGGTGATCTGAGCATATGGTTTCTATCTACTCCCTCCCAGGGGCCCATTAAAATGATAAGGAATATAAGAGGTATAACTCCACAACAGGAAGAGAGCTGAGCAGCAGGAATCAGTGGATGTGGGAGAGGGAAGGTAAGAAAGAGAGAGGAGAGTTGATTTTCTCAATAAATCCCTCTGTGTCATTTTTTAAAAATTGTGTAGATATATTACTCTGATAAAAAAGATTTTTTTAATTGGAAGGGACTTTTGTTGTCTTGTTCCTCCTACTCCAGTTTAATCAAGACCACACTTACACCATCCTACAAACATGACCCACCTTCCTACTTTTAACAACTCCCAGAGAAAGGCAACACTAGCCTCTCCTTAACTGAGCCATTTCATTGTCTGACAGTCCTCTTGGTTTTGATTCATGTTTTCCTTGAAGTCTTAAGGTGATAATGTCCTGCCTGAAGGAACTGATATACACCCAGGGAGTAGCCCAGCTCTGCTGAAAGAAATAAAATGTCTAAAACTGCCCTCTTTATGTTTTATATTTCAGCACACTTTTATGTGTGATTAAGAAACAAAACAACAAAAGGAAGAATGTACTGAACTTATCAAAACATGAGAGTTACTGCGTTACCGGAAAAACTAGTGCTTTCGTTTTGTTTCTGGTGCTGTTAGGTTGACCTCGTGGAACCAAAGATGTGTTCCATTGAAATAAAGATTAACACTTGACACCTATAGTCAGCCTATTGTGAAATAGGCAAAAATTGTCATTAGGATTTTCCCATCATCCTTGCTGGGTCTTTCGTACTGTCCCCTTTCTTAGCAACAGGGCACCCACTGCTCTCTAGGTGCCAGGAAAACAAGACGAGTATTTTATACTAAAGTGTCATTGACTTCGTGTGAATTCCATCTCAAGGACATTTGTATTCCATATCACTCAGGATCTAATCAAGAGAGAGAATCTACATAGTAGTTTGGACAAGGAAAGGATAATGCAAAAAAATGTTAACTATAACAGAAGATTAAATAACAGAGAGTTATTAAGATAGTGTTGAATCCAATGGGATTTTCTAGTGGTAAATAGGCAGGCTAGAGAAGGTCTGTTGGAGCTTCTAACACAGGAGCGCTATCTAATAGTTCAGAAATCACACAACGTAGGTGTCATAAATGCATACTTGGATTGAATGGGATTATTACATATTGTTCCTAGGCAGGTCAAGGATGCTATCAGGCCTTATGCTCTTAGTTCAGCTTCACTTTCATTCCTAAAGGTGGTTGAAACTGGCTAGAATCCCAGGAATTCTGTTCCTCCTTTCAAGCACATGAGGAGACAACATTCCCCACACTTCCTTCTAAGTGAAATGCTGCAAGTTCTGGTCTATGGACTATGAGAAGAAGTAAGAGATGCTACTTCTGGATCTGGCCCCTAAAATATTCTGTTAGACCATTGGTTGGTTTACTATGCCTTCACTGATGTCCAGATGAAGGCAGAAGATTCAGTAGAGCTGGGGTCCCCAAACCTTGGGGCTGTTAGGAACCAGGTCGCACAGCAGGAGGTGAGTGGTGGGCCAGTGAGAGAAGCTTCATCTGTATTTGCAGCCGCTCCCCAGCATTAGCATCACCATGTCAGCTCCACCTCAGATCATCAGGCATTAGATTCTCATAGGAGCACAGGTCCCTGGTGCTGGAAAGATTGGGGAGCACTGCAGTAGGGGGCTCCAGAGAAGCTTTAGGGGATAATGGTGTCATAAAATGGAAAGTGCCTGAGTCACAGCTCAGAGGAGAGATACTCAGGAGAGCTGCTTAACCCATGTTAGACTAGAATATGACAAAATTGTGTTAAACTTCTGAGACTTCTGGGATTTTTGTTACTGCAGCTAGTGTTAATTTTTTTGACTGATACACTGGGCAAATCAGAGCCCTAGGACAGCCTCAGTCTTACACTTAGCAGAGAGATAGTACTCATTCTTCCTTTTGTGTGAGCTGATCAAAACGAGGAAGCTGGGTCACATAGTCTCCTTGGTTCTGTCTCGCAAGTGTGGCATATCAGAGTCCCCAAATAATTCCCCAGGGACCGCTGTGGAGGGCAAAGCACAGCCACTAGCTTTCTCTACTGAACAGAACAAAGACTCCTGAAGGTAAACATTAGGCAAATTCTTTTCTCACTTCTTGGAGTTAGTGGTCAGCACAAACAACAAAGTTAGTTGTTGACACAGAGGCCCTAGTTGGCCTCAGCACATAGAAAACTTGTCCCGGTACAAGAAGGGAGTATTTTCCTGCCAAAGCTCAGCCTCAATGGCATCAGGGAGCTTCACTCCTGGTCCACACCATGTGCCCCTGGAAGAGGCTCAAGGTCTGAGCTCCACTCTTTTCTCCCTTATTCACTGAAGTACAGAGGCAGATTTGGCCCTCTCTACAAATATTTAGAAAATTCATTGTTGTACACACAGACACACACACTGACACACACACACACACACACACACACACACACACACACTTTTCCTCTTCATTTTTTTTCCTTTCAAAATGTACAGACTCTTTTGGGGGTGGATATCAGTTAAAAAGAAAGTGCGCATGGATTTTCTGCCATCCATAAAAACGAGCGAGATCTACTTCTGCAGCTTCTTCTATTTTCCGGCTGTCAGGCTTCAAAGCCAACCAGGAGACACCTCTGCCACCTCAGCCTGGGGGAAGCTTCACCCAGACCACTGTGATTCAAGACCCTCCAGATGACTGCTTTGACCCTCAGGTAGTGTTTTCGTGTGATGCCAGCGGGGTTAACACGAATCTCCTGAAGGTCCGCCTACTATGATCCGATACCTCGTGAGTACATCACTTTCAACAGCAGCACGGCACAATATAAAGTTTATGTAGGATGGACATAAATTTGAGTCTGGAAAGAGCAGTTTCTTTTGGTGACAGGCAGCGAGGCTGGTGTGCTTTAACACTCACTCACCCCTTTATCAGATTGCAAATTATGTTAGCTAGAGGCCTTAGTAGCATAACAGAACACAGAATGAGGGTCTGCAAAGGGTCCACCAGACTGACACTGGCACAAACATCCACATCCAAACTCAAAGCTTTTTATACTGTGAGGTTTGCTTGGTACAGGAAATCTATTACACTAAAGCAGCAACCTCTAACCCCAAACAGACACCTTTCTGTGGGTTATGATGAACTCCAGAGAAACCAAAGAATTAGAAGGACGTGAGTGAGGCAGGGCAACAGTCTAATTCTCTGACATGCGGTTACATTAGAATTCTGGTTTGGGACAAAGAATCTCCAAAAGAACTCACCAAACCAAGCATTGAAATTTATATCAGCCCTCCAGATATACTGCAGGATCCACAACTTCAGCTTTGTTTTTGATTCTATAGGGTTGCACGGGTTGACAGTTGTGAATGCAAGGCACCCTGGAGTCTACAGAGCTGAGAACTTTTCACACACCTAAGCCCCAAACCGCATGAGCCCTGACAGACTGGCTTATGAGAACTGCTAGGCTGCCCAAGATGCTACAAATCATTGTTCTTCAAAAAAAGTGAATTTTGGACTTGGAAGGATAAAAGGAAGGCCAAGGGAATGGGGGCCGATGTCGGAGGAAGGGAGTGTCATCCTCAAAAAAACCTCAAGACTGGGTCAGACCTAGGACATCCCCAATGTCGCTCAGTAGAAGCAGCTTTGCAGATCTGGAACCAGATAGGTCTACAGAGGAAGCCAAGTGCCACTGTGGGCTGCAAACTCTGCTCTCGTGAAGAACTGGAACACTAATACAGCAATGGCTCCTTCAAGCCCAAGAAAGGATCGGGGAGAGAGGAGGCAAAGTGCTTCAAGGAGGGATTTATGACGGAGAAACTGAGACTGCACTAGAGGAAGTGTCACTGTGTGGAGATTTGGAGAGCAGGTTCCGGCCCGGGACAGTCTGTACTCAGTTCCTGGCTCCCCCCCTCGCCCCCACTTATTAGCGTGTGACCTTGGGCAAGTCATTTAGCCACCTCGTTCTCTCAACTATGAAATAGGGATAACAGCCTTACTACGTGTAAGATATTTAGAACACAGCATAGCATCTCAGGGGCTAATTATTGTTCAAGCACCTGTAGGGGAAGAAAAGGAGATAGAAGCCTCCCATAAGGCCACCTTATGCTTCATGAACTTGGAAACTATTGGCAGACACAGAGGCCCTGGAACTTTAAAATCAATGCAGAATCAATACTCCCTCAAATTCCTCCCTTTTGTTTCAGCAGTGTGGGGTGGTAGAAAGACCTCTGGGTGGGGAGTCAAGGGACCAGGGTTTCCATCTCAGCCGTGTCACAGGAGTCATAGGCTGTCTACCCAGTCAGCCATCTTTCATTTATTTATTGATGCCTACAGCAGCTGAATGGGGGCTTGCAGTCAATCTAGTCCATATTAATAGTGTTGACAATGCTACTATCAGCATTTACTGAAAGTTTCCTGTGTCAGGCACTGTTCTTAGTGCTTCATGTGAATTGCTTCCGATATGAGATCGTTACTACTTTCATACCCATTACAGAGATGGGAAAACTGAGGAAGAGAAATTAAAGGACCTATCTTATATGCATTACCTCATTATCAAATGAATTTATGTGATGTAGGTATTATCTCTATTTACAGATGAGAAACTGAGGCTCAGAGAAGTTAAATATTCCATCTGCCTGCCCCATAAAAGAGAGCAGACTTAAATTTGTCATTAAAAACATCTCTTTTATATAATCAGTCTTTCTCAATTGTGTTATGGAGGAATAACTGACATTCAGTAATGTGCACTAGCCTTAAGTGTACAGCTTAGTAAATTTTTACTTGTCTGTATATCAGTGTAACCAACAACCTGATCAAGATTTGAAACATTTCCTTCACTCCAGAAACTTGCTCTCTGCCCTCCCCCATTTAATATTCCCCAATTCCAAGATAATCACCAGGCTACTTTCTATAACCATTGATGAGTTCAGTTTGTTTCCGAACTTTATAAAAATGGAATCATACAGAATATACTCTTTTGTGTCTGGGTTCTTTTCACTCAATATTATAATTTTGAGGTTTTATCCATGTATCAATAGTTTGTTCTTTTTTATTGCTATGTAGTATATTCCACTGAATGAATTTATCTCCAATTCACAGATCCATTCTGTTGATCAACATTTAGATTGTTTCCAGCTTTTGGCTATTATGAATCAAGTTGCTTGCTATGAATATTCACGTACAATTCTTTTTGTAGGCATATGCACTGATTTCTCTTGGATATATACCTAAGAGTGGAATTGCTGAAATATAGAGTAGAGGCATATACTTAACTTTACTGCCAGTTTTCCAAAATGGTGGAAAACATTAACACTCACCAGCAATGAATGGCCTTTCAGTTGTTCCAAATCCAACACTGCTGTTAGTTGTTCAGTGCTGTACCACTGTGATTTTAATTTGCCTTTCTTTGATGGGTAATGTTGAGTACCTTTTCCTATGCTTCTTGGCCATCTGAATATCTTTTATAAAGGGCCTGTTCAAGTCTTTTGCCTATTTTTAAATTAATTGTCTTTTCCTTATAGATTTGTAGTTCTTTATATATTCTGGCTATGAGTAGTTTGTAAGAAATATTGCAACTATTCTCTCAAAGTCTGTGATTTGCCTATTCATTTGCTTAGTGGCAGTTCTGATGAACATAAAAGTTCCTATTTTTAATAAGATTCTGTTTTTGTGCTTTACTTAATAGTTGAAAAATCTCTACCTACTCCAAGGTCATAAAGATATTCTATTCTCTTTTTCTCTAGAGGCCTATTGTTTTACCTTTCATATTTAACAATATGATCCACCCTCGAATTAATTTATATATATGGTATAAGTGTGAAAGTTCATTTTTTTCCACATGGATTTGCAAATGACTTGGCACCATTCTATTGAAAAGACCATTCTTTTCATGTTAGATTGCAATGGTGCCTTTGTGGCAAATCAAATGACTTTATATGTGTGGGTCTATTTCTGGAGTCTCTATTCTGTTCCATTGGTCTATTGTTTATCCTTGCCCCAATATCCCTCTATTTTATAGTTTCATAATAAACCTTCAAATCTGGTAGTATAAACCCTTCAACTTTGTTATTCTTAGTCAAGCTCATGTTGGCAATTCTAAGTCCTTTTATTTCCTTAAAAATTTAGGATTTTGTTGTCAATGTCCACAAAGTTTCTGTTGAGATTTTGATTGGGATAGCCTTGACTCTACAGATCAGTGTAGAGAGAACTGACATCTTTATAGTATTAAGTTTTTAATCCATGAAGATGGACTATTTCTCCTGGATTTAGTTTGAGTAATATTAATTTGAATAAACTTTAGTATGTTCAGATGGTTAAGAATAGAGTTACCATACAATCCAGTAATTCATTTATAGGTATATACCTAAGAGAACTGAAAACATATGTCCATAGAAAAACTTGCATATAAATATTCGTAGTAGCATTATTCACAACAGGCAAAAAGTAGACATAATTCAAATGTTCATCAGTTGATGAACACATAAATAAAATGTGGTATACAATGAGATATTGTTTGGCAATGGAAAAAAGAAAAAGAAGTGCAAATAAATGCTACAGCAGAGATGAAACTTGAAAACATCATGCTAAGTGAAAGAAGCCAGTCACAAATGACCATATACAGTATGATTTCATTTAAATTAAATGCCCAAAATAGGCTAATCTATAGAGACAAAAAGTAGATAAGTGGTTGCCTTCGGCTAAGGGAATGGGAAAGGAATGGGGGCAGTGATGGCAAAGGAGTGTGGAGTTTATTTTGGGATAATAAAAATATTCTAAAATTGATTGTGGTGATGGTTATACAACCATGTTAATATATAAAAACCCATTAAATTGTACATTTTATTATTTATTTATTTTTCAATTATAGTTGGCATACATGATTATATTAATTTCAGGTGTACAACATAATGATTAGACATTTATATAACTTAAAAAGTGATCACCCTAATAAGTCTAGTACCCACTGGACACCATACATAGTTATTACAATATTATTGACTATATTCCCTATACTGTACTTATATCCTCATGACTATTTTTGTAACTGCCAGTTTGCAAATTGTATACTTTAAATGAGTGAGTTGTATGGTATATGAATTATATCTCAATAAAGCTGTTTAAAAATGTTTTAAGTTATTTTGTCCCTATCTATTGTTATGGGTTTAGTCACATTCTAATACATTATGTTTTGACACATTATAGTCACATTCTGAGGTACTAGAGGTTAGGGCTTTGACATATGAATTTTGGATACATGTCATTAAAAAGAAAAAAATTACGTGTTTAAAAATTTACATTTCTGGGTCTTGTCCTAGGATCAGAAGAGTCCAGGAATCTGCATTGAACTAAAATTTCAGACCCCGTTTCTCTCAGTTGCCTTAGTCAGCAGTGGGCTCCCAAGGCAGTAGTTAAGAGCCGATTATTTGAGTAGCCAGGGTCAAAAACAAACTGTAGGATCTCCCCTGTGAGCAGGAGGCAGAGGACAACTTTGTCCTGTGGGTTTTCAGTCTGAAAGAAGCCAGAGAGAGGACAGAAGCTCTAGAGCGCTTAGGCTTCTGGAGAAAGTTGCGAGAATCCCCTCTACATGGCAGTGCTTCTCCATCCCGCCCTGGTCCCATCTCCACCCCTGGAGGAGTACGTATGAGTCTCTGCAGGGTAAGGGGAAATACTTGCGAGAGTTACGTTTATCAAAAGAGCGAGGTAGGGTGTTCCTCCCACATGGCCAGCCCAAGGAAAGGACATTGGAGGGAAAGGACATTGAAGGCCTTTCCACGAGGGGACAGTCTCATCATGAAAAGGATAAGGTAGGGGGCAAAAATAAAGCCGATGCGTTTTCAATGTATTTTTTGACCAGTTTCATCTATAAAACCAGGAGTTTGCTCTGAAAAGCTGTCCCTTGTGTCCTATGAGCCTGTGATCTTCTGGGACTCTCAGCGGGAGGTCTTGGAGGTCAGTTTCATCGAATCCAATAGTGCAGCACCTCCTTGAAGTTCTGGTACTGAGATCCAGGATGAAGCTCTGCCTTGTAACTTCATACAGCTGGGAGAAGAGATGCAAGCTGGGCATGTCCCCTTTGTGGGGGTCTGGTTATCCTGCTTCAAAATCCCAGTCCAACTTCATGGCTGTTCCCAGGAGACTGACCACAGGTTACTCGTAGCAGAGACTTGTTTTTTCAGGGGTTGAGTCAGGCCAAACCTACCCAGCCTGGCCTGGTTGGCTTTTCCAACAGCTAAAGGCCACATAGCTGATATTGCCCTGTGCTCTGCCCAGAGGGGAGCACCCCATCGTTGTGCCCTGGGAGCTTTGGTCACCAGCCCCTGTGGTGTCCTTCCTTACCAGCGGGAGCAGACCACAGGTGCCAGGCTGCCCAGGTTAGCATTGAGGGTGAGAGCCTTCCATGGCTGTGCCACTGGGGCTGAGGCAAGTGGCACTTAAAAGGAACCCAAGGAAATGTGTGATGCCACACGTTTTTCTGTCATACGTTTCTAGCAGGAAGAAGGTGAGAGGAGAAAAAAGCCTATATGCTCAAGGACACATTCCTAGGCCTCCTGCCTGAGGAAGCCTGATTCAGCAAGTCTGGAAAGGGGCCCAGAAACCTGAATTTTTGAAGATTCTCTTAGGTCCTATATAGGCAGGTTTGGAAACTGTGGTTTTAGGTTACCCCGGTAGGGATTTGTTCAGAGAGCACGGGAAAGGTCTGAGGGCAGTGTGAGAAAGTAGGCTTTTGCTTCAGGTGTCAGGAGCCTCCCTCCCTTCCTGGACTCAGGGGCAAGGGCTTGGCTTACCCCATGACCTAGAACCTCAAGCCAAGCCTCCTCATCCAGCGAGAGACTGGGGTGTTCATACGTGGAGTGGTTCAGGCTGGAAGTGTGCCAGGAAGAGCACGCCCAGGGTCGAGCCCCAGGTGGAGGGTCCAGGAGGAGACTGTAGTCCACAGCTTCAGTTTAGATTCTGATCGTGAAATTCTTACATGTTTACAGAATGTGGCTATTATTTCAAGCACTGTCTGCGCCAGCAGCTGCTTACCATTTTCAACAGGGTCCACATGATCTAGAACCCAAGTGGACGTGTGTCCACATGCAATACAGCCACACCCTCTCCTGATCCATTTGAAGCTGGGTGTGCCGGGAACTCCAATGAAGGGCCTGGCTCTGCAGGTTCCACGTTAACAAGGGAAGCTTCTACGTCTGGCCTTCCAGATTTACTAGCCAGTTTCATGTGTGGGTGCTTTAATTGTAGACAAGAGCAATCCTAACATAGTAAAGAGGCGAAGACTTTCTGCAAGGCTAAAAGTTTTAGAAACTTTTATATTACATTACCAAATCCAGTGTTATGGTTCCAATCAAATTGGGAAATAAAATGTCTACAATTTGTTTGGGCCTCTAAGCCTCAGAACTCTTGCTCAAGAATGTGCCCTTTGTTCTTCGTTCCTTTCATATGAAGTATTCTCTAAATGCATTTCCATTTTGACAAACAATGCCCTATATTGGCATAAAACTCTTTATTGAAACAACTTAGATTGTATTTTAAGATACCAACTGTTGGATTAAATTTGGTGTAATAACCGAGTGCCTAATGCATGCTAAGTTCCTATTCTCAGTGAGCATAGAGGTAAGGAGGAAAGCTCAGGGAGAGGTGTGCAAAAATGACATGGAGAGACTAGAAGCCGAGTATAGGTTGTTTTTAGAAGGAAGCTATCGCTTTTGATTTTGGGATCAGACAGACCAGAGAGGGCTTCATGAGGGAAGAGATGCTTGATTTTGGACCCAAAGGATGAATAGGCTGTTAAGAAGAGGAGAGAGGGCAAAAGGACACTCTAGGCCATGGGGAAAGACTGGAGCAGCGCAGAGCATGCTCGAGAAGTTATAGACAATTCAGTGTAGTCAGGATCTTGGGCGGGAGCAATGGTCGAGGTGAAGGGAGAGTTGAGGCTGGCAGAACAGTGAAGTTGGACTGCAGGGGCCTAAACTCCCTTGAACTAGCTCAAGTGATGAGGTGGTGTACTGCAAGGGCTTGAGAAATCTCATGGAAATGGTGATCAGAAAGTAGAGTGGGGCCTCCAGATATGGAAGCACAGACAGCAGTGGTTCTCAGCTCTAACATCTTCCCTGGTGGCCCATGATCTCCAGCCACTGCTTTCCTCTGCAGACTGTGTCCTCTCGTTCCCCATGGAACCAACTCTGGCCCTGATTCAACCTACCCTGTAGGCCAAGGGTTCATCATTACAGCCTCTTCATTCTTGGTTCCAACCCAAGGGAGACAATCCTATTAGCTAGTGGCCAGTCAGTGGACTGGTTCTTCCGGATCAATCATCTACCTTGGGAATCATTAGCTGTTCTGGTGGGTGAAAGGCCACATGGTAAAAACATGGCCTTCAACAGAGAGTGTAGTGTATGTGGGGGAATTTTAAAAAGGGGTGTGGGCTGGGCAGGCCCTCCAATCATGTCTTCTTCCATTAGTGGGGGTCAGTGGGAACTATCACATGTTTTGAGGAGAGCAGCACAATCGAAGCTATGGTTTTCAGGTTACTCTCCGCCAATGTGTAGGATAGACTGAAGATGAAGGGGAAGTTGCCCGCATGGATCAAATGCCTACTATGTACCAGGCACTGTGCTAAATGATGTACACATATTACTTTATTTAGTTTTCACAAGAGCCCATTTTACTTATGAGGAAACTGAGGCAAAGAAGCTTGGAGGTATGAAGTAACTTGCCCAAATTCACACAGCTAGTAAGTGATACAATTGTCATTTGAACCTGAAATTGGTCCAGACTTAAAATCTATCACATTAGGGAGGAAATCAGCCAGGACAGCCTCTGTGGGTGGCTATCAGTGCCTTATGTGTGACTAGTGCACACTGAATCTGTCATCTCCTCACTATTTTCTGTGCCTCTTCCTAGGTCTTGTATCTTGTTAATGCTGTCACCCAGTCACCCAAGCCCAAATCTCTCTAAATTTCAGTTTCCTTCTCTGTGAAAAAAAGACAGTAACAATATGTCTCAAAGGTTGTTGTGAGACTTAAATGATATGATTCTCATGAAGTGCTCAGAATCAAGCTTGGAGCTTGGTGTGTGGTGTATGCGGAGCTGACAGACTGGATGTGGAAGACAACAGGAGTTGGAGTTTTATTTGTCTAATGAAGGAGCTGGCAAACTTTTTCTGTAAAAAGCCAGGTAGTAAATATTTTCAGCTCTGTGGGTTATACAGTCTCTGTTGCAACTATCTAAACTTACCATTGCAGGCAAAGACCAGTCATAGACAAGACATAAATGAATAGGCACAGCTGTATTCCAAGAAAGCTTTTGTACAAAAACAAGTAAGGGGCCAATTTGGCCTTTGGATTGTAGTTTGCTATTTCCTAGTCTTTATCCTAGCTCCTTCCATTAGGGTGAGGCCATGACTAGTTAATAAATTTTTCTCCAGGATCTAACGTGGTGCATGGTACATAGTAGGTACTCTATAAATACTTGTTAAAGGGATTATTAAATGAGAAAAAGTAAGCAAGTAAGCAAGAACAAAAGAATGGCTGAAAAGGCACAGAACTTTGGGGATCAACTGGGTATCAGTTGCAAGGTTCAATGTAAAAAATTAAAACCACGCTAGCTAGGGGTTTTAAACAAAAGGAGATCTAATATGGGGAATTATAAACTTGTTGGAAGGGCTTGAAGAGAGAGCTCTATGTTGGACTTTGAGAATGACTCCCAGCATGTGGCAGAACTGATCGACCAGGACGGCTGCCTCCTCAGCCACAATCAGGAAGGTGGAACTCAGGAAGCTGCCCCTGGAGCTGTTGACCTCAAGAACACCATAGCTGCAATACGACAGTCAGACAGGAGTCAGAAAGCCCGGAACAGCACGCCATTGCTGCCACCACCACATCGGCCAACATGTTGGGATGTGGAGCCAAGCAACTGCCACCCCCACAATTGGCTCTTGATACCCAGGAAGCTGGTGATTGGACATCAGTGGCTCCATGACCTTGTTTTCCTACAGGAAACAGCCAAAACCTGCAGGAAATTGGCTTCGGTCTTACTTCTGCCTTCCTAAATTTGTGCAAGTATGTCCAATTGGTATCGCCTAATTGACACTCATGATCCTAATGGTAAGGGAGTCTGGGAAATGCAAATTTTAGTTTTCTCGACTCTGCAGCACCAGGAGGCATCTGAGAGAGATGTGGGAATGGATTCGGACTATGTTTAGCCCAACCTGTATATTCTGGTGATCTATTGCTACAAAATAAACCCTAGTGGCTTAAAACCACAGTCGTTTATTTGGCTCGGAAATTTTTAATTTGGGCAGGGCTAGGAGGGGGCAGCTTGTATCTGCTCTATAAGGAGCCTGGGGTGGTTGAACTAGTGGCTTAACATGGTCTCCACCATGTGAGCAAGCCCACCCAGCCACCTGGGAGCCCAAGTGGAAAAGAACCAAAGTCCTCGCCAATATTACCAAGAGCCCTAGCTGAGCTCCTGGGCAGCAGCCAGCATAAACTTCTCAGCCCTGTGTGTGAGACGTTGTGCAGGCAGTTCCTCCAACCACATCTGAGCTACCTCAGCTGATGCCGCGTGGAGCAGAGATGTCTCTGATGAGCCCTGCCCAAATTGGAGACTCATGAGTAAAATAAATGACTGTTTCTACTTCTGCCACTAAGTCTTGGGGTGGTTTGTCTTGCCGCAAGAGATCACCAGAACATGTAGGTTGCACTGAATGCGAAGGAGAGAGGGGACCAGATGGGACAATCAACAAGCAATGAAGCAGCCAATCCCAAGGGTGGCTAACGTTTGACCTGAGTATAGGCCAAGTCCACCACCCTCTTGAACCTCCAACATTCAGACTTAGCAGCTTTCTAACTCTGGTCTTTCCTGAAAACCCACCCGATGTGGTTTAGGCTATATCTGGCCAGCCAGCAGGCCAAATCTTGGGCTGAATAAAAAGCCTTTTACTCTAATAAGTACTGCTGCCTGTGGGCTCTTTGTGTCTTCCAGAGACTGCCCATCGGCAATTTCTGACCATGGCTGAAAGACTTTAATTTTGAAATTGCAAACTGTCATCAAAAGTCAAGACTGATGTACTGTGGCTCTAAGCTTTTACACAGGCTCCGGGATGGCTCAGGTGATTTCAGGAACGTCACACACCGTTGTGCCATTTGTGTACCACGCAAGCCTAGAGGGCAGCATTCACATCATCTCTTGGCATATTTATTACAATAATTTTCTGGTGATGACTACAAAGTGTCTTGAGGTGGGGTAGTTTTTTTTCCTAATATGCAAAAAGGCAATTTAAAGCTAGTGGCAAGGGGCATAGGGACAGAACTAGTGTCTAATAAATCTTAGGCCAGGGGGCAGGGGTTGGTAGGAGCGAAGGAAGGAGTGGGGAGAAGTATTAGGAATAGGGAAGGCTCCTTTGCCCAATCAAAATCGGCACCCAAGAGATAAGAAGTGTTGAGATTTGGAGGTTCGAGTTTCAGTCTCTTGGGGCCATCAGGTTATAGAGAAAAGCAGGATAGGCCACCAAGGAGAAGCAGACAGAACCAGCCACAGATTTGCCCTGAAAGGTCACAATCTGAGGGCTGACTTTAATAAGTAAACAATGGCCCTTTGTGGGGAGATGGGGATAAAGAGAATGAGTGAATACCTAAATAAAAATCCTGTGGTTCTAGTGGGGGTGGGGCGCAGGGGTGAGGAGAGAAGGAAAATGAACAGTGATTGACATGGGAGTGCACTGCTGAAGTCAATGGTTTCTGAGACACCTATGGAATTCCAGCCCACCTCTGACCTCTCTGGTTCTAAAAACCTACATTAGTCATGAACAAATATAATAATTCATAGCACTAGCACGGCTTCTTAAGGTGAAGGTGGATTACATGATGCCTTTTTATTTTGGATATTGTAGATAGTAAAAGTTTTATAGTAGGAACAGTGTTCTCCATTTTGCATTTGATTCTCAAACAGAATCCCAGCCAAGCATAGCTTTTTGTTTTATCTATGTATTTTCCAAGGTCTCCTTTGGCTGCATGCATGTTGCTTTTGTTCTTGGCTTACTGCTTTAAGTATAGCTTTGCTGCATTTCCATTTTCTCTACAATTCAAAATCAAGTACTTATTTGAATTAGAGCAGAGAAATACTGACTAGAATGAAGCATTGCTTTCCCCCTTCTCAAACTTGGTGAGGTCATGGTTAGTGATAGCATTGACAGTGATGAATGTCTTTCACTCTGAGACCTCCAGGAACCCACAAACAAATACTTCCCAAAATTTGAAGGTGAGAGGAGTGGCTGAAGTGGCTCACAGAGGATTGTCTGATTATAGTCTGATTCCTCTTCCCCTTCCCAATTCTCTCACATATTATGCTGTGGTGAACAGTACTAGAGTTGTTCATATTTTAAGTCAAACGAAAGTCCACTGCAGTTGGAAAATTATTCATTTTACATAAATGATGTGGGCAAATTATTATTCAGTTTTTAACAAGGTTTTTCCATCACTTTGCTGTGCACAATCTAATATGGTTAATTTACCAGAAAGCATTGTTATTCATTCTCTAACTCTCTAGGCAACTGCTGCTACTTGCTCACCATTTTCTTGCTGCTCTCTGGGAATTGACAGACCTTCTGGTTCCATTTCGGGTAGTCTGGGTTCCCAAGTGACCTTCCAGAGGCCCCGCCTCAGTCCTGGTATCTTCCTGAGCTCACTCCTTGGGAAGAGTCTAAAAATGAAAGAATTCACATACTTGGATGTAGTTCATAAGTGGCTTTACATGGATCCTTTGTAAACACACAGCAAAAAAAAAAATTAAAATCTCCTGCTATTTAGTAATATTTCCCCATAGTATTATATGTACGTGTTTCATTAAAAACACTATCTGATTATATCCATTTCATTCTCTCTTGCTTCCAATTAGCTACTCATTGATTATTACATAGGAAGCACTTGATAATTAACCAAAGGAAAAAATCCAAAACGAAAGCAACCAGAACACCTCACAAATGCTAGTATATACCTTTTTTCACGAGTTTACACATTGCATGATGATCGAAGCAAAATAGCCTAGTATATGGAAGGAGAGGAGTGACAATGGGTTCATAAATGGGAGAAAAACCCCTACTAATCATTTTAACAGAGTTAGTGAGGAGTTACTACAAGCCTCCTTCCCAACAATTCTTTTATTCTCATACTCAATAAGTATATTTCAAACTACATTCCAGCTGGGACACTGGAGCCAATAATCTGCTTACAACCTTACTCTCTGTCCGTTTATGGTATTATCTACTCTCCAGTTAGTATCCTACTAATCAGAATAAATGACATACCTGTATACTTAGTGTGTGCATGTGCACACGAGAGAGAGAGAGAGAGAGAGAGAGAGAGAGAGAGAGAGAGAGATTTGTAGACATGGTTTTGGTTTTTCTTCATTTATATGCATTTTCTGAGCACCTTCTATTTAAAGCAGAAGGAAACATCCCAGGGCAAAAAACGCTGGGTGTACCATTAAGCAGTATATAATCTACTTGTCCTTTAAGACTGAGTTTAGGCATCACCTCCTCTAGGAAGCCTCCCCTGCACTCCCCGTTCTGGACTGGATGGCACTCTTTTGCTGCCACCTGTGCTTCCACCTAGCGGAGAACTTGCTGCAACCATTTCTATGGGTCTCTGTCCTCACTGGACTGTAATGTTAATTGTCTCTTTGATTCTAGTGCTAAGCACAGGGTCTGGCCCTTAATGAGTATTCAATACATGTTTGGAGAATGAATGGATGTCCTTACACATATCACAGTCATATCCACCGTCATTCCACTGCCTCGAACACCCTTGGCAAAGGACTCCTCTCATCTCAGTTCTGGTTTCTCCCTTCTTGTCCACCATCTTCATCATGTCTACTCCCATTTGCTGCCATCTTGGACAAGCAGGCTGACCTAACCAGACATGCACTTCCAGGTAGCTCTGGACAGTTTTCCTCTTTCCATCATCAAACCCTCTTTGTCTTCTGTCCCATTATCAGTCAGGAGGCATTTCTTTGCTGGGAATGAGAGAAAAGAATTCATATTAATAGGAGTTAACATTACCACTTTGAACTATAGTATTTTCACATTTGCAGTAATATTGCATGGACATCTTTATGCTGTGCTTCTCTAGCAGGGCACAGGAAGAGCCTGGTCCTGCAGAGGTGCGTAGGGGTACTACAAGCCATAGGCTGGTTATCAATGCACAACCTGGAGGTCTGGGACAATAATTTTATATAAAGACAAAGATATTTCTGGAGTAGAATATCAAGTTTTCATAAAATTACGAAGTTAGAATGAGACCTTCAAGGCTCCAGGTTTGAGAGGGTACAATTTATTCCATTGGTGTTGGAATGAGTGCTGGGGAAAGGTTTGGGAAACACTAACAGTATTCACGTCACGCTATAGGCTGGGCCAAATCATGTGATGAAGACTGGTGACCACACATTCACAACAGTGAAAGCCAGGCGTGCTCAGCAAGTTTCTTAGTAAGCATATCATTTACAGGTCAACCAGGTCTATCTCACTGGGCAGTATCCTACATCTAGCCATCCGTCCTTTGAACACCTACCATCGGCTCATCATTGCTCTAGGTGCAGGGAGAATAAGTGAACGAGTCAGGCAGTTTGTTCTCAAAGAGCTCATCGTCTGGCAGGGAAAACGCATGAAAAGAAGAGCTGTAGTATTAAACAAATTATTAAAAGAGTATTATTTTAGTAGTAGTAAGTATCTGGAAAGGAGCATAGTGTTCTGGCTGTTGTGAGAGCAGTCACTGATCACCTTCGTCACTGATCACCTTCCTTAGACGAGTCCTTGCCACATTGGAAAACCACTTATTTTTATTTTCAGTCCTCAGAATTAATTTTTAGAATGAAGGTAATTCTCCCCAGCAGCCATGGGATTTTGAATAGTTCCTTGTTCAGAAAGAATGAGGTATGATTTAGAAAATTATTATAAAAATTTTCTGGGAATACAAGTATATATAAATTATGAAGGTCCATTTGATATTTCAAAGATATTAAAGATACTAATTTTTCATTATTTTCTTCTCTGTAGTCATAATCTACTTTGGGGAAGTAGATTCTGCTTTAGTAAATCTGTACCCCACAATATCATTTTTAGAATAAAAATTTATTTGAACTTTCTTTCCCCCAAATTATTTCCTCCCTCCCTCTCTCTTCTTCCTTCTCCTGTCTTCTCTTTCCTTTCTCTTCCTTTCCTTCCCTTCTTTTCTTCCTTCTAGAATATATTTTGAACAGTCTAATTGAATTCTAATAGTGTAATATATAGTGGGAAGAAAACCAACAAAAGTCATCAACATTTATAAAATATCTTTCAGGAACAAATTGATCCAATGCCATTTTATTCAAATACAACTAATTAGGAAATGCTTATTCTGTCAAATGAGGTTCTCCTGTCCTGAGCCGTGACACAAGTACAGATGCCATCCCTCACGCAGTGGGTTTCAGTGTAGTTCTCCTCTGCATACTGCTGAAAACCTTACCTTCTTTCAAGACTCATGAAAGAACCATTCCAATTAATATGGCGTACATTCTCAAGGTCCTGTCGGAAATTTCAGAAAATTTTGCAGCTCCAGTGCTGCTAGAAAAATCCTCTGGTGTCAAGATTTAGCCACAGGAGGATTCCTGTCTTTCTCAAGGCAGATAAACACCCTCTGGCGCTTGTCAGGAAATCTTCAGAAGTGTGGTTGTTTTTGAACAATTATGAATAACTTAACTTTTCTCATGGAACTACCTGGTTCTCCATACACCTTTCTTTGCCGTGATCAAGGCAGAGCTAAGTGAAGTGTTCACTTGAGTCTATGCCCTGATGCCCTAATATATGGAAGCCCCTGCAGTCAGTGTGGCTCTCTGCCCCAGTCCCTCAGTGCACCCTGAATGAAGTGGCCTCAGAGGACCCCATGAGGAGAGTGTGAGCCCAGTCAGCATGGGTGAACAGAAATCACTTTGTCACATTTACAATGATTGAGCTTTGTCAAACTGTCTTCTCCAGTAGGTTTATTATTTGACGCTAAGAAAATAAAAAGAGTTTATTAGTAAGTCTCCCTATGCAGCACAACAATGCTGAATGCCAGCTCTCCTAAGGGAAGAGAGCAAGCACTTATTCACTACAAGGTTACCAAGGACAAACAATATTTCACCATCATTTGCTGCTGAGATACCTTCAAGATACCTTACTTTCTTAACAAGAGAACTTTCTGGTCAGAGAATTCAGCTTATCGAAAGCTTCTACAGTGTGTGAGGGAGAGAGAGGCTTCTTGGGAGGCGCTGGGCCCCTCTGGAGGGGCTGTTTCCTTTGTCTGGACTGGAACAGCTCTTGGTAGCACATTAGCTTCTTGGAAGAAAAAACACGAAACTTCGCTGATCTGATTTCTTCATATTTATAGCTATGCTTTTACTATTATTCTGCAACCCACTCTGAGTGTTTCAGAACAGTCCCAGCATGCTGTATTTCGAGAGAGTGCCCTGCAGTTAACCTAAATCCTTAGTTTTGCTTCACGGCAGAGAATCCATGATGAACTCAATTGATGAATTAAAGGCTATAATTCAAAGAGACTGTTTTTTCTTAAAGAATCTCTGTTTAAAACAGGTTGTTACTACTTTCTCAGGTTTTTAAAAATGACCTAGTCAAAAGTATAAACAAAAATCCTCCAGGGAATGTTTGCAAATTATCCAACCTAGTGGGATGTGCAGATTAAAAACAAAGTTATCTTTATAAATATCTAGAATGTGTTAATAACTTGTCCAGTAATATGATAATAATTGTATGTAATAAGATCTTTGAAATTTTATCAATTTTAAATTGTACTAATTGCACCAAAAGTAATATCATAAAGACTTGGTTGACCAGAAAATCTCTTTGTTTCACTTTTTTTTTTTAATGTTGGAAATTCTCTCTAAATACAATGGTTATTTCAGCAAGAAAACTGTCCTCCTTCCATGATTCCACATGACACCAGTGACCTTAGGATCACAGGATTTTAGATCTGTAGGAATCTTATCCAGCTCCCTCATTTCTGCAGACGGGCCTTGACAACGAGAGATGCCAGGTGGCTGATGTTCAAGGTCACACAGCTGAATGAGTGCAGAGCCAGGCCTGGACAGTTAGCCAGGACTACCCACTGCCCCTTCTACCAGCTTGTTTCCCTGCGTAGCAACTTCATTACGGAGCTGGAGGGACCTTGGAAATGTATATTGTGACTCCAGGACAAGAAAGATTTCTCCTAATTGTCTCTGTCTCCTATAGGTGGGACACAGAAAATTTCAGTTAGAGAAAAATGTCTGACAAATTAAAATGTTAAGGTATGCCTAGTCTGGCTTTAGCGGTTCTCTGAATTAAGGAGACAATGGCCCAGACTTTCCGGGGGGGGGGGGGGAACCAAACCGCTCTAGGTGTCCTGAATGTTTCTGTCATTTGGAAATCATTGCACAATGGGTAAATTCACCAGGTGACTCCTTACCACCTGGTGCGGAACAGATATGTCACTCCTGGAGTACCTTCGATGATTTAAACAAATGAACAAAAAAAAAAAAAAATTCAAATGTAAAACGCTCTCTTTTTAATTACTAAATTAAGAAAGTTAAACAATTTAAAAATGTAAACTCACAAATAAATCATAACAAAAAAGGAATTAAGACTTCAGAGTTGCTACTCAGTATTAAAAACTCAATAGAAATAGGCTTTTAGATTTGTTGTTGTTAAACATGTAATCCAAGGTTGGTACAAACAGCAACTAAAAATGTAATACTTTTTTTTTTTTTTTTTTTGTGCATCCCCATGAAATGTAAAGTAGTGCATAGTTATTCCACTGGAGAACTCTTGGACATATAGAAAGTCATTTCATTAGCAGTACAGGACATTTAAAACATATTTTACAATGGGAAATGTACAACCCCCACCCTCACCTTCCCTATAAGTTTTAGTCGCATGAGAAAGTTTAGCAGATTGCCATGACTACAATGCTATAGGTTTTAGAACATTTAACTGTGGTTACAAGATTTATTAAATAAAAAAGTTTGAAACATTTCAGCATTCATATTTTTATACAAGTAGTTTGTGTGTTATCCAGCTTCCCGTTCCCCTGGTAGTAATTGGCCGTTTGCTTGCTTAAATATGCTCACTTTTAAGTTTCAAGAACAAACCGCAGTAAGTCAAAACAAATACTGGAAACAGAACTTGCAAATTCGGCTCGGGAGCTGAAGAGTCAAGTCACAGCCATCTACAGGTAGAGTCATGAACCAAAAGAGTGCAATCCAAATTTTAAAAAATCATGCTTTGCAAAAGCCAAAAATGAGGCCACTGGTTTTCAGAATAACACCAGCGCTTTTATGCTGATTTTGCAGTAAAATCCTCACTCTGGGTCCTGAAGCTTTGTGGCCCAAGTTGGCATCCACATGGTGTATGTACAGGGACAAATATATTATATGTATGCATATTTATAAAACAAAACAAAACAAAGAAAAAAGAAAACAAAGAAAACAAAACAAACACCTGTCCTGATTGGTTTTTGTTAAAACATGAAAAAAAATTTTATTGTTTTAGACAAAGAGGCCACTTTTGGAAAATAATACTTTTTTTTTTTTAGTTGAATCGGGTGAAGACAGAGTTAAAATCACATAGGATTTGCATTTTAAAAAAGGAAAGCACTAGGATTGTTGGCACTGGAATAACTATTTACACTGAACAGAGGTTTGGCCTTTTACATAACATCAATACAATGCATTTTCCAAAGTCTGAGAAATAACAAGGTTCTGTCTCGTATGCTTCACAAAGGAGGTTTGGATTTGGGGACAAGTGTCATTAATGAGGGCCATGGAAGTTCATCAGCTTCAGAGTCACATGCAATCTGATCCTGGACGGTTCTCAGCTGCTGCTCTGGGGCAGCTGGCTACGGAATTGAAAGCTAAGGGGAGGGGCGGAGGCCTCTGGGACAAGGCCTCTCTCTGCTGACCCAGGCCTTACAGGTTTTTCGCCAGGTTGATACTGGGGCTCCGTTGCTGTGAAGTACTTTTCCAGGAAAGCCCTGCAAGTATTCCGAAGGTGGGCCGTTTTTTCTTCTGGGTCCTTTTTCCAGCAATGGATCATGAGCTCGTGCAGAGAGATGGGGCAGTCCTGCGGACAGGGCATCCTGTAGCCGCGCTCCACCTGCTCCAGCACCTCCCGGTTGTTCATGCCTGCAAAGACAGGGGCGGTGAGAGTGGGCATCTGCCGGCTGCCAGGCCCTGGAACTCCCCTTTCTTCTACTTTGAGCTGCAAGTGGTTAAATCATGTTGAGGGCCCAACTCCATTCAGGATGGAACCCAGGCTTTAATGGGACACCACACCCCTCAGAAACAAAAAAAAAAAAAAAGAAGGAATGTACTACCGATACACGCAAAACCCAGATGATGAATCTCAACAGCGCTATAACTGAAAGGAGCCAGACACAGAAGGTAACATACTGTATGGTTTCACTTATAAGAAATTCTACAAAAGGCAAAACTACAGTAATAGAAAGCAGATCAATGGTTGACGGAGAGTGGCGTGATGGAAATGTTCTCTATTAGGGGTCAGCAAACTAGTCCTGTACAGGCCAGATAGTCAATATTTTAGGCTTTGCGGGCTGTATATATCTTTGTCTCATATATATATTACCTTTTAAAAGTGTACAAAACAAAAACCATGGAGCAGCATTTGGTCTACATTTACCCTATATCCTGTATGTAGTGGTTTGAATGCCTCCATTTGCCAAAAATCATTGTATTCTTAAACTTGTTGAATTCTCTTGTATGCAACTGACACTTCAATTAAAATGACGAATACGAATGAAGCACACAAAAAAGATCCATGGGATAAAATATACACTGTTACTTGGTAATAGCATCTATAAACTCCATTTACGAATTCATAAATTAGTTTCCTCCTGCCTGGGCAAGCTCTCAGTGCCCCATCATCTGAGATCTGCCTTCGTGCCACCGTGGTTGGGCACTGTCTGGCCCAGTGACCCAGAGATGCCCTGAGGTTTGGAGACTTTGATGGGGAGACAGGGGGTCTCCAGGCCTGTGTTTACTGACGACCTCGGACAGGCCATCTATCATTCGAGACCTCCGTGACCCTCTGGGGGAGGTGCATCATGCTGAAACATCAGGCTGCACAGAACCGACAGGAGAAATTTTGAGGAAGTGCTAACTCTTCAGAGAATGAAGCCTCCCCACACGTTGGCCTCCTTTACAGAACAGGAAATACCACATTTGGCGTGAGGCGAATGTCCTGACCCCTTTCCCAATCACCACCAGGCACTCTTCTCAAGTTTTCCTTCCCTTTTGTGCCATATCACATTCTGTCACTGCCCGCCAAGCCCTTGTGTGTTTTGGCTGTTCCTTGGCCCTGTGCCTGTAATCTGGAATCCTCCCCATCTGCTGACCTGGTTACTTTACAAAAGCAAGAACCTAATTTTAAGCCATATAGAAAGCTAGATCTCTTTCCCTATATTTCAGCAGTATAGCCCGCAGGACGCAGCATATGCATGCAGAGACTCTCTTTAATTCTGGAGGAGCTGACAACCCTATGAGGCTGTCCAGAGGAGCTGGGCCCAGAGCGTGATCCGGCCCCCTGGGTAGGAGATACACAGGCTTCGGGATCTGTTGCCAGTTCTCTTTGTTTTATTGTTACTTTTGGAACTGGGTTTATCCTGGCTCCTGAGGCTGTGGACCATGGCCCTGTCAGTCCCACACTTGTCTGAATCCTTTTAGGATGCTTTCTTTTTCTCCACCACTATAATTTCCTGAGGTTTTAAAATCCATATATTATTCCTGCTTTGTTGAAGTAGGCCTTCGATTTAATTATTCGGGGGACCCTTAATTTAGTGAGAGAGGTTGGGTGGACCAGTCTCGGCCTCCTGTCTCCACATCATGCCTGACTTTAAAGGTGTCTTCTTTAGTTGGGTGTGTGGTCAGCACTGTGGCTAATTAGCTTAATTAGTTCCAACTGCTGAAAACTCATTTTGAAAATGTAGGAGCTGGAAGCATGGGGAGGAACCTGGAGCTGCCAGAATGCCTTGAAGCGCTCTGGACAAACAGAATAAGGGATGAGGGCCAGCATTTCCTGAGCTACAATTCACAAATCCAGCAAGCTCTGGAAACCAACAGAGCTGGTAACTCACTTGGCAGCAAAACTGATCTGACCTGACCTCATTTGGTCATAAAACCTGACCTAGTGTGAGACTATTTGCTGTTTTTATTTATTCATATACATTGCTGCAGAAGGAAGAATGTATTTGAATCTAGAGTGTTGCCCAGACCCTCCTAGGGTGTTTTATAATGTGTGATCTATGCCAGGGGTGCCCAACCCCTGGGCCACGAACTGGTACTGGTCCCTGGCCTGTTAGGAACCACGCCACAGAGCAGGAAGTGAGCAGCAGGCCAGCGAGTGAAGCTTCATCTGTATGTGCAGTTGCTCCCCAGCGCTAGCATCACCGCCTCAGCTCCACCTCAGATCATCTGGCATTAGATTCTCATGGGAGCACAGTCCCTGGTGCCAAAAAGACTGGAGGACTACTACTCTATGCAATGTATGAGAAAGTCTGATTCTGGAAGCATATTCCACAACAAAGGTTTTGGCTGGGAAGCCTTATACAAATGACAGCAGCCACCAAACTCCAGCCAGTCTGGAAAAGTTAGAAAGAGAGAGCATAATCACCTATCAGGACTGGCATTCTCCAAAGCATTTGCTTTGTATTTTAGCAGAGTCCTTGGTTTCATAACATCTCAGAAGCCACATGGCTTAAACCTGCAGAAATCCCTGTCCCTGCCCTTGCCAGGAGCCCGCAGGAACTGGAGGAGAGACAAGCAGAAGGTCTGAACCTCAGAGGGTCTGACAGGCCCTTCTGGAGGTAGTTACAACCTCCTCAGAATACCTTCTAATGCTTTATTCTGGCACCAAGACTGTCCAAAATGAAATCGCAGAGTTTAATTAATCATTCTTTTATTGCTCTGTGGAGCTTATGTCAGTAAATGTTTCATTTCACTAAAAAATAAAACAAAACAAAAACGACTCAAATGGAAAGCTTTCACGTATTATTATTATTATTATTATTATTATTAATTATTTAACTCTAAATTCTATCTCCACCTATGGAAAGTTTAATTGACCACTTGGGTCAAGCCTATTTTTTTCAGTGCTCGGCCCCAGCGTAGGGCACAGCAGATACAGCAGCTTGACCGTCAAGTGTAGCATCCCCTGAGGCCGCTTGCCCCCAGGCAGTTGAAGCTAGGGGACAGGGCTGTAGCTTGGCCCACGCTGGGCACCCCCCCCCCCCGCTGTCATCACATGCATACTCCTCTTTGTGCTCCACCTCCTTGCCTTTCTCTTCTCATGCCTTCTTTTCTCTGCAGGCCTCGCAAAGCACGGGGAGTGTATGTAACCAGTTCCATGCACCAGGCCAAACAGGAACAGACCAATGATAGCTTTGCTAGGAAAGTAGGGTCTAAGACAATGCACATGGCTGACAGTGACAATCTGAATGGGGCGACCTCATTTTCAACTATCCATGAGCCAGAACCCACACGGGCTGACCTGCTGACCTGGAACTTCACAACGGACCTTTGCAACTGTAACTGCATAATCAAGAGGTGCTCACTTAGCAAGGCTTAGGCTAGTTTTTACTTCACAAACAACAGCCAAATTAAGTGGATTGCGTTCACATTTTAAAAAAAGAAAGTATGGGAATACAGCTACAAGAATTCTGAAAAATCAGATTTAAGAATTTTTTTTTAGCCCAAATGGATTTTCCTCTGTATACTGCTTTAAAGATGAGCCTATTTCATTTTTTCTTTTTAAATACTTTCTTATTTTTGTTCCAAAGAAAACTGTTATTTCCCCTCTTTAACCCAAGACATCGACCTTGCTGATACCCTGGAGGCGAAGGACAGGGACTGGGAAGGGGCCATACAGGAGCCTGAGTGCCAGGGCCGTCGGGAAAGGCTTGAGGGACGTGGGGATACTAGGAGTGAAGAATCTTTTTGTTGCATTTCCAAGTGAAGACGTGGACAGCGTGGGAGGAGGGTGCCTGGGGATTGCCCTCCCCGCCCCCACTCCCCTTTTCAATGGGGAGAATGCCAGGGGAGAAATAGAAAAGATAGCAACTTTAAAACGCAATGTCGGGGCATGTCTTAGGGAAACGCTGTCATCGACAGTTTGTGCCTCGGGTTTCCTAGCGGGCTGCGACAGAGGCTACTTCTCAACAGGACGGTGGTCTCCCCCAGCCAGTGGCGTCTGAGAGTGGAAAGTGCCATATCCACAAAGTGAGACCGGGTGTGTTCCCGGGTTCCCGCCATCCATGCCAGGCAGCAGACACACTGCTCAGCTTCAGCGTGACGCTGCCCTCCTCTGCTCCCACTGGAGCACCTGGCTCTCCTGCCCCTCGCTGGACTCAGTCAGGAAAATGGGCCGTTTCCACGGGTCATTCTCACAGGGCACAACACAGAACCTTTGTAGCCTGCTCTGCCAGGGTTTACTTTCAAATTCCTCGTCCCTAGATCCTCCATGGGGGCCTCCTGTCACCACGGAGTTTAGGCTTTCAAACACGGTCATGATGGCATTGTTTCCAGTCAGTCTGCCCCCAACACTGCAGCTGACATTCTTCAGCCAGGCGGGCTGTACTCACTTCCTGCCTGCCATTATGACTCTATTATCCTTTCTAAACCATTTTGCTGGCTTCTGCTTGGTTTCCGGATTCAGGTCAAGTTTCCAGCCCTCACTTTCCAACCCTTCTTATGTCCTGTTGCCAACGACATCTATTTTCATGGGGGTGTGTTTTCTTTCCCTTCTCTCCTTTTTGTTTTCTCTCCCTTTTCTTTCAAACTTCCCTATTACTCGTCTTTGAGCTATATATTAACTCAGTAGATCCTTCCCTCTTTTTCTTTTAGATTATTTTAGGGAAGAAAAAACCCCCTCAATTTCATTGGCAGAGCTACTACTTCTGACTGCATCTCTCATTGTGTCCCTTAGCAGGTGACTTGACTTCCTTGGCCTCAGTTTCTCCATTTGTCAACAAAATATCTTGACATTCACTGTGCTTTCAGTTGTTTGAAAAAAAAATGTCTTGTATGAAAGAAGTGTTTTGCTTTATAGCCTTCCATTTGTGCAGCTTCCTAACGTGGATCTCAGAGGGGCCATCTCTGCAAAAATCAGGAATTTTAACTGTTATCTGTTCCAGTCTGCATCTGGACTTGACTGTGTGTTGCAAGAACCCGGATCTTTGTGCCATGTAAATAATTGAGCACTTTAACAATGGGAATGATGTTCAGGTTATCAGACATCTGATTTACTTTTACAAACTATGCTTTCCATTCAGAGGAAGTATGCTTTATTGTGCATAAGGTCTTCCATCAGAGGCTCCCCCGGCTTCTCGGCATAAACCCTGAGAAAAGGCCTTTCTATTTACTACCTCGTGAGCAGTGCTGTGCTAGTGCTGGGAGGCAGGAAGCAGGGCTAAGGTGAATGTGCTAACACAAGCATGTGCCATCGGATCATCATATGCTCTCGTGGTCTTAATGGGCAGCGAGAAGGATGCTTCAAGTTAGGTTTTGGTCTGGGATCAAAGTACAAATTTTGGGTAGACAGATGCTGATCAAAAAGCGTAGGTGAAAATAAAGGAGTGACCTTGAGACTATAATGACAAGCTTTGTTTCTCGTTTTCCATCTTACCAGATAACCTCAGGGCAGCTATTTTTATTAAACCCACTGCTTTAATAAACCCGCTGTTAAATACAGAAATGACGGCTACTCAGGTACCAAAATACACAAAGGTTATTTAAGGTTGATAATATAGCGTGTCAGTAAAAGAGAAGTGAAAAAGACGGTGAGGGCGCCCATGAGGAAGGCCATGGAAATGTACGGCTGAGAACGAGGAGCAGGAGAACGCAGGACTCGGTCACAGGACGAAGCCGTGGATTCTGCTCAGTTCCCTCTCCTCCTCTCACCTGCCACACTGGCCAAGAGAAATCTTGTAGGGAAGGTGACAACATGACTCCTGGGTATTCGAGGCAGAATTCCCTCTCTGAAGGACAACCATGAGCTGAAAGGAAAAGCTCCAGGGGCTGTGGATGGGGGCAGGGAGGGCAGGGGACAAAGCACACTGGGCTAAGATTAGACGTTTCATTCTGCTTCCTATTCTCCTGACTGCATAGTCTTCACCTCTTCCTGCCCCCCAAAAAGCTGCTCCTGTTGGCATGATGGGCACAGCAGGAACAGGAGTGCGGGTGACAATGATGGGCTGAACAGAGAGGAACGTATGTCTATAGCTCAGGGTTCTAAGGCTTCTAAGTGGAACAGAGGGAGGACAAGGGTGGGACTTCTAATTCTTTAAGGAAAGTACTACAGTTTCCCTTATTTCCCTTGCCTCTTCAAGTCATTATCAAGTGACTAGATGCATTCACAGAAAGTCAGGCAGCTGTCACTTGCTAAAAAGATTTGAAAGTGCGTCAAATGCATGATAAATGTGATGTGTTTAAGAAAATGTTCCCGCTTCGCCAGATCCTGACAAACTCACAAAGCAAATATTCATTTGAGAGCCAGGACACAGAATGGCCAGGACCTTTTGCCTAGAATGGTGCTGAAACTCATTACAGGGTCAATTTCCCAAAACAACTTTGAGAACAGAGACTATCTCATGGCTAGGAAAATATATGCTATATTTATATGTGAAAATGTTGGAATAGAGTGGAAAAGCTTTGCAGGCTATGGGCCAAATTAAAAAAATCTTGTTTCAAAAATTTCATAGGCACGATCTTTTTTCTTCTTCTGTCCCATCCATCCAACCATCCATTCATTCCATCCGTCCATCCACTTAGACTTGGTCAGAGTCTACTATGGGGTGGTCACTGGGTGTTAGAAACACATAAAAGGAGCCCCCTCTCTACCAGAAATGTTCAGAGCTACTGGGAAATACAGACATATAGACAGAGACTTCCACAGAGTGTACCAGGTATCATGGAAGCAAGCAGAAGGGACAACCCATTTGGTCTGGACACGGAGAAGGCCACACAAAGGAGGTGACATTTGGGCTGGGCTTGGAAGGATTCTGAGGCAGGCAGTGAAGCCGAGAAGAGAGACTTGCATGTTTAAGAGACATCTCTTGGTGCAAAGGTCAGGGAGTAGCAAGAGAGAAAATGAAAGTCAGATCATGTCACTCTCCCACTCAAAGCCCTCAGTGACTTCCCATGTCACTAAGAGTAAAAACAAACATCTTAACAATGACCTAGGAAGCCTGGCTCTGCCTATTTTGATCTGCCCAGAGGTGTCTCACCTCTTGCTCCCTCGGCTCCAGCGGCTCCAGCCACGCTGGCCTCCTTACGGCTCTTCAGGGCCTTTATGCTCCAGTTTCCCCTGAGGGAAGGCTTCCCCGCCGCCCCCCCCTCCCCAATATATCCAGCTAGTTTGCGCTTTGTTTGCTTTGTTTCCTTCAGGGCTTTACTCAGATATCACCCTCCCAGTGAGGTCTTCCTTGCCACCCTTTCCTAACACTCTCTATTCCCTTCCTCATTTTATTTTTCTCCCTACCTGTTATCCCCCAGGCAACACTGAATATATTTTGCTTATTTATCTTCGTTTATTGTCTGTCTTTTCCAAGAGGAATAAAAGCTCATGAGGGCATGAGTTTTTGTCCATTGGTTCACTGCTGTACTCCTGTGCCTGAACAGTAACTGGCATATAGTAAGGGCTCAATAAATATTTGTGAAATGACTGAAGGAAAGAGAGTTATTAAGGACTATATAAAACTAAGGCTTTTGGAGACAAAGGGAAGCCCTGGATGTTTCTAACTAGAAGAGTAAGATGACTGGACCTGTGTTTTCAAGAATAATAACTGATGTGACAATGATAGAATGGTGGTGGTTAGGGGGAGGTAGGAAGAGACTGGAAGCAGGAAGTCCCATGAAGAGGTCACTGCACGAGAGGATGACATACTGACATGGGGAAGTGGCGGTGGAGGCGAAGAAGGAAAGAAGGATTTGAAGGTGAAATGACAGGCTAAAACGCAGTTCTGATTTTACGCATTGACCTCAGAAAACTGCTTTTATTTGTGTTTCATTTTTCATTTCCGACGAAGCATCAAATATAAAATCAGCCCTCATCTTGATGCAAAGAATGGTTCTGTACCTTGGCTCACAGAAAAGCAAGCTAGACGTCTATGCTGAGAATGCGTTCAGGTTAGGCTGCTACCAGGGAATCTGTAAAAGGGAGCTGCTCTTTGTACACATGTCAAAAGCAACCTTCTTGTCTGGTTGGGTGATGTGACTCCTTCCTGCTAATCTCAGTGTCACATTTCAGTATTTTTCCTTTGGCTTCAAGGCTCTCATTCGGTTTCAGCTTGTCCTTCTCCCCTTCCTTTTAATTCATTCATTTTATAAACCCTGCTAAAAAACCGACCAATCCAGTGTTTTATTGTTTCCTCATCCCTTTTGCTCTTCATCTGGACACACCTCACATACTCCATTCTAAGTTCCTTCTCCGATTCTTACTTCTGGACTTTCTTTCATGTTGGGCAAAAAAATGCCTGGAAAGCTTGATCAAACCCATTCATGAGTCACCGCTCCCTCCCTCATCTTCCATTTATACCTAATAGCCAAAGTAACTGTTCTCTACGTGAAGGAAACAGAAGGCCATTCTTAGGTATGAAAGAAAAATGTACCACCACTGCCTGTTCTTGAAAAAAGAATTACCGGAAAACATACTCGGCCAACTGAGAAATGACTGCGCCAAAATGTCAGAATGGAAGCCATGATGAACAGGGACTGGGAGTCTGGCCTGGAGTACCACCAGCAGTGGACTTAGGGCAGCAGAAAGCAGCCCCTCAGCAGCACACATTAGCTAACGTGATCACAGCAACAGACAGGAAGAGGAGAGAAAGGTCCTTCCTTCCACAGTTACATCTGGATGAAGCTTAATGAAATTGTCTGTTCCTTTGGAATTGTTAGCCTTCATTAAGGTGATAATCCCATAATTGGAATCCCTCTGTAAAAGCTTCTCCCTCAAGAAGAGTTTACTGTAAAGTCCAATTAAATATTATTATAGCTACGTTAAAAAACAAAAACAAGAAATACCCATGGCTAGGAATAGTACTGGGAACAATTTTCTGTGGCTTTCGGTAGGTGAAGAGCAGTGCCTGTCACTCCACCACTGACATGGGGCCCTGGCCACCCTTGTGGACCAGCCAGGCCCCAGGGTCTCTTAGGGCAGGATGGGCTCCGGCCAGCCTTTCCAGGTGTACCTCGAGACTCTTCACCTCACAGCCCTCCTTCTCAGACTCATCATCCTGCAGCAACTTGAATCTGCATCACCCTCCCAGGCCTGGGTGCCTTCCCACGTGCTTGTCCTTGTCTGGATGCTTTTCATTCTTCTTTGAGTTGAGGAGGAAACTGTACTTGTCTTTATCTCCATGAAGCTTCCCAGATACAGCCCCTTCTCTCTGCCACTCTCACAGAATCAGGGTGGCCAGCAAAGCTCCCTGCATATGAACAGCTGCTCATTGAATATAACTATGCATAATAAAGCAGACTGAGTTCTTATTTCAAACTCCTTTGCCATCTTCACGGGATGCTGAATGAAAGGCCCTTCTCAGTACTCATTGCATGTAGGTACCCGAATCGTGTGCCCTTGACCCCATTATCAGAATTCCGCAGTGGGTAAATTCAAGTAATTCATCTCTTAAGGGCAATTTCTTCTAATAATAAACAAATAACGGAAAAGGCTGATTTCTTCCTGGATTTGATGCATATTTTACATATCTGACGGTAAGCTCCATGAGTGCAGGGACTAAATTTATTTATCTGCCCACTGTTCTAACCCCAGCACCTAAAACAGCGCCCAGCTCCAGGAAGGTTCTAACCAATGTTTGCTGAGAGTATGGATATCTTATTTGTACTTATTTCCCAGGTAGAGCAAAAGATCACACTTAGTGATGCTATGCTGAATGAACGAATCCTAGTCTAAGTTGTAAAATGAGGCCATTTTCTCCCATCCGGGTACTAACCAGACCTGACCCTGCTTAGCTTCCGAGATCAGATGAGAACGCGAGAACGGGCGTGTTCAGGGCGGTATGGCCGTAGACAGAGGCCATTTTCTTTATGCTAAAATCAAACTTGATAAAAGACTCTCCCTCAGAAACAACACCTCCCTCCCTTCTCTGAGGCCCCCGCCCCCACCCTTTTGTCTTGGCTTCTGTGTGAGACCCTGAGAGAAACAAAAAGCGGCTTTGTATTACTAGAAGGAAAGGGTTTACAGAAACACAAACCAACATTAGCCTCCCCCTCCTCCTCCCCCAATTGCATTTAACACACCAGGTGATTATAAACCTGGAGTGGGGCGGGGAGGGGGCCAGAAGAAATTAGTGCAAAATTCAAACAATAAAAAATAGAGGAGCCTTCACATCTGCAAAATCCCAAGACCTGAACATTTTCCTCCTTGAGAAGTAACTCAAAAAAACACACGTGCCGTGCTCCAGGCCCTCCAGGGCAGCCCTTTCTTCTGAGCCGGTTGGCTATTCCCACTTGTGCATGCCCGGAGCAGCAGCCGCTGCAGCATCAATAACACTGACTTCCACCCGCCTCTCTAAACGCCGAGGGCTGGTGCTTCACAGACGAGGAATTTGTCAATTTTGCCTCTGTGCCAACCTGGCTCTCTTAGGAGTCTCCAGGCTGCACCAATCCAGAAGGAGATCTCTTTCCCTTTTTGCATTCTCTGAAGATGACCAGAAACAATCATAAAAAATGAACAAAGGGATTACGAATTAATCTGCCCTCCCTCGCTCCTCTGACTGCAAAGATACGATTACAAACCCAGGATTTGCAAGAGACCTCAATTTCTCATTAATCGCCACTATCGTTTCTATCACTGCCTTTTTTTTTTTTTTTAAGCTCTTTTCTTAGGCAGGGAATGAGGGGAGCTGTGTTCTTTCTTCACTCAGCAGTAACTGAAAAATATGTCCTTAACATTTCAGAAAGCAGATCGTCCCTGCACTATAACCACTAAAGCGTGGAGGTAAAATGGCATGAGTGTCCTTTATGTCACCATCTGTCTAAATTAATGAATTTAAGCATGGATAACCTAAACCCATGGTTTCTTTGGAAAAAGCATGAATCTGAAAATCCAGAAAATTCCAGGGCCTAATAATCTCCAATTTCTTTACATTCTACTTGCTTTTGCATAACATATTTTGACTGTTCAGAAATGGGCAGTGAGTGGCCTCTAAATTGCTTTTCACATGTGCCTCTGCTTTCTCTGGCCATCTGGAGCTGGGGCCTGCAGAGAGAACAGGTCCTGGCATCTTCCTGCCAGTTTTACTCCATGGGTCAGTGCTACAGAGTAATCAAAAAGCAGTGGGTTTTTTTTTTTTTTTTCTCTTTCCCTGAAGAGTCTGCAAACTCTGTTCGGGTGGAAGTTTTACCAGTGACATTTCTGCTCTGGGAGCTACGGACACACACGCCTACCGACAGAGGAGAGATTCCATGAACTGGGGTGGGCTGAAGTGCTCGCATCAGCTGCTCATGCCATTAATCCTGGCGCACAGTTCATGGAGGCTGTTTGTCTACATACCATGGTGGTGCTTAGTTCTGCTTTCCTCTAACTACCTGCCCATGTTTGTCAAACTCATGCTCAGCAGAAAGCTGAGGATGGGGCTTCGAAGGCAAACAAGGTGAGGTTTCCCCAAATGGTGTTGAAAGAATATCCAAACAGAGGCCCACTTCTACTGCGTCCTGCACTCACCTGGGTACGGCACTCTTCCTTTGGTGACCAGCTCTGTAAGTAAGATTCCAAAAGACCACACATCAGACTTGATTGTGAACCTCCCATACAGGGCTGCTTCAGGGGCTGTCCACTTAATGGGGAACTTTGCACCTGTAGAAAGAACACCTGGTTACTCATCAGGGAGGAAGCATTGCCCTGGGTGTGAGGTCGGGAAGGAAAAGCACTTGGAAGCCACTTTTGCAGGGAGCAGATCAGAGAGGAGGATGGGAAGGAGGTGAAACAGAGATGGACTGGGACTGAGAACTGTGGGGTCTCGTCCTGGCTCTGTGACCTTAAGAAGCCAGTTTAATTTTAATTTTCCCATCGAAGGGTTGGGCTTCAGAGCCTCTTAAAGCTCTGGCTTCTGGAACTCGAAACTACAACCACATTGAATGTCCTAGGTTTGGTCTGGAGGTGGAACTAACTTGTGAATTAGGAAATTAATTTATACGTTTTTTTCTTTTGCTTTGAAATAATGTTATGTTTTAATACATACACATAGTATTAGATCATAATGATACTCTCATGAATCCTTTGGTATATGAGGACACAGTTTGCTTTTTTGAGGTGCATGAAAACCAAACCAAACCACCCCGCTGCTCCCAGGTTGGAGGCAATTTGCTGCAGCCCTTGTGTTATGTGAAATGGGCTATATTTCCCCAAGGCCTCCCACACCTACAGCAGAGAATGATTCTGCCTCTGGCTGCTTCCCTCCCTACCCTCTCTTCCCTCCAGCCCCCCCCCCCTGATAGTGGCCATCTTTAATTCTGGGATAGTTTTTCCTGCTGCACTGTATGATTCCTCGCTTACTTCCCTACCTTTCTCCTACCAGCCAGAGAGGGTACTATTTAATATTTGTTTTTAAAGAGCGGTCTTGCCTCAATGACTGTCTGAAGGATCAGGTTTCTCAAGACCAAGAAGCAAATTTCACACCGAAGTCAGTATACTCCTTTCTTTTTAATTTCTCTAACCATTAAAAGAATCCTCTCTTCAATCTAAACGAAGAGTGGGGGCCACACTGCTCTTTACAAGGCTAGATGTGTGTACAGGGAATTTGAACAGATTCAGCAGGCCGTGCTCTCACACATTAGGCTCAGCAATTATAAAGCAGTTACATATATCGCATTGAATAAACTAAAAGGAAAACACGAGGAATTTTTATTACTGAGGTAAACACAATTACATGTTTAAAGTATGTTAACTTTACTTAGGAGCTCCTAAGAAAATCACACGAAGGCTAACGAAAGTCAGAAATCTTCATAGTATTGCCTATGGAAAGTCACAATGCTCAAAATGGCAAACAATTAAAATCTTTAAATTAGCATGGTTTTAATAACCAGAGGTATGATAAATTATAGCAATTAGATTTTTTTTTTTTTGTTTTAAATACAGTACATCTTTAGCAAATCTAACTGGAATTTTCTGGCAATATAATTTGCCTTTCTATCTCTTCTATGCTGGCGTGAAATGCAATAATAATAATAAAAAAATCCGACTATTTCATTCTGTGGCAGCTCACATTAACGGTGGAGCGGAGAAGTTATTCTATAGTTTTCCTTTTATGCATTGAGTTATTTATAATTAGCTATGTTTCTCAAGCATAATTATTTTTCTCTTTCCTTAAGTGCCGCATGATTCCACACACACAAGGCCTGGCGGAACAGTCATTTTGTTGTAAAAGTTTCTTTCAAAGCATTCTTCGCACACTTCCTATCCTCAAGCACTCTGTTCACGCAGCTTTGGACTCTGAGCTGCTGGGATTAATGTGATAGATTTTCTTCAGTGTCGAGAGCAGACTTTGCCCTGGACCAAACCACAGTTGGAGTTCTCTCATTTCATAGAATTAAAGGTATTTAAATTCATTCCTATTTAAACCGTCTCTTGAACCAAATGGCTTGGAAATCTATGTCCAACTCAGAAGAAAATAGAACATTTTTCTCCACCGTGCAGACACAAATTCTGTAAATAAAATGACAAGCAAAAGCAGCCTTCCTTCCCTTCTTGGAATCATTCAACATTGCGGAAGGTGCGTGTTACTGAAAGTAAACTATTCAAAATTTGAATAAAGGCATTTTGGATTTTCTAAGAGATTTAATAATTTCAGATTAGGAAAATCCAAAATATCAATGTCAGCCAGTCATGCTAGTCTGCTTTATTTTCTCATTATAACATCTGCGGCAAGAATTATTGTATATAAACCTTCAAAAAAAAAGTTAAAACAAAGGATGTAATGAATCTCTGATTGGAAATCACTTGTAGATAGGTGCTTCAGCTTATTAGCAGAGCTCACTAAATACATTTATTTCGCATTAGTTTTCTTTCTAAGATAAGCAAGGTATTTACACCTAATATATTTTGGAGGGGAAAATTGTCTTTGTCCAATTTTTGTTACTTCTTTTTGGTCTGAAAATAGCAGGCACTGTCGACAAAAGAAGCTTATGTAAAGATAACTCATATTTTCCTTTTCAAGGAAGATAAAGATTAATAAATTAAAGCACTATAAACTGTTAATCATTAACTAAGGTTTCAACAAAAGAACAGATCGATGCTCACCCTTCTGTTCATCTGATTACCTCAATTTCCCCTCATCTTGGTTTCCACCTCCAAAGGGTTCAGATGCCCCTTCAAATGGGGAGGAATTCACCTGGGGTTTTAGGGGAGGTCTTTGCAAACAGTCATGCAGGCTGCACACTGTAAACCCCAGTGCATGAGACAGCATCCCTAAGGTTGTCCAGCGAACCACTTACGCAATCCCAAATGTGTTCCTGCTAGGGGCTGAGATGGACCCTCTCTTTGGGTGAAGTTAGGAAAGGTCAGAAACCCGGAAGGAAGGATCTCCTGGGTGTAAGCATTGCTTTCCCCTTGAAAATAAAGTTCTACCCCCTCAGATTTTTTCACAGATATTACGGCAGGCGTAACGTCAGGATCAAAGTTGTCTTCTAAGCAGTATAGATTTGTAGAGAAAAGGAGTAATGTCAGGAGGCAACAATGAATTTGGTATCGTTATGTAACCAGCTGACTCACTCTTCTTGAAATTCTCCTGTTTGGGATCAGGATGCAGATTCCAATGTAATTTCCTTTCCTTTGCACTTTACTTGAGGAATGTAGCAAACTAAGCAGGTATGATGAACTTAAAAAATGAAGGAATTACCATCACTCTAGTTTTTATTGCTTACCGAATTACTTTAACAGTTTAGGATTCTTTTAAGTTAATAGACAAAGGCCACTGAAAATATAGGTATTTATATATGAACTTGAAGGCATCCTTTCCAATCGATATTTGCTAGGCAGTGTTTGCAGATTTCATCACCTCCTACAGTAAGCTCATTGTTGAAAGTCTAATTTGGTGCTGTCACTGGGGCCCACGTCTTGGAACCACCATAAAAGTAAACAGTCTTTGTACTTTAGTCATTTACCTCCCTGGACTAGTATTCAGGACCAGTTAGCTTTCGGCTAAATCATTTTCTGTGGTGAGTAAACATACAAGTGTTTCGAGTAATAATTTCTTATGTACATCTCAATCCTGTTTCTCTGAATTCTGTTGAGATGTGAGAAGAGCGGTCACAAGCTTTGTGTAACAACAGGGGGTCTTACTCACTCTCTTGGCTTCAGTGACTATTCTGATCCCAGTGGTGCCTGCATTTGTAGCACCAGATGGGCCCTCCCTTCCCAGCTCCTGACCTCCTCAATGTGTCTGCTGGGAAGGCTCAAAGGCCTCTCAAACACAAATTCAAAATCTATCTTCTTCACAATTCTGCTTCTTTTTCAGTGCTGGACACCTCGTAAGCTGCCTCGCTGACGACGGCAGCATGCCGACGACCCTCCTCGCCGGGGTTCTGTGTCTCTCTGTTCATTGTGGTGTACTCAGCAGCACCGAGCATGCCTGGAGAAGGAGCTCGATAAATATTCCCTGAGTCATCTTTGGCCTCTGCCGCTTTATCATTCTCCATATCGCGTCCACTTCACATCCTCAAATGTGTCCATTCGCTGCCCTCACTCTAGTTTCACTTGCTCACTGTCGCCTGCCTGGACTCCTGCAATGGTCTTCCAATTGCACCCACAAGCATGGTCTCCGGTCCGGTCTCTCCATGCTACCTCTCCAGCCTCTTCTTGTGATTCTGGGCCTCTCCTCTGCTCCCCCTCCCTACCCACAACCTCTCCACTGACCTCTGACTGCTCCTGCCTACTGCAGGGCCATGGGACAGGATGTTCCCTTTGTCTGAAGTCCTCACCCCACTCCCATCCATGGCTAACTCCCGCTCCTCCTCTGTTTCTTCCTAAGTGCCACTTGCACAGGGAACCTTTGTCTGAGCACCACGACTGGGAGAGCCTCCTTAGTTCTGTGCTGCCAGTGCCTTGTTCTTTGTAGCCATTACCATTCAAATGCAATGAATACATTACAGGTATCCCCCACTTTTTGAAACTTCATGTTATGTCATTTTGCTTTTACAAAAAAAAAAAAAAAAAAAAACCCCTCTACATTAGTACCTGTTTTTGCTAACCAAAAGAAATCCAAAGAGGATTTCTAGTTTTACAAGAAAAAGGTAAAAGGCAAAAACAGTGTTCCTGTTTGTTTTGAGCTTGCCGTTCGAGAGGCAGTGTGCACCCGGAACAGTGAGGGTGACACCGGCAAGCTTCTTCCCCTTGCCTGGGAGCCACACTCAGCATCTCAGCATCACCCGCCAAAGCTTTGAATTGTATCTATGAGCATCTGTGATTCACCTTGATTTATTGTGTGCATCTGCTAGCAAGATGTGTCCTGAGATATCTGCTTCTTTGCTTTATGTCGTTTAGGCTTACGTAAGGTTTCATAGGGATGCTCTATTTTCTGACAGTGAGGGAAACCTGGAGTTGTCTGAAATGCAGCTCCCTCTACAGATAGATACTGTCCTTAAGGACAGGTCGATTTTTTTCTGGATGGCCACCATATCTTCAGTACTGAGCCCAGTGCCTGGTACACAGAAGAAACTAGATAAAGAGGAACAGGATGGCTGATTAGCCTTTCCAGCCTTCCCTTCCAGGCTGAAGCCCAGTTTCTTACAGGGCTTATTATCAATTCCCTGGTGAGTCCTCTCCGTGTCCTCAGTGACCAGTATCACTGTCTGTCACTATCTGGATGCCTTGGGGCTAACAACTGCCAACTATAGTAGGAAAGCATCTGTCACACACTACTGAAGCGTAAAAACACCTGGAAAACCCTGTGTTTTAATGCCCAATGAAGCGTGTTCAGATCCTCTTTGGGTCTGCGTGAAGCTGTCTGAGGTAAAGGGAGTTCCCCAGACGTGGCTCTGTGAGGAGCATGGGCCCAGTTTATTGAAGCTGCAGCTGGAGGGGCTATGTCAGCAGGAAGATGACATGGCCCTAGGCCTTGGGAGAGCTCAGAGCAAAAGAAAGCAGAAAATCCTTTCTTAATAGATTGGGACGAAAGTAGGTGACTGGATGCCAACATTAAACCTTACAGGGCCATGGTCTTTCTCATTTAAAATGAGATTAATCATCATCCATGCTTTAAGTTAGAGAAAGAGAGGATTGTGAATTTATTCAGTTATTAAAGTTTTTCCCAAGGAGCAAAAAACCCCACCAATGCTGGGTTGGTTTTGTTCTCTCTCTTTCTACCATAAATATTTCCAGAGTTTCCCCCCACATGCCTGGCACTGTATTCAGTGCTGGGGTGAGCGCGACCTCTTGCTCTCAGGGGCTTGCGGCTTGGTTTGGGAAGGAGTAAATGAGCCATCAGTATGTATATTCGGATGGCGACAAGTGCTCTCAAGAATAATGAAATGGATGGCGGGACAGATTCTGTGGGACTTGGCCACACTGTGGACTTTGGGTCCCATCGTAAGTGTGAGGGAAGCCATTAAAGCTTGTGAGCAGAGGCATGATGACATCCCACCTCATTCTTTCTTCTCCTCTTTAAACCGTGGAAGATAACATATCAGTACCTTGATAAGGATTTGTGATGAGAAAGACTGTGAAAAGCATTTTGACTTCTCAAAACTCTTGAAAAGCATGACACTTCAAGGCCCATGGGTGTCTGTTAGCAATTAGCAATTGGGTAGACTATGCTTCTCTTGTCACTTCTGTCATGTTCATTTAACTTGTGGCTCTAGTCATATTTGTGTTACTTCAGCTCACTTTTCATGTTTGCATAATCCTAATGATCTCAGGAACAAAGGAGTAAAACTTAGCATACTCCAACACTTTGTAAAACTCAAACTTTTCTATGAGAAATGAATAAATTATCTTTTCCGAGTTTTCTCCCTGATGTTCTTCCTTTCCTTCCAAGCATTTCTTTTGTCTCTGCTGTAGGCTCTTCTTCATTATCCCGCTCTTTCATTACAAGTGCCCGAGGGGCCTCAGCGTTGCAGACTCTTCTCTTTCTTGCAAAACATACCCCTCTCATGACTGACTCTCCTCGTCATCTCTATGTGAATGGGTCTGGACACACTAGACAGACTTGTCTCTCATCTGAAGACTTTTTGATTTGCAAATGTCTTAAGGGACAAAGTCTCCAGGGTGTTCCACGTTACCTCAAATGCAGCAAGTATGAATCTAAATTTATGTTTCACCAAATCATCTTACAATGAATAAGACATTTTATTATAAAGGAGATTCTTGTACTAGGTAAAACATTTTACTAAGTGATTAAGACTTTTAAGGCATATTCTCACTTTAATATTTTAGGATGCAAACGGAGTCCCTTTTTTCACTACCTTTTTTGGGGGGGTCAGATCACCATTCCGCCAGGCTTCAAAGAAAAAACCTGAAAGTGGGCTGGAACTTCTCCTTTTCCTCAAACATCTGATTTAATCCATCCCCAAGGTCTATAGTTTCCCTCTTTGACATGTCTCTCAAATTTTCCCTTTCTTGTGTAATCTCTTTGTCAAAACTTGGTTTGTGTCCTCACACATCTGTTAAGTCTTCCTTTCATGGTGCCCTTCCTTCAGTTCATTTCCTTCCACTTACAGTTGACCTTTGAACAACATAGATTTAAACTGCATGGGTCCACCTATACACAGAGTTTTACAATTAACCTGCGCAGTTCAAACCTGCACTGTTCAGGGGTTAACTCCATGGTTGGGAATATGTGTATTTGGAGAGTCTACTGTACTCATACGTGGATTTTCCATAAGCTATCAGTGCCCATAATCCCAGCATTGTTCAGGGTTAACTATAATCACTATAAACCAGCTTTGTCATCCCACCTCCCACCCCCAACCATATATAGTGGGCTCCCTACTGCATGAAATCAAAATCCTCACTTCATTTACACGGACCCGTGTATCTATTCAACTTTGGTTCTTCCCACACCAAACATAGTTACTCTAGTCTAGTTTTCTTTCCCATAACCTGTACCTGCACTTGGCATAATCATCCTTGCTTCTTATATATAAGCTTGTTCTAAATGCTTTCTCTCCTTCCACCTGCTTAGTTAAAGCATACTCAGCTCAAGTCCCACTTCCTTCATGAAACCATCTGTGATTACTCTGGCCTTCATTGATCTCTCCAATACACTTGAAGCTAACACTGTAAACAACAGTTTAATAATGCTTTACAATCGTAGCTATCACAATAGCTAAACATATTGAGTGTTTATCAAGTGTCAAGGATCATGCTAGGTGCTTTACACACAGGAGGTAGATACCAATAATTGTTCCTGTTCTACCAATGAGAAAATTGAACACAGAGAGGTAAAATGATATGCCGAACTTGCAGGGGTCCCCAAAGCCAGGGCCAAGAACTGGTACTGATCTGTGGCCTGTTTGGAAACAGGCTACACGGAAGGAGATGAGCAGCAGAAGAGTAAGCGAAGCTTCATCTGTATTTGCAGCCGCTCCCCAGTGCTAGCGTCACCGCCTCAGCTCTACCTTGATCATTCATTAGACATTAGATTCTCATAGGAGCGTTGGTCCCTGGTGCCAATAAAGGTGGGGACTGCTGCGCTGAAGGATATGTGTAAATGGTGGAACGGGGATTGGGACCAAGGGGATCTAGCTCCAATTAAGAGCCCAAGCTCTTAAACACGATATACTATGCTGCCATTTCCACATCTCTGACATGTCTCTCTACCAGTTCTACATGTGTTACTACATGTGTTATTATTATTTTTTAATCTCTTTAAATAGAATGTAAATCTTTTGAGGTTGGAAACCAGGTTTTATATTTATGTTCCTCCACAGTAACTTGCTTAAGGCTGGTTAAACAGCAACCGTTCAATAAATACTTTAACTGGCTAAAGGGTCAACCCAGCAATTTATCCAACACTCTGATGGCCAAAGAAATTCTCTTCCTTTATACTGACTTCATCAAACTCAACAAAGAAAAGAGTGATGATATAAGAGTGAAACAAACAAATAATCATTTTCAACCTTAGAGTTATAGAAATAAAACCATTCTTATCATACTCCAGGACAGTCTGACTGAATGTTCTCAGCTTTTCAATGAAAAGAAGATGACCAACTAAATTCATTAAATCAGGAAAGCTAATCTCAACCTGCAGGCCCCTTCCATCATGAAGGTCCTCTATTCCTAGAGGCCAGGCAATCTGTTTTCAAATAGAAATTGTTCCTACTTGATCGGTTACTTACTGCACTTTATGCATTCTTCATGCATTTATGATGATGACCAGTGGCATTTCAAATGTATGAATGAAGACAGCAGAGACTTTTGCTTCTAAGTCTAGCTCTTGCACTAAGTGTCTGTAAGTCAGCCAGGAAACAGGGCTCCCTAGAGAATGCTCCTCAGTGATGATGCAAATAGGCCCACATGTGGGCTGAGTTGGGCTTTCATACTGGATTTTCTGGGTGACCATTTAACCACCCCCTTAGTCTTAGTCTCTTTGACTGTAAATTGGGAATAATCCATGAAGTTGTGCTGAGAATTGTAAATAATGTAAGGAGCTCAGCACAGCATCTGACACCTTGCAATAGCTAAATAAATGTCAGCTATTATTTTCTTTGGATAGTAATGCAAAGGGACTGAGTTACATCAGGTTAGCCAAAGCTCTCCAAAGTTCAAGAGAGGGAAAAACGATTTAAAAAAGCCCAATCAATCACTGAGAACTTACTAAGCATCCAGTTAGTCCTCAGCACAGTTGGAGGGACTCCTGAGAAAATCAAGCTTGGGTCTATGGCCATGCTACCCTGAACAAACCCAATCCCATCTGATCTTGAAAGCTAAGCAGGGTTGGGCCTGGTTAGTGCTTGGATGGGAGACCACCTAGGAAGACCAGGTGCTGTAGGTATAAAAAATTTTTTAAAAATAAGGGATTGTAAACTGACAAGGTCCTTCCAATCTGTGAGGTCAACCAAGGGTTGCCTCGCTTAAAAAAGAAAAAAAAAAAAAGAAAAGAAAAGAAAAGAAAAGAAAACCAAGCATGGGTCACCTCCTGCCTTAGGACTTTCTAGGCAGCTGGGAAGACAGAGCTTATAGGCAAACCCAACAGAGAGCTGAACTGTGGTGCTGGCTTTAGGAAGAAGAGGGAGCAGGAGAGAGGGGAAAGAAGAATTGTACAGGAAATGGGGACCCTGGGTAGAAGTGTCCACAAGGTGATGCTACAGTGTGACCTATGGTTATCCCTGGGTGAGGCTCAGGCAGGGCCATGGTAGGTGAAGGGGGGTCCAGTTAGCATTATAAGCTCTTACTGGAGAGCTGGACTGTTAAACTTTTTTTTTTTTCCCCAACCTAATTCCATAGTCCTGTTTCAGAAAATATCCCCTCTGGCTAAAAAACTAGGCTGAGGTGGAAGAAGAAGCAGCCAGCATAGAATAATGGAAACCAAATCCTTCCTACAAAAAATACAAATGATACCTTAATAGCTTTTTTTTTTTTTTTTTAAGGAGGAAAGGCATCAGCGTCAACAATAGACACTGGTTTTCTGAACCAAAGATCTATCCAGAACCCTCTTTAATTATGAAGCCACAAACTCTGCAAATGACTGTATTCAATATTAAATAATGTGCAGTAGTACTCCAACTTTAAAGCTACCCTGGAGAATAAAGGAAAAGAAATCACAAACTATGCCAATAACAGGAAGCTGATTACAGGGTCTGGGGGGTTGACAAGGCGGGACTAGGGCAGGATATCCTGTGCAAGTGGCAAAATCAAAGCTGACTTGACCTGGAACTTTGTGGTTATTCAAACAAAACAATGATTTCAAACCCAATAAAACCTGGCAAAGCAAAACGCAGCATTTTCCCACTAGGCCAAAGGAATGACTTTCAAACTTTCCAAATGTGTCTGGAGTACTCAGCTGTGTGTTTTCCACATTCTGCTGAAGCTTCTACTTTAAGTTCATAAGCTTTAGCACCATGTTTTAAAAATAAAATAAATTAACAGTAAATGGTACAATGGAGTGATGGTCCATCTGAAATGAACACTGGTGAACAGGGTATTTGAGAAGAAAGGAGATAAGGAGCAGGGAGTAGAGAGGAGTGCTGTCCCACTGGGGGTATGGTAGAAGAGAAACAAGTTTGGGTAAGGAAGACAAGAACCAAGGACCAGAGGCCGGGCTTGAACATATCACAAAACAAAGGTTGATTAGCTAGGCACAGATCCAAAGTCTGGTGTAACCGACTCAGTAGAAGAAATATTTAGGGTAAAAGGGATGAACAAAATCCAAAGGGAGCCCCAAATTGAAGACCAGACAGAAAAGGGATAGAAGGGCCATTAGAAGGTATTAAAAACCTAATCAGGACGACCAGAGGGCAGAGGGAGCCAAGCAGCCCCAGGGAGAATGGAAGATGAGGCTGAGGTCAGGCACCAGTCCCATGTCTTGTAGTTGAGGAAGGACAGGCAGGAAAATAAACTTTGGAAGCACAGAGAAGCCTTACACAGTGGAAGACCATGACGGTTCCTTCTGTGACAGAGGCAGAAGGTGAGCAGAGGGTGCTCTGGGCTGCTTGCCTTTCCCCATCACCTTCCCCCCAATGGTGACCAATGACAACTCAAGATAACTCTCACTGGCAACACAAAAGTAAAGAACAAAATTAATGAGCATCTCCTGAAATCATGGGTATTTGGTTCCTTAACCCTCAGGAAGGAAATCTAAGAACCATCAAGGGGATTTTCTCTGAAGTGAAGACTGTGTTGGGGGGCTTGTTTAAGTGGTTGCCTTGGGTGGAATTAAAGAGGAATCCTGCTTGCTATTCTGGAACACCAAGAGCCCAAAGGGAAGCAATATTAGAGTAAAGATTCTGGTTCGCAGCCCCTCTAGGATGAACACTAACTTCATGGACTTTTATCCAGGACTAACAGCAAGAAAGCTGTTTGGAGCTTCATATGCTGCAGTTCAGGGTGCTAAGAACTCAGATTTAAGTAATAAACAGATGTCTGGGATGTAGCTCAACATTTAAATTATTTCAAGAATCCAGCCACCCTGGAAGGTGCAGTGGGCCTGGGTAAATCTGATGTCATGCCATAAAGTATGCTAGGCAGCAAGGAGAAGCATTGGGGTCTGAGATACTGCTTGGGAACAGCTGGTGGTCACATCGAGGGTTTGGTTGGAAGTTAGGAAGAAATTGAAGGAAGAGAGGCTATATAGACGATACTAATCACTGTGAGGTTGCTTTTGCAAACTGCCTCCCACAGTGCCTGTGCCATGGGGTAGACCAGCATGCTGCTGGTGCGCACCTCCCTTGGCTGGAAGAAACAGAGGCTTTACAATGTGGGGCAGTTTTCATATGCACTGCCTGTCCCTGATTTTCCAGATGATGCAAAGGCAGGAGTTCCTTTTGCCAGCAAAGCGAGACAAGGAAGCCAAGTGACATTTTTGATGTTTGATGGCAGTCTGCGGTTCCTATTTACACACTTTAAAATCACAGAGGGTGACCATCTGTTTCCTTCTTGGTGATTACTAAGAAACGTGGGATGCAGAGAGCAAAAACTTGCTCTTGACCATTCAGAAACAACCTCCAAATTGCTCCGCTCAAGACAGCACAAAGGAGAAGAGATACCCACCCAGAATACAAAGCGTGACTGCCCAGGGCAGATAAAGAGGAAAGGTATTCAGACAAGAGGCTCCCAGTGACCAGGGCTTACTGAAGGAAGTCTCATCTGTGTCCTCCAGCAGAGTAAGGGAGTGAAAGAAAGCAGTCCACCCCTCCCCCACAACAGTTTTAATCTTAAAAGAGAAGAGACTGGGGTAGGCAAGTGTGAGTTAAAGTCCCTTTCTTTTCATTTTAATCTTTGGCTTTCCACACGTCCTTTCTCGGAGGGAAGTGGGTGGTCAGCCCAGTCCGTCTCCCTCTCCCTGCAGTCAGTCTGCCGGCTACCCCTGAGGTTAAAACCCGGCCCCGCAGCGGCGGTGGCTCGGCACATACACAAAGCATCCCTCTCCGAAACGCCGGTGGAAGCCCGAGACTGTAAACGGCAGAATACAAATGAAGGCGCTTTTCTGCCTAGCGACGGAAGGCACCAAACTCTGGGAGGCTTGATGAGAACCAGGCTCGGTTCAGGCTGCAGCCGTCCGCTCAGCGGGAATGACGGCTCCAACCTGGCCCAGGGCAGGGCGCTCTGCCGGAACCCCGGCTCTCACCAGACGGCCCCCGCCGACCAGTGCGTGGTCAGTTCAAACAAACGAGTTTCCTGCTCTCTACTTAAAACAATGGCTGCGCTGGAAAGGGTTTGCTTTTTGTCAAAGGATGGTTTGCTTCTCTAGTATGGGAAGAATTAGATTAAATTCAATATTTAAAAAAGGTTCTCCCTCTCTCCCCTGACATTTGCTGTTCAGGTCACAGCACACTGTGTGGGAATTGCAGTGCTGTTGTTGACAGAGAACAAGAAACGCATGTGCTGACGGGGGCAGAGGGAGGGCATCTCATGGAGAGATCAGCCTTGATCTGCTGCCGGATTACAGGGGCCTCAGAAGAGGCTGATTAATAATTCTGCAGGAGCCCTTGAGCTGGAAAGCTGGCATTCTGAGTCTGATAATCCCCAGCCATGGTAATACAAAGGAAGGACAGAAATTGAATTCACAGCTCTGAATCGTGAAATTCAGAATTTGAAAGAAACAGGGATCCATTCGCTTCTTCCTCACTGTGTTTGTCAACCTAGCTGCCTGCTTGTTTGTGTTAAATGGCTACTGTGCTTTTTTGAATCCAAAATCTGATTATATTTAATTAGTACAGGCATCTGGGATTTCTAATACACAAAGAGTTATTAAAGTAACAAATCTTTCTAAAATATGTTCTCCATGAAAGAATGTGTTAATTTATGCAGTAACAATTTTTTAACATGAAATAATTAACATGAAAACTGCAACAATTATGAATTTGTCGCAGTCTAATTTATACGTGAATTTTCCTCCAGATAATAATCTATTCAACTTAAATCCTCAATAATGGGAACATTCGAACAGACACATTTTTCTTTTTCTATTTACTACACAAGCCTAAACAGCAGGTCTTAGACAAAGTCCCAAATGCCCTTGTTCCTATGTACACTCCAAAGATCCAGAGATTAAACACCTTGACATTTGCTTCCTCAACAGTGATCCTGTCCTTAACTAAGACCTTAAAATAAACCCCAAACAGACCCCAAGCACAGAGCAACTCTATGTTCTTGTCAGCAGAAGAGAGGGTTAAATAGGCAGGTCCTCCAAGTGCATGTGTATCTGAGAGGAAGAGAGGGAGGGAGAGGGAGGTAGCCATTATTATTACCTCATTGATCAGTAGTAGTGATATTACTATTACAAACTACAATTATATAACCATTAGCTCAGCATTTGCTTTGTGCTACGTGCTTTTTATGTATATTCCCCAGGAAGCCATGCAAAAAGTCTTTTATGTCTATAACTGTTACTATTTCTGTTTTCAGAGGAGGAAAATAAGGCTCAGAGAGGTTAAGTAACTTGTCCACAGTCTCACAGCTAATTAGCAGTGATGTTAGGACTTACACCAAGGTAATTTGATTTCATGAGTCAGGCTCTTAACCAATACAGCCCCTGCCATCTTTGAGAGGGGAAGGGGTTTTTGTGTGTGTGTGAGGAAGGAATGGGAAGAAATGAATAACACCAACAGCTTCTACAACTGACTTCTGTAATTCTCACCCACCTGAATGGTAAACAACCAACACCAAACCCTATGTCACAATGAGAAAGCTGAGGCTCAGTTGGGCTAGAGCTTATGCAAAAATCCATGACTAGGAAATAGAGTCAGGATTTGAACACAGGCTTATCTAGATCCCCAGCTCCTGTGCTTCCCATTACACCAAAGGCAACCTCGCTGCATGCAGGAAATAACGGGTGTAGTGAACAACCCTTTCTGGAGATTCCTGCAGTCACATGGTATCTGATTCCCAGGGAGAGAATGAGCAGGCGAGCACGTCTGGGAAGAGTGTGGCGAGGTGACAGTGACTTTGGCTATTTCCACTGGAACAAACAAATATTTATTAAAGACCCACTATGCGCTCTGTGCGGCTCTTCAGGCCACATGACCTCTCTAGAGAAGCGGTAAACCTGGGCCCTCCTGATACTTGGGAGAAGTGCTACAACAGTGCCCATGCACGTGTGTGCATGTGTGCATGTGTGTGAGTGTGCATGCACAACCATCAGTGACACTGCTGAGGCTGTTCATAGCTGACAAGAATAAAAACAAGGGAGGCAGCGTGGAGGCAGGGACGGTTCTCAACAGGGAAGGTGACCGTGAGAAAAAGGAAAGCGCGCTGGCGAGGCTGGCAGGTGGAGCTCCAGCTCCCAGGTGCGTTCAGGGAGGAGGGCGGCAACAGAGTGGTGACGGCCCAGGTAAACAGAGTTGGCTATAGAAGGATGAAATAATACTTCTTTTTTCCCCTCTTAAAAGATTATTCATTGATTACTAATAGTCTTTCTTAAAACACTTCTAAAGTACGAAAAGAAACACCTGCTCAAGAAAAATATACATCGGACACAAAAAGTTCAGGTTATGAAAAAAGTTTTCTACAACCCTCAAAGAGCTTTTATAGACAGCCCATTTAATCCTCACATTGTATAATATTAGATGATATTTTATTATCTCCATTTTACGGACGCTAAGAAGGAGGCTTAAAAAAGGGTAAGTGATTTGCCTGGGGACAACCACACTCGTAAGTGACAGAGCTAGTTCAAACCCAGGCCTCCTAACTTCTAGCCTCGGGTTCCTCGGCAGTCTCCGGGGAAGTACAACACTGGTAACCAACATCACACCTGTGCATTCTCCCTTTAAAGATATGCCCACAAAATCCGCTGGACAGTCGTTACACATGCTAGATTTGCCCGATGACGAACCATTCTACTCCTGGGAATGTGCCCAAGAACTAGGAGGACATACATTCACCACCGCAGCACAGCTTAATTCATAATAGCCACGAATTAGAAATACGAATCGAGTGGATGAACTGACACATTTACAAGAGAATACTATTCAGCAATGTAAAGAACTACTGCTACGTGTAGCAACATGGATGGATCTCACAGATGTAATAATGGGAAAGAAGCCAGACACACAAAAAATACACTCTATGTGTTTTGTTTATGCGAAGTTCAAGTACAGGCAAAATGCATGTCTGGTGATAGAGGTAGAAAGAGTGGCTACCTCTGGGGTGGTGAAGTGGCTGGAAGGAGGATGAGGAAGTCTAGGGTGCTGGCACTGTTCTGTATCTTCATCTGTGAGTGATTTCGGGGCATAAATAGATGTAAAAATCGGAGAGTTGTACACTTCAGATTTATTCATTTTATTGTTTGTATGTTATAGCTCAATATAAAAAAAATGTGTCCACAAAAGCAAGTCATTTTTATACATAAGCCATGTCTATCTGAAATGGTCAGGTTTAAAATGATGTTAGTTAGCATCGAGCTTCCTGAAATTTTATGAAGGAAAAAATGAGAGTCTGTCAAGAATCCCTCCCACTGCTTGCTGTCTGTCCCTGTGAACTCTGAAGGCTGGAGGGGCTGTGAGTCTTGGAAAGTGAGGCTTGGTGACAGCTGCCCATGCTGGCAGTTATAGGAGACAGGTGTGGTATGGATGTATGAGGACAATAGGACAGACAAAAGATCCCTGTGGCGCTGGTGGCACAGGCGGGGCTGGGAGCAGCTGTAGAATGACTCTGGGATGAAGGTGCAGTGCTAGGGTAGGGAAGGGGCTGTGATCAGACCCGGGGGGGGGGGGCGGGGGTGCAGGCAGCATGGGGGTGAGAGGCTATGGTCAGCTTAGGCACAGTGGCATGGTGGGGAGGGCTGGGAAGTGAGGACCTGTGGCAGTGGGCACCCTGACTGACCTCTCTGGGCTTTAACACCTTGCTTGGCTGTACTACCATGAATCCAAAATCAAACTCACCCTCTCTCGGAAAATAAGATCTTCCTGACTCACTCATTTGTTGGCAACTCTATTATGATTACTTGCATTTGACTATTGGGGAGTTATCACTGATCCTTCTTTCCCTTTCCCAGATAGTGTTTGAGCCTTTCCACTGTGTCTACAATCTATTCTGGCATCTGTTTATTCTCCAAGAACTTAGACATAACAAGAATATTTTTTAATTATCATCCACTATGTGCTGGGCACTGTGCTAAACACTTTATTTATTGCTTTACTTAATCTTTGCAAAAAATTAAAGCACAAAGCAGGTAAAGTATATTTCTACTTCTACTTTACAGATAGGCAAACTGAGGTATGGAACAATTAAATAACTTGTCCAAATTAAATAAAATTAAATAACTTCAGCTGGTAGGCGATAGAGTTGGGTTTCAAATCTGAGTCTACCTGACTTCATGCAGCGATACTCCTATACGTTCCTCCTCACGCTTGCTGACGCCCCTGTGCATTCTCAGTAGGTCCTAGCAAAGTCCCTTTCGCAGACAAGGCCCTCAAATAATTAATGTTGTCATTACTGAGAGACCCTAATTGGTCAGAATTTTTCGGAGTTTATGACTAAAGAAAATCTATCTGCTATAATTGAGGAAGATGTATAGTTAATGGAAAAAAAGCAACACCAAATAATTTCTAGTTGCCTCTAGAATGCTGTTGGCAGAGGGCCACCCTCAGAGGCCCTGGGCCTGGTCTTGACCTTCTCTCTGACATGGGGCTTCTGCTTATAGCCCAGTGGGTTGGGGGTGGTAGGAGGAAAGGAACACAGGAAAGGCTTTCGAACACAGGTCCAAATTCCAATCCTACTTGTGCCCTGGGAGATGCCATTTCATCTATCCAGGGGGGTGGCTGACATTTCACTGTACCTTTAGATGGGAAGGTCACAACTGTGTTGAAAAACAATTGCCGCAGTCCTAAATACCTGTGTTAGCATGTGCTTTTGAACACTGTGCACACTTCCATAATCAAGATGCCGCCTGGCTGTGGCCTGTGGGGGTCATAAAACCCGACTAGCAAATACTACCCGGCAAATGGACCAGCTGTCTGGAGGAGCTGCTTAATCCCCAGCAGAAACTTCAGCATGCAGCACGTGTGCCATCTGCAGAGCACACCAGCAGATACACACCAGGCCCTCCCTGCCTCGTAAAGCAGCCAGGGAAGGGCTGACCCTTGGGAATAATTTTATAAATAGCTGGTTGTCCCAGAGCCAGAAAATGCAGGTCTTTCCAATTCCCTCACACGTGTATATTAACAGATGCCCCTTAAAATTTTTTTTTCCCATAAAATAAAGGAGAAAAGGAATTCATCTCGATTTTTTTGTTTTCTATTCTTTTAACCTCCACCTGGATGAGAGTCAGTCAAGACAGCTTAAAAGGGCAGATGCAGTAGGGCCGGCCATACCTGGATGCAAATCCTGCCTCTGCACTTTTACTAGCTGTGTGTGCGCGTGACTTTGTACAAGTTACTTAACCCTTCTGGGTCTGTTTCTGTTGTTTCCCTCCCCACGCCTCGCATTTTCCCTCTCAGGCCTGGTACTTGGTAGGTAGCCGGAAACACTCCCATTCCTTCCTTGTCCTCCGTTACAGGACAACATTTTATTCTCCTTGCACATCCTTGTTTTGCCCCCAGTTCAGTTCTCCAGTTCATTTACTTCTTACTTACTCTTCTTCGTGTTTGGCATGGATCTGAGATATTTGTGAAAAGGAAAAGAGAAGAAAAAAGAATTTTAAGAGGGAAAGGTGGGGTAATCTATTTCAAAATTAAGTGAAAAAAAAAAACATGGAACAAAGGGTTTGAGGCTGATCCTTTGAAAGGCATCAATATGGCATCTGGGAAAGTGATGATGGAGGTGAGGAAGCCACCAGAAAGGCAATCAGACAGCTAACTGAAGAGGAAGGTGGGACTTGATGGCCAGGGCTGAGGTGGCCGCTCTGGCCCTGATCCACAGCAGCAGCGTGCTGTGAGGGGAAACCAGTGAGGGGCTCCGCACGTGCCTTCCCCGGGTGCGAATCACACAGGGCCACAGCCAGAGGGACCTCATTCCGTGAATTTAATATCCGGGCCCTGTCAACAGCGCTCGTGCCAGTGTCCTCGGGCTTCTGGCCCTGCAACCTTCTAATTTATTGATGTTTCAAGGACGTTAACCACGAATTCTAGAGAATAGAGTCCAGGAGAAGGAGAGAAACAAATCCTGAACCATTCTCTCTGGCACCTCTCAGGACTCTATTCACACGGGAAAGGACGCTGACATGACTGACTGCCAAGATCGACTCCATTCTCACCCTTTCCTGAAACAACTATGCATGTGTCACAACCTTCACACGCTCTCCTCTCCTTCTGGGTCTGTGGGCTGGGATCTGACAGGTTTGCCTCAGGGTAAACTCTCTCATTTAGGGCCAGGTTCCAGACCCAGTGGCATCTCAGACCCTCTCAGTTTACCTTGACATAAAATCATGCCGCATTTTTCTCTGGACTGCCAATGCCAATCAAAGCTGCCCCTGTGCCTTGATTAGATACAGCATGCCATCTGGCCCTGCACTCGTGTGTGTGTGTGGTGTGTGTGTGTGTGTATGTGCGTGCGTGTGTGTGTGATGTGTGGGTATGCTTGCTGTGTGGGCATTTGGCTCCAGGACAAGAACTGCCACGTGTTGGGGAAATTCAAATAGCCGAGCTGTCTGACCGACATGTAATTTAGCATTTGGACAGTATCTGTACGAGCCAGGGTTTTAGTTTAACATTTTTCCTCACCATTTGAAACTGCTGAGAATGATAAAAGGAGGAAAGAATTGGCATGAAATGAAAGAAGTAAAGAAGAAAGAAGAAGAAGAAGAATTCCAGAGGTGGCCAGTAGAAAGCAACACCCTGTAATATATTCCAGTCACTACTCGGCCTTGCTTGAAATGACCAGGCTCTGGTTAAAGACAACAACAGTGAAGGTTACCCCCTTCTTTCAGACATAAGCCTTATATTCTATCTGAGGAGCCTAAATTTAATTGCAAGCAGCAATTGAATGCCACATATTTACCTGTTGACCCCTACGTGAAGATCGGGAGGATAGAAAATATCCTTGAGAATTCACTCCCTGGTGTCTGGTGCTCTAAAAGCACCTAAAAAGCTGCCTTATTATAGTGGCTGCTGGTTTGGAATGTGTCTTTCTAGAGGCTAATTCCTATAAACCTTTGGAGGGGGTAGGATAGAAGGAGGTGATTAAAGGAGGTTGAGATTTTCAAGTGACTATGTTATCTTCTACTCTCCCTTTAAATCCCTGTCTACTCTTCGCTCTGCTCTGGACACACCTGAACTCATCAACGGGCTCCTTTGACCTCTGGCTTCCAGGTGGTTTTGGCAGGGGTTCTGGAGCGGGGCTGAAGAGTGAGCTTGGGCATGAACCCTCCAGATCCACCCCTGTTGCCTCTCACTAATGAAAGGTGGCCTCTCTACAGAGCTCTTCCTTAGTTCTTGCCCACTACCCTCACTTGCTGTCAGGCCTTGGGTCCATTACTGTTACTAGCTCTGGGATACCTCCTCGTCCCTGTTGGTTTTCCTAAACCCTGCCCATGCCTTTGAAAATAACTTCTTTATTAAATTCTCCACTGAGCACACCTTCTGTTTTTTGGGTTTTTTTTGCTGAGACTCTGATGGAGTGACAAGCTCTTACTTGACTGAGCTCTTGGCCTTCCACAGCCCTCTTTGTCCAAAAACAAAGTGTCCCAGGCCTGGACACTGTGAGGAGGGTGGTGTGAGCCAGGAGGCACACATCAGCAGACACTCACTCACCAAAAAGGAACATCTCATCCATCTACTGAAACCCACTAGTCTCTCACCTGCCAAGTTGTTGAATTCCTGCCAGTTAAAGAAGAAAAAAAAAAACTCAGCTGAAGAAGGACATTTCATACACTTTCTGGAGGAAGGGAAGAGAAGGTGGGAGGAAGGGTTGTGCAGTAAGTGAGTTCTCAAGGATATGATGCAAGCCATCGCCATTCAAGTGCCTACCTTGTCTGGCTGTGTACTCATTATCTTCAATCAACCTGGCCAATCCAAAGTCAGCAATCTTGCATATTAGACTGTTCCCCACTAGAATGTTTGCTGATCGCAGGTCTCTGTGGATATAATTCATGCGCTCGATGTAAGCCATTCCTGCAGCAACCTGTGGAAACAGCACATATGCATATACCATGGCTCGATGTACTCAGGCATCATTAAATCTCATGCAGTAATCAAGGTATTATGGGGCCTACCTGGGATGCCATGTCCACAAGATTTGGTAATTTCAGAGCTCTTCCTTCTCCATCTTTTAAGAAATCGAGTAAACTTCCTATGAACAAAACATAAAACCATTTCAGTTTACTTTGAAAGATAAAAATTCCCAACGAAGGGCTATCCCTGGTTTTCTTATAGGAGTAATGAGGTAATTGAATTGAATAATGCCATCAATGAAGAAAGGTTTATACAACCAAAAAATGACAGAAAATCTCTATGCATTGGAAAGCAGCAGTTCTACCTTTTAAAAATAAACAATGGTGACTCCATTTCCAAGGACAACAAAAAATTGATAAAACGAGAATAAATGAGACTCAATTCCCTCTTTGTCATAAAGAACGTGTGAAGGAAGAGCTGCACCACAGGCTGGGCTGTCTCATTCCCCAGTCAGCCCTGCACACAGGAATGATGTGGGGACAATACCACCCAGCCAAGTGGTTCCCAAAACGTGGTCCTGGGACCAACCGGAACAGGATTCTGAGGGATCTTGTTAGAAATGCAAAACCTATGGTCCCAGCCCAGATCTACTGAATCAGAAATTCTGGAATTCAGGCCCAGAAACCTGTATTTCAAGAAGCCCTCTAGGTGATTCTGATACATAGTAAAGTTTGAGAACCACCGACCCAGCTTTTTTATAAGAAAAGAATATCTGAAAGAACAGATATCTGAGGAATGGAGGGTAGGGCAAGTAGCTCCCCATGAGATCATGCACGACCAGCCAGGCATTAAAGACACCTGTATCAAAATAGCTGGAGGTTCAGGGCATCTAAGATAACGCAGCCTGAGGAGCTGGGAACTAACCCCAGGGCTGAGACAATCATGTGCAGAGGCTAGAGGCTCATAATGGCCATCGGTGATATTTTCCATGCTTTAATCACCAAGTTATTTACCAAATAACTGTGGATACAAAGGACAAACAATCTGCCAGGAAAAAAATTCCAAATATATTTTAAAAGATAGTACGTGGAAAGGAAAAATTACACCGGTATCCCTCTGATGTACAATGCATTGCCTTTTATGGAGGCTTCTTGTTTGGTTCATCTATTTTTCCAAAACAAAGTGATCTTTGGCCTCATCCCCAACAATATTGCTTTGATTAGGAGACAGAGAGAAAGAGACAGAAAGAGAGAAAATGAGAAGAAAATGTGCTCTTTAAAAGCATGTCTTTCTTCATTTGATGTTTATGAAAGAGAGCTGGAAAAAAAAAAAAAGATGTTGAAAAGATGGAGACTAAACAGCTCAGAGACCAGCGTCTGATATTAATTGTTCAGCTCTGCGCAAAGGAAATGTAACACAAGCTACGGCATTCAAAGCAACAGCGAACTATCAGAGCCTTCTGTATCACTGATATTAAAAATGAATGTTTTAATTATGGAGAGGAGTAGGGACTCTCCATGTGCAGCATGCAAAAGGTACTATGTTTCACAAGGACCTGCGGGGCGAACTCAAGGTCGTAGTCTATTTTAAAATGTTTTTATTAATGAGCACACAATTTGTACTTCCTGATGGGGATGCTTGACACATGTAAAATCTAGGGAAAAAGCAAGCAGGCAGCTCCATTTCCCCTCCCGAAACAATCCCTGTAGGTCACTGTGAGACAGAGTCCAGAGAGGCCTTGCCCAACCTTTATTCATATACTCGGTGACAATGTAGATTGGTTCCTCGGACACCACCGCATAGAGCTGGACCAACTTGTCATGCTTCAACTTCTTCATGATCTGTGCTTCCTCAAGGAATGATTCAGGGGACATTGTGCCTGGTTTAAGAGTCTTTATGGCTACTTTTGTGTTTCCATTCCAGGTGCCTGCAGACATTCCACAGTGTGAAGTCAATATGGAAAAAAAGGTTTTTATCCATAGCTATCGTCTAAATTTATTTAGATATTAAGTTAAACAAATTAATATAGTTTTTCTTGAACAAAGACAATCATATATAAGGACTCCGTCAAGTATTTTCAACAGGAAAAATATGTGTACTTATGGTTTCGTTCTATTATGGTTTATAATTTAACATTTTTTATTTTGATATGAACCGCTTTCCTTTTCTGGCTCAGAGATGTGATTACGAATTTGTACCAAAAGCTCTGGACACTTCTTTACAAGGACAAAAGTCCAGGTGTTAGAATGGGCTGAGCCATCCAATTTTCATCCATTAGGCAGCAGCGTGAGCACAGAGAAAATGAAGTTAAGTTCTGGTTTATGGGGGGGGGGGTGCCATTAAAAAGATAGGGCACCACACTGAAGATGTGTGGAAACCATCTCTAGGCTTTCAATTGTCTGGAATGGATGAGCTACTTGACTGAGTCCTTGAAAAGCTGATCTATAAGTAAGATTGTAAGTATGCTGACAAGCACTGGCAAGAAGCTCGCAGTCTACTTGCCCATACTTCCACCAAGTAAGGAAAATTCCTCAGGTTTACTGATGGTCAGGCACAACAAGAATAATGACTTCTATCAGAATGGCAAAATGAGATAAGAGCTAAGAGGGAACAGAAATATTGAAACTTAACATGTTAAAAAAAAATCTAGTAGGTCCCGGGGCATGACTGGTTTATGAGCCTCAGTTACCCCATCTATAAAATACAGAAATGGAACTGGTTATCTTTTGAGTTTCTTTTGGCTCCAAAGTTTAGAAAAAAATGTGGGTTCTATATGTATTCCATTATTCATCCTATGACTTTGAATTAAAACTATAAGGGAAACAAAAAATCTGCTCAATTAGATTGTTATTTTGTATTTGGAAAAGAAAGCTGGTTTAAATTGATTAAATTTTACATGTTCGATGGGAAACAAAATCTTAATAATATGTGTAATGATTTAAAGGTGATAATTATAAAGTTAGAAAATAAATTTTGTATAGGATCCAATTCTTCTTGATTGTATTAAAATTCTTAAACTCATTTTTATTATAAATCGGGCAGTTGAGAGGGGAAGGTCATGTAAACATATGTTACAATAGTTGAGTTAAAGTCTAGAGAGAGATAGACATAATAATGTAGACTCTGAAAAACAATAATAATGATAATATTTATTAAAATAGCTTATACATACACACATATATGTGTATGACAGTATCTGTCTCTATCTTTACATCTCTCTATCTCTATCTGTAACTCTGTATCTTTGTAGTACTAACTCAGTGCCAGGATCTGTTCCAAGTCCTTTAACTGTATTAAATCTTTTAATGTAGACTATACCTAAACACTTACAACTACACATAACATGTACTTATCTATATTGTTTTAAATTAAATCTAAGAAAGGAAGAAGGGGGATTCCATAAGCTCTAACACAATCTTACTGATAGATGTTTTTGGGTGGGGCCTAAGCCTATGGATTGTTTCTAAGCAAAGCTGCAACTGCCCCAAACAGAGTTATAAAAGCAGTTGGGGAGGGCCCAGTGCAGTCAGCCTTATCAATGAGTGATAAGAGAATTAAGAGAACTGTGTGTCTACCGAGCACCTATTATATACAAGGGACTCTATACATATTGTCCCTTGTAGTCCTCAGAACAACCTCATGAAGTAGGTATCATTTTAATTTTACAGATGGGGAAACTGAGGCTCAAAGAGGTTAAATAAGCCCATGGTTAATCAGCTAGTAAAGACTGAGCAAAAAATCCAGGCCCACTGGAAAAAACGCCATGGTCTCCCCCTAGAGAAGCCCATCTATAGTATCTTACCTTCCCATGTCTTAGGAAGAAGAAACGCCAGATTCCTATTGCATTGTCTTTCTGTTCTGTGCATGACTTAATCAACCACATAAAGTAGGATAGAAGAGTACAGCAAAGTATTGCTATATTCTGAACATCTGGATGGCCTGTGTCTGTCTAGCTATCCAGGGTGTCTTGGTCCCAGCAGCTGTGTATGTGTTTTTGTTCAAAACCATCCTTTTAATTGGCTTTGAGATGCAGCCAAAACAAAATGTGCCCTCTGCCTTACCAAGCCACACTTCAGCGAAACACCCCTGACCCAGCTTCTTCTTCAGAAACAACGAATCACGTGCAACTTCCCAAGCATCTTTAGCCAATCCAGAAGTTTGTGGGGTATAACTTGATGCAATCACAGTTAAGTAAAAACACAAACCATCAGCGCTCTCTATGGGAAAGGGAATTAATAAAGAAAAACACAGTCCTTATAATCCATAATTATGCATGCACTAGGAAAGATGGAAGGTGACTTGCTCTTTAGGGCAATACTGAGTTCACTGAATAAATATTTGCAGTTGGAAATGAAGGGCAAGGCATCTGGTGTGAGCTGGAATGTTCTTTGTACCATTTTCTGGTTTATGAATCGAGACACATATAATAGTATAATGTGAGCCATCTGCCAATCTTGACCACTTACTATCTCTTTTCTAGAAATTCCAGCATTCTGAAGTCAAAATCAAAATTATTATTACCCACTATTAATAATTCAAACTTTCTTCCTGGTCATACGGTCTTTATTTTCACCTTCCATCTTTGATGTTTGGGACTCCCCAAATGGGGAAGCTAGTAATAGAGTAACTGAGTCTGAGCATACCCATCCATACTTCCCCAAACTGCCCATTTCCCAGTCTCTTGATCAACTGCAGGGATTCTCGAGGGATTTCCCAGACATCTTTGGTTTTGACAGACAGATCCGTAAGCCTTGGCATCCCTTTGTGACAGGGAACTACTAGGCGACAGCAGAGACCTGCGGCTCTCTCTGGTGGAGTGGGGACAGCGGCAGGAGAGGGAGAGAAAAGCAGAACACATGAAACGATAACACTTACAGGTGCACAAACTCAGGCAGTGCATGACATTATTCCAAACAGTGCTACATTGGCAGAGAATTACACACAATTGGAAGATTAGACGTCACACATTGAAACATGTTCACTGGAGCTAGAATGGAGGGCATTTTAAATTTGGACTACACCATATCCCCAGGTATAACATAGTGTATACATACAAATAGGTATAGACTGTTTTGGTTTCTGCATTCACTAAGTAGGAACAACGTTTTCCATCCAACGTGTTAATAACATGTCTTCTGGAACCCTGAAAATACCTCCACTGATTTCAAAAGGGTTTAGGGAAACATTTTGTTATTAATATATTTAAAATTGTAACTTCGGTACAGGATTCTTCTATGGAACATTAGACTGTTGAAAAACGTAAGGACGAAGATTATACCTGGCAGGGGAAAGATGAGGTCTTATTTCTCTAGTGATTTCTCTTTCATTTTAACTGACTCTATTCTACCAGTCAGATACTCTTGCTTCTTTGATATTTTCCATTAAAAAAAGGTCTTTATAACAATCTCCAATGTATAATTTAGGAGTCTGATTTGAAAGCAGAAAGAATGAAAACTAAAATCCACAGAAACTCAAGGATGTGAAAGAACTCTTTTTCCTATGAAAAAGAGAAAGGAAAGAAGTAGTTATCATTGTGAGGTTATCTGAAGGTTTTTTCTTTCTTTCTTTTCTTGCTCTCTTTTTTCAAAAAGAACATGCCCTTTAGAATCGACCAGTGGTTAGGGGAAATCGCCTAAATGCCAAGTTAAACATCAGTCAGGTGAGAAAAGATAACAAAGAAAGAGGAATCAGGGCAGTGACAAAAGCAGCAGAGAGCCTGGCTGTGAGGTAGACGGAGCCCACCACACCCCACTGGGGGGCCCTCGGATCCAGGGAAATCAAATGTAGTGCTGTTGCCTTTTCTCCAGGAACCAGCTCTAAGCTACTTTTTATTCCTTTCTTTTTGACAGAATCAGGTGCTGAGATGTTTAGGCAGGAAATTATTTATGTGTCAATATTTCAAAGGCATTTCATTGTGTGAAAGGAGGAGGGAAGAGGAAAAGCCAATATAAAAACAAATCTAACTTGAGATGAATTTTTTTTTTTGAGATTAAAATATGTGTGTTGCTCTTTATATCTCTTCTCTCCTTCCAGCTTTATTATGTTATTTAAGGTGCCGTTTCTGATACCATATTTTTAAATGATCCAAACCCTGGGGATCTGGCTGATGTTTGGCTGTAATGAAATATATTTTGGCATTTGAAAAACCCTTACAACATGAAGGCACTTTGAGTACATCACTTTAGCTCAGGGAGGTATTTGGCTCCATTTCTCCCAAATATTTCATTAGAATCTACAGAAACCAGTGTTACTAAATGCCTTAATCAACAAATACTCTAAGTGGTGTTAGTTTTTTCATTGCTTATTAGTGCCCAGGATCAACAGATAGGTATTTCTTATCACCATTTTCAAAAGACTGCTTTTTTTTTTTTATTTAGTGCTATAAATTATAAAGGCATATTTTTAAATAAATGTATGTAAAACAATAGTTGAGGTCAAATCATGTGCTGGTTGGGGGTATTGTCATTGTTCTGGAGAATAGTATAAAATGTAACTATAGGTCACACAAAAAGCTACCAGGTTTAAATACCTAAGCATATACTTCTAGGAACAAGAGACATTAATGGTGACACTTGGCATCAGGGCAGAGACTGATCTACTGTTTAGAAGTCATGTGACCCACAGATCTGGCCAGAACAGATCTGTGGGTCACATAAGTCTAAGTCTAATTAGAATGCAGAAGTAGTGGTAGGGAAGTAGAACGTGATAAATTGATTGCAAAATTCATCCAGTCATGAGAATAAAGCGCCTGTGTACGTCATTCCTATGACAGCGTGAGGGCAAGGTGCTCGTAGAAACACAGCAATGCCCACAGGAGGCCCCATGTGACAGTTCTCTCCCAGGGATCGCTCCTCTTCCTTTTGGTGGTTTCTGAATTATATACTGCAGGGGAATGGGAACGATAACAACTTTAAAGCTTAACTTATTACTTTCTACTTGGGAAACTAGAATGTTATAGAATCTTCCAATAGAAATGATAAGTATGGTAGAAAAACATCAATAGATTCTGTTTAGCCAAGCCTACCATGAGGGGCTAGCAAAGGAAACTACAGTTGACCCTTGAACAACACAGGGTAGTTAGGGCGTCTAAGCCCCATGCATCAAAAATCCACATATAACTTTTGACTCCCCAAAAGCTTAACTACTAATTGTCTACTGTCAACTGGAAGCCCTACTGACGACATAAACAGCTGATTAATACATATTTTGTGTTATGTGTATTAGATACTGTATTCTTATAACAAAGTCAACTAGAGAAAAGGAATATTATCAAGAAAATTATAAAGGAAATACATTTACAGTACTGTACATATTTATTGAAAAATATCCACATAGAGGTGGACTTGCGCAGTTCAAACTCGTGTTGGTCAAAGGTCAACTGTATTTTACCCATGACTTTGTATGCATTTGTTGTACCTCTTCCCCCGCCTTTCCCCTTTCCTGCTCTGTGCCCGCCCACTTCCTTCAGTGTCCAAATGCTTAGCCCTAGTTAGAATTAAGGTTACCTGAGTAATGTTGTACGAGCTGCTGAAGTGTTTCAAACTGGGCTCGGGTGGTAATATAGTATCCACCATTGTCGAGTTTGCGAATTTTATAATGTTTGACGTGGTCTCCTTTCATATCATCCCAATCACGGATAGAAAGTGAATAGGCACCTGGTAAATATGCAAAGCATGAGGAGCCCAATCACTTGGAGTGCTCATTTGATTTTTTAGGTCTTCTTTACTTGACTATTCTGATGAACAATTATCAAGGAGACACATACATGCGCGCATGCACCACACACACACACACACACACACACACACACACACGCTTCCACTCAGTAACATGGGAAGAAAGCACCTCTTTCCTGCAAGTGTCAGAAAATATCATCAATAAAATTATTTTACCCTTGAGAATGAAGGCTTCTCGGATTTTTTCCTATGACCCCCTGACCCCCAAGGGACAAGATGAAGCGAGGCGCAGACATTCGAGGCTGACACTGCCTCCCCCGTCTCCAACACCCACACGGAGCATCACGGAGGCAGGGACAGCATGTTCTAGAGAAACATAAAGGCTGTTTCTCTAGAAGTGAGCTTCCCACTTCTGCTTCATAATACTTTTCACAGGAGCAGGTAACCCGTGTCTGGTAGATCAAACTAGAAGGCCACTGCTCTTTTCCTTGGCCCATCTCCTTTTGTGGGCTCTAATAAGACGTTAAATAATGAAAAGGCCTCAGTTATGAACAAAACAAAACAAAACAAAACAGAATAAATGCAAAAACCACCTGTATGTTTGGTGCCAAGGAACTAAGAGTTTCAGAAATTCATAATTCTAAAGGCCTTCTGAAGATTCTATGATCTCGTGCGCCTGAAGGAGTGAAGCTGCCCCAGCCCCCACTTCAAGAGGAAGGTCTTGATTTTGAGCCTCTGTCGTCTTTTTGGAGCTGTCTGCAGTTCTAGGGCCTGGAGGAAAAACAAACTAGGACCCCGCTCACAAGGCAGGGAGGATATGTGCCATTTAAAAATCCTCCGTCCATTAGAGACAAGCCTTTCATCCCCTCTGACTAATCCACGCATGTGAATGACAAGCCGACTTCTCCAGCTCATTATCTTACCTTTGGTGGTTTCACTCTCACGGATAAGAAAGGTACCTCTTGGGTTTCCGAAGGACAAAAGCTGCCGCTCAGCATCTTTTCGGCCAAGTTTTCCAAAGTACCACCTTTGAAGGAGATCAAGAAAAGGAAACATTTCAAAACAATCACTTACGAAAATGGAATCACGTAGGCTCTTTTGTCCATGAATTCTCACCTCTGATTTCATCCTTAGGTGTTCCCTATCTATTTTTCCCTAGTCTCGTCTAGTTTCCTTTCAATCTATTCCTGGTTCTATCCCTAATCCATCTCTTTCACTCTTTAGAAAAAAATCAGATTTGAATTGTGGGCTATTTTCCTTTCCTCCAGAGATGACAAGAACCAGTTTGTGTTAAAACTGCCACCTGCCTGCACAAAAGGAGAAATCTAAAACCTTGTTTGAAATGGCAACCACAGGGGATCCTTCCCACACACATCTATAAGACCGTGGATTTCTGAGCATAATTACAACCCCTGGGAAATAACAAAACACGATCTTAGTGTAAATAAAAGTCATTCATCAGATGTTTTTTAAAAAGTCAGTCAGAATAGGTAAAGAACAAAGACATGGTATAGATACCTATAGGAACTCTGAAAAGGATGGTCAAGACTACTCCTAATTGCAATGAGAGCTGACCCTTGGATGCTGTTTGTATTGCAGGTGTGACAGCTCAGCTAAGTAAAAGGCGTTTGCCGAGTGCCTGGGTGGGATCTGCTGCACCTGTGTTCTGGCACACCTGTGCTCTGACACAGCTGCAGGGCCAGGTGACAGCACACGGTCAACGAGCACGCCCTTGAAAACGACTTGGTATTGTGGATCTGTTCATATTCTTCCTGCGATGACATTCCTGTGCCACTTTTGGAGGCATCACATCAGGTCACCTCACAACCTTTGTCATCTGTCTTTTATCTCGCCCCTGCAGTCTCCAGCCCTAACCATGGCCCAGCAATTTGTTAATGTTTCAGCACTAGGTGCTGAACAAGCAGCAGGTGCTCCAAGAACCCAAGGGAGAATCTGGGAGCATTCCATTGGAATCTGTGTAATGGAACGACTTTAAGAATAGTTAACTGTGAAAGGATCCAGTTTCTAAAATGAAATTTCAATTCATTATACGTGAACTTGAACATAGCTATTATGTGTTCACTGTCAAGTTCTTTTGTGAATGAAAGAGCTTCACTGAAGCAAAACACTGCCTCTTACTCCTCAGTGACTTCTAAAGGCACCAGACTGTGTAACAATCCTAACCTAGTACTAGATTGTATAAAAAGAATTACACCAGTTACTTGTGAGATATGACTTTTTGAGTTTCAATCAATTAAAATGCAGTGTAAACATGAATAGTGGTAGAAAGAGAACTATGAGAACAATGGATTGCACTAAAACAATAGTATTTTAAGATAATGATAACTGTATATGTAAAACCACAGGGCGCTATTTTTAAATGCTATTTTATTCTTTAGAAACAAAATATTTAAAAGATTGACCATTATAAATACAACTTAAATAAATAGCAGGTAAGTTCCCGGTTAAATCAAAAGAATGCTACATTTTGGTGGTACCTTTTATTCTGAAAGAACACAAAGATAGTTGCCAATCTGCCCTGAAATAAAAATTCGATACAAATTCCTTTATTCACTAATGATGAAATACACTCACCAGGAGAAAGAAGGAGATCAGGACCACTGAATATTTGAGAATGGGAAACAAAATAGATCTTCTTACAGAAAATACAAAGGAATTAAAGACAAGAGACTGATCCAACTGGGGGATTTGGCTGAGGTGTGGAGTCTAATCCTCCCTGCAGCTTAAACAAATCCAGGGCAAAATTAAATATCAGAGCCCAAGGTTGGGCTCCATGGCTGACTTCTCTCCACTCCCTTTTTGGTAAGGTAAGACTGCCTCCACTGAGCAGGAGGGGCAGACCCCCAGGGCGTCAGGGAGAAGGCCAGGTTCTGGACTTTGGGAAATCCTGGCCCAGCTCACTTGCCCTCAGTTCAGAAATTAAGGTCACCACAAAGCTACTCTGACAGTTCTTCACTCTGAAAGTGCCCTTAAGTTCCCACGGGTCAGGGGAAGGAACAATGGCTGTTCCTTCTGGAACGTCCTCAGCCTATCAACCACCTTCCAGAACTGTTACCAGCGAAATCCTTGGGCCGACTAACGGCTAGTCACGAGTTACTATCAAAGATAGCAACCAAGACCCCAAATCAAAGGGCCACTTGAAATGCATTGTCACAGGATTTCCCAAGTTGTGGGCCATATCCAATACGAGACAGTTCTACCTGGAGCATGGAAAGTATACCTTTTTAGTGATCCTTACTATTTCTGATTACACTAAAGAGAAAAATCTCAATTTGATCTTTAACAATTATTTGCCACCTGCCTCTCTCCCTCTCTCCCTTCCTCCCACTTTCTTCCTCTCTCCCTCTCTCCCTTCCTCCCACTCTTTCTTCCTCTCTCTCTCTTTTTTTTTTTCCCAGCAGACTGCAGACTTAGATCCTTGCATTGGCATAATACTTCATATTTCATCATATTTTTATGGTTACTTTCTATCTATGGTGAGTAATATTGGATTTTCAGTAGGGTACTGATAGGAAGTTTCCTTTCAAAATAAATGTTTTTAACAAGTAAGCAGGCTTAAAGAAAAACAGTAAGTTAATCATAGTACCAGTATTGCATAGATAATGACAAAACCATGGCATAGAGCCTGGGAATCACGGCATTCCACGTTCTCTCAACCCTTAATTGCTCTAGGGAACTTCTTCCTCCTGCACAACGTTGATAGCATTTTATTGTACCAACTAACTTTTAAGAGCAAGCAGTTTAGGGAAAACAGCAAAACAACAACAACGAAACATACTCTTCTGCCTGAATAGAGTCAACTGGAGCCACGTAATTGCTGGGAATGTAACCCGTGTCTCCAGTTGTCAAGGAGCGAGCTTCCCACCAATCTCCTTCCCTGAAAAGAAGAAAAGAGAAAATGTGGTGAATACAGTGACCATTACAATGTTTTGCAGTTAAGGACTCAGTGCTATAGGAGCGTATGACTATCTCGTAGTCATTCTACCACCGGATATCTCCAAACTCTAGCACAGCCCTCTGTGTGAGTGGAATGATTACCATTGGAGTCCACTGTGAGCTGAATCCAGCATTGTCTCTCATATTTGGCCTTCTCTGTCAATTAAGAATGTAGGAGCCTGGCCATGAGAGGGCTCTGTGTGTGTGTGTGGTGTGGTGGGTGGGGGGAGGGATTGCTTGGTAAGTGTCCTCGACTTGGACAGAGGGGAGAAGGGAACGCAGCTCCAGGTTACTTAAGAAAAACACTGTAACACATAACAACAACAACAACAAAAATGGTAATTCTATCAGGTGAAAGATTTGTCAACTAACCTTATTGTGGTAAACATTTCACAATATATATATGTATTAACCCATCACATTGCACACCTGAAACTGCATGTGGCAGAGAGCAGGGATGGAGTACATGCCTCTCCTCTCCCTGTTAGCAATGGTTAGCGGATGTATGTGAGGCTGCAGCTCGGACAGTGTCTGATACTGACACTGTCCACAGAACCCTCTGACAGCCTGCAGTCAGGAGTGTGAGGGGCTGGGGAGGACACGGCTGCCCTTGAACAAATGAATGCTATCAGACTTCTGATCGTCAGAGCTGAAATACCCACCTGATCACCAGTGACCCAGCTCCTTCTCCCTGTATTTTGGTCCTTGGGGCAGCAAGAGAATCCCAGCCCTTTCTGAAATACACTTTTGGCTGGGCTCTGTGTCAAAGCCCTCACCCAGGGAAGAAAACGTGTTGGCTTTTGGCCCTGGTCAAGATCTTTCTCTGATTGATTTAATTAGGTAAAGAATAACCAGCCTCCACATGAAATGCGAGCCTTACTCAAGAGTCCCGTTCTCTAAAGAATGACCGAGCAAGGTGACGATGAGTAACAACTCCAGATGGGATCTGGGAAAGCCACAGACACCTGGTGACCAGCCTACAAGTGCTCCCGGTGCATTTGTGGGTACAAGTACCACAGAAGAGTCCATAAGAAAACAGGGTGCTGGCAAAAGGCTTTAAAAACGTAGGTTTTAATTATTCAGTCTTTCCTTTTTCACCCTATTAAACAAATTTAAACAGAAAAATCAACCAAAAGGGGGAGAGTGTTCTCACAGCCAGAAAGTCCTTTATTAATAACCTTAAACTTAGTTCATGCCCAGATTTTTATTCTGAAATAATTTGTACATACCTAAGAACAGGTGTATATGTGAATACCTGTGAACCCCACTGCCCAGCTTGAGAGTGAGACTGTCTGTCACCCGTTCTTGTGGATCTGCTCTGTGCTGCTCCTCTGTCATGTCCCTCTGCCTTTCAGGTTCGAGTCATGAAACTAAAAATGTCATTTCTATGTCCCCCGAAAAAGATACATGCAGTTGTAAGTATATCATCTAAGAACATACAGAAGTTTATTTTTTCTTTTAACTTGTGTTTAAGGAAATGGCTTCGGAGACATCTTTACTGATGACAAAGTTTACTGCTCTGCAATTCCACTAGGTGGAGACATTTCATCATAAAATAACAGTACCCATTATCGTCCTGCCTTCTCTCTTTCTTTCCCCCACACCCCACATACACCTGGGAAATGATCCAAAATGGTGAGGGAAAAATTCAGTGCTTGCAGAAGAGGCTTATTTTTTTTTTTTTATGAAAGATAAACTTTATCAAGTTAGTTCTAATTGATTTAAATTCAGAAGAAGAAAGTCTAGTATCCATTTGAGGGCACATGGTAATGCCGCCTGGGGCAGAAAGTCAATACAGTTGTTGCAGGTTGGGACAAGCTCAGTCTTATTCAGGTGATCTGGTAGTAATCAAATAATTTCCATTTAAAATCTGATATTAACTATCTTATTTGGGTCTCGGCACTTAAAGATTCAGCACTTGGAATCCAACTATCAGCTCATTCTGAAGTCATGTATCAGGAATTCATGATTTTCTCTTAAGTGACTCCTTTAATCTCACAAGAGTCTTCAGTTACTCATGAAAAAGAGAAAATACTTTTCTCTTTTTCTAGGCCATCTAGGGTCACTTTCTTCATCAATGAAGATACGATGTGACAAAGACACAATATATTAGGTGGTAAACCTCCTGTGCTGTGCCCAGGGAGGCTAGTACAGACTCAAAACATCTATCGAAAAAGTCTTTTGAGCATTTTATTTTTTTTTAAATACACTAGAATGCCAATTCACCGACAAATAAATAATATACTCTACAAATCATTCATCTTGATTTAGGAAAATAGGATCTCTACTCTGCTGCCTTTTATTGCTTTACTTGAGCGATTGTGGGTAATTAGTATTGTTAAAGCTGCATGTCTTTAAACTGTTCGTCCAGTTCAGATATTACATTAACTTAGAGTTGGGGAGATATTCTTTAACTGTCATCTTGCTCCGATTCAAATATGTGATTTAAGCCCTGGCTCTGAACAGCTTTTAACATTTTATAGCAGCTTCCCCTGTTCCTCGAATTTAAAGACTTGTTGGAAGAGCCTGGTCCTAATCCGTGAAATTGCTCATAGGGCTTGTAGTTCCAGAGCCGGGAGGCCCCCATGGAGCCGAAAGCCTTGATGAGACAGGAAGTGGCATTTGCAAACAGAAATCACCCTTGATCTGTTCAGCTGTGGAGCGTTTTTATTATAAATGTTGTTTTCTTTCTAAATTCGGCATTGTCCATCTTACTTTCAGACAGCATGTCCGTAATAATTTTATCAAATGTTTAGATGGAGTTTTAAACCAGGATTCCTTCTTATCACAATGAAAAGAACTTTAAAGGGGTCACTACCCTAGACAGTGACCACTATTCCACTGTGTTTACTGTATTTTGAAGAGTTGCTGTGTTTCTATGTGGTACATCACTGGTCAGGAACTGTGAAAATGTGAAATAAACACAGATGAATTTAAATATTTTGCAAAATGGGTTCGAGTTTAATAATGTCTGAGTATACTACACTGAGCTCTTACAACAGGTTCGTGAAGGGCTCCCCATCCTGGTATGGGGCAGCAGTGCCATTGGCTCTGGGCACAAGTGCACATGCCTGTCACATGGTTCAGTCTTACTTTACGACACAAAAGCCAGCCCTAGGGCCTCCCACTTCTGCCTCCAGACAGGGAAAGGAGTGGGAGGACACACTAGGAGGTGTGGCAGCTGCCCCAGGGAGAACAGAGCCCCATCCTTCCCCTTTCCAGCAGATGAGAGCCGGGCTGGAGAGGCTGGGGGGGGAAGGAGCCGCCTGCCATCTGGTTCTGTATTACTGCTTTGTTTTTCCTTCGTGATTTTCTCTTCCCTGTTATTACCCTTGACTTCAGGATATTGTATTTGTTACAAAAACCTTATCTTTTTCCCCATAACCTTGGAAAAGGGTATTTAAATGGCACGTAGGATGAGGAATTCCACTGGTAAGAAAAACATTAAAGGGGAAAAAAAAACCTTTGTAATATTTTCTGCTAAGAGAACAGGGTCAGAGACTCAAAGCCTTCTGTACAAACATCACAGGTCATGCATGCAAATTACAAAATATAGATTGCGATAGATCTGATCTTCCTCAAATGTTTCTCCAAAATTTTGGTTGGTTGCCATTGTAGACCTATCCACATTGATAAAGGAAGAAATCATGAATTTGACTTTGGCATGGACTGGCTTTCCAAGTGCCCTACAACCTGGTGCACAGATCCACCTGCAGTGTGGAGAAAACCCACAGATACAGTGCCGTGTCCGGTATTTCCCACCTCTCCTTTAGTCTTATCTTTCAGAAGCTGGTTAAAAGTTTTAAGCAGCCTTGGCACTGAGAGAATGTTACATAAAATGGGGAGGGGAAATGAAGTATATTTCAGAATTCCAAGTTGGTAGTCTCCGACAAGAAGCATTCATCTGAGAATCAAACTAATGATAGGGAACCATAAATCCCAAGGTATCATCAATTCCCTCTTCTTCCACCTCCTGGCCAACCTTCCACCTTCATGGAACTAGGCCCCTTTGACGGGTCTCTGGGGCTCTCCAAGGCTGAACCTGACGCTGTACCCGGGATGCATGCTTCATGCCACCCTTGGCTCTGCCACCTGCTAGTTTCTCTGTGGACCTGCGCAACTCCTGCCCCTGAGCCTCTGGCTCCTCATGTGTCAAGTGATGACTATGAGACAGACCTCAGACAGTTGCTATGAAGAATAAATGAGAACATGTGCAACTTAGCACATGGCTGCACATAAAGAGCCTTCGATAAATGGCAGCTGTTTACTATTTTTTAAAACATTCCTATGGCTATAAGAAGAGGTCTCCTGGGGGTCTTCTTGATCTGATCTGGGTGCTGGTTGCACAGGCATGTTCAGTGTGTAAAAATCTCCAACTGCATACTTTTCAAAAATTGTGGTAAAATATGCATAACATAAACTTTGTCATTTTAACCACTTTCAAGTGCATAGTTAAGTGGCATTAAACACATTTTACATCTCTGTGAGACTGCCACCATGCATGCTTTTGACACATGCGCTTTTTTGCATGCATTTAAACAAAAAGTAAAAACAAAAACAAAACAAAAACACCTACCCATAACCCAGTTAATGTTGATATAATTAAAAAAAAAAAAAAAATCCCAGAATCTTGAAGCTGCCATGCAGACAGGGTCTTCTGACATCCATAAGAGTTACTGGCCTCTCCTGGGAGGAAGTCTGTTCTGGCCATTGGAAGGTGGCACGTTCTCAGTATACCATCCTGAGCCATGGGGCCATCCCAGGGAAGTGGTGGACTTTCCAAGGAGACAGGCTCCAAGGCCTGCGGGAGTTCCCTGGTATGATGACCATGCCTCTTCCCTGGGACGGGCTGGTTGGATGGGGCTGCCTCTCACCTGCCCTCCTCGCTCATGGCCAGGCTTTGGGTGTTCCTGCCATTGTGAAATCCAGTTTGCTCAGGGAGCAGAGGATGGAACGACCAGACCTGGCAGCATAGGAGAACTTCCTGGGGGCCGTCAGCCCTGAGGGGCACTCTTCCCCAGCCACTGGGGAGTTCTCACAAGGAAAAGCTGAGGTATGGGGGAGAAGGCCTGTCTTGCTGGTGTAGGACACCACCACTTTCTCCAGAGCCTGGATTTTTCTGGAGGACCCTTGTCCATACACACTGCCTTAACTGAGCAGAGGCGATACTCAAAAACTACAGGGAAATCTGACCCATATTTACTCTTCCTCATGGCGGTATGAAATGTAGTATTTGAAAAGTGAGTGATTCTCACCCTTGAAACTTCCCCACTGCCTGTTTAACTGTCATTCCTTCTGGCCACATTTAAAATGCATGCATTGTAGTCACGCCCAAGTGGGCAAAATCACTTCTCTTTCCATCTCACAAAGATTTCAGTCACTTGCAAATTTTTGTTATGGGGAAATGCCTCCACAGGCTTCACCAATCGAAATATTTAGCAATTTTGGAAACAGAAGGAACTTGTTGCCAGCCTTACGTGAGGGCTTAGCTAGTGCAGCATCGAACATGCTAAAAAACTCTCCAGGCAGAGAAAGGGTATTGCGGACAGTCCGGCCTTGTGCCAATCACCAGAAAATGTAGATTTGCAGATGCTGGTGCTTTTGCAACCTTTAAACCTATAACAAAACCCAAACCATCGACTTTGCTACTATAATACCCTCCAAAAAGCTCCCTGGACAGATAGTGCCATAAAATACTGTCCTGGTTCACTGGCTCATTGTTTCTCAAGTTAAAGTGCTATGACTTAATGAACTGAGCTACTGTTCTTTCAACATTTCAGATATCTGAAAAGGTGCAGACTGGGAACAAGATTTTTTCCCCAATCTGAAAGGCACATGTGCTTCCCCCTCTTTTCCAAACTTACGAGCTGTTCAATATTTGAAATTTCTCTCCTTTGTGAAAAGTCAGGTCATCTTCCGTCCGTGCTTCATAGTCATAAAGGGCCACAAACAGCGTCACTCCTGACAAAATGAAATCAAAAGGGGGAGAGATTATCACACAAGAGGAAATTAATTCCAAGAAATTAAATCTTCAATAAAATCTCACTCTTGAAATCTACAGCTAATCACGCAGCATGGTAATTAATGTGTGCAACCAGAGTCGCAGAGCTGAATTTATGCTTTGGTCTTTGGAGGTGAAACATTGCTTGATCTGACTAAAACCTGGAGTTGAAGGACTTCTCTCTGTGTACCTTTGAATGAGTCCTCGGGAGGTGACAGATATTAATAAGTCCACAGTGAAGAGGCAGCAGCAGCAGCATCATAGCTCAGATTTGCAGAGCTCTGTGGCCATTACAGACACCCTTTATCTGACACCCAGGAGCCCATGTTAGGTTCTGCGTAAGATGGATCACTCTTTCTCCTGGCCCAACAGTAACTACAAGGTAGTGGGAAACTCCTTCTGCAGCCTGGGGACTGAGAAGAGCCTCTCCGTAAATGTTCACCCAATTAGAAGATGTCTTGCCCTTGGCATCTGCAATTGCTTTTGGGACTCCTTCCCCATCCCCTCTCTCCTTCTACCTTGAAGTCACCTGTCCTTGTGCTGACTCATAATACGTGCTTTTCCTCATAGACACCCTATGTCTCCTCATCCAGTCCCTCCCACACGGGCCCTTCTTACTTTGCGGAAGTTTGCTATTAATGGCACAGAATATTCAGTGTCCCATGTGGCCTAAGGCTTCCTCCACATAGCAGGCAGAGTTCTAAGGCAGCCTCAACAATGAGCCTCCTGGATTCATGCCCTGTGCGACACCGCCCCCTCCCCCTCTGCCTTCCCGCCCTTGAGTGTGGGAGAAACTAGTGACTTGCTTCTAACCAACAGAACACGGCAAAGGTGATAGGATGTCCCTTAAGAAATTAAGCTTCAAAGGACTGTGACTTCTGTCTTCCTAGCAGACTCGTTCTATTATTGCTTTGGCTCGAGCACTTTCATGAAGCAAACTACCATGTTGGAGAGGCCCACATGACAAAGCATGGAAGGTGGCCTCTAGCCAACACCCAGTGGGGAACTTAGTCCTGCCAAGGCCACATGAGCTTGGCAGCAGATCCTTCTCAGCTGGACGGAGAGAAGACTATAGCCCAGCCAACACTCCTTGATTGTAGCCTGTGAGAGGTTCTGAAATCCCGGAACCAGCTAAGTCATTCCCAGATTCCTGACCCACAGAAATTGTAAGATAATGAACGAGCATTGCTTCAAAACTGCTAAGCTTTGTGGCAATTCATTATGTGGCAATTGACAACTAACACGTCCCATTTCTCTGCGCTCTGGCTTCTCATTTGGATCACACACTTTGAAGTGCCTGATGTAGCCCGAAGAACACACAACATGGATTCTACTCTTTATTGAGCTGCTACTTTGTTGTGTGGGTAGTTCCAAGGGAACAGATGTGAGACTATTCAAGACCCAGAGATGGAGGCAGGGCTTGTCTTTCCACCCATCCCGAGTGGGACTTCCCAGAGGAGAGTTGGCATTCAGAAGGTCTGACCCTGTGAAGCAGGGCTCATTTGGCAACTCTCCTCCTTTCTTTAGATTTCTTTGAAAGGTTAGAAAAGAGACTGGCATAAAACAAAAAACTGGGAGCCTGTAAGGCCATGCCCATTCTCATTTAACACTCTATTAACAGATTCCCTCATTACGTAATTTAAAAACAGACCCAGACTCTATTGTATAGAAGACAAGACACGTGATGGGTATTCCCAATGCCCTTGTCCGCATCAGCCGGCAAGTTCTCACTGGGTGTTTTTATCTTCTAGGGGTGGAAGGGAGTGTCTAAGGAAGTCACAGGGACACATACATAGACACTGTTTCTGGCTTTAAAGCACTGAAAGCAGTGGTGGGGAGAAAGACATGCATGCAAATGTAACAAAGCCAAATAATAGAAAGCAGAAAAACCTGCCACTATTTGGGAGTACTGTGTTTTAACTGTCAAATTTATGTTGTCCCTGACTAGAGTATAGACCCACACATTCAAGGTGAGTAGCTTTATGACCATCTCTAGTGGCTTTATGAATGATATCTGCAGACACAGGGATTCATATCCAGCATTGATGAATGAATGAACAAGGTCAATGGCTCTGTCAGCAGAATTCAGAGTCTGGCTGGCAAGGCACTCAGCCGCACAGGCAGTGTGTTCTGGGTGCATATTTGGCTCTTTCTTTTTCTCCCCTGCATTCTCAAGAGACTTCCCTAGACAGCTGACGACCTCTTTCCTTCCTCCCTCCCTGCACTCTAGGCTCCTTCCAGGAAGGCAGCAAGGATGAGTAAGTGTACCTAGTATCCATTCACCCAGGCAAAGCCAGCTTTAAAGAGAAAGCTAATTTCACCATAACACAAGGACATAATGCCCAAAGCTCTGGGTCCGGTCCCCTGGGTATAACTACACTGGCCTGTTGCTTGCGGAGAGAAGAAAACCCCTGCTAATGCCTCAGACCCCCCAGGTAAAGAAGGCCCTGTGGGTCCTAATATCAGACATCGGCTCCCGGATGAGCTGATAGCACAATGGCTGATGTACATGTCTTTAAACTTTTGTAATGAACGAAATAATTTTGGAAAAAATAATGTTAAATATATAGTTACGATGATTCACACACTGGGAGATTTGGAAGACTCTGGATGTATGAGATAACTTGCAAATGTTTCAGAAAACATATGTCTGAGAATGTATGCCAGATATTTTACAAAGTATTAGCTAAGTCAGCAAATGCACATGGCAGTCAAACATAGTTTGTGGTGGGAAAGAGAAGGGAACTTAAAAACAAATGAGAACGATCTCTTAGGGTACAAAAGATTCCATTTTAAAATACAAAAGATATGTGAAAATACTTGAGGGCTGATCAACTCAGCCACATGGAAGATGATGGGGAGATCAGAGAGAGAATCAATGATGATGAATGGCCAAAAATATAATGCTGCCAAATGACCCCCACAGGCTGAGCAGTGACAGGCGGGCTGAAGATAAGGAAGATGAGGGAGAAGGGGCAACCCTTGTGAAGTGGCTCTTAACCTGGAGATGGAGGAAGGAATGAATTAACGTCTGGAGAACTCAAAATATACACTCTCAGATCAGGACCCAGAGCTTCCAATTCAAAAACTCCGGGATGAGGCTCAGGCGTCTGTATTTTGCAAAAGCTGCCCTAATTATTCTGAGCCAGCCCGCCGAGGTTAAGAGTCCCCAGCCTAAAGTGCCGCTGGAGAAGTTCTGGCTCATAACCCATGCAGAACGCACACAGAGCAGCAACTTGGGGTCCCTGCACCACTGTTGCCCGCATTTGATATGTGCTCCAAGCTCTGGATTTTATACAGCTCACAAACATTAGGTGGAGACTAACGAAAACCCAAATGTTAAATCCTTAGTCAAAGGGAGCTGACCAGAGTAACAAATGTTCAATTGCCAAAAGAATGAAGAGGAGCTGCTTCACCCCACCTCCAGCCTTCTGCTACCCCTGGGGCTTACCTGTTCCTCCTCTCGTTCGCAAGGTCCCAGTATGAGACGAAGAGTTCACACCCCCAAAGACGGTGAGTCCTTGGCCTCCGGCCGCGTGGAAGTTGTTGTAGTTTGGGATGGTGGTGAAACTGGGGTAGTGCTGAGGAGTGGGATCTGTGCCATAGCGGTACCCGGAGCTCTGGTTCAGGCTGCCATCCCTCTCCTCTGTCAGTTTTGTTGCTTCTTTATCCTTACATTGCACACAGCCCATTATCTAAATTCCTGCAGAAAACATAAAGGAGGCACGTGAAGTTGGGTGCTCCTTAGTTTCTGGGTTGCTTGACTATTAAAGAGGGATCATTCATAAGGCTTGCCCTTGGATATTTCAGGCCTGTGAGGGGCAGGAGGAAAAGCAGTAGCTAGACTTGATGGTTAGAAGCAACCTCAGTGCCCTTAACTTGACAATCACATTTGTTCCCCATATGCTCTGGGTGATTGGATCAACACAGAGTTGACGTTCACCAGCAGCAATTTTCCTCAAATGAGATCCACGCCATTTAAAATTCTGTAATATCACGTACCTGTCTGGAAACAGCCAAATAATATTATTATGCTTTTCTTTAGTCATCTCAAAAAAAAAAAGTATGCTCTAGAAAATAAATCTATGCAATATTAGAATAAAGACCTCCATCATGGCTAAGGAAATTTTAAAAAGAAGGTAGAGGTGTGTTAGCAAAGCCAGACTATAGCTTCTAAATGACTCGTTGCACTCCTTTACTCATGGGTACCCATTCCCCAGGGCTCGTTTGGTAAATTTTAAGCAATAAGATAATAACAAGTATCAAAATGAAGAAATAGTTGCTGGAAGAAAAATTAAATTCACAGAAACAAAGAAGTCCAAGTGTATTTGCAGGATGTCATGACAGCCTACTGTAACAAAATTACTGAAAGCTGCTAATTAACTCTTTACATTTCCATTAGCTTTTGATGTTTTCCAGAAAAAGAACTTAAAAAAAAAATCATTCGCATGTTCTAGAGGTAGCGGTGGATTAAAAGTGTGAGTTGTTATCACCGTACCCTCTTCCAAACCTACTTTTCTGAGCTCCTCTCAGAAATGGCACCACCAATGACTGCTTGCTCGTCTGCATCCTGAGAAGCATCCTTATTTGCTTCGTCTTGTTTCCTTCTCACTCTTTCTGTCTCACATTGTACTGTTCAAACATGCTGAACTTCTCAGTTCCTCAAAGGTTCCATTTTTTCAGCTCTCCTTCAGGCTTTGGAACATGGTCTTGAACATTCTTTCCCCTCCTCTTTGACACACAACACGCCCTGCATGTTCCAGTTAAGACACTGCTTCCCCTGCACAGCCTTCTCTGATGCCCGGGCTGGAGTGGTGCTCTTCTTAAGTGCTCTCATGGCATCTTGATTTCTAGCATATTGGCACCTAATTGCACCATATTAAAACATGGCTGGTCCACTTGTTTCACTGCCCAATCGACTGAATTCCCGGAAGGCAGGGCCCTATTCATTTTTGTCATAGCTATATTGCCAGAGCCTGACCCATAGTGGGCGCTCAATAAAGAGCAATTGAATGAGCGAAGATTTTCAAGCCCACTATGATACTCTTTTACCCCGTCTTTCTCTTTGCATCAAGACTCACCCTTCTTCCAGTGAATTTCATCAGCCGTTTGCCTTGCATTTTTGAATCTACTGGTGTGTGTGAGAAGTGAAGATGATTCAGAAATACAAGGTAAGTTGCTTAAATGACCTCACTATGGACTGCAATACCCTGTCATGTTGGCAGGGGGCAGGTAGAACACGCAATGGATGTCCCTGGCAAAACTGTGAAGGGTGGTCCACTTGGGACCAAAGAACCAAATAAGAAACACATGACATCATCATGTATAATTACATGCATTCACTGAGAAGGGCACAGCTGGTACAGGATGGGAAGGGACTTGAGGCAGTGAAGGAGAATGAAAGAGCTAGTTTTTCTATAGTATCTTGCAAACCAAAGTGGGGAGAGCCACGTCTGCTATGGAGACTCTCGGGGGCGGGAGGGGGCTCTGTTCTGAGTACTGCTTTTCTGCTACATGGGGTTGCGGAAGCAGTATCAGACTGTTCTAAAGTCCTCTTAAATTATATGTTTCGATAAATACTTATTGAATTGAATGTAGTTCCTGAGAAGGGAAATGTTTGGAAATGAGCCGCCTACTGCTTGAGCTGAGATCACCAAATCTGGAACACATTTACTTGTAAATCATTGAGATTAACTTACAGTATACTGTGTCCAACATGTTTTCTAACTTACGGTAAATGAATGCGATTTTAACAAGTTTCCACTAGGAAACGCGAAACATCTCCAAGGCATGATTTACTGAAGGAATTTCACCATTTGTCGTTGGTGTTGCTTCATAAGACTGATGAATATCTTCTTGCTCACTTTCTATTAACTCTTTCTTGGTGGAAAGTCACTCCAAGCTTCTATAAAGGACAGACAGAAGACACTTCTTGTCCCAGGTGTCACCCCCGCCCCCGGGGATTTCACTGATCTACTGTATTTAAAGGAAGTGAGACCTGAATCAAGAATAACATCATTTATTCCAGTGGTCCTCAGCCAGGGGTGATTTTGCTCCCTCACCAAAGGACATATTAGGCAATGTCTGGAGACATCTTTCGTTGTCACGACTAGATAAGGGGCACTACTAGCAACTAGTGGGTAGAGGTCAAAGATGCTGCCAAACATCCCACAATGAACAGAACAGCCTCCGACTACAAAGAATTACCAGGCTCCAAATGTTAATAGTGTCAAGGTCAAAAAATCATGATTCATGGAGAGGAAAGAATTTATATCTATATCTTTGAAACAGCATAACAGCTGTTTCCCTTATATGTATGTGATTAGCATGCAATTCAGAATGCCTTCCTTAGGAAAATAGGCATGCTAGGTAAAAAGGAGGCTACTTAAAAAGTTGACATGAAATGCTCTGATTTTTTTTCTAGAAGCTTGTTCCTGTGATAGAGAAAAGAATCAAAAATCAATGAAAACTCTCATTACAAACTATTCTTCCAACTCCAACAAAAACAAAACAAAACCCTACATCAGAACCCTGCTGAAAACAGGAGCCTGTATTTAACCAAACTCAGAAAAAAACCACAATCTTTCAAAACCCACTAAAAAAGTATTACCATTGTAATAAATGAGTAACAGCTTACATATAATTCTATTAAATAATGGAAGAAGATAAATAATAAGCCCCTTGAAGAAAGGGATTCTTTTTTGGTCTTTGTTTTATTATTTCATCTTTAGTGTCCAGAACAGTGCCTGGCACACAATAGGAGCTCAGTAAATATTTGATAAATGATTAAATACAAAAAACTAAAACTCAATCAAAATCATTTTGAGGAAAACGATTCTCTTAGGGACAGCTGTTACTACTTCATGCATTTGTAATTTTGAGTAAGGAATGTTTCTGCACAGATCTTGCTTACTCTTCTCCTTTCATTGAAAATCATGAAGAAACTGAAATAAATCAGTAAAAGCACACTCAAGCCATTAGAGTGTAATCATAATGAAAATATTTATATAAGAACTTGTGGTCTTCTTTTCCCTCTCCTGATGGGGTGGTCTGACTAACCATTTCCTGATGGAAGAGCCAGAAGACACGCCATGAGTTGAACTCAGTATGACTTCAGGCTCCTTGCCACAAGGCAAAGTTCTCAGCATTTGCGTCGTAATAAAAATACCCTGCGTTACGCACAGTTTTGTGGGGGGCTTTTATGGCCAATGCTGTATATCCACCATGAACACGTAATGCACTAAAGCACTTGCTCAAGATCTGTGGGGCATTGGGAAACACTGAATATGCCATTCTGAAAGTGATCAGTAAATCATACACAATATCTAATGAACTCATGACCGCCATTCTCTGCATGTTGCTATGCCTGGAACACCTGATGAATAAGAACAGGATCCTATGCCTGTGTTCAAAGCATCTGGGTTATAGCTGCAAAGCTCCCTCCTCACTGGTCCTACTGCCAATTGAGGGGTTCTGTTTCTACTATGTAAGTAAAGCTGATTTCCTTAGTCCTGTGGATCTTCTCATATGTGCCAACAGCATTAAGCAACTTGGAGAAGAGTTACCAAAGAGAGAATCCAAGGATTGCCACACCCTGCTCTTGTGAGCATGGCAGACACAATTGGTCATAGCACTTTCTGGTGTTACGCCATATGCAGCCCCAGAATCTTTCTTTGCATAGTCCTTGAGTAATTGCCTTAAGCTGACACAAAGGTTGGAATCTATCTGCTACTTTGGGTATAGGCTGCTGATCCACAGTGAGTCTGGTTGAATGTACATTCCCTCCATTCGTGCCAGAGACCAGGGCAGGGCTGCTCGATGGCCATCACATACAGATGTGCTCATGTTTTCTCATATGCCAATCAAAAAAACAATGCCTGTATGCTCAGCTTGTAACATTACAGGACTTCTGAGATCTCAGGTGTGCGCAAGTAGCTAGGTAGCAAAAATGGAAAGAAGCCACTGGCCGTCCTCTGCGAAAGTAAATTACTTTCTCTTGAGACATGTAAACTTGCAGGCAGAGGAAGGATAACAGGAGAAGAAAAGTTGAAACTGACAACAAATAACTTTCATTTCGGTAGTGTAAGCACTTTTGTCTCAGAAACCAGCCGAGGTGGGTGTGGAAAAGTGACAGCTTTAGGCATAAGTCACCATCCTTGTGCCTGAGCATGACGGGAAAAGCCATCCTGGCCTGTCCTCTCTGATGTGGCATGTTACCTGGTGTGATCATTCACTATTCCTTGAGCTGGTCTCCGCTTTACCTGGGCAGGTATCAAAATTAAAGTAAAAGAACAAGAAAGGGAACCAAACACAAGTTACTGAGATAGGGACAGCTGAAAAAGAATTTGAAACTGAATTGTAGATTGCACAGTTTCATCTGCTTCTCTGGGAGATAAGAAAAAACTGGCAGCTTAGCAAGCAAACACCCCTTTTCAGTCAACAGTAATAGCATGAAGCAAGAGGATAAGATGTGGCAGAGACACATCAGAAATGACTTAACTGCTGGATAGAAGATTCATGGCAGGGGGTTCTTGATCCTTATAAAACTGGAAACACCTACAAGAATCAATTTGAGGTGTTTTGCTACATTTTCAATGGAGAAAATAAATCCCTTGAAGTGTACAGAAGCCTGGCCTTTTCCCATGTAACTGCTGGAAGCAAGACATTCAGAGACAAATGAGCATCACACTGGCAGCAATGGTAGTTGGGCCACAGAACCTGCTATCCAAATTTTCTAACATTTCAATCCCTTACAATGATTTTCGACCCTCTTTGTAGAACACTGGGCCCTGACACCTTACAAAGGAGTACGGGCAGTGCTATCTTCTGGGGACAGCCAGGACAGAAGGGCCTGGATGACTGAGGAGGCTGGGAAAAAAAGCAGGACCCCACTGGACACTCTTGGAAGCACAAACACTCCCCAAGGTCTTGAAGCAGGGAAAAGGTCACAGCTGGGATGGAACTTTGCCAACAAGGCAAAAGCCTCCCTTGGCTGCTCAATGAACATATGTACCTTGCTGAAAAGGTGGTGTGACCAAGAGTCCTGCCCCTGGTGTACAAGCCTTGGGACTTGTGAATGACGGGGCAATCACTCCTGTGATTTTGTATTTTATTTGGTACAGTTGCCTTTAACAAAGGGATTATCCTAGGTGGATGTGACCTCATAAGGTGAGCCCTTGAAAGGGACTGGGACCTTTCTGGAGAAGCAGATTCAAAGCATGAGAGGCATTCCATGGGAGGGATATTCTTCATTCCAGGCTTTGAAGACAGAGTAGGTTATATGGCCAGAAAGGTGGCCTCGAGGAGCTGAGAACAGTCTCCAGCTGGTGACAGAAAAGAAACAGGAACCTCAGTCCTATAACCACAAGGAGCTGAATTGGGTCAGGAACCTGAAGGAGCCTGGAAATGGATTCTTCCCTAGTTAAGACTCCAGATGAGAAGGCTGTCGGCCGACACACTGAGTCCAGCGTGGTAAGCAGAGAGGCCAGCCAGCCACACCAGACCTGTACTTGAGACTCAGAGCTGTGAGTTCATAAACGAGTGCTGTTTAAGCTGCTAAATTTGTAGTAATTTGTTATAAAGCAATAGAAAACTAACATATATTTTAGTAGGATGGGGCATCATGGAGATAAAGGCTCCAATCTTGGCAGTAATGACCCATATCAATTGAGGTCTCACTGCAAGCCAGGTGCTGTGCTGTGTGCTGGAACACGCTATCTCACTAAGTTCTCAGGACAGGCCTGCGACAGAGCTGTTGTTATTTTCCCTCACTTCACAACAGAGGAACAGAGGCGCTGGGAGTTTGTCCACAGCTCAGTCAGGGGTGGAGATGAGATCTGAAGCCAGACAGACTGATTCCACGGCCAGCACATGGAGCCTCTATCCTGGAGCTGCCTCCTGCCGCATGGACTCTGGCCAGTCCACAAAAGGGTGTGGGTGCGAGGGTGGGAGGAGCAGAGGGAGAGGCATGTGGGAAAGGTCCCCTGATTCCGCAGAACCCTACTTCATGTGCGTGACTAATGAAGGCCCTGATTTTAGGTGCTAGGCCTCACTCCCCCACATTCACACCTCAGCCCCTGAGACTGGCTCCGTAGGGGTGCTGGGACCACACCGGGTGTGGTGAGTCACCAGCTCCCATGATGTGGTTTGGCATCTTAATGAACGTTTAAGCCAACGACACTAAAGCAGCCCTTAGTTTTCCGATACTTCTTAGATGTGGCGGGGTATTTATATACACCATGAAGGAGTCAGCATGGGTTTCCTTGGTATAAATGTGAGCCTTCCTAATGCATTTAAAACCTGATTTGCTTTACACGCAAAACTTTCTGGAACATGTTTATGCATAAACTGAGCTACACATGCAATGCTTCCTCCAAGCACAAAATACCAGGTTTCTATACTTGTGGAGTTGGAGTCCTGCGAGGGTGAGCCCCGCCACAAATGTGATAAAACATTGTATCTCAGAGGTGAGAAAACTGTTATAAAAGCAGAAATATACACAGCGCAGGCACTGGTCACAGCCACAAAGGGAGAACAAAACCTATTTGAAAATCAAACCAAAGCTTTGCTCCAGAAATGATAAGAGGTGGAGCTGAACCCATTTGACCATTTATGTACAACTGGAGGGTGAGGAGGATGGATCTTGTTCTACATCGCTCCCATTACTTTAAGGAAACACGATATTCCTGGTAACTAGAATTTTGTTTTTTCTTTTTGCGTCTCTTCTCTGGCTTGTCTTATTCAAAGAACCCCCAGGCTGAGAAGCCGCAGCTCACAGCCCTGTAGCATGCCCTTTTCCCTTCTGTATCACCTCCCATTCCCCAAATGCCCAGAGATTGAAAAACACTTAATGAAAAGAAACTGAAGCGTTAGAGGCCAATGGTGAGATTAACATTGCAGTCAGCTAAATGCTGGAACGATTCCCAAACCCAAATGGCCAAATGAGGTTTTAACACCAAACTGTGGCAAGGCTCCCAAAGGAGGAAAGAACGTCTTCTTCGTGCATTCGCTTCACTTGGATCTTAGGGTAAAGATAAAAGTGAAATGGTGATAAAAATAAGGTATGTTTTAACTGTCCATGCTGAAGAGTTCAGAAACATTTAGAGCACAGATTGTTAAGTGTTTCAGGCAGGCTTTTCCCCACCTCTTTTTGGATCGTACGGAAGTTCTTTGTGGTTAATATTTTAACATTTTATCTTATTTCATTTTTATCGAGATATAATTCACATGCCATAACATTCACTCTCTTAAAGTATATAGTTCAGTGGTTTTTAATATACTTACAATGGAAACCCCAATTCCCGGACATTTTCATTACTCAGAAAGAAACCTTCACCCATTAAGCAGTTCCTTCCCCTTCGTTTCTCAACCCAGACCCTGGCAACCACTAATCTACTTTCTGTCTCTGTGGATTTGCCTATTCTGAACATTTCATATGAGTGGAATCATGCAATATGTGGCCTTGGTGACCGGCTTCTTTTTTTGGTATAATGTTTTCAAGGTCCATTCATTTTGTAGCATGAATTGGTACTTTGTTCCTTTTTATGGCTGAAAAATATTCCATTGTATGGATATACATACCACTTGCTGTTTACCAATCATCAGTTGACAGACCTTTGGGTTACTGCTACTTTTTGGCTATTATGAATAATGCTGCTATGAACATTTATGTATAAGCTTTTTTTGTGTGGTCATATGCTTTCAATTCTCTTGGGTTAATATTTTAATATATAAGGAATTTATATAGATAAGAAAAACCCTAAGAGTAGGCACATGGGAAATAATGTGAATTGGAAATTCAAAGAAAGGAAAAGCAACTCGTAAAACATGGAAAAATGTTACTTTACTAGTAATCAAAGAAACACAACTTAGATTAGTGAGATACTTTTACCTCTAAATTAATCAATTTTAAAAAGTCTGCCCAATAGTAACGAAGGTCCCTTGAAATGCAGGTTTTCATACATTGATGTACAAACCGGAAATAAGTGTATAACCTCTTTGTAAACTGATTTGGCAATATAATAAAAAAAAAAAAAAAACAAGCCAAAACAAACAAACAAACAAAAATGAACCTTAAAAATGGGCCCGCTCTTTGCCTGTGAATCTGTGCTAAAGAGATACTTTTTAAAAATGACATATGAAGTGGCCTATAAAGTGTTAATTATAATTTGAATTATAATTAGAAAACTTGCTACTTGTTTAACAAGAAAGCAATGGTTAATAAATTGTAAGCCATGCCCATAATATAAAACAGAAAATTAAAACTTATGTTTACAGAAAACTGTGAGTAACATGGAAAAATGCTCATGTTATATTAAGAAAGATCACATGATTGTGACTCTATAACAAATGCTAGAAAATTGTTTGGAAGGAAAGATACCAAGATGCTGGCTGGTGGTGTGTAGGGAATGACACCACGGGCGGTTGACTGTTCTTTCTTCTTTTACTGTTTCTTTATTTCTCAGATTTTCTATACTGAGAATGCACCATTTTTATGAGAGTAAATCATTTTTTTAAGTAAGAAAGTTCTCTTATTCTTATCAGATACTGATTTAATTTGTATATAAGTTGTAACAACCATACATTGATGAAATATGTTTCATGAACTTAAAAATTAAGAGAGGGAGAAAATGATTGATTCTAAAGCCTGTTAAGAGGCGACCTCTCCTTCTGGATGGTGTGAAAGTGACAGTTTGAAGGACAGAGAGACTTCTTGAGTGTGTTTTTATGACATCTGTGCTGGGTGGTGGGCAGTGAGGGAGCAGTGCCGGGAGTGAGTGAACAGCCATAGAAATCTAATTAAGGTTAATCAATGTCACCTCAATAATTTTTAATGAAAAAAAGAAATCTAATTAAGGGTATAGGTTAAGCGAAGCTATAATGTACAATCAACTCAGAAGACTGTGTTGGTGGCAGGTGGCAGAATCTGGGATAGCAGAACCAGGAGTGGGGTGGCTGGATTAGTGGGTTCTGGAGAACCTTTGGGCCCCAAGCTCCTAGATACCGGGGAAACCCAGTAAGCTCAGAACGACAGTACTTGTTTAAGTGATGTTTAGAACCCAACCAAGAAGTTCTGGTTACTGAAGAATGTGCAGGACCTCTCGGCGAGTGAGGGTCCGGAGACCACACAGCGGCACAGTTCTAGGAAGTGGGGAGGATGGAGTGAAGCACTGTTATTTTTTGGATGCCTGTTGGTCATGGAGACAAGGGGAATTGCTTAGGGCACCAAGCAGAAAATACCTGTATTCTCCTCTTACTTTTCCTCTTGTTGCCTTTACCTTTTCTTGTTTGGACCTTCAGCCTGGCATTTTGATGCTTCGACTTTTGACTCTGACTAGAATTTCCCAGTCCCTAGAATTTGGGGCAACCCAAACAGGGCACAGAACAGTAAGCAACACTGGTTTATGCAACCTGAAAATTTTTCAGAAACAGCAAAGATCCAATACAGATGTTTGTTCCTGATGTTGATATGTAGTCAAGCACCTGCCCACCCTCCTTGGCCCTGTTCTATAAAAATAACCAGAGGAAAACAAAAATAAAAGCAAAAATATGGGTCCTATTCATGATCTAGCAAAGAGAAACAGGAGTCAGTGTCACATCTGGGCCACAGTGGCAGAGACTGGCTCTCTGGCCTGAACTGGCTGTGGCCCGAGGGTCAGGGTGTCACCTGGCAGACACACAAGAAAACACATTAGCACAAAGCAGCTGTCTGAGCAGGCGTCACCAGGACCCCCTCCCCGCCAGTGAGGAGAATGGGAGCCAAGGAGGTTGACTCTCCAAGGCTGAACAAAACCTTCTCTGCCAATCTTTCTAGTCTCTGTAGAGGTTCCTAGCCAGACAATTCTGCAAATGCAGCCTCACCCTTTCAAAAAACAGTGAATTCTTTTTCCCTCTAATTCACCAGTTCCAGTCAAGAAGATCCATTCCTTTGAAGGAAAAGAATGCACCTTGAAGAAGAAAATTTCACTTGTTTTCTTTTTGCCCTCGAGCTCGTGTGTGTTGTGGCCTCCACATCTTCCCTTTCCATTGATCAATGATCTGGTTATGAAGTCAGAGCCTGTCAAAATCTAATGCCCTGAGAATTTGGTGGTGAGGCCATTTGCATTGTGTTCATGGAGCTAAGGCTGGCATCTTTTCTTTGAAGAATGACATGAAGCCCTGTCCTACTTCCTCTGAATCTTTATGGTGGCACTTCCTCAGGTTGCAAGGGATCAGCGACACCAGCAGCCATAACTTTTGCACCCCTTGCAGTGGTTTAGAATTTCAAAGCTTCTCAGCAGCTGTTTTGGTGTGAATAATGATAAAGCAGGTTGTAGGAACACATCCCCCTCTCTAATTCCATGGCCTCTACTGTGACAAGTAGCAACAGTGATGGCGATCATGGGAACAAGGGGAGCGGAGAGGCCGACTTACTCTAGCCAGCCTCCTCCTACCACTTCCTCTCTTAAAGGAAGTGAGGACTGTCTCTGCCGCCCACTGAGTTTACTTTCTTCACCTCTGGTGAGCCCGTGTTAGTTGACTGTGTGTTGCTGCTTCATTTCACAAGAGGTCTGCACTGATGAATGCAAGTCGAGTGCCAGCAGAGAAACAAGGAAATTAAAGGAGGGAGATAATAAGTAAGAGGAAGAGGACATGCTTTCTCCAGCAGCATAGAAAAACCCTATTTGGGATGACAAATAGTGGCCACTTTGTGTGGGAGGAACACATGTTCATGGACCAGACCACTTGTTGATGACCTACTTGGCCCTTGATAGAAATCCAGTCGGGTTTCTCTTAACAAATCCAAAAAGGAAGACTTGGTTTATATGCCAGTGTATATTTCATAAACACTAATGCTTATAAAACTTATGGTAAAGCAATTCAATAGTGACTTTTCCCCTGGTGTACAAATGAGTCAGATTATGATTTTTTTAAGAGTGTTATCCTGCAGAGTAGTTGAACTTGAGGTTATCTCCTTAAAGATGACAGCACAGAAGTGTATCATCCCCTTTTCCTGAGAGCTTGCAAGATTCTGGTATCAGATAGGGTTGTCCTGGGCATAGAGGAATACAGCCTCACAACCTTGAGGCCCAAACCCACATCACTGAGAATAAGTGAGCAGTGGGAGGATAAAGGCAGGTGAAAGGTGTGGCACACTGCTCACTGTCCCACCAAATCTACCCCACTTCTTTCAGAGTAACAAATAAGGCCCATCCATGTCTAGGTAGCTGAAGACTCCATTTCTCAGACTCCCTTGTAGCGGGGGCTGGCCCTGTCATTTCATTCTGGCCAGCTGGTTGTGAGTGGATGTGATATAGTCAACCCCTGCGTTCTTCGAAGGGAAATGGGTTTCTCTCCATTCTTTCTCCCACATCTTGTGGACTAAAAAGTGGATGTGCTGCTGGTGAACTGCCTTCAACCAGACAGAGGATGGCAACCTAACAGGGAATGGCAGAGCTGTAGGACAGAGGAACCTGGGCTCTGGATGGCCTTGTGAAGCACGGCAGCTGCTCTGATCGCAGACCCGAGCATGAGAGAGGCATAGACATCTTTCTTGTGTGAGCCACTGTCTTTTTGGGGGGCGGGGCACGGGGGACTGAGGTGGGGTCTTTTGGTTATAATCGATAGCCTGTGCCCCAACACAAGGAAGAAGTAAATCTAATACAGACGTCAAAGGGGAGCTCTGTTGGTCGCTTGTTTTTCCCCCCCACCACCTCAGAACTAATAAGAGTGTGTGATCTCCTTGGATACTGACAGTTAACTTTGGATTAAAGCAGGTTAGTAGGATAACAATAATGAATTATAACGATAGCTACCATTTATTGAGAACTTATTTTCTGCTTGTACTTCACATATGATATTTCACTTAATCCTCAGAACAACCTTGCAAGGGTATTTCATAGTTAAGAAATCTTGGGCTCATATAATTTAAGTAACTTGCCCAGGGCTACCTTGTCAGTGGGACCTGGATCCAAGTCTATGTCTAATGCAACCACATCCTCTCCCTTACCACCCCGTGCTCCCTTTTGAGAAGCATGCTCTGCTCCTAGCCATCTTTGCCTTTTTTTGCAAAAACCTCATCACGTGGAGGCTCCAATTCTCTCTGACCCTTCTCTAGGGTTGCTAGGTATAGTTGTTCTCCTGAGCTGTCGGAGATGAGGAAGTGAAAAGTAATAATAAGAACAAAGAACTACCCCCCCAGCAAAAGTTACTCCGATATCACCATAGTAACAAATCACCAGTTTTCAACTGTTTAATTTCCCTCGCATTCTTGTTTTTCTGCACACATCCTTTTATTTACATTTGATCCTACTTCCAGCCTTTATTCAGCAAATATATTTTGATCGTCATTAAGTGACAGGCCCTGTGTAAAGGGCTGTGGATATGAAGTCAAGTAAACAAGGCCACTACCCTTGAGAAGCTCATATATACTTAAAAGAGAGACAGACAAGTCAATCAATGGACTTGGGCTGGGAAGGGAGTGCAGAAGGAGCCCAAATTCATCCAGGTCAGCGACTATGAAGGTGACTGGACATTGGCTCAGGCAAAGATGGAGTGGGCACTGCAGGGGGTGGGAGCACAGAGGTGCGTGGTGGGGCATGGTTCCACGTGGCTTATTTGGTTTGTTCCCATATTTACAGAGCACTGAAACATGTGCCAGGCATATTGCAAGGCTCTGGGCCCGAAGAGTGAAGCAGACACACTCCTGCTCAAAAGAAGCTCACTTATAGCTTGATGGAATGGACAGGTGCAGCTAGGAAGGAGGCTGGAAATAAAGCCAGAGCATAAACAACCACGTGTCCATTCTACTGAGCGCTTGCTATGGTGTCTGACATTTTGCTACGTTCAATTAGCAAACTGTCTCCTTTGACCCATCAACAGCCTTGTGAACTGGGTATTAGTTTTATTAGCACTATTTTATAGAAGGGGAGGTAAGTGTAGGAAGTCAAGTTACTTGCCTAAGGCTCACAGCTAGTCTGGCTGGATTTTTAACCCAGACCTGGCTGAATCTAAGACATACATTCTTAACCACGTGCTAATAGGCTAAAGCATTTGTACATTAGCCAGCTGATACTTATTTGGTATTAGTGGGAGAAAAGCTGGGTCTATTTTAGACACATACTGAAATGGGGAAGAGAAAAGGGAAGCGTGGGGTAGCCAGACAGGGAGGTAAAGGATGAGAAGGGATTGCATGCAGGTGGACAGAGAGGCATCTGAGTAAGATGTGACTTCCTCAGCTGGATAAACAACTCTATGCATTCTAGCTACTTGTCTGTGCATAATTCATACCTCATAAATCATTCCCAACCTTAGCAAAGCTGTAGCTTTTGCTGCCTCTGAGCATAATCATATTGTCGCAGAAGTGGTTTACTACAGACGATGTAAATTACATTTTCTGAGAGCCCTGTCACAAAAAGAAGCCCGAGAGCTTTTGGGGCTGGCAGGAGTGGGAGACAGAGGCTTGCGTGCCACTGTGTAGGTGGCTGCCTCGACATGACAAGAACAGACAACAGCAGAAACGGATACTGCGATGCAGGACATCTGGAGAGAGACAACTGCCACTAAAAAGGGCTCGTATCCAGCACTACAGTGGTATCCTGTCATGTCTGTAAGAGGAGCCTGAAGAGGGGGCTAGAGTTAGACGTGCAGGTGAGTGTCAGGTGAAGGGGACCCCACCATCCTCTCCCTCCAACGGTGGGACATTCATTCCACCAAGTCAAACAGAAATGTGTTTATCATGGTGCAGAAGTGGCAGTTACACCTGCTTTGCATGAAATATGTAATATTTACAAATTCTTTGGGCTAATGTCAGAAGATGGCTCATAGGGTAGCCATGACAGCTCTGCTCACATCGACAGGCTCACCACAGTCAGAGAAGGGAAACTCCTGCTCATCCGCCAGCAACAGTCATCAATCAGCTCTGGGCAGCAGCGATTTGTCGCAGCACTAAGTAGAACTGGCCTGTCCCCAGCGCTCATGCTGAGCTCCAGGTAACGGTGACCCGACTGTGGCTTCACACGCTGTCCCAGTTCCGGCTGATTACAACCCAAGCTGACTCAGCGAGTAACAATGGTTCATCCTTGGAATGAGCCGAGGTAACAGCTCCGCCATAATTCTTTTCGACCAAGGCTGACTCGACATGCTGATTATCAGCCCAGGTGAAAAAAAAAAATGGTCCTTTGGATAGCCAGCCTACACGGCCTTGGGTTCCATCAGGTTTCCTTGTCAATATGGATAGACATGCCCTGAACGCTCTCCTCTCTACACCCCTTGTTTGTTTCCTAGCTTCCCTCTTAAGACTTGATTTCTGCATAGGTTCCATTGCTAAAATTAAACTGTTGCTAAAAATTAGTAGATCTATGTATCTCTTGTAGAACAAATTGATCATTTATACCAATCCTGGCCTTTCCAAACCTACTAAGATGTTTTCTAACTTTGTTTTTCTTCACCATACTGCCATTGTTTTAAATGTTTCTGCTTTAACACACTTGCTGGTTAATCTTCCATTCTTCTCATTATTTTTTTGTGCCTCAAACATTTGACTTTTCTTCACCTTAAAATAATAGCTCAAGCAAATTTCTCTTTTTAACTTTTGGTCCTGTTTCCCCATTTCAAACAAACAAAGAAACAAACAAATTTTATCACTTTTTTGGTACTACAGTATTGTGCTTTTTCAATTAGGCTAGGTGAGAACATTGTCATTCATTTTCAAGCCAAGCCAAGCCAAACCAAACCAAACCAAACCAAACAAACCAAACCAAAACAAAACAAAAGCTACCCCAAACTCTCCCCTTCATTTCTATGTTGTAATTCCAATAACAAGTACAGTAAGTCTTCATTTAATGTCCTCGATAGGTTCTAGGAGCTGTGGTGAGGCGACCTATAAAGAAATCAGCTTTACCATAGGCTAATTAATATAAATAAGTGTTGTGATGAAATGTGAACGAAAGACATCATTCGAGGACCTGCTGTACCGGTGAAAATGCGTAACGACAAAAGTCACAGACGCTGCTGGCGGATGTAAACTCTTACAACTACTTTGGGAAAATGATTTTACCTTATTTAGTAAAGCTGAAGATCCATCTATCCCATGAGCAGCAATTCCACTCCTAATCATATACCCTAAAGAAACATGCCCACATGAACCTGCAGGTCAGGGAGAGGGCCCCAAATCTGCATTTTTTATAGCTCCACTAGCAATGCAGGGTTCTCATTCGGCTGCAAGGCTCTGGAATTGGAAGCTTACAATAGCAACTCAAATCTGTGTTTGGAGCTGCCCCCCCCCCAACTCCGCCACTGCCCCCAAGTCCTGTAGTTTCAGCCATAGGAAAGAGCCCTGGGTAGGAGTGCTGGGGAAAAGCACATGGTTGTGGGACTGTCCTTGGGGTGCTGATCCCTGGACAAAGAGAGCTAGTCTGAGGATCTGGGAAAGCTCACTGTCCTTTCCTCCTCTCCCTTCTCTGTCACCCCCGGTTGCCTGGGTGCGGTTCAGCTTGTGTGTTCCTCACTCAAATCCCACCTCATCTTGGAGTCAGCAACATCATCATCATCCTCATCTTCGACACAAAGCCCTGAAGTGCCCACCCTGACAGGGTGCTGCCAAGAACAGGGAATCTAAGTGAGGCTTCAGGAGATAAGGCTGAAGGGTGAGCCCTGGTGAAGAGCCACGGTTAATACAGGTGACGTGTCTTGTGCACGCCTTTACACGGACATCTTTGTTTGTGATTCTTGGTGTACTGAGTCCAACACAAGTACAATGCCTGGTGCAACCTGGTCTTCAATAAATACTTTCAAATGATGATGAACATGAAGTGAGATAATGAACCTCTTCTAAAGCAGCAAGGGAGCTTTCTGCCTTCCTGAGTGAAGCTGCCTTCCTCCTACTCTGTCCGCTCTTGTTCAAGGACGTTGTGTGATGGTGGCTCTCTGTCACCCTCACTTCCATTCATTTCTCCTCCTGATGTCAAGAATGGCTTCCACTGTCCATCCTTCCCCTATCTCAAAGTGAACAAACGGGGAAAGTGCACAGACTGGCTAGAAGGCCTCCCTCTGCTTGTCGGTTCTAATAATCTTCCTATTTTGAAACTGAAATACCCCCAGGGCAAAGTACTGATTACCATGTAGATATTGTTCTTTCAAGTTTAAAAATATCTTCGCCATGTCAAAAGCTCTACCGATTCCACTGGGCACCTGAAATCTGCTCTATTATTCAGCACCAGTAATGTACTGAGGGTGGAGATAATTTGTTTAGTTTAAATTATTAAATCATCATAATGTAGGGTTCTGGCAAGGTGCACATGTGTGGGAGACGATGATGCTACTATGTTAGGAGGAAATCAAAATGGTGATATGATGTAAATACAAATGGAGTTCGGACCAGGTTTCAGGGAAGCCACACGGAGCCTGTCTCCAAACGACTAGGCCTCCTTCCCATGGACCCCAGCCAGGTTCCATCTCTCACTTGGAAACTGCTGTGGTCCCCACTGGAGCTGCCTGCCACCCGCCCGGCCAACAGTCTCAAGAGAGGCCTCGGCCGGGAGGTTCGTTATTTGGGCCTGTGGGAAGAGACAGGAGTGATCTGTCTTTTCATGGTTCCGATTTCACTCTTTTAGTTCCATCCATCGCTCTCCTCTTCCCCTCTTCTCCTCCCTCCCATGGTCTCAGGGTGTCAGAGGGGAGAAAGCCAGGACTCAGGGGCAGGGTGGCAGGGTTTACATTTTGAGTAGGTGACTAAACTTACTCTGTTTTTCTCCCTGTGCAATGTGGATTACGCCACTTTTTATAAGAATCACCATATTCTACTATTAATTACTAATAGAAAGTTATTGATAACCTGACCATCTTTGACCTAAAAAGGGGAAATATCTATTTCGTATGGTTCAAATAAGTAGACAGTGTCTAGACCATTACCTAGCCACACAGTAGGTGCTCCATAAATCAGAGGTTTAACAGGCATGTGTGTGTGAGGACGGAAGGCATGCTGGAGCCTGGAGGCTCTCTCAGGGTAATGACTGGTCTTTCTATCCCAGGTACAAATGACATCTAGTGACTTCCTAGCTGTCCAGGAGACAGCAAGTCTGCCACTGCTGGCATACAGCCACAGTACCAAACTAATCACCTTGGATTAAGGATAACATTTAATGCGTTTAACTGAGTAGACAATGAAATGAATTATTCTGATGAAAATGAAGAGAAAATAAAAAAGGAAATGAAGAGGGGAGAAAGCTGAATATCTGCCTAACTTTATCTGGTTTCAACTCCAGAAAGAATCCACTGCCTAGAATTTTCAAAGGAACCACCACAGTCATACAATACTCACGTTTTTTAATGTAATAGCTGGAAGGTGGGGACAGAAGGTTGTTTCTCTCTTAGAGAGAAAAGGAGATTTTAGTGTAACTCCTGCGTTAAAAATCTCAGTCTGAATCACACCATCAAAGAGTTAATTCCACGGGGTCACGGCAACTAAGGCGTTCTAATCAGACAGCATTTCTGCATGTAATAAGCTCATTTTCACCTGAATACTGATGTTCAAGCACAGACTTTTCAGAAGCCCTGCTCTGAAGGCTGATAATAGCGATGAGTGCATGGATCTCAGGACAGAATGGGTTATATTTAGTTTCACCACTTCCTCAAATACACTTTCATCTGGCATTTTCGGCAGAGGTCTCTTGGCCTGGTATAATATGAGAACAGGAATATCAAAGGGAATAAGGAATAGCCATATTTTGATCCCTCACGGATCACTTCTGTGGCTTCATGAAGCATTGTCAGCCTCTCCCATTACACTGTTCCCCACAGGGCCTGGGTCGCCTGGCCAGAGGGCCTCCTCTGGATACGCTAGGACCTTCGCAGACCAGCGCAGGATCCAATCACACATTAGATGCTGGGGACAGCCACCATCTCAAAAGTCACCTAAGCAAGGCCACCTGGGCTTTCTCCTTTACTTATGCTGAGGAATAAACAGGGGACTCTGCCAGTCAGATTAGATATTCGCCTTTGACCAAAACTGGATGATCTGGAGGGATGTGGCTTTGTAACATTTTGGGTTAACAGTTTTTGGACTTATGGCTTTTTTCTGATGCTAATCATTTTTGCTAACCATCTACCTACTGACCTATATGTCCAACACTCATTCGTTTGCTGCAAATAGGCTCATGGATTCAGTAAGGAGAAAATAATAGTGGAAAAGACAGTTTGCCTGGTAGAGTATGGAAAATCTCTGGAGTGTTGACAGTGGCCCCTGGCTCTGTGGTGTGATGGGCTGCCCGGCCCCAGGAATAATATGAGACTGACACCGGCCATGGGATGGAGGTCTGCATATCCAAGGTCAATGGTGCCATGAATGCACAAGCCATGTGGTTGGGAGATGGGAGGGTAGTGGCTCCTACAACATACAAAGATTTTTTTTCTTTGTTTTCAATTCTTTGCTGAAAAGAGCTTAAAATGCTCCTGACTTCTGGGTGGAGACCAGTTGCTGGAAGTGGTGGTGCAGACGAGAAAACCAAAATATAGAACTGAAAACTTATTTGGTCACTTGAAGAGCTTTCTCTTTTGGATTGTGGCCAATTTCTCTTTTCTGTTAAATAAATAATAATAAAAAAAGCACTCCAATGTTAACTTTCAGTCTTCTAGTTTTTCTGAGGAAGTAGAGAGTATTAAAAAGTCTGAGCAGAATGGAGAGAATAAACGGCCAGCACTGAAAAGAGGAGGCTAGTTTGGCACCCAGCGAGCTCCTCTGAATCCCACATAGAAGCCATACGGACCTCTAAGTCACAACCCCAGGTCAGCTGAGCAGGACCAGGAAGCACATCCTACATGATTACAGCCATTCATGAGGTTAGGGGAAAGTATGGTGCTTCAGACAACTGCACCCCATAACCTGTTAAGTAAGGAACATGGATCTAGGACCCACTACCTATTACATATCTGTTTTCTAATTACTTGAGAAAGAAGATGATAATGAAAACACACAACGTTAATATGTAGCTAACAATTAAGTTCATGATTGAATTCTATACATCATAAAGGATAAGTAAAAAGCAGACTCAAACCCAAAGACAAATCATTGCTTATGTTTTTCATGTATAAAAGTGCCAGGGCCAGGCCTAGAATAAAGTGACTGAGGCACTTGCCCTGGGAGCAAAATATAAAGAGAGACCAAAAAGCTCAATAGTCAGGATAAAAAAATATAGCATTAAGATATTACTTATATTGATTACTGAGTTTTTGGGGTGCCCTTAAACTATGTACCCCAGGAAAGTGCCTCAGTTGCCTCCCTCTGGTCCCAGGCTAATAAAAGTCAATCACCTAAAGGTATTAAATGACTGGAGAATGCCCAGTTATAGAATTACAGATGAAATCAACTATTAGATTCAAGAAAAAGTCTTCAAATATATCCTGCCAAGGACTTCCACTTCTAAGAATTATTCTAAGGAAAAACAAGGATGCATATAAAGATATAACAACAGTCACTTCAGTGTTATTCATAGTAACAGAAATTGGAAATAATCTAGTTGCTCACCTACAGGAGATTAACAAAATATGATATACCCGATTCCTATAAAGCCATTAAAAATGATAATGTGCCAGAATTTTAACAATCCTGAAAGATGTTTATGAGAAAGTCCAGGGAAATATGCAAATTATAAAACACTAGGTAGAAATATATGATTCTATTTTTCCTGTGTTCATTCTTGCTCTCATAATCCATTTTCTACATGGCAATCAGAGTGATCTTTTAAAAAAAAGTCATTTCTAGTCTTGAAATGGTTTCCTATTGTATTTAGAATAAATTTAAAGGATACAGCCATCCTTGCTTGGGACCCTGCCTATCCCGCTAGCTCCATGTTCTACAGCTCTCCCTGTGCTGCCTATTCCCCAAACATACTGGCCGCCTGCAGGGCCTCTGTGCAAGCTTTGCCTGAAACACTCTTCCCCCAAATACCCACAGAGCTGGCTCCTTCCCAGGATTCAGGTCTCAGCTCAAATGTCACCTTTGCAGAAAGGTTTTTCCTGGCATCAACGCTCAGTTGGCCACTGCCCTGTCACTGTATCAAATTACTGTTTTATTTCCTTCATAGCACTTAACACTCTCAGAAATGATCTCATTTAAATATTAATTTCTTGTTTACTGTCTACCTCCTGCCATGAGAAAGACAGCTTCATGGGGGCAGGGGCTTTTCATGACTGTTTGCTGTGTACCCACAGTGTCCAAAACTATACCTGGCACAGAGCAGACACTCAGTTTCTGGATGCTGAATGCCTGTGGGGAGATGTTTATGTACATACACATAAACTGATGTATACATGTGCATTCATGTAAAAATAAAGAGGAATGGAAGAGCAGAGGGTAAAGGAATATCTCTGGATATTGAAACTCTGGATGCTTCTAAGCCTCTTCATTTTGCTTCTTTTCATTTTCTACAATAATGCACCACTACCTTTGAAATAATGAAAACAAAATCATTTTCCCTGTTTATTTTTTTAGAGTACAGTTACTAATAAAATGCTACTATAGCTAGACTGAAACTAGTACCACAAGAGGCCAGAATTTGAAAGCATCTTGGAGGATGTTTAGGTCAATCTCACCTCTCAGTTCAGAGACGAGGAGCCCAAGGCCCTGCGTGGAGAAATGACTGCTGGTTTCTACAGCAGAACACGTAAGAAGCTAGACCAGTGTTTCATTCACTATACTAGTGGTTCTCAAACTTTATGCACATGAGAATCATCTGGAAGGCTTGTGAAGACACAGGCTCCTGGGCTTCACCTCCAAGGTTTTCTGAGTCCGTGGGTCTGGAACTGAGAAGCCTGGGGGCAACTCTTTGAGAACCACTAGGCTATGCCACATTGCTTCTCATGGCTCCCTTAGAAAGGTCTTATTATTTTTGCAAGAATAATAGTGATGAAAACTATACCTTCAACCAAAGAATTCATAGAAAACCCTACCTTTTAGGCCCCTTTGCAGAAATTCCTCCTAAAAGAAGGAAAGGGAACAGGGATAAACAATCTTGAGAGCCTGCTCTACGCCAGGCACTGTGCTAGATGACCTACAGGTTGTTCAATCCATTTTATTGTATAAAACCTAAACTCTAGAGATATAGAAATTCGCCTAAGAACAAATGGCTAGGAAGTGACAAAGTCAGATTTCAAATCCATGTCTATTTAACCATAGGATCCATGTTCATTCTTCAGACTTCAAAACAAAACAAAAAATGGTGGCTTTTAGAGTGGCAAATCAACATCTCCAAATATAGAAACCAACACCCCAAGAAATAATATGATATCACTCTCCCAATGATATTGAAGGTGTATGCACCAATATGAACATTCAACCTTTTCTCTGGGTCTGAAGCCAGGATTTATTTATTTACATGATATTTAGCAACTTCCAACCGCAGAGTAAAGATGATTTGAGTCAAAGCCTGGTTTACTGCAGGTCATCTGTGAAGTACATGGGAGGGAATTTATCAATCTCAACTTGTGGCAAAGGGAAGAATTCACATATGCGCTGTGGGAAAAGAACCTAAGAGCCTTACTAACCCAACAGAACTGTACCCTATTTGAAGAACTAAATTTAAATTTAAAGGCCAAACGCCAACTATATATATGGAAAGGTATCATTTACCATGTTAGGTAAAAAATATCCTAGAAACTACTTACTGCTCTCTTTCTATTTGAGGAGGAAATTAACAAGAGACAAGGAAGTCTTGGTGATAGGGTTATCACGCCTACAAACATCTGCACAATTAATGAGTTATAATTTGTTCTACATTGTGGCCACATGTGATCCAAGTTTGAGAAGCTCCATAAATACTGACACTATAAAGGGGCTTGATGACATCCTTCAACATCATAGTTTTGGCCAGAGTTCCAAATTAAGAACAAGGTTAAATATTAATGGGTTGTTTCAGGAGCAAAAATAAAAAATGTGGGTTTCTTTATCTGCTTCTATGTATTTATTTAATGTCATGATTTTCCCTCATATGTTTATTCCAGATCTCTAAAACAGCAGCATAAATAGGTTTTACATGAAAATAAAATGAAACACTTTCTGTGTAATTCTGGCTATAGAGTCAGAGGAATGAGGGTTTTAACTAAGTCATGTCCCACGATCGGTCCCCCTTCCTGTGCCTTCTCCAAAGGTCCTTACGGCCTCTTTTTTCAGAAGCTCATTTTCTAACTGAGACCAGTGAAATGTCTGTACATTTTGGCTAGCAAAACTGGCCAGTGGAGGAAGAAAAAAAAAAGGACAAGAGGATTCCAAAGATGGGTACCTGACAGTGGTTAAAATTTGATATCAAAGCCAACGATACTCTAAAAACAACTAAAAACATGTTTAAAGTTTAAAGCGACTGTGGTCTTCTCTGTGCAGCAAGTCAGCAAGGCAGACCAAATTCACAGTCCCTCATTTGTTAATGTCTGAAAAGACCTGGCTCTTACACTGCCCATAAAATGAATGAGATTTTATTTATTTATTAGTGAACAAAGAAGGTCTGGATGACCTTATAGAACAAATCCTGGATCTCAAAGCCGATGAACTGTCTCTGTAGTCAGATTCTGAGGTAGGCACATAATGCAGGACACAAGATTGGACTGTGTGGTATTAAATACGAGCAAGTTCTCTTTTTGTTCCTGATGCTTGCCCTTTAGGAAGAGTTGGAGAATAGCCATCTTGCCTTCCCCAGAGGAATGATGCAGCTGCAGCTGCAAATGCAGGATCAGCAGCCATTATCCTACTGTTATATGTTTGCTTTTAGATATTACACCGGACTAGCAGAAATAGCTGTCTCCTCTCCTCTCCTCTCCTCTCCTCTCCTCTTCTCTTCTCTTCTCTTCTCTCTCTCTCTCTCTCTCTCTCTCTCTCTCTCTCTCTCTCTCACACACACACACACACACACACACACACACACACGATGAAGCTCCCTATCTGGATTAGTGCCCACACCTGTGTCCTGGCAAGGATTTAAGAAAAGACAGTCTCTAATATATATCTGAATGGACAGTTACTTAATCCATAAGTTTCCAGTATATTTTGGCAGTGTGTAGCTGCTCTTGATTCTCACAGATTTCACAGTGGCCTTCAGCCTGGGGTGGTTCATGCAGAAGACAAAAGAGTAGCTACTTGGCAGATAATACTCTTCAGGCCTTAGGGAGGGCACTCAGCTGGAAAGATCTGTTTTCGTTGGCGATCGGAAGTGCTTTTCCAGCAATTATTTGATCTTTCCTGGGAACTCGGACTTTTGAACAATCTCCCAGCTTGGCGGGAGCACATGAACTTCTATTCTGGTCCCAGCATTATCACTAACCTAGACGTGTGACTTTGGGCAAATCATCTGGCCTTGATTTCACCTCAGTTTTCTCATTTGCCTGCTAGGGCAATTATCCCCTCCCTGCTTAATTCATGGGATTTTTGTGAAGATAAAGTGGTAAATGTGAAGGTATTTAGGAAATGTAAAAAGCTAGTTTATTGTTAAGTGGTATTTGTATTTTTTCACTTTTTTCCTGCCCTGGTTTACATTATTAGTAGCATGTTCTGGTTTCCTTTCTCAGAACTGGGTAGGAATTCCTTCATGCAGGGGAGAGGTAGAAAGTGCAACCCAGGAAGAGAGCACTGTCAGGTTCTTCTCACCTCTCGGACCAAGAAAGCAGAGACCAGTACCAGTACACTGACACTGTCCTAGCAAGTCTGCTTTTGCTAGGGTCATAGAACATTCTGGTTCTTATGTGTCTCCTCTTCAGAGATCCCACCAATTAGACTACTGTAGTATTAAATGAATGAAAAAGAGAATGAATCTATCCACACACTGACCCACACACTCACCATTTATGGACCAATACTATGTAGCTACCAGTGTGCACAGAACACAAAGATTAGTTTTGTATGGTCCAGGACTTCATATAAATGTAATTGTAAGTATGTACTCTTTGCATCTACTTATTTTTGATATCTATGCATGATAATGTACATTATTGCTGTGTACTATAGTAGTTTTTATAGTTTTATTTATTATAGTAATTTTTATTGCTGAGCAGTATTACATGGTATGAATATACCACTACTTAGTATGTTTCTAATGGCTCTCTATTTTGCTAGAATAGGCAACTGCCTACCAAAGCAAAGAAGAAAGAAAAGGGGTGGGCATACAAATTAAGGTGAAGTGGCCCATTGTTCTCTGTGCTGTCAGTCACTGACTTTATGGGGAGGCCTCATAGTCGGAACATTCTAACAACAGGGGCTAAAATTTCAGGCAAATCAGGAAAACCAAGAGAGAAACCATTATGTAATCTTAGTGCTTATGTTTGGATTATAGGAGCAGATGAAAAATGGTCCCCAAAAGAGAGATGCCAAATTATGGAGAATTCAGGTACTCAGGCTGAAATAGTTAGACATATAATTTAGATAGCTACAATATTCTTTAAAAAATGAAAATATGTCCACAGTGGTCTGCACAGAGACCAAGATTTTATATTGTTTTTTCTCCTAAATGTCAATAAACTCCTCTCACAAGCAGCATTTTAGTTAAATACTGGCGTAGTTCAGCAGAGAAAGAAAGTGAATCAAAAGTATTTTAGGAACTCTCCAGTTTTCAGTGAGAGAACTGTACTTATGTTATGAGTGCCAAGTCACTAGTCGGCACGATTTTAGTTGTGTTCAACCAAGAGATGATACCTGAAGCTTCAAGAGAGTCAATGAGCTCCAGCTAAGAGGGTTTTATTGGGTAGCAGAGACAAAAGGCAAATGTCAAGGAAAGAAGAGAGTTATCTTGAAAGTCTTATATCCTAAAAACTCTTATTTCCTTACTCCTTGGAATCGTTTTAAGAAGCATTACAAAAGATCCCAAATGCCATCTAAAATACTTACTCTGTCTTCTCTTGTACAGCTGTCCAAATTCACTGTGAAAATCAGATATGAATGTGCTCTGATGACTTGAAACACACTATTTGGGTCAGCTCCTCCTTCTGCCTTTGTTCACTGCCTGTCCTTTGAAATGAACTAGTCATTTTGGCTCCAACATTCCCGTTATCACTGGAAGTGATGTTGGTTCACAGTCATGCTAAAGACACATTGCAGAAAACTCTCAGCTCTGGGTGGAGCCTGGTTTGGTTCCAAGAATCATGTGAATAATGTCCAAAAAAAAAATGGCAGGCTCCCTTTCCATTTTTCAGACTCCATATACTTACTTGCTCTCATATTTTATCCATCCATTTTTCCGAAGCAATTGCAAAGCAAAAAATAACGACAGTTATCATTTTTGTTGCGCACAAACTATGTGTCAGATACCATGCTCTAGTTTCATTCTCACAGGTCTTTGAGGGTAGGCGTTATTATTATTCCTACGTCAATGATGAGGAAAATAAAACATAGCCTCAGCTTCCACAGTCATTCATCACTATCCCATGTGTCACCTTCACTGAGCTGGCTGGAGGTGGGCGTGGGAGATGTAAAAGGTGATGCATGAACAAACAGAAAGTGAAATGATCCTCTTCTTTGATCTTCCTTGTCACATATTTTAACAATAAATTTTATAATTAGGTCAAAGTGAGACACAGAACTGTTAAGAACTACAGCTAAAGTTTAACAATGATTTCTTCAAGATTGTTAATTAGACTGACTTGGAATACAGGCTTTGGAATACATATTCATTCTGAAAGCAGTTATAGTACAAGATAGCTCACAAATAAAAGCCATTTAGAGCCTTATCCACAGGAAACAGCTGCAGCTGGTAAGGGAACTTTTGACATTAAGGAAATGTGGAACTTCACAGAATTCGAGGAAGGCGGGAGCAATATATCACACAGCGACACCACCTTAGCAAGAGCTGGCCCATGTTTTCAACAGATACACTCATTTTACAGCAGTTCAGGCTTGCTTACCACTCTGAGTTTTCATGAAAAAGCATGGCATATTAAGAGCAAAAATGAAAAGAAATGTGATCGATCTAGACACTGAGACATTTACAATTTCAAGGGTTAGGAGCCTGCGGTTTAGTGCAAAGCTAGGGCCTGGTCAGCTGTGTAGACCTCACTGTCCGATATGATATATACACACTAATTACGTGTAGCTGGTCCAAACTGAAATGTGATGTATATAACCAGCTTTCAAAGCCTTAGTGTGAAGAAAAGTATATAAAATATCTATTAATAAATTTTAAAATGTTATGCATACTGATATGACAATGTTTTGGATATGTTGTCTTAAGTAAAATATATTATTAAAATTACTTTAATCTGTTTCTTTTTTCTTTAATGTGGCCACCAGAAGTTTAAAATTACCTGTGTTGCCTGAATCTGTGGTTTCTGTTACATTTCTAGTGACAGCGTTGATATACTCAGTAATTGAAGGGATTAATTCAAATTGAAGATTTGGAGCATTTGATCAAAAGTGGTAAACTGTTTGGTGATATGTGTTCCCTAAAAGGTGAATACAATGATTTAACAGAAAGCAAATATATGTACTGCTATTCCGCCCTGACTCACTGATGACCTCAGGTAAGCCCTCACGCTACTTGGTCCTAGCGCTGCAATGGTTGATCCAGACAACTGTGAATATTTCTTCCAGTGCTAATATTATGAGTCTGTGGCAAATTCGTAAGGGCTGATAACTCATGGCTGAAGGTGGACAAAAAAATACCCTCATATTTTCTTGGTATTTTGAGTCCCAAATGTTGCCTGCTGATCTTCACATGTGGTACGCTTTCGATTAAGTTTTATCTGGAGTAACAGCTGAAACTTAATGGGAATAATAATCATCATGTTTATGATATACAGACTGGGCTATCCTAAAGAAAGAATGCTGCCATTCGCTCTGTGTACTCAAATAAGTGGGTTTAACTTGAACATGGAAAAACTTAGATGTGCCAACAAACACTTAATAAAAGGTGAATCCCAAATGTTCTAAAATATCCTGAGGGAGGGGGAACAGAACCAGTCATCTTTTAGTTTAGGTTCTACCTTGTTTCTTTTTTATTTTCAGAGCAACTAATTATCTGCTGAAAGTTACTCTATATCTCCCGGCAAATTATACACTTTCTATATGATTCCAGAGTTTTTCCTTAAAAAGTAAAAATTTTAAGAGATAACTCAATTATAGTGAATAGGGAAAAGTTTCAGTACAAGATAAATAGCATTCGTGATATTCATAATATTTTAAATAAATGTGTGCTTAAAATCTATAAGTGGGAACAAATTTGGAATTAAGCAAGTATAGGGATGAATGCCCATACTAGAGAATGGTAATCTTACTTATTATAAGACCTCCAGAAATGCTATGAAATTTCCCCTGGGAAGAATCTCATATTTTACATCCCCATTCCTGTAGAGTTTCCCTGTTATACCTAAATTAAATCTAACATCTTTAACTTCTAACCGTGTAGTGAAAGTATGTTCAGCTGCTACTAATATACTTGCCCATTTTGAAGCAGTCCTTGCTTCATTTATATGGCTCCAAATCCTTTAACTGTGACTTTCTGTAACATGACCACATCACTAACACTGATGAGCCTTGCTTGTACTAGAGGTTACCCAAGAGGTAACCCAAGAAAACATGGTGAGAAAAGAAATGTTAGGAATGCAGGCTCTTCTCTTATTCTCTTCTTCCTCTCTCTTCTCCTTTCTTTTTTTTTCTTCCTTCCTTTCTGTTTTTAGCCAGTCTATCCATATCATGCCATGAAATTCACATCATTTTTTAAAAACTAACATGGAAAGCAAGTTGGAAATTCTGACCGAAGTGCTGAAACGAATGGCTTGTGCTTCAGCCATTCCATACTTTTGGGGATTTTTTTTTTTTTTTAAAGCAAGAAAGGAACACCAACAAAAGGATAGATTGGCCTCCCTCACTTTTGAAATTGGTAGAGTAGGAGTTGGTCAACCCATGAATGAAAGCAAGTCTCTGTGGTCTATTGTGCAAGATAAAAATGATCCTGCATTTCTTTCCCTTTTCTATTATCTACAGTCCCACATCAGGAAAAATACTGAGAAGCAGATGAAAAAGAATTGCTTCTGGCTAGCTTTTCTTGAGCATTTTATACTTTTATTCCTTTGTTCTTCTCCTGTTCAACCTCATTCCCAATTATTACACTGTTTTGGGGACACAGGGACTGGACGTCTGGGAAACATAACACATATTAGCCCATCTGTTTTCTCTGTGAATTCTTTTCAGCATCTTTGAGTGGCAACAGGAAGGATGTGGGCTCCCTTTCAGATTCAAATGAGGCAAATCAGCCCTGGCTCAGGTTGACAACATCATGCCTTTGTTAAACTGTAGCCTGAGAAAGCCAGAACCACCAGTCTCTAGGTGGGGTAACTATTTCATCCTGGGGCTTAATAACTCTATTTTAAACACCAGATCCCTAGCCCACCCCTCACTCAAAATGAATATAACCAAAAACCAAACAAAAAAATTTCTGACAGCACAACCCAAGTGCACTGTTCTTTTAAAAGAATTGTGATTTTCAGATTTGAAAAGACCAAGGTTACTAAGGTATTAGTAGACATTTTAAATTATGTGGGACAAACATTCAGTGTCTCCTTTCAAATGATTTCTGAAGCTTGAAGAATGTGGTAGGAAAAGCCCATCACACCTTTTCCCCAAATTTATATTCCCAGGTATGCAAAACTAATGGGTAATACATTTTAACACAGCAAACCATCACACAGGAGACTTTTGGTCTAATTCATAAAACGGGATGTTTATTACTAATACCTCCATGAAGAAGATCAAAGCAAAACTATGGAATATAATATAGTGCAGTGTTGGACAAATATCTTATTATTGAATTTGGGAACTGACTCTATTATTGATTCTATTAGTCAGAGCTTTGTGATCATGGCAAATTATCTATCTTCTCTTGAACCTCAATGCAAGCCAGCCAGCCAGCTGGGCATCCATCCACCTGACTATCTAATAGGTGACTAAACTTGGTGAACTCATAAGGTGAATAAACTTGTGCTAGCACTAGAACAGCTTTTGATAAGAGAAGTACAGAAATAATTCTACACAAGACAACCGCCACTTGGAAGTCACACAGTACCAACAGGAGAGTAGTGGAGGAAGGAATAACTTCCAATGCAGGAATCAAAGCTTCATTGAGGAAAAGCATTTAGTTTATCGCTTCAGAGAGGAGCAAGATTTCTGAATCTAGAAATGCATTGGGACATTTCTGTCCTTAGGAACATTCGGAACAAAGATGGGCATCAGGGAGGCAAGGGGAGCATTTCAGGAGGAGTGATTAATCCACTAGGTGGCACAGTGTCTGAGGAATGGGAAGATGGCTGCTCGGAGCAGACTGGAAGCCAACGGAGGAGGACTGGACTTATTCAATTTGGAGTATGGTGGGGCATCCCTGAAGAGTCTTGAGCAAGAGTGACTTGGTCTGGTAGCTCTACGCAAAATGGCCTTGAAAGGAGCACCTGGAAGAGGGATGCACACTAGGAAACAGTCCCAGCCAAGGTTCGTGAACCTTGATTAAAGGAAGTGATGGTGAAGGTGAAGAAAAGGAGGGATAGACAGAGCTATGACTGGTGGAATGGGACCGGGGACTTAGTTTATCACATTCTAGTATTTGATGGTTTACTATAAGTGAGGAAAATCGTTAAACTGAATGCCCATAAAACAGGCATTAAAATAGCATTGGGTAAAATTCAATTCCATTTCTGTATTTGGAATCTCAACTTACTTGGTCTTATGAAAAAACTGATCTTATGGAAAAAATGTCAAAGAGTACTTGATGGGAAAAAAGGCCAGATCTGGGTAACCTTACTACAATGTTTCAGAATTTGCTCTGATCCCCCAGAGTGCTTTCAGCAGAGGGGCAGTTAGCCCACTTTCTATTGTGACAGGAATCAGAGAAATATAGTCCTTTGTGGGCTTTAGCCAGGCATCATCCCCAAAAGGCCTCTCACAATCCTTTGGGATAAGATAGGAAAATGTGGGCTGGATACCAAGGCAAGGAGGTGAATAATATTGAAATGGGGCTGATTAGTGAGTCCATGTCCACCCAGAAGATGACCTCTAGGGGCATAAAACAGGGCTCTGAGCTCTTCAACAACTTTGCCAACGTCTCAGAAGCGATACGGAAAATTCGCTTGATAAAAAGTTTGGATGCAACAAACTTTTGGAGGGATAAGAAATGTTGTAGGTGACAATCTCGAGACATAAAAATATCTCGATAGCCTAGAGAAATAGGCCAGAACCGAGATGATAAAGTTAGTGAAGGGAAATGTGAGGGCCTGAATAAAAACTATTGCCTAGTGCAGGATGGGGGACATGTGGTTTAGCAGCAGCACGTGTGAAAAAGACTGGGGGGTGGGTGGGAGGCGTGTTAGCTGAAAGTAATTTCAATTTGAGTCAATTGTTTGACCTGGCTGTTTAAAAGCAAGTGCGACCTAATGACAATTTAAAGAAATATAGCATTAGGTCTCGCCTCACTTAAGTTGGGGCTACAGAAACACTTAGAAACATGGGTGCTTTTGACAAATGTGTTGGGTAAAGTTGCTGTACAAACCTAGCTCGAATGAACCGCAGGTTATCGTAGCAGTCTTCCCCTAAATTAGGCTGACCTAAGGAGGCTGACAGATTATAGTTAAGGAGCTGCCAAACCAAAGTTTTTAAATTTGCAATGACAATGAAATTTTAGGTACCAAGAAACAGAGACCAGTCGAAAGGGCTGTTTCTCTATTCCTTTCCAAACACAATATTAAGTAATATTAAGATATGACTTGTGTTGTCTGTCTGAAGGCGGACTCTTCAAGAGTCTGAACTGTTCTGGGTCCCGAGCTGGGGTGTGTTGTCTTGATGGTTGGAGAGGATTATGAGGACGGGGTGGAATGCCTACGACTTAAAGCCAACTCCCTGCAAGTACAACACCACCTTCCCTCAGTGTAGGGATTGTGGACTCTAGAACTTCCAAAACTAACACTTTATTCAGCAAATAAAGGGCAAGTTTTTCCCTATTCTCTATTAGAAACCGGAAGCAAGCCGGCATAATTTCTAAACAAAGTCGGATTTATTTTTTTTTTTAAGAAATTTGTTGCTATGCGTTTTTCTTATCCCTCATGCTGTGTGCTGTTGATCTTCAGGAAAAGGATCACCTTTTAAAAAATGATAGGCAAGTGTTATAGTCTCTCACCTCAATTCCTTCCCTCGAGAGAGAGAAATCACTACATGATAGATTTTAGCCTCGAAATAGGATATTTTTCTGAGGGGCTTCGGGCTTCCTTAATAAAATATGCCTTAAAAAATATACATACATACACACACACACCCAAATGCATATGTGTGTGCATAATTTGAAAGGTTCTCAAACCATGACTATATAGCATCTAGAACTTGTTCAGCAAACAGCAATCAGGATATTAAAAGGACCTGGAATTGTGTTGGGAAAAACTAATACAAAAACTGAAAATTGTTTTCCCTAGAGAAAAAGGCATTTTACACAGTCTTTAAAACAACATGATGGATGGTTATATGGAAGAATATTTTCTTATGACTCATTTTAATAATGAGAACTTCCCAAAGAGTGTAGAATATCTTGACACTAGAGGTGTTCTAGCAGAATTTAGATGAACAGATACTGGTGGGACTAGATGAACTTTAAGGCTCCTTTCAAGCATAGTAGCTCTGATTTTATGATACTTTTTTTTTTTTTTTAATAGCCCTTAGTGTCGAAGCTAACAAGGTAATCTGAAGATGAAAGCCTTGGAGCCAGGGCTTCTGAGAAACTGGATTCCTTAGAAGCCAAAGGGAGGAATCCCTTTTGAGGGAAAGAGGACAATGCCAGTGAAAAGTTCTTCAACACCCTTCCTAGGAAGTAGATATAGCCAGGTAGAAAGCAAATCATCAGAATTATAAAGACAAAGTGACAAAGATAGTGAGAGGTTTTAACAATACCTCTCTTGTGACTGATTGATTATTAAGTATATAAAAGATTTGAACAACACAAGAAGAGGTTTAATCTAATGGGTATATTTAGAACCCTCTCTCCCCAGCCCCTATCAGAAAATATGCATTTAAAAAAATTCATGGGATGTTTAAAAAAAAAAAACTGATCACATATTAGGCCATGAACCAAGTCTCAAAATATTTTGTGAAACTGGTACTACACCAACAGCATTCTCTGACAACAATAAAATTTTTAAGTTAGACGCTAAAACAAAATGATTACTAAAAGAATCATTTGCTTTGGAATTTAAAATCCTACTGCTACTATCTAATGAATCAGAGAAGAAATAATTATAATAATTAAAACATTCTTAGAACTGAGTGAAGATGAAACTATTCCATATTAGAACTTGTCAGAGACTGCTAAAGCTATCAGAGAAAAATACTTAAGTCTTATCCTAAGGAAGAAAAAAAGAAAAGAAAATCAGTCAATCAGTGAGTACTCAAGAAGTAAGAAAGTGAACAAAAGTAAAGCCAATTAATTGAAAGAAGAAAATAATAAAGAGGAGTAATCTGCAAAATCAGAAAACATACACACTGGAGAAGATTAACAAAGGAAAAGTTGTTTGTTTCAAATGATTAGTAAAATAGACAAATCACCAAAATTGATCAAGTAAAATACAGAAAAGGTACTCATAATAATATTAGGAATGAAAGAGAGAACATAACTACAGATTTAGCAGAGATTAAAAAGTAAAAGCATATTATAAACAATTGTGTGCTATATTTGAAATTTTTAATGAAGTACTTCAGAGAAAAATACAATTTATTACTGAAACAAGAGTAGAGAGAAACCTGAATATTCTGAAGACCATTAAAGAAGTTGATTCATCAGTTAAAACCTACTTATCCCTCCATCAAAGAAAACAAAACCAATAAACACCAGATTCAGATGGTTTACGAGAAAAAAGAGGCAAGTTTCAGAGATATAAAAGGGAAAAGCACTATTATAAATAACCTTGGCACCAAATCAGACAAGGACAGTAGGAAAAAAAGAAAATTACAGGCCGATCTCAAATATAAATACAAACACAAAAATCCTCAACAAATTTAGCAAACTGAATCCAATAATTCATAAAATATATCATGGCTAATTTATATTTTTACCAATAATGTAAGAATGGTTTAACTTTAGCAAATGGATGACAATAATTGCCTCACTCTTAGATTCAAACAAACAAACAAACAAACCCTATATTCTTATTAATAGACACAGAAGAAGCATCAGATAAAATTTAACACTTACTTGTGATGAAAAAAATCGGAATTCATAGCAAACTAGGATCAGAAGGAACGTTTTTGATCTACTAAAAAGTATTTACTAAAAGCCAATAGTAAGCATCATACTTAGTGGTCAAATGTTAGCAGCCTTCACTTTAAATCAGGAACAGGCCCAGGTGGGGCTACAGAAACACTTAGAAACATGGGTGCTTTTGACATAAATGTGTTGGGTAAAGTTGCTGTACAAACCTAGCTCGAATGAACCGCAGGTTATCTAGCAGTCTCCCCTAAGTTGCTCTCCTACTTCCTTGTAATACTGTACTGCGTTTCTGCCAGAGTGGTAGGACAAGAAAAGTAAATAAAATCAAAGATAAATGGTTGAAAAGGAAGAACTAAAACATAATTATTTTTGCATATGATTGGTTACACAGAAAACCTAAGAGAAAGACAGGTAAATTATTAGAATTGATAAGAGGCTTTAGCAAACTGCCAAGTGTTAGTTCAACATCAAAACCCGAGTTCCCATGCACCAGCGGCAGTTAGACAAAGTAATTTAAAAAAATAGAACACTGTGCTTGTTTTTCTTCATCTCTTGCTCTCAACACATATCTCACCCAGATAAGCATAGGATAAAAAATAATTAGGAAAAACAAGTAACCTAATGATACTACAAAACTCTAGGAGGCAGAAATCAATATTTCTTGGAAGACCAAAAAGGGTTCCTTCTCTATTCTATGGTTTCCACAGAAAAATTCCACTAAAAAAAAAAAAAACCTGAGATAATGGGGTTACCTTGAACTGTAGTGCATCACACATTTTACTGGAAATAAAACACAAGCAGGAAGTTCCAGCCCTCTGAAAACCAAACTCTGCCTCAAAAGACAAGTAAGTTGACATCTTTTCTTCTACTCAGCTTTTAATAAAGTCAGCAGGAACCAATCCTCTAAATGGTGTTCCACGTGGGTAGGGAACAGGTGTCTTGCAGAGAGACATTGTCAATCGGTAGCGAGAGAGGGTAAAGAAAGTTCTGAATGCTTGGTCCTTTATCTACATGAAGATAATACTAAGGGTTACTTAAGTTTTTTTGTTGCTGAATTTTCACTACAATCAAGTACAGGACGACATTTAAATTCTAAGAACCACCTGATCAAAGTGAGATCTTATTCTATTTTCTTATTGTATTTTCGAGTATATCCATCAGCATGGAGGTTGGTCTGCTCCTGTTTTAACAGCCTCAGAAAGGCATACTATGGCACATACAATTCTTTTCCACTCAGGGTTGATTAATTATCATTTTCAATAAAGTGACAATAAAAATGAGAGAGAGAACTTCATGGAGAACTTTCTATATTCATTTGGATCTGACCAGGTGATTCACTCATTGAAAACAAGATTATCTGAAAATACTATTGTATGATGTTTTTTTCAAATATGGTTAAAACTTAATTCATTGGAAACAAAAATGAGCAAAAATAAGAGACTGGTTTCCTATTTGATTGATTAAATGAATTATAGTACATTCCTATAGTGGAATAGGATGTAGCACTAAGATCATATTGTAAAATAAATTTATTAACAGAGAAATATTCATGGTATATTGCCAAGTTAAAAAAAATAAGTTATAAAACATTAAGTGCAATTTGAAATCATTTTTTTTAAACTTCCAAATTCACACTGGGAAAGGACATTGACCAAAGTACTAACATGTGTGATTATATCTGAGTGATGGAATAATATGTGACTTTTTTTTGTCTTTTGTGCTTTTCTGTATTTTCTAAGTCCTCTACACTGGGGGGTGGGGGTGTATTAATGTGTATATTATTTAAAAAAATTAATCATAATGAAAATACCTAGTATGTAGCACAAATTTCTGGAGTTCTCCAAAACACTCACAAATGGAGTACAGTTTCATGGCAGCCAAAACAATCAATAAAAACAGTGTTCTACTGACAGTCATACTAGAGAATATTCTTTTCTTTCTCCCGTTCAACCACTGGAATGGTGGTAGCGTTTGGCCTAGAGCAGATTGGTGCCCCCAGAAGACACTGAAAAGATTCAGTGCCCATCCCAAGGAGGTGTTTACTTCCCTTACCATACTCTTATACCTTCAGCAAAGGGGCAATGCAGAGCCCCCAGGCCAGCATCTGGGGCAGCAGCACACTAAAAAGAATTCTGGGCATGAACAAAAAGTTCCATTTACTACCTCCATCAAATCACTTCCCTGCTCAGCAACTTTCTCTAGCTCTCTAGCCTGCCTTCTAAGCCTTTCACACCACCTCTTCCATCAATCTCCCATTGCCCCAACACGATCTCCACCCAGGATGGAATATATCTCCACCCACTGTCCATGTACTTCCCACATTTCATCCATGTACCGGCCTCATGCCAGTCTTACCCTCCAGAAGCCTTCCTCTTCAGGCTCCTGTTGGTCTCCCTCACTCTCAATTCCTTGGCTTATCCGCTGACGCTTGACATATGAAGGGGGGGGCTCATTCCCATTGTTTCAGTGTTTCCTGTGCATGGCAGGGTCTCTAAAGAGTTGACACCGAGTCTTGTATCTCTTTGATTCTCCCTGTTGCCTTCTTCCAGCTCCTAGTACAGGGCTGCAATATAGCAGGTTCTGGAATCCAGAGACAGACTTTGCTGACACTTCTCCCAACAACAGTTTCATGAGCAATCTCTCTTTTTCAGTCTGTCTGCCTTCTTTCCTCCCTCTTTCTGCTTATCCCATTCGAGAGAGAGAGAGAGAAAGAGAGAGAGAGAGAAAAGAGAGAGAGAGAATGGCATTTTCCTTACTCTTCTCAGCCTATATGTATATGGTTTCCTTTAATACCTTCAGGTCTCATTTAGCTGCACTCACGGATGTCACTAATGCAGACAATCCACGAGGGCGCCTGGTCCTCTTGCCTTCTGGCTCTCAGGCACCCAGGCACTTGCGGGTGCTGCAGCCTCTGTACCTGTTCCCATTGAAGGCTGTGCACCTTTCAGCTCCTCCCTAGCTCTTCTCATCGCTGTTAGGACTTCGGTGTAGTAATGTTACCCATCCATTCATTCGCCCATCATTCATCACCTAGTTACTGAGCACCTTCCGTGTGCTGTTACTTAAAGTCACAGCTGGAGGTGTGTCCCCAGTTAGATTGGAAGCTCCATGATGGCAAAGGTTGTCTGTCTGCTACAATTATTTAAATGTGACCAGAGAATCTAGTAGTGTGCTCATAAAGTGCTTGTAAAATACTAAACTGATTGACTGAAACTAGAAAGAGAAAAGGAACAAAGCAGAAAGCTATGGTTTCCATTCTTTTACTCTCTCCTTTGTGGTTTGACTACAGAGATAGTGTAAAGACAAGGAAAAACTCTGACTCCCGCAGAGTGAGCGAGTGGAGCCTTCATTTTTTTTTTTCCAGCTTCTGTCCAGACCAAATGAGACGGCGATGTATGTGAAAACACTTTTTAAACTGCAGAATCTTTTACAACTATGAAGTGCCATCATCATCATCATGGACCACCCATACCTCGGGATGTGGAAAGTTTGGTTCCAAACAATAATCAACCAAGTCACCCCATTTTGCACACTCCTGCAACCAGAAGCAAAATACAGCCTGAAAAGAAAAGCTGACAGCCTGACAAAACCCAAACGGAAAATAAAAATGAGCAAGAACAGCCACACACCCAAAGAGAGCAAACCCGCACTGCTTGAGGAAGAAATCCTCTAATTGCCTCCACACTCCTGCCTGCTCCCATCTGCTTGCGTTTAAGGAAGCCCAACCACTGGGCTCCTCCCGGCTGGGAGAAGAAAGGCGATGCTTCCTGAGCGCCTGGATGGCTGCGGCAGGCAAGGACAGAAAGGTCCACAAGCAAAGCTAAACTGCAAATTGAACAACAGATTTAATGTTTGTTATGCAAAACTGAGCAAACGCTCTCTCCTGGTTTCCAGACCATGTGAAATAATAACTGAAATCACGCTCGGAGAAGGTGGCAGCGGCAGGCACGGGCAGGAATGCTGCAGTGGTCGGTCTTCTTGGCTAACGCAGCCTACGAGCCTCCCCAGGCGGGAAGGCGCATGGGGCCCAGGCTGCAATTAGGTGTCCTGTGAGGAAGTGACCATGAGCGCAGGCACCCACGCTCCTTAGTGTGGTGTAACTCAGCCTCCCTTGGGGCTCGCCTCTGGCAAAACTCCCCAGTGGCGATCTTCGGTTTTAGAAATACCAACCTTTTGATTCTGGTCTCATTTTGATCACTTCCTCCAGGCCCTCTCTCACTTAATCTCACCAATCTCATAGTCTCTATTCTGCTCCCAGCCCTCAAGCCTTTCCAGGCTGCCCCTTGCACAGGACTTTCCTGTGCCTCCATCATCTGAGGGAACACCCTAAAGAGCAATTAGACAGCATAATTTCTTTCTTTTTTTTTTTTAATATCACAGCATCTTGAAGAACAGGGTGTCTGGTTTTAGACGATGAAACTGCGTTGCACAGATGCAAAGACACAAGCTGTGTTCACACCACCAGCTATATAGGTAGGGATAGGAGCCCTCATCTTATACCTACAGCCTGTCACATACACATATCAGAGAAAAGGGAAACCGGTGCCTAGTGGCACTTGCTATGGAACTGAGACTATGCTAGGTGACTTCACACACTTACTGTATCCATAGAGTTCAAACCTTCCAATAATCATCTGAGCTGGGCTCACAGAAGTTAAGCAACTTTCCCTAAGTCTCTTGCAGCTAGTAATGGTGAAGCTGTGATTTATGTCTGGGTCTCTTCTAGCCTGTACTGCCTGGACACTTCAGGATGAAGGAAACTGATGTAGCTAACTCAAGGGACAGGTACCTCTTGGGGGCTTTAAATGCTGCTCAGGGTAGAGTGAAAGGAGAACAGTATAATGGTATGAACACAGTGAGTCACACGGGCTACAAGACTCATTCGAAATTCTGGAAAACGTTGGGAATGGCTGTTACTGGAAACTTCTTGGTTTCCTGGTGTGACCCTAGTTTTGCAATTTGTGGGGATGCTGGAGGATTCTGGAGAGGCGGCTTTTGTTATCTCTAATCGGCTCCCTCCTCCATAGCAGGCTGAAGTGAGGAGAGCAGAGCATTCCCTGGCCAGGAACACTTGGCCTTAAGCACTGAAGGGCAGGTGGGGTAATGTCAATGGCAGCTGAACTTGGGCTGCTGGGACACACAGCACTAGCAGAGGGGCCTGTTGGTTGCCCATCCAGAATCTCCTTGTACCATCAGCAACAAAATGCCCTCAGGAATCCCCTGTACAGGGTATCTTTTCCTCCAACCAGCACTGCCAACAGAGAAGAGACTGCTCAGCTCTTTCTGACCAGGCCAGCTCACCAACAAAGCAGGGTCTGCGTCACACAACAAAGTAGTGTGAGTGGCTCTATGTTTTTGATGTAGTTGTTATAAAAAAAAAAAAAATGATTATGCCCTTCCATGCGAAGGGACAGCTTCAGCATGTACATTGTGTGTGTGCAAAATGTTCTTTTGGGTAAATGATGGAATCATGACCCTAAGTGGCCAGAACTGGAAATGGGAACTGTGTACTGTTGTGTCCAGCTCTGGCCTCTCATGAGCAGCAACAGCGAGGCTTCCCGAGGGCTCACCCCAAGAGAGGCGTCGCTTCTGCCTCTGGGTTTCTCGGTTCTCGAAAACCTCACTAGTTCATGTTGAGAAAGTACATCTCCAAGTAATCTCTATCCCTGCCTTGCTATTTTTAAGATTAAAATTAAACCGACCTCATATCTTTCTCTTTGGAGCAGATACCAACAGAATAGGGATGGGAAAATAGCTTGTGTGTTAAGATAAAACAGCTTGATGGTTACAATAAAGTTTGCTTCTGATGGGATCTCCCTCCCCCACCAAGTTTTACTGTGAAAAACTTCACACATAAAGTTTTAATAATTTTGCACTGAGCTCTCATATTCTACCATACAGCTTCTATCATTAACATTGTACTCTCTCTCCTTTGTCTCACATAGCTATCCATCTATCCCGACTGTAAAAAATTTCAACTACATATTTTTCATGGTCCTTATTTTCCTAAGGTGCAGCTTAGGGGGAAAAGGATTTTGAGACACCTCTGGGAGAGAACCCCTGCTTGAGCACTTGTTAGCTGGGAGACTTCAGGCGGGTATGAATTTCTTGGAGTTTCCGTTTCCAAGCTCATAAAATGTGGGTAACAATGCCTAGAGGTGCTATGAAGATTCAGTGCAATAAGGTGGGGGAAGTATCTGTAGGGACAGGTAACCAATTTTTAGTTCATAGGCTATGTATGCTCTCTTTCTTATCTATGAAACGAATTTGAATTAGTCAAAACATAGAACAATAATCCAGATACGGATGAAATGAGAATGGCAGAATGTGAATAATTGTTGGAGCCAGGGGAAGGATGCATGCGGGTCCATTATGCTATACTGTTTACTTTTCTATAAATTTTGGATTTCATTAATAAAACAAGAGAAATGTTATGAAGTTGGTCACTGATGTTTGTGAAGAAAAGAAAAAGAAACAGGAATCCTTCCTAGATTTGAAAACCTTAATCAGAAACCTCTGAGGAAGTATTAAGAAGTGGTGGCACTGGGGTTCACGGCGCGGGTTTAGGGAGGCCCCGGGTTCTCTCACTCTCACGGGGTGTGGGGGAGTGGAGGGGAACAATAGGGCTTGGGCCTTCGAAAACACTCCCCAGGTGACAGGTTCACTACAGGGTGAGAACCTTTGTACTGGCAGAAAAGTGAGAAACCACACTTTCCAGCATATTAATTGTGTGAATAAATACTTTGCATAATGCAATGCTTGTGTCTCCAGCTAATTTGCAGGCAGATGACAGCGTGAGGAGCCTCTGATTTAGAAGAATGAAAACTATTTGTAACTGAACGACCTCCCTCTGTAAGTCGGGGATGGGTTAAGGAAGGACCCAACTAGACGCATTCTCCCACATTAATTGTTAACTGTCTAAATTTATAGGGGTTTCTTAGTGACTTTCAAAATCGGAGAGCTCGAGAAATGTAGAGATTTAAAAAAAAATTTTAAAAAACCCATGGAACAAAGTTTTTTTTTTTTTTTTAAAATAAAGATGTTACCTTCCAGTTCCAGTTCCCTAATTCCTTCCCTTCCCTCCCGTGGTTCATTCTCTCTTGTTCTTCTTTGTTGGTGGCTGGAGGCATGGAGGGGGCTGTGCTGGGACTGCTGGGTGAGACAGGGTGCGTCCCTTGGAGTACTCTCTGCGGGGGTAGGGACAGTGTCTTTGAAAGGTGGGATCACATAAGTGTGGCTCTACTGGGCCAGCCAAGTCTGGCTACCTCAGGGGAGCAACAGAGCAATCCGCTGCTCTGTGGGCGTTCTGCATGAGGGCAGGGAAGAAGAAGAAATCTCCTAACAGGGGGACCTGCACGCAGGGGGCATGTGCACATATATGAACACACACACACACACACACTCCAAGGAGGATCTGGCAGGATTTTTATACCCATGTATTAGTGACTGAATTGTGTCCACCCAAAGTCCATATGGTGAAGCCCTCACCTCACAATGTGACTGTATTTAGAGGCAGGGCTTTTAAGGAGGTAATTAGGTTTAAATTAGGTGATAATGGTGGGGGCCCTTGTCCAACAGGACTAGTGTCCTACAAGAGGGAGAGATACCAGGGATGCACATGCACAGAGAAAGGGCCATGTGAGGAGACAGTGAGAAGGTGGCCATGGGGAAGCCTCCTTGCGGAAAAAAAAGAGAAGACTCATCAGAAAAAGAAGCTTCTTTGTGCACCTGTGATGAGAAAGAAACAGTGTTGGACAAAAAAGGTGACTTTTCCAGCCTGAGCGACTAGTAAGAAGTGGCATTTAAAATGAGCCTCGCGGTAGACTGGATTTAGACTTGGACAGGAGGAAGACATCCTGAGAGGAGGAAAGTAAGTGCCTGGGGCCCACTGAAGGCACAGAGATGGTGTGATTTTGCTATGGGATGAATATGAAGCATAACAGTTAGATGTGGTAGAAAGGTGGGTATGATAGACCATAAAAAGTCTTGAATGCCAGGTTAACATGTTGAGGCCTTTCTCAAAGGTTAATGGGAACCTTGAAAAGTTTTTGAAAAGAAAATGACAAGGTTGACATATATGCTGACAAGGGCAAAGTAAAGAGACCTGACATACAGCAAGGATTTATTAGTGCCAGGCACTGTTAGCACCAGATTTATTACTTCCTTTAATCTTCAACCATCATTTTAGAAATTAGAAAGGTAAGGTCCACAGAGGTAAAGTGACTTGCTCAAGACCCCACAGCTGGTCAACAGTGGAGCTCAGATTCAGTCATACGCCCAGCACGAAAGTGAATGCCTTGTCCCATCCTGCCATTTAAAACCCGAGGTCCAGCTCCCACATTAACTACTTTCTTCCAACCAGAATTGCTGTTTAATGGAACAGAGCCTGGGAGGCATGTTGCTTTTAGGCTTGAGAAGCAGGCAGACTAACAGCAAATAGTTCCATGCACAGGGCACCTCATTCGGCCTTCTAAACAAAACTGGTTCTTCTTGTCCCTCCACGTTACAACATAGTCAAAGGGTCAAGTTACAAATTTTCCTGTTATGACCTACAGCATCAAAGTAATGAATGATGATAATTTGTATATAAGCTGCAAAAATGTGTAAGGAGAATGGTTGCCTTGTATGAATAGACAGACATCTCAGCATTGACTATATCTTTCTTTAGAGCAGTGTTAAATACTCTCTGCCCCTCAAATTCTGAAAGAGCACCAATATCCAGACAAACACAATGCTATTTTCTGTGTCCACTCAAATGTCAGACTCAGCAAGGAATGCTGTGATCATTTCTTTTGCGCCAGTTACTCTTCCAAAACCTCAGATACATTTAAGAATAAGAAAAAGTAAAAATCATTTTAGAAAGAGAGTTAGTACTCCTGCAATATGCAAATCAGATCATACCAGGACATATACCAGTAGGAACCACTTTTAAGTTATAAATATGCTCTCCTTCAAGGGCATTTATTTTTTTTTTATTTAGGGAACAATGCTTATGGAGGTAGCTTGGATGCCATTTTGTAAGTCATGTACTATTATTATTATTCTCCTCCCTAAGACACAATTGTGTCTAACAGTTTGTCAGGGGGAATGTAAAACTACTGAAAGCATACAGTCAATTCAGCACACCTACGGTGCTGCATACCTACTGTGTGTCAGGCATTGTGATTTGTGTTAGGACCAGATAGATCAGGATAAACAAACCTAAATCACATCAAAGGTTGCTGAAAATCCCTTAAAACAATGGATATCATAAAGGTCTTTTTTTTTTTTTAACTTTAGAACCAAGTTTTGAGAGCTATTCCTTTGAAAAATAGAATATTTTTCACTTCTTCACTTAAGATACCTCAAGATCCACGTTCTGTGACTTTTCTGTGAAATCTTCCCAACACTATCTACCCCCTTCCACCTACAAAAAGGCATGGGGTAGAACTGGGAATGTATGTGCACGTGTGTGTGCACGTGCGTGCGCACATGTGTGTATATGTTTGCTCGGGGTCTCCTTCCTTTTTGCTCTGTAGATACACTCACATTACACTTTTCATACTGCATCACTGAATCATTGTTGGATACTGGTCTTACACATTAAACAAAACCCTGAGGGGCAGGTACCGTGTCTCCAGGCACTTCTTTTCTCCCTAGGCAGGAACAATGCCTAGCACTGCTCCTTAAATATTTATTAATTGAATCAATGATTGTTTTAAATGTGAGCTCTATCTTCAGACTCCAGAATGTTTGATAGTCCAAACATTCGCCACCGTGGGTGTCAAAAATTTCAAAAATTTCAGTACATGAAAGTAAATATATTTCAGCATAATAAGTTTGCTGATGTATAATTTATATATAGTTAACTGTTCCCTAAGTTTTGACAAATGGACACAATCAAGTAAGAGTAGGTAGGTGGCTTTACATACTTGTCTGAGCCCTGACCTCGGGGCCACAGACTTGCGGGTTTCTGATAGTGGGGCCTGGGTGCCAAGATTTTGAACAATTCCTCGTGTGCTTTTCATAAAATCCCAGGGAAGAATCCTTGGAGAAGATGATATGTTGCCACTGTATTCCATATTTCCTTTCCGTTCCTTTCCTCGTCCCCAGCCCTATCCGTCACTCTCAGTCAACTATTAATATTGAAAATGAAATCAAAACATTTCTACTCATCACTGTACTTGGAAGCAAAATATAGGTACGAAGCCACTTGGCTCGAGTCGACTACAATTTCTGGTTATTTAGCAGAAATACAGCTACTAAATGACATTTGAAAATGAACATGAGATATCCACTCAAAGAAATGAAAATGTCTTTGAATCAGAACGAATAAAAGGACTGTGATTTAAATGGGGGTCTAAATGAGCATTGCTATAGGGAATGGTGGTGGTATGAGAGAAGAAAGCCCTTACAGCACAACACACTGTTCTGATTACAGATGTGACCTTATGCCTAATTTCTTTTTAATGACAAATTTGAGGGGGTCTGTGAATAAGAGAGACTGATACGAAGTCAAAATCTAAAGAATATGGCATTAAAGGGAGTTAGGGGAAATTCATTTACCTGGTTTTATGGTGCTATCTCTCAACTCCTGGAAAAGGCCATAAGATTAAGAAAAAAAAAGGTATTATCTTCTTCATCCTTGACTAAGAATGTTGGAAGACGTGGAAGTCTGGCTTCTAAATTAAGAAGATGGGGCAATCTTTTCCCTATTCAAATTTCAATTCTCACAAATGAGGGTTTCTTTGGGCGAAGCCCATCATAACAAACTCCAGGAGCCTATTACCATTCTCTGTCCCTTTCCCCCCTGGGATTGTATTATAGTCGAATACTTCAAGTAATGGGGTCAATGGCCAGAGATTTGACATTTCCTGGATATGGAACCTGACCTTTATCAATGTTTCATTGTGAATATGCTCTCAGTTTCCCTGTGAATAATGCTCAAAATGAGACTGATTTATTGGTGGCGGGTTTGACTAGTTAAAAAAAAAAAAAAAAGAAGAACAATTCATCACGAATCAAAACACAGACATATTTATTTACTATAAAAAACAGATGAAAAAAATGTATAATGCTTATTTGTTCTGCTTGGGGAGACCACTAGTCTGTATGATTTTAGGAACCCATCGATTAAGATGAGCCTCTAAGAAAGGGTGGATGAAAATCACACCGGTTTTACGAAATGCCACTGAGTTCCCCCTAAGGGAAAGAAAATCCTGGCAACTGCTGTGGAAACATTTGGAAGTATGCCGCACACCGTCGTTTACAAAGCGGGGCATGTCGGTCTCACCAGCTGCCAGGACTGGTAGGAAACTGCTGAGCCAGTGGTGGTGGCCAGACCAAGCCTCTCCCTAGGATTTAGAGTTAGCCAGGAAAAAGGTGGCACAAAGAAAATAGGAATATGTGGCCTCAGACTGGGAGGAGGACAAGAAAGCTGACTAAGTTACTCTCGAGAGATTTTGATTGACGGATTTAGCGGGGTGTGACCTGGGGCTAGAGTGCTGTGCTGCCCAATATCGGTAGCCACACACCACACTTGAAACGGGGCCTATCTAGATTCAGATGTGTTGTTAAGTGTAAAATACACACTGAAATTCCAAAGACTTAGTCAAAAAACTTTTCAATAATGTTTAATATCGATTACACGATGGTATGATAATATTTTAGATATCAGGTTAAAGCATGTTGTTAAAATTAATTCTACCTGTTCCTTTTTACTCTCTGTTAACATGGCTACTACAAAGTTTTAAATTATACATGTGCCTTGCCTTCTGTTTCTATCAGACAGCCCTACTTTAGACCTTCATTTCTTCACGTGTTAAATGTGACTGGTATGGGAACCTGGGCCATGGAGGGAAGAAACACTGTGGACAATGAGTGCCATGCCATGGTGAAGAATCATGATTATTATCGGTTGACTGAAAACTTTAACTTAAGGGAAAATGAGGATCAGTTACAAGAGATCCAAGCTAATTAGGTCTGACCTGCACCCAACTCAACCTCTCTGTGCCTCAGGACGTTAACCTGTAAAATGGGAGGGCAGGACTAAATTCCTGCATGATGAAGTAAGGGCTGAGAGGGTCCTTCCCTATCTCTCAAAACTCAAGCATAATCCTGCGAAGAACAATTAGAATTAACTTAATAGGTTTTTATCCTCAGCCAACACTGCAACAACTAAGGTCCATCCTGAGAAACACTGCTACTTACCTGTGTCAGTTCTGCTTCAGTTCCTCTCATGGGAACAAGCTTAGATTCTTCTATGACTCATTTACACAGTTAAATATATACAAAAAACAAGGAGCCCAAGATGGCAGAACAGACGACTTCATCTCCTTCTTAAGGTATTAGAGAACAATTTAAGAAAGAAAAATTCTACAGATGATATTCAGAGGAAAATGTATTTGCTTTCATTCAAAGCTACAGGTGAAATAATCTGCTATTATGCTATTAATCTATTAATTAATAAACCCCCAAGTTTTATAATAATATGCCAGGTAAGTAATACTTCTATGAAACCTAACTTTTCGTCTCTTCAAAAATCAAACATTCCTCAAATCAAATCTCAAGAACATCAATTTATGTTTAAAAGAGGAAGTTAAAAAACAGACAGAAAAAAAAAAACATTGAATTCCATTTCTAAACAAAGCCTTGGCTGACTCAAGGTGGCCTCTGCAAGCAGCCGTGCGGGCACTGAAACTCGGAGACTCGGCTGATGCGTGTCATAGTATGTTTATTAATTGCCAACATTAAAATGTGTGGATGGTTAATTTACAGAGCGAGATTTCTGACAGTGCTGGCCCGTATTTGTGTGAAACCCAGAAGCACCTGCCCGTTTTAGGTGGGTGTGGCTTGAGCTTCTCCAGCCGCACAGCCCCCTTCTAGCTAACTTTCCTTGTCTATGGACCTAACGAATCAGGTAGGCATTTGTCTAAGGCAAGGCTGTAGGGTGGGAGACACAGCCAGGGCTGGGGATAGGAGGGACCACAGAAGAGTGAAAAAACCCTGGATCTAAGCCTGACAGAATCTGGCTTGATCTCAGCTCCATCAAAGGAGCTGGGAGATCTTGAGCAAGTCACTTCACTTGGTAGTCTGAGTTGCTGTGGGGAAAGAAAATGAAAGACGTTCTATAGGTAAGGAGCCTGTGTGGTACCTGGTGTGTAGTAAACACTCTGCTAAAGTTACTCCTTCTTATCTGAAAAGCAGGAACGAAAAATGTTTGGCATCATCTAGTATCACAACAAAATCTAGCTGACCACTACAGAAGTGGCTAAAAACCCCTCAACATTATAAAAAATATGAACGCCTAGATTACACACTATAAAGAATTGAGGAAGAGAAAGCAAAGGGTAAAAATGATCAGACACTATTTCAGCATAATAATGATCTAGGCAAGGATTATGCATCGATACTCAAAGCCCTGAAAGGTAGGTGGGGGACAGGATGTTCACAAAGGACCCATGAACCAGCCTGCAGATGCCTTACTGATGCCAAGTGTCACCTTACCCAAGAGATCAAACTCAGCACTGCAGATAGTGGGACAAGTTGACATCGTCTGCCTCCTGATGTGATATAATATCAAGCATGTGGTGACACCTGTGAAGTATTCTTGCCAAAAGATGTTTAACCTGCATCCAATAACAAGCTTGTAAATCTCACGGTTTTCAGGAAGCGAAGAGCAAGTTAAACAATTGTCTGTGAAGAAACAGACAATCCCAGAGTGCACTATATATACCACAACCAGCCTGGGATTATTAGAAAAGTGTGAATATGGACTGGATATCAGATAACATAAAATATTGTTAAATTTCTTAGGTATGATTATAGTACTGTGGTTTTGCAAAAAAAGGCCTTATTCTTAGGAGTTACATGACAAAATATTTGAAGGTAAAATATCAAAATGTTTGAAACTTTCAAATAATGCATCAAGAATTAATATAATGTACACATATATAAATGTGTGTACATTTATATAACGTTACATATATAAAATTGGAAGAGGGAATAAAAACAGCGAAGTAGCAAATTTAGAAGAATTGGTGAATCTAGGTAAAGGACATATAGGTGTTGGTTTTATCATTCTCCCAACCAGCAGGTTTGAATTTTTTCAAAATAAAAACTGGGGAAAAATACTGGGAGGGAAGAAAGAAAGAAAGAAAGAAAGAAAGAAAGAAAGAAAGAAAGAAAGAAAGGAAAAAAAAACAGGAAAGAAAAAAAAGCCAGATTAGATAATATTGCACCTCTCCTGTTCATAATCCCCTCGACATTTATATTCAGGTCAGCTTCACTGTGTGCCTTTTCATTCAAAGCTGTTATATTTTCACCGCTTTAATAAATTTCATGTGTGCTCATTCAAACTGCTGTGACCACATCTCCGCTTCTTTGTTGGCTGACATCAAAACAAAACTTTAAACAAAACTGTAACAGCAGGCTACAGAAATTGACCAGGTAGCTATGAAGCCTAAGATATCATATCACAACCTCCTGAAATCGACACCTAATTCCCCATCTGGATGGTTTTTAAGCCAGTAAGACTGGATCAAAGGCTGTGGGTGGGCATTTTCTTGGGCTTTGATCTTTTCCAAAGATGAAACAGATCTTTCTCCACCAGCACTGGGCGTTGGCAGTGGAATGACAGGTACAGACAGGGTGCTGGTCAGCCAGCCACTGGGTTTTTAGAGGCTCTTCCCACAGGGAGAGAGAGCTGTGCCTGAGTTCTGTTGCAGAGAGCAGCAATGGCATACCTGCGGAACAGCCACTCTGAGTTCAGTCGTCATGCCTGAGAGCTCCCAACGAAGTAGGAATTAATTCTGTGGTGCCTTTAACACGGGGAGGACCATAAAAGGCGTGGATTCAGACAGTGCAGGTCTGAATCTGGCTCAACTGCATATCAGGCTCTCCTGCATATCAGCTGTACAACCTCAGTGCAGTGTTTCTTAGTCGGGGCACAATGGCCACTGTGTCCCAGCTGGGGACAGCTCTCTGCTCGGCAGGATTGTCCCAGATGCCACAGGACATTTACCATCTCTTCCCCACTCCCCTTCTACTGCATGCCAGCCCTGCCTCCAGTCTTTGAGAGGAGGACAACAAACACCCACATTCCCAACCGCCCCCTGCCTTAGACATAAGCTAAATTCTCTGAGGCTCAGATTTTATCTAGGGATAATACCTGTTCCACCACCTAAGAAGTGGTTTGGGAGGAGCAAATGGGCCACATCTCCTTATAAACTTAAATGATACTTATATACAAATGATATCATAATACTCATTCACCTGGGCAGCCTGCCAGTCAGAGGCAGGGCTGGGGCAGGTCCAACCACCAGGATTCCAGGTAGGATCTATTCCACAGTGTTAGCTGTCCAGTCATGTACTAGAATATACAACAGCTACTTATTATATAAATGTTTCCGCTTCGTAAGTGGGAAAATTGGTTCATAAGTGTTGCTGCAGATAAAAACCACGCTACAACGTGAATTTTAGAGTGTGGGCTGATGGCAGATACATAGGCTATTGGAGCAGACAAGCAGGATGGCAACCTCAAAGTAACTTCAAAGAATCTAGCTTCGAACTAACTCCTGGAATGAGAAGGATACTTCTCTTAGTGAGCAAGGGATGAGTTCAAGGGCCAGGTGACAGAATATGGCGCTCTGCCCTCCCTTGCACAGCAGAGCAGGACGCATGCACAGGTCTGACTTTTGAAATGATGTACTGATCTGTAATTTACATTTTCAGCAATGCTCAGAGAAGTGAATCTTAAGAGGCTGGGTAGGGTGGTTGCATACAACATTGCATGGGGGTGTAAGCTTTGAACAAAGCTGAGAATGGAGACGGAAGCAATGAGTCACACAAGTCAGTGTGCCTAAGAGCCACCTGGAGAGTTAAGCGTGAAGACACACACTCGCCACAGGGATTCAGCTTCTGTCCATCTAACACGGGCTCAGGGACCTGCACTTTTAAACAAGCTCTCTGTGTGATTCAGATGAAGTACGGCCACAGACTGTTTCTGGGAGAACACAGACACCTCTCCAGGATTCTCAGCTTTCCCTCGCGGAGCATTCTTGCTCTCATTTTATCGTCTCCGTTGACTTAGGAATAAGGTAAAAGCACTTTCCCTACCCTTAGGTTGGTTTTCTGGGTCACAAAATCGCTCATCCATGTGGGTTTTCTGAGTTACAAAATTGCTTGTCCTTACTTTTTATCTCTGTTCCTCTCCACTCCTCCCTACACATACATTGTGTAAATGAAAAGAGAAGCTCACTTTGTTTTGCTGATCTAATTTCTCCTTTATCATTCATTTTAAAATAAGGACTAGGAAATGCTGACGGAGCAGAGGTTCTGACTCTCCTTGAAGGCCAAGGCCTCAGGAATTCACAGGAAAGTGAGGGAAGCCACCAGAGGCAGATCAGGGAAAAGGCACAAGTCGAACAAAAGCGAAAGCACACAGCCGCTCTCGGTTATCGGTCACTGTGAAAGAGCATGGAAGTCGCCCAGTGGAGCTACCTAGGGTTGGAAAGGGGACATGGGAAGTGAATAGCTAATAATATGTTTTTTCTCTACATCCATCAAAATATTTAGCATCAACGTGGCATTTTAATAGTCGCGCTTGCCTCTTTCCACTGAACCACTGAATTGAGAAGCTTACTATTCTGCTTCGGTACAGACTCCAAATTCTATTCATCTTAAAAACAGCAGACTGAAAACGTTAAAGCCCCTAAACCTCGGGGCTTGGCCATCTGAAATGAGATCTCTTATCCTTCTCTCATCTGGCTTTCGAGAATGCATTTTCATAGCATTCTTGCAAGAAGAAAGGTTATCAGAAAGAAAAAAAAATGAAGGGGAGTAAAGTCTAAAGACTACTATACCAAAGCTTTTGGTAAGAAAATATTTATGTCCACAAGCACACACCACACCCTTTCTGGGAAGATATTACTGGTCTTGAAGCTGGGTTAGTGGATCTCAAAATACCTCACAAAAAAGCGCAGTTACCCTCCCAGAATAGGCCCTATAATTAAAGTCTTTTCAAGTGGATTGTCCTATATCACAACTTGACACATGTTGCTTTAATCTCCCTGCTTCAGCAAATGCAGCCATATTGGGCTACAAAGGCTCTAAACAACTCACATTTAAACCAGACTGGGGTATCACTAGGAAGTTGGTGCAAATACGCAGCCCTGTGTACCAAAACACCCCATATCTCAAACATCTGTAAGATCTTTCTCCTCCCTAAGCACATTTTTATCATACCAGTAATGTTAACCTTGATTCAAAAGGAAGGACTAGCCCAGATTGAAATACCATTTCATCTTAGAGGTCATCTAAAGACAAACGCATCTGAAGAAGCTGGGATTGAAATTTAAAATATGAGACAGTGACTTTTGTGTGAATGCTGGGCTCATGTTGTGTGACTACTGCTTTTAGCTTTAGTTGACAGTCATCAGTATAAGCCTTCAGACATCTATCTGTCTGTCATTTATTGTTTGGAGTCGGAGGTCATGTAAGAATACTTCTTAAGAGCCCTTTTAGTCCTATGATCCTCTGAACAAACTTTTAAATGTTTTCTAGTTATATATTTATACATCACTGTCAAAATATTTAAAATTTTGAATCTTTAAAATAATGAGTACTTTAGACATTTAAATTTTTAAAAAATTACTTCTATATCAGGTTTCTCAGCTTTGGTATTATTGTTACCTTGGGCCAGAGCGCTCTGTTTGTGTGTGTGGTGCTGTCTTGTGCACTGTAGATATTTAGCAGCATTTCTCTGCCTTCCACTTACTAAATGCCAGTGGCATGCACCCTCCCTCCCCTAGTTGTGACAACCAAAAATGTCTTTGGACAGCACCAAATGTCCTCTGGAAGGACAAAATTGACCTGGATTGAGAAACACTGCTCTCTATGTACTTATGTATTTCTGTATCTCCCTCTGGCATGGCCAGAACAATAAATCTAAATTTTTCAAGGTACCCACGAGTTTTAGTTTTAAGAATTTCAAACTTCCTATGACTTATAATGAAGAATCAGAATCTGTGACACACTACTACCTTGAGAGATTTATAAACAGCACTACTGCTGTCTCAAAATAAGGATGGCCTGGCCTCATTTCAATCAAGACATTTAAGAGGATGGATTTGCTGTTACTTGATCTCTTGGACTGCTATCCTTCCTACTTTCAGGAGCTCCATTCTTAGAAGACCACTCTTAGGAAATCCCTCACGATCCCTTACCAGGCACTCAGGACTGACTGTGAAGGAAGAGGATTAGGGTTGGTGTCTGATAGCATCATCTACAGAAGTGATGGCCCACTGCACCACGTCAGGGCCAGGCCACCTCAGGGTCAGCGTTTCTAAAGCTGGGCCAAGTGTGAAGAGGGATGTGGTAAAGCGGAAGCTTCCTCAAGGAGAACGGCAGGGTGTAGAAGGATAGGAAAATAGTGTCAGAAAACAAAGAGCCAAAGAATGCGAGCTGGTAAATTCAGCACAGAGGAGGAAAGGTAAATGAGGACGGATATTGTCTTCAAATAGCTGGTGGGCTGGTATATGGGAATGTGAATGGATTTATCTCTGCCTGCTTAGAAAATAAGTAAGAGCAGTAGGTGATTCAATAAATATTTATCACAGGCCTTTTATGTGCCAGATGCTGTCCAGTCACTGAGGCAACAGGAAGGAAGAAGACCCATCCTCTGTCATATAGAGTGCATATTGTAGTTCTATGTAAGGACTAGGCTGCTTTCCCTCTGTCTCTCCCTCCCTCTCTCCCTCTTTCATTTTAACAATCTGAGCCAAGTGTTCAGGTATTGGTCTAACTGGTTGATTTTTTTCCATTTTAAAAATTAAGGTTTAATAAACATACAGTAAAATTCACCCATTGCATTGTATAGTTCTGTGAGTTTTCACAAAAGCATACAGCTGTATAAATATCACCACAATCAAGATCTAGAACAATTTCATCACACCTTAAAACTTTCCTATGCTTCCGAATTGTTCTTTTAAATGAAGCAAGTGGCTCAGGGCAATAGCGAGTTCATCTCTGGGAGAATGTGAATTTCCCTCGGTAGGAATTCTGTGGAAGAGACTCGTTTAGCTAGTGGGTGACTGGGCCAGACAAACCCCGAGGCTGGGTCCATCCCTTTGATTCCATGAAACTGGAGGATGGTCACGCAGACACTGATCTTAAACACTGGCCTGTCTACAATGGTGCAGCTGATTTTCCTCAACCACGGGTGGAGGCCTCACCCCAAAACCAAATTCTTTTAGTCAGTGCTCAAAAAATTCAGTCCAATAATTGGATCTCTGTGAAGGCTACATAATAAGCATAGACACAAAATCAAAAGACAAGTTTGGAAACAGAAACCTGAACATGGTAACTGAAGTCCAAACCAAGAGTACCATCTACTCACTCCTAATCTTTTCTTCTCGTTATTTTAGTTTAAAATACCATTAACTCCAAAACCGAACAAAGCTCAAACAGTATGACTGCACTCCTCTCCAAGGGTGGCTGGAGGGGAAGTTAAATGAGCCAAGTTTGTTTAAGAATGGGTCGACAGAGTTAGAGCAGAGGATAAACATCTCAGAGGTTCCCACAGTTTGTTATGGAGTGGGTGCTGGAGGAGGAGGAGCTGTGGCCACCAACTGTGATGTCCCTGTGACAGCAAATAGGGCGTGACCAACCCATTCCTAGGAGTCCTTCTGCTGGGAGATATGAACACCTTTAGGTGGCTTGACCTTAGTGGCAAATGTCCAGTTTCCAAACAAGCTTGTTCTGTTCTCAAGAATAAGTGCTTTATTGAGTACCTACTATGCTCCAGCACTAGCTAGCTCATTTTATTCTCACAAACACCCTAGGAAGTAGGCCGCACTCTAAGCTTTGTTTGACAGGTGAGGAAACAGAAGCTCAGAGAGGTTATGTAACAATTGGTAAGTACAGAACTTTAATTTTCACCCAAGTCGCCTGACCCCAAAGGCTGTCCTTTTTACTACTCTTTGCAAGATCTTCTGGGTGGCTGCTGAACTTAATGGTCTTAGCCTCTTAGGCCACTGTCACGCTGGTTTATAGGCAGGTTTCCAGGCTTGCTGGATTCTTAACTCCCTTTAATTTCTCATTCCCAAAGCACCTAATTGCCTGTTTTTCTCACATTTCAATATAGAGGCCATAAGGATCTCTCTGCTTTGGAGACTTTTTATTTTATTTTACTCTTTTGGTTTGCAAGTTTATTACTCTTATATTCCATGGGTGGCTTGGAACACAAGCTAAACTGCCGAGGGTATTCTTTACCCCGCATCCAGAAGCTGTCCTAAATCTAGACTTCTTATGAAATCTTAGAAAAGCCCATATTGCTTAATAACATTGGCAATAAGAAGAAAAAAAAAGTCATACTGTCAGAAAGCACCAATTAAATGTCACATTTCATTATAAACTTCCATTTTATCTCAGTGTAGTGCAGATTTCAAGATGCACAGAACAAGACAATGGTTTCCGTTTGTGAGCACCATTTTACAACAAAAAGGTATGAGAAATCAAAGCAGAGACACTTACCAAAATTTTCCCCAACTATCACAAACTTTATATACACCACATGTCTTCCAATACAGCCGCTGGAGTGGTCCTGAAAAACAATGCCGCAGCAAAAGGAAAGAAGCATCGTTAAATAGGAGTTAATTTAATATATATATATTACGCTTCCCTTCTGGTAACCACGCATCTTCCCTGTTTCGCCCACCCCGCAATGTACCAAACCCTTACTGTCAGATCTGTCTTTGTTTTTTATGAGAAGATGAAACCAATTTACAAATTAACTCAGCACTCACGATAACAAATAAAAATCTGGATGATGAAATAAGCCAGAAACTGTGCTTATAAATACCTTATTTGAATTTTTAGCCCTTTAAAATAATTGGAAACAGAACAATGCAAACATATCTAAAGTTGAACTCAAAGTAATTTTTACCCCAAACCAATTCCTCTTTCCTGTGTCTTTCAAGAACACACTCCACTCTCTCTCCTGCTGGCTGTGAGATCCAGAGCTTTCTTTTCTAGATTTCATTTCATTATCTAAAAAAATGAGGATTATCATACTGACTCCCAGAGTTATGAGCATTAAATGATATAAATTCAATCGCATATAAATGACATAGAAAGGCTTAAAACGGCATCTGGCACACAGTAAGCGCTTGGCGAATGTGAGGAGCGATTATCATTCTCCTAGTCACCCAGGCCTGAAAACCACCCTGGCCTCCCTTGCCTCTAGCTGTAAACCATGGACTAAGCCTGCCCTTCCAGCCCTACAGGCGTGCTAGAACTCACGGCCTTCTCTCCATTCTCACCATGACTCTCTGACTGATTGGCACCAGTCCTGGCAGAAACTGGTCTCCCATCTTCCAGTTTCTTCCCTTCTAATCCCCCTTTCATGGGTCTGAAAAACCTCTTTCCTAAATGCAAATTAAAGCCTCAGTGGAAGCCTCTTCCACTGCTTCCTATTACCTACAAATGTATCGGCGAAATTAAATTAGCCTGGGATTCTAGCTCAGCTCAGCTTTATCTCCCCGTCTTCCTATCAGATGCTGCTACATCCAGTTGGTGGCCTGTCCTGCCTGAGCTTTTGGCATGCCAGTTCTTTCCCTGAGTGGCTTCTGTTCCATGAATGCTGGCGGGAGGCCTGGCCATTGTCTAAGGCAGGGGCTCTTTACCTTTTTTTGCCATAACAGTCTAGAGAGATGTTTCTCAAAGTAATGTTTTTAAATGCTTGAAATTAACACACAAATGCTAAAGAAGTATACTGATATAGTTATCAGAATATATCACAAAATTGTGATGTTTCTTTCAATATTTAAAAAAATTCCAGCAAAAGTCTAACAACTCTTGTAATTCTAAAGTACTCTGGGGGCATAAATGATATCTCAGGCTATCTTTAACTATAATGTAATATGAAAATACCCATAATTTCTATTGGTGACAAATAGCTAATGCTACTTTCATAATGGGAAAAAAATGTTAGATTTCAGGTTAAGAGCTGGTGAAAATAAAGAAGTATTTTTTTCCCCATCCAAATTCACAGACCTCCTGAATTCCACTTACAGACCCCAAATCAAGACCCCTGCTTAAGGTCCAGCTCAATGCTCATCTTCTTCTTGAGCTCTTTCTATCTTGATTTTCCCAATTTCATATTATCTTGCCCCTCTTTGTTTTTTTTCTTTTTAAAGATTTTATTTTGTTTGATACAGATACTTTAAATGTACTTACTATATCCTACTCTTTAAGTTGTAAGGGAAGGCCCTATTCTCCCTCATCTTTTTTTTTTTTTTATTTTAATTTCTTCCATGGCTAACAATGCCTTGCCTCACCGTAGGCACCGTAGGAAGGCATTCAGTTAGCATTGTTTAAAACAATCAGTGAATAATGGTGCCACTTGCTTATCCTACACAGGCTCAGCTAATATTAATATTATCTAATCTCTCTTTCGTAGCATAGTAGGTCCTAAATATGTACATGGGGCACCTAAATATTCCATATTTAGATTACAAAGCACTGAAACTGGGCAACAAAATGCTCTTTTCCTTGACTTTTCCTCTTTAGAGAGTGAATGCTTGGTCCATGCTGATGACTGACATCTCCCAGGAGCAGACCAGCTCTTCGATCATTCTGCTGATACATGGGATGCCTGTGTGACACAGGCACAATTCCTGTCTGTGGAGCTTCAAGTCTAGCAGCTTTCCCCAGCTGGTCTTGAGAACCTGAGAATCTTTCAATCTTTCAGGGCCTTTGTGTAAATAGGAATAGCTGGCAATTTCCTGCATACAGGTACCTTGTGACCCACATAGGTAAGGCCATTTAAGAGTTGCTATGGCTTCCCATTGGTCCCACACATGTGAGCCTGTGGTTCCAGGGCAGGCAGATCCAGTAGACGGAGCAGTCAAATTGCATCTCCCCTCCTGAGTGATGTTGTCTTTGCATGGGAGCTGGAAACCCTAACGATGTGACTGTCTCACGAAGGTCTCTGCAACACCTAATGGCATATTTCACTCTGAACCCTACTGAGTCTGTTAATGAATGAGCCTCACAATAGACATTGGTTCTTCAGCACTATCAGCTTTATTCCTAAATAGCTGTGGCTCAGGACTGTGTCTTGTGCCAAGAAAAACAAAAATATAACAGACCAGTTTTTCCTTTTCAAATGAAGAGAGAATAATGATATTCTCCATTGAAAACCACTCAAAGGGCATTGTGGCCATTTGCTTTGGCAGAAATTCACCATTGGCAATATTTTTCATGTCTGACATCATGTCAAGTGACTCTTAGGATAAGTAGGGGTGTATTCTCCCATCCTAGTAACCAAGACTGATAAGATAGCCACTCAGAGAACAAAGGCCAGACTTGGCACACTCTTTTTATTCTTAAAAACATTTAAATCCATTTCATTTGAATTTGTTCCTTTTGAGAAATACTAGATATTTGGTACTAAAAAAAAATACGTGAATGATAATAAAGAGGGCAGCATGACTGTTTATCATGTTTTAGGAATTATGATATATATATCTTCATTAATAAATAATAAGATATTTACAAGTATTCCCACACGACACACTGCACTGCATGTATTTTTGCTTCTAATACACATCATAGACTATTTATGGCTCCAGGCTTAAAGGGGACATTCTCGTTATAACTGGGAACAAATTATCTCTAATACAATCTCATATACATGAGGCCATTCCTTTCTCCTTCTTCCTAACAGATCTCTAATATTCCTTCAGCCCCAGTGCTTCATGGGCAGGTGACAGCAGCCCGCATTCATAGAGTGGGGACCTGAGTAGTCTAAGGCTTTGCAGTGTGCCAGTGAGCAACATCGGCATCCCCAGGGAACTTCTGAGAAATGTCAGCTATGGGACTGATTCTCAAACCTACTAAATTCGAATCTGTTTTACAGATCCCTGGGTGATCTGTGTGCACACTAAAGTTCGAGATACACCGGTCTAAGGGAAACCCACTGCCAGTGAGTGGTTCAGGATTAGGTACACAACCCACTCAGGGTAATGAGATGTGGGGACTGTTTTGTGTGTGGGGAGGGGTTCTCCTCATTCTTTGGGGAGAAAGTCCCTCTTCCTAAATGTTGTATGGGATGTGATAGCTAGAATTTCCATAGCTATCTTGATCTTACCTGAAGATAAAGTTGGCCCAGAGAGGAGGGCAGAGACAGAAAAATTACAGGGAAACAGAGTGGGGGTGGCTGCATTAGGTTAACCCTGCAATCTGCGGAACTACTAAACTAATAAACTTCTTATTGTTCAGGCCTCCTATAGTTGGATTTTCAATTATCTGCAGCTGAGAAAATATCTCTGGTAAAGCATTATAAAAGGATCAGAATGCCCAGGCATCGGGCTCAGCCATATGCTGGAGTCCAGACAAGTCAGTGCACCAAGAAAGTAGAGTGAGGGTTCCGACTCGTTTTGTTTGGGTAACTGACCCAGTAGTATTTCAGGTTCTGATGACCGTTGTTCGCTTTGCCCATTTCCAAAAGCTTTCTACATTACCCAATCTAAATAATCAACCAGAGGAAGTGCTGAATTCTTTTCAAATTATTTTAACCAGAGCGATCAACAGTTGCCTTCCCCAGAAGTCGCATGGATGTCATTTCCTGCAAAGACAATGGGGAGGCTAATTGCTCAGCACAGACTCTAATAGGGAAGACAACTTATGACATGTAATCACTGAAGGAAGAGCTTGAGGCTGTCAGAATCTGCTTCTGGATCTACTCCAATAACTTGGGGAAGAGGGAGGGAGGGAAGGAGAGAGAGAGAGAGAGAGAGAGAGAGAGAGAGAGAGAGAGAGAGAGAGAGCGCGTGCGCGCCAGTTGGCTTGGGAAAGATTTGAGGGTCTAGTAGCTTAGGTAGCCACCCATACCATTTTTATACCTCACTGGTAGATATTAAGACCTTTCTGAGAAAACCAAATAGACCTGCTTTTTTATAAAACCATATACGGCTCGGTGTAATTTTGTCTCATGTATAGGAATGATGTAGTCGAGGAAGACTGGCTGTCTGAATGGACATTACCTCTTTACCGTGTCCCAGCTTAGTAGCCATAGCAAGATATTCTGGGGGATGGGTTTGTTGCATCGGCTTGATGAGGATGTGCTATCATGGAGTGCGCATTACTTGGTTTTCCACAGAATATTCCTTAGGTCCTATCACCTCGGGTCTCTTTTGTCTCTTCAGACCTTTTTTACGTTCTCTTCTCCGGTATCTCATGTACTTCCACAGCTCCCACTATCACCGCTTGTCATGTGTTTCAAACCATATTCCTAGATCTATCACCCATGCTCTCAGTTCCTCTGCTGCTCCTTAGATAGAAAGTACTTTGAGGGTGGGGACTTTGTTTTGGTCACGGCTATGTTTAGCACAGTGGCTGGCACTGAGTATTGCATGTACGTTGAATGATTAAGTAAAAAGCTCCACTCAGACTCTTACGATATCTCTCACAGCATTTCTTGCCATCACCTCCTAACTGGCCTGATGCTGGTCTCTCCTTTACCAACTCTGCTGACACATATGGAAGCTCTGGATTATAGCACTGATCCTATCAGCTCTAGAATGTCTCAACTGAGAATGACTTACAAGCTCAGCCCTGCATCTTCCAGGTGAGAAACTGGTCTCATTGAGGCCAGAAGACTCGCCTGAGGTCATACGACTAGTGGGTGACACAGACAGGATTATATCTCAGGCTACAGACTCAGGGGCCCTTGCTAACATGCCATCGACTAGTTCAAAACCTGCAATGCTCTTTCAGCAGAACTCAGTCCAGGGCTAGGTATGTAGGAGATGCCCAATAAATATTTGTTAACTGACTGACTGGATAAATGAATGGGTTTCTTTGACATACACCAAGAAATGTCAGGTTTTGTTTGTTTGTTTATTTGTTTTTAAGTGGAACTCTCTTTTAGAAAACAAACAAACAAACCCATACTATCCCAATCCACAAAATGGAGAAGAGAGGATCTGCGCTGGACCTCTGCCCCTGTGGTGCCTCTTAGCCACCCCTTCTGGGAACCTCGTGGCTTGGTGACACTGCTAGAAAAATCAATGACTTACACAAACTTAAACTCTCCAGCTTTGCACGCAAAGCCACCTACCATCATTCCAAAGCCACCTCAGCCTTGTCTCCCATTTCTTCTCTCCCTCACGCCCAGCCTTACCAAAAGCATTTGACGTTTCCAGAATCTGCCCCTTCTCTGGGCCTTTGCCTGTCCTGTTTCTTCCCTCTTATGTGCCTTCACCTTTACCTACAAGAATGGAGAACCAACCTATTCCTCAAACTCAACTCTAATATAAATTCTTCCCTAAAGTTCTTGCCTAATTTCCTCCACTGGAATTACTCTCGCTCTATTTATACCTCTACTATAGAACTTACCATGCTGCTCTGAGGGAAAAAGCCAGCTCCTTGAGGGTAGAAACCTACTCTACATTTATCTTTGAACCACTGGCAACTTACCTAGCCCAATAACTTGTACAGAGAAATCGCTTCTAGTAATTTTGTTGCATTCAACGAGTTTTATCCTTTTTAGTTCAGCTCTGTGACCAAATTATTTAAATTTTGTATTTAGCCCAGGGCCACAGGCGAGTACTGGTCCCATGGCCTGTTAGGAACCCAGCTGCACAGCAGGAGGGGAGCGATGGGCCAGCAAGTGAAACTTCATCTGTATTTGCAGCAACTACCCAGTGCCAGCATCACAACCTCGGCTCCACCTCAGATCATCAAGGCATTAGATTCTCATAGGAACACCAGTCCCTGGTGCTAAAAAGGTTGGGGACCGCTGCTCTAGACTTTGCAGGCTGATGACAAAGCCAGCACACACTTGCAGAGCCCACTTGCTGGGGAACAGCTGTGCGAGTCTTTGCTGAGTCTTATTTTCAAAAGCAAAGAATGGGGTGGGGGTCAAGAGGAGACTTCCTCTCCCCACCCCTCCATAGTTCTCTTATGGCTATGGCTGTTCTGCGCAATGTGAGGTGTAAGCTAGGCAGCTTGTGTACAAAAATAACAATAGATCTAAAATACAGTTCTGACTCCTTCCATGCTACGATATTCTCTGCAAGTTCAGAGTCAATTGTCTGAAAATTCAAGTGTTCCAAATGGTGGGATAATACATGAAATAAGCAAGTGCAGAAACAAAGCCCAATTGCAGAGGAGGAGGGTGGGAACCAGAAAACACAGGGTTCCCTAGGAAACTAAGCCTCCTTTATGACTGACTGTGACCTTTCCTCCTCATGGTAGGGGGAGAGGAAGGAAGGGCAGGGGGCACTCTGAGAAGGCATCACTGATCCATCTGCTTCCCTTGCCTGCAGGGACCCTAATCTTTCTGGATTCGCTCCCAACAAGTTGTGGTGACTCCAGCGAGTTTGTGGTTGTTGTTTCTTTTATTATTTGCTGAAGGTGGAATAAAGAGCAGAAGAAAAGAGGAGAAAGAAAGATGGACAGAAAGAGAGATAAGCACAGAAAGCATTCAGTCAGGAGAAGGAATTACCAACCATGGGAAGGAAGGTCAAAGTACAAAAGGCCAGCTGCTCCTTCCTCATCAGATCAGAAGTCATGGAGCAAGGCACCACCAAACCAGCAAATGAGCTTATCCTCAGTTGTCCAAGAAGCAGGCGCTGAAGGCAGACTAAAAACATACGTATTTTTGGCTCATTGGCTAAAGCTGAATCATGTAAAAGGGTAACTGGAGGGGTTGGGTGTGGGGTTTTAGGGCTCCCCTTTATCCCCCATAATCTCCATCAACCCTAAGGAAGAGGAGTGATATAATTTTTTCCTAGTCTTCCTTTTCTTTCTTCTCCTCTTAATAATAATAATAATAATAATAATAATTATTATTATTATTATTATTATTATTATTATTATGTTTAAACTTTTAGGCCTGAGGGTGCCCAGTCTATTTAGGGAAAAAATAAATTAAGTAAATGCGATTGGAGTAATTAGTTGTCTGTCAGGAGGAAACAAAATATTCTGTTCTATAAGAGTCATAAGAATAGGGTATATGTAATTATGTCTTTTCTTTCTGGCAATGAGTTTCTGTCAACTGATCATAGCACTTATGTATCAGGGAAAAGTAAAATAGAAACTCTGCTTTCGTAGTACACTTGAATTATTTCTGACTTGCCCTTTTTAAATGAAACTCTTTCTGGGAATCTGCAATTTGGAGGCTGAACAGAAATGCTTCTTTGCTATGATGAAAGTGCAGCTGCTGGACAAATCTCCAAGCTCTCCTGCAACCTGATTCCCACCCTCAAGACCCTCCACACAGGTATTCTGCAGTGGATCCTGGGAAGGCCCATGAAATGCACACAGCATCACAATGCTGCCAGGATCAAGGTTACTAATGATGTGTGTAGAGCCCCTGGAGTATAAATTGGTTACAATATTAAAATCCCAGAATCCTGGGGCTGAATGGAAATTTAAAGAATATCTAGTCTGATGGGTTTTAAGCTATTTTTTAGTACAAGAACCTTGTGTATTCACATTCTCACGTGTGCGCACACACACATTTCAAAGGTGTATGCTAAATTCCAGTATATTAGATAAAAATGAAACAGAACAGCTCTGATTCAAGGGGGAAAGGACTCCTCACAAAGCTATCGTCTTGGCCATTCTCTGTCTGCCTGGCACTTCTGGGGAACCCTAACATTCTAAGAATACTGAAAGTCCTCTCCCCCTATCCAATATCTGCATCTTGTCCTCAACATCTCTTTCAGCCTGCGTGTGTGTATTCCATGTGGTAAGTGGGTGACCTGACACCTCTTTCTTTTCTCCACCGAGGACCTTTTTTACCCATCCCTGAGGGCCCCACATTTTGAACCATTTCACCTATCATAAAAACCACATTTTTGAAAGTGATAACTTATTTATTTGCCCAGCATTATTGGGAGTCAGTGAGACCTTGACTTGAATCTTAGCTCTGCTAAGCTTCGTAAACTTAAGAAAATTCCTTAAGTATTAAACCCAGTAGAAGCTTTTCTTCCCTTCTTTTGCTTTTTATTTCATTAAAGCAAAACTTCATTAAAGAAATATCAAAGATCTAGGAACGAGTCCAAAAAAAGATGTGTAAGACTTTACACTGAAAACTACAAAACATTATTGAAAGAAATTAAAGAAGACCCAAATAATAGAGGGTTATACGGTGAACATGGATTGGAAATCTCAGTATTTTTAAGACTTCTGCTTTTTTCTCCAAATTGCATCTTCTGTGCAATTTCAATTTAAAAAAATAGGTGTTTTTTTTTTTCTGGCTGAAATTGACAAGCAGATTCTAAAATTTATATGAAAATGCAAAGTGCCAAAAGCCAATGTAATCTTGAAGAATAAGAACAAAACTGGGAGACTTACTCTGTTAGATATCAAGATTCACTATAAAGTAACAGCCCTTAAGACAGTGTTGTATTTATGCAAGAATAGACAAATAGATCAATGAAACAAAATAGAAAGTCCAAAATTCAACCTAGAGAGATAGTCATCTAATTTGTGACATATGGCAGTGAAGTTAAATAAATAGGGGTGGGTTCACTGGCTGATGTGAGTTGAATTATGTTCCCCCCCAAAATACATTGAAGTCCTATCCCCCAAGTACCTCAGAATATGACTTTATTTCGAAATAGGGTCATTGGCAATGTAATTAGTTAAAATGAGTTATAGTGGAGGTGGGTGGGCCCTAAGTCCAATGTGACTGGTGTTTTTTAAGAAGAAGCAAATTTACACACAGAGAAACATGAGGGGAAGAAGGCCATGTGACAATGGAGGCAGAGGTCAGAGCAATGTACCTGCAAGCCAAGGAACACCAAGGATTACCAGCTACCACCAGAAGCTGGAAGAGGCTAGGAAGATTCTTTTCCACAGACTTCAGAAGAAGCATGGCTCCACTGACACCTTGATTTTAGACTTCTAGCCTCCAGAACTGTGAGAGAATAAATTTCTATTGTTTTAAGACACTTAGGTCCTGGTACTTTGTTACAGCAGCCCTAAGAAATGAATGCACTGAGTGACCATTAAACAAAAAAAAGGATCTTAATCTCTGTGTGTACCATGCAAAAATCAATCCCATGTGGATGGCAGAACTAAATGTGAAAGGTAAAATAATAATATTTTTAGAGAAAATATAGGGAATACCTTCACACCTTGCAAAAAGTAAAGATTTTAAAAAGAACAGAACACATACAAAAATGTTAACTATGAAGGAAATTAAGAGCATCTTTATTAAATGACAACCTTAGAATGAAAAGGTAGGCCAAGGCCACAAAGTGGAGAAGATACATATATTGCAATACATATATACAGAACTACAAATCCTTAAAGAAAAGAACTCTCACAAATTCTTAAGAAAAAGGCAGATAATGCAATAAAGAAATGGGCAAATATTTGAGAAGAAATTTTTCAAAAACGGAAATCCAAATGACCAAGAAACATATAAAAAGATGCTCTAATTTAGTCATCAATGAAAGTAAATCAAAATCACGATGCATAACCAATACGCGTCTACCAGATTAGCTAAAGTGACACAGAAAACACTCACAGTGGAACTCTAATATAGTGCTGGTGAAAGTGTAAATTAACAAAGACACTTTGGAAAACTGGCAGTGTTTATTACAGCTGAACATATCCATATCCTATGACCCAGGATCTCACCTTCAAGTCATCTATCCTACAGAAATGTTATGCTCACCCACTGACATGTACAAGAATACTCCTACATGCACTATCTGTGATAGCCCCAAACTGGAAATGACCCAAAAACTCATGTACAATAGAAGGGTTGGATAAATTTCATATAGTTATAAAACATATTACATGGCAATGAGAATGAACAAACTAAAACTTGAAACAACAAGGATTAATTAATCAAATATAATGTTAAGAAAGATAAGAGTACATACTTAATATGTTATTTATATAAAGTTCAAAATGGACAAAACCAATCTATGTTGGAAATCATGCTATCAGTTACCTTTGGTGGGAGTGGGGATGGTTAGGGCCTGGAAAATTGTCTACGGGGCTTCTGGTGTTTGGGTGATGTTCTTTCTCCATCTGGCTGCTGGTTCCAGGGGAGTGTTCACTTAGTAAAAATTCATCACCTTTAACAATTTGTGTACTTTTCTGTATAAGTGTTATACTTCTTAAAAAAAAAAACAAAACTCAGTGGTTAATACAGTGAAACCAGAGAAAAAACAGAGCTCTTATAAGAACTGAAAGCAAGAGAGCACAGCAATTTAATCTAAGCAAGATAATTCAAAAATTTGCTTTGCTAAAAGCTTAAAAGTGCCATTTCACTTAATTGTGTTTTTTATTCACTTAAGATGACTGCCATGTCAAAGCTATTATATTATTATAGATTATGATGGCATGAAGCATTTTCAAAATAAAATAACACAAATCATTTAAATTTTATATTGCTGGCTCTTTCAAAGTGAAAATTTGGATATTTAAGTTCAGTTTTTTTATGTCAGTTAAAAAAGTTTCCTAGGGCCTTGGTTTACAGTCTGCAGCATCCCTAGATGGGAAAGCCCTGGGGAGAAAGGTGTTTTCTTTTTGTGGCACACAGTATGCACTCAACATTTCCCTTCCAGAGTCACCACGTGAGATCGGCTGGGTCCTGCCACTGGAAGCAATAACGGTTCAGCTTGCCTCTGCTGCCTTGCTGCGGACAAATGTATAGTTTCCAGCTGACAGTCTGAAATATGGAAAAAAACTCCAGGACACCATGCCTGCCTTTGGCAATTTCCAAGCTCTTCAGATTCCAGCTATGGAATACACATGGTCATGAGGTGGAGTCCTGACCTACTCCGAGCCCAGCATCACACAGATGGAGAGAGCATTCTGTCCCCCAGTCTTGGGGGCAGTTGGACCTCTTCTTTTATGCTAGGCCCTCTCCTGCTTCTGGTCAGAGTCTGTGCAGGGGTGAGTTCATCATCATTAGACATGTGCTCCACGCAACTGCTCCACCTACCACAAAAATGAATCCCTTGGAGTGCGGAAAACTATATGGCCAGGCTCTGGCTTTCTCAGATAGTGCCTTGTCTTGGACCCTCTGGTAGGAAGATTGATTTGGGCACTTACATGGCATCCTGGACGAAAGGCAGCCCCCACAGGAAGTGAGAGAGGGCCAAGCCCACCATGGCCTACGTTCTGAGTTGGGAAATAAACCGTGGAGGATGTGAGGTTCCCATGAAGGAAAAACCTCACTTACTATCACCCTGAGACGAAAGCATGGCCTCTCCATTTCCCTGAATGTTAGCTTCCCAAAGGAGACCCTTAGATTCAATCTGTTGTGAAGACTTTCTGATGCTAATTCTACTCCCAACCTAACCATCTGATGTTGATTCTGTGGGTCATTTATGAAGGAAGTTCTCTCTGGTAAGAAAATAACATTTGCTTTTTAAATATATATATATATTTAAGCTCTTATAAGCTCTTATAAGCTTATATATATATATATATATATATATATATTTTACTATGAGTGGCTACAGAGATTTTCCATCCGAAAATATAGACAAATCACAAGAGCCAAACATGATAATCAGTTAAGCACTGATGTGGACTGAGGAAAATCACCTAGGCCATTCTCCGACAGTCTTCCAGCCAGGGCGGAGGTAAGCAAACTACAGCCTCTGGGTCAGATCTGACTCGCTGCTTGGCACAGCCCATGAACTGAGAATGGCTTTTACATTTTGAAATGGTTGAAAAAAAGACTCCAAAGACTATTTTGTGACATGTGAAAATTATAAGAAATTCAAATTTCAGTGCATATAAATGAAGTTGTATTGGAACACAGCCATACCCACTAGCTCATGTATTGTCTCTGGCTGCTGTCATGCTGCAACAGCAGAGCTGCCTTGGCAGAGACTGTACGGCCTGCAAAGCCACACAGTGGCCTGACCATCTGGCCATTTATAGAAAAAGTTTGCTGACCCACGAACTTCGATAACTGTTATATGTTTGTGGAAGGCTGTCCACTCTGATTTTCCTACTGTCCCCTACATGTTTTGAGCTTCTGAGGCTGACTCTGCAATGAATCAAAGGCAAGTCCTAATGCTGGTGCCAATTTCACACTTATCTGGTAAACCTTTCAGCCCGAGGTCCAGTCATCAATTCAGTGGGTTGCAAAATTCATCTTAGTTGGTTGTGCCCAGTAATGAAATAAGAGAGGAAAATATCAAGGGCATTGTTATGGACTGGATTATGTTCCTTTCATTAACTTATATGTTGAAGTCCTAACTGCCAGTACCTCAGAATGTGACTATATTTGGAGATATAGACTTTAAAGGGGGAAATTAAGGTAAAATAAAGTCCTAGGGTGGGCCCTGATCCAATATGACTTTGGTTCTTATAAAGGGAAGAGATTAGGACACATGCAGAGGAGAGACCATGTGAGAATAAAGGGGAAAGCTGTCATACACAAGCCAAGGAGAGGGGCCTCAGAAGAAATCTGACACCTTGAACCTGGACTTCTAGCATTCAGAATTGTGAGAAAATAAATTTCTGTTGTTCAAGTCACCCAATCTGCATTGCTTTGTTATGGCAGTCCTAGAGAACCAATACAAGTATCATACGCAGTAATATTTGGTGAAGAAACATTTTTTAAAAAAAAAAAATCACACATGAGTGTGATTGGTGTGACATAAAAATGTATTAAATTCTGTGTGTCAGATCAAAATAAATGAAAGAACATGGCACTAGACAGAGAGACGGAGATGCCTGGTAGCACAATCACAGAGGAGTGTTCAAAAATAAAAACCGAGACAAAAGAGGGGAAAAGAGCACTTACTGAACATATTATACAACATTTTATTTAGTTCACATAGTAACCCTATGCATGGATAATGTTATACGTCTTCAACTGATAAAACTGAAGTGCTGAGAAGTCACTTACACAAGTGACAGAGCCAAGTCTGACTCCAAAGCCTGTATGTTATTCCTCACCATGAATATTTCTATGTCCCTAAGAATGGGATATAGCTAGATAGCATTAAGGGATCAAATAGGAAGGGGAAAACATTTATAACTAATAATGGCTAACATTACTGAATGCTTACTACGCACTGGGTACTATGCTGACCTTTATATTAATGACCTCACTTCATCCTTATTAATAATCCAACAGAGTAGGTTCTGTTATCCACATTTTTCAGCTGAAAAATCTGAGTCTAGGAGAAATTAGTTAACTTGCCCAAGATTACTAAGATGGCAGACTTCAGACCCAATATTTAAGCCCCCATTGGTCTGACATTTGAGCTACAGTTCTGGCCTACCACAGTTCCTTTTTTGAACTGTATATACTTACTGTCAACCTAAGTATATAAATACTGCTGGTAGTCTCCACTTGAAGAAAAAAAAATGCATACTTTTTATTAATACATCCAGTAAATTCATGCACCCACTGGCAGCACATGCCATATGCCGGGCCCTATTCTGAGGGCTAAGGATACAACAGTGAACAAGACAAACAGAAATCCTGCCCCCACGGAGGCCATTTGGGATAAACGTTATGATATAACCATCACACATCAACTGAAATCATTTCATGTGTAATGCAATGAAGAGTAATTCATAGGCCAATGAAATTGTAGAAATTGTTGAAAACAGAGGAAGGTGAGTCAGATTTACTAAATAGAAATGTCAAGTAATTTCGTTTAACATATCTTGTACACACATTTACTTATCATGTAGGCATGTCTTGTCTCCAAGTTGACTGGAAGTTTTATAATAACAAGGACTATGTTATACTTTAAATATCCTCCCCAGTGCTTGGCATGGTGCACAGCAGTCTGAATTTGTCAATTTATTTTTAAGTCATTTCCAAGAGAAATGTGCAGAGGTTACTCAGGGACTTGCAAGTCAGGTGTAATGACAAGAGTCAGACAATCTTTGGGAAGTCTCAGTGGAGGAAGATAGATTAACTGCAAAGCATCAAGGATGTAAGCAAAGAACTGCATGCTTAACTCTGGAAGAATTTTAGCTAAGTCAAATGAGATACCAGTACAATGGTTTAAGAAATCGGAATGAGTGCCTGATCGTGAGAACATGAAAGAAAAGAAAAAACGATTAGGCTCAGTGAAAGGAAATCCGGGCATGGAGTGTTAAGAATTTTAATATATTATGGCAAAAGTTTTTCCAAGGTTCCTTTGCCTTCAATTTTATTTAGAATTTTTCACGTGCAAAAGTTTAATATTTTATTCAGTCAAGTCTATTGATCCTTTTGTCAAGAAATAATCAGGGAAGTGAGCAAATATTTGATATGGAATGTTTACTACATGTTATTTATAATACCAAATATGAAAACAACTTATTGTATAGTAATAGGATGGAGAATGGTTAAATTAATTATGTTTATCCGTACAAGGGAAAACTACACAGTGACTATTTACTCCATTAAAAGTGATCAAATTTAATATTAAATGAAAGAAGCAGGATCAAAACCATATATATGTATATATGATATGCGTTCCATACACAAAAGAAAAAATAAATACATTTTAATATTTCTATCTCATATGGTGTGATTAAGAGATATTATTATTTTATTGCTCACCAAATTTTCTACAATGAGTGTACATTTTCAAGTCAGGAAAAAATAAAAACCAATTAAAACATGTTTAAATCAAAAGAAAGTATATGCATATAGTAGTCCCACTATGCATCTTTGACTTGCCAGAGACCTTTGACCACACTGGCATGTGTAGCAAATTCTGGTAATGTTATTTTAAAAGGATTAATTCAATTACAATCAGTACTTCAAAAAAAAAAGGTATATATTTAAACTCATCAGCAAAGAAGTTTCAAAATAGATTCAGCATTAGCTAGGGCGGTCCCCGGGATGAGATGATGAATTATAATGAATTGTTTAGCTTTGACAATACATTCATTCAACAAACATTTACTGAGTACCTGTCATGCTCCAAGTGCCTGGTTAGGTAATGGAGGTGGGTCTCTGGGAACAAATGACCCACTGGCTGACACTGGGCCTAAGCACCTTAGTCTGTAGCAAGATCCAGTGGCAGGCAGGGCTGGGCAGTAACCGTGCAACTCCACCCCAATCCTCTCGCCACACTGGGCTCTGACCCTGTGTGTCTGTGGCCCTGAGAAAGGCTGGTTTCATCTCTCCAGCTCCATCCGCCTCATTTGTAAAACAAGGATAATCCTGACCCAGTTCGCAGTGCTATGGCAAAGAATAAGTAAAAAGCATTCTGGGCTTGTTTTTATCTATTCAGAGCCAGATGGATTCACCTGTTAAACAAGTGTTGCTTCCTTCCTTAGGAAATTGTATATTTAAGACAAAGTAAACGGTTGGAAATGAGGTCCAGTGATTAAAGGGATATTCTGCATTTTTCTTCCTCAGAATATCTAGATTAACAATTATAGAAATAAATACCAGTTTCCCAACCTCAGACAAGAGCAGAGGGAACTCAAAGATCTCCCAAGGTTGGGTAACATTCCAAGGACGAAACTGGGTGAGATGCTGCTATAATCAGCACTTCAAAACTCTAAGAAAATTAACTTAACAGTTATCCACCTCTCTCTCAGGTTATTTTTAAAAGCAACATTTAAAAACAAGTGTTAACCTAAGTGTTAGGAAACTTAACATTTCTAAGAAAGACTAAAGGGCATTGAAAGAATAACGACCGTTATGTCTCAATCAGACATAAATATGAATATCTCTTCTCTCCCAGTTGAACTTTTTCCAACCATTGGAAACATCTGTGTAAATTAATGCCCAAAATTAGAAGAGAAGGTAGAGAAAGAGCTGAGAGAGAGAATCGAGGGGGAAAATCCTACAGACCTAAAAATGGGGCCAATTTAGAAGAGAAGTACCCTTAACTGGCTAGTAAGGTGAATAAATAAGCACTTTAGAAATACGTACACAGAGAGAGAGCGTGCAGCTCCAACTCCTAGTTTGCATTTTACATGAAAGGTTGAGGGTGTTTTCCAGGCGTTTCTACAATGTCTTCATATTCTTTGTGGTCCTTCTACCATAGTAAGGATTAGTAAATGGGGGTGTTCTGACAGCCTTACAGTTACCTGGCTAAATCCTCCCTACCCCTCTTCATTTCAGTGATGGTGCCTGTCGATACACAGGTGGGGCAGGGCACAAATGGCTCAGGTGACGCAAACACTTCTATTTACTTTTCTGTCTTGTGGGTGACAACAGGTATGGTCCCCGTCCCACTGCTCCCACACCTTCTCCCACTCTTGTTATTGCTGAGTCCCAAACACTCCAATGGGCGTGTGTAGGAGGAGCAGTAGCAGCCACAGGTGAAATCTCCAGCACTGCCACTGCCCCATACTGACAAAGCTCGCAGTCTCCAAACTGGGCCAGGGTGGGGGGTGGGGTCAGTCCTGTACACGTGGCAACTGTCGTTTACTCTGAAGGACGTGAGTGTACTATGATATATTCAGTAATTGCTCTACTTTTAAGAAGGCAGTTGTAAAAATTACATTACAAATGCTTCTTGATGCCCTGTGGGTATGAGTCACTTTGTAAAGCAGGATCAAAATGGATCTTCTGTTATGGGTTCCTGCTGGTTCTTTGATTCTAAACAACGTTATTAATGTTAATAGGAGTTATGCACACATCAATGAGAATAAATTCTTTGGGTTTGGTGGTGTTTCAATTAATGGGTTGTAATAAGCTATGTAAAATGCTTTCTAATTTTCTTCCAAGTTATGACACATTATCCAGAGAGCTGAAAGTCAGGCATAGGTCTCACCAAAGGGTGGGAAAGACCTGGAGATGGAAAAAAGAAGGCTCTCCAGATGGCTGGAGGCCTGCCGGAGCCTCTGCACAGTGGATAACTCCTCTGCACAGTGCCTGGGAGTGTGGCAGCAGGGACAGACACTACTCGCCCCAGAGAAACGAACGTGATGAAGGGAGGGAAAGAAAACTCATGAAAGCGAGCCTGATGCAGAAGGAATTTATCGTAATCTAAAATGGGAACGACTGACTGCAACCGTACTTCTTAAATCTGTCACACAACTGTTCCATCTTTTCAGGGCATAAGTTAATGCTATTCATTGACTTCTAAAAATACCTGCCAGGATGAAAATGGAAATTTAAGTTCCAAGGATGATGTAACAGAGTTCCTAATGAATAGGTTATTTCGCAATAACACAAAGTGCTGCTTCCACTTTCTGGAAACCCAGCTTCAGATGTAACCCTCTCTCACCCAGGCCCGCAGGACCCTCCTCGCCTCTTCTCATGGGGAACCACATGCTGATGACTGGCATCTCTGAGGATGGGGGCCATGCCCTGGGGGCTGCAGCAGAGATGAGTATAATTGGCAAATGTCTAACTTCTATGATTTAGTAAGAGAACTGATAACAATTTTAATCTAAAAATCTCTTCAGTGTTTTCTGTTTCAAACTTTCCACACTTCATGACCTTATCCTTCCTTACGTTTTATCCTATGCTTCTTCACAGATAGTGAGAGGACCTCTGCTGACAAATAACAAGACCCCACAACATAAAATACTAGATACACAGTGATGGATGAAGGGCGGTCGGATCTTCGCTGCTCAGAGTCCAGTTTTATATCTGAGAGATTTGGGAACACTGTCTGCATCACTTGTAACACCTAAGATGGTCCAGCGACTGTCTAGCCTCCCGCACAGCACCCCGACTGTTCTGCTCAGTGGTCACCACCCACCTGGCAGGTTTCAGAGCATTTTGGGTTTAAGGGACTTCGCATTTAGATACTCCAATGTAAACCATTTCCAATGTAACCAAGGCAGGGCTTCATGTAGTGTGTGCATTTTATTTAGCATTATGTGACTTTTCATGGGAGCCTCCCACTTTTCTTGTAACACCTGCCTAGTTACCGTGAAGCGGAGTACATGGAAATTCTTACGACATGTATTTTAACTAAACAAATATTTATAGGGAGCAAAATTTGTTGGTTAGGGAAATGAACACTAGAATTTAATAGAACGTCCATACCGGCCACTTTGGTATATCTGGGAATGGATCGATAGTTCACTCTACAAGTTATCAGAAAATGGGTCTCTCCAGTGGTCCAGTGGTTCATGCTAGAAAAACATGAGCCAATTACAAAAACAGCAAGAGCATCCAAGACAGTGACAAATGAAAACGGTGCGTAGGTGGTGCACTGTTTTTGGATTACTCCTTCCCTTCACTTCCACTGGTGTTAGAGATACAGAACTGTTCTATAGTGTAGACGATCTATGAGCACACGCTATGGAAAAAATGTTTTGCCTTCATCCCAGCTCCCCACAATGACTAGCTGTCCCCACAATACACGTGTTGGGAACCAGGGGAAGATCTCTGTATAACAGGTGACTGAACGGGGTGCAAGATGCTGGTTAGGTGCTAATGAAGAGAGCAGAGAAGTATCAGATGCCATTCTGGCCTTCAAGACGCTTGCAGCCCACTTGGCAGAGAAGCCACACGCACACGCCAAGTTAACAACACAATACTTAACCACTGACGGACTATCACGATGAGTGCAGAGTGGGTCTTGAAGAAACTGGGTAAAAGTCCTAGACCAACCACACATATTTTTCTTGGCTGGGAAGCCATAAAATTTGGGACCAGACGATGACCAGAATCCAGCTGAAGTTCCTCTAAGTGAGAAAAATGGAAACTAAGCAGCCTAACTATTTACCCATTTTCTCTAGAAAAAAAAGCCCCACCCACCTTGAGTACTATTCCCAGGATCCTCCATTTACTTGAAAATGTCAGCTTCCCCTGACCTCTGGAGGTCACTCAGTGTCCCAAGGGCATGCTGCTGCTTCATCTGAGCACGGTTCTGGGCTCACTGGTAGTTTTTTGGATTTTCTAAATCAGGCATCTTTTAGTGGTGCACATTTATTTGTTTCTTTTAATAAGTATTAATTCAATCATTGCAAATATTTGGGCTTCATTTAAAAAGTTTTTCCCCAACCAATGCTGCTTTTATGGCTTGACTCTGAGAGTGAGGTATCATCCTATGGATCCTTTTTAAAAGTCAATAGATAACACTAATAAATGTACAAGAGGTCTTCCTATTCTCCAGCTACTCTGAATTAAGGACCACAAATCACAAAGCTGATCATATCCTGGCCGGTTTCATTGATCATATGTCCTCAGCTTTTCACTTTCACATTCTCCAATCTGCGAAGAGTCAAGTATAATTATTGTTAAGTCAGGGAAGGAAAAACCCCCTCATAATATTTTCATCCAGTGATTCCTGGAGGGTGGGTGGTGGAGACCACAGAGGTTATATATAAAGAAGGTAATATAAGAACCTGAATAACAGATGTCTTTGCCTATGGCTTTGGCCGGCTGATGTTTCACATTGTCACTTTTGAGATAACACAGAAGAAATGTGTTGAGGCTAATTTCATCTCTGCAGCAAACAGTGCACATGTAGAATTATCTGAAGAAATAATCTGTGGAAGAGCACGTAGAATTTCGGCTTCTCAAAGAAGCCATGCTATGTTCATTGGGATATTTAGCTTTCCAAGAGAACATCACAAACATTCATCATGTCAGGAATGGAGCAAACCACATGAATAGAGAAGAAAAGCATCTTCTTTCCCATAAATGACCTTCTCCCCTCTAAATAGTTTCCCACGTGCTAATTTACAAAGCGGGTAAGACAGTATAGATACAGCACTGATTTCACTCGAGTATTCTTGTCCCCAAATCCACAGTTTACATTAAAAGCCATTAAAATAAACCAAATTGACTTAAAAAGGACATTTCATTCCCACATGTCTACAAGCCAGGAAGAGGCATCATGGTGCTGAAAATATAGGAAAGCCATGCTTAAAGATTCAGAAAAAATAAGGCAAAGTCAGACTTTGGGGAACATCTACGCCTCCTGTTACCATAAAACTCTCGGTCTCTGGTTTTCTCCACCTCAGAAGGCACCCTGCCTCCTTCACTCTGCCCCGAGCATTCCTTTCTTCCCAGCTGGGCACTGCAGAGGACTCTGGGAGCTCACAAGCAGACCACTGTTGAACTACCGCCCCTACTATATTCTTGTCTTAGATAGGGAATGGAATATTACATTGTGAAACACTGCAATTTTTTAAGGTCAGGAGGAAGTGTAACTTTAGGTTTTTCATTCCTTCTACTGAGTAGCCAGATTTTGGAAACATAGTATAACGTAGTTAACTGCCCCCAATAGCATGTAATGTGATGAATGGCAAACCTGGATTTTTTGGTTCGTGGTCTCTGTTAAGTGGGATATAAAACCTAGGTAGTTCTTACAGCAACAGAAAAGAAAACAAGGGCAGTGACTAACTCATAAGCAGGATGAGGTCCTTCCCACAATAACCTAAGTGGGTACTCTGTATAAAGCAGCGTGGTATGGAAACTTGGAGGCCCGAATAAGAATCTGCTGGGTCAGCACCACGCAATGGAAAGAACTCAGTGAGGACTTAAGAAACCTGATTCTCCATGGCCTCTCTGATGATTATTTTTCTGTGACTGGAGTAGTCACTTCACCTCATTAGCCCTCAGCTTCCTCATAACATAAAGAAGGCAGACCAGGTGACTGTTGGTTCCTTCCAGCCATTGCCCTAACCTCACTGGGGGTTTATGTCCCACAGTCTCTGGCCCCTGCTTTAGCCTCAGAGCTCTCCAAGCCTTTTGGAAGGGCCCCTCTGGGTGTGGAGCCCTCCTCTGCTGACCTCGCCTCCTCCAAGAGTCCTTTCTGACACTCCAAGAAAAACACAATGGCCCAAAGTGTGTTGTTTATAGCCTGCTGTTTGGTCCTACAGTATATTCTTCATAGATGGTACAAGGGTTAGAGACACCAGCTTTGGAAGTTTCCCCACCAACCAAGAGGCTGAAAACCACAACTCTTAGCCTCGGCCTCTCATCACCAAAGTGGGACAAACAACGTCTTTCACAGAACTGGCAGATGTCAGGCGCTCAGCCATTCTGAAAGCTGTCAGATGAAATTCAGGATGTCCAGTTAAATTTGAATTTTAGATAAACAATTGGGGACATACTTATACTAAAAAGTTATTCATTGTTGGCCTGAAATTCAAATTTAATTGAGCATCCTGTATTTTTTCTTTTATTTGCTAAATCTGGCTCTGATAGATGCTGCTGTTGCTGGTGTTAGGTACCAGGCTGCCCTACCAAACCAGCCTTGTACAGAATAAAACCACCACTGGCCTGACTTCTGGGTTTTAGAACCAAGAGTCCAAATGATTCAAGTTTTTTTCCTCCTTAATCCTCTCTCCTTTTCTACAACTGCTCCCTTTCCAGTCCTCCTATTGGCTTCACATCACCACATATTCTGCCTGGGTCTCCACCCAGAGGCTCCAGTGTCTTCTGACCACCTTTCCAATCACAGCCCTGTTCCCTCTGGTTAAACAAGTTGATCAAATGAATTCATATACATGTGTCACTGATCATTTAATGAGTCATCGACCTCCTCTGAAACAACTGCTTTTTTTTTAAAGGTCATTTATACCCTCAAGTTAAAATTATCAAATTATAGGCCATCAAAAAATTGAAGTGAAAAAGAAAAAAGTAGGCTGTGTGAAAAACAGGCATTGTGGAGGTGGGGGTGGGGGTAGGGTTGGCACCATCTTGGAGCTGGTTCCCACGACAGTTTCTCTAAAGCATTTCTGCTTTTCCTTTCATCTTCTGAGCCTACAACAGCTCCCACGGTAGCAGAAGACCCTGTGGATGAGGAGCAAGTGGAAGCGGGGAAGTGGAGTAGGGTGGAGCAGGAAGTGGGTGTCTATTTGCGAACTGGTCTCCACAGTCTGACCCAGTGCAGCTCCTAGGGCCTCCCAGCACCAGCAACGTAATTTAGACCATGGAAAACACAAGGCCTGACTGAACTTTTTCATTTTTGCCCACCTTGTGTTCAGAGATGAAACACAACCCTCTGACCTTTTTACCTGCTCGATCCTGAATGCTGGGCAAAACAACGCTAGGTACCATTAAGGACCACTTTTCTTTCCAGGGCAAATCAATCTAGATGGTTCTGAAAGCTAACTTGGAGGAGAGTAGGGGTTGACTTGAGATGATGGGGCACACTTCAATCAAAATAACTTCCAATTGGGTTGGCTAAATTTCTCCTCAGGCCGAGCTCCGCCCTGGAAAGGATATCTCTGTGCCTAGGTTATTCTGTCCGAGATGACCCTTTATCTTAATGTCCACAGCCCATCAGCTAAAAGCACTTTACCAAAGCATTAAAAGGAAAAGGCTTAAAATGAATGAAATGGCAAAATACTACATAATAGATCATTTACTACCCTTATCAGGCAATTAGCCTTTTGGGAAGACAAAACTGCCATGTGTTCTGTCTCACTATTCAAGGTAAGATGACTAGTACTAGCTTGGGATTGAGAAACTCCATCTTATAATTTTGCAATGCCCATTGCAAGGTAGTGAGAGGCACCTGGGGTCTCCCCTACTAACTCAGTAGAATACACCTTCCAATTATCTTTATATCTTTGCAACTCTGCTCTGAGATTAGGGATGTGATTTTTTTTTTTTTTCAGATAATAACAGAGTTCTGGTGGAAACGTGTGGGAGTGGGGACAGGGAGTAACATCTTGTCCCAAGAGCTTTATATTCTTATTTAATCCTCCCAGCAGACTGACTAGGAGAAATGGGCCCCTCGGTCCAAGCGGGATTTGAACTCATGTCCTTTAGACACCAACACCTACTGTCTACCATACCCTGTTTGATTCAGGGCAATCACTTTTCCCTTGGGAGAGTGGAATGCTGATGTTTTTGCAGAGTGTAGTCATTGACAGGGATAGACTAAGCATTTCATAGGTTTATAAGAAGGGCTCTACTGAAGGTATTTATTTCAACAAAGACTTATTTACAACTTTTTTTTTTTGCAGGAAAACAGTGTCCAGTATTTAGATAATCACATTTCATATCGTGAGTTACACTTTGATAGTCAGCAAGAATTTTTTTCTTAACAGATGACAGTGAGGAACACCATGGCAAGACACTGGGCTTTTCTCCTGGATAACAGGGAACAGTCTCTTCTCTTCTAAATCTTGCACAGCAAGCCAGGAGGAGTCTGGTCACTCCTACTAATGCATAAGTGTTCACTGTTGTTAACAGGAGTTGAAAGAGCAGATTAGTTTTATTTTTATCTCATTATATTGTAGTTTTTGGGAAAATTCTTACCTATAACCATTGGGTATTTCTTTTGCTCATTCATTCACTCAACCCCTGCCCCCAGGTAACAATAAAACATGGCACAAAAGGCAGGGGTCTAGTGCCCTTTAACCACTTATCTGTTCAGGAGGCCATCTGGGTTTGGGGTAGTATAAATGATCATATTCTGTGATCTATAAAAGATTAGTCATTGTAAGGGTCTTAGAACTGTTGTCAACACCCCTAAGTCAGTAGGTAGGAAGGTGGGGCCCAGGAACCTGTATTTTCATAACCTCTCCATATAATCTTGAAGCGCCCCCAAATTTGGGAACCAGACTGATATAGAACACACCGCTATTAAAGCTAAGTTCAGAGGTCAGTTCCCCAGAACCATTCAGCTTTGCTGTGATGCAAAGAAACCTGAATATGCATCTTCATCAGTCAAGGTACCAGCAGGAAAAAGGTCACACCCTCCAATCATGATAATTAGAAGGGAATTTAATAAAGGGGCTATTTACAAAGAGGTGGGCAGGGTGCAGGAAAGCCAAAAGGTTTAGTGCAGTCCCCTGGGCTAGTGATGAGGGAGAGCCAGGTCAGGTCAGGTTCTTCACACCCCAAGGCCTGAAGGGGCGAGGTGAGGGAGGCCTGTATAGCTGAACCTGGGACAGGAGTGCTGGAGGAGAGTGATGCCTGACAGGACCTGTGACCATCATTTTAAGTTGGGGAGACCTTACAGGAAATCAATATCCTGACCTCACGCTTTCCTTCACTCTGATCTCTAGGCACTCCCCTTGCTGAACCTAACTAGAAACCAGAGGCAAAGGAGCCCACTGGGGCAGTGCACAGAAGTCAATTTTCTGGGGTCAGAGCAAAGTGAAAAAAAGTGGAGCCAGAGGAGCAGAGGAGATGCCTGGCAAAATATCTCTAAAGAAACCAGGGCATATCAAACCTTCACTATCACCACAGACAGCATCATTCCACAGGCAAATGCTGAAGCATCTGTCTGCCACGGCCACTCATGAAAGCACCTGGTGGTATGGATAACTGCAGAAAGGACACAACTTTATTCAGGGCTGTGTTTCAAAAATCAATTCACAAATGTATTTTTCACGTATTTGCTAAGCACTGATTCCGTAAAAGACACGATATTTTACTTTAGCCTGTAGTAAAGGTATCTTTTATGTTAAACTCAATAGGGCCACCACTGAGAAAAGTGGTCATTGGGGTTCATGAAGCCCCTGTTGCTATATTTTTCTAAAATAAGCCAAAATAAAGATACTATAGAAAAAGAAAAATCTCTGATTTTGAAAGTGGAAAAGACATTTAGCTTTAATTACATGCACTCGTAGCCTACAACAAAAGTGACCCATTTTTTTTTTCCTTTTAACGTATATGATTTTCCAATTAGTTTCTACTTCCATATTGGCAAAGGATGAAAAGTATAATGTGCTGTCATGTGGCCTGGGTTGAGGAATGGAATTTTCCCATCTTTCGACTTCCACCGACTAGTGTTAGTTCCACCAAATTTAAGAAGTTCTCAGGAGGAATCACATTCGACCGCCATTCTCTCACCTGGGGTCACCTGTACTGGGTGCCCAGCAACTGATTGCTAAATCTGCCCTTCTGTCTCTGAGTACACCTGCTTCCCTGGCATGGGTGAAGGCAGCCGTCTCCTGAGCTCCCCGGGTTAGCCGTGGGGCAGTGGAGTGCGCGAGCACGGATACCCCAGGTACTCAGAGGCTCGTCACAGAGCAACAAAAGGAGAGCCTCGCTCCTTTTTCAGTACTCCGTGAGCCTTCTCAAACACCGACGTCTCCACTGGACGTTGCGTGTCTGCAGTGGCTCCTCTACACAAGCTGCTAACAACCCTGTTCGTCAGAGAGATGCGGCCTTAGGCCTGGGGTCTGTTACAGGCAAGGGCATCAGTGAGAACGGGGTAATACTCTTATTTTCATGTATTTACTTTAATGATTATCATCTCATTACACCAATTGATACTGGTTTTCTGCTCGAGAAGGTCATATAAAGTTTCTTTTAAAAACAAATTTGGTTTGGAACAAAAAATTAATTTAACAGAACTATTATACAAATAATAGAGATGATACAGAGATACGGTGAAGCTCATGTAGGTGGTACACAAATGACTAAAGTTTGGGAAAGACTGATCTAATGCTAAATATACCTCATGAGTCAGAAAGACCGAGGTTTTAGTTTTAACTGCCTTCAAACAGACAATAATGACTAATTTTATTGCCTTGGAAATAAATTTTCATTGAAGATAGTAGCTCTTCTCGTCAGAGGGTCACAGTTCAAAGAGTGTAATAACAATTTAGCAAAACTGCTTTGCAATCTGAATGCTATCTTCTTCATAGCATAAAAGAAATGCCTGTGATAAATGATTGAACATTAAGGTTTAAAGATTTATATACCATATACTATTGTAGGATGAACTATGGGAGAATGTAAATAATGAAGTGAGAGGAAGAAATGCTAAATACTGCTCTCCTCATCAGGCCTAACAAGGCGGCCTTTGGCAGTCACTGTAATGTGAAGAAAAAACCTTCTCTGATTCACGTAAGACTTTCATTGAGAGTATTCCAGGGTCATCCAGGCAGAATAAATCACAAAAGCAATCTGTCACGGTACATGAGTCCTTTTGATGTCAGTTGTAAGAATACTGCATATTTTGTGCTGCTGATCAGGGAAAACACTGTCAATAGATACCTCCTACACGAACTGTAAATCTCTTAGACATTTTAGTCATTCCTGTTTCATCTCAAGTTACTCAAAACCCTAAATTCTAACCTCTTGAAAATTTTACGCTTACATGTTCATGTTCCATTCAATTCAAGGCCTCAGGGAAACAACAAATCAACCAACGTATGGTGCCTTTTCCCTTCTTACGAACATGAGCATGAGGAAGCCAAGTGCTTGGGTGCACTCACACCCACTTCCACGCACACCTGCCTGCCCCTGCGCCTTACGTCCCCACCCCCAAACCCACCCTGTGGGCAGAGCCAGAAACTAATGCTGCCCGGCCCATTCCAGAAAGACGTGTTTGAGACAAAGTGTTCTGTACTTCTGAACCCTTATTTATGCTTGTGCTTTGCTAAATACCACATATCAGCAGACCTCTTTCTGGGGCTGGGCCCTTTTCCTATGCACTGTCTGCTGTTTACTTGTTTTAAAAATATTTCCACAATGCAATTATTGTTCTCCATTCACTATATAATTGTATGATGCATTGGCAACCAAGTGTTCCTCAATGAATAAAAGTGTGTTTACCAAAGAATAATCGGAGTTGCTTGGCACAGAAAGCAGACCTTACCCAGCACCAGCTGATGTAAATTGCAAACACAGAGTCCTCAGCCTTCTGCCCTGGCTGGACGTGCAAGTAGTCAGTATTTGCTAACTCTGGGACCTCATTTTCAGCTGCATAAGGTAGAGGGAATGCTATTTTGTGCTGTATGATTTTTAGACTTGCTCAGTCGCTAGAATTACAGGAAACAAATAGACTTTAATTTACTTAAGTCCTAAAGTTTATGTTTAAACAGAATGGTTTTAAACATGCCACAATAGATAGTTAATTTTTTTTTTTTTTTTTTTTTTTTAGTGAAGGTATAGTTCATATAGGGGTTGGACCTGTACATGTAAGTATAACAAGCATTAGTATGGGTCTAGATGCTTCTGTGCTCCCTGTTCTAATGGAATCCAGTTGCACAAAGAGACTTATTTGAGGAGAAAGGGCAAAATATGTCTTTATGTTTTAGGACCTTTCAAATCATGTCTGTATTATACATGTTTTGGGGTGTCTGCCCCATCTTTGTCTCCTTCTCTTGGAGTCTGTCCTGCCAACAGTTCTGCAGCGAGCCACGTGACCAGAACTGGTCCAGCAACGTGTGATAGACAAGAGTGAACCGCCAAAGGAGGCCCTATGTGCTGGCTAGGAACCTACATATTGTGTGGCTTGGTTTAAAAAGCTAAGTTAAACTAATTCGACTGCTCTGCCAAGAATTTGGAATTAAAAAATGGTGAGGCTATTACCAGTTAGCAGAGGGTTGCTAAGTTGACAGATCATTTTAGTTGAAATACATTTTTTTTTTTTAAATTTGGGGATGGGGAATTATAAGCAGAAATAGTTGGACTAGGTATCCACAGAATCTTTTGCCTCCCCAAAAAATTTTGCATAGAAAACACTTCCAAACCACTGCCTTTAAATATAATTAATAATTATTCACATAGGAGGACATTTGAGAAAGAAGAAAAGCATGCACATAATTCCTTGGTGAGTGGTACAGAAAGTAGAGGCTGTTGTTTGGTCCATCTGATGTATGAAGTCTTGTGGTCTGACAGCTGCTGGCTCTCCAGGCATCACAGGTGACAGGGGAAGCTGTCGCCTTGGAACTGGAGCACAAAGGAAGAAACATATGTGCCAGCTCCCAGGGATCATGTCCTAAGACTTTCTGCACCCCAGGGTTCGGGTTGTGGAAGGTTCTCAAACGTGTCTGTGGAATTGTATGGGAATGAACTTGGCCTGAGAGCAGCCTTGAGTGGAAGTTAGACAGGCTTAGAGTTAAACTGGTTTGTGTGAAAAAGAGAGAGCAGCTGCTGTCAACACTGCATCTAAGGGAAGGGAGGGCATGCTGAAGAACAGTCTGTGACTGACTGGGTAGGAGGAGAGGGTGCCAGGGCCTCTGAGAGGAGGTAGGGCAGATGGTGATGCTTCAAGGCAACCAAGAGAAATGCCCACAGCAAAGCTCTGAGACTCTTTCACCTAAATGGATGTGTTAATGGCTCCCATGGAGCGGGTATAAGAGGGCTTAGCACATATGCCTCCGTCTACTGTACTGGCTGTAAATAAACCATGCGCTTGTCTGCACCATCTGCTTAGTGTGCACTTTGTGGAACTGTGAAAAGAAAAAAACAATTTGGGGCCAAATGGCTAGAAATACTTTAGCTGTATACTTAGGAACCAAAATGCTTACACAGCTAAATTATTACATTTCCTTTGAAGTGGGTAATTAAATTTAAAATGCTCTTTTTATGGGGGAATGCTGGACAGTAGGAGGCCACACAGCTTTCAAAAGGTCAAAGAGCAGGTCACGGGCACAGAAGGAGGCTGGAGACACTTATACCACCGGAGTTAAATCAATCTTGCGTTAGTCACACTTAACCAGTCTCAACCACAAATTCTTCATCTATAAGTGAGGAATGTGATACTCATCTTCAGAGTGGTATTTTGAGAATTAAGCAATGTGTAAAACATGCAGTTCTTCAGGTAAAAGATATTATTAACTTATAAAACGTTTTTATGGAGATGGTCATGCCCTCTATAAAGTTACGAGGTATCCATTATATATGATTATTGCCCTCATACATATACACATTGAGATTGCTCATTGCTCTTTTTTTTTTTTTTTTTGGTTTCTCAAAATTATATAAATAGTGTAGCTAATTCATTCATGAAACAACTATTTACCGAGCATTTAGTATGTTATAGACCCTGGAATAATTTTAATCAGATATAAGACACCCATAAGTATGATTATATTCTAAAACCATAGACTTAGTATGTTACAAGCAATCTAATGTTGAAAACACAAATTCAACGGTAGTTTTTGGAAATTACTGTTTTCAATATTAAACAGTTTACAGAACTAAAAATTCTAGATTTGTATCTAAAGTTTAGTAATTTGAAAGAGTTCAAAGAGTCCCCCACTCAAACTGGATGAAATTTTCCCAAGGCCTACCATAGCGGCAATGTTATAGAGATGCTATACACACCCCAGAGAACCCAACAGCTCAAAGAAAACTATCAAACAGCATGAGCAAATCATCCTGGTTTGTGAAATGCAACCTTGACAGAATAATCACAATGCATTAGCCTCATTTACAAACTCTATTTCATTTTGATGGAATCCCCTGAGGTAATGTAGGTCAAATCCTGATAAAATGAATTCCTAGGGCTGCTCAAATACTTTTCACAGCGCTGAATTTGAACCAATCAGAATTTGCTTGGAAGAAAGAAGAGGACATGAGTGTAGTGGTTAGAGCTAGCCCTCTGGACTCAAATACCCACATCATGATGCACCAGCAGTGGTCTTAGATCAGCTATTTGCCTAGCTAGGCCTCGGTTTCGGCATCTACAAAATGGAGAAAATACTACCTATCTCACAGGATTTCCAAGTGGTGTCAGTGAGACAGTAAAGGCCTTAGTATGCTATAAGGACTCAATGAATGTTAGCTATTAGATTTTCTTTGTGTGTTAAAGGAATTCACATGCAAGCAAGAATGTCACCAATGAGGAGTTACCGAAACTGGAAAATGGGTTGAGGATGGGAAGGGAGAGAGATGTTGCTACTTCTAAGTCCCCACAGCAGCCAAAACACTTGAGGGAGATGGACAGATGGACAATCCTTCCTATCTGAGCTGAAGGAAAGCAGGCAGGCTGTCCTAGAAGCAGCCCTTGCAAACTTTAACTTCTTATCACATTCCAAGACAGGAATGCCTCCATGCCATCTTGATTTGTGTTAGCTGTAAAGAGAAAGCACAATCTTTGTTGTCTCTGGAGGAATCTAAAACTGAAAAGAGAAAATCCCACTCCAACAATGTATTTCAACTCTATTCTTATTAAAAACTTTAAAACCAGGTCATAATGGTGGGAAGAAAACAAATCCTGACTATCGGGTAAGCTTTGACAAGTGAATTTGCTTTTATGAATTAGTTTTGATTCTAAAGATAAAAGTGAGGAGGAGAGTGATACAGCCACATTTCATTGAAGAGGTCCCAGACTCGGGGAAAACAAAACAAAGTGAAAACCTGAAGCACAAAGAGATTTTTTTCATTGCAAGCTTTTGGAATTCCTAGGAGAAATACAAGCCAGGATTTGACTGCTCAACTCATAAGCCTGAGTGCAGAGACTGCCTGAGTTCCCTACTTTTGAAAGATTTGTGAAATGTAATTCCTGGGCAAACTCAACATGCAAGGCAGGTAAACTGGTGACTTGACAGTTTTGCATGTGTGTATGCATGTGTGTGTGCATGTGCTTTGAAGATTTACCATGAGGCTTCTTGGGAGAGTTGGTCTCCCCTAAAAGGAATTTGACAAACAGAAATTTAAGTTTGACACTATTTAGTAACACAACTATCTCATGAAATTCAGTTCAGCCATATGGGGTGGGACATAAAAAGCTGAGAAAAATTCAGTCCACATTCGGTCAATGCAAAGATCACCTCACTGTTCTCCTGGGAGTGGAAGCAGTGTAGACGGACTACAGCTGTGGCCTCCTGCTGTCTGTAAACCATGTAAACACCTTCTCAAATAACAGCAAAAACTGTCATATTATTTCCGTTTACATAAGAAGTAGATTTGAATGCTAAATTAGGAGGAAATGAAATGTTTATAGTTTTAATCGTCCAAAATGTTTTTCAATTAAACTTAATCTTCATTCTAATAAAAAATTTATTATAAATAAACATTAACACTAACAAAATCCTCCATTAAACCAGTATAAAAAAATAAAGCTGGGTAACCACTCCATCCATTGTTGAAATCTATACAATTTTAATATGGTTCCACTTTTGTAAAATATGCACACAGAGGAAAAAATACTAGAATAAAATACCCATAAACCAGAGACACTGGTTGTCTCTGAGTGGTGGAATTCCAGCAAAGTAATTATAACCTTTTCTGGGTATTTCTAACTTTGCTAAAATTTCCTAAAATAATAAATATCATATTTTTTTGAGCATGCATTAGATGCCAGGCAGTATGCAGGATGCTTTCTGTATCTTATAGAGTCCTCACTGCTTCATGAGGTGTGTAGGCATTATCCTTGCAGATGCGGAAGCAGAGACTGAGGCAACGTATACTTGAGGGCTGGGGACTTGGACTCAGACATCTCTCTCCCATCATCATTCTGCTACAGCTGAATTTCATTTGTGGCCAGAAACACACACACACACACCACACACACACACACACACACACACACACACACACACACACCTTAAAAATCAATTTAAATGTTACACAGCCAGGCGAAGAGCTAAAGGAAGACGATACACTTCTAGGCATTTATGTTTACAATTTGTATTAGGTACTTCTTAAATGCTTCTACGATATTTTAAAAACAGTTTCAAAAATGTGGTCTCTATTCGAAAAGAAAAGTAAATTAATCAAATCTTTTATGATGCTAAAACCAATGCACTAGGTTTAAACCGGTAATAATATTCACATAACATCTTCTTAGTTACCTATTACAGACAACCCTTTGTTGATTCTAACCTGATTTTGAAGAAGAAAGTGAAAAAAAGTCTTATCTTTTTAAGCGATAAAATTAGGTCTCAAAGAAAATGGTACTCCATAAATCATACTGAGGCCACAATTTCTTAGCAGTTAAAACTCCCATCCAAAGCACTCTACAAATCAAAGAAATCTAACTTAAAACAGTGGAGCAGCATTTTTCACCTATCAAATTGACAAAGATGATAATCAAGAAACTATTACCATAAGAGTATAAAAACACTGGCATCATTATAACTTTTACTAGGCAGTGGTTAGGCAAAAAATATGGATCAAACCTCAAAATGTGCAAAACCACTGACCAGCCAGTTGTCCTCCTAGGGAGAAAATTAAGTTAAGTATGTAAAAATGTATGTTGTAGTGTTGGTAGCTCAATGCAGTGTTGCTTATAATGAGAAAAACCAGTAATAACCTAAATATCCATTGATAGGGGAGTTTGCTACTGTATCACCATAATTTAGCATAGTGTCTGCTACATATAGGACTAAAAATAAATATCTGGTGAATGAATGGCACAATGAATAAATTAATAGGCCATAGCTTTACAACTGAATTTTATGCATGCATTAACATTTCTGATGTAAAGCTATATTCAACAATATAGACAGGAGTCCATAGCACGTTGTTAAGTGATCAAACAGATCACAGACTAGCCTATACAGTACTATCTATTCATTTACATAAAATTGTGTGTATGTCTACCTGTGTATATGTGTGTAGATGTCTAGAAGGACAGTAGAGGTGGAATTTGGAAAATTTTCCCTTTTTTCTTTATACTTTTCTATATTATTTGGATTTTTTAAAATAAAAATGGTAGCTACATATTTTCTATTTGGTTGAGAGAATCCTGTCTTCAAATTTTTATCCTAATCACTTAAGCCATGGAGGAGAGTAATATTTAATCTTTCCCCTTGATTTCTCAAATATTGTTGTACTAGAAGTTCTCTTTTCTGCAATTTACTCCTATGACATGCCTGAAACAGACTGGACACAAGGCATATCTGTTTTAAAACACTTGCAATCCATGTCCTGGTACCCATTACACTGAAGAGAGAATCTCAATGTATGATATTTCACTATTTTGACTTTGTCCAGGTCCCTTCTGAGCCCAGCCTTGTTAACTTTCTGGCCGACTTCATAGCCTAAGGATGCTCTCCTGGGCTGTGTGCATCCAAGTGCACTCACCATCAACGAACTCCATCTGTCAGTCCCACACACAAAGACCTCAACTTATTTGGCAAAGAAACACTGCCTTTCATGAATGCTGAATTGAATTTAAAAGTAGACGGCTTATGTTAATAACAAATGGTTTCTGGTAATTTTTGTTTTCAATCCAGGGGAAAATACAAGCATCCTGATAAAGAAATGACAAAGTGTCTCTCTTTGGATTCAAACGAGAGCAGCAGCACGATTCTCCATGGGGGCACTGTCTGGTTACAACAGTGCCCAGCTGCGATTCTGGCCAACCTCTGAAAGCAAGAGTCAGGGCCAACAAATGCTGCATCTACACACATGTGCCCTGAAGAATCAGCCAACTGTGAGAATGGCAGAGAGAATGCATATGAGCTGATGACTGAAAAGTGCCTCCTCCGGATGCCATTTATCTGAATTGTAGAAATTCATCTCATGCCATGCCAATGCATGGGTTCACCAACTCAAGAATAACCTATATATTTTGGTCTTGTAGTTATTTGCCCCCAAATAACCATGCACAGACTGAGAGCAAGAATGAGGGCTGAGAGAAGAGACAGACTGCTGGAAGGATACGCACATATTGGCTACTTTCCTCCTTTCAATTCCTGGGTGTAATAGCAATCCAGGGGGCCAGGGTGGGGGTCAGGGGCTGAGGACAGCAACAGCATATACCCGACACTAAAAGCATTCTAAATATCTCAGGCATGAGGGTGGCTGGCCTGGTCTGATCAAGCTGATTATGGCTTAATGTTGTAAATCCTCTTAAAAAAAAAAAAAAAAGCACCATTATATATGAAGACAACCCTACTCCATAGTATAGTACCACATACAAATATGTCAGTTCAACCCTACTGGGATGAGCTTTGAGCTGTATTTTCATGGTGTGACAGTCTGTAATGATACTTGTTGGACACCAGTACCACTCATTTACAAGACGCGAGGCCAGCGTAGTTCAATGCTCAGGGCCCCCTGAGAGAGGTGCCCAGACCATGGCCTGTCTCGGGAGCCTGGCCTCATCGTGATAACGGGCACTTGATCCGTTTTTGCCTGGCTGCTGTGACTTGATGACTAGTTTTCTCTGATGCTGCTGTCATGTGCCTCGTCTACCCAGAGCTGTCTGCATCTGAGCCACAGCTATTTCCTGAGGGATATAAAACTCAACAAACTGCAAATAAACAATACAAAACATGACCTCATGTTGTCATGCTGCTATTTCTCTAAATTGTAACACTGTGGCAGCTCCGTGATTTACAAGTATCATTTGATACTAACTTTTACCCTTTTAGTTACTTCTTTCTCTTGCCTTTACCCTTAGTCCATCAGCTCCCTCCATGCCTAACTCTGTCTCTCTTGGACTGCCTCCCCTCCCCCGCCCCCACCAGGACTATGGCTTTCAAACTAATCAGGCTACAAAAGTGTTCTTGCTAATTCACTAGCAAGTTAACTTCCCTCCCTCTCAAGAGTTTAAGCACTGTCAGTGTTCTCCCTGCCAGTCTTGGCCGTGTTTATCCTCTTCTACTCAAATTGGCCCTGTTTGCTCATTTGGGTCAGGGGCACAGATATCCTTCCAGAAACTCAGAGTGGGTTTTGTTCATCTTTTCTCTTCCTCTACATCCAGGCAGGGGGCCACCATCGCCCCTGGAGATTTGGTCTTCAAAAAGTTCATCAAGATTTAATACGGACAAAATAAAATAACATCCCCCAAATGAGTCGTAAACCCTAGTACCACATATAAATATATCGGCACAATAATTTTATTTTGTTTCCATTCCCTGTCAAAATCGTTCAAACCCTTATTCCAGTATTTAGATCCTTCGTAATCTGGACTCATGTTGAGTCTCCAACTAGACCTTAGATTGTTGTCTTATGATAGTCCCTGAAATTGCATATTCTTTCCTTTCTGAACCTCTCTTTTAAAACACAGCACTTGAACCATCTTCCCCAAGACCTTGACCCAGATTAAATCAAGTTTCAGTTACTCTAGTAACCCCTGGGGCAGAATTTTAATTAGTTTAACAGATACATGTGCATTGCACAAGTCTTTATGCAGTTTCTATTTTCCTGCTTCCTTATTTTCTAATTTTTGTTTGTTTACTCTAACTTAAATTTACACAAAGAGGGATCATGTCACGGTATGGACTCTTCGTGACCAACATATCAGCTCATTACAGATGACAGATTTAGTCCCACCTCTCCTACCTTTTTTTATACACAAATAATTTTTAAAAATATTATTTCTAAACACTCACCCTTGGTGTCTCCTCCAGAGGGTCTGGCGATCAAAGAGTTATTAAGAGTATTTAAAAGTCTGATTTCAACTCAGGAGGCAAGAGACTCATCCAGTCCTGACAAAAACAGCTTAAGGATGAATTCCAAACACTAAGTATTATTTTCTTCACCCCACGGACCCAGGAACATTACATGACCATGACACAAGCTTGGATGACATCCCACAGTGATCAGATGATGGATGTTTTCTCTGGTTTCCCCTTAAATCAGGGCTACAACGGCATCATGATACTGAATGAGCAATAGAGCTCAAATTGTATCCCACAAGGCTCACTTCATAAACCTCAGCTCTCTTCCTACTGAAGAGATGTTGTATTAAGTCAATTTTGTTTATACAGCCATTATGCATTTATATTCTCTTTAAAGATAAATGATACTTTTATGAAGAACAAATTGCACACAAAATACTATCTGCCTTGGAAAGATGCCAAAACACACATTCATTTAAAATACACAAAACAAAAACAACCAGCCACCTATACTTCTTTCAAAAAAACAAGCAGTGTACAGAATTCTCTTTTGCATAGTGGGGTGATATTAATGAGGAAAGTAAAATGAACAAGTGTAACTGTTAGAAAATTACCTGAGAAATAGGTTAACTGAAACTTAACAGTAATTACACTAATATATTTACTATAGAGCTTAGGATATTTTAGTTTAAATTTAAATTATGATATAATTTAATATTATATGTATAATATAAATTAGGATGATCTAATTGAATGGACAAAATACCAATATTCATTCATTTACTCACTGGATATGTACTAATAGGCTCTTGACAGACAGGGGAATATGAAAAGACGCTGTCCCTACTAGATCAGTATCTTAGGGAAAATAGACACACAACCATAAAAACAATAATTTGTTAAGTAATGTAATTACTGAATACGTTATCCTAGGAAACACCAACATTTGAAGCTGGTGGATAATAAAATGGGGAAGGTAGATATCTATTTATACGAACCAGGGTCATCTCCAAGTTAAAAAGTGTATCTTATTATGTTAATGATCTCATTATGTTAAACAACAAACAGACCAGTCTACATGGAAAATGGTCAGGAAAGAAGATCTATCGAGACATTAACCCTAGTGCGGCTGGGAAGGTGAGTGGAAAAGACAGTGAGAAAACAAACAAACAAACAAAAGGACTCTCTTTTTACTTTACATACCTCTGTTATTGTCTGACTTTTAAAAATAATCAATATGTTCATATACTACTTCAGTTATGAGGAAATAACAGTAATGGAAGCAGACAGTGGTGGGAGCAGCCAGGAAGTAGACTGAGAGATGAGCTGGAAGGAAATTCAGGAGAGGGTGGAGTCATGGAAGCCACAGGAGGACACTGTCCAGAGGGAGGGCTGGCCAGTCGAATCATCAGACTGCGTAACAGAGGTGGAGGAGGATGAGGACAAGAAAGGGCACGTTACCAAGCAGGAGGACTTTCTAATTTTGGATATGGCTATTTCGGTGGCACAGCACTGGCGGAATTAAGACTTCAGAAGGGTGAAGATGGGGTGCAGATTAAATGCCACAGGACAGGTAACGTGCATGAGCCAAGCGAACCGGGAGCAAGCAAAATTGTGCTGCTCCCTGTCTCTTCTCTGTTGCCAAATGTAACAGAAAACTATTCGCCCATTTTGCAACAATCAATAGCACAAAGGTGGTCGTCATGAGTGGCGAGCAATATTTGCGCCATGTACTTCGGGTATGGGGCCCATGAAGAACGAACAGAGGGCCCAGGCACCTCGAACAGGGATGGCCGCACTGCGCTCCAGCCCCAGCAATGGCTACCAAGAAGCAATTGACCCAGTTTTGCCAGATTATCTTTTTTTTTTTTTTTAAAGAGAAACCACACAGCTGGATTTTTTAAAATGTAAAATATCCTAACTTTTAAATGCTGGCTAAATTTAAAAAAAAAAAAAAAACACTGGGCTAGGAAAAATATGTCTGTGGGCTACCTCTAGCATTGTTACTCTTTAAAGTTCGGCAATGAGAAAATGTCAGATAAAAATTTGTTCTCTCTCACTCTATTTTTAACAAATGAGAGCTTTTCACATGTTGCTAGGCTAAGGGCGAAGACCTGATGGATGAAAACTATCCCCTTTTTCTACTTTTCACACATCTAATGTTTGAACTAAAAAGAGCTCACTTTACTCTCCGTGAAGAGTCAATGCACTCACATGCTCTGCTGCTACACATTTAACCCAAACCCCGGAATCATGCTAACCTGCTGGAACTCAGCGAACTGTTACAAGGGTTAAAGTATGTGTTTGGGTAGGAAGCACAAATTAACTGGCAATTTTAAAAAGGAACACATGAGGAAGGACCAAAAATTTATAAACACTCAAGTTGACTTTTAGTTTATCAAATTTCCTCAGGAAAGAACTTCCCATTTACAGCTGACTTATATTACAACACACCCAATAATTTCATTCAAATGCTATTTTTAATCGGTTCATCATATCACTATGCTTCAGGAACTGAAAGCAAGAAGTACATAAAGTCATCAACTATGGTACAAAACATTCAGAAGCATTTTGGGAAAATGTTTGAGAAAGCGCAGCATCTCCACCAAAGGAAGGTATAAATGGTAGATACTCTTACATAAGTGCATGGTCTTTAAAAATGTTGTCATTGAAAACTTTTGAAAATTGAAAAACATCTATTGCAAGATGTGAAGAATATATTTGGTAATGACTCATTTGTGATAACATCATTGAGCTGGTTGTTGCTATAGAATCTATTTCATTCACTCTGTTCTGGTTCCCACAGTTTATTAAGGGCCAATTGGATGATGATAGATATTAATGCTTCGACTTTCAAATGATTTTCCACCTTACCCCACTACTACAACCTCAGGCATGTGGAAAGAGGATTCCTGTGAAAGGCCTCTGCACAGCGGGCTTCTTAACTTCCTATTGAAATTTGGGGAAAGCCTCGACCCTGGCATTGGTTAGAACAGAACCCTGTATAGCATCTTGTTAACACTGGGTGAGGTTCTTGCCTATGGCTCCCTTTTTCTTTCTAACTATAGTACGTTTCTCTGTCTTGTGTCCCTTATCTTCAGCAACTCTGTAGTTGTGCTCTTGCTTGTCCTTCTCTGTTCACTCGGTCTCATCTATTTTGCCTTACTTGTTCTCATTCATTACTCTGGATTTCTCTTTGTACTCACTTGGGTTTAGCTATTTTACTTCTCTGGTCTCTTGTCCCTTCCCTCTCCCCTCTGCCAAAATTAGGTGTCCACAAAATGCATTCTCATTTTCCCTTACCCCTAAGGTTCTTGTTTTAATCAAGCACACTGAGCCAACATGTTTGTTGGAAAGAATCTTTATTTTATACTCGTGAAAAAGGAACTGCTTAAAGTTTCTAGTATGTTTGAAAGCTCTTCCCAGTTCCCATCTTCAGATACTGCAGCATTCCCTCAGGTTGCCAGGGCAGACGTGAACACCCCACTGATCATAAAACCTGCTAAAAGACTGAGAGTCAGGAAGCCATTGCCTCCGAGGGGTGGGAACTGGTCCACAGGACTTCCTGGGATCTCTCTGGGCGAAGAGACCCAGACTGATCTCTGTGCTCTACTCCACAAGCCTTTGGCAGAACGACCTCTTTTCATCCAGCTACCACGCTTTCAAGATCTTTGCTGAAAACAGATTTAACTGCCTGAAACACCCAAGAGTCATTTATAATTGAGCTTCCCACCCAAACAAATTTGACAGCTGAAACAACATGGAGCCTCTGGGACGTGTATTACTTAGCGGCAGCTTCATACTGGAGTTTAATAACTAGATAGACCTGGGATCGGATCCTAACATTCTCTCTCTATATAGCATGATGATGCCAGGCAAGTTAGTTGACTTCTCTGACTTCAGCGTTTTTTTAACAGTAAAATGAAGATATCAATACCTACCACATAGGATTTCTGTGAGGATTAAGTTATCTGAGGTAATACAGAAGAATGACTAGCACAGCACAGCAGTAAACAGTGGTGTGAAGGAACGGAAATTAAGAACACATGCTCCCAGGCTCTCTCTTCCCTCAGCTGCTGAGGTGGATTCTGGCTTTGCCTTCCTGGTTCTTCCCCTTGCCCACCCTTCTGGGAAAGTCTTGATCCTGGCCTGTTTAGGGGATATTTTATGACACAAAATCAGGAAGAAATGTGGAAGAGCACGTGGGTCACGGTTGGGAAATGTCTGGAGGTTTGCAAGCGCTGTAGGGTGTGAGGAAAGCTGGCTGGAGAAAGAGGGATTTGCAGTACTGCTGTGGAGTCTACGTCCCCACTGCTGTACTGAGAAAACTCAAGTCAAGAACTTGTTATTTGGAAATGATGGTCACTGACTCGATTTGACTCCAACATCGTTCTGAAACTGGATTGCGTGAGTCTGGCTGTATAAGGGTTAGAATGAGTGTTATATCGGTTTTATTATTATTTAGTTTTACAAACTTGGTGGTGGAGGTGGTCCACTAGCAAGAGGGGGAAGTGAAAATCATATGGCCAGCCTCATTGTGAAAGGAATGCAGAAAGGCACTGGGAGGTGGGTGACTGATGGTCAGAGGGCCCATGGCCAGGTCCCATTACCCATCCTGATTCACTCTAATTTCAGTGACTCATTAGCCTTTCCATGTTTCAGTTCTTCCCTTGTGAAGTGGCAGGATGGGAGGGCTATATTATTATGGCACATCGTTGGCCTTTGAAAAGTTAGCTGGGAGGTATGCCAGGAACTAGGTCCTATCAACCCTGGCTTATATTGCTCCTTAAGCAGTAGAAGTATGTGCGCGCATGCACACACACACACACACACACACACACACACACACACACACACACAGAGACCTATATGTGTGTGTATACGTATGAACGCATACACATTCACACAAATTCTGGAGCTACCCCTGCACAAACCACTAAATCATTTAAAAAGAAAGCCTTCAAAAGTATCATCTGGTTAATCTCTCTACATTCAAATAAGAATATCCTTGAATCTAAAAAGATGACTAAACTTTTCCTAAAAATCTCCACATGAAGTACCTCTCATGTAGCCTTCTATTAATGATGTACTTGATTTTCTAACAACTCTCATGATAGAAAAGTTCATCTTTGCTATATTTTAAAAACTGAACTCCAGTCTACACTCCCAATTGGCTATTTTGTTTTGCATAAAACATATCACCTTCTAACAGTTATACAATGAACTTACATATTAATGTATACTGCGATTGTCTCTTCGCCCAACTAGATTAAGCTACCTTGTCCACCAATTTATTTCAAGTACCTAGCATAGGACCTAGCTCACACCAGGCACTCGATAAACATTTATAATTTGAAGATGAATTCTTTTTTTCTTCAATCTTTGATAAAGTCACAAATCTATAGAGCCGGAAAGAATCTTAGAAAGGGATCTTCAAAGACGAGAAAACTGAGGGGAGATGGCTTGTCCGAGGTTATACAGAGTCTCCCAAGCCCTCATTAGTGCTCTTTCCACTTCACCTCAGTGCTTCCACACAGAACTGTGATCCTGGGGAAAGAGCTTGGGTGGGAGGTGGCCAATCTGAACCCATTAAAGCGAGAGAGTCAGAGAGAATAAGCTATAGCATTTATTTACAGAAGAGTAAAGCCTCATATAATAATAATAGTTTGTGCATCAGTAGCCGCTTTCATCTAAGGATCTCAGAGAGTTTATGAAATTCTTATCCCACAATAAGAGGTATCATTATCTGCTCTCGGTCAAGAAAGCTAAGAGGCTGGGTGTTCTAAGGCCTATTGCGGGCTGGTTCAAAGCTCTTTGACACTGCATATCGACCCCATAGTTTCATGCTCCTCCGTGTCCTCACCTTTCTCAACATATCAAAAACAGCTCGATAAAGCTACAACAGCTACGGTAAGCTCCTCAGTTTGTTCTCTTCTAGGCACCCCTAGGACCCATTCAAGCCTATGCCAATTTTTCAGCCAGAGTTTAGAGAAATGACATTAGGCATTTGGGAGTGTTCAACCATGCAGTGTCTCTTTTCAGGGCACCAATGGCTGGGACTTCCTGAGCTCATCCCAGAGAAAGGCCGGCCACAAGGACATCTGAGGTACACGGCAGCCTTTGGGGGAAGGAATTCTTTCCTCAGTTTACTGCCCTTTTTGTCTGTGGAAGGTAAATCGGCTCTGCTGGAATTTTACCTACCCACACAATTACAGTGTTTACAGTTACCCCTCCACTACTGAGGAACCACATTAAGGGCCAATTAGATTGAGTCAACACAACAAGCCCTGAGGAGGAGCTCGTTTAGATTTTGACCAGGTGGCATTCTTTCCACTTTGGGGCGACGAAGAAAACTGTGATTTCTGCCTAATAATTCTCACCATAAAGCTTGCCCCGGGTCCCTTACTGTACAGAGACAGGATGGCTTGCTCTCTTTATGCTCTTGTCAAACAAAGATGCCAGTCTAACCAGTGCAGACTAAATGACATCAGCTGCACAGCAGCCTCTTCACCAGTGCCAAGTTTCCAGCCTCAGCCGCAAGCAGAAGAACTCTTGTAACCATTCGCTGTGTGCCCTGTGTGCTTCCGCTGCTTCTGCAGTTCCTGGAACGATGTGGCCGACCTTGCCCTTGGGCTGGGAGTTTTGTGGCTGAACTGCTGCTTGGCATCCTAAGGCTCGCCTGCCCCTTTGAACAAGCAGAAATCCTTACTGCACTCAGGATTTCCCAAAGTTTTCTGAGAGGCCTGTGCTCCCTGGGATATTAAAAGGTAAAATGTGAAAAAAAGAATTCTGTGATAAAGTAAGTTTGTGAAACTTGGGTAGAAGAATACATTAAACAATGGCCATCCCTCAAAATATTAAAAACAGAAATACCAAATAATCTAGTAATTCCACTTCTAGGCATATAACCAAAAGAAGTGAAATCAGGGTCTCAAAGAGACATTTCTACACCTGTGTTTGTAGCAACATGATTCCCAATAGTCAGAAGATGGAAGTGACTCAAATGTCAACTTGGGTTGAATGAATAAACAAATATGGTATAGCCATATAATGGAATATTATTCAGCCTTAAAAAGGAGAAAAAGTCTAAGACATGCTACTATATGGATGAATCTTAAGAACTATATTAAGTGAAATGAGCCAGTCACAAAAAGACAAATACCATGTGGTATTTGAAGTACCTAGAGTAGTCATAATTGTAGACAGAAAGAATGGTGGCCTCTAGGGGCTGGGGAGGGAAGATTGGGGGGCTGTTGTTGAAGGGGTACAGAATTTCAGTTTTGCAAGTGAAAAAGCTCCAAGGATTGAGCAATAAATAATGTGACTATACTGAAGCACACTACGAACTATGAACTTAAAAATGGTTAAGATGGTAACTTTTATGTTATGCATATTTTATCATAATTTAAAAAAATACATTCAACTGTCTTCTTTACAGTAGGGTTTCTCAGAGCTTTAAATGCTGATGTGCAATGGACATCCCCAAGAGGGGTCACAGCAAGCAGCTTTCTCAGCTTACTCTCACCACACGCATCATTTTCACAGAGCAACCTCATGGGACCATGCGGCTTCAGAAGAACTATAGAAATGAGCTACTAAATCGAAAACTGTTAGAAAAACTCGGATTTTTTTTTTAAATATTTACATAAAGGAAGGCAAGATTCCAGAGCCTGAAGCTTTAAGTCACTATCTTTCAGCAAAGAGAACTGGATTCTATCCTCATCGGTATCATGGTCTCAAACATGTCATTATTTTTTTCTCCTCCTGATATATGAGAATAATACTTGCTCAACTTACGTTTGTGGTGGAATTCTAATGCTAAAATATATGTGAAAGAACTTGCAAAGTACCAAGTGCTACTCAAAATAATTGTTACCTACGTATGCTTATTAAGGTGCAGCAGACAACTAAGGCCGCGTTAAGAGCTCCAAATACCTCCTGGGCACCAAATAGGCACTAATAAGCATAGAGATGAAAGAGAAGAGGGAAAAAGAACCATAGACTAAGTTCTTGCAGTGTCGCAAAAAGAGAGATTGAAGAGACTGAGAGTCGAAAACATACGCTCAAAGCTGATTTTATTGCTAACCTTGGACAAGTCATTTAACCTCCCTGACTCTCAGTTTGCTCAGCTGTCAAATAAAGTAGTTGAAAGAGATCATCTCAAAGGTCACTTCCAGCTGAGTCTATGAAACACTGAAACAGATCTGCTGCGGTACCTCGCACAACTTCTCTGTCAGACACTTAAGGGCCCGCCCTGTGCTTCGCGTCATGCCAGGATGCAGAGTGAGCAGAGCACGGTCTGTGTTCCCTGGGGGACAAAGAAGGAGCCACTGGCCTCCAGACCAGCATCCAGAGATGAGACTGTGCACACGGGGGATGTCAGGGATTTACTTCTTTCATGTTATACTCCTAGTCCCTCCCCACTTTAAAAAAGATGTTTCCCAAGTATCTTTATTGAACTACTGACTCAACTGAGCTAGGTAGACGGTGGGAAAAAGTTGGTAAGTGAACAGAAGTATAGACTTGCACAGAAACAAAGCTGCAAGTCCTGGGGACCCATTTTTCTGCAGGTTCAATTACTTTAATGGAAAATATAAGATGCCCAGCCACTGCTTGTCAGTAGACTGACAACATGTCCTAGGCACTTTCATGGAGGGGTAGAGCGTTGAGCGGTTCAGAAGATGGGTGAGGAGTGGCTGGAAAGAGACATTCAAGGAACCTGGGAAAATAAACAGTCTCTGGGGAAAATGGGAATAGGAGCGCCAGCCTCTATAGTGAAGAAGTGAGCAACTCTGAATTTACTGTGTATAGTGACAGAGAACCACTGGTTAGTCAAGGATGTAGGGGGCAAGATTAAACTGTCAGTGTGAGGCAGACTGAATACAGACAGGAAAACTTTGAGTCCCGAATGAGTGGCAAGATGGTGCTGGGGAAGGGACTGCAGGGGAGAGGAAGTTGGGACAATTTAAATAAAGGACGGATGTTTAAGATTTGCACTACGGTGGTGTTGATAAACAGAAGAGATGAAAGGGGTAGTTCTGGGCAAAGAACACGTGATAAGAAGTTATCAATCTATTAGATGCATGGAGCAAGAGAGCATGTGTGTTCTTAGCTTTGGGGGAGACAGGGCAGAGGGAACAGTTGATGATTCCCTATAATGACTAAGGAATAATGAGATGAGCTGGAAGTCAGTGGTGGTAGAAAAGGGATCTCAGTTTATGTCATGTTTAGACTGAACTGGTAATAAAGATATTGAGTAAAAATGCCCTATGGAGAAAAGGTGTAAACAAAAATAGTTTTGTAGACATGTAGACATGGGCATGGAAGAGACTAGTTATGGGGGTGGTGACAGACAAGGCTGTTTGTACAGATTGTATTTATATGAAAGGTTCACATCTCTGGATCCAGGAAGAGGCATTCGAGGCTCCAGAGACCTCTTGAAATAGTATACTGTACCTGTTTGTGCGTATGTCTATACATTTTTCTGGATGGAAGATTCCTAGCTTTCATCTGCTCCCCAAAATGACCCCCAAACAGTGGCTTAGTTGGTATTAAGTTCCACAATATTCGATGAAAAATTTCTCTCCTATCTTCTTGACAAATCTGCCATGTCAGAGCACATTAAGAATAAGGTGCTAAAATTGTATTTATTACCAAATTTAGGAACCATGAAATAGTTATTCTCCTATCATCTGGTGAAAATTAAGATATATTATTAATACTCCAAAGGCCATTGACATTGGTAAGTATATTTAACGCTAACATTTTAAATTAAAAGTGTTAAAAGCATATTTAGAACTTTGCAAATACAGGTAGGTAGGTTCCTTGCAAAAGGCTTACTGTATGGTACTTTAATACAGGGTACCCAGATCTGTTAATATTCACAGCTGGATTCAAAGATCTGCCAAAAACAGGAGCTCCTTTTAATAATCATCGCATTTTTTCCCCAAAAGGATGTTATCAAGTAGACTGCAGTTGTGACTATAAATACATGACATGCCTATATTACTATAAATAAATATTACACATTCTCCCAACCCATTTAATTACTGTTCACCTAAAGCCATGCAATTAGGAAACTGTCTGTTGAATTCTGAAAATGGGAAAGGCTCTCCTGTCTCTCTCAGGTAGGTTTACAATCCTAACAATAGACTTAATGAAGCCTTTTAAAAGAAGGACGATTCCATTAAAATGACCGGGGCATGTAAAAATTCATTACATAGATCCTCCTGCTGTCTGATGGATTAAATGCATCATCACACTGTAAGGAGAAGCAGGAACAAAGAATAAAGAAAAATCACAACTTTTGGAGTGAACACGTTATGCCTGAGATTTAATCTGGCCCCATAAATCAGTGAGAGCTTTTACCTACAACCAAAGTGGGAAGAATGTGTGCTTGGTATCAGATAAATTACGAAATGGTCCTAGGAGTGTTTCTAGCTTATTGAATATAAACTGACATAACAATCCATGTCTTGATAATGCGATAGCCTTATTCCCTTGAGAAATGATAAGGGCTTTAAAAATAGAGTCTACTTTTGGGAACTGTCTGAGACTGTTAGCACCTATTACCCCCAAGTGCCCCCAGAGATAGTACCAATTGACTAGTTTTTGTTAAATTTATTCCTAAGTGTTTTATGTTTTTCTATTAATATTATACAAAGAATTGTTTCTTTAGCCTTGTTTCCCACCTATTAGCTGCTAATATATAGAAATACAATTGATTTTTGTATATTGCCCTTGCATCCTATGACTTTACTAAGTTCCCTTATTAGCTCTTTCTAGTAGTGGTTTTATACTTAGAATTTGTCTACATATAAACTGTCACATCTCCTTCAAATAAAGACAACTTTACTTCTTCCTATGAAATCTTTAAGCTTTCTTTTTCTTGTCCTTGCTCTCTTCCCTTTCTTAAATAGCCACAATAGCCTGTTTCACTGGCAAAAAAAGTTCCTGCCACTGTACTCCACTTTGCCTCATGCCATATGAGGCCCTGGTAGTGCCATGAGGATTGGGCCATGTGGAACTGTGGCTTTGAGCAGAAAGATTCTGATCCCACCACGTCATCTGCAGAAGACCAGAGGCCTGATTCAGAGCCTCAAACTTTTAAGGGACAAGAAGTTATAGTTGATTTCCTATGGTTTATTTACTTTTATTTAAGGTGCTGACATGTTAGAAAAAAAGAAATATCCAAAGGAGTTATTGAATTGTTAGACTTTGGAGCTAGAAGGGTCCCTAACCTCTCATAAGAAAAGTGAAGCTCAGTACATCCAGTGACTTGGACAAGGCCAGCTAGAGGCAGAAACAGAGCCTGTTGTTCTGGACAGGACATGAACCGAGAGTTCAGAGACCTGGATTCCAGCCTTCACTGGATCGGAAATGTATACCTGCCTTAGACTGTATAATGTAAGTCTAAGAGTTGAGGGGAGACCTCAGATACTCTGGGTCCTGGTCCAAGTAGATGAGATATAACTTGGGCTCATGTGAATATGAGCATCTTTCTTTGAACCTTTGTTAGGGGTATTCTCTAAATGAGGGGCAAGATTACATTTTCCAATCCTGGCCAATCTGTAGCTGGCTATTACTATTAAGGAATGAATTTTCCTCTCTCCAGCCCGAGTAAACGACCCTGAAATAAGTTAGGATATCATAGAGCTGTTCTGGCTTAGTTTATACCAACTGCTGAACATGATCATCTCATATTATCACAAAGCTCGGTTTAACATCTTAGGCTCACACACATTCCTGGGGATCCTGGCTGAACTCTTACACTTGACCCTTGGACAAAATGAGTTTGAACTGTACTTCTATGTAAACTTTTTCAATAAATACTATACATGTATTTTTTCTTCCTTATGCTTTTCTTAATAACATTTTCTTTTCTCTAGCTTTATTGTAAGAACACAGTATACAATACGTATAACAAAAATATATGTTAATTAACTGTTTTTGTTATTGGTAAGGCTACTAGTTAATAGTAGACTATCAGTATTTACGTTTTGGGGAGTCAAAAGTTATATAAGGATTTTCGACTTCAAAGGGGGTCAGTTCCCTTAACCCCTGTGTTGTTCAAGGGTGAACTGTATTTGTACCTGTCTCTTAGAAGAACTTCGCAGAGCTAAGAAAATCACCAACCTGTTTAGCAAGGATATAATATGTTCCCTCTTCATTAGCCAGGACAAGTTAACAAGGATGTCCTCAAATTAGCAAGCATATTTCTGTCAATCAAATACATACATTTGAACAGCTGAAATTCTAGTACTTTTAGGAAGTTTAGCCCTTCAGCCTTCCCTGATAGTCACATAAGGCCAAGCATTCTTACTCATCAATCACTTCTCTAAAATAACTGTCAGCTGTCATTGCTAACACAGAAGTTCCAAGAGGTCAAAAGTGTTTACCGAAATTAGGGAGAGGCCCCAACTGGACCAAATGGAAACCAGATATTAAAAGAGCACCACTCATAGCTTTTGGGTATGTGCTAGACGAAGACTGTTTCACTAGAAAAGGGGAAGCCAGGGAGGATGGGAACCACCACACCACTTACTTGCACAGGGGGTGCTTAGGAATACTACCTCATTTGACTTGGCAACAACCCCACTGGGGTTGATATAGCATCTTCAGTTCCCAGGAAGCCAGATAAGTAGCTTGCCTAAGGCCAAACAGCTGCTTAATGGTAAAGTGGCAATTTGAATCCAGACTGATCTCTCTTATTAGTTTTATTATAAAAGTAATAGGACCACATTAACAAACATTGAGAAGAAAATCCTATAGTCTCATAACTTAAGTACAACTGTTAGCATTTTGGTGTAATTTTTGTAGGCTTTTCCACACATGCGTTTTGCTTTCAAAATTAAGATCATATTCCACAGACATTTTGGTATCCTGCTTTTTTCTACTTCATAACTTAAACATCTAACTTATTTAATAATTTTTATAATAATCATTTTAACTAATATATAATATTCTATTGGGTTGACCTGTAGTACACATATCATAGGTTACATAAGAGATCTCAGTTGTGGAACACTGAGGTTCTTTTAAGTTTTTTCGGCAAAGAAGAAATGTTATTTCTATTATGTATGCCTCCTCAAATATGTAATGTCACCATCAAAAGTTTCAAATACACAATGTCAATCAACAGATGATGAAAAACTATGATCAAAATATTTTGGAAATGCCACCATCACTGAGCTCTCTGGCCTGGAATCAGGTAAATCTGATGAATGCTATTAATAAAGAGTGACCCCAAAATAAAAAGTTTAAAAAAGAGGCACTCCTGAGATGCCAGAGAACACATGCTTTTAATGGTTTAATGCTCTACTTTTAGTTTCATAGGAATGCCAAGAAAAGAAATTATCCTCACTAAAATCTAGATTTAGAAGAATGGAAATTCTTTGAAAAGAAAACAAATCCTATTAGGTTTACGTATCATCGTGGTCAGAATTCACAAATAAAGCTAAATGCTCCCTCAGGACTGCGTCATATTTCATAGTTAATTTGCTATTCAAAATGCTATAGTCTCATTTTTCTCAAGTCAATTGAATGAGCAATTTACAGAGCAGCTCTGAGTTCTCATCAAGTAACTCTATGAAGTAAAAGAGACAGCAATGACAAACTCTGTGTAAGTTTATTGAATTTATAAAACATAAAGCATGGCTGTCAAAAAAAATCTCCTGTGTTTGGAGGATAGTAATCTTCGAAATATGTGTGTGCCTCTGGGTGGATATCTGTTTTGAAGGCTTTGTTCGAATCCATGCTACCATCAGTTTGATGTGGAAACAGCACACTTAAATGCCTGGCAGCTTCTATCTGCTCCGCAGATTAATAATAATCTTTAGTTATCATTACATAATTATATAATGATACTATTACTGATTGAAGAAAACTGAGTGAAAATGGAAAGAACTGGGTATCCATTCCTACCGAGATGAAATCTGCTAATGAAACTGTGACTACAGTCCATACAAGACAACCTTGGACCCTTCCCGCAATGGTTGTTTAAGACCTACACCTTTCTCTGCGTATCCCCAGCTCTCTCCACCCGACATTTTGATGGGGAGTTGTACTTCATCAGACCTTAACGACATCCTTTTCCTCTCCAACTTTTAGCTAATCCTGCATTTCATCTTTCCTTTGGACTTTCCCTTCTCTTAAAATTTAATCTGTTTACCCATGGGAATGTTAAATGGAATGTCCAAATATAATCACTTTGGAAAACTATTTGGAATTATCTAGTAAAGTCGATGATGCACATACTCTAAGACTTAAAAACTCTTCTCTTAGGCACCTATCTCAGAGAAACTTTTTGCAGCAGGATGCACTACAAGAATGTTCATTGTAGCACTGTTTAAATAGCACACAAAATTGGAAATGATCCAAATGTCTGTCAAGAGAAGACTGGATAAATAAATTGTGGTATATTCATACAAAGCAAAACCATATGAATTTCAAAAGACAAATGAATTTCATTCATGTCACTTCATGCATCAGTAGGGATGAATCTTATAAAACAAATGTTGATAGAAAAAAAGCAAATGACACAAGAACACCATTTATATATAGCCCTGAGACAAACAAAACTTAATAATAGATTGCTTAGGGAAACACACACAGAAAAAGCCAGGAAATGACAAACACAAAATTCAGAACAGTGGTTCCTTAGAGGGAGAGGGGTACAAGCCAGGGAGGAACACATAGGGTCTTCCAAAGTACTGGTGAGATTCTAGTTCTTAAGCTGCAGAATGGGCACAGGAGGAGGTTGTATTTCTTTCCCTCCAATCCCCTCTTCGTGTATGAATATATGTATATATCTCTCCCTCACACACACATTCTTTCTCTCTCTCTCTCTCCTTTGTAGCACATATATTCCTTTGTATATAGCACCGAAAAATAATTTCTCATGTTACCCTGGGCCCTGGATCCACCTCCCTAAGCACCTCCTTCCTGGCACTCTGACCCTCTGCAGAGCCCTCATCAGGGACCCTTGTCTTAGACTGGGCGCTTGCTATAGCTGACTCCCTGATCCAATCAAATGTGACGACCAATGAAGACCAACATGCTATCCTTTGTTCTCTACACCAGGGGTCTCCAGCCCCTGGGCCGCAGACCAGTATCAGTCCATGGCCCTTTAGGAACCAGGCCGCACTGTAGGAGGTGAGTGGTGGGCAGCGAGTGAAGCTTCATCTATATTTGCAGTTGCTCCCCAGCGCTAGCATCACTGTCTCAGCTCCACCTCAGATCATCTACAGTAGATTCTCATAGAAACATCAGTCTCCAGTGCCTAAAAGTTGGGAACTGCTGCTGTACACGGACTTACCTGAAGCATTTATATAGGCGGCCATCGATGGGAAGATAAACTCTGTGTGACCTCTCGCTCAGAAGGTGGTACCAACTGCATTACAAGGAGACCTGAAATGCCACTCAGAGTGCAACAGCCATTTGCTAAATTACACGAAGGAGCTGTAGGCGGCAATGCTGGCCTGGATCTCCCACACACACCAAACTGCAGGGTCTCCTGCTACACTCGAGAAGCTTGTCAAGTCTGCTCCATTACATTACTGCTACCCAGCTTGACTTCCCCAAACCATCTCTTCCTCATTCTTATAAATAGTCTCAGGTCTACCCATCTCTCAGACATCCAGGCTCCCAATCTTATCTTTATTATCATCATCTTTATCTCCTCTTTAAAGAGTAAGCTCTGAGATTAGTTTTCAGCTCTAACCTCAGTTATACTCACTCAGGAGTCCCGATCTTGGTACCATGGCCTCAATTTAGATGAAATAAGAGTTCTTATTGGATTTATTCTATTTCAGGACTGTTTATTCTAAATCTTCTCCTATTTCCTACTCAAAAGTTTAAACTGATAAATTATTTCAAAAGCAAATAAATTTGGAAAATAGTGGTTTTTTTTTGTTTTTTTTTTTTGTTTTGTTTTTTTTTTTTACTTCAGGTTTCTCCTTTGTTTAGTCGACCACTTATTGGGGAAAAACAACAACAATGACAAACCCCATAAATTATAACCATAGTCCAAGAGATGTGAGTCTAGGTAATGTGATTTTCTTCAAAAATGTTTCATATCATCTTTACTGAAAGACAAGTCTGAAATATCAGGCCTGTGAAGGTGATTCTAAAGTGAGAGGTAACAAGAACCTGACTCACAGACCTAGTTGTGGGAAAAGGTGGTGGTGGTGGGAGGGAAGGTAGGCTTTTGGAAAAACGCATATTGGTCGATTCCTTCAAGTTGGGTGAAGCGAGCTCTTGATACTCGTGGGGTCAAGGGATATGGTGATATAAAAGAAGATGCAAAAATCTGTCCTTTACCATCTCAAATTTGAACATGATACAACAATGGATATTCATGGGTCAAAGCATCAGGGGAAATGATGGCTGCCTAAAATGTACCTACAAGGCCTGGGGCTGCACTAATTTAAGCTCTACTCTGAAAAAGGAAGTAAAAAACAATCCCCATATTTCCAACAAAAAAAAGTGCTTTAATTGCACTTCTTGGTATTTAACCAAAGGAGTCGAAAACTTAGGTCCACACAAAAACTGGCACACAGACGTTGATAGTGGATTTACTCATAGCTGCCAAAACTTGGAAGCAACCAAAGAAGGTTCTTAGTAGAACGGAGGTGAATGGATACATAAACCGTGGGGCATCCAAAAATGAAATATTACTCAGTGCTATAAAGAAATGAGCTATCAAGCCATGAAAAGATAAGGTAGAACCTTAAATACGTATTAGCAAGTGAAAGAAGCAAATCTGAAAAGCCTACCATACTATACAATTCTAAATATATGACCTTCTGGAAAAGGCAAAACTATAGAGACAGTAAAAAGATCGGTGGTTGCCAGACATTAGGGGTGAGGGATGGTTGAACAGGCAGAGTACAGAGGATTTTTAGGACAGTGAAACTACTCTACATGATACTGTAATGGTAGATACATGTCATTATACATTTATCAAACGCATTGAGTGCTCAACACCAAGAGTGAACCTTACTGTAAACTACAGACTTTGCGTCAATGTAGGAACATCAGTTGTAACAAACGTACCACTCTGGTGGGGGATGTTGACAAAAGGGAAAGCTAAGCAAGGTGGGGGTAGGGGGTGTATGGGAACTCTGTACCGTCTCCTCAATTTTGCTGTGAACCTAAAACAGCTCTAAAAATAAAGTTCATTTAAAAATAAGACCTGAAAACAAAAACTATATAATTGCTTTTTCTTGCCCTGACATGTCTTGTTCTGTTGTCTCTGAAATGATCGCTTCTGAAGCTTTTAACTTTTTTCTTCAAAATACATTATATCATGTCATGTTGTTACTGTTGTTATATTTACCACCTAGAAAACACAGAAGCCTAATTACATTTTCCTCTCGGCCACTGTAAAAATTGAATAATAAAAAAGTTATTTAATTGGCTAGTAGCCAATATTTATTAACACAAATGCAATAAAATAAAGTACTTAACCATCAAAAGTTTTTTGTTCTACCAGTTCATGAGTTATGTTAAAAAAGCGCTCCTGACATTTGCCAATGAGGCCTCCCCCATACCCGAAACCTTACTATGGATCACCGTGACGACTTTTAAACTTCATGTGTAGGTTTTATAAGTTACTTCATTTTTAATACCTAAAGGCTTTTCAAACATTTTCCATTATCAAATTTGCTTTTCTTCAATAAGCATCAATTTATACATGGGTCATAAACCGTTTTTCCTCATTCGATAATAGTATAATAGGTAAAGAGGCAGTTATTTTGCCTAGTTCTCCAACCTGCAGTCTGGGGGCATACTTTTCAGAATACTCCCTTATAGATAGACAAAATCTTCCCCAAACACAAAGGTTTGGTTTGTTTGTTTTAAATTACTGTAGCATTAAGACTTGACGAAGAGCAACAGAAAAAATAATATGGAATGGAACCTTTCCCCGATCCATTCTTCTAAGTATGAATCAACTCCACATCATATCTGAAAGTTATCCTCCTTAGCCAGTACTGACCAAAAAAAGTGGGAAGAACAAATAACTTTTTATTATTTCCTCCCTTCATTAGCGTCTCTTCATCTAACTCCTGTTTGGGATCCTCTTGTACAGATTTCACAACACCTTGTACATCCCCTGCAGATACTCCTCAAAGTTAAAGTTTACACTCAATGATGATCTGCTTCCCCCACCGCCAACTTCAAGCGGCTCTTCAGCGGCACAGTCGGAACTTACTCCAGCCTGTGAGGCCCACACACTCTCCACTGCATCATGCTGCCTGCGAGCAACCTTGAAACCATCTCACGTCCTCTTGGGCATCTTCTTTGGAAGTACAATACAATGAATGCATTGTCGTTTCATCCCTTCTTCTGTTAATGTAAATGATCCACCAGGCATCTCACTTCCTTTCTTTTACTTACACTCTGACTATATTCAATAGTGACATATTTCACAACTTAATGAACACCCCTCCATCTTCTGAGAAGGAGCCATATTCACAAACCACACATCAGCCACAACGAAAGATCAGTCTTTTGTAGAGGCAAACCCTTAAGACAAAGATTAGGATTACACATCTAAATATGGGGTTCTAGCCCCTCCTTAAAAATCACCCGCAGGCTAACACCCACAGGTGTGCTACAGAGAGTGAGTCTCAGGACTGAAACCCACTGACATCAGTGAGAACGCCTGGGTGCCTCTGCCCTCAGAGCGGCAAATAACCAACCAAGCACTCCACCAACTCATCTTTCCCACAGCACTGACCCCACTGCAGGGCATTTTCATTAGAGTGATAGGTTATGGACACCTGAATGTCAACAGAGCAATAGATAGCCACTCAAAGCATAGCTGAGCTGGATGGGAAACCCTGGGCCAACTCTGTTCGGGAGACTCAGAGTTCGCTGAGTGACCACACCCAAGGACACCCGCATCACAGAGGAGCAACATATTGACCTGGAGGGTGGTCTCTGTACAGCAAGACTTTGTAGGTCCATCCTTGGTTAATGTTTTCATCTAGATATGCTTATGGAGATCACAAATAATTCAGAGCTGAAAGGGGATAGTTAATTAATTGGAAGAAAGAATAGAAATTGTAAAAGATTTCAACAGGCTGAAGTGGCTGCCAGAACTGACCAAAACAACAACAACAAAAAGCACCCCCAAATTGACAGAAACAAAATCCTGCTTCTAATTAAAAAGATCTATTGCATATATGTATAATGGAGTCATACCTGATCTAAGTCCTCCAATCTCCTTAGCTGGGACAACTCACCCCTGTTCACAAGTTCTGCCAGTGACCCGGGCCCCACATGCTGAGTGGGTGAGGCTCCAGGCCACTGACACTCGGACTCACACCAACGTTATGACTCTGGCTTCAGACCTGGACTTCCCTTTACTCTTTGGGCTCAAGTTCCTGCTATGAGTCCTACTCCATTTCAGCAGTTGATCCAACTCTTTTCATCAGCTTCCTGGCTGGAGTCTTGTTCCCATACACCAGTACTCCTCTTACCTGGCCCCTTGACTCACTCAGGCAGACGATGCTGTACCAACATCTGTCCTCTCGACTCCACCTACAGAAGTATTCCCCCAGTGCTATGCCTTACCAAATTGTTCTAAGTACCTCCTGTTTACTCCCTGCTGCTGGTACCATCCCCATGAGCATACTCCAGCCCATGGATCTATCTGTTCTCTGGATCCCTGTCTGGACTATAATTCTAGACCAAAGCTGATCCCATCTTGCTACTGACAGAAACCCAGCTTTTCTACATGGCAGCGGCAAAAGGGAAAGATTTAAAGCAATTCATATTTTTAAAACTTTTTAAATTTTTATTTTTCAATTAGACTTGACCTTCAATACTATTTTGTATTACTTTCAGTTGTATGGCACAGTGGTTAGATATTTATATAGTTTACAAAGTGATCCCTCTGATTAGTCTAGTACCCACCTGGCATCATACATAGTAATTACAATACTATTGGCTATTTCCCTATGCTGCACTTCACACCCCCACGACTATCTTGTAACTACCAATTTGTACTTCTTAATCCCTTCATCTTTCTCACCCAGCCCTGAACCCCTCATCTGGCAATCACCAGTTCGTTCTCTGTATCACGAGGTTTCCCTTTTGTTTGTTCATTTATTTTGCTTCTTACATTCTGCATATAAGTGCAATCGTATGGTGTTTGTCTTTTTCTGTCTGACTTATTTCACTTAGCATAATACTGTCTAGGTCCATTTATGCTGTTGCAAATCGTAATATTTCATTTTTATGGCTAAGTAATATCCATTGCATATATGCACCACAACTTCTTTGTCCAATCATCATTGATGGGCATTTAGGTTGCTTCCGTATCTTAGCTATTGTAAACAGCACTGCAGTGAACAGAGTTGTATATATCTTTTCAAATTAGTATTTTGATTTCTTTTGGATAAGTACCCAGAAGTGGAATTGCTGGGTCATAAAGTAGCTCTATTTTTAATTTTTTGAGGAACCTCCAATCATATTTTAAAGTCTTCAAGATTTTTATTGAACACAAACTCAATGTAATTTGAAGGTGCGACAGTAGCTAAGTGAGAGATGTAATCTTGGTCTTCATTAGCATAGAATATAATGATGCAGAAAATAAGTGATCTCCTAGGACTGAATAGTCTTAGGTGTAGAGTCCTTACTCTACCCTGTTCAAGCTAAATCTGCAAAACGGTTCTTGTCTGAGAGCCGTGTTTCTAAAGAGACAAAGAGATCAAGGGAACACATTCAGGAACAAGTAACCAGAATGACAGAATCTCTGACATTAGGTAATCTAAGAATATTTGTAAGAATCAGGGCTGTTGGTCTAGGAAAGGAGGATTTTCAGGAAATGGGCTTCAGGTGCTGAAGAGCTCTCACATGACGGAGGACCTAGAGGCTTTCACTACAAGAGACAGCTTGGGGGTCTGCAGGAAGGGGTGGGCTGAAGCAGTAGGTGCTGGTCTCATCTCCACTCCTGCCTGGGGTGACCCAGCCTCTCCAGCCTCAGTTTCCCCCTAAGACTGGGAGGATCTGATTTCGAAGGCCACTCCCTGCACTCAGAGCCCAGAATCCTTCGCCCTTACGTAAACTGAAATCCGAGAAAGATGACACAGGCATGGCCTCCCCTGTTCTGAGGCTTAGGAGGGAAGGGCGGGTCTTAGGTCTTCTGTGTGGCCCCTTAGAGAAAAATCAAATTCACTAAAGTAATGTGTGAAACAAATGGTCACACGCTTTATGTTTCAGGAAATGAAAAGTACAGAAATTCTCAAAGAGAAGTTGAGGAGGTAGAAAAATGCTCACCTCCTCCCCAAGATACTCACTTCTTAGTCCCTGCAACTTTACATGGCATGATAGGATATGATATGATAAGGTCAAGGGTCTTTAGAGGAGGAATTTATCCTGGATTACCCGGTGGGCTCTAAAAGCCTGATAAGAGGGACTCAGAGGGAGATGTGATAGAGATGCAGAGAGGTGGTGGCCACGTGATGTGAAGGCAGACATCGGTGGATGTGGCCATAAGTCAAGGAATGCCTGCAGCCACCAGGAGCTGGAAGGGACAAGTGACAGATTTTCCTCCAAAGCCTCTCGAGGGAGAGCAATCCTTCGGACATCTTGATCTTGGACTCTGACCGCAAAAACCACGAGAGAACAATCTCTGGTGTTTTAAGCCATCAAGTCTGTGGTCACTTGTTATGGTAGCCACAGCAAACTAATCCAGAAAGTATTCTTCTCAAGTAAAATTTTGTTGTGGGAAGTAATAACGCTTTTTAAGGGAAAAGCTTGAATGTTAATGTATTTTTCTGGCCTATTCCATACCAGGCTCAAAATAAGTGCAGCTCTGCTTTTCAAAGTGTTTAGAGGCAAGGACAAAAGCATCTTTTAAGCCATTCTGCATACACATTTTACTAATAATCTCTCCTTCACATGCAATTTCAGCAGACAATAAGTCTACTCAAGGCAGAAAACCAAACGATTCCAATCTCTACCCAGCAGGCCTGGCTGCAGTGAAACAAATTATGCAGCATCTCACGGATACAGGAGAAAGCCTATGGAGTAGGTGGGAGCTGGTCTTGATTCTCTATTATAATGTGGGAGCGTTTCTCCCCCAAGCTCTCCTGGCAACATCCAGCTTTCATCCTGTAGAATGATGAATGCTATTGAGATGAGGAATACAATAAAATGATCCCCAAGCCTAGGAACAGGCCACGGAAAGAGAATGAGTGTCCCATAGGCCTCCCTGGACTCCCACATAATGCTCCCTCTAGAAGTCACTCTCCACGCTGTCACCTAGGGGTCCACTGGTAGAATTGGGTCAGGTTTAAAAAGATGGTTCCCCTTTTAAGTTTTCTAATTTTTCCATCGTTACTATTTAAACCACAAATAAGAGAGAAAGTCCTTAAATTCTGTGAAGAGAAAAATAAAAGATGCAAATGAAATTACCAGTTAAATGACACGAGGCCGACGATGATCGACATCGTCTCTGCCGCCACTGAGCTTCAGCACAGGAAGCATCCCCTGTGCATAGGAGAGAGGGCGCTCCAAAGCCCCAGACCTGCTTTTGGATCTTGCCACTTCCTAGATGTTAAGTCCTTGGGCCAATCATTTCACTTCTGTTAGGTTTCATTCTCCTCACTTGTAAAACAGGGCAACTGAATGAGATAGCATGTGGCTAGAACAGTGGTTGGCCCACAGGTATTCACTAATGTTCGAGGAATGAATGAATGAACTATTCTGCATCTCAGGCTAGACAATCTATCCCCACCTTTTCAACTGTCTCCTTGAATCACAATGTAAATATTGTTGTCTGTAGCTTTCCCAATGGTCATCAATATCTGCCTGAGTTTATGATGTCTAAGAAGAGGGAACTTTTACTATCTTCGAAATTCAAATTGGCAGAAGACGTGTTTTTGCTTCTTGGACAGCAGCACCTACTTTTACAATCTAGAGTTTATGTAAAAGAAAGTTGGTCACTTATTATGGGTGACACATAACAACTATTTTTGGTCCAGGACTAAAAATATTTGCTCTTCAGTCTAAAACAGTACTCTAAGCAAGCTCCTCCTCCCCAAACACCCCATCCCCCAAAGCCAATCCTGTTTCCCATTTCCTGATTCCCAGTCACCAGGAAAGCAGGCCGTGTGAAGCTGGGTCTTTACTTGGTGATTACTCAGTGATCTTAAGGCTGGTCTTCCCTGTTGCCTGATCACCATGAGAATGGGTCATTCTGTGTGTGAGGCTGGAGCAGGGGGCATGGAGAATGGAAGCTAACTTGGCATCCCATGGGCTCTGGGAATAATAGCCCCAAGCATGTGTGTCAGAGACAGTCTAAGGGACAACTCCCACCTGCACAGTTACCCTCTCTAGTCCCCACAAGCACCTGGGAAGCCCTCCCCGCTATTCAGGAAGCAATAGCTTCTACAGATGGCCAGGAGTTCTGCTTATGCTATTCTTCCCTTCCTCTTCTTACTCTCTCTTCTACTTCCTTATAGCACCAGTGCACCCTGTCAGATGGTGCACTCCAACACCAAGCCTCCACATTCCCACTGGAAACACAGCCTCACGCCTCCCCAGCAACCAGCATTCTCAAGCCTTTGGACACCTTACGCAAGCACTGCTGACCTTCTAACACCTGGAAACCCTACTCCCACCCGCTAAAGAAAAGTCTTGTATGAATCAATTTATCTACCTCTTAACCAGCTATGTAGGAATCACATACACATGGCTTTAAAGCTTGGTTCCAGACACAGTTTCAAATTTTGAACCCCCCAACTGTTTAGAACCAGATTTTGTTTTCATGAGACTATTAGCCCCACAATTGGAATCCAGGATATTTTTATCGTTTCTCTTGGGACTTACCAAAACAAAAGAAACACTGAAAAACGGAGCAACCTCTATGCACACTTTACATTTACAGACTAACACACTTCAAGGAAATCACTGAGAAAAAGGAAGCCACATTAATGCAGGAGGTGATCTTTCTATTTACTTTTCTTTTTGAATGACAATTTTTATTTGGGCAGGCCTCTGTGTCCATCAAATAGGCAGTAGTATTTGTGGCTATTATTTGTGGCCTAAAGGCAGCTCTCTAGATCCTGCAAATAACTGGAATAGCAACACAGGAATTCTTGGTCTTAATGAAACTATGGAAATGAAAGGCAGGTACCAAAACACTTTTAATCATGCTAGACAAAGGCCACATAGGATACATGAAAACCAAACCTTTCTCTTCATCCCTTTGAGAGTATTCATGACCAAAGTAGATGCTAATCTAATAAGTAGGATGATTCAGTGCAATCAGTTTTATTTTAAAAAATGCATTTTTGTTCTTCTGACATAAGCTCATTACATATTCTTTAAAATTCAGTTAAGTATGTATTTCATTTTTAGAAGATATACTTTATATATTTAAATCTTATTATGGAAACCATACTCAGAAGTGTAACCCTCAATAATTCTAGAAGATTCTGTGCCAAAAAAAAAAAGTTTTAATGTTTTTCTTATGCTCTTACTGCTCCTCTGTCTTTTATCTTCATACTGCCCAGATTATTTCATTCTTAAAAATTACCTACTCATTTGTTTGCTTAAAACTTTGTACCTTTGGAGAGAAAGCCAGACAGGATTGTCTTATCTCCACACAATGCTATTAACAAGCATGGTTTCCACAGATAAACTCCACAGATAGAGAAGAGAAACATCATTTCTCAGGTACACAATATTTTTTACTTTGCTACCTACCAAAGTGGCCTTCACTGGCTCTCATTACCTTTAATTTGGTCATGTGCCATTCATTCATGCCTGCAGTCAACATTTTAAGAAGGCATACTAGAAACCAGGCACTGGGCTTAGCACACGTACGAATTCAGACCTCACAAAGCGGACAGATATTACAGAGAACACAGATATTACAGTTATTGTGGTACAAATAACTATATAACCACGATAGCTTTGAAGAAGTGCAAGGGAGGAGGGTGACCCCATCTAGTTTGGGAGGGAGGGTGTCAAGGAAGACCTCTCTAGAAAGTAACATTATTATTATTTTTTTTAAATTACTTACTTAAAAAGAGGTCATACAATTGAGCATACAAAAATATACTGTCTCAATACTGTGGAGCAATTCATGGTAAGGGACATAGCTCCCACACAAGATTGTTACAATGGTCGAGTGTGACACTCAGTATGTAGTGGAAGCCCAATAAACTATGGATAATAATTAATAACTACAGAATGTATGCTAATTCATCTTTGAGCTTTGGCATTTCAAAACAAAGCTAATTTTCCATTTGTGGTTTTGTCTTCACAAAAAATGTTCACAAAAATGAAAGAGAAAACTCCAAAACCCATTTATGATTTCTGTGATGTTTCTTCATTTGGATTGACCAATACATATCATTTACTTACACAAGGGCAGAGATACAAACACAGACAAAAAGAAAAGCTGATACATCTGTGCCCCACAGTCCTATCAGCATTAGAAAAAAAAGAACTCTGGAATTAGAGCTTCTGAATTAGAGCTTTTAAAAGAGTGAACTCCCGCAGGGCGGTTAAGTGTACTTCGGGTCCTACTACTTGACTGAGAAGGTGCAAGGCAGAGCCTTTCAGAGGCAGCTCACATTCACGCAGCCCAAGAAACATTTTCCACCCCACTTATACCTTTTCTTATTCTGAATTCCCTCACTACTTACATATATCCAACCCACACAACAGGGCTGATCGCATTGTTCATTCCTTCGTTAGACACTCTCTATACCTCCAGGTTCAAAACACAAGGCTCTGCCTTCACGGAGCTCCCAACCTACAGTAGGCCTTACTAAGCATTCTTCAGAATGGTGACCAAAAACGCTCTTTATCCTTTTTGGTACAAAGCCCGAATCAGAAAACCAGAAAAAAAAAAGGGGGGGGGTGGTTTGTGTTTTTTAGGTTAAAAAATGAAGAATTTTACTTGGTCCTGCAAAAGAGACCATTTTTCTCATGAGAAAAACGAGGTTCGGAGAGGAGAAAGGATTTGCCTAAAGTTGTAGAGCAAGTGAACAGCGAGAAGAAGCAAGAAGTTCATTCCACTCAGGGCTTCCCACCCACTTCCTGAGTACTCCTGTCTGCTGGGCATTGGGTTGTTCTGGGAATACAAGTTAATGGACTCGCCTCCCCCATAAACTGGACCTGCCCTTCTCATAGTTGCAGGATTCACCTCAGCCTGAGCTACACAAGGCAGGGCGCATCCTGCATGCTGGAGCAGCAGCAGGCATTTCCAGGCCTGCTCCATCAGGGGTTCAGCTACTCTGTGGTACATCATCCTAAGGTGGCTGCAGCCTGCTGTGAGTCTGGCCTGGCCCAGGAGGGCCGCAGTGCGGACCCCCGTCCCTCCACCCCACCAAGAGGGAGTGCCTTTGCCAAGCCTGGTTTCCATGGCCAAAACCTACATACACAGGAATTCCAGAAGGTTCCCCTCTGCCTGGCCTGGACTATGGCTTTTTTATTTCCCTAAATCCTCTTGGTTTTGTATTAGATACATGACTGACAGTAGATCACAGGCTAGTCTGCAGAAGCTAGGGGGTTGCATGGGTCAAAGGTCAGGGATTGTTCGTAACTGCTCTAGAACAATGTTTCTGATAGTATACTTCCTCAAGGTAAAGGTACATTGTCTGCATGCAGAATGGCTCTAGTTCAGGGAGAAGAACCTCTCTTACACTCAAATTCAAAATGAGAAATAACCCCAAGTTATTCTTAGATGATGAAGTGCAGTCCCTGAGTGGCCAGGGGATCAAAGAATGTAACTCAGAGCTGCTGACGAATTATACCCAAAGCAATGAGGTTGAACGGTGGAGCCTGGGGCAGAAAAGGATCCCATGGGTGGCTAGTCCGGCCTTTCATGGGAACCCAAGGTACCTGGGAGATGAGAGAGAGGTACAAGCAGGAAGACTGAGCAAACGTTTGCAGAAAGGGTTCTTTCACACGCCCTCTCCACCGAGGAGCTTTCCTGGATGGAACAGCCCTCAGTCTGAGCTTCCAGAGCCCATTCTGCACAGCTCTACCACGTTACACAATAATTACCTGTGCTCTCGTCTCTCACATTCATTCTTGTCTGAGTAGAGTCCAGCATGTTGTCTAACACCCCGTGGGCAGCAAAAAGTGTTAAGTGAATGAAAGAATGGCCTGTTACACAGTAACTGGAATCTGAAGGTACAGCTGGGACAGACGTAAGCAGGAGCCATCTGAGAGTGGAGAAAATCCTGAATGGACTGAAGGGGACTTTCCTTACCTAGCCCAAAGATGGAGTGCTGCCCATCCCTCACCAGCCCCTGACGGCCCATAGCCACAGAACAGCTGTTCCATTCCATTTCTGGGGTGGGCAGATATATCTTACACTAAAAACATATGTTCTCATACGTACCAAAGTTTAGTGTTACAAGTAAGGGAAAGGGAAAAAACAGCAGGTTCACCTAAGTGAGCTAAGACTTTCTGTTTCATATGCCAGCTCCATCTCTAACTCTACCCCTCTCTCAGAAAACTAAGTTCAAAGTAGACCGAGTCCTGGGTCCCAACAGGAAACCCTTTTTAATTTATAAGGAATCTGCTCTCAGTGCGAAACTTGTCAACTTACTTTTTCCACGTCTAGATCAGCATCCTGCTTCTTCAGAAAACTGTAGAAGAAGAAGAAAAAAAGCATCAAAAGAGAACTGAGCATTCTGCCTGTAAACCACCCACCAAAAACCACCATAGAATTTCCATTTGCTACAGACAATTGACTTGCCCACAAATTTTTCTCATTTGCACAATTGTTGCCAAGTCACAGCTGCCAGAAACACCTGCCTAAAACTGCAAAGACCTAGCCCTGTACCACCAAAAGAAATCAGTACTAGATTTTAACTTTTAGGAGCCAGGCAAGGTAGGAATGGAGGTCTTGAATGAGTGTACACACACACACACAGCCCTTCCTCAGAGTATCTACAAGTCATCCATAGCTGGGACACACTGAAAGTGAGTCTTCTAAGGTCTCATTCAGTTTACCTTTTGGCTTAAATCTCCTCCTAACCCCTAGTATGTATGTGCCCCACTTCCTGTCTGAACGTGGGTGGGCCTCACTGTCAAAACAGCCTTCTGGGATGACCCGTGATTCCCTTTAGCTGGGGTTTTCCTCTCTGGGAGGCCAACTCAACAGCCTGTACCCACGGAACTCTAGCCCCAAGGTTACCTATTATTTGCAGTTTTAGCTGTCTGAACAAAAACTGTTGTAATAAGGTGTCTAAAGAGAACAATAGAAATGGTTTAATGGAATTATGTTGACAACAATATGTTTAGGACAGAAAGTGAAAGATTTGAGGAATCTGAAAAAAAAAAGCAGAAGCAAATTTTCCTATCCTAGTAGAGACTCAGACTTTTTCCAATATGATTCTTAGCATTTTTTCTTCCTGGTCCATGATTTAAACACCCCCATCATAAATTACTATCCCCAAGAAAACCATCCCCCGCTCCCCACACACACAAAAGAGAATTTCTATGTTATTTGAAAAGAAACATAATTAACAGTAACATCTTTGTTTTCTTTAATCAAAGATGACTCAGAATGAAGGAAAGAGAAAAATGACCACGGGTAAGAGAATTAGAAACTCATATATGTCTTCTGCAGATGGGCATTCAAATCATGAACTCACTGCAGACATGCGAGAGACCCAGCATCTTCATGGGAGGAAGAGAATGTGCTAATGAGCGTGCCATGAGAGTCTGCACCACAGCAACCTGTGTCGCCCCATCTCTTTCTTGGTTCTGAGACATGCTGTTTTGTCTTAACCAAGGAGATGCCACTAGGCAATTTATGCCTTTTCTTCTGGCTGGGATCTAGACACTGTTGAGCTGTAAAAAAGAGGAATTCCTTCTGTCCAGAAATTTTATCTGGCTGCCCTAGAACCAAAGAGAGTAATTTGATAGTATGAGAACTTTTCGCCAAAGGGAACGTATAGACAGTGAAAGTCTGACTTCCATTCTTGCACATTTCCACAGAGGTTTAAGAAGGTTGTCATTCTGATTTATCGAATGGAATTTTTTATTTGCAAGATGAAAGATTTCTTCATCTGCCACAGAAAGAGCACTGGGAGACTCATTACCCTTTTCCAAAGTAATAAGGAAACTGAACTTCTTACGCATACTGTACAATGCAATCACACAGCATGCCCAATTCAACAACAGGCTCTGTAAGAATGAGCTTTCACTCCATGGCACTTTAGCAACCGTTACCAAAGGAAAACTGAAAATCTGTTTGGAGCTGCTGCCTCACTACCGCACAAGGAATCTTATCCATATAAGTATATACAGCATTATCCGATTTCTTTTTCAGGCTCACTAAACAGATGGAGTTAATTGACAATGACAATACATATCTACATCACCCTACAGCCGTAAACCAGAAGGATGTCACAGCTTTAACTTCAAAGACTCCCAGCGAGCACACGTGACCTCAGATATTTTTAGGCACCAGCTCCATTGTTTCAGAGAGGATACGGATGGTTGAAACAGAATCACCTAAAAGTAAAATTCACATGGCAACCCTGTCTAGAATGAAGATTGGCATTCATTTTTAAAGCCAGGTATATCTTTCTTAAATTAAGGCTTTATTTCTGAAAAGTTGGGAATAAATAAATTTTGGTCATCAAATGTTTCAAGTGAAATAGAGGTACATTTAATTTAAATGATTCCTATATATTTTTTTACATATCATTTTTTAAAAACTTGACCAATTATTCTCCTACTTTATCTTTATTTGAAATCTAGATTTTTGGAATATTCAAGTTTTAAGTTTCCGAAGCTTGAGACAAGACAGACCCCTCCATTCTTCGTGTGTGTGTGTGTGTGTGTGTGTGTGTGTAGACAAAAAATTGCATATGTAATTATACAGACATTTTAAATAGTTGACTATGTATTCAATTGTGGGCTTGTGGGCATTAGAACATTTTCCATGCTTTTATTTTTTCTGCTGAAGTAGTGCTGATGTTTTGTGTGAGTAACGTGACTGAAGTGACCCAGATTCCCCAGTGTAAAGTAAAAGGCTGATCCACAAATGTTGCAAACGTGTGATCCGCTGCAGGAATAGAAGCCAACGGCCAAGGCCCTGACCAAAAAGGAACGACAGTAGTCCCTGCCTCTTATCCATGATTTCACTTTCCACGGTTTCAGTTACCTGTGGTTCTAAAATATTAGATGGAAAGTTACAGAAAAAAAAAAAATCGTAAGTTTTACAGTGCATGCCATTCTAAGTAGCGTATGAAATCTTGCTCTGTCCAGCCTGGGATGTGAATCACCCCGCTGCCAGCGTATCCATGCTGTATACATTCCCCGCCCATTAGTCACTTAGTAGCCATCTTGGTCATCAGATCCACGGTGCTTGTGTTCAAGTAACCCTTATTTTACTTAATAATGGCCCCATACTGCAAGAGTAGTGGTGCCGGCAATTTGGATATGCTAAAAAGATATAAATTATATGTGTGCATAGGAAAAAAACATAGTATATATAGGGTTTGGTACTAGGCCTTGATTTCAGGCATCCATTGGGACTCTTGGAACATATCCCCTGAAAATAAAGTGGGACTATTGTAGTCCCAACTATTTAGATCAGATCGAAACTTCCATCTTCGGAAGATTACATCAAGATTTTTATTTTTTGAGAAAACTCAAAATAAAAGTGTGAAGCCCTCCACTTTGAGCTCTCTAATATAGCCAACCCTCCATCCTCCATTGCTCTTGTATTTCCAAATACATAGGGGACGTCTCTGATAGGCACCTACCAAAGGCACCTTCCACCTGACAGGGCAGGCAGAAGGATAACCAGACCATCATAGGGGCGTAGGCCGCATGTTCAGAGAAGGGCAAAGAGGCTTGGTAATGCTACAGGATAGAGAAGGGAGTAGTAGATGGTGGAGGCTGGTGGGTGAAATGTGGGAAACTAAGGCAGAGGCCAGATTGCGAGAGACCGCACATGCCAGCGAAGAAGTCAGTCAACCATTTAGGGGCACACTTCTGCACTAACCAGTACATTTTCAACCTGCCTCTATCCCAGGAAGAGGCAGAAAAAGAGATGCAGCCCCCAGCATATTCCTGGGCTAAGGAACATCATTCCAATCTTACCAGCCCTGCTGGATAAGTATAATTTTCTCCTAATTGGTCTTCGGGGCCCAGGACCAAAATCACCCTTTCCCTCTTGTTTCCTCTGGTTCCACTTGTATGCAGAACTAGATTTTCCTCTCCTCTGTGTTCTTATAGTACTGAATGCAGTGCCTATTCCACTGTCTCCTCTGCTCGAATGCCAGCGCATCTGTGGCCAGGACACACTGAGCACAGTGCCTACCACGATGGGGACAAGTGTCATCTCTGCTGACGGAGGGGCGAAGGGTGAAGAGGGCGGTGACAGAGTAGCTAATGAAGAAATGACTGACAGAAAGGAAAGCAATGAAACCACTAAATCAAGCTGACCCTGCTCCCTCCTGTATGATCGCTAGCAGTACACAACCAGAAGATGCCTTTCCTTTAAATGTTGTCGTGTCTTTAGTTATAAACAAACAATAATGACCTAATCTGGAGATTTTGCTGTTGTTTCTAATATTCCCCAGTGTTTTCCCTTTTAGTTAAAAAATGTAAGTGAGAAAGTGATATTCAATACATTAGAGTCATAATCACGTCTCATATGTGATGAAGATTTATGGGCCACGATGAAGCCAAGGTTTCAATCCTGATTTAGGTTTTGGTTTCATTATTTTAAGAAAAGGAAGATTGAGAGACAAATCAGGTATGCTTTGCTCTTGCCACAGAATCTTCTCTATTCCCAAGTCAAACCTTTTTATTACTTGCAAAAGGTTTAAAATATTCATTGACCTGCCGGAAAAACATCTGCACATTACCAGACACGTCTTCACATATTCACATCTGAATGGCTTCTTTCTGCTCCAATGATCATAGCTCGATTCAATCAAAACTAAAGTGAGAATCTCAGACTGTACATGGTGTGATGTCAGGGCAACTGAGGATAAAACAGCCATCTGATAGCAACTTCCATATCAAGCATGTCAACAGGGGCAGTGTCCCTTCAGTTATTCTGAACTTAGGATCCAAGGCACAAAAAGACCAGGCAGGGCCAGACTCTGCCACAACTCCAAAGAAAGCTGAGACACACACAGAGCAGACACAGAAACTCCTCAATGTTCTCTGGCAAAGGGGTGGCCCCTGGCTCCCTGCCTGAAGCCCAGGAACAGGCCCACTCTCACAGTGGGCTCCCAGAGGCCTCCACAGCTGCACAGACACGCAGTGCAGTGTTTGGGGACCATCCACACTCAGGGCACCACAATCTCCTGTGGGCCCCACAGCTGGGGCAGGGTCCAGAGACAGACCCAGCTCAGACAAGGCCACTTGTTGTGGGTATCCCTCACTGTCCTGAAAAAAAGTATTTTCCTCTAGCCATTCATTCTGGCCCTAGACTAGCTCATTATCCTGTGTCCTGTACACACAAGCCTTCTAACAAGGTTGGAGATGGCAGCGCCTCTTCTCCCATCTCACTCCACCCTTAGTAAAGGTATATGGATAAGTGCAGGTTCACAGGGCAGTGACAAAATTCATAATAAGGTGATGCCACCTATGAGAACCTTTGAACACTGACATCGAGGGCACCCTTGAAGGAATTCAAAGGAAAGGGTCTAGTCTGGGGAGGAGCAAAGGTGGCTGGGGACACCCTCAAGTCTCACACACTGGGAGGACATCACGGGACTTGACCAATGTCGTATATACTTTATCCTACCACCTCATTCTTGCTTCTTTTATATAATTATCCATTTATGTCACTGAAACGGTGATACATGCTCACTGAAAATCTAGACCCCCCCCCCTTATAATGCTGGAGCTTTTCCCTCCAGCCCGTTTTTCTACACACATATAAAAATGTTAACACTGTCCTACAGCACCTCCACCGTGCACATCACAACTGACAGCACGTATCACTTACTTCTGAAAGACACAAACATAAGAAGGAGGACCCCGAATACGAACAACGAACCCGGTACCCTACAGGGTCTATTTCAATTGGTAAAGTGCAAAATGTAGACTCTACCACCTAATGGTACTTCTCACCACTGACCTATAAATTCTCACCACTGACCTATAAATTCTGTGTTTGTAGTCCACAGCCAGGGAGGAAGCAGTTGGCTTGAAAACCAGTTACACCCCTAGCTCTGCTCTTTATTTATCTACTCTGTGAATGGGTGGAGGAAAGAGGGTGCAGCAAGAGTCACATGTTAAAAAAACCCACAGGGGCCAGGCCAGCAGGTTGAATAAATGAATAAAACAGGTGAGATGGAGCTGGGGTGAGCTGAAGAGCCCTTCCCCATCCCACGAGGACAGCCACAACCCTGCTTGGGCAGGCTGCGTCCAGGAGAGACGCAGGCTTAGTTTTGCCAGAACTTCCCTTTTTTTTTTTTTTTTTTTCAAAAGAAACTGGAAATCTCATTTTTTATACAAGACTGCACCATTTAAGTGTTTGTTTGAAATTTGTAAACGTACCATGTGGTTCAACAAAACATAAGTGACTGTATTATCCAGGCCATAGACTGGTTTGCTACCTTTATAATTCATAAGATCTATTCTGTGGTTTCTCTATTAAATAGGAAGTTGACTGCTATCTGTCCTCCACTTAGGGTTTACTGAAGAGCACAGAAGGGGGTTTTTATTATCATGTAACAAAATAATCCAAGTACATTCAGATGCACAAAGTAGAATACTACTACTCCTTTAAAAAAAAATCTAAACAGGTTAACACAAATGCTTATACATGGGCTTGATGTTTGTTAGAATTATTTCAAATATATACTTAGGCATGTTAGCTTCTAAATAAACAAAAGAGGTAAATTGTAATAGCCTCAGAGGGTGAGGGCATGACCAAATGGATCAAGCAGGGGGGTGAAAGCCTGGCTGGAACGGCTTAGATTTTCAAACAAACACTGTGTGGAGAGAGGTGGTGTAGACACTACCTTCCAAGGAGCACTACAAGAGAGGGCAGCAGAGGTGGTTGCCAGAAGAGAAGGCAACAAAGGAAAAGCTAATGTATTTTAAAAATGGGTGAAATCACAAATGTTTGTATGTTGGTGGAATGCATCATGTTAAAGCAAACAAACAAACAAAAAAGTGGGAGTACCATCTAAAGGAATCGTGTCAGCGAAATACGAAACAGTGTTGGGTCCAATAAAAATTTTATTAGTAAGGGTTAAGAACCCAAGATCTAGTTATACAGGTTTTCCTAAACAAGCAGTCAGAAAAAAAGGAAAAAAAAATCTTTACTACAACACACATTGCCCCACATTTTATACTGTGCCATTTCCGTATTTGTCCCTTTTAGCCTACTTCTAGCACAGTCTCTCTTTGCTAAAATACATTAGTTGCCATGGAAACGATGTCATAGTGTGTGAAACCATTTACTGTCCTTGGAAAGGCATTCATGATGAAATTGAACAGTAGTATGTTTTAAAAAGAGATCCAACAGAAAGCAGTTGTGTAAGAACACAACAAGATCTCCAAATCATGACTTCAAAGTAAGTATTTTTCTACCGCCAACATTATATATCCCAGTTTTCCCCAAATCAGCCAGAGAAGAATTTTTCCTCCTCATGTATGCAAAGTGTATCTAAAACAAAATCTCTGACCTAATGTTAGTGAGAACAATAGACTCCCTATAATTCACACTTACCTCCCCCGGTGGGAGGGGCTGGAGATAGGAGACTTGTAGCATCAGAATGGTTTACAGGCATCACAACACCTCTGCTAATGGGGAGGATTCATTCAGTTCTGTGATACATTCTGCTGTTTAATTTTGTTGTTAGAGATAGAAATAATATTTAGGATGTAGAAATTTTAACTTGGCTTTCCTTATTGTCATGGATTAGCAAGATACTCCTTTTTTTCTTTCAGCAACTCATGTTTGTTCCTTAGAGAAAATATATTAAGCAGATCGCATGTGCAATACTGGCAACGAGAACAGACAGGCAAGGTGTGCATCCCCTAGAGGCTTGAAACCTAGTGGAGCCAGCTGGAAGAGGGTAGCAGCATGAAAGGCCTCCTGGGCCATGGTGAAAAAGTGGACTTTATGCCAACTGCAACAGAAAGATAGTGAGGGGGTTTTCCCAGCAATGTATCTCACATAGATTTTTGAAAGCTCACTCAGCTATTGTGGGAAGTGGGGTTGGGCGTCAACAGCAGAGGATGGCAGAGCTGTAATGTTATCAGAATCGCCCAGATGTAGAGGACGGTGCAAAGCAGATGGAGAAATGTGATCTCTAAATAGGATGACCTTACACCTTGGCTTGTTTGTGAAAGTGTTAGATTACACCTATTGTTCCAGTAGCCCATTGGGTTAAGCATTTGTCCAGATGTGCAATTATTAATAGTTGCGTTAAAATGCGCCAAGATTGAGTCTAGTAACCTCCACTTTGCACATCCAGCTTCTGCCACAGTCTTGCCTACCAGGAGGCGAGACAACTGCACAGAGAAGAGAAATTTCACCTTAACATGTGATTAGATGAAAGGTGACCAATAACAATCCATCTCTTTTCCTGTTCTTTCCAACCTTGGCGTAAATAAACACCTCGCATGCAGGATGCTGACCAGCAAAGCAAAGGGCACTTGGACATGAGCAGCTAAGGACAGCTAACTCCTCCCAGTTTCGATTCTACCAAACACTGGATGCACTGGCCAGTTGTGCAGTGACCTATACTGCAGCCTGAGATGTAGAGAACACTGGGCAGAAGGGTCAATAGGAATCATATTAAGTTACAGGTTAGGTATACATGAAATATTTGTGGGAAATAGGCCTTCTCAAGAATGGTGTGAATGCTCTCATTACAGTGTTTTTGTCATTTTTTGATAGTTATGTTATTTTACTTTGCCATATCCTTTTAGCAGCAATGAGTTACAAAAGAAAAAAATAAAAATTTAATGAAAAAATGTGTACCAAATTTCTGTTTTTCAAGAAAGGTGATGATGAATGTTAACTGACACAAAACGTTTGTTGGTATTTATTATGTACCCTAGCTGTTTGTTGGTATTTATTATCTACCCTAGCCATAGTGATATCATTCACTACATAAATCTGTTAAAGAAACATCAGCAACTACTTCAAATGTTAATAGCTATTGTAATAAGACTGTGCCTGAGGATGGCAACTAACACATGCAGCAATGGAAGGTTCACTGACACCGTACTCTAGGAAGCATGACCTTTCTTTTAGATCAAAGAGCTGCTTTTCTAAGTGGACTCTGCTCATTTTTGAGTTTAAATTTTTTCGTACCCATCTGAAAAAGGTAAAATGATAGCTTTAATTTGTTGGTTTCATTATCAGAAGAAAAAGTCACAAACGGTTTAAAATGATTCCAGCTTTATGTTAGTATTAACAGGTGTTTTAAGCAGAGAAAAATCAATTAATTCCACTAATGGTTAAATTTTTTTCCCATCTATTTCCTGGGATCAAAATAAAGCTTGTAGAAGTTCATTCCGTCACAGGTGAAACATCTCACGTTATTGTGAACACTACTGGCAATTGTGAAGAGTTTAACATAAGAAATGAAATTATTTGCTTTTGCAGTATAATACAAATACAACTTTTGTGATGCTAAAAACAATTGTCTTTACTAAATCAAGAAACTGATGGAGCAGAAAGTTACTTGAAATTGGGTATGGCTTACACATAATTTATAACTGCATTCAAAAAAGTGGCTATATCCTACCAAATGCAAAAGAAACTACAGATAGAGAAATTTGCAAAAAAAAAAAAAGAAAGAAAGAAAGAAAGAAAGAAAAAAAAAGAAAGAAAGAAAGAAAGAAAGAAAGAAAGAAAGAAAAGAAAAAAAAAAGAAAAAAAAGAAAAAAAAGAAAAAGAAAAACTGAACCACAAAATTTTTGTGACAAAATGTTTTGCAAATACAAAAAACACTTCGGCATGGTAGTACATGTCTTCTATTTTGCCACCTGTCATCATCAACCAGATTTTAGAAATAAATGTTTGAGAAATGACTCTCTAAGTCCACCTAGGTGTGCCATAATGGTATAACAGATAAATCCTGTAAGTCTGGGTGCATTCTGTTTCCAAGCGGTTGGAAATCTTTGATCAAAACAGTGACACTTCAGCTTTTAAAGCCTCTAGCCAAACGCAGTTTTATTGAAAACAAGGCTTGCAAATTGGATGATGTTGAAATTTATCCCAAAAAAGCAAAGGAGGAATGAAACACATTAAATTATGAGAACTCAAGTAGGGTCCAAGATTTAATTCTGAAATTTTATTTTATTTTGGAGTATCTCGACTTGTGGAAATCTTTTGATGGTGATCCTAGTTTTAATTGACTACATTTATATTCCATAGTAGAATGAAGTGAAATTATGAATATCTATGATTTAGTGTCATCTAAATTTGATAAAACATTCAAAAGGACCATAGATGAATTTATTTTCATCAGTTTTGTCTTATAAAAATATTTGCTGAAGATAAGAATCCTGAATGGAGGTAAAAGACCTGTGATAATATTTGGGCTAAAATGTTTACAAATTGCAATATGAAAAAAAATAGTCTGAAGGAAGCCTCCATTTAGCAGAATTTTCTCTGTTTACATGTATCTGTAGAAAGACCTATCTACTCAGTTAAAAATATTATGATGTATACATAAATACCAATCGAAGATAGTCACAATTTCAAATACTAACTATAAAACAGAACTTTGAAGGAGACTACAGACAAGTCCATGAGAAAATTAAGAACAATTCATTCTTCATTAAAAAAAAATCAGTGATATGAATATTAGAAACATATGGCTAAAAAGCTAAGGTGTGTGAACATGTACCAAGAATAATTATTGTCTTGTATTCTTTACAAAAAATTTTAGGTAATCTTGATAAAAAGTTTTTTTGCTCTAATATATATAAACATTTTCAAATTTTAGAAATTTTATTTTTGAGATTTTGAATAAAACTATTTCATAGGTCCAAAATATTATAAAAATGGTCCATCAGTTAATAAATCGATATTTTAAAAATTCTATAATTTTAGTTACTTTATTCAATAAATGACGTGGTCCCTCATCTCTGGCTCTCTTGGCTCCCCCCCATTGACAGATGAGATGTATTTACATTCTGAGAAGATGTGCTCACAGCATCACAGTAATTTTCTGGTAAGAAAATACATAAGCAGTATCCCAACAAACAACTTCTCACCTCACTCCACCCCACCAAATGCACACTTTTTAAAGAAACACTAAAGAGTTCCCTTCCAAAATTACTAGGCATTTCAAGAAATAGCAGGTTTTAAAGCATCTTCTTAAATACAGCATCATCCTTACATGAATATCAAAGAGAAATGAAATATAATTAAAAAGAGCTCACTAGTTGGTTTTTTCCCCCCTCTTTCATTTGAGTGTTCTGCTAACTACTTATGAATTATATTTGGACATAAACCCTTCCCTAAACTTATGTTTTATTTAGTCCACGAGGATAGAATAAAAAATAAAGAGTTTCTCCCCTTAGTGTCAGTCAGAGACTATAATTTCCAGTATTTACTCTGATACCATTAAAATACGGAACGGTAAGATCACACCCAGTAAAAATTCTCCTCTTGTCTATCTCCAGCATCACAGTAGGTTCATTAGAGAAAAGCCTGAAATTCTTTTGTTTTCAATAATTTTTTTTATTTTTCAATTATAGTCGATATGCAGTATTATGTTAGTTTCCAGCGTACAACATAGCAATCAGACACTTATATAACTTACAAAGTGATCACCCTGATAAGTCTGGTACCCATTCGACACCACACATAGTTATTACAATATTATTGACTATATTCCCTATGTCGTACTTTACATCCTTGTGACTGTTTTCATACGTGGCAATTTATCCATCTTAATCCTTTCTGCCCTTTTCCACTTATTTCTCCAAGCCCCCTCCCCCATCTGGCGACCATCAAAATGTTTTCTGTACCTATCTGTTTTGTTCGTTCATTTATTTTGTTTTTTAGATTCCACATATAAGTGAAATCATATGGTATTTGTCTGAAAAAGACCTGAAATTCTAATACTTTCCACTGACTTGAGGCTCCATGGCAACTTAAGGTTCATCCTCCCAGGGCATTAGGAAGAACTGCTGCCAGCTAAATGACAGAAAGCCGAAATCCCCACCACACTTTGTGCTATCTGGTGGATAACTCTGCTCCTTGAGAAGACAGATCTTCCCATGTCTTGCCCAAGATAAACCTAGTCCAGGTATGCTAACCAATAATTTACTCAAAGGACAAAGCGTACTATAAGAATGCAAGTAAGTAAATTTGCCAGCAGCAGCATGTTAAATACAGCTCAAATACAGTGTGGCAGATTTGAAATTTACACTGACTACTCAGCTATATACAAAAGATGTTACTTCATTTCTCCGTAGTTGAATTCAACTTGATCATGACCACTGCATTCCTGCTCATGGTAGAAAGAACAATTTTGCTGCTTCCAGATAACTTAATTTCTTCAGATTTAAGATTTTAGTTGCTTCAGGGCAATTAGTCAAGTTTCATTCATCTCAAACTGCCTCTCAGGGCTGTGCTACTTTCCTTTTCCCTCCTTCCCTCAGGGAAGGTTATAGACCACCACAGGACGGGGAGAGGACCTGATCCAGGGTCTGCCCTTCAAGAGCTCATGGGCTTCCTTGGGATGTCGCATCCCTTTGTCTTTTGGGGTTGGCCAGGTTCTGTTGATGTGACTAGTGGATATCTGCAGTCACGAGCCCAGGCCGCCTCTAGCAGGGGAGATCAGCACAGTTCATCCTGTGCTCTCTTCATTCTGACTCCAGGCCTCTCCCACTTGGCTCCCTCAGCACCTCCACGTCTGCATGAAGGGGCCTGCCTGCAGGACCGACAGGATTTCTCCTATGCCACGTGCAGGCCCGCGGAACTCAGAGGGGACACCAGCTCAGGGCTAAATGTGCCCCACTGCAGGGTGCACTTCAAAGTGTTTTTGTTCCAAGTTCCAGCAGGACTCAGGGTACGAGTCTCTGGGTGCAGATTCTCTTCCACCCACTTGGAATGGAGGATGCCAGCCACCCTATCATTTTCTTATTTCTAGTCTCCTCCGAATCTCTCTAACCCAGGAAGGTACTTCCTCCTTCCTGCAGCCCCTCTCCTGCGTAGCTTACTATACAATACATGCCGGGCCTTCTGAGATCTGGCTCCTTGGAAGCCACAAATCATTTCTCTTCTAACAAAGCCTGCCTCTTTTAAATGAAGGCCTGGGCTAACGCTGGTCTCTGAAACATGCTTCAAGGGCCTGTTTTGGAAGTCAAAAGCTGAACAATGTCTTCTCTGTCTCAGACTGTAGTATGTCCTCCCCTGAAGTAATGGAATTGTTAGCCTCAATGGGGAGACTCCCAGGGCAACGAGAATTAGGAGGAAGGGAGTGTAAATGAATATCAGTTCAAAATATTATCTCCACTAAATCAGCCGGTCAAAATGCAAGATCTCAAAGGTCTCAGAACACTCATCCAGGATTTTAACACAAGTGCAATGTACAGACATGTCATTCTTCTAGAAGACACTATTTCTACATATTTGAACCAAGGGCAAAAGGAGCCCATGCCTTTCAATTTCTTGACTTCTCTCCATCTAATGTCCTGAATCTCTATCCTACTGGTAAGTGGAGAACCACTGAAATCAAAGCCGCCCTTGCTCAGCATCATTTTAGAACCTTCCGCTTCCCTGGGCTTCCTCTTCCTGGGGCCTTATCACCTTTATCTCTCCACCTCCGCACCTACCGTGTTCACTCATCACATCCCTAAAATCTCAGAGCCTTCTTTAATTTAGTCATCATCCCAATTCCAGCTCACTCCCTATCTGCCTGAACACTCTTTTCAGCCAATTCGATTGCTATTTTCTTTCGTCTCATTAAAACATTCCCCTCACTTGATTATTTAAACCAGTTCTCAACTATAGGTCAGATTTTCCATTCGGAAGTGATAAGTATTATCAGGCAGAGTCACAAAACTGGACTAAAGGGGACCATCAAAAATACCTACAGATGCCAATGGGATGTCACAATTTCTCTGTAATACTTTCTATCCATTTATTATCACATTATCCTGTATTTTTGTGGCTGTTTGGATTTTTTCTAGATTCTCCAAGCCGCTCTTTCATTTCAAAATCTTCCACCCTCAATGATGGTTCAGCCTCCAATTTTACTGAAAAGTTTCAGGACACTTCATACCTTCAACCTTCTTTCTTCTCACATAAAAATTCCACTGTTTCTTCATCTATCTTACAGTGATAGTTAAAAATCACACATGTACATGTAAAGTTGGCCTACCCTTTAGTAGGCACTCAAACTTGTAAATACCTTTGTCATTTGTTCCTTCTCCCTCTGAGTTACTGCTAATTTGTATCCCTTTGGGGCAATCATCGGTTAAATGGTGGCCCCTCCCCAAAATATGTCCATCTGGAACCTGTAAATGTGACCTTATTTGGAAAAAGGGTCTTTGCAGATGTAATTAAGTATCTCGAGATGAGATCATCTTAGATTAGGGCGGGCCCTAAAACCAGTGAGTGACAAGCGACAAGCATCTTTGTAAGAGAGAAGGATGCCATGTGAAGATGGAGGCAGAAATTATAGTGATGGGTCGATAAGCTCAGAAAAGCCCAGGACTGCCGGCAGTCACCAGGAGCTGGACCAGAGGCATGGAACAGAGTCTTCCCTCAGAGCCTCCAGGAGGAACCAACCCTGCTAACACCTTAATTTCAAGACTTCTGGTCTCCCAAACTGTGAAAGATCCTTTTGTGGCTTTTTAAGCCATGCAGTTTGGGGTGATTTTTTATGTCTGCCACAGGAAACAAATACAAGGGGTCCTTCTATAAGTACTATGATCTCGCCCCTACCAGCTCTTTGTAGATCTCCTTCCATCCACTACCAACCTTACCAATACCACTCTCGGTAGTGGATGTTTCTGCATGTTCTAGTTCATTCAGGAGACACTGAGGGAGAGTACAGCTGAGTGTCCTGACACGAGGCACAGACACAGGCTTTTTGCATAGCAGCCATTCTGAATCTCAAGTGCACGGAGAACTGTTGTGGGAGTGGAGGCCAGGATGTTTCCTCCCCCAGAAACGGGACCCCTGTCACGGCTTGCCTCGGACCCCAGATCATGGACTCTCAACACTTTTCTGCACTGGACTCTTTCCATATGGCATGTTTGGGCCAAGATATAATCCGAGAATGTTTGGGGCTACAGTTTTCCAAGTGCTAATCCTCCTTGCATCACACTTAGCTGCAAACCAACTAGAACTTCCCAGAAGTTACTAGAACCCACAGAGACATCTGGTTCTGCCCTTATACTATAATCCTTATAGGTTCTTTCCAGCCATACCTCATTGGCTTTCTATAATCAATTCGGCCTCTTAGAGAACTACCTCCAACTCTTGGCAGTGTGAAATCGAGAATCTGTTGAGTAAGACTACAAGACAGTGAGAATTATATGGTCAATCACATTGATATGGCACATTATCCATGCTTTGGGTCCCAATTTTCAGACAGGACTAGGAGTTGGGGTCACTGTATTTTCACCTAAGGCGATGGAACATAAGGTAGAACCTAAAATATTATGTACAGCTGAAATCTGAATTCCAAACCATGACTCTGGGGATCTACCAATGCAGAGGACCTAATATATTTAGCTATGAGAAGAAAATTTATTCAAGATGCATCTTACTTCTAGCAGTATTGAAAACACTTGTAAGACCTCCAAACTTGGACGCTTAGAATCATAATTAACCAGCATTTAATAAGTGCACAATTCAGGGCAGTGTTACATACTCAACACAAAGCAAATTACACAAGGTGGGCTTTCCACTTCTAAAAGCTTACTACTGAAAATGGACAGTATTGACACTAACACATACAAGAGTGCGTGAACATGGACAAACTGGATAAATACATGAAGTAGTGACATGCTAGCCAAGGGCAAAATGCATTTTGTCAGTGGCTTGTAATCGCCTACACTTAAGGTAGAGGTTGTGGCGATGGGAAGAGGGTGGGGAAAGCAGTGCAATCAGACAGTGCACGGTTAAGGAAGGGAAAACAGTTCACTTCCACTTGCCGAAGACCATAATGGCATTTCAAACCACACTGAAACACAGGTACTCCTTTCCCCATCGTGTCTGCTGTAGTTGGTCTGCATCCACAGAGAGTGTTCTTCTTGGTCTCCCTCCCTCAGATACATTAAACCTGGCATCCAGGTGAGGGCTAGGCAGGGGAAGCCATTAATGAGGAACCACAGAGAGCTACTCACAGGTAGCTGAGAAGACTCAGTGAGTGGCTGACAAGCATTGCCTGTTGTGTTGCTGTGTCTTTAGTTACAGAAATTACTTAAATAGTCCCCTCCCCCAAAACCACGGAAGACATTTTATGCGGTTTATTTTCAATCATTCTTTCGAAGGATATATAAACAGAAGCTGTGACTAGGATACAGTGTGAAACTGTTACTTTGTAGGACCTTAAGTATAGGATGGAACCCTCTCTTCCCCTGTCAAGGAGATTCTTCAGATGGTGCCACTACCAAGTGAGCAAAACTAATGCGTAGAGAGAAAGGCACTCCCACACCCAGAGCTGGGTTTTGTATGGCTGAGGGATGCGGTGAAATGCTACTTTGAGAGCTCCATAAATGGGCAGTGCATAACAGGTAAGCATCTGCCTTCTCTAGTTCCCCAAGCACAACACTGGCAATCCATTCTGCTATTCTTTTGTCTTCCATCATTTACTGCTGTATTCTTTCCATTTCCTCCAGATTTTGAAACATTCTACATTTACCCTGGTCTTGGACATCATTGTGCACTACTGGTGACTTCTGATTATTTTTAATGAAAATCTTGTTAATGAAAACCTGATGGCAGAGGGCAAGGAAAAATTATTCCTTGACCATACTCAATTTTAACAAAAAGCTCAAGATTAAGAAAAGAAAGATCTTTCAACACATATTCTGCAAATACAATGGTGGGTCCTAAAACAATCTGGGACATTCACTGAACCTAAACATGTAGGTCAGTAGAGAGTGAATCTGGTGTCATCGGAAACTACGGGAGCTCATCCTCCAAGGAGATGCCAGCCTAGCCCCACGATGGCCAGGAAACCCACCATACTCCCAGTGCTCCTGCCCCAGGGCCTATCTGAATAAATATCGCTGAATATCTATACTATGGCATTGCATTACATGCTATGAAAAGCAAAACAATGGGGGGAGGGGTGGCAGCAAACAGTATTTTTATATGTATGGGGCAAATAGTTGCTTTAGAAAACAGTTCCCATGAATATAGATATCTAGGAGACCTGGATTCTAGTCTAAACCAAATTAATAACTGGATGTATAACCATGGGCAGGTCACAAATATTCTCTGTACCTTGAGCTCCTTATATCAGGATTTAACTAACAACATAAGGCATCATGTATTAGGAGGCAATCAAGAGACATAAATGTTCAATGTGACGTGAGAGGAGTAGGGGAAACTTTTCGGAGTTGGTATTCCAACTGGCCTTGAAAAATAGATAGAATTCCTAGGGGATTCTAGAAAATGAAAACAAAGGTTGACATATATTTCATATTAATAATATAGTAGATTGACATCTGGTTAATGTAGTGGTGAATGAGGTGAGCCAGGTATGACTAAGAATGTGAAGACAGTGGAAAGCATTGAATGAGATTGGCCTTTCTTCTCTTCATTGGGCTGTTAATAAAGGAACAAGGCCAAAGAAGCAGTATCTACATCAGCCGACATTCATTTTGACATGGATCAACACCTCCGCACTCAATCTACAAAGTATAGGAGTGAAGCAACTGAAACGTTATTTGCAAACCACAGGAGAGTCTGAAGGACATAACAAACCTAGAGAAAAATAAGATAAGTAAAAAGACAGCCAGAGAATTGACATTTTCAAGTAGAGACAATGGTAAAAGGTATAAAAAGACAAAAATGTTAGAGTTCATCGATAATTCAGCTCCTGTATCTGAAAACAATGAGGTACTCTGTTTGTATTTCTAGGAGGTTAGACAATAAACTAGACTACAAACAGGTGAAACCCTGAAAGCAAACAAGATAAATTATTAACAGAAATCAGAGCTTTAAAAATGTCCTTGTATGCTAATGTGCCTCGATATAGACAACATATCACACACAACTTCTGGAATAAATTAAAGTTGAAATAAAAATAAAATTTTACAAGTGACAATTATTTGAAATTGTTATTATTGGTTCTAAAAAGGTTACTGACAAATATGTGAAATGGAAGAAACTAGTTGATGTTTATTTGTCTTTTCAGTAGAATTTAAATTGGGCAGGGTTTCACAGAAATACAGATTCAGAAACTTTTTCTGGGGATTAGAGAAGAAAGAATTGGGAAAAGTGCCTGGGCTTTGTTGTGGGAAAGGCGATCTGGCTCGTTTTTAATTTTCCATTAAAGCCCTACTTTTCAGTATAAAGCAGATGGAATCCTTATACAACTCCATGAAAAGCCTACTATTTTTGGGTACCTCAAAGATGGAAGCTCTGAAGAAAATGAAAGTGTTTAAATTCATCAGATAAAAATCCCACCAGCACGTTCAAAAGAAACAGGTACTTGAAATCTTAAAAATACAAGGTAAGAGGTCTTTCTGTGATGGATTTCTGATCCCCAGCCTCCTCTGGGCTGCTGCTCCCTCTGGCTCAGGCTGATTGATGGTTTTCTAACACTTCATGGCCCGCTCTCATCACTGTGGCTGAGACTCACTACGTTTGCTTCTTTCCTCACCTCTCTGAAGTTGCCTCCCTGATGGTCCCATGCTCACTGCCATTCTCATATACAGAAAAGACTTCAGTGTTCAACCCTGCCTGCCCCATACCTACTGAATGAGGGCAAGGGAATATGCATTCTATAAGGTCCTCAGAGGATATTCATATAACCATGGCCCTAAAGCTTTTTCTTTATCATGAGCTAAGACCTGGTTCAATATATTCTGTTAGTCATTCTGCCAGGGCTGCTATTTACTGTACATGGACTGTAAGGTACCAACTGGGCTAGGAAGTGGTGGGCACTGTCTCCAACCTCAAAGTTTATAATCTTGTTTGAGAGATGAAACAGATTTGGTGTTAAGAGGATAGACTCTGGAGCCCAGCTGACTGCCTAGGTTCAGATCCCAGCTCTGCTGCTTACCAGCTCAGTAACCCTAAATCACTTAACTTCTATGACTCAGTTTCCCTACATGTTAGATAGGAATAATAATGACAATACCTCATGGAATAGTGCTGGGTGCTGCGTTGGGAAATGAAAAACAAAAACGATACAGTCCCTGACTTCCAAAGAACTCACAAATCAGTAGAAAAGACCAGTATCTGCCTACCTTCCCATCTAGCTGACTTCACTTTGCTTCATAAGTCAGGCTTTGACAGGGTAATGAGGAGGTAGTAACCAAGTGCCATGGGAGCCCAGAGACAGGACCAAAGCAGGGGCTGTCCAGAAGGTAAATCTAGAGTGGAGCCATCAGAAGAAATAAAGGTGGCTTTGTATCACCAACACTCAACACAGAAGTCACTGCAAAGCAAAGGCAAGGCGGCTTGAAAATGGGCAAGGAGTGAGGAACCACAGTGTTGCAGCGAAAGCAGCCATGAGTTAGGAGCAGACAGCTCTGGCTTCTCGAATAATTAGCTGTGTAACAATGGGCAGGTTACCTTACCTTTCTGAGCCTCAGTCTTCCCATCTGACCAATGGGAATAATAATACCTGCCTCAGAGTTATTATAATTAAGTAAATTACTATATGTAAAGCACTTAACAAGGCCTCTGGTATCCAATAAAAATGGTAGGTATTATTATTTTATGGTGTATTCAGGGAGGCCTACATAGCTGTGGTATGCTATGTACTTCATTACATTATTGCACAGAGGGGAACACAAGGCCAGAAATAAGCAGCCCTTAGAAAAAGCCTCTGAATTGAAATGGGCTAAGACTTTCCCATACTATATTTTTTTCTCCCCAAACTTACACTTAATAGGTGCTCAATACATATTTGCCCAAACCACCTGGGTGCTGCTTGAGATCACGGGCAGAATATGTGATGACCTCTGCTTCCTGAGAATACCCAGGAAGGATACCCAAGTCTGCTTCACATCCAGAGTGAGGCACAACACAGGCCGCTCTGGAAGCAGGATGAGATGAATGAGAAAACGCTCTCATCCAAATATTACAACAACTCAGAGCCTTATAAACATTGTTAAAGTTTCATGAGTCAGTAAGCATTATCTTTCCTTCCCACGTTTTTATTAGACCATAAATCTAGTTCAATTTACATCCTTCTAGGATTATTGTGTTCTAATCAAGTCCAGAGTGCCACTTATTCCTAAGTTGTCTGTACTGCATGTCACCCAAGTCCATTTGGATAATACTGTTCAGGCTACTTATGTGTTTTAGTACCTAGAAATTAGATTTGTTCAACTAGAAACACACAAAAAGATGTACTCTTCCAAATAACCCCAATCACCCCTTTTTCATAGGAACCAAGTCATAACTTGTGGAGGGTTTTTTCTTACCCTGTAGTTCATTCCCCCTTCAAAAAGTCATGACAACATTCTGAAGTCCAACTCAAGGAATTTACATTGCAAATAGGTTAAAATTCTGGTTATCTGACTAAAACAAAGAAACCTTCTTTATAGGGCTAACTTCAAAGGGCTTCTGTTTTTTATTCTCAAGAATAAAAAAGGCTGTGCGGTTCTTAAGAAGACTTGCTAAAACTGCTGTTTTCCATCATACTATATAAACTAATTTTCTACCTTTTCCAGTAATTCTTGGTTCAGAACTGACAATCACCCCAAACCTAAAATATTCTAAATTTCCTTTTATGCACATAATACATTTTCATCCTCCCTTCTCTAAAGGACATATATGTTATATGTACGTGTATGTATTATGTGTATGTGTTTTGTGTAAATTTGTGTGTGCACGTGTGTTACACATAAATACACATACACTTTAACAACAGCAGCAAACAGCTTTCCCCAGGTGTGGGGTACTATTCTGAATGCTTTATATTTATTAACTCAGTGACTCCTCACAGCAAACCTTTGAGGTAGTAACTATTATCCCCATTTCAAAGGTGAAGAAAGTGGGGCACAGAGATATTAGGTAAGTTGGCCCAGCTCATACATCTGAGAGGGGCTGACCCAGGACCATAGTCCAAGTATGGTCCCAGGCTGAAAGGCTTGAAATTTGGCTCTAAGTGGTAACTTTATGACCTTGGTCAAGCTCTTGGCTCTCTGGGCCTCATTTTTTCTCATAAGTCAAATAAACGTGTTGATCTCTACATGATCACTAAGGCCCTTAGGTTGTATGTTCTGCGGGTTTTGATACATGTTTCCACCTTGTCTAGAGCAGCAGAGTTTTAGACTTCTTTCTACCCTCTATTCCCCTGATGCTGCTCTGCCTGTGTTCACAGATCTTTGGTGCTAAAATCCAACTATACCTGTCATTCTTAATCTTGCTTAACCTCTGGAACATAACCCTCTCTCCCTGGGGATCAGGAGCACCTCTCTCCCCGGGGTTTGTCCAGTACTCGGCTGCCCCTCTCCCATCCAGGGCCTGGGCTGCTCCTCCCTCTCTGTTCCCAGGCGCCCTCTTGGCCCTGCCTGCTCTTATGTACTCTCCATATGCTCCCTGAGTGATATTGCCCACACCCACAGCTCCAAGTAGTTTGTAATCTGCTGCTAATAGATTTATATTTGAGTCCTACTCCTCACTGCAGTCCCATCTCTTCGATTGTTTATGAGATACCTAAACCTGAAAAGTCCAAAGTGTCCATGACAGAGTCATCACTTTACACAGCCCACCCCCTGCTCTTCTTACTGAATTGTTGGTCAGCATGTCACTCTCTACCTAATTCCCCGAGGACCCCTCTTTTGCACACACCCCCCATAATACTGTCTCTCCCTCTCCTATTCTGTCTCTTATACACAATCCAGACCCTAATCTATTGCTCATCTGAGTTTCCATAACTACCTTCCTTGCATCCTGACAGCCTCTGGACAATGGCCTACTGTGGCCAGATGATCCTTATAAATTAAAAATCAGAACAAAGCAGCATTTCACTTACAACTCTTAAATGGCATTCCTGACAACATTTTTATAAGAACATTCTCAGATTTTCATCTAGCCCCACCTTCTCCCTCTGTCCATCTCTCTTCCACCCCTACCCACTATGAACTACTTGCAGTTTCCCAAAAGGTCTGTACACTGGCCTTCTGGGCTGCTCCTTCTGGGGCAATGGCCACCCCATAACACTCAACTAGGTGACTCCTACTCTTCATCTCGAAGACACCTTGTCCTCCAACCTTCTCTGCCTAGCCACCTCACTTTTCCACCTGTTTCTGGAGGTCATGCTCCTTTCCATATGCACCCTTGCTTCTGCGAAAATAGTAGAATCACAGCATTTATCACAATGGTCAGAGACTTCCTCCTGCAGGTAAATTCTTGAGGTCAGATTATACCCTTTTGCCTTTGAGGCTTCTAGTTCAATATCTGGCAAATTAAAGAATGCTGCTGAGTGAATAAATTATGTAGGACAATTCATAATCTCATACAGAGCTATCTGTGGATCACTAGAAGAACCTAACTTAAAGAATCACACAGAGTAAGTAGATTTCTGGTATCAACATGCTTTGCTTTCCCATTAAAATTAAATTATATTTTTTATTTTCTAGATGAGCAACGGATGGGGTATAAATGGAAGGAACGAAGGTAGGAATTAACATTTTATTTTTATTTAAATACAAAGTTCTATTTCCCAACAACTAAGTAACAATTTCCAAAGAATTTAGACCCACTCCCTTTAGGCATGTAACATCTTAACTAATATCAGTACATCTGTATGCAGTCTTTTGCATCTTACCTAGTTGCTAAGAGCAAGGGCTTTGAAACCAAGCTGATTGGGCCTGAACCCTGATTCTACCACTTGCTGTTGCTTAACCTCCCTTGCTTCAATTTACCATCTGTAAAATGGGGATTATAAATCAAACTACTTTGTATCATTATTGTTAAGATTAGAGTTTTAACAGTGCTTGACAAACAGTAAATGCTCAATAAAAGTTAGCTTTTATTTATCATTCTTATCTCCTCTACTAGACTGTGAGCTCCTGAAGAACAAGGACAGCAGATATATTCATTTTCACGACCTTATCTCCCAGCGCCTGGCACACAATAACATACTGGGCTAATGTTTGCAGAACCAATAAATATAATGAACTGTTTATAGCAAAAATATGTGCATTATTAAGGATGATGAATAGTATAGACAGAATTGCCCCAACAAGTTGGAGGCCTGTAGAGAACAGGGACTATTCAGAACATTAGCAGTTCACCCTACGCTTGGTGGTCTGGAAGCTCCCTTAAGTTCTTTGGAATGTGCAAGACTCACAGTCACCAAGTCAGGGCAGCTGTGTGATGGAGGGGACTCAGGTAGGACTGACGATCTGGGCTAGCTGAGGCTCCCTTCCCATTAGCGTGACCTGGAGCAAGAAGTTTCTCCTCCGGAATCTGCTTAATTTCCTCTTCCAATTAAGAGAAGTTAGGTCTGGTGATTTCTAAAGACCCTCCTAGACACTTTGGGAGTCTCTAAAATCAACAGATAAAAACTAGGTCAAAGGTGCTATTGGAGTAAAAAAAAAAAATCAAAGGCAACACTGGAAGCATCAGATCACTGTAGTACAAGGGATTTGCTGAGTGGGAACTGACCAACTGAACTGACAAAAATAAAGTGTTTTGAAACATGTTTAAAACGAAAAGATAGGAACTTATCAAATCAAAAGAACAAAAAGCAATGATGGGTATAGGCTCTAGGTTTCCATTTAATTTAATTTAATTCTCATCAGCCTACAAACTCCTTGAGAGCAATGACTGCTTTGTTGAGTGGCAGCATATGGCAAAGCTCCTGGCCAAAAATACATTTCTTCTTGATCTTTCATCTGGTCACATGGCCAACCTATATTTTTCAGGCTCCTTTGCAGTCAATATAGCCCTTCTGTAAAAGATGTAAGTGGAAGTGATGGGTGTTGTTTCTAGGCCAAGGCATTTAAAAAGTAGGTGCACCTTTCCACTCCTTTTGACCTTCAGCCAGGTGAAAGCAGGTTACAATGGAGCACTGTGGGATGGTGGATCTTGGGGCCTAGAATCACCGCATGGAAGAAAGCCACCCACTGACTACAAATACCCATTTTGGACTATTATATGAGGAATAACAGATGTCATCGCTTTTGAGCCACTATAGCTTTACAGGCCTATTTGTTATAGCTGCTAACATTAACCTAATTAATCCAGGTGCCCAGCGCATACCAAAGACCTAATTCACATTCGTTGAAATGAGATAAATAAGATTCTTTCTCTCAATGTGCTGATCAGCTAGTGAGGGAAATAGACACATGCCAAACATAATGTCTGCTGCTGAAATTTGAAAACAAAATTGGAGGGGAAAGGATGGAGAAAGCTTTACAGAGGAGATGACATTTGAGCTGGGCTCAAAAGTTAAATAGACTCAAGCCAATCAGATGGAATTGGAGATTCCAGACCCAGAAGAAAGCACAGAGTAAAGGCACGGAAAGCCAAGTGTGCATTTCTTCACATTCAGCCCTACCATTAAGTCTTTAACTTGGTCAAGAGAGTGCGAATTTACTGTGCACCGACTTTCTTTCCTGAGTATGGCATCAAACAAGACTGTTTTTACAGTATACCCATTAGCTCTATTGCTTTTTTTAAAAATAAAAAGTTCCATGAAAAATGTCCTTTGAAAGTGCAGAAGTAAATGTTTAATGAATCATAACAACTCTTTTCTAATAAAATTCTTGAAGAACAAACTTGAGATAATTCTATTATACAGTCAAAGAGCCATGCTCCTAGGAATCAATGGTTTCAACCTACATTATGGCATTATTGATTAAGCATGTAATATCACTGGCTTACAAAATGGAACATTAAGCCCCAAGATTTACATTAACATTTTTCTTTAAGAGGAACATCAAGAAGATTGTTTAGAGTTAAGTCAAAAGATTCTCTACATCCTTTGCTCATAACTAAGTGTCTCCAAAACCTGTGATAGTCAATAAACCACTTCCTCCAGAAGTCTGAGTCCCTTTGTCACTCAAGGGGCAAGAACTCAGGAGAAAGAGAGCACAAAGGGTGAAAAGTATTGCAGTCACTTAGGTGGTGAGAGGAAAGATGTGGGCATCTGAAGGCTACCTAAAAGTAGGGAAGAGACAGGCTCCAGTGGTCTTCCAAATACCAATTTAATGCTGTATTATCAATGCCCCAGGAACCTGTTTAAATAGAAGGGCAAAGCAAAACCACTGGGCAAACAAGATTTCATTTCAAAAGACTTGAGCACTCCTTGGACTTGAGAGAAGAAGCAAGTCAAGCTGCTTCATGCATGTCAAACATATTTAACTCTCTGATTCAGAAACAAAATTTTCTGCTCTCATCAATTTATCCTACCCCAGCTCTTAGTACTTATGCCCCCAAAAGAGAGGGTTAAAACAAGGCAGGCGGGCTACCTTGAAAGTAAAGCAACTCTTAAGATGGCTAGCATCATTTCCCCTTAAATCTAAGAAATACTGCAGCTGCCAGTCAACACTACCGGTCATGAATACAGCAAATTCTAGCACCTGCCACCCTGCATCTGGGGCCATTTATTTTTTTTTTTTGGTTAATGTGGCAGGAAAGACTCTCAGAGAGCTCAACTGCTTTATCTGAGAGAAAGGGAAGCCCCAGGGAAGAGAAACAAGAAGCATTGCACCCATCCTTGGGTACTTTGTGCGTCTCCTCTCTATGCACTGAAAGAGCTCTTTGTGTACACACACACACACACACACACACACACACACACACACACACCACACACGGGCGAGTCTGTGTGATTTATTGGGGAGGAGGGGCAAGAAGGGTGATTTTATTATCCTTCTCACTGAGTCCCAGCAAATCTCCGCTGGGGCCCAAGCTCGGTGGCCTCTTTCTGGCCCAGTCCCCTCCGCCTGTGGCCGCAGAGATAAGAGAGGGGAGGCGACCAAACAAAAACAGTCATCGATCTAGGGAAGTAGAGAGGAAATCCAGCGAGCAGGGAAGGGAGGAGAAAGGAGCTTGAGAGAGAAAGGGTGGGGAGCAGAGGAAGAGGAGTGAAGGCTCCAGCACTGGGGACAGAGAGAGGGTGGGTGGGTGGTGGCACAGGAAGAGTGAAGGGGAGGATGGGGGAAGTGCAAGGGAGGTGCCAGAAATAGTCAGGAGGATGCTATGGCGAAGGAGACGGCCGCAGAAGGAGGCCGAGAGGTGGAGGAGTGGGGCAGGGGTGGGGTGGGGTAGGGTGGAGAGGGAAGCAGCACGGGGCATCAATTATTAAGTGATTACATCATCTCTGACATTAAAACAACACACACAGCCCGGGTCCCCGCTGGGGGCCCCGAAAGGAGGGCGGGGGCGGAGTCTGGGCCAGCCTTGCCTCCAAGCCAATTTCTATTCTCACCCGGCGCCCGCTTGCGGGCGAGAAAATGGGCCGCACCCCGCAAAGGTGCCTCTGGCTCGGTCGCGGGAAGACTCCGAGCTGGGCCAACTTCTCGGAGCCCCGCGGGGCACCCCGAGGCGATGGCCGAGGCCAAGAGACTGCAGCGCAGGGCCCCACGGCGGGGGCAGCGCCGCGGCGGAGTGCCCGCAGCCGGCGTTTCCGCAGCATCCCCGCGGCCTCCCGCAGCGCATCTCCGGCCGCTTACCTGTTCAGCGTTCAGGCTCGGAAACCCCTGCACATGGTCCAGCGCGGCCGAGGCAGCTCCGGTGGCTCCGGCAGACCCAGGGCCGGTGGGCCTTCCGAGAGCGCCGAGGGGGCGGCGCCGGGTGTCCCCGGCCCGGCGGCCGGATCCCTTCCTGGAGCGGGCGGCGGCCGCCGGGCGGTGCGGCGCAGGCGGCGGCTTTGTGTGCGCCCGGGGAGCCCTCCGTGCGCGGGGTGCAGCGCCGCGCGCCCGGACGGCGGAGGACGCGCTGCTCCGAGGGCAGCCTCGCCTCTGTTCCCGCGGCCAGCCGGCGGGCGGGTCTCGGCGGCCTTCCGCTCACCACGACCCCTCCTCCTCTCCCGCGGCAGCCCCCTCCCGCCGGCTCCGCTCTTGACAGATGGTGCAAATGCAACGAGGCGCCGCCGCTGCCGCGGCTGCTAGCAGCTACTCGCGCTGATGCTCCGGCCCCTCAAGTCCCAGCCCCAACTGAAAAGTGGAGGGACACCTCGAGAGTGACAGGCCCCGCTACCCTATCACCAGGCCCCTTGGGAGCTGCGAGCGGCGACCATTGGAGTCGGGGCGGGGGTGGAACTGAAATGGGTGGGGCCACCGAGTGGGTTGAGCGTTACTGTGGCAGCGGGCATCCTGGCGTGTTGAGTGCGTTGAGAGGGGATGCGAGGTTGGAGTTGTGTGTGTGTGTGTTTTTAAGAATTGTGTGGACTTGTGAGGTAGTGGGTTAGGGCGGGGAAAGAGGGAGAGAGAAGGAGCTGCAGTTTGCTTTGCGGAAGATTGCAGCTGCCACTGCAGAAAGATATCTGCCATTCTCCCCAAACCGTGGGAACCTACCTTAAGAAAGGGCTACCGTGCTTTTTCTGCTGTCTTTTCATTTGAAGGTAGAAGGATAAAACATTGTTAAAGTGTTCGAGGCGTGAAAGCGTTTTCTCTGATCAAACTAAAGAGTAAGGAGCAAGGTAGAAGCTCATCACAGAACCCTGGAAAAGCTAAGAGAACCTTCGAAAAGCACAATTAATATTATTTATAGTAAGGAAGAGGAGAAGGAGGAAATTAAGACCAACTTATTAGTTTCCTATTTTCGTGCGCGCGCGCGCGCACACACACACACACATTTATTTTCGAGCCAAAGTCTGGAGAAAGTATTACTGAAATGGGAGGGGGGAGGGTGGAGAAGGCAGGCAGCGATTAAGGAATCTGCAATCTCAGAGCAGAAATTTGCTTGTATAGTTTTTTTCCAAAATCATGTTTAATTGTAGCCACTGGTTGTCTTTGGTTTTTCATGACATTCAGCCTTCTTATGTTCCCCGGCCCCCTTCGCTGAATCTGAGCTTTTCCTCAGATTTTCCTTGATGAAATAATAGCCGGTTTAGTATACAGTTGGGAGTGCATCAGTCTTTATTTCCAATCCAGCTTTTCTATGGCAGGATGTAACTTCATAAAAAGAAACACTTTGACTTCCTGATTTTCTTCATAGGTAATTCCTGTTTACTGAAAGTTCTGCTTTAAGGCATGCTCAGATTCATTCTCCTTAATGATTTTGGCAAGAACCCTAGCCTGCCCCCTCAGCAAATCTAATGTTCTGAGAAATATAAGTAATTTGGCTTCTGCTTCTGTGCTCAAAATATATAATATTACATTTCCTGCCCACTAATTTTTAAACTGTATTTTAAAAATACCAGTCACTTTTGCTGAGTTTTTTCATTTTTGTACATAGAACTTTTTAAAAAATGTTGCTGACATTTGTTAAAACAATTCTCATTTTGTATGAGGAAACTGAGGACAAGAGAAGTTAGTAACTAAACTCAAGGTGATAATCTAAGGCAGTTACTGTGGGGATTTTCCCTCCTTAAACAAAATAAGTGAAACCATGTGTAAATTATGTGTCTGACAATTTATTCTATAGCCAAGAAATGGAACCAAAACTGGGAGTAGAAGATTTGCATAGAGGAGAATTGTTTATCTCAAGAGAAGTGACTCCTCTCCCTCAATACTAGCCTGCCATGCTGTCTTAGGTTTATTTAAAGCAATTCACTAGAGCCATGGTTCTCAAAACTTTGTGTGTATCAGAATTATCAAAAGGACCTTATTAAAGCACAGATTGGTGGCCTCCAAACCCAGAAGGTCTGATTCAGTAGGTTTGGAATGGGGCCCAAGAATTTGTGCTTCTAACAGTTCCCAGGTGATGCTGATGCTGCTGGTCTGCGTACCACACCTTGAGAACCACTGGTCTAGAACCAGGCTGTCCAATGTAGTAGCCACTAGGCACATGTGGCTATCAAGTACTTGAAATGTACTTAAGTATTTTTTTTAATTTAATTTTACTATTAGTTTCAAGTATGCAGTATATTGGTTAGACATTTATATAGTTTATGAAATGATCCACGTGGTTGCTTTATCTCTCCTCTGGCTCTACACCAAGCCATTACACTAATACTGACTACATTTGCTATGCCCTGATCACCATCGCCATATTCATCTATCAACTACTATTTTGTACTTCTTTAACCCTTCATGCTTTTCTTCCAGCTTCCCCCTCCCCTCCCTTCTGCCTGTCATCAGATGTACTTTAGTATTTGAAACGGGGCAAGTGCAAATCGAGATGTGCTGTAAATGTAACAGACATATTATACTTCAGAGACTTAGTAGGAAAAAAGTATATAAAACATCTAATTAATTTTTATGTTTATTATATGTTAAGAAGATAATAGTCTGAATATATTGTGCTAAATAAAATGTATTATTAAAATTAATTCATTAATTTCTTTTAATTTTTTAATGTAGCTACTAGAGAATTTAAATTAATATATGTGGCTCACGTTAGGTTTTTATTGCACTGATCTAGAGTTGTTTTGATTCCCGCTCCTCAGAGCACATTGTTGAGAGCACCTTGATGAGGCAAATCACTACCCTTTCTGGACTTGAGTATTCTCATACACAAAATGGGAAAATAATAAAGTGGATCTCACATTACTTTCGTAAAGACTAAGTGGACATGGAAGCAGTGTATGCATACTTTCCTCCCTTGTAAAGATAAAACTGTCATGTACTCTCAGAAAAGCATTTTTAAGATATACACTTCCTTGGAATTCCATGTGAGAATCAATTTTCTTACATGAAATCTGGAGTAGGTGGGGTGAGGCATCTTTTTGTTTATGGTTTCTTTAAGAGGAGTCTCTTTTTAGCGTCTGTAATTCTAATAGCTTCTTAATCTAATTAGTGGACAAAAAAGAAGAGACAATGCAATTAAAATGACAGATTAACCTCCTCCCATCAACACTTCATCCTGTTTTTGTAATTCTTTCCTTGTCTACCTGTTTATCTGTTGCCCTTCTTAAATGTAGCTTTAAATGAATTTGGCCTCCTTGAGAGGATTTGCTATAGAGTGCTGTGAAGGATCCCTGGTACTCTCCTGGTGTTGATCTGTGCATGTTGCTACAGAGACCTTGACTAAAGATCCATGACACTGTCCTTGGCCCACCTGATATTGTTCTCTACAGTCCTCAATTTTATTTCATTTTCTTATGGACAGTTTATATAATAAAAATGAGAATGTATGCATTATTTTAGATTTTCTTTTTGATTTGACTGGTGCTGGTTATTTGTATTATTCTATTTCTTTCACCTTAAAGTTTCCTATCACTATCCAGGCTTTCTTTATTTTTTCTCGATTGATTTTTTAATTCTCTTGCCTTTAAAGGAACATTTCTTATTTTTAATTTTATTAGTTTAAGTATTCTCTTGCTTTATTATTACATTTTAGTTTTCATCTGTTAAGTGTCAACTCAGTAGCAATGCATACAGGAAGGATGAGAATCCTTAATGTAGAGTTCTTACCGATAACAGGAAAATACAGATGAATACTCCAATTGGAAAACATGTGAAAGGAATTGCATCCCAAAATGGCCAATAAACATGTAAAGAGATTCAACTTCCCTTGTAACCAAAACAATGCAAAGATATAGTTTTTCAACTACCTGTTTGACCAAAGACATAAAAAGAGGTAGGGAAATAGATACCCACATCCTACTAATGGGAATGTTCACTGGTATATCAATCATTTCTGGAGGATGATGTAACAACATTTATGAAAAGCCTTTTTAAAAAAGTATATACCCTGATCCAGCAATGTTATTTCTGGGAAAGAATGAAATAACTTTCCAAAGATATACCTATGGTGTGAGTAATTAGAACATTGTAATACTGAAAAAATTGGAAAAAGTTCATTAATAAGGGATTTGGTGTGTATGTTATATCTATAATAGAACAGTATATAGCCATTCAAATGATGATGCTATTTATTTCTTTATTTATATGGAATATTTTCATAATAAATTAAGAGAAAAAATGAACAACAAATTAGTATGTGTGTATATGTGAATATATGTATGCATGTTTATATAATATATTCTATTGTTTTTAAACCCTATCTATATTTTTTTCATAGAAAAGCATACAAGTACCTCCCACAAAAATTGTTTAAATGATTCTTTCCAAGTTTTCAGGTTATAGGTCATCTTTATTTTTTATCTTTTTCTTAATTTTCCAAAATTTTTACATTGGGCATTTATTAGTTAACAGTAGTAACAGTAAAACTGTTTTTAAACTTTTTCCTTTCTTTGTTACTTTAGTTTTTTCTTTTCTCTTTCTTCTCTGATTGGCTGCTGTTCGTCTTCCTCTTAGAATGAGACTAGCCACAGGGGTGGTATCCAGGAAGGCTCCCACCAGGGCTCATAAGATAACATGTGTTCTGTTCCCATCTGCTAGCAACCATCCTTTCAGCTTCCAGTGGATGTCCTGGGACTTGTAAGAATGACTCTCAAAAAACTCCGTTCTCACAGTTTTTACTGGAAAACTGGTCCTTGGGCTAACCTTTCTGTACTGGGCATATCTGGTTTACTGCAAAACTTTTACTTCTAACATCTCATATTATCAAGTTCTTTCAGAAAAAGCTAAATTATTTTAAAACCCAAGATGTTCAGAAGACAACCAATAGATGTAGGGTATATTGGATCTGCTGCTTGCCTCAAGCCAGGAGAAGATGATCCTGGGTAAAATCTCATATGGGGAAGGAAAGACCCTTTATCCACCACTCGGTCTTAGCTTTGGAGGGTATGGGGTAGGAGGTGTCAAAACCGCCTTTGGAAGAGAACCAGCTGAGCTCTGAAGCTGTGATTCTGGTACTAACTCTATACAAGTTCTCTCTTGTTAAATTTTGTCCAAACTGGACAGTTGTTTGTCCTGGCAAGGCCACAGCAGAGCCCCTTGGTACGTGGCTCTCCAGCTTCCTCCCGTCTTAAAAAGGTAGAGACTGGGCTGAATAGATGCAGTAGAGTTATTATTAGCATGATTTTAGATCCCAGGTCCACTGTACTGCTGCCAGGTGCTCTCAACATGTCAGCGTCTGTACCGGGCAAGCTTTGTCTGTTGGAAAGGATTGGCCCTACAAAGAAAGAGGCCTGTATCCCAACCAGACCACAGAGAAGGTAAGAAGGGTGGTGTGACTAAAAATGGTCTTCTTTGATTCTTTGCCTGACTCCCCCAGGGGTGGTATTCAGGAGAGACTCCTTGGGTTCTTACCTGATGTGATTCAAATGTTAGGAAATGAGACTTAATCAATCTTGAGGATATAAATAGAAACATTCCTAATTTCGTATAGTAGTTCTCTTCCAACAGATCTTCTATAGGAACCTTTGTGGAAGTCTAACAGGGAAGCTCTCTTGTCACAAAATGGCCTGTCCTTTTCATTTATATTCTCACTAGCCATACCTCCCACTCTGGCCCTTACTTGATTATAGTCACTCTTATCTATTTCCTAGCTCCACTCTATGCAGTTATGATGCTCGAGCCTCCTCCTGTGTGGCTGAGACACTAGCAAGCCCAAACTCTGGTGCAGACAACTGGATCAGAAGCCTTCAGACTCCCCTGTCAGCAAGGCATAGGTTGGCTAGGCCCGATCTTTGGATGAGATAAGCCTAACTTGTCACTCCTGGGGAGACACTCAAGAGGCACACAGTGAGGCCAGAAGATGTGGTATGTGTGTGCATGTGCGTGAGCTGGTGGAGCTCCTACTAGAGTGTGCTCTTAATGATTCAGGTATTTTTCCAGTCATAGCCTGTTGTAGTCCTAAAGTAAAAATAATAATGTCTCAGTTTTCTAATTATTTTAGGGATCTACATCTGTATGAGATGTGGATTTTATAACATTTATCTTGCTACTTTTAAGAATTCAAATATTCTATCTGTCAGGTTGTCAAGGGAAAAAATGAACAGGAGGAAGAGAAAATTATTATATCAGTCAAGGTTCTCCATTGCAAGCTTTAGAAACTAACTATGTCTAATTTAAGTAGGAAAGGAATTTATTAGAAGGATATTGAGTGGCTTATAGAATCCATGGGAAAACTTGAGAACAAGTCTCAGAAAGCAAGCAGGAATCAGGAACCTGAGGAGTGGTTAGAATGTTCTGTTGGAGACCTCACACTGCTAGGGACATCTGCCACTACTGGAGGTGGATTGTAAGCTGTCTCTTCTTCCTCTTCTCATTTACATTAGCTGTTGGTGGGGGTTGTGGTCTGGAGACAAGGTGAGAGGGATGGGTGCCTAGCTTTCTTCGGCTTCTTTGGGAAAATTGTGAGTCCTTGCTCACAACCAACTCAGATAATAGGATAGGGGAGATAGGAATCTGGGCCAGAATTTTGACAATGATAAATGCCTCCAGCAATTGTTCATCCATATCTCTCTGAAACTTGATGTTTCATGATTGTCACTACTCATTTAACAGGGATTTTTTTTTTTTTTCCTTTCCAATCATGATTCTGTTCCCTGGCAAGAGGATGACAAGCTAGCTCTCACACTTCTGTTCTCCCAGCAAGGTATATAATACCTGCTTGCACACAATGTCTCACATGAATGACCTTTTAATTTTCATTTATTCTACATTTATAACGGGAGAGTCTGTCCATTGTCTTTGAGAGTGAAAGATTTATGACAGCCTAATTGGGATCTAAAGCTCCTGAAGAATAAGTTTGATGGAATTTTTACTCTTATTCCTCCCTACCCTGAGAGCCAGAGTAAAAGTCTCTGTCATTCTTGGCCTCTTCCTGTTTGTTATCATCTTTCATGTAGAAGACACTCTCACAGTGGCTTCCCAGCTCACAGCGATTCCTGCTTTTGAAATAGCTCCTAATACCCATGAGTGAACATCTGGAGGCCACATCTTTACGGAGTGACCCAGTAACACCCCAACCTAGCTATGGCCAAACAATCAAGGTTAGTAGATTCTTATTCCAGAATGAACCAAGTATTATTAACTGAGAATTTGAAAACTGGATCAGAGATATGCAGACCTGGGTTTATTAGTTAGGAAAAAACAGCTGCTATAATAAACAATCCCTAAATATCTGTGGCTTTACATAACAAAGATTTATTTCTCTCTCAAGTCACAGTCGAATTGGGTTTTTGTTGGGCAACTTTTTACAAAATGATTAAGGGACAAGCTCCCTTCAACCAGGATTTTGCTGGATTCTTTTCATACCTCTAGGAAACAAAGGAAGAGGGAAAATTACATGGCAGATTTTAGGGGTTAGACCTAAAAGTGAAATATATAATTTCTGCTCAAATTCTATTGCCAAGAAATAGTTGCATAACCACACATATAAGCAAAGGAGCCGGGTATTTAGCAGTGAGCATATAGCCAGTGTGCTACGTCGGCAGATGGTAAAACTTGAGCAATACTCTGGGGAGATTATCTACAAAATCATGATACTGAGCTTCCTTCAGCTTTTTTTCTCTTTTCTTCCTCTAATGTGGTTAGTCAACTCCTTCTTGGACTCACCAAAATATCTCATTATTTGTCCAATATGTATCTTCTTATGTTCAAGGTAGCCAGACAATGTTTACATATGTACAAAATGGTGTATGTATAAGGACAACAATTTCAGTATTTTTGTAATCATAAGTGATTAAAATATCTTAAATATCTATCAGTAGGTGACTAGATAGATAAATTAAAGCACTTATAATTGATAACGTCTTAAAATAGACTATAGTTTTTGGATCTGGTAGAAAGTATTTCCCTCTTTGTCTTCCATTTTAGCTGAGCTGAGCCAGAACTTACCTTCACAAATCTTGGGAAAATAGGAGGTAGGGGAAGAATAAGGTGGCCTGAGGGATTTTCAAACTATATCTATCCATGAGGAATAAAACTCGAAAAGTTCTGAGGAAAAAAATTTACATCTAGGATTTCTTGAAGAAAAAGTTTTGCTCTCCAAACACTATCAACAGATACAGATGTTAATTTAAAATTGGTGCCATCTGACATATACCCTGGTAGAATCATCTCTTGCCCTCCTGGTGTCTGGCTTGATGAAGACCGTTAGGTTATAAAATAAATGAAACAAAATGCTGGCAAAGTTAGCAAAGCAACGTTCAAAATGAAATTTAGAAGGGAAGAGCTGATACTACTTCTAAATTTTACAATTATCTCTAATTTTTATATTTATGAAAGTACCTAGGTCTGTCAGAAACAATAATAACAAAAATAGTTACATGGGATGTGATAATTGGGCAATTATGGGCATAGAAACTCAGATCCCTGTTACAAGTAGAGGTTTAATTTTTCTTGCTTATAAATCAAGGTCAACTTTGGAGGTCTTAAACCTGTATGTTTTCACAGAACACTCTCACACACACTCTTAGAATGAGAAACATTCTATTTCTATGCATATCTTAAATTAGAAAAGGACATTTCTTTCACCACTGATACTAAACATTATTCTGAAAATTCTAGTAAATATGATTGTAAAACAAGATGAAGAAGCCGTATGTATATATTGATGTGATTATTGACCCAGAAAGATCAAGAGAATAAATTGAAACCCTGTTAAAACTAATAAATGAAATCAGTAATGAAACCTGTAGCCAAACATCATGAGGTTAGGTTCTAAAAACAATGAGGTTAAAATTGTGCATAGCCAAAATCACTCTTAGAAATTCTCCAAATTGTACGTGAAATACTGTACATGTGGGAATTGTGGATGCAACTCTATACACTGTATCTGCATAGACATATAATATATAGTAATTTGCAGCAGAGTGTATAAATAAAACAATGTAACAGTACTAATTTTTTTCCTGACAAGAACTTGTATTTGAATGCCATTATGTGCACATATAATATATCTCTACAGTAGACAAAATATCAATAACTTTCTTATATACCTAGTTAGAAATAATAATTTTAAAAAGTCCTATTTAAATAGCAGCCATGAATAAGTACGGATTATATCTTGGTTTGGGTTCTCCTGGAAGCTGCCCCTGAGCCAAAGATGAATGTTAGAGTTGTTTATTGAAGACTGACCCCAGGAATCCAGTCTGAGAATAAGTTTGGGAGATGGGGAAGAGAAGAAAGTCAATAGAAGGTACATCATCAAGCCATTTATTTCCGGAGGCAGATAGAATGTCACCTCATGAGGCTCCTCTGGGAGACAAAGTTAGCATATGACAGAGTTATTATGACAGAAGGATAGGAAGCTGGGTGCTTGCCACCAATTCTCTGTTGTCATTGGTGAGAGGCTCTAAGGTCATAAATTCCATATTTCCAATAGGCCTTGCATGTGTCTATGACCAGGAAAAAAACCCTTACGGAGGCACAGAGATGCCCAATAAATAGCCTCTGGCAAGTAGATGAGAATGCCAAAGGCATGTGGTAGGTAGGACACTGGCAGTATCTACCACGTGTTAACCTAAAAGTGATTGGAAACTGCACATTTCTTCTGAGAATCATAAATTAAAAAGTTTAAATGGAGAGATGGACCATTTTCTTGGGATGAAAGGCTTAATAATGTTAAGGTTTTTAATTTTCCCCAAATTAAACTATAAATCAAATACAATTCTAATTAGAATCCTACTGGTGCTTTTTTTTTTCCTTTTAAGTTTCTCTGGAAGGAAAAAATTAATGAGAAAGTTGTTTTTTTTTTTTAACTTTCATGTAGTCAATATTACCCTTAAAAATCCTTCAAATAATAAGAGAGTACTGGCTTTACTGGATAACAAAATAGAGTGATGCTGGTGAAGAGATAGACAGACAAACTAAGGGAACATTATTAAGATTGCAGGAATACAACCAAATATTTATAAGCATCTAATATATATCACATGTGGCCTTTTGAATCAGCTTTAAATGAAATGAATAATTATAAATATTATTATTTGGACAAGTTAAATTTTATGTCATACAGTAGAATAAATTCCACATGTATTTAAGATTAAAATAAAAATAGGTTAAAGTATTAAAATACCAGATAGAAGAAAATGAAGATCAACATTTATGGGTAAGTTTATAATAGAATGGGTAAGTCCAGCCTAAGCTTGATACTTGAGATAGAATCTGAGAGGAAAGAAATAATAGAACCAAGTACATAAAAAGGAAAAAAATATATCCATGGACCCAAAACACCACAAACAAAACAGAGCGAAAGACAAAAAGAAAACATTAATATACTTAATATATACAAAGTGCCTGAAGTTCTTAAAAATCGATAAAAAGACAAGAAAGAGAAATAAAGTTATCTGAATTGAAAAGGAAGAAGTAAAACTTTTTTTTTTGCTGATGGCATGATACTATATATAAAGAACCCTAAAGATTCCACCAAAAATCTGTTAGAACCGATCAATGAATTCAGTAAAGTAGCAGGTTACAAAATAAATATTCAGAAGTCAGTGGCATTTTTATACACCAATGATGAACTTCTGGAAAGAGAATTAAGAAAACAATTCAATTTACAATTGCATAAAAAAAACCCTATAAAATACTTGGGAATCAACTTAACCAAGGAGGTAAAAGATCTGTTCTCAGAAAATTATAAGTCATTGTAAAAAGAAATTGAAGAAGATACTAATAAATGGAAGCATATATTGTGCTCATGGGTAGGAAGAACCAATATTGTTCAAATAGCCATACTACCCAAGCAATCTATAAATTCAGTGCAATTCCTATCAAAATATCAATGACATTTTTCAGAGAGCTAGAACAAATAATCCTAAAATTTATATGGAACCATAAAAGACCCCAAATAGCCATGGCAATCTTGAGAAAGAAGAACAAAATTGGAGGTACACACTACCTGACATCAAAATATACTACAAGGCAATAGTATCAAAACAGCATGGTACTGGCATGAAAACAGATACATTGATCAATGCAACAGAATAGGGAGCCTCAAAATAAATCCATATCTATATGCTCATTTGATATATGACAAAGGAGGCAAGAATATACAATGGGGTAAAGACAGTCTCTTCAATAAATGGTGTTGGGAAAATTGGACAAATAACATAAAAAAAAGAGAGAGAAAAGAAATGGGACTTTCTTCTTATACGTATACAAGGATAGACTCAAAATGGATTAAAGACTTAAATATAAGACCCGAAACCATAGAACTTCTAGAAGAAAACATAGGCAGCAAACTCTCTGATATTACTAACAGTAATTTCTTTTTGGATATATCCCTGGGCAAGGAAACAAAAGAAAAAATAAACAAATGAGACTACATCAAACTAAAAAGGTTTTGTACAGCAAAGGAAACCATCAACAAAACAAAAAGACAACAGACTGATTGGGAGAAGATATTCATGAAATGATAAGAGGTTAATATTCAAAATACATAAAGAACTCATACAACTCAACAACAAAAAACAAACAATCCAATTAAAAAATGAGCAGAGACCTGAAGAGATACTTCTCCAAAGAGGAAATACAGATGGCCAATAGACATATGAAAAGATGCTCAAGGTCACTAATCATCAGAGAAATGCAAATTAAAACCATAATGATATATCACATGACACCTGTCAGAATGGCTATCATAATAAATCAAAGAGCAAGTGTTGGTGAGGATGCAGAGAAAAGGGAACTCTCATACATTGTTGTGGGATTGCAAATTAGTACAGCCGCCCTGGGAAACAGTCTAGAGGTTTCTAAAAAATTTGAAATGGATATACCTTTTGACCCAGCAATTGCACTTCAGGGTATTTATCTAAAGAAAATCAAAACAATAATTTGTAAAGATCTATGCACCCCAATATTCATGGCAGCACAATTTACAGTAGCCAAGATATGGAAGCAACGTAAATGCCCTTCAACAGATGATTGAATAAAGAAGTTATGCTTCATATATACGATGGACTACTAGTCATTAAAAAAATGAAATCCTACCATTGGCCATGACATGGATGGACCTAGGTGTTATTATGCTGAGTGAAATAAGTCAGACAAAGAAAGATAAATACCATATGATTTCATTTATATGAATTGTGATATGTCTTAATAGAGAAATGATCCTGTGGCCTGATTTCTGTCAGGAGAAAAAAGTGGCCTTAATCATAATTGATCATAATGCCAACCAGTCATCTTTTTGGTCAGAGTCTCCTCTCTTCTTACTGATGTAGTTATCCCCTGTCAACAGTTCATTCCCTCAGTTATCTAGTGTGGATTATACAGTTTTTCTTAACTGTGTATCAGGAAAAACCATAAAGGCAAATATTCTACATGTGGGTGCTTTCCTGAGAGTTCTTTATATGACACAGGTGGGCTTTGATTATACTTGCTTTTAAAGTTCTTCCAAACCAAAATTGTTAAAGATACAGTTTATCATATCTTCAGTGCCTCAATCACCTGTTTCTTTATTTATCAGCGTAAATTCAAAATTTCCTTAGAATCTTGCCCCTCCCTGTGGGTATTTTCAGCCATGTTCTGCATAAATATGAGGTTAACTATTACGTGGTTAATAGATCAAGTCCTGTTTCTTGAAATGTAAAACATCACCAAAGTGTCTATATATTAGGCCTCACTCACAGCAGGTGTTGGGAGGAATTTACTCTGTACTTCCCAGGTGGTTTCCGATACAGAAAACAGATCTAAAAGTGAGTCTTGGCTCTGCCACTTAGTAGCTGTGTAACCTTGGCATGTTACCCAGCCCCTCTTATTTATAAAATGAGGTTAAGAGCGCTCACTTAAAAAAAAAAAAACTGTTGGGAAGATTAAATGAGATAATATCGACTAAACTCTTAGTATAAAGCCAAGAAAAACTGCATAATATGCTAAGTAGGAGTTCAAATATATGTTTTTAATTATTTCAAAAATGTAGACTGTTTTTTATCTTGAAAATCACAGTGATTTTTGGGGGAGGGGGGTGGGATTCTCATTCCTTATTTTGTAAATGAGGAAACCAAGGACCTGAGGGGGTTTATTTCATTTCATTTCATTTCATTTCATTTCATTTCATTTCACTTTATTTTATTTAATGAGATCATTTATTTTTGCTCAAGGTCATGTGATGGCTTAGTTTTAGGGCCAAGATTATAATTCCTTGAGTAATTAAAAAAGCTTTTAGCTGAAAATAACAGAAAACCTGATGAATAGTGGCTAAAAAAAATGGGTTTATTGTTCTCTTTTCAGGAAGTCTAGAGTTAGGCAGTTGTTGGTTCATTTTTCAATAGGATCATGAAAAACCCAAGACTCTCCTAGCATTCTTTTCTACCATCCACAATTCTTTGGCTTTTCATCTGAGGACTCATCCACTCAGGTTGCAATATGGCTGCCATAGCCATGAGCTTCAAAACATTCAAAGGCTAGAAATGGAGGGTGGGGGTTGGGGTCTAGGGATAGACAGGCAGAAAGAGACCTTCTGTTTATACACCTCTAGCTTTTTACCAGGAGCAGAATCCCTCAGCAGACTTTCCCTTCCATATCATTGGCAAGAATGGGATTACATTTTCATCTCTCCCCAGACCAGAGGCTAACGGCTCTTTGCCCAATATCTGAAGAAAATGGAGGGTCTATTGGGTAAGCAACTACAGAGTCTGCCAGAGTCTCCATCTATGACACCTGAGCCACTGCACATTCTCCTCTCCCATGATGTCTCTCTGCTCTGATACCTGTCTGTTTCCCATTGCATGTATCTATGCTCTGTTATACTACTTTCCATAGTATTTCTGACAGGGATCCTGCATAAAGGATTGCTGAGTCTGTATTCTAGACAAGTCTATTCTATTTAAAACCAATCCAATTAGTTTTAAAAAATGCTATTATGTCTTTTTTATTGCCCCTGAGTTCCAAACACCACAAAAGCAAGTAAACCCTAAATGTCTGATGAGTGTTTTTGGTTTGTAGCTGAGCTGTTTTGCAACCTTTAAAGAAAAAAAGTCAATAAATCCAATTTATATATTAAAAGCTCTCATATGCTGCCAAAGGCCACATTGGAATACTTCTGAATGCAACTTATTTTTCTTGAGACATCTTTATGCTGATTCTTCTTATAGTTCAATTTTTAGTGCTTTCTTTGCTATGAATATATTCTTCATGAGTTCATAAGACAGAGAGTAATTACTGAAGACATAGCTGTGGTTCAGTCTAGCTATAGATTTCAACATTCCTGGGAAGGCATAGTCAGAACTTAAGACAGGCTAGGCAACCTACCTATAGGAAATATTTGATTTAAAAAAAAAATCACTGGAAAACTTTTACTTTGCATAAGATTTGGCTACCTGAAAATTCCAGAGTACATTGTTATATGAGAAATAATATAATATAAATTACTTTAGCAAATACTACAACTAGCATTTACTCCAACTAACAGAGTGATAAAGTTGGAACTTATAGTTCCTGATAGAGCCTAATTATAAGAAGCCATACAGGAATTTAATTATTAATTCATTTGTAATTTCTCTTTTTATCTTCTGTCTTACAATGTCCAATATTATCATTTTTCCAGCATCATGATCTTGGAGTTCTGCCTGCATTTCTGGTAAATCTTCTAAGACTCAGGATTGCTCCAGGATTTATTCTTTTCAAATCTATTAAGAGGGTTTCCTCTCCACTAACCTCATGGTGTGTGTTCTTTCTTTCTTTGTGTTCCCACAGCTATTTCCACTGCGTCTTTCAAGTAGCACAATGCGATGATGAGGAGAGGGAAACTGGCTGAGAATGTTGAAGATTGGAAAATTGGGTCGATGCCAAAAAGTTTGAGCCAGGCTGTTTTCCCCCTTTGCTCATCTACTCGCTCAGGTCGCCGAAAACTAAAAAGTCTGAGGCCAAAAAAGATATCAGGGTTATCTTTTGTCAACATAAGCAAATATGCACAAATTTGCACATTTTAAACAGTATTATAACTTTGATATGATGAAAGGGTGTGCTCTCAGCATGGTTCATGAAAAATGACTTGTGTGGAAACAGCAAATCATTCCAAGAATTTTAAAGGAATTATTATTTAAACTGAAACTCTGATTCTTCCTCATTTATTTCCTAATTCATTGTTCTTTCCGTCTTAGGTCTATCCTGTCTTGTCTTTAGAAAAGAAGACTTCAGTTTTTTTATCTAATTGATTCTCATTAAAGCTAAGCCAGCAGCAGGATGCTTTTCCCATTTGAGGAGGAAGGGGCTCCAGCTGGGTAAAGGACAGAGCTTCTAGAGAGAAGCCCCAGAGGGAGTCAGAGATGGACCTCAGTGTGGGCTTAACTTTTCAAAGCTGTTCTTCCCTTTGAAGGAGACTAGGGAGGATCAGAGGGTTGAAGTTTCCTCTCAGCCCTTCTAAAACCTACTTAGGACTCTATCACTAATGAACCAAGACTACAATGTGCAGTTTGCTCATACGTTTCAGTTAACTCGGTGGAAAGAAAAAAACAGGCCAATTTATTTAAAGATTTAGAAACAGAAGCCCAGGACTGTGGCAGCATAGGGCCCAGGTGGTCATCACTACCATCGTCTCCCTTTCAAATGAAATGTAATGATATTTTTGCTCCCAATAACTACTGTCAATGAGCACCTCTGGGGTGTAGCCATAGGGCAACAAAGGGCTGGAGGGATTTTTACCTTTTGTCTAATACCCTCTGTTCTGTTGGAGGTGTTAAAAAGTCTGTATGTTATTTCTATTTTAAAAAATAGTGATTCAACTTTTTAAGCTAAGTAGATATGATTTTTTCATTGAACATTTTACTATTTAACATAAAGATAAAGAGAGGTAAACAGAAGGGATTAAGAAAATCACTTTTTCTAGAGTTCTTCCCTCACCGAACAATGAAGAACCAGACCTGTCCATTCGGATAAAAAGATGAACAATATGATGGTGGCTCCCTAGAAGCAGGGGAATAGATGCACTGTATTTGATTTTTTCTTACTTCTGTTTTGAGGTTTCCTCATTTGCTTTTGATTAGTAATAAAGCCTTCCTACAAACAAAAAGAGCTGTGAGCCTTGCTTTCCAGAGTCCCATTGTTTCACCAGGTTCCTGAAGCTTTCCTCTCCTAGGAATCTATGCATGATTGCAATGGGATTTCTTTTTTTCTGTTTTAGTTTCTGTATGTAAATTGGAAACCAAAAAGGCTGTGGGTTGGGATGAAGAAAGGCTGGAAATAGATGCATCTTCTTCCATTTGGAGCTCAGAATACAAATCCTGGCTTTGGGCTTGAGAATGGGGAGAGGATAAGAGGGAGGGAGGAAAGAATAATAGATGGAATTAATGGGCATAGTCTCATTTTATAATTAAAATAGGAGACTTCAATAGATAGATGGATATTTCTCATAGATAATACTACAAGTATGTCGATGTGTACAACTGAAGTGTTCTTAAAAGAAATGTAAATATTTCTTTTGCAAATCATATAATATTTATGGGCCCGTAAGGAGCTCCCCATTTAGAAGACTCTAAGAATATTTTTGTAGAACTCATTTCCTTAGTTTTCTCTTTTATATGACTCAGAATTTTTCATTCTATTAGTTTTCCTTCTCATTAAATACACTTATTTATAACATTTTTATCTTAAACCAAAGAAAGACACCCCTTCTCTGCCCAGAAGCGTCTTCTCTAGCTACCACCCTCCTCCTCCTCACAGCTAAGATCCTTCAAAATGATGGTCTCTCTTTCACTGAATCAGTACTGTTTTCCCTAAGCCAGCAACATCCTTGACATGAAATCTTATAAACATGCTTCAAATTCATTTTATCAGACCCTCCAGTATTTCTTGACCCTGCTGGAATTTTCTCCTTGCAAGGGTTTTCTCCTTGGACTTGCACAACTTTATTGTCCCCAGGTTTCCTCCTATTTCTCCTCTTGTTTCTTCTCATCCTCCTTCGCATGCTCTTCTGCTGAGCTCATCTTCAAATGTCAGCAATCTCAAGTTTGGACTTTAGTCTTCTCTCTCTCTTTGGGATCTCATTCACTTATTCATCAGTTCATTCAAATATCTCTTGAGGTCTACTATAAACCAGGCAGAGTAGGAACTCTATCAGCCATATTGGACTCACTGAGCTCACAATTTAGTGATGGCGACTTTTACATATGTGTTAATGACCATTAGAACTAGAAGTCCAACCCAGATTTTCTTTTGAGTTCTAGACTGATAGAACCAATGCCTGCTGCATATTTCTACTTGTGTGACTCATACCATGTCAAATTAAACATGTTTAAAACAGAATTTTTTCTCTTTCCATCCCTACCCAAACACTCTCCTTTTTGGAGGTTGGTGACTATATCTACTCAGTCACCAAGAGCAAGTTGAGAGAAAATTTTTTGGCTCCTTCTTCCCCTTTTAGGCTGTGAATCCGACTTGCCACCCAAGTTAGTTGTATCTTTTTGACCATGACTCAAATCTGTCCTCAGTGTTCCCTATTCCTAATGTGCCCATCTAAATTCAAATCCTTAAATTTGCCTCCTAACTGGTCTTCCTGTTTCTTATTTCTTTTCCATGTATTTCCCAAATATTTCTGAAATATAAATGTAATCATGTCACTTATCCATTTAAAAACCTCTGTTCCCTGTTATCTGCTGGACAACATCCAAACTATGTAGCATGACATGCTAAGCCACATACTAGGCACACATAGCAGATTATGCTCTGTTCTTCACAAATTTCCATACCAGCCATATTGACTGTGCTTTTATAAATAAGTACTAATATGTTCCCTGAACATTTTGGCTGCTCTCAGGTCTTCGTGCCCTTGAATAAGCTCCTCCTTTTCCTGGAATGTTCTTCCTCTCAATTAATTCCATTATTTTTTTAAAGACTTTGCTCAATGTCATGTTGACTAGGAAGCCTTCGCTAAACCACAAGTCTGGGTGAAGTACCCTGCTGTGAGGTTTCTTCTCACATAGGACTCACCACATACATTATATTCCTATATACTATCGATACTGAATAGGTGTTAATTGAATGAATTAATTAGTGGTGAATATAATCTCCTTCCTTATGTTAGAATCATGGAGTTGTAATGCCAAAAGGGATCATTTAATATCTAGTTCATAGAGGAAAAAACTAAAACTAGCACATAGATCTCACGAGTCCTACTTCATTTCTCCTTTTTGTTATTTCTGAAATCTGAATTTTCACATTTTTCATTTGATTAAAGTGAGGTATCTTTATTATAAAGTTTTGACGAGAAAGTGACCAAAGTTATCCAAAGAAATTACTATAATGACTGTGAGAGGACATCCATAGTAGTATCCTTGTTACTCTGCTAGACTCAACTCATGAATACTTATTTATAAATGCACAAGATGTCCTGCTAGTAGTTAGCATGCCACTTTTCTTTGGTGACATTATTGTTTTAAAATGATTCTTCCTTGAAAGAGAGCAGACAGTAAATATTTTCCAAGTAGAATTTTTCTTTCTCTTTTCCCTTTCCTTTGTAGTCTTTTTCTTTCAGTCATTACCAGAGTACTGAACCAATGAATGAAGCAGTTGCTGGCACACTGGAGACAGCCAAAAAATTACAATATGGGTTAAAGGGCACATGTTTAAGGAGCAACAAAAATAATTTGGCATGAACAATTTAGAAGAATGCAGGAAAACAGAATATGATTTATAAATAACAAAGAGCACTAAAAAGAAAGAGAGGAATGATATATTAGACATGGCAAAGAGATAAAGACAAAAGAAGAATGAAATAAGAAAAAAAATACAATGCATGAAAATTATGTTGGTAAGTAAGCTTGGCAAGAAAAAAAGCAATTAAGCTATAAATATTGAATGCTTACTAAATGTCAGGCACTATTCTAAGAGTGTCACATGTATTAACCCATTGGATTCTCAAAACAACTCAGTGAGAAGGGTATTTTATTATCTAAAGAAGAGAATACTGAGCCCTAGAAAGGTTCTGGAACCTTCTGAAAGTCTCACAGGTTTTGCACCCAAGCAGTGCATTTACTGTTAACAGTAAAATAATAATTAGCATTTGTAAAATGTTTACATTTTTCAAAAGAAAGTCCATACCTGATTGTATTAATCTTCCCAACAGTTCCATTATTATTCCTATTTTTAGATAAGAAAAGGGAAACTTAGAGAGGCTAGGAGTTTTCCATGATTCCTTAATCAGTAAATGGTACAAGTAGGCTGGCTCCTTCCACTTTGGCAGCAAAACTCTAGATAAATCATAACTAGAAATGAATAGCACCCAAAAAGATAAGTCTGAACCCCTTTCAGTTTCCTTTTTCCATAAAGATGTATATTTAACAGTTTTATTGAGATATGATTCACATGTATAAGATTTTCTCATTCGAAGTATACACTTCAATAGTTTTTAGTATATTCAGAGTTGTATAAGCATTGCCACCAAAATGTTTTGGAACATTTTCATTAACTCACCAAAGAAACTTTATACCCATTAGCTGTCATTGCATATTTTTTCCCACTTCCAATACCTAACAAATGCTGATTTCTTTCTGTCTCTATGGATTTGCATTTCATATAAATGGAATCATAGACTATGTGGCCTTTTGTGTTTGGCATCATTCCACTTATCTGTTTTCAAGGTTCATTCATGTGGTAGTAGTCCTTTATACCTCTTCACAGATGAATAATATTCAATTGTAGGGCTATACCACATTTTATTTACCCCTTTATCAGTTGATGAACATTTGGGTTGTTTCCACTTTGGGACTATTACTAATGAGATGCTATGAATGTTTGTATACAAATTTTTGTGTGAAAGACGTGCATTTTAAAATAAAGAGCTATTTTCACAAGTGTCCTAATGGTTAGTCCCATAGAGGAATGGCCTCATGAAATACTCGGCAAAACAGACAAACAAATTCTGTGGTCAAATAAGTTTGGTTAGTGCTTCAAGGTATTCCTCTCTGCTCTTTTAGAGTCACATTGCACAATAAAGGCACCAAGAAAACCTGTTCTAAGGAAACCTGTTTAATTTTTATGTATATAGTATTCCTCCAGCTTCTGTAATGCCAGAACCTTCTTTTCCACAGCACTATTAAATCTGAGGAACTATGAAGTAGGAGACACATTTTAGGAAACGCTGCCCCAAATGTTATCAAAAGAGCCTTTTAGAGAGTAAAACAGAATACTTGGAATTTATGATGGGATGCCTTCTTCCCCAGATCTAATCCTGCATTGCTGCATATGACATACATGGTACAATAATAGACCTGATATTATGACCCCATTTCTATTTTGAATTGGGGAAAAAAAGGTTAAAAATTTATCTTAAAATACGGATTTTTTTTCTTCTCTGTAAAAATAGTCAGTAGGTTGCCCGGGCAGCATTGTCATATGTCTCCGTAGAGCTCAAGGTCAGTCGGTGACCAGTGAAGCCAGGAATGAAGATTCCTTGACTATGTGGTTCATGTCTGTTATTTCTGTGATATTCCTAGCACCCAGCAAAGGGTGTGGCACACAGTAGGCACCAAAATTGCTGGTGAATGAGTGGACACCAATGATAAATTGTGTTAGAACGCACCATTTTATAGATGAGAATATGAGTCCCCAAAGGACCAAGTGATTTGCTGAAGGTAATAGCTACCAGCTGCAGCACCAAGACAGGGTCTAAGTCCCCTGACTTACAATTCTTTATTCTTTCCGACATGTACAATTTTGGATCAGGAACTTATTATTATTATTATTTTTAATTTAAATTTCAAAGGAAACTTTACAAATATTTTTACACTTTATTTATTTTTTGAAGTGAACTGGGCTTGAGCAAGGCTAAAGGAATTCGTGCTAAGAAGTCAAGGTCTAAGATTTTTCCTTCCTTGGAATGGTAGAATCAGGGAGAGAAAGTAAGCACTGGTTTCAGTTGGAGGTTGAAACTGCTAGGACATAAGCAATGAACAGTTGGAAAGGCTCAGACCAGGAGACAAGAGGTAAACTGCAAAGAGCATGTGGGCTTTTGTTGTGCTGCCGTGCATTTTAGCCAGTTTTTGGAGTGGCAAAACTATCATTAAAAATATGTGTAAATACAGTCTGTGCTAAACAAGCCTTGCAGATGAGCAGCTTGTTTTCCTTCATGATTCTACTGTGTCACAACCTTTGCTCTAGTACATGAATCTGGTGGGCAGCAATGGAGAAAAATATCATTTGTGTATTCTAGGCACCCGAATGCAAAGCAAATTAGGCATCCAAAAAGTAAAGTATCTGCTTAAATTGTTCACTGATATTCACAAGGCTACTCTAAAAAATTACTTAGAACCAAATTTCGTAGGAAGATGCTGTCACATGGAAACTAGATGTGAAGTCAGGAATTCCTTTTGTCTCTCAGAAAGATTTATTTTGATCCCTTTTGCAATTTTAGATATAATTTTGATATCTCTAGATATAGAGGATTTCAAGTCAGTTGACTTTGTAAAGCATTCTTTTAGTCATTTGGCTCATTTTCACTAGAAGTTATGAAGTTGCCAAACAGTTCAGTGTCCTTTTCTGGGCCCCCAAATTTGCCCTCTTGACCTATTTTCCTGAATTGTAATGTAAACCCCGAGTTTGTTTTCTCTTCACTGACATGTTAACACAATTTACTTCCCTAATATTTCATTTGGTACTAATACACTGTACTTTCATAATATTTAATTTGGATAATAATAGCATAGCAATTCTTCCCCAAGATAGCACAAAGCTGACCTTGGTGTTCAATATAAATACTCACTGACTGTAACTGAAAGCCTAAAATAGAAGTTCCTTTTCTGGGAATGGGAATCAAGTGTGAAAAGTGACTTTTCTACCATTTGTTTGTAGAAAACTGCCAGGCTGGAGGCTGTGTCCCCAGGGACACCCTTCCTTATCTCAGATAGCACCACCCTAAGTGACTCTTTCTTACATCATTCTGTTTTCTTTATTGCATGCATCACAGTTGGTAATTATCATGCCTATTTATTTGCTTTTATTGGTTTGTTTGTGTTTTGCCTGTCTCCATGCTAGAAAAGAAGTACCACCTCTGCCTCAGATGATTAGCGTGTCCCAGAGTTCAGGTTAAAGCCTGAGGGGTTCATGACCCTCTGCTGTGGTCCCTGTAAAGGGATCACAGAAGGAGAGAAAAGAAAGGAAGATACTTAACTCAGTGTTTTCTCTTGAGTCCACTGACTGGCCCAGGTCTGACAGAGGCAGTGCCACAGGAACCAACAGGTAGAGATTAACTATTTTTTTTTTCTCTTTGGGTATAAACCAATCTCCTCTAATCCATATCATGTGCCTTAATATGTGATTTTTCAGACATTCAAATTCAAATGACTTTTTAGGAGTGCATCATGAGCAAAACAATAAGACCACCTGTATGGGTTGGAAAACACTTGCCACTAGGCAGTTAGCATGTCTGGGAATAGTACCTTGCTTTCTTTACTTGACTTTCATCTTGGGTTCCCACTCTGCTGCCCTGGATCCTGAGTTCTGCCATTTCTGTGGGCAGCAAATAGAATTTCTGAGTCTCCTCCTTCTAATAGGAAACATACCTTCCTGACTTGGGCCCTAGCAGACAGATTGCTAGTGGAGCAGAAACATGTGCATCATTATGCTGTATAATAAGAATTACTTTTTAACCCTTTCACTGTCATTTGAGCTGCTTTAAAAATAAAAAAAAGGAAAAAAAAAAGAAAGAAAGAAAGAAAGAAAGAAGAAAGAAAGAAAGAAAGAAAAAAGAAAGAAGAAAGAAAGAAAACAATAGGAGGAGATAAAAGGAGTAGTTCCTCTACTTTTCTAAATCCTAAATTTGATGTCATCTGGCATCAAATTTAGGATTTAGAAAAGTAGAGGAACTGATGCAAACTTACATCACCAGTTTCCCATTATAGTTAGATTACAAAAATATGGATGGACGTGACTCAGGGGATTAAAAACATAAATATGTAAACATGGACAATGTTCAGCTTAAAAAGTTAAAGTATTCAAATTCAAGTGGTTTAGTGCTATTATCATAACTCCAGCAAACTGGAAACTATTAAATGTGGTAGACTTTTAAATGTGTCAGGATTGTGGACAAAATAGTTTTCTTGGATGGTGTAGCTATCTCAAAAAAATTAGAGAACTTCCGGAGAGAATATGGTTCACAAAGGAGACATCAAATTGGTCATAAGCCTTGCCCTGATAATCCTGTGTTTGAAAATATATTCTAAAGAAATACTTGAAAGAAAGCAATGCTTATCTGCACTAAAATAAAATGTTCATAGCTAGTCTATTTGTAGTGATTTAAAAAAACCCACAAAACAAATTAGAAATAATGGAAATGTCCTATAATTGGCATCATAAGTATAATTGGCATATTGAATCTATATCTTGGCATCAAAATGGTAGATATGTGGACTGCATGGACATGAGAGGAAGTTATTTTAAATAACAGCTAAAAAAATATAACGTAGCATCACACAAGTGAGTTATCTTATTAGTTCTAAATTTTTCAGTTGAATATCCTAGAATCTCCAGGCATATAGAAATATTTACAAATACCTCTGAGATTTGGAAAACATATTTCTTTGCCCTGTCTTATTGAGAAAATAGACTTTGCTACTTTCAGTATAAAGGGGCTGTGATTAATCTTAAAGTCAAGAACATATCTGTTTTCACTGCGTAACAATTATCTTGGCATATCACATAGCTCCTCTCTCTCTATATATATATATTTCTAGCACTTGCTCTACTAAAAGTATGGCCCTTCAACCAACAGCATCAGCATCACCTGGGAGCTTGTTAGAAATGCTCCACTGCAGACCTACTGAATTAGAATATTCATCTTAAGATCCTCAGATAATTTGCATGCATGCTAAAGTTTGAGAGCTGCTGCTTTATAGCTTAATGAAATAATAGTTCTTTTTCTTTTAAGTTTTTCCATTTCACAAACATAAGTCATTAGATACTGTAAAACACTAGCAAAAGTCTTTCAAAAAGGGCAATATGTCAACTCTTTCACAAGGGTGCCAAGAATACACAATGGGGAAAGGATATTCTCTTGAATAAATGTTGTTGGGAAATTTGGACAGCCTCATGCAAAAGAGCAAAAAAGGACCCCTATCTTCTATCATATACAAAAATTAACAAAAATAAATTGAAGACTTAAGTGTAAGACCTGAAACCATGAAAGTCCTAGAAGAAAACAGAGGGACAAATGCATCTCCTTGACACTGGTCTTGGCAATGATTTTTGGGTGTGACCCCAAAAGTATAGGAAACCAAAGCAAAAATCAACAAGTGGTACTACAGCAAACTAAAAAGCTACTGTACAATAAATAAAACCATCAACAAAATGAGAATGCAATCTATGGAATGGAAGAAAACATTTACAAACCATTTATCTGGTAAGAGATTAATATCCAAAATATTTAAGGAACTCATAATAGCAAAAACACTTTGTCATCATTGGATGAATGGATAAAGAATATATGCTTATATATATCTGTCTGTCTGTGTGTCTATCTATCATCTATCTATCTATCTATCTATCTATCTATCTATCTATCATCTATCTATCTATCTATCTATCTATCTATCTATCTATCTAATCTATCGTCATCTATCTATCTAGGAATATTATTCAGCTAGGAAAAAAAAGGAAATCCTGACATTTGTTACAACATGGACGGACCTTGAGGGAATTGTGCTAAGTGAAATAATCCAAATAAAAGACAAATACTGTATGATTTCACTTATATGTGGAATCTGCAAAAGTCAATCTTATGCAACCAGAGGGTAGAATGGTGGTTGTTAGGATCTGTGAGTGGGGGAAATAGGAAGGTGCTGATCAAAGGGTACAAACTTTCTGGTATAAGATGAGTAAATTCTGGGGATTTATGTACAGCATGGTAATTATAGTTAATAATACTGCATTGTATATTTGAAATTTGTTAACAGAGTAGATCTTAAGTGATTTCACCACACACACCAAAAAAATGGTAACAATGTGAGCTGATGGATGTGTTAATTAACTTGACTGTGGTAATCACTTCACGGTATATACATATATTAAATCATCATGTTGTACAACAAAAAATTCTGTGCCCAGTCAAAATACATACAATTTTTATTTGTTAATTATACCTCAGGAAAGCTGGGAGGAAAAGGGCAATAAGCAGGCTGTGAAGTAATAAGATCTCAGAAGGGAAAAGAGGAAGACCAAATATGAGATGGATTGACTCCAAAAAAGAAGCCATAAGCATGAGTCTACAACAGCTGAGCAGGCCTGTTGAGGATAGGACATCACCATATTTATGGTGGACATCACCATATTTATATGGTCGCCAGGCATTAGAACAGACTCAATGGCACGTAACACAGATGAAAGAGAAAGCAGACTTAGGAAGCAACCAGTTTGAGTTTCGACATTTGTCTTCATAGCAGCTCCATGATTTCAGACTTAGTGGCATTTCTCCTGTATAATTATTTACCCAATAATCTTCTCTCCATGGACTTATCTTTTTTTAACTGAAATAGTTTCATTTAAATGAATGTTTATATAATTTTCACGAATGAAAACCAGCATTACTTGCTAAAGACAGAGCATTACTGTAAAAATAAGTTAATGAAAACAAAAGAATGTTATTCAAACATAAAAGTTAACAGTGAATGAATAGTGAATTTATTTATAAAAATAATAATGAACCTATTTATAAAAATATATATTTAAATAGTTTCCTCAGTGAAAACAATGAGACCATTTATGATTAACTAGTAATTTGATGCTGCTAAATGTAAGACTAAATGAGGTTCTACATCAATGAAAACATTTTAAGAAGTTATTTAAAAGCTAATAAGCACAAGGTTCTTACTACGTATCAGGCATAGATATAAGAGCTTTAATGCATATCTAATCTTCACAAGGACCTCATGAGGTATTCAGTAGTATTTCTCATGTTTTACAGATGAAGAAACTGAGACTTAAAGCAATTAAGCAACTTGTCAGAGGTCACAGAGCTTGTCAGTGGCAAAGCTAGCTTTGGACTGAGACTTGTCTCTCTCCAGGGTCTAGTACCTGCTGCTGCCTAACTGGCACCAAGAAATCCAAGTCAATTGTGTATTTAGTTGGACAAGGCAAAGATAAATGATCAATCTTCTCTCATCACAATTATGTTCATTGATCCAGACTTTTTCCAGTAGTCGAATGTCAACTCTTGTAGGTGGTAGCTTGAAATATTGCTGACAGAATGCAATCATGTGGCTAGGAATTCAGAAAATAAGACTAAGTCATCAATGAACAGCCTGCCTTAACTGTGCTTCTAAGCAATCATGGCCAAAGATGGATCTTGTGCCCATTAATCTAAGTGTTCTCAAGATTTGTATTACTAACACCTGGCAGCGCCCCCTTCTAAGCAATAATATCTGGGCAATCATAGGTTTATGTGCTAGATATTTCCACATTTATATGTCTAATCCATATTATAATGTATGCATAATTACTAAAACAAAAAGAACGTACCCCTGAAAATCCATACTTTTAGAGTTATTCATCAAGCTCAAGGCCTTTGCCTTCTTTCATAGGCTGGAACAATGAGAAAGACAGTCTTGGATACCAGGCTGCTTCTGCTTTCTGTGAAGTCAAGGTATCCAAAGCAAGATGTCACATAACTCAGCTCCCTGATTAAAATGGACAAAAAGGGAGAATATAGGAAATTGGACAAAAGGGAGAATATAGGAATGGACAAATATAGTAAATAAAAATAAATAATTTAATTATAATAAAAGAATAGCATGATAATTAAAAACTGTAAACACTTCAGAGTTGGTCTTCAACGATATGTCATAGGTGATTGTGAGCACTTTCTGTTAGCTGTCCTCATGAAAGACAGCCTTGCCTTTAACACCTCTCTTTCCCCAAATCAGCTGGTCACACAAGCTTCTGTGAAAAAATATCATACGTTCTAAGGGCTAAATTCTTCAGGGATTTGACTTATGATGGGTCACATCCTGAAGAACCTATTGTAAGTTGACAATATTGTAAGTTGAAAAGGACTTAATACCATTAATCTACTGAACATCCTAGCTTAGCCTGGCCTACCTTAAATATTCTCAGAACACTTACATTAGTCTATAGTTGGGCAAAATCATCTAACACAGAGCCTATTTTATAATGCCCAGCATCACAAGAGAGTATTATGCCACATGTTGCTAGTCCAGGAAAAGATCAAAATTCTAAGTTCAAAGTATGATTTCCACTGAATGCGTTACCTTTTGCACCATCATAAAGTTAAAAAAAAATCGTTAAGTGGAATGATCGTAAGATGGGGGCCATCTTTATGTCAGTTTTTTATGCTCTGAACTTGCTTAGTCATGACTGAAATCTAATATTTGGCTATATCCTTTTAAACTGAGATGTCCACCACTTGCCCACTCAGCCTGATGCTGGTGTGGATACTTGGGCCCCCCATTCCTGGCTTCACTGCCCTCCTCTCTGAGGGCTGGCAAGGGCTGATGGGTGCCCTGGCCTGAATGAGCTCTCTGCCCACTGAGGGCTGGCCATGTGAAGATGGCCTGAGTGCACAGAGGCTGGCCCAGCCCCTGCTGTGGTGCTGGGGTACATTTTCTGTTGTGGGGAGGATGCAGGTAGTGAGCAGAAGCTGGTCTTGAATGTGGGGGAGGCAGCACCCTTCTTTCCATGTCCTCCTCATGTCATTCTCCTTCCACCTCCTAGGCCCAAACTCCTATCCGGCAGAACGCTGCCTGTGACCACTGTCAGATTTCATCCATTGACTGACCAGTCAGGGCTCAAAGCGTATTTTTTGTGTGATCATTCAGAGATCAGGCTGCTGTCCTCTGTGTTGTACAATCGTTTTTTAATTTTGCATTTAAATTCTGAGAGTACCTTAGATGACTCCAAAAATACCAAATTATAAAGAAATTACAGCACAATAAGTATTTTAATCACATTTTATGGCTTATAATCAAGTTGACAAATAAAAAATTGTTTGAGTATTATTTTTTTAAGACATCCTATAATTAGCCCTCTTGCTTTCAGTCTTCTTAGAATAGGATGAGCTTTGCTTATCTATCAAGGAACACATGAGAAGAGTGATATCTTCTAACAACATTTAATTTCTTTATTTAAAAAATTCCTCATGATGGACTGGTTCCTTCTCGAAATAACTTTCAGCAGTATTTTCTTACAGAACTTACTTTCTCAAAACTAATATAATTACATAAACTCCTTAAAGGGACTCCGCAACTCTCCCTGTTCTTCTCTGACTGTCACAAGAAATGCATTGTGGGAGGGCTTGGTCATCTTCAGTGAGACTGACTCCAACCCACCCTCCTTTCCCTTAACTCCCTATTATGTCTCTTCCTTCATTAATTTATTTTCACTAAATATTAATAGAAATGGATTTAATATTCAGTAAGAATGATTAATATTCTGGGAGGGCATCTAATCACTGTAATTTCCAAAGTTGTAAAAAACACTTTTTTTAGTTTGCTAGGTAAACATTTACAGAGTAGTGAAATTATCTGCCATCGATGGTGTCAGACATGGGAGGTCCATGGTCACAGTCTAATTTGAAAGTTACAGTTAGAATCTGATGAAATCACAGTGGGTGTTGCAAGAGACACCCTTATTAAAATTTGAAGATTATTTTGACACTACTTAGTGTATTCTTTGAGGATATCTTCCTTCGTAGTGCTCATGATTTCTAATTAGCATAGGTGTTCTGTCTTACCATAAGTATTGTCAATGGTTTTGTAAATACACATTTGCTCCATGTAACTGAATGCCAGCCACATACATGGTCACCTGTAATCACCTTACAGCTTTGCCAAAGACTTAATTACAAAGGAAAGGTGGGATTTTTTTCAACCAGCTCTGTAATCCCTCATAAAGTACGCTGCGTTGTGGGATGTTTAGAATTCCAAGTTGTTCATCTCAATTCCTTTTTGCTGCTATGTATCTTGTAGTCGTTTATTCTTCCTCTCTTCCTCATTCTCTCTCCTTCCCTCCCTCCCGGTCTTCCTTTCCCAACATTTATATGTCAAGCCCTGTTCTAGGTTCTAAGAAGAGGCAGAAGTGACAGAAAAGAGCTTATCTGAAGTTTTCAGTCCAAATCCAGTTAACTGACATCTTTAATTTGGAACAACCGAAGATGAGCCATATATTATCGAGGGGTACCTGACAACCAATCTTATGAATAGCGTATTGCTCTAAAATTTCTATGGAGCGCTATCAGCCAGCAATGTATTTGTGAATGATCACTATTGAAAATTCATTTAAAAGGGAAAAGAAATTCTGACTTTTTAAATCTGAGGATACAATAATGTGCTGTGAAATGCTCTGCAAACTATGAAATGCTACAGAAATGCATAAGTTTTTGTTTGTTTGTTTGTTTGTCTGTTTGTTATTCATCAACATTGAGTACTCTAATTTTTTCTATTTCTCCTGACTGTTGATTTGATTTTTTTCAAACGCCAATACAGGGGTTGCAGTTTTGGAAAGTAACGTATGGGTGAAAGTGAATCTGTATGAACAGAACCTGGCCATGGTGTGACCTGACCTTTTCCCTTTCTTTCCTTCCTTGGACAATTTTAGTTTCATCCATATATGCTTTCTTCAAAGACAGTATTTAAAGGGAAACTATAAGTACTTGGCTTAAACCATCTCTGTGAAACAGACACTGGCAATTCTATACTATTTGTTTCAATAAGACAAAAATAAATACAAATTATATCCACTTAACTTTTATTTTAAATCATCTGCTGAGATTCTAGTTTTCTAGAAACATAATTGTGTATCAGATAACTATCCAAGTTAGGAAGATTATAGGTATAATGTAGGGCAGGGCAATAAAATGACTGGGAACATTTTCTATAATTGTAAATGGAAATGAAATCTTTAGAAACAGCTAAATGACTTTTGGCAAAGTTAAAACTTGGCCAAACCAACTGGAGTTGATTGGTAATGTGTCTGTGTAACTATCTAACTCTCTACACAAAGTGTTTTCTGCATAGTGGGCTCTGACTATTGAATAATAATCTCTTTCATCTATCTATCTGTTTAGCCACTCTAGTGATCTACTTATCTGCCTTATTTTCTGGCATGCTAAGATTTATTGGTATGTCTGTATCTGTCAGGACATAGGTTTGACTGCAAGTGGCAGAGACCCAAAATAAATAAAGATAGGAGTTTATTCTTCTTTCATATGAAAATCCAAGATGGTTAAAAACACTATCATCAGTAACCCCTGTTCCTTCTGAGTTGTCCAATGTGACTTCTCTCCATGTAGGTATTCTAGCCAGTATGGAGGAAGAAGTTGAAGTGTCTGCTGTATCTCTTTAAAAGCACAGCCTAGAAGCCACATGCATCACTGCTGCTCATGTCCCATCAGCTGTAACTAAATCTCATGGTCTACAAGTGACCATCCAACTGCAAGGAAGCTAGAAAATATTGTCTCTCTTTCAGTTGGCTATATGCTCAGCTAAATAATCGAGGTTCTATTCTTGCAGGCAAGGAGAGTAGATATTAAGGAACAACTAATGGTTTTTGACTAAATCTTGTATTAAATATATAGTCCTTTAGCCATCATCATGGTCAATGCTATATACCAGTGGTCCTTAAAGTGTGGTCCCCTGACCAGTAATGTTAGCATCATCTGGGAATTTGATAAATATTCAAATTCTTGCATCGCCCCTTCCCTAAGCTCCTGAATCAGAAGTTCAGGGTGGAGCCCAGCACTCTGAAGTTTAACAAGCCCTCCAAGTGAGTCTGATTCCTGCCAAAATTTATGAACCTCTGTGTATGCTTTTTCCCAAAAGCCAGGTGGAAGGCTGGGCATTAGAAGAAGACATGAGTCAAGAAAGAAAGGTTGGGAAATGGTCAGCTCTTGATCCTTCACTGCTCTAGTCCTTATGAAGTCACCACTTGTAAATCTATCTTCCTGAAGCTCTGCTTAGAGGACTGCAGCCTGGGTTCTGCCATATGCTGGGAAGATCACAAGATTACTGGGAAATGAAAAATTGACCTTTCCCAGAACTTGTTTTCCTCCTACAGCAAATAATCTCGATGATCCTCTCCAGCTCTGCCATCTTATGGTGATGTACATTGCTCTGCTGGCTTCTTAGAGTCACAGTTTTGTCCTTTTACACCAATAAGCTATGAGGATGGTGCAGTCTGGGCTTAAAACAAAGGCCTCAGTGTCAGGTAGGCTTGGATTTGACTAAGGCATGTCCACTTGTTAGCTTAAGGATCTTAAGCAAGCCACTTACCTTTTCTGGGTCTCAATTTCCTCATCTGTACAGTAAGGATAATAAAATCAACTTAGTGGATGGTTTGGGACTTAAATGAGATGTGTTTCTGTGTGTAAAACACGTAGCAAATTGCCTTACACATAGGGTGTCTACAAAACTCTCAGAGATACAGTCTCCCTTGAGCCTCCTATAAAAGAGAAAAGCAGCTTTATTCCTGTTTTGTAGGTAAGGAAACAAAATCTCAGGATGATTAGACACTGAAACAAGGTCACCCAGCCAGTCAATGGGGAGCTTAGTTTCAAATACCAATGTTTGAGTTAGATGCTTCCACAGAAACCGGGGTTTAGCTATACTGTAAAAAGTCTCTTCTTTTCTGTTTCTGCCAATAGCATACAAACTCTTTGCATCTCCCAGTGCTCACATTATCTTTGGAATCCCAGCACTTAAACTGGTACCTGGTATGGAGTAGATGCTAAACAAATGTTGGTTGAATGACGAAATGAATGAAAGAAGCAAAGCTGTTAGACTCCCACACTTGGGCTCTTTGCATCCAGTGGAGGATTTCTCTCCTGCAAGTGTTTGGAATCATGGCACAAATTTGAAAGATAGACAGGCTTCCTCTGCTGTCCCTGGAAACATGGCTCAGCCTGCTTGCTATTGGTCCATCACCTGCCAGCACGAAGTGGTAAATGTGGTCAGGCAGGTATCTAATTCTCCACCGTTTTTCTTCCTCTTCCCTTCCTCTGGGACTCACCAGTCCCAGCTGTTTCCTCACTGTCCCAAAGTTATTTTTGTAGGCGCTCTGCAGAGCAGATGTCCCTGAGTGGACATCTGACTTCTCTTACTGTAATGTCTTTACCCAAACAGCCAATTATGTTACTGACATCCTCAACTCCAAAGCTGGGGGAGGGAAAAAGATGAATCAGTGTAATGCGAGAATTCTGCTTCTCAGACTTCGCATGTTCCTCCTCCTCCTCTCGCATCCCCTCAGGTTCCTCCTTCTCACTGTCGACTGGCATCTGTCAGCTAGTGGCCAGACACTTAAACAGACTTTGCTAATTAGAGAAGTCACACCTCATGGTTGGCAGGCACACTATTGTGCCTGGGCCCCCTGCAAGGAGCCATATGGCTTTTGGGCAAAGAATTTGCCAGAGAGGAACAAGGGAGTCTCCCTGAGGGTGACGCCTGTCACGCCTGTCACGTGGGAGCCCCCTCTGAACACTCCTCTCAGCTAAACTGTCGTCTTTCCCAGGTTGAATATGCAGCTATTGTTGCTCTACTTCTAGTCATCTTGCTTCATTCAGGGGGATGTTACAGTAAATTTGTCTTGGCAGCATTAAAACAGTTCTGTTGTTCTGTTGTTCTTTATTACTCCCCCATTCCAACCCCCTTCTCTTGTGAACTCTGAGTTTGGCCATTCTATACTGGGTAAACTGGAAGAGTATTTTTTTAAAAATTATTTAAAATAATAACTTACCAGTTGTGAAGAGTCCTTGCTAAAGCTTCTCACCTCCCCAGGGTAATTCTGAATGCAATTAGGGAGAAGTAGGTAGTGTTGCCTTCTCATTTTTAGGGATAAAGATACTGAGTTTTCAGGAGAATTAAGTAATTGTTCTGCCACATGATGGAGAAGAAGGCTGGATTGAGAATCCAGATTTTATTCCTGGTAGTCCCCAGACTGGCTGTGCATCCTGGGTCACTCACCGTTTTGGTATCACTCTCTTGTCTGCAATTCAAGGGGAAAAAAATAATCTCTGAGGTTGTTTTACTCCAAGAGTCTTTATTTCCAAAGTCGCTTAGTTTATAAGTGACCTAAATGATATTAAACTACCGTATGGCCATGAGCAGCTACAGAAATTGATCTTTAAGTGAGTTCATTCCCTCCGCCTTAATTTTAATAATGGGAATATTTCAAACACACACAAACGTAGAGTAAATAGTATAATGAACCCATATCCCATAAACCAGTTTCCACACTGACCAACATTTGCTCATCTTGATTCCTCTAGCCTTCTTGAAAAAAATCTGTAGTAGTTTAAAAGTAAAGCCTAGATATCTTATTATTTTACCAGTACACATTTCACTGTGCATCTCTAAATGATAGGGATGTTTTTTAAAAAACAAAACCATAATACCATTATCTCACTTAACAAACATTCACCACCGCTCCTTAATAGTATGTCTCACCCCTACCATATTCAAATTTGCTGATTGCTCAAAGATGTCTTTTTATAGTTGGTTCATTCGAGTCAGGATGCAAACAAGGTCTACATATTGCATTTGGTTGTTAAGTCTCTTCTAAGTTTCTATCATCTCACCTCTTCCTCTTTTTCTCTCCTTGCACTGTTGGCTTATGGGAGAAAAGTCATTTTTTCCTGCAGAATGTCTAGTACTCTCGATTTAGCTAATTGCTCCTCTGTGGTGTCATTTAATTTGCATCTCTGTCCTCTGTATTTCCTGTAAATAGGTAAGTAGATCTAGAGGTTTGACCAGATCCATGTCCAAGTTTTTAACTTTTAGGTGGTGCTAGGCACTTTCTATTGCATATTTTGAGGCACATGAGTCTGATTGCGTGTTTTTATTTATTTTTTATTTTTTATTTTTTTGTGATTCTGAGACTGGAATCAATTATAGGGTTTAGATATTATCCAAGAGATCCTTTCACTATAAATGAATTCATTTTTTATTTGCATTCTTCTTTAGCTTACATATTAACAGAGCCGTTAAATTTAGAAAAATGTACCTACCTTTATTCTATTCCCTTTCATCTTTTCAGCCTTTTTCTATTTCCCATGGTAGATACTCATTTTCTTCCTCTCCTACCACTAAAATATTAGAGAAAGATGAAAAGTGATATTATACGCATATAAAACAACCTTCAAATGTACACCCAGACATTTGATTTGGTGACAAGACAATCTGCTGCTTATTACAATAGTTATTGATACAAATGAATTTTGCATTGCTGTTTTGTAAGCCTCTCAGTGGAAATTATTAAGTAATTGAGAATTTATACTTAAGTAAATTATGTAAATGAAAGGCCTGGAACGCAGGAACGCAGCTGAGGTTTGTTTGTTTGTTTGTTTGTTTGTTTCAGTTAAGAATTTTTAAAACGTCCTTTTGCTCAGCAGGCATGTTTCTGCTTTTGTTTCATCTCCATGCTAAGACAGAACACTCCTTGGGGGCAGCAGTCTGGAGGCAGGCTGGGCCCGCTGAGCAGGTGTGCCTTCTCACTGGGGAGCATTGCTGGTCCCACCTACAGTGGAATTGAACACATGAACGGCACAAAATGACATCTGGGTGGTATTTACCACTTGTGCATTGTTGTTATATTAATTTAGATCAGGGACACTGATATATGTCACAGGCCACATGTTATGGTGAAGAAAGCAGCAGAAACTTGTCACTTATTTTTAGTTCTCTGTAATTACAGAGGGTCTAACACACATTTCACCCATTCATACCCCTATAGAAAGATAGCACACTTTTTAAAGAAAGTAAGTCTATTACAATAATAGACAGTGGAAGTTGGCTTTTAAAATGTAATTCCGTCTTTTGTGCTATCCTACCAAACTGGTTTCCTACCTCTGAGCCCTTTCTTTACTCCCCTCTTATTCTTTGGTTTTAATCCCTAGCTCTGCCCCTTACAACTAGAGTGGCGCTTTGTGTGAGGCACAAAAGCTCTTGGAGCCTCAGTTGTTTCTTCCTTACAAAGGCATTAATCGTACCTATCTGGGGATTAATTGTTAGAATTAAGCAGATGGAGTACTATCTTTGGAGGCCTGGTAATGATTACCAGGGAACAGATAGCACTGTACCTTTAAATGGTGCTGCTTATTCTGCCAAAACCTGGTTGTCAAAAATCCTTCGGTGGCTCCCCCTCGCTCTCGATGTAGCAGGATCCAGCCTTGCTTTCCTCTCCAACCTTATCTCTCCCCACCGTGACTCTCTTGACTCTCTCGTCCAAACCCCCAGACTTCCTGAACTCTGGAATGTGCTGTGCTTTCTTGTCTTCCTGCCTTTTCACACGCTGTTTCCTTGGCTTAGATCATTGGCCTCACCTCTTCCTCTTTCCTTGACTAATGGGACCTCAACGTTCATGTTTCTGCTTAGATATTGCTTCATCTAGGAAGATTTCCCTCATCTCCAAAAAGTCCAGGGTACTATCAGAGAGTACTTATCGCCTATGTTGTAATCGTTTTACTTGTCTCCCTCTCTCATTAAAACTGTAAATGTTTAGAGGACAGGTATTATTGCTAAGACATTTGTCTTTGTCGCTCAATTTCCTAGCTCAACGTATAACATGTATTTGGTATTCGATATTTTTCGTGGTCTGAATGAATAAAACACTAAGTTCCAACTTTACTTTCTTTTTGGAAAATTGATGTCTTCCTTCTCCTGCTTGATCTTCATACTTGAGAATTATCACCTCATTATGCACAGTCTTGTTTCCTATAGTATACAATATGGCATCTTATTATCTGTGGTTTTATTCTCAGATTTGTTTGTATCTTGTTCTTCTGAGTCCCCCTGTAGGTAGACTAGGAACTCCACCCATATTGTATTAGTCATTGATCGCTATGCAACAAGTTTCCCCAAATTTAGCTGCTTAAAACAAATATCATCTCACACAGTTTCTGTGGGTCAGGAATCCAGGAGCAGCTTAGCTGGGAGGTTCTGGCTCAGGGTCTCTCATGAGGTTGCAATCAAGATGTTGGCCAGGACTGCAGTCACCTAAAGGATCTGTTCCCAAGAAGGCTCACTTGCTTGGCTGTTGGCTGGAGGCCTCCGTGTTTTACCATGTGTACCGCTGCATAGGGCTTCTCAGGTGTCCCCACAACACGGCAGCTGGCTCCAGAGAGAGTGATGCAGAAAAAGAGAACACAGGAAGCTGCTGCGCCGGTGTGACCTAGTCTTCAAAGTCTCACACCATCACTTTTGCTTTTTTTTTTTCTGTTTTTTTAGAAATGAGTCATTAAGTCTGGCTTCCACTTAGGAGGCAGGGAATTGTGGTCTGAGAGGATGGTGTGTATAGTTTCAGTCCTTTGAAATTTCTCGGCACTTCTTTAATGGCCCGTTATGTGTTCCATTTGGTAACTATATCTCCGGCTATTAAGTTCAGTGTTCTGTATGTGGATTTCCCAATTGCTTGTTCAATCTTATATATGTTTAATGGTTTTTCTTGCTCGATCTATTGATTACTGAGAGAATTGAATTAAAATCTCCTACCATGACTATACATGTGTCTATTTTTTCATGTAGTTTTGTCAATTTTTTTTTATATACTTTAAGATAATATTAGGTGTACATTTAGAATTGTTATAGTTTCCAGGTGAATTGAACATTTTTCCTATACAGTGATTCTCCTTATATCTAGTTATTCTTTTGCCTTAAAGATTATTTTGTTGATGTTAAAGGCATAGATTGCTTTTGATTAATATTTGCCTGGCATACAATTTTCATTCCTTTACTTTCAACTTTTCGTATTGTTATATTTTAGAGGTGTCTCTTGTTAGAAATACATAAGTAAATTTTTTAAAATGTGGTCTGACTACCTTGTTTTTTTATTAGAACATTTAGTCTAATATTATAATTATTAATATACTTGGACTTATTAATCTTATGCAATAGTGTCTCACTTTTTAAATGTTTCTTTTTCCTCTTTTTTATCTTCTTTTGGATTGATTTTTTTTTCTCATTCCATTTTTTTTTTCCTATCTACGGACATTGAAGCTAAATACAATACTATTATTTTAGCATTTACCCTAGAAACTTTAACATGTCTATTTAACTAATCAGTTTTGGCATTCTGCAGTTTCAGTGTTTGTTTCTAGGTGCATGTTTCTTTTTATTTATTCTGTTTGAGTTTTATTGGGATTCTTAACTAAAAAGTATATTAATTAGTTCTGAAAATCCTCAGCCTGTGTGAATTAGGGTTAAAAAGTCTAGGTGAGGATCAGACTATAGGATGAATTCTCAGTGCTAAGTTTAAAACAGGTAATTTCCTCTCAGTGTCCTGTATTAAGGCTAGGGGGATGAGTATATTTCTGGTTAAGCCAGACTAACACTGAAATTATTGACACTGAAGTTATTTTCTATTTCTCAAAGCTTTCCAGAACACAAAAATCGAAGAACAGGTTGACTGGTGGGGGGGAGGGGGGATTATCCTCCAAAACACTTAAAAAAGGAAAATACACCAACTAGTTTAAACTAATAACAAGGAATTTATTTAAATGCAGTAAAGTGATACAGGGCAAAACACCACAGAAAACAAAAAATGCAAAGTAGCAATTATATGTAAATGGCCAAGAGCAATAATCAGGAAGTTTCTTTTTTGTTTGTTTGGTTTGGTTTGGTTTGGTTTTTGGGGGGTGGGGAAAGCTCCCAACAGCTGTTGGAGCAACCAAGTTTCTCTTAGAAGGGAGGACATGACAAGGCTAGTTTTAGATAAAGGGTTCAACAAATGAGAATTCATAAAGTACATGATTCTGACACTTCAGGCTTTTTGTACTGCGACTGCCTCTCGGGCAGAGACGACTTCTGTCTAATTCTTTTTGGAATTGCAAACCTGAGCGCCTCATGTGATGTGGATGGAGCCCAATACGGAGAGCACAGAGGCCATCCTGTCCTTCAGGAAGCTTCCACTCAGCAAGGGCAGAAGGACGCAACCTCGCCCTGAGCTGCAGCACCTGTGTGAGGGGCCCAGGTGGTGGGATCCAGGGATACGCAGCAGGTGGTTCTCTGGCAATCCTTGCATGTGTTTTCTCAGCCCATTGAGCTGATTTCTCTCGTCCGTCCTTTCCTTTGTGAGCAAGGACCAGGTGTCCTCAAACCATTTAGCCTTGGAGAGGACATCAGAGATAATAACAAAAGATAGCTAACGTTTTTTGGGATGTTCGCCATGTCCCAAGCACTGTTCTAAGTGCTTTGCTTGTATTAACTCATTGATCATCGCGACACTCTGAGACATCACCTCATATCTAAATGGTAAAACATATCTCAAAGGTAGATTTATCTGAAGTTGCCTGAAAAAGGCCTAGAACCCAAACCCTAAGGTGATGTCAGATTTATTATTCTTTCCACTACAAATGAATAACACTCCCCAGATCATGCACTTGGAGAATTTTGGTCCGTGTGTGTTCATGTCTATTTACATTCACATAAATATAAATGTATAACAATTGTAATAGATGAAACCATAGGCAAAATACTTTTTAACATCTGTAAAAATTTTAAAAATAGCAAATCCTCTTTCAAACTTACTTGGGAACTTGCCTAAATCCAATAGGAATTACCTTTGTCTTTTCTGTTTTATTTAGACATCTGTGCCAACCACCAGAGGTTTAAGTTAGAGGGTTTCTGGATTCTATTCTTTCCTCTCCCATTGAAATATTTATTTTATTAAATATGTCTAGCACTTCTCATATATTAGATACAGTTCTACCTTTATGAACCTTATTATCTTTATAAAATAACTTTCCTCCTCGGAACAGTCCTACAAGAAGGTGCTATTCCTCATTTTATTGATGAGGAACTCAGCTGTAGAAAAGTTAAGCAGCTTGCTAAGGTCACTTGAAGTGAGGGACAGGATGAGGTACCCTGGCTCCAGTGCCCAGTGCGTAACTTCCTCACTGGGTCACCTTTTTCCATCTGTTCAGATCAAGAAGTCAAAGTGAACAGCTCTCCAAGTATCTTGGAATTCATGGATAAAATGAACCGAGATGTCTCCTTGGTTTTGACGTGGGGAACAACACTTCTCTTTCTTTATAGTAGTGAGTTCTAGTCTTCTTCAATGAATGTGCATGTCAGTTCCCAGTAAACACTCAGTATTTCTGAATGAACTGTACTGTCTACTGGACAGTAGTAGGTTCATCAAAGCCACTGGGCTTTACCTGGAAGCAGTCTTCTCAATTTAAACATCTGTCCTTTGACTCAGCAGCATTTATTGGCAGGCGGGCCAAGCAGCATCCTACACCTCTTCTCAGTAGTAGTTACTACAGAGCTTCAGAGGAGGTGGTGGAGGTCATTTTCAATAGTGATAATGATTATCTCTCTTTCCCCTTTCATCTCCTTGCTCCTCAACTATGTTGTATTAAAATAGCATTTACATTTAAAGGGTAGATATAACCTTCTGTGTCTATCTCTGTGTCTGTTCCAACAAGACGGGGCTGACACCCCCGAGATGCACCAAGGTTCACATTCCCAGAGCTGTAGTCCACAGGCATTTTTGTCATTTAACATAGGCTCCTCCATTCACTAGCCAAGAGTGTTCCCATCAAGCAGATTTAACACCAAATATTCCCCAGGTGGTGGGAAAGAATGCTTCTTGGTAGGCAGTAGAAGGAAATTTCCCTTAATTCTAACTACAGGCCTAGTTCAGACCTGTGAGTCTTCTTTCTTTATACAGTGCTGACCCTGGAACATGCTTTAGAGATGACCTGAGAGAGGTCCTCTGTGAAGGGTAAATTGATGTTAAAAGAGGCTAAAGGACTTGGTCAAGGAACAAGAATGGGCAGCATAACAGGAAGTGCTGGATATCTTTAGTTTGCTCTCCAGATGTACTGTCCACCTTCTTCCATTCTGCTTTCAGCCTGGGAAACTGACCCATCAGGACTGCATCAATAGACACTCCTGCTCCCCTCCTTGGTGTAGCCAGTGAGAAATCTGGCAGGAGATCAGAGGAGGTAGAGGAGCGGGTTAAGTTTTATTTTCATTTCTCTCTCTGCAAGTTTGCCTTGAAGTGACTGTGTCCCTCCAGTGAAGTCATAGCTCCTCTCAAAGTGGCCCGCAATTCTCAGGTTATTATCTTTGCCTGCAAACTCTACTTCATCATTTTCTCATACTCAGTATCTTACTTCCACCCCCTCCCAAGATTTTTGTTCTCACTTCAGTATTTTCATGCACACTTTCAATTCCTTAAAAATAATTTTCACTTCTATTTCTTAAGCCCCGTGTCTCACTGGCCAATGCTCCCCTCTTTATCCTCTGCCTGTAAACTCCTTGATTACAGGCAAGACCTCTCTGCATTGTGGGCACTGGAACTGTGTCAGTCTTGTTCCTGGTAACTGGCACAGCCTTGGCATACAGTACGGATTTACACGAGTGAATCAGTCTTTGATTTCCTGTACCGAAACCTGATACAAAGTAAGACCATAAAAATGTGTCTATTCAATGAAAGAATTATTCTCTCAATGCCAGGTCAATAAATGGAGAGATGTTCAGATGCTATGGATAGTTGTACAATTTTGAGGAAATTACATCTCTGTAGCTTTCTCAACTCTCTAGAAAGATAAGTAATACCCAATCCTGTGTTTTCTTCTTGGGAATGGTGAGGGAGTTTAAATGGAATACTTGTTGCATATGAAATGCCTTGAGAAAGAATATATTGTCGAAAAAGATAGAATCTAGTAAGAATGCTATATTAAAGAAAGGAAATTTTGCTTTGTCAAGTAATGTATTTTACATTGCAGTGACGTAATGTAAGTAAAGGACTCAGTTTAGTGTCTGGCATAGAGACAGCACTTAGTAAATACTTGCTATTATCTTTACTGATTATTTTGCAAAATTTTACTCTAACATTAGGTAATGAGTTCCAGAATGTCTTGGTCATTACATTGTTGAAATGGAGTGTTATGTGCCTATTTGTGGCATTATGTGCTCATTGTATCATTGTTATATTAGTAAATAATCACATAAAGTAATTCATGTGGATAAGTATGTACGTGATAGGTATGGGGTTATGGGAGTGGGATATTTTGTAGAAGATGTAGCCAGGGGATACAAAAGAAAACAAGGCTTATTCAGGGAACTTGGCAAGTTGTTTACATTCTGAGGTTTCTGAAATTATATTTTAAAAACACAGAAATTTCTTTGTCACAAAAGCAATATTTACCTATTACAGAGTAATTTTAAAATATGGATAAAAAATAAAAAAGAAAGTACCGTATCTGAAATTCCGTTGTGTCTATCAATTTCACCTTTCTCCTTGCGTCTTGCTCTGGGCACCTTGGCTCCCCCACAGCATTCAGTATTGCTGCAACTATGTGTATCTTGTTCACAGCTGCATTTCTAGTACCTAGCACAAGGTCTGGCTATACTCATGCATTTATTGACTGATTGATAACTTGGGGGGCTTGTCTGCCGCCCATGCTGCATGGGGTTCTCCTCTCTTGTCACTTCCTTTATTTCCCTCTTCAAGAAGGATTTCTCTTGTGCTCTTTGCCCATCTCCCAACAATCTTCCCCTCTCAGAGCAGCACTGATATCTAGGTGCTGTTCCCTTTTTTATATGAACTGGTATCCCCTAGTCACGATAGACTGATGGGGGTAGATGCCTAACCCAAACTGGTTAATTCGAGTTTCTTTCCTGAGAACTTGCAGTGTGACGCAGATAGATAGGTACTAAAAGTTACTGGAGCTGAGTCCCAGTGTGGCAGGCAGAATCTCCAATCCCTTCCTCTAAACTGTAATATGATGAGATGATAAGACATCACTCTCATGATTTTATGTTATATGGTGGAGTTGACGTTAGGATGCGGAGATTATCAGGTGAGCCTTATCTAATCATCTGGTCTCTGAAAAGCACCAGAAGCTGGAGAGATTTGAAGTAGAAGAGAGGGGAATTTGACACCCCATTGCTGACTTGAAGCTGGAAGAGGTTATGTGTGAAGAAACCGCAGTGGTCTCTAGCAGCTGACAGCCAGTTAGGAAGTGGGTAACTCACTTCTACAATTACGAGGAAGTGGATTCAGCCAACAACCTGAAAAAACTTAGAAATGGACTTTCCCCTGGAGCTTTCAGAGAGCGCAGCATGGCTGATATCTTGATCTTGGCCTCCGGAGATCCTGAGGCGAGAATCCAATTGAGTCATGTCAGAGTTCTGATTTACACAACTGTAGCTACAAAACCTATGTTGCTTTAAGCCACGATGTTCGCAGTAACTTGCTATGGCAGCAATGGAAAACGAACGCACAGGGAAAGGGCACTGCGTTTGGAGAGGGCGGTGACCTCCTGCAGCCCAGGGCCTCAGCGCCACTTTGTTCATTGCTTCCTTCACTTGGTTCTATGAGCTATGCAAGTATTTTTCAATAAAGTTCCCTGTTTCTGCCTAAGTCAGTAGATTTGTTTTTCTGTTGCTTTTAACCAGAAACACTTAACATACAGACATGTAAATTTGGATGTCCTACGTTCATGCGTACCACAGTGTAAATCTGGGACCTGGAAATGTAGCTCTGTAAAGACTTATGAGAGATTAAATGAAGTTTGGGAAGTCTTAGAACCTTAAGTGGATTAAAAAAAAATTTGCTATTTTTGTTGAGTGTTTATAATTGCATTTAAAAGACATTATTTACATGTGATGACAATTTTGATTTTGGTCTACAGATAGGCTCACCTATATAGCCAAACTATGTTGTTGATCGATAGAAATACTTTGCGATAGGCCTATTCATTTGGTGAGGGCACACACTCTGAAGCTCCCTGGAAGCCTGAAGACTAGTTACACTGGGTGAAAAGCTAGGTAAAGCCAGAGCATGGCTGGCTGCTTCAGGCATTGGTAGGGCCAGAGTCCCCTTGAGAGTCCTCCCTGCCTCCACCCAACTCCAGCTGGCTGCCCACAGTGGAACACAGACCCCTGCAAGGGACTATGTCAACCTGGCCTCTGGCCAGGCAGAATAAGGGAGCAGAATGACAGACAGCCAGGTGCAGACAGCTGGCTTGGCAGAGGAGAAGGGGCTGATTGACATGGAGGAAGAGGAGGGGCAAGGCTACGGCATGTCTTCAGCCTGGGAATCTGCCAGTGTCTGGGCTCCCAGTCAGCAGTGGAGGGGCACCCGCCCACCTCTGAGGGTCAGTTATGGGGGAGGAGGGTGCGGACTGCGAGCTCCCTTTTACACTGCTGCCAGAGGGTGGGGCTGGGAGTGAAATAGAAGTTGGGAAGAGAGGACAGAGGGAAGATGCATCCCCTTAAAATTTGCCCAAAGCGAAGGAAGTCCCCCTGGCTTTGCTTGCTTAGAGGGAAGAGCAAGATTTTGTTTCGGCTGTCCTATAAATGCCACCAAGTATTATAATTGTTTTCCCCCTAAAATGTCCTTGGTGCAGAAAGCATGCCTGAGTTACTTACAGACAATGAAATGCAGTCCTTTCTGGGTGGGATCAGTGGGAGAAGGAAGAGGATAAGTCCAAGGGCAGGAAGGAGAGACTGCATTAAGCTGTGTGTGAGCTGGAACAAAGAGTAACAGGATCTTGGACACTCTTCTGAAGGAGCAATTCTGAAAAGGAGAGTGCACTTAGAGTTTTGGAGGCGTGTCCTCTGGGCACAAGGACAGAAACCCAGTTGCTTATTAAAGGTTGATTTGATGCTCTGCTGCTGGTCTGGGTGCAGGCTTATCTGGGAGGCTCGGACCACCTTGCTTACATCAAGCTGCCAGCCATGCCTCACACATAATTGGGTGGATTTGGACAGCAATATCACAAACTGATCCTACTTGTTGCTTTTCTACACTTGGGTTTTGATTTTTTTTTCTCCTCTAACCCCTTTCTTTAGGGCTTAGTGCGTCCATTTATCGTCTTCATTCACAATGGGAAAGAAGTAATAGATTGGCTGGGTTCCTAGGTGGAAGTCAATCTTGGTATTTCATTGATAGGAAAACCTCTTATCCCCTCCTTTTTCCCAAGAGAGTTTATAGATTAAGCATTTTGCCACTTTTCAGATCTTTCCCTAAGCTGAAAGTAACTAGATAACCGTCACGTAAGATAAAGATTACATTCTCTGATGATTAGGCCAGGGGAAGAAAATATTTGGGATTTTCTTTTTTCACTTCTATTCATCTACTTAACAGTGTTTTAATAATTTAATCTGGTAATGTAAGTTCTTTTGGCTGTAAAATGGAGAGCCTAATATCAATCATTTTCCTCATTGTTTTAGGGAAGATTTAATGAATGTTTACGGACCATAGAAACTAGTTTTTTTACTACGCTCCTCCCCACCCCCATATCCACCTACATTTGATGGCAATATTTGATGGAGGCTGAAAGTACTTGTTCTGGCTTCAGCCCTAGCATGTTTTGCTCCTTAAGGAAGAAAATGTATTATTCATGGCTGATATGGGTAGTCCCTTGCTCTACGGTGCCTTTGATCTTCCAGCAGCCCTTCACTCTGCTGATTACAGCCTTCCTTTAACAATTTAAAAGGCCCAGTGGGTCTTCTGACACCTGGCTCAACTCAGTGTGTTCTCTGGGGCTTGTTCTTCTGACCCACTGAGTCAATGCTTTCATCAGCCCCAAGGCTCTGCCAGCGAGCATGGTTCCTCTTCCTGTTCCAGCTCTTACTCATTTAATTGAGAACAATGACAGCATGTATTTAGGGAGAGGGAATCTCTCAGGATTTAAAAAATGGTGTTTACAAAATCTGTATTTTGATGTGTAGTATTATAGACAGATTTTCAGTTAAAAGAGAAACTAGTTTTGAGATTATTTTCCAGATGGGGAAGTAGAAAACTCAGGGATAAATTATCTCTGTTCTTTATTGCTGAAGGAAGCTAAGGCAAGGAAGCGTGAGATCCTATATTCACTCTACACATGGAAGGGGTCTCGCCTCTCTCTGCCTCCCTCCTTTGCCTGAATGTACATCAGTTGGGGTATGCTGCCTCGGGACATGTGTGAGACAGCCTGTAAGAGTGTGGCATCACACCCCCCAGGGCAGGGGATGGGTGGTGAGATAGTCATGCCAGCACCTGCACTGTGCCTGAGCCACTGCAGGCAGACACTCAATACGTATTTATTGAATTAATTTGATTTAGAGCCAGCAAACCTATCCTGACTCTCTTGTTTCCTGAACCCAAGATTCCAAATCAGTGAAAGGGGTATTTCTTGCTCTAGCTACTTCACAGAGTGGTTGTGAGGATAAATGTGAAGTACCTGGACCGTAAAATGAACCACACATTTAAGGCGGTTCTCCCAAATATGGCTTTTGTTGGGAAGACAGTAAACATTATAATTAAAGACAGTTTGTAAACCCCCTCCTAAACTGCCTAATCACATGGGTGTAAGTCTTGTCTCCACTTCCCCACACACTCTTGAGGTTGTCCTCACACAACTAACCAGTTGTGTTACCACCCAGAGATGTTACCACAGCTAATGCAATTTGGTGAGAGTCAAATACAAACCACATTCTTTCTCCTCATGTTGCCCGCTTTTGTCTCTCTGCATTACCTGTTTCTGATATTCTGCCCTTGTCACATTTTCTTCTGCTCTAGATATACATTTGGAGGGCTATAACATTTTTTTATCGAATTAAATTTGTCCTTATTTAGGACACTTTCTTAAGGAATTTAATTCATAAATTAAATATGTAATCTGATCAAAAGAGTGCCTGGCACATAACAAATGCTATATAAGACTTAGCTTCTACTAACTATTATTGGTTGCTAACCTGCTTAAATGTCTCCTTCTCAGAAAGGCCTTACTCGATTACCCTATCTTAAAAGAGTATGGCCCATCACTCTCTGCATTTTGCCCTGTTTTATTTAGCACCTGTCATTATCGTATATACTGTGTTGCTTATTATCTGACTCCTTTATTAGAATGTAAGCTCCTGGAGTACAGATTTTGGTCATCTCTATGTTCTTAATGCTTAGGACATACATAGTAAGCCCTCAATAAACATCTATTACCTGGATTACCATTCAGATTTTTTTTTTCCAATTGAGCAATTATTTCTGGAGCAAGCTTATAATGGCAACTTCTTGTAATGGTGATTGTGTGCATTTTTCCCCCAATATATTTGGTAATGTCACACTGGTAGTCTGAAATCAGCCATGGTGGGAGTGTCTACACCATGGAAATTGGCAAATCCTATAAATCAACACCCACTCTCCACTTCTCTGGTCAGTCGTTAAATATTTACCAACACACTGCTGTTTCTAAAGAACCAAATCGACTACAATTCAAAAAGCTGGTGTAGTGGATTAAAGATGGCCACAGATGTTTTGTCACTGTCCCTCCCTAAGCAGTGGAGTCTGTTATCCACCCCCTAGAATTTTGATTGGTGCTGTGACTGTTTGACCAATAGAATACAATAGATGTGACCCTGTGCCTACCCTTTAAGAAGGCAGGCAACTTCTATTTCCTTCTTCTTGCATCTCATTCTACTGTGAAGAACTTCAAGAAGCTTCAGGGGGAAGCCCACTTAAAGGGAAATAGAGGTCAATAGCTGATGATCTCGAGCTGAATAGCCAGTGTCAACTTGCCGGGTCTCTGAGTGAAGCCTTCTTGGAGGTCAATCCTCCAGCTCCATGCCAGCTCCCTAGCAGACACCTGTGGATCAGAGATGAGCTATTCCCACCATGAGCTATCCCAACTTCCAAACAGTGAGCAAATAAACCAGAGTGTGAGGAGAGGAGAATGGTGTTGGTGATTTGAAGAGAGGAGAAAATGTGAAAGAGTTGTCTTAGAAAGTGAGAAAGTCAATTTCCTAGGGACATATTTTAGGATTATATTACCAATTTGAATGAGCCGAATGTCCGCTTCAAAGTTTTAAATTTAAAGTTAGACCAGTTTGCAAGATGGTGTGTTTTTCTTGGCTACATTCAGCTGGACGTGAAATGTTTAACTGGGACTGGAGCTTTGGCAGACAATAAAATGAAGGGAGAAAGCAACAAAGGAGTTATGGTATAGATATAAATATAGATATAGGTGTGTGTGTAAAATTCTGTATCATGGGATCAGAACGTGACAAGAGTAAGAGCGAAGTAAAAATATGGAATTGGGCAGAAGTGGGGCAGGAGGAAAGAGTGGAAAGATGATGGGACCAATGAATTAGAAGTCCCAATGAGGTCCCAGAATTGTTGGAGGGAGGATACCGGAGTAAGTAAGCTGGAAGGACATGACATGGTAGTCAGAGAGTGGAGGCTTTAAACTGAGCTATCAGAGATGGTCTCATTACTGGTGATGAGGATTGGTGGTGATGAGGACATGGTGGCTTAGGTGAACTGGAAAAAGAGGTCTTTGGAAGTGAGGAGATCAAGAAACTGCAAAGTCAGGTGAGTGTAAATTGTCCTCATAAAGCTTGAAGTTTCCATTCATGATGACAGAAATATTGATAGAAAGGAAGATGGTTGAGCCAGTTGCTAAAAATTGGTAAATGGAGAGAGTGACCTGGGAGTCAGGGTGAGAGCTCTGAGGGGTCATGGGTACTATAGTCTGGCGTCCTATTCTTCAGAAAGAGCTGAGATTTTTAATAGAGGCGATAACAGACATGGTCTAGAGGTAACAATGGAGGACCAGCTTGAGGCCCTAGTGAGAGGGTGAGCGGAAAACCCATCTCTGTTTGCAAGACTAGATGGGAAGCTTGGTGCTCATTCCTATGAAGCCCAATGCTTCCCCCTTTTAAAGCAAATCTTGTGTATCTCCTTAGCTGTAATATAATGCAAAGATAAAAGGAAAGTAACTTATAATAAGATAATTTCATTTTGACATGTAAAAATATTTTGCATGACTACACAAAGGCCTAATGGAGTTGTTCACAATTTGGACCCATTAAGAGAACACCGTGAAGGCGACAGTGACCCAGGAAGACTGTTAGAGGTGTGTTGCTTTCCCGGATGTGGATTTCCAACATGTTGCACAACTTTTAGAAAATGTGCAAACCAAAGCACAATGTTCCCCTCATTTACCTGGGAGTTTTATTTCTGGAAAATTCAATGTATTTTAAAACTGTGAGAACTATATGTTGGGTTTATATGTAGAATAGAGTTAAATTCCAATTTCAGATCATTATAAATAATTTCCTAAACCATGTGACTGTCTGGCAGGATACAGAACAATTCTTCATTGTGAGGGACTGTTAGGCTCATTGTAGCAAATTCCATAGCCCTGGCAGAAGCAGCACCCGATCTTTTTGACAACCAACATTTTGAATTTCCAAAATGCTTCCTAACGGCAAAGTTAGAGTGACAAGGTAAGTCTCAGAGATAACGTTGAGATAAGGATTTTTCATCGATGACACCTCATGGGTTCTAGAGGGCAGACTGCAAGGCTTTGGGGGACGGGAGGGTGGAAGTCTCACTGAGTTGAGGGGATGTTCAGAGCTCTGGGGATAAAGCCAGGTGGCAAGAGGCTGGGCTCCCCACTGCAACGGACAGGAAAAGAGGTGTGAGACCTGACAGGAGCCATTCCCAGAGGTCTCTCAAGGGAAGCTGGGAAATCAGGTCAAATTACAGCTTCTTCTTGGATGGCCCTGAAGGCAGCTTGCTGTGGAGAGGCAGTTTGCTGTACTAGCCTGGGCACAGCTGCCTCAAGGGAGTGATTTTTTTCCATGTTTCCTCACCGCCTTCATAGTTGTCAGCTTAATGACTACATAATGTCCTATGGTGCTGGTATGCCATGAATTATTAAACCATTATCCTGATGTTGGAAATTTAGGTTGTTTCCATTTCTTTTTTCTATTTAGAATTCATTGCAGAGATTATTTTCAAGTGTATCATCTTTTTGCTTCAGTTTCAATACCACTTGAATCTAAATCTCTAGCAGTCCATGGGTTCAAACACCTTTATAATTTTTTTTCATTATTGCCATTTGCTATCCAGAAGGAGTTTTTAAAAACAAATTTACAAGACCATCAGAATTTGTGAGCATATTGGTTTTATGGCAATCTCATCAAAATTAAGTGTCATTTAAGCTTTTTCCTCTTACACTGGTAGATATAAAATGCAATTGAGATTGTTTTTAATTTAGATTTTTTTTTGGTTATCAGCAAAAAGGATTTTTCCATGTTTGTTTATTCTTTGTAGTTCTCTGTGTGAATTGTTCATGACCTTTGTGCATTTCCCTTGTAAGATCTCAATGTTTTTGTTCTAAATGTGAGCTCTTTGTAGAATGTATACATGCACGTGTGTACTCACACACGTTGTCTTTTGTTACTGATATAAAATTCTACTGCTGCACACCACCCTTACCCTATTCTCACCAGTCTGTTTTCTGTTTTGACTCTCTGCTTTTGATGAAAAGCCAGGCAGTAGTCAATTTATTATTAATAAGTTGCATTCCTAAAGCAGAGGTTCTCACTTTGGCTGCACACTGGAATCACCAGGAGAGCTTTAAAATCTACTGATGCCCGGGTTTCACTTCTGATTTAATTGGCCTGGGCATTGGGGTTTTTAAAAGCTCCCCAGTTAATTCTAATATGCTGCCAAGGTTGAGAGCCACAATACTAAAATTTGTAAATTGGTTGTTGGGTTAAAATGAAGTGGGAGGAGGTGGTAGGAGCCTTCATGGGTGGGAATGGGCCTGTAGGGGTGGTGGTGGAAAAGATGCTGTAGAGGATGGAAGGTGGGGGTGAGTCCAGGCTTCCACTGGCATATATGTCTGGGCACATTTCTTGGTGCTAGTTAATGCCTACTTCTTCCGATTTCCTAACACTATCTCTTCTCACCAAGTCCTTTCCTCTAAGGCCCATTGTGGGATGGAGCCTAAACAATCTTGTCACATACCTACTATGAAGCAGTCATGTGGCTTTTTAAAAAGGGAATTAGAGAGTAAAAGGCTTTCTCTGAGGATTTTACATAGTCCTCTCCAATCCTCCCTCCTTTTTTTTAAATTTATATTTTGGAGCCAGGAAGGCAACATGTGTTCTGAATGTCCCTGTTCTCACCAGCTGTGGATATCAATAAGATTGTGTTAGCCTCGAAACTCACCTTTTGCTTGTTTGTTGCTCCCTCTCTGACTGATAAAGACCAGCTGAAGCTTCTTCCAGTAATTTTTAGAAATCCTCAGGATGTGCTTCCCATGTGCTTATAAACACATTCTTCTACTTTAACCTTCTCACTAATATCAATCCCTGCGAATTCATTTGGGGATGGAACTGCATCTCTTCGGAGAACCTCTGCTGCTTTGAGTGCTCCCATGTCACATAAGACCACCCATATGTCAGAACAAAGCCTGACTTAGGCTCTAATGGCATTTTATACTAGACTTCAGTGTGTGAACTCCGGGATGAGGCACCTTAGAAAAGGCTTCTAGAGAGAGAGGTGAAGAAAGGAAACCAGGCTGGGACCGTGGTTGGTAAGGCAAATGCTGAGATAATGGGACTTCTTAGTTCCCATTGTATTCTCCAAAACTGCACCCTGGTTTGGGATGGAACAGCGGCAGTTTCAGAAAGTAACCAGAAAATATGAAGGGGAGGAAAAAGTGTTGGAGAAGAAAAGCTATTGTCTCCACCTATGAAGGTCTTAGACTGCCTTAGAAGACAGAGTTCCTTGAGAGCAAAGACTCTATTGTTCACGGTATGGCTGCAGCCTCTAGTGCAATCTCCAGAGTAGGTCTGCAGTAAATAATAATTGAACGAATCCACTGAGTCTGAAGATTTCCCAAGTTACTACTCCATTGCTTATATGTTGGATTTTCTTGCCAATTGAAATACCACTCAACTCTTCTTTCAGGGTTTTTTTTAAATGATTGAATTTTGCTCCAAAGCTATGTCAGGGGAAATAAATACACAGTTCAACCATCTAAACATTGAACTGATCATTTACTACTTGAGTCAATCAGTAACATTCTGTTTGCTACTCTGTGGAAGAGGGATAATACTGGCTATTTTTACAATGCTCAAAATAAAAATTGTTTGGAAATAAAAACCGGAATTAACTGAAGCACACTTAATTTATTACCCTGAATTAACCAAACACTATTTGCTCTCTCTCATCTTTTTGACTTGGATGACAAATTTACAAATAGCAAATAAATATTAGAAGTGTTTGTGTATTAAATGCATACTTAAAACATTTTTAAACAAATTCTAGAGGATAATCTGGAGTAAATAAAGATTTTTAAATACTTCTGATAGTTTTTAATAAGAGAAATATTATAAGAATTTCAGTTGTTAAACAGTATTTTAACATTTAACTAACATATATATATACATATTTAAGAAGATTTTAGTAATAAAAATAAAACAAATGACAAGTTTTTCCTTGGTCAGTATAATCTCCCAAAGTGTAACTACTTAGGATACTTTCTTCTCTGCTTATTCCAGGAGTTTAGATGTTACTGGAAAAAAAAAAAAAATGCGTATAAACATCAGTGTCTAAAGTCTTATATTCCAGGATTTGACAGAACACACATCTATTATTGAGATCGCTGGATTTATTTTAAATAAGTTTTATAATTAATAGTAAACAACTTGAGATATTTATAGATTGAAAGTTTTAAGCAAGTAATTTTTTCAATAGAATGATCATATGGTGTCTGAGAAGTTACTACAATTACTGTGAATTTAAAGTTCTATTTCATAGTGTACACTGGGTTAGGTATTTGCATATTGTCATTAAAAGCAATTAGAAAATCTTGATAATATGTACACAAAAATAGTTGTAAGTCATAAAGTGTTAAAATTATTGTAAAATTATTAGACTAATTTTACTAAAGGCAAAAATCTGACAAGAAAACAATTTTTGCCTTAAACTGTTTGCCAAACTGATGAACCCAACAAACTTGGATTTGTTTTCTTGGTCCAAGGGATCATTAAATAAAGCCTAGGGCCTGAAAGAGGTTGGGGGTCTAAAGGGAGACACCACATACAAAACTAAAGTTAGACCCTGAGGGTAAGGTCTAGATCCTAAGGGTAAGGGTCAATAAGAAATGAACCTATCTTTCTTACCCCACCCCCGTGGACTGTCAGGAAAGTAAGTAGCCTTGTTTTGAACAGAGCCAGTGTTGGGGGGACTGGCCCTGACATATTTCAGCCACAAAAATCTGCCCTTGTGCACTTTTTTAAAGCACAGATTTTATATTATTTAAAAAAAAAAAAACCCTCAAGGCTAAATTTAAATTAAAGTGGTCTAGGACTGGTAGAAGCCTCATGCAGTTCGATAGAAGCAAAACAGTAAATACTGGTCTGGTTTGAAAAAGCATCTTCCAAATAAAAATAGGCCACATAGAAGTTCCACAAATAAGTTTCCATGAAAAAGTAGCAGTTCACAGAAACAAAAACAAAAACAAAAACAAAAACTAAGCACACAAGTGAATTGGCACCATAATGAAAACCCAATAGGAAAACAGACAAGAGAAGCATATCTACAAAGGCTTCAAATAAAAGATTATTATTCAAGGAATATAAAACCATCATGCTTACTATGTTTAAATAAATAAAAGACAAGTTTGAAAATATGTCAAAAGTAAGGAATATTAAAAAATAGACAAATAATTTTGAAAAAGAATGAAGTAGAACTTCTAGAAAAAAAATAATTGAAATTAAAGCTCATCATATGGGTTAAAAATAATAGATAAAGAGAGAATTAGTAAATTGGAAGATAAATCAGAAGAAATTACCCAGGATGATGATTTTTAGTTCTATAGCATCAGGCAGTTGCCGGAGCCAGCCGGCTAAAGTCGAACAGCACCAAAAGAGGGGGAGGGGGGGGTGAAGCCTAAGGAAAAAAAGAAGAAGACAGGAAAGCCTTCGGGAGGGCATACAGTCAATGCTGCAGGCTTGAGTTTATTTAGCATAGCCCTTATATTTCTTTTTGAACACAATAGCAAGGCACAGAGTACATTACCATAGGAGTGCTTGCATTTACATAAGTTCCTATACATCCTTCCCTCAGGGTACAAACATCCTTGCTTTTTGTAAAACATTCCACTATCTTAAAAGGATTTCTTTAGGAGGCAATCCTCCCCTTCAGGGTCAGTAATGTTTAACTCAAACCCCTGCTTCCTTGAACCATTGTTTAAGCAGTCTCAGCAACTGCTTTATGGCTATAAGCTACGTGACTTCTTCGGTGTCTCAATAAAGGCTCCTGACAGGCAGTTTTCTAGGTGTTGTGTGGAAAGGATTAATAATAGCGATAGACTTTTTGCATTAGAAATTGAATGTGGCACTTATGTGTATAGTGTCTCCCTGAATATGTGTAATCCTGGTGAGCTTGCAGAGTTAGATGGGAATTTTAATTTTATTTGAGATTAGAGTTAAGTTTTTAATTTTTACCAATTATCTTCCAAGTCACAGCATGTCTAGATTCTACTCAGTCTACAAAAACCTTTTAGGTTTTCCAGTCACTTTTTAACTTTCTTACATTTGGCCTGCATTAAATTATAGCTACATATATGATTTACCAGTTTCTTAGTAGCCTGAGATCAGAGACTCTACTGGTACACTGATTGGCCTAGCAGTTTCTTCAAAACATATCTGTCACTTCAAAGAAAGAGAGAGAGAGGGAGGGAGAGAGGAAGAAGGGAAAGGGAGAGGTGAGAGATAGGGAGATAGAAAGGAAAATTTCCAACTAAATATGGGGTAGCTATGAATGAATTTCCTTGAAGAAAATGTTTCTGGAAGAGGATAAGGAGAATATAAAATAAATTCAGGATTACAAATTTTATAAATAAATGGAAGAAACATACTTTAAACGCATTTTGCAGATGCTGCAGTGTGGGAGGTGATGCAAACACCAAGGAGAGTCATTTAGATTCCAAAGGACCTATATTAAAAAGATGGTTAGGAAAGAATAAAATCACTTTTCACTTTGGAGAAACACAAATTTATGCATCTATAGAAAAATAATTTAGGAGACATAAAAGTATCTAAGGATGGGTAAAACCTGCAAAAAAACCCCCTAAAGCCTTTTTAAAAAATAACATTTTAATGCCAGTAATAACTACGATACTTACTATATGCCAGGTACTGAGTTGGTCACTTTGCATACATCATTCTCTGAATACTCACAACCACCCTATATGTCAGGGATTAAAATGTCTTTTATTTTTAAATTGAGGAAACTAAAGCTCAAAGAGGTAAAATGGCTTTCTCAAGCTTGCATAACTTCAACCCAAATATGTGTGGTTTTTAAGCCTGTGCTTTTCCCTTCATCACATGCTTCCATCACACACAGGACTGCAGAGAGTTACAAAATAGTGCCAATTAAGAAGAATTTCCCAATAAAAGTTAATCAAATTTGGAAAACTGACTTAAGAATATTTTTTAGAAAAGATAAAGTCCAACCAAATACAAAAACTAAAAATCTCACTTCTATAATCAGTTCTAGAACAGCCTCAGGAGATGTAGATTCAAACCTGACAAAGCAGATAACATACATTGTGGGAGGAACGTGTCTGGCACAAGGAAGGCAAGAATGACTTGGTAGGTTAAAAATAAAAACCCACCTTTAATGTGGAAAGAATTATAATGAATAATGACAGGAATTAATTATAACAAATTAAATTAAAAAGCATTCATGACTCCTTAATGACTAAAAAGTTTATCGACAGTGAGGAGGTTAAGAGCGTTGCAGAAGAATGCCAGCTAGTAAATGCGGAAGCAGCGATTGAACAGAAAAGCACCACTTTACATCCACCGTGGTACTAATGGGTTCATGCAAGAATCATCAGTGATAGAGTATTTGGGTGAAAAGATTGTTGGGCAACAGAATATGTACACAGTCTGAAAGCATCCACCGCAGATTTCTTATTAATTACAAAGAGAAAAAGATATTTTTACTCTTTGGAGAAATGGAGAAATGAGAAATCCAGTGGACAGCACCTTAACCACATGATCAAACTTAACATCACCAATGACAGGGCAAACAAGCATCAATGTGTCCATGACGTGATGTTGTAAGTAGAACACAATGTTCCTTATGATTTAAGTTGAACCACATGAAATTGTTGATATTTGATGGGTTTTGGTCTATAAAAGAGACAATTTCATATGATTCAACCTACTAGTATTTCTGCTGTTTAACGTGAATTGAATTATGAATAAATAACCAGATAAATCCAAATTGAGGGATGTCTGCAAAACAACTGGCCTGGATTCTTAAAAACAATGTCAATATCATGAAAGAAATTTTAAAAAGCTGAGGGAGATTTCTAGATTAAAGGAAGTTGAAGAGACATGACAAACAAATAAACTTATTGTTTTTTGTTGAGATTCTGGACTAGAGGGGAAAACTCAGCTAGAGTGAAAATTATTGCAAAAAATGGAGAAATTTAGTATAGACTGTGTATTAGATAATAGTATATCAATCATGTATTTTATGAGTGTGATAACTGTACTATGGTTATGAAGAGGTGTCTTTGTTATTAGGAGATATATGATGAAGTCTTTGGAGTGAAGAGTTATGTCTGCACAGAACTTTCTGCAAAAACAAGTGTGTATATCTGTGTATGTGTATGTATCACATGCACACACAGAAGGCACAAATGTGGCAAAATATTAACAATTGGCCAATCTAGGTGAATAGGAAATGGATATTTATTATACTTTTCTTGAAACCCTTTTTCAAAATAAAACATTGGAGGAGAGATAAAAAGAATTGTCATTATTTTCATTCTGGATGTGAATGCTGGGCTTTTGGGTGCTTTCCTGAATGGAATCTTTTGATTCTATTACCAACTGTGTAGTAACTGGGATCATTTAAAAGAGACCCAGTTGAAATAGAGATTGTCCCCTACCTACAGGAAAATGAGTTTTCACTTTACTGCTGATGGAACTGCTGTGTGATGTGCTTGACATTGGTGCATTTGTGACTACCCTCGCTTTGCACAGCACAGCTGTTCATTGGCACCTGAGAGTTCATAAATCCATCTTTATCTGTGCATTAGTGGAAAGCTCCCTCTGGGATTTAGAGGTTTTTTAAAAATACTGAGTTTTACTTGGATCTTAGAGCTATTAGAAAGTAAAGATTCTGTAGAACAACTGCATCGCTGGAAATAAAGGGAAAAACTCATTACTAAAAATAGAAACAAATAGTGGGACCTCCAACTTTTAAAATGTAAGCTTTGGGTTCTGATTGGAGCATCGAGGGCTTCGGGGAGGCACTATGTTTCTAACTTTGCTTTGGCCCCCCACCATCGATGACCCACAGGTGGGGAAGAGGTGTTAAAAGCCTTCTCTCTTTCTCTTCTTAATACTTCATCTTTTCCCGAGTACCTTGATGTTGTTTCAGCTCTAGCTTGCCACTTTTCATGCCAGGCTTCCTGACAAGACTATCTTTGTTCTTCCCCTGGCCTTCAGTCAGATTTTCAGTTCTTTGCAAGTGCCTCTTCCCATCTGCTCTCGAGCATCCCTCTTTTCCTTCTGTCTTGTCAGCTTTCCCTTTGTTTTTTTGGCTTTCCTGCTTGTTCTTCCTGCCAGCAAGGCTGCACTACCTCCTCCATTCCTGATCTCATTTTCAATGTAATTACATTTCTTTGAGAGATGGAAATGAATGGAAGAAGGGGAAAGTCATCTTTCAGAACACACATATCCGCGCCACACCCCCAAGATGATGGTAAAGCAAGGGATTGTTAATAGAAGGAAATGTCTCTTAGCTGGAGTTTTAATTTCTCTAAATGATTTTAATGGTCCATTTAAAAAGGATCACATTAACCTTAAACTACTGGTTATAGTGGGTAGCAAACAGATCTGGGTCAAAAATCAGTTTCACTGCTCACGGTATAAATTTGGGCAAGTTACTTCATGTCTCTAGATATCTCTGGGGTTTTAACTTTTTTTTATCTGAGAAATGAGCATGATGATAGTGCTTTCCTCAAAGGGTCGCTGTGAAGATTAAATGAGATAATACATTTAAAGTACCTGGCAGAACAAATTCATAGGTACATATAACAGAATGGTGGGTACAAGAAGAGAGGGAGTGGGGGAGGGTGAAATGAGTAAAGGGGGTCAAATATATGGTAATGAATGGAAATTTGTACTTTTGGTGGTGAGCATATGACAGAGTATACAAATATCAAATTATAATGTCACATGTTTAAGATTTATGTAATGTTATTAACCAATGTTATCTCTACAAAAATTAACTAATTTAAAAAAATAAGCAAAAATAAAGTACCTGGCAGAGAGCCCCACAGAGTGCAGGCTCTCTACAAAAGCTTGCTGTTATCATTAACCCTTGCAGGCTTTTGCTGACCAGCCCCAACTCAGACAGGCCGTAATCTCTTCCTCCTTAAGGCTCCGGTGGCACAGGTTTTACACCATTTATTAGGATGCCCTTTATTGTCTTTCTGCCTGTCTTCTTTTTTCCCTCTTACCATTATCCTCTCTCTTTCCTCCTCTTTTTATATCTTCTTTATTTTTTCTTTCTTGTTTTCTTTTTCTCCTTTTCACTCTCCCACAAAGACTTGAAAAATATGTCCAACATAGAAAGTTAAAATTCGTAGTTGAAGAGAAAAAATGGTGAAGAATAAATGAGGAGATAGAAATATCATAAAACCAAAGTGAAGTGGAAATGCATAAATACATACTATGGTTAAATATAATTGCTTTTGGGGGGGCTACCATTTTACTGAGCTTCCTGGCAGCCAAAGGAAAGATGGAGACAAATAATTAAAACTAGTGAGGTCCATGAGATTAAAGAAATACATAAAAATTGTGATTCCTTTTCTGAGCACTTTGTGGATTCTCATTTTAAAAAGTGCTGAGTGATATAAACAAATGATGTCTAGCATAATAACGTGTCAACTTTCATAATAGACATAAAAACCTCAGAGAACTGTTTCTTATCATGCCCTTCAATATAGGTTGATGATATACAACTGAAGTTCAATCCAGTAAAAGCATTTTGACAAGGAGCTAAAATAGTGCTCTGTGTATACAGTCGTCCAAGATCTGGTATACTTACAGGATAAATGTTAGAATACATAGAGGAATAAATAGACTCATGTCCTTCAGGTAATCCTCTATACATATTATTTCTGGCAACCAGACTTTTGAAAGATATATGAAAGTAGAGTTCAAGGCACACCCTCTGAGTATGTACACCCTCTGCTGATGAAGAACAGAGAGATGTGATTGGATAATCAGTCAGGTAGAGAATAAAACCAAGGCCTTTTTTATGAAAATTAAGAGCCAAGCAAATATACCTGACTGAACAGAACTATCCCATTTCTGCATGTGAAGGGCTGAGAGATTACCTATAGATGGGGTCAAAACCCTCAATTCTGACTCTAGATAATTTTTAATGGTATATTATTAAATGACAAGAAAAGTTGGATACCATTTTGGGGACAAAGAGAACAAACATATGCACAAAAAGAAAATACATCAAAGTGTTGATGGAAGAAAACTTTGGGAAGTAAGATTTCGATGATGTTCCTCTTTTCTATGTATTATTCCACAATGAGCAACTGTTTCTTTGGTCATAAGGAGAAAATGAATAAAGAATGAAAGTTATTTTCAGAGAAAAGGAGCTACCCTGAGCTTCTTTGATACATGGTTGAGTAGGTAAACGCAGCCACAAAGTTCCACAGCACTGGTTCTGTACCCTAGCTGCATTTTAGAATCCCTTAGGGATCTTTTAAAAGATAATAATGCCCTGGCCAGACCAAGATCAATTAAATTAGGATATCTGAGGATGGTTATAACGTGCAGCTGGGTTGTGAGTCACCACGCCACACTATAGGACACACCTGGAATAATTTAACACGGGACAATGTTTCAAGCAGACACACTGTTTTCAGTGGCCTACGTGCCACTCCACATCTGGCCCCTGCTTTCCTCTTTAACATCAGCTCATTCCACAGCCTTATTCATTCAGCTCTGAGAACAGTGCTGGCACATAGTAAGTTCTGAATTTAAAACAAAGTAGGACTCACTGAATCCATGGATATGGTTTGCTGCCTGTGGTTACAGAAAAAATAAACATCCATATTTAAGTAACACAGTTTCCTATGAATTATTTATCGATTGTTTTGTCATGGATTGGTTTTGATGTCTCAATAGATTCTTTAGCTATGATTGAGAATAGAAAGGCTGATACTTTCGATTTTTCAATAGTTGATCTTAATTGTTCTTTTTGTAGTCATCAGATATGAGGACCGTTTATTTGTTGGGTCAATTTTTTAATGCATGATAAGAATGTATATTCCATGAGGACAGAATCTGTATTTCTCACTGCTATATCTCCTTGACCTAGGAAAGTCCCTGGTTCAGAGTAGACACCCAATAAATACTTTCTGAATGTATATTCGAGAAGTGAATAATAATAAAAGCATATTAATGTGGTATTTATTTTCTATTTTCCATATGATGTGTTAGACTGCTTGGCGGTAGAGGAGACAGCACACATTCATGCAAAGTAGTATCGAATGAGACAATCATTGAACAAAGAAGTGGCTGAAGATTTGTAAAAATCATACCAAGGTGTGGTTTGGGACTCGACCTTTTGGTGAGTGAAAGGACTGAACGAAGACAGCTGGTAGCAGTTTGGTCCCAAGATAGCCGCTAGAGTGATCTTTTAAAAATGGAAGTCAGATCATGTTACTACTCTCTTCAAAACCCACCAATGACTTTACCTCACATCAGATACAAAGATGAACTCAAAATAGATTGAAGACCTAAATGTAAGAACTAAAGCTATAAAACACTTAGAAGAAAACATAAGGGTAAACTTCATGACATTGAATTTGGCAATGATACTGTGAATACAACACCAAAAACACAGGGCACAAAGAAAATGCAGATAAATTTGACTTCAAAATTGAACCTTTTGTTTATAAAAGGATATTATTGAGATAGTGAAAAAGCAACTTACAGAATGGGAGAAAATATTAAGAACTCTTACGACGTAACTGTAAAAAACCAAACAGCACAATTTAAAAATCGGCAAAGGACTTCAATAAACATTGCTCCAGAGAAGATAGACAAGTGGCCAAAAAGCACATGAAAAGATGGTCAACATCACTAACCATTAGGGGAATGCAAATCAAAACCACAGTGAGATACCACTTCATACCCATGGCTGTTATCAGAAAAATCATATTTTAGGGGACTGTGAAGCTGAGAAGATTCCATCTGGGCCAAGAATATAGGATCTCATTGTCCTCCCAGACCTTCCACCCTCCCCTGAAAGCCCTCAATAAAACAGTCTGATCTCGCCATGCCCTCCCCAAACCCCCCAAAATGGTGAAGCAACTACCTATGTCCTATAGGTATGAAAAGTAGTATGGTGATTGCTCACAAAAAATTAAACATAGAATTATCCTATGATCCAGCAATTCCATTCTGGACATAATCCAGAAGAATCGAAAGCAGGAACTCAAGGAGACATTGTACGGCTGTATTCATAGCAGCATTATTTGCAATTGCCAAATGGTGAAAGCAACCAAGTATCCATTGATAGATAACTGGATCAAGAAAATGTGGTATATACAGACAATGAAATATTATTCATTGCTAAAAAAGGAAGGAAATTTTGGCACATACTACAACATGGATGCATCTTAAGGACATTATGCTAAAGAAATAAGCCAGTTACTAAAAGACAAATATTGTATAATTCCACTTATATGAAATACCTAAGGAGTCAAAATCATAAAGGCAGAAAGTAGAACATTGGTTACCAGGAACGAGGGAATGGGGAATTACCGTTTAAAGAGTATAGAGTTTCAGTTTGTGATGATAAAAAATTTCCAGAGATGCGTAGTGGTGATGGTTGGACAACAAAGTGCTTCATGCTACTGAACTATACATTTAAAAATAATATTTTTTATATATACTTTACCACAATAAAAAATCTTACAATTATGCTTAGAATAGGTACTATTATTTCGTTATTGTACCCATTTCACAGGTGAGGAACCTGAGGTTAATTGATTTGCCCAAGATTGCCCAGCTGTGAGCAGCAAACAAAACGAAAAGCAAAACAAACCTTTCACTGACTCCAATTTCAGAACAAAGGCCAGAAATCCTTAGCATGCCTGTAAATGATTCTATAATCTGGCTCATGTCCTGCCCAAAGCATATCCGTCTGATAGTCTCTTATACTTTTCCTGTGGTTTGCTTTGCTCTGACCACACATGTCAGGGACACTCCTGTCACGGGACATTTGCACTTCCTATTCCCTCTGCCAGGAATGCTCTTCCTATTTTACCATATCTCCCTCCTTTACTGCTCTCAGGTTTTTGCTCAACTGCCACCTCTCAGCAAGGCTTCCCCAGCTACCACACGCATTGCCCTTCCTGCTTCATTTTGCTCCATATCACTTAATCTGGTACAATTTTTCAATGTATATTTTACTTACGTTTTACTGTCTGACTTAATCCATTAGAGTGTAATAAACACGAAAGCTGGCATTTTGTTTATTAGATTCTCTGCTTTATTCCCAGCAACTTGAATAGTACCTGACACATAATAGATGCCAAATTAATATTTGTTGAATGAATTAATAAATTAAAAAGGAAAGTATTTTATGCTTATACCTAGTGAGTTCTGACACCTCACTTCGGTTACCTTTGTGTCTTCAGCCTACATTCACATGTGTATCCACTCTAACCTCCGTTAGCTACCAGTATGAGAAGTCGTGTATGTTTTTGTCTCCCTAAAGTGTCTACCAAACAGAAGTTGCATATATGTGTATTTATTTGTGGAAATTGAGACTCGGATGCTAAAGAGAACCAGTAGGTCCCTTGCTGTGTGTCTATCAATATACCCCATCAAAAAGTTTCCCAGATAAACTCGTTATTCTGCTCCTGGGACAAATGAAAATGCTCATTACCCATCAATGTAGTCTTACTCTTGTGGTCTTTCTTCAGATTGAAAAAGTGAAGTTAATTGAGTGAGAAGTTTAATTATAAACAACTTTTCTGAATGTCTGCATCTCATAGCAAATACAGATCAAGGGACACACAGTGTCATTTTGTTTAGGGCTCAGCCTCGGTTACTGCTTCTCTAAGCAGAGTTTTTTTTGCGATAGCCCCGATTTCTCTTCGTTTCAGGACTCCTCAGTGGTGTATTGGAAAACTTGGCATTTGTTTCTCTACCAATGATTGGGTCCAACATCAAGAAAAAGAAGATGCTCAGTAGTGAAGGACCTGGGATTTGGAAGAGATGTGCTCCATCTGCCAAGGCGTTTTCCACACATGGCTGGGTGCTTTCCCCCTTCTACTTTTTTTTAAACGCTTGCCCAACAAACTGCACAGTGAGTCTTTTGTGCCAATAAAATGACAGTCTTCTTCAAAGCCACAGACTAAGATTACAAATTATCTGCTAGAAACTGGCTCTAGGATAAATATATATTTTTCTTCCCCTTTCCTTCCCTAAGTCACACACACACACACATATGTGTACACACTTGCACACTAATAAAAATAGGATTTCCCTCTTGCCTAAGAAGCAAAACACAAAGATGGTCAAGGATGAGTGACTTTGCCCTATAGTTTGGTATTTACAGCCTAAGAACATATTTCAGTAAGAAAAATCATATATCTCAAACTATCACTAAACTATTAAAAGGAATCTGGTGCCCAGTGTCTGCCTCAGAATCACCACGAGGCTGTGGTCTGTGAGGGGCAGTGGTTAGTGGCTGTGTGAGCCTCAGAAGCCTTTGCTTCCTCTCACAGAAAAATTGTCATTTTCTGACAATTGCTAACAATTTTCATTTTCACATGACAGAGTTCATATGGTCAAAAGAGCTTGACTCGAGCCTCATAAAGGTGACAGTGTGATGTTTTAACTTGAATGCATGTCCTGTTCAGGGCAATCTGAGTGGAACCGAGAGTTTCGTGGGCTATGGTACAAATAACCACACTCTGTGATATTTTACAGTCTGAACAAAGACTCTGGGATAGGCATTTCTACAATTCTCTTTGGATTCATTTCTTACCTGTGGAATCAGATGTCAATACTTAGTAACCAGAACTGCTGAAAGGATTAGAATTTTTGAAATGCTACATGCTGTTTTCTTGGGCCCCAGCAACAACTGTGCTTAGTGACTTTCTGCTGGACTTTGAAGAATGTTGGTATGATAATCGCAGGAAAGAACCTCTGCCTCTGGAAACCATATGTTCCTGCACATTCATGGAGCCTCATTCTGCTTCCAAATTTGGAAGGGCTACCATGTAATTCGAGGGGGATATTTTTAAAAACAGTTTCCACCTCTTTGTTGATCACATTTGAGTGAGAAATATGAATATCTGAATGAATAACTGCAGTGCTTTGAGGGAGTCAGTCTTGAGTTTTCCATAGTGCACACTTATAAACAACTTCATTTTTTTGGCGCTGAATGGCCTATTCTATGGAGCGGGTGGTGGATGGACAGAGAGAGACAGAGAGAGAGAGGGGTGGGGTGGTATTTTTTTTTGTTGTTTTGAAGATGTTACACTTATAACTACAACTACAGAAAGGTTTACTCCTGGGGCACCACAGAACAATGTGGTTAGGTCATCCAAGGAATAAAAACATTAATAGGACCTGTGCTCTCTTCTCCAAACCACTGTCTGTGTGTTCAGGGAAAGAATCTCAGCTTATTCACAAGTGGCGCTATCTTTCCACAGGATATTCATTGTTTTGAAAATAGGAGAAAACCTCAACAGCTCTGAAGCATATAATTATGCTTTCTTATTACACAACAGGAATGTTCTCTGGAGTGTTGTGATGATACACTTGCAAGTGCCTTGGCGGAGGGAAGGTGGCTGAGGAGAAGAGTGGGAGGCCGGGAGCAGAGCTGCTTGCCTTCTTGCTTTCTATTCCACTCATTCTGTCTTTGCTGTCTAACAGCTCTCACAGATCTGTGGCTTGGCCTTGAATAAACTAGGTAGATTTTTGCTTGTGGGTTCCCAGGCTCTCTCCAGTTATCAGTGTAATAAGTGATTTCAGAGTATTAGGGCAGATTCCACTATTGCTGAATCATATACAGACACAAGGCCAGATGATGACGTCAGAAACATATGTGTGAGTCTGAAGGCAAAACTTGGCCTAGGAAACCAAGAGCAGATCCCCAGGGGGATAATTAGGCTTTCATTGCCTGCAAAGGACCCCAAGACGTGAACTTCCTTATCTTTCACCCCCAGGCAGAAAGTCACTTAAAAATTCCCCTCACATAGTTGATGAGCTATTCTCAAATATTTTTAGGAAAGCTGTTTTAGAAAATAGGACTTAAGTGCTTCACAAACAAGGCAAAGCTTTGCGTGTGAGGGATGAAAAATTGCATGCTATAACTCATAATTACCATGATTTTATTAACCTGGAATTTCCTAACCAAACTTTATTTTCATTCAGAGCAGCTTCTGTGAGATTTTTCTTCATTAATCATGTTTGCCTACCCAAATGCCCAACCATATTAAACAAAAAAATATATTCCCAGATATGTTTTTCTTTTATATGGACACATCACTATATTAGGGTGTGTTAATTTCTCCAAATGCTTTTTATCAAGCCATGGGACAAATTCCAAATCACTTTATAAGTTGACATCATATTTGAGTTTTATGTAGACCCTGTGGTTTCCATAGTAACAAAATTAGTTCATAGTATAAGAAACGTGGATGATTATAGGAAAAAAAAAAAAAGAAGGAATCTGAATGGAACAAAAGGTAGGAGCTAACGTGAGAATTTCTTCGGATGCTGGGAAATTTTTATTATTGCTTTATTTATCTCAAAAGACTACTGCAAATCCTCTTGATGCTTCTAGCTATAAATTGTGTCCATCTCATAATCTATCAAGATCCAAAATCATTTTCTTCTAAGCAATAGCCTTACAGATGCTTACACTCCTCATTGAGGTTACACACACACACACACACACACACACACACACACACACAGAAGATCTGTGGTCTTTTAAAAAACTAGTTTCACCATTTTAGATCGGGAACTGATAGTAAGATAACTTTCCAAAAGACTTACCTCATTTTCTCTCTTGCCCACACACAAGGACTAAGACAAGCTCAACTCTCACTTGGATGAATGGCAGTGCCTTCCATTCATTCACTTGCTCAATTGTTAGAGACATATTTATTGAGTACGTCTTGTGTCAGGGTCCTCATACCAGAGACAGAGCCATCGTTGACAATTACAATACCTGTAAGGTCTATGTGGGTGATGTATGAGGGCTTAGCAGGAATCTTCCTCATCTCTCGCCTTCTCCTCTCTGTAGCCATAGCTCTTTCCTCAAGCTCCCAGGACTATGGGCAGCTCAGCTGGCAATTTTGGTCCCTTACTTCATGGATTGCAGGCTCTTTTGTTAGAGGGTTGGGTTGTTGGGTCTTTCATTTATTAACAAGGAGACTTGTGCTCCTCACCCTGTTTTTCCTTCTATTCTGATTAGATGAATATGACATAGTCCCAGCACTTTGACTTCAAAGTGATGAGAACTGGAACAAGATTAGCTGGAAATTTTAAGACAGCTTCTATCTTTGTGGTGCATCATTAAGCAAATATCAGCTTTCCTGGGTGATGAATTTCTTCTTTTGGTAGTCAGAAACTGGAACCAAATGAAAGCCTTTTGTCCTAAATCTTCTCAGAGGTAGGAGTTGGGACCATTAATTCTAGTCCCAGAAGAAACGTCCAAACAGCTCCCCAGAGACTGACTGCCAGAGTGAATTCTGATACCTTCTTTCAGTTCTCACCTAACAGCCTAATTGTTTTTGAGGTCTTCCTAAGGAGACGGCTCTTCTTGTGATGGCTGGTGGAAAGGCGTTATGCGTGATGCCCGAGAATACATCAAAGACATTAGAACTGTTCTCTGAAAAGAAGTTCTGGTAATAAAAATCTCTGCCATCTTTTTCGTTGAGAAAGATTTTTGTCCCATGACAACATAATAGCCCTAATAAATGTGATCTGTCTGAGCGCATGGTTGAAAGTGTACATGATGGTTAGGGACATAAAAGTGCCTTTAGTGAGCCACCTCTGTCCCTTCTGTTTGGAACAATCTTCTCCTCCCATGCACTTAAGTCTACTCCTCCTACCTCCTTCAGGACCCTGCTTTCTCAATAATTCCTTCTGTCTTGTTTCTTCAATTTCTCTTCTCTAGCTTCTTCCTTTTACACACAAATATGTGAACAGTTCCCCAACCCGTAGAAAACAAAGTATGCAAACAAATAAAACCTTGCTGTCAGTCCTTCCTTTTCAGCCTCTCATAGTTGAGCTCTTATCTCATCATTCAGCTGATGATTTTGCTGAGGTTACATACAGTCACCTCCCAACTGCCAGATTCCTGTTTTCTATCCTCCTACTTGTACTCTCTGCAGCATCTGAGGCTCTTGAACACCCACTCCCTTTTGATAAGTACTCCTACTCTGGTTTCTACACCATTACTCCCTCTTGCATTTCTCTTGTACTTCTTATCTTCTACCAGTTCTTTGAGATTTTCTTCACAATTTCTCCTTCTCTGCCCATCCGTAGAAGTCAACATTTTCCATATAATGTCTTATCTTTGGTACTCATCACTTCTCTCTCACTTGTATATTTTCCCATATGAAATATTCTCTCAATGAAATGACCATTTTTGTGGGTACAATGTGATAAAATGTTGGCAATTTTATATGGTTCAACTTATAATAATTCCTATATCTCTATTTCCAGCCCTGATTTTTCTCCTAAGCTTAGAAAATATGTCCAAAGACCAACCAGATCTAACCAACTGGACCATCTTAGTTACTTCAAAATTAATGCACCTCAAGCAGAACTCTTATTCTAACCTCTCTACCCGGAGTTCTTGATCTTGGCTCATGGCGTCACCACCCCTCAGTTTCACAGGTTAGAAAATGTGGAGTCATTCCTGAACACTTTCTCCCTTTCATTTCCATAGCCAGTCAGTTGCAAAGCTAGAGAATTCTACCTCATAAATATCCTCACTGTACTACCTTAGATCAGGCCATCACCATTGTTGACCTGCCACCAGTAATATCTGGCTAAAAAGCAAATCTGAACATATGACTCCAAGACTCATCACAGTCCAATTCCAAGCCACGTATTGCTCATGTCCTGTCACTGACCCTCAAACTCTTCACCACAGTCATTCTCGTGGAATGGACTGTTGTTTTCTGAAACTTAAGACTCTTTCACAATCTTGTGCTTTCTTCTGTCTGAAACCATCTCCACATTGTCTAGGAAACTTCTATTCAGCCTTTGAGAGTTACTTCAAAAGCCTTCTCTTATATCAAGACTTCTCCTCTCCCAACCATATTGTTCTTTATTTCTATAAGCTTTGCCCATATTTCTCTGTCCTAACACTTTACAGGTCATCTGGAAGTTTACTTTACCTATTTGCATATTAGTCTTCTGTAATAGATTAGAAACTCAGTTCACGCCTCTCTTATGAGCTGCAGTAGGCCCTTAATAAACAATTACTGAGTAATTGAATAAGATCATTGAAAGAGACTTGGGCTAAGACCCAAGTTCTAGGTTGAGATGAATTAAGGAGCTCTTAGGTCTAGGGTTGTGCTTTGTATATAAACTGTATATTGTTGCCCTGGAAATTTAGCCACTCTGCTGTTTCTTATTGCAAAATGAGAAAATAAATATTAACTAAATCTATGGTATTTGATTAATAAAACACTAAATATGAGTTGGGTTTCCAAAGCAAAGTTATAATTGAGAATGCCCATGAAATGATATGTTTCATTTTCAGTGGAATTGCCCCATATGAAAAGTGTATAATGTTCTGGCAGTATTATTTCTATATTCAGAGGTACCCATTTCTTCTTTTGTTAAAGTGATTTCAGGGAGTTTCCTCCTGGGATTTCAAAGAAAGAAAGTACAAATAATTCAACCTTTCATTTAGTATTTCTTTGCAAATTAGAGAGACTCCCTCTTGACACAGGGTCTCTGTCTAATCCTAATGATCAGAAAGAATGAGAGCCCAAAGTTGTTAGATTATTGGTCCTCAGGGTTTCAGCTTTTAGCAACACTCATTGAAACCCCAGAGTATAACCCCAGAGAAGGAAGAGAAAACCATATTCAAGTCGTAACTCAGAGTCAGTATAGTATAAAAAATTGAACTTGTGGTCATCTTCTCTTAGACAGGTGGACTGCTGTTAACATGGTGAACATGCCCCTATATTGCTCAGGCACTGCCTAACACACTAACTGCCATTCCTTGCCTCTCGCTTGAGGCAGTGCCAAATTGTTTGTATTCCCCTGCTTGTAATGTCCTGCCTCTTGGCTTTTGTTTGTTCTGTTCTCTCTGCCTAGAATGCCGCTTTGGATTCCCCATTCCAGTTTGATGAATAAATCCTTAATCAGGATAAATTCAGCCATCACTTCCCCAAACCTGTCTCTGGCCCATTCCTTTTCCTGCTCAGACTAGCACTGCAGTGCCACCATGTACAGTTGTACAGGTTTTTCACTACACAATGTCATCCAGCTGTGGAAATAAACTCCTGAATTCCAGCCCAAGTTTCACTGCCTAGTATGGGTCTTTGGGGCTAGAATTGTTTTCTAATTCATGCAAAGGCAGCCTCATAATGCATATCCCCATCATTGTCATGACCATGGGGTATGTATTATGAATGTCCGTGTATCTATTTTCCATATCAAACCCCTAGTGTGTGTGTGTGTGTGTGTGTGTGTGTGTGTGTGTGTGTGTGTGTGTGTGTGTGGGGGGGGAGGGGGGACTCCTTTACATAGTACAATGTTTGACACTGAGTAATTGTTGGTTGAAAAAAAGTTAGATTCTAACAGTTATTAAGAAGTAGACACTGCTCTAGGAATTTTAGATGCCGTAAGTTATTTATTTCTCATAACAATCCTGAGGAGGAAGTGTAATTCTAGCCAAGTTACAAAAGAATGAGCTGAAGCACCAAGAGATGAAGAAAGTTGCACGAGTCACACCGCTGGTAAGTGAGGAGCCAGGATTTGCTGTCAGGCCCTCAGGTTTCATGGCCCATTCTCTCAGCCACTGCACCTGATTGTTTCTTGGGGATGAAAACTTGTCAGGACTTCACTTCCTTGTGTTTCTCCTCCTTTAGGAGAAAAAAATATTTCCTTGTTTGCAATATCTGGGAACCTCACTCCCAATGAAGACACTGTTTCTCCTCTACATGGTGTAATTTCCCATACCCTGAGAGTTGCTTTCTATAAAGTCAGTTCTGGCTTCCTTTTCTAGAGTCCTAGAGTGATTCCATACACAGAATCATGAGCTGGAGGGCCAGGCCTTCTAGGCAAAGGTATGTGGGTCTGCTATTCTCAGCAGTTTGTATTGTTTGAGGAAGAAAGGAAAGGAAGGAAACTAAGTGAAAGCAGAGGAGCAGAAGAAAAGGATGAAAGCTAAAAACATTCTTTAGATGACTTAGAATAATTAAATATAAAAAGGTCATCTTGGAGAGGATGAAGAGGGTTGCTGGATGGAATTAGCACTGTGGATGTCTGGGAGGAGGGGATGGGGGAGAAAGGAAATCAACAGCCTTGCCACATTAGTGGGGTTCCTTCCTCTGTTGCTGAGAATGGAGATGGATAGAGTGTGAGAACTTTCTCTAGGTTCAGAGAAGGACATGGTTAGAAGTTCTCAGAGTAAGGATTGTCCCCAGGAGAGGGTGAACTGGGGTAGAGATGTTTCCAGAAGGATGATACAGGATTGAGGTAATGATGTAAGATTGGGGCTCTAGGGAGGCATGGACTAAGTGTGCTCTGAGAATAGCAAGAGACACTTGGAAGGCTCAGGGAGCTTCATGGTTTCATTCATGGGAGAAAACTCCCAGATCAGGCCTAAATTCTTGACCAGGACTGAGGTCCTCAGATGCTCTCTGATGTGTGTTCAACCATTTCTCTCTCCTGTTTTCTGCCTCTTCTGGGTGGAGACATCCTTGTTAGCTGTGGAATGAGAATGAGACCTCAGAGGAGGCGTCTGGCTGGCTCTGGGCTGAAGCAGCTTCAGATAAAAAATGGGTGTGAAGCCAGGCCAGTGGCGAAGGCAGTTGGTAGTCGGTAATTTGGATTGTACCTCTCCTCCTGACTTAGTCTGTGGCTTGTGGGTCATAGCCTGTGGGTGACTAAGTTTCTCAAAACTTGACACAGGGATAATGATGCTTGCTATTTTGTGAGGGGGTATTAATTAAAGTTTGCAAGCCACATGACAATGCAGGGATAAAAGGGGTTAAATATGAAATGTAATCGTGTAGTAGGCTGTGCCTCTTGCAGGAAAACATGCCATCTGTGTTGTGATTAGGACTGACGGAGACAAAATTCATCTTAGAGCATAGACTCTGTGGAGAATGTGGATCACTTTAGAAGCCACAGTGTATCAGAAGCCACAGTGGCCCCAGACTAAAGTCAAGAGGAAAATATGGATTTACATGTGGGATGTGTGTTCATAGGCTGACTCTTTTCCCTACGGTTTTGTAAACAGTAAAGAAAGCTGATTCTCAAATGTCAAATACTTCAAGTTTTCCTTCAGAGACTTTGCTTCTTTACCAATCAAAGCCCACAGAGATTTTAGTGACAGAAAACATGGCCCAGCAAGCACAGATGGGCAGGGTAGGGGATAAGGGATGCCCAATGAAGGAAACCTCGCACTTTCCCACTCTCCAGCCTTTCTTCCAAAAAAAAAAAAAAAAAAAAAAAAAAAAAAAAAAAGAATGTGGACTCACTTACTCTGGTTCTCAGAGGCTGGCCAGCAGTGCCACTTCCTGGTCCCTGGCCCCATTCCACTGTCCTGGAGCACCCTGGGACAAGAAACCACAATGTTATGTGCTATGACAGAGCTACGACTGCAGAGTGTTCTCACCTCTCTTCGCTTTATCTGTGCTGGCTGAGATCCTGAGCAGCTTCTGCTGAATTGGTCAAAATGATGTCATATGTGAGGCTAATTTTCTGGAAATGAAAATCAAAGTCTCTTAGAAAAACAAGAATGCCACATAGAGCACAGAGGAATGCTACAAACATTATATTGCTGTATACGCGGAGGCTTCGGCTGTAGCATGCACGATAGATATCCTGGTTTCTATGTCTTGATGTCGAAAGAGAATGACTAATTAAGAAAAGAATGTCAAAACTGTGAAGTTCTGAAAAGTTTAGCTTTTCCTAGGATTGTTAAATTAGGCAACAACTGGGCCATCAGGTCGGGGAATTCATGCCTTTATTCAAGAGCTGTTTTGATTTACTGAGTACTTCCTGTGTGCCAAACACTGTTCTGGGTGCTGGAATACAGTAGTGTGCAAACCAGACAAAATGACTACCCTTATGGATATCATTGGATATCATTCTGGTGGAGAGATGTCCAAAGTGGCGGAAAATGCTTATAGTATCACTGCTTGGAAAATTATTTCTGTTTCTGGCTATCCTATCTCTGTCTCTTGGATTAGGACCTTCTTCCAATCCCAATCCCACTGCATCCATCTCTATAAATTAGCAAGGATGAAAATGTCTAAAAAGAGGGGGAATGAGGTTTTTTTTTTTTTTTAACTTAGAAGCAGGAAGTGGGGGCTATTCAAAATATTTAACAATTGATATAGCACAGGTGCTGTCCCATCACCATGGATCCCTGGTCCCTGCCGCTCCAGCATTATCCGTTAGTTTATAACAAGGTCCAGAGGTTTCAGAGGAGGGACTAAAGTAGCTGCGCTAGTGGAGGGCTTCAGTGTGGGGTGCTTGGGCCATTAGCTATTCATCAAGTGGTATGGAAATATTTTATAACTTTAACTGCTGGGTGGCTGAATCACACAGATGAATAGCAATCCTACTCTAGAAAGTAGAAAAAGGATATGCCATGTAAGATCTCAGTCAATACTCATTGCGAAAATGTCCAATAGCCAACAGAGCACCTACTGTTAATTTAAATATTTGAATCTAAATGAAGACTCACAGCTATTGAGTCTCCATAATCTTAAGATGATTTTGAAACAAGGTAAGTACAAAGGTCATAAGTGTAGCTGGTAGAGCAGGGATGTCAGGGGTAACCAGCCCCTGTGTAAATAAATGAGCTTTGCTGAAAAGAATCCAACAACCCTGAAATATACTTTGATGTGATGTTTTCTTCTGAATCTCTTCTTGCTTGGACAGTACTTGATTTACACAAGAGTTGGCCAAGGAGGAGGCCACATCCCTTTGGCAGACTAAGGTAGACTAAGAATACTGTTGGCAAAGAGCATTTGCCAAGCAAGACGAGTCATGGTTGCCAGGGTGTTAGCATATTACTGGTCCTTCAGGTTCCTAACTTGTCGTCATGGTTGGCAACATGCCCTAGCTTTTATCGAAGGCTTATTTGGAGAGTGTGTGATGCCTGAAGGGTTTTGCTGGTTGACAACCTCGAAAATGGTGGAAGAAAGAAAATGAACCAAGATAAGCTATTCTCTGTGCATTCTCTCCTTCCTCACAAGTGGAGCTGGCCAAAAAAAAAAAAAAAAAGAAAAGAAAAAAATTTTTGCGGGAAGCACAATAGCTCCAAAGATGGCTGCATGACTAGAGGCTGCTAAGGATAGTTACCCACCCACTTATAAAGAAACATGGCTGAATCTTATCGAGTTTGCTAACAAATTGTATGGTGAAAGAGGGATGTAAATCACGCATGCCTTTTTCTAAGAGAAATGTCCCATCTACCGCCCCTGCTGGGTGCCCGCTTTTGTACCACATGAACTGTGGTGACCATAGGGCCCCAGGGAATTAAATTCACAGGCTGGCCATAATATTGTGACATGGCATGCAAACAGAGAGTTGGGCCAATCTAGTTTTGCCTCGTAGGAATGTGACTCATTAATTATTGAGAATCTGGGAGGGGGATAGGTGGGTACTATGGCTGACAATCACTGGGTGGGGTCAGGATAGGGGTGCTTGGGGCATTCATGGCCATGCAGGTCAGTTGATGGGGAGGTTGTAAGGAAGCAAACAGGGAACATTGTGTAACTGCTCATTGCTTCATTCAGTAGTTATGAATGAGCATCTATGTCCAGCATTCTTGTAGTATTAGGGACATAGTAATGAACAAAGCAGTCACAAATCCTAGCCCTCACAGAGCTGACATTCTGGTAGGAGACACATAAAATAACCAATAGGAATGAGAAATATATGTTAGATAGTGATAAGTGTTGGGGAAGTTCAGAAATAGTGCAAGAAAAAAGTGGAGGGGAAATAGATGAAACGAGACTGGTAAAATTTAGACATCTGATTAATGATGGATAAAATGGAGTTAATTACACTATTTTTTGAGTATGTTTAAATTTTTTCACAACAAAAATTTAAAAAATTAAAAATAATGCAGGTAAGTTGAATAGGAAGTGTCGGCATGGGGTGGGTGGACAATTTAGATGGTGGAAGGCTTTGCAGAGAATAAGATAATTGGGCAAAGACCTAAAAGAAGTGTGTTAAACAGATATATGTGGATGAGCATTCCAGGCAGAGGGAATGGCAAGTGCAAAATCCCTGCAGGAAGAGTGTTCCTGGGGTATTAAAGGTATCATGGCCAAAGCAGAATGACTGAAAGGGAGGTATTAGGTTGGGGGAGGAAATCATATAGGGTCTGTGGGAAATGGGACAGATTTTCTCTTTTACTCTGGATGGGAAGCCACTGCAGTATTCTGAGCAGAGGAATAACATGATCTGGTATGAGTTTTAGCACATATTGGAACTTTTGGATTAAAGATCCATTAATTAATCCTTGAAGCTAGGACCACCCCTCAGTACTTTCAAGACCTAACTCTATTATATAGCTCCTGTTCTTGGATGTCCTTGGAATTGTATTTCTTTTTCATTCTTCATTTATTCCCACAATGCATCTCCTTCATTTGATCTAGCTTCAGTGGGATTCTATTCCTCAAACTGAAACAAACCACTTTTTCTCATTATATGGCTGCCACTCTTAGAGAACAAGCAAGGTGTGTAGTTGGAGAACCTGGGGTGTTCTACACCTCAGTTCAGGAGGTGAGAAAACAATATCACAGCTGAGGAGGTGAATAGAGAATACCACAACTCAGGAGGTGAGGGGAGAATGCCACAACTTAGGAGAAGAGAGAGAATGTCACAGGTCAGGAGGTGAGGGCCAATATGACAGTGTAGAAGGTGAGAGGAGACAACTACAGCTCCAGAGGTGAGGAGACAAAACCACAGTCTATTCAATGTGACACCTCCGATTTCTTAAGCTCTCAGGTGGTCTAAATTTCCATGGTATTTTTATCTGGAAACTTTAAAACAGAGAGTATACTTGAACCAAAAACAAATTTAGATATAGCTATTTATTTTAAAATCTCATGTTATGAGAACTAATAAAATCCAAAGACATTTCCTATGTTCCTCAGGTATTGAAATGTGAACCATGACCTTGAAGCTAAGAGGTCTAACTAACTGAGTAAAGGTGGCCATTAAGAAGAAGAGCTTTTAATTATTATTCTCTGCTGCATTTGATGGTTAAATTAGGCGCCTTCCTTTAGGGTCTTATTTTACTTGGCATTTATCATGTCAATAGGTTGAAGAACTACTATCTAAAAATAGCACCTACTGCTGAGTTGGTCAGGTCTCCAGTCCCCAAAGCCAGCTTCTCTCCTTGCTCCCACTAAATCTCAAAAAGCCATTGCTTTCATGTGGATCTTGCCCACAAATAACTCCACCAAAGCCAGGATTCACACATGTAAATATGCTTAAGGTGCTCATGTGACTTCCTCAGATGAGAATGTCACCAAACCAGTTTGCCAGAGAGCTCTCACGCTCTGACTGATGAATGAACAAGTATGAGCTGGACAGCTTCCTCTAATAACATTATTTGCCTGTGGAATCCTTTTGTACTCGGGATGGATGAGCCAAATGCTACATTCTTTTTCTATTATAAAAATTTAAGATAGGGAAAACAAAAAAAAAATATAGATTTTGAAAAGTCCACTGCACTCTTTTTACCTTGTAATGGGAAAATGTGCCAGCTTTGAGGCTAATTAGCATGTAGGTAGTGCTTATATAAAATGCTCTGTATTTTCCATACATTTATAGGTTGTAATCATTTAATATCTATAAACTACCCCTCCCTCATGAAATTGGCCAATTTTATCATCTATTTTATAGAAAATGGTGGGGCAGGTGGAAGAGATGGTCAAATGCTTTTTGCAAATCACATGGTTGCAGGGGTGGAGCCAGAAGTAGAATGCACACTGCTCGGTGTTGGCACACACAGAGCAGCAGCATTCTTGGTCTGGAGCCCACCCTGAAACAACATGGTTAAGCCCTCTTAGAGTGTTATCCTAGACAACCCAGCATGGATTTTGTGCCTTGATCTACATCAAGTCCTTCTCCATAATATGATAGGAACATGGGGAGAAGAGAATATATCCTTATGGACATGTTCTAGCTTTTTTTCTTTGACTCAGCCTAAACATCTACCCTTAGGTAGGCAAAATTACAGGACAGTCCCCAAAAGTGAGGGCTTCTTTGTCTCAAGGGCATTAGTTCCTACAGGCTATGTGGGTACTGAGAAGGGCACTGGGAGAGGTTATTCTCCTGGTTATGCAGCAAACTAGCCCGAGGAAGAATGACCTAGAGATTCTGGCTCAGATGGACTTTGTAATGGGACTTTGCCCTTACCTTTCTTTCCATCTGAGGAGCATAAATCAGAATAATCTCAGTATGTTACTATGAGCAGAGAAACAATGAGAACTATCAGCCTAGTCATAGTTGCCAAAACCTTTCCCAAGAAGCAAACTCGTTCTCCAAGGATGATCAGCTGATGACACTATCTATAAATACCTGCTACTCTAATAATGTGTCCCAAACCAAATCAGTTTGTTTTGATTTTCCATAAAGGTCACCTCAAGCTTGAACCTGGTGTTCTTCACTAGGGTGTGGTTTTTCAACTCAGAACAGTGACAGAGATCATTTTCTTCCCATTGCCTATGGGAATATTATAATCATTTCACTTCTTTATCAGCTGCTGTAACAAGTAGTCCAAACACTTTTTCGTGGTTAACATAACAGGAGTTTATTTCTCCCTCAGTTCTTGCATGGGAGGTGGCTTTCCCCCATTTGATGATCCTGAGATCCTGATAGGTTTCTTGTATCTTGCTTGATAACCCCTGGGCTTTCCCATTATCTGCATCAAGGGCAGAAGGGTAAGGAGAATATGAAGAAGGTACACCCACTTCTTAAAAGCCTTACCTTAGAAAGACAGATGTCACTTCTGCTTATATTCTCTTAGTGAGAACCAGTCACATGGCCACACTTAGAGGCAGCAAAGCTGGAAGTGTGGTCCCTGGCCGATTTTCAGCAATAATGTAGTACTATGAAAAGGAGAGTAAAAATGTTAGTGAACATCTAGCCATCTATGCTCCATTTCTTTCAGTGATGAAATTAATTAATGTGGATTATTTTCTGTGGTACTTTTAAACTTGGTGCCACTTTAGAGCATGTCCCTATTTCCTCTTACACAAAATCTTCAAGTGTCTATGAAAATGGTGCAGCAGGGGCCAACGCCACACACCTATTGTGTGTGAGTCCAGGCCTGCCAGTGCCTTTCCAGAAGGTTGGAAGAAATTCTGTTTACATGCGATCTGGGTGAGTTTCAAAGAGAGGCAGTGTGTGGCCAAGCTGGGCATAAACATGGGAATCCTTTACCTTGCAACAGTGAACTGGATGAAGAAGGAACCACTATGAGAGAAGATGGGCTGAAACTTGTAGGTCTGCAGATTCTGCACAGGAAGGGTGGGGCTGTTTGTATGAGACTGGAGTAGTGGGAGGCACTTAGGGATAGCACTATTGGCACTATTGGGTCTTATTATTATTGAGAATCAAACCTCTTGCACAGCTTTCTGTTTACACATGACTTTATTATTCTGTCTTCATTTTATAGCTTAGTTATTCTAGGAAACGCTTGCCCAGGCAATAAAAATTAAAGATAACTTTATTGATCATTGTAGGAACTTCCTGAAATACCTATTAATTTTTTAAAAAAAAAAAAGATTAAGTGACATTTTTTACCCTAAGACTCTTTGAAGCTTTTGCCTCAAACTTCTTGCCTTGTTTGTCCACCAATCCTAAATTATAATAGCATGATTTTAACTCGGTCCTGATTATGCCTCCGTGTTGAAACACTTGCCTTAAACCTTCAAAATTTTAGTAACTATATCTCCGTAGCCCCTCCCACTCTGAGATGCTTTTAAGACTCAGAGAATCGGTGTTTTCCATTACTGCTATCAAAACAAATTCAGCTTCGACTTATCGACAAGTTTTCTGGCTGATATTTTGCACAGCCAGCATCCCACAATATCTCCTGGTCTAAAGCATTTGCGTTAACTTACAAAGGAGGGGAGAAAGTTGAATTCAATGAAAAAGTGGTTCCATTGGCACCTCTGAGCCACTGAGAAGGCCCAACTGTCTGGTACTTTGATACTAAAGGTCATTTAACAGTGGTGGCAGAAAGACCCCACAACTGGAATGTGATTGAGAGAAACACTGTGACTCAGAGAAACACAACAAAGTAACTAGAGTTGTTGCAGGATGGCCAGGAGGCAGAAGTCCCTGCAGGGGGCATCTTAAGAGTCAGGAATGGCAGAAGGTAGGAGGAAAGTAAATGCTGCTCGAGAGCACACTCAGGACGCCTCAGGGGCCCTTGAACAGACAGCAATCATGGTGTCATGAATAGGGCTCTTAGCCCACATCTTAGTTACTTTTCTCTTTGCTGTGCTCCCCAAGTATGGGGATGCATAGCTATGCATGGAAGATTGGCATCTAGAAGACTGTGGTCACAAGACTAGAATTCCTCTGTGAGCTGTCCCCAGCTATCTGAATCGCCACTACAAAGAGAAAATATGGGTACTGAGTAATACTGAGCAGAAGAATGCCTGTGAGCTGCCCCAAAAATGAACAGAGAGAGAAAGAGTATAGGCCTATGGGCCCTGGACTATAAGGGAAGAAAAAGAGGCAGGTAAAGGAAGAATATGTTATACCCAAAGGAGGAAGGAGCTGGGATCATAAGAAACAGTCTACCTTTAAAGAAGCTGTTTTCTTCTTGAAGAACTGAGATTGTAACTCCGACTATCCTTCCCCACAATTGAACTGTGGACCAAGCATCTAATTCTAGGCTGAATTAGGGATGGAGGAAAAAAAATGGAGGATTTTTAATGTCAGCAGGGTAAAGATTTGCATTAAATGCCGCTGATAAAAACTTCACTTTCTCTGAGAAAATTATCAGGCCATCAGTCATTCACACTATAAACTAAATTAATAAATCAGCTTATTTGCTCCTGATATTTACTCAAGGAGGGAGAAAATTTGAGTTTGTATGAGGGCTGGAGGGTGTGCGGGGTATAAGGGTGTTGAGAGAAGGAGAGGGAAAGGTTGTACAGAGCTTGGCACACTTCAGAATTAATCAGGTGTGACAGGATGTCATAATGGGGCCCTGAAGCCGGAGGAAGTAGTAATGACATTCAACCTGTGTATGAGTGGGACAGTTGCAGAAGAGAAGGGGACCAAATGATCCTACTTATCAATTTATTTCCTAGTCCAGAAATCCTGCACCTTTAGAGCAGTATTGGCTAGAGTTTATAATCTATATGGTGGAGATATTTGACTAGCACTGACCTGCATGCCTGAAAAACGAATATTTTATTTTAAAGGTAGTTAAAAAAAGAAATGTTAAGAATGAAACAGAAACCACAAAGTTCTGAGCTTTATATATAAGGACAGCAGCTGCTATTTCTGTAAGTGAAACAGGTTACTTGCTTGGGGAGTAGAGGCTCTTCACTCTCAAATCCAGCTGCTGAGAAGCCCACTTTGAAGACCAAGAAGTTGGGATTATGTCCTTAGAGGACACTGGTGACATTCAGCCAAGCATTCGGTTAAACAGCTTGAAACCTGGTGAGAACTGTAAACTCTTCTTTTTCCTAGCTTCCCTGCTATAAAAGAGAAAATAAAAACAAGGGTCAGAGGGTTATTTCACTTGGAGAAAATCCCAGAGAGGACCAAGTAATTCTTCAAGTGGAGCAGATGTAGTCAGAAAAAAGATTGGCTGGAGGAGTCTGATGCTTGTTGACAGCTGTCCTGAAAGGCATTCTGGGATTCCTACGCCTTCTGAAAATGACCCATCATCACCTGCGTCATCAGTCTCACTATTGTAAAAATTTATGTATTTAACAGATAGATATAGAATATTTGCATTAAGATAACATTTATTGAACTCGCCTTTACTATAGAGAAGTACGAGGAGATAAACAAAAGGACAGGCTATACTCTCTCTTTTGATAAATAAATCGATAAGCCTGTTCATGGTCACAAAATGCAAATATACAGAGAGGCATAGTCTATGATTTATTTAATCAGTCCTGATTGATGGACATGTTCTATTATTCCTCTCCCCCTCTTTCTTTTTCTTATTACAAATTTTGCAGCTTATGAATATCCTTGTATCTTGGTGAGCTTTTACTCAAATACCCATGGGTTAAATTCCAAGTTAAAGGTACATGCATAAAAACCATGCTCATAGCTTTCCTGACAACGACTTTAGGCTGATAAAAACCTATATATTAATTTTAATTTTCACAACAACCCTGCAAGGTCATTAATGTTATTACAGGGGAGGGCAAACTGAAATTCAGGCAGGAGGAGGCTCCCAACTAGGTAAAAGAACTCAAGTGCAGGAGCTGGAATTCAGTCCCCAGTCCTTCTGACTTAGAACTGACACAATCATCTAAAGGTTATAGATAACATTTTATAGGAGATCATTAAATGAAAAGGATCGTGGCCATCTCCTAATCCAAGTCTTTCAATTTCAGATGTGGTAGGGAGAACTTGAGAAGTTTGGAATCTTGCTGAAGGCCATGGATCTAGGATGGTACCCAAGGTCTGTCTCCCAGGAAAGTGACCTTTCAAGTACACTAGGCAGTTTGTACGTTTAGGGCTACAAAAGCCCTTTTCCCAAAGAAGAGCTGTATAAAGTGTATAACCTCAGAGCTGCTCTGCTTAATTCAAGGGAAGAGGCCCAGAGCCTGGTTCTTCTTTGTTTCCTATCTTTCTTCTCTCTCTCTCTCTCTCTCTCCCTCCTCTCTCTCTCTCTTTACCTCTACCTCTACCCCTACCTCTACCTCTACCCTCCTCCCTTCTTTTTTTCTTCCCTTATTCCCACCCACACTCCCCCACTTTGTACTACTGGAAAGTCAGTTTGAAAACCACCAGGCTACAACAGAGCTGCCTTCTCTGTGTTGTTAATCATCTTTACTGTACTGGACAAAACCCAAAAACTTTGAGCTCTTACTTCAAATATCCCACTAGGGCCTTCAGGGCCATCCTTCATGCTGCAGGTTGCCTTGGCCTCACCCTCCTGCCAAAAGTCTTGGTGGTAGGCTTCTTAGGGCTTTTTGCTCATTAGACAAACTATTACAGAAGATGTATTTGGGACCCTGGGGTTATAAAAGCCCATTATCAGAGGAAAAGTAGAAGGAAGAAGAAATAATTAAAACATTTTAAAAATATGGGGCAGCTCTGGTGGAGAAGTACAGCTGCTAAAAGGACAAGAGTGATAAGCGTCCTTGGGCCGGATGCACCACGAGAAGATGGGTACAAACAGCAGGAGCTATGCATCTACACAGGAAACCAAACAGGAAGTGTGATGTGAATCATCGGAAGTCAGACCATACAGAGAGGGGCCATGTGGTTTAGTCAGAGGTGAAGTGCATGTTGCATTGTTTCGGGGTGGTGGACATGAGAAATCATATTGGCTGCATCTAAGATAAAGACGCAGAGCATCTGCGTTTATGTAAAACTGATATTAATGGATTCTGCTACTGGAGGCAGAACAGTTTAGGGAACTGTAAATGAACTTCATCTTTTGGCAATACGAGAAGAGGCCATATCGATTCACCAGTGATGCAGGGTGTTTTGATTCTCAGGCGCCGTAAAAACCTTCGGCAGGCCATGTAACCTCAGCTCATTTTCTGTCCATTTAGCCATCTATTCTGTGTCACCTGCCTCTGTGGGGCCTAGGAGGCAGTTAGCATTTTTATACGTGCTGATAGGTCCAGAATCATCGGAGCTGCACAAAGAGAAGCAGGGTTGTGTTCAGTGAGACTCGGCTGAAGTGAATGAGGCTGTCTGCACTCTCGGGTCCTTTTGTGGAAGTCCCTAGAGTCATCTCTCTGAGAGAGAGGGCCCTATAGTTCCATGTCTTCTATTCTAATTGGTTTCTCCCACATATGTAGAAGGTCAGAGGGAAATATGGGAGCTTGTCGTTAAGAACTGCAATGCTGACTAAGAGCTGGAGCGCCCAGAACACTGAGGAGAGCCTGGGGCTCCTTGTCAGCAAATGGGAATTTGGGAGGCAACAGTGCTTCTTGCTCATATCAGCTCCCCCTCGATTCTCAGAACTGGCAACTTTTGCAGGCCCATTAATACCAGCTCGCAATGCCAATAAGAGGACATCGAGGTGACTTTGAAGATGTTCAAATCTTATCCCATGAGGATATTCACAAAGTGCTGCAGGCTGAAATGGAAGAGAGAAAGTGTGGTAGAAGGAGCCCTAGACTCTAAATATCTGGCTCAAGGGACTCTCTTTCCACTGGCCCTTATGTTTAACTTTTTGTCTCTTTCCACTTCTGTTATACAAAGGGAATAGACCAGAGGATGTCTGAGGCCATTCCCATCAACACTGGTGGCAGGATCCTGTCTCCCGACTGCTCCCCCATATGCAGGGTCTCCCCTCCAAGCCACCTCATGTAGTAATAAATACAACAGCAACCGAGTATCTGTTATAGCACTATTCAAGGTGCTGTGCAGATACGAACACGCGCAATCCTCACACAATTCTATGAGGTAGACCTTATTATTCGTACCTTATAGATTAAAGAACTGAGGCACTGAGAAATTATGTAACTAGCTCAGGGTCACACAGCTAGGAAGGGGCCAAGCCAAGACAGAAACATCATACTGCCTCAAAAGTGTATGGTCATTCGAAAGTGGGCAAAGGACTTGAATAGATATTTCCCCAAATAAGATGTACATATGGCCAATAAGCACATGAAAAGACGTTCAGTATCACTAATAATTAGGGAAATGCAAATCAAAACCACGAGATATCACTTTATACCTATTAGAATGGCTGTTATATCTATAAAGCCCGAAAATAACAAGTGTTGGTGAGGATGTGAAGAAATTGGAATCCTTGTGCTTTGCCAGTAGGAATGTAAAGTGGTGTAGCCCTATGGAAAACAGTTTGGTAGTTTCTCAAAAACTTAAATATAGAATTACCATGTTGATCCAGCAATTCTACACCTAGGTATATACCCAAGGGAACTGAAAGCAGAGACTCAAAACATATATAGCAATGTTCATAGCAACTTTATTCACAATAGTCAAAAGGTAGAAACAACCCAATTGCCCATTGACAGGTAAATGGGTAAGCAAAATGTGGTATATATAGGCAATGGTATATTATTTAGCCTTAAAAAGCTCAGACAGATGCTACAATATAGAAGAATCTTAAAGACATTATTCTAAGTGAAATAAGTCTGACACAAAAGGACAAATACTGAATGATTCCACTTACATGAAGTATGTAGAACAGACAAATTCATAGAGACAGAAAGTAGACTAGAAGTTAACAGGGGCTGGGGAGAGGAGGAAATGGGGATGTATTGTTTAATGGCCACAGAGTTTCCGTTTGAAATAATGAAAAAGTTCTAGAGATGGCTATGTTAATGCTTTCGAATTGTACACTTAAAAATGATTGAAATGGTAAGTTTTGTGGTATGTATATTTAAAATCAATTTTAAAAAGCATACAACCAGACTCTTCCCCAAAAGCACGCTCGTCATGTCACTTCTGCTCTAGCACCATTAGTGGTTCTCCTGTTCCTCTCCAATTCAGTGACAGCACCTCAGCCTGGGACAAGAGTACCTCTGTGGCTCCAGGTGGGCCAGTCTCTGCACAAAAGCCATGCTCAGGACCACTTCTCTGACCCTGCTATCCTGCTCCCCAGCCCCACGTACTCCCAGCGTCTGCATGCTGCCCGTATGCAGAAGGGTCTAAGCCCCACTCTTCCCCAGGGCTTTGGGCTCTATCTTTTAGAATTTTCCCTAAGGCTTGGAGCCTGTGCCATGGCCTTAATGCTGAATTATACATTGTCTTGTACCAGTGTCTGCATCTGTAACAAGTGTGCATCCCCATCTAGATTCTACTTTGGATTTGGAGTACAGGACTAAATGCAAAGAAGCGAAAATGCAGCAAACAATAAATAAGTGGTTCATGACTTGCCTTGAAACGATAATACTGCTGACTTTTGTCAACTCTGGCCCCTATATCACCTTTGGGATTGGTCTGTGTTGAAAGAATTGCAATTTCCAGTTAGGACTACATAAATAACAGATGGACATAATTAGGAGAATTAGGAAAGAAATAATAGGAGTCAGCCAGCGTGAGCTCTGGTTGATTAATAATGGCTTTGATTAGAATATTGCTCTTAGAGCAGCATCTCTAGAAATCTCGGCATCAAGAGAGGCCATAATTGCTTACAGTGTTATCAGCTCTATTGTCTCGTCATTTTGTTTCTTAGCTGTTTTATATTCTCGGCACAGAACCAGCTGGGAAGGATAACAACCCCGGGGTGTCAGTGGTGGTGGCTCGTTGCAAGTATGGTCTGTATCGAAACCTGGGCTTTTATACAAGTCTTTCTCATTGTGCACTCCTCAAATTGATTGATGAGTCATTTGGAAAGAATCGATTAGTTAAGTAGTCCGGGAGGAGAAGGCATAGCAGCAATAGGGGAAGTGTTTAAAGGTCACAAATTATGCAATATTAAAAAAAAATAATTCTAATTTGAAGCACCTTTGAGAATTTGTTTTCTCTCCCTTTCATAATTCTGTCAACATAGCTGCAGGCCAATGCATACTGACGGTACCTGGCCTGGATGTAACCAGTTTCCTACACCAAAACCTGCAAGTTGCACCATCTAAGGTGAAGAGAGCAGTCAGGCCATTCTGTGCTGCTGAAGTCGGATTGTAATAAACAGCGACCTCTAGCGTGTTCCTTAGGATTTGCATTTGGCTAACAGTACAGAATGAAAACAGTGGAGAAGGGAGTTCTTATCAAATTCCCAACAAAGGCGAGACCTTTCCTCGTGGTTTTCCCTGGTGGTGAAGCTCAGCATTGACGGCCAAAGATTCATTTGCACGCTCACCACCATCAGTGCTGGAGATGATATTCAAAATATTGCTTTTATTTTTTCCTCCAGCAAATTTCCTCCAAAAAGATCACAGGTGTTTGTTTTTAAAAGCCTTCTCGTTGCCTTTGGGGCTCAAACCAGAGAGTTCACCCAGGATAACATTAATTTCTCTGACTGTGCAGTGTGTGAGCACTGGAGAAAGGGTGGAGGACGTGGGGATGGGAGAGGGAGCCTAGACAGTGCCTTCTGGGAGCTGTGGGGAAGGTCAGGAGTTCCACGCACCCTTCCTCAGTGACAGCACCTCTCAGAGGGTGGCTGGCTCTTTATTTCTACTTGAGGCTTTTGGTGTTGAATAATTCCTTCCCTTGACCTGGTATTTCCACGAGAGGGAGAAGATTCTCACCCTTTCTCTGTTCCCACTTGTCTCCTGCCCTTCCCACTCTTCTGAAGCCAGGTTCTGAGTCTCAGCGGTGATGTTTAGGCCAAGTTAGTTCACAGGCTGATGGTGTTCATTCCCTCTGAAGAATGGGGCCAGCCGATAATCTCCAAGCTCTGTCGGAAGGCAGGAGGGGATTTTTCGGTGAAAGGCTAAAATCACAGTTCCTGACCTATGACTTTGCTGTTTTGTAATGGGAATAGGGGTTTTAGGGTTGGGAATGGAATGCATTTTCCTGTAACTTCAACCCATTGAAGGCTGATAGAATCACAGTACTCATTTTCTGTAAAAACTGGATTTGCCCTGCTGCTGTCTTTTAACAAAGTTTCAAAGTAGAAATACTGCATGATTTTTGCTGCCGTTTTTAAAGCTATGAGCGCATCATTGTGCTTGGGCTCTCCAGGTATCGTTAATGCTTCCTCCTTCTTACATTATGAGATCAAGGGCCTAAGCAGGAGCCATCCTTAGAGTTGACAAACCAAAGCCATAGACTCACATCACATGTAGCTATGTGTTTTCCTAACACATTTACATGCCAGGAGCAGGGAGTGACTGGTAAGGATGAGCACACAAATGTGGTGACAAGAAGTTGAAGGGAGTGGCGGGAATTACATGACCAGATAGAGCTGGGGAGGTCTGTGGCCTGTATTGGATTGATGCAACAAGTTTTCCCAGATGGTGTGGCTGGCCGAACATGTGCTACGGCTTGGGAAGAGGTTTGGAACAAGGGGACAAGCAAGTTCGGAAGGCCAAGGGGAGGGACACAATGAAAAGGCTAAGACAGGCAGAGCTCCCTCATCTTGGTTGCAAAGTCTGGACACCTGGTCTCTACCTTTGAGGCTGGAAAGCCGTTAGAATCCCAGCCCAAGACGGATAAGAAAAGTAAAATTAAAATGATAGTTCAATAAAACAATACCACAGGGGAAGAGAATTCTGGCTGAGATGGTGAGGGTGGGTGGAGGAGGATCATAGATTTAGAGAAAAGAAGTCTGAGGGGGAAGTTTTCCTCACTGCAAGTGACCAGCGTCTGCTCTCAGGCTGTGACAGTACAAAGAGGAAGACAAGTGGAGGAGGCTAAATAATCAAGGGAGGAAAGCGGCGGCAGGATTTGCTAATGAACTGGATGAATGAAGTAAAGACTAACAATAAACCAAAGATTCCTCAGTTCTCTGCATGAAGTTAATGGTGGCACTGATGTACTCAGGAAGGGCTAGCTTCTTCTGGAAGTCGATGACAAACCAGGTAAGGATTATGTTCTAGAAGCAGAGTCCCTACTGCAGAGAGACTTCTAATTCTCACTGCCCATCTTCGGTAGCACCTCTGCCTCCACCTGGGATGGTTTCAATTCATCCATCACGCACTTTTACCCAGCAGGTACAGTGTCTATTTCAGGCCTTCTCTCCTTCCTCAAATCTCCAAACTGCCTCTCCTTGTTCATCTCATGCTCTCACCACTTACCTCTCTTGAACAGATTAAGGCACCCAGAGGAAAGCTACCACACTATCCCCTGTAGGGATGTTTCCAGACACTTTCTCAGATGTTTACATGACCTGCTTCTCACTTTACCTAGCATTTTGCTCAAATATCACCTCCATGGCAAAGCCTTTGCTAGCCACCCTAAGATAACACTCCTGTCTTCATCTATTCCCTTACCCTACTTTATCTTTTCCTAATAGCACCTCATTTACCACCTGATAAATATTTACCTGTGCATTCTCTTCTCCTTCCCCACTGGACTGCAAATCTTTAAGGACCCTGTTATGTTTAATACTGAATTTCCAGTACATGCAACAGTGTCAGGGACATAGTAGGTGTTCAGTAAACATTCACTCAGTGAGTGAATTACAGATGTCTCTATATTTAATGTTGTTGCACCTCCTTCCTTCTGAAAATGCTGTCCTTTTTCCTTTTGCCAATATTATATCTTGCCTCTTACCTTTGATCTCAGTTTCTTTCATTTCTCAGTCTCAGGTTCTTAACCTGTATTTTAATCTTTCTCCACTTTATTATTCACCAGGGATGGTATGTATTCTCAGAGCCTTATCTCTCACATCTGTGCTCCTGATTTGGCATCTCAGCTGAGTTACAGTCCCATATTTCCAGTTAGCTGGTGGTCATTTTCATTTAGAAGTCTTATTGTCGCCTAAAACCCCCCAATCAAGGCCCATTGATGAACTGTCAGAGTCACTGTCCCTTCCAATGTCAATATTTTTCATCCACTCAGTTAAGCCTGAAATCTTTCAAGTTCTTTCTACTCCTCTCTTTTTAAAATACTTTCCCAATTTGCACCAAGTCCTGCAGTTTCTTCCTTCAGAATTCATTAATTAAAGAAATATTTATAGCTAAATATATGCAAAACACTGTACTAAAGGCTTTGCAGTTGGTTCTATAAAGATTCATATTCTACCCTCAAAGAAATTTTGCTCTAGACTGAGAGGTAAAACATTTTCAGGAATAATAATTTAGGTATAAAATATGAGTTACAAATTAGGGTCATGAGAATGCAAAAGAGGGAAAAATGACTTCTACTTGGATTAGGGAAGACTTCAGGGAAGAAGGACATTTGAGATAGGCCTCAAAAATTAAGTAGTATTTGAACATGCTAACTCAGATGGAGAAAAAAGCATAAATAAGATACCAGAAGCAAGATAACTGTGAATGAGGAGGGGGGCGGGGAGTGAGAGCTGAGTTGGGATGGAGCCTACAGTACGTGAGGAAGGAAGGAAGGTGGAGAAGATCGGACGGAGACTTTTTATTTCATTTTGAAGGCATTGGAAAAAGATTTAGGAATACCAAGAGGATAACTAATGCATTAGAGCTGCGTTTAAGGAATGTTAATCTAGTTATAGCCTCAAAAATGAGTTGGAGATAAAAAATGCAAGGCAGGGCATAAGCATTTAGGTTAGAGATCATAGCAGGCAAATGTGGGCAGTAGGAGTAGATGTGGAGATACAGGCACAGGGAGATGGAAGAGATATTGGTGGGTAGAATGAACAGAATCCGCATCTAATTGAACATGAAGAGTAAAGAGGGAATAACAGCAAAATGATGCTGAGATTTTGAGCCCAAGTGTCTGATCTCCAAGTCAGATATAGGGAAGACCAAGGAGCTCAGATGTGAGAAGGAAAATCATGAGTTTAATTACAGTCAGTGAGTTGGACATGCCATTGGGACATCCAGGCGGAGCTTTCCAGGAGGGAATATAACATATGAGCCTGAAACTCATGACAATGATCAGACCTAAAAACAGCAATTTGGAGGCCATTACCAAAGTGAGAGTTAAGGTCAAGAGATTGATCACAATCACTAAGGTATTGTTAAAAAGAGAAGACAAGATAGCCAAGGATGGTTGATTTATGAAACACATACATTTATGAGGCAGAAGGAGACAGGCTTCAGAGAAGAAGCATAAAGGAGAGGAAAGTGTCAGAGAAGACAAGGATGGCAGTTTCAGGAAAGAGTTGCTAACAGTGTAAAATGCTGCTAAGGTGTGGGAAATGGAGGTTGGGAAGGAGCTGTTGGGTTTATGTGATCTCATGTTCTCCCTTCATTCTAATCTCACTTGTACCCCTGGGTTCATCCTCTTCTAACTTCTGCTCCCTGCTCCTAGTTCACCAACAAGGTAATCTCACTTTCACCATATCTTTATTCTATACAGAGGCAGAGCAGTGTAGTGTATACAAAATAGATCAAAAGGTCAAGAAGCCTAGTTCTCTGGCTCTGCCATTAATTAGTCATGAGTGTTTGGGTGAGACACTTAAATTCAAGTCAACCTAAAAGCTCTCTTCCTTTTTAAATTCTAGGATCTCTTTCCAGCACATCAAGACTGAAACAATCCTCCTATGGAATTTTGGGGGTCTCTCCAAAACCTGTCTCAGCCTACCTCTCTACCTTGTCTTCCAGTTCTCTAAAGGAAGCCTACTCCAGTCAGACTGGTCTCTTCCTGACCCTGTAACCAGACTGCACTGCCTCCATGCCTTTGTCCGCTTGGCTTTTCTTGCCTGGGTGCCTCCTGATCTCTCCCGTGCTTGTGAAAATCCTCAAACTTCTCCCAGGCCCGCTCAACACTCAGTTTTTCCATGAAATGTTCCCTGACTCCTCAAACTCTCACTGATCTTTCTTTCTTCTGAGCTTCTGAGCATCTGCTCGAAACATCTAAATGCTATTTTTATTATTTATAACGATCTGCTGTTGTTTCAAGCACAGTTAGTCTTATTTCTCTTGTAAACTTTTTGGGGAAATGAACCACATCTTATGTGTCCTTTGTATTTCTCACAATATGTTGCTCAGCATGTCACTGAACACCTAATGTGTTCTTTATATGCACGTGTCAGGGTTCTTCCAAGAAATGGAGCGTGCACACACACACACACACACACACACACACACACACACACACACACACAAAGAGATTTTAAGAATTGGCTAAGATGATATTGGGGTTCTGGAAAGTCTTAAATCAGCAGAGCAGGAAGGAGGCTGGAAACTCAGGTGAAAGTCGATGTTACAGTCTTGAGGTAGATTTTCTTTTTCAAGTAATCTCAGTTTTTGCTCTTATGGTCTTCAACTGATCGGACGCGACCCACCCGCATTATTGAGGGCCATCTATTTAAAGTCAACTATTGTAGATGTTAATCACCTCTGCAAAATGCCTTCACAGAAACACGCAGATTAGTGTTTGTTAAATAACTGGGTACTATAGACTACTCAAATTGACACATGAAATGGACCACCATAGAGCACTTGCTAATGGAGTTATGTTGAGGAGTAATTCATTGTACAGGATTCAACAAGGTGATGTCTTCAGAATAAAAATAGAGAAGGATAATTGAGAGACCTAGATAAGAAGTAGTGAATCTCCAGGGTGTGCAGAGAGTGGAGGCCATTTCATACTCCTAGGTGAGCTGGTTGGCAAGAAATATATGAATCAGCAGAAACTTGCAGATTCTGGGTATTTAAAGGTTAAAAAAAAGAGAGAAGGTGATCATTGTTAAAAGAAACTGGAAATATCTCTTTGCAAAGAAAGGAGGTGGGGTTGAGCAAGAGATGGGTATTGAGAGAGAAAGAAAAGAGAGAGAAAGGGGAGAGAGAAAAAGAGGGAAGGAAAAAGGGAGGGAGTAAGGAAGAGAGAGGAGAGAGATACAGACTTTTAAAATCTCAAATCACTGTTTGTTGTACCTGGTTAAATGAAACTGAGGTGAATTAAGTGCTTCAAAATTAGAACTTTGCTTTCTTCTCAAGAAATAGACAGAAATTAATGAGAGACTCCGGAAATATGAGAATAAAGTCAAGGAACCTAAGAAAGGCAAAGCAGATGTCTTTAATGAGGAAAGAGAGTTCTTGACAGATTTTCAGATGACAAAAAACAAATTTTTATCTAGGAATTGGTTTATTTCAAATAAATCAGTGTAGATAAAACCTTGAAGGAGAGTAAAAACAAACAAACAAAACCCAAAAAACCACACACCCAAACAAATAGAAAAGCCAAATAAAACCACTTACAGCAGAAATCCAGATATTTGCCACAAAACAATTAGTATTAGCATTGCTGAGGCATTTCCGAAATAGACGAACTTCACCATTAGCCTTCTGTGAATTCAAGCAAAGAGGCATCATTATACAAATTACATGCCTGGAGAAGGGGCTTCTGCTCTGGGATGAACTTATAAAAAGAACCTTTAAACCAAAGCAATTTTGCCCATGTGTAATTTGGTCTATTCCCCTTGCTATCATTGAACATATTTATGCTTGAGCAAATTTCTCACCCTTAATGTGATTCCTCCTTTTTCTTAATCCGTCATGAAGTAATAAAAATCTATGTTTGAGACAATATGATTTGCTGCCATGGAAACAATGATGATATCATAAATTAATCTTTTCCCATGAAATCAAAGAGAAAAGTAATAATACTAATACTTTGCAGTTTGGTAGTACCATTCATCCAGCAATCACTGACGAGTAAATATCATCAATCTGCGGATGGGGAAATTGAAGCAGCAAACTCTCGTGCCTTGGTCTAAAGCTCTTGAATTTTAGACTGTGGCAAGAATGTCCAGATATTTCTAATTCCCACCCAAAGCAGCAGCTAAGGAGCCAAACTCTTTGTCTCCATTACTCTCTTTTTGGATGAAGATGGAGAGTCGGCTCCTCTCCCAGAGCCTGTACTTCACCAACTGTTCCTAATTATAAAGGGTATTTGATGGAACCTAGTTTGATAGAATAAACAAACAAAAAGCCCTTGGCAATTGTTACAGTGGTGAAAACATTTATATACCTGGGAACAGAAAATAGGTTCTGGAAAGTGCATTAAAACTTAAGCACTCATATCCAGCTTCAGCCCTGGCTTGACACCCTCTCCTCCAGGCCCACCTAGTTGCTCTTTCTCTTGGATCTCGGCCACTAGTTAAATTACCTAGAAGCTAATGGTGCTTAAACTCCAGGGCCTTTTATATGTACACATCCCTTCCAAGGCTCTGAGAGGGGCCTTTACAATGTGTTCACTTGGACAGACTTTTTAAAAAAATCATCACTCTCATCTCCTCTTGTGTTGTGTGGTGTTGGAGTAACCTTTTGGGATCCTGGTAAGGAGAAGTGAGTTAGGGATACATTTGGATTAAGTGGTCTACAGTCACTTCTCTTTATAGTTAAACTATTGCCAGTCAGTTCTAAGTAGCAGTGACTTCCAGGAATTCTCTTATTGCCCACCTTCCTCAGCCCCATGAATGGTAAGAGGCAGGAATGAGCCTCAGGTGCTCGTTGCTGGAATCAGGCTCTTGTGGTCCTTTTTCTTCATGGAGAATGTGCAAAATGCAATAATTTATTTTTTATTTTGTGGGGGGATGCCCTGGCATTCCTCAGATCACTGGAGACCTAAAATTTTTACTGATGTGATGGTTTCCTGAATCTTCACAGGGTTTATCTCCCACCCTCCAGAGTGCATGTGGCTTAGTTAGGCTGACAACGTACCAGGTACTTCTTGCTCATTCAATCCAATTAGCATCATGTCATTAGTATCCTGGACCAGTGTGATATTCTGCAAGATGTCTAACTAGTCCAGTATTGGTTTTTGAAAGAAGGTGGGAGACTTAATATAGTTCTCAGACCAGAGTATAAGTATACACCGTTATCTATTTCCCAACCTCTTTTTTGATAGGGATGGAAAATCATACGTTTGCCAGATCGGTGGCTGCATTCCATGCACCCAAGGCCATGTGCATCTGTGTTAGCAAAGATGCCACATCTGGTACAGCAGCTGCAACTGGGCTTGGCTGAGTGGAAGTCTTCTACTGCCATCCTTTATGATCTGTTTTTTGCAGGGTCCAGATTAATGAATGAAATGGAGGTAAGATAGGCTCACCAACCCTGCATCCTTTAGAGTTTCTTCCTGTCGTTCTCCCAGGAAGCTATTTAGCTTTTGATTTACTATTTTTAACTGAATTTGGGAGGAGTACAGTTTCAGATGTTTCCACGTGGCTTTCCCCGCAGACCAAGAAATTAATGTGGGCACATGTGTATCTAATTATATTTTAGGGGGCTGCAGAAATGACCACGGATGTGTCCAGTGGGTCCACTGTGAGTCAGACCTGGGACAGGCTACCTCCATTTATTACCTGGGATTCACGTGTCCTCACTGTAACAGGAGGGTCACATTGATGCTTTGAGTCTGCAGTTATCAATGTGAAGTCAGACCTTGTGTTCCACAGACCTCAAAAGTTTTGGGTATTCCCATTTCCTAGGTGTACCCATGGCAATGACCACACATGTCTTTGGGGGAAGGACTGGAAGAATCATTACTGGGTACATGTGCCATGATGTTGCAGGGTCCTTGCTCTCAGAGATCCAACCTCTCATTTGATTATTAGGTTCCAGGTTCACAAAATTTGTTCATATTGGGAAACTAGGTAAGTGATCGTGGGTTTTTTTTTTTTTTTTTTTTTTTTTAGGGTAACAGCTATCAGCCTCCTGATCGTTCATACTTGATTTCTTTTGATTTCAGATTGAGTGACATCCTTGCTGAGTGCTCATTAATTTTGTCCTAGGAATGTTAACTGTTAATAGAGAAGAATGGGTTGCTTCTGTAGGCTCAGAGGGTCACAAATCTTTCCTAAAATGTACTAATTTCTTTACTGTGCTTGTTTATAGGATATCTTTGGGACAAAGCCAGATCACATTGATGCTAAGAGTTTTCCTAGGAATCACTCTGACTCAGGCTTCCTGACTAGACTCTATGGAGAGCTCAACTCCCCTGTACGTTCCTATGTCCTCTCCTCCAAAGAAAGCCCTTACTTCACCCTTCTCTCCCTGAAGATATCCCTGCTAATGGAGGTAATGACATAATTTAGCCCTGGTTCTGGAGGTGAAGCTTGTGGTGTGAAAGGTAAGAAGTTCAAATACTCTGCCTTTCACATAGTAGTTTGTTCATGATCCCATTTTCTCTTTGGGCTCCTTGTCACCTGGTACCATCTCCTGCCCTACAAAGACTAAGCAGAATCAGGTTGAGAGCCTTGGGCAGGTTGCTAAACTCCAGAGCCTGGGCTTTATGGAGAAATGCACTCCTTCCCTTTCTACTCTTTCCTGAGGTTTGTCTTTCCTTGGTCCTTCTCACCATTGCAGAACCACAATCACCATGTCGCTGGGAGAAGGGGTGCAGGAGGCTGGACAATCTGTCTTTGGTATCAGCTGCTTAGACCACTTAATATCAAGAATCTGAAGTGGTCAGCATCAGCTGTAGGATTCCAAGGGAAGGCATATGTCTAAATTGAACGGGACACAAACTGGTTGCCTGGGGGCACCCACAGCTTACACAATATTTTTAAGAAAATAAAAATTAGTTGTTCACCTTTAAAAATTGAGGATTTCATGTGAAATTCTAGACTTTTGCTTTCTGAGAAATAAAATGTTCTATCAGTGTTGGACCCATATTATTATGGCATACATTGGCAGAAATCAAGTTAACAGTGTCATAGGCTAATCGTGTCTCCCACTCTCCTCCAAAATGTCATGTGTTGCAGTTCTCACCCCTAGTACCTCAGAATGTGACTATATTTGGAGATAAGGTTGCTCAAGAAGTAATTAAGTTAAATTGAGGTCATAAGGGTGGGCATTAATCCAATATGACTGGGCTCTTTATAAGAAGAGGAGATTAGGACATGGGCAGACACAGAAGAAAGACTATGTGAGGACACAGCAAAAAGACAGCCATCTACACAGCAAAGAGAGAGGTGTCAGGAGAAACCAAACATGCTAGCTCCTTGATCTTGGACATCTAGCCTCCAGAACTATGAGAAAATACATTTCTGTTGTTGAAGCCACCCAGTCTGTGGTACTTTGTTATGGCAGCCTTAGCGAATGCATACAGAAGGACATGCTCCCAAGTGGGCCATGGTTCCCATCACTCGTCTTTCTGGTCCATTTTGGCCATTTCTATCACCTGTCTGATCCTTGTGGAAATTGTTTGTGACTCACATTTCATAGGAACAGAGAGAGTGCTTTTTCCTGGTTGAGGCGAAGGGGTCTCCATCTGCTTCCTTCACAGTCTTACAGAGTAGAAGTTTGAAAGATTCTGAATTTTAGCCAAATATCTATAATTGCATCCCAAATAACTCTTATAGATATTTAGGATTCATTTATATTCAGAGCGAACTTGGGTAGCATGGTCAAGTTTTATACTTCCTGGACTGGGGGTTCTGGGATTTCTGACCACATCTGGGATTTAGGATCCTTAACTGGCAACTCTTAGGAAGCGGAGCATGGAATCAAGGGAGATCCAAATAGAAGCACTGAGGCAAAATCTGAAATGAGGGCTAAGCAGAGACCCACATGAAGCATCAATAAAAGAGGCAGGAAAGAATGCTCTAAAACTAGGTATGAGGCAACAGAATAGAGAATGGAGACACAGGACAGAACAGATACCCTCAGGGTAAAGGAGGAGGGCAGAGTCTGGCCTACTGCTAAGAGGGAGAAAAGCCTTTAGGTCTTTTGTAGAGTGCCTATGGCTTTGTCCATGGGATAGATGGGAGCTGTTAGATGTACAGAAGAGAGCCATTTTGCCTTGGATTCTATAAAAGACCCTCTTCTTTGTTTCTTAGTATAACTTATGAAGTTTCCAAGCCTATATTTGGGATGCATAAACCAACTAAAGTGTATAAAGTTCACAGAGGACAGACATCCTCACCTACCTCCAGCACCCTAAGACCTCACCAGTTCACATGTGCAGGAATAATAGGGAACCAGCACTGGTGATAATAACATGCTCCCTCCCATATCAACCATATTGTATTTTCCCAGAATACAATATTTTTATTTTAATACCTTCTATGTGAAAAAATGGGGAATTATTTCCTCCTTCTGAGATTTCTGAGGGGAATTTTTGTTTATATTAGTGGAGAAAAAGCAGGACTTTTGAGCAATATATTGAATAAAAGTGCCTTTGCCCAAGATGGGGCAGACCATGCCAATGGTTTGCCTCATCGCCTGTTTCATAAATTTATTAGTGCTCCTGAAGCACTGTTGGCACCATGCTTTTGTTATTTCAACTTTCCACTGTGTACAGAGAGAATAAATCATTTTTGTCCTCTCTGCAACGTAACTTTACACACTTTAACACTCCCGGCTCCCCTTAATCTCTTTTCTTATAAATCGAACATAGGTCATCTTATTTGTATTTTCTCATAAGACTTAAGTTTCAAAAATGTTATTGTTCTCATTTTCCTCTGAAACTTCTCTGATTATTCTATACTGATTATGAAATTTGGCACCCGAAGAAGAATATACTTAATATCCCCACTGGGTTCGTACTTAGCGAAGGCCAAATCAAGAGTGATAAACACGTGCCTATTTGACCTTGGAGTAAAGTCCCTGGGCCCCAGCCTGATGCGCCGTGGCCTATTGGTGCAGTGGAAACCCTTGTGGACCTTCCAAACCACTCATTACGCATGCTCAGCCAGACTCGCAGTCCCAGTTCTCAGCCTGCCCCGTATTTGTTCATATGGGAAAGGCTTTGTGTTTCTTTATTGAGTCTCGTTTTATTGATCTGAACCCAATCTCTAGTTTTGACAATGTACATGTTTTATTTCCTTCTCTTACACAATAAGCCATTATTTTCAGTGCTCCGATGCTTTATCATAAATGTTTTGGTTTGACAAGAATCACATTTTTTGAAAATTCACAAAATAGACTTCCAAACTACGGGGTGAATGTACCAATTATTTTATAATCAATCCTTTGGCCATGTTTATTTTATGAAATGAAGCATTTATTTCATTAAATAAATATTAAGATGTAATCTAAAACTCCTTCCCAAATCACATCTTTCAAGGACATATTAAATGGGCTAAAGAAAAAATTTACTAGTTTATTCATACTTTCAATAATTTTGAGATTCTGTTATGTGCAAGGATATAGTGTAGGAGACACACCAGCCCTAGTCTTAATTAGCAGGTGCTTCCTCTTAATTGGGAATGAATGACCATAGGGATGGAATCTATATTTTCTCCTCTTTTTAGACACAATTTAAATTTTGAGTACTCAATAAAGATTTATTCTGTAACTGAGCACGGTGGCTTGACTGCTTCTATTAGACAACCTCTACTTCCTCCTCTTTCACATATACTCACCACCAGGATGTTTGTCTCTAATCTTATGTATGAACGGTTTTATTTTGTAACTGGGAGCAGGAAAAGATGAGAGAAATGGAGGAGATAATGCAAATTCTATTCCTCAGCCCCTCCCCCCCAGCACAAGGAGCAGCTGACTGCTGAGGTTGGGGGTGAGGAATACATGTCAGGACCTGATGGAATCATGCACAGTGTGGACATAGGCTCAGTTACAAAGCATGGCCCAGAGGTGGGGGGAGGGCCATTCTCTCAGCCACGTTCAGAGTCTCAAGTTGTGCTTCAAAGACTGGACGTGTTGGAACCTTTAGAAGATAACAGCCTTGACATGGGACTTTAGGTTCTTGCGGTAAGTGTGGCCATTTGGGATGCATGGAAGAGGCTAATTATCGCTCATGAAAATTCCTAATAAATGTAGAAAATGGGGGTGTGGCAACTAGCTTGGAGACTTACTGGGTAGTATTTGAGATAAAAATGGAAGATTCTTAGCTACAGTGGTCTGATTCTCAGGGGGATATAACTTTAAGTAACAAGGGCCCAGCTGTTTGACCAGCCTGTAAATTTGGAGGTTAACCTGTGGAAAAAATGATATAGTATAATGATATCCTTCTGGTATATTTTGTATTACGTTTTTGCAGAGGTGGGGGCGGAGTTAGTGATAAATAAGACAATTAGAAGATAATAGTCGTATTGCCCTTTAGAGCACTAACTGCTCTTGTATCTAATTTAACAATCTTATTAAACATTCTTTTCTTAGACTGACTATATAAATCTCTTTATTTGGGTGCTCTTTGTATCAGCTCTTGTCTTTCTTCTAGTTTCCTCATTAATAAACTGACTAAAACATTGCCACATACTTAAAAAAAACTTTAAGAATTATGCTTTTCCATATATCTGATAACGGTAAGTGCTGAAGAGAGAAATGAAACCAGGAAGGGAGACAGGGAGTGGTGATGGGTGAGAGGAGTTTGTAACACTAAATAGGGTGGTTAGAGAAGGCTTCATGGATAAGGTGTCATTTGAGCGAAACCCTGCAGGAAGCAATGGATCCAGAGGAAGAATGTTTCAAGAAAGGAAAAGGCAAGTGAAGAGGTCTTGTGCCTGGCATTTTCAAAGTATAGCAAGAAGATCAAGGAAGTGCGGGAAGGCCCGTACGCCTGGCAGAGTGAGAGGAGGATGGAGAGGAGATCAGACAGGTGCTGGGTGGAAAGGGTCATGGGGCAGATAACAGAGGACCTTGTAGACTATTGTAAGCCTTTGGCTTTTACTGAGGGAGGTGGAGAGATTTCCAGCCGAGGAGTGACATGATCTAGCTTGTATTTTCAAAAGCTCATTCCACGGTCCATAGAAGAGACTGTAGGAGGGTGAGAGTGGAAGCAGGGCAGCCAATCAGGAGACACTCACAATGATCCACTTAAGGCTGGTGGTGTCCAGGACCAAAAAATGAAAATGAGCTAGTCTATATATATTTTGGAGGTAAAGTCAAAAAGATTAAGAGGATGGGCTGTAGGGTAAGGAGTCAAAGATGGCCTGACTGAAGGCCGTGTCTGTGGGGAGAAAGCGGAAGATGGCTTATCCTCTGAGCATGGCTTCTGAACCATTCACTGAGGACAGGCACAATCTACGCCAGCTCTTCCCCACAGACTGAAATTTTGCCTCACACTCTGTGGGAATTTTCCTGAACCCTGAGACAGAGTTAGCAGGTTTATCATGGTTCAAGCTATTCATGGTTCCCCCTTCTTTTATAGACAGTCATCTCTCCTACTTAGAGCCGTTTATAAGAACACCTTTCTCATTCACCTATTTTCAGCATTGTATGTTCTTGTAATGTCATGGCATAGATTTGATTATTATTTTTGTTTTAATTTGTCCTTTTTAAATTGCATTTTCCATATTGTATTATGTGGTCTATTCCACATTGTGTATGTTATTGGACATCTTCGAGGTGTCTTCCTGGGCCATGACCCCCTCCTTCTGAGAATTGTTTCCCCCAGTCTCAGGGAAGGACCTTTTTTGCTGTGTAATTCTTTGTAGACATCTTGTATAATCCTTAAGAAAGAAATAACTACTTCCTAATTTTATCGATTGATAAACCTGCATTTTCTTATGTAGATTTTTCCCTGTTGGTGGGATAAAACTTCTTACTAATACCCACAAGAATATTGTCTTTATATTAGTAATTATATATATGTATAAATTACATATCATATGTATAACATACATATGCTTAGTGCTATATTTATGCACATTTATTGTTTATGTTGTCAAAATTTAAGATACCATGAGTAATTCTCAGTTAGGGTCCCCAAACCTCTCAGTTTTAATTCAAGTTCCCACTCAAGTTCTCCTGAGTGTTTTTACTATCTCAGGGGAGGTGAGACTCATACCAGAGAGATGAGTTGCCTAACCTGGGCTCTGTGATTACTCAGTCACAGGGTGATAATCTCTCTATCAGCTTGCTTCTTAAATTCAAACTCAGATTTGTTTCTATTATACAGTGCTGTCTCCTAGCCTATTTGAGCAGGAACCACCAGTCCGCCTTGCTGAGTGCTCAGCTGAAAGTGACAGAAACCCAGCTGAAACTGGCTTGAGCACCGAAGTGAATTCTTTGGCTCATGTAACTGAAGCATCAACCAAGCTTGTAATGTCATGGCATAGATTTGATTATTATTTTTGTTTTAATTTGTCCTTTTTAAATTGCATTTTCCATATTGTATTATGTGGTCTATTCCACATTGTGTATGTTATGGCTGCGTTCAGGCACTCACCACACTACATGAGTAGGAATCTGTAATTCTCCATTCTTGGCCTTGGTTTTTCTGTGTGTTCTCAGGCAGGCTCTCTTGACCTCATGAGTTCCAGCAGCTCCAGGCTTACATGCTACCTGCTGGAAACTTCAGAGAAAGGAGAGCCAAGTCCAGCCCCTGAGTCTCATGGGGTTGACTTGCTTCATATTCCCAAACAGGCTCCCAACGCCATGGACAATAGGACACAATACCCTTTGGCTCTATAGAATAGGGTGAAAAAGGGATAGTTCTCCAATAGAAAATTACCTGAAAGGGGTAACTGGATTTCAGACCACCCCACTGGCAGATGCTCTATTTGAGATTGAAGTTTCCCTTCTACTCCCTTAAGCTCCATCCTTAGTGAAAGCATCTCATATTGAGCCTGAATTACCGGTGCCCTCTGAATTCCCAACTCAAGACAGAAAGTGCCTTGTTGAAAGTAAAACAATGAGGCTGTTTCTTAAGAAACTTTAAAAGGAATACTTTCTCCCCCACTCCCTGCTTGAATTTAATCTTTTATATTTCCATCAGAAATAATTTCTAGTGTTCTTTCATCTGCAAATAAGCGCTGGTGTTGTCTTTGTCTCCATGTATTATTTATCATTCAATTCATGGCATGTCTCTGTCGATCAGCCTATGGGTGTATGTGCCTGAATTTAAATGAGAACTTATCTGTGTGGTTAAAGAAATCTTTTAGGAAATCAACTCCCAGCAAGAAGCCAGGAAGGCAGCAGCCTGGCCTTGTGCTGGGCTGAGAGCAGGAAGCCTGCTTTGGAGCAGTTGGGTCTATGTGGGGCATGGAGGCACTCTCAGCCCTAATATCACCAGGCAAGTGGACACAGAAGCCTCGAGGACATTTCACAAACCTAATGCAACCTTAAGTCAGCCCAATGAAAAGTTTCTAGATAACATGACGGCAGTGATACAGAGTAGATGGTTAGCTTGCATCTCATAACTGATGAGGACTCACTGCCCATTCTCCTGCTTTATAATTTATAATTTCCCTCCAAAGGGATGCCTGCAAAAAAAAAAAAAAAAAAAAAAAAAAAAGGAGGTTAAATGCAATTTAATCATTCCTGTCAATTCTTAAGTGGTTATAGGTTTTCAGTTTATTGGCAGAAATTATAGGTGGTGTTTGCAAAAAATAAAAAATAAAAAATAAAAATTCTTCCCTAATTGTGTTCAGCCACTGAAAATGATAGTTCTTTCCCCCACCGAAGAGCTTCTGTCCCCATGGCAACAGGCGAACTCACAGATATAAGCCAGAGTCCCAAACGCCGTAGAGACCTTTTGCTCACTTTGTGGGCCCTGGGTTTGGTTTTGTAGGCTCTGGGGCGGAACTGTTCCCACCCTGCCTCGCTGCACTCCAACCAGGTCAGCAGCTAAGGCCCTTAGGACTGCAGACGAAATGTGGAGCAGCCCACACTTTATCATGATAGACCCCTGAATGCAGATCTCTTTTAATGACCTTTTAACGAGATTTTATTTAAAGACTTGATGCTTTTCAAAAGAATCACAGGTTGGAAATCTTCCTTTAGGATTATAAAAAAGAAATTTTCAGGCAAACCTCCACAAAGGGTTTTTTCTTTCTTTCCCCTCCTTCTTTGCTTCACCAAGTATATGAAACAAGTGATTTAAATATGAGGCACAGCAGCAGCCAGACTGAGAAACTAGACTTAAACATGAATAAATACAGCGTGCGTCATACACGCTAAATGCTGCTGCCCCGTGGCACACACGGCGATTCACACGGGTCATCATGGCCTAATAAACTTGAAGGAATGTCAAAAAATGATAACTCCCTTTGTAAATCTCATTCAAGGAAATATTTCCACATCAAACAAGTCCTTCGAGTATCGTGTATTGTGTACCTTATGGACAGGCTGTTCCTATAGACTCCGCCAGAGGCTGTGCTGCATGTGAATCATCACTCCGATGTTACTCCCTTCCCTTCTTCCCTTTGTCTTCCTTTTTTTCTCCTGTCTCTCTCCTCTTTCATTAGCACTTATTATAGAATATCTCTTTAGTTTCTCACGTCATGGTGACTTGTGTTCATTCCTGATGCGGAATACCCTCCCCTTTAATTTCACAACATTATGGGATTAATTTGGAGATTGCTGAACCATTCACTTCCAGCTGGGTGTGGAGTTTGTGTTCTCCTAATGGCAATTGAGTTGCTTACTAGCTTTTTTTCTTTTGGGGACAGAATTCACATACAATCTTCGCTTTGCCCCACAAACACAACTTTTCTTTGATATAAGATGGGGTCCAACTGGTGTGCCTTTTAGAGCCCCCCTCAGATGCGACAGGGCTTGGTGTTTGGGGCGAAGAGTGCAGACCCCGAAGCAACTACTAGGGTTCATGTGGCTCTGCCGGGCTCTGCCACTTACAAGCTGTGCTACTTTGGCAAATTACTTAATCTTTCTGTGCCTTTATTTGCTCTTCCTTCAAATGGGAACAACATTACCGGCATCATAGAGTTGTGAAAGTTAAATGAGTTAATTGTATATATCTGACACTAACATAATATTGTTTGTCAACTAATTTAATAAAAAAAATAAAAGTAAATAAATAAAACTTCTAAAAAAATTAAATGAGTTAACTTAGGTAAGGTACTTAAAATAGTGCTTGGCATTGGGTAAACTGCACATTGTCGTTATTCCTCAAGGAGTGATAATTCTGTGGCTGACATCTTTTGAATATTTTCTAGGAACAAAGTATTATGTTAAAGGTTTCACATATGTTATCATATCTAATGTGCACAAAGCCCTGTGGGGTACATACTATTATTACCTTGGTCTTGTCAATGAAGAAACTTGCTATCCAGTGTCACTCAGTTAACCAGTAGCAGAAACCGTTCCTAACCAGATTCTGCGTGTTACAGAAGCACCTACGCTAAATTACCATGCTAGGCTGTACGTATAGGTTTCGGGTTTTGTTTTGTTCTGCTTTGTTTGGTGTGGAGGAAGATTTGGGTAGGAAAAACAACCTTTTCAGTTAGTAATTTTTGTCTTATTAGTACTTCATTTGGATTTGAGAAACTAATTCCTATTCAATAATTATTAGTTCTGTGAAGATCACTTTAAATAATAATGGTCTAACTGGATCCCCCTCTTGAACATCTTGGTTAGCACATACCTCTCAGATTCTCGGGAGATTATTCATGGCCTGGGAAAAGCTTGGCCAATTTCAGGGATGGATCTGAAGCTGGATAAGGGAAGAGGATTGGCCTTGGCTTAACTGGAGCTTAAGAGTCATTCTCCTCCCTGGAAACACCAGCTCTAACAAATAAATAACAAACTAATAAAATTATTACTTATTAAAACAATAAATAAATATATTTATTAACCTAAGAAAATTTGGTTATCACCTCGGAGGGAGCTGAACAAAATTGAGTCCAGGATGCAAATTCTGATGAGAGCAAGAAGGGGCAGAAATCAGAGCCCTCCATGAGGCGAGGCCTGTGCAGCTGAGATTACCTGAGGTTGGCAGACACCTGAGGTTGTCCAGGAGCTTCCTGATAAAGAAGGTGTCAATCAAAAGAGCTTTTGAGGATAACTTCAAAATATATATTTAGTTTAGTTTAGTTTTCATTATTTTATTATTATTTTATTTTGGTATGTGGAGGATAATGTTAATTTTACAACTTTGTCTAGATCTGGTCTTGGGTAGTCCATTAATATTCTGGAAACCAACAGCTGTTGTCCTCATAAGTCAAATCTCAGCCTCACATGCACCATTTTTGATTTGGGTGTTGTGTTAAATTTCACCGTGTAAAAATAACTGCCATAATAAAATAAATCATACTGGGCATGTAAACTATAGGGAAATTGAAGCTGCCTTTTGTTTTTTTTCTTTAACATGCATATTCCAGCTGAGCTGATAACCAAACCCCAGTATCCTTTGGTAAACTCAGTGGACTGCTCTGTCCAGACACAAATTTATTTATAAGGTTTCTTTTATATAAGGAGCAACCCCTGATCCCACATTTTCTATGACATTTGTGGCTCTGTCTCGATTCACAAAGGAAGCATTTCGTTTTCTTTTTCTGATGGAAAATTTTAAAGGATGTTGGCTATTGCCAAAGCACTTCCAGATGCAGAGAAATGAAGCAGGTTGTTTTCTGGACACCAAGCACCTTCCCAAAGCTCCATCTTTCTTGGTGAACCGTAGGCATCTCCATAGAAGAAGCCCATGCATCTGCATCCACCTGTGATCCCTGTGAGAATGACATAAAACTGTGTGACTTCACTGGGCCTCGCTTTTCTCAACGGTGAAAAGAATCCAACAGAACTCACTGCTTCATAGAGCTCTTATGAAGATTAAATGATAACACACACAAAGCCTCTGGTTCAGAGCTTGTCACAGAGTAAGTAATAAATGATGGCGAGTATTTTCTCTCCAGTCTTGTTGGAGCCTGGTCTTGTGTCCTCTTAAGTGTCACAGTTATGAAAAGGTAAGTATACCTTGGCATCTTCTAGAAACTCATGAGAGAACTTTATGATTTTCTTTAACTAACTCCTTGCAAGCTGGTACTAATTCACTTGTGCCTCTCTTCATTAACATTAAGTAATACCTCACACTTTCTCGAACTTAGAATTAAAATCAGAGATTGCAGTCATTTGTACGTGGTTAAAAAGGCATCAGTAAACTGCCCTGAGCGACTTGGAAACTTGCTGAGTTCAAGGTTAATTAGCTCTCTATCTCCTGAGCGTATGCATAATGGTGCATTGATCCCACCAACTTAGAAACCTTGTTATTTAAAGACCTTTCAGTGTTCAGAGAGGGCCACATAGCAGCACGTTGCAAAGGGTCAAGGCACCTCTGCTTTTGCTTGGGGCTTAGCGGAGGGTGTGATTCACCTGGCCACAGTGATCAAGGGTTCAAATTTCAGGGACAAGCCTTCTGTGAGAAGTTTTCAGAACGAAGTGAGCCTTAGGAATAGTAAGAAGGACTCAAAAGGTAGACTTTAGATGAGACGGTCAAGTAAAGTCTTTGGCATCCATCCTACCTTCATTGGACCCTAAAATTCCAATTAGAACAGTTCCAATGGCTATTCTCTCTACTGTTCCGAAGGTTTGGTAGGTAAAGGATTCTTTTCAGTAGTGCCGCCAGGGCAAAGCACCTCAAGGAGTTGTCGGTGCATGCTGTCTTCAGGGGCAAAGCACCTCAAGGAGTTGTCGGTGCATGCTGTCTTCAGGTCCTTCCTCCCATTCTCTGCCGGGACCTCTCCCATTAGACTTTTGTCCTCACCTCTGCATTTAAACTGCTCTTGTCAAGATTGACGGTGACGTCCATGTTACTAAAACCAATGCTCTAACATCGCGTTTTACTGGACTCCTCAGTGCATTTGACAGAGTGAATCACTCTCTGCTCTTTCAGAAACCTTCTTTGCTTGTGTTTCAGAAGCTTCCTAGTTTTCTTCTGGCCTCTTTAGCTGCTTCTTCTCAGTTTCCTTCACTGACTTCTCTTGATATCGCAGAGGGCCCTAGGCTCAAATTTTGGACATCTTTTTCCCTGAGTTGTCCAGTCTCATGACAGTAAGTACCACCATATGTTATGTACCTCTTCTCTGAAATCCAGACATATAGAGAATTGCTTATGTAACATCCCTACTCAATATCTGTGGTAGGCTGAATAGTGGTCCTCCAGAACGTATTCATGTCCTACTTCCTGTCATCTGTGTATGTTACCCTAAAAGGCAAAGGGAACTTTGCAGACATGATTATGTTGAGAATCTTGAGATGGGGAGATGATCCGGGTTTATCTGGGTGGGTTCTAAATGCAATCAATGTAACCTTACAAGAGAGGGGCACAGAGAGATTTGACATACAGAAGAGGAATAGGTGAGGTGAACAGAAGGCAGAGGCTGAAATGATGCAACCATAAGCCAAGGAGTGCCAGCAGTCACCCAGCTGAAAGCTTCGATATTTTGATTGCAGCCCAGTAAAACCGATTGTGGATGTCTAGCCTCTAGAACTGTGAGAAAATGAATTTTTGTTGTGTCAAGCCAGTAAGTTAGTAATAATTTGTTATGGCAGCCATAGAAAACTAACCATATCTAATAGGCACCCCAAACCCTATGCAGCCAGAACTGCATTCTTGAGATTCCTTGTAAACCTGCTCCTCTCATAGCCCTCCCTGTCTCAGAAAAATGAAAATTCGATTCTTCCAGTTCCTCAGGCCAGAAACTCTAGAATTATCCCCTCATTATTTTATATTCCACATCCCATGTAGTGAATCCTGCTTACTCTACCTTTAAAATATGTCCAGAATTGCCATCATTGTCACTACTATCCTGGCCAAGCCACTGTCACTTCTTGATTGAATCATGGCCAAAGCTTCTATTATGCCTTCCTTTGTTCTCTCTTACTACTGACACAGTCTAGAAGAGACCACACAGCAGCCAGAGATCCTCCCTATGGCACTGAAAGCAGAAGCCAAAGTTCTGATTATGACTTCAAAGCTGTCTGTGACTTGGTCCCTGTTAACTCCCTCACTTTACCTCCCTCTCATACTCCTCACTCTCTCATTCCACTCCAACCACACTTGCCTTCTTCCTGTTGCACTTACCATTTCTTTCCCCTGGAATGCTCTTCTCCCAGGAATGTTCCCAGATATCAAAGACTCACTCCCCCATCTCTTTTAGGTCTTTCAAATGTCACTTTCTCAATGAGATCTTCCTGGTTATGTTATGTAGAATTGTGCCCCCAATATAAATCCTCACACACATATGCCTGCTTTCATTTTCTCTTTAGTTTTTATAACTAGCTGATGTAGTATATGTTTTACTTATTAATTATGTTGTATTTTTCCTTTACCAGAATATGAATTTCATGAAGACATAGACTTTTAAATTTTATCAATTGTCATATCGCCAATGCCTAAAACAGAACCTAACACATAGTAAGTGCTCAATAGATACTGATTAAATGGATTTCCTGATGGTCATTTTGGCCAGGAGAATAGAGCTATTCAGACTCCTTTCCCAAAGAACCTATGCAGCCCATACACATTTTAAATTAAGGTTCACCAAAGACCCTACAGCTTACAGGAAATTTGTTAAGAAAGAATCCTTTGTTTAAAATGAAAAGAGAATGATAATTCCTGAATTTTCTTTGGCTTCAGCCACTTCCTCATTAGCTGTTTCAATCTTTCATTTATACATATTTTATTTCATTTCAAGTTCTCTTCTGAGTAGTGTAAATTATGAGAAAGCTAGAAATATTCAGTAGAAACCGATGAAAATCTAGGATCATTTTGCTTTTAAAGATTCAGTATTAAAAACAATAAAATATTATGAAACAGTCTTCTCTGTAAGGTCACATCTGACCACGTGAGATCCGTAGCTCTGTACCTTGCATGGGGAAGGTCAATTAGGGTCAAGTGCTAGGGCATTTCACAATTATAAAAATAATTGTGAAATGCCCTAGCACTCATCATCCTCTTGATGAATTCCTGAATCTTTTTATGTATCCATGCTGTACACTGAAGCTAAATCATGAAATGTCCCACATAGCAACAAGTTGTAAATTGAACTTAACTATGTCAGAATTCGTGACATTTACTTCCATTACTGCTGCATGGAATACAAAAAAATTTTGACCATTATCAGACCTCATTGGTTTCTGTGCCAGGTACTGTTCCAAGCACAATAAATTTTGATCAATTCAATCCTCAAAACAACTCCATGAGATAGGGAATGTTACTAACCTCATTTAAAAAAAATAAAAATAAGGTACAAAAGATTAATTTGTCAGAGACCACTGTATTAATTTCCCTAGGACCAGTGTAACAAAGTGCTACAAACTGGATGGCTTAGACAATTTATTTTCTCATGGCCAGAAAACTGAATCGAGTTGTCAGCAGGCCATGCTCCCTCTGAAGATGCTGTGGAAGGGCCTGCTTCAGGCCTCTCCCTAGCTTTTGGTGGTTCCTCGGCTTGTGGCAGCATAACTCCCGTCTTCGCATGGCATTCTCCTTGTGTGTGTCTGTGTCTAAATTTCCTTTTTAAAATAAGGACAGCAGACATATTGGATTAATGGCCCACCTACTCTCGTATGACCTCATTTTAACTCAACTAATTATATCTGCCAACAGCCCTGTTTCTAAATAAGGTTACATTCTGAGGTACTAGGGAGCTAGGACTTCACAATATGAACTTTAGGAGGACATAAAAACAATTACCCACCAGGTAGTAAGTGGCAGAGCCAGGACTCGAACCCAGTTTTGTGCTGTCGACACCACAATGTGCTACGTCCTATGTATGGGCGAGTACAGCAGAAAGGGTGGTGGTGAAAGGAGGGTGGGGTACTGAATACTTGACTATGGGAGTTGCAGTTATTGACACTATATGGTGCTCAGCATTTTTTATTCTCGTTTTTATGAAAAAAAAATTATAGAATAATAGAACTGTGACAGATGTTTCACAAGCTGTATGATGGAGTTTCAGTGCTATTGACTGTTCTATTATGTTTCTGACAGTTCTGAAAGTTCTCGTCTGGGATTTTAGGATGTTATGTTGGGACATCATGGAGTAAAGGATGGAGGTGAGTGGGTGTGATTCCCCCAACCCAAGGACTGGCCTGAAAGCTAATGAATTATTTTTGCATTAATTAATTAGTAAATAATTATTGAGCCCTCCTATTGATTGTGCTTGGCAGTGTGCTGGGCACAAGAATAGCCTGTGACCATGTCAGACATAAAACCTGCCCTCCTAGAGCTCACAGTCTTGTAGTAGATGAGCAACTATGACAGATGCTATGGTGTGGGGAGTACAGCCACAGAGATCCAAGATCAATCAAAAACCATGCAAGAAAGACAGTGGTGAAGAATCAGCTTTTAATATCAGTGAACACCAAGTACAATTTAAGAAAAGTCCTGAATATGACAGAAATGATCAAGAACTCATAAAAAACAGAATAAAGCAGAAAGCAACAAACATACAAAAACTCATTGACACAAACAATGGTATGGTGGTTACCAGAGGGGACAGAGGTGGAATTCAAATATGTGGTGATGAAAGGAGGCTGCACTTTGGGTGGTAAGCACACAAGGCAACATACAGATGATGTATTATAGAATTGTTCACTTGAAATTTATATAATCTTATTAATCAATGTCACCCCAATAAAATTTAATTTTTTAAAAAGTCATGAATATATTTTCATATCGTAAAAACCACAATTCCGTAGATACATGTGTATAGCATTTAGATTGTTTTCCTATTACTATTACTGAGAAATGAAGATAACTGAAAGGGAGTAGAGTGAGATAAAATCAGAATTAATGAGGTCCCCAGTACCTCAGAATACGACCTCATTTGGAAACAAGGCTTTTGGAAGATGTTGCCTTTCTGTGCCCCTTGGATTATGCTTTTCTATGTAAAATCTTTGAGATCTCCACCCCTATCTGACCTACAAGACAACTAGTGTCAAAGATGAAGCTGGGAAACAAGCCACAGGACAATTAACAGTTACATAGTCAGCATCAAGAGTCTGGTTTTTGCTCAAGGCAGGATTCATATTTACCTCAGTTCCAAACTGGAAATTGCACTTTCCATCACAGTCTTCCCTTCCACCATTTTACTACAGGGCACTCTGGCACAGGGTCTAGAAAACATACCTAGGACAGCTCTTACAGCAGAGAGAAGTTGTGAGAGAAGTTAGTCTCCAAGCGACAGGGGAAGACCCAGCTGGCAGTCAGTGTGGTGCAGAGCATCCAAGAGGCAAGAAGCAATGACTCGGCCTGGCAAGAGGTCCAAACAGGTGCCAACCTACAAAGGAGGGGCAGCCAAAACAGGACAACAACAGGAAACGAGAAAACTGAGCACATCGGAACTTAAACCAGTTGGCAACAAACTCGTTTTCAGGAGTTCCCAACTAATAGAGATGGTGTTGTGTCTCAGATCCCAATGCATACCATTACCAGAAGTTGTGTGTTCAGCGATTTCTGAGTGAGCTGTATGGTACGTGCACCTTGCTCCCACTCCAGTGTATTGGTCCAATCTTTTCCTCGCAAACACTTTGGTTCTGGTCTTAAAGTCATTGATTAAAGAATCCTCCCAGGTTTCTCTGGTTTTGATGGTTGCTGGAAGGAATCGACCTTACCTAATAATTCAAACCTATTCAGTACTCAGAGCAGGAAGGCCACAATCCTTCAAGAACAGAGTTTAAACAAGTTTATTTCAGTCTGAGTCTGTTACACATTACACCTTCATGACCCTCAGGGAATGTCTGGATTTTTACTTCTCATAGGACCAAGCATTGTACATGATAGTCATTAAATAAATACATTTAAAACATGTTGAATTGAACAACTGTGTTCAGACATTATCAGTAAAACCTGTACTTTTGTCTCATCTAGGCCTATAAAGTTACCAAAACCTAAGAATTTGACTATCTAACCACATCCTGTTGTGCTTGGGTACTTACAGCCCTGAACTTGCAAAAGCAGTTAATTCTACTAAAGTCTAAAGTGATAAAAGATTACCCATGATAATGCTGGAAAATTGCCGCCAGAGTAGCAGACCTACTGCTGTTACTGCAGGTTAATCAGGGATGAGTTGAAATTAGCCTTCCCGAATGTGCAAGAGAGCAGATTCCAAAAGCAGCTCTTAGAGAGTCTCAGCATTCCACTTGGAGTTACACCTGATCGCTCATCTTGTGAAACGAGATATTTGATACGCAAAGTAAATATCCCCAGTTAAAGGACATAGCTATAGGTCTAGGTGTAGACTTTGCTTGTAAAAGGGTCAGAGGACTGCACCCTGATAGTGGGAGCTTTTAGCATCATGTGTCTGGGTTGTGAATTTCCAAGTGGTAGGGTGATTATTGTCCTCCAAAAGAAATGATAGGAGAGAACTCTAAGATGCCCACAGTTCCATCCCAGGGGAATTTGGAGGAGAACACTATCTGGAAGTATCCTCTGTGGACTAGTACACCCTTCATCTGGAAGACTAAGATTCAGAAACCATCTCATTTACTACTCACTATACAGATTTGTACACATTCTATGTCTTAGAAACTGTCAAGATAAGGAAGATATACTAGAAAGAATTTTAGGGTTAAAGAAGCACAAGGAATCATGGCATCTAAGACTTAGTGGTCAGTTTGGACTGTCCTTTAGAGAACAGGGGTCCAGCAGATGTGTTGGTGAATCTGCTTCCCAAATCTTTATGTTCTCTGAGGCTGCTGTCCCTGGAGCCATTCTTGGACGGGAGGAGAATTTGGCGATGACAGCGGCTATTTTCCTCTTTCCTGCATCATTTCTCCATTACTCTACAATTAGTGTGGAGTGTGCCTATTATCTACCAAGCACTGGTTTTTTTTTTTTTTTTTTTTTTTTTTTTTTTTTTAGCTCTCCTCCTCTGTTTCCAAGTGATCACAGAGATTCAGGGAGTCAAAAGTCACTGTCTTTAGGAAAGTGTTAGACCTCTTTTCATCCCTAATCTCAGAACAATTTTACAAAGATCTGAATATCATACTTGCATTTTGACACAATTTGATACTCAGGCTCCATTGATTTGGAGATGGATATGTCCTAAGTCTGAGATGATATGCTCATTTAAAATAATTCATTCACATATGCATTCAACAGATTTGGACACCTACTATGCCACCAGACTTTACAGCTTCTGACCTAACTTCCTCCCTCTTTAGGCTTTTTGTGAGATGGCCCCACCCTACCAATCTGATCTTACTTTCTACTCAGATATAACCTCTTTCACTGTGTACACACAAGGGTATCTCACAGTGCACTGCAGCGAATTAGCATGCATTGTTGATTGTCAGCTAAGTCTGTGTCTGTGATATTTACTGTTGATCCTCATCACACAACACCTTACTAAGGTGAACACCAAGGAGGTAGCCAATAAATATTTGGCTCATTGATTCACCTGTGAAGCCACAATCTTTGAGCATCCACAAGATCATCCATAAGGAGTCTCTTGAGCTGCCTGGTACAACAGAAAAGGGAAATTTTGAGTAACAGAGGAATCTAGGGCAGTTTCTGCTTTGAATTTGGGACTGAAGCTAATTTAAAAGGCTGCCAGAAATCTGGAACCACTTTGTTGGCTGGAAGTTTTTGGTGTAAGCACAAAGAAGAGTGTTTCCTTTTTCTTGAGGCCAGTTTATAACATTCTGAAAATAGTCCTTGGATCCTAGGTGTCTGCTCTCTGTGCTCTAACGCCTTTGTTGGTCCCCACCTCCTTTTTGTCGGGTTGTCCTCTCCCCTAGACTGAAATCAACCTCATTACTTTCCTTTAAGCCTTTCCCACCCTCCCACCCTCATATTTAGACCAGCATCTTTAATCTCCTTTCTTCTAAGTCCCAGAATTCATTACCATCCTTTTCCCTTTCTCCAGAGATGACCCGAAATCTCACCAACATCAAAATTATCCTCCTCCAAAGTATTTAATAAGTGACTCTCTGCATGCAGTGTTGAGCTGGGCAAAGCACCAAGTAAGTGCATGGGAGAAGGTCTATGCCCCACGGATGTGTATTCCTTCCGTCAACACCAGCGTGGGTGGGATGGTCAGCATTTTTGCTAAGTTAATAAATACTTCTTTCTTTTCCCTTTACTCTTTCTTGTGCATTATTATTATTTTTTCCCTTGTAAAATGGGAATAAAATGACTTGTTTCACAGAGCTGTTTAGAGGAATAAATGAGATAATTTATTCAAAAGTGCTTTGACAACTATAAAGTCTCTTGTGACCTAATCACTCCACCCATGGTGCTTGCTCGTATTTCCAGAGGTAGGGGCCATACCTGACTGACTTGCCTGGGAAGCATCCAGAGTGTGGTTATGTTCACAAGGGGCTCTTATTGGAGGCTGTTTCCTTAGGTCAATCATTAAGTGTAAAAAAGACGACTCAGGCAATAAACAAACAAGGACTGTGTGGAGGGTACTGTGTTGGGTTACCTGGGTTCTGGAATTTTGGGTTTAACAAATATATGTTTGATGTAAAATTTAAAAATGGTAGAGAGGAAAATTTGTTTTGAAATGGGAGAAAGAAAACAAAGTCCTTTCCCTTATATATCTGTAGCTGGACAAGCCTCAGTGGAAGGGTTGGCTTTAACTCTGTTTTCATTTCCAGCGGGTATGCTTTGAGTTGGCACACAAATTCAATGTGTGAATGGCGTGGGAGTTGATAAAGTTGCCTTGCTATTTCTCTTCTTAAAATTAACAGTGGAATCCTTATGAGAGCAGTGTAGGCTCCAGAATGTGCCACACATGGTTCTCTAACTGTATAATTAGGGAGTCCTCCATAATAAAATAGTCCTCATTCTTGCCAAAATTAATACCCCTCCCCTACAACCTCCTTGGGGAGGCAGCTGACTGATAGTTGCTTTGAAGGTTTCTCCAAGTCCTAGAATTTCACTGTCAATATAGTATCCATACCCTGGCATTTAGGGCTTCTCAGGTCAGGTTTACAGGTGTGTCTACCTGCTCTGCAGTCCTGTTGCCTTTAGCTTCCTGGCTTTTCTGAATCCTCCATGGATTCCTTGCTGATTTGCAATATGTAAACACATACTCCCAGGCAAAGCCAGTCCCTAGTAGCTTGCTGTTGCCTTCATAGGGAAGAGCCTTTTGCACCAACGAGGTTATCATGGGAGCTTGTCAGAATTGTAGAATCTCAGGCCCTGTACCAGTCCTACTGGATCAGAATTTTCAGTTTAAGAAGATCCTGCAGGTGATTTGTATGCATGTCGAAGTTTGAGAAGCACTGTGTAGACGAGTGAGAGTGTCTCAGAAGGCAGTCTGGATTTCTGTATTGTCTTGGCCAACCAACCAACAAGCCAATCAATATCTACATTTCTCTGGAACATCTACCATATTTACTACGATAATCAATATATATAACTACGTGTGGGAGAATCAGATTAATTAAAAAGTGCAGCCCTCGGCTTTCCCAAGTAAAAACTTTCGTTATCATAGTTGCAAGATCAAAGACAATAAATTAGCCCAGAAAGATAATGAAGTGGGAGGTGTCTGATAATTCTCTGGTTCCTGGAAATGCAGAGGTCGAAATCAGCTTAGGCTCCTACAGTTACTGATTATAACTTTACTTAATATGATATTGGGTGGTCAGTGCTGACAGAAGAGAAAAAAAATCTAATTTGGGGATTTAACAAAAAACAATTTTGGGTGAAGGTGAGCAGGCATGAAGGTAGGCACTGTATCCTTTTCTGGCTTAAAACCTCTTTGAGAAATCCAGCAACTAGAAGCCTATAGTTATAAAATGGTTATAAACCCATTCCTCAGGGATGTACCAATTACATATGTAAAGTGTTCTTTTCAAGTTCTTAAAGCCAGGTTTGACCCTTCATTTTCCTACTACCCCAATGTCCACTATATCTTCAAGGTTATTAATTCTTCTAAAAGTCCTTTACCATTCATTTCTTCCCTTTAGCTTCCTGTCCCATCCCTGTAATCCAAGCTATTATAGTTTTGGGTTATAACAGTTATTAGATGACTTTCTTGTTTCTAAAATATTTCCCCAAGCACATCTTGAAAATTTCTTTAGCTGCACAGAGTTTCCTAAGATGATGTTTATCAAGCCACTTCCCTGCTCCATAACCATGATGCTATTCCAGCTAATGTGCTCTCCTTGGACTTCAAAGCTTCTGTGACCCATCCTCATATCATCTGGACACACTTACCATTTATGTCCCAAATATTAATCAAGATTTCTTCCCTAATATCCTCTCTCTGAAAAGAGAAAAGTCACTTTATATTTAAGACTTTACAAAGTTTGATGCCTTTTGTAAAGAGAACCTGTAATATGGCTATTTTCTCAACTATTTTATTTGGAACAAAAATCTCTGTTTGGAGAACACATATTAGACTAAAGTCAGTGCTAGTCAGGGATGTTTATTGAGGTTTCCTGTTAGAATTATATTTAAAAAAAAAAACAAGTAGCAAAGAAATTTAACATGGTTTAGTAATTACATCTGGGGGTATGATCTCACTTCTCAGATTTTTAAAGTGATTATTTTTTAAAGATTATTTAGAAAAATACAGTAAGAGATTACTTTGTGGAGATAGTGAGTATGTAACTACAGGAAGAAGGTTTAAAAAACCTAGAACTGACCTAATGGGATGGAACTGGTAAATGGAGCTTGGATAAAATGTTTAGTAACAACTTTGCACATGGATTTAAGTCATGTTGGATGTCCAGCACCTTAGGTGCCATAAAGACAGTATGCTCTGTAAAACTGTGATGGATGACTTAAAATACAGCCACAATGGTGACGATGCATATGAAATACATAAGAGATGTTTCAAAAACTGGGTTATAAGAAATGGGAATGGAGAAAAGCAGTGCTTGTATGTTGTGTGAATATGATTCTAAAAAGGCACATGTGTTGGATACAGCGATGCGCTGTCCAGATCATCTTTAAGGAAAGGCTTGCTGCCCAGAACGTCAGGACCACCGGGCCTCCCTTGGCTACAGACAGCTCCCCAGCCCAAGGTCTCACTCTTGGGGCAGCTCTATCTGGTGACCAAGTGAGGTACAGATACAAAGGCCTGGCCACTTGGGCTTCACTTGGGATCACTCTGGGAAGCAACATTGGGTCCTTAGGATTAGCAGAAGCCTTGTCAGGCCTGAGTCACAATTTAATGTCTTCCTCTGCCTAGTCCTGCTTCTTCCCCTTCCCTTTCACAAGTCTTGATCTCTAATAAGCATTTTACACTCCAGGCTCCCTCTCAGAATCTGCTTCCTGAGGACCCACCCTGAGCCAGTGAGGGTACTACATTAATAAATATTACAAAACAAACAAACAAATAAACAAACAAAAACACTGATCAGTTCACATACATTCTTAACACGTTTATGTATTCAGGTTGTCTGTGGAAAAAACTTATTAAAAATTATCTCATTGGGAATATTGAATATCACCTTATGAGCAGATTTTTTTATTTGTATACACTCAGTATTTCCATCACTATGGTATTCGGGCCGGTCCTCTCACTGTCCCTCACACCCCATCCCCTACTCCCTTATCACACCCCACCTTCCTCTTTTCCGCTGTTATGTTCTGCCCCATGTTGTTTCTTCTGCTTTCCTGCGTATCTATCTAAATCTTACTCATTCTTTAAGGTCTTCAGGGAAGGTATCACTGCCTCCATGAAGACCTCCTTGCCTTAAGTAGTTCTCATTATTTCTTTATTGTTAAGATAAAATTAAATGTTGTTGTATTTTAACAATGCAACTCAGTTAAGCACAACTATTGTTTAATTGTCAGATACCAAATTCCTGCTTCCTACATGATATAGCACACAGCATAAGGTAGTTACCCATAAAACATTCTAGTTGACTGAGTAAAATACATGCATGATAACATCAATATTGAAAACCTTAGAAAAATTATCCAGGAAAGTTTAAAATTTAAATTATACCCTGCAGCAGGATGTTCCAAAGCCTATTTCCTGGATCTGTTCTTTAAAGAAAAAAAATTTTTGTGGTCAAATTTATATGGAAAATGTTGCCTGCAATATCTTTCTATTGAGGATGAGCATGTTGGCCTATTAAAATATTAAAAGATCTGAGAAGTCCTATAATGAATAAATCTGGGTGACTTTATTTAGCCCAAACTACTTCAATTAAAACATATTTCTTTCTCATTTAAAATGGTATCGTTTAGCATCCCTGTGAATTTCTGCTGTGTAGGACAGACTCTGGGAGCCATGCCCTGGCTGATAGCAAGGTTTGTGTCAGCTCTGAGAGCTCAGGTAAGCCTGGATGCCAGAGAGATGAGCTCTCCACAGCAAATGGGCTGATGGCTGCTCTTCCAAATCTACGGTGAGGAACACAGCTACACAAGCAGGCAGAGCATAGCACCACTCCAAGCACAGGAGGCCGGTAGAAGGAGCAATGAGAGGCAGAGCTGGCAGCTAACACCAATGACTCACTCAGTAAAGGCTTTGGGCAGCCAGTCTCAACTCTGGCTGCACAGTGGAATCACCCGGGGAGCTTTAAAATGGCCTGACGCCTGGGTTTCACCCCTGGAGATGCTGAAGTCATTGTTCTGAGGTAGGTCCTAGGCCCTGGGATATTTGAAGCTCTCCCAGTGATCCTCATTGTAGCCAAAGTTGAGAGCCACTGTTTCAGGGAAATGGGAATAGGAATATTTAGAAGAATTTTTTCTCGTATATTCTAGGATTTCTTTACTGGGTATATCTGCTGTACCAGAAATTGCTCTGGGAAACTGTCAGTAGCTGCTGTGTAAATAACTGTCTGTATTGCTCACCTCAGAGCCTGAGCCTCCTCCTCCCAGTGGGATTTGAGGACCACCAGCATGGATACTTCCCCAGAGCTGGTTAGAAATGCAGAATTTCAGGCCTCATCCAGATCTTGAGTCATGATCCTGTGCAATTTTTATTTGTTTGAGAAGCTTTGAGCTAGATACAGTTGCCCTGTGAAAAGCAGCTCCACCCAACCTAAAACCTGTGATCTGGAGTAGCTGCATCTTAATTCATCTTAATGTCAAAGGCACAGCTCTCGGGTCAGCAGCCACCCTAGCATCCCACACCTTAGTTCTGCTACCCTGGAGATGACTGCCTATTTCTTGAAGAAGCCTCATTCCATTAGGGTTCCCAAATAGAATTTTTCAAAGACCAGTTTGTCAATATTTTAAGTTAGGCAATCTCAAACTTGTGAAACTCTATCTAGCTGTGTTCTCTCAATGTGGTCAAAGCAGAAAAAAAAACCGAAGTGTATTTTTATTTGTATAGATGACAAATGATGTCAGAAATGTTTCTTTTCCTTCTTTGTTTTGGATTAAATAAAAAATAGGGGAAATAAGAAAGGTAGGCCCTAAGAGATTAGCCAAAGCATCCAAATGAGTATGAGCCAGGTATGGAATAGTCCACTATTCCAGGTATTCCTGGAGAGCTAAACTGGATGAATGAAGAGAGAGGAGTTGTAAAGAGGCCCTCAAATGCCAGAGGTTAACTCTTAATTGTACAGGGTTGTTTTAGCCTATCTAACTCCACTGTCATACATGATCACAACTTGCCCCATCAATGACTATCTTACAGCTTGAGTCTAAGTCTGCAGCTGTGTGTGCTTGTTACCTTCACAGAAGGATTTACTTGTGAATTTTCCTCACTGTGAAAAACTGATCAAAACAGCTTCATATTTTTGTAATGAGTACATATTCTGGATCATGAGCCCTGCTCTTTCCTTCTCTATCACCAAGCCCACGGAAGATCTGTCATTCCAGGGCGAACAAGAGTGGCTGGCTCCTTATTCTGCTCTGGTAGACTGCTTGTGCATTGACTCATTAATTAGCTCCCTTATTCATTTGTTCGACAAGCACTATCTTCTCTTCTCTGGGAATAGTACTAGGCACTGCGTATACATGCTCTTGTCTGTAATTTAGAGAAGAACCCATAGTGGATAAACTGTTGAACTAAAAGTTTCCAGGAAGAACTTTATATTGGAAGGTAAAACTATAATATGCTACTTCATCAGTAGAGAATACTAATTTATTAATCTAAATAATAAGATTGTTATAAGATGTCTGATACATCCATTTTACATAGAAGATGAAAGTTTGGCTTGTGTATAAATTTAGTTGTTCTGAAGACAACTTCCTTTCTTCTCCCCTAGAATACTCGTCAGCCCTAAATCTGATACTGGTAACTTTGAAAGCAATGCAGCATTGTCTGGTACTTGCATGCTCCTTCCGAACTCTTCCTTTGCAGGCTGTATTATGGTATAATAATCAGGCCAAATGTGGCCAAGTGGCAGTGCAAGCACCACAGGATTGTGCAAGAATTGATAGAAACCCACTGTAGGGACCTGGAACAGTAGTATTAGTTGATGGTGATGCAACAAGAGCCCAGGCAGCAGTTGTGTGTATTTTTGGTCACTCAATTACTCAAAGACATGAAAGGAGAAAGCAAGGTTCTTGGTTACAAACCAAGATCCTCTCCTGGCTAGCTTATGCAGATTCATTGACGATATATTGGATAGCTCACACACTCAACAGGAAGTGCGGAGCTAGGCTTGGAAAATGGGAGGCTGGGTAGGGGGAACCTGTGAGGGTCATATCTTAGGAGCCATCTGTCAGTACATTGCCACTGGTGCTGCCCCTCCAGAGCCAGTCTTTGACATCAACATCACCATCACCATGACAACACAGGCATGTCGTGTCTCCTTCCAAAGCTCCAATCAGGAGCATTGATTAGCTCAGCCCGATCACATATCAACACAGAGCTGCCAAGGGACAGGAGAAAAGTATCATTTTGCAACCTCCAGATCCTATGGTAGAAGGTAGGCCTTTCTCTCACTAAGAGACATATTCTAGAAGGTTTATTCCCAAATAAGAAGAGGGAGTGGGTACTGGACAGCCAAAAATATGGCAAATGTCCACTAAAGATAGTAACTTTAAGGTCGTGTCCATCTGAGTTCCACTATCCCATGCCCTTTGCTTGTGGTCAGAGTCTGCAGAAGGTTATGTATTCCTGGCCTTCTGCATAGGAGAGAGGACAATTTAGACCTCCCAACAAAATGATGCTTCAGTGAAATGGAAATGTTATTTTAAGAAAATGAGGAGGAGTATGTCTCGTGGAGCCCAAGGACTGATAATTGTTACGCTTTGGCAATGACACAAATTCAGCTTCCTGAATGCTGTTCGGATTCCGCCCCTAATATTGTTATAGTTAATAGTAATATCTGTGGTGTACTTACTATGCCCTCGCATTTATTTTTTTTTTACAGCAAGTCTATGAAATCTGAAATCACTCCCATTCTACAGGGGAGGAGGCCTGGAGAACCTAGGGCTTGTGGCCATGTCACATAGCTAGTAAGTTAGAACAGGTGTAGACCGGGAGCCTGTACCCATAACTCTCGCCACACTGTTCTCCACATCTGTGCAGACCTTTGTCCTCTGTCCTTCAGTTCCACAGACCCTGTTTCACACCTGCTTTCCATCAGCCCAGGGAGAGATCACACTTTCCTGAGTCCCAAGCCCAGTCTCTCAAGGAAACAACTGTGACTGGCCAGGTTGAGTTAAGTGCCAGAGATAGGGTCACTCCGGGTGGCTCTGTCATAACCAAGTAGATAAGATGAGTGAGAGCTGGGGCTTTAGGAGCAGGGCAACGGTGTCCAGAAAATAAGGGTTGCTGGCAGTCAAACAATTGTTCACTACGGATTTCAACCGTGCCTCCTGTGTAACTTTTCATTTTTGCCTTACTCTCCAGCAATTTAGAAATAAATTTAATTTTCAGAGGCAGTGACTAACTCATTCCATGTGTCTGGGAACATCTTCTCTGGTCTTTTGTACAGAACAGTTTTCTTTTTATTTTTTTAATCCTTAAATTCTTTTCAACTTTCCTATTTCATGCCGAGCGTGACTTTTTTTGGGTAAGCCATCTTAGATGTGGAAGGGAGTGAAGTATAAATCACATATTAAACGAGAAAATGACTACATAGTCATGCTGCCCGACATGGCAGCCCCTAGTCACATACAACTATCTAAATTTAAATTAAATTAATTAAAATTAAAATTCAAAATTCACTTCTTAGCTGCACTAGCCATATTTGAAGCACTTAACAGCAAGCACAACACAGCTCTCGGTTTGGGAATTTGTCCTCATTGCAGAACATTCTACTGGACAGTGTTCTGCAGAGGTTTCCCGCAACGGCGTGGACTGCCTTCTGAAGTAATGAGCTCCCCAAGGGAAGTGGCTTGCAGACCTGGAGTGCCCTCAGACCCCAGAGCTGTGAGTTCCGGTGTTCTTTCCCCACCACTGTGCTTCCCGTGGATTGCTTTCTGACTTGATTCCATATTCATTTTCTCAAAGCCAAAATTTACCTCACATACCTGAGTTTTTACTTCTTATCTATAGTAGAGAAAGCATACAACTATAATAGAAATTTCTTGGGCTGGAACGGACATTCGTTGTTCTCGCGTAATTAGAGGTGGGGTTAAAAGAATGTACAAAGTAGAAATGCTAGTTAACAAAATGACGTGTTTAGATGTGGAAATGCTTCAGGAGCCCAACAGCAGAGACCCCATGATCTCCATGGTGGGGGTGTTTCCATCCCTCCTCTTTTTATAACTGTCCAGAAAAGATAGAATATTCTTGACTAAAGCTGCTTTGAATCTTTAGTATGCCTTGTCTCCATTAGAACAACATTTATTTCCATGCAGTGCCAATCCCAAACCACTTCTGCCACCCCTTGGTTCTGAGGGGGTGGTGAACCTGTCTGAAAGGGTTTACCTCTGTCACTGTTCACAGTGAATTCTCTCCTGGAGTGGGAGGGGAAATTAGTGCCTCTGTAGAGGCGAGTAGGTGGTGAGGGAGAGTTTCCCTCCATGACTGGGCAAATCTTGTGAGAATGCATGCTGCTCACCATTCCTTGGCTGTGTGCTGAGGAGACAGCAGGGCATTGTGACCCTAGGCAGAGAGATGAACTCCAGGTGCAGAATCTTTCAGCTCTCCAACGATTCTCATGCCCCGAGAGTGGTACAGAAATATCAGAGTCTCCAGACCTGAAGGGACCATGGAGTCTGGGACAATGTGCCTGTGGGCTGTAGGAACCCAGAATCCTGACACAAACCAGGATGGAGCAAGTACTCAATAATGATTATGATTCAATTGCCCGTGAACTCAGTGGAAGGGGGACTTGGAGTCACATTTAACTTGATTTAAGGAATTCCAAAAGTATATGATATTTCTCTTGTATCCAAGTTTCAACATGAAAATTACTACTTGCTGCAGTTGGATGTACTAAGTTCGGAAATCCAATCTGAGGGGCTGGTGAAGAGTGTCTCTATGACTGGGACAGGGCACAGAGGGCATGCCAGCAGCCGGGACTAAAGAGTTGCTTTCCGCTCTCTGAAGTTTAGATCTGTGACTCGCTCTGGGGAGTGCTTTGTGGATGAGCCTCATCAATTGACAGCTCCACTGGGCGTGAGAGGGAGCTCCATTTTATTCAGCCAGGTCAAAGTTAGAATGGCATGTGATCCAGCAATTGATTCCATTCCATCGCCTGTGGATTTAGCTAAGTGGTAGATTAGTATATATATATATTTATTTGAGCTTTTTAAAAATGATTATTACTTTTCTGAATCCAAGTAGAAATTCTCTTAATTAGATCTCCAGGTACCTGATTGGCCACATTAACTAACTCCTCGTTTACTTTGTGAAACATCTTGACTGTAATTGACTGAATGTTTATATTCCCTCAAAAGGCATATGTTGAAATCCCAGCCCCCAATGTGATGGTAGCAGGGACCACAGAAACCGCTCTCACTCCCTTTCTCCACGTGACAGTACAGCCAGAACACTGTCTTTGAACCAGGAAGTGGGCCCTCGTCAGAACCTGACCATGACCTGATCTGATCTCACACTTTCATTCTACAGAACTGTGAGAAATAATTTTTTGCTGCTTATAAGCCACTCAGTTTATGGTATTTCTGTTATAGCCACTGGAGCCTGGACACTGATGTCCGTAGCCAACTGAGGGCTGGTGGCTAGAATGACAGGTCCTACTGTTAAGTAGGACCACAGTGTGTTGTTTGCTTCTTTCCTAACTATCCATTTCATTTGATTATATTCTGGGAATTACACAATTTGACCACATATTATTAAAACCAGTGATAGAAAGTGGATGTGTCACCAATGAAAATAAAGCTTCATGCTTGAGAAAGGCTCAGTGAAAGAAAGTCACTTAAAAAAGTGTTAAATTATATTGGATGGTTATCAATCAGTACAGTATCTAGAAGAATTCTCAAATCTAGATGCTTCGCACTGTCTTTAAAGTCTCCTTTCACTAAGGAAACTCAGTGAGACAACATGGAGGATGAATTATTACATGTGTGGTTTGCAAAGAAAGGGGACAAAACAGCACTCTAATTCAGAGAAAAGATACTGGAGAGTGAATATACATTTTAAGTTCCCTGTCACAATAAAATGCTTGCTGTATATCTGTATCTTTTGTGTGATTTCCCTTTTTGTCTGAATAGATTATCGCCCTCTACTGGCCATAAAGGAGGAATGCCACCCATGAATCACATGGAGGCCCCACCCACGGTTCAGTTCCAGGGCATCTATTTTCAGTTAGAATATGCAGATTTCTGGTTTCGGTGCTGACTGGAAATGTAGCCGTGGTTAAATCAACATAATTAAATTATTTTACATCCAAAGTATTTTCATCTATTTATATAAGAATGTTTTATAATTGAGCAATGAACATCCTCACCCCCACCCCCCACACACGATTTTATTGCCTTTTAATTACACTCAGTAATATTTCTAAATAGATGTTGATTGAAAAAGCAGGTGGCCTTAAGAACTACAGCAGCGATTTTTTGATGCCGCTGTGCACAATGACAATGCGAAATAAAAATGATTCTGACTGTTGAAAGGTCCGGCCTTCCTATGAATGAAATGATGCGTGCAACAGAGAGCTCTCTTCGTACATCGAGGGACTTCAGAGAAAGGGTAAGCATCTTGAAGGGACCTTCGGGATGCTGCAGGAGACTTGGCGAGATGGCGGCGGGCTCCTCCTACCTCTGCGGCAGCGACACAATCAATAATGCAGGGTCCTGCCGCAGAACTGCGTCTTCTTGCTTCTGCGAGGGCTCGCACCCCGGGAACCGGAAAGCTGGTGCGTGAGCCCATTGCTCCATCTAGAGTCCGTCAGTGTTAATTGCGGGTTAACTCTGGAAAATCAGAAATTGGAATCTAGATTGTCCATGGGCAATACCTAGGTCTCTCAGAGTAGATCAATGTTGAAAGGCAAAGAAAAAGTGAGTGAAACGTTTATTCATTTGTCTGTACAATGAATAATTTTAAGGCTAGAAACTCCAAGTGCCGATCACGCAAAGTAAATAAAAATTATCAAGCACCTGCCAGTCATTTTGTGGAAGTAAAGACTCATCAGTCTCCACTTTCACCAGATTCAGTTCAGTAGGGAAAATCCAGATAAACATATGCCCAGCTAAATTTGAGTTTCAGGTTAACAATGCATAATTGTTTAATCCAAGTATGTCTCATATACACTAAAAAATTTAACTGGGCACCCTATTATTATTATTATTATCATTATTTTTATTAGCTAAATTTGGCAGTCCTCCATAGAAACACATGATCACAGTACATGGTTTTTTTTTTTTTTTTTTTTGTTTTTTGTTTTTTTTTTTTTGCAAGGCCCAGTGGTGGTGCACAAAGGGCTAGAGGAACTTTGCTTGGGTGCTGGTTAGGAAGGCTTCCCAGGGGAAAGTCGCTCATGTGGATGGTTCTGCCAGGGTTCTCCTGGCAGAACAGCATAAGCTAAGGCAAGAGGCTGGAAGAGCTCACAGCACAGCAGTTCTGTGCTGCTGGAGCAGAGGCACAGGAGGGGAGGGATTCCAGGGGAGGCCGCTGCATCACAGAGGGCCTTCCGCCATGCTGCCCAGGAGCTGGATTTTATTCTGTATGCAAGGGGGAGTGAAATAGGGGTTTCAATGGTCAGATTTGTGTTTAAGGAAGGTAAATCTGGCAGCAGTGTCAAAGGTGGACTGGAGGGTTAAGAAGCCTGGAGGTGGGGAGACCTGGAGGAGACTGTCCAAGATCAGCGATCTTGGATGTGAACTGGTTTCCTGTGGCTCCAAGTCCAGCATACTTGTCACCCTGCCAAGGGGCCTGCCTGTCCATCTCAGTGGCTTATGATTCAAGAATGACATACCACATTATGCATGCTTTTCCTTCCCTGAAAAATGAGCTCCACCCACATTTGGAAATAAGGAAAATACTTCATCCTCCTCTTCTCTCTCTTCTTACTTCTCATGTGGCTGTTCTCAATGCCTGCATCTCATTAACTCAGCCTTCTTTCCCACACAGGGCTCCCCCTGCAAACCAGACTAACAAGGCCAAGTGACAAAGTGAATTAGATCCCTCCGAGGTATTTGGCCTTCTTTACCTTGGGCCACAGCCTGAATTTTTGATGCCCTGGGAATGAGGGCACCTGTTTCTTTTCAAGAGGACTCTGCCATGAGGCCCATGCAGATGGCAGGGCCGGGTGTTTGCGGTTGTCAGGAGTTGCTTGTACTTGGACCTGGTTCACTCAAAGCTGAATGCGAGACCAAGCAGAACCTGGCAAGTCTTCCGGCCCTCTTTCTGAAGTGGAGGCATCGATGTCGTCTTAGCTTGCACAGTACAGCACCTCAGAGAATGCACTAGTGTCAGTAAACTAGATTTATGTAGGTTAGTGGAGGAAGAGAAGATACACCTACTACTCTCTCATGCCTGTATCATGAAAATCATGTTGAGATCTTGAGGCTAGAGCTTTGTAAAAAAATTGGAGATACATTTAACAAATATATATTCGAGACTCATTCAACAGAAGATATATATATATATATATATATATATATATATATATATATATACATACACACACACACATATATATGAAAAAGGTAAGCGAGAATTACAATAATTAGTAATAGAAAATAGGCACAAAAGGATGCAATGGATAAATGTATGCAACATTATAGACATGCTTAGCTTTTCTTCCCTAAAAGACAAGATAAAGCATTCAAACAGCTTCCTTTTTCTGCTTGGAGGATGGAAATGTAGTTATAGGGTGATTTTAAAGGAGTCTTTTGAAATAACCAACAAGTTTTTATTGAACACCTGCCCTGTGAATATCCTTCAGCACTGTGGGCCTGCAGTAGCCATCAGGCTGGAAGAATCCCTGAATTATCAGAGATCTGTTGTAGGCCCTGCTGGGAGCGGACAGAGAGGCAGAGTTGATGAGACAGAGGTCCCCAGCACTGGTTTTGATTCTGAGGCCTGTGAATTTTCAAGGGAGAGTATACACTAAAAGAGAATGGCAATTCGGTGAGACTTATGGTCTTCTGTAGCAAGTATGAATATGACCACAAATTCAGGAGCATAGGAAATATCCATTTCTTCTAGTTAAAATAAAAATTTTAATTAATTTTTAATTAAAGTTACAATTAAAATGAAACCTGGCTCCGAATCACCCTTCCCCATCTCCATCTAGAGATAAGTTTATTCTAAGCTGTCACTGGTGCATTCCTCCCAATACTGCCACCACCACCAAATGAGATCGAACAGCAACCCGGGAGGCCTTGCTGGTACCTAGAAAAAGGCCCATCCTCTGGTATTCACCCTCCGAGCTTTCTGCCCACACCCTGATGGTCTGCCTCTGCACAGGCATGAAAGGCTTTGCACGTGCAGAGTTCCTCGGGAACTTACCTCTGTGGAACCTTAACACTGGGTCAGCCTCCTGGGAGCCCCATGGCACACTGAGTCCCTCTGGGCTTTGCCCATGGGGACGACCCAAGTGTTCAGTCTTCACCCAGCCCAAGGCTTCACACGCTTCCTCCTCTTCTTGGCTGCCTCAAATTCACTCGCTTCACTCCTCTCTCAGTATCACCTCTTCGGTGAGATCGATCTTCCCTGAAAGGCAAGATAAAGCATTCGAGCAGCTTCCTTTTTCTGCTTGGAGGCTGGAAATGTAAAAGGGCCTCAACTCACGTCTTAAAAACTGGAGAGGGGAGCAGGAGGAAGAGAAATGTTAAAAATGCAGTGCAAATTAGTATCTCACTAAATCATCCTATGCCATTTATAGAGAGGCAGCACAGAATGGGGATTAAATGCTTGACATCTTGGTTCTCCTTCTTGCTATCTATGCGGTCTTGCCTCAGTTGCCTCGTTAGTAAGACAAAGATGGTAATAACAGTACCTATCTGGGAGTGTTGCTATGAGATTTCAGTGAGTCAATACATGTACAGCACTCAGCGCCATATAATGAGGCACCATAGCAGTTATTAACTGTTAACTGCTGTAATTACTATAGCTCTAGTCTCAGTGATGTAAATACCGACCCTCCCCATAGCACACCTCAGTGCATCACTGCACCAACGATGTCTGCCTCTTTTCAGGGCTAACAATAGCTCCATCTCCACAATCAACTAGCGAGGAAAAGAAAGGAGGGGATAGGAAGGGACAACTCATCCTGTGCTAAGTGCATTGACAGAAGGTGTGGGTTCTGATCTCTGTCTGCCCCAAATGCCCAATCCACCCAGAAGAAGGGAACGTTCTAGCTGTGATGATGTTCCCGATAGGATGATTTCAGGAATCTTATGAGAAGGGCAGCGGAATGTGCTCTCTGCAGATGGAGCTTGTCGCCATGAGAGGTGTGCATTTTGTCAGGGGAAAGAGCACTGGACCAACAGTCTTCCCTAGCTCATCAGCTGGCACCATCTCTCAACTCTTAAGTGTCACTTCCTCACAGATGTCCTTCTGCCCCCTAATCTAAATTGGCTCTTACCTGTTGTTCTCACAGTTCCTTGTCTTTATTATTAGCCTTTATTCAATTTTTAATTATGATACTTGGTGTCTTTGTTTAGTGTTTTCTTTCCCAGCAGATTATATAGCTCTAGAGGACAGGGATTAAGTGTGTTTTATTGACCGAGCACAATCACTTAACTCTAATTTTTCAATCTATGAAATGAGGATGCTGATACTGCTTTTGCCTACCTCACTGAGCTGTGAAATTAAAAAAAGATAACATATGTGAAACTCCCTTGTAAACCATAAAACATGACGCCAATATTAGTCATGCTCAGTGCCATGTCTTTTTGAATGTACATCACAAGCTGAACACTTGGGAAATGAGCTCCTAGAGAGATTAGTGTTCTGTTAAATGAGGTAACAGAGGAAAACTTAGGACAGGATGCACCCTGGTGGCTCTTCCTGTCTGAAGTCGAAGATGGCAGTCCTAACCTCTAAAAATATCATGTTCACTTCGTCCATCCATAGTAGGCTTGTAATGGTCGAACAGGAGCACACTCGTGGCTGGAGATGTCTAAACACGCAGGACAGTGAGTCACCCGGAGCCCAACAATTCTGTACACTCGGAGAGGCCTTTAGATTAGTTCCCAACTAAGATGTAACTTTCCTACCACAAGGCAAGGATGGTGAGTATGACACCTTCCCCTGCCACGTGGCAGAGAGATTGCAGAGGGAGGGAAGCCATTTCTGAAAAACGGCTGTTGTCGCCAGTATCTCACAGAGAGCAAATGGGAGGAGCATGAATCCCCTAAGTTCAAACACTGCACAGATGTGTGCAGTATCACATTCAGGATAGGGAGAGCTGGGGCAAGAGGGATGTAGTTAACAAGTACACTAGTCTTGGGCTGAGACTCTTTCGCTTTTGATGGACTAACCAGGAAACAAGACACGATTCATCCTCATGGTCAGTACAGTGCCTGAATCACCCAGGCTGGGAACCTAAAGATTGAATGGTGTTAAACCACTTGGTTAGATTGGACCCAAACAAACACATTTTCCTCCACTAGGCTGTTCTTGAGTTTTGTCTACTTCTTAGGGAGGCAGGACAAGGAGTTGACACCATAACGTTAATTGACTACTTAGTTAGCTGCATAAAGTTCGTTTGCACATTTTGTGGATTCCCTGGCTCTCCAGGCTGCCAGATGCCCTGTCATTGGCAGAGAGCCAGTTTCCCCCAGACCCTCAGCACAGGCCCTACTCTTGTCTCATTATACAGCTGTGATGGCCTTGAATGGAAACAAAGTTGTGCAGTGAGTCCAGGAGAGGTAAGATAACAGGAAAAGGTAGTATAGGAAACAGATCAAAGGGAATAGAAATAGGCCCTCAGAGCGGGATGGGAAGGTGGACCAGACACTGGATCCGCAAGAAGACAAAGTCCCATCACAGGTGCATGTCAAGATACATGAACAAAGACCAAGGCTGAGAAGGTAGGATAAGCAAAGGTCACACACGGTGGGGCACAGGAGGAGGTGGGGGACCACACATGCCAGGGAGGTGAGAATTAGAAGGAGAAGGGGAACAAATCTGTAATGAGTTTTTTAAAAAATCTTAATTTGTTAAATGAATGATTGCCAGCAGCATAATTATTTTGTCTTAACCCTCAAAAGACTGGGGTTAACTTTACTCTTACCTGTCATGCATGAGGCTATGGCCACTGGAAAAGGCTTCTGTCAGGCCAGGTACTGTAGGTGTGTCTGTCACCTTCTCCCCACCTCCCCATGTTTCCTGTTCCATCTAAATTTTATCAACCATAGTCCACTTGGTGTGAAAAATGTGCTGCAACAGAGGTAAGCACAGCATGTGGGGTGTCAGAGAGAAGCAGAAGCTGGGAAGTCAGGAGAGGCCTTTGGAAACCTGTTGCTTATGTGAAGGGACCACTTGGAGCAGGCTGTGGCTGGGGTGCAGTGGGCAGAGACCAGGCCAGCACTCGGTGCTTGAGGGCCAAGTGAGAGAATAAAGCAGCACCGGCAGGGCCTGGGGTAGGGCAGACACAGAACCAGAGGCTGAGGGCGAGGAAGGGGCAGGCATCTAACCTCACCATCTTGCCAAGGGCAGGCTCCGATCTTTAGGAACAGATTGAAACACTCCTCAAAGAGAAGTCGGGCTTGATCTACCCTTCTCAGTCCTGGGAGGAAAGTGTTCACACCCTCACCCCACGCTCCACACCGCAAAGGTAAATATAAGGAGTCCATGAACGGAGCAGGGAATTGAAACAGATGTGTAAAAGCGAAAGCAGAGTCTGAGACGGTGAGCACCAAGTCAGGGGCGTGGGAGGTGGAGGTGTGAGTTCTTCTGCTGAGGAGACAGAGGGGAGCTTTGTGCGGCGGGCGCTGAGCACACAGGCCTCCCATCTCTGCGTGTGCTGCGGGGTCCTGGGAACATGCAGGCGCTCCTTGCCGCTCTTCTCCTCGCTGCTCTGCCACGGGTAAGTTCTCTCTCCTTACTCCTTCCCTTCGGGAGACTGCAGCAGCTCTTATTTCTGCAGGACAAAAATAGAGAAGACGACGATGGGGGAAGAGGAGACTGAATTCCTTGTGACATTCCTTCATGAGGAATAGGGAGCCATTTTCCTCTCCAAATAAAGCTCTGTTTCAGTTTATTAGCTTCAGGAAAGAACTGGAAAACATTTCTGACATTCAGGTAATAGCACGGAATCTGACTTTCGATATGTTTGAACAGCTCCCAAACTTTAATTATGTAGATATAAATTGGGGTAGGACACGCAGCACGTACTTGGGAAGCGGCAGCCCTGCTCGGCATGGAGTAAACGGTGCCTGTTCACGTAGGCTCCAGGCTGGGACTCAACTTTCCATAGTCGTGTGCAAAATGTGCAAAGAACCATTGGAAAAAATGATTGTGGTAACTTTCTTCGGTTAAGCCTGTTCTTCTTTAAAAGAAGCACTTTGGAACAAAAATTTATGTTTCAAAAACGTCCTACGATTTTGTCTTTTCTCGGCCCATGTGTTTCTCGGTTTTCATGAAAATCAGTGCATGGAGACTCTGAAATATTTCAGCAATGGACCAAAAGGAAGTTTAATTTAATATGAGTAATTCATTGCCTTAGTATTTTTAAATAAGATTGAAACAGGGTGATTTATTTGTGGATTTATTTACATGGTGGAGGCAATTGCTTGCACAGAAGACAAAGCTTTTGAAATCTTCCTGTGATGTAGAAAACACAGAGGTGTCAGTAAGTTAACTGTTTAATGGGGTGGTTAGTAATAGATGCATCTTAGGAAACACAGGATAGAAAATTGTTATACAGACAGAAATTTAAGATTTTAAAATTTAAGATTTTAAAATATAAATTATTTATATTTAGTCACATATTTGCCCTTTATGGAACTCCTTATTTTTTCCTATATTTCTAAATTATTGTCTATTGTAATTTCCCTTCAGAATGAATTTATTCTTTTTCTTTAGTATTTCTCGTGAGACAGGTATGCTAGTGACACTTTCAGTTTTTATTTATCTGGAAATGCCTATAATTGTACCTTCATTTTTGAAAGATAGTTTCACTGGAGATAGTATTGTTGTTATTGTTGTTGTTGTTTTCCCTTTCAGCATTGTCTCGGGCATCTTGTTTTACTTTTCCTCCTCCTCTTCTTCTTCTTTTTAAAAAATGTTAAATCACAGCAAATTTGAAAGGAAGGTGCAGAGAGATCCCATATACCCCTTTCCTCTACACATGCATAGCTTCCTCCAACATCAACATCCCCCACCAGAGTGGAACATTTGTTACAGTTGATGAACCTACATTATTACCCAGAGTTCATAGTTTATATTTGGGTTCACTTGTGATGTTACCTTTCCAGAATGTCATATGCTTGGAACCCTACAATTTGTAGAAATTTCAGATTGGCTTCTTTCACTTAGTAATTTGCATGTTTTTTATGTCTTAATAACTCATTTCTTTTTAGCACTGAATAATGTTCCATTGTCTGGCTGTACCACAGTTTATTTATCCTAAAGAAGGACCTCTTGTTCTCTTTCTTTGATGAGAAATCAGATCTCATTCTTATTGTTATTCTCTTGTATATAACACTTTCCTTTTCTCACGTCTCTTTATCATTGGTTTTCAATAGTATTAGCTTGTAACCTCAGAGATTATATAGAAATGCTTTAAGATAGGAAAGATAAACAGGTGTCCTCAGGTGGGCAGTTTTGGGAGTGGGCATTTCAGTGAAGAGGGAGCAATATAAAGAAAAGCATGGAGGAGAGAATCAATCTGGTGAGTCTAGTAAACTGCAAGGCATCAGAGAAGAGTGCTTGAGAGCTAAGGCAAGAGAAGAAGGCATGAACCAGCACAGACGGTGCTTTAGATACCATGTACAGAAGTTTGGACTGTGTACCACAGACAGTAGGTAATATCCAATGGGCTTTAAGGAGAGTACTAAAGGCAGATATGTTTTTTAAAGAGCTCCCTCCAGCAGTGATGTGGTAGATTTATCTGAGAAGTCATTCTTGAGAGAGGAAGACCAGTTCAAAACCTATTTCAATAGTACTTAGTAGCAATGAAAATGGGGGAAGAACAACTAGTTCTAGGGATATGAGGACAATATGCAGGATTAGTCATTGAATGGCTATGGGAGATGAGGGAGAGGAGGATGATGTGGATGAATCCTAGCTTCCTAACTCTAAAATTGGGAGAAGTTGTCTAGGAGTGGGGGAGGGGATGGTGAGTTGTAGATGTGAGCTTTTCCTATAAGATATTGTAGTGAAGACATCCAGTAGGCAGTCAACTGTATGGGTCTAGAGCTCAGTAGAGAAGTCCTAAATGGAGATTTAGTTTTGAAGCTTGTGTAGGACGGAAATTGAAAGGAAAGGGGTGGATAAGATTATCAAGAGACAACGTGCAGAGTGAGAAAAGCAGCATGTTAAGGCATGAAATTCCAATAAGCTTAAATCTAAGTCAAATTCAGGGTAGCAGGAGCCTGAAAAGGAGATTGAGGAAGTATATTGAGAGACAGAGGTAGAACTGGGAGGGTCTGGTGTAATGAGAGCCAAGAACAGGGAAACAGGAAACACAGAGTGGAGAAGGGAGTAGAAATAGTGAGGCTGGAAACAATGAGTGCCTACTTCTCAGTTTTGCACAGCGGTGGTTACCAGGGACTCCTTGCCAGGTTAGGTGGCCTCTCAACTAGGCTCATGTTTGTGGAGTCTCTAGGTCCTTCCCTGCCCGCCCCCTCAAGGCATTTGACTCTTATTTAATCCTCTCTTCTTGGATTAGGACATCTTTGAGGGGACTATTACTGTACTTATCACATGGGATAATAACTACTCCATACTGTTGTTGTGAAGATTAAACGATAAAAACATAAGGTTCTTGGTATATAAACAGTACCATTTTCTTTCATTCAGTAAACATTTATTATAGAAAATAAGACAGACAATTAGACAAAGACATCCAGTAGGCAGTCTTGTTGAAGCTCACATTCTTGATGAATGACTCAGAAAATAAACAAGTAAAATATATTGGTAAAAAGTAGGCAATAAGAAGGTCTATGAGGAAAGAACCAGGGTGCTATTTCATAAAGGGTGGTCAAGGAGGGCCTCACTGATAAATTTAAACACAGACCTAAATAAAGTGAAAGAGTGAGCCATGAAGATATCTGGGAAAGAGCATACAAAGAACAAGGAGGCCAGTGTGGCTGGAGTGAAGCAAGTCTTGGGATGAGTGGTAGTGAGCAAAGGAAGATAGGGACATGGGGACCAGATACTGCAGGGACTTGGAGGATAGTTTGGGTTTTCCATTGAAATGGGAAACCACTCCTTATGAGCAAGGAGTGGCTCCTGCTCTCTTACAAAATGTTGAATTTACAATACTGTATTGTTAGCCACAGGCACTATGCTGTGTGGCAGATCTCCAGAACTTATTTATCTTGCATAACTGAAACTTTGCACCCTTTGACCATCAATCTCCTCATTTCCTCTATATATCCAGGGGCTGACAACCACTATTCTACTCCCTGCTTGAGTTTGACTTTAGATTCCACATATAATTGAGATTGTACAGTATTTGCCTTTCTATGTGTGCCTTATTTCACTTAGATAATATCCTCCTAGTCCATAGATAATGCTCCAAATGGTAGGATTTTCTCTTTTAAGCTGAATAATACCGCCTTGCATGTATACACCACATTATTTTTCATCTGTTCATCCATGGATGGGCACTTAAGTTGTTTACATTATCTTGGCTATTGTGAATAACGCTGCAACAAACATAGGAATACAGGTACCTCTTTGAGATTCTGACTTCAGTTCCTTTGGATAAATATCTAGAGGTAGAGTCACCGGATCATGTGGTAATTCTATTTTTAGTTTATTGAGGAATGTCCATATTGTTTTCCATAATTACTGCAATAATTTACATTCCCATCAACAATGTACCAGGGTTCTCTTTCTGACATTTATTTATTATTTTTTTAGGAAAAGTCATCCTAACAGGTATGAGACGATATCTTGTGGTTTTGATTTGCATTTCCCTGATGATTAGTGATGTTGATCACCTTTTCCCACCCCTGTTGGTCTTTGGTATGTCCTTTTCGTAGAAACATCTTTCAGTCTTTTGCCCATTTTTTAATTGGTTTATTATATATTTTTTTGCAATTGACTTGTATGAATTCCAGATATATTTTGGATACTAATCTCTTATTATATAATTTGCAAATATTTTCTCCCATTATGTTAGCTACTCTTACATTTTGTTATTTATTTATTTTTGCTCTGTAGAAACTTTTTGGTTTGTTATAATCTCACTTTTTTTTTTTTTCCTTAAAACCATTCTGCTTGGTGGAGAATATGGAGAACAAAAGGGGAATCGAGAATATTTAAGACATTCAAGTGAAAAAATAATGGTGGCTTAGATAGCTATGGTAGCAGTGGGGGTAAGAAATAATTAGAATAGGTATATTTTGAGATATAACCAGGAGGATTTACTGATAGAATTGGATATAAAATGTGAGAGAAGAGCCAAGAATGACTTGACTCCAAGGTATTTTGGAAAATAAAATTGGCATTTGTTCAAATGAGGACGTGTATGCAAGTGTAGATTGAAGGGTACAATTGGATGTTTGTTTTTGGTCATGTTAAAGTTGCTATGCCTATCAAATACCTAAGTGGAGATATTAAGTAGGCAGTTTGTGTCTGAGATCAGAAGAGAGGGCGGGAGATATGTGAAACAGTGAGGGAAGAGACTGTAGAGGTCTTAACCACAGGGGCCCCAATGTTCAGAAGTGAAGAGTATAGAAGAAACCAGCAAAGGAGACTGAGGAGTCATCAGTGAGAAAGGAGTGAGAAAGAGTGACATGTTAGGAGCTGAGTGAAGAAAAGTTTAAGGAGAGGATGACTGTCTCCAAAACTGATAGATATTATTATTATAACTCACACACTGTGTTCTACCAATTTGGGGGAAATCTTCTATTTCTATCAAACCTCTGAAATTAGTTTGAGAAATCATTTCTAACATCACCTTTATTATCAAATGGAGTTCTGCTGCAGGGCGCAGGGCCCTGAAGGAAGACCTGGAGAAGTATCAGAAGTGCATCGTCGAAAGCAGTTTTGTCACTGGCCCTGTAAATGCCCTCAGAAGCCCAGCTGCCCTCCTGGAGTGAGCTTGGTGAGGGATGGCTGTGGATGCTGTAAAATCTGTGCCAAGCAACCAGGGGACATCTGCAATGAAGCCGACCTCTGTGACCCACACAAAGGGCTGTATTGTGATTACTCAGCAGACAGGCCTAGGTACGAGACGGGAGTATGTGCATGTAAGTGTCTTTTTCTGGACCTGCTGGAAAAGGTCGCGTCTAGACATGATTTTTTTTTTCTGCAACTGTTAACTTGGGAATAATCAGCTTATTTTGGCTAAATATGAGGTGAGTTCAGTTTTCATGTTAGACTGAAATGGCACTGGCTTTGTCATATTACAAACCATGAGAAATTAGCAGATATTTATATAAGTTCAGAAACCTGTTATTTTTATTGCATTGATCTTGCAGTTCTCAGGTAGCTGCTTTTAATAAAAATAGGAAAAATTATCTGTAACTAGTAAATAGTCTGACTTCTTAAAGTGCCATAAAGTAAGAGCTTTTGTTAATACTGTCAAAATCAATCTGAATTCAGCCTTTTTTGTAACTAAAAAATAATCTTGGTTTAATGTAAAGATGTATACCTAGTATTCAGACATATGGCCTTAACCTCAGCCTTGCCAACTAACCATCAAGAAACTGTGCTTTTTTACTGAAGCAGATTTATAACAAGAAAGGTAGGAGCACCCCAGATTACAACCAGACCCTCAACTTTATGGATCTTATCTATAGAGTGTGATGGAGACCATTAAACCTCAAACACTTTGGTAATAATTGAGGATGCTGACCTACTTAGGATTAAAAAACAAAATTTATAAGGGAAGAGAAATACCCATATTAGCTGGGCAATTTAGTTACTCTGTAGAAAAGCCAACGTGGGAAGGCAAATTACTTCCAGAAGTTTGGTTGTGAGCATGGAATGAGAGCACATCTTTGCAGTTGGGCTGCATGGATAGAGCCTTTCTAGTTTGATAGCCTGATGCAACTGTCAGCACTGTTTATAATATTGGTTAAGAATGTAGTCTCTTGGTTCAAATTCTGAGCTCTGTCTGCTGAGTGACTTTAATCATGTTTTTTAACCTCTCTGTGCCTCATTTACATCGTATGTACTTCCTATCATAGAGTTGCTAGGGGGATCAAATGAAAATAATGACACAAAAACCCAAACACATACTGTAATATCTGACGTACAGTAAACTCTCAAAGATATCAGTAACTATTCATGGAAACTCAGGGGAAACAGGACCTATCAAACTCTGGCATTCAGGACACCCCTTTTTCCCAAACAGTGCTAGTCAAGTTATTTCATTAACCTAACAAACACTTAGTGACCAGTGGCTGAGGACATAATGGGGTGGGAAGAAATAGAGGCCCTGTCCTCAGAGTGAAAGTTTGTTGTGTCAGACAGACCTTTGCACAAATAATTTCACATACTGTGAGGAGTATTTTAAAAGAGCATAGCCATGAGGATGGGGGTGGGAATGATCTATAATGAGTCACAAACTATGGCTCAGGGGTCAATCATGGCCTGCAGCCTGATTTTATAAATGATGTTTTATTGGAACACAGCCACACCCACATTGTTACATAGAGTTTACCGCTGTTTTTACGATTGCAGAATCCAGTAGTGGTGACAGGGACCGAATGATCTGTAAAGGCTAAAATGTTTACTCTTTGGCCCTTTACAGAAAATTTGCTAATCAATGACATAGACATATGGTTTTTAAATTTTTTGGTCTGAAGACATGGGTCTTAGAAATAAATGAGGACCTAAAGAGCTTTTGTTTATGTGACTATACATATTTAATGAACTAGAAATTTGAAAATATTTGCTAATTCATTAAAAAATGACAAACCCTTTGCAAATTAATAAATATATCTATGACAAATTATTTTCCAAAACAAAGGAAAATTTAGTGAGAAGAGTGGAATGGTTTTACAGTTTTGCAAATCTAATGTCTAGCTTACCAGAAGATAGCTATATTCTCACACCTGTTTCTGCTTTCGATCTGCTGCTATATGTTGTTTTGGTTGAAATATGTGAAGGGAATCCAGACTCACATAGAATATTGTTGGAAAATAAAGCAATAATTTAACAGACTTTTCAGGTAATGGTGGATATTCTTTTTTGATATTATATCAAAATTTGAGAAATGGTAGTTTCTTAAAAATTATTTGCACCATGGAATCAAAACCATATTAATGAACCACATCAGTGTTATACTCTGTGATATTAAAATACTTTGGTCTATTCAAGACCCATTTGTAATGGGTCTTTACTCATGCCAAATTTTGCAATACTATGCTTTGGTCATTCAGAAAATATCAGTTTGTAAAAATGGGTTATGTGGATGTTCCAAATGTTGATACACTTAGAAAATATTTTTTAAAAATTACATTAATGCCATCTCATCAGAAACATCTACATATTGGGTAGCTCTACAGATCTCAGAGGTGGATACAAGTTTCTCAAAATTCTAAGTTTTTCTTGAAAGCTTGAATTCTATCATGGGCAACAAATATTGCCAGTTGTTTTCCTTGAGGTGACAGGTTCACTTAGTTGACTTTCAAGAAAATGTCCACTAAATACCCAAGTCTGTCAGTCATTTCTGTCAGTCATTTCTTCAGGTGAAATTCTCATTAAAAATGTGGTTAGCTCGGCCCACAATTCAAACAATAGCATAAGTGCTTTTCTTTTCCTCAAGATAACTCCTGTACAATAACTACAGTGATGTTGTATGTACACTTCCTATTGGTCACAAAGAAATTTTTTAAAAACCCATGTATTTGATGGCTAAAACATATTAAATTAGTAATTTTTATTGTCATCAAGGATATTCTTAAGTAAAACCAGCTTTTTTGTTTTGTTTTGCTTTAAAAAGTACATTTGTGTACAAGTGCACAGCAAGGACAAATATAGTGATTAACTTGTACAGTTTGATTCATGTTTTAGCCAACCTTGCTTTTCCACCAGCAGTGCAAATATCAATACAATGAAAAAAAGTGTCACATCTTAGTCTTGACCTTGCAGAGAAAGGGCCTCAGGCACTGCCAAGGGGTCCGCAGGCCACATTTTGAGAACTGGTGATCTATGTCAAGAATGTCCCTCGTAAGTGAAAATTTCTTCCAGTTCTCAACAAAAAATCAGTTACCATGCAGCACTGCAGTTAAACATTATAATTTTTTCAGCCATTCACATATCATAAATTCCTAAGAAAATATCCTAGCCTATTGTTGGACATCTAGGGAAATCTCACCAGCCACCTCTCAGATTTACAATCATTATCTATTTCACTATGTACTCATAGTGCTTTTTTATTAATTTTACTCTGGAACTGGGCCTGTCCTTGGGTTTTAATACTCAAATGATGATTTGGGGATGACAGCCTACAATACAATGAAAATGTCTCATTTTCACCTTTTACAGATGGACATTTCAGGTGGGGACTAAGAAGTTGAGAACTTTGTAAAGGAAATGGCAATTTTTCTATGGTTTATAACTGGAGGTCTAGACTATTGGTTATGGCTATTTTTTTTTGGCGATTTTGCTCTTTTTTCCTTTCAGACCTTGTAGCTGTGGGATGTGAGTTCAACAGGGTACATTATCATAATGGCCAAGTGTTTAAGCCCCATCCCCTGTTTAGCTGCCTCTGTGTGAGTGGGGCCATTGGATGCACGCCTCTGTTCATACCGAAGCTGGCTGACAGTCACTGCTCTGGAGCTAAAGGTGGAAAGAAGTCTGATCAAGCCAACTGTGGCCTGGGACCATTAGAACAGCAACTCTCAGCAACCTACAAAACAATGCCAGGTGCTTTTAAGCAGAACTATTTTTCACGTGTGACTTGTTTGTGGTTTTACTTCATGTTGTGTTTATGTACCACAGGCACTCAGTAAGTACTTTCTGATTGGTGGTCAGTGTGAAATTTAGTTTGAGTGTGCTGTTTTACTAGGTCTTTGTTTGCCTCAGGCAGGTCTATTCTAAGTATCTGAAAAGGAAACTATAATGTTTTGGATCTTTCCAGTAAAATATTTTGGTTTTAAAAAGCTCTAGTACGTCAGGAAAACTCTTTTAAAATCTTACTACCTCTTCTTATTCCCACTCAACCTCTTCTCAGGAAAATCAACCAAATATTGTTCATATGCATCCTGGAATAACTTTTATTTGTGTTGTTATATTATGGGAAGAAGTGTGAATCATCCAGCTCCAAAAGTTTTCAAAGGCAACTTTTCTATATGATAAAAGCAGAAATGGAAACTTACTGATTAAAAATATTTGAAGACATGTTTTGAATTTGTAAATATTATTTCTAAAAATGGAAAACTACCGCTATAAAATTACCCTTTAATTACCAACCTTTCTCTAATAAACACACACACAGAGGCATTCTTAAGTAGGTTGTTACCCAGGTACGTATAGAGTTGGGAACAAGTAATGAGATTATTTTTCATCTTGAGCACCTGGCCTTTTAGGGTCAGAATATTCATAAACCTTTTATTATGGTCTAAACATCTTATTTCAGTGCCAGGGTATTTTGAGGACAGAAGTTTCAAAAAATGCCAGCAAATAAAGCACAAACGAGGAAGGACTCAAAAGGGGCAAAACTGACGTCTGGTTATTATTCACATTTGTGTTTCCATCCAGAAATCAAGAATGCCTTTTTTTTCTTTAAATTTAGAGCTTAGTGAATGAAAAGTGCCATGGAAATTTAGAATATTTATATATGCTAAAAACTCCTAAGTCTACCTATATTCTGTGAATATTTAATATAAGCAACTATAGTCAGAGAAATGAGTTTTAGATATTTAAAAACTAACTCTATGAAAGGAACGTCTGTATGGATTCCAATTATGTCAGTTTTTTTGGAAAAAATTAACAAGTCATAATGAATTTGCATTTACCATATGCAGTTTTTCAGTTAACAGCATGACACTAATACCTTAAACATCCAAAATTATAAGCCAATTGTTCTTTCTTCAGCATGTACAGAACAGTCAATTTTCTGCATTAGATTTGAGTGACTCAATATTAAGTTCTTATATCCCATGTGTGCACCACCCTACTGAGAGAAAGACTAACTTAGAGCAGAAGTTTGCCACAAGCAAAGCCCTTTGGAACAAGTTCAAATTGGTCTCGTTTGTGGAGTTAGAGGAGTTCCCATGGATTCGCTTGGAACCTGGTTAGATGTACCTGATGGTCATTCTTAGTGGTTAATGCTTTGCTACAAAAAACAAGAAAATCTCTCAGTGCTCTCTGGTACTTGGGAGTTAGGCCTGGATGTTTCAAAGAAGTATATATTAAGTCTAACGTCTCTCCTCTGCTTAACTGTGAGACCATATTTATGGGCCCAAACAGGAATTCGGCTTTTAAAATTAAGCACAATGACAAATACACACTTTATGTCTATAGTAATTTACATAGTTAATTCCAAAGATTTATGGTTGGAATCTAGCTTTTGCTTGGTCAGCAAAGCATGCAATGACATAATGCCCCCCATGAATTTCTCACTGCTCACCAACCACTAAACTTTTACTTAAAAATTCTCTTCTAATTCTCTTGCTTTTTAATGAATGTTAAGCAAATTCCTGAACTGCAGCTCTTGGCTTAACTTTAAGTTGGGTTATTGGTAATACGATAATCTAACCTACTTTTATTTATTGCAGATGTGTGCCAGGCTTTTAATCTGCTTCCTGCATTGAGATCTTTAAACTGTTGTCTACCTTCCAGGTATCTTCATGTTTCTGCTTTCTCTCCTTCAGTTCTACGTGCAATTGCAAGATCCTACTGTAATAACGCTGAAAGCAGTATCAAAACATAATTTTATTCAAGATAGCACATACTTCAAAGACTGATATTTCTTATCAAGAAGGTATTTTTGGGGGTCTTTTTAGAGTTTTAAAATGACATTTTGAAGTAACATAGCCAGAATTTTGCAATGTTCAACTGCAAACTCACATCACAACTTTATTCCAAAAGCATCCTTTTTAGAATTAAACTTAAGGAAACCCTTTGAGACAATAAACCAATATGTAGTTTGTTTAAAATGAGCCAAGGGCCTCCTGCTTCATTCCTAAGCAGAACAAGCTCCCAATGGATTTACAAGGAGATGGAAGAATTATACCCTCTTTATATTTTCTTTGTATTCTCATTACTCAGTCCCTTCACCTCCCTTGTTTTTCCTAAGCAGCAGGCAGTGGAGAGGGCCCCATCCACCCACCTACTTACCCACCCATCCATAGATCTACTTATCCATTCATTCCCTATGTCTTTCTATAAATGATTTGAAATGGCTAGCCAACGGAGGAAATATGGGCCTGCTACCATAGGGAATGTAACAATTAAGCTGAATGAATAAAATAGATTACACATTTGCCATGATTTAGTATATGATGATTTAGATTAGTTTACTGTAATATAATTTTCTAAAAGACTAGATTAAAACAATTGAAGGAAAATAACTGGCCTCATTGATTACCTAATCCTCAAGTATAAATTTTGTATTTTAGATTTTAATATATCAAGAAATTTAACATTACGACCACATCATTCTGATTGATATCCTGAATTTCCTAATCCTACTAATGTTTATTTTAATGTCTGTTGGAAATAATACCAAGCATGAGGCAAGAACCAGAGAAAAGGCAGATATCCATCAGAACATAAGCTTAAGTTTAGTACTCAGAGGATGGGCTAAGCAGAAAGAACCAAATGGGTACATCTATTCAGTTTTTTAAAGATAATATATTTTTATTCCTCCTAAGAAATTGAACTCTAACACTTGACTGAAAGGTAATTTGCGGAGTAGGAAAAAGAGAGAATGATGAATTAGATATTTTTTTTTCCTGAATTACATAAAGGTTCAGATCTATTAACTATTAGCTTTAAAATCATCTATCTACATGAGTACATCTATATGTATACACCTGTACTTTCCCCCCTTTATTTTAGCTTATAGGAATCTTCCACTTACTTGGAAAAGAAAATGTCTTGTGCAAGCAACAAAGTGGACCCCCTGTTCCAGAACATGTGGGATGGGAATATCTAATAGGGTAACCAATGAAAATAGCAACTGTCAAATGAGAAAAGAGAAAAGACTGTGTTATATTCAGCCTTGTGAGAGTAATATATCAAAGACAATAAAGGTAAAGTTTAATTAAACTTCATTATAATTCAAGAGACTCCTGAAAAGTTTGCATGCTTTGGAATGATGAATAGTGTTTGGTTCTTATGAAAATAAAATCACTTCATGATAACAATTAAAGTCAAACTACATCAGAGGAAAGCAGATATTACTCTAACTGCACTTTGTGGGAAAAATGTACCAAGCACAGAGGTAATGTTAACCTGTTGATTCTAGATACTCTATCAGCTTAATAGTATGGGTCTTGATCAGTCTGAATTGTTGTGGTACTCCACCATCTATACCGTTTTTTAAGAGTAGATCCTTTTCAGATTCTAATTTCTTTTTTCTATACTAATTTTATGTAGTAGAATCAAAGCAATGAACAAAAATTTTTGGTATTAACATAATTATGAGAACAGACATGGACGTCAGAGAAGTCCTGATCTTAGTTATATATCATCAACTTGGAGGGGAACCACATTTCCAAAATGCTTAGATAGTAAACTTGCCAAAGAATGATGAAAAATACTTACTCTTAAGACTGTTTGGTGTAACTAGGGCTGGTCCTATTTCTAGAATTACACAGGATGACTGTCTCAGAGTAATTTTTAGAAATGCTGCAAAACCCTTCTCATCTCCAAGTTATTCTCTATCATATTAGAAATTTACTCAATTTTAAAGAGGTTAATATATTTATTCATTTATCCATCTACTCAAAACTGTCTGAGCTGTACAAGGAAATTTGCTATTTCATAGGTAAATAAACATTTAATAAGACATGACCCTTGATATTAAAAAGAATTTCATTTATTGCGGAACAAAGTAAAGGACAGCACAAATCAGTGGGGAGTGGGCCCTATAAAATGATGGAGCAAGAACAGACCTTTGGTGAGGGGATTTTAAAGGTGGAAAAGAATAGTGCTTGAAGTTACTAAATAACAATTAATAATGTCCTGGAAATGACTTATATCTGCGTGTTTAAGATTTTCTACTTAGTATCATTTTTCTAAACTATTATAATCAAATTTAAAGAATGACTTCTTAATGATATGTATCTTTTTAGATCCCCAAAGGAAAAACATGCCAACCTACTTTCCAACTCTTCAAAGCTGAAAAATTCGTCTTTTCTGGATGTTCAAGCACTCAGAGTTATAAACCGACTTTTTGTGGAATATGCTTGGATAAGAGATGCTGTGTTCCTAATAAGTCTAAAATAATTACCATTCAATTTGATTGCCCGAATGAAGGGTCATTTAAATGGAAGATGCTGTGGATCACATCTTGTGTATGTCAGAGAAACTGCAGAGACCCGGGAGATGTATTTTCTGAGCTTGAGATCCTATAAACCAAGGACATGGGGAAAAGTTAAGGTCAGTCATGTCATTACATAAAAAAGTCAGAGAGGTTTTAAAAGGGTGTCAAATCTACTTTACAGGTTAAAACAGTAAGAATGCCCAGCTATTCTCAGACGACTACGTTTAAGGCATTAGGAGCTTTTCAAACGGTTATCCTACAAACATATGTAAAATTTGAAAACCTTAAAATTGAACTTACTTTAATAAAATGTAACATATAATACACAGATACTTTGTTTCACTTATGTTTTCCATATATAATGGAAAAACTATATAATTTATAAGAAAATATTTTATTCTATAAAATAATTTGGAATACTTTGAAGATAGGCAAAAAGCATATTAAAATTTTAAACCTTTATCTGTACTTTAACAATGTAGCCTAGGTTCCATTCAGATGATAATCATTACAGGGAGAGCAAGATTCTACACTAATTCTTAAATAGCAATAAGGTTAAACTGTAAGTATATTTATAATTTTCCTTGTCCTGTCCTCAATATCAGTTTATTAGGATTTATTTGGGAAGAAGAAAATGGAATTTCATTGGCCACCGTTGACATCCTTAATCTAAAAGTTTTTATACCAAGTATTGTAAAAATCTAAATGTCCCAGATAAAGACCAAGAGCAGTATCCTTACTTTGAAAAGTAACAAAAAACGTAACACTTAGAAAAGCACACAATAGATTATTTTGGCTTGAAAAGAATTTGTTTCTAAAAATTTCTTCCTGAAATATTAATCAATATGGATTTGAGATGTGAACTGTGATTAAAGATGAATAATTGTTAAAAATTAAAACTGGAGATTATGGTAACTGGAACACTTTCATTAGACTATTATAGCCATTTACTGCAAAGTTTGGAAGACAATATCAAGCTTTGTAATGTTCTGTTCTCTTGTATAAATGGTGACAAGCAAAATAATGATAACAAGTAGCATTGTTTAAAAATATAGACATTTATTATTACAAAATCAACTGGTTTGATAACAAAGCATTATACTTAAAAATAATTTATCACAAGTATATGTTAAAATAAATGTAAATTGTGATTCTTTTGAGTGCGAACAAGAGGTTATCCAATGAAGAAACAAAACCTCCTTAATAGTTGTAATAAAATTTATCCTTGAAGTTAGTGGATATTACACAGAAATATTTATATTGTGTTCTTCTACTCTATGAACTTATTTTTAAAGAATCAGGTGAATTTAAACAGAATATGAAAACATAAATTATAAATAAATATAAAAATATATCTGTACAAGATTTTTATTGAAGACATGATTATCATTGTATAAATGTCTAAATATGAGATTATAAATAAAGTAAAATGTTGAAGAACTCGGTTCTTGCAATTTTATTTACTTATTTAGGCAAGGCAACCATTAGTTGACCTCACAGATTGCGACCTTGTCAGCTTACAATCCTTATTTTCTTATTTTTTACGCCTACAGTACCCGGTCTTCCTAGTGGTCTCCCATCCAAGTACGAACGAGGCCTGACCCTGCTTAGTTTCTGAGATCAGAGGGGATAGAGCTTGTTCAGGGTAGCATGGCCGTAGACTGTTCTTTCCATTTTAGAAAAAGAGAATTTTATGAAGACAAATGTCTGAAGTTTAGGTACTAGGACTTTACAATTTCACACAACAAATTATGATTAAATAGAACTACTTTTTCAGACAAAAATACTCCTAATATGAAAAAGACAAAGCTGGCTTTCTGAATCACCAAAACTATGAAACAGAAAGGTAAGATGACAAAAAGCAATGTGAAATTAAGAAAAAGTAAGAGTATTTTGGGGGATTTTTACATAGCTACGCTTAGTCTAGGTAAATCTTCTACAGGCATGCTTTTTGTGGCATCCAGTTGGTTATATTCCTGTATGAGTGCTGATAAAGATGACAGAGCTTCTGTGAAAGAGCTTTCCTCCATCCCTTCAATTTGTAGATAGTGATGAAGATGAGCCTATTAAAAAAAAACAAAACTAAATAATATTGTCTATTTTCTAGAAATTTAATACATACAACTATCCTATAATGTAAATAGTTCACTCGGCTTTACACTGGAAATGAGAACTCAAATCCTATAAACTACTGAGATTTCTCATTTAGATACTCTGAGTAAGCCTCTCCTCTTCAGTTATAATCAGAATAATGAATATAGTAGACAGGATCACCCAGATTTGAGTGTAATTCTTAAGACTACATCTTAAATAGCCAAAGTTAACACATATAGTTACAAAATTGTACTGATAATTACCTTTTTCTTATAGAGCCTCATGAATCTCTCTCTCAGTTCCATGAAGGTAGGCTTCACACATGTGTTATTTGCTAAAGCTAACAATGAATGGGAATGGCCCACAGGAGGTACTGAGCACAGGCTGGTCTTCCAACCTTCTTGATTCCATGAGACAAATTGTAGAGAAGGTTTTAATCTGAGATATAAAAACTCAAGGTTAAGAATTAACGTACTAAAAATGTGTGCCATATTATGACAGCCCATTAATTAAACTAGGATGTTACTGATGGCATCATTCAAATTGCTTAGTTTATAATGTAAGTTATCTATTTTTTACTATTAGCAGTACTATGGTACAGTCTGACAGTAAACTAAGGGACATTTAGTAGGACATTAGATTGGTTATGATGGTGACTCAAAAAACTAGAAACACATTCCTTAACATCAGAAATCTGAGGATAAAAAGAAATAAAGGTATTATAATTTTCCTTACTTTATAATTCAACGGAGTAATTTTCCTAAAAATAGACTGTCAATAAATAGTAAAATATAAACTTAGAAGTGTAGTGGTGGTAATAAAATGAATAATTAAATTTTCTGAACACTTTCAGGAAATAAGACATCTCATATATAATTTAGTACTTGTAAATAACAGTTTTGTACTATTATTACTTTTATTTTACATGTGAGGAGAATAAAGCTCAGAAAGGCTAAGTAACTTGCTCAAGACCACACTTTAGTTAAGTAGCAATGCTAGAATTAGAAGAAGGCCATCTTAACTACTATGTTACACTTTCACGAACAGTACACATAACAAATGATCTTGAAAAAATATGAAATCAAACCTTTCAATATTTCTGCGAAGATCTGAAATCTGGACATTTCCTCTAACCATGAGGGCACATGCAAGGTACAGACTGTGTTTGGGGTCAGCCCGAATTAGCTGGTGATCTTTGCTAAAGGCATCTGAAAACATCTGATCCAACCTAAAACAATGAAAGGCACTGTTTATACAAAATATTATTTCTTTCTTCTACGTAGAATTATAAAATGAAAAGACAGACATCTATAGGTAAATAAACTTCACATACAAATATATTCTAAATCTTGGCTATCATTTTCTCAAAGCAATCTTTTATAGAATATGAGAAATAGGAAATAATATAATCTTTGGGTTTTTTTTGGAAAAACTTTTGCAATATAGTGATTTCAGGTAGCTACAGCATTGATTTCTGAAACTTGATTTCTGAAACTTGGGTCATTGTTTTACTATGCTTATCTACTTCAAAACTAATTAAAAGCCTACATTTAAGATTACCTTATCTCTGTAAAATACATCATAAATTAGTTATAATTAAGAGGAAACTATCAAAAGACAATGTCAGGCACTTCTATAAAAGAATAAACTCTGTAGTAGTGTTCTTGAAAAGAAAGACTTCTAAGTGAATGGTCTTTTAACTCTATTCTTTAATCCTTCAGTTAAAAAAAGATAGTGTGACTGACAAAGTTTATATCTAATGATACACAGGCCTGTAGGTCCTGAATACAGCCCCAGTCTGGGTCTTAAATCTCAATTCAATACAAATATGACTAGGTTCCTTAGATAACTCTAGCCAAAACCGAAACCATTCCCATTTGTTTGGAAACTGCTAAGAGATTAAAGAGTTTAAAACTATGCTTTTTAATAGCACAATTTTAAAACAATATATTATTTACTCAAGGATAAATGTGTGCACATGGTGACATGGCAGACTTTGAAATATCTACAATACAGAAGCAAAAAGAAAAAAAAAAGGAAAACGAAGAACATAAATATAGAAAGAATGTTGTGCCAAGTTCCTTAAGAGTCTAACATTTTTAAAGTTCCTTATAGATTTTCACTAACACAATTAAAAACAAATGATATAAAAATATGCCCAGCAGGATTTTAAAAAAGTTTAATTGGCTTTAAAATATGCAGGATAAAGAACCAAGTCAAACATTTTTTCCTGTGTGTTGGACTTTAATTAGAATTTCTATCTTTTATTGTTTAAGAATTAACATTAAATACAAAAATGTCTGGATTATCACTATTGTACAATAAATAGTTCTATGTGTCTATGTTAAAGGTGTACATTATACTTCCAAGCACTAATTTTTAATATGCTGGGCTGATAACAGTGAACATTTAGTGAATAATTATGTTTCATACACTGAACAGGTTGCTTAACTTGTTAAGGTCATCAACATCCCATGCTGAAAAAGAGTCCCGTTAGCATAACTGGTTATTTGCTACTGATTCAAAAAAAGTTAATATCACTGTGACATTTCTGCAGTGCAGAATTATTATCTTGCTAAAACTTAAAGCTATTTAAAAAAAAATCTTTAATCTAGTGTTTATCATTTATATACTTTCCTTTTACAGAGCTTGAACAGAACCCATTGCCTGTGAATGCCAGTGTGACCTTTTCAAGCTCGTCATCACTGTATATGCTTAAGAGTTATCTTCCAACAACTTTTTTTGTTAAGTAAACTCATGTAAGTTTTATGCTTAAAAATGACACATAGTCTGTTACAAAACGAGGTGTTTTGGATATAATCTATAATAATCTATAATGATCTATAACAGCTACCATACAGGGTGACATCAAAGAGCCTTCTATGGTGCTAAACTGTGTGATAAGAGCTTTAAAAGATACTCTTATTTAATATGTCTAACATGCATACAAGGTAGGCACTCCAACTTTCATTTGTACAGATGAGAAAAACTAAAAGTCTGGCAAATTTGCTACAAAGTAAGTGGACGATCAGGATCCAGACTTAAGTATGTCAGACTTCAAAGCCCTTAAATCTTTTCTATTTGCATAAGCTTAAAAACTTAGTTATTTAGATTTAATTTCAAATAGTTTAATACTGACTTTTCAAATAATGACTTCTAAATAAAGAAGCATTTCTATAATGAAAAAACAGCTGTCATCGACTGTATTTTATATACTTCTCATATAGAAAATGACATGAAGAAATAACTAGGGTTTAACTTTTCTCTTAAATTTTTTTTTAAAGTAATTCAAGTTCTCAAGTAATTGGAATAAAGTTACTCTTACCTTCGAGGAGGAATATTGACATCTGCCAGTGTATAGAGAGGTGTTAAGCTTGACACAAGATAATGCAGTTGAGGAAAAGGAACTAAGTTCATGCTGATTTCATTAAGGTCCATATTAAGGGATCCTTCAAACCTCGCAGAGCTAAAAAATCAATATTAAAGCACGAGACGAAATTTAATTTTAAATTATACACTTTGGATGCAGCTTGATTTATTTTGCAGGCGTTTTCTTAAATGCTTTCATACCCTGTTCTTCAGTATGCTCTTTTTCCTATATTAGTGAAATTTAGTATCACGAAAATGCTGTGTAAACACAATTAAAATATAACACAATATCTATAGCAATTCTTATTTCTGGGTTATTTGAAGTGTAACACACTATCACAGTTGCTCATTATATATATAAAAAAATTTTAAAACTCACTTTAGATTGAGTTAAACACATATAGGTCAATAATTATTTCATTACTGTAAACTTAATAAATTCCCCAAGGGTCTGCTTAATACACTCTATCATCTGCAATATAATAATGGCAAAGCAATCTTTTAGATAAAAGTTAAGGAAATATTTTGGACCAGCTAATGAGGAGGTACAGATTAACTGGTTTAAAAGATTAAGACATTCTACAGCCAAAAAAAAAAAAATGTTATTTTTGTCTAACCAAGTGCTTTTCAACTGCATATTATGGGGAAATATTCTGCTGCTTTGGACTCATAGCAATTAAAATTCGGGTCTATCACTCCAAGGTCTGACAATACTAGACAAAATAAAAGAAGTTCCTACAACTAAAGAATAACTAAAAAAAATGCTACTATGAACATCATCAAAAGCACAGTGAATGAAGTATTTAAAGTATCTTGATGTATACAGTCCATAGAATTACCTTGTTAGGTTGAGCAGCAAATTTGCTACAATGTTGTTCATTGCATCAAAGGGCTTCTGCTGCTTTTTAGAAGCCCCAGCACTGGAAGTAATCAGACTCTTTGGCTTTATAGTTGTACCCAACCTTCCAGAATTCACCATGAGGTCAATTTTGCTAATGATGTCAAACAAGGACTTTTAAGGAAAAAATATTGGGAGAGAAGCTATTAAGAGCAGACATAGATGGCATTCTATCAGGAAAGAAAGAAGAGAAAGAAAAACAATTTAAACTTATTTTTTTCTCTTACATGGGAAGACTGAAAAGAATGTTTCAGAAAAACACGTAAGTATAACACAGGAATAAATATATATGCAATATGTCCATAAACTACAAAGTCATTTCTTACTTGGTTGTCAATGGGCAACACACAGTCTGCATGTTCATTAAGTTCCTTCATTGCCAAGATGCTATTATAAGGTGAAGTTATGACATCATCCTCATCAGAAGGATAAACTGAAGTCACGAATCTGTATACTTCTGGGAACTCATCCTCAAGCACTTTTAAAAGATATGTGCCAAGTCCAGATCCTGTTCCTGAGGATTAAAATTTTAAAAAAGGAAAACAGCATAAAGGGTTCAGAATATAATTGTGAGAAACTTGGATTTTATGTTTTTCTAAAAATATATATTAAAAACTTTTAATTTTCAATTTTCAATTGATTCCCGTGATTATATAAACTAATTTCAGATAAGGAAATGAAAGCAACATGGGCAGCGAGGCTTACATCCTGAATTCAATCTCTGGCTCTTACTGTGAAGCTGGGAGGGCTTTCTGTATTTTACTCTTTTGCAAATTTAAGTTATATCTATACAATGCCTAAAGAACTGACTGAAGAGTAAAAAATTCAACTAAGACAGTATTCAGGCTACATTTGATATAAGGCTACTACATGACCTTAATGCTGAAGAACACTATTATGACACAGGGAATTTAAACACTGAGTAAAACTTATTTAAATTTATTTAAAATTAGGCATGACCACCTTGAATTTATAAAACTCTCAAATAGGAAACTTTTTTTTTTTACTATCTATGTAAAAGTAGAAACTCTAGGAATCCCATCAGGTAATTTTCTGACACAGAGCTACATTTACAAAAATTCAGAATATTTTAAGAACTTTAAAGAGATAAAACTAGAATCCTGTAACTTGGTGTTTTTCAAACTATGGGTTATTAACCATTAGTGAGCTATGAAACTAATTTATTAGGTTAGAATCAGAATTTTCTTTTCTTAAATGAAACAGCAGAAATACCATGTGTCAGCATGGTAAGGTAGGTTTTCTGAATCTTCTATTCCAGTTTATATATGTTTTGACTGTGTGTGTGTGTTGCACAGTGTTAAATTTATTGCTGTTCCAATTTAAAAAAATTTTAAAGCCAATGCCCTAACCCATGCGGATAAATATTAAAAGGCTATGTTAAAAATACTAGATGAAAGCGAGGGAGTTTTTTTTTGTTTTGTTAATCTTTAATGAGAAGGATTTTGTAAACATTATACAAAACCAGAGCCATTATGGAAAAGATAGCTTTGATTACATTAAAAATAAAGCATATATGTATATATACACATACATATATATATCCCATAAGCAAACTAAGAAAAAAATCTTCTATACTTATGGAGAACTAAATTTCTTTAATGAAGAGGTGTCATAAATCAACAGCCGAAAAAATATGAATGCAATAGAAAAATGGGCAAAGGATATAAATAACTCAAAATAAATCAACCTTTCTTCTAATTAAGGAAATGCAATTTAAAACAATATAATTTTGAACATTTTAGATTATGTCTCATAATACTCAGTTGTTGGTAAGTGCGAAGGCATAAACCCTTGTAAATTGTAGCTATTAATAAGGATTGGTACAAAATTGTAGGCAGGTATTCAGTAATCAATGAAAATTTAAAATGTACGTATTTTTTAATCTCACTTTCCTTTCTAGGAATATTGCCTACAATCATATTGGCACAAATGAACAGAGATGTATGGTCTAGATATTCATTGGGGACTCTTTATAATAACTAAACACCATAAACAACTTATCATCCATCAATGAGGACTGACTTTAAAAATTATTATCTATTCATACAATCAAATTGTATGAGTCAGGGCTGATATTAAAAGACATTTGGGAAAGATATAAAGTGAAGAAATTACTGAATAATATGTATTGCATGATAACGTTTATGTAAAAATATGCATACACACTTTTAATAGGCATAAAAAATATCTGGAAGGATGACACTGGTAAACTTGATTACCTGTGAGGAGACACTAAGGATTAGACGTGGGAAAGGAGACCTTCATTTTTAACCTTCAGTATTATTTGTTTTTGCTATTTTCAGTGAATTATTAAAAAAAATATAATCTGAGATTTTGAGTAACAGAGGGATTAAAACATGTACCATAATGAAGTACAAATTACACTGTTTGTTTTTTTTTGGAAACTTACTCAAAAAATTAGTTAATTTTTTATTACTAATTTTTTATAATTGCAAGTTAATTATACTAGTATAAAGAAAATTTGTTTCTTAATTTAATGATTATGATGGTCTTCTAAAGGCATGGTTACACAGTAATTATGATTTTAATTTCAAAACGCTATCGCACTGAATAACAGATATGTACAAAAAATCAATTGTACATGACCTGCTGAAAATAGAATCTTAACCTTAGTTTGGAGAAAAAAATGTGGCAAAGTTTTCTTTTAAAATTAGCTAATCCTATTATGAAATTAGCAGATTGTGATCTGTTTCTATTTCATGGAACAGGGAAGCTAAATACTTTACTTGCAAGGTAAAGGCTTCCCTGGGTAAAGAGAGCAATACAGATCATTCAGTCTAGGTCAAGGTGATTATTTACCAAGTAAAGAATGATTTAAAGGAGTTGACTAAAAGAATTTCTTTCACTTATTTCTTTCATTGGATACAAGAAAGGTTAGAAGCTGGTCAGAGAAAGGGTTTTTATATTCTTTTGCAAGTATATCTATAAATTTGCCGGAAATATTTACCTCTAGTTAGGATGAGCTTGTGGGACTACACAAGCAAATTCTTAGGAGAAAGTCAGCATTCCCCAAAGCTCATATATACTGAAAGGCAGCTAGAAGCTTTGTAAGAGAAACTAAAGGTAGAAAAACAATTTTCAGATTCTGTTCTATTGACTCAAAGTATTAAAAAAAAAAATGGTAATAGTGAACCCACTGTGACATTTAAGATAAAAAGCTGTTAGGTATATATATTCATAAACACACTCTTAATAGTCCTATCTTTATCAAGCATGGGACTGAAAACAAGACTTATGTTTGCAAAATAAATTCCCAGTTACACTTTCACATTATTATAGGCAAATGAGTAACTTTACCTCCTCCCATGGAATGTATTATAAAAAAGCACTGCAAACAATCACAGTGCTCTGCTGACTTTCTCAGTTTCTCTAAAATTTGTTCTTGATAAAGATTGCCAAAAACTTTGTGACCCACAGCCCTGAAAAAAAGAATACAAAGGAATTAAAATATTACTTTTTAAAACTTTATATCAGTATTTTATTTCTGATCTAAATAAGAAGATTATAGAAAAACTTGAAAAAGATTTTTACTGTATTAAGTAAATTCCATTCTTATTTTGTATCAATAAATCATATTATGATATCTCAAAGATACTAGGTAGAAAATTTAACAAATAAACAATATCTATAATCCTCAAATATCCTGATAATATAGCTTAGTATCAATGGATATTCAACTATGGTTTTCTAAATTTATCTTCTCTTTTTTTTCTCTTAAGGTGTAATTACAAAAAAACAAAATTTTAGTTATGCTTTTTTCTCATCTCCATTTAAAGTAAACTCTGCAGTGAATTTTATATATTAAAAAGCAGAATGTGGTCAACTAGAAAAACATAAAAATTTAAACTAACCTATTTTGGTTTAAAATATGAGTAAAATATTGATCACATCATGTTATTACTAGATGACATGGCACACAGTAGAAAATTGATATTCATAAAACTCTGCAAGCCTCTTTGGCTGCTCAAATTTGCAAGTATTACTATGATATATTAAAAAATAAGCATTATTTCTCCACAACATGCAGTCAGATGTAACTCAAAAGTTACAGAATAAGTTGATAACAATTAGAGAAAAGCCAGTTGGGCGGTAAGGTAGACTCACTTATTTAGTGACTGGTTCTCCCCAAATAACTCCCCCAAAACACAAGATTCAAATTCATGCTTTAGTAAAATTATACATCACTACACATTATTAACCTGAGGGACTAATTGCAAATAGTTAAAATAAATATAGATTTCCAAATAACATAGAGCTACTTAGTTTTTAAAAAGTCTCAATGTAACAAGTTTTAATAATCCGTGCTGGAACTTTTTTCTCATAAAGGAAAAGAGACCATTAAAATTTAAAGGCCAAACACAGCCTGAGCTTGAATGCTAATGGCACTGATCTGGCTTGTATCTCTGTATCAATTCTATTAAATCTGACCAATTGGAAAACTTGATAGAGTCAAATAATATAGGTAATAGAACAGTTTATAAAAATACTTAAAATTTTTGTCACTACTATTATGCAAGGATCAATTTACAGTGAGGAATATAGTAAGTCAATTTTTCACAATTTATTGTTTTCTTAAAAAAAATGAGGGATGCAGAGAAAAGAGAACTCTTCTACACTGTTGGTGGGAATGCAAATTGGTACAGCTACTATGGAAAACAATCTGGAGGTTTCTCAAAAAATTAAAAATAGATATACCTTTTGACCCAGCAATTGCACTTCTGGGTATTTATCCAGAGAAAACCAAAACAACAATTCATAAAGATTTATGCATTCCTATGTTCATAGCAGCACAATTTACAAAAGCCAAGATATGAAAGCAACCTAAATCTCCATCAACAGACTACTGGATAAAGAAGTTAGGGTTCATATACACAATGGAATATTACACAGCAAATAAAAAAATGAAATCCTACCATTTGCAATGACAAGGATGGACCTAGGGGTTATTATGCTGAGTGAAATAAGACAGCGAAAGATAAATACATGATTTCACTTATATGTGGAATCTAAGGAACAAAAAGAACAAACCAATCAAAAACAGACTCACAAATATAGAGGACAATCTGGTGACAGAAGGGAGGGGATTTGGGGGGTGGGAGAATAGGGAAAAGGGTTAAAGAAGTACAAATTAGTAGTTGACAGATGGTCACAGGGATGGGGAGCATGGTATAGGGAATGCAGTTAGCATTAATATAAATGACTAAGTGGAGAGTCAAAGGAGAGAAAGAACAATTAGGGGGATTTTTCTTTTTTTTTTTATTAACTATATAAATGTATAACCAATGTACTATATACTTGAAACTAACAATAAAATAAATTTTTTTAAAAAATGAAAAAGAACTAGGTTACAGATAGTTTTTAAGCATCGTGAAACACCATCAATAATCAAAGGAAAGAAGATGGGTTTAAAGGCCTAGAGTTGGGTATGGCAAGTTATACAGCAGGACCTATTAGAATGAAGAAAAGATTGCTCATTTTTTTTCAGATGACATTCCATTTTTATGTCAGCATAGTCTCACCAATTATTCCCTGAGCCAGAAATATCAGTGATGAGCTGCTTGCTATCAAAAACATCTCTCAAAGGTCCCTGAAGAATTTCATTTACCACCCCTTCCTCCATGTCAATCAAAACAGCCTGGAATAGAGAAATAAAAATTAGCATATTTTTCTTTAGTCACCCTATAAATGAAAATAACTGAGCTAAAAGTTGCATTTTTCTTTTTATAATTTAAGCTTAACCAAATCTTTATTTGAATCTTTATTTAGAATCTGGAATAAGAATTAAAAAAAAAATTCACTCTGCTCAAAAGGTGGAATCCAATTAAAAGATGGATTCTGAATGCTTATCCTACTCCAAATTACCAAGTAGGAAAAAAAGTAAATGAATAATACCCACAAATTATTTTCTAACAATTCTTTTATTCACGTGCCTATGTAACTATAAATTTGAGAATAAGGTCTCAGAAATCTAGAAGGTAACCTTAATCAGAAAAAAGTCTCAATAAATGTAGGGTATATTAATATATTTGCCTACTAGGAGCAACCATACTGTTCTTTTTGAATCACAGCTCCAATCTGTCCAAGTCAGTAAACTTACTATTATGCGCAAAGCCAAGGTACTAGGTAGATGTCAAAAATGACAACAGGATCCTTTGTCCCAAGTAACTCACAACCTAATTCATTACCACAACCTTTACTACCATAGGAGATGACCTCTATTACTATGAATAACACCAGAGTACGAAACATAAAACTAACTATGGAAAGAAAAATGGAGAAGACTGGAGAGAAATATAGCAAAATGTAAGCAGGGAGAGCTTGGCAGTAGGATTATATAACTCTCCTACCCCCACCCCCTCACTGTTTTGTGCTTTATTTTCCATATTTTCTACAGTGAGGAAGAAGAGTGAAAAAGTAAAATAAATCAATAAAGCAAAGCTGAAAAAAAATTCTGAAATAACCTTAGGGTACATATAAAACTATTAATTCTGTGATTCATTGTACAGAGAAAGCGTTTGGTTTATGGGTTTTAGTTCTTGTGATCACGTAACGTTAAGCACTTACTACACGTGCCACTGTTCTTAGTCCTTAAATGTATCACCCCCATTTAATCGGCACAATCATATGCATAAGTACTATAACTATCCCCACTTTACACAGAGGAAACTGAGGCCTAGAAAAGTTAAATAACGTAGCTATGAACACTCAGCTAGTAAGTAGTAGAGCTGAGATTCGAACCTGGCTAGCCTGGCTATAGAATATTGACTCTTAACTACATGCTCTACTATCTTATCGAAGGGAGACCGTCAAGTTTGATATTTACAGAGTACTGACTCCAGTGGAGCTACAATTTATGTTCATATGAATTTTAAATTCAACTATGTATGTAGTCAATTATGACACTGTAAGCTGGCAATTAAAATACTATTATTACACAGCATATTAGGAATATATTTAAATTATATAGTAGTATATGACACAGTGTCAGTATATTATAGAATGATTATAAAATTGTTTTACAAATGCGCTCCTTTATATACAGCAATAAATACACATACCCTTTCAACAGACAAGACTATATAGGATTATTTACTGGTAATTTTAGAGATTTTTAAGAGTGTTTCCAATAATATGCTATTTTTACCATGTACTGTCCTCGTTCCAAAACAGATTTATTGAGATGATTTGTGGAAGAGCAAACTTTTTTTTTTCAGTCTGAAGGAAAACCATTTAGTTACTGTCTCCTAAATGGTCAGATTAAACACATTAAGCCATGCCCTCCATTACCTTGCTATCTGGCAAAAGCAGCAGTATGCAGAATATAAACTAACATTCAAGCCCCTCCTGAAGTCAGTTCTGATAGTATCATCACTGTCATAATAACAGCATTAAAACTCTGACATAGTATATAACTCCTCCAATCTTTCCTTAGTCACATCAGGTCTTTGATTTGTTTTTCCCTTGGAAATTAATTAAAATTAGAAGAAATTATCCTGGGTTCTACAGTTAGCCATCCAAGGTCTGGAGTCACAACTGTTCTAAGATTTCATATTTATTATTTTCTTCCAGGCTATCACCTGGTGATAGCTTTCTGGCCTTTGAGCTTTCCCTGAAATATAGGATTTACAAAATTCTGAGCATTTGCTTGTTAACTTCAGATACTGGACATAGTAGAAGGATCCAACCACCAAGTTATCTCGTGAAGCCTAGACTTTTCAGTGGGAGAGCCACATAATAAGAAGGCTCCTAAGGAGAAATGGAAGAGTACCTTCTAGGAAAAGTCAAAGGCTACAGAAACACAGACTCTTTTTCAAGAGTGTTTCTTCTACCTCCTACCTTGCTCACTGATACGGTGGTGGGAAAGAGCTCAAATTAAGAGTGGTCTAGGAAACACCAACATTTCTTTTCTCTGAGCAAGACTGGGATGTTAGCGCTCTTTATGGAATGGAGGATGCCAAGTGTTAATTATCCCGACAGCCTACAAGCACATGGTCTCTGTCGTAAATTTTGTTTTCCAAGGACATCAGAGATCATGGACAGAAGGAGACTATTCCCAGGTACTATAACACTATTGCTCTCCACTCCTTCAGCCACTACTACAGGTCTGATCCTTACTGTCTTGACTACTTCGATAGCATCTAAGCTGCCTTTATCATCAAAGATTACTAATCAGCAATTAGAAAAAGCAGGTTATTGTAGATATTACAGAAGTGCTGTTGAAACAGAATTAAGACTAAATATAGGCTATTAACTTGAAATTTTTTTTCAGGTCTTCTATGGTTGTGGTATTTATTCACTATAATGTCACTAAATCCATGCTTTGTATTGGGAGCAAATACATCTTCCATTATCTTCAAATGAAAAATTAACCCACATTAGTATGTATTTCAGGTTTAGAGTTAAGATTCTTTTGTCATCATTTATGTAGATGTATATGTCCCTTAAAACATTTAGAAAAAATGCTAAATTTTTTACTTTAAGCACAAAATATTTCCCCTAAAGTTTCAGGTACACACAATGTGTGCTTAATTATATTAAATGTGGCTAAGTAAATTTTTTAAATTTGAGAAGTTAAATTAAAATTGTATTCTCACGATAGTCACAAAAGTATAACTATTTTAAAAACACATACAATGTAAGAATCCAAATGTATATATCTTACTCGTGCTTTTAAAGAACAAATTTTCCCCTTGGAAATACTGCACCATCACCAACCACTCTGAAAGATAAAAAATAAGAAAAAGTCTTAAGCCTCTCATGCCTAACAGTGCTATCAGGTAATAAAATTTCATTTATATAACAAAGCTACATAGAGGTCGGTGAGACAGACACAAGGTAACAAAAGAGCTGCCACTCCTAATGGCTTCCCTTGCCTGCCTCCCATTAGGCTAAACAAGTGAGGTACTTATCTCCCTGGCTTTCTTGGTAGTTAGCGCTGGCCATAGAATCCAGTTCCGGCTAATGAGATGAGAGGATATTTTGGGAAGCTTTTCTGGTAAAAATGATCAGATGGAGTTCATGCCCTTCTTCTGTTTTCCTACCTTGAACATGAATACGGATGATTCCTGGAGGAGGCTGCCATTTTACAGTTAAGAAGTAATAAACATGAGGACAAAAAAGCCCACACATTAAGAATGAAACAATAGACAGTATCCTGATCTTTAATGCACTTCTCCAAACCCATAATATCCAATTTCCTGATTTCTTTGTATGTGAGATAACTAGGTATCTTTATTGCTTAAACCACCATTAATGAGGTTTCCTGTCGTAGCCAAATTCATATCAACTAGGGTACCAGTTATGTATCATTGAGTATCTAAGGCTGTTCCTAGAATTTCATGTTGAACATAGTTACCAAAGTAAATAATCTACGACCAAACTGTATGAGTCAACACAGTTTGCAAGAACACAGAACACACAAAGGGAAGCCGACTTGAGCAGAATGTTGTAGGTCAGGGGTTGGGAAACTACAGTCCTTCGCCAAATCTGACCAGCTACTTGTTCTCTTAAAGTTTTGGAACACAGCCATACCCATTTATGTACGTACTAGCTATACCCTTCGTGCTACAATGGCACAGATGTGACACAGACCTTAAGGTTCACAAAACCTAAAATATTTACCATCTGATCCTTTAAGAAAGGTTGCCAACCCCTGGTATAGGTAAGTTCCTATCATACTCTTAAAAAATGATCATTTCCTCAAATACAGAAATGTATACAAAAATGTGAGACGTAGTCTTATTTCTGAAAGAGTGTTTTGTACTAACTTATGAAACAGATACTGCATGCACTGGTAGTTCATGGAAAGAAGAGCAAGATACAAAGTGCTTTCTCCCCTACTTCCCAAACTTGATATTGGGGAAATAAGAATGTCCTCAGGTTAAATTATAAAACAGAGTAGATGAGAGTATAGCTATATGAAGTCATCTTACTAAGAGAGAATAGCTCCCAGGGTGTCTCAATTATGTAATATTCAATGAAAGGATTGGTCATCAAGAATAGAGGGGATGGGAGTAGGAATTTAGTTAGAAGGGAAGCACCTAAAAGGATTACAAAGGCAAATTTGAGTCTCTTAATATTATTTCGGATAAAGGTTGTTCTACGTCACAAACAAAAGGGAATCTAGCCTATTATGACAGATATCTCCATGTAATAAAGATAAATGATGCCAGCCATTAAAGTAATACACCAAACTTCCCTTAGTCTGATTCCATGGTCATCAAATGACCTCCATCACTTAGCTTTTCAGGTAGAATTCCTATAGAAGAGAATGTGCTTTTGAAGAAAAATGAATATCTAGTCTTCTTGAGTTACAGTTCCTATTGTCAATTACTGACTTTCTGCTTTTTAATCTCCCATTCTCTTTGAGTTTGATCTATCTGCCTGGATTGATCCAATCTCAAGGTGCCAACAGATACCTGAGTTTGCAAGCCTGAGGGTCATACTCTGGAATTCTCCAAGAAGTGGAGACTAATTAGTCTTCCCCAGGAGATAACTGCCTCAAATACCCAACCAATTATTACACACTAGAACTGGAATTTTTATTGAATTAGACTAAAAATGGATATTAAGTATATACTTTTCAGTTCACGTCCACCACAGTTTAGCTTTAAGTATTTTAAAAACATATAAACTTAATGATTTACTATTAAAAGCTTATGAATAACCCTGTAGGTCAAATTACTTTCAGATATAAGATATATAATTACATACATCCTTTACTAAATAAACAGAAGTAATGTGACCATTGCTTTCTCCTTCTTAGCACATTCTACTTGTAGAGCAAGTATTCCTGACCACAAATAACATCAAAAGATGTAAACAATAGATTTTTCTTTTAAAAGTTAGCCATTATTGAATGCATTAACAAGATATCCTCAGAGAAATTTTCAGCATCCCTTTATTGGATGTCAAGTTAAAAGAAGACACACTAAAGGTTCTTTTGTTTCCTTAATATGGTCTTAAAAGAAAACCTGTTGTTTTGCTCTGCAGAATATGAGAATATTAAGGTTATGAGAATGAGAATATTCAATGAAAAAAACAAAAAAGCATGACAACTTCTTTACAGTTCTCAACTGTTTTTACTGCCTTTTGAAGATTCTCAATCTGTTGACATGAAAAGTTATCACGATGCTATTTGATAGACTTTAATCCCATCTTACCTGGTATCCACATTTCTAAAAAAGCTGCTTATTGCCTCATCATAAATTCCTTTCTAAAAAGAAAAAAAAATTATAACATTAGATTAAGTTTTGCCTCTTTTCCAAATGAAGTCCTTTCAATTTAATAATCCCACAATACTGTAGTGACCTGTACATGGCTATGATAATCAAAAGCAAGTTATCATAAAATGCTTAGTCTGACTATACCAAACTAGAGAAGGGTAAATGCCCTAAGATCTATTGATTAGGTTCAGAGAAGGGTGCTTAAGTCCTCAGTCCCCATAGGACTGTAGAACAGGTGAATCAAAATGAGAGCTTTCTCTGGGTTCTTGGTGATTTTAAAAGCTGACTGGTTAAATTAAAAAATATAATACCATACACGATACCAATTTTATAAAGTATTTTCACATATACTATCTCATTGCTCTTCGCGAGAACCCTGATAATTAAGAGAAACTTAAGACCAAGGTCACCGTCCAATTGTGTAGTCTATTGTGTACCCAACGCCAAAAACGTTTAAAAACCTGTTTGATCTTTACTGAGAAGATCCCATACAACGTATATCGGTCGGATAAAAGCTCAATAGAGTAATTCTCGCTTATCTATTGGAAGAGCCTCAGTGACAGGAGGGGGGCTCCTGGAGGGCGGACCAGCACCTGGTTGACCGCGGCGTGCTCCCTCAGCGCCAAGTCCCAAAAGCAGCAGCCAATCTGGTTTCCGCACTGGCCAACTGCGATGAAAGGAAAATAGTATAAACTTTAGGCTGAAAACAAGTCCCCTTGGCTCCGCGCCCACCAAGCCCTCACCCTTCTGGCGCAGCTTACCCTGCACGACCACCGACTGAGTCATGCTGCGTAGGGTCTGCTCTGGACACCAGGGTCCCGGGCAGCCCTCGGTATTCCGCTGGGGCGGCCGTAAGTCACGCCGCTGCCGTAAGTCGCTGCCGTCGTTACTCTCTTCTCTAGGTTCAGGCAGATTTTCCATTAGAAGGCCGCACCAGTGTACCTGCGTCTCATCGTTACCATAGCGACTGGGCCCCCGGACCGCAGATCCTCGCTGCCTTGTCAACATCTTTTAGAATCGGCAGCTCCGGAGGCCGGGACAACTGGCGGGTAACTAACTAGGCGTTGGAGTGGGATTTTAAAATATGTTAATGGGCCCTCAGAGGTTTAGTCTTTGCTCACAGTCTAAACGCCCTGGGCCGTGGTCCCATTCCGTTTATTAAGATTCGTTGGGCCGCTGGCTAGTACCTTTGTCTACCCAGCCCTTTGTTCTAATAGAAAATGAAGAATGTCAATGAACACAAAGAAACCTCAGACTAATAGGCGGGGCAGGGTTATAAACTAGGTGGTTATACACTTTGACAAAAATGGCACTTTAGAGACCCAGCTAGTGTTTGTGGAAGCTGTATGCTGCCAACATTAACTTGGATGCTCGCTAGAGCCCAGGTCCCCAACCTTTTTGGCACCAGGGACTGGTGCTCCTATGAGAACCTAATGCCTGATGATCTGAAGTGGAGCTGAGGCGGTGAAGATGGCACTCGGGAGTGGCTGCAAAGATGATGAAGCTCACCAGTAGCTCACCTCCTGCTGTGAGGCCTGGTACCTAACAGGCCATGGACCTGTACTCATCTGATGCCTGGGTTGGGGACCCCTTCTCTAGAGGACTCAAAAATTAAGATGCAAATCCCCAGCTCCAAGAAATTTAGAATCTAATCAAAGATACACAGACACAAAATACTTATTGTTACTTAAAGTATTGTGGTGTGATGACTATAAGTGCATTAGGATTCAGTGGGTAAGGATGTAAATAAGTAAATAGAGGTCTGATGGAAGAAATGAAATTGAAACTAGGCATTTAATTTATATACAATGTTTAGATGTGAGAAAGGAGGAAAAGATTTAAAAAATCAGGCAGTCCTGAAAATTACTATCTCCTTAAAATTGTCAGACATTAGAAAATACTGTAAACTCTTATTGACCAATTTATACCAGATTTTAATTAGGAACTCAAGAACTTTTGAATTGAAATTGGTATTTTCCACAAAAATTCTGAGGAGCTGCAAGATTCTAGGAGGTCTTTATTAAAAAAGTTAAATCGTATGTGCAATGAATGTGTGGTAACAGAAACTGCAATGGTCGATAGATTGGAGCACTCAATTGTCCCACCAAAACAAATAAATAGTTCTTACTACATTTTTCTGTTAGCTGGTAAGTTTGAAGCTACAATGGTGGTTCATGTTCCGAGGCTCTCCTACATTTCTATTCGGATGTTTTTCACCTTAGTGCTTATATCTTTTGTGATTTAATCTTTTTCTTTTTCTTTTTCTTTTTTTTTTTTTTGGCAATTGCTGGATTTTAAGTGCTTATTAGTGAGCACGGAGTCAGTGGTGGAAGTACAGTCAGTTACCTCCAACACTTTACTTCAAGGCCTGATATTGAAGTCCCAGTCTGGGACTTCCAAAATTTTAAACTTTTGTCCAGTTTGTATATGTTTGCATTGGTAAACTATGTGGTTCCAGCTCCTCTGATATTCTGACCTCTGCAGAGCTCCACCCCTCATGCAGTGTGGATCAGTCCCAGCCATTATTCTTCAGAGGTCATATATGAGAACAAAGTCAAATTAAGAAAGCCCTAACAAGTCTCATTAGTAACTTCATTCTGAGGGAATAAGACTGAGGCATTTCTGCTTAAGAGTCAAGGTGGAAGCTTACATACCTCCACTTTAGGACCTCAGCAGAAGCAGAAAAACTTTTTAGAGTTTGAAATTTCCAGGAGTCGTAAATCTGAACATATCCTGGTGTTGAATACATTCCTAATTAGATGGACTGAGACCTCATTTAAAGATATTCAACAAACTCTCAGAAGAGCAAGCAGAACACAGGCCATCCTGAAAAGTTACACACAGCTCTAGTGGAATTCTCTGTACTATACCTCCTCTGATACAAGCAAAATGAAAAAGAAAATATGACTTACCTTTCACACTCTAGCTGTAAGTAGAAGAATGGGTTTCAGAGAAGTAAAAGTCAAGGAGGATTTCACTATACAATAGCATAGAGCAAAGGAAATTAATGGAAGACCAAAACACCTTAAAGGTCTAATAAATAATTAGAAGCATGAAGAAGCAGACTAGGGAGCTGAAATTCAAATTACTGATGTAGAGTAGAAGCTTGAAAAAAATCAGAATACTGAAGCAAAGGTATCAAACCTCTTAGAAGACATTACATATGAAAGAGACCAGTATAGTTCAATGTAAGATCAATAAGTACCCCTGAAATAGAGAATACAGCAAATGAAACAAAAAGTCTCCTTACATAAATAAATAAGGAAGAAAAATCTGTAGGTTAAAAAGATATATTCTGTTCCACAGGGAAAATTCTATAGAATAGTCAACACTAAGGTATATATTCTGGTTAAGTTACTCAATTTTCAGAATAAAGAAAGAATTCTTTGGGTACCCACGCAAGAAACAAAAGTGGGCTATGGAGAAAAAAAAAAACAATTAGGCTCCTTTAGACTCATCTATAGCAATTTAGTACTGGAAGATACTGAGAAAAAGTTACAAAGCTCTGAGGGAGAATAAAATGTGTTCCAAAAAATTATACTCCTATAGCTTTTCAAAGTTGTCATTAAAATATAGTTTGAATTTGTAGGTACTCTATCCATTTTTATTCCCACTTGCATAGTGCGTTTCTGAGCCCATCTCTTTCATGTATAACTTGACAAACACAACCAACCACAACCAACATGGTATTAATGATCTGTTTTCCAATCTCTTTACCTAGCACTCAAGTTCAGTAGTAAATCATCTGCCTTCTAGGTTATCACAGCATTTTCCAAAGGTTTTTCTGATAGGTTTGCCACTAAATAATAGATAACTATCCTTTCAGCTTCTGAGAACAATTTCCTTGTCACTTGATGCTTCACTACTTGCTAGTGACTTATATTTTAGGTTTTTGTTATCGTAGTGCCTCAGTCTGGACCTAAGTCTGTATAAGGATAAACTTTGTTATGCTGTGGTGACAACTAACCTCCAAATCTCAGTGGTGTAAAACAACAACAAATTTCTTTTTTAATTTTATTTTTTGCACATGATACATCTCCATTGTGTGCGGTGTATGATGGCTATGCTTTATGTTATCCTTGTTCTCACACCTGTGTAAGCTGAGCTACCACTATTTGGTACATTCCTGGTTTTTGTGGCAGAAAGACAACTCGAGAGGGTCCTGTACTGCATTTAATGGCTGCTGTTAGCTCACTAGCCCTAACTAGGTCATGTAGACTCCAAATAATCACAAGGGGGCCAAGAACTGCAATTTATGGAAGACAGAAAGCCAGAAATATTTGATGAACATTTGTAAGTAAATCATGAACATTCTCAGACATGACATCAGAATGCAGCATCTGTGGTAGGCAGCCTCTAAGATGGCACCAATGGTCTCTGCCTCCTATTTTTGTGTAATCCTCTCTCCTTGAGTCTGGGCTGGACCTAGTGACCTCTTTCTAATGACCCAAATACAGCCCAGCGGCTACGCTGAGTTGGGCAGACAATGTTGAGAATTCTGGGGGAACAAGGCAGCTAGAATGTGCAGGGCAGAATGCCAGAGAGGAGTGTGTATACAGAGAAAGTTCCAGAGATCTTCAGGAGATCCCCATGAGCCTTAAATTGAGTGCTGATCAGTACAAGCATGTATGGAAACTACCCAAGGCTGAGGAAAGAATGACTGGAAAGAAGTGGGCAGACAATTCCTGGAGTTCACAGAGGGCTGGAACTAGTTCACATTCCTAGTATCTAATTTCAAAGTTTGTAGATATAAGCTAAAGTAGTGCTTTGATGAAAATTTATAGACTTAAATGGTTAAGAAGCTAGGTCCACCCTTTCCCTTTAAGAAACTAAAAAAAGAAGAGCAAATTAAGCCAAAAGTAAACAGAAAAAAATTTTTTTATAAAGGAAATACTAAAGATTGGAGTGGAAATCAAATAAATAGAAAACAGAAAATTAATAGAGAAAATCAATGAAACCTAATTATGTCTCCTGAGAGATTAAAATTCTTTTGTGGGCTCCATTGCTCAGAAAAAACCTAAAATCTTTAACTTGGTTTATGTTCTGGCATGGTTTAGCTTCTACTTATCTGTCTGGTGATTTTCTTTTTTATTTTTTTCTTCTGTGGTTGTACTGGCTTTTCAGATCTTCTGTTGTCCTCTCTGCTGGCTGTATGTTTTGCTCAATATTTTACCTTCAGCACTTAACACATGCCTGCCTTATGGTAGATGCTCAGTGATTATTTGTTGTATGAATAATTATAATAATGGATCTGTTTTCTTAGGATATGACCAGTTCAGACATCACTCCTTTTTCGCAGCGCATGAATCAGTATCCTGAGGATTGAAAGATCATTATTCTTGGGCTCCTGAGAATTAAGAGAGAGTATTTAGAGATTCCATTATCTTTTTTCCCCACACCATTTATACTTCACTTATTTCCGTGAAGATCTGCTAAAGAGTCAAGTTCATTTTTTTCTGATATATTACTCTAGTGCTAGAAAGTTTCATCATTAAGAACACTGTTTGATTTGTTTCATTGTAGCACCTATACCAAACAAACCAACAAAAAACTTGGCACAGTTTACCAAATATACTAGTAAAAAAATGGCAAATTAGAGGAATTTAAAAGTAGTTTATATGCAGATACTTTGTTAAAAAATGAAATCATATCTCAATACTTTGATTTCAAGAATTATGCAAAAAAAATGAGAAAACTTGACTGATTTAATTTTTGTGTACCAGACATTGGCTTTATTACATGTTAGATTTTTTAATTTCTCAAAACAGCTCTATGATGTTGGAATTAGTAGCATTTTACAGACAAACTTTTAGTGATTTGCTCAAAGTCTCAGAGTTAACATAGTGTTAAAATTCAAATCTAATTCTGATGCCAAAATCCATAATTTTCCCACTGCCGCCTCCACTAAAAAATGTAAGCTAGCATTAAACTAGTATTAAAATTTTTTGCCATCCTAAGTATTAAATGCTTAGGTCCTAATGACACATTAGCTAACAATGGGCAGCAATTATTTCAATTTGACGATGACACGGTCAGTTAAATGATTTCTCTAAATTAAAATTGTGATCAACTATTCACAGATAGCACCCTAGTAAGAAAAAGGTGGCAGAGGTAAGATTTTTGTCTAACATTAATTTAATTATATAAATTGCCAGTTTTCTATAACATAAATCATGTGAAAATGGAGCAGTGGGAACTTAACATAAAATGTAAGTATTAAAAAGATTTTCATTAAATGTATAAAATGCTCACCAACATTTAACAGTTTAGCTATGAAAACTGAAAAAAAAATGGTTAGTTGAAGAGTAAAGTTCTGGCTCAAGGGTTAAACTTAAGTATCATATTCAGTGAGGTAACCTTTGATATAGAAATTGAGAGAAGGAAGGAAGTTCAGAAGATAAACTTCAGCTTGTTGTTGGAGCTATGAATTTTATTTTGTAGCAGGTAGAAAACTGTGTGAAAGAATCTCTGATGTCATAATTTCTGGATGTAACTGAAACATTTGATCATCATTCCTTTGGCAAAGATGTTATGAACAGAGGACACCCTTAGTGTCCAGGGAACAGAATAGAGAGAACAGTACAAGATGTTTTCTTCCTTTCTCAATTGTAATTATTCCTGTCATTTAGGAATTCAAGGCTCTTTTGAGGAAACAGGGAAGAAGAGGTAATCTAGGCATTAGAGTTGTAAAGAATCCTGCACAGGAAAAGCTATAGAGAAATTTGTGAAGATGTAGTTTGAGGCTGCAGGCGTGGGGTGAGGATTTATGTAGATTGGATTTACAATTTGGGTTATTAAAGGAAAGTCTGGAAGATAATGACAGGAAAATTGGATAGAAAGTGAGAAGAATCTCACCGATTTCCGTACAGATTGATTAGATTATAGGTCTAGAATAAGTATTCATTCACAGATTAAAATATTTTATATTGTTGGGGAATAAGGCAGTGAAAAGAAGAATAAAACCTTTAAATAAACTTCAGAAGCTTAAGTTTTAGCTAAGTTTTAGCTTGTTGTAGAGCTATAAATTGTGACATTTTATTCTTAGCAGATAGGAAACTATGTGAAAGAATCTTCTGATGTCATAATTTCTGGGTGTCACTGGAACATTTGATCATCATTCCTTTGTCTGTTCCAGCCTTCTATGGAAGGTCAGTAGAAGCAATTGATTTATTCACCTCTACAGGAATCAGACTCAGCCTATTTTGGTAAGTCTGTGTCTCTGATCAAGTTAGCTAAAACTTAATATCTACATAAGATAGATAGTTATACTAAACCATAGATTTTACTATGATTTTATAATTGTCATTGAGCTTGATACTTTTTTTTCCTTGATAGTTGACACGGTCTATAAAAACCATTGTATAATAATCACATCTCTAAACTTTAATAATTTAGTTTTGTTATTACTATAATACACATTTACTTATATGGCCCAGAATATTGAACTAGGCATAAGAAATAGATATAACACATTTTTCACTGTTCCTGTCTGTTGTCGAAGACATGCAAATTAACACAAGATAGAGTAATTACTGACCCACTGTGTGCCAGGTACTGTTCTGGTTGTTAAGGAGTCAGTCAGTGGTGACAAAGACAGATGTAGAATTGGTTGGGGGCACAATGATTAAACAAAAAAAGAATCCTTTAATCCATCTTCTGCACCAGAGAACTGTCAGAACTTTTGGGGAGGGATGCTGTTGGCATGTGGTGGGTGGAGGCCTAGGATGCTGCAAAACATCCTGTTATTTACAGGACAGTCTCCCCTCTTTCCAGCAGAAAATTACCTGGCCCCAAAGTCAATAGAGTCATGATTGAGAAATCCTGAATTAGAGTGATGATAACTGTTAACAAAGCAGAAATAAAGAGTGCTATGAAAACTATATAATGGGGAATATTTATGGATGGCTCCTCTGAGAAAGTGAAATATATATTCATACTTAATGAATGAATTGGCTTTAACAAGCAAAGGGTGGGAGCAGTGGGGTGTGGAAGAGTTCTAGGCAGTAGGAGCTTATTTTTACATAGCTCTGTGGTGTATTTGTATGTATATCATATATATTTCATACATACATTATATATGTGCCTATATATTAATAATGCTTAGTAGCATCTGCTATTAATATTAGGTAGCCTTTATTGAGCACTATGTGTTAGATACTGCACTTTATATGTATTACCTATTTAATTCTCACTATTACCCTGGAGGTAGATACTATTATTATTCCCAGTTTACCCTTGAGAAACATACTTGGTTAAGTACATTGCCTAAGATCACATAGTCAATCCAACTCTCCCAAGACACTTTCTTAACTAATGCACTGTAAATGTAGAGAGGCAGAGGGGAATGAACGATAACTAGGAATAGAAGGCTGATGTGAAAATCTGCTGTTATTTCAAAGGAAGAAAAGCGCTTAAATAGGCAGAGAAGCAGTGGGAAGTGGGCACAGGCTCAAGCTTATTGATTGCCACAACCATTTAAAGGCAAATTGAATTTTTTTTTCACGTAGCAGAAGTGGACTTTAGTTGTGTTAACCATAAGACATAGTTTACTTTTATTATCTAGTGACTATTTTGTGTTTGTTGCAAGACAACATTTTATGTAAAGAGGAGTACAATGTAGTATCTATATACTTTTATAGATATTTTAAAATGTAATTTTCAGAATATTTGTATATGCCTATAACAAAATAGTAACATTAAAAAATTCAAACAACTATTTGAAGACAACTCATCTCCTCCTCCATTATTATAACTTTCTAATCTAGGTTTTCAGTGAATTATGCCTTTTCGGTTTGGGACCCAGCCACTGAGGTTTCCAGTGGAAGGAGGAGATTCTTCAGTTGGGCTGGAACCTGGGCTGAGCTCCAGTGCTGCCTGTAATGGGAAAGAGATGTCACCGACCAGGTTAAGTCTCCTTATACTGAAAACTGAGGAAATGTGTAATGGCTGTCATCAGTACAAACTTTAGCTGATGTTCAATATTAGCAAGATAAAAGCCCAGAAACATTGCTATCGTTCATTAGCATTAACAAATATTGCTGTTAGTAAATTAATATGAACAGATCCTAGGTTTTCTTAGCACAGAGTCTGCATTTTGTACCTGTATGTATTAATGATAGACCAATTCTTTCCTTTTTTTTTTTTTTTGGTAGAATGTTAGTTAGTTTTCTTGTCGATACTCTCAAGATTAGATAATATTTGAATAAACAAGCAAACATTTAGTGTTATTATGTGCTGGGCAGAAGGTTACAAATGTGAAGAAGACTCAGACTTCAGGTTTAGTGTGACTTTGGCTTTGATTCAAACTTTGGCAGAAAATTCAATTATAAAATCGAAGAAAACTATAGTAGGGTTTGTTTCACTTTTCTGCTGTTTACCATAGCAAAACATCAAATACTGCATTGCTAGGTTTCTTATGGCTTGGAAATTTTTAGAACAGTGATTTAAGTTTAATAAGATAGGTACTTTAAAAATCAGTTATTTAAGAATGGAATAGGTGACTTTGGGAAGTACCCAGCACTTGTCTTTAGACATGTTTAAGGTTGGATAATGGTTGGATAATTATTTGATGGGAATGTTGGAAAGAAAATTCAAGCACTAGGTGTATTTTTGAACTCAGTGCCATTTCAGGGCTCTTTTAAACCTAAGATTTTATCAACATTTGAACAGCATGTGGAATAGTATGTTCAGATTTACATTATTACACAAATATTTTAGTCTTTAAATCAACTGAGTTGATTTTAAGCTGCATATATGTACGAATTGCCATAGCATTATCACACGTTTACAATTATGCACCACTCCCCAATCATTGCCATTTAACATTACTGTATACCTTTCAAAATGAATATCTGGTGGGGGGGCTATCTTTGTATTTATGAATTTCCTGTGACCACAATTTCTTTGCAATGTAAGTCTAAAATGTCTGTCTCATCAATGCCACTGTGTTATAATTACTTTGCGACATTCAAAGATTTCAAAATGATTTAAAACAGTTGAATATGCACTCACACTTTGGTGCCCTGAAAAAATTTCCTTTTTAGTCTCTAACTACATGTTGTGTGCTCTTTTATTCAGGCAACTCCGAAGATGCCCTGGAAGTCATTGCCTGACAATAACTGATGTTCCCATCACTGTCTATGCAACAATGCGAAAACCACCTGCACAAAGCAGCAAGGAAATGCATCCTAAATAGCATCATTAAGTCTTTTGTAGAGGTTTGACTAGGTCAAGGGTAATGGGGCAGTATCATCTTATGATCTGGTAAACAAATAAAAGTGGTGGCACCTTTGGATGATGACAACAGTTGAAATGTTTACTTTTAGTAGGAAAAGATAGAAATGTAGTCTATAAAACATACAGTGATAAGCCATCAGTTATTTTTGATAGATAAGACAGAATGGTATTTCACAATTAGACATTACCTTAGAGATCATCTTGCTCACAGTGGATCACTAATATCAATTATTCGAGATGCTTAATCCACCTTGATTATCAATCAGGAAGGGCCCATTCTAAATGCTTAATGTGTTTTAGCTTGGTTTCCTTTGTTTATATTTGGGTTGCTGCTTAGCTGAATCCTTTCACTTGAATCCTGAGCCAGTTTCTGGCTTGATATCTTTTGATAATGTTCTGCCAAAGAATAATTAGATGGAGTAAGAAATGGAGCTCAGTCCAAGACAAAAAAAGTTTTTAGTCCATGCTTAATCTGCAAAGCATATAAAGTGCTTGCATATGGGAGTTCAGGTTATTGGTTAACTTTATTTTAAAAAGGTCAAGACTATGATTCTAACCCCGTTTTCCGAAAAAAATGATGGCCAGTCATTACATTGTACCTCAAGTTCCAGCCAGTCATTGCGAATTTGTCTATACTTGGTACTGAGAAACTTCAGATGGATCTTTTTGTTTGATTAGACTTAAGGATCAGTTTTGAGGTCTAGGACAGCTAGCTATGTTTTCTTTTTCTTCTTGTGCTAATTCCCTCAAAAAAATCTGCTTTCTTTTCCTTTTGATGGTTGCTACCATCCATCCCATGAAATTGTATTCTTTAAAAAACTGACTCTAATGTCAGATACAGTTCCTCTAGTTTCTTGTCTACCTTGCTGCTCCTAAAGGTATACATATAAATCTTTTTAAATGAAAGGTTTATTAGTTTATAATTACATGGATGTAGATGCATGTGTGCTACATGAGGTGAAAAAGAAAAACTGCCAGGGATTTATAAACAGAAAAATTCTGAGAGTTTTATATGTTATATATATATAATATATGCTATATATAATATATATCATATAATATATGCTATATAATATATATCATATATAATATATGCTATATATAATATATATCATATGTATAAACTGGAAAATTCTCACAGTGCTAGGAAGTGTTGAAATTCCAGTAAGCCAGAGTGGAAAGACCTTGTTAAACATGTGGGGCAATGAATAGAGAGACATCAGGAAAGTCATGCCTTAGCAGGAGGTCTAAACTAGCACTAGACTAAAAGTTAATGAAGCTTAAAAATAAAATTCGAGAGAATCAAGGTGGTCCCTAAGTAACTTAATTATCTGCCAAATACAAATACTCCTAAAGGAAGAGAACAGGAAATTGCCCAAAGCTGAGAAAAGAATAACAGGACAGGAGAAAGGAGTGATGAAAAATTTCTCAGAGCTCATACAAGGCTGGGAATAATTTGCATTTCAACCATAGTGGAAAGATCTTTTAATACATAGAAGACTGAGTAGAGTCCTCAGCGAGATACTGTTTCAGTGGGAGTGCCTGTGGGGTGCAGGGATAGGAATCGCTTTAGACTGAAAGTGGCACTGGACCTGCACTAACAAAGCTTAAGGGCAGAACTTGAAAGGATCAAACTGATTCCAAGTAACTGAACTGCATCCAAGGAGGCGGGAGAAAACCCTCAAAATATAAAGAACTACAATAAAGTTCCAGCACCAAAAATGTCAAATTCACAATGATCAGTATCCAACCCCAAATTACCATGCATGCAAAATTAGAAGGACTATACGACCCATGGTCAAAAGAATCAGTCAATAGAAACAGACTCAAGACAGATAATAGCATTAGCAGACAAGCTATCACAAATATTTCAGTAGTCGATGAAAGCATAATCATGATGAAGAGAGAAATGGAAGGTATAAAAAGAACCCAAGTTGAACTTCTAAAGATAAAAAATAATATCTGAAATGAAAATATGAACTGGGATTAAGAACAGATTAGATAGGGAAGAAAAGATTAATGAACTTGAAGATATAGTTATATAAATTACCCACAATGAAATATAAATTTAAAAAGCTAGAAAAACATAAATTTTATATTTCAACATATATGTAAGTGGCTTCCCAGAAGGAGGTGAGAGGAAGGAAGATAAAATATTTGAAGAAATAATGGCCAAATTTTTCCATATTTAATGAAAACTATAAACTCACAGATCCAAGAAGCTTAACTAACTCCAAGGAGAAGAAATATGGAGAAAACAAAACAAACAAAAGCTATATACTTAAATTGTCCTAAAACCAGGGCTACAGAGACGACAGAGAAAAATGACACATTAAGATGAATAAAAATAAGAACGAAGAGAGCACACTTTTAATCAGAAAATGTGCCAACAAGAGGGCAATGATCTCTTTAAAGTATCATTCAAAATCTGTGAAAGAAAAGACTTTTCAGCCAAAATAAAATGTTGAGAGACTTCATCACCAGCAATCTATAGTATCAGAGATGTCGAAAGAAGTTTTTCCAGCAAAAGCAATGATGCCAGATGAAAATTTGGATCTGCACAAAGAAATATCACCAAAAAATGGAAAATAAATGGATAAATATAAAAGCTTTTTTTCTCATTTTTAAATGTTTATTTAACAGGTAACTATTTAAAACAAAAATAATAATTTACATAAAGTATAATATATGATAATAGTTAAAAAGACAGGAGTAGGAAAATGGAAGTTTATAAATGTCTTAGACTATTCATGAACTGACATGATAGTATTTGAAGATAGATTGTGACAAGGTAAATAGGTAAACTGTAAACTTTATGTTAGCTCTGAAAACAAACATAATAACAACTAATACACTAATATTGGTGTTTTATATATAATGGAGTAATTATATATTTTTAAATGTATAATAATATCTATGGAATAAATAATAGTTATGGAGTAAATGGCACTGAATCCAGAAGAAATCATAAAAAGAGGAAAAAAGGAACAATAGATTTAAACCAAATCATCAATATTTTCATGAGTTGCAAAGGGTCTGAACACTTCAGTTAAAAGGCAGAGATTGTCAAATTGCCTAGAAAAAAAGATGCTATCCATATGAGCCTACTTTAAATATTAAGACTCAGAAAATTAAAAGTATAAAAGGATCAAAGTTGATATACCATGTAAACATTAATCAAAAGAAAGTTGGAGTAGCTGTATTAGTAATAGACAAGAAAATTTTGAAGCAAGGAATACTACCAGGGTAAAGAGAGAAATTTCATAAAAATAAAGTGGTTATAACAATCTTAAATAATCATGCAGAGCTTCAATGTACATGAATCAAAACCAATGAAGTTGAAAAGAGAAATAACTCCACATTTACAGTTGGAGATTTCAACATCTTTCAACTGGTAGAAAAAACAGTAGAGCAGAATGCTGTATATATTCTTTTCAAGGATACTTTTCAAGTACACATGAAAATTCCCCAAGAATAGATCATACATAGGGGAACAACCCAAGTCTCAATAAATTGAAAAGCAGGCTAAGTATGCAGAGTGTGCAAAATATGTTCCACAACAGAATTAAATTGTAAAACAATAAAAAAAAATAGCTGGAGACTATAATATCAGGACACCGAATAATGCACTTCCAAATAACCATGAATAACAGAAGAAATGACAGAAGAAATTAGAAAATATCTTGAGCTGATTGAAAATGAGAACACAACATATCAAAATGCATGGGGTGCAGTTTAATAGTGCTTAGAAGAAAACATTATTTTTTTTTCATTAGAAAAAAGAATCTTAAGCTTTCAATTTAAGAAAGCAGGAATGATGAACAACCCAAAATAAGCAGAAAGAGTGAAAATAAGACCAGAAATTAATAAAAGATAGAGAAAAATCAATGAAAGTAAAAGCTGGTTCTTCCAAAAGCGCAATAAAATTAATAAACCTTTAGACAGAACTATCAGGAAAAACAAAAACAAAAACAAATTACTGATATCAGGAATGAGAGGGACATTACTACAGATCGTAAAGACATAAAAGGATAAACGAGATTTTTTAACAGTATAAATTATTTAGTCTTCTAAACCACTGCCTTGGATAAATGCCTTCCCCCATTTCTTACATTCCTAGATAGGAGCTTCTGTAAGGGAGGACTATAAACAAGCTTAGGGCAAACCTACAGCATCTGGCATCCATGCTTTTATAATCTTCCTCCAGGTTGACATTAGCTCATTAATCAGCTGCCTTTAGACATGATCATTTGAAAACCTGTTGAGGTGGTTGAGTTAGCTCATTGCTTGTAAACTCACTATGATCTGGCTGGGCTAGTGGGGGACATAATGCCAACTATCACTACACTTTAGAAATTCCTCGAGGGACTCTATGTTGCTTCTGGCTGGTAGTGTCATGCTACATTCCTCATACGTGTGCTTCTCTGGCAGATCATATCAGCTTTCATCTCTCAGTTTCACCTAGCCTCTGCCTGTTTCGTCCTGCCCCCAGCAGAGTCCTTTGGGGGAATGATGTCCCCTGGTATTGTGAAGTTTGTAAACTGAGTGGCCTTATCCATGGTAGCCAATCTTTCCTACCTTTCGGGACTTTTCAGGACTTGGGAGGTTACCAAAGACTTGAAAGAACGCTTCTTGTCTCACTGATGGCCTGTGCCATTTCTTCTCCTCTCCGTCTCCCCACATCCTCAGGCAAATCAGAGATCCCTGGGGCTTAGGGGAACCCAAGTGGAGAAGTCAATATCAGTTTTTCTTTCTTCAGACTCCCAGGCACCTTACAATTGATTGCCTTGGGAGGTGAGGTGAGGGGTAACTTTTATGAACACTGCTTTCTTGAAATTCGCTCAACGAATACCTGTTGAGCATCTTACAACAACACATCATAGACAGATAACACAGACAGAAATTTGTGGAGTTTACATTCTAGATGGTGCCTCCTGGTGCCTTTCTAGTCTCTTTATATAGATTGTGTGTGCATATGAGGGGGCATGCATGTGTGATGTGTTGGGGGCATTACATGATATATTATTGGTTGTGCTGAAATGGTTTCTCTGAGTCAGTCTGAAAGGAGGATTAGCTCCATACCTCAAAGTTTGGTGAACTTAAAATACGGTGCATTTACTGTTTTATGGTACTAGCTATAGGCTTTAGTCGCCAATTTATGGCAACAGAGAAGGCTACTTGACACCCTGTTACATACAAGGATATGGGGGAGCAGAGGATAAATATATCTGACATACCTCCACCCCAACCCTACCAACTCTGAGCTGAGAAATGAGGTGGTTTGTACTAGGCAAAGGGAAGGTAGATATATTCACCTAGGTCTGCAGAAAGGGAAATGCTAAGTTTTTTTTTGTTGTTGTTGTTTGTTTGTTTTTAGTGTATGCCTATGTATACGGTAAGCCTTAAAGTCACTTTCAGATAGTTTCATTTTGACTTCAGCTTCACTTCTAAGTGCTTGATTCTTTCCTCAATTCAAAATTTTAAGAGAATATATCCAGTTGCTGGGATTCATTTTTTCATACCACCAGCTAGTGGAACGTTGCTTCACTGGAAAGCTACAGGATGGTGCTTTCGTCCAATCAGGTGTGGCCAGGAGAGGTGGGACGCAGGTCCAAATATGGCTGCTCCTTCCAACTGGAGGTTTGGGAGGACTCTTCCATTTTGAAAGGGCTTTGAACTGGCAGGGACCATAAGAAGAACTGGTCAAAATTACTGTGAGCACCCACCCATATTTCCCTATATGAAGTCCTGATATCCTATGTTTAACTAAAAGGGAAAAAATTCTACTTTTTTCTTCTTAGACAGAAACTGAGAGAAGATGAGTCCTATCGAAGAACTGAATCAAGTTCTTAAAAATGGTAAATTCAAAGTTTCAGGTCATTATGTGGTTGTTAAGAGACATATGTTTCAGTAGATTCTCATTTGCCAAGCATAAGAATGTGAAATACCAACTCTGCAAAGTGACTTTATAAATCATGGCGAAGGTAGAAGAATTTTTGTGGTCTTACTCTTTGTGTATGTGAGTCTGTGTACATGCCTGTTGGAGCTATTGGAGGTCCAGGCAAGGTCTGCAGCTTGGCTGATTTAGTTTACTTTGTGCTACTGCTGAGAATGAGGCCCTCCAGGGTGCCTTGGGAAGCCCTTTTGGAAAATAAAAATGGTAGACTATTTCAGAACCGCTTCTTATTCTTGGGTCTGATGAAAGGAATATTGTGATGGCTTATATTTTAAGCACTTGTTCAATCTGTGCCAGTTAAGGCTCTTGGATTCAGAATTTTTAGCCCAGAAGTAATATATGGCTCTCAGAAGGTTTTGGTTTGGTCAGTTTGGTACTTTTCTTTGTAGTTGCTATTGCTTTAATTAGTTACCAACTGGAAAATCAGGCCATTTTGAATCCCACCCCACCAAATTTCACATTTCCAGCTTCTTTCGGAAATTCTGGCCTTTCAAGAATATTGTTCTTTCATAGTGCCAATCTGCTGAGTGGAACACCTGCTATGCTTCTGAATGAGTCGCTGCAAGTGCCCTCTTGTTTTCTCAGACTCCACCAGCTTTGCTCCTTTATGCTACCTCTCTGACTCTGTAGGCATTTGGGTTTGTGATCCCAGCTTTTGAGACCAGCTGAGAGTTGGTGTGAAGGCAGACAGTCCTCTGGAGTCAGAAAGCGAAGGAATAATCATGCTGCTTCTCCTTCCAATCCTGGCTCTTCAGTCTAGCCGAATGACAGCAAACAAGTTGCTGCAAATGCTACCTCGTAGGATTAGTGTAATGATCAAATAAGATTAACTATCACTTATCATGGAGGTTAGTACTTAGTAAATCCTCTATGAATTGATATTAGCTATTTCATTGATATCACCAACATTTTATTAATCTACCTGAAATAGGAGGGTAGCAGGGGAATATAAGGTTACATATATAATATTTTCAAGGTAAGAGATTATTTTATTCCCTTAGTAATTCCTCAAAATATTTTCATCCCTCCCCTTGCCCCAAAAGTTATTCTGTTTACATATCTTTAATCCTATTGATAAGAGGGCCTATTTTCTCTCATTTTGTCTCCAAGTTGATTATCATGTATAATTCTTTTATTTCAGTTTCTGTATTTTAATATTCTACTAGCTATTCAAGCCTATTTTTATTTTTCTAGACTTTATAATATAGATACCTAAAAAAAGATTATAAATTTTTAGAAATAAGACATTGTGTTGCAGATATGTGAAGAAAAAATTTTAATAAAAGGACTTTTATACTTTAAAATTGAATTTATTATTTTGTTCTACTCTCTCTTCTGTAATGTCCTCCATAATTACTATAAAACACACAGTGATAATATCCCTCAGAAGCCTCCCCTCATGTACAATTTTATTTTTATTTTAAAAAAATAAGGAAAAAAGTAATTTGTTTAATTCCTCTTTTCTTATCTAAAAAATTGAATTATACTTTAATTTTTCTAATCATTTATTAGAAATTTACTTTATTAAGCCTTAATAATGCTATAAACCTAAAATATTCTTGTTATACTGAAACTGGTTATCTAATTTTAGGTTTTATGTAAATTAGTAATCTTTTTCAGGATAAGGAAAAGTATACCAAAGATATTTCGGTACAGATTGAAGGTTATCTTCCATTAAAAAAAAAGATGAATCTGAGACTCTAGCTACACTTTAAAAATGTGTGCCAGTGTTTATTTAGAATCCCTTCCATTTTATTAGAAACAGGAACAGTAATTTCACCAGCAGGAAGTAATACAATACGAGTAAGTTTAACATTCCTTTGATTGTTGTACATTGCTGACATTTTGGATCCAAGGTAAGAATCCAAATGAGAAGTAATAAACATCCAATCCCTGATGATTCATTTAAATCCTGCTCAACTAGCTAAAAGCTTCCATGGGGAGGAGGCGTTGCTGTTTCTCCTGGTTGGCTTTGTTTCTTTCAGTGCTCTAAAGAACATTGTACTGAGGCAGCTTTGCTGTTGTGTCAGGCTGCTGGACAGGAGTTGATGCTCACAGCGCCGCTGACCAGGGCTGCTTTATTGAAGCTCACTGGGCGTCCATCAATCACAAAGTGTCTGATGCAGCCTGTGAAGGGTCTGCTGGGAGCCAAGCGTGGTGTCAGGAGGGACTCTGAATAAAGAAAGAAATCAAAGATTGCAATTGAGGCATTCTAAGCCCAGATATTATTTCATGGTAAAAATGTACACACAGTAATTGTTGACATCAAGAATGTACATGTCAAAAATGAAATATAACATTTTTCTCATATAATCAAGAACATAATCTACTTTTGAAGTAACATGAACATATTATATTTCGAACATAAGTATATTTTGAACATAAGTATATTTTAGCTGTTTTCTAAGGCTGAAATTTGCCCTTTGCATGTAAAGCCTCAGCAGGGAATTTTCAGGATCTACCTATGCTTTTTGGAATTAATTTAACCTGGGCCTCACTTATTTTGTGTGTTTTGCTGAGAAAGGGGGAAGAAATTTTAGCTTCTACACTATATTTGGACTTGGTTAATGTTTCTGTTCAATTCAAATCATTATTGTTCACCCTTAAGCCTCCATATTTTTGCCAAGCTCATAAAATATAATGAGAAAATAATGAATTCAAATAAACCAAATTTAAATTTTTCTGAGCTCAGGGTTTAAGAACTATAAATAGGATAATGATAATGAGCCTAGTCTTCGTGTGGGCAAAGGTGCCCTAAGGTATGCCAGGAGAACTTTCTTCCTTATCTTAATTAGAGATCTAGAAGAAGCCTTATGCTTATTAATTTTACAGACACAATTAAATGTGGGGCGAAAGAAGCAATATAATTTAAAGCAATTTAGAGAGCTTAGAAATATCATGAAATTAAAATCCATTTAGTCAAAGATTATTATTATGTACAAATAGCTATGTGAGCAGTAGCAGATAAAAGATGGAAAACAGTAACTCAGGAAGGAACATAAAACCGCACAGCAAATTAAACATCATCAAGCTGCTGTAATAAGTTTTCTAAGCAATATAGATTAAGAATATGCAGAAGCTTTGTACTAAAAATAAGTCATGGAAATAGCATTTCATATTTACAATGATAATTACAAAGTTTTAGATTTGGAAGGGGCCTGAAAGATTAATACCCTTTGTTTCCAGATTAGTATGGCTGTATATGTATTCTTCAAGGCTGCTTGGTATACTTCGTGATCAGAATAAAAATAAGTGAATAGGAAAGACTATCAGGATAGACCCTTCTATTTCTCCTGCCTATTTTGGAGACTAGATTTAGAATGGATTTTGAGTCTGCCCAAGCTTACCACCTTTTAGTTCATGGGGGTTTTCATCTAGAGGAAATAATTCACATAGAAATTATGGTCTACATAATTCACCGCACAATTTATTGTAGGTAATAACAATAAGTACCCTAGAACTCTAAGGTAATTGATTAATAAAATCAACACATGATTTTAATAGTGAACATTCCTCAGGTTGAAAGCCTGATCGTATATAGAATAACGTAGGATTTTCAGTAGAGAAATAAACATTCAGCTCTCTCTCTGTGCAGATTATACTATCTTAAAAAAAACTCTTTGACTTCTAATTTTGATTTTTAAATTATACAGTAAAGTTGACTTTTTTTGGTGTATAATTCACTGAATTTTAATGCATTAACTTTTCATTGATAGAAATAATGTCACCAGGGTTCCACGTGGTGTAAGAGAACTGGTTGGGATTCCAAGAGAATTTAGTGAATACAGAGGTTTTATTTGTGCCTAATTTCCTTTAGTTATTCTTTTCATGCCCCAGTTTCTGATGTGCTTTTGGTGGAATTAATCTTAACAGCTCAAACGATGTAATTAATGAAATTCAACTTAAATTATAATTGCTTTTGTTCTAGGTTTGTTGGCATGATTCCTAGATGGAATTAAAAGTTGCATTGGTGCAGTGGGATGGTGGTTAGGCCCACCCTGGCCTGTTAGTTCCTGTGTGCTGGCTCATTAGCTAAAATTTGCTGTTAATTATATGTCTCAGACAGGCTGAATTTGGCTTCAGGTGCATCTTGCCCACCCTGTCTGTGAAGATTAACAACTCTTGTAGTGAACGATGATGGCAATGTGTAAGCTGAGATCAGACTCTAAAAACAAACAAAAATCAAAGAGACAAATATTTGTTTGCATGATAATGTAAGCACTTTGGGTACAAAGTAAAGAGCAAATATAACTTCCATGAGGGAGGGCCATGCTTGTTTCATCTGCCTCGTGGAGGCTTAATAGACAATAAGTGTTTGCTGTGTGTTGAATGAAGTCATGTTTCCCAGCAGCAAGAAGTGTACTATTTATTGAGTTTCAACAACGTTCTGTGATAAGTGCCACAACTGGCATGCATAGCACATTCTAGGGAGAGAGGGGAATGCGTGTACATGTAGAAGTCTGAGCTAAAGGTCAATAGGGAGTTAACTTAGGGGAGGAGTGGGGAAGTTCCTTGTAAAGGTACTGGGAGGGGAAAGGAAGAACATTTCCAGAAATCGAGGCCCTATGAGCTTATGCAAAGGCCTGGAGCAAAGAGAGCATCACTGAACATTCAGGGAACTGCAGCTCTCAGAAGGTGTGGAGAGACCCCAGCGGCAGGGGCAAGGAGGAGCCAGATAATCAAAGACCTTGCATGCTATACTGAATTTGATCCTATAGACCCTTGGGAATTTGAAATATTTTAAACTATGTTGTGATATCTAGGAAGAAACAATGCAGAAATGTAAGAAATGATGTGATACATCTTCTACACAATACCTTCATGAAGTGCAGTGGTGGCCTTTGCCAGAATCCCTGTCATAACAGAAGCCAGGAGCAGGAGGAGAGGACCCAAAGATGGAGATGGGAATAGATATGGGAAATAAAGGAGAGGAAGAGTTGTTTTGGGGGTGTCTCAAATGTTTCTTTCATCAGGGAGTTACTGTCATTGTCAATACTAGTGTTTGAAAACTCACATTTTACAAACAGAGAAGAGTTTAGTTACTTCTATATTGGGAGTACCGAAAGTCTGATACATAGTTTTACTATGTTTTCTTGCTCTCGTAAACATTATTTACCTTTACATGGGTCAGTCTAAAATAAACTAATTGGAAGGCAAGGAAAAATCATGTTATTTTTTTTCTTAAAATCCCCACCAAATTCCAGATGTAAAAGCTTGGTTATATCCTCCTTATATCCTTCTCTCCAGCTATAATATTCAATTATTCCAAGTTAGTGAAATGTGAGAAAACAAACATCCAACATAAGGTCATGGTCCCTGCTTCTGAGGTTTAAAATAACTGTGTGTGGGGAAGGCCCACATGTGTCTCCCTCTCACCCTCCTGGATCATACACCATTCTTGGCAGATGGCAGCAGAGATGTTACTGATGATGTGTACAAAATTGCAGGTGGGAACCTCTCTTAGGGAATGTCACTATGTAGGAACAACAGAACTTATGGTCTGCAGCTGTTATCACAATTCGGAGAAATCCTAGATAGAACTGTGTATTCTTTTCTACTAAAGAAGGGCAGCAATTATCAGCAAACATTTAGTCTTCTAAAGTTCTCAGATCTTAGGGCAATATTAGTAAATGAGTTTTCTTTGTGTTAGAGGTAATATAGAACATGCATTTCACCGTGTGTATGTCAGGAGGCTATGTAAAGGGAAGAGAGAAAAATAAGCAAATATGGCAGAGGAAGAGCTATATCTATTGTTTAGAATGTTGGGGTCTAGTTCTTAGGTGTTACTTTGTCATGATCTCTGTATGAGGAGTTGATATTGTTAGCATACTTATTCCTATGAAAGAACATTGTATATAAAATCATTAGAGTTATTAGGTGAATTGTTAAAACACATGGCTCAATTCTTAATACTATAATAACAGTGACAAGAACTCACTTTTTTTTTTTTTTAAATTTGGAAACATCCTTTAAAAAAAACTCTTACCTGGAACACCTCCGACAAACACAGGCTCCCTGTGATCAACTGGTTTTGGATTCAAGGGTCCAACAACATGGTTCACTTCAGAGTCTACGTCCAACTGAACCACATTTGAATCTCTAATAACTAAAATACAAGGAAAAGACCGGTCATAAATTTTCACATAAAAAGGACTAATTTATCACAGCATAGCTTCTATTTATTCCAGAATAAACCCCACACTTTCTTCTATATCATTGAAAAAATTAATGTCCAACTAAGCAATCATTGTGACATTTTCCTTTGAAAGGAAGAATATTTAAGATACTCTTTTCATATAAATATTTAAGATATTTAAGATACTGCCATGTTTTTTGCTCCAAAAGTTATGCATTATTTAAATAACTCTCCAAGACTATTTTGGCAGTATTCAAATACATGTGGATTCAATAGACACATTTTAGTACAGTAATATTAGATTCTCCTCTTGGCTACTTTTAGACTCATCCATCACCTACTCCATCATATACTTCACAGCCTATGTTCTGCCAAGCCATCATCCCCTAGGTGGGTGTGGAGATTTATTTTATAAAGCAAGCCAGGACTCCGAGCTCTTCTCACCTGTAATTCTGTGCCATCTACCATCACAGAGACCCTGCTTGGGTGTGACCGAGGTGGAAAAGTCTCTAATGCCGTTGTTGACTTTCACTATGACCTGCAAAAGACCAAGTTACATTATATAATTTAATTTCATTCCTCGCTGTCGTGCTAAAACTGAATTTCTTAAATACTTCACTACAGGGAAGCAATACTTTTAACAAACATCCACACATAATTTAGCAAATTGAACACAAGGGGTCACTCTTCAGTTGCCTATGGAAATAGTTGAACATGAATGCTCCTGAGAGAGATAACGAAGTAAGACACAGGAGGGATGAGGGAGAGACACGGTAAGATAATAGAATGAGTTCCTCCAATGTTTAAAGACTTTATACAGAGCAGTTAGGATATTGGTGAAGAGCATGGACTTTGGAGCCAAACTGCCTGTGTTCACATGGCAGCGGCCAGACTTACTCCTTGCCTCTGTTTTCTAATTTGTAAAATGAGGGTAACAATAATATCACAGAGCTATTGGGGGAATTAAATGAGTTAATCATATGAAACATTTAGAATAGTATCTTAACTTAGATAGTAAGCACCATATAAGGATTGTTCAACTATTTTAAGGTTTAATAGAATACCGGAACTCAAAAATCAATTCAGTTAGGAACAACAATGCAAATATGCTGCTTTTTCCTCAATATTTATTTGAACATTCTCATGAATGTTTTTTAGTAATATTATTTTAGGATAAAATTGGTGTTTAATTATAAGATTTAAAAAATTGTACCAGTTGAAAAAAAAATGTGTGTGTGTGCATATATAAATACACTCATATACACATCTGGTATACATATATTATAGATAGAATGATACATATTTTAGTGTTTGTTGGTTTTGATAGTTGGATATGTTTGCTGCCTCCATTTGTTGTAAAGTTCTATTTTTGTTAAAACCCTTTAGTGATATTGTTATTGTTGATTATTTACTTACTTTAGCAATGCACATTTTTTTTTGTGGCTCTTTGCTCTAATCAAATTAATTCCCAACATATAACTCCAAATCTAAATATGACCTGCATTTAAATTTTATAGCTTCCCTGTCTCCCTGTCCCCTAGTCAGGAAAGATTGATGAAATAATTCTGTAAAATAAATCTACTTCAAATCTAGAATCCAAGGTCAAAGGAGACAGACTGTTAAAACAATTTCAAACACAGTACCTGCCCATTTTTCATGTGAACATTTAGGTACTCCCCATTGACACTGTGGCCATGAACAAGGATTCCGGAACTGCTTCTGGGACGGACTTCAAATGCAATCTCAAACTTCAGTCCAATATTGAAAGACTCATCTGGGGAGAGAAATACTACTAGCTCTCAAGAACAGCAACCTAAATTTTGCAACAATGGTGCAATTTGTTAATTATATATTTTTGTACTGTTTTTGAAAGTTTGACACATTTTTAACAGATAAGAAGAAAGTGGCATTTTCCATGTCAAACACACCGTGGAAAGCTCTGTGGGGGACTGAGATAACCAGCACCCGGGCCTGCGGTGGGGACAGCATGCTGAAAATATGCCACTGCTGAGTGAACTCAGGGGAGAAGAAATTGATTTCAACTAGCAGGACCACTTAACATTTCCAAAGTGAGGAGGAGGAAAGAGCATAGGTACAGAGGCCCGGCTGTTGGAGGCCAGTGTGGCTGGATGGTCCCTCGCGAAGGGAGGCGGCACGGTGAGTGGGGAAGGCTCTAGTGCGCGAGTAGGGAAGTTAGACTTTATTCTGAATTTACTGAACCATGGAGATGACTTGATGAGATCTGTATTGTAACATAATTCTTAAACAACATCAACAAAAAAGACAACTGATGCCAGTGCTGCAGAGCACTTCAGAAGAAGGGGCAAGAGCAGCAGAAGCAGTTAGGAGCCGCTATTGCAGTGCCGCACAAAAATGAATTTTTGTCAGGAATAGCTACAGTCACTCCAAGGGACTCACTGTGAGCTAGGCCATCTTAATAGTGTTCACATGACGTGTCTTCTATAAATCACTTTTTAATTTTTCCTGCTATTAGTTGATGTTTATGGAGAACGCAAATTGTGTAGGTTGCTATGTCTTTTGAGCTGTCCATGTTTTTGAGTTCTTATCACTGAAATTCAATGAAGGTCTGAAAAATGTGAGTGTAGGTGTTTTAGTAGGAAAAAAGGAAAGGAAAGCAAAATCAGGAGCTAGACAAAGGGAGGAAATATTATCTCTGGTTGTTCTATTGGACATGGTGGTGGTGGTTTAAGAAGGTTTACTTGGCTGCACTGAAATGTCTTTATTTAGGGGATGTACAAAGTACCTAAGTGCCTTGAGAGCAGCAGACATGTGGACTATTTTATACCTTTTCCCTGTCTTTCCCAGCACCTACCCTGGTGCTTTCCTCACACCTAATGTTTGTTGGAATGTGCCAGATGGCGGTTGTGTGTAGTCTGTTAGGATTTTATTTATCTTTAGAGCTATTATGTTCCATCACTTGGCATAGGGACTGCCATACTGGAGGCAGACAATAAAAACTTACTGAATGAGTGAGAGAGTAATCATTAAGGAGAATCGAAATTCAGAAATAAAATTTCTGAAGCTTAGTGTTGTCTGCTGGCGTTGCAGGGCAAGTGAAGGAAATGGAACTTCCTTTAGAAGGGATAATGCTACGAGGAGCAGAGAGAGACGCAGAGAGCAAGGTGGCCAAGAGCCAACATGGACCAGACTATGGAGCAACACAGGAACTTCTGAAGGAGCCAAGATGGTCCACAGCCAGAAGTTTGGCAGCTGTAGAAAAGCTCCGGCTGGGGAAAGAAAACAGGGATGGACACATGTGTCTGGTTTGGAGTAGTTAGAAGGGTGAAAGGTGGTCCTTGTTTTTTAAGGCTGAGTAAGTTTGGCATTTTGAAGTTTTAACTCTGGGCCCAATTTCCCCGTTAGCCACCTCTAGAAAAGAAGTATTTCATGAATCAATGTTTTCAACATAAGTCATTGTTACCTAGAACCACATATCCCCCTTCTGTTGAAAAGTATGTTCCTGTTTCCATTGGACCTTCAAAACAAGGAGTCACACTGAATGTCTGAGAGGCAGAGGTGATGGAGGCCCCGTTGAGCTGGAGATTGCTGAGACAGCCACTGAAACTGTAGACTGAGTTTATCTGTGAGAAGAAGACATTTCTTAAAATCCATTTTCTCAACACTCACAGATGCAGATGCACCAAAGGGAAACACAATGAACGGATTTGAGTCTTGAGAGAAACCAAGTAATTCCTTATTTATCTTAGCTATCCGAACGATCACTAGTTTTCCCGGTAGTTGCTTTTTAATTAGTTCTTTGAAGCTAGAATTTTGTATTTGATAATGTCAGCCTATAGTCATTAAGCTATGAAAATTTTTACATCTACCATGACAAAATAAACTGCAGCTGTGGTTTTCAAATTGAATATTAGCAGTATCCTAGTTTGTTTTCATTCAAGAATGACAGCTCTGCCCAAGATCACCTAATGCTAATGAGAGCTAGCGAAGTTCTTAAGTGTTAAATCTACCACGGTTAAACAGCAGAAAGCTCGCATTTCCTGCTCCATTAGCTATTTTTGTGGCTGAACATTTATCATACCACAGGATGTGTAACTTGGGCCACTTCACACTGCTTTAGAAATCTTTAAGAGGTTGTAATGGCATTGGGGCTACTTACTCAAATCTAATTAAAAATGAACCCTTCTTTCTCCTCTTATTTTATCCACATGTATGATTGGGGCTTAGAAACATACTGACTCTGCATTAAAGTCAGATCTATATATTAAAAATAATTTAGTCATTTAATGCATTCTCCTTATCACTAAATATTTTTTAAATGTGCAATGTTTTAACTTTTAAATTATAAAAATAAATGTTTCTTACTATACCCTCACTTCTCCTCAGGGATAACTACATTTCCTTACACATGTACAAATTGTGTCTGTATGTGTAAGAAACAAAAATGAGATCATAGTTTATAATAGCCTGAAAGTTTTTTTCACTTAATAATATAGAATGGAATGACATACTTTTATGGGGGAGTATTTTTTATACCAAAAGTTTGGATACTCAATGAACAAATATGCATTTCCTTGAGACATAACTTCATGACAATTTCTACCTCGGAAACTTTTTTCATCTTACTCTACTTTCGAATCTGACTTTGTAATGCCACTGGGTGGGCAAATATACCGTAGGACAATACTCACTTTCATATCTCATCTCCAGCCAAACTACAGTTTCACTCTTGCCAGTTTCCTAATCATAAAATGAAGGCTGGATTAAATAATCTTCTAGCTCTAAAGGTCAATGGCTCTACTTGGTCATGCCTGGCTTACCTGGACATTTTTCACAGCTCTTCCAGGAGCCACGCCTCCCAAGTAAATAGGACCCTTGATTTTCCAGGTAGCTCCAGTAGGAGGAAGACTTTCTTCTAGGACTCGAAGACCATCAATTATCAGTCGGCCACTGCTCTTTTCCCGAATGAATATCACCTGGACGAAGAGAAGGCCAATAGCCCATCTCAAGTATATCCCACGATTAGGAGAGAGGCTGTGTTGCCTCTCCTCTCAACTTTACTATTATTGCAGTACTGTGGGAGACCTGCAGAAGTTCTTTAGAAAAAGTGGTCCCTTCTCGAAGGTCAGGAGTTTGTCTCTCCCTTTAAAGCCTGATTTAAAGTTATAGGCTTAATTTCTCAATACAGCTTGTATTTAGTGGAGTTCTCTATGAAGTTCTTCCCAGTTGGCCAGCCCACACGCTCTCCCTAAATTTATTGTAATCTCTTTTAAGGCAGCTTAGATGGACTTACTCTTTCCATTACCTACATCCTGATTTGCTTCAGTATTTAGGAAATTCTCTCTGTTGTATCCTGTCTTCCTAACAGGTATACTCTTCATTTTGTATCCTCTAGAGCCTAGCCTAAAAAAAACACTCAGCAATTGTTGAAAATTTACAACATTATAGGCAGTAGGAAAAAATAGTCAAGTGAAATATCTTTAGAAACCAAAGTTCAGTTATGTTGGCCATTGATTCTTTGGTTAAAATAATTGCACTAAAATATAGTTGATCTGTCAAAAAATTACACTCAGCTTATATCTCTTTTAATAAAGTGTGCTTCAAGATTTTTATAAGAAATTAATAAAAGTTTTGAAATTGAACTCAGCATATAAGGACAGAATTTTAAGATAGATGTTTCTAAAGAAAACAATAGTGGGACATTAGTGTCAGTCCATTTGCCAGTGGTGGATATTTGCAGATAATAATATTCTTTGCCTTCAACTTACATCATGCCACAATCCATCATTGTATTTCTCTTGGCTTCTAATCTTCAATTTCTTGTGGCCAACATTAAACATGAAAACCAAGCGGCCGTGGGCTAAGAACAGAGTCATGAAGTCGTTCTCTTCTTGATCCGAGACATAGAAAATCATCCCATGGGAGGAACGCGTTTTCAGACGAATAGAAAACTGTGATCTGATAAATGAAAAGAGAAAGCTTACCACCTGTAAAATGAGACTGAAGGTGATCTCTGAGTCCCAAATACAAGGTAAAGAAGAATAAATAAGTAGCCATTCTATCTGATCCCAAGCAGCATTACTTCTAATGATCCCTAAGTATTATTAATAAATATTGGGTAAGCACTGCTAGTTTAAAAATGTAAATCTCTCTCCACTTCTTTTTACAACAGGGATACAATCCACAATTAAAGAAGTGTCGTTTCAGTTAAGAATCACATCATGTCTTGCCTGGAAAATATGGTTGTATTTAGTTTAGTAAAAATCTATGTTAAAGGAACTTATTTATGTGAACAAAATACTAGTGTGTAATTATGGAAATGAGTAAGAAATGATATGTGTACTATGTAAAATACAAATTCAATTTTTCCCCAGTAAAAATTAATAGATGGATATCACATGTTAAAAAAAGTTACCAGTATATGTAGAAATTAAAACTTCCTAGAAATTTAGATCCAGGCCATAGATAATATACATTTATTAGACTAACTTCTAGTTTGATTAACTCTAAATTCTTCCTGAAAAATACAAAATACTGATCTTGGCTATTAGGCAAATAGCAAATTAAAGGCATAAGGGGTTCTTACTAAATACAACTGCCTATACAAGTGCTTGAAAGAACTATGTAAGACCTATGTAAGAATATTTGGTGCTAACACTTTAAAAGAAATCTTCAATAATACTAAAGTTATGAAATACTGGGAAGAGGTGAGCGGCTTTAGACATAGCTTGAGGGCCAATAAATATATATGTGTATTTATATTTTCAGACTCTTTCCCCTTTAATCTTCTAGCATTTCCATTTATAATATGAAGGGAGAGAAAGGGTGACATAAAGGTTGGATAAGTCATTTGAAATTTGCCCATCTTCCTCTTTTTTTTTATTGTCTTTTCTTTTTAATAAAATAGCAAAGTCCTAAGAGAATGCTCTTTACTTTTGGGAAGAATGTCATAGAGAATGTAATTTATATGAATCTCATACTATTTAGTATTTGTTTTGATAATAAAAGAATATAATTAAGGTGGCACAGAGGGAAAAGATCATAGGAAAAAAGATGATATATGGCAAATAAGGATGAAGCCCAGCCACAGTGTTAAGTTTCTGGAAGGATGATGTGTTACTTTACTTTTCACCAAAATCTCCATTTAAGTGTTCAAATTCTTGGCGGCTGTTGGCTGTTCCTCCATACTGATAGGCGTGCTCTATCGCTCTAGGGCTGTTGGAAAGGCGACAGTGAGAGTCTCTTGGAGCATTCCTCTCTAGGAATTTCAGGCCAGCTGGATCCCATGAAGGTGCATCTTTACTTTTCTCTCCCTATACACATGGAAAGTAAGTCATATTAAGGGATAAGAGTGACATACTAGTATCAAAAATTCATTTGTTACTTCCTTATCAAAAATTATAATAATAAAATAATTAAGTGTGTGTTATTTGTGCATTGCCCATTAATGAAATAGTTGCCTATACTTACCACTGTGAGCAAATGACAGCAGCATAGTATGTTAACAGATTCAAAATTCTAGTCTATGACAGTAAAGCATAAACTGAAGCTATAGAGATAACTACTCTATTATTTAAATTAAATGTGCATCTTAACCAATGGTGAAAAATTGGCAATAAAATAACCCTGAGAGACCCAATCAGTAAAATCTACATATGATAGCTGACAATATCATTTTAACACACATATTATTATTTACGCTTTCTATGTAAAAAGTTAACATACTTAGCGACATCTTCAAAATATTTAAAAATATGTTTAGTGATAATATGTGTAGCAAACTTTTATGTGACAGGATACAGAGTAATTTTTAAAGATTATCTTGTGCTATTAAAATTGCACTGTTGATTTTAAAATTTAGAGTCGTAAAACTATAGGATACTATTTAATAGTTATTTAGTCTTAATTTCTGAAGCAAAAATAAATGCAAATAAATCTGATCATTTGGTCATTTATTCATTTATTCAAGGAAATGTTTATTGTATACTTCATAGTTGGAAGTGAAGTTGGGAAAGAAATCAATATTTCTGTAAGTCTTCCATGGGCAGTATGTGGTGGGGAATAGAAGGTAAGTGAAAAATGGTTTTTATATTTTAAGAAACTGAAAATCTATTTGAAGGAATAGGCATATAAACAGCAAATTGGAAGACAGGTTGGTATCAGATAAAAGGGACCTTAGGTGACTTGCTAGAGGATGGGGTTTGTTTTTTAGGTGATGAAGAGCCACACAGGTTTTAAAATAGGAAGGGGCATGATATGACCCACTTAGGAAGAAAGCTTGCAATAAAGGAAGGGCAGATAGGAGAGGAAATGTTTGGTAGTAGGGAGAACTGGAGAACACAGCAAGAGTCTGGACGAAATACAGAATTAGATAGGGGAAAAACATCTTGGTTCAGGATTATTGAATGAACACATATCTTTAGTTTTCATTCCTCCCTAATTCCTACTGAAAGATCAGAACTAAACACATAAAAATATATCTAAAGTAAAATAGATCCTCCTGGAAATCTCAGAGGGTTTCTACTAGCAGATCAAAGCAGTGTGGAATTTCCAGAAGTTATAATACAAATTGGAGCAGACTGTCACTAAAACTCTTAATCCCATATGGGCAAAGACAAGACATCAAAAAAAAAAGATCAGCAATTCAAGCAAATTTCAGAATGACCCTTGAAATCCAAGGGTGGTGGGCAGAGGGTAGGCTAATTAATTGAAAGGCAGACCAGCTGTGCCAGCGTTCTGCTCATGGGCAACATCGTGTTCTGGAAGTGGAGACTCTCACAGTAGTAGTTGGGTTAAAGAGCATGAGGTGATGCTCAGAGAGTCATCCATCCTAAAGGAAAGCCCTACCTGGTTCATTGTCCCCTCTTCCTTTCCTCACATAGTCGTCAGGACTTAGAACCTGATTCACTGCTACAGAAGCAAGGTTTCTCTCTTGGATGGAGGAAATACACCTAGTTACCAGTTTTTTTGTTTTTGTTTTTGTTTTCGGCCCAAGCCCTCATCTATAAATAATGGCCATAGCTTCAAGCCATGGGTGGGCAGAATGGGCTGGAGTGGGTCTTCAGGGAGACTCTTTTCCTCTAACATGTCTTGGGAAACTTCCCCACACTCCATGCTGTACTCCAGCCTTAGTGGAGTAACATGCCTTATAATGACAGACATGGAAACTTTCTTTCATTGAAGAACACAGGAAATGCTTTGCATGGGGCCCAGAGGGTGGGGGTAAGAGACTGGTGGAGGCTTGGGGGCTCTCTCCAATTCTGGCTATTCCTCATTCTCTCCATTCCTATGGAGAGGATTTCACTCTTTCTCACTCAGTGCATCCACTTAGCTATGGGAAGAGAGCAACAGTGCAATAGACTACAGGGGCTCAGCAAAGCACAGGATCATTGGACCATGGTGTTCTCAATTTATCAGTGCTGCCTTTCTCTGCTTCGATGCGGTAACACATGGACAAGGATTTGTCTCTCATCTGCTGCAAAAATAAACACTGATATCTTTATATATGGCACCTAAATACTTGAAATACTCTGTGGATATATGCTCCAAATAATAATAATAAGAGAAATGGTAACTTAATCAACTGCTTCACTACCAGATAACATAGAAACTCAGTTTATTATGCTAAATTGGGTATGTGTGTGGGGATTCTCTCTGAATCCCATTAGATTTTGCTTTTACCAGTGTAAATTTTTTTCTCCTGAGGGTCTTTTAGTTGCAATCCAGGTGGTAAAACCAATTTTAATTTAGCTAGATTCTTTTGTCAGATAACAGCCAAGCTGGTTAAGCCACTTAAGAAAAAGAGGTCAATGTATTATAAATATATAGGAGTATCTTAAGAACACAATCCAAGAGAATACGATATAATGGGGTCCTACCAACGGCAAGACTCAGGAATTGGAACGCTAGGAAGAATCAAGGCACTCCTTTTCTGGACATTCTGGTATTAGCTTTGTTTTCTTCTCAGAATATCTATTTTCATTCTTCTTCTCTACAGGACAGCTTTCTGCCTTTTTCTCTCTCTGCAAAGCAGCTTTCTTTCTCTGTGCATGATTAATGTAGAGCTCTTAGGTTTGCATGTTCACCAGCCCAGACTAGTATCTCTGGGTTCCTAGGAGATAATCTGATGGGCCAGCTTAATTGACATGATCTACCCAAGTCCAATCATCTATATCCAGGTAGATGAGGTCACATATTTAAAATATTGGCTTCGTCCAGTGAGTAGGGAATGACTTCTCAGAGAAGGGAGGGTTGGCCAGATACCCCAGAATCATTTGCATTACAATATATAAAATGTTCATTATCACATTAAACACCAAATGAGAATCTACTCTCTCAATTAAATTTTAAAATATAAAAATTCTGGAAAAATTTCAGGCTGGAACATTGGTGGTAAGACAGGTATTCTTATATACTCACGAGGGAATATAAATCAGTGTTACCTTTTTGGAAAGTAATTTGCTTCAACTCAGTAATTCTACCTCTAGGAATATACATCCTAAAGATTTATTCAGCAATATGATCAAAGATTAATGTGCTATGATCTTAATCTGTAAAAGGAGAAAATTGGAAACAACTGAAAGTTTATTAATGGTTAAATAAATTACAATAAATGAATAAAAAGGGATATTAAGTATTGTGAAAATAAATTACATAAGCTCAAATTGCTATGATTCATCCTTGATAAAAATTTTAACCAGAGGCCACAAGTTTTTCTTGATAGCTTTTTAAGAAGCTATAGACACAAGGGTAAATATAAGAGATTAGCAAACAATGACATTTTAATTACCCAGAAAATATAAGTGACATCTATAGTGATTCTATATCTTATTACAAAGTTGGGTTTCTAAAACTTTTTACCAGAAAGGCTAAGAGGTCTCCTATATAATATTGAAAAGTTTGTGTTAATAGTTCCAAGGGCTGTTAATTATAACCTTGAGACTATGAGTGTCTAGGAAACTACATTTGACAGCTTCATACAGAAAACTGTATACATTTAAAAGAGTAAACTGCTTTAGAAAATTGATCTTTCTTATCAGCCTATGATATTAATCTGCTGTCTATGAGGCACTGACCAGTGCCCGAGTCCCACCCAAAAATTTTCTCAGGACAAACCTTTTAGTATCATTATATGAAAGTGACAGTAAGAGACCATCAGAATTTCAATGTCCTCTGAAAACTCCTTCATAAAAATCAATAAAGTTATGTCTCTGCATGAATGACTTTAAAAAGTCTTCTATGTGAAATTCAGGAAGAGATCCTACAAAACATCTAAGATTTGATTATACATGAATAAAATTATTTTATTAAAATTGATAAAGGTTAAGTTTCATGAAGATTCTAAAAAGTGGTCCACATAAGCTGATATATACAGTGAAGTGTTCAAGATAAAAACCATCAGAAGGGAGAAGCTGGTGAGGATGCCATGGAAGGAAATTAGTTATTCTCCTGAAAAAAGATGTGTTCAAGGACATGCAAATTAAAACCACAATGGATGCCATATTTGTTCATTAAATTGGCTACATTGTAAAGATTTGACCATATCCAGTGTTAGCAATTGTGGGGGACAATATGTTCTTTCGAACGCTATTTGTGAGTGTAAATTAGTATTGCCTCAACATTGAAAATGCACATTCCTTTAATTTAAGCAATTCTACTTTTAGGAATCAATCCTTCAAAAACACTCACGAGGCTTTATACAGATATAACAGCTGAACGTTTACTGAACATTTACTCTATGCAAGGCACTGTGCTAAGAACATTTCATACATTAACTCGTTTAGTCTTTATAACAATCCTATGATGCAGATAGCTAAGTATTTATTGAACACAAATTATGTGCATTATTCTAGGCTCTTAGGATACTTCAGTGAACAAAACAAAGAAGCTTGCATTCTTTCAGAGGAGACAGACAATAAATAATAATAAGATAGATAAAATAAGTAATAAACTAAAATGTGGTAAGTACTATAGAAGAAAGAACGACCAGAAAAAGAAAGATCAGTAGTACTTGAAAGGCAGGTGGCAGGCTGTGGTATAAAATAAAGGGTTAAGGGAGGTTTCATTGAGCAGTTGAGAGGTGGGCAATTCTGGAAGGAGGAGTTGTCTGTGCAGATATTTGGGAAAGAGTTGTCCAGGCGGAAGAGAGCTGAAGTAAGCACCTGGAGTGCATGAGGCCTGTCCTAAGAAGAGCCAGGAGATCAGTGTAGGGAGAAGAGTGAGTGAGGGAAAGGGGCCTGGTTAATATAGGGCCTCTTACGACATTGTAGGGACTTGGGCTTTTATTCAGAGTGCAGTGGAGGGCCACTTTGAGCAGAGAAGTGACCTGATATGAGTTATATAAGGATTGTGCTGTGAAGAGACTCTGGGGGAACCAGGTAGAAGCAGGAAGGCCTGTTAGGAGTCTATTGTAATTCAGAGGGGCGATGATGGTGGCTTAGATCAGGGAGGGAGCATTGGCACCTGAGTACATTGTTAAAATTGAACCAGAAAGGTAGGAGGTGGGAGGTGGGGAAGATTAGACAGAAAGAATAAGAAAGAATAGCAATCAGAGAATGTAAACTTAAGATTTTGATGATGAAGGGGCTCTAGTTGATGCCAGATCAACTGTATATGTGAGTGGTTGAAGTGAAGGTCAAGGAAAGAGGGGAAAACAAGGGAAGGATCAGGAACTTTAATAATTTCCATGATTATGACAACAGTCTGAGGTCGTCATACAAAAGCAAATGATACTAGAGAATAATAGTACTAAATAATATGGCATATGCAAACTGTTACATATGGAGCAGTTTTAACCATTCTGTTGAAAAGTAGTTGGAAGTATAAATAACATCTGACTCAAACTATTTCATTAGAAAGAAGAATTAATGCAATGAAAGCTGGTAAGCTGGAATATCTGATACTGTAAGTGTCCTACCTTTCACATGTACACAGTTGTAAACAAAATTCTGTAAAGCATCCGTGTCAAGAGTTGTGTGCATGGAAAACAAGGCAATTGAAAAGCTGGCACAGCATTATATTTTACCTTTTTATTCTGACTGTTTTAGGCTTTGAGGAATTTTTTCCTTTTTTGTGAAGCAGAAACAATGGCGAAGACTCAATGGGACACTCATAAAGAGAAGTGTGGACCTTTTCGGAATACCGCTGGAAATCTTCGACCTCCACATCTCTATCCAACCTATGTTTGCAATAAATGAAAAAAAGCTTTAAAAATATTGCTCATGATGAAAACTTTGAAGTCAAAGAACTTTGGCAATTAACATTTTGTGTGTGTGTGTGTGAGATGGGTCTTTATCCATCAACCACTGTCTTAATCAGAATCCTTTAAATGATCATTTAATCAATTAATTAATACCTTTTGGCTGGTACCAGCACATTCTGACAGATGAACGCTTCCCTTGCCACACTTCAGGCGATTGGCACCCCCTCTGTACTACTTAATCTGTATTAAATTTCTCCCTGTCCTGTTCTTGTACTCAGGGAGCCCTCATTGTCTCTGTTAAGAATGTAGATTAATGGCTTTGTTTAAAGTCATGCATTAAATCAAAAGCACTTTCTTAAACCTCTTAACAAGGATTTGGTTATTTTGCTCTGTACTATATCATTAATAAGAACTACAGAAATAAGTGCATCTAATAGTTATAGCTTGCTGTATGCCAGGTGCTTGATGCACATTATCTCATTTAATCCTTATAACAAGACTAACAGGCAGGCACTATTATTATCTGCATTTTGCAAGTGGAGAAATGAAGGCTTACTTAGCCAAGGTTATACAGAAATTAAAAGGCAAAAAATACAAACCCAAGTATGTTAGTTGCTCAAGAACATGAAAGCTTTTAATTATTACACCTAATGCTTCTGACACTTTCATAGTTTTCAGTTTTAATAATGTAAATATTTTCATTGTTGATCTGATCTTCTTTATCAATCATGCAGATTTATAAAAAATGAAAATATTATACCTGGTAAAGTAGTAGCATTACTTATACAGCCGGTAAAATTAGCATACTGGGGACTGATGGGTGAGCCACCGAAGTAAAACTTCTTTTCATCTACCCGTGCCTGTTCCAATTTCCCTTTGGTAGGATTCTTACTCCCGAGTCTGCTTTTATCTACTATCAGTTCATATCTGCAAAGGAAAAAGCTTCTTTACACACCACACGGTTAACATTTACCTAGAGCTCCATTCTAGATTGCAATGAAAAGACATGAAATGAAATGAAATGAAAAGACAATGAGTTGCCAGACTCTTTATGAAGCCTAGAATAAAATGGTTGGATTTTTCTGTACACAGAAAAGACTCTTCCAACCATAATTGTAATTTCAACCCATAAAAGCAAGAAGCTGACTACTCATCAGTATTCGTTTTGTTGCTGTCATTTGGCTTTAGGGTTTTTTTTCTGGTGGAAAAACCCCCCAGAACATACCTTATGGTGATCATTTGATCACATCTATAGGAGACCATTTTCATTGCAAAGGACATTGAATGGTTTTGATCCTGATTAGAAACAGAGTCTAGAAAAAGCCCTATTCATGTTTTCTTTTGATGGGGGGGCTCTGCAAAAGTGGACATAGAATAGCAGCAGTCTACAACAGAGGTTCATTTCTTATCCCAGAAAGCTTTCTTATTTTGGAAAAGAATTATCTATTTTAAAGCATTATCTATTTTAAAGATAAAGTTAGACATTTTAAAATGTGGCATAAATATAGTGTTCTCAGTTGTCTAATTTAAAATCTAAACAAACCAGTGTTTGCTGAGTTCCTTCTATGTGCAAAACAGAAGGAATTCCACTGCACTCCACTGAGTTACTACTATTTATAAGCACTTCCTCAAGGAGATTGTAGCTTATGGTTTTACTTTATATTCTTGTAAGTAATTTTATTAACTTATTTTACATGTCTTGAAAATCAATAGCAATTAAAAAATAAGGTAGATGATTCCTTCCACCATTTTTTCAAACACTAGAAAAGTAATAGGCTATCCTATTCTTCATAGTGGTCATTTGACAGAATCGTACCCTACAAATAAAACCATCTGATGGAAAGACTATATAGTGAGGAGCTGTACCTTGCGGGTGAGACAGAAGTAATGATGAAGTGGGACAGCCCGTCATTATACTGCTTATCTGCCGACTGCACCTTGATTCCCTTTACATCCATGATCACAGTGCCATTATCCAATGAAATGGAGAACACGTCTGACTAAAATGCAAGCACAGGTTTTGAAGTAGGAAGTCCAGGTAAAAGGATAAAAGATGGACACATTTTTAACATTTGCTTAATGATATTGCTTAGAGAAACACCCCATATTCAGGGACTTTGCTTGCAACAAAATTTCTATGAATAACAAAAATAAAATATTTGATTGCTTGTATTTGTGTTGCCTATAAAATTAGACACATTTCAATAAAAATGGAATCTCCTATATTTAGAACTGAAAATTTCAGTTGATTTAGTCATGTTGAGAGTTGTTCTAGTGTCAGTCACTTTCCTACCTCAGGCATTTCTACTCCATCACATTCTACTTTTAGTCCCTTTTAAAAGTACATATTTGAATTTTGGGGGGATGTAGCTGGATGACTAGAAAAAAGTCAATTTGCTACTTGTTTTTTAAAAAAATGTATCACTTTTCATTTATAGAGGCAGAAAAGAAATTTTAAAAAAAAGCAGAAGTTAATATCTTTTTCTGAATTTGTCTATTGTTTGTCTCAAAACATTGGCAAAATGATAATATTCCTTCTCTCCTTTATATGGGCATCAAACTCTACAATTACCTCAGCACAAAACTACTTTTTGTGGACCAAAAGTGTTATTTAATTAACCATGGTAATCTGAGGCAGGTTAGGTGACAGAGGTCTTATAAAGTGCAGTGGGTAAATTCTCACAGATACTACTGATTTAAATTAAACTCAATATAAATGTGACAGATAGAAGGTAATAAGTATGAAAAGTGAAAGCTGCTCTCATAAATTATATCATGACCTGGTCCATCAGTTGTATGCATTGGTGATGACCTTTTCAGAGATAAATCAGTTGAATTTTAAGATCACCAAATCTCTACAGATTCTTTTTATTCTTGAAATAAGATATCTTTATATAGCCGAGCTCAAGTGTTCTGCAGCCAATGCAAGAACAGAGATGTTCTTTTTTACTATTTTATAAATTAAATCACACAAATATTTCTTCTTAATATACACACAGCAGTTCTTAATTTTTTTGTGCCATTAACTCCTTTGGCAGTTTGGTGATGCATATGGAGTTCATAAAATGATATTTTAGTATGTATAAAACAAAATGCTAGAAACACAAAAGAAACCAATTACATTGAAATACAGTTTCAAAATATTAAAACAATAAACCTGTAATATAATAATACATGTACTTTTCTATTAAGGCATTATATAACAAAGTCTAGTAGCAGACTAAAACTTACTATTATTTAGAAGTGGCAATGAGCAAAAATGTTATTTTGAGATATCTGTGACAGCTGTAATGTAAAATGAAAAATACTTGTGATTTACATTAATCACAGAGTTATAGGTAATGCTAATATTATTGTGATTTGTTGTAGGCATCCACAAGTGAAGAAAATACTAAATTTTAGTTAGAGAAAATAAAGATGTAATTTTTCTCCACTCAAGTCTATAGACCTCCTGAATTCTTTTCATGAACCCAAGGCGGGCGGTATAAATCCCAGGTTAAGAACCCCTGATATAAGAATACAAAAGCGTGAAATGAGGCATTCTGTGTGCATATGTGAGTCAAAATTAATCTGAATAAAAAATAAAAATCACTTTTAATGTGCTTAAAAGTATTTTTAATAGATAAAACACCAAGAAGTTTCCTTAGGGAAAAACAATACTTACCCCTGAAGCATAATAAAATAGTAACCCATTTGGTTGAAATGTTTGGAAATTAAAACCTCCTTCAAAGCCATCAAAGAAAGATATTTTCTGAGTTGAAGCAATGAAACTCTGTCCATTGAAATACACTCTGCGAGATATCTATGTGCCAAAAAAAAGTGAATTTAGCTTTTGTGATAAATAACAGATGCTTAAATGTGAATTTCTAATACTAAAGGCCTTAATTGCTAGTTCTATATCAATAGTTTTTTTTAAAACTTTTGGTTTATATAGAATTCAGCCATGTTAGTCTTTCTTCTGTGTGCCTAATAACAGCTGGGGTTTCAGCTTTCCAGTTCCTCCACCTGAGTGAGTAACAATGCTCTCACAGCCTCTCCAGGCTCTGGAAGACCCACCTGAGAAAAACTGAGGCAACTAGACAAGTCGCTTTCTAGCTTAATGACTCTTCTTTCTGCTATACCTCAGATTACAGAGAAGCCGAAAGAGCTTTTCTAGCTTTTGAGAAGGGTAAGTTTTGTGTCTATTTATTAAAATGCATCAATTGACTACTACTTACAAGGTAGTCTTCTGGGCATCCATAACCAACTCCCAGGGTTTCTGTCTGCTCTAACAAATTGAAATCTTTCTTTTGGAACTGGAAGCCCTTCATGCATCCTCTGAAGTTGATATCTAGGAGAAGGTGTGCTCTTAGTGTCCTGGAAAAGAAAAGCAGTCTACACTGATTCAGCCACGATGATGACATGACCCGGCATATGTAGGCTATGCAATTTAATTTTATTTATAATCATTTATAACGGACACACTTTAAGGTAAAAAATAGTCAATTTTGGCAATTTCACATGGTTTAAGCAATAAAATTAAACTGATAAGAGTCAAGTTATTTTTTTATGTCACAACTGGTAAGTTAGAAGTTGAACCCAGTTTTCATTCTCCCACTAGTCCACTTGGGTCATGAACTTATCTTCTTGGTTTTATTTGTAATGCACTGTAATCAACTAAGGCTAAAGTGAATGTTGGGCCTTAGGATCAATAGGAAAGTAAGAAATTCTTTAAGATCTGGAATGGCATTTTGCTCAGTACTATAATCCTAGTACTTATTATCATGCCTAATATTTAGGAGGTGCCCAATAAAATGTTATTGGATATTGAATGAATATGAAGTTAGTTACAATCAAATCACAACAGCTTCCATGTGTTTTAGATGAATATGAGCCAAACTAAGGGTAAGAGATCCCCATATTCTGTTCCAAGAAGACCATACCCAAAGGGCTGAGCAGATTGACAGATTGGGGTGCATATAATGGCAACCATAGTGGATAAGGGTCCAATGTGGCATAGCTGAAAGAACTGAAAAGGCTATTTACTTTGGAAAGGAAGCTTGGAGAGCCTTTTAAAAATGTGAAGCATTGTAACATTGAAGGGGGATGGCAGTAGTTGTGATTCAATATAAGGAAAAATTTTATAAAAATTGAAGTCATTAAAAATTGATTTTTTTTTTGTCTGTAGAGGTAATCATAGACACATTGCTATATTTATTCAAAAGAGGTGTGAAGGCTAATGGAGAGCGAGGATTCTGTAGTGGATGAGAGGTTGAATTCCATCAGCAATTCTCTATCAGTAAAATTGCTGGATTGGGGAAGGTTTCTTCCCCCCCCCCTTTCTTTCTCCTTCTTTTTCTTCTCCTCCTTCTGCTTTTTAATATTATGTGTGGCCTTATCCCAGAGCATTGAGAATTTAAGGTACATGGGCATGCACAATGGTGTTTATAAAACTCTCCAGGTTATTTTAATGAGCCCCAGGATTGAAAACCACTGGATCGGAATATGCTAAATTGTCTCTCAGTCTTAAAGGTCTCTGATGCTAAGACTTGATTGTAATAACAGACAGCCAAATTTTTGTACATCAGAATAATGTTTCTCTATACTTAATTCACAACCTCTCGTATAAACTTAAAATTTCTACCCTCAGAAGCTATTTGAGAATTCAAATAAGTTTAAATTAAGACTAAAACAAAAGTGAAGGGACATAATTAAAGAAACCTGTAGATCACATCTAGCAGATGTTAATTTAAGGGGGTTGAGAGCACTAGTTGCAGAGGGCCCCAAGGTACATGACTGTGTGTGTGCGCCTGTGCACATGGGCCTAAGCAGCGAGTGGGGGTGTCTAAACCTTTTACTAGACCTCTCCTGGGTGAATACTTAGTCCAGTATTTAGTTAGTAATAAACAATCACTTAACAAAGAAAACTTACCTGGAATGTAAGATTTCTGAGGGAGCTCCTCCAATGTATATGTCTGTGAAAGGTATTTTCATCTTTTCATTATCCATGCTCTTGACATGTCGTCGGTCAACTACCAAAATCATTTTCTTATCATTGTGGTAAATAATTGAGATCTGGGAGAAATAATATAGAGTAAGTCTTCATCTCTGTTTAACAATCAACTTTCTGAAGACTACTGTACATTTTAATTATTCTGGTTAAAATAGCTGTCCTTGTGTTTGTTCACAAAATAGGGAATAAATTTTCCTTTCTTACTCACAGACATGAAAACCCTTACTAATATAAGCAGAAGTCCACATTTCCTGGAGAAGGATTTCCATGTGGAGCAGGAGCGAGCCCAAGAACAATTTTGTCACAAGACCAATTGCTTTCTTTGGCTCCTTTGTGGGGTTGAAAAGACCTAAAAACAGGCACCTTCCAGACCTCAGACTGCATGTTACCAGGTGTTGTTTTTTTGGTGACGTAGTAAGAAACTTTAATCAATCTGTGAAAATGATAGAGAAATGGTTAAACTAATCTCTTATTGTAAACCATTCTTATGAAGGCTATGGACTTGTAACTGAAAAAAGAACTGTAGCCTCTTATTCTCTACCTTTTGGTTCAGCTTCAAAGATATTATACCTTTTATGCATTTTATTAAATTGTAGATTTAAAGTATTTGTTAATAAAAATAGATGTATATTATCAGTATGCTTCACATCTATTTCAAGACTGAAGAGAATTCTTTAAGGTTCTTGTTATAAGGAATCTGTTAGTATTTTTTAAGTTCTGGATAAATGGCTTAAAAGAAAATCCTCTCTTTATTCTACTCTTTTTACATTTAGTAGGGCTCAAAGGATGAGCAAACAAATGGCTGTGTATCTATACTGGCATTTTCAACAAATATATATAGAAGGATTCTATAGGAGTGCCATTGTAGTGAAAGTATGGAGCATAGCAGGGGTCTTGGTTATTAAAGCAACTGAAATGAATCTTTCAGTGACTCTTTTTCAGAAAGTCAGTATGAACAAAACATCCATTCTTTAAAGCAAATGTTATCCTGGAGTTAAGTAGATGAGTGCCCTTCAGTTGGTCTTCATATGTGAAGTGTTCAATTTAATTACTTTCTCATCTGTCTTGTTTGAACATCTGATTAGATCAATAGATCTAAGTACAAACAAAACAAAAATACCCAAACTGCAATGATTTGTACCTCGTGGTATTTTGCATCATTAATTTGAGCTTTCTTCAATGTGTCTTCGAGATGCACAGGGCCATTGCTAAATCCAAAGTCGTAAAACACGTGTAGGTAACCACTGCGCATTTCCAGACTGAAAAACATACTCTGCAGAGAGAAGAAGGTTGTAAGATATGAGCGTTTGCTATTACGGAAGTGTGGATTTAGCTGAATTTGAGCAATAACGCTGTATTCTGTATGATTGAAATCGAAGACTAAGGAGTCTTATGAAATTTATATATAAAATAGAAATCACAACTATATCCACATCAGCAGTTATGTCTTATATTAATATACTAAAGTATTAATATTTATACACTATTTAAAACAACTGTCTTCTCTTATTTTTTATGTACTTTATGAGAGTTAAATTTTAAATTTACCCTATTGACCTTTCTAAAATCTTGAAAACAGAGTAATATAGGTCATACTTTTTCAACTGCCTTTTCTTTAGGCAACTTTTGAAGGTTATAACAAGCCAATAGATGTGATTGGATTCCATTTTGAGGAAAATTGGTAATATTGAAAACTAATTCTAAGGTATGCTAAAAAGAGCCTTAAAAATTATGAGAAAATATGGATATGAGAAAAAGGCCATTTCTGCATTATTTTGAAACACTAGATTTATGTAAATAAATATGAAATTATTATGTACTTGGACCATATGGTGTTTGAGAAACAGAGTAATTCTGTAACACTCGAGTAATTTGCTGGTCAGCCTTGCTTGTTTCAGAAGATGGTTCAAGATACAAGAATGAAATGGATTTTAAAAATATGGTATTATAGTAAAGTCTCTATTTTACAGAAAGTGATCTCTGAGTGGAGTTTGCATACTTCTGAGAATGTAGAAAACAATCTACTGGGGGATAGAAATAAAATATTTCACTTCTGTTTTCACTCATTTAAAAACTCCAAAATAGAGAGAGAAACAAACTTTTCATATTTAAGACATGGATTGACCTTGAGCCTTCATTTTGTCCTTTGGATGGATTTTCATGGGATTCACATGGTATGTGAGGCTTCAAGAGTGGAACTCTTGAAGATCGGCAGTGGCCACTCATCTATTTCTTGTGTTTAGCCTATTGCAATTTTTGCAGTTTGTGTGTGTCCAGTTACATGGATTTATGGGTGAGATGACTTAAATAGAATATTTACAGTGATTTTCTATTGAATGCAGTGATGTGACAATATTTTGAAACACATAGATGTTTATAGATTACATCCTGCAATTATTAAAATGCTGTCAAGTTTAATGAGAACTACACATTTTTCTTTATAAAATAAGTTATTCTAAATTTGTTGACCTTTATTCATGATGACAAATGTCTTTCAGCAGCATGAAACCTACTAGTTATTTTTTTAAGAATTTTTAAAAATTTATTTTAATTAGTTTCAAGTATACAGTACATTAGTTAGACATCTATGTAGTTGCAAAATGGTCTCCACCCCCCCCAATTGCCCCCTCCCCCCCTGACTCTCCACTAGCCAACATATTCATTCTAACTGCATCCCTATGCCATGCTCCCCATTCCCATGTCCATCCATCAGCTATTAATTTGTACTTCTTTAACCCTTCACCCCATTCTCCCAGCCCCCCAAACTCCTCTCCTCTCTGTCCATCATCAATTTTCCACTATATTTGTGAGTCTGCTTTTGATTAGTTTGTTCTTTTTATTCCTTAGATTATGCATATAAGTGAAATCATATAGTGTTTATCTTTCTCTGTCTGACTTAAATACCTTCTAGGTATCCAGTTATTTTTAAAAACCATACCTGATCTGTTGTTTTAAGGTAGGGGTATTATAACAATGAACGAGAAAGTAAAGTTTTGTGTGTGTGTAAGAAAGTTGTACATTGGAGAGATGATTTTTTTAAAAAAATATGTTTGGAAATTTTTATATTGTTAAGTGAACTTGTTGATAAACACAATGTAAGTGTACTACCTATAAAAATATTTCAAATGAAGATTTTCAATGGTCTTGGATGCTTTTGTTAAAGTTAACAAAATGACGCAATGTTTGATTAGCTTGCAAGAACTGACATTAGGAAAGATGAAATGTATCAGCCAAACTTTAAAAATAATTTTTGTCAATTGGTGAATGAGATTAAAAAATAGTATCATGATTTAGTAAGCATAGCCAGTGATACTTTCTTACATTTTTATTTTTATGAGCTATGTTATTAGTTATGACTGCCAATAAAACTTAGTGTTGAAATAAACTTGACTTTGGACAAGACTTTTGAATCACCATAACACAGAGAGTTTAATGAGACTTTCAAAATACTTAAACATATTTACTTACGTTGTTTTCACTAACATTGCTATTAATAATAACTTTTGTAACATTACAAATAAAAATTTTATTTCATCTTTATTTTAAAATGACATTTATTTTTATTCAATATTATCTTATATAAATTATTTTATTCCTAGACTTGAATATTATATCCATATGGTAATTGTACATCATTTTTTTTAAGCTAAAAGCTCTCGAGACTATTTATTTATTTATTTTATGGTGACATTGATTAATGAAATCCAATAAATTTCAGCTGTACACTTTAACATTAAGGCATATATATATTTACACAGTGCATTCACCTCCTACGGTTAGATTCTTTCTGTCACCACATATTTGACCCCCTTTACCCCATCTACCTGCCCCCTCTCTACTCCCCCTCTACCTTCTGGTAACCACTAGGCTGTCCATGTCCATGTCCATGAGTCTCTTTGTTTGCCCTGTTCATTGTTGCTTTTAGGTTTGTATCCCACATATAAGTGATATCAGTGATATATATCATTAATAAATGAATGTACATATGTGCTATGTATATGCATGTATATATAGTAAACTGCAAATGTTTTTTACTGATTAGGCATGTGATTTAAGAAGTCAGTGTAAGATCTTGGCACGGATTTCCCTCAAAGTTCCCTTAGTTTATTAAAGAGAGTATATTTAATGTATTTCTAAAAATGTAGTGCAGGGAAATGCATTTTGGGTTGTTTTTACTTATTGCTGACATTGCTTCTCTGAAGAAAAAAAAATCCAGTTTTGCTTTCTAAACTAAAACTTCAATTTGATGGCATGACAGACTCAACTTGGGAAGGTTCCTAGAAACATGCATAGCAGAAATTAAAGGAAATGAAGAAGAAGATGTAAGACTTTTATTTTTACTCACTCCATTGACCATCAAAAGCACAAGCCCATTGTCAGCTGGCGTTCGAACTTCTATGTCAAAACGAGTCACCTGACCAAATTTCCCTCTCCTGGTGATATCCCTCACCACGGCATAACTAGAGCCATCGAAGAAATAGCTGGCAGCCCGGCTCTGAGTGAAGGCGAGTTTATCTCTGAAATAAAAATGCAAGGATTATATGAACATTACAGTTTGTGTTACGTTTTTCAAGTGAGGCCCTTTTAATCTATTCTCATCTTTTTTGGATCTTACAGCATTTAAATGAAGTCCCGATGTCTGCATGGTAGATGTTAAGTATTTACAGGTGAGTTAAATGAATTGATTTTAATGGTTCTTCTCCACCTATGTGCTAAAACAACAGAAGTCTCTAGTGAAACCCCAGTCTCTAGAAGCCTAAATCAAAGTTGCAAACAAGTTAACACTTTTTATAAGTGTATGTGCTCATCTATGAGCTCATCTGCAGAAGAACTGAGATTTTTGCAAGCATGACTATTAAGTAGTTTCAAAACCACTCGTCCCCCCTCCCCCCCCCCCCCAAATTGAGAACCTGAATGTTGACCCACACTTGTCTCACCTGCTGCTCTCACACGGCTATCAAAGTTTTTAGTACCCTTACCACTTGCTTACCTGGCACAGGGCACCGATTTGGAGGGATCCATATTGTAGATGTGCTTAAAGTTATACAAGCTGATTACATCATTATTCAAAGTGGCCAATTCCAGGCAGCCAACAAAGCCAGGCAGGTTTAAGCTGGCGGGGGGCTGTGCAACAGACAAAGTGAAGGCAATTGTCCCACGATCACATTTCATCGGGATGACACAGACAGGCAGCGAAACAAAAAGCACATCCATAGGACCTATCCGTAGGTATAAATATCTTTCTAGGCCTGAGTCTATGCTAAATTATTTAGACAAACAATGACTTTTCAGTTGTGCATATCTTAGCAGAGAGTGTGGGATTTACTGAGCATATATTATATACCAATCAGGACAGTGAATTCATGTCAAAAACTGATCCTTACATCAGCTCCGTGAGGTAGATATTCCTCTTCTTAAATATAAAGAGGAAAAGTAATTCTCAGAGAGGTTCAACAATGTGCTGCCTATAACCAGTAAGTAATAGTCTAGGAGTTGAAATTCTAGATAAACTCCTTTCTTTTATCTGCCTTTCATCAGGTCTAATACTTCCTCCCCTAGATCCCATCTGCACCCTCATCCCGGGTATTTTATTTCATGTCTATATTAGCTGAGAAACTGAGTTTTTGAAACTGTCATCTTTGAACCTGAAGACTAGCTACAAACCCACAAAGTACAGACACTCCTGCAGTAGGTGGGGGTAGTATTAATTACATATGCATGTAACAGATTGAAATAAATTGATATTCAAGTGTTAGCTATAGCTTGAAAGCATTTGACACTATGAAAATATGGGTAACAGAGTCCAGATTTATATGTGAGATTTACAGAATCTGGTTCAGAATTCTACCACCCACTGAGCTAAGCTCTTTCTTAAAATATCAAGGTTTCCATCTCACCTCCAAATCGTTATAGGTATTATGGATTTTTAAAAAACAATCATGGTAGGTTTGCAATAAATCAAAACATAGCTGGATAGCTTACCTTGAAGTTGGAAGGCACTCCACCAACATAAAATACAGTGTCCTCAGGGTCCAGATCCAACAAGGAATCATCTCCTGCAAATTCCCCTTTTTTAATAAACTTCTCCTCCGCGGTGCTACTGAGACTTGGGACTGTTAAAAACACCTTTCCATGTTTTCCTACCCTGTTGAGATAAAGAATTTTCATTCTTTATTAGCCAGATAAGTTATAGAAAATATATTTTTTAATGTCAAAATGTTAATGTTCCCTTGCCACAGAATTAGTGATTTTTGTCATATTTATAAGCATTTATAGAATGTCAACAATCGATGAGGAAAGGAGAAAAGACATTCCATCTCAGAATTAATTCAGAGATTAGCCAGGTAAAAAGATGTAATAATCAGATTGCTGTTCAGAAATAATGGCTATTTTTTCCTAATATTTTTGTTTTCCCCCAAAGTATTTGCAAAGGAATACAGGAATAATGGAAGAAAGAGAAGGAGGAATAGAGGGAAGAAAATGCTATTTACAACATCCACAGGAAGACTGTGTGTGTATGCGTGTGTGTGTGCATCCAATAGATTGATTATAAAATGTGCACATAAGTCCTGTGTCACGGATTCACTTTACCTTTCAATCTTGACAATGCTGAAGTAAGCAGGCCAGGAACTGACAGGCTTGGAGTCCAGGGGAATCTCTACATCCTTAGTTCCCAAATTATAAACGTATACCAGGTTATCATTTTTGATTGCAAGACCCATGTATTCTTTTTTGGCCTGAAATGTCAAGAAGTCGCTTAAATAAAATTCAAATGAATGAATAGCATCTTCTGTTTTCATTTCTTTAAAGAACAATCAGCTATCCCAATGGTTGGCTGTACATCTGGCCTGAATTGTTACCAAAGTTCCTGTTAGACTGGGCAGTGCCTCTTTCTTTCCAGCCTCCCTGTAGCCGCATCAGTCTGCCGCCCCCCTAGGCTTGTCTAATAGCAGGTGGATGAGGAGGCAAGCAATCGCAGGCTTGAGGACATTTGATGGTCGCCAAGAGTAACCTTGCTTAGCTAGCCCAAGGATATAACACAGCATGCCAATACTGATTGTTACGCATCTTCAAACACAATTTGGCATCAAACATAATAGACCTCTGTGTTCTGAAGGTCTTGAAATGCTGCATTCAGACTCCTCAAAGTTAGCAGTGTGAGGCTGATATGAGGCAAGCCCAGAAATATCCCACACAGAGAAGGAATTACTTGTTTTTAAACCACTACTTTAGTCTTGGCACTAAAATGATTATACCTTTTGAGTTATCAAAATGGGAATTTTGTTGTTGGCATAGGTAGCTTCATTTGAAGACAATAGAAAAGCACCCATCATTCCCTTTAACATTATTCCATTTTAAAACCTCATGCTCTTACATTTTTGCTTCCAAGGTACAGGATAAACTGATCTGCAGTCCCAGCCAGTTCTGACTGCTTTACAGAAGGTGGTTTCATGTACAGGCTCAGGGACGTGAAGGTCTTTAAGTCATCCACACTGGTTTTGGGGTGCACTTCAATGCCGACTGACCATCAAACATCATGGAGACTTGGATCTGGAGTTATAAAATTATTCCATTAAAAGTAATCTGCAGAAAATGGTATAGTGCTTTCCCATGGTTCTCAATGGGCTTCCCTCATTCCTGATGGGGATCTCTGAGCTCTACTCTCTTCATGCCTTTTATTACTTATGTCCTTACTTTGCTGGAGAGAGGATTTAAAACAGATTATCATATAATAGTTTAAATTTAAAGTGGGGTAAAAAAAAACAAAAGAAAGAAAGGATAGCAAAGTAGGTTCAAGAATGAGGATAAATATAAATTCCACTATGAACTACATACTTGGTTGGGGTGAACTAAACATCTTGAAGGGGTACCTAGTCAGCTGTGTAAGTCATAAGCCCTATTAAATAAACAACAGATTGATCAGAAATATAACTAATCTTGGATATGAATACAGCTAGGAATTTCTCCTCAGGGTCTTCAAAAGAGGAAAATGAGATGATGCTGTGAGCAATATCCTTGACCACATCTGGGCAGTTGGGAGGGGTCTAGACCCAGCTTTGAAGTCTTAGGCAGTATCTTGAAATCTGGCTCTGCCACTTACTAGCGATGTAACCACAAGCAAGTCACTTAATATGCAGTTTCCTCATCTTTAAAATGAGGACAATAAATTTCTTATGAGAGAGAAATAAGATGATAACTATAAAGTATGTTCCAGTGCCTGCCTCTATCATTTTAATTGTAAGGGTGAGTTCATTAAGATGTTTCTTATAATGATTCACAGAAAGGTATCACAACAAAGCATAGTTCAGTAGAGGCCTAATATGATATGCTAAACGGGTCTGATCTGGGGTGATTTTCAGAGTATTCAGAAGTGTATATCTATGCTATTTATGCAAAGATTTATGAATGATTAGATGTACTTACATCAATTAATTAATGTTGATTTGCTTAATACTGACGGTGAGTGAGCTCAGGATCATATTCCCAGGTGCCTAAAGTGCAACTGTCCTATGTTGCCAGTTGAGTGAACATCATTATATCTTAATAAACAACCGAGCAGGTGTGGGATTACCATAAAAACTGAAGTCAGAAAGAGGCATATCTACACAGAAAGAGTCTCACTTTGAGCACTCTAGCAGGCTCAAAAAACATTGATAAGATTCTCTTTAGAAAATGGTTTTAGGTGATCAGAACCCCGAAATTCTACTCCATATGAATAAAATTACCAGAAAGTACTCACAAAAACCTAGTTTTGGAAATGCCATTTGTTGAGAATAAACCTTTTCTGGACTGTTCTCCAAGAATCTAAAAAAGGCAATTTCTGATATGAGATCAATTATCCTATATCATTATCTCCTTCATCACAAAATAATTGCTTTCCAACTCTTTTTCCTGTCAGTAATTAGGGCCAATAGTCTATGCAAGCCAATTTAGGTGTAAAAAAAAAATGCTGCTGGTCTATAAATCGATATAAAACAAATTGAAAAGGGCAAGAACAAGCTCTGTCTTGCCACACTGAAAATGTTAATTGTCATGTCAGGATCTGTTGCTACCAACACTGGCACTAGTCATGGTGCTGCTGCATTGCTTCTGTATAAGCATCTCAGAACAGAGCCTTTACCGAGATAGTCACTGTAGCTGGTACATGAATCCTCAGTTAAACCTGTGGAGGAGTCAGTAAAAGCTTCATATCATCTATGCTGTACCAGAGGATTCTTTGAAGATGTAGATGTGCAAAATTATTCCATATACTAACTGCATTAAACCAGCTGTTAAAATAGTGAATAATAATAATAGCAAGAATAATAAATCCAGTCCTTTATTGGGGTTGGATTTACTTGATTTCTTTTGCTCTGTGAGCTTTGTTGAATAAGTTAACTTTCTGGTCCTTAATCTTGGCTACACAACAGATCACTAGGGAGTTTTAAGAAAATACAGGTGCTGAGCCCTTTCTCCAGAGAGTCTGAAATATTGCCTTGAGCTTGGGACTAGAAAAGGGTTTCGTTTTCAAAGTTCCTCAGGTGATTCTGACAAGCAGATGGAGCTGAGAACCACCAAACTGGAAAACAGAGTAGAAAGGCTCCCGGCTCTGGAGGCTGCTTGAAGAGTTGGACCTCAGTTTCATATTCGCATCATCACTAAGTGACTGATGATGACGCCTTTCATCGGATACCTTGCTGGCAACGCTTCTGGTCTGAGCAATGAGCTCTCGGATCCTCTGGATGCTGGCGGAAACGTTGCTGGCGGGCCTCTTCTGCTCTACCGTTCGAAGCTGATCCAGGAGCTGAGGGACAACCTCTGTCAAATTTCTTACTGCAGTTAATAAAAATTAATCACTTGAGTAAATATCTCATCCTTAAGTACATTTCGGGAATCAGGTGAAGAGACAACAAACACATGGTTACTTCTGTTAGAACTATAAGGTCATTTTTAATCCTGTAAAATTAACGGTGAATCCCAAAACATAGTCAGTTCCTATTTTGTGGCACTTAAAATACACATTGATCTATAAATTGTGTGCAGAGCAAGCTGACTTATAATGTACATGTCTAAAGGGCCGGATCCACAACAAATACACAGATGTTCCTTTCACCACACAAGAAAGGGTCTGTTTGCATTTCTCATACAACTTGTATAACAAGGGGGGAAAAATGCTGGGTAAAAGGAGGTAAAGACATTGTTCTCCAGGACACTCACACATGACACTATGGTAGTCCCAGCACAGGCAGAACTAGATGGAGCAAGTGGGGTAGCACCAAATAGTGGTGGTCATGCCAAGGTGACAGTGGGCAGCCATGAGCTTTGGGCTCAGACAAAGGTGATGATACAAGCAGATCATACTGACTTTTTAGGTTGTTATTATTAATTTTTTGGATGTATAGCATACATATAGAAAAGAGTACAAATCATAAGGATACAGCTTGATGAGAGACACTCCAAACACAGAGAATGGCATAACTCTCTCCAAAGTCTCACGGATGGCAGTGGTTCTTAATGTGTGGTCCCCAGACCAATGGCAGTAGCTTCACCAGGGAACTCGTAGAAATGCAAGTTTTTTTTGCCCCATCCCAAACCTACCCAATCAGGAACTCTGGGAGTGGGGCCCAAATGATTCTGATGCACACTAGTGTTTGTGAACCAGTGGACTAAAGAATAAATATCTTTTGGGTATTCTCCTACATAAGGTCAGGGTCACTGGGCACTAGCAGCTGGGCAAGAGCAAGCCTCTTATTAGAATCAAACTAAACTCAGATTTAGGAGAAAATGTCAATGAGGACCATGGAAATATCTCTTTTCTGTACTTAGGATAAAAAGTGCTTCTCCAGCACAAAGAACAGAATTTAGTAAAATAATAGCAACTATCAGTTTATTGTATTAATTAATACAGAAGTAAATATTTGTTGTTTGGATCACTGACCACATGAGCCATTATATAATAAAATAGTCTTTAAAAATTAGAGGTACTAAAGTACATTTAAACATTACATTAAATTTTTGACTATGGAAATGTACATAAGGTAGGGTTCCCTGCCCTCTATGCTCTCAGAAAAAGGGAGCCACCTTATATGGGTCTCTGTAAAGTCTCTTATAGTATTGTATGCTCTTTTGTTTACTTTGTTTTGAACCACAAGATGCTATTTGAGGAAAATACAGTAGCCTAAAACAATTTCAACTAGTGCTTATTCTGGGTGTTTAGGAAATCACTGATAAGACTGAAAAAGGAGGAAACATTTTAACAGATTTAGTAAATATTCCTGAGGCATTATCTTTATAAATGTAAATGTTGGATGTCATGAGGCAGATATTTTAAAGATCAGGTTTTAAAAGCAATTGAGTGGTTACATGGAAGAACTCATGAATATATATCTAAAAGATGAAGATAAAAGAACTATTTTCTTGTTATTGAAATGGACTTTTATGACCTGAGATAAAATTTCCAGTGACAGACAGATCATACATGGATTAACAAAGCTGTTTCTTAATTCGGATGGAAGTAAAGGTAATATGGTCTGTAAAACCATGAATGGACTATGTTGTATGACTGAAATGAATATAATATTGTATGTTGACTATAATTGAAAAATAAAATTAAAATAAAAAAAAATTTAAAAACCGCAAAAAACTGAATCTGGAAACAGAAAGTTCTAGTTATGACAAAGACATTGATATTTAAGAGGTACAAAAAGACTATACAAATTAAGACTGGAAAAAATTTCTCAAGTAATATGTAATTACAATATCTACATGTAACTAAATAAATTAGTTAAGCATCAACACGTTTCATTTTCATTGCTATAATTTGTATTCAAGTTGATCAATAAACTGTTCTTAGAAGCTTCAGTTACATTTGGCCATATTCAGTACTTGGTAATAACCTGCTTTTTTGGGATAAGGATAAAGCAATGCTGTTTAGTAAAAGCGATTCTGTTTAATACATTTTTTTTCCTCAAGGCAAACCAGTATTTTGTTAAGATTATTTACTTTAACATGTGATTGATCTTCTTACCCAAAAGATCAGTCTTACATTATAAAAATAATGCTACCACTATTTCACAGAGAAAAATTGTAACAACCAATCAATCTAGTGTTTATGTAAGATATGTATATATTTCATATATATATATATATATATACACATATTGATAGATGAATTGAGCAAGTTTTTCCTCCCTTCTAAACTATTATATTATTCCAATCTGAAACCCAAATGAACAAAATTGCTTCTTAACAAAAGGTGTGTAGAATTTAATGGCCAGTCTCTTAACTGCATGAAAATTGCAAAATCTCTAAGTGATACCTGCATCTCTGGCTGAGTCCACTGCAGTGTTGTAAGCAGAAGAGTCAAAATTTTGAAGATTCTGTGACCAGTTGGTCAGATTGTTAGCCATTGGGGCAGTAGCCTGTTGGACTTCCACTGTCGTCTTGTTTGCTTCCTCGGTGATGAGCTTGGATTGACCCAGGCGCTGGTGAGCATCACCTTCACATAGAGCACAAGGACACTCACTTTGCAGAGAAGCAGGACATTGCTGGGAACATTAACATCCATGTAACCACTGGGTGAAGTAGATCTTAGATTTTGGTCTGTTATGCCAAATTAAGACCTTTAAATATATGTTAATTATGATGTGAGGTGCATAAGGATATCATAAATAGTATTAAGAGAGCTTGGAGGACTGAAGTCTCATTAAAATCATGTAGCTCAAGCCAACTGTAATTGAAAAATAAAAAAATATTTAAAAACACATAGCTCGCTTAAAATATTTTCAAATTAGAGGTAAATTTTTTTAAAAAGTAATTAGTATTTCTTCAGGTCACAGACCTGTTGAAAAAGACAGAAAATGCATAAGATTTTAACTCATAAAATGTTTGTGTCTGAAATTTGTTATAAATATCACTTTCTTCTATATGGAACACCTCTTGACATAGAAATGATGCTCTAGAGTACAGAAGAAAATTGGTAAGAAAAGGTATTTTTGAATAAGAAAAGCAAATTTCAAGAGCATATTTGGTGAAATTCTATTTTTATTAAAATGTTAGATATTCAAAATAAAAATAAATTTACAAAAAAATTTTTTTCCTAGGTATTTTTCTTCTCTTGTTCTTTCTTCTTAGCTATATATTTTAAATTTTTCTATAATGGTCATGTATTATTTCTGTAATAAAAACAAAAATCACTCAAGTGAGGTTGTAACTTCAACTTTTTTTAAGCGGAGAAACATTTAATTCAACCTCATGCTCTGAACCCTGATGAAAGTAATGTTGAATCCCGGGTCTGCTTATTTTTGGAGCTGTGCCTTTTGTAGCAAGTTCTCTAACCTCGAAAAGCCTCAGGATTCATATCAGCCTAAAGGCAATGGTAATACTTTCCCACATGAGATAATGTTTGTAAAACACAACCCAGTGCCTAGCATGTGGTAGCTCTGAGGATGCTGACAACAGGGATTCACATGGAGGACAGCCTCCTGGCCAGGTCTTTGGAATACTATAGTACTGTAGCTGGATTTGTTCCTTTATAGTAAAACACTCACATCCAGCAGTCGTGTTTTAACTTTTACTATGCCAGGCAAGTAACATCTGCTTCCAATCACATCTTTCTAAAAATCCAGTGTAGTCCAAGATTAGGCAAGATGAATACTCTTGTTTCTCTATTTGGCTCATTGGTCTTCTTGCTTGCACTATATAGAATGACGTGGCATGTAACAGGACAGTAGTTGACAGTTGAGGCCAGAGAAACCCAATAACCAAATTAGAGCACATTTGTTAACAAAGAAGACATTCACAAGAAAGCAGGTTACCAAATAGTACATATAAGCAATATGATCCATTAATACACACACACAGAGGATTGGAGGAAAATGCTCTAATTAATGGTTACCCCTAGGAGGTATGATTATTGCTTTTATAAATACTTTTTAGGATTTTTTGGGTGTGTGTGTGTGTGTGTGTGTGTGTGTGTGTGTGTGTGTGAAAGAGAGACAAACAGTTTCTTTTGCCATGAGAAAACAGTATTTATTTACGAAAAGATTGATAGGTAAGGAATCACAGTGAACAAGCAGATGAGGCATAAGTTCTGTCTGTAACCCTTACCTCTCTCTGTGGCTTGAAGTCGCTTAAAGGCATCATTCAATCTGTTTTCAAGGGAACTCTTCCTTGCTAGGGCTCCATCCACACGCCTGCGGGTGTCAGCCACTGCCTCATCGTTGCCTGTGGAGAAGAAGCCGAAAAAAGTACCAGTGGGGATAGGAAGCCAGGAAAACAAAACAAAACAAAAACTCTATTTCAACAAGGAAAATTCAATTTGTACCAGAGTCATCTGTAATATTCTGAATATGATATCAGCATAGAACACTAATTCTGGAAAGTGGCATTTCAATTAAGAGATACAGGATTTCAGAAAACTTGCATTGCTGCTTGGGAGTGATTTAGGGTGCCATAAAGTGATTCTTAAAAGTATGTGTAGAGGTTATGGCTAATATCTTTGATTGAAAAATGTAGCATTGCTGGGACTAACGACACTTAGCAGCACAATTGATAAAGAACTGAAAAGATCCATTTATATTTATGGGGATGACTGATATTATAAGAATAATTCTTTTTTCTTAATTATTTCAATAAAATTTTAATTGATATATAAATTACATCAAAAAAAAAAAAGGGCACACATTGTAAGCACACAGCCTGATGAATTTTCACAAATTGAGCACAAAATATAAGCAGTCCCCAGATCAAGAAAGTAGAGTATTATTAGCACCCTCACAGTTTCCTGTGCCTTCTGTAGTTACCCAAAGATAACCACTATTCTGAATTCTAACTCTGTCTGTCAATTGTGTCCGTTTTAAAACTTTATTTAAAAGAAATAATACACCATTACATTTTTTTATATCTTTGGTGTCTCTGTTTTAATTTCTGTAGAGTTGTAAGTAGTTTAAGTCTTCTATCTTTGTTTTTTTTATTGTTCAAGATCGTACTGGCTATTCTTGGCCCCTCTCCTGCCCCATTTCCACAGATATTCTAGATTCATCTTGTATATGTACATACAGTTCTGGTATTTTAATTGGTATTATATCAAATCTATAGATAAACTTGGCAGAACTGTAATTTTTACAAATTTGAGCCTTCCTTTTCATAAATATAGTTTTTATTTACTCTTCTTTAGATCTAAATTCCAATTTTTATCTCTATTTCTTTAGAATTTCCTTGATTTCTTTCGAGGAATATATTATAGTTTTATGTGTAGAGATCTTGGCATTTTCATCAAATTTATTTCCAGGCATTTTATGCTACTGTAAATGATGTTATTTTTAAAAAAGTTAATTTCTAATTGTTGTACATAGAATTAAACTAGATTTTTACACATTGAATTGATACATTATCTTATTATTATTTATTAGATTATGGAAGCTTCCATCTACTCCTAGTGCTGTGAGTGTTTTTTTAAACTTGAATGGGTATTGAGTTTTGTTAGATAATTTTCCTGCGTGTAATGAGATGATTGTATGAATTTTCCTTTATATTCTGTAAATGTGATAAATTATTGTTAATGTTTTAAAAATTAAACTATCCTTGAAATCCTGGAATAAACTTAACTAAGTCATGTATTACCATTTTTATGTATGCTAGATTTGATTTGCTAATATCTTGATTAGAATTTTCAAATCATTTTATGAAAGAATTTGGCTTATAATTTCCCTTTTTATATAATGTCCTTATCAGTTTTAGTATGTAAAATTTGGCTTCATAGAGCAAGCTAGAGAGCATGTCCTCTTTTTCTATTCTCAGGAAGAATTTATTATAGGAGTGGTGTTATTCTTTAAAAGTTTGGAAGAATTCACTGATGAAGCCATCTGAACCTTGAGATTTCTTTGTGAAAAGGATTTATTACAGATTAAATTTATTATACATCTGTTTGTACATATAGCTCTATCAGATTTTCTATTTGTTCTTGTATCATTTATTTATTTATTTATTTATTTATTTATTTATTTATGCCACGGCACCTGGTCTTCATAGGTGGTCTCCCATCCAAGTACTAACCAGGCCAAACCCTGATTAGCTTCTGAGATCAGACATCTGGCTGTAGACCATGGACTATGGTCTACTGGGGCATGAACTCAGGACCTTTTGAGTGTAAAGCAGATGTGCTAACTGCTACACTATGGAACCATGTCCTTGTATCAGTTTTTGATAGTCTTTTCCTCGCAAAAATTATTCATAAAAGTATGCTTGTGCATAACCCCTAAACTGGAATTATCTTGGAGCAAACCCCAACAAGTTATGATGTAATAACTTGTCATCTGAAATGAAGGATCAACTTTCCCAAGTATTTTGGGTTCATGTTTTGTTTACTCCTAAAGCATCAGGAAATTTATGCTTCTTGACAAACGGAAAAATAATTTTTTCACTTCTTATCATACTCTTCTCTTTCTCTCCGATGGGCTTATAAATATATACACTCCCATGGTGTACCTTCTCTTTTCTATTGTATAGTCTTGGTGTGCTTGGTTTATTGTCCAGTTATCTTTTTCCCCACATGTCTATAATGGGTACACAATAGGTAATGCTTATTTGAGTCTGTCACCAAGCACAATGTAACTAAAGCACAAGCACTTCTTTCTTACTCCTCTGGGTAATGCCCAAGAATTTCCCAGAATTTAAGGAGAGACTTAAACATACTTTGCAGTTGTATTGCATTCTCTCTCTATCTTTTAGCTTCAATTTTTGAATACCATGATACAAAAAAATCTTTTTAGCTCTTTCTTTTGGGTCCCATGACTGCAAAAATCACTGGCTAATATACTGAAAAAGAATATATTTAACTCTATATTTAGAGCTCCTGATAAAAATAGGAGAAAGAAAATCTATTTTGGGCTGGATGTTTATAAGAAGAGATGTTTCATAAAAAGTGTGTTCTATTTAGAACTTCTTACATAAACTTTTTTTTTTTCATTTTACAAATGAGTTCAATAGAAGATTCCTTTAAATAGCAGCTTCCTGGGTTATATTATAAGTTGCTACCTATTTGATGCAGACAATGAAGAAAGAAAAGCTGAGAAATAAAGATGATTGATCATTGAAACCGAATTAACAGTAATCTAAAAGTATAATGTAATTCAATAGATAAATATGGTTCAATTTAAGAATCTGAATTTATATCGCAAACACATGTATTGTTTAAAGGGAGGCAAGTGCTGAGCCACACAGTCCTAAATCCCCTTCAGTGTCCCTTTTATAATAAATACATGAAGGGATTTAACCAAACAAGATGATGAAGTAGGTGACCAAATCTATAAAATATTTAAAGAGACCAATGCAGAGATTCATCTGCATGTAAAATGTAGAACTTTGAAGAGATATCACTTCTAAAATAGAAAAAAATTCTTTCATGAGTTTCAATAACTTGATAGTGACAGGACTGAGAAAGTACCTTGCAAATCATCAAGGAGAATAAAATATTTAAGTCACTGAGTTATGAAGATCTGCATATTCTGATCTTCACATCACATAAAACCAAAGAAATACATAGACATGTCAACATTTATTTTAAAATATTTTACTATTAATCTAATTCTTTACTGCTATTACTCTAATTTTTTTCCAAAGAGTATGTTCAAGACTGGATTTAAAAATTACTTAGAATCGAGAAACTTAATTACATTTTTAATTGCCTTTGTTTACCCAGAAAACATAAAATAATAGCTGCTTTATGGTAATTATATAGTTAAATATTCTACATATGAAAAACAAGTATATTTATTTTTTATATATTTCTTTATAAAAATAAAAGTACAGTTAGACTTGAGATTAATTGCTTTGAAATTAATTGAATTAATTGAAATTATGTGAAGTTTTTAGGTTCAATATTGGCCTTTGTTTTTAGGTGGTAGTTAGAAGCTAGCTAGATAATGGATTTCCAGTCTCATTAGTCAATGCTCGAATACCTTAAGAATGAGTTCATTACTTCAGAAATGAATAATGTTTGGTAAAATTGTTAGTCAATTCAGTTGTTTTTAAGAGTAACTCACAAGATTCCAAACTGACTAAAATGATCTCACTTTTATTTTCTCCTTCCTCTCTCACTCTTGGAGGTATTGCTTTAGCAGATGCAAACATGAGCCTTTGGAAATGCTTCCTCCCACATGATCACCAGGCTTGTCCTAAACACGGTAAACTTGAAGAACACAAACTACAAGAAAGTGCGAATAACCAGACTGCTTTGCAGTGCCCTACCCTCCTGACTCTCCAAGTGATGACCTGTTCCTGTGTGTATCATCATGAGTAAAATTTTGAACAGCCTTCTGAATTTTACAAGACAGGGTAAATTATGTGCAATGTAGTTTTAGTGTTGTGTATTTTATGGGATTATCTCTTCAAAAATTGGTATTTATTGTTTCTATTAATTAGCCTATTTGATTACCAAGAATATAAAGCATATCAATGTTTTACTATGTGGAAGTTTTTTTTAAAACCATGACTTATTTTAAAATACTAATCTTTGCTTTTTTATGCCTTGACTCTGAGCAGGAACTCTTAATGTATTATTTAGTTAAATATTCTTTATTCTTTAATCCTAGAACTTTGAAATCTCTGTCTAAATAAAGAAATACTGTACAAAAGGAGGGACGCAGCAGTAAATCAGAAGGAAGATGGGAAAGTGAAGGTACTTACTGGAATCTGCTCTTGTTTGCAGTTCTCTTGCTTGATTGAGGAGGTTCTCACTTTCATCTTTATGGTAAATGATTTGAGTGTCGATACCACTCACAGCCTACAAAGGAATTGGGTGGAGAGAATACAAATGACAGTGCAAGAAATGTCGTGGTTTTGGGATTTAAGAGACACAGTTCATCTGCTAAATACCAAGCAAAATTCATACAATTTTATTTTCATAGCTCGAAATCAAAGTCAAAGGTGAACATGAAACAATAATGTCCTTGACATTTTCGAGATAAATGTTTTTTGAGGAAAATTCAGTGAGCCAATAATAGTGCCTGGCCAAGGCCTCGTAAAGTGCTTGTCATACGTAAAACCATCAATAAATAATTTCTGAGTTGAAAAAAATCAAAAATAAAAGAGACTAAGGAGTACAAATTGTCAGTTATAAAACTCATCTTGGGGATGTAAAGTACAGAATAGGGAATATAGTCAATAATATTGCAGCAATATGTATGTCATCAGATGAGTACTAGACTCTCGGGGTGATCACTTCGTAAGGTATGTAAATGTCTAATCCTGTGTTATACACTGAAACTAATATAATATTGTATAATAAGTGTGATTGGAAAATAAACTTAAAAAAAGAAAAAATCGGAATATATGACTAAAGCATATTCTCTATCACTGGGATAGTCTTAGATATGTTTTATTCAGGACTGTGGCATGAAAAAGCTGCCAGTGAACTGGCATTTACTGTCTGGGGTAGGGCACACCTTGAACAACCTGCCCTGATAAAATATTCCTAACATAAATAAATGGTCTTTTCTTAGTTCTCCTGTTCTCTCTTCTGCCATTTGTATTACATTGGAAGAGATGACGTGAGAAAACAGAAAAGTCATAAGCTGGGAAAGGCGACATATAAATGATCTTTGAAATAAAGGAATACTCACATCGTATATTCGGTCAGTGATGTTCAAAGCCAATTCTGCTGTTTCATTGGCTTCATTAACATAATTGGCTATATTTTCATAGACATTTGAAGCATCCAAAGCCTTCTGGACCAGCCCATTCATATCTGAACTGTGCAAATTCCTGTTAATGAACAAACAGCATTATTTTTCCTTCTTACCTCTTTGGGAAATAGGGCCATTTTTAGGGCTTGATTTGAATATTTCCTTCCTGTTATTCAGTCACCTAGCTTGACAAAGTTTTCCTAAGCTGCCTTTCCTTTGCATTCCTTTGCCTTTGGTACCCCCAAGATTACCCTGTTTTGGACCCATGACAGCTGCCTGCCTGGCAGTGGCCACAGGAAAAGAAAATGATGATTTGAAAACAACATTCTGCAATTCTTCAAGTGTGACTTGATGTAGCTGTGTCAGGCACAGGAATGAACCCAATCATCTCCATCTACTACTTAACCAGATCAGCATCGTTAGTCCCTTTCCATAAAAGAAACCAAGGCTCTCGGAGAGGGTGCATAACCTCAGCATGGTTAGGTATTAGCTAGTTTCACTCTGTTCATTCAAACTTATTTTTCTCTTTTCTTCACCTTATACAGCAGATTACATTTTTTCCTTAAGAACGGAATAACATGCACTGAGCATCTATGTGCAGATACTGGGCTAGCCTTGTTCCATACAGTAAATTTTTAATTATTACCATGCCCATGCTCAAAACACATTATTTCCTCTTCGCAGAAACAAGCAAGGTTCTGAAAGGGTGCGTGGTTTGCCCAGGGCACACTTATTAAGGTTTTCCTCACTCCTGAGACAAATACTTTTCTCCCTATAATATAAATGCCAACTCCCCACCCCCGCTTCTGCAGACTATTCTGAATCCTTTGTCTCAGTTTTATTCATGCCAGAACACTCCTTGCTGTAGAGCAGCATTTAGAGAAGGTATGTGTTGAGATCCCAGTCAGTGGGATGCAGTTATTACAATGACAAAAGAAGGATGAACAGAGCCTGAGGATGGACTTCAAGAATAATATTCTACGAATACAGCATATTATCAAAGCAGTGTTTTACCCAAGCTCCATTTTATTGGCTTGATCAGAAGCACGTTTCTTGGGAGCATGACAGTTGGTGGATATAACACCATCTCACACCAAAACTATGTGACCTCTTACTCTCTTCTCAGGAGATTTGGGAGAAAATTTGAAAATTTTGGCAATCCGAAATAAAAAGATTATTTAAGTTTTGAATAGACATTACTATTGGTTCTTATTTTATTCTTGACCTTTATCTATCCTTACTTCTAACTGCCAGATTTGTAGTCTTTCTCTATAATCATCTCATTATTTATCTATTATTTCAGGGTGTGAATTCCATTCCAATTTTTCAGCACATTTCAATTAACATTAATTTAGTGCCCAAGGGGTGCATGACTCTCTTCTAAATGGTAGGAGAAAAACTGTCCATTGATTTTTCTCTTAATAGGTGTTAAAATCAATTAGTTCTTGCTGGGCACTGTGGAGTGTCCAGAGTATTTACCAGAAGTCAGTTGCACCGCCAACTTCCAACCACTTGGGTGTGGAAAACTAATGCTACCTATGAAATTAATAGGTGATGATGGTAGATTTAGACATTGCAGAGGGATCTGATATACTTGATAGTATTTTGTGCAGCAGTTATGCCCTTAAACAAAATGCATTAGGTCATCCTATTAATAATTGTGGACAGAATCCCCTTTCCCTGAACTGACAGAATTTTAAAAATCTAAAAACTGTCTCCCTAAAGCAATTGCAATAAACAATGTTTGGCTCTCAGAATGACTGTCAACAAACAAATAAATGAGCAAACCTAATCCTCAAACCAAGCTATTAACATTGTATCCCAGTAGCTCTGGCATTTGGAATTGAATAAAAATTAGTTATTCAGCCTATGCAGAGATTTGCATTTCTAAAACCAGAATATTACCTGCTCAGTTCTTCAGCCTCTTGTTGAAGGTTCTGTGCATGGTCAACAGCTTCTTGGACTAAGTCGTGATTCAGGTTACTTAGGTTGGCTAGCTTTCCCTGCAGTTCACTTCTGGCTCCATCTATTTCTGCGTAAATTCCTGATGCATTCTTAAGAAAATGTATTTTTTTAAATGAATTGAATTTAGAAGAACTTAAAACATTTTCCCCAAAGAATATCAAAAGATAATCTTTATTCTTCCTTTTTGTGAAGCTCAGTAAATTTCAGGCCAGGTCTACATGAGCCTACAATACTATAAGTAGATATTTATCTATTTCTGTTGAATCTTCAACTCCTTCTTCTCTACTGATTGCTTCCCTAGCATTCAGACATGCTCTGCGGTTTCTGATCTGAAAACAAAACTAAACAATTAAACTAAGCAAAACTAACCTAAGCTGGCCTGTGTGATACTATTCTCTCCCAGGCTCCTATTTCACTGGCCAGGATGAAGACTTTAAAAGCTGCTATTCCTTAGGATTTGACTCAGCCCCTTCCTCCCTGGGTGATCTAACTTCCTCCCCTGAGCCCAGTCTTTTAGTCTTCTAATTCATTCTCTGCCATCCAGCAGGAATTGTGATCTTCCTATTAAGCAAATCTAATCATGTTGTTTCCCTTCTCAAAACCGGCTATTGCTTTGCAGGAACAAATTCAATTCCATAGCATGTCTTCATCAATTGACTCCTCCTCTCTAACCAATTTCATCATTTATCACCACTCCTCATCCTACTGCATCTCAGGGTCCAACCTTGACTAACTGATCATTGTTTTAATGCTCTATAATTTTTCTGGCCCCTGTGTCCTTGCACACATTATTTTCCCTGTCTGGGGAATACCTTTCCTTTCTTTTCTGTCTGATCTATCTGGAAAACTTCTACTTATCTTTCCAAATGCAGCTCTAATATCACTTGCTCTGTGAAGCACTCCTTAACAACTCCAGGGTGAGTTCAGTATGGATATAACACACACACACACACACATGTATATCTACATGTATATCTATAAATATACATATATATCTATATACATAGATATATATATATAATTTATCCACATATCTCATTACTATAATCCTTTTACTTGAATATTACACTCACCAGATTACACAATCTTGGGAGACAAAAACTATGCTTATTTTGATATTCTCAGAAAGTAGCACAGTCCCTGGCATATAGGGTTTATTTTTATGGAGACAGTATTAAACCTCTAGCCATTTGGTTGGTCATCTGGGAAATAATACTTTGAAAAAATATTTTTAATTGCATAAGCAGAAAAAAAATAGCATGGACTTTCCACCTTTACTTATTAATTCATCCAACAAATATTTATTGTATGACTACTATATACCAGACACTCTTTTAGGATACACAGCTGTGAACACAGTCTCTACTTTCAAAGAATTTACAACCTGGTGGGAAGATACAGATTATCAACAAGTGATCAAATAAGTGAGCAAGCTAATTTCAGGGAATAAAAAGTATTTTGAACAAAATACAACAGCAGGTAAGATGGCTTGGAGAGTGATTAAATGTTAGAGGACCGCTTAGACTGAATGGTCACAAGGACAAGAGCAATTTGAAGATTTTGGGACAGCAAGTGCAAAGGTCCTGAGGCAGGAAAAAGTATGGTGTGTTTAGAAAAATAGAGAGGAGTTGGGATGTAACATCTGGAGTGCAGTGAGTGAGGGAGAGAGTAGGGTATGAGGTCAAAGGGGTGGGCCAGAGACAGGTCACTTAGGGGGTTTCATGGGCCACAGTGAAGTGAGCTTGTTTCTTATAAGTGTTAATGAAGATTTTATGTGGGAGAAATAATGTGATCTGTTTATGTTTTTGAAGGATTATTCTGCTATTTTATAGAAAATGAGTATTGAATGGCAGAAGTAGAAGCAAATGGATCAGTAGGAGGCTCTTATGGCAGCTCACATTGGGGATGAGGTGACTTAGATTAAATAGTAGCAGCAGAGAAGAAAGTAGTGATAAGAAATCAGGATTCATTCTGGAGATGGGGCCAACACGCCTTACTGAAATGGGGGTGAGGAGAAAGGAGAAATCAAGAATGACTGCAGAATTTTGATTTGAGCATTGGGTTGTGCCATGTACTGAGGTGGGGAAGACTAGGGAAGGACCAGGTTTCATTCAGAATGTGTTAAATTTGACATGTCTATTACACATCAAAGTGTTAGATGAAACTGATTTTCCTACAAACCATGCTGAGTTCTTGCTTGAAAACATTGAGTAAGCATTTGGATCTAAGAGTTTGGAACTCAGTCAAGGTATCAGAGTCAAAGGTAAAAATGTGGAATCATGCATGTAATTACTTTTTAAAGTCACAGGATTCAATGCGATCAACTAGGGAGAAAGTATAAGTAGAAAGGAAGGTCCAAGACTGAGCACTGAGCTTTTCATTATCAAGAGCAGGGTTCAACCCGGCTCAGTGCCAAGTATGGCCTAAAGCCTGTTTTTATATGGCTAAGAATATTTTTATATTTTTAAAGAGTTGTAAAAAAAAAAAACCAACTAACAAACAAAAACCAAAAAGAATAAGGGAGAGCAGTTGTGTGTGGCCTGCAGAGCCTAAAATATTTACCACAGAGAGGATGTGCAGTGGTGAAGCCAGCAAAGGAGGCTGAGAAAAAATGGCCGATGAGGTGAGAGAAGAGCCAAGTGAATGGGGTATTGGAGGAGCCAGGACAGGCGCCCCGAGTGTTTAAATGAGAGATGGTTAGCAATGTGAGGTTGAGAATGCTGAGGAAAGAGATGCTACATTGAGGTCACTGGTGACTTGGACAAACACAGTTTCAGTGGGACATGGATTTCCATTTGGGGTAGGTTGAGTACCATAGACAGCGTGGAGATATGGGGGTGGAAACAGTGACTGTAAATTACTTAGATATTTTGCCGTGAAGCCAAGCAGAGTAATGAGGCAGAAATTAGAGAAGATGTAAGCAAGGGCTTTTTTCTTTTTAAATTTAAAAGATAGGAGCTATTAGAGCATATCTGTATGTGAGTAGTAACAATCCAGTAAAGAGTAAGAACTGGGTGAAAGAGAAGACAGAGGGCATGCTTTCGGGAGCCATACCCTGCTACTGTGTTTTCAAGGTGAGGAAGAATAAGATTCAGAGCATGGGTAGAGAGATTGGACTGTGACAGGAAAAGAGACACTTCTTTATTTAGATACAGATGCAGGTAAGCGGGTAGATTTGGGAACAAAAGATGAGGGGATTTGTCTTTGTTTCTATTTTTTTTTCGGTGAAGCATGAAGCATGAAGCAAATATCAGCCATGCTGGCAGAACGGGAAGTAAGTTTCCCATCAGTCATGTTGGCTGCACTGGTGTGGCCATGATGCTGGGGGTACTTGGGTTCCCTGGGGATATGAAGTTAGAATTCTCAGGTGAGTACAGTAGGAGCATAGGTGAATATGGAAATGAGGGGTGGTTGCAAAGAATGATTACACTGATTATTTTAGCTGCTTAAGGAGGCAGGAGTGGGTATGAGAGGAATAGGATAAATAAAGTGGAAGAGGTCTCCATGTGGTCTGAGATAAGTAAGTGAGATAAGAGATGTTGCTCAGGGAGAAAGGTGCTTGAAGCTGGGATTTGGGATGAGATACTGTTTTTGATGACAAAACCTGGGTATGGCCATCAGAGGGGATACAAGAGATGGACTGGAGGAAAAGCTTGTTGGACAGGAGGTCAAAGAACTGGAGGTCTGAGAGCTGGTGGGCTCAGTCATCTAGATTTTGACGTCACCAAGGATAGTGTTGGGAGTAGGGATGGAGAGAAAGACAGGAGCCTGGTGCCGAAATAGCTAAAGAATGGCATGGTGACCGATGTCTTTAAAATGACACCCTTTCAAAGATAATAAAAATAAGCCAAGGGTAGTTTGGTGATGTTTGGATCACTGCATTTTATCGGAAAATTCTACTTTAAAAAGTATAACTTTTATGGATTTTGATTGCCAGTTTTATTAAACACACGACTTATGTGTAAAGAGTGGGTAGGATGGACCTAGAGCTGTACTTTCAAGAGAACTTTCGGGGATGATATCTGTGCTGTCCAATGTGGTAGCCACTAGCCACATGTGGTGATAGGGAGTGCCTGAACTATGGCTAATGTGATTGAAGAATTCACAATTTCATTTCATTTCATTTCAAGTCATTTAATTTAAATTTAACAGCTGTTAATGGCTAGTGGCCACCATACAATGAAAAAAACGAAAAAATTCAGTCACCTGGTCTTATTTTTATAAGACCTATCTACCTTGATAGAATTGAACTGGATTCGATTATCCTTCTGTGACACATTATCCTTCTAACGTGCTATCAATGCAAACCCAAACAAGTCACATGGGTTCTTACCTTTATGATATCATCAAGGTCCATAAGGGTCAGACGAGGCATTGTCAAAGAGTCTGAAGATGTCTTCAGGGAGGTGTTCACCTTGTCCATGTGTCCCCTTATTTTGTCATGTTGTTTCTTCAGGAAGGAACAAGGGAGAGACAAAGAGGTGGCTTTAGAGAAAGTATCAGGGAGAGTGGTCAGTATTGATTCACTACTTTGCATCAAGGCAGGTCTGGGTTTCCAGCCCAGCCCCACCACCTGACTGCTGTGCGGCTCTGGGGAATTCTGCCCACCAGATGCTCAATTTTCTCATTTACAATGTAGAAATAATAAAAGTAGGCAATTTAGGAGCTTCGAAACACTTAGCTATGATTATTTATTATAATGTCATCACCTCAGAGAGATAACTTCGGAGAGGGCCTTTGACTCTTCATGAATGTAAAGTGGGACTATGGATATGGGAATGTTGGTTCTATATTTGCAATAATAAGAAAATGAATTAATTCCAAAAAAACCTTTTACTGTGTACAAACTTGGGATACAAATAGCTCATCTGGACAGAAATAATGCATATATAAAATAATCTTAATATCCTTTTCAAAATTTAAAATGGTCCTGTCATCAAAGTGCAAAATTGTGATCTTGTTTCCTTCTACTCTGAGCTCATTATGTTAGATGCTCAGAAGTTTTGAAGAGAGAAATCACCCTAGTTGCTAATATATTTTTTGATGAATGCTTTAATTCATACCTTCAGTTTGGGGTTCTAGAGGCAAGGATGTTATGATTCTGAAGAAATATTATGGAGCTTCAAATGAGTTCAAGAGTTTGAGAACAGCATAGAATAAAACAGTAAGAGGAAAAAGTAAAAGACTCATGTTATTATCTGAGTGAAAAATGAGTTGAAGTTACTTGAGAAATAGTAATTTAAATTGGAGTTGAAATCTATAAGTTATGGTATAATCTAGGATATCATAGAAATAATTACAAAAGCCTAGATATAAAAGGACATATATTAAGACTTTCTAAGCTCATCTTAATGTCTTTCTTACTTCCTGCAGTCTTTCCTGATTTAGTGGAAAGGAAGATGGAACCCATCTTCTCCAAATACATTGCTACAGGGAAAGGGAAAGGTCTAGGGACAGAAAAGAATTCTATTTGAAATCCCCTTAATGCAAGAATATTAAAAAACCAATTTCCACTCAATATCCATCAAGCTTAATACTGTGTGACTACCTGAGATTAATTATTCTTATCTCCACAAGGAAAAGTAGTTATCTAGCTCTGCACTATTTTAAAGTTTATAAGGAAGGGAGGTGAAAAGTTTGGTTATTATTTAGCTCTCTCAAAGCAGTTTTCTTTTTCCAGAGTCTGAGACCCCAGACTCTGACCCTATCTGGAAGCCCCTGAATCTGGGTTGCCTTAAGGGAACAGTGGTAACACCCTGAAGTCACAGCCAAACTTCAAAGCTGCGTGCTAACAGCACTGCATAATAAGGTCATTGGCAGTAGGTGGAAAATAATATGCTTCAAGTTAAAGGTTTCCCCCAATTTATCATATATTGCATTAGAAGAATGAATAAAATTACCTTTGAAACAAATAAAGATATTCCCACAGGAAGATGGTCAACTTGACCAAAAAGTTTTGCAAACTGATAATTATGAAGATGACATAATTAGCACTATTCTGTATGCTTCAGTATCCATTTCATATAAGCAAAAAAAAAAAAAAAAAAAAAAAAAGTTTCCTGATCCTTAAAAAAAAAAAAATGATAGAAACAGTCTTGGAAAGGCACAGCTTTGGCTTATAAGAATCTATACACAGTGCTTTTAAAGAAATGCAAAATAAAACAATGAGATGCCACCGCATACCTGTGAGAATGGCTATTATTAACAAGACAGGTATTAACAAGTGTTGGAGAGGTCATGGATAAAAAGGAATCCTCATATACTGCTAGTGGGAATGTAAATTGGTACAGCCACTATAGAAAACAGTATGGAGTTTCCTCAAAAAATTAAGAATAGAACTACTGTATGACCCAGAAATCCCTCTTCTGGGTATCTACCCAAAAAACTTGAAAACATATATTCATAAAGATATATGTACCCCTATGTTCATTGCAGCATTATTTGTGGTGGCCAAGACATGAAAGTAAACAAAGAGGCCTTTGATGAACAACTGAATAAGATGTGGTACATATAAACAATGGAATATGACTCAGTCATGAGAAAAGATAAAATACTACCATCTGCAACAACATGGATAGATCTTGAGACTATCATGCTAAGTGAAATAAGTCAGACAGAAAAAGTCAAGATCCATATAATTTCACTCATGTGGGATATAAAATGAAAAGCAACAAGTGAATTATCAAGATAAACAAAAACTCAGTATGGTGGTTGCCAGAGGCAAAGGGGAGTGGGGTAGGGTAGAAAAAGGTAAAGGGGATCAAATATATGGTTATGGAAGGAGACTTGACTTTGGGTGGTAAACACACAATATACAAATGATATAAAATTACACACTTGAAACCAACATAATTTTATTGACCAATGTCACCCCAATAAATTCAATAAAATTTTAAAAAAGTATTTAACCTACTTTTGCAATATAGAATCCTATATTCATTTGATAAAAAATTTTATTATTCTGTTACCCTTTGGGGTTGGGAGCAGAATAGTGAAATAAATATGTAACTATTAGTTGTATGGCTACTATTGGAACATATCAAAATGATTAAACTAGGTGCTTATTTTTGTTTTGTATAAAGATTGGAATTTTGGTGTTGTTCTTTTCTAAGGCATGCTGTAGGCCTAACAGTAAAATGTAAAATTAAAATACTTAAATCAAGTTGGGGAGACAGATCCATTAACAGAGGGTCACAGACAGAAGGAGATGAGCACAAAGCACACTATGGGATTGCTGGAGAGGAGAACTTGCTAATCAGGAATGGTGAGGTAGGCCTCCTGGAGGAGGTGATACCTGGGGGTATCCAGGTGAAGGAGGAAAGAAGTCTGCTTTTCAGGCAGAGGGGAATACTGGTAGTGCGATATTGCCTGAACTGAATGTGTGAAGCAGGGAAATGGCAGGAGTGAGGCTGAGGGGCTGGCAGGGGCCCATCAGAGAGGGTCCCCATGCCATGGGAAACAGCATAGTGATCCTCTATGACAGTGTCTTTCAAATGTTTTTAACCATGACCCACAGTGAACAACAACAACAACAACAAAACAACAACATCAAAACGTATTTTATGTTGCAATCTGGTACTCATACATAACTTAAACAAAAATGTGATGATATCATACCTTCCTATAGGTGATGTACTTTGATATTTTCAATTCTATTTTACTTCTTTTTTACCTTTTCTTTTTAAAAAAATGCTGGTTACAACCCTCAAAACTTATTTTCTAATTCACTAAATGATTGCAAGCTACGGTGTCAAAGGCTCTGCTATAGGTCATAAGGAGAAAATGAAGACTTTTACTATGAGCAAAAGGTAAATGTCAGTTATTTATGTGGGTCACTCTGGCAGGGTAGAGAGGGTAGGCTGGAAGGGAGCAAGAACAGAGGAGAGAGAGGAGGAGCCTATTTTGTTGAAAAATGAAGGCCCGAACTAGGGGTTATAGAGAAATAGAAAAGAGGAAAGAGAGCTACAAATATTCCAATAGTAAAATTGGCAGGATCCTGTAGTCACCTAAATGTGGGGGTGGGAAGAAGAAAAAATTCAGGGATAAGGTCGAGTCTCAGTAACTCTCTTGAAATCTGCTTGAAGAAATTATTTCTGCTACACTTCTAAACTGTTGTGTAACGTAAGTATGCATTTGTTTACCAAAGAATGCCATCCTGACCATTATTCTTCTAAAAAATATTAACTAAGGAATTGATTCTATTAGAAAGTGATAAGTGTAATTCATCCTTACTTAGGACATTTTACAGTGACTTACTGAGATGTAGCAATGTAGGGTAGAGAGCCTAGTTTAAGTTGGTTTTGCGAACAATAAAAATAACCGTAACTGAATTAATGTATTGGCTCATAGTTATTTCTTATTTTTTCACTCTACTATTTATCAATATGCCCAAAGATACATCTGACTTCCTATCACATGACCCTTCTTGATGTGGTGGTTGTGAGTGCATGCATTGCTCAAAGCGGACATATGAGCACCAGCAGTTCTCAGCCCTCTAGGTGTGGGCATGCACACCTTGGCTCCATAGGGATGACTGACTGACTACCTTTGCAAGCTATGGCCATGTCTGGGATTTCCCTCACCTGTTTGTATTTGTATGACCTTGGCCTGAATTAGATTCCCTATCTCTGCAGCTGCTGACCAGCCAGGCTGGTGAGATTTATTTATTATGCCTTTCCAAAAATTACACATATCCTTTCAGGAACATGGTTTTGGGTTCCTTTGGTGTTTTAGTGCTCTCAGAATAAAAAAAAGGCAGGCATAGGAATAGTGTAATGCTTACTCATTTGCAAAAGCAACACATCCACACATGCGGTCACAAACGCTAAGAACAACTGCATTCTTATTAATGCAAAAGCTAAACAATCCTAATGGTTTCGACTTGATTTTGGGTGCACACATTTACACTGGCAAATTACAGTGGCAAAAATGTACACGTACTTAAAAATATGAATATTTAAAAATCGTATACCAACTGTCCCTTCTTGGTATAATTTAAATGCATAAAGCACATTTCCAGTTACAGTGTCTACTGTACCTCGTGGTCCCGCTGCCTGGCTGCTGTGGCTCTGTTCATGTCTTCCGCATCCCTGACATGGTCAAGGGCCTGGTCAAGTGATTCCTGGAGGTCTGACAACTTAGCATTGTAATCGTCCAGCTGCTCCAGGACAACAGGAAACAGAGAGCGAGTATCATTGTATAATCTCTGCCAGCTCTCAGCCTGGTTCAACACTGGGAAGAAACAGATACAGAAACTCAGTCTGGACTTCTCCCATCTCTTCCCATTCCATCGGCATTTAGCAGAGATGCAAACTTGTCAGCCTATGCCTTTTTTAGCAATAGAGATTTGAGCTGTTGTCACAAACAATAGCCTATGTTTTATATTTGAAGTAAAAAAAAAAATACTATTTTGTAGGGCTTTAGAACTCCTGATGGCAGTCAGCCAAAAAAAGAACTTGATTAACTTTTTCATTGAGATTATGTTTTATGTGGAAACCATATCATTATACTATGTCGATTATTAGCCAAATTATTATTACTAATTTTACCATATAAAGAGGATTTAAACATATTATAGTTTTATTATTAAAAATAACCAAAACGATATTGTCTTTTACTGACAAATAATGTCCACAACCATTCATTGTCTGTATTATCTCTAGGCAACTGTTTTTAGTTAGGTTCTTTTAGGTCAAACCTAGATTATTATTTTGGGTGGAAAGATTTAAATGGCAATGCTACATTCTTAAACTTTGTATATGTCTTAGTTGTCTGATCAAAGTTACATATATTGACTATGTGCCTTAATTCTATATTTCTTCAGGGAATACCAGTCTGTCTTGTTCAGATTTTGTATTTTCTTACATCACATGAGCAAAAGAAACAAGTTAATGGCTGAGTAAAGGAAGTGGTTGAAAATGCATTCACCAGGTGGAAGGCGGCTAGGTAGATGTGGTTGGTTTCACTTCCCCCGGCAGTGTTGTTAAATTCTAAAATAGTCAAGCAGCATGGAAGCATTTGGCTGTGATGTTAGTGCTCCAGACTTCCTGACTGCTGGCTTCATTCCGACTCAGAAATAGGGCTAGAGATTATTCTTTGGTTCTTACTGACTTTATATGTTTGTTATTATAATATGCCTTTAAGTCAAGAACATTTCTTTTAGAATATTCGCATTAATTCTTAGCAGAAGTTGATAGTGACAATTGCAAGAAAATGATGTATGGGAGGTGTTCTTAACTTTTTTCGCGTTACGAACCCTTTTGTAAATCTAGTAAAACCTTCAGACCCTTTTATTATAATGTGTTTAAAATGCAAAGAATAATATCAAATTAAAAAGGAGACCAGTATATTAAAAACAGATTGGTAATATAATAATATATGTTAGTTATTAGAGCATTAAACAATAATACTTAAAGATGAGACTAATTACTATAATTCGAATTACTGATGAACTTAATGTTTTGAGATAACAGCAACAGCTAAAACATGATCTGCCAACCTATGGCTTCTTTTGTTGATTGTGTAGATTAAAATGACCATAACGCTTTGCAGCTCTTCCCATCGACAGTGGAGTCTCTTTCTTCATGCCTTGAATCAGGGCTGGTCTTGACCAAGACAATGGACATGACATTGTTGAGCTGTAAGGCTGAGATTTGAGAAACCTTACACTTTCCATTCCTGTACTCTTGAACGGCAGCTACAAGTGAACAAGCCTTGGCTAGTTTCCTTGACAGCAAGACATGGAGGGAGAGGCCCAACCATCTCAGCTAAGGCCTCAGACATGTGAGTGAGCTCAACCATGCCACATGGACCAGAGATAGCTATCTGGGTTGAGTCCAGTCCAGATTACCAACCAATAAAATCGTGAGCAAAAAAAAAAAAAAAAAGGTTATCGTTTTAAATGAATATGTTTGGGTGGATTGTTAGATAGTAATTGATAGCTGATATAGGGAACAACTCAGGGGTTTGCTTAATACTACTGTGATTTGATGTCTACAGGCATCAGATTTCCTTCAGATTTCCTACTAGATTTCCTTCATTAAAGGTAATGTTAAATTTCCACTGAGGTTAAAAGTCATTGAAAGTCATTCATGGACCTCAGAACATGAATGTTGCTGGGCTTGTAGCTTTACTGGCTTCTCAATATAATTCCTTTACTGTAGTTATGGGACTTCGTTCCCATGAGCCTTCTACCCCGTTTTATACATTTTCACTGAGCTAAGGTCTTATTTCTTCTGCTCAGGAGTAAAAGTTTTACATATTCCTTGTGGAATCTCAGCTGTTTCAAAAGCTCAAGGTTGGGCCTGGATCTAACAATCTTGGTCATATAGTCAAGTTATGCTGAATGATTCCCTGAGGCCACATATAAGTTCTACATATCTCTGAATATTGGGAATTGGTTGCTTTGACCAAATGTTGCCCTGTGACTTGGTGTCTGTTTTTGACCTACAAAGAAAACAGACATGTGCTGGGCTCTATGAGTTGAATACACCTACGTTCTTGGGCTTCATCTGCCTCCTCATCCACAAGCTCTCTTGAATGAGGAATGGTTGACGGCGTCTAATCTCCTCAAGCATCTTCTGGGCCAACTCCATCTTCTCAGAGATTTCCTCAGAGCTAAGTTCCTGCTCCTTCCCATAATAGAGCATCTTGTCATTGATCTCTGAAAGGAAGGAAATGATAAAAGAAGATAGCAGAGAGAGGTGACTGGGCATTTTACAGTGATGCTACTGAAAACGTGGGTGAGTGAGGGCAAAGCGCAGGGCTGCTCCTAAAATAGAAAGAAAGAATCCCTAAAAGACACCATACTGATATTCACACTGCAAATACTGATGCCGCATCTGAGTTTATCATCTATTCCAGAGAGAAGTAAAACCTGACACAATCACTCTTATTTGCTTTCCATTTGGTGTCTTCAGAATGGAATGGGATTGATACAAAGCCTGCCCTGATTTTAACTGTGTCTGGTTTGTACAGTGATTCAAAAACATTAATTTTTAAGGCATACAAATCTGGGGTCTTTGATCAAACTTTTATATAAAATTCACAACTTGGAGAAAATGTTCTGAAGTATCTCCTGTCATATGCAGGATGCACTGGAGACAGTAATCGTATTTTAGCCAAGAATTGACTGAAGCTCTAAGCCAAAATGAGTGTATATCTATAGTTGTTCAAGTGAGACTTTCCAATTATTCTACAGACTAGATACAAAGATTTTTAAGTTTCTTTCTCATTAATATATACACTTTTTTGCAATTGCCATTTGCCTTTATAGTATGACTGCTTGTGAAGATTGTGCCATTTTGACTATGGGCCATTTTCATCCCGTGGCAATAAGGGGAATGGAGAATTTTAGGGTTGGAGAGACTGCTAAGGCTCAGGGGGATTCAATGAGTTGTCTAAATACTAGTAGAGCTGAGTAGTTCTCTGATCCCTCTTCTTACTACATATGATCAGATAAAAGTTATGTAATTGTCACTGTGACCTATGACAGTTCTGGGAGGAAGAATTTTATCTTCCTGGCATAAATGAAATTGTGTGTCTGTGGTTTACTATGATCTATGCAGTTGGCTAGACAAGATGGGTAAACAAACACTGGTGTCACATAAATCATACCAAATAAGGGTTTGTATTTTATGTAGCTAATAGCTTGAAGGTCACCAGCAGTTATTTTAGAAATGGTTAGGAATAAGGAATGACAAGCTATTGATGTCGTTCCCCAATTGTGAAAGAAAGGAGATAAACGAGGAAGAGGTTTTTAATGCTATAAATAAGTTATAGGGACACCAAGACTGGCTAAAAAATTCTACAAATTTATGAAGAAATTAAACATTTACTTTTCAAGTAAAGTCTAAAATACTAACTTCTGAAATAAACTAAATATAGATTTTTATTTCCCTTAGAACTAGCACTTGCAAGACTAAATTCTTTGGCATTTTGATGCAAATATTATATCTAAAGTTTTGGCCTGTTTTATTTTAGCTATGTCTGGTATAGATTAGAAAAAGTAAATGTAGACAATAACATTTTTGCCTTTGGTCTTTGGAGACTGTTCATACATTATTACAAAAAGGTAAAAACTAATGGAAATTATTGTTTCCATACACAGTTTTTGCATCCCCCCCCAATCTTTTCCTATACTTAAAGTCTCAAATAAGAGAGTTTAGATTCTTTTCTAATGAAACACTTTAGAATCAAAATTTGGGTTACAACAGAAAAATGAATTATTTTCTCTGAATGGTTTACTAGGATTCTGGCTTTATTTGCTACCTAGAGGGATATTTATTTCTTAATTAAATGAGGTCAGCTAATCTAAGTTCAATCTTACTTTTTAAATAAATCAATAGTAACTCTAAATGTTATAGGAAAAAAATATTTTATTGGTAGATGCTAAAGTGTACAATAATGAGGATGGGAGTGGGAAGTATTTCGAATGTATGTCATTTGTTTTCATTGTGCATTATAGGCACCAAAGGAAATATAGCAAATGATTAATCTTGGTTTGGTATATCTCCTTTCTTGGAATATACTCCCTATACCCCAGTATAATGATATGAAGCTCCCACTCTGGGCCCTTATACTGGCATTGTGCCTGAGATGCACTTGGTGCTGTCATCCAGCTCTTAATATATAGGATAATAAATACTATGGAAAGACACACATACTGTATCTTAGCATATTGTAACCTAAGGAATTTATCTTTAAACAAACAAAATGCCCTGTTTTCTGCTGGTAAATGAAGGTTTGTTTTCAACGTGCTATTAAGATAGATTTTAGAATGCAGCCTACATTTACTTACCAGAGGTTGGAGCACAAGTAAGTAAACCTTCAAGGAGGAAGGTAAAATCAGTCACAATGCTTTAGGGCAAAGAAATCTCACACCGCCCCCCACTCCCGGCATTTCTTTTCTTCTGGACTGGGGACCAGAGCAAGTTGCCTGCCTGTGTCTTGGGAAAGAGCATCACAGAAGAACTCAGGAGATTTGAATCAGCGGACAGTTCACTGCCACTCTAAACTAAATGCAGTGTTTTCATTGCAAATAATTGAGAAAAACATGCTTTCTATTTAACTCGAATTTTAGAGACACCATAACATGCAGTATTCTCTGCTGGAAAGATATTTTGGCATTCCACTTCTGTGAAAGGCCTGGAAAGGGAGCGTTTCTGTACATTTATTCTTGAAAGTCAACAGATCATAAGTAGAGATGAGTGCTCAGAAATCCCAGATAAACAAACTTGAAATGTCGACCATATATGAGTTCAAACCTATAACACTCTCAGGACAGTTCCTGGCACATCATAAGCACTAACAGTAGCTATTAGTTTGTACTGTTGTTAATAACAGGAATGCTCTCTTGACAGTAAGCTGAACCAGGAGAGAATATATTTACCTTGAATTTTATCCCTCATGTTGTGGGCTTGCTCTACAAGCTGAGTTGCGTGGTTAATAGTGTCCGTGCTTTCCTTCTGAACCAGCTGGCTCTTTCTTGAGGCTTGACTTTCCTATAAATAATCCACATAAACACCAGATTAAATTTATGAGAGGGGAATGTTGTATATGTGTATGTGGGCATAATGTAGTCCATAAACATAAATTTCCCTGGCATGTGAAAGTTCTATAACATAAAATCATCCCAGAAACCATGCATGAAGGCTGATGCGATGACCAGCTTTAAGATTACAGAACGCTATAAAATCAGATGCCATTCCTATGCCATCAGTCACAGTTCAATCCAACCAACTGCCTTGCACAGGTAATTTACAGTTTGAATTTTTACTGTATCTCAAGATGCCAGACTAGGAAATTATCCATGTCTGCTGATCAGTTTGACATTGTGCTGACTAATGAGCTTAAAGCTTCAAAGGGAAAATCGTTGAGAAAGTAGGCAGATCTTGAAATGCCACATGTGTCGAGTAGCTCTGGGAGGTCCAACCACTGCTGTAGCTGAATTACCACTGGATTGAAAGGGTCATGCTCACTGGGCTAAATACTGTTTCCAGTGTTGCACTCCAGATTTCCATCAACATCGATGTCACTTATGTACAAACAACCGCTGAAGCAGAGTTGGCTCAGAGTGAATAGAGCTCTTTTCCGAGAAGCTGACTCCATCCTCTCCGCTTGGGAGCTTCTGTTTCAGCGCGCCCACATGGTGTATGTCAACACGAAGTCCCAACTCAAATGTGGCTTCTGAAGAAAGAATGTGTGTGGGTGCCTGTGCATGTGCGTATTTCTCTGTGTGTGTAAGAACAGAAGCAGATCTAAGAAATGGTCCAGGCCCAGGACACTGGCCTGTATACACGGCATGGGGGAAGTGTACTTCCTTTTGGCATTAGAAAGACTGACTCCTGGGTTATATTTAAGAGGAGGAGAACTTCTTCAGTCTGGCATTTGGTAGATGCCTGCTTGCCTCATCTGATGCCTTTTCTGGTTCAGCTCTGTCACAAAGGGCTGCAGTACCCGAGCGAACTGCAGGCAATTTGCCCCACAGAGTGCTGGTTCACCACCGCACAACTTCCCTAGGACAGGGGCGTGGCTGTTTCAAGCTTCACTCTTTTCATCCAATGTTCTAACTGAGAGAATTTGCCTGGAATGTTTTTATACTTCCCAGGCATAACCCAAGCAAGTGTGGCCTTAGTCAAGGAAGAGAATGCAGAAATGGTATCATAGCGAACACAAGCCCCAGAGGCTTTCTTATCGGGCAAGTCTGAAATCCTCTCCATATAGAGTTCCCTGTGCAGCAGTAATGCAGCCATCAGTCCCCTTCCCTAAACAGTGGGTTTTCTGAATGGACAGTGCATTTCAAATCATTGGAATCCTTTGTCCAGTTTCTGCCTTCCTCTTGGCTTGTTCTAATGCTTTCCAGAAACACAAAATTTGCAATTATTTGAAAATAAGATGATGCAGAAAATAAGATCAATCTTATAACTGAGGTCAACCCTTCCTGCTTTTAAAAAAATATGGACACATCATTTAAAACACTAAAACAATTTAACAAGTTGATTTTTGAACTAGTGTAAATTGTTATATTTGCAAAGCACAACACACGTTTTTGACTTTGGCTTCACCGTTCAAGGGAAAGATTATTGTTATTATTGTGTTCATTTAACTTATTTCTCACTATGGAAACTGAATTGAAGCAATGAAAGACAGCTGGAGGTATCTCTAAGAAAACCTCTTCGTTTTGACAAACACTAGAGGGCGCTTATTTATATTTAACAAAGAATGGCAAAGAGGAACATTCATTTCATTAAATAGCAAAATTACTGGCTAAAATATGTAGTAATACCTTATGTGACTGCTTTATTTTTCTGTAACTTCTCTTATGGAAATAAACTAATGATATGGGCACAGAGTGAAATCTTGCTTTATGAAACACTGAAATAAAAATATTATTTCACAACTATAAACCAGTTGATGGCTTATATTACAAATGGAGTTATCATTTACTCACCTAAACAGTGAATTCTCCTCAAATGTATTTGATATAAAAAGTGGCAAGATTTTTTTTTTGTAGTACAGTGCATAAAGAGTAATGTACCTAGAATACTAATTTTTAAAAAAACCAACCAGATTAAGTGAGGATGATAATCAATATCTAGGGCAATTGTATGTTACTGTTTAAACTGGGACACTTTTGAGAGTGAAAGAAGGAACTTTTAATAATCACTCTGAAAGACAAGCATATATAGGGACACTCTTAGACAAACCGTAGTAGGGATATTAGTGTCTTATTTCAGAATCTGAACAGTGATATGAATTTACCTACTTCCTAAATATTAAGGACTTCGAAATAACTTTCCAGCCTTGATCTCTTCTCTGAACTACAGACTCAAATCTCTAACCACCCGCTGGGCATCTGGATACCTCATCCTTAATATATCTAGAGTAATCAATTCTATGTTTTCAGTCTTAGTCATCTATTTCTCCAAGCCGGAGTTTTCCCCCTTGTTATTCCTCATATACAATTGGTCCTCAAATTGTTTTTATTCCACTCGCCACCTGGCTTTCTTCCTATTCCCCAGTACCACAGTCTCAGTTGACCCCTGTTCATTACAGAGTCTTTTCAAATGAAGACAAGGTAGCAATCAACCACTCTTATTTAGAATACTGTGTCAGTCTCCTAACTGGCGTTCCTATCTTTAGAGTCTTTACCCACCAATCAACTATCCCTACTGAGGAGGAATGTTGCTGAAATTTAAATCTGATCAATTCATTGTTCTAGGTAAATGCTTCAATGTCTTCCAAAGTCCACAGGATGAAATTCACATGTTTCTGGCATAGCAGTCAAGGTTCTTCACGATCTGGCCTCTGAGAACTTCTTCAGCATTATTTCCCACTCCTTGCCTTACAATTAATCTTCCGTAAGGCCAAGGCCAAAATTCTTCCAGTCACAAGAACATATCGTGTTGTTTCACATCTTTCTGCTCTGTGGTAGAAAGTAGCTTGAAAGTACATGATAAACTCCTAGTCATTCTTCAGTGCAAAGGCCAATGCTCATCTTCTCTGAAAAGCCTACCCTGCTGAAAGAGTTAATTATTTCTTCCTTAGAGTTATCTTCCTCTAACCTGTACCATGCCTCTATTATTGAATGCTGTGTTATAATTTTTTTATATGTATGTTTTCCTTACTAGATTATGAGTTCCTTGAGAGCAGGGGTCTTATATTTATTCAGTATCCCTAGCATCCAGCACAATAGCTGTAATATATCAGGTCTTAAGTACTTTTTATTTTTGGCTCTGCTTTTTTGTCTCAGAATGAGAAATGAGGTTCAGGTGCTTTTGATGTGAGGCGACAAACTATTTTCTTTACAGTCTTAAAGATCACTTTGCATGCGTTTATATGGAGGAGGCTTTTGCTGTGGCTGAAGGAGTAGGGGGGATGGAAGAGATGCAGATGTGGAAGGGATAGTGTAGGACCTTCCTGAGCCAGCCTTTGGAGACTGAGCTCTGTGATTTGATGCTCTGCAATGTATCTTCAAGCACCAGATGGTAAGGAGCAGCACTGAGACTGGGTGATGGCCCCCATTTTCACTTTTGCTTGTAGCCTAGCACCACTCTGACTTTATTATTATTTATTATTTATGCCTATAGCACCTGGTCTTCCAAGGTGGTCTCCCATCCAAATACTAACCAGGCCCAACCCTACTTAGCTTCCAAGATCAGACATCGGACTTGTTCAGGGTGGCATGGACCGTGGCTCCACTGGGGCGCGAACCCAGGACCTTCTGAGTGTAAAGCAGACGTGCTAACCGCCACACTATGGAACCACGTCACACTCTGACTTTGGGAACATGGGAGAGAGGGGTCTTGCCATAGTCCTTGGCACTTTTATTATAGATATGATCAGTAGTCATAAAAGAGAGGCCCCGTTGAGCAGTGACTGTGAACACAAATGCATGAGTATCCTGTAGAGGTTCTTAGAAATAGGAGGTGGGAAAGGGCTATAAAATTTCCTGAAAGGAAATGGAGGGCTTAGATATGGAGGTTGGGACAAAATCAATAACTTCCAATTAATGTAAATTGTGAGATTTGGGTCACTTGAGATTCATGTGACAGATAATTTGCTTACAAAGGTATTTTCAAGTTCAAGAGGCAACAGTACTGTAATTTTTATCCCTGTAGGAAACTACAATAAAACCCTTCACTCTCTTTAAGGCCAAACATGAGTTACTTTTTGATAGAAGGGTTTCTAAGACAAAGATTTTCTTACATCCTTCTAAGAATCAATCATAGACTTTTCTAGACCAAGGGCTAGAAGGATGCTTGAGAAGTCCTCAAGGCCAGCTCTGAACATTCATTTTGAAAAGTTTCAACAGGTTCTTGCAACATCACAACTGTTGCCATAATCAGAAGAATGTTGTTTTCAGTACGAATCAATGGAAACACCTGGGTGAATGTTTTGTTAGCTTTCTCATCAACCTCCTGCTTTTGGTGTGTTCTTGTTGCCCAGGAGTCTTTTCTACTGGATGTTACTTTCGAGCTTGCATTATTTCCTCCCTATGAAAGCCTGCATTTAACTAATAACAGAAAAGGGAAAACTGTACAACAAAATGATCAGTAACTCTGTGTCTGAGCTGTGAGAGAAACTAATCTTAGTGAAAACATTTCTTCAAGAATTGTGACACTTTTGGCAAGTTCCAACCATGACACTGAAATGAAATAACAATGAGGGTTTTTTTTTTTAACAAAGATTTCTTTCTTGGTTTCTCTGAAACCTAAGAAATTTCACTGCTCGTCAAACGCTTGTGGTTGGATTACAATGTGCCAGTATGAAGGACACAATTTCCATATGCATTTCAAAGTATCTTTCAAGGGTCCAATTAGAGTAATTTACAGTTTTACAAGCTTAATCTCTTAAAAGTTTAAGAGCTCCAAGGTCCAAAGAGATTATCAGAGTTATTTTAACCTTTATTTATGTAGAAAATGAGGATCGTTTTTGAAAAGAATTTCAGTTTATAATGTCAAACACCAGTATTGGAAAGCAGAAATTCCAGAGTACTTTGGGAAGCACTGGTGGAGCACAACCAGGAAAAAAAATGTGTTAAACATTTTGATATGTTAAATATGGCACCTTGTGGCTTAGTTATATATATTTTTATTAGTACAGAAGCTGTATATTTTCCCATTAGATTCTTGGAGATGTCTCTCATATTGACTCTGCTTGAGTTTTAATATTTTTTAAGTTAATTTGTGAGTGTTTTTACAAGCTGTTTTTCCTTCCACAATTTTCTTAGTCTAGTTGACTTTTTAATTTTAGTTGTTTTCCAGGGTATTTGAAATTTTATCTTGTCATATCTATTATTTCTTTTTATTGTAATTCCTCATATTGTATTTAAGTGTATTATTATTTCCTTTCACAGTTTAATAATTAATTACTTAGTTCTGTTTTCTTATGAATTTGAAATTCAAACTCAAAGTCTTTAATCCATCTGGAATTTTATTTTAGTATATGGTATAAGGTGAGAGTCAAAAGTAATTTTTTTTTCTGCCAAATTGCAAAATTGCTTTCTCAGCACAATTCTTATTCTTTCCTTTTATTATTTAATGCATCCTTAGTAAACATAAGTTTTATATTCTACATAATAAAGCTTATTTCTGGATACTCTATAGCTCTTAGTCATAAAATGCTAAGGCAAACAGCTGGATGACTATCCTAATTGAAATATATATCAGCCATATTAAACAGCAGCAAACACAATGAAAATTACCCATAAATACAGTTGTTCAAGGAAACCAATCAAATGGGAAGAAACAGTAGAGACTGAGTATATATATATTTTTTCTACAGGTCTTCCCTTGATTTATTTTAAGGTACTTGGGTCACTGTATTTTTTCTGTGCTATATTAAGCCTCAGTTGTTTGTGATTAGGTAGCTTCATACCAGCTAAGTCTTTTCTCTGAAGGCAGTTCCAGAAACTGAATACATACCCTTTCAGTTAATTCATCCACATCAGAAAGAAGACTTTTCATTGTATTCTCAGCATTGTTGATTTGTATCTTTCTCAGGACATACTGGTTTTCTCTTTCTGATAATTTTGTCTGTGAAAAAAAAAATTGAAAATAATCAGTAGATGTGTGCACTAGGTTCATAAAAATATATGAAAAACTCTTTCAGTGTAAAAGGACTCAGAGTTGAATGTTAGCCTCTGTTCCCAAAATAGTGGGGTCCTCAGGCTGCTGCAGGCTACTGTGAAAATTGGGGTCTGTATGAGGTTTCCAAGGGCCCTGGGGGCTAAAATTATGTTTGTTTAGGTATAAGGAGAGCAATTCTCTTTCTTTCAGATCATTTGTCCCTTTTTCAGTTTTGAGGAGTTTGGTCCAAATGCGACTTTACTTGGATTACTCTGGAGTAAACCCTCCAATCTTGGCTCTGACTTTCTGTCAGCTATAATAGTACCTATCTGGAAATTGTGATATTGGAGAAAGAGTATTTGAGTGGTATCAAGAGGTCTGACTCTAGGTGACTCCTCTGAGAATGAGTGCCTTAATGTGTTCAAATAGGTGAGTTTGGATAAGAATGATTTCTAAGTTTGGAATAGAATGCTCACAAATTCCTTCTGGCTCTACAATTTCTTAATTTCTGTTTGATTTTTCACTTTGCATATTTGTCCAATTGCTGTTGATATCATTTGCACCTCCAAAAAGTAGAGTAATAAGCACTTACTATGCTAGGTACTGTTCTAACTGCTTTACATAAATCATTGAATTCTTTTAACAGCTGATGAGATGGCACAATAATTATCTTCAATTCTAGATAGGAAACTGAAGAAGAAAGAGGTTAAATAGACTACCCAAGAAATCTAAATTCAAAGTTTGTCTTCTTAACTATCATGTTAAATTGATTAAAAAAGTGTGCTAGTATTAATTCTATTGTCTTTTCAGGTAATTATCATTATTTTAAAAAATATCTGTTGGTTGTGATAAAAGCCCATAATTTAGAGGGGAGGAAAAAAAACCATATCTTAAAAGTTTGGATATACAAGCACTAGTATAATGTACTGTTTTTATTGTTGTTGCCTTATACTTGTTTATTAGAGATTAATCACTAGACCTTTGAGGAGAAACAGAGCATGTGGGTATGTTGTATGCTTAAGTGTGTGTATGAGTGTGGAAAAATGAGAAAAAAATATGACAGTGAGAAGGAAACAGGGCATGTGGGTATGTTGTGTGTTTATGTATGTGTATGAGCATGGAAAAATGAGAAAAAAAGTATGATAGTGAGGAGGAAAGGTAAAGGCAGGAGAGAGAGAGAGACGGGAAGCAGAAACAATGAGACAGAGATAGTAAGACAGAGAGACAGAGACATAGTTAGTTTGTAGAGAAACTACTCAAAACATTGCGAATTGAGGCTAGTAAGTTTGTGATAATTACTTGAATAACCAATGTACACCTTCACCAAAGAACTAAGTGTTTCACTTCCTCCAATAGTTTTGTACATAGATACTAGTTTTTTAGTCATTTTATTTTCCATATTACATTCTTCTGTAGATGGCGGCTCTGGGTTTAGGCTGAAGCTCACAGTTGCAGTTAACCTTTCATAATTCCCTAAGTCTAACATTCTGGGGACTGACATACTAAAAGGGAGAGAATTTACTAGAAGCAACTGTGAAACCAGAATGAAAGCATGTAGAAGGTATGATGTTCCTGCATACTTTGAGGAGGTAGATGGTGGAGTTGAGTTCATTCACGTGCCTATGAGCCGCGGCACCAGATGACACACTCAGCAGACCAGATTTGCTTTCCTCAATGGAGAGGGCCGCTAACCGCAGGTCGTCCGTCAGATCCCAGATGCACTTATCACAGCCTGGAGGTAAAATGAGCACGTTGTTTCTTCAAACTCAAAGTCGGGAATCATGCTGCTTAAAGTAGATCGTTATGTGTACTCCCTTAGGTAATACTATTTTTATTTTTGTTCTTTGAGGACTTGTTTTGGGTCAAAGAATTAGTTTTTACTCTCAAAGTGGAAGACTGCCTAAGATGAGCCAAACTATACACAAGGCACCATCCCCATTTAAAACATAACAAAAACAAACAACACATGCAATAGGGAAAGTATGTTCAGATGAACACTAGGCACTGAATTGAGAAAGAAAGGAAGTGTAAAGGGCAAACCATCTGAAATGGGGGATGAGGAGCAGCCTTGTCCACTTTTCTTTGGCACTGGACGGCCCTCTGGGATGACTCTTCATGTTAGGTTTTGGGCTTTTATTTGGCGCCCACTGGTGGCGACAGCTACTTGCTGGCACTCCTTTTTTCCTGTTAGCTTTTCTCATCTCAAGTCAAGCCGTAGCACCTCACCTTCACCTCACCCTAGGAGTGTCTCAGTGCCTCCCCATGGCCTGATCTCCTGTCTAAACGAACATGTCAGCAAGAGGACGTCTGTAAGACATCACTGTGAATATTGCTCCCTGATGTCTGATGAACCTGGACATGTGGTAAGGTAGGTCACAGTTTCTCACTGCTCCCTGAATTTCACATTTGAGTTCCATTGACCATTGTCATCACCCCTCAAGGACTCAGTGCCCTCCTGGGGCACACTTACAAAGAAACACTTTGAAATTTTCCTTTTCTCAATCTCTTTCCCTCAGACTGTGCTCTCTTCTAGAGAACTGACAAAGGGAGACAAAGTGTTAATGGTTGTTAATATGTTAATTAGTTAAGTTTAACATGACTTTACTCACATACCCTCTCAAAAGAATGACTTCCCAGCCTACACATCAGGCTGATGGGGAAGATGCCTAGGGCCAGACAGGCATCTCCATGTCCTTAGAGTGACCTTGCTCAGGGGACCAACTACACAATCAGTGTGTAAACTTTGCTCTGCTCATGCCTCACAGTCTGTGCCACCTTATAAAACGTGATTCGTTGGTAATATTAATATCTTGTGCTTGGAGAGACTGAGAGGTAAGATACTTTTTGGGGGAGGAGGGGATACCTAAAGTTAAAATAGTCTTTAAACCACTCTACTTAAAAGTAAATATTAGTTACTTTCTTGATAGAAGCCTTTCTAAGGCAAAGCTTTCCTTAACCTATTTCCAGTTTAGAAAAAAAAAAAAATGCAGCTCACCACCAGCATTAATTTAATTTTACATAAACATGCTCTTTGAAGCTGAAGCAAATCTGACTGGTTTTCAGTGTGGAAATAAAAAACTGTTCTTGGAGTTATTTCTAAACAGAACTTGTCTCTAATCCTAATGTAACAGAAATGTATATATAAATCAGATTCATCAAATGAATCTCTGGCTAATAACTGTTTGAGAACGATGTTAAATCACGTGTAGGAATGCTGTTTTCTAGGATCTGACATTTTCAGTGACTGAGAATTACTATATTTTGTAAATGGAAATACCACTACTGAAAAAACATGATGCTATAAATAGAATGATGTCATTTGTCTTCAAAGACTATTGATATACTAGGGCGATGAGAAAATAATAACAAAAGCCAGATAATTTGGGGCAAACTCTAGGACTAAGTTTTGGGACTATAATCCATGAGTTATCTTGGGGTAAATGCTACAGTGGCAAGAGCTGCCAGCAAGTATTCTCAGGGCAAATGGGAAAAGGGTTAAATCCTTCTAAGAATCAATCATAGACTATTCTAGACTTGAAAATTCAGTAAGCTCAGTTCTGAGTACTTATTTTAAAATGTTTCAGCAGGTCCTCGCACCATCAGGACTGCTCATGATGTGATTGACAGTAGTGACAGAGAAATTCTGAAAATAATGATGGTAACTCCTTTTCATAAGGCCACAATATTTTATTTCTGGTGCCACTTAAGCTTTGGAGTACTTGGGAAAAGCCACTTAAATCTTTTGGTATCTCAGTTTCTCCTGTGTTGTAAAGCCTTGTCTATATATCATATTGTATAAGACCTGAAGGGAAAAATAAGCTAAAATGAACTCAGTCATTGGAAATTGTGTTTCTGAAGCTGCTTTTACCCACTAGGCAAGATGCTAACCTTAAAGACTTGATAAAATAATTTTTATAAAATAGAGGTGTTTAACTGTAAATCACGTATTTGCCAATTGGAATCAAGTAGACCACTGAGTATCTTTTGTTTAGGGTTCATTTGGTTGAGGCACAGAGTTAAAGTAAGGCAAGGAAGGAACTCAGGCAGTCTCTAGAGAGAGGGTATTGTATAGCTCTTCTTAATCCCACACCCGCAGCACATCAGAGAAAGTAGGGTTAGTCAATCATGTACTGTTATTTTTACTTATGGTTGGGCAGTCCATGCCTGTAGGGGGTTCGAAACCTTCTTCTAAGCATTTTCCGGTTACACTGTCACATGGGCCTCCTCCACAATTACACACTGTAAGAAACAAAAAAACAAGAGATTAGGAATTTGTTTCTTAATACTTAAAACACGGCAATGGTCTCATGGTTTCTAAAAATATTAGCTATCGGTATATAATTCCTCAGCAGGGATTAATTAGATTCTTCCTTAGAACCCTATGGAATCTGTGACATAGAGATTATGCTCCTCACCCAGTTAAGCCCCAGCCCAGTGAGATTTTCAAAGGTGACCCTCAGGCAAAAGTGAATTTAAATTTACTTGAACTCTTTCTCTCATTTTTTTTTTTTTTTTTTTTTTGGTGAGTCTGACATGACTATGTAACTGCTTCAGTCCGGAAAGATACTGGTAAATTTCACAAGATACAAAATAATCATGGAGCCCATTATTCAACTGGAATCTGAAAGCCATCTTTTCATTGCAGACTGATTCTCCAGTTTAACCCAACTCCGGGATCGATCATTGCCAGGTGCAAAGGAGGTACAGCCCAGCCAGGAGAGTGAGGAGGCCCAAGAGCGAATCTTGGCTTCCACAGTGCTTGACCCTTGGCAAAGCTGACTCCAAACCTTCAAATGATAGCTATCAGGGGGATGACTAGAAATAATGTGGTGGAGAGAATTAGGAACATATTCACATGAATTTAGAAGACCTGAAAGCCCGTTACTCATCTACAGATGATTTTCAAGAAAGCCTTTTGGAAAAAAAACAAAAATGAAACTCCCATCTTATCAGACTTCATTTTCCACTGAGCTGCAGCATGAAAATTTGTAATTAAAAAGAAATTCCGACGCTATCTATGCTAGCAATAAGCTGGAACAGAATTGTGAATTTTTCTCCACCTCTTAACTGTCTTTACAGAAAAAATCATAAAAACATTAGCTTCAAGGAGAACATGCATTTATTATATTTCAGCTGTTCAATGTTGCACAAAATGTAGATTTATCAAACAATTCAGCAAGATCATACTTTATTGCTCCTAACATTAGGTTCTTTTCTAAGAGTGATCTGATCTGCTAAGTTGGGTAAATATTTTGAGAATCAAGGCTTTGATTTTGCCAGCACTCTTCTGATGCCTGCTTTCTCTCTTTGACGGGACACGGAGCTCCTCTCTTCTCTCCATCATTTTCATTATTATACCTCTGTGTACTTTGCTTTCTTATAGACATGTTTACTTTTATTATAAATTCTGCAGATCGTATATGTTTCCTTCCCAATTTTAAACTTCTTACTTCTCAAGGCCTTTTCAAGAATCTGTTTTAATGAGGGGATTTTCAATAGGTGAGTGTCATAAGAGCACAATATCTCTTCCTCGCCCTTCCCCTCAAAGTCGCAAAAGAGTAAGAAATATTCAGTCTCGGCCTAACTTTACTCTTAGAGGAAGGCTACTTAACTTTACCTCTGAAAAGCTTCACTCTATGTGGCAAATGGATTAGAGAAATTATGAATAAAATTTGTACATTTCAGTCTAACTGAAGTCTAAGATTTCTTAGACACTCCTTGAGATATTTACTCTGACGATCTGAGGAAATTGGGAGATGATTAAACTCTACCCTTGGTTCGCTCATCTATTTCACTGAAATGTCAGACTTACCAAACATAACTGAAAAATGGGACTTAGCTTCCAGAATACGAAAACTGATGAGAACCACGCAGTTTTCTTCAGAACTCTGGCCAATGATAGGCAATCCATGGAAGTCTGATTTTCTTTGATCAAAATTAAAGAATATAAGGTGATAAGGCAAAAGTTTATTTGTGTCAGTGTCGCATAGTTAGTTCTACCCAGGAGCGAAGTCATATTAGTAGCTTTGATAATAGTATCTATCCCTGGTAGGTTTGGGATGCACATTCCTGAGAATGTACGTTGCCCCGGAAAAGTGACAGGGGCACTTGTAATATTTCCCCAAGAGAAATATATCTAAATTCAGCACACATGTTAGCCAGGTAGCTGTCATAGGATTTACAGTACTGTACCTGCACAGTTCTTGGCGATCCTGGCATCCCCATAGTAGCCAGGGGCACAGCGTTCACACTTGAATCCAGTGGTGTTGCGTAAGCAATTCCTACACTGGCCAGTGACCTCATCACAATCTTCAAAGATCAGGTTGGGATCTGAATTTCCACTGCAGTCACATTTCTTACAGGTGTTTCCAATCAGCAAGGGGTTTCCATAGTAACCAGGAGCACATCTGAAGGGGAATCACATGTTAAAAATTTAGCATCGTTTTCCTCCCTTTTTATCTTCTTTCCAGTCTAGAAAAAAATTATAGTGAATATTTGTGGATTTTCTCTTCCAGAATTCATTTACATTTCCCATCTTTCTATATAAGACTAGACTTAGTTTTTAAGGAACTACCACCCCCTCTACGCCCCCCCCCATTGTGTTATAGCTCATTTAATTTGTCTGGATATGACTAGTGTATGGGCATTTTTCATCCTACCAACCAATGGAGTGCAGGGCTAGCATATGATGGGTGATGACAGGTATGTTAAACGCACTGCAATGAGATGCACCGCCAGGGTACAGCTAAGAACTGTCCTGGCCAAAATGTTACTAAAATCTTTGTTGAGAAACATTGGTATAAATCACCATCTGCCTTGAATTTTTTAGATAACTTAATCCTGAGGCAATTAGTGCCTGGAATTATCCTGGCCAAAACAGATTGACTCAGGGGTGATTTAATCTGAGTTTAGCTCAGGGTCCTTGTTTGAGGGTGATGGGAAGGCATTCTCTCTGCAGGTGAATGAAAAGGCAGGTAGTGCTCTTGGTTCTGGCAGCCGTCTTGTGACCAAGGGAAAGCAGTGTGGAGACAATGCAGAGGGTAGAGCTGAGATAAACTACAGGTAAACAGAGTTGGAGCCCATATGGCCATTCTTCTGGACAGTTTTGATATGTGAACCTACAGAGGCCAGGCACCTAACTGCAATTGTTATGGGAGCAGAGGTGCCTGTGGTCATGCTGGCTGGGTCCCTAATGAGACAGTCTAGCTTAGTTGCAGAATGGAGACTGAAATCCATTTTATTTCTGCTAGCCTTGAGAAGCTGTGTAATCTGAGTGGGGCCTCTGCTCAGAGGAAGAAATCCCTTTCTCTATTTTTCCCAAGGGTGCCCTGTGGGCCATCAGTGGCCCTGCTATGAATGTTGGGACCACAGGCCCCTTCTAAGGGTGCAGCTGATACTTGGTTTCTGTCAGCTGTTGCCAGATTGCAGCCCTGCATGAATAAAGGAACTGTGTTGCCAGATCTTCCTATTTTTTAACGAAAGAAGTTAAACTTTGGATTTTATGTGAAATCTCGAACTTTTAAAGTTTGGCTCAAACTTCGTAAGAATACTGTGTGAGCCAAACTACACATGTTCACTGGCTGGCTGTGGCCTCGTTGCTGCTGTACAGATCCTACGCTAGTGTCGAAGACTGGTTAACTGGAGCTGAAGATGCTTTGAGAGTGGCTGGAAAGAATATGGGATCACAGAATCATGGGATTGAAGGGTAGGCATAAGAATTAATTCTGACATGAGCGAGTAAAAGAAAGCCAGTGAAGGTGTTCGAGTGTGATGAAAGTGGTGGAAAGGAAGCCAGTGTTGCTTCAGAGTGTGGGATGGACTGCAGGCTGGAACAGGGAGAACAGGGTAGAGTGTGGAGGGCCTGGGCTAGGGAACGGAAAGGAAGGGAGGACTTACCGAGGAAGTCAATAAGACCTGGCCAGTAGAAATAAGACACTGCATTTTTAAAAGCTTCTATTTAAAGTAATAAAATCATGATTCCGAACATTTGAAAAATAGAGAAATGAAAAAAGCCACATTTATAATCCCAAGACCTTAACAAAATCATTTGTTCAACATTTTGCATATAATCTTTCAGCCTTTATCCTTATATCTCAGTTTTCTGCTGTAGTTGTAATGATGGTGTATGTTCGATATTTACACACTTGACTTGACTTGTATCTCATAGCTTTGCTTAGGTGAGGTTATTTAGTTACCACAGACACCTGGGAGGTAGGCCACCCACACCTGGCATTCTGAGGTTGAGAGGCCACTTTGGTTTTCCAGGCTCATAGAGCTAGGAAGTCATAGCGCAAGACCTGGACCTTCTGACTCACATGTTCTTTTTTTCACTCCACCCTGGATGACACTGCTGCTATAAGTGAATAAGGGAATTCTTTCAACAGAGGGACAATTTATGTCTATTTTATGTGAGGTGTAGAGAGACAGAGGAGGAAAAACACACAGCACATGCACTGAAAGAACAGGAAATGAACTAAGCATAATTATACATGAACTCTAGGATTTGAAGTCTAGGATAAAGACAAGAGTGAATGTAAGTGTCACATAATCTACAAAGAGACACCCCTCAGGAGGACACATTTAATGAATTTTGTTATTCATACCCATGTCTTTGCACCTTTGATTTACTGGCCCTCTGGTTCCTAAGCCAGCATAAATCATTCCTCTATGGAACACGTGGCTGGATTGAATTTCTAACCTTTTCCGCAGCTCACCAAACAGAGAATATTAGACTCTTAGGCTCATTAACATGGACTTAAACCTGCCACCTCAATGTGTGGCTGGAAATCCTGAGGTCCAGGTGTGAAGGGACTTGCCCAAGCTTGCATAAGCCAGACACCAGCTACTTTCTTTTCTCTGTTTAATTTCACTGTATTTGATCTTCATATTGCCCCTGGTCTTCCACAAGAGAAAAACCAAACTCTCTATTCTGTAAGTCAGAATCTCAATCACAGGTGGAAACCTACTTTGAATTATTTCAAGTTTTGAGAACACCTTTTGGTGGTAGTTTCAGAGGCAACTCTGAATTCACAGTTCAAACTTAAACTCTACAGATTTTATAGAATGAGCATGTGACGGTTTATTACTCATAGCCCTCATAGCTCCCTACTTTTATAGATTAGGAAAGTAGAGCATGGAGAAACTAAACGACTTGTTCATGCTACAAGCCTCAAACCTCTTATGGGACTCCAAGGTTAATGCTCTTTCCACTCCACAAGTCTGGCATTAGTGGATTAGTAATTAATCAATTAATGGTTATAGTAGTTGAATAATTAAGTGCACCCAATTCCTGCCCTCAAAAAGGAAATGAAAAAGGATATAAAAGGACCACTAGTTGGATTTAGAGTCAGCACTGGAGCTCTGGTACCCAGTAGCTTGGTCTTATTTTTTTTCCTTCCGTAATCTCATTTCTAGCTTTATTAGTGATTTGATTCACACAGGGGAAATAGAATTTAAAAATTTACAGTGTAAATAAAAGAATTGTGGCATATGAACTTTGCTGTTTCATTTAGTGATCATATTATTTGGGCAAAATGGAAACAAAAAGATGTTTTATGTAGATCAGACTAAATTTTTTACAAATAATCATTGTTTTGGGAAATTTTGAAGCTTTCCCCTCTCCTCTGCTCTTTGTCCTCTGCTTCTTCTCTCAGGGCCATACACCTCTCAGTGAATGCCTTCATCAAGGATGTCAAAACCCCCAGGTGGCACAGAAGCCTTTCTCTGTAGCTGTCACTGGAATTAAATTAAATTATAAAAAAGTACATATCACATAGTAGTTACCATATAATTGCTCTCTACTCGCTAGGAAAGACAGGGAAATAAGGCTAAGAAAATGGAAGTAACTCATTCAAGTTCATAGGGCAAGAATCCAGGAGTGGGGCAAGGCAGAGATTAGGATGTTATGAGAAGAATTCTGTACAGATGACAGGGCTAATAGCTTAAATTTGAAAAATTTTGTGCCTTCGGAAAGAATCAAACTAAATCTCTGAATCATGATAAGCCTCAATAAACATTCGCTTTCTCTTTTTCCTCTCTTTATTCTTCTTTTCTATCATCAATGCCATCATCAAAATCGTTACCATCATCATCATCATCATCTCTGATGATAATATGTTCTGCCTTTCCTGTTGGAGTTGTAAGGTTCTCTTGAATTTGCTTTAATTTGCCATATTCTTCTCTCCTGATCCTTAAGCAACAAGATCCCCATGATAAATCCTCCTACAGACTTAGCATGTCTCTAACTCCACTGCAAAATTGAATGGATGAAGGTGTACTATTAAAGTTGCCATGGGAGACAATGTGAAATACTGAGGCATTGAGATCATACATATTTATGAAATGAAAACATTGGATTAAACAATGGTAGTCTTGAGTTTTGATTTCAGGTTTACCACTAACCAAAGGTGTGACCTTAGATTAAGCCCCCTCATGGCTCCAAGTCTCAGGCTCCACATCTTTAAAATTTACTACTTAGGAGGCGACAAAAGGTCACAATGGGATGAGACTTGAAAAACTCCTGTCTGTAAGGCTGTGCATTTTATAATTATTTAGTTCAGAAACTAACTTTTATTTACAACCTCTATTTAGCCAGTGGGTGACTTGACTCGCTCAACTGTGGGTCACTCTTTTCCATTTTCCTGGCATGGGTTGGAAAGTGAGGGGTCAAACGGCAGGAGAAATGCCTGACTTGTCACTACGTGGTGCCTTTTAAAAGGAACATTAAAAATGCTGTTGTTCATTCTGGTCAAGATGGCAGAGCAGGTAAATGCTATGCTTGCCTCCTCTCATGACTACAACATTACAATTAACCTACAGAGCAACCATCATTGGGAGTGGCCTGAAGTCTAGCTGAACAGAAGTCCTGCAACCAGGGATATGCAGAAGAGGTTACTTTGAGACTGGGAGGAGGGACAGAGACATGGAACAGGCTGGTCCCCATACCTGCCTGTGACAGTTGAGAATCAAGAGGGATATCTCGGAGGAGTGAGGGGTCTAGACTCCACACTAGGCTCCCTGGCCCAGGGTTCCAGTGCTAAGAAGAGAAGTTCCTACAATTTCTGGCTATGAAAACTAGCGGAGATTGTGGCTGAATGTGACAGAGGGTGGCTGAAGTCACAGATGTTCGTCTTAAAGGGCCCACACGTGGACTCACTTGCTTTGTGCTCCAGCACTAGGGCAGCTGCTCAAAAAGTACCAGGGACAGGTGAGGAGGAACTGGGTTGTTTGGTTTCAGGGCATAGGCTAAAGGTGCAGGCAGAACCTATTGTTTCTTTTTTGAGCCCTCTCCCAGCATAGTATGCAGATGCAGGTGACCCCCTTATCTGAGTCTCCATCAGCCTGGCTAACACTTGTCTCCCCTCCTTCCTGTTCCCCTTGTGACTCCCTGAGACCTCACTCTACCCAACTTGTGGGTGCACCCAAGCCACCTCCAGTAGTTTTTCCATACAAATGGCCTGTCTTGGCTCAAGTTGCAGAATTTCCAAAAATTTCCCAAAGGTTCAAAAAACCCAAAAAAGCAGCATCTGGCCTTAGCATACCCCGTACCTCTTGCTGAGCAGCCCCAAGCCCAGTGCTAGTGGCAGCTGGCCTTGGTTTGTGGCTTGGCCTCTTGAGGCACCTCTAAGCCCAGAGTGGATGGTGGCCATCTGCAGATTGCTTGGTGCCTTTTTCCAGGTGATCCTGAGGAGGGCACAGGCTACGGCTGAACTTGGCCTGCAGTGGGGCCTCTCCTGGGAGGTCCTGGTGCTGACCTAGCAGCCAGCATCTGACTGAGCCAGAGTACCAACTGGGGCAGCATCTTCCAATGACACACCCAAAGGGCAAACTGAGCAAGCACCAGAGCCCTTCTAAAATGAATTCTGCTCTGTAGGTCAGACCCTGCACAATAGCTCCTCCACAGTAGTCAATGGTCAGTCCACACAACCAATCAGCCTGAGGGTCAGCCAAGGTTCAACTACAACAAGAGGGCACACGTGACTCATACAAATGACATAGCTGGAGCACCCAGTTCAGGTGATCAGGTGAACCACTCAGTTCAGGTGAACCACTGAGCCCCACAGGACGCCTACTATATAAGGCCACTCTAGTAAGGCCAGAAGACATAGCAGCCCTACCTAATACATAGAAACAAACACAGTGGGCAGCTAGAATGAGGAGAAAGAGAAGCATGCCCCAAATGGAAGAATAAAACAAAGGTCCAGAAAAAGAACTCAACAAAATGGAGCAATCAACCATGCGCCAAGTTCAAAACGTTGGTTATAAGAATGCTCAATCAACTTAGGGGAAAAATAGATGATCTCAGTGAGGACTTTAACAAAGGGATAGAAAACATAAAAATGGAGATAGAAAACATAAAAAAGAACCAGTCAGAAATGAAAAATACAATAACTGAAATGAAGAATATCTTAGGAAGAATCAACAGTAGTTTAAACAAACAGAGGATTGAACCAGCAATTTGGACATTAAGGTAGTAGAAAACACCCAATCTGAACAACAACAAGAAAAAAGAATCCCCCCTGCCAAAAAAAGCACAATAGTTTAAGAGGCCTCTAGGACAATATCAAGTATACCAATATGCACTTCATAGGGCTACCAGAAAGAGAAGGGAGAGACCAAGAATTAAAAACCTATTTCAAGAAATAATGACCGAAAACTTCCCTAATCTAGTGAGGGAAATAGACATACAAGCCCAGGAAGCACAGAGTCCCAAACAAGATGAACCCAAAGAGGCCCACACCAAGACATGTCAAAATTAAAATGCCAAAGGTTAAAGACAAAGAGAGACTCTTAAAAGAATCAAGAAAAAAACAATTAGCTACCTCCAATGAAGCTCCCATTAAGACTGTCAGCTGATTTCACAAGAGAAACTTTGCAGGCCAGAAGGGGTTGACATGAAATATTCAAAGTGATGAAAAGCGAGGATCTATAACTAAGATTACTCTACCCAGCAAAGTTATTATTTAGAAACTAAAGACAGATAAAGACCTTCTCAGGCAATATAAAGCTAAAAGAGTACATCAATATCAAACCAGTATTACAAGAAATGTTAAAGGGACTTCTTTAAGAAGAATAAGAAAAACAAACAAACAAACAAATAAATAATAAATATGGCAATAACTACATATCTGTCAATAATTGCTTTGAATATGAATGGACTGAATGCTCCAATTAAAAGATAGGGTGACTTAATGGATAAGAAAACAACACCCTTATATATGCTGCTTACAAGAGACTCACTTCAGATCAAAAGGTATTTTATGAAAATGGAAACAAACAAACAAAAAGGCTTGGGTGGCAATTCTTGCACCAGACAAAATAGGGAGCCTCACTCTGTCTCTCTACTAATTATGCTACTGGTTCTCAATGATGGAGAGAAAGAAGAGTGTTATCCAAAATATCCACAGAGAGTCTTCTTTTAAAAATATACATACTCATTTCTTCTTTCCCTGTCCATTTATCCTGAGCTGTGGCCCTGGCTTGGACCCCATAGGGAACAAATTGTTATATCTATATTCTGAGGCATGGGATTTTCAAAAGCTCCTCCCACATACACACAGAGTTCTGAAATTCTATACTCATCTTGCTCCTCTTCAGCAACACTTTAAGACCAACTGACTGGGAAGCTGGCAGAGTTCATGAGTGCAAGAAAGAGGAAGTTTCCTTAGACCCCACAGAAAAGAGTAAATTTTATTAGCCTACCTTTCACAGTTAGGTCCAGCATAGTTTTCTTTACAAACACACCGAACAGCTCCATTTTTCCTATAGCAGGATTCTGCAAAACTAGAATTGTAAGAGAATATTAGAAGCCAATTCCATACATCACTGAAGAGACCATCTTAACTTTTAATTATATTGTCTCTACCTTTGTCCCCTTCAAATATGGGCGTGATCATTTGTTTTATTTAAATTAAATCCTCTTCCTTTCAGTAAAGTTTAGACCAGCAGGCTCAGGCAGAAAATGCCAGTCAATTTGTGAAACCATTTCCCAGGTCCACTTTACTTATTTTTCCACAGAAGTATTTTATTATTTTTAACTTGAAGCAGTGGGAACTTCCAGGCTTCCAGGACATCGGACACACACACACACACACACACACACACACACACTCTCCAAAGCCAGAAATAATCAAAATTTTACCTGCAATGTTAGATATATATGAGAATGTCTTCTTATTTTCACCACTTTCTATGTGTGCATTTGAAAGCCCCCCTCCTTTTCTTTGTACTAGATCTCTTCTACTTTTCATGAACCAATAAACTATATACCTCAATAGAACCTTAATTTCTTTCATGTAAACCTTGAAGATTGGGAATAAAGGGAGCAAGGACAGGCTCAACTGATCAAAGTGAAAAAATAAGTACTCAAGCCAGGAACAGGACCCACAGTAAAAGGATTCTAGTCTGTGGAACCTCCTCTCTTGATGATTCTTCTTCTTCTTTCTTCTTTAAAATTTTACATAATAAAAATTAAGACATAAAAGCCAATGTCACCATAATAAAAAAGAATGAATTAAGAAAATTAGGACAGAAAACAGAGAAGTAATAAAAATATTAGTTCAGCAGAATAAATAATCATCTTAATTATTAAGGCAGGGGAAGTGGAATATTATCTTCCATGTGTTTGGAAAATTCCACATTGACTCATGAATCCATCCATATGAGGTGGGTGTGAAGACTTTAAATTGGTTTTGGCTTAAGTACTGTACAATCAATAGAGTGTGACCTGTTGTTCTCACATTTCTGCATGTATCAGCAATTTTACCCTAAAGGTCTTCAGAGGAAAGCAAATGGATATGTTCGCTTTGTTTGAAGATGTTTATAAGTTCAGTCAGAAAACAATACGTGCTTCTCAGTGAAAGACAATACCCACAATTTATTTTCTCTAACAGTTTGATTAAAAATATTCCAATGAAATAATACTTCTTTGGTTTTTACTCTTTATTTTGCTTGTTTTTCTTCTAAAGGAACACTGTCAGTTAAGAGTCCAAAACATGCACAAACCCTCATGCATGTTTCTTTGAAGATGTTTCACCCAGCAGCCTGTTCATGGCTTGAAGGACTGAAACATCTGCTAGTGTCTGAAGTTGTCTGCCTTGAGCTAATGTCCTGCTGTTTCAAACAGATGACATTTTCCTTAATTGGAGTGATTACCATAGCTACTAGTAGACATGGAGGATGTCTGGCCAACCCCAAAATAAATAAATGAATTCTGTGTAAATGGTCTCTGGGAATAGCGACATGACCATTGATCTCTGTCGTGGGAGACTTAGAGGCAGTACCAGCTACTAAGGGTTTGTTTTTTGTTTTCCTCAGCATTATTTATATTTTTCTTAGGGTAAAGTCTGTTTTTGGCTAAGGAAATGAAAATACTGGGCCTTTCTCAGGCCAGATTAACAGACAGGGCACCCTCTCTAAGGGGAAAGGAGATTTTTGCTCTTGGAAAACCCTCAGAGAACTTAAAGAAAAATAGACTCAGCACTGTTTTGTTTGCTAAGCTCTTTCAGACATTATTTCCTTGTTTTCTAATGTGGCTATTGTAACTAGAAAACCAAACCTTGGGTTGTAGGACTAAATAGCAGATCACTCAAAGGTATTTATTAGACTCCATATAGTTACGTGGCTTTTTCTGAGTTCAAGTAAAAGTCTTGTAGTTTAATTTTTTATGAAAGTACCAATATGAATTTGAAAAAAAAGCTTGAAAGAGGCAATGGTGTATTTGATTTTTGATGAGATATTTGATTAATGTTTGAGATCAGTTTAACTAAGTCAATAACAAGGACAGATCAAAGGCTAGAACTTTATAGGATCAGGCAAAATTTGGTCCTGTTCTATGACCGCAGACTACCTCATCATCCCTCACCCCCACCCATCTTTTTATTGCCAGTTTTCCTCCCTAAGCGATTCTGACATTTGTCACTACAGAAAAAGTAGGTTTTCTCACACCCTTTCCAATTCCCCCACAGTCTCACATAATGTTCTTACAGGTGGTGCATTTTTGCTTTTGTGTTAATTTTCATCAGGGTTTTCAACCTCACTTCTTTACTACAGAGACTTCAGTTTTCCTCTGTATGAACATGCACCGAACTGCAGAGCACATTTTCTAAGACCTCTGATTGTTCTTTTGAACCTGGATCTACTCACACCACGAGAGAAAAAACATGGGTAGAAACAGTGATCCTTGGTGCCTATTTGGAAACTGTTTCCTCTTTCAAGGCAGGAACCTTATTAGCCAATTGTCCTGTTTCTGTTTCAATTATTTGAAAACATTAATAGCTTTCAGAATAATTTCTTGGTCATCTGAAATATTGAATAATCTGGTTCAAAAGGTAAAAGGTCATTTGCTTTAGGAACTTCATGATACTACTGTGTTTTTGACCTATCTTAATGAAAGCAGGAGTTTTTGACTGTTTTATTTACTGCTGTGATCAGTGATTGGTATATGACTAACACATAAGTGCTTGCTAAATACTTGTTGATTGTATGTTGACAAGACTTCTCAGTCCATAGAAAGGAGGTTCTGAAGTCTCTTATCTCAAGACATTAATGTCAGATAATTTAGATAAGAAAGTTTTATCATATGAATGAGGCAAAAAGTACAAAAGTTGGACAATACAATAGAAAGCAGATGGGACTGCTTTTCTAATTCAACTGTTAGTTTCTAAAGAAACTGCAGTTCAAAGTTTATAATCCTGTTTAGAGCATATGATGCTATTTAACTTCTTTGTTTATAGGGAAAAGAATGAAACTCTTTATTAGGAAGTTGGAGGTAGACAAATTTAACCAAGTAACTATAGAAAGTGAACACTAAACCTTTCATCAGATGGTTAAGACTAATGTTTGAGAGCAGAATATTAATGAACAATGAAAGAATACACCTAGATGAGGCAAAGGAAGCTCAGAAATCAGGACACACTTGAGTGGAAATAACAGAACATTTAATGTTTGATTTTTTACTCTCACTCTCTCAGTACCATCCATTTTGCACGGTATTAATACCATTGGACATGAAAAATCACAAAGCAAAAACTGAGGCACTTTAATGATTTCTAAAGAAAGATGAGGCTGTAAAATATCTGACTTCTTCACTGACTGTCAGACCCATCAGAGGATTTGAATAAATCACAAGCTATTAGGTGAAATGTTGGTCGATATTGCTGTTCAATTAAGGAAAAAAAATAAGGGGACATTTGGTGGTCATTTTTTTTTTCTTTTCTCTTTATAAGAAAGTGTGTGTGTGTGTGTGTGTGTGTGTGTGTGGTCGATATTCAGGCCTTATTTTTAGTTATTTTATATGCATTAATTTAAGTTTTACAACGGCTATCAACTAAATGTTATAGCCAAACATTTAGAACAGTGCCTGACATAGAGTAAGTAAAATATAAGTGCTAGAAAAATATAAAATATGTTTTTACTTCATACATCTTTCTATGTGTAAGGCACCAACCCAAATGCTCCACAAATATTGTCCCAGTCCAAATCTATGAGGCAGATCCTTATACCAGCTTTGATTTACTAAACAGCAACAACAATAAACCAAAAACCAAACCAAAACAAAAAATTCAGATCCAGAGCAGGTAAAGGAATCAATGGATGAAGCCAAGATTGGAATCTAGTCTCCTTGACCTGAAATCCCATGGAAAGTGAGACCACGTCTGAGATCACATAGATATTATGTGCCAAAACACTTTTATTATTCTTTCCAATTGTGGTATAATAAAAATATATATTTGGGGTTTTTTGTTTGTTTGTTTCTGATTCTGGCACAGAGCTCTTAAAACCTTTGTAATTTCTTGAGTGACAAGATGGTCTTTTGTTATTCATAATGAGTCCCTTTCAATCAAACCTGAGTTAATGCTAATGAAGTGACTCTGGATGGACCCCTAGGAAGAGGCTGGATGGAAGCTGGTCTACCAGTAGAATCGAATCAACTACATGATTAGAGGGTTGGAACTTTCAATCCATCCCCTTCCCCCACCTCATGAGGGCAGAGGAGGGGGCTGAAGATTGAATGCAATTATCAGTGATTTAATCAATAATGACTATGTAATGAAGCTTTGCTAAATCTCTTGAACAACAGGGTTTGGGGAGCTTCCGGGTTGGTGAACACATTGATTTTCTGAGAGGGTAGTACACCTGGAGAGCAAGTGCGCAGAAGCTCTGCTCCATCCTATCTCCACGTGCCCACCATGCTCTATGCATCTTTTCCATTTTGCTGTTCCTGAGTCGTATCCTTTACAATAAAACCGATTTTAAGTACAGAGCTTTTCTGATTTCTGTGTCATTTGAGAGAATTATTGAACCTGAGCGGGTTGAGGAAATCCACAAATTTGTAGTTAGCTGGGAAGAAATGTGAAAAGCCTGAAGACCTCATTTGTGACTGGCTACTGAAGTGGAACTGAGCGCTTAGCATATGGGGTCTACACTAATTCTGGATAGCTAATGGCAGAATTAAGTCAATTGTAAGACACACAGTTGGTGCTAGATAATTTGGAGTACTGGTTGAAATTTGGAAAACCGGACACTACTACATCACTTTAATTCTACATCTGTCATTTTCAAGCCAATAAAATGGCTAGTCATGACTTGATTACTGGATTTGTACATATTAGTACCTGAGAAGAATTCCATTATTTCAATTAAAATGTGTACCTACTCTCTTTAATTTCTCACTCAGGTCAAAGCATAGTCAGAAATGAAAATTAATTTTCTTGGAAATCTTCTATGAGATGATCAGCCTAGTTGGGTGCAATGTATAAGGAAATGTCTACCCTGTGAGAGTCAGAAGAAACACTACTACCGAAAATACAGGATTATGATGAATCTGTTGGCATTACTGGTTGTGATCTCTAGGTCAAGAGATAGGCAAGAAAAGATGAGATTAGCCTTGCTTATAAAACTTGGGAGACTTTACTGACCTTATTATGCACCCAATATTTTGAGAACAGAGTAATCACCTGTACTGCAAGTGCATAAACTTTTCTAAAATTATATTTAGGCTAAAGACCTTTCTTATATGTTTTCCAGTCTCATCTCAACATAAAGTACTCAGTTTTTGACTATAGAAAAACCTTAGAACTATGAATAGGGCCAAATTAAAAAAAAAAAAGTGAAGTGGAGAGAGGCAGTAGAAAAAACCATCTTCCTTTAAGACTTACTTGGTCACATGGGGCAGAGGACAGGGGCATGGCTGGCAGAACTGGGGTGGTCCCCTGATGGAATCTCCAATATAACCATCTACACATTTATCACAGTGCTCTCCTGTTGTGTTCCGCTGGCAGTGCTATAAGATAAAAAATAAGAAAATTGACAAGAACACAAAAGAAGTTTTATAGACAGTAAATCTAGGAACCAAAAATACCTCTAACAAAGAAGTTGTCGGGCTTGACAGAATAGATGCTATGCATGGTTAGCGGTCAGCAAAAGAGGGATACGTTGGCCCCAGTAAATGCTAGAAAGTGTGGACAATGATACATGACTTCATCTTGGACTTCTGTGTGCACTAGCAGCATGGAACTCTCTTTAGAATTTGTATATCAAGAGGATTATTCATCAGTTAGTTATTTCAATTCAGAATGATAATCAGAATGATCAAACGCTAGAGTTGAAGAAGCATCTTACTGACTTGGAATAACTATTAAATAAAAAAATAAAAATCTCCCTGGTGCTTCCCATGACAATGGGGACAATTTAGGTTTATTAACTTGGAAGAACAAAATGTGTCATACTGAAGCATAAGTGGAGTGGGAGGTAGAAAAAGAATATTTTGATAATGGGTTGGTGTCTTGGATGGTGACATATAAGAAATAGTAAGTTGGTTTATTTTGTATTTCTCCATTTGTTGTGCAGATGATTTTAAAAAGGGCAAAAAAAGAAAGGCTGATTCTTCTGCCTGGAATGCCTACTCATCATTCAAGATCTTTGCCAGGTCTCTAAACTTCCAAGAATTATTCCCTGATGCTCCCCACCTTCCGCTGCCCTGCATTGTACTGTTATCATCTGCTCCCAGTCTGTCTTTCACCACTGTACCGCCGTCAACTCAAATGGAGTAAGTACTCATAGCTCTTTGTCTATCTGATGGATTAATTTTTGACTCTTACTCCATAAGAGGCAATGATGCCAGTCCTCTGGCAGTTTTCTCCAGCTGAACTGGACTGGATTGCACAAGGCAATGCCATCAGCACTATATTTTCAACTTTACTTTCACCAGAGTATAAAGGCTGAATGGGGTTTTTGGTGAAAAATTGTACTGTTAGAATTAGAAAGCCATTGAAGAGGCACCCTCCTGTATAAGCAATTCCCTTAGTAAGACCCATGCACAGAAGCTTCAACAGAACAACTTTTTTCCCAATCAGTGCTCTGTGGAGGAAGCCTGGGGAAGGCAAGATTGAACAGCAGTAAACTAAACTTTGAGATCTTTTGTCTTTATGTTCTATATTGAAGTTCAAAATAAAATAACAGTGAAGCCCTCCTCTAAACATTTTACATCGATTAACTAATTTAATTCTCACAATAATTCTAAGGTAAGTTAATATTTTTCTCCAACAGAATTCAGTTCATACTGCCTGGCAGATCAGTGAGAAATTCTGAAAAATAAAGTATGATGTGCAGAGTACAGTATGTTAACATAGTTCTCTCATGGTTCTTAATACTGTGACTTGTGCTAAGTTAGCCATCAGTAAATATTTTTGGGAAAAATAGTAAAAGAAAAAGTGAAAAAGGGTGAATTAGTCAATTAGTGACTGGAGCAAATAAAGGAAATTAACCCAACACCAGCTAAAAGCTGGTGGCAATCTCTCATCACAAGGGAAACCAATGAGCCTTGCCCAGCTACCAATGAGCCTTGCCCAGCTACCAGGAATCTAAGCCATAAGCAATCTGGCAGGGCTACTTGTAACTGAAGTCAAATTTGTCTGAGTCCTTGTTGGACAGACGAAGCCCATCTGTGCAGGCCATTCTTTGTGTCTGAAGTACCCATTAAGCTGCAAAAAATGAGCTAATTCCCAATTCTGTCCCCTTATGGCTCAACAGATGCTTTGGATTCCTTGTCAGGGCTTAATTCTGCCATGGCAGCCATGAGAAGCAATTGCCCTCAAGGGCAAAGCCACCAAATCTCTCTGACCTCTAAATGCTCAAAGTGCAAACACTGACTTTCCTCATCTGCCTCCTTTTAAAGAGTTTGTTATGAAATCCCTAAAGACGCTGATGTGAAGTCTGGGAGATGGGCAGAGAGATGCTGGAGGCAGGGACGAGCTCTTCCATTTTCTAGCTGGTCAACTTAGCAGAAGTCCCTTGACATTTCTGGTCTCTATTCCCTATCTGTAAAATGAGGATCTAGGCCAGATGGCCTGTAAGGTTTCCTCTAGCTCTGAAAATCTATTACTCTGCGACTGTAAATATCCCTTTACATTCAATGCTCTGCCATTTAAAAACAGAAAACAAAAATGACAACAATCAATGAGTGTCTTGTTGTAGGAGAACAGTTTATTTTTAAATACATCTGACAACTTGAAAATGAAAAAAGCTTTCTGAATCTTTGGCCAGTGATTAAGAAAGCTGCATCTAGACAATCTATTGCAGGTAATGTTTTAGGAATGGCATCTGGGCACCAGCTATGTCTCCTTCACATGAGAAATGACTCTCACTGACTTGGCCACAGCACCTGCATAATTTAGGAAGAAGGCCTAAAAGAATCAGGTTAGGCTTTCTGTGGTTTGTCACAGCCTTTATGCAAGACTATCTATCAAGATTGTGGTTCTCAAAGTATGATGGGGTGGGAGAAAACTATTTTCATAACAATACTAAGATTTCATTTTTCTTTTGCACCCTCATTTTCTCATGTGTGTAAAGTGGAGTTCTTCTGAGGCTACATGATATGAGATATCAGTACAGATTGATGCAGAAGCAGATATGAGATCCAGTTGCCTTCTATTAAGCCAGACATTATATGTATTTTCAATTTGTAAAATATGTTTATGTTTTGTAAAAACATAAATGTTAACATGCAATATATTTATGATTATTATTTTCAAATAAATTAATAGAAAAATATTACAAAAACATTTTTGATTTCTAGTGCAGAAAATATGGATAGATCTTCAGTGTGTACACGAATGCCTGGGGCATCCTGTAAAAATGCAGATTTTGATTGAGTACATCTGGGTTCATGACTTGGTTGTGTGCATTTCTAACAAGCTTCCAAGTATAGCCAATGCTGCTGGTCTAGCCTGTACTTTGAGAAGGGTCTAGAAAGAAACACCTCACATAGGAAACACTGTTGCTAGTTACCTAGCATTCACCTGAGCCTGAGTCTCTAGCATAACAGACAGTTTACTTAAAGAGGAATCCAAGTGTTTCATAAATTATAAAATTAAAGTTTTCGCATTTAAGTTAGTTATTTTATTTACCAATTCGTTCATTCGCTTAATGAATCTGGATTAAACTGATATCATAAAAATCAGCTGTGACTGTTACGAAAATAAAGAGCCAGTTCCTGCCTTTCAGTAGCCCACAGACTTGTGAAGGAAACAGAGATAAACAAAGAATAACATAGCACATTGGTGCTCTGACTGAGGAATGCATAAAGTACATTCCTGCTGTGGAACAGAGAGGAGAGAGAGGAGTAAAAAGTTTTAGCTCTTGCTGGGAAAACTGGAAAAGCTTAATGGAGGCAGTGACATTTGAACTAGGCCTTGAGCGATGAGCAAGAACTTCCATGTAGAGAACAGGGGAACACAAGTTCAGACACAGAGTGTGAGAGTACAGAGTGAGTTTAGGCGGCAGTGAGAAGCTCAGTGGGGCTGGGGTGGAAACTCCTGAACAATTTTAGAAGGCAGATAACTTGATTAGGTTGTGTTTTGGAAGATGTCTCCATTGCTAGTGAGGAAGACATATTAGGGAAAGAGCCTGGAGCAGATATTCCTACCACCTTGTCTGCTTCTACATGTTTCTTCTCCTTCATTCCTTTGTCATACCTCTTTCTGAAGCTTTCTTTGACAGTCTGCCATGTCCATTAGAGTTGCTGGCCTTCGAGGCCCTGACTAGGTGACCCAGCTGAGAATCTTGCCTAATGTGTTCCAGTTCTGGTAAGATGTAAGGTGGCTTTTTGGAAGGACACCCAATACATGGTGGATTTCATTAGTTAAGCCACTTTCACTTAGCCACCATTCTGCATTTGAAAAGTTAGCATTCCTCTTGTGAAGAAATCTCTACTTTTTTTGATATATCTAAAATAGTAACATAAGTTGGTCTACTTTACGTTTTATTGTCAAATGTCTTAGTTCCTTAAAATCAGTCTGTAAAATATAAGGTCAAATTGAAATTGGACATTGGAATGGAGGAAGAATTAGAAATGGTTGGGGAAGGATAAGGTAAAGGAATTATAAGCCTTTAAAATAAAAGCAAAGTGAAACAAAGTGAGATAATAAAGGCCTTTTAGTTTTGGTTGCTTATGGAAGAAGCGAGATGTGGGTTAGGCCAGGTGAACAGTAACAACTGATTGAAACTGCAAAGAAGTGTTTGTGTGGAGCTGCTCTTCTTTTCTGGCTCCCTGAGAACCAGGATTGAGCTGAGGCTACAGGGAAGAAGTGGAGAAACTGGCCCTGCTTGACCAGATGGCTGGAATACAGATAGGAAAGGAAATAGAAGATTATGAGTTTGACACCATAGACCATGTATTTGCTAACAAAATGGCAGCATATTCTTTCTATATTGACAGGCCTCTTCTGCTCCCTCACTTGCACTTAATTAAATACCAATTAAATATTTTTTGTCTTTCTAAATTAAATTTATAAGAATATATGTTTAGCCCTGGGGGATAAAACTGTGGGTAATTTTTATTTGAATTTCATGTGTAGTGTATATATATATATATATATATATATATATATATATATCTTTGTTATTTTGTTTGTGTTTTTTACATTAAACGTACATTACTTTAATTAGGGAAGAAAAAGTATTTCCCTTCAGGTAGGGGGGCAGGGGTGGAACCACGATTAAGATGAATACAATGGTTATTTCTTCTCTCTCTTTTTAAAATGCTCTCTGTCTTCAAACAAAGCAACTGCAGGAAGATTGGCAACTTCTGTGAGTGTGCATGTAAATGTTTACACTGTAGCCAGTTCCCATCTTTTATTAGAGTTGTATATGCTCCAGGAACTATGAAATTACATGACGACTGCACCCTTCAGAAGCTTGCATCTAGGCAGAGAAAAAAAATATGATAGCTCTATTCTGACAATGTCATTGTCAGCAAGAGCGGCTTTGTCATCGTTCTCCATAGCACTAAGGAGAGGGACTTACTGTCCTTTAATTTATTTCAGTTTTCCATCTTATTGACTACCTAACAGCAGCTGATAGGCTTGCTAGTCCCTATTGACTTATATTTTAATAAACCAAATAACAACGAACCTTTAATTGGTCAAACTATCAGAGCTGTACGTTATTAGTTCAAATATATCCATGGGGTTTTCTTTTCAAATGTCACTGGGATTAAAACAACAGGAAACCGGAGATGGAAGCATTAGAAAGGGGTAGATTTTGGCAGCTGCATGTGCCTACCCTGCTACAGAGGACATCCTGAATGTAATGGTTATTTAAGAAGATGGGGGAAGGGGAAAACAGAAATTCCAGAACTAAACAAACATCACAAAGAGAGCAACCTTTAGTGGTTGCCACTGAATTCTCTCTGTCCCTAGAAAAATGGCAACCGCTAGGTTTAAAATAAATGAAAACGTTCTAATTTGCATCCTAATGTAAACCATGAGTAAAATAACACCTTGTGTACACACCTTGCAGACCACTTATAATCAAAATTATCTGCTTAATAAGAGTAATTATGCTTATTTTGAGGCAAATAGGTATATTTAATTAAGTATTATAGTACTTCATGCAGAAAAAACTATTGGAGTTTTGGAAAGCCTCTCTTGCTTCACAGGAACTTGAAGATTCTAATTTTCCTACTATGTAGTATAGCTCATGAAGGAAAACATGATCTTAGGGCATAAGTTTTTAAAAATGCCTCCTCTGACTTCTACTGAAGCTACTTTTGGTAAACATTTCAATTCCCATTTTCACTAAGTTGTCAATCCTTTCCGTGAAAATGGGAAATATGTAGCAGCTCGATTTTGCTAGAAGGCTTCTAAGTCTCCTTCATAAGTCTCTATCATGTTTCACTGAAGAACAGTCTATTGAATTGTTTTCAGTTAAGGGGGGAAAAAAGTCTTCTGGGGGCTTGAACACCGAATTACAAAGACCACAAGACCGGAGTTTCATTTTTATTAGCGATTTGGTTCAAACCTTTTTTTTCTTTTAACAAATTTTGATCTATAGACCTGACTATATTAAGTTGTAAAACAGGCTATGAAACAACTGTTTTATTCTCCCAGGTTATGTGGAGCGAAGCCAAACATATGGCAAACTATACTGTTACAGAAGAATTTGGACGGACGATTTTCTCCTATGTGTACTATTTTCAATCTCTCATTGGCCCACAGCAGGAAGCCAGCTGCGAGGGTGGTGAAGCAGTTACCTCCAGGAGGACATGCACATTCAGACACATGCCTTGGTGGCCACTTACAATTATAAGCAGTTTATATGAGGTGTTTTACAGGGAAAGGTAAAGTGTAAAAAAGAGCTTGATTAGCCATTTGCTCCTAGGTAGCTCAGACGTCCAGGAAGAATATTTAATTCCCACCCAAGATGCAAAGGACCAACGAAACATGCGAGAAGTGAGAAGCGCCTGGGACCTACCACACAGAATCCGGACCCGTCCATGCACTCGTTGGAATTCCCATTACAGTCACAGGGCAAACATTCTCCTGACTGGGAGAGAAAGAATCCGGTGCCACATTTCTGAAACAGACACAACAAAGGCATTTTCATTATTGAAAAGATCAATTTTGGTTAATATTTTCTGAGAAGTATAAGAGGAGATGATTATTGAACTATCTCAATATTTCTTTACGAAACATACTAAAATATTTATACTACCTTTCAGTGGTAGGTGATATACCCATTATTTTTTATATATATTTTCCCTCTTCTTTCGCCTTTCGGGAAAATGGAAATACCTTTAACGCTGTCCCATTACTGTAAGGAAGAATAGGAAGGTTTATGTGACAGTAAAAAAGAAGAAATTTTCTGATATTGTCTTCCAAAAACAAAACAAAACAAAACAAAACAGAAAACAAAACCATGACTATTAGGGTGAAGAACTGTATCATGCTCCCTATAAATAAAATCTTACAGCTTCAGAATTTATTGACTATGGCATAACAACTTAGAGCTGTGCCTTTCTTTCATAAACTTGGGCTCTTAAAAAATTCTATCTTTTCAGATCTTAAAATTTAAAGGGCAGATCTTGTGTGGGTCCCGTTCAAGTGTTTCATTTATCCCTCATAACTCTGTGAGGAACACATTATTTTCTTTCATCCTAGTGACGAAATCATTAGACCCAGAGGTGCTAAGTGGGTCATGTCAATGTCAAACCATCTTACAATGCATCAGTCTTCCAGCACAGCAATGAATTGCCCACCCCAAATGTCACTAGTGCTTCAGCTGAGAAATTTTGTGAGATTGTTCCGTGTTTAAGCGATTGGTATATAGGTATGTATTTTATGTTTCCTCAGAATAGCTCAATGATATAAGACAGAAATGGCCTTAAAGGCCTGGAAGTCCATTCCCGGTACACCAGACAGATTTATATCTAAAGAATTCCAGACAGATAAGAATCTGGGTTGTTTCCATCAAATCTAAAGAGTAGATTTCACATCACATCCTCCTCCCCCTCCAAACTGACCCATTGTAGTTTGTACTGTTTTGGCTACCAGGTAACTTTTCATTATGTCTGGCTGAAGCCCTTTTGACTGCTATGCAAAAGCATTTCCTTTTCCTTTTTTCTCTGTACAGAAAAAAAAAAAACCCACTAGACATCATTCACAGTATAAAACATCACAGATTTGGATCCTAAAACTAAAATCTAATATATTCCATTTGGCTAAAGTTTAATAGAGTATAATGACATTTGTCCAGAAAGAAAAGTCAAAGAAATTCCATTTTACTAAGTGAGAGAGAGAAGGCCGAGAGAGAACCAATTTATAATTTATAATGGAGAGTTTGTGGTTAACAGTAAGCCATTTCCCAGCTTCCACTCAGCAACAAAAGAGAGGAAAAAGTGCTAAAATTGCAGCAGAAAACATTTAATTTAAACCAACTAATTTCAGGTTTTTGACTTTTGTTTCAAAATATTAAAAATACATGTTTTTATTGTGATGCAGTGTGTGTGTGTGTGTGTGTGTGTGTGTATATATGTACACATACGTGTGTGTGTGTATACACATCTTTTTCCTGAGTTAAATATACATCTCAGAAAAAAGATCCACAAAACAATAATTACCCTTACTATGTGCCATGTATCTTAAACTTCTTCATTTTATTCTATTATATTTAAAAATACATACTAGTCATAAGACATGAAATTGACTTGATGATGCATGAATGTGTTTCTGCCTGCAGTTTGACAAGAGGAAGGTTTTAACTTTAAGAGGCGCGGGCAAGAGTAGTAAGGGTTTAGTATTAGTCATCTCAGTAGCCTCGAAAGGAGTTTCTCTAAGCTCTCTAAATGGCCGTATTACAGACTTCTGGGGACCTTCTGATTCATTAATTCTGATGATAAAGTCAAAGAATCTCTATTTTTTCTAAGATAAATATTGTATTTTTAAAAATTTACTTATTTTAATTAATTCTTTTCCCTCTAGCTTTATTGAGATATAATTGGCATATAGCACTGAGTAAGTTTCAGGTGTACAATATGTCGATTTAATATATGGACAAACTGCAAAATGATTACTGCTACAGCATTAACTAACATCTCCATCATGTCACATTATTACATTTCTTTTTTGTGGTGAGAACATTTAAGATTTCATCTCTTAGCAACTTTCAAGTATATAATATAGTATTATTAATTATAATCATGGTGCTGTGCATTGGATACCCAGAACTCGTTAATCTTATAACTGAAAATTTATACCCTTTGATGAACCTCTCTACATTTCCTCCACTCCCAGGCTCTGTAGCCACCATTCTGGTTTCTATGAGTTCTAATGATCGGAGCAGAGTTTGGAGGTGTATTTGCACACTGTGGTGGAAGGGAGTCTGGTAGTGACACCTGGAAATAGTACATGAGACGATATACTTATACCATCACCTATAGTAAAGACCTTCCTATGGCCCAAGGAATTAAGTTTCAGTAAAAGTGCTTTAAACTGATATCACTTCAAGTCTTTTAGGCATTTCCTGCAGCTTTCTTCTGAAGAAGACAAAGAAAATTAAGATTTTCCCTGAATAAATGCTGGGTTTTGTACACACACCTGAAAGGATTATTGTTTCTAATTCAACTATCCAGAAGGGAGGCATCATTTAAAAATTCACATACTACATAGGCTAATAGAAGCCCGGGCAAGGGGAGATTATGATGCCATTAGTAGAGCCCATGAACTTGGATACCTTGGACCTTGTTGGGGGAGGAAGAAACTTTCCTCTATCCATCTAGTTTATTTTGGCTGGTCTAATAATCAAATTAACATGAGACAGATTAATGGGAAAAAATAACCGAACTTAATTACAAACATATATGGAAACCCTACATATGTGAGTAAGTCAGAGACCCTGTGTACATGAGAGGTATAGAGACAGAAAGGGAAAATGAGGTATATATGACATTCTGAGCTAAGAGAAGTAAGGCACCTTGGGGCTTTAGAGAGAAGGAAAGTCATGCGCAGGATTACAACAGATGCTCAGTAATTAGAAGTTCACCTGCCCTACATATAGCTCATAAAAGGTTATTTCTGGTGATAACTCTTATGGGCAAAGTTCTTAATTTAAATTCTGTAAGGGAGAAGTAAAATTTCATCATTGTCTTGCAGTGTCTTGATTGTCTTCAGGTCAAAAGAATTTATGTGCTAAAGTGTCACATTTTGGGGAGGACTCTTCTGAACCCCTACCACCTTGTGTTGTAGAGAACATTCCTTGGTAAATTGTTAGGGGTTCGAGAAAGTTTGAGTATTCTCAAGGAAGAACAATTTAAGGTGTTTTTTTAAGTGTAGAAATATTTCTCACTTTTTTCCCCATAAGTTCTGTTAGTTTTTACTGTCTCTTTTTGAAAGTCTATAGGAACTTGAGAAATTAACCTATGTTGCATTATTAAAAGGTGTATATTTTCAAGAATAAAAGCAGAGACCTTTTTTAGTGTTCCCACTGGTTAACAATTTCTTCCCTAAATAATTCTAAGACCTGTGCTTTTTAGAGGGCTGCAGAAGCTAAATAGTTTTCCCACAAATTATTAAAATAGTGTCTGTCTGCTTTCTATTGGAATAGGCACCAGAATTTATTAAACAAAGTTGGTGTTTGTGTATACATTTGTGTATGTGAGCAAGAGAAGGAGTCTTACAATCAATTTTTCAGTGCCACACTGAATCCTCGTGGGCACGTGGGAAGACAGACCCACAGCAGACAACTGTACAAACACATGGGAGGCTGATCTCAGAGAGTGCTCGCTCAGAGGATTTGTGCCTTCTGGGATGGTGCTATGATCTTTAAAAACGATGATAATAATAATGTGAATAATAATGTGGATAATAATGATGAGGATGACAATTATAATTTAGTTACCACTTATTGGAGGCCTATGTACCAAGTATTGTGATAAATGCTTTACCCATGTTATGATATTTTCTCTTCATAACAACTCTGTGAATTAGATATAACAACCTGCATTTTAAAATGAACAAACTGAGGTTCAGAGAAAATTAGGAATGTATCCAATGTTACATAGCTTTGTAAGAGGTTCAGACTGATCCAAATCTTATTTTTTCTTTTACTATGATATGCTGGACCTCACAAATAGATAAATAGAGAAACAAAGTTTAATTAATCGAACATAAAATATACCATGTTTAAGTCACTGCATTGGTCATGTTGTAGAGTTCTCTTATTTTACCCCACAAGAGCCCTATGAAGTAGTTTCTATTACATTCATTTTATAGATGAGTCTGTAGCTTACAGAAACTTGTTACTCAGACTGAGTAACACAGATAAAAAGTGGTGGACCCAGCATTTAGATTCTTTGTTTGACTCTCAGATTGGAGTTCTTAACCATCTAGTGTACCATTACTACATATTAACCAAAACCTTCTTGTTGGTCATTTAGGTTATTTCCAAATTTTTGCTCTTACAAACATTCTAAAGCAGTGGAAATGGATACAAAATGTGAAATTCCTCCTTTAAACCCCAGAGAAAAAATTTTTTAAATGGATAGATACATACTTAAAATATATAAAGTCATTAATATATGAAAACACTTGAATAGAAATATTTTAAACTATTTCAGCCAAATTGTCATTTTAATCAATTAATCGCTTGCCATTAAATTATTTGTAGACCTTTTACAGCTCTCCATTATTAAGTCTCTCTATTATTACAACTTGACTCCTGTGCTAACACTAAGATTAGATTAATCAGTAACATTTACTTCTGCTTTGAAGAATAAGTAAAAGTTTCTATTTGTTTACTTTATTATGATTAGTGTGATGTCTGGCTTAGAGTAAAAATCAATGTATGTGTAACTTGATTAAGTTTGTATTTTATAGGAACTAGAATTAGATGGAACTTTAATGTGGTATTGCCCACATACCAATTATATTCAAAGGAACTGGGAATGACAATATATGTTGATATCATTGCAAAAGGCATTATATCCAGAGGTCCATCATATAATCATAACTATTAATGATTTTATAAGATATAATTATAATGAAGTAAGATTGTTTTTTAACAAAATGGTAACATTTATACAGCTAATTAATCATTTTTGTCCTCATTTGAAGAATTCATCCTGAGAACACTAGACTTAAATTAATATATTGTCATTATACAGAAAACTTTTAAATTTTCTTAAAATTCTTAAATCATGTCCAGTATGCATCCTTTAGGTGGGGCAAACTTCTTACAGTCAGTTGGCATTATTAAATAAAGTGAGTATTGAGCTAACTAATACTAGTTTAGGATGAAAATTTTCCCAGAATCTCACTGTGTTTTCCAAATACTGTCACAGAGGAGCTAATTAATTGGACACAAGCCACTACTTTTGCATGGATATTAAATTTCTGAGAGCTTCAGAATTTCTGTTAAAAATACTGATTGACTAATTTAACAGCATTCTCTAGAAATCTAAGGTCCCCAAACACCCATTAAAACAAACTAGCCCAAAACTGACAATGGCAAAAATTTACTGAATTTAGGAGAAGCCTGATATTCTCACCTAAGGTTATGAGACATTTTGAGATCTCTGAGTACCTATTTATATCTCAAAAAAAAAAAAAAAAAATCAGACCCTAATCTCCAGCTTCAATAAACAACAATGAATTAAAATAAAATTCCATTACAGCCCTGGGGCCTATTCTAATAGAATTTGACCTATGATTAGAATAGATATTTACATTGTATCTTCAACCAAGGATCTGCAAACATTTTACAAATATTGGCTCCTATTGCTTTCTGAATTAACTTCTAGAATTTTCATTCATCAACTTTTGCTTTAATTTACTGAGGCTCGATGTGGAAAGCATTTTTTAAAAAAAACTCTCTGAATTCATTCACTTGTGTACAGAGTCATCGCTACCTTCCAAATTAATATTCTTTGAATTTAACTGCTCACAGTCAATTATCTTTGTTTTCCAGCTTAGGTTTTCATTTTCGTGTGTACATAACAAATCCACTCTTCTTTTGTTTCCAGGCAGCAAGATTTTAGCTTTAGTTTTAGTGAATTCCATTTTTTTGTTTTAGTAAATAAGCTTAAAATTTAGTCACTTTAATATTGCCTATTATGTTCACTTGGGAGCTAGAGCTGTGTGCTTTTGCTTTGTGTCTATGGGTCTTCCACAACGCTGATGTCCATCTGCTTAAAACTGAGCAGACTCAAGAATCAGATATTATTCAGGACCTTCAGTGGGACCAATAGCTCAATTTAATCTATTCAAAAATATCAATTGAGCCTTTGCTGAAGAAGAGCGACTTCTGAGAATATATGAATTTGTTACATAGGTAGGCAGCTCACAAGCTATTTTTTTCTGTATCTATAAAAATAAAAGATAAAGTGTGTGGGATGCAAAACAGTGCTGAATTAAGCTATTAATAACTTTTGGCTCTATATTTTTTCACATAGGGCTTAACAAGTCCTGATTGTTCACATACAAAACTGTGCTCCAACTGTCAAAATAACTTAAATGCATTATGCAGCGTGCTCCATTGAGTAAGAAATGGGCTTCTTGATTGGTCTTACTTGACTATGGAGGGAATTACCCATGTATACTCCTTTCATTCTTGGGTCTCCTTAAAATCTTGCTTGTACAACTGAAATTCCCCGCATTTCAAAAGGCGAAGTTAATTTTTAGATTTCAATAGTAATTTCACCATAGCCTGATTGGGAAAGTGGTTTCAACATTCCTTAGAAGTTTATTCAGTTCAAAGGTATTCCTTCTTAGGACTGGCAATAGTAAAAAGCTAGACCGTAAGCTTTTACAAACACGGGTGCTGATTTCTCCTAGTTGGCTCTTGCAGCTCCCTTCATGTTATTGCTTAGGATTCCTGTCTGCCATGCCTTGGCTAGCTTGTAAAACACTCCGGCTCTCGATTGAATTGCCAAATGAGATAGAGACAATGATTCACGTCCCAAGAATTTTGAGGAGTACAGAGCTGTCTTGACCACGGTTAAACCAGATCCCTCCATTTTGGAGAGTGGAGAGGTATTTATCATGGCATTTACATTGTATTTACTGGACATTCTTCAGCACACTGAGCTTTGTGCATATTCTCTTGGGGGCAGACCCAGTGCTCCACCCAAAGATCTCAAAATACTGTTCTCAAACCCTGCTCTTGATCAAAGGCTTATTTGGAATTTAGATACCAAAAGACTGTGATAAAGTACTTACTACACTTGCTAATAAATAGCTTTCTCTAGTTGTATAACAACTAAAAGGCTCTGTCATCTTAGAGTCCTAAAGCTATAAAGATTTTCCTTCTAACATTTCCTAAAATGTTGGATTTGGGGATGACACATCCATGAATACAGATGAAAATTTTAAAAATTTCTCCTCGAAAAGTTACTTAAGACTCGTAAGTTGCTCATTTATAGTAGCAATTACCATTTGTATAATGTAATGGAACTTTAGTGGGTCCGTTTTTTTTTTTTTTTTTTTTTTTTTTGAAAAAACTCTCCTGCTAACATCTGGCTTTCTGCTCTGGATCCTCCTCACATCGCCTCATGCAGCTTGTTCTTTTCACTCCTTGCCTTCCAAGCTATGGTTACACAACACAGCCTCTGCCAGATTTTTTCTTTTTTTTTATATCTGAAAACTGACTCAGTTTTATTTAATTTACTAGTGCAACTGCCATGGACACATTTCCAAGAAAGGAAGAGATGCGGACCACAAAGGCTAGCTGTAACAGCGAGTAAAAAGAAGTGACATCAGAGCTACCGGCATTTAGGGGATTTTGATATGACTCCTTAACCACTTAGAGCAGGAATAGATGTTGTCAAATGACAGACATCTCCGTCATTTCCATCTGGGTTTTTATGAATAATAACAGCTAATATTTATTGACAGACGCCAGCTAATATTTATTGACAGACGGAGCTGAGTGCTTTTTATAGACATTACAATTTGATCATTATCGTTTAATGCCCCACGGTCATGCAATTGTCTGCCAAAATTACCTTTTCTTTTTACAAGAAGTTGTGAGGTTTAATTGTCTACATACTGACAATGGCTTCTTTTGAGTGTGCTCAGGAAAGGCAGCAATGCTTCCTTGGGTAGATTGTCTGGTTGGGATGTTTCATCAGTTTCTATTAGTAAATGTACTTGCTTCTGTCTTGTGAAACCCACATGTACTTCAGTGCTACACTCACCCTGGACCACTCAAGACACAAAGCAGAAAGTGAGTGGCAGAACGTGGTTTTCTTTCCTTATGCTCTCCTCCAGGGGTTTATGCATCACTGAAGAAATGCCATTGTGAATTAGTAGGAAGGGAGAAATGCATCCCAAACCACTATTGTGGTTTATTCTCAGGAGATAATTTTGCTTTCTCTTCCAATAAGAAAATAGAGGTCAATGGGTGGAAAATCTTACACTATCTCTCTTCTCGAAATTCACCTTTATCTCGACTCATCCTCTGCCCATCTCAGGGAAGGGAGCAAAGACTAGCCCTCTATCTGTGCTTTGAGAACCACACACCTGTGGCCTGCAGACCCTGTTGCATCACCTAGCCTCCCTCCTTCACATACCATCCACCTCTTTACACCCACAGGGGTGAGTAGAGGCAGAGTTCAATTAGATGTTGGGTCTTGTGTTGGATGAACCTTGACTTAGTCCCCTGGGCTCAGATTCTAAGAACACCTTCCAACAGCTCTGCTTGCCCTTCATTTTTTTCCTCTTTTGCCCAGCCAGCTTCTTGAGTAAGAACTCAATCACACTGGCTCTGCTTTCTTCATGCCAATCTGTGCCTTTATCCACTGTCGGGCTTCTGCCCCACTGTGCCACTGAAACAGACAAACTGTTGGGTGATGTCTTCATCCTTGGCTTTTCCAATATTACTTGTTCTCATTTCAGTACTTAACAGTGTTGAATTCCCTTCATAAAATTCTCTCTTCTCTTGGTTTCCAGGACAAATCTCACTTAGGATTTTTTTTTTCTGCTTATTTTTCTCAGTATTTTTGGGGGGAGGGGGTGGAGGGCAGAAGACAAGGTTGCTCTTCTTGCTCTGTTGTCCTTCCATTGTTGTTCTCCAAGATAACTTCCTTATTCCCTTTTTCCTACCTGCACATTTTGTGCACGCAATTCCTGATGTCAACCTCTCCCACAGTTTCATCCTGGTGACTCCCAAATCTCTCTACATATCCCTGATCTCATTCTTTTATGCCACACTCTTGTGTCCATTGCCTGTTAGTTAGACAGGTCCATCTTCAGTTCTATAGGCACAAGGAGTTGAATATGTCCCACACCGACCTTATTATAGTCTCTCCCTAATCTGTTTTTCTCCTTATGTCATATCTTAGTTAATGATAAGAATTATAGAACATAAAAGGAAATAGTAATAGATTAGTGTTTCTAAATTATATTAATGTATTTTGCATTAATGGAGTTTTGGGAAATGCTTCCGTAAGAGGGAACCCTGCAAGGATCAGAGAAAGGTTTCCACATAGAATGACATACAATTTAAGTACTGAAGTTCTGTGTCTTCCTTTTTACAATCACAGTGCTATCATTGCTTCCTTCAACTCTATGGTTTAAATTCAGGTAGATGAAGTACCACAGAGGGTAGAGTTTTAAGTTAGAAATGACCTTACACAATTCTGAACTGTCATAAATTTACTCTCTAAACTAATACCTCTATCTGTGCCAGCACAGACTGTGAGCCTAAAGTTTGCTGCATTAATTTCTGTGTAGAACACAACATTTATTAAAGGTTAAGTAACTGGAATGTGCTAATTTGAAGCTTACATATTTGTTATATTATTAAAACTCGACAGTAACCACAGCAGCTGCTTAGAACTTAGGTGACAAGATTTTTAAAGGAAGAGAATTTTGTCACTGACATTGTTTAGAATTGCTGGCACAGGGTGATAATAAAAAACAGACTGAAGTTTAGTAAATTTTATTATCGTTTTTAAATTTTCTACACACAATGTGTTCCTGGGTTAGACTGTTCACATCTCTTGTCACCCTTTGTACACTGGTACTCATAGAGTTTACATTCAACCTTTGAGATATTTATCAAGATAATTTTTTCTCTTTGTTCCCAATACCACAGTTTAGTTCAGGATCATGGTGTTTTGCTTCTGGATATTTATAATTACCTCCACTCTACTATCTTAGTCATCAGATTTTCTCTCTTCCAGTCCAATTCTCATTACCAAAATTAAAAAGAAAAACCTTATCATACTACTTTTCTGCTTCAAACCTCCTGTTGGTTTTTTATTCATTGCCTATACAAGTAAATAACTTTTCTTTGCATGATATACAAGGCTTCTCTTTTATAATCCAACTCCTACCTATTTCTTTAGGGTCAACCTCCCTCTTCTCCAATTAAAGCACCTATTCTCTCAGCCTCTCACCCAGATATGTCATTCTCTTGGCCATGTTGACTTTGCACACATTGTCACAGAGGCTTGGGGAGACTTTCTCCCCTCGAACATCTGTGAATCCTTTCCTTAGTCTCAGATTTTGCTGTGTATCCTCTGTGCACACATGTTACTTTGCATATACTTCATTAGAGCACATAGAACATGCTATTATAATTTTTAATTTATACTCCTACCTCTCTGAAATCACTGTGAACAACTTGAGAGAGAACATAGATATTATTTTATTTATCTTTGTATCCTCATTACCTGTAAGAGTGATTAGCAAATAGCTAGTAGATGCTAAAAATATGTTAGTTGAAAAAATAGATTTGAATCTGTAAGAGTGAGCAAGTGAGGGCAAATCACGTAAAAACTTTGGAGAGCAATTTAGCAAATCTCGCAAGTGAAGCTCTCCAATCATGAGTGAACCTTTTAAATATAATATTGAAAAAAAAGCCAGCTGCAGAACTGAAACAATACAATATGTATATTACATTCAAAAACATGCAAATAAACTATGCAATACATTGTGTGGAATACATGCATACAAAGAGAAGTCTAAAGAAATGAATGGGAATCTAAGAAATCAGGCAGTTTAAGGGTAAAGAAGGGGAATCAGGTTGAAGAACAGTATATGACCTTCAATTATTTGGCATTATTTTATTTCTTAAGCTAATGGAGGGAATAAAATATTTATGAAAGAATGAAAGAAAAAAAGGAAAGAAATTTAAAAAAAGAAAAGAAAGAAAAACAAAAGATCCCACTTAGGTTGTCTGGATATTAGATTTCCACATCTGGAGCTGGTGGTATCTCTAAAACACCATCTCTAGGAAGTGACTAATGTGGTCTTGACAATAGATTCAGATGCTTATGTATAATTTCCTTAACTTCCTTGTTATTCACTTTATATACCATTATTATACACAGTTCAGTAATAAGTATAAGAATATTCCTTATTTAATTTGTTCTTCCTTTGTTTTTAATCTTACAGCTAGCAGCAACCTCATCCTGTGTGGAAGCCTTTCACATGTCTGTATCTGTCTCAGTTAAGGCATATATCTGGCTACTTGCCCAACGTGGGGACTTTTGGGTGCTTATTTATTCTAGTCGGGACTTACTAACTTAAGGCGAAGGTAAAAGGTTCTCAAAACAGTGCACAATATTCTCATTTCCCATTGCCTGAGAAACTAAAATGTTAAAATCCAAGTGAGAGAGTTAATGGGCTGGTTTTCTGTTCTAAGAAGGGAATTGTGGTCCAAACTCAGAGAGTCCTGTCTCCTCAGGACAAGATAGCTATTAGTGGGAGCCCCAACCATCTCTGGTTAGATTGGCAGAACATGGTAGAGGGACCCACCAGCTCAGGTTAAAGCTTGCCCTCTCCAGCCAGTCTGTAGCTTAAAAGGGGGAGTAGGGAAACATTGTACAATGGTTCAAACCAAATGAAGCCGAATTGTGGAATTTAGTAATTTGCTCTTATAGTTTTCTAAATATTTTCGGTATAATCTTTTCTATTATTCTCCTACATGAAAGTAAATTAGTCTGTAAATTGAAACAGCTGGTTGCAACAGATGCTTTTGGAAAGAGTTCCCCCACAGAAAGGAAATGGAAAAACCCATGAATTTCAAAAGAGGGGGTATCATTGGCATAGTCAATCAGTCAGTCAGGGGTCAAGCAGGAAACAGAATTCACTTCTCAGGGCTCGAATGAGAATGAAGATAGAGAATGTATGGATGGTTTGCAGAAGCTTGGGCAGGTTAAAGCAGCAAGAAATGGAGAAGCAATGTGAGCAAAGGCCTATTACCTATGGGGCCCAAAAAGCAAAGAAAGCATGCTACATTAACCCAGGGAGAGGCCAGAACTGTGGAGGAGAGGCCACCATGGGAACTAAAGTCTTGGGGAGGTTACGGATTTTGCTCAAGAGACAGTGCTGAGGCAGAGAGACAATAGGACAGAACTGCCCCTCTCTACCTTCTCTTCCTTTCTGGCTCAGCCAGGGAGCCTGAGTGCTGCAGTCTGCAGGGGTTGGCCTCTGAAAGCAGAGCAGGAAGGTAGGCAGGCAGGCAGAGCTAGAATCTTGGGGAATAAACAGGGGTGGGTGCAGAGCAACCAGCACACCCTCATTCCCGGGGTGTGGCAGGAGAGTAACTCAAGTACTATTAGGAAATAATTGACCTTCAGTTCTTTACCTGAGGACTAGTTGAATGGTCCAGCAGATGTGTGAAATGACAACCGATTGACTTTCTTTCTCAGACAGTCCTAAGCTAAAGCCTCTTTCAAATAATCAAGTTGCTCATTTAAAAATGTTAATTTGCCAATTAGAATTGCCCTGAAACAGAAGCAAAGTCAACTTTTGTTAGACAATTATTAAAGGTGATATCAGACATTACTGTGGCTGTGTGGATTGTGCTAACTAGGCCAAGTTTAAGATTATTTATATCCTGCTTCTTTTTAATCACACCTTCCTTGTGGCCCTAATTCTTACTATCTTTGTTGGTGGAGAGCAGTGCGTCTCCTTCATGATTTCTGTCTCAGGGAGCCCTGAACTTCAGCCTTCCTCAGGTGTAAGACTCTGAAAACAGTAGGCAAAACCATAACCGTGCTCATTATCTCCTCTAACATCCTCAACTCGATTTTGCATTTCCTTTAAATTTAATCAGCTCTTGGGAGATAAGTATTCTTTGTTGAAATGAAAAGATCTTTTTAGCTGTAATTATTCTGAACATTAATTTAGTGGTGACAACAGAATTTTAAGTGGTTCCTTTAGGGGCCATAGTCAGGACAAAGCATGGATAAAAATGCCTCTTACAAAATATATTTTTGGAATAGCTAATAAGGGACTGAAAAGAGCTAACAAATTGAATTCTAGCCATCTGGGGATTGAAATTGCAGGATCAAAAGATGGATTTCACTTCACATATTTGGACTCTGGTCATAATTTATAATAATCTGAGAAGAGTGACATATTGTTCAGTTGAGAAAGCATATTTTTAGGGAATCCAAACAGATAAGGGTTTGTATCCAAAGGTGAGATCCCTTTCAAAGTTTCTCAATACAATGCAGTAAATTAATTGTTAAATCAAGGAAATTAAGAGCATTTGATACATGGGGGAAATTGTCTTCCAAATGTGTTCTCCCCCCCTTTTTTTTTTTGCTTCTAATCGTTTATAAATCCTCTCCCTTATCTCCTGCCCCAGCAACACATACCTTTAGATAATTTTTTCTTTAGAATTTGTATCCAAAATTATCAACATATGATGAAAATCTAGTCTTCGGCATTTTAAAGAAATGCACATGTGTATCCATGCTCAAGTACCCATTTGTCAACTATGCATCTGGCAGCCAGATATTCAGTAAATATTTGTTGAGGGAATGAATCAATCTCCTCCAGATATGTTTGGATTTAGGATATCCCCAGCTTATAGCCTCCCCTCCCCCGCCACCCTACCCCCAATTTATCTCCTATGTTCTTTGACGGGAAGTACTACAATCTGTTCTTTACAGCAGCCATAATTCCCGAGAGTTACATCCTTTGGAGGCATATGGAGCAGTGGAAAACATAAGATCACCTGGATTCCAGTTCTAGCTCTACCACTGGGTGACCTTACCCAGGTTATTTAACTCTAGGTCTCAGTCGCCCTTTCTGAAAAACAAACAAACAAACAATAGTGATCACTGCATTATCGTCTATTGTGCATTTAAAGTCCAATAGAAAGCACAGCAGGAGTTCAGTAGCTATTAGTTTTTTTCCCTTCCCTTCGGATGTATATGTGCTAGGGTTATCTGTTTTAAATGGCAGGTCTTTAACGAGCTATAACTCTTTCTTTATGGCACACAGCTCAGCAATGGTGCCGGCATTATTGGTTCATTGTCATTTTTCTTCAGAAGACTTAACTCCACAAGAACAGAAACTGGATTTGTCTGATTTGTCACTGTATCCTCAGCGCCTTGCATAGCAGGTGCTTAATGAATATGTATTAAATGTATCTTGGCATTACAGAATCACAGGATGCCAGAGCTGACAAGGATCTTAGTGGTTACCTCATCTAACCCCTCATTTTAAATTTGGGAAAACTGAGACCTAGAGAAGTAAGGGGCTTATTGAAAGTCATTTATATACAGCAAGTTAATACCACCCTTAGTGTTCCTTCTGCTAACTGCACTTTTTGATGATGATGAAGAAAAATCCTGTTGAAAATTGTGGGGGTTGTGCTATAACTCACGTCTCTTCTGGGGCTGCAAATAGGTCCATACTGTTTACCTCTGCCTTTCCTAGGCACATCTGGGATAAAAATCAACTGCTCATGGTTATCAGATTTATCAAGAATCTCATTAAAGTTAATCCATTAGCACCATCTCCCTTCTTTCACAGATAAGTGCCATGATTATCAAAAAGTCTTAGTACAACTCCCCAGGCACGGGGATAAGGGAATGGAAATGGGGTGGGGTGAAGAAGTGGGGGTGAGTAAAGCAGGGGGAAACACTTTTAAGCCTTGCTCAGGTTTGCTTTGTGTGTGGCTCATCTGAGAAAGGAAACATTGCCCCTCAGCCCTCCCTCCATAATTACTTGGTTTGGCATATGGCAATTATTCTTAATTTAAATATAATAATTTATAGCTGGTGTTTCAATTTTTTACCAGCTTCTATGTTTGCATATAGAAATGGACTGCAAAGCAAATAATGTAATTACTCATTAGAGAAGGCAACCCTCGTTGGAAGCTGGTCATGTGATGTCTAGCTGTGTTTCTGATACCTCCCCTGTTCCATTGAAGGGTCTGACAATGGGTCTTGGGAAAGGATGCCCCTTTGTGTAATACACACCAGCATGTGTGCAGGTGTTTCCTCTTATGAATCAGAAGCAGATGTCTGTCTGGTTAGGCAGAATGTATGACAGCCTGACACATGTCTAGTCCCACCTAACAGAAAAACTATGACCCATTAATTATACTAATAAAGTACCATCACTACAATTTTGACTTAGCCATGAAACTAACACCTTCATCCATCAACACTGAGGGAAGCCAGATCCCACAGATGGGCTCAAAACAAGTTTGTGTGTTGACCTTCCATGCTGCCATTGATGTATTTTATGAGACTAATTTTATGAGACAAATAACAATGAGACTCTACTCCAAGTGTTCTTATTTGTAAAATGTGTGCAGTAGAATTCACTAAGGAAATATTTTACATCTTTACTGTGTGTTAAGTATCTAAAAGGCTCAGAAGAGTGAATCTTTAGGCCAAGATCAAAGTACTTCAGAATGATAGTCTTTTCAAGGACTCTGATGACAGGGCCATTTCAAACAGTTCATAAACAAATGTATCAAACACCAACTGCTTACAGAAAGCAAAGCAAATGAATTATCACCCTGAACATTTAGCTCCTTAATTTAAGGGACTAACTAAAAGAAAACAAACAAACCAAAAACAAAAATAAAAAAAAAAAGAAGAAAAAAAAAGAAACAAACACTTTCCCAACAAATGGTAAATCTCTACTAACAAAATTTTAACTACGATACCATGAATTGTTCATAAGCTACTTCTATTCTTTTTAGAACGAATGTGAATGCAATTCAAAATTGGCACAGAATTTCCATCCTTTATATGTTATTTGGGATTATTTCCTGTGATTTTTCTCCTTAACTTCCCTTCCTTAAGATTTCATTTTGTGATTCGGATAAAATACTGCTGAATTTAAATCTTTATTTCATTCAGTTTTACATTCATAAATGGCATAAATAATCTGCACATTTCTTTTTAGTAAAATTTTGGAGCCTAGGTTCAGAATCACTTTATAATCTGATATTATCTATTTATGGCTTTTAAATTCTGTGCTCAGATAATTGTTGTGATCCAGATAGTTATTCTGCAGAGCGTTTATAAAAGTGAAGGTAAAGTACACAAAAAAAGTGTAAAGAGAATGACTGAAAGGAGGTGGCAATTCCTAGGGTGCTGCACATCGATTCTATGCACTGCTGTTTAATGACAACAAAATGATACACATTTGTGAAAGGAAATGGATGGGAAGGCTGAGACTGTTTGATTTAAAGTAATTCTGTTATCTGTCATTTGAGGGGGGAAAATTGTGCTGCCTTGAAAACAATACTCTAGTTACAGATGTTTCCAGACCCCTCTCTGATCCAAGGAAACAAAATACCATTCAGCAACAAGGCCAGATTTAGAGATGGGGCTTGTTCCAATATAAACATTTCTTAGCTAGACCTTCTCCATGAAAGTGCATAGTCAATTTTTCCATATACAGTGGGAAAGACAAAGCTTTTAGCTTAAAAGGCATTCTCACCCGCAGTGCAGAGCTCCTGGAATGACTAGCTTAGGAACACCATGGCTCACTATTGATGTCAAGCCAAATGAGGATTTGTTCATCAGATTATAGGACAGAATAATGTTCGAATGTACACATACTACAAATAATACTCAGTACTATTTTGGCTTTCGGTATTTGGTATGGTCACATATTCATTCTGGCTCTCTGTTTCATGGGCCACTGTTTACCTGGAGTGCAGTTTAGGGCATGACACAAAGCAGGCATTCAACAAATAACTGAGGAATGCATAAATTATTATTTTTTTGATCACTTATTATACAGAAGGTATTTAGCCAGACAATTTGGGGAATCAGAAGATGTCTCTTGGACACTGTGGGCCTCCGACAGTTTAGTGGGGGAATTTAAGTTGCATAATTAACTTACTGTGTAGTATGTGGTAGAGAGACACAGAAAAATGCTGAGAGTGTAAAGGGTAGATGACTTTTAACATAGGTAGGGGTCAAGAATAGTTCTTGAGAGGGGTGGCATTTGTGAAGGGTCTTCTGGAAGGAGGAAAGCTGAAGCTGAAAGGCTGGAAAGCATAGGGCATATTTTTAGTCACTCATAAGTTAGAGTGGTTCAAACATATTCCTTCTGTTGTTTAATTGCTTAAAGCATTCTTTACTCCTGATAATCTACTTCAATAAAGGCACCAGATGGATCTAATTTTTCCTACTTGCTGGGACTTTCTTTGGAAGGATTAGTTTAAATCAGCAATTAAACTTGTGTAACATCTTCAGCAACCTTCTGGCTTACAATGTGCTCACTATCTCTCTACACTTTGTAGATAATATTGGAGATATGCCTTAATCTCTGAAATAAATGTTAGGTATGCCTAGAAGCTTCATTAATTCTTTGTGGTTACCAGGATTCATGAGTGACTGTCATATTGCTTAAAAGTTAGGAATTTTGGAATTGATGATAATTTCTAGTTATTACTTGTACAGAAACTATTATTCTATATAAAAAGAATATTTTAATTTTAGTCTCTCTTATTTTGCTGTGTAATATATTTTGCTCAAAGTGAGATGAGCAAAAACAATGATGGCGGAAATACTTGGTTTTGTAGCTCTCTGAGTAGCTACAAGATTGACTTAATTGACTCAGAACCTATCAAGAATTAAAGCAAGAACCTGGTGTGCTTGGTTTAACACTCTACCATCAATACCCCAGTAATTGAGCAGATGAAATAGAGCAAAAAACTATCCCCATTTAAAGCTTCAACTACTATTGTAGTGGGATTTTTTTTTTAATTTGTAAATTTCTTAGATGATTTGAACCACACTCAAAGGAAATCCAAGCTGACTCATGACTTTGATGAGAAATCATAGTTTCTAAATGAACAAGAGATTATATTAGCAGATTTAGGAAAAAGAGATTATAATAAAAGGAAAATCAAAACTGTTAAAATAATCTGAGATGAAGCTAAATGTCTTAAAACTAAAAAAGGGTCAAATACTTGTTAGTGTTCAAAATAACCAAATAGAAGAACAGACAAAAAAATTTTCTACCAAAAAAGAAAAAACCCAAAATGCTTATTTCCACTGAACATTTTGATATATTGCAGGTCCAAAAACACAAGCTATAGGAAAAATGTGCTTCATCTGCCAAAATAATCACAAATACTCTTTGAGAGTAAAAGGACCCAGCCCTTCAATAAAACCCAGATTTTTAAGTACCTTACAAAGAGTGTTATCATTCCCTCATAGAGATTATTACTCTGATCTACAAAGCAATTTCTATCAGTTTATATCCTGTATTACTCTCACCATACTGAGAAACCTCCTCACATCAGGGACTAGGGGAGAGAACAGGGATGTTGCTGCTTGTCATTTTGAAAATGAACCTTTGAGTGAGCAACAGGTTAGATAGAGCAGTCTGTCTGCTTTCCAAAGATTTTCCTATTTTGCTGACCACAAGGGACTGGCCTCCTCCCCCGCATCCTCCTGCCTAAACCCTTATTTCTTATCCTCTATTAGACTCAGGGCACATCTAAGCAGATGTTATTCATGGGGCAGTCCCTGGATTTCACTAATTGTAGTTTTACTGGGAATTGGCAGACTTTCTTTGAGAAACAGGCATTATGTACTTCCTTGCTGTTAAAAGAGCTGAGTGATAAAGCTCCACAATAAAATGGAGATGCTGAAACCGAGAATTGTTATAAGGCTGGTTGGGAAGCTTTCAGTGGGGTACAACTGCCAGAGTAGACCACTTGGTGCTATCACACATTTCATTTTCTTCATTAATTTCTCATATTGCAATTGCTCTGCTACATGATAGGAAAGTTTCTTGAATTCTTGAAGTCATGAGGAAACCTGAAAAATGACTATGTGTAGGGGAAAGAGCAGACATGATGTGATTGGGGAATTTTTAAAGTTAGTTCTTCAATTGTTTTAAAACAAAAGTGTTGCTCATTTTTGAAGTGGATCTTTTTTCTTTCTTCCTTTTAAGATCCCAGAGGTGTGTGTTTATTTTTATATGACTTTCAGAAAACTCTAGCCAGAAATTCTAAGGTCTTATTGCACTTGAATGAAAACTTTCTAAGTATAGGTACTGAAAGCATGGTTTAAGGGATTGATAGCCACATGGGCCCAAACAAAAATCTTTGAAATGAAAAAAAGGTATGAATGATGTGGTTGTAAATTAAATTCAAAATTGGGATAAATATGTTGACCAAAAGGCCAAGAGAATTCCCAATATTTTAGAAGTTATTTAGGACTCAAGCACAGATGGTGACATAAGACGTAACAAGAAGGTAAACATGGATACGCTCTTGTCTCATCCAACTTAATGTCCCAAGACACAGATTACCAGGTGTTTCTCACCCCTATTATTTGTTCTGGTAATAGCAGCCATGGTATGTGATGCAGTAAGGCAAGAAGCCTGTTCCAAGGGCCAGGAAACTTGGTTCTGGTTCCAGCTCTAAAAACCTGCTGCAGGACTTTGAGGAAGTGACTAAACTTCCAGTTTCCTTCTCTTTCAATGACATTAGTGATATGATGATTTCTAGTTCTTCCCATACTACCATTCTGGAATTCTGTAAAATTTCCTGTTGTTTCAATAAGGTTACATGCTATGAGACTTTGGGCAAATGATTTAACATCCCCATGTTTTCATAAATTATATTAACGACCATCTGCTTTGTAAGATGGTTGTGGGTAATAAAGGTGGAAATATGTAGGACTACATTTTGTAAACTATGAAAGCTTTATAACTATTAACGTTATTTTTCAACTAAGTTAGTAGTCACTGGAAATTTCAATATTTGGCAGTTATGAATAACATTTGTCCAATATCAATAGCTTTTTAAAAGCTGAATGCTTCAAGCTATGGGTAGAGATATAAAGGAAGCTTTCTTAATCCAACAAAAGATCAATTCTCTCTTGGTGTTCTGCAATATGTCATAAAGCAAAACAAAACGAGCTGCAGCTTGCCTTTATGACACTGTGAAAACTTAAGGTGCTTTTTTTTTTTTTATTCAAATGAAAAAGTAAAGATAAAATACGGTTTTAAAATTTTTTTTTTTTTTTTAATAGACATATCATTCATAGTGGAAAGCATTTTGGCCTTTGGAGATAAAAGACCACAGATAGGTGTAATAGCATGTTGAGGAGGGGAGAGAAAGAATAGCAACTATTTCTTCAGCTCAGGGTGCAGGTAAGAAACTGTGGTTTAGGTTTTAGGATGAGATGATGTTTATGGTGATGGAGTAATTGATTTAGAACCAAGAAATGCTCTGGTTGAAGGAAATAGAGCTCCGGCTTCCTGCTGCCCAGCTTCCCTCACCACAATAAGAACCAAGCAAACACTTGACCAAAAAATATCAGCTTTCTTCACACCCTAATCTCTTCCCCAAATTCCTTTGTTGTTTTTCTCAGCACTCCCAGGTAATAACTGAGACAAAAGTGGAATTTCCTAATTTCTTAGGAAAGGGCCAAAAATATCAGACAGGGAACAGGAAGCATAAAAATAGCTCTCAAGAGAGCACCAATTGTTTAGAGATTGCTAGCTCATGTTTACAGCTGCTGCAGAGATATCAGAGCATCAGCAGCTCTGTGCCATCAGCATCATGTACTGGCCCTGAGGCAGGTGTGTGTACTCCTAAGAAAATGCTTCAAAGCACTTAATTTGAACAAGATTTTGAATAACATTTTGAAGATCTGTCATACTTAGAATATCAACTCAGGATCTCCCAGCTTAATGGTTCTCAAACATTTTAGAGCTAAGATATCTTATTTTTCTCTCCAGTGAAATGTCATGCGAAATTCATCTGTAAAACAAATTTTTTAAAAAGAGAAGCTGTGGTTGAGGAAGCAGAGCTCCAACTTCCTGCTGCTCAGCCTCCCTCACCCCAAATTTTACCCGAGGCATTTCCATGAAGCCGCAGCTTAAAAGACACTGATTTAGTAGGCCTTAAGTTAAAAGGTTTCTGAAGAGATTCCGCCCCCCCCCACCCCGTAATGTAATACATGTCTACAAATACCAGTAGCACCTTTAACTTCTCCATTATACTTGCTCTCCAAACATATGGCAAGTCTTCTTGATGGAATCTCCACAGTGATTTCAGTACCTGTTCTCTCCTTTTCAGACCATGGCCACTATCCAAATTAAGACCCCCCTCTCTCTCCTAAACAATTACCAAAGCACGACAGAAGTTAGTCTGACTCTAGGCTCTGCTGCCTACTGCCCAATCCATCTAATAACCTGTTTCCAGATTAATGCGGAGTTTCTTTTCTTCTCTGAAATCTTCAACGGCAACTTGTTATCCATGTCCACCACTGAGACCACATGCCTTTCTTGGAGAAATTCTATTTCTTTTCTTTACTCATCTAGTCTCCTCAGCTTAAATTTTCTTCAGTCTTAAAGATTCAACTTCAGTCTAAAGATTCAACTTAAAGATTCAACTCAAACATGAAATCACTTGTGAACGTCCCGCTAGGAGTGAAACATCTTTCTAAACCCTCTGAAAGTTTTTATAATGTATAAATTTAGTTACATTACACTATTGGTGTACTTGTTTTATCTCTTTGACTCTGTTATTCATCTTTGTAGAATAAATGGCATTTGCTTTAAAAAAGGTAGTAGGTACCTTTTTTATACATTTTATTTTAATTTTTAATTAATTAATAAAGTTTTTTTTAATGGTGACATTAGTTAATGAAATCCAGTAAATTTCCACTGTACATTTTAACAGTAAGGCGCATATATATTTACATTGTATGTTCGTTCACTTCCCATAGTTAGATTCCTTTCTGTCACCACTCTACCATATGATCTAGAAATTCCTTTACTGGGTATTTACCCTAAAGACTTGAAAACTCATATCCAAAAAGATATTTGCACAGCGATGTTCACAGCAGCATTATTCACAGTAGCCAGGACATGGAAGCAACCAAAGTGTCCTATGATAGATAATTGGATAAAGAAGCTGTGGTACATATATACAATGAAATATTGCTCAGCCATAAGAAGACATGAAATACTGCCATTTGCCACAACATGGATGGACCTTGACATAATCGTGCTAAGCAAAATAAGCTAGACAGAAAAAGTTGAAAATCACATAATATCACTTACATGTGGGACATAAACCTAAAAGCAACAAACAAACAGGACAAGCAAACTGAGACTCATGGACATAGACCCCATAGACTAGTGGTTACCAGAGGGTAGGGGGAGTGGGGGGAAGGGGAGAAGTAGATGGGATAAAAGGGATCAAGTAGGTACCTTTTTTAAAGTAAGAGAATGTATTGATGCTGATCCATCAAATGTACCTGTACACCTAAGGAATACAAAGTGACAATGTAGGACTTGATGTACTATTTTCCTATTTTACTAAATGAAAAGCTAAATTTTTGTGTTCATTTTGCTTTTAGTTGAAGTTAATACAGAGAGATAACACTGATTATCTTATTTTATCAGGAGCTCTCTTTTGCAGTTACAAATTACTTTGCCTCATTAAAAAATGAGTAATTGCTTCGTAACATCTGGTAGGTGTTATAGACTTAATTATGTCCCCTCCTCTCCCCCAAAAAATGTATACGTTAAGGCTCTAATGCCCAGTGTGAGTGTATTTGAAGACAGGACCCATAAGGAGGTAATAAAGGCTAAGAGAGTTCATAAGGGTAAGGCCTCATGTAATACAACTGGCGTCTTTATAAAAGAGGAAGAGATACCAGGGCTTTCTTTACAGAAGAAAGATCATGTGAGGACTCAGAGACATGGCTATCTATAAGCCAGGAGGAGAGCATTACCAGAAACCAACCCTGACATCATCTTGATCTTGGACTTCTAGCCTCCAGAACTATGAGAGAATAAATTCTGTCATTTAAGCCTCCTAGTCTGAGGTATTTTGTTATGGTAGCCCTAATAAACTAATACAGTGGGCAAAATACTGCAAAACATGAGGCTAGAGGAATAGGAGGAATTGTAGATTCTTGGGCATGAAAATTTGGGGGACCACTACTGTAATACATTTCCCTGTCCTAGGTTAACAATGGATTTCAAAGTGGTACTGCTACCACAGCTAATCTCCTAGTCCAGGAGGACAGAGAACACGAGGCTCTGATCCACACAGAACTGTCAGTGCCTTGCATGGTACCTCTCAGCAATTGACTCTTAATCATTCTGTGCTGAATGAATAACTCTCTTATTACCAAAGCATGACATAAGTTATCTGGACTTATTTATTACCACCGCTTAAAAAATTTCTAAGAAGGCAGTTAATAGCCTGTTTCTTCTAGGCCTGATGAATTCTTTCTGTTGCTAAACTCTTTTTTTTTTTTATATTGTCATTTATAGAAATTTTTTTAAGTGTAAACTGTTTAAAAACCTTCACTCAGTTTTTCTATGATTGACATACTTTGTTTAATCATTTCTCCTGAGGTCCCGCTGTTACTACATTTCAAGTTCTTTCCTTATCCTTCCATCAAGTTCTTTTAAGTAGTAAGTCCCTAAAGTAAACTCAGGATTCCACTGAAATGACTAATGCTTAGCATAAATTTAAATGTTCTTTATAGACTTGTCGACTGCTATGACCACTCTGGAATTCCTGGATAACACTGGGGACCCTAGTAGCTGAGCTATTCTGAGATTTAAAAACAAATGTTAGAGGGTCATCATCGGACAAAGATTAAGAGCTTAGAGCCACATATCTTAAACTGTGACTTCGGTATTATAGACTCGGGTAAGTTACTTCGGGTAAGTTACTCAACTTCTATATGACTCAGTTTCCTCATCTGTAAAATGGTGCCAATAGCAGTGCCTTCCTCATTGTTATGAGGGGCAAATGAGTTAATAGTACACTTGCAGTGCTGAGAACAATGCCTAGGACACAGCATCAAGGACACAGTGCTTATCAAGGGCTTGGCAATTAAAGCTAAAAGGATCTTCGAAATCATTTCGTTAGCTATCCTGAAGAGACGTCCTTTAAGGCTGTTATAACATAGCCAGGGGCCCTCTCAGGGCTGGAGCTGAATCAAGGAGACCTGGAGTCTGCCAGGAGAATGCAGTGCCTCCTCTGACGCAAGAGGAGGCACAGACCTTGACTTCGGAGCACTTTTCTGTGGATCTCAATCTTTCCAGAAAAGTACCAGCTAGAGGACTAGCCTGGGGTATTTTCATTGTGGGGAACTAGTTCTTTCATATCTCTTAACATGATCTTTCTAGTCTAGGACACAGGCCACATTCCTCACTCCCAGAAGACACATTATCGTGAATTAGAAAGCCTTCCTTGTTAGCAAGAGAAACATTACACAATCCCACTATATCCTCAGGAGTCTGAGAGACACACCTATTTTCAAGCAGATTCTACAAATAAATTCTTCCCCTGCCTCCCTCAAGGACACAGAGTCTCCACAAGTTCTATTTCTAAACCACGGGTGCTGGGAAATAGGTGGAAGTAGAAAACCTTCCCTATCTTTTCATGTTTTCCTTAAAAATCCCTTCCTGAGTACTTACTATGACAGGCCAGGAAGTGACACTACCTTCTCAGCTCCTTCAGATGCCTCAAAGCAGCAGTTTGCTTTGAAGCTCCTTCTGTCTCCTTCTCTTCCCTTTTCTTCCCTTCACTTCCTTTCTTTATTTTAAAGTATAAAATTTCAGACCAAGGGCTAGTACCTGGGGCGGGGTGGGGGGGGCTGTGAGCCCCCTCACTAGCCTCACACAGCTATGATTTGGTGTTATGTTTTAGGCCTCCCTGTAATTACAGTATATCAAAAAAAAAAATTTCACTTTTCTGGAATCTCATGTTCTCCTAAGTCCATTAAAATTCAAGGCCAGCTGTATTTTAGAGGCTTCTCATACTTTGAACACCCTGGGGATTTGGTGAAAATGCAGATTCCGATTCAGGAGTGGGACCTGAGAGTCTGCATCTCTAACACGCGCCCAGTGCTGCTGGCGCTGCTATCCTCGGGAAACACTTTGAGATACCATGACTTAGACTTAGACCCCTCTACCCAATAGCCAGCAACAGTCAGAGCATTCACATCCCAAGGCAGACTCCTTCACACGTGACAATTCCGATCACCTGAAAGGTCCTTAAATATATTTGCTTCCAAGTGTTGCATTCTGTCCAATGTAGAGCCAAGCATCAAGTTAGGCTTCCTCTTTACCTTATCGTGAAGACTCAGTTAACAGCTGTAATGTGTATACCATTATGCAGCGATTTAGTTGATGTTTATAATAAATCAATAGTCTGTCATCAGCTTTCCCTTCCTTTCCGCACTGAGTCAAAACACATTCTCCTCTCTGGACCCCCTGACACGTGCCACTTAACTGTTATGAGACACATTGAGTAGTTCTCCATGTCCCTCACCTCTTCCATTGTCATCCTTCCTATTTCTCTCTGTGGACCTTCATGGTTAGACTCATCCTTGAGAGTCTGAAAAAGGCAGATGGCAGTACCCAGGACCTTTGGTGTGGGAAACCACTGACATCCATTGGATACGCTTAGGTGCCTACAGCTAATGCTGTCTGGGAAGCCTCCTTGGGGTGTCACCTTGAAAACGCTTATGTCTATGGCTGAGTCAGTGCTCTGGTCTGTAAACAATCCTCAACCCTGCAGCTGGAGTTGTAAGAAAGCAAGAAAAAGGACTCCATTAAAGTATTTCTACCCCAGCTGCTCCACCAGATCAAGACCCTATGTTTTCCTCAGGCTCTGGACTCCTAAATTTTGGGGTTCTAACTAGGACAGCAGCTGTGACTTGAGTGAGTCTGTTCTTAAGCCAGTTTTCCTTTTGTTAGTATAAATTTTGTTCTATTAGACAATTATAGAACTTTGTTGCTAGAAGTAACCTTGTTTTATGTTTTATTCTTTTTAATCTGTAGAAATTGAGGCCCCAGGAGGTAAAGGGAATTATTAAATTTCCTTTAACTGGTAGTGTTGATCTGGTTGGTAGTGGCATGGTCAAGAACAGGAATAGTTAGTTCCAGACTCGCCGTCTAGTGCTTGTCCCACTTCGCTTAATTCTTAATTCTCTTAATTCTGTGAAACTCTCCTACTGATAAATCAATTTAAGGATAAATAGAAACAATAAAGAGTAAAGTAGATAAAAGCATATTAGAAATACTTTTTATATATGTATATATATATGTATACACACACACACACACACACACATATATAAGGCTGGAGGTCAGAACACACTGTTCCTGGCACTGCTGCTAACGAGCTGTGTGTCCTTGAGTGAAGAACCCCCAACTCCTCCTGAGACTCAGTTTCCTCACCACAAGATGACAGGGTTGAATCTCCAAACTCCCTTTCTAGATCTAACATTGTATGATCCCTTTGATTTTATGGTTCACACTGCTAGGTATAGTAGAGTTATATATCCAGTAATAACCACCCACCCACTGGCTCTGCATTCAAACAGGTCCCCTTTTATGCTGACTTCTGTGCTGCAGTAGAGGCTTCAGGGCTTGTCTCTTATGAATGGAATTTCAGGGTGTCTATTGGCATTGATCATGACAGACAATGATTCCAAGGGAACAAAACAGAATGAGGCAATTATTCATGTACCACAAACACTGGCCCATCTCCAGGCATTCAGACTCTGTTCAGTCTCCAAAATCACAGGCATTTAGCACATCACCTGTGACCTGGAGATTGACAGAATCACAGATGACAGAACCACTCTACTGCCCCCAGGACTCATGTCATATCAGCAGGAAGGGAGATTACATTTTGGGCACTCCTTGCTTGTCAAATTGTATCACTGTTGGTCAAAGGGAAACACACACATTATGTTGTAAAGATTGAAAGTCACCATGGAATAACTCTGCTGTGAAAGAAGACGTCAGCCACAATTTTAAACCTGAGACTCTGAATATGTGCTCTGGCTCTTGCTGTAATTTTCGATGGTTCTACAGCCCTAGCATCTCACAGTATAAGGCTCACAAGACATTTCTCTTGCCTTCTGCTGGAGTCTGTATTATGCATTCTTTTGGTTACAGAGCTGCTTAGTTTAGCTTGCCATGCTGCAATTCACTTTGTAAATAGACAACAGTACTGCATGTAATAGTCACGTTTAAGGTGAGTTTTAGTGAAAACACGTTTGATCTCCGGACTCTCTGATTTCCTTTAAAGTAATCATGCCACTCCAGCTAATTAAATGGAGGGCATAATTTCAAAATAAATATTCATACACAAAATCTGTACTATGCTCAAGGGCCCGTTTGGCTGTAGTATAAAACATGGATTAGTAGTCTAGTCTGCAAGAGGTTTGTGCTGATGAAGCTGTTAATGTTATGGGGTTTCTCCAACTCATCAGTTCTCATGTGGTCATGAATGAAGATACTTTGCTCCATTTAGGTAAACACTAGATCTCCAGCTTCCATCAAAACATAACACATAAACTAAGAAAGTCCTGGAAGTGAAGAGAGGATCGTATTGCTTGTTACTCAAAGTACATGAGACTATCCCTCTCTGTTTTTCTTTTTAAACAGAATTTCTTTCTTTATATATTTTTTCTTTACGCAGAGGATTTGGGCTTGTACATGAACATTTTCCCACTACCATTCAGCCTTGGAATGCTGTTTTCCCCAAGTTTCTCATGATGAAAAGATTCAGATTCAGAGCCGAACTGCTGGCAGCTGAATTTCATTAAGACTTTGATGGGAAACTTAAGTTGGAATTACAAACATCTGTGGTTTAAACTTCCCTTTAGTAAACCAATTCCCAGAACTTAACTTTACCACACTAGAAGCAAAAATGAGAAACAATTGAAAAAAAATGCTGCACTTTGGCAAACATTAGAGTAGATATTTAAATATTCTTCTATGTGGTCACTGTATAGAGATGAGCTAGCAGATTTACTTGTTTTCAAAAACAAATAAGTAATTGTTTGGAAATGCTAAGTTTTGGAACTCAAGGCATGTATTGGCAATCTGATTTTAATGGTTTCTAATTGATAAAATATCTCAAAATTATGTCTCACCATCATTATATGTATATGGTTACTTTGAGCAAGAAAAACCCCTCAAGGAGATGAGTGTCGGGGGCATTATATATGTTAAGAAACGGTGACAAGTCAGATTTGAGAATTTGATTGTGAAAGAAAAAAATGTTTATAGTCTTTGCTATGTCAAAGATGCCATATTTTTAATCATTGTTTTTTATTTAGCTTTCTTAGAAAAACTTATTTCTCTTAAATGCTCGGATCATCTTAATGCTGGGGGAAGGCTATATTTAAAGAACCATTAGGGATACAATGATTATAAAAACTACACTACAGTCTCCTTATCCAATGTTGGCTAATCAGCAAGTTTGTAAGCAAAAGCTGAAAATAATCAAATTTATAGAATAAGTAAAAATTGAGATTAAAAAATTGACTGATGTTTTAATTGCAGAAATAAGACTAGATAGTGGAAAAAAGAGAGAGAAGGGAAGGACAGAAGAGAGAGAACTGAGGGCAGACTTTGGGTTAGGCAGCTTATATTACTTCCCTTAAATTTCACAACAATCTTGCAAGACAAATACATTTTTGTCCATTTTACAATCAAACAAATGGAGCCTCTGAAGGATGAACAAATTTGCCGAAAGTCAAACAGCTAGAAAGCAGTAGATCTGGATTCACAGCACATCTGTCTGGCTAGACGCCCACATCGTGCCTTTGAAGAAAGGCAAATTTCAAATGTTGTAAAGCAGAGATTGCAGAATTCATCCCTCAGGCTAATTTGGACCATCAAATGTACTTCTCACAGGGCATTTTTAAAAAATTGAGTCAGCAATTTCACTTAGGAATCCAGATTCTGACTTTTCTTGGAAAACAAAGCAAAACAAAACAGAAAACCTGGCAACACAGAGATGCTGTGCCTCTGGAAGAGGTACCCCTTCCTCCCCTATTGCTCTGGCCCTATCACCCATAGGTTGTGTTTCTTTTACTGACCAGTCCTTTTTTTGCTTGGCCTTTATAAGAATCTGAGTTTTAAAACTTTGTACTGTGTGATCAACAATTCCACTTCTGGGTATAGATCCAAAAGGACTGAAAGCAAGGACTCAAACAGATATGTGTAAGCCAGTGTTCAGAGCAGCACTAGCTCAGTAGTCAAAAGGTAGGAACAACTCAAATGTCTGTTCACAGATAGATAGATAGATAGATAGATAAACAAAATATGATATATACAGATAATTATATATTATTCAGCCTTGAAAATAAATGAAATTTGGACACATGCTAAAACATGGATGAAACTTGAAGATATTATGCTAAGCAAAATAAGGAACAAATAGGACAAATACTGGCATAAAGGATAAATATTGTAGATTCCACTTATATGAGATACCTAGAGCAGCCAAATTTATAGAGACAGAAAGTGGAATGATGGCTGCAGGACCTGGGGAAAGGGGATAAGAGGAAGTTATTATTTAAAGGGTTTCGAGTTTCAGTTTGGGAAGATGAAAAAGTTTTAGAGACAGATGGTAGTGATAGTTGGATGACAATGTGGATATACCCAATTGCACTTAAGAATGATTAAAACGGTAAATTTTATGTTATGTATATTTTACCACAAAAAAAAAAATTCTTTTGGTTAAGAGAACTCTGGAACTATAGTAAATAGTATTCATTATTTTCCAGCAATTTTATAATAAATTCTGTAAGATAGTCCATGTATTGGTATAGGTGGTTTTGTTTCAAATTCCTATCTATTAATCTAAATTAGAAGCTTCTAAGGTAGACCATAGTATCATGCAGAAGAAACTTGTTAGGATATGATTATAAAAGGAGACTAGGTTACAAGAAAATTCTATAGTTAAAAAAAAAAAAAAAGAAAAGAAAGAAAGAAAAACATCTATCAGGGAGACCCAGGGATGTGCTGGGAAAAGGGAATGAAATTTGGAAACCTTGGGCTTACCATCTCCATCAATTTCCTCATCTGTAAAATGGGTATACTTTTCACTATAATACATGTAGGTTCAGGGGACATAGTGGAAGTCAATAAGTGTTAAGTGGTTTTTCCATTTGCATTGTAGTTTAAAAGTAATTAATGGACTGGGCAGGAAGGAAAGTTATCCCAATCTTTGGTAATCCTAAGATTTTATGTGACTTATGCTACCCATCTAGCAAGTGTGGCATGGCTTTTTATTAATCTTCATTTTTAAGAAATTACCAAAACTTTGACTAAAATTATTCTGTCCATTGGTTTTATTTACCTAATTACCTTTTTCTAGATACTCCTGAACAGTAGAATTAATTTCTAAATTCCTTAGTAGATAGGGTGCTGGGGTAAATCTTCTATGCCTCAGTTTTCCAGGTTTGCAAAATAACTATATCGGTCTCATTGGGTTGTCATGAGGGCTAAAGGAAATAACTCATGGAAAATGCTTAGACTAGTGTCTGGCACATGGTAAATAATGAGTGTTAGTTATAAGGCATGCTATTATTATTACTACTAACACTCCTAAATTCTGGTCCTTCTAAAATAATGTTTCCAGGAAACTTTTTGGTGTTTGATGAGTAGGTGATCGTGCCTTCCTGGTCTAGCTCAAGAGCAATATTTTTTCCACATTATCCCCATGGCACTTAGTTATAACTATTCTTACAGAACATTGATTAATTCTGCTTTATATAGTGGCTATGCATATATTTTTCTTTCTTAGGTTGTTTACTCCTTGAAGATATGGATGTCACTCTGCCTTCTTTCTGTCTCCCCAGCACCCACTTTATTGGTATGTGGGTAAGGCTCCAAATCTGCTTATTGGATTAATATTAAGTGAATGAAATAATGACTGCATGCATGGATTCAAATTACATAATTGCTCTGTTGAACAGCAGTATAGAATGATGGCCTAGGCCAGGACTGGAAATCTTAATATGATTCTACATGGCCTTTTTTCAAAGTAAGGGGCCAAGATAGGAAAGGAAAAGCAGATAGTGAGAGTAATTTAAACTGTCATTCAACAAACATTCTGCAATCCTTCAGTGGCTGGGTGACTGGCTATGTGCTGGAGCGTGGGCTCACATATCATAGTAAAAGTAAGCTAGAGGAAAAGTCCCTCAGAACTAGTGTAGTTCATAGTTCATAGTGCTTTTTTTTTTTTTTTCTTAAGCAAGTAGGTTTGTCCAGTGTGGGTACATTGGCTCATGCTGCTTATGGGGCACTGATTTTCTTGAAGGAAAGCCAACAACAGCAACACCCAGTCAAGTTACCAAGAGATAAATCCCAGTTTTCTCCTCTCAGGGAATTTGCTCAATATTGTCAAGTATGTCCTTTATTTTCTCAATTATCTACCAAAGGCAATAACAATATTGTGGCCACTGACTGACTGTCCCCCCAAACCCCCGCAACCCCTGCCCTTCCAGCAGAGACCCCTCTACTCTCCCTCTGAGTCTTTGTGTGGCTTCTTTCCACCTCTAGCCTGGTGTCCATGACCTTTTTAACTCTTGCTTCTTCTCAAAGACCAGAATGTCACCCCTCCCAAGAATACTCTGATACCATCTCCTTGAGGACAGTTCCCATCTCCATCCCTGCCCCCATCCAGTTCTTTTGTACATCCGTCTAGTCAGAAAGACTTTTGCCTAGTTTTACTTGCTATTGTGATTATGACAAAATGAAGGCTTTCTTTCTTTAAATATGAAATATCAGAATACCAAGTATCTTTTTAAAACCGCCTAGTCTCCGCTTTGCCCACCCCCACTGACTGAGAATCACTGTTCTCACCATAAACTCAGCAATAATGAACTCATTAAACTGCTTGTAAAAAAGCAGAAAGTGGGAACATCCTCCCAATGAGCACAGAGTTACCCATGGGTGCTCCACTTTTCAATTTTTTTTTTTTTTTGTCTTGGCGGGACCTGGGGCTTATTTTACAATGAAAGAAAGGAACTTCCTTCTCCATCAGCCGGCACTCGCCAACCTTTTATTCAGTACATATGTCATATATTTGTTCCCCTAACTCATACTATGTGCCATAGCACGCTGAATGAAGTCTGTGTCACAAACCATGGACCCAGGGGTGCAGAGGACACGAGCCTTGCTTGGGAGCCTTAAGAAGGCCTTCAGCCACGTGCCTCCCACTGCTGCATGCCTGCCCTGGTACTTTATCTTTTTCTCTTTGAAAAAGAATTGGGGAATAACCATTCATGTAAATACAATTCAAATAAAGTAAATGTATTTTTAGAATATCCTCCCATCCACATACCCCAATCTCCCAAGAATAATGTATTATATGTGTCTGTGTTTTCTTTCTCTCTGTGTAGATATAAATACAATCTCCTGAAGCAATTCAGTAGAGTGGTTGTACTATGTTGTTAAATCTCCGGAAAGTATTTGGTTTAAGGTCTCCGTACGGGCTATAAAGAGCATGGGAAACCTGATGGGGGGGTGTTGGGATCGCTGTGGGACCACAAGCTAACTGGAGGCATTATATGAAACTATGCAGTGGGAACATAATTACTCCAATTCCACCCTTTCTACACCATATACTTTGACCTTCCTGGAATGACTAATAGCTTCTTTCTGTTTTCCTAAACCAAAGGCCTCAACTGGCATTCTGAATCTATGAGACTCTGTCAGTATTACAAATTAAACTCACGTAGAACATTCGTTCTAGCTGGTAGGGTATAGACAAACAGAGATATAGTAATATTAAGTAAAACAGCACCATAAAAATAAAGTTCTGAGAAATAGTCCCAAATAAGGGTTTCTTTTAATTCTGTCATCCATGTATTTTATAATGACAACAGCACTTAGGATGTATAAAGCAATTAACTATACTATGTCTGGCACTGTGTTAAGCATTCTATATATTTTATCTAATTTCATCACAATAGACTATGAAATATGAAGTCATCATCAATAACTTCTTTAAGCTTCAGTTTATTTATTTGCCACTTGTGTTTCTGTAATTTGCCCAAAGTAAGGGACAGGTAAGTCGAAATTTGAACTTGGGATCATCAGGCTGCAAAGCCCACAAGTGAACACTTTGCTATGCTGCCTTCCTACTATTTCACTGAACATATGGGCATATAAGAAATTGCTCAAGGTCTTAACAATAAATTTAAGGTTCCCTAAAAATCAAATAATTATTTTTTTTGCGTTCTGTAGGATGAGAGTTACAAAATGTTTTGTATGCCTGTCTCTTTAGAATTAGGACAAAAATACAGGATGTCCAGATAAAATTGATTTCAGATAAGCAGTAAATAATTTTTTAGGTTAAATATATCCCATGTAATATTTGAGACATAACTAAAAATTTATTTGTTGTTTCTCTAAAATTCAAATTCAATTGAGCATCTTGTATTTTTTCCAGCAACATTACTCCACGTCAAGCATTTCATTCAGGGACTTTCCATGCTAAAAGCAACAGGTGGAGATAATGGTTACTAGGGCGAATTCCAAGCCTGCAGAGAAGTGATGCCTTCCCACTACGTGGAGTCTCTCCTGGGCCCCATGTCTGAGTGCAAAGGTGACCAGAAGTCTTTCCCATAGAGTTACATTTTGCACCACAGTGGGAAGTTGGTATGCTCTGGTCCTACTCACCCTCCCCACTTTGGGGAACATGGGTAGAGCTCACTCCTGGAGAAGGATCATCTTCATGCACCTTATTTTATTAGTAATAATTAATAACTACAGTTACACTAACAATCAGTAGAAAGCAATAATCTAGACTTCTATGCTGTTAGAAATGGTGTCAATCCACTTAACTACTTTGATTCTATAGTTGCAGTAACCATAGCTATAGGGCATGTTGTGTGTGTGTGTGTGTGTGTGTGTGTGTGTGCGTGTTGACAGGTCAATTGCTCCTTCCTTTCCCATGAACTTAAGGTGACTTTGTTTTCCTCCTACTTAGCATCTCCCACACCCTGGACATGCTGTTGTCTGCCTCGCCTCAGAGGCTCTTAAATCACTTACTCTGGATTCATCTTCTTTTACCTAATTTCTACACTCTGCTTATGCTTTCAACATAAAAGCTATTGTAAGGTATTCAAATAGCAGCTCTTTGAATAAACATATCATCAATAGTATATCCTGATCGTTTTCACTTTGGGATTTTCATTGTAATTCTTGTTTCAGGAATATAATGGCTCATGTCCATTTAAGGTAACTGTTCTGCAGTTTTCTAACAGCTTCTTAAGTGCCCCATCACCCTTACCCACCCCCTCACTCTCGCTGTTACAGAGGAACTTCTGTTTAATTCGTGACAGAAAGATTGGTCCTGCAGTATTGTTCTCACTGTCCTGCCATCACAGAGGCACAAGGAGCCAGCAACAGGACACAGGCATTAGGAGCTGTGGCTTGACAGAAATAACTCTACTGGGACATACAAGTGGCACATTCATAGATGCGCTACTGAAACTCCAGGTGACAGTCTAGACACTGACTCAGAGTACACAGGACACATGCACTTTTGTCTTTGAACAGTGACATGTTCCAAAGCCTCACCTCTGAACTCACACAACATCCACATCCAATTTACAAAGTAAAACTCATTATTTCAAGTTTCTGAACTGACCTGATCCAGATGAAACTCAAGGCGGACGGGAGGGAAAGAGAGGGGCACGAATGTGGCACACACAGTGCGCGGGGCACAGGTGGCCCAGCGGGGTGACAATGGCAGGGACACTGTACCTCTGCAGTAGGTGGCAGCCTTCCGGGAACCACGCGGGCCTCGCTCGTTTCAGGCGGGTCTTGTCTGCCGATCGCTGAGCTCCCTTCAATGTCAAAAGGAAAAGTGTTGTCGTTCCCGGACGCTGCGAGGGAGCAGGCAGCGCCCCAGAGGAGCCACAGAGGCAGGACTGAGCACCAGGCTGAGCTCAAAGCCATCTCTTCGCTGACATCCAGCTGGGGTCTTCCAAGGGCTCACCAACTGTTTGTCCTCGTCGGGCCCCCAGAGGTGCGGCTTACTTTACTTTCTCGGCGTCTGCAGTATCCAGATGTGGGAACTCAAGGCGGCCCAAGGAGCAACTTAGTTTAAAAAAAGGGAGAGTGAGAGAGTAAGCAGAATTTCAATTTCTCTTTCTTCCTCTCTCTCTCTCTCCTCTCTCTCTCTCTCTCTCTCTCTCTCTCTCTCTCTCTCTCTCTCTCTCCCTCCCCTCCCTCTTCCTCCCTCCTTCTCTCGCTTTCTCATCACCGCCCCCCCCCCCCCGCCCCGCAGAGGCTCTGGCTAAAGAACACACAGATGTACGTATGTGGAAGCTGAACATCAGAAGCCAGACTGAATGGGGCAAGCCCCGCCAGCGCCTGTCACCTCCTGTCCCCGGGAAGTCGAGACTGAGGGCTGTGCCGCCCTGGTGTCCTTCCCAAACCCATTCTCACCACTCCCTTTTCACCTTCCACTTCCAGGCCCTCCCACTCTAAATTGGCCTTTCAGACACAAGGTCGGGCTTTTCCCTTGAGGCCTCCCCTCCCCTCTCAGTTTGGAGTTCCTCCAAGGAGCCCAGATGAATATTCAGCTTTTGTGATTGCTTCCTCACATCTTTTATTTATTTAGCCAAGGTGCCCCAATGTTTTATCTATATTTATATAGGTCTTTTATGTGACTCCTGCTGGTTTGCAGGAAAGTGGGTGGAAAACGGATTTGGGAGGTAAGAGCCGGAGGTAGATGATCTCAGATGGCAGAGAGGAAGGGCATTAACTTTTTTCAACAAGGTTTCTCATTTTGTAGAAAATGGGCTACTGCACTCTTTATGTTATATCTTCTGAGACTGACTGGCTACCCCTCTTCCTCCTGGTGTCCTCACCCAGAGGGCTTGAGAGAAGAATATCTTTCACTGCGGCACTGGAAAATGACTTCATTACTCAAATGCATGAACTTTTATTTACAAAGAACATTTTGTTTTCATCCTAAAGAGGTGCTTTGTAAGGAGCCTAGAACAAGGCTTACAGTGTATGAGCCTGTCATATACTGCCCACAGCCCCGACCTCTTCCTCTTGGCCTGTAATCTACTATATCTGCTAGTTCTTGTAACCTTTCCAAGACTTTGGGGAGAAATTGGGCTACAATTATGCCAGGGCATCCCAATGGATAGGTCAGTGGCCACTACAGCTGATAGGTATCTCTGCTTACATTGGCTTCATATTGGAGCTTTAAACATTCCCACAAGAACCAAACATGGCTTAAAAAGGTTTAGATGAGACAACCATAAAATGACACTCAAGTAAGTTTCTAGATGTTTGAAATCACTCACAATTATGCAATAAAGCAATTTCATAAAACCTAATCATTAGCTCTATTTTATAGGACAATAGTCATTTTATCTAAGGATAAATGAAAAAAAAAACATTTTGTACCAACCATATATTAGAAACTTTGCATATGTTATTTGTAATCTTCACAGAGAATTGTTGCAAAATAAGACTATTATTTCTTTTTCACAGAAGAAGAGAGGAAAGTTCTTAGGAACTAGGACTTTTGCCCAAGGTCACACAACTGGGAGAAAGCTGAGCTGAGGTTTGAACCCGGGCCTCACAGATTTCCAACTATGTTTCACATTTATACTGCTTGAAACTCACAAAACAAAGGCTGTGAATTCAGAGAAGAAGAGACGGCACACCCATTTTTGAATATCTTCTAATTGACCCCAAATTTACATAAGTTATCTCATTTAATTTCATCTTCACTATAATCCTAGGAGATAGGTATTGTTATACACATTTGGTAAGTGGTAAAAGTACTAAAGAACCCAGGTAAATCTGTTGCTAAGGTCACTTGTTTTAAACCATCAAATCATACGATTCCAAAGTGCCAAAACTGAAAGAAGCAAAAAGTTTCGTATTACTCAAAATATTTGTCATGTTCTCATTTTAAGTTATAAAAATAGTATTGCAATGATTCAGTTAGCTAAATTATGATCATTTCCTTCCATATAAACTGATTAACCCACTAAATTAAGTGAAAGACCTTAAAAATATATGTTTGGTTAGGCTGTGTCAATTTAAGAAATGTCCAAACCTGTAGAGAATGTTCGAGTTAATTTGAATCAAACCGCTGACAGTCGTTGGGAAGTAAAATCTGAACAGACTGAGAAAATGCTCAGGAGAATGGCAATCTTGCAGTTTATTTTATACATTTAGAATTAAAGGAGGAGGAGTAAGGAGGGTTACATGAAATTCATTGGTGGTAGATTAAGGAGGCAGGAGAAAGCATGGGGGAAATATCTAGGATTGGATAAAAAGTAAAATGGCGAGACACATGCTTCTTTTACATTAGTGAGTACAGGCTGGTTAATAATTAACATTTATAGCACATAGAGATGATACTAGAGGAACAAGATAATAATGAGGGATTCTGTGGTCTTGTGCTCTGATGTAGCAGATGTGCCCTGAGGGCTCTGGGAAAGATTACTTTGACATTTCAAAGGTATGTTATCTTAGAAGCAAAATGACAATAGACACATTCACTTAAGGTAATGATTGACCTTAGTCAAGGAAGCTCCAGGCCTAAGATGTGACTACCTGCCATGACCTGCTTTTAGTTAGAAACTTTAATGTTCAGATTATACTACCTGGTTAGTTTCAGCCTCTGAATGTGTAAGGCCCACCATGCTGGCCTTCCCTGGGCTTCTCAGGTTTAGTATGTTGCCCCTTTTTGTCCGCAATTGGTCTTTGAGAAACTTACCTTGGGAGAAAAGAAGACCGGATTATCCTGCCCCACATTCCCTTTAAAAAAAACTTTAAGTGGTAAAAATGATAATAATAATAATAAATGTATTCCTCATTGTCTGATTTCAGATATATACCTCTTCGGTACACAAAAAATATTCACATTTGTTTTTTGAAAGATTATGTCCTGTTCTTCATTAACTGTCAATTAATGACATGCTTTTAAATTTGACTCAGGGTCTCCTCTCCCTGCTTACCCGATGGCGTTCAGGTTCTACAAGAGGCTTGGGCAATGTGGGTAGGGGTGTCTTTGTCCAAGACCGGTGGACTTTTTATTTTTATTAAATATATGCTTCCAACTCTTCTTCCTCATCTTCTTTCTGCAGATGCTATTAATATGTGTATATTTATATATATTTTGTTGTTATTGTTGTTGAAAAACAGCATAACACAGAGGAATGTGGGTTTTGTATGAAATAGTAAATCTTAGATCTACCTACAGAAGTTCTGGGATCTTGACACATAATTTAGTTTCTCTGAATGTTAGTTTCCTCATCGTAAAATTGGGGTACTTCATTTACTGAGTTATTATGAATAGTAAATGAAATAATATAAAGCATTAACACATGTTAATATATAGTCAGTGATCAAAATGTACTATTTAACTACATTTAATGTCTTTAAAAAGGACAAAATAACTTTTTAAAGAAGAAAAATAGCCATGTTGGTTTATCTTGTGATTAAAAAAAAAAAAACTGAGGTAACCTTTCTTTTGCTGAGAATAGCCATTTATATTTTTGGCTGATATGTGGGCCTTTCTGTGTTAGCCATGAATGAAGCAGTCACAGATCATAGAGTAATAGGGCAGACAAGAGAGAAGAGTGCATGGCTGACTATTTATAGCACAGAGCCACCCCCAAATCATCAAAGGCCTGAGTGTGGGAAGATTTTATTCTTGCTAAAACTACAACAGAGAAGCGCTTCCAGTGTGGCTGCTTTCTTATCACAACTCTCTCTCTCTCTTTCCTGAGATTGGGGCCAGGCAAACATCAACTTCTTTCATGTCCATTATCTCCTATGGGACTCTCACCTACCCTATGATCAAAATAGTCTACTCCATCACCCCCATTATACAGAAGAGGGTACCGACGTTTAGAGAGGCTAAGAGGTTAAATGATGAGGATACTAAGCCAGTTTGGGCAATACGAGGGCCCTACATATTCCGACTCCCAAACCAGTGCTTTCCCTACTAGATCAAACTATTTTTGGTTTTGGCAGCAGCAGATTTGGTGATTTGGAGGCTTTATCAAAAGAAGCTTCTGGAATTCCCTTCTGAGCCTCTTGTGCAGTTATCAACAGATAAATATCAGGGCTGCGCATCGCCATCAGCACTCGGTTGTTGGGCCTGGCCGCTGCATCCCGGGATCTAGTGAGGGTGTTGTTAATGCATTCCATCTGCCCTTCTGTAAATAGACAGTCGCGTCAGATGCTATTTTGGATTTTTAGGTGCTAATCTTGGACATAATTAGACAGAAGATTGTTAAGGGTCCTGTGTACTAGTGACAACAATTATATGATGAGATTGGTCACAGAAGCAAACGGGACCTATCCTCAGCCATGAGGTCTCTAATCAAGTGGCAGGAAGGTAGGGTGGAAAGCATGTCTCTTTTTCTGCTCACACTCCTCTTTTTTCAGGCGGAGTTTCTCCTCTGTGAGTGACTCTGGCTGCAGTTCAGGCTATCTGAGGAGGAACAACAGTAAGGGTGCTAGGTAAAAATGGGAGCCTTCTAAAAGTCATTCTTCCTCCCATTAATGTCTTCAGACTTTTGTTCAGGTTGTGGATGGCTATCTATGCTTCTTCTGACTATGACACTTGTCACAGCCTCATTTGGTTTTTAACATGTATGCTCTGCATTTTTTCCATCCATCCATCCATCCATTCATCCATCCATCCATTTATCTATTAATCAACTCTTATTGAGCATAGTATGGCATATTAGATGCTGAGTATAAAATGACAAAATCATGATCTTAACTTTCAAGGAGTTAAGAGTCTGGTGGCACCGACTCTAAATAGACCCTGTAAAGAATGCTAAGCGATTAACAGGGGTTCAAAAGGCAAGTCCAAGCATGATGCTAAAAAAAAAAAAAAAGGTTCAGAACAAGCCCTTTACCTAGACTCAGTTAGGCAGAGTCAGGAAAGGCTCCAGAAGAAGGAGACAACTGTGCTGTGTCCTATCTGATGGGAGGAGGGAAGGATGGTGCTCCAGAAGGGAACTGCCTATACAGAGGGACAAATGCATCGGAGACCTGATGCCACAGGAGGAGTGAGGGAGCCATGTGACTCTCAAATGCTTTCTGAGCCCCCCTGTTCACAGGGCACAGTCACTGCCTTCAGGCCCGAGTGACAGAGCCTGTGTGAGAGAACGGGCTTCTCGGCCTCCTATTGGTCTCTCAGCACTGCCGTCTAGTTCAGGCCCCTATGCAACAAAGGGATCCTCCCAAAATGCATACTGGGGTTCTATTCACACAAATATTTACATCGTAAACAAAAACTCGAGAAAACTAATGGAAGGAGGAACAATTTTTTAAAATTTGTTTTAATTTTTAAAATTGTGTTGTGGTTAGAACACTTAACATGAGATACACCTTCTTAACTGGTCCTGAAGTGTACAATCAGGTATTATTATCTACAGGCACAATGTACAGTGAAGAATGACTTTTAGGAGGCCCCCATTCATAGCCTGAAGATCTGGCCTGCAGTTTGTAGCTTGAACTTCTGCCAGAGTTGTTCATAGAGGAGAAGGTTGGCTGAGAGGAGAGGAGTGTGAGCAGAAAAAGAGACTGCCTCCTCCACCTTACCTTCCTGCCATTTGATTATCATTTAGAGACTGGGATAATTACTTCATCAGGCTAATGGGAAATAAAAGATTGATGCTTAGCGGTAATGTAACCAACAGAGAACAGAGGTGTCAACATCCATTAGTTCAGTGACAGGATCAATATAAAACAGGAACTCCTGGAACTTGATAATGATATGATATAATCAAGGAGAATTTGGCAACATTCAAGAGAGGAAGAAACTGGCTTTTGTGTCCCCAAACCCACCACGCCCCTAGTACTACAGAGGGAAGAGAAGATTCTTTGACAGAAGGGTTAAAAGAAGGACTATTGTCACCATGGTGGGAGTATAAGGAGGATGGAAGGTTAAAATATATTTGTGTAGGTGACTGCAGAAACTAGTCTGTAAGATTCTAGCTCAAAAGCTCTATAACCTAGCTCTGCATTTCTTGCATTATCCTCTAGAAAATGCACACTGGACATGCTCACTTTAGGAAATCAACATTAAAATTTTTTTTTTTAAGTAAGGAGAGCTTAACAATAATAATACCTCAAATTTGTACCAAGCTTTATGGTTTTGAATTGAAGTACGTATAGTTATTGCTCCTCTAACAAATGAGAAACTTATCCAGTTCTTAAAGTTCAAATGTACACATTCAGACCTTCAGAAGAAAGATTCTCAAGTCCCTGACTATCACAGCTTTTAGGTGGCCTGTAGCCCCTGAATATTTCACACTATAAATATGATTTACTATGCATCATGCATTTCAAATGTCTACTTGGCGAGCAGCACTCTTCCAAACTTTGGGGATACAGCAAAGAAAAAATTGGATGAAAATTTCTGCCTCCATAGTTTACATTCTCATTGTGGCGAAAGTAGAAAAGAGATGTAGAATAAACAGTCAAGCAAGAGAAATATATAGTATGTTAAATGGTAAGTGTCATGGAGAAAAAAAAGGGGAGGGTAAGGGGGATAAGATAGTAAGGCCTGCAGAGAGTGAATGATGCTTACGTTGTTGAAGAGGCTAGAATAAAGCTTTGTGCATAACATGTTTTTTTATTTAATAAAAATATAATATTTCCCATTAAATTAGCTCCTAAGGTGTGTATATACATATGTAAAAACAATTATGATATTTGAGATTGTAATACATGCAGTTTATTACTAATAAATTAGCCCATACAAATAGGTTCTCACCTTTAAATACAGTCAGATTTCTCTATGGAAATTTCTAGACTAATTCTCACCCTGACATTGCTGGGACCTAGAGATGTTGGTGAAAACTAGTGAACTTTAAAAGAGCTCTTGGTAACTACTATTATTTTGCATGGAATATTCATACCTTCTCCACATAGTACCTGTGCTAGTGTCTCTAAGGTGTGGGGCCATATGAATCAGATATAAATGAATCAGTAGAATTTCATTCCATGCTGGAGGATATATTTATAGGGTCAGTGATGGTCACATGGCTAATACTAGCCAATCAAATGGAAAAAGAAGTTTGCTAGGGTCTTTTGGGAAGAGGCTTTCTTGTGCTTTGGAGAGGGCTTCTGGAAGTGGGCAGCTCTTTTCTCTTGTGTGTGGAAGAGAGACTTTGTTGCTCTGGGAGTCATTGGCAGTTTTAAGGGAAGCTGCCTTTAGGAGACACTGACCTCGGGAAAAGAGCGAGGAGAGGAAGAACATGGATCCTGGAAGATGCTGTTTAGCTGTGGAATCAAACTGACCTCTGAACTTGCCACTTTCATGGGTGAAGGAATAGCTTTTATTGTCAATTTAACTTAGGTTTTCTGTTATTAACAACCAAAAAGATTCAAGAATAGTAAGAAGTTGAGAAACGTGATTTCAAAAGAGACTGCAATAAGCGTATCACTGAGAAAAGAAGCAGATGGTTTGTAGAGCAAGGATATTAGTCCTCTGGAAGAAGTCACCAGTAAACAAAACCTATATATGGAATATATTTATTTTCCATACATTTGTCAGTCTGTAGACATTTATTAAAATGAAAATTAAATGTAGTTTGTTTTTTAAACTCCAGTCTATAGATTCAGATCCTGTGTATCTCTCAGTTTTTCTCACTTACCCATTGTGTAATCTTGGGAAGTTATTCTCAAAGCTTCAGCTACCACATCTATAAAATGGGGAATGTACCTGCCTCAGAGTTTTTTGTGAGGATAAAATAAAATAATGCATACAAATTTCCCAGGAGAATGCCTGGCACACAGTGAACCCTCAATAAACTTTAGGTGTTATTATTATTACTACTAATATTTATATTATAGCTGTTTTTATAAGACTAATGTGATCTGGAGAGAACTAGAAGACAAAGAGATAGGTTGATGATTGTAAAGTTAATAAAATTCTCTATTATCTATAGTATCATCCAATAAGTATTTATCAATTTTCTTTAAGTCGTTTTAGTATTCAGAGCTATAACTTAATTGTGGATTCTTTATTATCAACGTAGTATTTGTTAACATTTGTTAACATTTCTCATGGAGGCTACTACCCATGGAGGCTGATTATGGTATCATGATCAGCTATCAACTTAAGATAACAACTAGCTCTTTCTTACAGGTCTCACCTTTTTATTCCATTGTATCATTTTATTTTATTATATTTTTTAATAATGGGATGACATTGATTAATAAAATCGAATAAGTTTCAAGTGTGCAATTCTACAGTATATATATTGCATTATGTGTTAACCACCTAAAGTTAAATTTATTTCTATCACCAAATATTTGGCCCCTTTTACCCTTACCTATCTCCTCCCTCTCCTACTTTCCTCTGGTAACCACTAATCTGCTGTCTGTGTTCATGGGTCACTGTTTGTTTGTGCTTTCAGTTTTAATAATAAATGAGTACAGTAATGTTTCTGGGTACAAAATCAATGTTCAAAAATCCACAGCATTCTTATACTCTAATAATGAATTTTCAGAGAAAGAAATGAAAAATACAATTTCTTTTTCAATTACAACAAAAAGAATAAAATATCTAGGAAAAAACCTAATGAAACATGTGAAGAACCTATACACTTACACTGAAAACCATGACTATTAAAAGAAATTGAAGACAACAAAAAGAAATGGAAAGATATCCTATGTTCTTGGATTGGAAGAATCAACATTGTTAGAATGATCTTATTACCTAAAGCATTATACAGATTTAATTCAATCCCCATCAAAATTTCAATGACATTTTTAAAAGAAATAGAGCAAAAAATCATCAGATTTGTGTGGAAGTACAAAAGACCCTGAATAGCCAAAGCAATCCTGAGAAAAAAGAATGAGGCTAGAGGTTTCACTCTGCCTGACTTCAAATTATACTACAAAATGACAATAATTAAAACAGTATGGTACTGGCAAAAACAAACAAACAAACAAACAAACAAAAAACCAGACACACATACCAATGGAACAGAATTAAAAGTTCAGAAATAAACCCTTGCATGTGTGGGCAAATACTTTCAGCAAAGCAGACAAAACCATACAATAGAGAAAGAAATGCATCTTCAACAAATGGTGCTGGGAAAACTGGAAAGCCATATGCAAAAGAATGAAGCTAGACTATTGTTTATCAGTGTACACCAAAATTAACTCAAAATGAATTAAGTACCTGAATATAAGACCTGAAACAATAAATTGCATAGGAAAAAACATAGGTACTAAACTCACAGACCTTAGATTTAGAGATAATTTTACGAATTTGACCTTACAGGTCCCATCTTAATCCTTAGCACCATACAGATAACTCAGGCTCTAACTACTCCATCCTTAATTACTTGGCTTTTTCAGTCCAAAGTGATTTTAGTATGAATCATGTCCTTAGCTGACTCAATTCTCTATTTGAATTTTCATTTGTAGACTTAGCTATAGTAAAACTTGCTAGGAATAAGTACCTAGGAGTAGGACTAGGGGATTAGACCATAATTTAGGGACAACTCCTGTCTGATAGTCTCAGGCACTCAAATTCAGACTCTATAGTTATTAAAGGTTCTTAGAATTTTACATTTGTCTTAACTTTTCATTGTTTTGAGTATGCGAAATGCTGTCACCTACACTGTCCCAGTTAATTCTCCTGACAACTCTGTGGGGTGAGCATCATCATCCAAGATGAGACTGAGAGAGATGGAAATATCAGTGACTGCCAGGCCATGACCCAAAGGCTGATCTTCAAGTTCTCAGCTTGGCATGAGTTATTCTCATTATACATGGCTTGTGAAATCATCAGTCTCTGGCATTTAACTTGTATAACTCAAATTAAGTCATAGTCGAGGATATAAAAAGAACAGTGTCCAGGATTGCTGTCCATCAGTCTGTTGATGGGCATTTAGGCTGCTCCATATATTGGCTATTATAATAATGCTGTAATGAACATAGTATCTATTGATAGGCAAATGGATAAAGGAGAAGTGGTAGAATATTACTCAGCCATAAAAAGAATGAAATCTTGACATTTGTGAAAACATAGGTGGACATAGAGAGTATTATGCCAAGTGATTAAGTCACACAAAGAAAGACAAATAGCATACGTTTTCGTTTCTATGTTGAACCTAAAAAAACAAAATAAATGAACAATCAAAGCAGAAACAAGCTCATAAAGAGAACAAATTGCTGGTCGTCAAATGGGAGGGGGCTTAGGGGATGGGTGTAAAAGGTGAAAGGGATTGAGAAGTATAAATTACCAGTTATAAAAATAGTCACAGGGATGTTAAGTATAGCATCAGGAATATAGTCAATAATATTGTAATAATTATGTATAGTGTCAGGTGCCAGTACCCACTAGACTTATTGGGGTGAATACTTTGTAAGTTATATAAATTGTCTAATCACTATGTTGTACACCTAAAACTAACATAATACTATAAATCAACTATAAATGGAAAATAAACTTATTAAAAATGTAATTAAAAAACATTGTTGTCCATCAGATTTTGAAAAACAGTTCACTTATTATTCTTAAATTAATATTTATTAGAAAACAAAAATACCAATAACAAAAATTTATTATGGATGAAGAGGAGAAAAAGAGCATGTTTGGAAGGAGACACATTTCATTTTAAACATCTGAATAAAAATGAGAGCTTTTTCTCTCTCTTTATTAATTGGGATATCTGAACACAGGCAAGTTAAGAACTGGGCTTGCCATGGTTCATGCTTATATTTAAGAAAAGAGACATGGGTTAATATGATTATGTACCAAAGACCTTGAAATAAGCATTTCTTCTAGCTGGCTGCTAAAGATGAACCTATGACATTTCTGTGCTTAATTTAACTGGATGACTTTTGGGAAAAGTTTACTGTGATTTTTAACCTGGTGTTATGATGAGTGATGACCATCAAATCCACGGAGGGATTCAGAAAAAACACAGGGCAGAGAATAGCCCTGGACTGGAGCTGGACATGTGTTTTCACCCTAGGACTTTCCCTTGCTAGTCACAACATTGAGCTAGTCTCGTAAGCTCTCTGGCCTTCATATTTTCCCTCTGTAAAATGAAAACCAAGACAAGATGAGCCTTGGGTCCCATTCCACTTCAAGACCCTCATTTTCTAGGAAAGAGAGAATCCTCAGACACTCTGATTATTTAGTTCCTGGCCAGGAGCAAATGGAACACTGAGAAAGCAACACAAAGAGGACTAGTCCATGACCTTCCCTGTTGAGATAATTGATCCTGAAGCTATATTTTAAGTGCCTCAAGAAAACTGGACAGGCCATGAAACAAATCGAATGCAGCAAAGAGAAAATAGAGTTATTATTTTAAACTCTGCCAGATACAGAACTGCAGTCAAGAAAAAAATAAATAACAATGCCGCTGGAGACCACAAAAGGAAAAGAATTTGGAAATATGCCTCTCCTGTCCTTAATTCACCCTCCCATTACACAGCCCTTCACTGGCTCTTCCTAGAACAATAGGCTATCAAATCTTGTAGTGCTGGAGATGGAAAAAGACCAGGCAAATGTCACAGAAGACTGCAACAGGAAGTTGTGACTCTACTGGCAAAAAGTGTGGTCATTCTCAGCCATTAGGTCACCTGAAGGGCTGTTCAAAAAATATTTACTGAGTTACAATGTTCAGTGAAGTTGAATTCCATTTCTTTCTTTTATTCCTATTTTTTCTTAGCTGTGAATTATTTTATCCTTTCTCTTTGTGAAGATGATAAAAAGTATAAATACAATGGTAAAGAGCAAAAGGGCAAACTATGACAAAATGTATGTGAAGTTCACAAACCCAAGGCCAGTGTAGACACATGCCTGTCTGACCTGTGTAGAAAAGGGAGCATCTTCTTGTGTGAAAGACGCTGAGGAACATGGAGAATTAGTATTATGAAATCTGGGCTGTAAATTTCTTCTTTACTCATGGATTTTATGTAATCTACTACTTAGACTAATTAGAATTCAGTCTTTCATGAAAAATATTCTTATTTAACCCGATAAAACAGCCATGAATCTGAGACCATCAAGGAGCTTTGAATAGCACATATGACCAAAACAAGGCATAGGCAAACTCAACCTTTCTAATATACATGTGGATAAACTGTAAGAGGAAAATAAAATTTTTTCCTTTTAAACATTTTATTAGATTTATTGTGGTGATATTGGTTAATAAAAGGAAAAGAAATTTAAAAATAAACAAAAAGCAAAAAGCCAGCAGCATTAAAACACAAAGCAATCACAGAGAGATCAGAAGAACATTGTTTGTGCCTTCTGACTCCCCCATCCCTTTTAATAACTTAAACAGTTGCCTTTGATCCCTGCTTGGAACAGTGGCCAATACCATATGCTGTGGTCTGCCCTGACAATTTCATTACTGCATCGTGGCTTGACATCATGGCCTCGCAACGATCTGGGAGAAGTCAGTTGGATCTGGGCAGAAGGCACAATATCAGCAGGGTATCCAACAGGCTGGTTAAGTGGCTTACCCTCTATTCTAGAAACATTGCCAGGATGTTTAACCTTAATCAGCCACTGTTTTAATGAATTGCTGAGACTCTAGTTAAACCTGCTCAAAGCAATAGGTCAGGATCCACCCAGAGGATTCTGGGAATCAGCAGACGTTTTGATTCACCGATACGATTTTATGATTTATTAAGCCATGGGCACTGCTTTTATAATTGGAGCAACACCTCCATCTACCTACTTAGTCATAACATTAGCTATGATTTTTTAGATGAAAGTGGAGCAACCAAGTGGCCTCTCACTCATTTGAGTCACTCAGTCTAAAGGCCAATCTGTCAGTCATCAATGCAAGTTTCCCGTTCTGCTGCCATTTTCCCAATCTCAGAATTTTTCTCATTAGCCGACAAGTTCCAGGTCCTCATTCTGTTTATTTATTGTTGCGAAATACTCTTTGTCTCCTAAGATTCATCACCATCTCCCTTTACCAGCTTTCCCATTCTCCCCCCACTTCTCCTTTCCTCTGCTCTGGCTCACAGGGTACCTGGCATTGACATCAAATGCCATAGTGTAGTGCAGATTCTACATCACAAGTCCTTCCTTTTAACCTTTTCAGTGTCCTCAGAGATGCCTGGCAATCCATTTATTCATCCGTTTTGCATTTTTTGCATAGTTTTAGAGGCTGTTGTACTAGACTGGCACATCACTCAAAAACTGTGTTCTTTGGCAAGGCCTTTTATAAAGAGGTGGTTGGACTGGAGGGTCTCCAAGGTCTCTCCAGCTCTAAAATGGAATCCATGTTCGAACCTTGTTCGCCTTCCTCAGGCAGCAGTCTGTTACCTCTGCCCTCACTCTCATGGATGACACTGGCTCCTACTTTGTTGAGACACATGATTGGGTTCCCTAGTTTTTCTCCTTTCATGTACTTCACCATCATTTACTACTGTCTTTCAGGAAGAGAGGGCTTTACGCTCGCCAAGGATAACCCATAGTACTCCACTCTTTTTCTCTTATTTCCAGTGAAATCATTAGTTGATATTTGAAAAGAGGGAAAAAATTCATGCATGTAAAGTTTTAAGACTAGAGAAGTAATTAAAATTTAAATCAATGTACTTCTCTTCCTCCACTTCCCATCCGATCCTCCTCCCCAAAGATAATGCTCTAATTTGCTCAGTATTCTTTCAGAATTTTTTCTATGCATCTACAAATATGTACATATATTTTAACACATATATGCATGTATAAAATGCATGTGATTTTTTTATATACATATTATTCTGTAGTGTGCTTTTAAAATGCATCCCATAACTATTTATTGAGCACCTACTGTGGGTCAAGCTCTATGCTAAGGCATGTGTACTCAAGGGTGAGAAAACAGACATGGTTTTTGACCCAGTAGAGCTTACAATGCACTGAAAGAATATTTTGAGTTTTATTCTATCTCAGTGTATAGGTATTTTGCTTATTGTTTCTAACAGCTATATGGTATTCTGATCATTTTTAAAGTTTTGGTATTGTTACATTACTCTCTAAAAAGACTATATCAACTTATCTTCCACTAATAGCAACCAGACTCGACCTCAGTCCCCAGTCTCTTTGAAATTTTATCAACTATCTCCCTTTTTACTTGCATTTGTAATCACTTCCTTTGAATATTAAAAAAAACTTAGATAATTCTACATCTTAAAAATGTAAAATATTCCTTTTGTACTGCCATTTCTAAGTTATCGATCTATCTCTTTCATTTCCTCATCACTGACATATAAAGTCAGTCCTCCTGGCCACAACTTCCTCTGTACTCCCTCATTTCTTAAACCTCAGTTCTTAAACCTTCTCATAAGTTTTATGTCCTCACCATAATGTCACGACGCTCTCTGAAAGGCACCTCAAATCTCTACATTCAATGATCTTATCTCAGGTCTCAAGTCTTTTAAACCTCTGGGTAGCATTTTTTCCCTTGTCGAGACTCTCCTCTCTGGCCTCTATGGAAGATAGGAAACATAGAAAGGAAACGAGCTGACGAGGGAAGGAGGTGGGTCAGATGGTGAACTTCTATAATAAAATCCTTGATTGTCAAACAATTAAAATAATTCAAATGTTTTCTGTTTATGACGACAGACATATTATATTTATGAGAACAGAAATATAAAGATTAACAGATGCAAACAAAATTGGAATTTAAAGTAGTAAGGTAACAGCTATTTCCAAATCTGTGCTCCGCAGCAGGCTGACTTGATGAGGCCAGAGGCTGGCTCCATTTCACCTACACAGCACATCGGAAGCCCCCAACATCCATTCTGGGTGAGACCTTGACCCTGAAACCCAGGCCATTTTAATGTGTTCTGCATATGCTTTATGCAAAACATGGTGGAGATCAAGAAGGCTATGATGAGCAGAGTAAGTTTAATTAGCACATGCCTGGCAATATTTTTTCCCTCTGAGGATTAACTGTGCTTTTCTGGTTTGGGATGGACTTGAATCCAAGTATTTAAAAGTGTCTTATTTTCTAAATATAGTTTTAGATTCGTTTTCAGAATCAGCATATTGTACAACGATCTTAGAAACAGACATTTTCCACTGTCCAAGGCAGCGAAGATTAGCTGTCTTTTTACCTCTCTTTATAGTTTATGAGAGATAAGTTATGGCAGCCCTAGACCTAGACCTCCAGAGGGAAACGTTCCTTCTAAAATAAAGAGGAAAGGACAACAGGTAAAGAGAATTCTAAAGTCTTGGTCTTGTCTCTTCCGCATCCCCGCCCCGTGCGGCTCCAGCCCTTGGGGAGGCCGACAGAACAAGGCCCTGGACTCAGGAGATTCAGCCTGCAGCTTAGCAGCTGCTTGTCTTGTACAGCACATTTGACTTGCACAACTTGGGACTAAAGTTATATCTTTTCCCTCTCCACCCAGATGCAATCATTTCCTTTTACCATCCTGCAACTTAGTTCTTATGGAATTGAGGAGTTAGGGTCATACAAGAAAAAGGGAGGGAAGGGCAAGAAAGGAACAGCCGGCTTATAAACACACCAGGGTTTCATACGTGAACTTGAAGGAAAGCTCACACTTGCAGAAAGACAATGGTGCTTAAAGGCCTGACCTGGCCACGTTGATGAGTACACTTTTCCCCTCTTTGCTGAGTCAGACCCTGGAAATGTACTGTGTCATTCCCTGAAATGAACCCTTGTTAATTTGTTATATTTTGCTTTTTTCTTTTCAGAGATTATGAGGGCTTTAAAATATTAAAATCTTGTTAGGAGTTAACAGGCAATTTTCAAAGTCGAATTAAATCATGGGGTGGAGAAAATACTCCCTAATCTTCATAAACTTGCAAAAATGGAAAATGGCAAGGTTTGCCTGTTTTCCATAGCACATGAAATTTGAAAAATAGCTTGAAGAATAAATCCAAACTCTCTCTGTGCCCTAAAAATGGCACAGCAATCTCTTTAGATTCTTTAATGAGTACATGCACTAACATATGTTGTCAGCTGTCTTAATAAAAGGATATTTTCATAATATGTTGTTATTTCTTCAAGCTACATTCAATAGTCTTGGCTGCCAGATGACAAAGGAGGAATAAAAACGAGACACTTTTAGGGCAGAGGGCAACAACTCAAGAACTATTGGGGGTAGGAGGAAGGGAGAAAGGGAGAAAAAAAGTAGTTTAAAATTTGCTGGTCCCCTGCTTGTCTTTTTTTTTTAATTTTGAAATGGGCGGAAAACAGACAAAATGTAGGAGTTTGGGGAAGAGCAAGTGCCTCAATGTTGGCAGTGATTTGGAGGATATTTTTATTTATTTTCATATCGAATGCTCCATTAACCAAAGTTGAGTGAACATGGACTGATGGCAGAATAGAAAGACCCTGTTACTCTCAAGCTGTCCTTAGGAACTACCGGGGTTCCTGCTATTCAAAGGGCTGGCATCTCTGAGAGTTACCTTCTGAAAAGGGCAGTCATAAGTGGAATGAATACTGGCTTAAGATGTTTAATAAGGACATGGCAGAATCTCTTCAGTATTGTATTAAAACTCTGGCCTCTTCCAACACACACACACACACACACACACACACACACACACACACACACCCCTTATTCAATTCTGGTTAAGGGAGTATTTTGTTTTTCATTTTGTTACATAAAGTGGCAAAGATGAGTAGTTTGAGGAATTGACCAGTGGGGCCTTTTTGATGTCTTCTTCCATAGCCTTCAAAGGTTATGCTAGCTGCTGACAGAGAAAAAAATAATTGGTTGAGAATATAAATTCTTAGCTGTGCTAACTACATGTTCAAGGATTATTATTCCTTCGGCTTTGTGTTTATCCATGTCAACATGGTTTAGATGGTAAATCAGTTGAGGATAGGAACGGTGACCATATGTCCTAGATTTTCTAAGAGAGCACTGATTTCAGATTTTCTGCTCTGTAATCTCCTGAAATAGCCTTAAATTTATCTGCCCCAGCTAGGCTGTCTACATTGCCTCATGTTCAGAAAGGTTCTTAAGCTTTGTGGTGATAGTAGTTGCAAGTCCTAACTTGTAACCCGTCAGTGGTGACATCCAGGTCTGAGTCTCCCGTTGCAGAATTACTTTCATTAATTGTCACCATGGTTTAATTATTCTCAGAGATCCAGAGGTAGGAGAAAATGCCTTTATAGTATCCGGGATAATTTTTTTTTTTTTTAAATTGTGAGCCCGAAGAGTTTTGCTTGATAAAGTGAAATTTACTCCTGTGTTGGCGATAACTGTAAGAATGTCTTATTTTCAGGAAGTGATCTGCAGCTCATAAATTTTGCCAAAACATGAATAAAATTACTATAACCCTAAGGACTTAAACTCATTTTGGAACAGTGAAGTTCCCGAGTGAAATGAGACTTGCCTTTTTTTTTTGTTATACTTTGAAATATGAATTTTTTTTCTCTTCAGTTTTCTTGATAACTTTTTTAGAAGTTCAATTGAAGAATTTGTGTCCTTTTTGCTGCCGTGGAGTGCTGCACAATTGCAGTGATTTAAAGTGGTTCAATTTGATCCTCAGTTTTAATCCCCACCGCCCCCTCCCAAACACACACTGCTGGGAGGGCAGCTTCTCTAGTCACTGAGTCAGAGAGCAGAATGACATCTGCTGCAGACACTCAGCAGTACAGCGGACATGTATTTGAAAAGTGAAGTGTTAGTGTCATTTAAGGAGCAGAGTAATTTCCTTTACCACAGATGAACACTCAGATTAAATGAGAGTACTTAGCTCCCATAAAAGCTAGGATCTGAAATAAGTGCCCGAAGTAAATCTCTTGACCCTGAAGTTGAGGCTGACCCCTCCTGGGCAGGGTCAGAAGCTTAAAAAAACAAACAAACAAACAAACAAAAAAAGCCCTGCTGTTAACAGAGTTTAATGAAGTGAGGGCTATTTCCAATTCCATCTTCAAAAGCCCTTTTAGTTGCAATTAGCCTTTACTGTTTGCATAAGAAAAATGACTTCACTCATTGATCCTCATTTATTGGTGCTATTTTATTAGAGAAAGTAATATAATTAGAGCATTTGAATATTTGATGTTTATCTTTATTCCTTTCCCTTCCTGCTCCAGCTTCCCAAAGGTCTTAAACATTTTTTGAACAAGATGTAATTTTGTTGTTAGCCTTTAAACATGCTCTTTTCTCTTTTAGAAAAACTTTATCCTTTCCTCTGCTTCTCTTTGCCTGGCTAATTCTTCCTTATTCTTCAAGTCTCAAGTTATATCTATTGACTCTGTAGCTGGGTGGGAGCTCCCTGAACCCCTGTGCTTATCCACCCACTGTCACACTTTCACCTGCCAAGACCCTCCACTACCCCACTAATTCTCTCCAGTGCCTGGTACATATGAGGTACTCATTAATATATGTTGGTTGAATGAATAAGTGAAGAGTGGAGGAATGAACAATTAAGTAAATCATTTTGCAATTTGTGGAAGTGCATCAGGAGCACTTGGAGTACTTGATAAAAACACACATTCTCAGGTTCTAACTGCAGGAATTTTACATAAAACATAATGACTTACTTGGAAACCTATACGTCATTCATTACTACCAGAGCTTAAAATATGAGACAGAAAGTGAAAATAGACGAGGTTTGAGGACCAGGCAAGGTGCAAGATCTGGAGAGCCTGCCATTTAGATTGGATTTTATCTGCAGTAGAGGTTATGGGAGCCAGCAAAGGGCTTTAAGTATGATTAGATGTCTGGTGTCTATGTATAAATTAATTCAATACTGGTTTCGATGTTGGCTGCATATTAGAATTATCTTGGTAATTTTAGCAAATATGTAATGATGCGTAGGTCTACCCTGAGAGACTTAGATTTAATTGGTCTGAGGTATGTCCTGAGCTTTGGGATTGTTTTAAAGCTTCCAAGGTGATTTTAATGTAAAGTTAATACTGAGAGCTACCAAAACACAAGAGAAAATTTATCCATATACTTGGGTGATCAATTAACATTTTGTGGCATCTCTTATAGTTGTGTGTTGAGGAAAAGCAAATTAAAAACTACAATGAGATATCCCTACATACCTACCAGAATGGCTAAAATAAAAAAAAATAATAGAATACCTAAATACTATAGAGGACACTAGATCTTTCCTACATAGCTGTTGGAACGTATGGCAATGTCTTACAAAGCTAACTATGCAGCTGATATTTGTACTCCTGAGCGTTTACCCAGAGAAATGGAAACTTAGGTTAACAAAAAATCTTGTACATGAATGTTCATAGCAACTTTAATCGTAATAGCCCCAAACTGGAAATGACTCAAATGTCCTTTAATGGATGAATGATTTAACAGAACCTGCTACTTCCATGTCTTGAAATACCACCCAGCAATAAAAGAGAACAAATAATTGATACTTGCAATTGACACATCCATGCCCTTGGACAGATCTCAAGGGCACTATGCTTAGTGAAAAAATTCAATCTCAAAAGGTTGCATACTATAAGAAATTATACAAATTCTTGAAATTACAAAACAAAAGAAATAGAGAATAGATTAGTGGTTGCCAGAGGATAAGTAAGGATGGGATGGTGTAGCCTGAAGGAGTGTCTTCATGATGATGGAATAGTTCTGCTGTGGTGTTTACACACGTATATACAGGGGATTACATTGTACAGAAGTCTATGCACATACAACTACACACATACACGAATGAGTAAAAAGTAAAAAGTGACAGGTCAAAAGTGGTGAAAAGCGGATAAAGTCTGCAGTTAGCAGGATGTCAGTTCCCCGGTTTCGATATTGTACCACAGTCACGTGAAATGGCACCATGGAAGCTGGGCAAGGGGCTCATAGCACTCCACGTACTGTTTTTGCCACTTTCCGTTTGTCTATCATTATTTCAAAATTAAAAATATATATCTAGTTGTGTATTGTTATTTATTAGATGTATTATCTAAAATTTCATGCATTTATATTTTAATTCCTTAGCTCTATTAGAGATTTAGGTATAATGACAGTATCTCGTATTGTCCTTATTTAAGTCAATGTAATTCAATTTAATGCAGTTAAACTCAATTCATTTCAATAAACATTTGAAAATTAATTAGGTTTAATCTTAATATTAATTAATATTATATATCACCCTTAATATTATATTGTTCATCCAGCCTAGCCCAGTGACATATACATAGTAAGATTTTGAAAATGGTATCATTTGACTGGCCTTACTAATTTTTTATGGTGATGGGTGATAGGTCCCTTATTTATATAAGTGTTGCATTTTATTTACTTTGCTTTCTTTCTCTGAACATATAAAGTAGGGATGCAAAGAAAATACATTTTCAAAGTTAATTTGTGTTATTTAAAATCTGAAGCCACAAGGACTGATGAAAATATGTATATGCTCCACAAATTTATTTCAGGTTTTTAAGTTATAAATATGTTTTAGTATACTATTTTACACCAAAAGACAATACATATTTGTATTCTTACCTTGAAATCAGCACAAAACAGCTTAGGCTGCCAAACAATATTCTTGATTTTTTTTTTTTTAAATAATCACCAAGCTTAAATTTGTAGGGAAGAGGGCAATTTTCTTAATGTTTTCTACTTGGTTCCACTTTCCCAGACAGCAATTACAAGCTAAATATCATTTCAGTAAATGAGAAATTCTTGTTTTGATGTACTGATTGGCTTTATTGCACAAGAAGTTTAATTGGGAGGCTTCTCCAGCTTATCTGGGTAATGATGAACAGCTGCAATAGATTGTGCTCCCCAGACCCCCACATTGTTTTGACCAAACAGCACCCAAACATTAAACTGCACTGTCAACCCTGGTTGCAGTTGTTCCTGTGTAAGCATCTGAGGAAACCAGAGGCAAACAAAAAGCCTGAGAGGAAATGTTCAAATTAACAGTGGTTGCCTCCCACCTCCCCGGACCATGGCAACTATAGCATTTGACTACTGGAGTTGCAAACTACATCTTTATCCCACATGTATAAGGGGACCACCCATGGTAAAAGGTGTTTGCCTAATACAAAGGCACTAAATGGCAGATTTTTGTATCCCCAACATAAGAATAACATTGCTAATTTCAGGGGCAAAGAGAAAATGTGCCTCTGACTGTTTTGAAGAGCTTATAAAGTGCTTTGACTTTCTTATAATATCTTTAATAACAGCTAATATGCTTGAGCACTCATTATGGGTCAAACGTTGTACTAAGTGTTTCACATATACCACTCGTTAATTCACTCTGTAAAGCTAGGATAGAATTATTATACGTATGTTAGAGATGGTGTCTAGAGCACTTATGATTCTTGTCTACGGTAACAAAGCCAACAGGTATTTGAGCCTGAACTGGATCAGATCCAGGTCCATGCTTCCCCAGAGACTCACCTCTTACCCTAACAGGCAGGTTAACAGAGTATATGTAGGGAACTCATTGAGAAAAGGTTGCCTGGTAGAATGGTAACTAGGGAAGTAGATATTTTCTAGTTGGTTACCAATTGGTCAGGTCACCAAGTAGATAACCAGTACTCTCTGGCTATCTCCATGCATATTTGGGATGACCTTCTTTCTACTATGTGGTGTTGTGATGGTGCAGTGTTTGGTAGGGAGATGAATTTTTCAGTTAAAGCGACTTGCTTAAAATGTTCCCATTTACCTCTCATCTTTTTTCATGACAACAAGGAAGTAAAATATAGTAGGTTAAGATGGCAGGTTTGGAATCAGGCATACCCAGGTTCAAATCCCAGTATAGGCACTTACTGACACTTAGATACACATTTTGGTCAAGTCATTTAATTTCCCTGAGCCTCAGTTTCCTCATCTGTAAAATTTGAGTAACAATGATAAACCTTTTTGGATATTCCTGGCACAATGGAAGTGTGCAAATGTTAGTCATAAATAACTGTCAATAACAACAATTCAACTCCACTCATTTCTAATCTATTATACCTGTTCTTCCCACAATTTGGAATTCTTTTTTTCTTCACTAATCTCTGAGCTTCATAAGGCTCAACATACTATTTAGCAACCAGGAAGACCACAAGTGTGTAGTTCTGTGCAGTTTCAAAACTTACATTTTCTGAATGCTAGTTGCCAAGCACTGTACTAACCACCATTTTCTTAATTTTTCTTTCCCGGATATATTATTTAGCACCTGTGTAAACCTAGGCAGCTGTGCTCAGCTATGTATAAATGTTTGCTTATATGCTTCTGTTACATTTATTTATGTAATTCTGTGTACAGTCGGTTGCTCTATTAAATTATAAACTCCCCAGGGCCCAGGACCATACTTTCTTTTTCTGCAACAGGTCTGGGTGTCCTTCCAAGAATAGATTGCAGGAAGGCTGAAACTTCAACATATAGTATTGCTTTAGTAAGACATTAATGACAACTTTCCAAACATTATGTTCTAATCTGGGGAATTATTTCTTAAAGAAATGTCAGCAGTAGCCAGCATTCTTTAGCCATATCAACTTGGGGGTCTTTTCACATTCAAAAAAAAATTAAAACAAGTCTACAATTTGAGAAAAAAATCAACAATTTAAAAAAAAAGGGTTTAGTATTTGTAACATTCAAGAAAACTTTAGACCATATTTCCTTTGATCAGTGAAGTAACTGATACATTGGATTAAGAAAATATCAAGTCAGGTGCGATAGTTATAATAATAATAATAGCTGCACTTTTAGAGTACTTAGTAAGTGCTGGGTGCCTTGCTAGGAGCTTGGTTTGTCTTCTCTCATTCAATCTTCCCAGCATTCCAATGAGTACAAGGAAATTAAGGTTAAGAAACGTTTACCCACTGTCCAGGATGCAGCTGAAAAGTGGTGGAGCCAGGCCATGTTAATCACTAAGCTATACTGCCTCCTTCAAAAAAGGAGTTTCACAGAGAAACTGTAAAGATAATTCTAATATTTTTCTTTTCCTTCTATAAGACCAACACCTCCTTATGCCCTCTACCAGAGGGAAAGGAAATTCTATTAATATATTCATGATTCAATTTGCTTAGTGTGGATAAATAATGACAACTGCATGGGTTATGGATGATTTGCAAGGAAAACTTACAGGGGGGCGGGGCGGGAAGAAAACTCTCTCTCTAGTTGTTTGCTTTCATATGCTCCTGCTCTCCGATCACTGCCTGCTGGTGACACCCCTCAAGGGAGTCGTGTCCTGTCAGAGAAAAGCTATTAGGGAACTTGCCTCATAGCCTTTCAAGAGGAAAGACAGGAAACATCTTTTGCTTTCTTTCTCCTTTACTCCTTTTCTCCCTCAGCTCTATTATTTTGGAATAAGTAACAGCTAACTTCACCCAGGCGTTTGGTAACTTGAGCCCTCCCAGAAAACTGTCTGAGAAAGCTGGCTCTAAACACACACACCACATGCAGCTGCTTGGGGCCCTGATGCCTGGCAGCCTCACAACTCCCCGCCTGCTTCTCCCGGTTCTCAGGACCCAGGAATTACAGAGCTAGCCTCTGGGCCTGCACGTAAAGCATGCTTTAATAATAAAAACATCAAGCTGGTCTCTTCCAACTTCTTGTGAGTCTCTCAGCCTTGAGCTGTGGGGGATCCAAAAACCTCCCAGTGGAGTCAGGACTATGCTGTGGCTGCTTCGCAGAAGAATTCTTACATTTTGTTCTGTTTTACAACAAGAAAACCGAGAGAGTTTCCAAGTCATAGCAACATGCTGTATTCTATACTATGGCGATGGAGGGCAGAGGCGGATATATAAGGATGGTAATGATAATTAAATGTTGGACTTCTCAAATCCCCGGGTTCTGACAGGGCTTCTGCTGCGTTCATAATTCACAGTTCTGTGTTCTGGTTCTTAAAAATGGCCTCCCAAATTGTATAATCTCCAGGCAACTTAAAACCTGGATCTACCCCTAGTGAAGTGAGTTTTTTTGAGCACTAGTTCAATATTATGTTTGACCAAGAAATTCAAGCACTTGAAGATGAAATATGAGAAAGCTAGTGCAAATAATATGAGCAATTAACATTTCTTGAGACTTTACATGTATTAGGCAATGTTTTAAGAATTTTCTTATAATAATTCCTTCAGTGTTTACAAGGACCCTTGGCAGTAAGGCCTATTACTAGCCCATTTTTAGGATGCATATATTGACATTAAATAACACTCTAGGGTTCCAACTAGTAAGTGACAAAGACTGGATTTGAGGCCAGGCACTCCAAACCGAGACCCTGCATTGTTAGGCACTGTACTATGCTGTGTGAACTGAGAGTTTCTATTCCATCTCTGGTTCTGTCAATGTCTTTGTTCTTGTCTTCGGTTAGTTGGTGAATTTCTCTTTGCTTTAGTCTCCCTATCGAAAGATTTTATCTCTCTGCTTTTCAGAATGAGAATGGATTCACACATGTTTAATATAGAAAATTGGAATCAAATAATCTATAAAATGTACTCTGACCAAAATCCAGAGAAGGCAGGTTGGCAATAAAACTGGGTTGGTACTCAAGGCTCTATATCTCAGCCCTTATCATGAAGGCTCTTCTACAGAATATACTTCCATTGTAATAAGTATAGAGTACAGCATAGTATAATGTAGTATGGCACAGTATAATAGTGTACTAAGTACAGAATGTAGAGTAGAATTTCTGTATGTATTTAGTCCAAGTTGGATTTAAACCTTTGTTTTTATCTTAATTTTGTAAATTAAAAAAAAAATCTTTTTATTTTAATTGTAAATAATTGTATCTCTATTCACATCAAAAGAAGTTCCAGGTTGTAATCCCAAAGGAAATAGTTAACTTCTTTCAGTCACATTATTATTATTTTTAAAAGAGCTATTCAATAAATAAACACCTCATATTTTAGTTCATATTATTTATATTTTCAGTACATTCTTCTATAAAATAAACAAGTTGAAATTGTTTATTTATAAAATCTAAAACATTTAGTCCCACGTGGAACAAAATGTAGATTTTTCTTTTGAGGCTTAGATGTTTCTCACAGTATGATAGTGGTTAACTGGAGTTCCATCCATACTTCAGGTCCTTACATATCTGAAACCCTCAGGAAACATATTGTATTATTGTTTTTAAACTACTTGAGCATTGTAGATTTTCTGAGTTAAAAAAAACATATCATGGGTAAAAAACACGAAGTTGTATAATTATGGTTTTCTTCAAGTAATCCCAGGATTTTTAACTGTTGATCTAATTGTGTATGGCAACAGTTCCCCAAAACACTGTTTTAAAAAAATGATCTTCTTTATTATTATTATTATTATTTTTTTGCATTCTCCATGCGTAAACTGTGAAGGCTCACAATATTTTCCGTCAACTCTGCCCTCACTTCATCCACACTAAGAACTTCCACTTTCTTCATATTTTGCAATAATTCCTCATTTGGCCTTTGGGCTGTTAAGGTGACTTAAAAAGCAAGAAACATGAGGGGCCCAGTCAGACTTCTGGGAGCCTTTTCACTTCCAACCTTCTGGGCCTTCAGACTTCCCCATCCTAATGAGGAGAAAAAGAAAGGAAACAATAACTCTCATCTACCTTAACTTCTCAAAATGCTACACTCTTTCCACTTTTATTTACCCTTCACATTCTTGGAAGGGGAGTTGATGTAGCTTCAACATCCTTGTCTCTTACAGTTCTTGGTCACCTCATCTTCTGTGACTGCAGCACTGACATGGCTGAACACTCCATTCTCTGAATTCTTTATACATTTCACTTACTTTCCAAACAGCACTCACATTTGGTTGTCTTTTTAGCTCTTGGACCATTTTTCCTCCTGTCCCCTTTGCAGGTTCTTCTTCCTTTGCTCAAATTCTAAATATTATTTAAATTTACAATTGTTATTCTTTTCTTCAGCTCTGCAAACGACCCTGAGTCATTTAACTAAAGTTCTTGACATGAACGTTGACATTTTTTTTCTAAGAATTTTGCCTCCTACTTGATCCTCTTGTCTGAATACTGAACACAAATTTCCTTAAACTACTTCAGCTGGAAGACCTGAAGCACCTTAAACTCAACGTGTCCAAAAATAAAACTGTTACTTTCTTTCACTAAAATCCATCTTTTGCTTTGTGTTCTATATGGACATTGGTAAATGTCATCACTGTTGATGGATCCATTTCACCTTAAAATGTCAGAGGTCTCCAGCTCCTCCCTTTACTTCACTCCTACATCCAATCATTCACCCAAATCCTTGCATTTCTATCTTGAAATGCCTCTCAACTCCATCTTCTCTTCTTTATTGTTACTCTCAATATGTCACCTCTCAACCTAGATAATTTTATCTGCCTAGCTAGTGCTTCTTATTGTAGTATCTCCCTCCTTCCTTCCACCTCCACTGTATTCCCTCCATGCCACCAGAGTGGTCTTTTTAAACATGAATCTTATCAAAAGATGCCTCTGTTTATAATCCTATAGTGGTTCTTGTGTTATTGTTGAGTCATAGTATTGAGATGGGTCACATTGTCTTCCTTTTGCTTGTTCTTATTTCCTACAGTAGTAAAATGAGGCAAAAATATTGTTGAAGAACAAACTGATGGGTAAAAAGGAGCTTTGGAAAATAGTATTTTTACTAGATACAATAAATCTTTTAAAAACTCAACAACTATACATAAACACTGTACTCCATTTGGTAACTGCATTCCTTGCAGGATTATGGGTGAACGATTGTGATACTACAAGTACACAAGGATTAAATGAATATGCAGTAAATGATAGATAACAGGAGGCAGGCTTCTCACTGTCAGGGACAGAAGCTACAAATAAGCAAGTAGTGTAGGACTGGAGTCAAAAACATCAATACAAGCTCATGTTTATTTTGATATTTGACCAGATAGATATAAAAGTAATTATAGATATGTGTATATACATGGCTTATATATTTGTATATATTTCCTGTCCTTTGAGAAGGCCTAGAAGCACTAAAGGCCCAGCAGCAACAAGCACAGTTTTCATTTTCCAACACAAGGAACCAAAGTTCCTTGGAGAAAAGTCTAATCTAGTCCTGGGTCAGGAAAAAATCAAAATGAGCTTGAAGCCCTTGTAGTGCCAGAAAAAAAAAAATGGAAATGCATTAAAAAAATTGATGGAACATATCAAAAGGACATAGGAGCCAACTTGAAGGAGCTTTAAATGACCAAAATTGGGACAATTTGAGCAATAAAAAACAATAGAATTGGATTATAATTCAAAAAGTTTTTTTATTAGTTCCACACTAATATAAATAACTGGTTGAATAGATAGATAGATAGATAGATAGATAGATAGATAGATAGATAGATAGATAGATAGATAGAGAAAGAAGAGGCAAATCTGTCTTACAGAAGAATTTCAAATAATATAAGTAGATATTACTTCTCTCTCTGGGAGCTCTAGCTTAATTTTCCTCTCCTTCAGTGTTGGCTGTACTGAGTAACTCTTTTCTAACAAATTGTCATTAGAAGAGAGGAGTTGTCCTTGCACAGTGGAGGAACCTAGCAGATAGCAGCTTTAACAACATGATCAAGGTTGACATCACCAGTAATAAGCAATTTTGACATCATGTCCTGGACAGGATGCGTTGAGTGGGGTATGCCACCTCTGGGACATCCCCCAAATCATCAGAACATATTAGACAAACTGAAACTGAGGGACCTTCTACAACATATCTGGCTAGTACTCCTCAAATGTGTCCAGGTTATGAAAAACAAGAAAGACTAAGAAACTTTCACAGATTATAGGAGACGAAGGAGACATGATGACTAAATGCAAGGTGGTCCCCTGGATTAAATCTTGGAACAGATGAAGGACATTAGTGGAAAAACTAGTGAAATCTGGACAAAGTCTGTAGTTTAATTAATGGCGACACAGCAATGTTAATTTCCTAGTATTGACAAATGTCCCATGATATGTAAAATGTTAAGATTAGGGGAAGCTGGGAGCAAGGCATATGGGAACTCTGTACTATTTTAGCAAATTTTCTATAAATCAAATATTATTCCAAAAGAAAAACTAAAAAAAAAAAAAATGAAAGAAAAAGAAAAAAAGAAAAAAAATCATGGTTTCCCACTGCCTGTGGAATGCTTATCAACTTGTCTTGAAAAACTCATCTGGAAGTTTTTCAATTTACATGCCTGGGCCCAACATGGGAGAGCTGGTTCAATAGAACTATTGTCAAGTCATGGAAGCTACATAATTGTGGCACAGGAGATCTTCATACATTCCAAGTGCTGTAAAGCTAGTTGTCTATAGGACAAATAGAGCCTGCCTATGACATTTCCCCTCATTAGACTTTTAAGTTTTTTATAGTAAACAACTACTCAGAGAGCATAGCCAGAATTGCCTTTTACAATTATAATTAAGAATATATTAATTAATTAGACATAAGAAATATAACTGGTAGATTGAGTAGCTTTTCATACAAAGAATTGCATGAAACCTGTGTATTTTATTTCTAAATGCAGTATGTTGTAAGTTTGTCACTTGACAACCATGAGCCCAAAAGCTTATTAAATATTTATGGACCAGGGGATTATTTCCATATCTTCATTTTACATTTTATTTGCTTCGAAGTGAAAATTTACAGAGGATATATTTCCAGTAGGATTTTCATATGGTTGTGCTGTACTTGCAAGCTTATTGTGAAATGGAAACACTCTAGTTATTTCGATAAATAGAAAGAAAAAAAATAGTTGATCACATGTGGCAGAAAGTTTAAAAAGTATGGTAAAAAAATACTAAAAAAATATTGAAATCAGAGAGACCATGTAAATTAAATCTTAAGTATGTGTGCATGTCTCTGTGAGGGTGTGGGTACATCGAGCCTCTTACTAAGGTCCATGAATAGCTAGAGATTCATGTAGAAGTGTCAGGGGTTTCCTGGGTTCTCTACAATTGAAGAAAAAATATATATATGTAGGTTTTTCTGGGGATTCTCAATGAGGACAGTGAGCCTAAGCATGACTAGTCTTTAGAGAAAAAATGGCATGCTTTTATATGAACCACAGCACATTTTAAATCAAAGAAATGAAAAATGAATGCACTGTGATTTGATCTCATTACAAGGTCTATTGCTAATATAGAGCCTAATTTTACCCAACAGATGGTTGAGAAAGTCTTAGAATTCAATGAACGGTCGCAGAAAGGATGACCAAAACCGAATCGTCGGTTTAAGAATAGGTTATTCCTTCGCCAATGTTTACAAAGCCCATACTATGTGCCAGGCGCAGTTCTAGGCTTTGGAGTACATAGCTGACATAACGGACAAACATCTGTCTCTCACTGGGTTTACTTTTAAGTAGGGAAGATAGACAATAAAGAACAAACAAAATAAGTAAATCATGTGGCGTATTAGAGAGTGAGATAAACGCTGTAATAAAGAGAAAAAAATAGAGCAGGATAAGGGAAGGTTAAAATTGCCAATTGAGGGTGAGGAACAGTTGCATATTAAATAAGGTGAGAGGTGAAATTTGATCAAAGATTCAAAGGTGGTGAGGGAATTAGCCAAGTGGCTCCTGGGGAAGAGCATTCTAAGCAGAGGGAATAGTTAGAGCAAAGATCATGTTTGGGGAGTAATTTGTGGAGTTCGTCTGTGGTCTGTTCATGTGTAGACCACAAATAAAATCTTAATACATTTAAGAAAGAAGAAACCATATGCGACATATTATCTCACAAACAGTGCAACAAAGAATTAAAAGAATACAATAGTTTTTTTAAAAAGAAAAACAATACATGCACTTAGAAATTTAAAAGCTCTCTTTCAAACAACTCTTGGTTTAACAAGAATATCAAACCCAATTACAAACTAGGCAAAAATTAATGACAAGAAAAACACTGTATTGAAATCTTTGTGACATAGTCAATATGCTAACCAGAAGTAGTAAACTGAATTCAAAACCTCTCTGGTTCTCCTATGCAGAAGTGACGGCATTGACTGGGAAGTAATGAACCCCGAAAATTTTGCTAGGAACATGCAAGTGAATCTAATGTAGCTGAAGAAATTGAAACTCTAAATTCTGCTTTGCCAGTAGAAGCAGCTTTTCTTTGACAGAGGAAGCAAGGCTACCACAGCAGGGAGAACCTGCAGTGGTCTCCCTTGAGGCAGTTGTCTTACAGGGAAATGCTGAAGACTGTAGGGCTTCATGCTGAGAAATAACAGAGTTACTCTGCCTGTTGTGTTGCAAAAGACACTAGGTGGCAACAGTTGATATCAGAAGACTATTTAAAAGGTTATTATAGTAATTCAGATGAGAGAGGACATTGACGGGACCCTTCTGGGAGCAGTGAGGCTGATAAGAAGTGGTCAGAGTCTTGGTATATTATGGAGGTAAAGCCAGCACTATTTGCTGGCTGATTGGATGGAGGATGTGGAGGAAAGAGAAGAACCAAGGATGACTCCAAGATTTTTTTTTGTTTGGTTGTTTTTTGTTTTTTTGTTTTTTTAATCTATAGAGAATAGAAGGATGGAGTTGCCTCTGCCCCTGAATGAGATAAAGAAGGCTGCAGGGGGAACAGGTTTTTGGAAAAGGACAGGAGTCCAGTTTTGGATCTGTTAAATTAGAGAAGTTAGTTATCCTAGTGAAGATATGGAGGAGGCAGTTAGCAATATGGGGAGAGAGGTTTGCATTGGAGATCTGTATTTGGGAGTCATCAGTATATAAAAAATGAGCAAGTCATGGGACTTAATGAGATCGCTAAAGAAGTGAGGGTAGATGAAGAAGAGAGGAGGCCAGGGACTAAGCTTGGGACTCTCTAACTCTGTCTTCAGGGAAAAGAAGAAGAACCAATCAGGGAAACTGGGAGGGAGTGACCAGTGAGGGAGAAGGATAACGGAGTGTGTCAACTTGGAAACCACATAAAGAAACTGCATTAAAGAGGAGCGCGTCATCAACCTTGCCACACACTAAGCTGAACGACAAATATGATTGACCATTGGATTTAGTAATCAGGAAATTACTGATGACTTCGTCAAGAACAATCTCAATGAAGGGATGAGGGCAAACACTTCATTGAGTGAATTTAAGACACAACAGATGAGAGCATCCAGAGATAGCAATTTGCTGTGAAGGAGAGCAAAGGAAAGGGAGTGGTAGAGAAAGTGGGCTCATGACAGTTGTTTTATTTTTCTTTCTAAGATGAGACAAACAATAGTATGTTTGAATTCTGATAGAAATGATCCAATGGACAGTGAATAATTAATGGTGTAACAGATAGATAAAAGAATTGGTGAGTTGACATCCTTGGTTAGGCGAGACGAATGGGATCTAGATACAGAGAGACGGCCTGACACTTAGAATGGAAATTTCATTTGTGGAAGAGGTAGGAACACAGATAATGTGGGTAGATATTTTGGTAGGAGCTTGTGGAAATGTTCTAATCACTTCTATTTTCTCAGTGAAGTGAGATTAAGGTCAGCAGCTGAAAGCAAGTATAGTCCAAAAATATTATGAAGATATAAATATGTCAAAGAAACTCATTACTTTTGAGCTCCTTCTGTTAAGCAGTATTATTTTGCCAGCATTTACTTGAATGGAATCGATAGAGGCTAGAGTTCAAGTTGAGAAATGCCGTAACAGTGTGTACAAAGAACAGCTGCCATATGTAACTCATGTCCAGCTGTTTGATGTATGACTCAAAAGTGATATTCTTCCAAAACTGGGTATGCATGGAGGGAAGTTGCAGGGCTTCAATCCCTTGGAGAATGTCCTAAAAGGAGGGTAACCCATGGCAACTACACAAACTGCTCCCAGATGACTCACCAGAGAAGTTAGGAGTGGAAATCCAGTGGAAATAGTACAGACAGATTTATCTTGACTCCAGAGGTCCAGCTCCACCTAAGTTTAAGTGTCTTTCCTCTTCTGCATCCTGTAAGTTTCCTGAAGCAAACATTCATGTTCAGCCCCATGTTTCTTCCTATTTAGCTGTCAGGTCTGTTTAGGTGTGCAAAATCACTCAGTTCTCACTGCCTTTAAAATCTGATGATTTTTTCCCCTGGTGTCTCCTGAGATGCCTCACAGCAGTGTGCCTTTGTGTATGCCCTAACTGAGGGAGTGGCAGTAGGCAGGGGGCTTCCTGACACAGCAGTAGCACTTTTAAACAGAGGAACACATTAGGAAATCAACTTTGGTCATTTAATAATTCATTCATCTGTTTAGAACTCCGGAATTTATGAGATACCTCACTTATAAAGGCATTCTGAGAAAAGAGAATATTAAGAAATAGTGGAAAAAAAGAAGAAGAAGAAGGTGGTAGCTCTCTACTTTTATCTCTTCTCTATCTTGGATAGTCACCTACAGAGAAAAGTAACTTCCTTTGTTAACACATTATAAGTGTGTGTGTGTATGTGTTTGCGTGTGTGCACTCGCATGTGTGCATGCATATGAGTCTGTGATGAAAATGTGAGCAGATCCTATGACCTTTCCCTCACCCTTCTATAACAGACATTTCTACAACTTGTTAGGTCACAAACATGGAGTTCAACTCTTTAAAAGTCCAGTCCAAGGTATTAATGAACACTTTGATCTCCATTCAAGATTAAGTCTTTTCTCATCCCCTCCCCGACTGGAGTCATGTGGTTAAAGGTCAGGCTTCCTTTCTCTCCGGCAACTCTCCTGCTCCCAGGCTGGCTGAGCCCTCCAGGGCGGAAGGGGAGGAGTGGAGAAAATAGCGGCAGCAGTGCATGCTAGGCACTGGCTCTCCAGAGCTGATTGTTAAACATCAAGAAAATTATGAGCTGGTTGTTAAACTGTTGGTAGCTTAAAATCAGTTATGGTGGGTATATTTACACCATAGAAATGGACAAGTGCTATAAACCAGGGCTCTCCTCCCCTCTGGATAGCTGTTTCACCAACACACTGTTGGGTTAGGGAATGGAGAATTTGCCCTGGCCTTCGGTGCCTTTGAGCTTCTCTAGATGTGCCAGACAGTTCACCTCTCCTCTTCTGACCCTCCAGTTCTTCAGAGACTCCCATTATCAGACACCGCTGTTGTGATGCGCAGTGCACGCTGTCCCGTGGCAGGCCACTTGAAATCCTTAACAAGCTTCTGATTTTAGATGATCACCCCACAGACTCCTGTTGTTGGGGGTCCTTTTGTGCTCTGGACAGGATCCTTTTTGGTATCATCCCAGAATAGCATTCTTAGTATATTAGTTTTCTAATGTTGCCTTAAAAAATTACCAGAAACTTAGTGGCTTAAAATAACACACGTTTTTTATCTCTGTTGCTATGGGTCAGGAACCTGGGCATGGCTGAGCTGGGTCTTCTGCTCAGAATCTCACAGTCAATGTGTCAGATGGACTGCAGTCCCTTCTGCAGCTCAGGGTCCTCTTCCAAGCTTATGTGGTTATTGGCAGAATTCAGTTCTGAATGGCTATAGGATTGAGTCCCTGTTTCCTTGCTGGCCACCAACCAGAGACTGCTCTTAGCTCTTAGAGGCCTCTTGCAGTTTTTTGCCATGTGTCCCTATGACAAGGCCTTTGACAACATGGCAGCTTCTCTTTCAAAGACAAGAGATTCTCTCTATCCAGTTTGCAAAAAGGGAGACTTACATAATGTGATATAGTGGTGGGAGGAATGACTATCCCATCATTTTTGCCTAGTCAAGGTAGTGACATCCCATTCCTTTGCCACACAAAGTAATTTAATCAAGGGAGTGACATCCACTCACTTTCCCCATGTTCTATTAGCTAGAAGTAAGGCACAGGTTCTGCCCACATTATAAGAGGGGATTGTTCAGGATTGTGACTCATTGTAGGCCACCTTAGGTTGTGCCTTACCACACCTTCCATAGATCCTACTCCTGATGCCCTGAGCTTTTCACAGAACTTTTGACCCACTGTCAGAGAGAGAGTGTACAATTTTTTCCCAATATAGACTTAGCTTTCTCTCTGTTTTGATACCAAAGTAGCCTGCTGGCTCCCCCTTCCTTTAAGAATTTCCACTAGAAATTCCGGGAAGAAAGTTAGAGACATGTTCTGTGTTTCACTACAGGAAACACATGTGAATCCCTCTGATGGCCACTTTGAATCCCATTGTCTTTGGGCTTGAAGCAAAGAAAGTTGAAACTAACATTACGTCCCTGTCTTTTGGGTTGTCACAGCATAAATTTCTCAGATCTCTCTTTCCTCTTCATATGTTGACTTCTTTGTGTAATCTTGTTGATGGACTCCAGTGTCAGGTAGAAACTTCAACTTCCATAATAGGAAACCAATAGCTTACTATGTAAAACACATAAACTAAGAATAGCAACACATGTGTTATTTTAAAATGTGGGTAAATATTAGAAGAAGTAGCTAAAAGAATGAGAAGTGGGTGCCATTGGAAAGCATGACTGGGCATGGGTAAAGGTGAGGCAGGTTACTGCTATTTTTCTTTATAACTTTTGTAGCACTAATTAATTTTTTAGACCATCTACTTGTATAATTTGTATTTTAAAGAAGATGTGCTCAGAGTCACTAGTTTCATTTGGTCTTTGTCTTTTCATATGTTGCTGAAGGACTAAACATAGGAATTTTTATTATTTAGTTTACTCACTTGCTAAGTGAGCACAGCAATGCTTTAAAATTTCACAAATAAAAACTCTTGGTAAAATGTTTTGAGACCCTCTAAGGAAATATGTTTAAAAATATTAGTGGTGATGAGCCAGTTTGCCATCATCAAACCTTCTAATAGTTGAATCAAATATCCTGTCTAAGTTATCCCAAAGTTTTGGTCAATTTGAGATGATTCGATCTCAGCTGAAAATGTACTTGCTGACCGTAAGCTACTCTGATGGCTTGTATTAAATATGCCTTGTATTTAAAATTTAAAGTTGAACTATTGATGGCATATTTGACATTACTAGAAGTCAATGCTCACTTCTATGGAATACATTCTGTCCAACATGCCCCCTAATCTTCCTCATTAACATACTACGCATATTAATATAGAGATACATTGAACACATAACCCATGCAGAATAGGCAAGCAAAAGCAAATGCTGAAGTGCTGAAAGCAGCATTCTTAGCTGGGAACTAACTAGCAAGGGTAGCACGACGCCACCTGCGTCAGCGATCATGAGGATTAGCCAAAGTCACAGCAGGGACAGTCCCTGTAATCAGCAGCTAGAACTGTCAATGTCTAGGCTTGAGAGGCCTGGTGCTCAAGGATCTCTCTTTAGCTGCACCTTCAACATTTGGAAGGCAAATTAGAGAGCAAAGCAGCATTTCCTATCAAACTTAATTCTTTATCTATTGCAAACCAACCTGGGCCATTTTGGAAACACACAACTCTGAAGTTATTTTTGGTAGATAACGGGAGATTCCAACACTTTATACAGGTGAAGTTTAGCTTTTATCTCACCACCCTGACATACATTGATGAGAGAAATTCTCAAAGAAAATTTTGAGTCACATACAGATACTTACCGACATTTGTTACTCCACAGGGCCGGGACAACTTACACTACTTTTCGAGGCTGGGGAGGTCCTAGCTCTCTGTCTTCAGGTGAATCAACTACTTGTTACTTGGCAGGATAGTTGAGGCAGACACACTGATTTCCTGGAGGCAAGTCCTGTCACTCTGAGACTTGACATCAGGCTAACAGAAGTCTTCTGACCATCCTGCAGAATACAGGACAGCGGGTGCAGGCCGCAGGGTCACGTTAAGTCCTGTTTATTTATTTAGACACTATTTTTATTTTTATTTTTTTGGTGACTGTAAATATTTTCTCAATTACAATTGACATATAATATCACATTAGTTTCAGGTATACAACATAGTAATTAGACCTTTATATAACTTATAAAGTGATCACTCCAGTAAGTCCAGTACCATATAACACTTTATATAGTTATTATATTCCTGATGCTGTAGTTTACATCCCTGCGACTATTTTTATTATTTGTTTGTTTGTTTATTTTTCTCATGACTATTTTTATAACTGTCAATTGTACTTCTTAATCCCTTCCCCTTATTGTAGGGTGAAAAAACTATTTTCTTTTAGCTCTTGCATATATCTAGAGTACCAGTAATGTAGTCACTGAGAGACCATTTCTGATATTCTTTACACTAATTTCCTAAGCGTGTGGTGTGGATGGAGGGAAGGAAACCCGACGATTTGTGTCAGCCTCCTCTGGAGTGTGGGCCTCCCAATTAACTACTAACTAGCTTACTAACCATCCCTGGGGTGGGAATTTCTGCTTAGGACAACAGCCTACACCTAAGGTATCATTTAAACTAACACATGTTGTTCATGTTGAATTATTTTAAGGAAAAACACAGACACTATAACAATGTCCATTAGTTGGATTACATATGGTCACATTTTCTCCTAAATATCTATTCTCCTGGAGCAGGCAAGCACATATTTGAAAACAAAATATTTGAGGGAATAATATTACATTAATCTCTCACACTAGAATCTGATGTTTCAGCTGTGGACTAAGAGGGAACATAAATTTTGTTGTTTCACTTCATTCCTTTTTCATTTCTGAAATAAACTTGGCAAACAGACTATAGACTTCTGGTCATTCCAAACCATTGGAAACTCTTCATCTTTTCTCAGAGGCATCAGCAGAAAATTGATGTCTTATATGTGGTATTAGTTCAGACATAATGCCATCTCTCAAGTAAGAGGCATGTTCTTTATTTCATGGCTCTGTACTCCCAGGTTAGCCCTAAGGAAGAAATTAGACTCTCTCTGTCTCTCTCTCTCTGTCTCTCTCTTTGTCTCTCTCTCTCTGTCTCTCTCTCTGTCTTTGTCTCTGTCTCTGTCTCTGTCTCTCTCTCTCTCTCTCTTGTCTCTGTCTCCCTCTCTTCCAACTGCCAGCCTCTCTCTTCTGTTTCCAGCATTTAAAAAATCTCTTCCAATAAGACAATTGATTGCTTGGTTCTTTTCATTAAACAGGACTGAGCTACTTCTACAAAGAAAGTTAAATTACCATTCTTCTAGGTCATAAGGAGGATCTTCTAGCAATAATGACTTCTGTTATTTCTGCTATACATTTTAAATGTTACAAATCTACAAGTTACCTTTTGGCCAAAAATATTGCATCTGGGTAGCACTGCCCCTCTGCTGAGCCCTTTCTTGTGCCTTTGTTTCTTTTCATGAGGTGTCTTGCATCATTAGTTCCTGTGAGCAGGCACTTATACACTCAGCTTGCCTTTGGGCATTTATTTATCCTTTCATTCATCCATTAAATATTTACTGATCACCTCTTGTCAAGGGGAAGAGGATACGTATATAAATGAAGGAAATGCATCATTTAACCAGAGCGAGATATTTAATGATGGCTCTTTCAAAGTAATGCTTGAACATTTCTCTGGGGCTCTCTTCCCTACAAAATCGAGCATCTGAAGAATGGCATGTCAACTTCACTTCAAAACGCCATGGCTTAAGACCATAAACCTAAGGTTGAATTGACCTTACCCTCCATTCTGCCTTTCCTTCCTTCTTTCTTCCTATCTTTATTCCTTTTTTAAAAATCTAGATTGAAAACTGGACCGACAGTTCAATTAAGTGAAGCAAGCAAGGATTTTCCAGCTGGTGTCAATTCAAAATGAATTATATATCAAGAAAAGGGAAAGCAGACCTCCATCTGGAAAGTACCAAAGATCTTGGATCTGGGCAGCATAGGTCAGTGCAATAATAAGGATGGATAGCACGCCAAGAATTTGGCCAAACTACCGTATCTCTCCATTGTGCCTTTAGAAAACATTAATAGAAAATATCTCTGGCTCTTACAGAGGTTATATTGAGTAATGAAGTACAACCCTTGCAGAGAGCCCAGCACAGAGCAGGTGTTCAGGAAACTTGTTCGCTGAAGTCATGTTTAACCTGAATTGCTTCTAAAGCACCTTCATCTGACCCAGCAGTATTTATGGACCAGATTCTGGGCAGAGCCATGCACTGCGTTTCTTCTTGTAGTGTCTCCATACGGGCAAATCTTCCAATTCTCAGTAAAATGAAAGATTGTATAAATATTCAGTAACTTGAAGATTTAAGTATGTAAATGCTCAGTGTCCTGCCTCTAAATATGTCTGCGAATGATCTTGGTTTATTCCTTGGAGATGAATCAAATGCTTTAGCTGGTGAAACATTCTCTCTCCCTTTCCTTGCATAGACCTGGCTTAACTTAAAAATAAATGTTTAGTTAAGATGATCTCCAGCTTGACCATTCTGAAAGCACAGAAAGGTGACTTTAGTGTAGTTGTTCCATGGCTATAAGTCAAAATGTCTTCAAGTAGGTGGACAAGTGTTTCCAAAGGAAGTTCTCCCTCATTGACTGGTTGCTTGTTCAACAAGTTGACATCTGCGGAACAGTAGGTCAATGGATAACAGGAAGTGAATTTTACTTTTCCCTTTAAACCAGCATAACACATTGAGATACTTGTAACTGATGAGTGAATTAGGTCCAGCGTTCAGCATTAGGATAATCATATCAATTTGTAAAAGAGCACATAGAGATAGAGATGTTCACTGGGATACTGATGGCTGAACTTACAAAATATAACTGTTTCTTTTCATTTTCCTGCAGTCAGCTAATTCAAAAGGTTTCAAGTTATGAATAGGTAAGTTGATTTATCAAGAACCAGTGGAAGGAAGGAGATCTTGGTATTTAAATCTCATCTCTTATTTGATATTGGGCAAACATCTTTCCTGCTCTGAGAACTAATTTTTTAATTTTGTAACAGTGCAACATCAGGGTCTGAATGTGATTTTTCCTGTTGTCCCAGGATCATTAGTAAGACCCAAAGCTGAGAATGTACTCCAAATCCTCGGCCCTGAAAAGTGTAGTACTAGTACCAACTGTGTCTTTGCAGGGCTCTCTTAGGAGAATTATTTCGGTGGTCCTAGCATTACCGCTCTGCTATCCCTCCTACTCCTGCTGATATAAGAAAACTGAGAAGAAAAGCATTTTTGAGGAGTGAAGTGCTCACTTCCTCTCTTCATCTCCTCTGTTAAAGTCAAGAGAAGGAGGTCTCAGAGAACCATTCATAAACATGGAGGATGGCTAATAAAAGCAGAGTAATACTTTGTTTTCTGGTTGAATGTCTACTTAGTTAACAGAACTGATGAACTAATTCTGAGCCATATTGTTGTGTGTGTGTGTGTGTGTGTGTGTGTGTGCGTGCATGTGTGTTTACAGATGTATATGTATATGCACTTGCATGCTAGAGAAGAGACTATTGGGTGGAGAGGTCACTATGATTTCTCATCCTCCAAATAACATGTGCCTCGTTTCAAGAGATTCTGAGATAGCTCCCATATGATGTACCTGTTGTAGGTCTAAGAACTGGCCAAGGAAGTTAGAGTTTGTGAACAACTATATTTAGAGGAATCCCCCAGTGAGAGAGAAAAGAATGTGACACCACTGTGCCAACTGGAGTCAGCCAGAGATGAGGTCCCATTGTGTAAGAAACTGCCAGTGTCTAGAGTTGCAACTTGGAGGGAGCATGTCGGTAAGAGTGAAGCCTAATTATTTATAGAGAGCCACAAACAAGCAGGGATGGTGGGTAAGGGGAGGTATACAAACTCACTATCCTGCCCCAACTCTAAATGAGATATTACAGGGAAGAGGGGGAATGGGGAAGGCATCTGCTAAAGACCATGCCTTGGCTTGGGTAAGGGAGAGGAATGTGATGAATTGTGCATAACATTAAATCTTAATCAAATAAAGTGACTAAAAACCATGGAGTAGGGCTAAGGTGTTTGTTGTTGTTGGGGTGTGTGTGTGTAGGATCTTGGTCTAGCATAGTTGCATACTATTATTGAAAGAAAATAAAATGATTTTATAATCATGGTCTAATGAGTTAAGACTTTAATACTTTCCCCTTGCCTTCTAATCCACTGTTCTTCTTTCTATATGGTGCTATTGTCTAGATATTATCTCTCTCATAATCTAATATTATTCAGAGCATATTAAATATTTGATTCTAACTCTCCCATACCTCGATTATCCAACCCCTGGGATTTGAGTCAAATCCCACCTTTTTCTGAGAAGTTTTTCTTAACAACCCAGGCCTGTTTTCTATTCTATCTTTTTTTCCATCGCCCTGTACCATTTTGGCATTCTCTGGAATCCATCCTTGCTTTTGATTCCTGTTGATCATACCCTAGCTCAGGATCTCATCAAATCTTATCTCTGAAGGGTTTCTACATATTGCCTAAAGGACAACTGGATGAACATCCCATGTGTTCAGCAAGCCATGCGCTCTAAAACAGGGCAACCGGAGACCAATGGAGTATGTTTTTCTAAACTGCACAAGTCTCTGTTAGCTCACCAGGTGTGCACCTATGGGATCATGAATGCTCAGAGGGAGTATCTTTTTCTGAGTTGCATCAAGGTGACCCTGTATTTTTTAACCATCCCTCTCCTCACCATAAGTTTCTTCTGACTTTGAATTAATCTGTTCATAGCTGACAGATCATTTTTTTTAAACTAGAGAATATCTTTTTTTGTAGATAAAAGTCACCCTCAAAGTCACTACCAATAGCATATACATCAGAAACTATAGAAGAGCTGAGAAGAGACGCAGCCTGGGTAGGCAGTGAAATGAAAAGCTTAGCACAGTGATTGTCCAATTTTAATGTGTATACAAATCACTCCTGGGTCTCCTTAAAATGCAGATTATGATTCAGAAGGTTTAGGTGGGACATGAGATTCTGCATTTCTAAAGCTTGCTTAGGTGATGCTGATGACACTAGTACAAGGACTAAGTAGCAGCAAACCTCATTTAATCTCAGAAAGAGCCCTATGACTTTTTTTTTAACCTTATTCATGAATGAGGAAATTAACGGTCAGACAGATTAAATAATTTGTTCAAGGTCATGTATATCTTATAAGGAGAGGAACAAGAATTCAAATTCAGGTATGCCTGATTCAAGACCTCTTTTAAACCAGTATGGTATATTCCCTTTAGCCGGACTGGATGGATTTAAGGAAAGGATTCCATTTAGGAAATAATACATACAACCTTGGAAATAAATCGGCTTTGATCTTCTCAGTCAAGTGTGTGAGGAGGTCACTTGCTTGTGAAAAGGGAGCCTGGGGCCACGGGAACGAAGGCTTATGGGGATTTTGGAGGGTCTGGGGTGACCGTGGTGGGCTATGTGCTTAGGAATCGGCAAAAGGAAAAAAGGGGCATTCTGCAGAAGGGAAGGCCTAAGTCAAGTTGAGTAGGTTGAATTTGGTAAAGTACTAACTCAGTGGCTCCCAAATGCCACATTAGAGTCACCTATGCAACTTTTAAAACTTTCCGAGCTGAGGGAATATCCCAAACCAATTAAGTCACAATCTCTGGAGCTGGGACATAAGCAACAATATTTTTTAAAGCTACCCAAATAAGTCCACAGTACAGATGATTTTGGAAACCACTGTTATAGACGATTTGCTTCTAACACTAAAAGAACAAAGTCTTTAATTATTTATAGAGAGTCTAAAGAGTATTAAATAATGGTCTTGGGTTTTGGCATAGCTCAAGGTTTGGCACACTTGTTCTGTAGAGAGCCAGATAATAAATAAAATGTTTTAGGCTTTGTAGGACAAGAGACAAAATTGAGGACATTATGTAAGTGCTTATATAGTAAAGAAGAAAAGAAATGTTCGCAACATTTCTATTAATGAAATGTAAAGCTTTATAGACACTGAACTTTAAATTTTACATAATTTCTGTGTTGTGAAATATTTCTTTTGATTTTTTTTCAACCATTTAAAGATGTGAAAATCATTCTTAGCTTGTGTGCCATAGGGAGTGAGCTAAATTTGGCCCCTGAGTTGAAGGGTTAACATTTGCTGACTCCTGGCATAATTAATTATGTACCTTGAGGAAGTCGAGAAAGTCAGCAAGCATATTTTTAAATGAAAATATGTCAGTCTTCAAAAGAGGAAAGACGTTATTACTTGACGACCAGTAAAACTGGATTTGAAAAACCATTGTACTTTCTTTCTAAAGACAAGGTGTAAATCAAACGACAACGTTTTGAGGCAAAGCCTGCCTCTACTCATATTTTTTTGTAATAAGTTAAAATTAGCTGGCTGAAAATATGGACCAAGTACACAGCCTACTACCTTGAGTAGTGTGCTTTATAAATTATTCAAAATACTTTAATTTAAAAAAATCTTATTAAAAAATTAAACAGGGTTTTAATTTAATTTTAAAACATCTTGGTGTTTAACCAGATTTCAGTTCTCCTTAGGCCCTGACTTTAGTTAGAGTCTTGGTTGCAAAGTACATCCTTCTCTCGTTTTTCTATTTTGTGTGCTTGGGCACAGGGATTATGGGTCAAAATTTGCAATTTTATAGAAATACTGTGTCATCAGGTGAATGCTATAAAATACATTAGAAAGATCATAGAAATCACTCTACTGTCTTGAGGCATTTTATAACTAGATCATCCCAAATTACTGTAATAATAACTTCAAATAAAGTTTATCATTCGCAAAAAAACGCAGAAAAATATTTAAAGAAAGAAAGGACCTGAAGGTCTAAATATCGTGTTCGTGATTTATTTTCAAATGCATAGTTGTTTTTCTTCTACCCTGTGCATGAAAATGTTCAACTGTTAGCAGAAGTTACTAGAAAATAGAAAGCGCCTCCATTTGCAGTTTGTCTGCCTTGATCATTTGCCAGGCGTTGAAGGGCGCCCTCTGCCGTTAAGTTATATTTATTACTGTAAAATGTGATTTATAGTGTGTCTTTCCTTGAACCTACTCAGGTTTTGAATGTTTCTGTTATGATTGTACATTTAACATAACAAAGAAAACATAAAATGTACGATGCCAGCTGGTATGGTTACTAATCTGTCGATTCTACCCTTTTTGAACTATGCCATAGTGTGGAAACATCTGGCAGTTTCCAATTTCCGTGTGAGAGTGGGGTTTTGACCTCTATTTCACTTTCAAATGGGTCTCTTTGGCAGAATAACTCGGCTTTCTGGGTTAATTTCACCGTCGACACCCTTTACAGTGCATCATATGAGGCTTTAAACCTAATGCTTTAGAAGGTAATTGCGCAGTCGTCAGAGGAAACTGCAGTCTCTCTGCTCCTTTAATCGCCTTTGTCATTTTTCTCCGATCCATTAACTGTGAATGCTCCTTGAATCTCACTTCTTGGGCTTTTAGTCTCTCTCTCTCTTTTTTTTTTTTTTTAATTTACATTTGTTGCATCTGAGGGCTCATCTCTTCTCACATTCCTAGCTATGATGTCTAAACGAATAACCTCTTAAGCGCCCTGGAGGAGGAGCAGAGAACGGGTGTTTTATTGGGTGCCTGCTACATGAACATAGTGTCATAAAAAATATAATATATAAAATATACACATAAAAATAGATGTAAAAATGTATCTTTGTCTCGCTTCACTCTTTGGCACCAGACTATCTCCATTCCCTGGGACTCAACTCTTGAGAAGTAGTTTTTCAGAATCTGTGATTCTGAATTTACCCCTGTACTTTTCTATCCCCACAACCATCATAAAGACCTCATCAGTTCACATCTGGATGATGGTTTTAGCATTTTAACTCTTCTTTCTAGCCTCCAGCACCCTTTCCTGCTATCTGCTCTGCAGAGTCTCATCACACCATCCTTCCTAAAGAGCACTTCTCTAATAATTTCTCTCCCCTTTGAAATACTGGCAATGGTTCTCCATTGTTTAAAAGTTCAGTTTCCAATGTTTCTCCTTAATAATCTAGGCCCTTCAAATATTGACTTTACCTCTTCAGCCTAATATCCTGCTCCTAACAAGGTTATTCCTACAGGACAGCCTCCTCATTGCCTCCCTTTCTTCCTTAGATAAATCCTTACATTCTTACCTGAGTGCTTTCCCATTGCATTCCTGTCTGAAATTTTTTTCTCCTTGCCAAAATCCAATTCCAGTTTGAAATACTAATATTTCCATGAAATCTTCTGTAATATTCAGCCAACATTGATACTATCCTTTCTCACCTACCTATTTGGTAATTATTATTAGTTCCATGCATTATAGTATTTTATTGTACTTAATTTGATGCCATTGTGTATTCTCTCGGGGACTCGTGGTTGTTTCTTTAACATATCTGTGTTACTCACAAGATTACATATTTCCAAAGGTAAGAATATAGTCTGGTATTTCACACTGAGATATGACACCAGGCTTAGTCAATTACTTAAACTCTCGGAAATTTATTTTCTTTCTCTGTAAAGTAGAGATAATGATACCTCTCTACCTATTTAATTTTGGCATTTGAGGCTAAATGAAATAATGTGGAGAAATGGTTCAAAGCTTTCAAACTCATTGGTTACCACTAATGATGATGCATAATTTCCTCCCTTCCTCCGCCCAAGATATACCTAATAAGGGTCATGGAATTTCTTTCTGATGATAGAACTAATCACCAAAGAGGGTCAGCCATCAATGGGAAAAGGACACTATCTCTCTATGAAAGCATATCAGATCTGCCAGAGAAAAGATTGAGGTCAGTCTTCTCAACTCAGCTCTTTATTTCTCCAATCCATAGACTTCAATAGTGTCTGTTTTCATTCATACAAAGGCTCTTGAAATATTAGCCTATATTTACTGTTTGTACTCTAGCAATCTAGTGCAAAATTCACAAGTATACAGAAATTGCTCTCTCTACGTGATCGAACACATTCTAATTGTTTGATCAAATAGCTGTTCTTTAGTCTTCATCCTCATCGACTTCTCTATAGCATTAGATTCCATTAAGTAGAGTTGTATAAAGTTTGAAGTAGGAAAGAAATGTTTCAGTGAATGAGATTGCAAAGGAAAAGACAGATTTTACTACATTATAATTAAATACATTTCTACATCAATAACTTCATAAACAATGAAAAGAGGGCAAATAAAAACTTTGAAAATATTTGCTATGTATTTGACAATCATGTCATTACTCCTCATATTTAAAACTCTAATAACATGAAGAAGAATAAACACCATAATAAGAAAATGAGCAAATGTCACAAATATATAAATCACAAAATATATAAATATAACACATATAATGTTAAGCTTCACTAATAATCAAAATCAGTGGCCAGATTTAGGTCTCGTCTTTTTCCTTTAATAATGTTTTAGAAATATATTAAACTTCTTTCAGTCAGGTCCCATAAAAAATTCTGATTAACCTGCCTGAATGGTGGGCCGTCCTCATTACGCTTGCTTGAGGGAGTTGGTTGAGCACAAGCTTTCTTTTTTTCAGGGCGTAATGGGGCAGGTGCACCTTAATACCAATCCTAAAGATAGCGTTAGCTTGAAAAGGCATGTTTACATCAATTTATGTTGTTAATAAAGTGTAGGTTTAGTCTCTTATCTAATGAACAGAATCTAGGAAAGACAACAAATCGTGTTAGGTCTCATTGAAAGTGTGAGTGATGGGTTGTTTAGGAAGATGAAGAACGAACTGAATTCGTTTCTACCTAGCATGACTTTGTGTCAACATTGTAGCTTTGTATTTTTGATTAGGTTATGGATCTTCCCAGGGCTGCATTAGATGCCAGCGATAGGCCATGTTGCTAAGAACTTTCTTACTGCCTTGAACCATCTTTGTTCCCCTCACATATTACGTGATGCCATCTATGTGAAATGTTCAGAACAGGCAAACCCATAGAGACAGAAAGCAAGTTGGTTATTACCTATGACCAAGGAGGCTGGGGGAAAATGGGGAGTGGCAGCTAATGGGTGTGGGGTTTCTCTTCTGGGAGATGAAATGTTCTAGAACCGATTGTTGTAATAGTTGCACAACCTTGTGAGTATACTAAAAACTACTGTGCACTTCAAATGGGTAAAATGTATGGTATGTATGTGAATTATAACTCAAAAACTAATTTCAAAAGTACTATATGACATAAGTCATCATAATAGGTTGTTCTACAGTCATAATATTTGTCCTGTACCACAACCATCATGTCTGTACCAATGTTTTTCAGCTTCTGTCTCTAAGCTAGAGACAAAAGTGCGCTATAAATTTCTTCTGAACTCTCATATCAAAAGAGTTTCTTAGGAAGCTTTTCACAAATGACTCTCATCAGGTTAGTTTTGTTGCAACAAATCATAGGAAAACTCCTTGAATGTTACTGTCTGTGACTTGACTGTGGAGTAGCAAACACCTGCCAATAAACTCCTCCCGGTCAGCTTCTCACCTGGTTAGTTCACACTTACTGTCATCTGACTGGGTTTGTTCAATCACTAGTAAATAACATCAAAGAGGATCCGTCCTAATTTCTCTGAAATAAATTACTATGGTTCCAGGAAGAAATCTGTATGTCCAGGATTTTGCTCTTAGACCCTATTTCGTTTGTGGGTTCCTAACTGAGGAAAAAGTTATTCTCCTAAAAAACTAAACAAAACGATCTGGCCCATAGAAATTTTCTCACCAGGTTGTAATATATTTTTATCTTCTCTCAGCACTTTGCAAAATCTGTAAGAATAAGCAGTTGCGTTTTATGTAATTGTGTATCTTGTGGGTTTCACACATAGTCAGGGCTCAGCAAGTATTTTATTGAATGATGAATCAACAAATGAATGCAGAAAACAAGGTGAGCAGAAATATTGGCATTTACTTGATACATGGGCCACAAAGACAGCTGCTCTAATTTAGGTGAGTATTACTCAGGAGCATTGATGTTTTTAGTATTTACAAGTTACTTTAGAGGGCTGCTCACAGCTCACAGCAAGTAGAAATTTGTAATCAATTTGAATTTCACAGGATTGGACAAAGGCAGGAAGGAGGGAGCAAATATCTCAGAATGAGCCTAACTGGCTGCCTGTCAATGGTGTTTTAAGTTGGCATGCAAGCATCTATTTATCCTCTCATTGAGGAAAGATAGGGGAAATAATTAACTCCAGTTGTATTCTGATTTTGGAGATTCTAGAAGGCTTCCAGAAGTATCCCTTGAGAAATATCAATGGTCTATACTACCAAAAGTGATTTAAAAATTACTGTAAGTAAATGTAAAATTGGGTTGTGATAGGATTAGGTAGATTAGGAGACAACTACCTAGACAAACTGCTCTGAGACAGTGAGCAGACCCCTTCTGCCCTAGCAACCGGCAGTGTGTGCTGTGGTCTCATTAGAAGCCACAGACGCTTCGGGGCATCCCATTTATTTGGGCTTGTACAGCTGCGTCACATGCCCTGAAGCCATCATCCATCTTCTTTTGTGCCAACTCCAATCCTCCGCCACCACTGAAAGGGGGTGGGTGAAACTTGGTTCAAATAAGAAAAATGAAAAGAGCTAAATCCCAAAGGCGGACGCGTCTGGTGGCGAAAGGGCAGCGAGTAGTGAGTGCATGGGGGGTGGGGGAGAGGATTGTAAATTGGCACAGTTCACAGTGTGACCCCTGCCTCTTTCCAAATTTTTCACACCTCAGACCACAGGATAATAATGTGTGAGGATTTCTTCCTCTTTAGTTTCCCTCCTCAAGAAAGAATAAAACTGTATTTTTTCCTTTATTTTCTGCCTAGCCGTTTCTTGACGTTTGCAGAGCAGTGCAGAGCTGATGCCGTTGCAGGTTTTCCTTTCTATGTTTACACTCACTTATGGAAAGAAACTGGTATTTTGGGGGGGGGGGCTGGGACTGGAGCTAACATCCTGAGTCAGATTGTACATGCTGATTTGGTAACTTATTTACCTTCTGGCATTTTGAAGAATTTGAGTTTCTTCACCACTAACTATTTAAACACCTAAATTTACTGGAATATGTGTAAAGCAGCTTCATTTTTTAATAATAACATTAAAAATTTTTTTTTTTGTTTTATTATCAGTTTCAAGTATACAGTACATTGGTTAGACATTTATGTAGTTTACGAAATGATCCCTCTGATTGCTCTTTCTCTCCTGTGGCTCTACGCCTAGCCATTACAGTACTGCTGACTTCATTCCGTTCTTATTCAAAGCTTCTTCTCACTGAACAGGGAAGCTCAAGGAACTAGCTGGAAAGCAGGACTTGTTGGATGAGAGAGAAGCAGAGAGTGCAGCCATCTGTCTGCCTCATTCTCTGATGTAAGCGTAGACACAGTTCAATCAGCTGAAGTGCCCCTTAGCTAATCAAGAACTTAAACTGAGCATTCCAAAGAGTTGAAGCACAGACAAGGCTGGGGAAGGATCTGCTCTTTTTAATTCATCGCTAACAAATATTAGTTATCTGTCTAAGGACTGGGAATACTAATAGGAGTGAGATTAATTTTTTGCCCTTGAGGCAGTCATGGTGTATTGAGGAAGACAGACAAAAATCAACAACGGTGCTAGGTGCTGCGTCAGAGGCAAGCCATGCACGTTAGCGGAGCGTGGGGGGAGCTGGGAGCACCTCACACTTCAGATCCAAGAGACTGAAAAGAGAGGCAGGCAAGTTCAGGAAGCCCCCACCACCATCTGGTGGTTAAAAGGCAAATAAAACATCTTTCACTTAAACCTTAGTTAGCACTTGGAGATGTTACAGGCTTGATATCCTCACATTGAATGTTCTCAGAGATGAAATTTTCCCTGCTGATTCAGAGGAAGCCAGCTATGAGCCCCCTGACAGCTTTTGATCTGGGAAATAATCCCTGTTTGTTTTCCCTGTAACCACAGAGAACCTAAGTAAAGTCTTGTCCTAACAACAGTGACAGCAGTAGCTATTCTTTTGAATACTGCCTGCATTTCATGTTCTCTGTTAGGATTTTTGCCTTTAATTTTTATTTAAAAAAAACTTATAAAACAGTATTACTGTAGCTATTTCGAAGGAAAAAATAGAGATATAGAAAGATTAACTTAATTTAGTCACTCAGTAAATTTTGGAGCAGGGGTTTTACTCTATGATAATCTGAGACTTTAAAGATCCCTGCTTTCAGTTATATTAAACCTGCAAATCTAGTCTAACTTATCAGTGCCTGCAAATGCTTCCTGAATGATGCCTCTAGGTGGCTTCTAAAATGCTTTAAAGTGCTTATTTAACAATTTTTGAGAGTAGGAGTCATTAAATGGTTTTAAAGAAGGGGAGCAACAAACACAGAAAAGAGTTTATTTCTAACCTGATGAGAGTAGGGTATGAGAGCAAGCTTAGATTCTTACTGTGACTCTTGCTGCAAAATGCTTTAGCCCCTTGGACTACAGTTTCTTTCTTTTGAAATGAAAAGAGATAACTTAAATAACCTTAAACCTCTCTTCCAGTTTGTAGATTCTTTTATTTTGGGTAAGGAGATGTGACATTGTTTGTCACTGATGTGAACCAAGGGGGGCTTTACTACATCAGAGTGATTGTCTGAACCGGACACATGCTTGACTACGACAGGGGAGAAGTTCCTTCTGAGGACCACACTACAATATTATTTTGAATCTAGAATTGTACACATCCATTTTTCCTTGGGATGTGAGGAGGTTAGTGTGCCCTTCTTGGTTTAACTCTAAGAATCGGATTTAAAAGTTCATTTCCTTCCACCCAAGAGCAGTGTTTGTAGGTAAAGCTTCCAAACTGCGAAATACTTCAACTCTCTAGGACACAATAATTTAACTTCTGGCTAAGTCTTGAATGTGGCATTAAAAATATGGAACAGGGAGAAAAGACCTCATCAACAACGAGTATAAGAAACTCATTTTATCTCTGGCCCAAACAGCATAGATGAGAACCTTAACGGTTTCCGCCAGTCATCCTACTTCTTGATTATAACACCCCTTCACTGCTTCTGCACAAAACCGAATCCTCTGCTCTCATGCTGAACATATTAAACACTCCGGATGAAAAGCCCTGACACCTGGCAGAGCAGAGGTACTGCAAACGATTGGTCTCTCGTCTTAGCTGGGTCCTCAGAAGCTTCTGTCAATGCTCTTACTCGTTCAGAGTTGTCTCCCTCTCTAGCTCCCTCACTGATGTCCCACACACTCACCAGGCTACTTCTGGTGCCTTTTTAGTGCCCTCTTTCTCTGTCTCAGCAGATGACTTAGCAGACAGTCAGATCCCAGGTAAGTCCTCCATCAGCCACTACCTGGGTACCTACATGTTTCCCTTTGTCCATACTCACGTGGGTTCCCATTGTTTTCTTGTCTCAAAAAATGGCTTGCTTCTTCCTCAAAGTCAAGTCCTCTACGCTACTGACCCAAGTCATGACTCCTAGACCACCCAGAACTCTTCGGCATCTCATTCCTACAGTCATTGCCCCAAATCTCTGGTCTCCCTAACCTCTCCCTCTTCATAGCTTCCTAAATAAGTAAACTGGCTTTGGGGCTATTTCTCTCTCCAACCAGCATCAAGTCTCTCTCTTCTTCTTTGAGAATTTTAAAATTTCAAAGAAGTGGGCTAGATTCCTAACTCTGCTTTCCTAACTTATATAGGTGTCTGGCTTTGTCCTCACTAGTCCTTAACTGCTCTCACTAAAATCACCAAAATTGCCAAGACACTATTGACCTTTTTTAGTCCTGACCTTCCTGGATTGTCTGTGTGTTGCACTTGGTAAAGCTCATCACTCCCTTTTTCTTAAAATACTGTATAATCATTTCTCCAACACTGTGTCCTCCTGGTGCTCTTTATCCCAACCTGGTTATGCTTCTCTCCCGTGTGAGCTTCCCCTCTCTACCATCAATTAAAAGTTTGTTGAAGGCAGGATTGAGTGATAATTAAGCGTGAGGGTTTTTTAGTTAGATTGTCTCTTAGTATTTGTGCTTCTATAGATTCTTAACCCGTCTAGGCCCCAGTTTCCTCATCTTTTAAAATGAGAATAATAATATTTCACATTGTTATGAGGATTAAATCGAATAATGTATATATATAGTACTTGGCATGGGTTTTTCATTTCAAAGAGAAAATTTAATTGTTATAACGAATTTAATTACAGAAAGAACCATACCAAAATGAAATATTCAGTTGCCAACTCACAGTAGCAGTTCACCAATATCCCATCATGCTTTAGGTTTTTCCAACTATAAATGTTTTAGGAACTACAGATGCTACCTTACTTAACAATGGTTTGGCTTACAATTTTTTGACTGTATAGTGGTGTGAAAGTGACATGCATTCAGTAGAAACCATAGTGCAAATTTCGAATTTGATTTATTTCCTGGCCTGTGATATGCAGTATGATACTCTTTTGTGATGCTGGGCAGTGGGAGCCGGGCCCAGCTCCCTGTCAGCCATGCAAGATTGAGGATAAAGAACTGATGATGAACGGCGTACTGTGTTGCCAGCTTTTTCGGATACCGTGTTTTGTGTTGCAGCATCCCGTCATGTCTACACAGTGTTCGTCTGTGTCACTTGTTTCTGGTGAAAAGCAGAGAAAGGCAATTACTCTTGAGATTAAACTCAAGATAATTGCCCAACTGTAGGTGTTCTGAGCACATTTAAGGTAAGCTGGGCTAAGCTGTAATGTCCATTGACTAAGATATGATAAATACATTTCCAACTTAAAATATTTTCTGTTTATGATCGATTTATCAGGACATAATCCCATCGTAAATAGAGGAGCATCTGTATATGAAAAATGAAAGAATGTGCTTTTCTGAATTTGTTATGACAGGGCCAATTCAAATTTTTAGTCTTGGAGAAACATTTAGCAGGATTTCAGAGCATGAAAGACTGTTTTAAAATAACTGGATGTCTAGTTTTGATGAGTAGCAGATATTTTTTTATATATATAAAAGTGTTACAACTAAAAAGAGTATTCCAAACCACATAAAATCTCAGAAGCATTTGAGTTTTTGGAATTGCCCACAGAATTTTTTGTTTAAGTTATCCCTGTAATTAAAGCAAGCCATTATTAGATTAAAAAATAAGTTCAAACATTATTTCTAATAAGTTAATACAGTTACCAGAGATTTATTGGTTTCTATATACAAATATGATAATTATACATACCAGAATCAATTTAGGATGATTTCAAACCTATGGTTGGAGCCCAATAAATTAGAGCAAATCACCCCTCAAATGCTCTTCAAATTAAGATACTTGTGTAACAGAAAAATCTTAAATTTGTATGCGACTTGATATTTTTTATTTTGCTATTCTAGAAAATTAATCTTTTATAATGTTAAGATATTATTTAGTAAAGATTTATTCACTAAATAGTGAGTATTTTGGTTTCTAAGTTCTTTGGTCTGAACATAAAATCAATCAGATTAGGCAAAGTAGTCCATGTTTTAGATGCTGTGCATATTTTAGATTCTCTGGGTGATCAACTGTCTTGACTTGCCTGGGATTGTCCTGGTTCTGGCCCTGAAAATCCCTTGTCCTGAGAAATTCTTTAGTCCCAGGCAACAAGGACAGTTGGCCACCCAAAGTTCAGCCAAATCCACCAGGTGGCCCTACCAGAATCTTCTCCTTATTTCAAATGGAAAAAAAAAAAAAAAAAAAAAAAAAAAAAGCCTGTCCTTTCAACTAATATGTTAGAAACAGTTCCAGACATTGATTTCATGTTGCAAGGAACTCAGCCAGGTTTACTCATGTGCTTTATTTCATGTTTCTTTTTCTTACAACCTGAGACTGAATGTTAAAAGTAAACATTCTCGGATCAAAATTGATCAAGTTAGGTCTACGTTTTGAGCATCAGATGTGTGAACAGATTTCATGTCTATATATCAAGAGCACTTTCATCTTTACTATCCACTCAAGACTTAGAAATAAGACTTATGATTAAACACTGAGAGCCTCTTAGCATCTGGTAATATTGGACCATAGTAATATGAGAGTAGATCCAACTGTGGCTTTTTATGGGAAAATTATTCTCATTTCGGTTTATTTCACTTATAGCTTATTGACCCACTGAGAGGTACATCTATTATTTCCCCTGTAGAGGAGACTAAAAACTGCATCAGGTTTTGGGGTATCCCAACTCAAGGAGACAAAATGAAAACTAGCAGCAACTGGGAGGGCCATTTAGTGACTGCCCCTGGCTGTCTCTGTTACATGGTGCAATTTAAGGTGGATGAATGGTTCACCCTGGGCTCCAGGCCAACTAACTGGCCCTGGGGAAAATCATTCTCACACCCACGCTTGATGCACACACACCCTTCAACTCTCTTTCCTGCCCTGCAGCCCCCAAATGAAATCCTTACACTCAAGGAGGCAGCAGGTTCTTTCATTACTGTCTCTGGGCTACAAGAATCAAAGAGCAAAATGGATGTTTTCCTGAGAACTGGCACTGAACAGAAGGACGGAAACGACTATTCCAATTCAAGCATGTTTTAATCTCTGGAGAAGTGGAGACCGGGGAGGGGCAAAATTGGCTAAAGAATCAGTGGGAAAGTCATAAATTTTGTCTCTTATCCCAGCAACGAAAATTCTTTACAGTGCCGCCCACTCCTTTTTCTCTTTTATACGAGTTTGGATAATGAACAATCATTTTCTAAATTCTCAAGTTCAAAAATCTCTCAGTAAAGGAAGAAAAAGGAGTTTTTAAGTAATCCGAATGAATCATTTAAAAACATGCTCGGAAATGTCAAGATTCACACACATCTCATGAATATACTGTCCTAACCTAATCTAAAGAATCTGGTACTAAAACAAATCAACAATTCTCTACCTGTTCTCTTTGGTACTTTAAATATTTAAAAAGGTCAAATCATTTTTTTAAAAATTTATTTTAAAGAATTGTCTGTCATTCAAAGACATAGTGAGCAGTAAACACTCTTGTGGTCTACTTTGAAAAATGATAACCTAGTTTGAGCTGAATCTAGTCATGAGGACACAGTACAGAAGGGGGAAGATTCTACAAGTCAACTGATGTAGACTTACCAAAATGTCAGTGTCCTGAAAAACTTTTTTTTAAAAAAGATGTTTTTAGAGATGGTGAGTTGTTCTAGAATAAAAGAGATTTAAGAGATATGAAAAGAAAGTAGAATGTAGACTCTTACACCTTGATTCTTGATTGTGAAGAAGATACTGTGATGATGAAGGAGCATTCACTCATTCTTTAGGACCACATGCTAAAGTATTTGGAGGCAAAATGTTGTCTGGATGTCTCCAACTTATTTTATTTTTAAATCAGCAAAGATAGAGAAAGGAAGAAAGAGAGAGAGAATGAGAAATTTAATAAAAAGGCAAATGTTAAATAAACAAACAAACAAACAAACTCTATGCTAAGTATTGATCTGGAGCTCATATTGGAAAAATTCCCTATTGCTTGTAGTTCAAGGCCAGACAAGTTCACAAGTGTGCCATTCGACCTCAGAGTGTAAATCTGCCTATTCTGACATGTTCTAAATGTCTGTCTTTAGTCTGGCTTCCACTCAAGTTTTAGCTAACAGGAAGAGCTTTACGCTCTGAAAAGGTGTGTCAGAACAGAAGTATTTCTTACAGACGTCCTTTGCAGAAATATTCCAAATTCGTTTCTCTCAATTAATTTTCAATCAATTTCTACACCCACTTCATTATATTTTTAATTTAATTTGCAAATAAAATGGCATTTGCATTTTCTTGAGTAACTTTGTCCTTTCAATTACCTCTCATTTCCATTTCTAGAATTTCAATTATGTTATGATACGTGCCACAATAATTGCATTGTAAAAAGTCATGAACCATGATAATAGGGAGGCTATTCATAAAAATTTCCCTCATTGTCTATTCACACTAAGGCCCTGATTCATAAATTTGAAAGAAAAATTGCATGACTATGTGAGCTAGTGGAGAATCTTTGTGTTTTCATAGGTCAAATAGCCCAGGGGACTCGGGTCATGCGGTGGTTTTTTAACATGGTTTTAAAGCAAGGCTTTGGGGCTTCTTACTTGAAAAATATCAAAAGTAGTTGGATATAAATTCACTTAAAAAAAAAAAGACTCCTCAATCAAATTTTACCATTCTTCTCTTTGTTAGGTCATCATTTTTAAGTCAGTACATGATCCACAAAGATTGATTCCAGGAGCCCATTGGCAAGACGGATAACTTCAAAGTGTTGCCTCGATTTTTTGATACCTTTGAAAGACTCATTTCTGTTCATTATTCAGTCTTTTGTCACTTGTGCTTGAAGTATCAATATTTTCCCCCCAAAGCATTCTTCGATTCAATTCATTTCCTTTGGAACTTTAATAATCCATGCTGGACACTGTGCGATACTTGCAGTGGGGAGATGGAGGCATAAAATGTACCCTCTTGGTTTCTAAGGAGAATGTGCCTCAGCAGGGAATAGAAGACACACGTACACATTATTCATAGAGTCTGGTATATTGCATGTGGGAGTTATATACAAAGTGTTGTCCTGGCTTCTTTACTCCTTATTCAAGCATTATTAAAGGCTTCTTTCTTCCTCGTGATTCAAGAGTAGCGCAACCACACACTAAAATTCTGATGGGTTGTTACCAGCTTGGAGTGAATTTCTTGAGCCAATTCCATGACATTTTATTTAATACCTTCAGCATCGATCAAACTTTGTGGTATATAGTTGAGCCTGAAAATTATTGTTGCATGAAATGAATGACTGGATATCATGAAGAAAGCCTGGATGTCTACAAATTCTTCTGTCATCAGATTGATACAGGCTTTTGGTTTCAATATGTTATCAATTTTGGTTTGTGAACCCAAGGATAAGATCACCATAGTGAGGACAATGAAAAGGAATTCAATCATCTCATTTATATATTTTTCTTGATTTTTCTTTTGTAACGAATTGAGTACTAGAGCAAATCTTCATCCCTACCACCATGATCTTAGACATTAGCTTCTGTACCTCCACTCAGTACTTACTCAATTTCTGGCCCATTTTTATAGTTTTCTTACCAATTCCCCCTAGGACAAGCCCTATCTATGTCAATAATTCAATTTTTCCTCTCTCATCTCTGCTAGATTGTAAGGAGATTGTATCTCAGTGCTCGTTAGTAAGTGGAAATAAAGTCTAGTTTCAATGGACACAATATTTCCAGTGCTATAAAGGAATCTTCAAAGTGTTTTTAAAATATAAAGAACTTTAAGCCCACTTCATTATTTGGACAAGAGGGGAATAATTCCTTTTCAAAGTACTTCAGTTAATAGTAACATTATTTGTATAATACAGAAAGAACTTAAATTGAAGCTATTAAATGACATAATCTTGGTACTCAAAACAGTGAGTAAATGGTAAAGAAAATAAGGAAAGTATATTTTTTTCTTGAGTGAATGTTAAATAAATGGCAGTAAATATATAAATTATAGTGGTGGCTTCTTCCTCTTCTTGAGATAACCATTTAGATGATTTGAGCGGTAACGAAATGCAGATGCTTTACATACATTCTCTCTAATTCCAAGGACTATAAATTAGGGTCATTTTCCCTAGTTTACAGATGAGGAAACTGAATATTAGAGTGATTAAATAACTTGCCCCGGGTCACACAGATAGGATGAAGCACTTGAAAACTAAGCCAAAATCTCACTCTATAAATAAAATTTCTATGCAAACTTAAGAAATTCATAAAATAAATGTTTGACATTAACCTAATCAAGGAATCTAGTGCTAGGATGGGCCTGATGGTAGTGTAGCTTCTGCATAAAACCAAGTCTGACTTCAGCACTTCCAGGCTTTTGATGATCTTCAATACAGGATCATGTTACCATTCTCTCCATTCTTTCTTGACAAGTCTTGTCTTAATGAAAATCTCAGTATTGGGTCTATGTATCTGAGTGAAACTTAAGTGGGTTTTTGTTGTTGTTGTTGTTGTTGTTGTTGTTATTTTTACCTCTCTCGGGAACACTGCAAGTTTTGCTTTCTCTAATCAATAATAAAATATTTTAACCATGTTACGAGCATTTCAGATATAAATTAGCAAGGGACATGTATATTTTGGAGGTCCTTCCCACTGCACGTGAAATTCATGTTCGAAAATGTAAGATTAGTCCAAAAGGAAACAAATAGCTAGAACAGCTGAAGTACAGAATTTTTGCTGTAGTCTCTCCTACCTAAGAGATAGACTTGCCTTGGTAACTGTTAGCTTTCCTTGAAAAGAGACTTCGGGCCATTTTTGGAAGATCTGTAGAGGTCTGAAGGCTGAAAAGCAAGTCTTTCTTGCAAAAGTTCTTTCAGTAAGCTGGCTGCCAAAAAAACAAAACAAAGCAAAATAAAACAAAACAACCCATTCCTTCGACATAATTAATTTTAAAAAATTGGAATGACGCCCTTTCAGTCATTTGGACTGAGGAACAAGAAAGGAAGAACCAACGTTGAATAAAATCACAGGGCAGGACTCCTCCCTTCTCTTTTCCTTTGCTCTCCTCCCATCAGGCCGCTGTGACTCTTATTTCTTTTCTGATATTTCTTTCCTAGGACTGAATTCGTACTTACCTACTCAAGGATTTGTCATATGTGGTTATTCTACCCAGAGCAATTTTTACACGGCTATACCTATTATATGAGGAAAAATGGTATTTGAAATTGTGGCATTTCAAGCTCTCTGCTAATGTACGGTGCCTCTCAGCAGCCAGCTGACTCCTTGCAAAGCTGGCCTGACCAGGGGTCAGTAGTGTTAGGTACGAGTTGTGTGTCAACCATGCACTAGGCACAGATTATAATTACCTTTTAAATTAAAACTCACCCAGTGTCCAGTTAGTAGTATTAGTGATTTGGTGAATTAAATCCATGATGAAATCCTATTTGAATTTTAAAATCTCTCACCCTGCTGACCTGTCAGAATTGCTAACAAGCTCGGGTAACAAGCCTGTGCATGACAGTTTAGCGTTATGCATTATCTCCTTTCCTTTGGCCTCACAATTGCAGAGAAATGCCAGAAGTTAGGTACCAGGATGAAAAATAGGAGAGAATGGACCAAATACAGGCTCTTGATATTGAACAGTTGGTGCATGATAATACTAGAAGAGCAAATAAAACAGACCTGTATGAATATTTTCTTCCACATGTATGCATAATTCATTCATCTTAATTAGAGTTGTATGCTTTGGGATTTCATTTAAAAATAAACCAGAATCTCTTTTTTTCTGTTCTCCGTGATACCAAGGAAAGTAATTATAAATTTTATAAATTGATTACCCCTCAGTGAAACAATTTCTTGTCTAATTTTACCCTGCCGTTCCTAAAGTTTCTAAAATAATCATCCTGTGAATCTCAATGAGTCTAACTGCATAAGTGTACACCTCTCATTCGCATCTTTTTCTAATATTTATAAAACCTCCCTCGTGCTAAAGGAAAAGTGAGGTTGGGATCCAGGTTAGGATCACAGGTAATAAAGGCGGGGGCTGCAGTTCCCTGAAATATCCAGTAGATGGCAGTATACAACACAGATTCCCGAGAGTCTTAGCTCTGCAGGGCCTGCTGACAGGTAAGACATTGAATCTCTGGACATGAAAGCTGTTTTTTTTTCCAGCCCAGTAAGAGGGAAAAGGTTGATCTTTAGGAAATGATTTCTCCATATAAACTTGAGTTTGCTGCATCAGTACAGTAAACTTCAGTGATTTGAACTATTTTGACACCAAAGAATGTTAAGCTTCCTTAAGTCTGAAAAAAATCTATACTTCAAAAATCTTCAATGTGTGGCATGATCTTTCAGTGATATGATGTGCTGACCTTCCTGTGCTTCATATTTCATTAATCCCTAAAACAAGATCACTCTGGGCAAACTGCAGATAAGCCCTCTGGACATCTCATAAGCACAGGTTGGATACACAAGGCTTTGTGGTTTGACATTTCAGCATCATGGGTAGACTAATTTGAGCATCGGCATGCACTCTCAAGGCCACTATTAATTAGGTGACAGTGTTCCTTAGTTATTTTAAAGCATTTATATACTTTTGCATAATATCTCCCCCCAGATTTCTAATCATTTTCCAATAGCCCTAAAAAGTATGTAAGATAAGTTAAATTTTTTATTACAAAAGAGACAGGCATCTGGGTAGTTTTGCTGAAGATTTTAAAACTGTGATTACTTAGTTAATAAGCAAATAAATAAGTTCCAATATACTGCTCATTATTAAACACTAGCAAAGGAGACCTCGGACAACATCAGCAACATATTTTTAAAAAGAATTTCCTTAGAATAGGAGTTTTTAGAGGAGAAGAGAAACATTATGTGTAAATTGTGTACAGCAGTTAGTTACATTGAGATTTCATAACACGTAACAATGCTCACAACATCCCAACCTTCCCTCTTGTCTGGATATGTGTCCTTAGATCAGGGGCTTTGCTCTGACCTCTGTTTTGCAGTGTGTGTGGCCTGCCCAGCCTTTCTCACTTGGACAAATATGCTAGATCATATTTATTTTTCAAGACTCCTTTGTCTATTTAGATTTCAGGCCTCTGTCCAATTCCACAATCTCCTGGAACTCCCACTTTGGCTTTTCCTGGCTTCACTCACTCTGCTGGCATCCGAGGCCCAGTTGGGCTGCACTGCTAGTCATTCTCAGAGCTGCCTCTGTTGGACTGGAGGCCTGCGGGTTCCGGAATTGGGCTGTCGATTGCAGAGGGTCTCTTTCCTCAGTGCCTCTGACCAATTTCTTTTGAGGATTCTTCTAAAACTTGGTGTTCCTCAGGGTTCTGCCCTAGTCACTCCTTCCTCACTCTTCACAGCTTTCATGGGCAACCTCAGGCACTTGCCAGCCTCCCAGTTACCACTTGTATTTGCATGATAAGTCCTCCAATGTCCTTGTCTGGAGCCCAGATCCTTCTTCTGAGTTTTGGAACTGTGGACACCTCACATCTATAGAGACACTCAGCTGTCTTGTTGGCACCTATAGTAGGGACATGGGATACAGGGGTATAATAGTACATTATTTGTGGTAAGAATACATGAACCAATAGATAAATTAATAACTATCAATCCATAATACTTGTTGAAAACTTCTTGTGGGTAGTCATGGATAATAGAAATTTTTCAGGGTGGGAAAAAGACTTGATTAGGATAGTAAAGCTATGCCAATTTCTTCCATTCCATTCACATAGGATAGATCAGTTGACATTGTTTTTAGAGATCTGTAATGCTATTTTAAGAAATGAGCATTAAATGGTAAAGTGTTCTGAAAAGAGAATGTCTAAAAACAGACCAAAATATGTTGTCCTTTGTTATCTATATATAGATGTGGTTAAAGAGATACATGAGTAACCAGCAGTCCATTGCATACCACAGACTGTTTTGTCTACTTCACATTATTTACCTTATCGCATATTTGTCTTACCTCCTTTAATTATTTTGTAACATACACAGCATCGGCTGTGTCATTCTTTTCTTCTTCTTCTTTCCTTCTCCTTCTCCTTCTCCTTCTCCTTCTCCTTCTCCTTCTCCTTCTTCTTCGACTTCTCTCAATATTTAACAGAGAATCTCAAAAATAGTAGGTACTCAATAAATGTTTGTGTGCAAGGCTTAGGTTGTTGCTGGCCCTTCTGAAGGTAGATAAATATTTTGATTAGTTAATTTTGAGTTACCTCTTGACCATGGTCAATTTGCTGAGAAGATGGCATGCTATGTTTAGACGATAGTTAATTGAAAGATTTGACCGCATAAGGCATCCTTTGCTGCATTCACAGGACTGTGCTGACTCTGCTAATTAGTCATCACCTCTTCTTATTTGCAATGAGGCCATCCTGAGGAACTCACTAATAGACTTGTAAAAGAACTGAAGAGTTAACATCCAGCAGACAGGTACTGATAAGGACATTTACAAGCACAGAAGGTTCGATGAGTCACACCTGTCTCTTCAGTTAGGTGATAAACTATCAGTAAATGCAAAATATGGTAGAAAATGTAGACGGGATCCAGGGTTCTTAATTCTTGAATGAAGTACATGAGGTAATATGACTATCGAGATAGCACGGATCCACAGTTCCAGAAGCTAAAAAAATTAGATTAGCATCTGTTTTAATCGGACTTTAATTGGATTGGATTACACCCATAAGATAGAAAAATCGTAACATACTCTGATTTAAACAGTATAGAAGTTTATTTCTGTCTCATGTGAAAGATGGCTGGCGATAGGCGATCTGGAGAGGTTAAGTAACAGCCAAGATCACACAGCTTGGTGGTGATAGAGTCTTAAATTCATTATGTGAGAAGTTAAGATGATGACAGCACCTACCTCACAGAGCTACAAGGAATCAGAGCTAGAGAACATGTAAAGCACTTAGAAAAAAATGTCTGGCACAAATAAGTGCTCGGTAGGTGCGATTTATTAATGTGAAGGAACCACAGATGAATCATGTGATCACATTAATAAGTGTATAACTACACTGAGATAATTTACATAGAGGAAGGATGCAGGGTACCATGAAGATATAATAGGGGTTTCTGACCTAGTCCGGGGAACACCTCCCTGAAAAACTGACACCCTAGCTATATCTGGATGATGGATGAATAGGTATTAGCTAGGGTGCCTGAGTGTGGCTAGTGTCGGTCAGAGAAATCAGTCTGCCCTGAACTGGGAGGGAGATGGGGAAGGAATGAAAGGAGGCTCTATGTATGGATTTCAGAAGATGAGGCTGGAGAGAAAGGAGGGGCCAGGGCATGGTAGGGATTTGAGTGTATATCTGGGGAGCAGAGGCAGCCGGGAGGAGGATGGAGGGGGAGATGCAGCACCTGGATATGTGCCTGGTTTCCTCGGCCAGATTGGTAGTCCTTGACCTTTGTGAGGGTGATGGGCACCAAGAGGGATGACAGGCCAACTTTGATGTATCTCCATCCCCAGAATGGGGGTGAAGCTCAAATCATTTAAAGATACTTGCAGGATGCATTAGATAATACATTGAATGTAAGATAATTGGTAGAAAGGAGATTTATTTTGGCTTAACCTTTCTCACCTGCATAAAAATATTTCGACAGCCTAAACCAGAGGAGAAAACATACAAATAATCTGAAAACACTTATTATTTGACTCTGGAAACTGGGGCCAAGGGCTGGGTGCATGTGTCCATATTCCTGCACGTCACCACTCATTCAAGTCCACGCCATTCCCTCTGACCTCTGCTCAGGTGTGGGACCTACAAGGTGACAGAAGGGTGGGCGCTTTTGGGGGGTGAGGGTTGGGGGTGACTAAGCATTACTCTTTTATTTGAGAGTGAGTGGCCTAAGGTCACTGAAAATTACATAAAGACTCAGGTCGAAGCTTGTGATTTTTACAAATAGTTTGCTGTAAGGAATTCTATTGCCTGTCATACAGATAGCAACATACCTTGTGAATAAAATACATAAAAAGTATTCAATTTTAAAGTATCTTTGACACCCCCTAAAAAAAAATTCAAAAACAAAAAATAGGAGATCCATTAATAAGACCAGAGTAGAGATTACATATTATCAACTATGTAACTACGGAGTCTAAGAAACCCTAACTTTTTTTTTTTTCCGTAGAGAGTTTGTCCTTTAAAATAAGTACAGAAAAATAAAATAAAATAAGTGAAACTTATTTTACTAAAATAAATAAATAAATAAATAAATAAATAAATAAATAAATAACTTAATTAAGTGAAACATTCTTCATATTCTAAGTGCCCAAAATATTCTCTTCCTGGAGCTTGGCAGGTATGCAAAACATGGCTCCTTGGAAGAGGTGAGCGTGGGAGCTCCATTAGCAGACTCTGGTGGCATTCATAATTCATAGAGGTGCCCCCATCCTCCTTCGGATAGACCCAAGGGTTGACTTTAATGTACGACAGGCAGGAGAGAGGACAGGAGGACGAAGACTGGAGAGAAGAGGAGGCTGCAAAGCCATCCCACTGTAGTTGCTGCCTTTTGAAAAATACAAACTGTGTTTTGAGTGAACGCATCATCCCCTGTTGGGATCTTAGATTCCTGACAGGGCTGACTATGTCCCCCTCACCACCAGTGGCTCGATCTTATCTAACTAGCATGTGTGAAAGTCGATTTCTTTTATAATCAGGAATCTATGGAATGAAGCTTATTTTGTAATTTAATCTTAACTCGTAGCAGCAGTAATGATAGTTCAAAATTATTCTAAAAATTAAAAATATTTTCATACGCTTTTTAAAATGTACCTAGGGATCCGGATTCATGCACATTTTTGATATGTTATTATACGAGTAATAAAACATTACAGAGACAGAGGCTGGGGGCTGGTGAAAAAGGCGAGAGATTAAGAAGTACAAATTGGCATTTACAAAGTAGTCACAAGGATAAAAAATAAAGTACAGCATAGGTAATATAGTCAATACTATTGTAATAACTATGTATTATGTCAGATGGGTACTAGACTTATTGGGGGATCAATTCATAAGTTATATAAATTATCTAACTAATATGTTGTATACCTGAAACTAATTATAATATTTAATATCAACTATAATTGAAAAAGTAAAAAAAGATATTACTAATAAGAGGATACAAGTTCACCGAGAGCAAAGTTTACTTGATTTAATCTAAATAACCTAATCACTGGGGTCATGACCCTGATTATGGGTGGAGACTGTGTCCCAGGGACTATAAAAAGCCAGAGTATCTGAGCTCAAATCCACTTCAGAGAGAAGCGAAAGCCAGAATAGGTAGAGGTGCAGAGTTTAGACCTTCAGGACCTTACCTGAAAGTCTGCAAATTAAGGTAACGGATCTCTGTCGGGGTTACTCTGTCCCATTTCCCTCTCTTTGGCTACAAAGTATCTTTCGAATGTCTTTACCTTTGCATCCCAGGAGGTAAAGAATCCGTCTTATCTTGTATTAAAAAAATTTTTTTCACCTTTTCCATTCTAACATCATCATTTAAATTTTTACATATTAACTCTTGGTCATTTTTTATACATACATGTATTTGTGTTTTCAAATACAGTATATGCTTTAAAATTGTTTCTTTTTATTTTCTAACATTTCTTCAAAGCTTTTCTGGGTTTTCACTTTGATGTATTTACCATTTTCAATAGTTGTATTATAACTAACTGAATCCTTTCATTATTATATAAATAGTTTCAGATCATTTCTGATCACAGATAATATTGGAAAGGTTTTTTTTTTTTTTTTACAAATGTAGCATTTTTTCTTTTGAAAAATTGTTTTCAAAGGTGGAGTAGGCAGGTACCTTTTTTAGATTGCAACCATTCATGTTCAATTTGCCTTAAAAAGTCAGGTTTTTGGAAATGGAGTTTGGGGATTTGAGAATGAAAGTTACCTCTGTTGTCACTCAGCCATGTGCCATCAGACCGGAATACATTCAGGAAATGGAAGGCTCCCCCAAGCTCCACATTGCTCCTAGGAATCATTGCTCGTATCTATGGTCACACACTTTGTATCTCCAGAGTCTAGCTGAGCCGGCAGCACGGAAGGCTCCTAGTAAGTTATTTGTTAAATGGAGAGGTGAGAATATGTTCCAGGATATTCTGGTAACCCAGTTTTTTATCCTTCAAATTGATTCTCTGATGGGCATCTCATTTGTTTTGCAGTGGTTTTTACTAGTTTTATTCACATATGGTAATTTTCCTTGAAGTTTTGAAGTCTCCTTAGAGTCACCTTTTTGTGACGAGTACAGTAGGATTGGTTTTATTTTTATGATTGTACCTAGATATGGAAATTCTTTTTCTTAAACTGCAGGTGACCTACAAAGGAATACTGACTAGGACTCCTAGATCCTATCAAAGACCCAGTTGGACTCAGCTCCTACAGAGAGAAACTAGTCAGAGCAGACAGGACTTCACCTGGAATTCTCCAGATAAGGTAAACTGCCCTCCCTGAAAAGACAGTGTCCAGTGTCCTATTTCTCTCTCTTGTGACCACTTAGATTTTGGAAAGTTTTGATAGTTTCTCTCACAAACTGTGCCTTTACTATCATTCTCCAGTGACTTAGCGTCACTGTCATGTATAAACTACAGAAAGATTTATATTATTTGATTTTTGTATTGGGTTTAGGTACATCTTCATTACTGAAGAAGAGCGCCTGATCATTCCCAGGAGCTAATAAAGGGCCATTTAAACTCAGCTTACCACTAAGGAGAGACCTTGAGAAATCATGTCTGCAAGTCTGAGAGAGGAAGCCATCTGTCCAGTTTGTCTGGAACTTTTCTCCAATCCTGTTTCTCTCTCCTGCGTGCACACTTTCTGCTTTGACTGCATGCAACTTTGGCTGCTAGAAAGGAAGGATATGAAACTGACCTGCCCCATATGTCGAGAAGTAACTGAGAAACCCCCTTTGGAGGAATGGCAAATTAGAACACTAACACTTCTCACCCAACAGCACGGTTTTCTACTGGAGCAAAGTCTGCACATGAGAAAAGAGTTCCTGAAGTTTCGGGAGGATATGACCCTGGACGTGGCAACTGCAAACTCCCGCCTTGTTTTCTCCGATGACCTAAGGAAAGTCCAGTGTGGGAAGATCTGCCGTGACCTGGTGGACAATCCTCAGAGATTCACCCACATGGCCTGTGTCCTGGGAACCTTGTGCTTCTCCTCTGGCTACCATTATTGGGAGGTAGAAGTGGAAGATGGGAAAGACTGGGCTCTGGGGGTCTGCAAGCAATCAGTTGATAGAAATAGGAAGAGCGGTTTCTCCTCTGAACATGGCTTCTGGGTCATCAGCATGAAGGCAGGAACCATCCACTCCAACTCCATCCCAGAAACCAGAATTTCTGCAAGCCCTGGCCTTAGCCACATAGGAATTTTTCTAGATGTTGAGATAGAAGAAATCAAGTTTTTCGATGTTAGAAATGATGCCCTCATCTACATACACAGTAATTTCTCCTGTTTTGAATCTTTGCATCCATTCTTCTGTCCTGAGTTGCCTGGAGGAGGCAGCAGCGGGGGCACCCTGAGCATCTGCTCATGAGAAGTTCACGGTGTTCTTTCTACACCATGAAGTACCTATCCTAACCTGCCTCGATCGATATAACTTACCAAAACTACAGGCTAGTGGGGGAAGACCTAGAAAGGGCTATGAGATGCAAGGAAAGAACAATGAGAGCAGGACCGAATTCCAAAGGAGGCTGAAGGAGTCAGAGCAACTCAAATCTATCCACCTAGGTCAGGAAGGAAGTGTACGAGGGAACAGAAAAACTTAGAGGCGCTCAAAATCTCTCGTTCTCCTAGAATGTACTCAATTTGAGTGGCTCTTTTTGACTATAAAGCCCTAGATGCCGTAACTGCGCGGGATCAGTTCTCAGTCCTGGCTTCTCATTACAAACACATGAAGAACATCAAAAATTCCCACATCCATAACCACAACCCAATCCAATCAAATTGGAATCTCTGGAGATGAGACTCTGAAAGAAACCTTTCCCAAGTTTTCTAGATGATTTCAGTGTGCAGCCGAGATCGAGGATCGCTGGACTAGAACATTGATTCCAAAACTTTGTTGTGCATCAGAATCCCTGGATGGATTTAGATCTGGGATGGGGCCCAAGTGATGTTGGTGGGGAACCACACTCCGAAGCCAAGTGGACTAGAGGACAGTGTATTTTAATGTTAATTCTTACACTTTGTTAATTAATTAATTAAATTTCATTTAATTTAAAATGAATTTTGTTTTAAGTTTAATTTCTGCATTAAAAACAAACGACCCCTAGAACAATGGAAGAGATAGGAGGGAGGAATGAGGAAGGTCTTAGCTGGGATTAGATCAGTGTGTTCACAAAACTCACAAGGCATCGTGGACACTCTTGTCTACTGTTCTCCCATACTTCCCCACATTGATCATAGGAGTTTCATCATCAATTCTGGTACTCTTATTAGCACCCAAAGTGTATATGATTGCTCACTATAACGACCCAAGTCATATTTGGTTTCTGTAAGAAAAAGGCAACCTTTTTCCTTAGGAAGCAACCAGGAAAAAATGGTAGAATTTTCTGCTCCTTAAAAAGTTACTATCTTTTGACAGCTTCTAAGTGCTAGTGAATGCTGATGACCCCAAGATATTCACCACCATGTCCTGTGTCCTGAGTGCTCGCTTCACCCTGGCCTTTGCTGGGAGGTGAAAGTGGGAGAGAGGGGTGAGCTCTGGGGCTCTGCTGGGCCTCTGCTCACAGAATCCTTTAAAAACACCTGTTCTTCTCCACAGGCCCGAATTTCTGCCAGCCCTCACCTCACTGTGCAAAGAATTTCCTAAATACTGAGTTGAAAAAATGAAGTTTTTTGATGTTCGTGTTGGTTCCCTCACGATACAGTAGTTCTACTGCCAAGAGAAGGCAACGCTGAAACCCCGTTGAGCATCTGCTCTTTCTCTAAAGTGCTCTGAACATAATGCTTTGGGTGTAGCAGGTTTTCCATTTTTAGGATAAATGACAGGATATGTGTTATGCATTGTACAGCCAAATCCTGGATGTTGGATATTCAGGTTTGTAAAAACCTCATAGCATTCTAGCTGACCTTGGTACCAGATCATGATCCCCAGCCTGTAGCCATTGCTTTTCCTCAGCTACCTTGCAGCCTGTCCAGACAGATGGCCTGCTTTCCTGTGCTGTTCGCGGGAAATTTAGAAAACTCAATTTGTGTTTTCCATAATTCTTACTTTTTCTGTAGGGCACATTAATAAGTCTTTTTGCCTCTACTTTCCTGGGAGGGAGAAACTTCTTTAGTCAGTGTGGTTTCAAGTAGCACCCTTCGCTTCAATATCCTAAGGGCTTGAGATTTTTTTGTTTTTCTTAAATTTTTTTCCCTCAGTCATAATTGAGACAGACTGCTTTGATCAAAGTATATTTGTGTTGGCTGAAAGATTGTTTCTGTGGGGAGCAGGTGGTGGGGTGGTGGGGGGGACTGTCAATGGGATAAGGGAGGGATGGCCAGGAAGAGAATTGATGATGAGCAGTGGGTGCTGTGTAGGGGAATGCATCTGGGCTGGAAGATGGTCAGGCTTTGTGGAGAAAGGGGACTCCAGGTAGACAGGTGAAGGTGGTAATTTATTGGCTTATGCTGATTAGCTGAAAGTGCTTTTCTTAGATCCATGAAAAACAACAAACAATAGACACTTAAAAGGCAAATGACCAAACTTAACAGCTGTTTTTTTTTTTTATTTTTTGAAAAGAACTTAGAAAACAAGGAGTAGGAGGATATGTTTAAAATGTAATATAGACCATGTTATGCAATGCTCTGGTTAACAGTTTTTAAGAATACAAGACAAATAATTAAAATGGATATCGAACGTATTAAACATTTACTTTGTGCCAGGCACTGAACTCACTGTGTAATGAATTATTTCATTTAATCCTCACAAGAGTCATATGGGGTATGTAATCTAGTACACCCATTTTAATAAACAGGTAACTGAGGCAAAAGGATTAATAAGGCTTAAAAGGATTAAAAGTTTAAATAAGTTGCTTAAGTATTAAGTCCCTTTTCCCTGTAAGTGGCATATAGCCCCAAAAGATAAAAATAGACATTTGATTCTAACAGTTGGGTTCAGAGATGGTAGTCTTAATTGACAGACGTGGGCCCGGCAGAGGCCATTTCCTTCTCTCTCTCCCTTTGGTCAGCATCTCTAACTGACGATGGCACTCCTCTTTCTAAGTCCTGAGACAGAGCTCCTAAGGCCTACCACATTTAATTAAACGTAGCACTAAGAATGCAAGCTTTTGACTACTGGATTCTAAAGCATCAGGATCAAGGAAAGGCTGCTTGCCGCTATCACTAATATTTAACATTGTTATCCAAATGGTGATCAAATAAATTATAAGCAGCCCTGTGCTGAATATTGCCTGTGATCATTGGCTTGAGATCCTCATGTGTGCAGCTTTTCCCAACTCTGGGTTCCGTGACATGACACTGGTAGCTTCAAATTGTCCATGGTGGTGGTCTTTATACTGGCAAACGGGAAAATTATGCAATTAAGGCCTTTTTAAAACAATTTTTTTTTGAGATCCAGATGTTAAACATTTACCAGCACAGCACTAATTTATCAGCTAGTAATAAAGCTAACTATTGAAAAGAGATAAAACAATCATTACTTGGAGAGCATACGATTTCATACATATATGGAAAGTTTAGGGGAAAAATACTCTCAAAATTAAAAAGATTAAAAAAAAAAATTCAGGACTGATTGCTGATCAGTCCTCGGAGACAGACCATGCCTCCTCTGCAAATGTGGGAGGAGAAAGAAAGTCAGCGTGCAGTGGGAGCGGGAGGTGGGAGGCAGTAATCTTACAGGTTTTAGGCAGAAACTTTAAGAGACCTGGGGCCCAGCTGCGTCCAGGCTACACTCGCTGCTGGTTCTGCGAAGAGACACTATCTTACCCTTCTCAAACGCCACGCTTTGTCCAATTCAGTATGGTTTCAGATTCCTTTCATCTCGACCACAACCGGATTACCTAATAAATTATCTATTTATTTTTTCTGAATCTATAAAGGAAAAACCTCGGGATTCCTCCCTGCCCCCCCCCCCCCTTTTCAGGGACATTAATGCTTTGCATGAAGGGACTTTACCTTTCCCGCCAATCAACAGGGCTATTCTTGTAACACCCTCAGTGCAAACTGATTACTTCCCACGTTGTCTGGCACTGTATATCGAAATGTTTGTTATATAAAGAGAGTTATTGGTTTGCATTGATAAATGTAATCAGTCAAGTTGGGGAACAACACTTTCGTATTAAAAAAATGGGACCTGATTTTAAAAGTATAGATCTTAGTAGTGATGATAAATTGCTGCTAGCCGATCACTCTTTTTATCAGCACTGTGCTGAAAAGTATGAGATTCTTTCATTCTGGTCCTCATTTCATTACTGGCAGTTTTGCCCTCTTCTTCCTTCCCTCTTCTCTCCTCCCTTTCTTACTTCCCCCTCCTCGCCTACCATAAGAGCACTTCTGTGACATCAAAGAATTTTCACCCTCATGCCATGCTTCTAGATATTATATCTAAATATATCTCAGATATGTACAAAGGCTTCTGGTTCAAGTTCATGGGTCCAGAGCACATATTACCTTCTTTAGGAATCACAAGAAAAGAGTATCAAGAGGTCAAATCTGTAAGAATTTTGAGAATGGGGAGCTGGGAACAGATGTTATATGGATTTCTGGAATTCAGTAAAGCATCTGGGTTCTTTTTGAAAAGTACAGCAGAGAAAACCTCAGCCCAGAAAACATAGGCAAATGTGCATTGGAGTCATTTTTATAACAGAGCTTCAGAGATGTTCCAAGTTTGGAGAAAGCTAGGACTGAAAGGATAAGTGGGATTAAGGCTTAATTAGAGTGCTTAATTTAAGATGTATTTACATGATTACTGTAAATTGTAGTAATTTTTCATTCCGCAGGTTAAAACTCAGTGTTTACTTCTTAAAATGCCTAATGGGGGCTTCTGCAATACACTTTGAACCAAACAGAAGCACAATAAATCTTATGGTAATTGTAGGCATCCACAATGGAGCTCCAGGGACGGGAAATTTAAAAATCGCCTTTTCTGGGAAGAATAATGGCCTAATGTGAACACCCTTAGTTTAATCCTATTTTCATTTAAAGCCTAGATGTTGCCTCACTTTATCCACTTACACTGACCCTTTAGACCTCTTTTCTAATCAAAGAACATTATGAAGTAACCAGATCTACCAAAGGCAGAAGAATTTCTTTTGAATACCTATAGTTATTAATTTAGCCATTAATTACTAATATAACCAGGCAACCAAAGGTCACCAGACAGTTTTGAGGAGCATCAATATCTTGGAAAAGAAGAACCATGATAGTCAAACAAAAACTGACCCTTGAAAGAATAGATGTAATTCAGAAAATGTAAATAACATAAGCAATTAGTGCTCTCTTTTAAAATAACCTTTTAAATGTAAAGTTTCAACCATACACATAAGACAGCATATAATGAACTCAATGTACCTATCGGCCAATGTCAACAATTTTAAATATGTGTCTTTGAGGTTATTTTAAAAGAAATCTCAGACACTATCATTTCATATATAAATGTTTCACTGTCTATATCTCTAAAATATAGAACATTTAAAAAATAAATATAATACCATTATCACACCTAAAAATTCTTCAATAATATCAATAATCACAGTTTCCTGATTGTCTTATACTTGTTTCAGTTTCCATGCTTGAATTGAGATCCAAATAAGGTTCAAATATTGCTCCTGGCTGATGTATCTCTAAAATTCCCCCTCCTCTTATTTCTGTTGAGATTTTTTTGTTGGAGAAACTGGTTCGAAGATATCTTAGTGTCAGGATTTTGCTGAGTACATCATTACATCATATATAGTTCAAATATATTAAATAAAGCTATAAAGGTTATTAATAAAAGAATTTTAGTGTCTCAAGTGTGTATCAGTTTGGTGCCTTCTCTTTCATCAGGTTTTGTCTTTTGGGGGGTGGAGTGTGAAAGAAAATCCCTACACAGAGACCTTCTCTCTTTGACTAGAATTGAGTAGAGCTCCCGTTCTGAAGAGGCAAGGGGAAAAGTAGTTTTGAATACTTATAAATATTAATGTAGTACACAAAACCTATAACATACCTCAGAATTAATTTAAATGTGTCATATCTCTATGAGTAAAGCATATAAAAAAACCCCAAAGTTAAAAGCTGAATCATGTTCAATTTAATCATGAGACAATTTAACATTTTAAATATTCAAGGCAATTGAATTAAAATCCCAGCAAAATTGTTATGAGTGTTCATCTCCACAAGCTGATCCTCAAATTTATATAGATGAATAAAGGTTTATAAATAGCTAAGTTAATCTAGAATATGAGGATCAGGAAGAAGGGAGAAAACTGTATCTGATATTATGACACTATGCAAATCATAAGAATCACAACAAACACATGTGTAAATATACTTGGCATTGGATTATTTAATATTAGTTTTAGAAATATCAGATAGAATATGGAATTGGTCAAAAAATTAAGTTGAATCAATAGATTAAAAAATTAAATAAGAAAGGTAAATTGTAAAGTGAATAAAAGAAATTACAAGAAGGTTTCTTTGTGATTTGAAATCTAAAAAGATTTTAAAATAAATCAAAACATAAAGTAAAAAATTAATGTATATTACATCAAAATTAGTTGATACTTGGCCACTCCCAGCTGCAATGGAGTCTAAAATGCTTAATAGGCATTAAGCATTTCCAATAAATACTTAATAAAGAATTAAGAAAACCATAGAAAAAATTTAGGGGTAAGTGACAGTTTGAGAGAAGACCTATAGAAAATTCAGCACCAACAAAGAATTGATATCTAGAATTACAAAATAAATTCTATAAAAAAGCAAGAAAAAAAACAATAAAAAAATGGCAAGGATTATGGTTAAAAATACACAGAGATGGGATGTTTAATCCCACAATAATCAATGAAATATGTACTAAAGTTCTGAGATACTGTTTACTGAAGACTAAAAAAATTAGAAAGTTTGACATCACGTGCTGGTGAGGACATGGGGAACTGGGAAGCCTCATGCAATTACTGGTGGGGATGTAGACTGGTATGGCCACTTTGGAAGGGAATAAAGCAGTAGTTAGTGGAATTAAGTAATTACTGCACAGACCCTAAACACCAGGGAAAATCTCACAAGGGTCAACCATGAGGTATTTATAAAAATGTTTATCAGAATATTGTTTGTGGTGGCAAAGAACCAGGGAATAATTAGGTTAAATGTAGACTGTACAGCAGTCACAAGAAATGAACTAAATAGTCATTTAGCCATGTGGGTAAACAGAATTTTTGTAGTACAACTCTATTTCAGTAAATTAAACATATACAAACAAAAATGTCCATATTTAAAGATGCTCTCACACATACATATATAAATCAAATATTGAAGACGATTTGAAAGTACAAATATTAATATGTGGTGACAGAAAGAACTCTAACTACGGGTGGTGAATATACAATGCAACGTAAATATGACTTCTGTTGAATTGTACACTTGAAATTTACTGCATTTTGTTAAATAATGTCACCATTATAAAAATAAATTGAAAAAAGAACTGTAATGAGATACAATTTTATACCCAGTAGAGTGAATACATTAAAAAAAAAATATTGACAATACCACAAAATCTACTCATTGACAATACTAAATTTAAAAAAATACAAATCTTAAATAATTTAGGTTGGGAGTCTTTGGAGGGGAAATGTTTTATCATACACATGAAGGAGAGAAAACTAAATAGAATGGAATAAAGAACAAAGGGATTAAGAGGTACGAATGGGTAGTTGCAGAATAGACACGGAGAGGTAGAGTGTAACATGGGGAAAGTGGTTAATAATGTTGTAATGAATATGTAAGGGGAAAGAGAGGGACTAGATTTAGTGATCACTTTGCAAGTCATGTGGATCTCCGATCACTGCGCTAAACAGCTGAAACAGGTATGTTATTGTATGCCAACCATAATTGAAAAAAAACCTCATTGAATTGTATACTGTAATATGAGCAACTAATTGTCTATAATATTTCAATAAAGCCAGAAAAAGTGACATCTCCCCAAAATAAATAATAATAATAATAATAATAAATAAAAATAAATAAATGAAATGAACAAACGAAGATAATGTGTCATGAGTTGATGATCAATCCCACTTTGCTCATCTGACATTTTTACAATAAACAAACATAAACAAACTAGTATCTCTTGAGAAACAGGAAGATTTGACAACTTAAGGTCTGACTTGGTGGGAGCCAGGAGGTGGACAGATGTGGGGCGATCCCTTGCAGTTTACCACCCCCTGCTATCTTGCAACAGTCAGCTTTAGACATTTATGTTGTTCGCTAGTCCCTGCAAGCATCTGTATTAAGGCCTCTGCTACAGAACCTTGTTCCAGATGGAAGTCTCAGGAGCAGAAGACCTCGGGTGATGGACCACTTTCGTAAGCTTAACGGTGAGTTAGTTTATCCTAAAAGCTGCTGCTGTTCTGATGAGTAGCCTGGACTGAGAATCCTAAAGACAAAGCAGCATAAAAGATTTTGCAAACTCTGAAGTTAGTATTCAACCTAAGCAAGATCCCTCGGAGATTCAAATGGATTGAGAGAGAATTCTAAACTAAGTCCATAAAGAAACTTTCATAAGAGTTTAATATCTTTTCCCTTCATTAATAATTCAGTTGAAAGACCTGTGAAGAGCTTAGCTGAGGTGAGTGTCTTTCCACCTTTGACCTCTTTACTCTTTGGGAGTGGTCAGACTTTCAGCTCCTGATTAACATTTTCAATTTACCCAACTGAAAATGTGCCATTAATTCTGACTCCTGTAGGCTTTGTCAGAATATAGCAGCTTTTCTAATCATGACCTTCCTTGATTAAAATGCTAAGGATATTCAATTTCAAATAGCTAATTACTTGAGCCCACCTTTAAAAATTAAGACCCTTTGGTATGAAGTAACAGAAATTGACTCAAACAGCTTAATTAAAGAGATAATTCTTTATAAAGGTTTGTCTGTAACCTAGGGATGAAATAACAAATTAACTACTATATTCATAACTGATATGTAATAGGTAGAAAAAAATTTAAGGTAGTTGTAATAAAATTTCCTACTTCAGACAAAGGGAAAGTCAAAGGAAACCCAGGACCTCTCCATATATTGGTCCCTGTACGAGTAGTTACACATGCCCTAGGGCAGTACTAGTAAGAGCAGTGAAACTAATGGACTTCATTTCATTGAGACCGAGAGCCAAGGGACATTTCTTCAGAGTGCATTAATAAAATTTTTTTTATCGTACTTGATAATGCAGGAAAAATCAACCAGAAATGGACCTCTATTTGGCTATGTGTAGATCTGGACACATGAGTTTCTATAATTTTAGAGGAAGGAGTTTTAGTATTTTAACCCACCTCACTATCACCAGATCAACATGCATTGCAATAAAAACCCACTGTTATAACAATCATGGTGAATACCTGTTAATTCACAAAAATAGCTGAAGTTCCAATTTTGAAAGTAGAGTCCTATGTTACTAAAATCACTTACACAGATTCTAATATTGGGTACTTTACTTCAAAGTGTGGTATAAATGACAGGTTATGACCCAGTTTTTAGGACTTTGTGCTATCTTTTTCCAAAATGAATCAGGTCTTCATTGAAGGTAGGTACTGCTAAACTTGTAGCTAATGCAGGAAGTGCAAGATAGGTCTGGAACATCTTAGTTTATGGGGAGCAATGATAATTTTAGTGATTTCTGGGGTAGTATTGAGAGGGGAAGAGAGGCTAGCTCTATAAAAATGAAGAAGTGGTGACAAACAAAAATCAAGTCCTACCATAAAGTGAAACAGGTTGAGTTTGCATAGAAGCTTTGGTTTTATAATATTATTTGGAAAACCAATGTACTCACAGACGATGGAAAAACAATTATATTAAACTCATGAATTTCCATTGAAGAAAAGATAATACTGTCCTGTGCTTCCAACAGACTGCATATAAGATGGTGGTTCCATCAGCGATGGAGCTGAAAAGTTCCTATCACCTAGTCAAGCTGTAGCTGCCCCAACATTGTAGTGCAATGCATCACTCCAGTGTTTGTGGTGAAGCTAGCATAAAGAAACCTACTATACTGCCAGTTGTATAAAAGAATAGCACTTACAGTTACATATAATACATAATACTTAATAATGATAATAAACTCTGTTACTAGTTTATTTATTTACTATACTCCTTATTGTTATTTTAAGGTATACTCTTTCTGCTTATAAAAAAGTTTGCTGTAGAACAGTATGCCATGTTACACAGGTAGCAACCTCATACATCCGGGACGTGTCTTGATTGCATCATTTTCTCTTGTGCTTGACTGACTTTTGTGTCATTTTGTTCATCATGGCCCCTAAGAATTTGCACAACAAAACTACCTACCAATACATTTCTCAGAACATTTCCTTGTCCTACTGAATGAATGATAGTGTGAGCATTACATTAGAATTGCTATTGAGAAAAAAAAAGTTTATTTGTATTTCCTTAATAATGAGTATCAATAATCTCAGATGTCTGGCTTTGAAGTTCACCTCTCCTCAGCTCACCTTATGGGAGATTTTATGGAGTAAGAGGTACACTGATTTTTCTATGTTAATGCGTGATTCTAGGTGGCCGTGTGGTCTGAATTGCAAGACACGTAGGTAAGAGCTTACCCTACTGTTTCATCATTGGCAAGTAAGCTTGCTTTTGAGTTAACTAACTCATTAAGCAACCACCCTGCTCTGATACACAATAGCAGAGAGACAAGGACTGCTAGAAAAAGAGCTGAACTCTGGTGGTCAAACAGGGCTGTTGCACTTGACATAGCTATCCTATCTGGTTACTGGGCTGAAATTCATCACTACTCCCTTTTCCTCAAGGATCTTACTAAAAATGGGGAGTGTGTGTGTGTGTGTGTGTGTGTGTGTGTGTGTGTGCATGCAAAGGTAGCACAAATTATAGTGTATACAATGTCAGTCACATTTATTCTGAGGTTGAGAATTCCCAGATTAAGAATCCAGTTTCTAGTCGAAATTTCATTGGTTTTATGATCTGTTTTCTAGATTTACACCTAATGTGGAAGAGTACACTGACTCCCTGAAAGCATCCATTTTTTAACTCTAAGGGTGAGGAATGGAGTGTTATGAACATTTGTCCTACTGATTGAGAAATCCAGTTTAGTACCCCCAAGGTATTCTTGATGGCTATTACTTTTCTTTAAAATTTTGAAATTTGTAATAGACACTGAGTATCAGTGTATTACTCATTGTCTTTCAAAACTTTAATTAGGTCAATGATTAATGAATGAATATGAAATGCTCTGAAATGGGGTGTGTGTGTGTTATTTGCCATTAGTCTGATCTGAGCTTTCTGAGTACCTGAACACAGTGGTGGTGGGATTAGGAAGGTATATTTGTCTTTGTTTAATCAAGAAAACAGAGCCTGTGCCAAATATTTCTACTGAAACGGCCCTTCTCAGAAAGCTCCATGGGATTGGCCTCTATGCAGATGACTCTCTGAACTTAGAATGCGGATTCTTCAGTTTTCATTTTTCATCTGTGTGCTCTGGTAGGGAATTCCAGGAAAATAGGACAGGTCTAACTACTATATCAAAACCATCCAGGCCATACATAAAATGGAATATTTTGCAGCTATTAATATATTACCAAAGAATTCCCTAACTCATTAATTCATTTAACAACTATTTATTGAGCACTTACTATTGCCAGGGATTTGGCTGGTCATTGAGGACAAAACTACATGCATGGTCTATGCCTTAAAGAGCTCCTAGTCTAATGGATAGATAGCAGGCAGTAATTGTGGGGCAACTACTCAAGTTCAGAGAGTTTGTCAACTTAGTTTAAATTCTCAGTTATGCTGCCGGTAGGCATTATACCAATATACCAATAAGGAAATGATATCGCTTATATAGTTTAGATAACTAGACCAAAATTGCTTGGGTATTAGAAGATTTGGTCTTGAATACACCATTACACCTAATTTCCTCAGGAACCCTTGCTTTCCTCAGAGTTAAGGGTCTCTGTCTCTCTGTCTCTCTGTCTCTCTCTCTCTCTTTCTTTTTTCTTTTCTTTTTTCTTTTTTACCCCCAGCTGGACATCTGCACCACCAAAACCCAAGGGCTTTTCACAGACCACATCACTGCCACCTCAGCCCTGGTTGAAACTCCAAGCCCTGAAGAGTCCCTGGGGGAATATGAAGCAAAAGCTAGGGGCTCAGATGTTTCTCGTGCCTTTCAGAAAGCTCCAGAAACTTTAGTGATAATCAGGGTTCATGACTAAACCCTGGGGCCAAGTTTAGGAAAGTGTGTCCAGTAGAGGTGATCAATAGTACCAATACATCGAAAACAAACAGTGACCAAATTGTTTTGCTCCTGTGGACAGGCAATAGCCAACTCATAGCTAAAACTCTTGGATGTGAAAAAACCTAAGGTCAAGGTTAGGTGTCTCATATTTGAAAATTTTATAAACTCTAAAAAATGTATTTGATTTTATAACCTCACATCCTAAAATGGCTTTCCAATTCTATTTGCAAATAATTCATCTTGAGGTATAGAATAGGTGACACAAAGTTAAAAAAAGTTTTATATTTAGATTCAATTAGCCTTCCAACTCTGCAGATACCAGGAAGGGAGATAAAGATACTTCAAATATTTGATTTACCTTAATTAGCAATATTAATTGGAGATAGTGACTCTTATGGGGGTCATGCTGAGACCCGCAAAAAGGCAACTCCCTTCTCAAACACTGTACACACACACACACACACACACACACACACACACACACACTCAACTCTTCTGCTAGATAAAGGTAATGTTACACATTTCAATTCAGGAACGTGTATAATATGTTATAATATTCTGCTAAAAGTATAGACATGCTTTATAGGGCAGAATGTTTTCTTTGTTTAAATTGAGCCTAATATACATGCAGAGAAGTGTGTAAATTATAAGTGTAAAGTCTCATAAGTTCTTTCAAAATAGACACATCTATGTAAACTAACACCCAGATAAGAAACAATAGAGAACTCAATATAAATTAAATCAATATTCACTCTTTCATATCTGGCTTCCTTCCCTTGGAATTATGTTCAAGATTTATCTATAGTTGTGGATCCTTCTAAATAGTATCATCGAGTATAACTAATTAGTATTCTATTATGTGACTATACCACAATTTACTTTTCATTCCAGTCTTATATATGTTTAGATAATTATCAGTTTTTGATTATTATAAAAGTGCTGCTATGGACATTCTTTTTGTGTCTTTTGGTGAACATATGTACACACATCTTTTGTGTATAAAGGATTATGAGATAGGCATATGTTCAGCATTAATAGATATTGCCAGATAATTTTTTAGTGTGTTTGTATCAATTAACACTCCCACTATCAGTGTATGAGAGTTTTAGCTGCTCTACGTTCTTGCCAATATTGAATATTTTCTTTCTTTGAGGGTATATAGTGGTATTGCATTTGCTTTCAATTTGTATAATCATAATGCCTAATTAAGTTGTGTGCCTTAAGTGCTTGTGTGAGTCATTTTCCCATTTTCGAATGAGTTGTGTTTTTCTTATTAATTTGCAGTTCTTTATATGTTTTGGATATAGGTCCTTTATTGAAAAATATATCACAAATATCTTCCATACTATAGAGTGAAAATATAAGTTCAAGGAGAAAAAAATGTAAAATTTCTGTTAAAAATGGATATGTTTACATATTTTTTAAAATGAATCATAATGGATACAAAATGTCTATGATTTTTACAATCCATCAGATACATTTGAGAGTAAACTAACAGTTTTATTTTATTTTAAAATATTTTATTTTATAATATATTAAGAATTAGATTATTTTTAAACATTTAAATTTATGATGGGAAATATTAGTGATATATGTTTTTTTGTGTCATTGTTTATAATACAGTGGGAATTATATTACTTGCAACAATTTTAACTTATTATGAAAGACATAAATGCTAATTAATATTCATTAATATTAAATGCCAAAGTACATAGTTTTTCACAATTTTAAGGGTATAATATAATTTGAAGGCCACTAAGATACATGACAGGGTCTGAGAGTCTCATGGCCATCTCTGCATCCTTGTCAGTCTTTTGGCCTCCCTAGGGCCCACCTACCAGCACACAGTTCTTTCCTAGTATAAATTTTCTGCTCAGCCTGTGTTGACCTGACAGCCCCTTCTCAATGGTCAGGCCACTTAAACTTGGGCATTTCCTGGGCTGTTGAACACTCACAGATTTATTCATTATTGTTGTTCCCCTTTGGCAGCGTTACTTAATACCCTAGTCAATTTCTTGTCTACTTAATCTTGGAGGATTACATAATCTAATAATGCCAGAAATTAGGTCCAGCTAAATTCTTTGAATCTGTATTCTGCACTTAGAGTTTCCATCTCTTAATACTAAATTTGTGGGTTCTGCCATTCATAGAACATGAAAGGGAGACCAGAGGCTGTGATGGGGTAAATGGGGTGCCCTAGAATGCTGCCACTCAGGGTCCTAGTTGAATGTAATTTATGTAATTTAATTTTTATCCTTATTAAAGTAATATCATCACATAGTTTTTAAATCAAAGGATTACTAAAAAGCTATTAAGACTTTTCCCTCTCCATCTTTCCCTAGCCTTAGTCCCACTTCTAGAAATGGACAATTTCAACTCTTAGCTGTTTTTCTGAGATTTACCTTTACATATATACAAAAATTATTTGTGCTAATCTTTCTTGATTTAGACTGCTTAGACTTTATAACATCCTATTGTGGTAGTTGAAGTATTAGCTTTTTGCAAAGCATCCTCTTTTTTTCCTCTAGCCAATCAATATGGTCATAACTTAAACTAAGGTTAAATTAATATTAATTTTTACATTATTATGAATATTTAATCATGTTCTCTGATGATTCCAATAATTAAGTGCAGTTACAGTTCATAAATTTTATGTTAATACTATTAATTTTCTAAATCGCTGTGTATTGAACACTTATTCTTTAGCAAATCCTAAAACAATTTATTATATCATTTTAACAATATTTTTGCAAATGCTCGAAACACTCGATATTCTATAAATTTCTTTATTTATTTGTTCCTGGTATCCTCAATCAGCTATGACTGAGCAAGTGCTTTCTGTACCTGGCACACACTCCTCATTTTGAAGCTTTCTTTCACTATATCTCTATGTTGGGTTCTGGATGTAATGGTTCTGGGACCAATACCACTGCATGGAGGATATTTCCCACAACGAGAGCTCTACCATGCTGGCTGCATGTCCTACAATTCAACTCGATTCTGATACTACCTGGAGATAGCATCAGATTCTAGGTTAAGGGCTCAGTTCCATGTGACTGGCTTCCACTACAGGGGCTAATCGCAGGCCCAAGTTGTTACTTGTGTTTCTGATAGACTGGTTATATTAATAGCTTCTTGGGGTCATTTAATTCGCTAGAGTGACTCACAGAACTCAGGAAATCCTTTTACCCTCTCTATTGCCAGTTTATTGCAAAGGAAATGAAAGGATATGGACTCGGCAGCCAGATTAAGAGATACATAGGTCGAGGTTCCTGAATGAAGGAGCTTCTGTCCTCACTGAGTTTGGGCACTGGGCACTATAGAACCCAAGAAAGTGTTCTCCCAAACCTCTCCTTTTAGGATTTTATGGAGGCTTCACTGCATAGTCATGATTAATTAAATCATTGGCCACTGGTGATCAAGTTATCACCAGCCCTTCTTCCCTCCCCCAAAATCAGGGGCTGGAACTAAAAGTTCCAAACTTCTTTACTTATGGTTATCCCCCTGGCAATTAGTTCTCCTCCTTAGGTGATGTCTAAAAGTCGCCTGATGAACATAATCCCAGTTGTGATGGAAAAGAGCTTGTTATGAATAACAAGACACCCATTTCACCTTCATGGCTCTGAAGTGATTTCAGAAACCTAGGACAAGGGAACAAACATTATGACCAAAAACAATCCCATTACTCTTATTGCTCAGGAAATTTCAAGAGTTTTAGGACCTGTGTGTCAAGAACTGTGAATTAAGTCCAAATATATATGAGAAATATATTCTGGTCAATCTAGTGACCAAATATATTCTAAAAAACCTACATTAGTACATTTTGGCTAACCAAAAAAAAAAAATACATTGAGAATTTTGATTTTATGAGAAAAAGGCAAAAGACAAAAATAACATTCAGTGTTTGTTTCTCAATGAGCCGTTATAGATACAGTGTGTACCACAATCAGATAAGCGGTACCACTAAACTCCGTCCCCAGGAACTAAACTCAGCTTCTCAGCATCCAGCCACCACAGCTTTGGACTCTGTCTGTGAGCATCTTTTCTTTATCTCAATTTATTTTGTGCATCTATTAGCAAGATGTATCCTAAGGTATCAGAAAAGCCTGAGAGCGCATAGGGGTGTTATGCTTCGCATAAAACTGGATGTAATTAAGAATATTTAGTATGCTATTTTTTAGGGATCTGGGAATGCTCAAAAATTTTCTGTATAAATTAATGTAATTGTTTCTTTGCTTTGCACTGTTTTTCAGCTTACAAAATGTTTCATCAGTACATTCTGCTTTTAGATAATGAAGAAAACCTGTATCTGAAATGTTTTTGTTCTACCTTGACTCATGAATTATAATTTGATCTTATATAGAATTTTAGGTTGAAATAGTTTTTAGTTGAAACCTAAAAGACACTCTTCCGCTGTCTTCTAGCATCTAGTTTTGCTCTTGAGAAGTCTGATGTTATTTGGATTCTCATTCTTTTGCCTGTGGGTTTCTTTTTTGCACTCTGCAAGCTTTTAGGATTTTCTCTTTAGCTGTGGTATCCTAAAATTTCATAATAATGAATCTTAGTTGTTTTTTATGTGTTTGTCATTCTTGAGAATATTTTCCACCTAGCAATTTATATTCAAAGGTTCTGAGAAATTTTCTGATATTATGTTATTGTCATTATCAGCATCATCATTATTTTTTATTAATTTCCTTTCTTCTATCCTTTTTGTTCTTTCTTTTAGGAACTCCTATCAGTAACAGAGTGGATCTTGCATACTGAGTCTCTGAGTTTATTATCTTTTAATTTATCTTTTTTCCTTTTATTCAACTTTTTGAGAGATTTCTTAAAATTATCTTTTGAATTTTCTATTGTAGTTTTGATTATGATTATCATATTTTCATTTCCAAGAGCTCTATCTTGTTTTCAGATGGATGAAATTTGTTTCCTTGACACAGAATAATTTCTTATATCATTGTGTTGTAGGCTATAGTTAAGAGATGGGCCTGCAGCCAGACCACTTACATTCAAATCACAGCTCTGCCGATTGCTGGTTGTGCAAACTTGGACAAATTACTAAATTTCTCATCTGTAAAATGTACCAAAACCTTCATTACAGGGCTGTGATTATTCAATGTGTTAATACTTACAGTGCTTAGAACAGTGTTGACTCATAGCAAAAGCCTCCATAAACATTTTCCATTTTTATTATCTTTTTAAACTTATTAATTATAAGATTAAAATTTTGTTTCTGGTTTCATTGTCTTTCTTTTCTCAAAGTTCCTTTTGTTTAATTCAGTGTTCATCTTAGATATTTAAGGATTTCCTCAAATGTCTGATAATCCTTAGCTATCAATTCATAATTAAGAGTGAGTCACTAAAAAGTGGATTGAGGTTGTGTATGTGTACATCATACTGCTTGATTCATGAAGTTTGTTTAGGATGCACAAATACTGATTTTTCCTTTTTGTGGGAGGATTCCAAAAATCACCATGTGGATTTTTTTTTTTTTTTTATTTCCAGCCTTTTAGTTTCTCCCGAAAATTCTGGTTATAACAAAAGGCCTTGGAGTCCAACAGTTCAATATGTGCACTTTTATTAATTCTTGTTTCAATCTTATACTTTGCCACAGTCATACATCATTCCTCTGCTTAGGTTTCTTTAAATAATAAATCTTTAATTTTTTTTGAGCGGGGAGAAATTAGTGAAGGGGTAGTTATTTGTTTGCTTGAATTGGGAGTAGAGCTGGGAAGTCCAGTTACTCTATTTAAATTGTCAGTAAATCTATCCAGGCTTAATTTCTCACATCTAACATTTACCTGGTATGTCTATGCCCTGAACCTTTCATGGCTGCTATGGGGGTGTATTGGCTAATTTCCTGTCAGTATTTCTTTCTATAAGCACTCAAGTTAAAAATTTCTCAACTCTGTTAAGTCAGTTAATACTACCCTATTCATTTTTCATTCTCAAAATTTTATTAAAATCATTCCTCTGCAGTTGTATTATCTCCCAATCCCTTTGCCTTTGAGCTTATTACTAATTTTTTAAATCTTCCTTAACTGTTACTTTAGTGAGGTTCAAAGAGGAAGAAGAAGCTCGGGTTAATTTTCCATGTTTAATTGGAACTCAGTTTTCTTTAATGGGAGGCTTTATCATCTTTTTCTGGTAGTAGGTACGCAGAATTTGCCAAGCTATCAGGTATTGCTAATAACCTTGGATCCTCTGGAATACTCACTCCTATTGCTGGAATCCAATTTTGTCTTTCAGCTCACTACTTTAGGATGAGACAGTGTTTGTGGCAGTTTATCAAACTGTACTATTATTAATCTTCGGAGGCCTAGGTTACTGATTCTATGGAGAGTTGTCTTTTTTTAAAAAAAAAAAAACTACCTCATCTATCCTTTTGTTCCCTGTCAACCTGTGTTTCATTTTCATGAATGCTGAAAGAAGTAGCTAACATCCTGTAATAGAAACAACAGCATTTTCTTAAGACTCAAGTCTCGGTGATTTCTTGGTTTGAATTGAAGAGGTGACAGGTGGTAGTTTAACCAACTGCTTCATCACCTTGCAAAAGTGTACATATTAACCAAGGTGTACCTATTGAACTATTGGAATCCAATGCCCTGATCTTCAAAAAGATAGATACTCACTCTCATTCTAATTGGATTGAGTCATATCAAAATTTTAGGTACTACCCTTATAGAAACTAGACTCTTTGGTTATCACTGAGCATAATTAAACTCAAAATTATTTCCCAGAATCCATGGAAGACTTGAACAACCAAGCAGCTGGTTTTCACAAGAAGCTGTGACTAGGCATTTGAATGCCATTAGGATAAAACCTCTCTCATCTCTGATGTTCTGTATGTCTCATCGTTGGTTTAGTTTGCTCCACAAAGAGTTGAGTAGAGCCACCAATGGTTCTTGAGCTTTCCATATTATAGCTTCCACCAACACAAAAGACTGACCTACTTCCTCATTTTTAGTTAAAAAAAAAAACCCAAAAAACAAAAAACAACAACAAAAAACAACCCTGGGAAGGGCTTTACTTGGCCCAGCTTAAATGAGGTATCCACACATGGGTGAATCAACTGGTGCCATGGGGTGAGGTCAGGCAAGAATGTCATCTCTCTAGGAGACATCCAGATGGAACAGTTGTGGTGACAGTGGCACATCCTTGGAAAAATAAAAGAGAGTGCTGGCAAAATATCTTACATGCTTACGATAAACTAACCTTGAGTTCAGGAGCAAACTTTTCTTAGCTCAAAATATATCTAGTACCACATTCCTTATACACATCAGTTTAAAATATAGCTATTAGAAGCACAAGGAATACATTTTTTATTGTTATTTTAAACCTTTAACTCTTTTTCACTCTGAAATAACCAGCTTATTGCAACAAAGCTGATAGCTCACTTTAAGAAATCTGACAGTACTCATTGACTTTAACACGTCAGTAGAAAAACTCTTGCAGTATTGATGACCTGAATTATAAGAAAGAGTGTCAAGAATGTTGGAATGAAAGATACTTTTAACATAATAGACCTAAATAAATATTTTGGATATTGATGGTAGAGAAATGTTGAACCTGGAATTAGAATTGCTATGAAGCATGATAGATAGCCAACAAATAAGACACTCAAGTAATTTTTAAGAATCAGATTGGTATATATCTATATCTATATCTAATCTATATCTATATCTATATCTCTCTATCTCTATCTCTATCCTATCTCTATCTCTATATCTATCTATATTTATATCTACATACCTACATCTACACCAAATCTATATCTATATCTATATATCTATATATATACACATATATACATATGAATGGTTTAATAAAATTACATAAATTGACATCATTTTGGCTCTGCATGTACAGTTTATCAGAGAGAGTTAATTGATGACTTTCAAAGGACTTGACACAAACTTGAATTTGACACAAAATTGAACCCTCCAATTGATTTGCTGCCATTCAGTGACTATTATATTCTGGTTGTTTAAAAATATACGAATTACACTTTACACTTGAGAGCTTGTTTTAATTAAAATCTTAAGACTGAATTATACTTTTCTTCACTCTGCATATAAAGAGATTTAATTATTTGCTTTGTGTATTTGTGCAGATACCACAGACCTGATTTAGTGCTGGTAATGATATTCAACCATAGATAAGCACTCTGAATATTCAAAATTTAAAACACATCTTAGTAATTGTTGAAAGCCTTTTGAGAACTAATGCCTGATTTTAAAAAGTAAGAAAGCATACTTTGGGTTGATAGATGCAGATTTTAAAAACATTAAAGTAGAATAGGCAAAAATGTGTCCCACTGTTATAATTTCTGCTGTTTTAAAATTTCAGAAACTCTCTGACCCCAAATATAGAGAATGCTTGATAATTATAGATAATTTCACCTGTGTATAAAGTGTGATAGATGGTGGCAAATTTAAGTACATTGTTTAAAATTCCTCTTTTGTGATATTCTCTTTAGTGTGATGCATTAGTATTCTCTCTTTAAGAATGCATGCATATTTATGTAGGTTAGATTGTATACTTGTCTAACATAAATGGAGATGATAGAATCATTAGAATCTTATTCATTTCAGCCCACATTAAAATGATTGAAACTTAAAACATTCAGGGATGGAATAGAAGGTGGGTGTGAGAATAGGAATGTATGAGGATGTATCTTCTCCCTTTTCTGCTGCAGCTTAATTTAGTGGCTTCTCAGTGCTCAGGGAATCAAAGAAGAGATTAAGAGAGATGCTATGAACTGGGAGTACTATTTGCCTTCTTGAGTGCTCTGTGAGCTGTGTTAAAGCTGAGAGACTTCAAATAAGTCACAATATACCAGACTGTGGATAGAAAATTTCAGAGGAAATAGCTTATAAGAGATAAATAATTTTACCATCTATGCTAAAGAATTATTTATAAATGTTTCTCAGAGTCCTTATGCATACCCATTTGTAAAGGTGTAGAAGAAAGGCCAAATGAGACGAGTGTAGATTCACCTAGGTTAGTAAATACAGAAGATGTACTATTGCCCTGTGTTGCAACTGTAGGATGCTCATGACCATATAACTAAAATACGATGGTTTTCAAAATTAAGCTTCAGGCATGGGTAGTGTCAGATTTCTGACAAAAGTAGGCGTAGATAACAAGATGCCATAGAGTATTTCCTGTGTCCCAACTTTGTCGTGACAGACACAGAGAATATGGAAGATTCAGGAATAAGAGTGAACCTTGACTATGTATTAGTACTTGGCTTTGGAGAAGCCTAAGCAAAACTTTCTTAAGGGGATACGTTTCAATGTCAGTGAAGTATGTGAACTAAATATCAGGAGGAATAAGCTCCCTTTATGGTATTTGCCCTTATCACTGGCCTTGTCCTACCAAACTCAGGGGAATATAACATTTTTAGAGTTTAACAGATAATAGAAGTTACTTGTGAATTACTATGTCCAAACTTCCAAGCTTATCTATCTTATTTAACTTGAAGTTAACAAATGTTGTCGAGAGTCGCTGCTGGAGGTTTGAAAACCTAGGTGGCCCCAAACACTGAAAAGGATGAAGGTCTACCATTCCGGAGACTTGAGATGAGTCAGCTGCTCTTGCAGGAGGAAAAAGGCGCTCTAAAACTGGACCTTGATGGTAGTTTCCTGGCTGTCATGTGCTTCTGGCTAAGAAGGGGAGTAGCCATGAATCTTCAATTGCAAAATGCTCTGGTTGCCCAAGAACCCCCAGCAGAGGACAAAACTAGAACAACCTGAGTCTATTGTTCCTTCTCCATCCCACCAGGAACTCAGGAATACTCAGCAATGTCTCAATATCTTGCTTCCCTTCTGATGCCATTCAATGCTTAATGACAATGGGCTGGTGTGTACTTACCTTCTGCCATGTAAATAAGGGAATATTATTAAGCCTGATTAATATTAATAAGCCTGATTTAACTGACTACTTCCATCGCTGTCCTCAATTCACCCCATTCCACCCAATTTAAAGAGAGAAGGAAAGAAGAAACAACAAAGAAAGAAGAAGAAAGGCTTGCATTGGTTACATACAGATGTATATAGAAACATATTTAAATAAAATATTTGATTTCACCACACAGAAAAATAGAACTGTCAGTCAATTTATTGTAGGAATCTGTGAAGAATATCATCCATGAGGCCAATGGAACTAGATTGAGAAAATAATCAGTGATTTATGTAAACTGAGATGCTAAGCGAAACTTGCAGGACTGAATAAACTAGGAAGATTCTTTACACCCATTCATTGCTAGAACTGTAATTTGGAGCACAAGTTTCATTTAAAACCTCTTTTTACTGGGGGCAACTTGTATCAACATCTAGGAGTCAATTAACTATGAAACAAGAAAGTCACCTAATGGGAATATGATAACCCAGTTAAGTAATATAATTCTATAAATGTCCCGGAGTCCCCAGCAATCCCTTGTGACCCTAAAACCTTAAAGCTCCATCATCATTCTCCTCACCATTATTTCTCATCTATAAAAAACTTTCCTTCATTTCTTCATTCTCTTCCTTCATGTAATATGAGATTATCATATATTTGCAATTCTTAATTAAATAATGGAAAGGAAGAAGCTACTAGAAGAGTGAGTGCATAGTTAAGATATCTGGTTCTAAGAATGTCCTGCTATCTCAAATGATAGAGATTTATTATGAGGATTCTATGCGGCAGTTAAGAGGATAGGGTTTCACAACAGTGCAGCAGCTGAGTCACAAGAAAATGGGAGCCATGCTTCAGCCACAATTTACAGAACCTCCACTAAAAGGAAGGGCCATTCAGGATTCAAGGTGGCTCTGGGGCATAGTGTATCACATGGACTCTCGTGGCAATTCTTTAGTTCTCTGTTGAGTTCCCTTTGATTTTACTGCAGCTGCCCAATTACCATCTTCTTCTCTACTCTCCTCATATCATTACTCTATGGTATATTTTCTGCTTACTCAATGTTTCTGTTTACTTGTCATTTGGATCCTTTATGATTCCTTTGCTTTATGTCTGCTTTTAGTGTGTTTAAATGTCACCCTCTTCCACAACTACTAATTGCAACTCTTTCTATATTTTAAACAAAAATTCCTGCACAATACAATTCCTGAGGAAGGTACTTTGATCGGGCTAGATAATCACTATGGTCCCTATGTGGCAGAGCTTTTGAATGGGCTAGTAAGTAGTGAGGTGCCCACTCTGGTCCAAACAGCTATAATTGATGTTCAGAATTACTCAAACAGGTTCAGGCATGGGAAAGGAATTCCCATGGCTGTTGTCTAAGCAGAGCTGATGCTTAATACTTTACTGTGTAAGACAATGATTGGCATCAAGGTGCTGTAACTGACTTGTCTACAGTATTCACAGAAGTCTGATTTTTCCTATAAATTTGTAGAAGTCAAATTCCCTTACAACAAAAGTCTAAATATGAGTATCAGACTAAAGAAAACATTACATCGATAATTATTTGATTTAATAAAAGTTAATTTGACTCACATGAGATTCAATTCTTTCACAACTGTCCTTCCTTCCTTCCTTCCTTCCTTCCTTCCTTCCTTCCTTCCTTCCTTCCTTCCTTCCTTCCTTCCTTCCTTCCTTCCTTCCTTCTTTCTTCCTTCCTTCCTTCCTTCTTTTCTTTCTTCCTCCTTCCCTTCTTTTTTTTAAACCTCTTTGGACTTTAATTTACAATGCACTTCATGCACATTCTCTGCAATTTTGAATTTATTGGTCACAATGCATACTGTTGAGGCTTTTCTTCATCCTCAAAGTCAGTCACTGTAGCCATGAATTTGTGAAGTAAAATCAAATGATATTTATACAATTTTTAAGTCAAGGCTGCCACAATTGTTGGTTGATAGCCTACACGATAGTTTTCTGGAGGGTCATGTTAAATTTTAAAGTATCAAAGGCACATTAAGAAGGATTATTCTCTATTATTTTCTTTGTATAACAACTATAATAATAATTCAAGAAATTTTTTTAAAAAGAAAAATATTTAAAAACATTTTAAAATATAAAATTTTGTAAGTTGTATATATGTTTGTCTCTCTTTTGTCTATCTAGCTACATATGGCAGCTACATATGACTTATAAGCTCTGTATTTTAAAAGTGGTGCTAGACAGCCCTGGGTTGAAATTACAGCTCTACTGATTATTAAGGCTGTGTCTTAAGTAAAATATTAGGCTAGCCTTCCATAGCTTTACTTGTAAAATCAGGACAATAATTTTACTCTTAAAGAGCTGTTATTTTTAAGACCAAATCAGATTGAATTATATATTAAACAGGAAAATCACCAAACATAGTGTTCTGGTTCTTTGCAGGAATTTAAGAAATTCTTCTTCTTCTCTCTTCCACTATAGCACAACTATATTTATTTTGGCTTACATTGGATGTGGGCTCTACCTCCTTCATAGTAGGGTGAGAACACAACACATTATCAAAAACAGTCCATTTTGAGAATGAAAGTGGGTGCTGTTAATTATTAGTCCAGGAGAATGTGTTTAAAATAGAACTGTCTCCAGCAAACTGGGAGCGTGATTACCCTATTCTTGCACCCTTTCTTGTTGGTTTGGGTTTGGGGCCCTGGAAGTTATTTAAGAATTGAGAATTTATTGACCATTATTTACCTGTAATTTTCTGGCAATATTGTTTCGTCACTCATTTTTAATCTTTCATGTTCTCACGTCCTGGTTCCCATAGTCAGTTAGTGTGATGATCCCTGGCATATACTCTCAACTCCCTAGCACCCACATTGACTAATTCCATCTTTCAGAACTCAACCCCTGCACTCAAGGATTTTAAATGACCCTGGAGAAAAACCCCAAAGTATGCTGACATCTCAAGTGGTGTTCTGCTCTGCCCAACAATTTAACTACATTTCCCTTGCTATTTTGTTCTCCTCTCTGAGGGCCTATGTTAACATATTCTCTTCTCCCTTCAAACCACATGCCCTTTCTACTATTTTAACACACATAATGCACATGTTTCTTATTTAACTAAGAAAATGGAATCAACTAGAAAAGATGTCTGCATCTTCTCTCCACCAAACCTATTAACTTGTGTCTGAACCCACATACTCCGTACCACCATGCTGCCTGGCTCCCTGGAACAGGTGTCATACTACAGTCTGTATGACTAGTAAGGTCTGGAACACATTTCAAGAACAATGTTTACTTCATGTCTCCACATTCTCACTTCCCATTCTCTCTTTAATCATTTTTCTTTCTGGCTTTTGTTCCTCTTACAAGCTATCCTAAAGATGACTTTTAGCTTACAAATTCATTCTATTCTATGTCAAAGAGCCAGATTACCTTTGTTCAAATCTCAGCTCTATGGCTTACTAACAAGTTTTTTAACCTGTTCATCCCTCAGTTTTCTTATTTGTAAAATAAATATAAAATCATTTTTATGTCAGAGGATTGCTGTAGGATGAAATACAAATATTGATAATTATGTTGTACATCTGAAAGTAATATAATGTTATCTCACTTATACCTCAATTAAAAAGAAAAAAAAAACCCTAGCTAAAATATTAGTGTATTTTCATTAATTTTCAGTTAACCTTTTCCATTGTCTACCTTCATGATGAAGATATGCTAAGAAAAGTGATTACATTTGTGCTAAAGGAAAGGTTATGTTTCATGTTCTCTTAAATAAAATATTTAAGTTGACTTTCAATTTTAGAAGTAATTAATGTGGGAGTAAGGAAGTTGAGTGGTGTTAAAAAATAAGTTAATTCAGGTTAAGTCCTTAGAAAGTACCTAGTGAATATGTAAGATTTAACAAATGATCTATTAATTTTTAATTAAATGTTAGTGTATTTCAGGTTTTATATTTGTCTACCTACTCTTCTTCATCTATACTATCTACCTAACTAAGCTCCTCCAGTCTTTTGACTTTAAATTCTATTCATACCAAAGTTTCCCAAAATTTTTTATCTCTAGCCCTAACCTTTCCTCTGAGGTCCAGATTCATATACTAATTTTTTACTTAGAATCCTTGCTCAGATATCTAATAGGCATTAAAATCTTAATGTGTCTAAACCAGAACAATTGCTCTATATGCCACCATGCCTTCCTCCTGGCGTTAGGCTCATCCAATCACTTAGGTAAGAAACCCAAGAGTTGTCCTTGATATTCCCTTTGTTCCATATAGCCACACTACCAGAAGTCTTATTGATTCTACTTTGTATATATATCCTAAATTTGACCAGCTCTCACCATCTCCATGGCTTCCACTTTGGTCCAAGCTACCACCATCTCTTCTTGTTCCTCTATAGTTGTTCCTCTAAAAGCCACATACTATCACTCTCTTGTGGAAACTGTCTACTGGTTTTCACTCTCTCAGGATAAAAATCCCAAATCCCAAATCATACAAGTTTCCAATTAGGTCCCAGCCTGATTATAGTCTACTTCATTTTATGATGTAATCTGTAACTCTCACTTTATCCTACTTAGGCAGAATACTCTGGAATTTACTTAAGTCCAACAAGCTTGTTCATATACCTATGATTTTATTCTTGATCTCTTTCTGGAATACCTATCGCCTGCATCTTTTCATGTCAGATTCTTCTCATTATTCAAATTTATTTCTCAGAGAGGCCTTCCCTAGTGCCCCTGTATAAACTTGTTCTCTTCCCACCTTTATCCTTTCTTATTTTAATTCATAGCATTTACCACTATTTATTTGCTGTAATAGTTATTATCTATGTCTCCCACTAGAATTTAAGCTACATGATGTCAGGGATGTTATATTTATTGTAGCTTTTCAAGTGACTATCTTATGCCTGGCATGTAGTTGGTGTTTAATAAATATTTCTTGCATAAACAAATGGATAAATGAATAAATCCTATTCTTTTGTGGTGTTCTCAGTAGAGTCTATAAAATAAGGAGGGGCTGGGCAGACAAAATTAATCAAAATTTATAGCTTTAAAATAATTTATTTCTGCCTCATTTATCTTCAGTAGAGGACTTTTCTGCCTCACTAATTTTCTCTCACTTATTCAAAGAATGTTGGTTCCTTATGTTTTTCTATTTATTTTATTGTTCTTGCTTGAATATTTTTTAGTACAGCTTCACAGACCACAGTTTTCAAATACTCTTATATGAGGGCATCATTGTTTTTCAAGACTTTTATCTAGTCCTTGGTTTTTTCAGAAAATTGATGAAACACATGTACTTCATATGAGGTTATATTTTTCCTGATGGGGTTGCTAGTTTAATACAAATAAATTGTAAGTGTTATAAGTCTAGCTATCATTTTTTTTAAAAACTAAATTTATTGGAGTGATGTACATTCATAAAATTATATAGGTTTCAAGTGTACAATTCGATAATACATCATATATATATATTGCATCGTGTGCTCACCACCCAAAATCAGATCTCCTTCCATCACAATATATTTGACTCCCTTTATCCTTATCTACCTCCTATGGTAACCACTAAACTGTTGTCTGTGTCTATAAGTTTTTGTTTGCCTTGTTCACTTGTTGCTTTTAGTTTTATATCCCACATATGAGTGAAATCACTTTTTTTGTTTCATTCTCTGTACTATGGCTTTTATCATTAGAAAGTATGTTCATTTCTTTCCGTGACTGTTCTTCTTCATGTTAAATAATTCCTGTTTGTGTAGTACTGCTTCATGGTGGGTGATCATTAAAAGACCAAACTCTCTGATCTGTCATTATTGAACAAACATTACATTTTTAAATTTTATAAAAATATTTCCTGATATAGTTATGACTGAGGCAGAATTGGCCATTTTTTTTTTCTTGGCCAAAGCTCTAATGTCAATGAACTAGATGAAAAAAATCTTAAGAGCACAGGCTTTGGAGTTAGACAATTTGGGTTCAAATCTAGTTTTGCCACTTATACCTACAATAAGGAAAAAGTTATTTAACTTAACTTTTAACAAAACTCTTCTCCCCCTGTAAAATGGATAGCAAAGTACAAGTATTTAGTGCTGTAAACATAAATAGTAATGCATATACAACCTGACAGGTAATGGACATTGTTGCTTTACCTATAATTCTTGAAGGTTTTACTTTATAACCATAAGCTCCATATAAATCTACACAATTTCTAGTTATTAACATTTTCTTTTTTAAAATTAGCATTTCTTCCTTTTTGTTTTTTAACCATGGAATAATCTGCCTATTTTTCTTTACTCCCACCACTGAAATTTCTTCCTTTTTTAAAAAAACAAATGAGCAGAAAAGTTGTAATTTTTTTTGCAGCTTGAAAATGTGACTGTAGGATAAAAACCAAGAGCTATTGATCTAGACAGATGGAAGAGAAGGAGCAAAACATGGAAGTAAGACAGATCATGTAACTTGGTGTGACTAGATTGCAAGCTGCTTTGGATTGTGGAGGAATATGTGGCACAAGGTGGCCAGGTCTCACTGGGCTCATCAGCCATGCCAAAGAGTTGGAATTTGTCTCAGAAAAAGCATGACTAAGAACAGGGAGACTTTATAATGGATAATAGTATGATCACATGGGTTTTTAAATTTATTACAATGGCAACAATGTGGAGGCTAGAGAAAGGGAAGCCAGTTCAGGACTTGTAAGAAAGGAAGCTCAAGTAGATGTTGTGGTATGCTGTCCAGATTACCTCTTCAGGATTGCAGCTCCTCTCTGGGGAGAGTCTGTATTCAATGACTGGTTGGTTCCCCATGGTGGCCAGGCTCTTTTTCTCAATCGGAGACAGCTCCAATGATGAGGATGCATCTAAAGGACAAGTAAATGGGGATGTAAATAAGAAGATAAATTCCAGAAATATTCAGGAGGTAGAGTTAGCATAACAGGAATTTGATTGGGTGTGTGTGCGTGCATGCACGTGTACATGTGTGTTGGGTAAGGGGTAGGCAGTGTGAGGCTGATAAGCAGTGAAAGAAAGAATAGAGTCTAGGATAACTTCTTTCTTTATGGTTTAGGCAACTTGGTGGCACTACTTCTATAGGTATGTGATGCCTGCGTGCCTTCCGGGGCTGTGCTTTCCCTAGTCTGGCTGAGTGTTTAGGGTTGGGAGTGGGACTGCCTCCTGGTATATGCATCCTGAACCTTGGGTAGAAGAAAGACAGTATTTGGGTCAAAGTCAAATGAAATCAAACAGAAAGTCCGCCTAAAGCATCAAACCAAAGAAGTGGTTATAGGAGGAGAAATCTGTCACCCAGTTAGAGAAGATTGGTTTGGAAAGGGGGTTGAAGGCAGAGCTTGAAGAAAGTCCTTAACATACTAGAAGATATAGCCATGAACTTTTTGCTCCTTCCAGTGAAGGATCTTTGAGGGTATATGCTCTTAGAATAGATCGATAGTGGTAACTTTGATTGGAAAAGGACACACAGAAGGAGGAGGTCTGGGTGAAGAAAATGAAGAGTTCCTTATTCAAAATGTCATCTCTTCATCTCTCCCCTCAGACCTTTAGAGAGCTGTAGACTGAAACGTGGACAAAGTGCCTGATCACTTTGGAAGAAAGCGTTAGACTTTGGGCCTCTGAAAAAGCATTATCCCATGAAGACTGAATCCCTCCCTCTGTGCCTCTCTGTTGCCTCCTCTGCCCCCTCCTTTCTTTAATTCTGTTAGTCCTCACAGAAGGGGCTTGATCTATCCTTTTGGTCTGGTCTTGAGAATTGAAGACTAGAGCACTTCAGGCTTTGACCAGATAATAAATGATGCTGCTCTGATTCTGAAGTCGAAGTGGTGACCAAATGGAATGGTCTGGGCTCCACAATCTACCCAAGCAGAGGTTGTGGGTGATTTTCTCCTCAGTTATCTGAAAGGATAGCATGTGTCACCAAAGAAAAGTTTGTTTTTCTCCAGACCACTGTCTGGTCTTATATGAGGAAAGGATATTTCTTTTATTTGCATGACTTAGATTCCTCTCCCTTTGTGGAATAATAACCCTAGACTGGTGGTATTCAGGGGTATATGAAACTTTTCTGAGACTGGCTTTAAAAAAAATATGATAAAGTATATGTAACATAAATTTTACCATCCTATTTTTAAGTGTGCAGTTTAGTAATGTCAAGTTCATTCATAATGTTGTGCAACTAATCTTCAGAACTGAATTTTTTTTAAAATCAGCGTCTCTGCACTTGCTATAGTGGTTGTGTTTGGCCACTGGATTGGCCTGCTCGAATTGAAATCTAGGATGTCCTGACAAGTGGACTCTTTCTAGTCAATGAGTAATTAGTTTCTATAGATGCTGTAACAAATTATCACGAGTTCAGTGCCTTAGAACAGTACAAATGTATTGTCTTACAGTTCTGGAGGTCAGAAGTCTGACACATGCCTCACTGGGCTAAAATCAAGGTAATTGACAAGGCCACTTTCCTTTCCAGAGACTCCAGGAACAGATTCTTTTCCTTATCTTCCTGGATTTGAGAGGATACTCACATTCCTTGGCTTGTGGCCCTCTCTTTCCATCTCCAAAGACAGCGTCATTGCATCTCTCTGACTCTGCTTTCATCATAACATTTCTCTCTCTAATTCTCTTCATCTGCCTTCTTATACCTTTAAGGATTCTTGTGATTAAATTAGCCCACTCAGTTCTAGAATAATCTCTCTGTTTTAAGGTAAATTTATTAGCAACCTTAATTCCATCAGTTCCCTTTGCCATGTAACCTAACATATTCACAGGTTCCAGATATCAGAATGTGGACATCAGTGGGAGACCATTATTCTGCCTACCACAAGCATCGACCACCAACCTGGCAAATAATTCCATCCTTACCCATGAAGTGACGTCTTGTCCATTCAACCTCTCCCCATTTATACCGAGAAAAAGAAAATCTCAAAAAGGGAAAATGGGTTTTAAGTTATTTAGTTGTCATAGATATGTATCTAATTTTATAAAACTATAAACGGAATCTATAATCTTTGTAAAATGTGATGTTGTTACTTAGAGAACATATTAGACTGCATCCAGTTGAGGGATAGAAAACTTCAGTTTCTCATTTTTAGGAACAGAAACTACCTCATAAATAATACTCTATGAAGTATAAGAAGCCCACCTACCATGATATTTTTTCATTATAAATGCATCTAATATTTAAAAAAATGCTTATATTTTATGACTATAAAATTGATGAACCGAATAAGTAAATAAAACTGTTCTTACCCAAAACAGCTTATTATCGCACATTCAAAATTGTTCACTTTAAGATTGGAGAAGTGGGTAGAGTTCTGAATCATGAGCTATTTGAAGTGAGATACATGATAAGTGTTGTCTAAGAATTCTTAGGTCATCTGACAGCCATAGCTTTATAAATTAATTGAAAGAGAAGAATCCTGTTTCAACATATCTATGAGGATAGAAAATAAATATTGAAATACATGTTAAATTAGGGTCCTTATATTTGGCATGGGTTCCAAGCTACCCAATAATGGACCACCTTTGTATTTAAAGATGATACGATTAATTAACCATCAGCAGAAAAGATATTCTAAGCTAATGAAAACTGAATCCCTGTGTCCCCTCTTTCTGCTATTTTACCAGAACTAAAGGTCAGTAAGTCAATCAGACAATACTGCTGAGGGCCTTCTATAGTAAGAATCTGTGATTAATCCAGGAAAGCAAAAGAAAAACAGTCTTTTAGAAGGATTTTGATAAAATAATTCTGTGTCATATATTAAAAGATGTGTATGTGGAAAGAATATCTCCTGGTTTAATTTAATGGTTATTCTCAGGCATGTCACAAACACAAAAAATTAGGATGTCTATAAAATTCTTACCTTGGGTTAATGGGGTCAGGAAAAGGAGACCTGGAGTTTATACTGAAAACGGATGGTCACCTGTCACCCAGGTATATGTGAGAGAAGTGAAACGAGGCAGATTTCCACATTCTAACTAACATTGAACTTAATATCTCTTGGGTTTGACATGTGTCATAGGCCTTAGACCTGCAGGCTAATTTACCTGACTAATTTACATACTATGAAAGGAAGCCAAACATGAAGAAGTAGACCATTAGACACTGCTACTAAAAAGGCCAGCATGCCTCATTTTAAAAATCATTGTACCTGCTGATATTCTTTTGAAGTGTGATTATTATTATTCAATTAAAAATGCTCTTAAGTTTTTATAATTTATAAAACGATTTATCAGCTTTGACTCTGGATTGCTCCAGACGTTTCTTTCCAGGCTGTAATTTTTATGATCTTATTTTATAGGTCAAAGAGCTGTTGAGTCAGGTTGACTAGTTACTGCCTCAAGCGTGGTGAGGTGATACTTAATCACTTAGGGGGCAGAAAAGCAATGAAATGACCATTTGAAAGTTCATTTTAATGAGAGTATGAGATAATAGCTATAGGTAACAGCAGGCCTAGGTCACCTTTGAATTGGGAATATTGATTTTAGAGTCTTTCATCTTTTCTTACCTTTGTAGAAAATAAACCTAAACTCCATGGAGGTGGTAAGCAATGTCTTGTGGTCAAACTTCAACTTAAGGCTTTACTTCATCTTATTTCCAACGCTGACCTTAGAAATCTTCTACCCTGAGGCTCTGAGGCCTGGGGAAATGAGCTGCTGAGCCTTAAACAACAGAAATAAAGCTGATTCATGGATCAGTATTAATCCATTCATTTATTCATTCATTCATTCACTCACCCAGCAAACATTAAAGGACGTATCACAGGTCACTGGTGGCATACAAAGACTCCTGGGACACTGTTCCTACCCTCCAGCAGCAAATAATTCCATTATATGGAGGAAGAGTGAAAGTGACTAGGCCTGCAGTGAAGGTAAGAGACATGTCAGGAAAATACTCAAGAGAGGCAGCAGGGGCTTTGAAAGACCAACAGGATAACTGGATTTTACTGTTAAAGAAGCAGAATAGAGTAAAGGTTAAACCTTAGATCTTGGAGTCAGATAGACTTGGATTTGAATTCTACTTCTGTAACTTCCAATATCCGTGACCTTGCTCAGGTTACTTAGCTTCATTAAGTCTTTGTTTTTAGACATAATGATGACTTCATTAAGTTCTTTCGGGATCAATAACATTATTCTAAAAAAACTTCAAAGATTGGCACATAAAGAGTAATTACCAAGAAGCAGACGCCATTTTTGTTGTCTGTTTTTTTGTTTGTTTGTTTGTTTCTTAATTTAAGACTGTTTAGAGGTTTGTACTAGTTTTTGTGTGGGGCAGAGAATTAGATTCAGGGAGACTTCCTTGGCCAGTGGTATGATGAATCTGTCCTATCAGCTCATAAGAGCTCATTGTGAAGTCTTCAGGAATTTTACAAGCTGTTAAACACAGCCATCTTTGAAATTGGCTATGGTGAGAGTATTTACACTACAAAAATCAGCAAATACTACAAATTAGAGTTCCTGAGTGTCCACCTGATTTACCAGCACGTTGCTTTAAGTGAATTTCAATCCTTGCAGACCTATGGGGCTGTGGTGGAGTGGGGGTGGAGGAGATGGAGGTGCAGGGTAGGTGGAGAGACAGCCTCCACATAATTCAGGTTTTTAAGCCCTAACCTGAGGGAACATAACCAAGGTCAAAGGTATTGTCAGAATGAGGGGAAAAAAACATGAGAGAACAAAGCCTCCCTTATTTAAACATTTTATCTAAGGCTTTGGGAGCACTGTTTAAATGTCATTTTTATTGGTGCATTCTGGAGTTGAAAATCACAGCCCCAAAATGACCCAAATATTTGTTTCTTGGTAGCAGCTGTTTTTAATATAATTGGAAGAAATGGAGCACACATGTAGTATAATATTTATAAACACTCTTTGATTGCTAGCCAGATCCCCGCAGTGAATACGAGTGCTCAGGGTGCTTGAGTAGCACCCTGGTCAATCCCCTTCTGTCTTCTTCTTCTTTTTCTTTTTAAATGAAAACAGAAGGATCCTTAATGGTTACAAAGTATTTAAAATACAATTATGAAGAAAGTATTTCTTATGCCCTATCTGACCACTACTGCTTGAATTTAATCTCATTCCTTCTCTCCTTGCTTTCATTATGTATGGGGAATAATGGGACAGTATTCTTCCTATTTATTCCATTACTGAGGCAAATGATGCTGTATTTAGCAGTCTCAAGTGCAGGTTACTTTTAATCTTTTAAAATATCTCTTTTTTTAGAGCTGTTTTATGAAATTTTTAACTCTAGATTTCTCCTCCACATTTTTTAATATATATTTTTTTCTTTCTCTATTTCTTCCCTGGACATTAAATCTCACTAATTCTCCAACTGAAAAAATATTCTTTGTTCTATGACATCCCTTATTTGGGGCCACTGCTGCCTGACTATTCAAGCAGTAGAGCCTCATCTGATGAATCACTGGCTTACTGATCCTCTTCAGTTTACAGCGATCTCTGTATAGCCACGCCCATTTCTGAAGGACCCCCATGCGCCTTTGAGGTTAGGGGCAAGGCAGTTTATATATAGCTCTTTTATTTAATTGGCCTACTCAGTTTTGCAACCTTACAGCTATTGAGTTCCAAACCTTAGTAACCAATGAGGTGTAAAGTCATCAAAAGTTTCTTAATTTTCTTCCTGAGTGAACCTGGCATTCGAAAGTTTAGAGTTATTAATGGTTGTTCTGTAAACTACTAAATTGTGCTTACTTGACATAGAAGATTTTACGAGACAAAGTACACATAGTATTAACGTTTCAGGGACTCAGTTTCCCACACAGCTGACAGCTGAGTGTCAGTGAAATCAGAGATAAGAAAATCTCCAAAAATTGTTTTCCCAATCCTATAGGGCACAGTCCTGCCTCATTCATCCTCAAATCCCCCTGTCCAATGCTTTATACTGCTTAAGCTGTCTAAAACCCTGGGAAAAGGGATAAGAACTTTGAAGTAACTGACATCATTTCTGCCATTAAGTGGGATGGGCACTGACCACTAAAATTAAGTTTAAATTTTTAAAAAAGGTTAATATTAAATATTTAACAACCGTATAACACTGGTATCCACCAATCAGAATAGGTGTTGGCTGAAAAATCCTGGAGGCCGCCTGCTGGGCCTGGTATAATCGCTGACATTTCTGAAACATTCAGAGGACTGGAGGTTTGTGGAGTAGAGCCTAGGGTGGCAATAGAGCTTGGGACTTCTAGCATCCAGAATTATGAGACAGTAACTTTCTGTTGGTTATGCCACCCAGTATAGTACTTTGTTATGGTGACCCTAGCAGACTAATACACATATTGACTAATCAAAAACTTTACTTGGTTTGCTCTTTATTAATAATAAAAAGTATCCAAATAACACTAATCATTTGAGGTAAACCAATAGCATGAATGAGAAGCGCTAAAATGAGTAAATAGAACAACTAACCTTAGAGGAAACAGATAATTCCAGTACTGGAAGAGAACATGAAAAATAATTATTATCATGCAGATTCAAGGAACTTTTATACTAAAGACGAGAACTGTTCAAGAACTTAGAAAATATGGAAAACTCTGCTTCTTAAAAAAATCCATTAGAAAAGTCTAGAAAAAAAAAAGAAGAAGAAAAGTAAAACTCAGAAGTGGAAAAAGAAATGCAACACTCAGAAGTGGAAAGCTGTTTGCCCACAGGAAAAATGGGTATATTTTGGGTGTACAGTGTTCTAAAATTTTTAAATGTGAATGAGTTTAACCATGGCATATATTCTCCAGTTCACCATAGTCCTCACTGTCTCATCTTTCAAAAAAGTTTAATTTTCTTGTATTAACAATCTAAGCCTTAAAGTAATTTGCATTTTTGATTCTTGGAATGATCTCACATATGAATATGCATACAAATCCTATATACACTGTTATTATATCTAATTCAAGACCAAATTGAAAGAATAATTCATTATATTAATCAAAGTATGCCTGAAATGTAAGGATCATGTTGGACACATAGTTAACTTTCAGTGTTTGTTGAACACATGAAGTCATTTTTCTAAGTTCTTAATGGAGGAATTACGTCTACTACTCAACTCCTACCCATTGTTCTTTTGTTGTATTCCTTGTTGGAAGTAAAAATAATATCTTATAGAAGATTTTCTATGCCATGGAGCTTCCCATGAAACTTCAGAAATATGTCAAAATCAACATTGACATTGATTGTGGCACAGATAGCTTTAAACAGAAGTTATAATTCAGGCGAAACCTTGATTGATGTAGTGAGCACATGTCTGGGGAAAATCCACATGATAGATCAGTGGCAGGAAATTAAGGAAAAAGTATAAGATCAAGCATGATTGGCAAAACTTAACGTATTGTTAATTTAAAATTTTAAAAATTTCTATTAAGGTATGAGATTTTTAAGAAAATAAGAAAGATGCAAAGATATGAAATATACATATAAAATGCTATCTTTCAGATAAAAAAGAAACAAATATATACTTTAAAAAAAGAAACACAAGAAAGATAAATCAAAAACCTATAAAATTATGACCTGTATGGCATGGTGAGTGACAACACGGTGGAATAATGGGACATCTCTTTGACTATACCTATCTCTATATATCTATATTTATATATTTATAATAATATAAATATATATTTATAGTTTTGACTTTGAACTATGTTAATTTTAATATTAAAAATTATCTTAAATCAATAAGGATAGGAAAAATTCTAAAATTAAATATAAACATAAACAAACATAACTAGATATCAAATAGATAACATAACTACACAAAAGAATAAAAAGAAATCCAACTAACTCTTGAACACAATTCCTTGTATATCTTCAGTAGAAATGAAGAAACAAGAAGAGTCATTGCATTGTTGGATTAGAATTAGAAGTGTCAGTGATTTAAAACAGAAAACAAAAACAAAACAGTTTTATTGAAGGGGTCTAGAAGCAGGACAATCCTTGGTCAATAAGCACATCTGGTGGTCATATTTTGATTTCTAAATATCATTCCCCAATAAAAAGACGTGGGATCTTTGTAGGAATGACTAATTTCAGGGCAAAGACAAGGAAATACAAGGTAAGTATAGAAATAAATTGCTCAAAAATTGAAAAGGATATATCAAAGGATATAACTTAAAGGGATTTCCACTGGCCAAATTTGGGGAAATTTGAGCATCTTAATGAATAACAGGGATAAAAGTGATGAATCTACAGTACTACTAAACAAAATTAAAAAATAAAAGTCTATCTTTATAGAAAAACGCCAACTATAAAAGTGGAATGAATGAATAATGTAAATAGAAAAATCACTATACTATAACCATACTAATTCAGGCAAAAATATGCTAAAACAGTGAATGAAAGACTATTAAAAAACAGTAGTTTTGCATGTTCTCAAAATATCACCGTTCAAATTACTTACTAATAACAAAAAAGAAGAGTTCATTTTACAATATTGTAGATACTGACAGATATTGCCTTGTACAGGTTATCAAAATATCATCAATTAGGGGAAAATACCCATGATGAAATGTATTAAGAAAAATTCAACTTATAAATTCAGCAAAACCACTGCTTGAACTCTCAAAAATATCAATGCCATAAAAGTCAATAAAGAGAAACTGTTCTCAATTAAATCAAATTAACAAGATAGGAAAACAAAAAAGTGAGTAATTTTTGATGAAATCCTGAATCATGATAGGGACTGTGGAGGTAATTGAATATGAATCAAATAATAGATAATATTATAATATTAATATTTCCTGGTGACAATTGTATTTGGTCATGTAGGATAATGACCTTGTTCTTAGCAGATATAATCTGAAATATTTAGTATAAAGGGTGAAGATGTTTGTTTGCTGGTAATTCTTAAAAGAGTCAGCTTGTAATTTACAATATGTATTATATATGCAAATATACATAAATACATATACATATACATATGTAAACACACATGTGTGCATGTTTGTGTATGTATGTGTATAAACAGAAAGGCAATAAGAAATGTTATGAAACTTTAATAATTGATAAATCTTGGTGAAGGGTCCTGTAGTGATGTTCCTTATAATTATCTTGCAACTTTTCTGTAGGTTTAAAAATATTTAAAATAACATTGGGGAAAAATTTAAAGGTTAAATTAACCTTGGTTTAAGAGAATAGAAAAAATACTAACTTTTTTCCTATGGTGAATATAATAACTTGGTAGTTTTAGTTTAATTAACCAAAATAAAAGCACAGGTTTCATAGTAAAGTCAAATATCATTCCCCAATAAAAAAGAACATGGGTCCTTTAAAAAGGATTCTAATCTTAGCAATACCACTAACACCGTTTCCTATTGGTAGCACATCTAAAAGGCAAGTTGCTTAAATTCTTCACCGATGAAACAGTTATAATAGTACTTATGACAGAGGCATCTGGTTACCTAATCAATATCCATTCTATTTTTTTTTTATTAAAAGAACCATAAACTTGATGACATTGGCAAGACTCCCAGCTATCTAACTACATTTTGTAGATACTTTGCAGGATGGTCATGTCTTGGAACAAGAGATGTAAGTGTAAGTCGTTAAATAAGGGCTTTGCCAGATGTACACTTAGCCGATTGGCACCTTTTTGCCTTTGCTCTTTTGCCTTCCTCTTATTGCTGCCTAGAATATGGATGCAATGGTTGGAGCTCCAAGCCATCTTGTGAACGTGAAGTTGTGAATACATCTGTAGCTAGAAGAAGATGGGGTCACCATGGGTATTGTGGAGCTTCTGTACCTGCCTAGAACCATCTACTGTGGACTTCCTTGCTGTTTAGTTGAGTCGACATTATTTAGATTTTCAACTGAATGCAACCAAAAGCAATTCCTCATTTACACACCATCTTACAGTTATGAAGACTGAATTTGATCTAACATGTAAAGTGCTTAGTACTCTTCATAGCACAAAAAAAGACTTAATAGACGTTTAGCTAGTATTACATCAGTGAAGTATAAAGAAATCATCTTTCCCATTGAACTAGATAATAGATGTTTCCTTCTCTTTTGAAATTTAAAAAATTTTTTTTTTTCAGCTCAGAGAATACATACAAATCTAGAGCTCTTCAAATAGCCAGTCTTTCAAAACCTTGTGGTGATTATTCCTTGTGGTGATTATTATGATTAGCCTCATATTTGAAATGAAAATAGTAAATATGTTTCTTTAACTAATGTAACCAAGTCATGTTTAGTGAATAATTGCTGTTCTAAGTGTCAGAATGATTTATAAAGTTATAAAAGTGATTATCAAGTATGCTAGGTAAATCCAAATATATAAACAATTTCATATATATATAGAATATGTGAGCTTAATAAAAAAATGTATAAATAAATCACAGTGTTTACAAAACCTGCAAGCTGGTTGAATAAATAATGTAATATGTAAAAGAGTAATTCTATATATTTCTTTTGCTATATGATGGCAAATCAATATCTATATGCTTAATTTGATTTGAAGTAAAATAGGTCTAGCATGGTTGCATTCCAAAGTTAGAAATTATCTTTAAAAACCCATTTAATATTTCTTGATTTTAAGGAATAGCTAAAGTTTTGTTTAATTTATAATCTGTGCTAAGGTGTTACTCACATCTGGATATCATATATCTCATAGAGTAATATTTTTTCTTTCATGCTTCTGTTCAGATTGCCTGTGTGAATAAGAATCTATATCTCTATTTATATCTATCTAGCATCTATCTGTCTGTATCTATCTATCTATCTATCTATCTATCTATCTATCTATCTATCTACCTACCTACCTATCTATCATCTATCTATCTATCTATCTATCTATCTATTATCTATCTATCTATCAACAAGGTGTCGTGTGACTAGAAAACAAAATGCCTGACTGGTGGTGATGTAGAACTCCTCACGAGTTCCCAACACTTTATTATTCGAATCTTTGTAACACAGAGATATCACACCAATTTTTAAACTGAGGAATCTGATGATCTATTCCACAGCGTATAACACATTCACTTTTGCACATAATGGAACTTTGTTTTTGAACCAAAGAAATATAGGGAAAACAAACATATCTTGAATGCTGAAGAAATGCCTGACCTGACACACATTTATCTTTTTACTCTTCACAATAACCCTGTGAGGTGCGCGCAATTCTCCCTATTTGTATGGGGAAGTGCATCAGTGAAGGTTTCAGCAGAAAGCAGATGAAACTCTTACATTAGAATAGATCAAGGATGGCTTAATAAAAAGTTTCTTTATGAATGTGTCCTCAGGGTGAGGAAACCACAAGAAATAGTGCAATCTCTCAGAGTTAGTCATAACACAGCTGCTCCCAAATTCACTCTTGAAGGACTAGGGGAGGAAGTGGGAGTGAACATTGAACTCTGGAAAGAGACTGAGAGAGCAGGATGGCTTGAGGGATCTTGTGACCTTTAATCAAATGACAGAGCTGACCAAATGGAGACTTTGCAAGAAGAGAGCTGGAGAGTAAATACTGGACCTCACTTCCTTCCCTCTAATCTCCTGCTAGACTCCCCATAGCTGAATTTAAAGGAAGACAGTGGGCAAGGACGTCTGTGGTTCAAAATCAAATGTTATATTTCCATTTTAAATGCTCATGAGTTGTGATTATAGATAGAATTTGAATAGGTAAAGATTCAGAAAGAATCTCGTACATAGTACAGTATTTTATTTTTTTATTTTAGTAGCATTTTTTTTTTTTTTGGTTGGATTGAAAAAGAAGAAACGTATTTGTTTTTCTGGGCAAAGGATATTGATGTCTATTTTTATTTACCAAATATTAAAATCTAAATAAAGCAAAATAATTCATATGCAAACTTGAGCATTGTTCTGCCTGGGTTCAAATGTAAAATCAGGATAATAATAGGTTCTGTGAAGAGTGAGCAATTTAGTGTACATGGAGCCCTTAAAAGAGCTCTTGTCACATCGGAAGCTTTCAATAACTTTTGTAATTATGTGATTTGTGGTTAAAGGCACTCCACTGCCCATGTTCTGGTGTGGGTCGTATTTCCATTGCCATGCCAATCTTTTATGTAACTGTTTGTAACTTACATATAGAAAGAGCTTTTACAAAAGCTATGCAAAAAAAAAAATAAATTATCACAAAGTAGGGTGATTTTAAATTTGCAAATTTCATATTGCTGTTGTTTTTAGAATTAAAGAATAGAGAAATTAGCAAGATTTTTGAAGAGTGATAAAAGGGAAAGAAGACGAGAGACTATTGTCTTACAGCAAGGAAACCCATCTTTTATTCTGAGCCCAACCATTAATTAACTGGATCATATTTGGAAAAATCACTTAATATTTTGGATCTCAGTACTGTTAGCTATGAAATTGGCATAATGATATTCTTGACAGAATGCATATGCTTCTACTCAATGTGTTCTTGTCACTGAAGACCATTTATATCCACATTTTCTATCTCCAAATACCTAGAAACCTTTTATCCCTTTCTTAGACTTTGGGATGTCTAGAAAGTAGCCAACTTCCTATTATATTTCCATTCTTTAGGCCATGTGAGTTGAGAACCAGGAAAGAGGCTCAGAGAAGGAAGCCTGGAGAATCACTTTCATAGCAACTAGAAAAACATTTGGTCATTTAGATGTGTGACACTAAGGGGCCCTCTAGCCAGGCATAGCAATCTCGGAAGCAGAAACCACTCTGTTAACCTTGCTGGACACAGTCATTTCTCACTTCATTAGTCCAAAGTTCATTCTGATCTGGAAATCCCACACCAGGAACACAGTTTATTCCACTTCTAATTCAAAACACCTGGACTGCTTTGGCCAGAGACCACATCCTGGGGCTGGCTCATCTCTATGTGGTGACCTAGGCCTTCCCTTACCTTTGCTATAGCAGCAAACACACCACAAGGAAAGATTAATTTTAGTGGAACAAAGCCAAAAGTAACAAACATAACCGAGAAGTTAAAATATTAAAAACCTATTAGCTGAGACAGTGGGAAGCCCACATTAGCCCTGTAGTAAGAAACATGCCTAATTAGAGAAGTGAGAGCTATTAGAAGCTGTCTATGAGTTAGTGAGAATGAGAGCTAGACATCTTACAAGGGTAAAGTGATTGTAACAGAAGTGTTGCTAGAACTTAGTTAGATGAATAAAACCATCTATTTTCTTTCTATGTTGACACTTTGTTATTGATGCTGTTCCTATGATCATAATGATAAATGCCACAACCCTGCACTAAGAGTTTCAGGAGTGTCTGTAGGGCTGTGGGTTGTGTACATGGATTTAACTTTATGAAGACACAGACAATGAAGGAGAGGGAATGTGAACACGGATTTGTTAGCGACAGCAGGTTTTCAATTAGACATCTGCCTTTAAAAGTTGCAATGTATGTAGAACTTGTAATGCAGTATGATGAGTTCCTGGTTGGTGTTTTGTTAGGTTATCCCTGACTCATTACTACTTTTTCTGCCTGTCTCCAATTCTGGTTTTTCTTGGCCCTTCCATATAGTAGAGAGAAAAAGCAGGACTGGATATGGCATTTCAATTAGTATATTTGCTCTACCAGGATTCAATTACAGGTTCACTTCAGTTCAAAAAGCATTTTCTTTCTTCTGTCAGGCATGGTGCTGGGAGCTGCAGACATAAATGGATCTTGATTTTAAATGAACCATATCCAAGGACCTTCTTCACACCTTGGGATTAGCCATTCTGCTTGTCATAGCCACTGTTCCTCACTCACACAAGGACATAGAGTATTCACATTTACCTTAATATAAGGCCTTAACGTAATTATTCATTAGGAGTATTAATGATCGAAGACCTTAATGACTCAAATATGATTGCTTTAGCATGGCCAATTCATTGGATTTTCTATAAAAATTGACAAGTGATAGTGACATATCCATCAGAAAGGTATTAGAATACTTTCCATAAAAACACTATTCTCCTATATTGAAAGTATGACAAACCAAAATTTTGTGTTTAGGCACAGAAAAACTAAGGAAAAATTATACAAGAAATGAGTTTTATAATGTAAAAGAAAGAAGTACATTTTTATTAAGCTCCTATCAAGTTCTACGTACAGTGCTTTGCACTGATGTTCTTCTGTAGATGGATAGGAATCAGATTGTGGTGGTGGTCAAAATATTCTGTACCAGTTAGAAATAACTGCTGCTCTGAACTTCTTGAGTATATCCTTCCACCCAGCCTCCTAAGAACTTTTCAGGAGTATACTCCCAATTTTCCAAGATCTGAAAATTGAAGGGCAAATTCCTGGATTAATGGATGTTTCCAGTACTTATTCCAGTAGTAAAGTTAACATCTCTTGTGATTGTTCTGTACCTAGGCAATGCTGCATGTTTTTTATGTGAATTTTGTTCCTGTTTTCTCACTAACAACAGAGAAAGCAAAGACCAGAGTATTACACTGATTTGCTGGAGGGACAAAGACAATTAGAAGCTGGGCTGAATTGTAAGCCCAGTTCTGAATCCATGCCTTTTCCACTAAGCCACATTGCTTCTTGTGGAAGGGGATCAAGGGCTGTAGGAATCCACGGCATGTCAGAGAACACGCACTTCCTCTTGGCCTGCTGCTTTTTCTCCTCACAAACTGGCAGGCTAGTCATCAGTTTTGAGGATTTAACTAGTGCCTCTTTTTACATGGGGAACATGTATGGAATGAGAGGCTAGGAAAGCATAACTGAGAAGGAAATTTTCTATAAAAAATGCAGCAACAGTACCAATAACAAATGTACAGTCCTCTTCTAATGGGAATTCAAATTTATGTAAAAAAAAAGTCATGAACATTTGTCTAATAGCAAAAATATTGACGCCACTGAAACACCCGTCAATAGGGAGTGGTTAAATCCGTAAAGAACCTTCGGAGAGTGAAATATTATTCTGCTCTTTAAAAAGGTGGGGTAGATCTTAAGAACATTAAGAACAGCATTTTTTTTTTTCATTTGGGAGTCAGTAAAAATGGTGGATTAAAAGGATCAGTCACTGAAAAGTAGGGGTAAGTGCAGTATGAGAAGAAAGAAGCTTTCGGAAGGTTTGCAGCAGAAGGACCAGGTGCCCCGAAGGCACCATGTACACATTGGGAGCTGAATTCATGCTCAAGGTTCTTGTGTATGGATTTACTTTCCAACTCAATGATTACACAAAGGCAGTCTAGTAAAAGTAGGATATTGACAGTTCACTGTAATAAGATACTAGTACACACTTATTAAAATGCTTTAATTAAAAATACTGACCCTACCAAGTGAGGATGAGGAGGGACTGGAACTCTCATACACTACTAATGAGAAAATAAAATGTAAAATTACTTTGTTAAATAGCTTGACAGTCTCTTAAAAATCTAACCATATGCTTATCATATGGTTCAGTCATTCCACTCTTATGTAATTAATCAAGAGAAATGAAAGCATGTCTATATAAAGACTTGTACACAAATATTTACAGCAATTTTATTTCAAATTATCAAGAATTAGAAAGAACCCAAATGTCTAGAAATACGTGAATAGATAAATTGTACTATATCCATATAATAAACTACTACTCAGCAATAAAAAAAATGAAATATGCAACATGAATGAATTTCAAAATAACAATACTGTGTGAAAGAATACAGGCAAAAATAAATTATATACCATATTATTCCATTTATATAAAATTCTAGAGATTGCAAACTAATATATAGTGATAGAGATCAGACCAGTGGTTGCCTGGAAGTGGGGACAGAGTAAGGAGGAAGGGAGGAATTGAAAAGAGGCACGAGATAACTTTTGAGGGTGATGAAAACTTTCATACTCTTGATTTTGGTGACAGTTTTATTTAGATATAGATAGCTAATTTAAGACATCAAATTGTACACTTGTGTACAGTTGAATGTATGCCAACTATATCTCAAGAAAACTGTTTTAAAAAAAAAAATGAAAGAGTAGAAGAGGACTCTAGATTTGCTTTTGGCAGAGAAGTGAACATCATATATCTCTCTGTAAATCTGTAAATGTAAAGTGGGGGTGAAATGTGGGGCTGGGGGGCTAGAGAATATTTTCAGTCTTTTAGAGATCTAAATGTGATATGCCACTGAATTTATTAATTATTTTATTAAATTCCTGCCTTGTTCTTACTGACATGCCTTTGAGTAAATGCCTGAGAGAGAACCACTTGTTATTGGACAATTAAAAGCACAATCTGAGTTTGTAGTTGAGAAAGACAGGTTTGGTGGCTTGTGGTAAGGTGGGCAATTGAATCTTTCATGAACATTTTAAAGATTATTTATGATTAGATTGGTTTAATTTTCATGCATACGGAAAAGAAGCTTATAACTTTTTAGCAGTCCATTTTCCTCTTCATAAGATTGCATTTTATCATATTCGCTTTTTGTAGGATTCTTTAATGTCTTACCACCAGCTGAGCCAGATGGTGTCTTAAAGTTTCTGTTGGGATAATTGGATCACTTGTTTTTCCCAAACACAATGTTTAGGAGCTTTTCTAATAAAAGAGTCTCTCAACATATTAACCTGCTACAAAGCACCATCAGAGTAAAACAGACTCTACTTCTATTTTAAAAATATTTTTACAACAAATTTGAGAAAGGAAAAGACCTGTTTCTTCCCTATGTTATTTCTACTATCCCTCTGTATTGTTCTCTCAAAAATGGATGGATTTGTTTCAACTTCCATAATGTCAATAAAATCTGAAAGTGCTCATGGCAAAGGTGATCATTTCATCCTGTGTGGAATACAGCTTTGAAAAATACCAAACGCCGATGGGGCTTCAGTAGCAGTGATACTGTATCCTTCATTTCTACATCTGCATTTTCCCAATGCGATCATATACAGAAAAATAATGCAGAATTCAGGGTCATGGTATAAGGTTGGGAGTAATGAATAATATTTACACAGGTTGAAAGACTGATACAAATGATAGCCCAGCATTCTTGGTTGCTTTGCACATTTATCTCCAGAAATTTTACCCCTTGCTAATCTTGTAAAAAAAGAATTAACTTTTATCAAAGCAGAGAATGAGAGTTTTGTCATTGGCTATCATTCTGTCAGTTTCACAGCTTTTAACCTAGCAGAGTTGCTTCTGAGGGCTTGTTATTGAACAATATGGGAGGAAATTATTGCTCTCAACTTGCATCTAGAAGCAAACATCTTTCTTTTTCATACAGTTTTCTCAATGACCTTGTAACTTATACAAATAGAGAAGTACCTTCAGGTGGAATTTTTAAGGAAGAAGGAATTCCTTGATGCACAAAACTAGCCTTATAAAGATTACTAAAATGTTAAAGGGCTCTTTGTCACGGTTCTACTTTCTCAAAAATAATTGTGCACTTGCTGCCCTGGAAGAATTTAAGACATATTATCCATACAAGTAGCTTAACACTAGTATCTTCCATAGGAGACATTAATAACTTCCAGCATAGAGACTTGTAATCAAAACCATCTTTTGACTGTAGGCAGCTAAGGCCCTTTGCAAATTCAGGTCAGAATTGTAATGGATAATGAGTGTATACTGTGAACAGAGTAAAGGAGAGTGGGAAGAGGCATGAAGGAAAGGCCATAATCTGTCTTCTGGACAGAACTATAATGAAATGAGGATTCCCTACTCTAAAACTAGGCACGACATCTGTCACATTGTAGGACTGAACCAGTATCATTGTAATAAAAGACATTTTCTTCCCAAAAAGTTTCTTCCCATATATCAGGTGCTAGAAAATAAGCTGTGTGCTTAACAACAAATAGCACATTATTCCCACATCTACTTGCCATAAACCCTCACAAGGTTGAAGTAGGTGCCACTGTTATCCTAGTTTGCATAGGTGAGATCAGATTCAAAGCTGTTGAGTCAAGGAACATGGCTAGAGAATGGGAGAACATAAATTTGGGTCTGTGTTCTTTGATGCCAATACCAAGTATTCTGTTAGTTGTTGGTTTAACATTACATCACCTTAGAGCATTAGATTCACTTTTAGAACTTATTACAGTAATCTGATGCCAAGTAATAAATACTTATCCTAAGAAATTTAGCATGGCAGAAAGTGAGTGGACTCGATTCAAAATGCTAGGGTTCAAATACAAGTTCTATCACTCACAACTGTGTGATCTTGGGCAGTATTCTTAACCTCATTGTTAATAATGTAGTTTATTTCATAGTGTCTCACTGAGAGTTAATAAGCTAACAAGCATAAAAACCCTTAGTACACTGCCTGGCACCTTTTAAAGGCTGCCTATTAGTTCTAACCACAGAAGCAAATGCTATTGTTACTATAATTAATGCTTATTATAACAGTAACAGAAAGTATTTATTACATTTCTTCCAACTCTGTGGGAATAAAAATTAGGTCTGAATGACATGCTTTTATGTTGATTTGAATCTTGCCAGGAATGCATTAGGCATTGAGGAACTGCATTACTCTAGTAAATTCTTGTTTCCATTCCCAGCTAATACTTTAAGAACCAGAAAATGTATGTTTATTTTTCTAAGTTGTCTTATTTACCTCTCCTAGCCCTATGTCTAGAGATTACTGAACTCATTCATACTATTTCAAGTCCTACACTACTTGGGAGAGCTGGTAGTAGGAGTGAATTCTCAATTCTAGGGATACACGTTGTACTTTCCCTATCATTTCCTTATCAAGATAGCTTCAATGATAAGTTTCTGAGCTGGAACCTGTTTGTTGTTTTATCATCTTTCTAAGGGTTCAATCCTTGGTCATCTCTTCTAGCTACATCTATTTCCTTATAGTTCTCATCCAGTCACATGGCTTTGAGGGCTGATGCCCTGCTAATAATTATTTATATCTAGGCTGGATTCTTCTTCTGAAATCCAGATTTTATATCCAACTGACTATTCCACATCACTTCTCAGAAGTCGGACAGATGTCTCGAACTTAACATAAGTAAAACCACTTTCAATTGTCCAAACTTGCTTCACTTTTATAGTTCTCATTTTAGATATGATATCTCCATTCTTCCAATTGATCAGGCCCAAATCTTGGTACTACCAGTGATTCCTCTCTCTCTCATATTCCTATCCAATTTGTTAAAAATTCCTATTGACTCTCTCTTTGAAATCTATCCAGAATCGGACTAATTTTCATCATCTCCATTACCACCAGCCAAGTCTGAACTACCGTTATCTCATATGGATTATTGCAATGCCCTCCTAATAGGTCTCCATGATTCTACCCTTCTTTTCTTATAAGCTTATTTTTAATACATCAACTGGAATGATGCTTTTAAAATATGTCATATTATGTCACTTCTCTACTCAAAACCTTGAAGTGGCTTAGCAATTTTATATGATTTGATCATCTATCACTCTTCTGATCTTTTCCACTCTTCTTATTCATGTGTCTGTGTTTCTTTACAGTTGTTCAGATGTCCCAGGTGTTCTCCTGAGTCCTGGGTGAAACACTCTTGCCCTGGATGTCTGCTGGCTGACTTCTTCTATAAGTGGAGGTATTTAAATCTCACTTTCCCAAGGAGGCTTACCCTGAGCACCTAGTTAATACTGCACCAACTCCCCTCTCTGCCTCCCTGTCTTCCAGGTCCCCCTTCCCCTAATTCACATTTTCTTTATCCCATGGTATTGTTTCTAACAACATGGTTAGACCTACAGTCCCCACCCAAAACCCTTGGGGCCAGATGCATTTCAGAATTTAGCCTTTTTCAGATTTGAGGAGAGAAGATGTGCATACACTAACATATACTATATATTACATCTCATCCACAGCACACATCATCCTGCAATGAAACACATTAATATTTATGAAGTATTACACTAAAATGTGCATATTAACTAAAATAAAGACTATACATAACTGTTCAGTTTGGGTCAGATTTACTGACAAAGAAACCAGGAAAAAAATTCAAGTTTTATACCTTTTAGACTTTGTGTTGCAATTGAGAAATTGTAGACACATATATAATCATTATGTTCATCCTTTCACTGGAGGGTGAACTCCATGATGACAGTGTTTATTGTCTTTAGTTAACTGATACTTTCCAAGTGTTGAGAACGGTGCCTGGTATATATATAATGCATGTTCAATGTATATTACTTGAATTAATGAATTGTCCCATTAACTTCTTCCTTTCCTTCTTTCTAGATTTAACCAGCCAGTCATTGTTTATTGAACATGTCATGTGTTTGCCTTTGCATCTCCACCTTTCCTTTCTTTGATCCTTCTATTCTGCCCTGGTTCTCTTTTTATTCAGGTAGTCCAGTCTTTCACAGTTAGTCCTAATCTCATTGCAACGTGAGCCCCTCTGGCTATGCAGTTTATGATGCCCTTTTCTTATCAACTACTATAGCATTTTTATTAATATAGGCATTGTATCAGTACTCATGTGTCTCATTTTTTATCAGTGATTTTTTAAAAGATGAATTATCATTACTCCAACTAATTACAAGCTCCTTGAGAATAAGAGCTAGGTTACTGTCACCACTAGCATGGCATTTAGTAAAGCTCTTATTTCACAGCGATAGGTTCATCTTTTAACAAACTATTAAATTTTGCTATTTTTATTTGAGACTCTGTACTAGATGCTGAGACTATAATGATTTAACAGGTTCACTCCTTATCTTAAAGAAATTTACTTACTGACTACTGAGGAAAAAAGAAGAATAAAGACCATTGCAATCGAATTGATTGGGCTATGAGTATTTAGTCCAAACTTGGAGGACCAGGGATCCTCCCGAAGCAGTGGCAGCTAACATGAGACATAAAAAATAAGAATCACACAAAGGAAGAGGAGCAAGGGGAAAGAATGTCATAAGCACATGAGACTGCATGTGCAAAGACCTGGAAGTAACAATGAGGCGAGGTATGTCATTATGTAAGTCTTCGTTGGATAAACAAGGCATTTTGGTATGGTTGGTATACAGGTTGTCAGAAAGGTTGGGTAATACACTGAAAGATAAAATAGATCTCAGAGGAAAGTAGAAGCCAGTTCATAAAGAGCATTATACATCTTGCTGAAAAATTTAGGCTTATGAGAGGAGCGGTGAATTATTTAGGGATTTTAAGCTGGATCTATGATGTGCTCAGATTTGCATTTTTGAAAGATGGCTCTAACTGCATTGTGAAGGTTAGATTGAAGAGGGCAAGGCTGGAAATAGAGAGAGAGGTTCAATTATTTTTCTAGTATTTGTGGCAATGTCTTGAAGAGTTTTTAAATGGATGTGCTTGCTGTTCATCTCCTGTAGGATGAAAAATAAGTCTTAATGATTATGCTGAGGGGAAATATGGTAACACTTTTATTGATTAAAATGTATTTGCTTTTGTTTAATAATCTTTGGGAAATGGATTTCCCCAAATTAAAAAAAAATGTATGTGTGAAATATTTGAGTGGCAAACATGTATTCTGCAAAATGAGATCTGATGCGAGCTAAGCTATCCCTCTGTGAGCAGATACAGGACTCCAGAGGGAAGGGGAAAGACAAACTAGAGATAAGAAGGAAAGATTGATGGTGACACATAAGGTGTGAGCTCTGGGAGAATGAAGAGTCTGGTGCACCCCACACTCTACCCTAATGAAAGCAGCCATCACAAAGCCTTTTAAAGAAATGAATCTGTTAAACAGATGCCTTCAGCACGTCACTTGCAGACAAAGCTTTCTTTGCTAAAACCCCTCTCAGAAAGGTTGATAATGGATAAATCTGGTGAGAGGAATAATTTGTCAAACTAATTTATTATAGTCCAAGGAGGTCTCTGAATAATACAAGACTCTAGGGACTAGAAGGCTGTCATCTAGTACTGTAATTGAATCTCCTCCTACAGAATGGGGCCTCTGTTTGCTTATTTGTTTTTGGTTTTATTACATGGCTGCGGCTACCATTGTTCCCAGTTCCTTGGTTCTGTTAATAATAGTCCATTCTTTGTTCGTTTTGAAAACGAGAAAATGTGAGCCCACATGTGGCAATGCTGGATTTCAAACAGGACTCATAGGGAAAATTGGATCTAGGAGTTGAAGCCATCAATAAAACAGAAACTGAATCTGCCTGTGGCCAGCTAGGCTGTGACTCTATAGGACCCTCAGGGGACGGACAACCCAAACCCAAACTGGGCTTCCAAGGCAATCGCTTATGCCTCATGCTCCCCCCAAAGATCTCACAACCCAAACTTAAATGACTAAGCATTGTGGGGGAACTTTTATTTTCTGCCTTTATAAAATCAGAAAGAAAAACCACACAATATAGTTAAGCAATAACTAAATGGAAAAAAAAATTATCACCATTCTAGAGAAATAGTCATTTCTCTAGAGATGGTATAAAAATTCCTGTTTTAATGTAATGGGTGTCGAGCTGCACATTTCTGGAAGAATTATTTTTCCTGGTCATGGTAATAAGCTTGACAAACTATTACAAGGAAAGTGAAGAAAAAAGAAAGGAAATAAGAAAGGAAGAAAGAAATATATATGTGAGCTTAGCCTGATGAAAGATCCATTGGGAGCACTGTTTTCAGGGTCGGGTCTGTCGACATTGCACCACGCTGGTTCTCAGACCCTTTTGTTGGCCTCAGTTTTTTTAACATACATCTCATGATCTCCATATTAGCATTAAAGGATTTAAAAAACAAATGTCCTGCTAAATTCATTGCAGAAGAACTTTATTTTGGAAATTAATAGAAAACCTAAAAAAATTTTTTTTCTAACCATCGATGCAAGAAATAGCATGGTAATGATCATAAAGGAATCTTTACAGTATGGTAAAAAAATGTAGGGACTCTGAATCTGCAACTTATTAGTATAATTTTAGAAATCCACTTCTTATCACAGTTTCTTACTCTGCCAGATGAGAAGCTTGGACTAGATAATCTTTCTGTCTTGTTTCAGATCTAAAATTCTAATGAGCATATTTAAACTCAGACAGTAAATATTTTTATGCCACTTGTGCAAAGTGAGTAGCATTGTTGCTTTTCATTTCTGAAACACATGAATATAATCAATCCAAAGTCTTTGCAGTGAAATATAAGTATATGTGAATCAGTACGCCCCATTGGTGCGTAAGATGTGAGGTTATAAGTATGTATTCAGCTAGTGCTATAGAAAGGCTGGAGGTGGAGTTTTAGAGCAAATCTACAGCTAGTTTGTGGAGGCTCATTTGTACATGTTTGCACAATTATCCAAATTCACTTTTCAATTTGGCATGAGCTCTCCTAGTGCTGAATTATACTCACAACCACTCCTTTCACCCACACATATTTTCAGGACAAAAATTCATTGAACTCCATCCTAAATGGTCAAGGGTTGGAACAGATGATTCGATAAGCAATAAGAGAAACATGCACTCTCCTCCTGGTTCCCAAGTGGAATTCTAATACAGGTTGGGAAGAGCATTCTCATCCTGTCTGAGGGCTTTACCTGTATGCTTCCTGTAAGCTACAGGTGTGAGTAGATGGTACTATTGTCAGTACCAGCCTGGCATGGTCACTGTCTAGATCTGTCAGCTGTGGCTGCCAGTAGGTTAGATGGTTCTAAGCTGAACCACCTATGCTGACACATTTCAATGTCCATGCCACAACAAACTCACCATATTGACCAAAGTCTTTTACTCCACTGTTCCGTATTTAGGATGTTCTGACTTTCCTGAAATATCACAGGGCATTTTCTCTGAAAATCCATTTCTAGAAAACTGCTTAATACTCCATGTCACTTTTCTTTAAAAAAGTCCACTTTAGATAATACCCCAGATCTTTTGGACTTTCAACATTCCTTAGCCAGATGTTCAACAGCAAATATTTTTTCAGCTGGGAAATAGAGGAAAAAAACAGTGAAACTTGTCAGCAGTGGTGGGAATTATCAGTATCAGTGAACACTTATTATTATTTTTTTTTTTGCTTTTGCATGGGAGACTGGCAGAAATATTTTAAATATGAATCTCAGTCCTATCTCTAATACACCTTAATAAATTCCAGCTCTGGTGTAGCAAATGAAAACTGATACCAAAGACTATAGAGTTTGCAAAAATATGGAACGTATTCAGAAATTATTTCTATTCATTCTACTTCCAATCATAGGCTCACTCAAACTCTATATGATAAATGAACCTTCAGGGTATGTTTGCATTGACATTTATGAGTTTCAAGAATAAATGACCTGATTTTTTTGGAGGGGCATTCCCCAGAGGGCTAAAAGGTAACTGTAATATTTTTGGCTTAGAATATTTCTTAAGTAGCTTTGAAGCCAGAGAATTTAATTGAATTTGAAAACCCACTTAGGAATAAAAATCTGAAGGTACTTGGGCATTGCATTAAGGGACTAAGCCAAATATTTAAAAAAATATTTAACTTCAAATGAAATTTTCACTTGTTTGGTAGGTTAATTAAATATGATTTTTCTCCCTGAATTTTCCTGAAGAGGAAGAAATTCTTTGAATGTATAACATTAAAAAGAATACTAAATAAATTGAAACACAAGAGGACTTTGGTTTGGGACAACTTTGGAAAGTAGCAGCTTTTTATCAAGGAAGGAAACATATTACTTTCTTTGATCTGCTCCTTTCCTCCTTTGCCTTGATGCTATTAGGGCCCCCTTTACAGTTTCTCCCAGCCTGGATGGTCATTTATCCTCCACTGAAAGTGATTTGGGCAGTAATTACAATGAATTCTGCTGCCTTCTCCCAAGGTCTTCAGACTCTAAGGCATTCTCAAATAAGACTTATCAAATCAGTGTCCTATTAATTCAGAATACTTTGGATTCAGGTTTTTTAATTATTGACTTGGAATTTCTTCAAATCTGATTCATCACATGGAAAAAAATCTCCTCCTTAGTGACATGGTAAATTATCTTGTAATTAAAAACTAACCCTTTACTTTAGAAACACTTTTAAGATATAGCCATCAAAATTGACATACAAGGGCACTATGGATCACCATTCATTTTCTAAAATAATTCTTTCATTGAATATTTTGGCATTTTAACTTTGAGAGTGTGGCACTGGAGTGTACACTGACAGGTTACTTAAAAAGTGGAATGTTAAAATTTAAATCTTGGAAAATTTTGGCTTAGTTAAAGAGCCATCTCAACCTATAAGATGATGATGATATCATCATCATCTTTTTGGTGGATTATAAAATCGTTCAAGAATCTTCTCTTTAGTTTAATGAACATGTTTTTTTTTTTAATATAAAAATTGAAAACAAATATCTCTCTTTTAAATCACTAGGGTTGACGACCCTCAAGTTCCGAGATTTAGGGAGATGCAGTCCAGCAAGACACCTGCCTGGTCAAATCATTCTTAAAGATAAAGACTGAGTGTAGGAAACTACTACTTTTTATTTCCACCATATTTCTATCCCTTAGTGAAAAGAAAATTCTATTCTTTTTTATTTTATATTTATTTTCCAAGACCCATGAAATCTATGTAACTTGTTGAAAAATCAAAAAAGGCTTATTTAATTTGAAAGAGATTGGCAAAATAATTGGAAATTTCTCATTACTATGTTTCTCACTCTTTAAGTAACACTAGTGTCTGTAACTTGATTAAAAAGGAACTTTGCAGCCAAAATTGAAGTACCTTAAATCAGTAAAATTGGATCAAAATGTACTTTTTTTGGTAACACTTTGATATTACAGTTGAACTGGAAAGGTAGCCAAACAATTCACATACAAATAATTGAACATTAATTTGTTGCTTACATAAATGTGAAGCTTAATGTCCACGTCATTTTTTGCTTCCCCTGAACCATTTTCAAACACCTTTTAACTTCAGAATGCAAGGAGCCAGAAGTACAGAGTGTCCTGCCAGAAAATGTCTGCATTTCTGTTACTGAAAACCAATAGACTTAGAACAAAGAACTCTTCTAGGGGAGATTGTAAAGGACTTACCACCCAAATATTGGACTAAATAAACAAATTTAAGATAATATTTTGAATGAGGATTATTTTGCCCACCAACAGTTATGAACATTCTCAATTTTTAAAGGCGATGAACTGATAATGTAGACCTAAAAATATATCAAAAATATAGAATATGTATAGACATAGTATATGTATGTTATAGTAGATAACATAAAAGATAGAAAATAGAGCTACATACAATTATTAAATTTCAGACTGATACTTCCCCCTAGTCCCAAACTGCACTGTTTACAAAGTTGCCCAATTACTAGTATTGTTTAGGCAGAATTCAAAATGAAGTTCTCCCCACCTGCTCCCCACCCACCCCCACAATACACTTTGTTCTTGAGAGTTTTTGATTCAATAGAATTGGAGAGGGTCCCAAGAGAACCATGTTTTTAGAAATATCTCTGGGTGGTTCTGAAGATACACTGAATTTCTTATCTTCTCACTTAGGCCACTGTTTGATATCTCAGTTTTTCAGAGATAGGGTGAATAAAATGAACACTCTGTGTGTATACCAATTACTAATTCAAGATGCTTTAAGACTAATCTCTAGTATTTACATTTACATTTCTGGATGTTTCTAAGTAATGTAGAAAAAATAACCTCAAACACTTATTGTTACGCTATAAATGGGAACGTTACTCTTGGAACTGTTCTGAACAGACTTCACTTAAAAGTAGTTGAACACTTCTTCTTAGAGGAATCAAGTTCACATAGACAAATTGAAATCTGTCCATTAATCAGGAAATAGCAAAGAGAGATGAATCCGACTTGCTAAAGGGGCATGGATGAAGGTGTTCTGAGGGACAACTTGTTAAAACTAGAACTTTTGACTTCTTATCTTTTATTTCCTTATGAGATTCTATTTTCTTACCACAAAAGTAAATTTTTGAAAATAGAAGACATTATTTTAAAAATTTGAAAACAGGAAAAAATATCAAAAAGAGAATATCACTATACTCATGAACACTCAATATTTTGTGGTATTTCCCTTTTGTTTTAAAATATGCTTATTTGCATCTCTATATTGAAATGCACATAGATAGTTACACAATTTTAATCTCTATAATTATGTTTTAGCCTCGATTTTAACCTCAAAAACTGACTTTCTTTAGCTAACACCATTGCTGTAAAAATGTCGTTTTAGCTGGAACAATGGACCAATTAAATTAAATAATATAGTAGCTAACATTTGCATGTTGCTTATAATAGTCACTTTGTGCTTGACTCGTGTTAAAACTTTTACTCTTCAGAATAATGAGGTCGATAATATATTATTTCTGATTTTTTTTGATGAGGAAGGGAGGCACAGAGGTTTTGAGCGATTTTGCTACTACTTACTGTGTATGCCTTCTGTAGAATTGTTCTTAATAGCCACGGAGGGTCTACTGGAGGAATGAGTACACAGGATGTGAATAGACTTGTAATTCTTTGAAACTCTACTTTGCTTCTGCATTTTTGCTTTAATATAAACATGTAAGTGGTGGAAAATTAATTAGGAAATCTTGAGGTTCTTTGGGGACATGCTGTGGTGCTATAAAAACAGTTTAGGAACGATTGATCTCAGTGTTTCTTTTAGGCGTGGTTTTAGCTTCAGCTTTCATTTCTTAACTATGACAGCAGAGAAAGGAGAGAATTTCACAAATGACTAAAAACTTTTACCCGAGGCAGATTTCATTTTCCTTTTCTCAGTAAAGTGCCTCTGATTTTTTCTTCAGATCTGAAAAATGACTCTAAATGGCCCCTGCAAAATTATGCAAAGCAAATTTTTAAATCCATGCAAATGATCCAAGAAAATATCTTAATTTTTTTTCAGGCTAATTTAACAGCTGGATACCTGGCTCTGATAAACAGTGGGTTTTAATTTACAGTGTAAATTAAGACAAGAGGAATCTCAGACCCTTCAATAGGGTTTGCTATTTTAGGACAGTCTCCTAAGCTTTTGTGCTTGGTGGAGCTTAGCTAACACAAAGCTCTCTCCCTGGGAAATCAGCCATCTTAATTGCTCAAGCTTCTGTTGAAGAATATCTAAAGTGACCAGAGCCCAGAGAGGAACAGCCATAATGAAGAATGTTTTTTGCTATACTTATGTCCTCGTTGTTCAGTGACACACAGAAGCATCCCTACATTTTAGTATCATGTAATCAGTATTGAATTATTTTCAATGCCAGCTCAGTAAAACCTTGACCTTATTACTATTAAATCACATGAATACTGTTAAATGATTTATAAGCTATACAGCTTAGCTTCTTTTTTTTACATCTCTCCAGAGACTGCATTTTCATTTTGTAACAACGAACTTCTCATTGGTCAAAGAAAGCATCCTCTGGAGGAGGTCAAATTCCTTTTTATTTCACCTTCAATTTAATGAAATGGGATAGGAAGTCACTGTTTCTGAAGTATCATTCCCAGAGCTCTATAATATGGCAGACGAGGACTCCTGAGTGATGGAAACTTGTAGGCTGACATCTGGTGTTGGGTGATTTCAGACACACAAAGGAAATCCACTTGTTCTACGGCTGCTGTGGAGGCAGCTGGGCTGCAGAGCTAAGCTGCTGCATAAAGATCACGCTTGTCCAACGTCTGAATTAAAAAAAAAAAAAAAAGAGAGAGAAAAAAGAAAAAGAAAAAAAAGGTGAGGGAAAACATCTGTCCAGCATCTGTTAGAAACTTTCTCTTATGAACCTCAGACTGTGTTTCTAGAAATGTCAGTTTGCCAGGTGATACCACTAAGATAAGTATAATATGGGATAATGATAATGTGGGGAAATGAAGTAATAAACAATGAGAATCTTGTTCTTTTTGAGGTGAAATCCTGCTCATCTAAGGTACAGATGTCCAGTTTTGTTTTGGGTAAATATCAAGACATCTGGTTGAGTGGGCCCTTGATTTAGTCTCAGGTTTCTCCCAAATAGTCTTTTCTATACCCTCGACCCATAGTTTTCCTTATTTCTAATACCCTGCACAGTTCTTCATACACAGCTGATGTTCCATACACGACTTTGGAAAGACACCTAATCTGTTAAAGTTTATCAGATACTTTAGAGAAGCTTTGATCTTCTCTTAGATCTATTTTTTTCCCCTTTATGGAAAATTTCCAACAATCTGCAGTTTATATTGCTTTTGAAAAAAACTTTGATTTACTTTTATGTATTTTATTATGGAGTATTTGAAACATGAAAGAAGATAGAGAATAATATAATGAATGTCCATGTACCCACAAGCAAGCTTTAAAATATCATAACAATTTGCCATGTTTGTTTTAGATATATATTTTAAAAGAAATAAAACACCACAGATACAGTTGAAGACCCCACCCCTACATGAGTCTGTTCTCTTCCCTGCCCCCCTTTTCAGAGGGTACTTCTTCGTAGAGGTTGGTAGATATCACTCTCGTGCATGGCTCATCAGTACATACTTATACTTTTTTACTGTATAATTGTGCATTGCTATTTCATTTTATTAAAAATGATATATATTTTACTATGTGTATATTCATAAAATTCATTGGCAATAAACTGTATATATAACTTTCAAGTTTTCTCTTCCTTCAATATTATATTTTTGAGATTTATTTGCGCTACTCGCCTAAGGATTATTAAAAAATTTTAAAAACTTTCAGTCTATGGAGCCATATGTTGAATTAAAATACAACAAAAAACCGATTATTACAAAATACGATAAAACAAAGATGTACTCACCACATTCCCACTTTTTTTATTATAACATTTAACAGATAAAAATATATCCTCAACTTGCTATAGAGGTTTCTAAAAGCTTGCTCTAAATTTTAGTAGTCATCTTGACACAGATTGGTAGCAAATAGTTTGGCAACTGACACTGGTCCACAGAATGCACTTGGAGTAACATTGGTCTAAGTAATTTCTTTCGCCATGATAGATTTTCTTTTTTGTCTGTAGTTGTACCATTTATTTATTCATTACTTTTTTGGTAAATATTTGATTCTAGTTTTTGCTGTCACAAACAATGGTGTAACGAATATCCTAACCTATCATGTTTCCTTGTGCATGAGACATTGTGCCTACAAGGCAACTGTTTAGTCAAAAGAGATATCATCTTCTTCCTCAGGGTTTTTTATATACTTTTATTGCATCCCTCTAGAAGAATTTTGAAAATCTGAAGAATGTTAAAAAAACTAAACTAAAAATGAAACTAAACCCTTCAACATTGTAAGCTGATAATTAAAATCTTTCGACATGAGTTCAATTAGTTCTGGTATTTTGCAAATACCGACATTTAAAAATAAAGCTGATATATAAAGCTGATATATATAAAGATAAATAAAGTTGTCTTTAAAATGTATTAAATGGAATGAAACAGCCATATCACCCTCCATTATTTTTTTCAAAATGCATGAATAGGATTCTTTTAAACAATTGGAAATCTTACACTGTCGTTTTTATTTTGCAAATTAATATTTCCTAAAGAAGTTTATACTAATGCAATATATTTTTATATTTAAAACTTTTATTGATCATTTATCATAGTTTTCTTCATCAAAAATATACAGGTACATTGAAACTAAAAATTTAACTGTCATGTTACATTAGGCTCTAAAAAAATCTGTATTGAGATAACATTACAATTATTATTACATAAGTGCTCAAGACAATAAAATATATTAAAATTTTTAATAAAGATAAAATTTTATTGGAAATATATTTCTAAATGAGATAGGTTTTGCCATTTAGTTCATATAAATGAATATTACATATTGTTGAATGAAAGTTTAGTATCAACTTAATTCTCATTTGTTTGTATAAATATCTATATGAGAAAAGTCTTTTGCTATAAGAACAATGTATATTTTTTTAACTTCTGTGTTTACATCAAAATTAATATAGCGATGTACCAAAATAATTATCAATAACCTTTTTTTATAGCTAAAAACTTAATTAGGTTTGCCTTCAATTTTGTTGAAAGTGAAGAATTGGAATCCATCTCACTCTCAAAAGGATTGTTGATACTAACTTTCTCAGTTTGGGGGAAAGCTTTTCTAGGACTTAAGAAATGCATGTTAATTATACCTATTAATTTTTCACTTACAGGTCGAGTAATCAAAAGTCTTTATCTTCAGTTACTTTTGAAAATGCAAGTAGTTTTAATAAGATATTTCTACCTTATCTGTGCTTTAAATGATTTTGTTAATATCTGAGAGACATAGACATAAATCAAGACATAAAAGAATGAGAATACTTATTTTCTTGTCACAGTCAATGGAGACAGGACACTCTTAATGTCTGATTGGTATTTCCCAGCATGTTTTTCTCTGCTCTTGGATATTCTGCTATATAAGATAATTGAAGTACTTTGGGTAGCTGTCCCAGAACCATTAGACATGTGAGTAAAAGCTCTTTTGGACCATCCATTCCCAGAAGAGATCTTCATAACAGCAGCTGCATGAGTGACTCCAGGTGAGATTAGCAGAAAGACTATCCTATTTAATGGAGTGCAACTCATATTGCAGAATTGTGAACAAGTAAATATTTTAAGCCTCAGTTTTATTCTTTTGAAATAGCACAATAGATAATGGATCCACAGACTTTAATTTCCCACTTTACTTTAAAGTTAAATAATTACCTCAATATCTCAATAACTACAATTTTACACTCTCCCAGGATATTTTAACATTCTTTTGTAATTTGTGTTTGAATTTATGCTTTAGTCATCATTCTGGCCAAATAAGTATCTATGAAGATATAGAAAAAGATGAAAACTCAAAATAATAACTAAAATAAAAATCGACAAATTATTGGTTGATCAGTGAGCATTTTTTCTACTAATTGAATAGTGTACAGATCTGTGTTTAGAACAAACAATGGCTCACCTGTGTTTCATCCCAGACGTCCTGGTCATCTGAAACTAAAAGATCTTTCCTTTTTTCAGTCCTACTGTCAGTTCTTATACCCTTCCTGCTCCACTATCTAGAACCCTAGTATCAGTACCAAATAAATTATGTTATTCTGTACAGAGGTTTGTCAGTTTTTATTTGTAACATAAATTCAAGTTGATTACAAAAGACAAATGTAAACCTCTGCTGCTTTAGGAAATACACTAGAATGAGGTACAATTATTGTACTTCAATTGTACAATTGTACAATTATTGTACAATTATTGCACTATCCAAATCAGTATAACTATTATTTTCATGTAGCCAAATTTACTTAACTATTATCTTAAAAGATGTGAAGTCCAAGATTTTAAGTATATTCATGTACAGTTTTCTTCTGGTACTGTATCCCTTATGTGATATGTGACATATTTTATTCCAGGATTTAGAAAAAAGAATAACTAACACACTGGGAAATCGATAACAAATTAAGACTAACACAGAAATGAGTATATTGTAATTTTCTTAAAGTATTTCTTGAAATAAAGACTATCAGAAAGGGTAGTCTCTGGTATCTCTGAAAAAAATCTTAGTAAATGAGCAAAATTTATAGTGATAAAGTTGTTTGGCAATGGCTACAGAAAAGATGGTCCAATAATTCATCCATAAAATATGACATTTTAAGCTTTTGCATTGGATAAAAAAGAAAGTAAATTGTCTGGAATTAAATCCCTCAAATTGAAAATTTCACATTTCTCCAATTTTCAGCAGTAGAATTATCTTGTATAGAGAAATATTATTTAAAGTAATAGTGAATGCAGTTCTGCTCTATATGGTAATTTTTGCAGTTCTTATTCTTTTTCTAGATATCAATCATGAGAAAGTTCTTTCTGTAATTTATCTAAGAAAGTATAATCCCATATTCTTCTAAATTGAGATGAGATGGAAATTATTTTTTCCAGTCTCACTAAGAAAAACCTTTCAGGGAACACAAAATAATTTAATGACTTAATTCGATTTTTTGCCACTTATTACTTTTCTAGCAGTGAATGGTACACCATCCCCCTGCCTCTACTATTTGTTTGACATACTAGCAGTGATTACCAGTAAGATGGAAGCTAAGGTAATTGCTCCAGTCTTTCAAACCTACCCCTCCAACACCTCTCATGATCTGTGCATCTTAACATATAAAAGTGTGCATCATATATGTGACATGGCACTTAGTTCTCAGGCCTCTGAGTGTATGTATGTATGTGTATGTGTGTGTATTAAAGCATTTATAGTGTATGTATATGTATAACTAGACTAGCACACACTAACTCAGAAGAACGTTTATGGTAACTTAAATTTGTAAAGTGTTCGCAAAGTGTATTAATATAAAGTATCGTATTTTACATTTTTCTGCCTTACATGTATTTGCGGTAGAAAAAGCAGGAAGTAATTGCCTCGCACTATAAATAAATAGCTGTGAAGAAATGAGGCAAGGTGACATGTTCAAGGTTATAGAGTAAAGATGGAGCACAGGTGAGACACCTGAATTCCTGATGGGTGCCCTTTACCCAATGCCATTCTAGCTCCATAAATAGAAAATATATTTTCATGGTGCCCAATGGATGCAACTGAAGAAAGATACTTCACTTTTTACTATTTTTTTGAGGTATATTCCTTTGTGAAACATGTCCAGTAACCTGTGTAGCATTATATAGGAATATATAAGGACTAAATTTTATTAGTATATAGTATATACTTTATTATTCTTTTTATTATTTATTATTGATACCCATTAAAAATGAGTTTCTAAAATGCCATTGGCTTATGCAATTTTGAGAAAGAGTTCTGGAATAGCATGCTATATCTTTTCCTACTAAACACACACACACAACATATACACACTACATAGTTTATCAGAAATTAATAATTAATTAAGAATTTTAGGCTTAAATATCCAACCAAATATCTATCTAATTTAGTCTAAAGTAAAAATATCAGAATTCATGTTACTCTCTACACATTACACATTATTTTTTATGGGAAATTACTTGGATTTTATTTGGTAGTTTAGATGTTTTTGAAAATGTTGATAAATACAAGCTGTACTTGGAGCTGGTGACAAATGCTTTTAACTAGGATTTTCATTCTAGATTGTAACTTCTTCCAAAAGATCAATCTTAGGCCTCTGGCTACGAGTACATTCCATGGGAATGCATGAAAAAGAGGCAGGGAAACAGTTCCCATGGAAGACTGTAGTTTTGAATAGGCTGCTACAACTTTCTGTAAAGTTCATAAAGTGACTTTTCCTTCCAGATTGAAGTAAAAAGCTCAAAGTCTCTCCAGCGTCTCCTCTTTTTCCCTTGTTGAGCTGCCACTGCTGCCACTAATGAGTATTAAGGATGGTTCTACTGGCCAGTTGTTTCCAAACTGCAAAAGAAAATTCTTTCTAATTCTGTGGAAAAGCTTTTCTCCTCTGCCAAGTTCACCATAAAAATATGCTACTTCTGGCTGTGCAATCCACTCAATGGCAGAGTGCTTTGGGATTTACAACAGCTCTGTCTGTTGTCCTGTGCCTGGGTAAAGATGACATCTTTAATGTTGTCAGTACTGCAGAAATTGAGTTACACAGGAATGACCAGGAGCTGAAGTTGTCGGCTCTTATAGTTTCTCTAAAATAGAACACACCATTTCCTTCAGCTCTTAGAGAACAGCTTCAGTGTAGCCTCATACTTCTCCACCTCTTCTGCTATCTCTGCTGAAAGCTCCACCACTGACTGGAGTTTCCAATGGGCAGGATGAAGACATGATCATCAAATAATCTTCCTTTAGCCAGTGAAAGGTAGCAGTGTGTCTAATGTTGGCCTCCAAAAGCTTTTCCACTTAAGGGCTGACAAGGCAAAATCAGCAAAGTCCTGGTTAAGGAGATGTTATCTTGGATGAAAAGACTCAGTATGTCTGCCTGTAGATGAATGTTTCCTTCCCTGTCTCAATGTACCTATCCCCTTAGCCATCTTACAGAAGAAAAGAGTAGTAGTTACAGGTGATTAAAAAGATGATAAAAAAATGTACAGTTAGCCTTTAAAAAAATCATTGGTCATATAAGCAGGAATGATTTCATCTTTGGTGTGTGGATTGGATATAAAGCACCAATTTAATTTTAACCATCATTATAGTGAGCCAGCTTTGTGGAAGTGGGAGAGAGCCATCTGCTCTAGAAAGGTGATTATAAATAACACATAATGATGCCTCATTCGGCCAGCACTCACTGGAGCAGAATCACATGGTGATCGATGACAGAGTTCGGAGATTAGGAAACATGGGTTTGAATAGGGACTCTTCCACTTACCACCACTATGACCTCAGATAATTGTTTAACCTCTTTTAGTCTTTGTTCCTTCACCTACAAAATTAAGATAATCATATCTATTTAACAGAGCTCTCGCAAGAATTAAGAAAATTCATGTAAAGTACTGTGTCTGGCACATATTAAGCTTTCAATAAGTGCTTGCTATCACAAAAAAAAAAAAAATTCCACAAGCACGATTTCAAGAGCTCTGATTCAAGAGCTGCTCATAGATATTTTAACACATTCCTGAGATTCCTGTTCTTTGTTATAACATTTAGAATAAACACTAACAATGTGAATATTCTTGTTTTTTTATGATGTTACTATTATCACTGTAGAACTTTCCAACTCTATGTTTCTTACTTCTTTCCTAGTCCAAAGTTCTGGATATTCAACCAAATTCCCCCACATCATATCTACTTCACTCTGAGAAAAGATGCATTCGTTACTCTTCTGCTGTGTCTCAGGGCCCTGATCCCTGCAAACTTGACTTTTATATCTCCTTTGGCAGTTGTTTTCTGGATAGATATAGCTAATGGGAGACAAAACTAGGAAATTGGAGGACTATGAGAGGGCAGCTAGGTTACTTCTTTACCTTCTATCTTGGCTTTGGGCAATATTTGTAGCATAGACTGAGTCTCTATAATTCCATCTCTCTCTGGAAGACCTTCTCTTTGTGGTCATAATTTCTATTGAGCATATCCCTGCCATGATCCTAGTTCTCAAATGGACCTTGCTTCCATGAATGGTTGCTCCCCTGTGGTCCGCTTCTGTCTGGATATTCTGTATTCTCAGACCTCTGGTAACACCATCTTCTTCATCTCTATGGTTCTGGAATAACTTTTGGCTGACACTGACTTCTGGGGGTTGATGCAAAACTCTGGGTGTCTCCATTGTTCTCCAATTGTCTTCTAGCTCTATTTATTTGTGACTAGTGGTCTTTATTAATGTTTTCTATTGAACTATTCGATCTGGGTTCTCTTCCTGATTAGACCTGATTCAATCATGGTAATTTCACTTCCATTTTCTAAGCATCTGATCTAATGTAGAAATTTGATCTATAGTGAGTTTTGAATTTCAGGGGAAATTTTAAAAACTAGAACTCATTTTTTTATTCAAGAAAAATAAAAATATCTGCTCTGGACTTTGATAACTAATTTTATTAGCAAAGAGTAGAAATTCTATGCCAAGACCTATAGGTAAAAAAAAAAAAAAAAATCAATAAAGTTCAAGAAATGGTTCATCCCTAGAAGAAGGAGAAAATACTCTTTATTTTCTTTATTCTTACTGTTAATCTCATAGCTCTTGATATTTAGGAGTTTGAAGTAAGGATAATTCAGTTAGTTTCAAATTTATCCTAAATAAAAAAGTTGGGAATCCTAAAAAAATCTCAAACTTTATATATTTATATATTTTATTTTCCTTTGTCCTTCACCCATATAGATGCCATAAATTAAATAAACAAAAGAATTATACTAATCAAATATTTTAAAATGATAACTAATAGTAGCAAATAAATTTTCTGATTAATCATCAGTAATCTCATAAAATAAGCCTGATAAACCTAACCTGCTCCTAAATTGATGCAAAACAAACATGATGTCCTTCACCTTTGTAGATATTCTATAATTCAAGGATGGAATTGCTGTCCACAGAAAAAAAAGATGAATTGAATTCTGAAGTTTAGAAAAATCATATTAACTTAACATCTCAAATAAAACACAGCCAAATTCTCTTAGGTAATCAGACATAAGCTTTTATCTTGGTGCAAGTGGGTTATAGCCAATGGAAAATTGACTATATGAAATAGTTATTGAAGTAGTTATTGTGTCCTGAGACATATGTCCATTTAATTGTCTGAATTGGTTCTTTTCTGTTTCCCATGATCATTGGGAAAATATCAATCTGTCAAGGTTATGGAACTTATCAAAAGTTGCGTCAATGAATTTATGTGACCACTATGTTAATGTAAGTAAATTTATTAAATTGACCATTTTAGGCAATTGCACACTGAGTAAGCTAAAAATTATCTATCTGAGTTGGTGTGATCGGTGCTTAGTAAATGTTATTGACTTGAAAAATATCACAGTTCACCAAAAATAATAAAATTCTACTTAAAAAAATGATTAATCAATAAGGAAACCTATTTTAATGAGAGCATTAGTCAAAACTGTCTATTAAAGTAATATACCCATAAAAATAAACAATTTAAAAAATGTAATGTTTATGTAATACATAAATAATTGATAAAAGAAGAACTTGGGTGTAGGACTGAACAGTTTTGGATTTCATCATTATAAAAATATAATAGAGTAATAAAAAAATGTGTTTGAAGGTTGATGCAATAATGAAAGAAACTAGGAAACATCATCTGTATATGTGTTACATGCCACCGAGTCTGCTCTGACTCCTGGTGACCATATGACTGTCTACAATGTCCTGTCCTCAACAGCCCTGCTCAGCTCCTACAGAATCATGCCTGTGGCTTCTTTATGGAGTCAGTCCATCTCATATTTGGTTTTCTTCTTTTCCTTCTGTCCTCTATGTTCCCCAGCATTATTGTCTTTCCCAACGAACCCTGCCTTCTCATAAGGTGTCCAGAATAGGACAACTTCAGTTTTGTCATTTTTGCATCGGGAACTCTGGAGAGCAAAACGATGGGAATTATGTTGAGGGTCTCTGCTAAAGTTGTTATTGCCAGAGCAGGCACCCTGGAGCTGCTGTCAGCAGAGACAGAGCTGCCCTCATGGGAGATTCTGTTAGTAGGAATTGCCTTAATAAATGCAGGAACTTGTTGCTGAAGGTCTCCAGTTCATCCCTTGTTGTGGAACAGTTGGTTTTCACCTCACAGTTTGCTCCTTATAGCTACATCAGTGAATTGCTCACACAATCTAATCTTTGTTCTTAGATATGGTTTCCTGCAGCTAGGACAGATGAAATGAAAACACCATAAGGAGCAGAAATTGTCATAAAACACTATTAAGATCCCATTTGGATGGTATTCAAATATCCAAAAAGACCTTAACCAGAGTATGCAGGTCATTTTCTTATACATTATTATGGTGAATGTTTAAACCATTCTTTGTGAGGTGGGAAGTCAAGTGTTAGTATATTATAATTTTACAGGTATGAAAACAGTCGCAGAGGGTCACGGCAGCTCTCCATCTTAAGACCAAGTTAGTGAAACTAGGATTTAGAAAAAAATCTTAGGATTCTAAATCAAATTACCTTCCTCTAGTCAGTGTCGCATCCTGAAAAGCAAACTACAGTTTGAGAAAGAAAGAACACTTTTCCTTAAGCTTTGTTCCAAGTTTTGAGAAGCATAGTGTGGGCCACAGGGAGAAACAATTTGTGTGAAGATACTTGTGAAACTCATATCTTATTTGCTAACTTCCTTTGCAGGAGACTTTCAGAGCAGATACTGAGACATACTTCCAGAAAAATCCTTTAGAATTTCTTCTTTACATTGGGCTTAACATATGTTTGTAAGAGGCTTTAAGCTTAACTTATGGTAGTAATATGATGAAATTTTGGCCTATACTTCAAAAATTTTTCTCAACTGAAATACATATTAACCTCTGAGAACCTTGCTTTAAACCTACAATTCTTTTAAGATCAAAGAAAAATTGGCATTATGTTGGCAGAAAGTGAAGTGACTTTCAAGCATCAAAATTCTTTAAAATGTTTTGAAAATACAATTACACTATTCATCTGTTTTCTCTTTAGAACTTGTGTATCATGCATGCCAACTATGGTACTGTGCCTTGAATGGCTTGCTAAAATGTAATCTCAGTTGAAGTAACTTGAAGTCCCTCATTAGATCATAAACAGAAGCAAGAGGGAAATCGATTTCCTGTAATCTTACACTTAAGGGGAAATCTTTTTATGTGCAAGTAATAAATTTTGCATATTAATTATGTTTTTTGATGATTGAATTTAGATATTTATAGGCTAAATGCCATTCTTTAAAAAGAAAGCACATAATAAATATCTATTTCCATGACTTCATTTAATAAGTTACTACCCCAATAAGCCAGACTCTCTTAACAGGATAATTTGTATCTTCGTTTCTCATCTTAACAGTACTATTTATACTATTGATTTTATGCTTCCACAAATGTGTACATAATACTTCAAACAAAACAGCAAAGAAACTCTTCCCATGTCTAATGTACATTATCTTGAGGGGTAGGGTAACCAACTTGCCCTGGTTTGCCTGGAACTTTCCTCATTATAGTGATGAAAGTTTGCACCCTCCAAAACCCCTTATTCCTGGGTTAAATGGATAGCTGGTAATTCAAGGCTTACCAAATCAGGATGGTTGGTAATTTAGGGTACTGATCGTGGCACATATTTTTATTTACTTTTAAATTTGTATGTAATTTCAAATTTTCAGAGAAACTGAAAAAATACACCCACTCCCCCAACTCCCCCATACCCCTCCTTCTCTCACTTATTTGCTATATGTATGCATTCTTAATGAACTATTTGAGAATAAATGGGAGACAACATGCTCCTTTACCTTTAAAAATTTAGTAATTATTTCTAAGAATGAATGCAATCTCTTTCATAATCACAGTCTATTCAGTATATTTATTAAAATTACGGAATTTGGTGTTTATAAAATATTCTAATTTGCCGTGCATATACAAATTTCACTGAGTATCCCATAATATTCTTTATAACTTTTTCTCTAGTCTAGAATCTAATAGAAATGACATGCGTTTTACTTGTTCTGTCTTTTTAGTCTTTAATCTAGAAAAGTGTTACATTTGTTCTCTGTGTTTCTTGTCCTTGATATCTTTCAAAAGCACAGGCCTGTTATTATGTGGATTGTCTCTCACTTTGGTTTGTCTGCTTCCCTTATGATTAGATTCAGGCTTTGCAGCATTTAGGCAGTAATACCACTGAAATGATGCCGTGTCCTTCTCAGTGCATTGTATCAGGAGACATATGATACTGGTTTGTCTCAGTATTGGTGATGAGGGGAAATACTTCAGATTTTCACCCTCTAGCTTTAGTAACCATTGAGAACTTTTTAGTGCCATCATTTCATCTACGTCATTGCCATTCTATTCTCATTTCGTTGTAAAGAAGAGCTTACCACTCACTTTTTAATTTACAAAGAGGCACTGATTTTGGTTTGAAACTTATTGTTATAAGTGTCCTGTGCCTTATCTTTATTTTTCAGCCACCATTAGTCCTACCAAGTAACATTCTTTGAGAAACACTGTGATTTCAAGTCTCTAAGTCTTCTGAAAACAGACAAAATCTACTTTTTTGCCTTTTTGTAAAAATAAGAAGAACAAGTACCGTGCAACAGAAAAAAACCTTTGAAGACTTCAGAGAATAGACATGATGGACATTCCGCAGGAGGACTCTCCCACAACCTATCAGGCACTGCTTTTATTGGCTGTCTCCTGCCTGCAGCATGTTTTACCAGATGCTACTTCATAGGATATTGCTTTTAATCTCTACATAAGCATGGTGAGTTAGATTTGTTTGAAGAATACCGCTTTCCCCATCATCTTCCCCAAAGCATACTTATTAGTTTTAGACTTTAGCTAGAAACACCCACATTACAATAATGTGGTTTTTGTCATTGTTGTCATGCCATAGATCATCAGAAGAGACGCTTTCATAGACAAATTAGTCTGAAGACAATCAGTGCTCATTTTGTGAACAAAACAACGGCTTTTCAGAATTGAGAAATTTATGTGTATTTATGATTTGTTTTGTTTCCCGGAATATTTTTAGGTGATTGTTTTGACATCTATGGGCATACTTAAATTAGGATGCAGCAGCCAAACTATACTAATTACTGAGTGATTTAGGTTAAAAAGCCTTTGGCTCACCTTATGTCAGAGGTCCTTTATCTCTAGGGTTAAATAAAAGAACAAACTCCTGACGCTTGCATTCTAAAACTCAGGTCATATGAGCATTTGCAGGTAGGTATGATGTGAAAAGTAACAATTACAGCAAGAGTATCGAGAACAAATAATTACACTTAGCTGTATTATTTGGGAATTTCAATAGTTTGCCTGACTTGCCTACGGCTGTATTTCAGGAACTAATACATGTCCTAGAGAAACTATTATTTTTATGAATAGGTTGAAAAAAAAAACACCATGATTTGGTTGTCTAAGAGACATGAGACATTTAAATAACTTCTATAACTCCTTTTCTGCACTAAATGTAGAATTTATTTCTTCCTCAATAAAATAAAGACCAATGAGTACGTTGTTGAACCAGATGAGCTCTATGTTTGCTTTTAGCTCAAAAATACTATATTTGTAATTGTCAAATGTGTGATCTCATGTTTGTATACATAACACATTAGGTTTAGACTAAATTAAAGATAACTCTTTATCTGGAGGCTCACTTTATAATAGGGATCCATTATATAATCATCAATATAAACTATACACTTAAAATACATTTCTTAGGGCTTGGCAATTAACTGTCGTTGTTAGTAGTTTATAGTTATTCTATCTCCACTTTAATGGCATATTGTTGGTAATGTTTACAATTCACTTTGGTTGGAAATGAATACCTCAAACAATATATTGTTCCTATGGGAAACTGCCATCTCTTTGTCAATAATCCACTTTAAGATGTGGATTCTAAACTGCATTACGGTGAGAATCGGGGACTGCATTCATCTGCTTATATTAAACATACTGAAGCTCATCCACAAATAAACTTCCCATGAAAGATCCTATGGGAAAGAAGAGGGAAAACAACTTTAAAGCAGTAATCTCCAATGTTGAGAGAATAACAGAAAAAAAGAAAAAAAAAAGCATAATAGAAAAAGAAAAAAGGTCATCTGAAAGCAAAGGAGAAAACAGACAGAAAGAATGCAGAGGAAAGTGGGATAGATGATAGGTAAAAGGAAAAAAATAACAACATGCTTTCCGAGAAAAAAACTTATGTATCCTTAGAAACCAATTTACCTTTTTTTTTTTTTCAAAACTACCTACCCAAGAACTTTTCTATTTTTAGAACCACCTCTATTTATTCTTCATAATCACTTCTTACTCACTTTGATTTATGGCACCACATACACTACAGAAAAAAGAAAGACATGAGAAAAAAGGGAAGTGGTACTGTGTGTTGGACACCGTACAGAATGTCATAATGATAAATGTATTAGATGTATGTGACATATGGGGAAGAAGAAACTTAAACAAAAGTTTGAAAAAATTCTAACCAGTTAGATGGATAAGGAATGAATCATGCTGCTATGGAGATCTATAGGGCATTACTGATTTTTAAAATTTTTGTTGTAATCTCAACATATTATTGGTATGTAGCTAGAACCAAGTTGATGGATATATGGAGGGTTACTATTAATATGTACAAAATTTCCATTTTGGTGGGAAGTCTCTTGATAGGAAAATATCCTAATAAAATAGTCTCTAAAATATGCCAAGACGGATTGAGCACCATGTACTGTCCTTTATTTTGCTTAATATATTTTACCTGTTCAACTAAGAACCATCTTGTTAGCATTTTCTTTTTTTATTATCTCTCTCTCTCTCTTTCTCTCTCTCTCTCTTCTCTTATTTTTTTTTTCTAGACAATTCTAATTTGGTTTAGTCATATTTCTTCTCTTTATACCATCACTAAAATGCTGTAGAATGAGAGCATCATCAAAAGATTAGCACACAGAATATGGTATATTGATGTAGTATATTTATACAAAGTCTGTTTTGAGGATTAGTACAAACAGTTTAGTCAATGCCATAATGCTCAGAATGTTTCTATTCTTGGGCAACAAATCTTATCTTTGAGGGTGTAATTCAGATCTCTAATCTGTGAGAGCAGGTTCCTCATTACATCTTGATCACTGTCATTATGGTGTTGTGCTTTATTTCCAGATGGGCATCTTTTCTTACTTAGGCTACCACAGAATATGGAAATTGCAGGTAATATAGACCCAGATCTTCTTTTATTCCTAGCAGGGAATCTAGCTAAAATGGGAATTTAGAATCACAGATAAGTCCTCAGCTTTACAAAACCCAGTTGTTAAATCTCCTCTAATTGGGTTGAGGCCTATAGAAGAGACACTTACTGGCTTCATTTTGAGTCTGTGTTTGAGAATGGAGGTAGTTCGTGCTTCTCCTGGGAAAACTCTCACTTGCCCACGGGAAAGGAAATCACAATTTGGAAGGTCAGCTACCTCCTAACCACTGGGGGAGTAGTGGGGTAAGGAGCAGTTGAGGCCGAAGGAAGAGAATAACAATGGGCTAAGTTTTTCTTTCCTATTTCCAACTACAGGCTATTAACAGAAAGGTTACCTTCATATTGTGATGTCTAAGCTTTAAAAATTCTGTGACTCATATTTTTAAATTTCTCAGAGAATGATAGTAATATTTTTCTAGTGCCTTAAAATTTAATAATTATACTTTCACGTCTATTATTTTTACTTGATCCTTACAAGAATCTTATAAATTATCACTTATCTCCTTTTGTGGAAGAGGAATGAAGACTCAGAAACCACGATGTTCTCAAGACTATACAGTAAATCAACAAATTTTCATTGGAATCTACTATGTATTATTAGGCATGATGCTAGTCAGTAAGAATAGAGCCAGGGCGGGACTAAGGCTTTAGAATTCCAACTCTCTTGTCCTGTTCTGGCCCACAGAGCCTCACTTCCTAATGAATAGTTGATAGAACTCTTCTTGAGCTTTCAGCTACATTTCTTTCTTGGGTAAAATTTTCCCACCTTTACCTATTAAGACAATTTTATAGTAATGTTGCTTGTATTTCTGTTTGTGTTATTTCACGTATTAGAATGTAAACTCCCTAAGAACAAGGAACATTTTTGTTTTTTGTTGTTATAGTTTTATTTTATTTTATAGCATCAACGATGCAGTTTCACTCTCATAAATTATGCAATATAAAATCTTTATGATATGTAAAGTTTCATAAATATAATCGTTAGCCTGTGGGTAATTACAAAGTAAATCATCATATTTTAAGGGGAGGGAATGAAAATTAGCCTGAGCTGCTTTTTTCCCATACACTTAATTATTTTAATTGATTAACATTCAGTTGTGAAGCATAAATGAGGTGGAAGTAACAGATTTGTCATAATATGTGGAACAAATATAAAAATATAGCTAAATTATTTTAAATATTCAGGTTTGTGGTTTGCCCTTGTTGATACACAGTGTGTGTGTGTGTGTGTGTGTGTGTGTGTGTGTGTGTGTGTGTGAAGTAAAAGAATGTAATACTAATTAAATCCAGAAATGGGAACTAGGGACAGGGAGGCTGCAGTATTTTTTCATCCAAAACAATCTCAATTCAACAGCAAAACTTTATGAGAGAGTTCAATTTTCTGAGTGAGCTAACGAGCTCAACCTTCTTTTTCACGTTTCTTTCCAAATTGCACAGCTGAAACACATTGTCAATAGAAACACCCTGTTAAGTCAGTGATTCACACACAATATCTATTAGTTCTTGTTACTAACATGCTACTTTAACTGTTAATCCTTTGGGAAAATTAACATGACATTCCAAACACAGTCCACAAATTTTCATATGTTAGCACTCAGTTGCAAAACGTTTCTGAGTTATATGTAATTACTGCACCCAAAGGGTTCTTGACAAAAGTTCAGGTATTTCCTGTCCACACTCTGCATCTCAGCCTGTTGTACAATTAGAGCCAAGAAGCCTGATTCCAGAACATTCACCAACAAAATGTGGGGTTTCAGAGACCTAAAATTAAAGTTCTGAGTGTTTGTGTTAGTATAAAAAGCCAGGAAAGGTGGGAAACGAGGAAGTGAAAATTAAAAAAAAAAAAGTCATTACGTGAAAACTCATTTAAAATAATGAAATTCTTTAAAAAATACATTGAAAAGAAAATTCGAATATTCTGCTGTTTTAAAAATGAATAAACTACATTTATATACCAATAAGGATAGATTATATATAAAATGATATTGAGTAAAAATCACCTTGGACACAAATATTTAGCAACGACATCCTTTAAGTAAAATTTTAAGATACCAAAATTATATATGAATACATATATGTGTTGCATAATTATTTTTTAAATGCCTGGAGATACACCCACAAACACACACACGCAATTCTGGTTAATGGTTTTCTGGGGGGAGGAAGGAAAGGTAGAGAGTAAAACTGGGGAAAGATGAGTTTAGTTTTAATATTTAATTTCTTTGAGTAAAGAAAAAGAAGTAGTGTCAAATGTGACAGACTAGTAATATTTTAAAATTATGAATGGTGGTTCCATGGGTAGTGATTGTTCTATTATTTTATATTTCATATAAATGCACACATATATGCACATATATATTTTAAATAAACACAAAAGTAGATTTTTATTCTTTAACATAATTCATATATTGAGAAACCGACGGTAATAAAGTTTGGAGGTTTAAGGTATACATTACAAAAAGCAGTAATCAATCTCATTTTTAAGTGTTCCGATAACATTTTAGTAATTTAGGGAGTGACAATATTTCCTTTAAAAACGTTCACTACATTACTTACTATTGGAGGCCCATGGATTATAATACTTAACTATTGTGTTAGCAAAGATTTTTGGTATTCACTTTAGGGTTCAATTCTGTTGCATTAACTTTTGAGTGTTTTGTTTAAGTTTTCCATTCCTGAGAAAATTGATAGTGCACTTTCATTTTCATATTTAATTTCTCTCATCACCTGTAGAATTGTGGAATTTGCAGTAAATATGTGGAAGGAAAGAGATCCTCCCATAGCTCTTTGTTCTGTGAAAAGCGAGTGTTGAACCTAATTTGGCCTAAACTGGCCAAGTCTTGGTGTCTGAATTAGCCTCCTCTTGTCTGCCTCTGGGTGGGCTGCATGAGATGAGATGCTTTATGGTCTTATTTCTCCTTTATGTTTTGTTTCCTTGGTTAAGATATTAATCCCTCAAATTTAAACATCTTAAAACAATTTCAGCTAATTATTTTATTTAAATATACTTGCATTATTAAAAAAATGAAAACCAATGCTAGACAAAGTAAAAAAAAATGAGACTGCCTCTTGTTTCCCACCTGGTGCCTTAGTTGCCATTAATTGTTCTTCTGTTGGAATTTTCTTGTGTCTACAGGGAAGACATTTCTTTGGAGGTGAAGCTTTTCTTCTGTACTTTTCATTTCCCTATCATCTCCTTTTCCCCCTCCGCCTCATCAGCAATGGGTCTTTTTCAGATGATTTCTATCATTTGACATTACTCCTACCGTAGTGGATTATATTTCTAGTAGCACATGCTTCAAAACAGAACCTTCTTCAATATCCAAAGGAATGATGCTATTTATTATGGTAAAGCGATGGACAATGGGGTCAAATTTCAAGTCACTGGAATTGCTCAGAAACTGCTCAAGTCTTACATTAAATCTGAACATATCTCTCTTATTTTAAACAAAAATTTTTTGAAAAAGATATATCAAATTTAACCTTAGGATTTGATTATATTTGTTGAGGCTAAGACCTCATGGAATAAAAAAGTGTTTTACCTTCTCACTTTGCAATATTATGTAAGAAAAAGGTGCTGGTAGTACTAGCATTTAAAAAAATTAAGTCTTTAATAATTTCAGTTTCTTAATTTCCCTCATATTGTGACCAAGAGATGAATATTTGTTCATGTTTTAATTGCTGGGAAAATGGTATAGACAAATTCCTGCACAATTTGATATAACAAATCAATGCATGAATCAATAATTTGAATATAACATATATGGGAATAATGTATTTTTCTTAAGCTGGCAGTTCCCCAGTTTTCCAGTAATTTTTTTAAGAATCTTAAGAACTGTAACAGATTCTTTTCTTATGAAAAAAACCATTTATGACTGTGTTAACATGTATTACAATAAAATGGAAGTAGCTAAATGTTTTTGGTAAAAATAGTGTCTTGATTTCAAATGCTTACATTGGACTAAAAATCTGACAAGAGAAAAGTTAATAAAATCAATTAACTAAGTTTTGAGGTTATATCGATGATAAATAATGTGTTGCACGTTACCCTGCTTCATCTCTCCTCAGCAATATCCCTTTCTATGTTGACCATCTCCAGGGGTCTTCCAATTGGGATAAATCCTTATATAATAATAGTGCCTGCTAGCCATTTTCTAAGTAGAAATCATTCTAGTTTATAATAGTAGTTTGTGGGACATATTGATTATTTCTCAGGGTGTGCTCTACAGAGCATTAAAACTGAGAGTAATTCCTTGAATATGATGGCCCTGGGCCAAAGGAACATCAGAAACAGTTCATGTCATGTTTTTCTCTTGGAAATCCATCATGAACTTTAGGATAATTTAAAAAATGAGAACTAACTATGGTATAAAGAAATGTTTATCTTATTTAATTATTTATTTCCAAACAATAAATAATTGAGTTTAATACTATAGTGTTCTAAGACCTAGTATTTAGAAGCAATAAATTAACTAGACATCTGTATATGAACATTTTTTAAAATTAATTAATTAATTTATTTAAATTAGTTTCAAGAATACAGTACTTTGGTTAGACATCTATATTGTTCATAAAACAATCCCCCCAATTGCTCCCCCCTCCCCTGGCCCTCCACCTAGCTGTCCTATTAATGCTAACTGCATTCCTTATGCCGTGCTCCCCATCCCCATAACCAACTATCAACTAATTTGTACTTCTTTAACTCTTCACTGCATTCCTGCCCCCCAAACCTACTGCCCTCTGTCCATCATCAAATTGTCCACTATATTTGTGGGTCTGTTTTTGATTAGCTTGTTCTTTTTGTTCCTTAGATTCCACATATAATTGAAATATATATGAACGTTTTTACAAGTTAATTTTTAAGCTATTTTTCTTAACTTGCACTTCGTTTTTTATCTTTTTATATTTGTAAATTGCCTCTAATGTGGGGAAATTATTTCTAGCAAAATGTAGTCTAGAGCAAATACCTCAATCTCAATATTTATTAAGTTACCATGTGCAGAAACGAATCTAAAAGAAGAATCAATAATATCATCAAAAGAAAGCATTCCATTAAAAAAACTGTTCTTATTAGTGCATTTAAAAAATTCAGGATAACAGATTTTGAAATTTTAAAACTTTCATGTTGGTAAATATGAGATGTTTAGAAAAAGCACAAACAATAATTGGCAATTAATGTATTACAAATTACAGCCTAAGGAAGGTTTCTAGGAAGAAGTACTGCTTATTTCTTGAAATTTCTAACCCACTACATGATTATGGTCAAAAAGCATTATCAGGAAAGAATCAAAACTGAAAATACTAGCTTGTCTTTACTCAAAGTTTAAGAATTGTTGTAATTCTAATTTGTTATGTCTTAAGAAATAAAGAAAATGTAAAATCACAGGGAATAATTTGAAGGATGATAATAGTTTTATAAAGTGGGCAAATGGGTTCCATGTTAGTACAATCGTAAAGAAAATAGGGCTTATTAAGAAGAATTAAAAGGAAATAAGAGTAAATAAATACATACTTGAAATGTTTAAAAAATTTGAAAAATGTGAGCAAGATCTTTAATACATTAAATACAGTACATATACAATAAAGAGTCTTTTTTTTGAATCTTGAAAGTTGAAATATTAGTAGTATCAAAAGGGATACTTTACATAATAATCACACAATCTGAAAATGTGAATGACTTCAAGAAAGATTTTAAGATATTCATAAACAAGCTGTAATTTTTAAAAATGTAGCTACCACTAAAAATGGCTATCGGAAAAGATATTGTTTAAACAAATAAGAATCCCAACTTTGGAAGTGATATAATGAAGTGACTTAAGATTGCGTCTCTAGAGTATAACTGCCTGGTTTGTCATCACAACTTTTCCACTACATGTAATGTTGGAATGTTAATTTAATTTCTGTAAATCTCATTATTTTCATCTGTAAATTAAAATAGGGAATGGGGAATGACAGAACCTGTCTCACTGGGTGGTTGTAAAGTTCTGAGCACAGTGATAGGTATGCAGAAAGTAAATTTAAAAAATGCTAGCTATTGTGATACTATTATAAAATGCATATTCGGTGATATTTCACCGAACTTTTAAGGACAAAAGATCCCCAAACACTCCTCAGAGCTATTCTAAAAGACCAGATATTGAGCTTGAAGGAAACTGGCAAGATCTAGCATATTTTTAACCTCTTATGCAATTCTCGATGGTACAATTTTGAAATTATATAACTATTTTGAAGTTTATTATATGCCCAAATCTGTCATCAATTGTATTTGATGAAATTCTTTGTCCCATAATTTTGTCAACTCAAATATTCATTATAAGAAGCACCCCTGGATATTTTAATTTAAATTTTATTTTTTATTTTATTTTATTATTATTATTTTTTTGCAAATATTTACTTATCTCTGGACTGGAAGAAAATTATTTGCTTTTCCTAGTGATCAAATTCTTTCATTTTTAATTTTATCTGATCTGATAGTAAAAAAAATAAAGTTGCTTTTCCTTAACTATTGAAGTTTTCTGAGTGTATTTACTATAAGTAATAAATGTTGATTACTTTTGCAATTACAGTTTATTTGATTGAATTTCCACTGACTGCACAAAACATCTGTCCTACTGGGACCATGCATAGTCTCTGATCTGGGAACAATATGCTGTTAAAACATAGTAACATCTGCAGTCCATTAATTTTTAAAGCAATAGACAAGTTGGGCTTCAAAATGGGTTCAGCCAAGTTTATACTTAGGAATTCTGTTTCTCTGCTTTCCATCTAAGTGGACTGAGACAACTCATGCTTTCTGCCTTGTTTTAGTCTTTACTTAGTGTTTAATAAAGAAATATAAACAATAACTAGTATTTGATTTCATACTCTTATTTTATTCTGACACACTAAGCATCTCAGAGATAATAGAAGTTAAAGTGGCGAGAAGGCTCGTAATTATAATTTTACTGACATTAAGATGCTGTTACTGTACTGTTAAATGATATGAAGATACTTTGTGATAATGGCATATTCATCTGGACTCCTTTGAAGGCTAAGTATAAGGATATTTTAAAGGTGAGAAATAGGCTCCTAAGAATCTGAGAGTTTTAAATTTTGTCTGAAAGTACAATGAAAGACTATCATTATCATCACCCTTGTTTCTTGTTTCTTATGAAAATATCCTGACTAATACAGAGTGAGGCATAAATAAATCATAGGGAAGGAATAGTGTTGACATAAGAAGGTTTAATGCAGCCACCAATTAAAGATCATTCATTTCTCATGCAGAGTTTGATCCACCCTGCCATTTTACTCAAGTTTGATTTATATTTCTCAATCAATAACAATGGTCACTTTTTCAATTTTCTAAATAAAAAATACAGTTCATCAAAGTCTTTATTAGAAAATTATGGTTGTAGAAAATGTTAATGTTCACCTATGATGTTCATGCTTCCTGATAGTCTTAACTGCTTTATGACTGATTTCTGGCCAATGGGATGTGGTTGAAAGTGATGAATGCTACTTCCAAGGTTGTCCCTTCAGCCTTCTCTGTTCTCTTCCCAGGTATACCTTAAAGGTCAAGTGCTTCGGAAGGCAGAGCTACAAGATAAGGGAGTTGCTTTACTCACATCAGACAAGGGCATCAATAAAAAATAAAAATTTTAGTTTAAATTTTTGAGATTTAAGTATGTTGCAATTCCAATAGTATTACTAAATATAATGTATAATACCAGTTGGGTAGTTACTATTGTATCTATGAGAGTGAGCATTACTTAAATGAAACTATTCATGAATTTGAATCATTGGCACTCTTTAAATTAATATTATGTCTATTCCTCAGTTCAAAAAGATACATCATTTATATTCATACACACAGGTTTGAAAATGGATTGTTCAGTTGCCAACTTAGAAAACAAATGACAAAAATAGTACACAATTTTTGTGTAGATGGGGAGAAAGCCTAAGAATAGGCCCAGGAAACCCCATTATAGGATGATGGGCAGGAATAAGAACTAGAGAGAATCACCAAGAGTCAAGAAAGTGAAATACCTTCCTGAAGAGCATTCCCAAGAAGAAGGCTTTCAGTGGTACAGAATAACCATGAGACCCAGGAAGAGTTGTGACCATGTCATTGTCACCTTAGGGTCTGCTGAGTACAAACTGCCAGTTCATACTGAATGTTCTTTCTTCCTCCTTATGACAGATATGGATGAAAACACAATGATGGAAAAGGACTGAGCCCCTTGAGATAATCTGATGCACTCTTTCTACCACGTTTGTGCATCTTAAATGGATTTTAAACATCCCAAAATGTCTACACTGTGTTCATTTCCTATGATGGATTTACAATGTGTGACAGGAAATCCATTTCTTTTCCTGTAGATGCTAAATTCATTACCTTGACACAGAATTCAGACTCACTCTTAGCACTTGCTGCCATAGCAACCAGGATCAGGCATTTTTTTCTTTCTATTTTTTCTCCCGCTGGAAGCAGGGTGGTCACATGTTGCAGAAAGAACTGTATTCCATTAAAACATTATTTTAATGGCACCTAACACTGTTATACCAAGGGTCTCTTTACACTGTCACCTCTGTAGACTACATACCTCATAAATCTATAATCACATATTAGACCACAGCCTTCTAAACTAGCAATGACATTTTTTAAGATCTTTTCATGAGAGGATTTCCTTTTCTCTTTTTCAACTTTATTTACAACAATGAGAGCTATTTGAAATAGTAGTGTAATGAATTTTTCTTCTCCATCTAACAAAGATCTCTACAGAGCAGTGATTGTTCTTGGACGTAAGTCTTGGACAGGTACTAGACTTAAATTATCTAAATGCTGTTTTGGCTCTGAATAATGTCATATTACAATGAACTGGAGTGTCATTTGTTTTCTCCTTCAAAAAAAAGAACACCACAGACTCATCATGCCAAGATGTCCTGGTTTGCTAAATGGCAGAGGGAATAATTATAAAAAGCAAAATAAAGTTAATGATTATCCCTGCCCTGATATTGGTAGGGCTGATTTGGTGACTAAAAGGAGAAAAACACCCGGTATGCTTGCCTGAGTGTGAGAGGTCTTGTTTTTGAGAGTCCAACATGCAACATACACAACATATAACCTGTAGGTAGAATTGGATATACCTACACAGTGTCACAGAGGGATCATACAACACTGGGAAATGATAAGGCTGTGTCCTTGCCAGGCTAGTTACCAAAGAGCAACAACCATCAGAATTATAGGTACTGAGTGTTCAAACCATAAAGTCCACGTGGTTTAATTTACTTCTACTACTTACCTTTCATTTTACATTAGCTCCAGAAACCACTCTGATGTGGGAGAACGTTCAAAGATATTAAGTTACACAGCTCAAAGCAGATACACCAGAGGCTGAAGAACAAATGATGATTTATAATCCTTTTTACTTTTTTTTCTGGTTTCTTCAGGTTCTCTCTTACCTTCCCTCATAATAGAGATATTTTGCATTTAATGATTATCTAATTTCCCTATTTATTCTTATGTCTAAAATAAATCCAAGTCTATAAAATCACATCTCACTATTGCATATTATCATTTCTTTCCACTCAAATTATTTCCTTTATTATACACATTTTGTAGTGGTATCATACATATCACTACATTAGGGTTGAACACTTAGTAATTTGTTTAAGTAGGGCAAAGAAAGCTACATATAATCCAGATAATGCAGATACTATTTTAAAAAGTGGAGCGTTTTCAGCTTTTTATTAGAACTGTATTCAGCTATCTAAGGTTTACAAAGGCAGTGCACGAGTTAAGAAACAGTTTATTAAAATAGTATGAGAAAACTTTGAACAATAAGACTGAAATATATAAGGCAGATATAAAACCTAAGAAAAGTATGATAAGAATTCATTCAGAGGCAGTAAGAGATTGAAGAGCAATAGATTAGGCAGAAACAGCAGCAGATCCAAATTGTTACACTATGGCAAGTGCCTTAGGCAGCTGGTTTCCTGCACAAAAATTGCAACAGTAAAGATTTAAATAATATACCCTCTATTACATGCGCTAGCAGAAGGAGAGGTACACTCTAAGAGCTTACTAAATGGGAAATACTATACAGGGGACTGGGACTTGATAGATGTAACTAAAGGAAAGGTTCGGGGTTAAAAATAGAGATGTGATAGAGAGACAGTCTAAGCTAGGAGAGATGCAAGAACTATGTATGACACTCATCAAAAAGTTATTTGCTGGCTGGCTTTGACCACGTCAGGGTATGTGTGAAAGTGATGCTTTAGGAAATCGAATGAAGAGAAACAGGTCTTTGGCCATCTGGAGAAGTCCAAATAGGTTGACTATTGATGGACTATACTAGGATAGTCGTCGTGAAATGGTGAGTAAAGATATTAATTATTTAAAAAAAACACAAAAGTCGATGGAACTGAATTATATCTAAGACATACATGTAGCAATTAATTTCAAAGTCAATATTTACAATAATAATAAAAAACCTATAGTTGGTGTCTTTGTTTTCATTGGAATGCAGCATTTCCCCCCATTTTGGTGGAAATAGCTCTTATCTTACCATCAGCACATTCTCCTCCTTGATTCCAACCAGCTAGGTTTGATGGTGGCTCCCCTGGCCTCCTTCCCTCCTCTTCCCATCCTAAGGATTGTCATGAGCTTGTCTAATCAGGGTTCCTCACCTCCTAGCTTCAGTTTGGTTAAAGGAGTAGGTACATGGCCCCCCCCAAAAGCCTTCTCTCTGCATTGTTGGAGTTATAAGGGTTATAACTCAGAGCTTCTGGTTGCCATGTTCTCTGGTAAGGATAAAAAGTCTGGAAGAATAGGGTGACAAGCAGTGTGCAGTCAAGGTGAGGTGTACCTGCATGTGCTCACATACGAAGAAAGAGACAGAGAGAGACCAAGGGAGATAGAGACAGTGACTTCCGCATTTAAATCCTTCATTACTTTTCCCCCAATCCATAATATTATCTCGATTTCTGTATTTCTTCCATAATTCAATGAGTTGGTCCAATATTCACCCAATGAAATTTATTTTTCTTAAGATAGTTTGAGTTGGATTAATGTCATTTGTAACCAGAATTCTAAATAGTATATTTCCAAATTAGGTTGTGAGAGCATTATCAGAAAAACTAAAATGTTTTATTTTAATTAGTAATTGGACGTGATTCATCTGCAGATGTGTCAATCTGTGACTTGAAACCTTTAAACAGTTTATGTTTGTGACAGAGATTATAAAGTAATACATGAGAGTAAAGGCCTAGACTTTACCATTTCAATCAAATTTTTAAAATGTCTGGGTTTGGCGGTGATGGTAAGACAGAGGTGATTTCTGGAAGATATATATCAGAAATATTAAATATTTCATAAGATTTTGCAAATAAAAGATTGTATTTTGATTGTATTTCTATTGAGTTGTGTTATGCCCTGGGAATATTTAATATTGCAAACAGCACATAGGGCTTCTAATGAGAAATGGTTGGACCAGGGGCCAGGCTAAAACAGAGCTAAGAACTGTCTGCAAGTCTCCTGTTTTTGACTAGGGGAATGGTGGTAATTGAAGTAATATTTCATTCCTTTTCTGTGGCTTGGGGATTTAAATATGCCCCTCCCCCCACTTTTTTTCTTAGTTTCTAAAAGTCTTTAATAAAGAGAAAGGCTTTGTTTATGACAGTTAAGTAGTTATGCATTGTAAGCTATTGTAAGAATATTGAAACGAAATGGTGTTAATTTAAAACAGCAATATAGAAGTTGCAATATGATACAGTATTTGAACTGAGTGATAATAAAGTCTTTAGGATTTGCTTTTACTAAGTGAAATACAATAGGAAAATGATTTAGGAGATCTTGGTAACAAACTTCAGAGTGATATAATACAGTCAAAAACCTTGTCATCTCTTGGCAACTTGGGGGGGGTTAATTAAATTTCTACAAGATTTTAGCTCCATTTTTATTTTTAAAGTTTTTGTGTGTGGGGGGGCTAACCTGTCATCTCTTCTAATAAATTTTATATCTTCTAAGTAAATATGCTACAAGTGATGGTGAAAGATGTTATTTGTAGGCAAGAAAGTACTACATAGATTGTTTAAGGATTTTATTATTGCTTTTTAAATTTTTTAATTAAGTTTATTGAGGTAACATTGGTTAATACATTACATAATTTTCAGATGTACGTTATAACTTGACATCTATATATTCTATTGTATGTTTACCACCCAAAGTCCAGTTTCTTCAGCTATAGTATATTTGATCCCCTTTACCCACTTCACCCCCTCCTATCCCCCTATCCCCCTATATTTGACACCCTTTATCCCATCTACCTCCCCCCTCCTTCCCCCCCCTACCCTCTGGCAACCACTAGCCCATTGTCCATGTCCATGAGTCTCTATTTGTTTGTCTTGTTCATTTGTCGCTTTTAGGTTTATAGCCCACATATAAGTGATATCATGTGATTTTCAACTTTTTTCTGTCTGGTTTATTTCACTTAGTGTGATTATCTTGAGGTTCATCTATGTTGTTGCAAATAGCAGTATTTCGTCTCTTCTTATGGCTGAGTAATATTCCATTGTATATATGTACCACAGTTTCTTTAGCCAGTCATCTATTGTAGGACACTTTGGTTGCTTCTATGTCCTGGCCACTGTGAATAATGCTGCTATGAACATTGGTGTGCAAATATCTTTATGGACATGACTTTTTAAGTCTTTGGGGGTAAATACCAAGTAGAGGGATTGCTGGATCATATGGGAGACCAATTCTTAGTTTTATTGAGGAAACTCCAAACTGTTTTCCATAGTGGCTGTGCCAGTTTGCAGTCCCACCAGCAGTGTATGAGGGTTTTAAGAATTTTATTAACTATGTTACAGACCATCTTTGGGTGACCAAAGAATGATACTGTATACAGAATTGGTATCAAAATAAACGGTTTTAAAAATCACTATTTTCAGGTTTCATGGTGCCTAAAATTCCATCCCCACCAATATAACAGATGGCTGGCAGTCTCTTCTAGAGGAATCTTATATTATCTTCTCAGTCTGAGGAACTTGGTTTAGTTATCTCTTTTCATCTCTTTACTAAAAATATCATAATTTAGAAAGTTAGCCATGATTGAAATTTCTCCTGGGGGTACACCAAGGATCTGAGAGGAAATATGTATTATACAACAATTCTCAAAATGTGTTCTTAGAACCCTGGCTTCTCTGAGACCATTTGAGGAAGCCAGTGAGATCAAAACCATTTTCACAATAATACAAAGATGTTATTTGTTTGGGTTTATGATTATTTTAAGGGAACTGATAAATGTTTTAAATAGTCTTGGTTTCAATTTCAAGTATGGTAAATAGTGATAGGTATAACTCAAAAACTCTTTGGAGTTCTTGATAGTTTTTAAGACATAAAAGAGTTCTAAGACCAAAAAACGTGAGAACTGTTTATTGCTTTCCAAAGGATTAGTGTGGTCTTACCTGTCAAAGTGTAAAAAATATAGAACTAAGCACATTGATCAATGAATGATAACTCCCATGATCAAGTCTGAGGAGAGCCCGTGTAAAGTAAGTGTAGTCGACATGTTAGAAATGAATCATTTTTTAAATGGTATTTTACAAGAAACCCCCATGCTCCAGCACTCACCAATTTTAAGCATGCCTATTTTATATTACATGAGTTATACAACATTTAACAAAGGCTCTTTCTGTGTCCTTTCCCCATTTGTCACATTCGGTGTTTACAATGTCCACTGAGAAAAAATTCTAGTGTGATTATTATAGGAATTAGTCTAAAGCAACTTTAACTGCTATACATCTTTCCTTGAACATCTTGGAAATAAAAGTAGGCAATGATCTTAAACTGGCAAATAAATGTATTTAACTTAGATTATAAAACATGGAGACACTTACTATCATATCTATATCACAGTAGAAATGTGGTATTCATGGCTTTTATTTGTGTAGAGAATTCATCTGGAGTCAATTAGCTGGAAATACTCAGGAGGAATATACACAAGAAAACAAACTTACATTCCTTCATATGCCTCTCAACCTAATTGTCGCAGGACAGAAAATGCTTGAGAGATCACATTCATACAGATTACCCAGCAGAAGGAAATATTTCTCTAATTCATTATAAACCAATAGTACTCTGAAAAAGGAGCACTGGTGGGGGAAGAGCATAGAGTGGAGAGGCAGCCCTGACTCCAGTCACCTCAAATACATGGATGCTCCTTGAGAGGCTGGTCTTACGTCCCACCAGACACAGCTCTTTTTTGTGATGTTGGGAGACTTCCCACTGATTAATGTTCAGCTTTCCTCGGCTCAAGATTATTTTGGATACTCAAATGGGCAGTTGACAAAATAATAAGGTCAAAGTGTCAAGATTGTGAAAAACAAAAAAAGGTTGAAGAACTGTTCCGGATGAAGGATTGGATTCTGGGTCAAAAAAAAAAAAAGGACATTAGTGTGACAATTAGCAAAATCTGAAAACTGACGATTAGAACTATATTAATTAATTAGTTAGTTACTTAGAATTGTATTAATGTTAATTTTCTGATTTTGGTCATTGTGCTGTGGGAGTCTGGGTGAAGGTAGTATGGAAATTATTTATACTATTTTTCCAACTTTCTTGTAAGTCTGAAATTAGTTAAAATCTAAATTAAAAAAATTTAGGTAAAAAACTACAACTAATGGATATAAGTAAGCGTTGTGAGTGAAAATGCAAGTTGTGGCATTAGAATTCCTGGGTTTGAATACAGTTCCCTTCATGTTAACCATAGAACTTCAAATTAATTAATCTCTAAGTGCCTATAAATGGAGAAAATAATGCTTTCTGTAAAATGGAGAAGATAATGCTTTCGACTTTGCTGTGTGATTGTGAATATTAAATAAATTAATGTAAATAAAGTGCTTAGATGAGTTCCTCTTTTAATAAATGTTATAATTTTGAAAATTATTTGCTCAGTGACAACTGTAATGTAGGGAATATTAGAATGAAATACTGTATTATTAATTCTATCTTGGGTGACAAACTAGGTATAAAGCCTTGCAGTTGTGAGCTATGAAGGGACTTAGACAAATTATTGATCAAGAAAGAAGCAAATAGATGAAATGATGGAATGTCTGATATTGCAACAGGGGTAGAGAGGTTAGGAGGTCAGGGGAAACCATTCATGTGACTTTTCTAAGAGATGTGAACATCTGGCAAGGCATCTTGCTAGTAGCTCAAGAAAGAAATAATGTGATGTACAAGAAATAAATTCTCACTCACTACATAAGCCCAAGCAAGGTTTGAGTTTTATTTCTTAAAAATGTCTTTTTTACATATGCATCTGCTTTGAACCATCCCAGGTAGCACACAGAGGGGAGACTGTGGTTAAGATTAGCATTAGAAATCTCAACATTCCAACACAGCAAGGCCTGCAGGATAGAGGGGAGAGTTTCGGATCATGTAAGCCATTAGCTGTGAGAGGATATGCTATGGGAAAAACCAAACCTGGGATCATAAAACACAGTTGGTTTGGCACAGTGTAGCTCAATGCATATGATTTCCACCCTGTGGCTTTGCTATTAAGACCAGCTGTGGGACACTGGACTCACCAAATTTTATGTCTTTAAATTTTCCTCATTCTATGAACTCAGCCGAGGGTGAAAGGGATAAATGTGGTATTGGCACCAATCAACATGGCTATGTACTTGCTTCAGTAGTGCTCACGGTTCTGGAGAAGAAATCGAAAAGTGAGTGCTTAAACTGATCCAGCATTACAGAATGGCCTGGCAGGTGAAGCCCATTGTTTAAAAAGCAAGCCGCTCGAGAGCTTTCTTAACATGGTCCAGCTAGAAACTGCTGGACTCTGAGAAGAGGAGCCTCAAAGCATAGCGTCTTTGGGTGGTTTAAATTTAGATTTAATAAAAGAAAGATACTGGAAAAAGTGAATGGATAAAGGTTAAGATCACAGAAGGTGATTTCAAAGGTTAAGGTTTCAGGATTGTTTAATCCAATGCAGTAGATATTAGTCATGTGTAGCTACTCCAAATTGAGATGTGCTGTAAAATATGGACCAGATTTTGAACATTTAAAATATAAAAAAGGAATACAAAATACCTCAATATTTTAAAACATTTAAAATATTTACTCCACATTGAAATAATATCTGGGATATATTTAGTCAAATAAATATATTAAAATTAATTTCACCTGTTACTTTTTACTTTTTCAATGTATCTACTTGAAAAGTTAAAATTACATATATGCCTTGCATTATATTTCTATTGGCACTGTTTTAGTGGATGTATAGTTATTGATTCAAGTCAGAGCTTTTCAAAATATGGTCTTAGGTCATTTAATGGATACATGGAGCATAATAGATTAATATTTTGAAATATGTAGAAAATCATACTATAAAAATAAAGAGTAAACAGTATTTTAATATGTGTTAACATAATGATCATTGTTTAATACAAGTGAGGGAATTTTTCTAGCTTTTTACCAAAGTTTTGATACCAAGCTCAGTTGTAGACAGCTTTAGGATTAGAAATCACACTCAACAATTTTCTCTTCTTAGCTCTTATTTGTATTACTTTAGTCTTATATATGCACTTTTGAGTTTGCAGCATATTTTTAAATTTTTTTTATGGCTGTCAAATAGTGCTAGATTGAATATGGAGTCCAGAAATTCAGAGAGCTTTCTCATTAAAGTAATTCCAGTGTTGTAAACAAACACTGCCCACTCAAAGTAGAAGTTGGAAAATACATACAAATTTATTTATAACCCAAGTTTTAGTTGCATTTATATCTGGAAATTATCTTTTCATTTTTGCAGAGTTTGCATGTGGCTTAAAAATAAAACCCTCTCATATCTGTCATATGATCTGAGACAAGGGTGCCAAGACCACACAATGGGAAAGGGCCGTCTCTTCAACAATGGTGCTGGGAAAACTGGATATCCACATGAAAAAGAATAAAGTTAAACCCTTACCTTACACCATATACAAAAGTTAAGTCAAAATACATTAAAGATCAAAATTAAGATCTGAAACTATAAAACTCCCAGAAGAGAAATATTTCATGACATTGGATTTGACAATAATTCATTGGATATCACAACAAAAGCACAGGCAACAAAGTAAAAATAGACAAATGAGACTAAATCAGTCTTAACTTCTGCACAATCAGCAGAATGAAAAGAAACAACCAACAGAGTGTAAAGGCAACCTATAGGGTGGAAAAAAATATTTGCAAATTATATATTAATATCCAGAATATATAAAGAACTCCTACAACTCAATAATAAAAAAAATCAAACAACTCAAAAAATGAACAAAAGACTTAAATTATATTTCTCCTAAGAAAATATACAAATGGCCAATAAGCCAAGAAAAGATGTTCAACATTGCTGATCATTAGGAAAATACAATCAAAACCCTTGGATTTATTACCTCATACCCATTATAAAAAATAACAAGTCTTGGTGAGGATGTGGAGAAATTGGAACCCATGTGTACTATTGGTAAAAATGTAAAATTGTGGAGGCAAATGAAAAATAGTAAGGAAGTTCTTCAAAAAGGAAAAATATAATTACCATATAATCCAGCATTCTCACTTCTGAGTATACATCCAAAAGAATTGAAAGCAAGATCTCAAGAATTATTTACACACCCATGTTTATTGCAGCATTAATCATAATTGTCAAGAGGTTGGAAGCAACCCAAATGTCCATTGATGGATGAGTATGTAGACAAAACATGGTATAATAGTATATTATTTGGTCTTGAAAGTGAAGGAGGTCCTGTCACATGCTACAACATAGATGAACTTTTAGGACATTATGCCAAGTGAAATGTGCAGTCACAAAAGACAAATTTTGTATGATTCCACTTATATGAGGTACCTTAGGTAGTGAAAATCGTAGAAAATAGAATGATGGTTGCCAGAGGTGGGGAGGAGGAGGAAATAGGGAGTTGTTCAATGGGTGTACAGTTTTAATTTTACAAGATGAAAAATTTCTAGTTATCTGTTGCACAACAATGTGAATATAGTTAACACTACTGAATTATACACTTAAAATGGTTAAGATAGCAAATTTTATGTTTTGTGGGTTTTTTTTACCACAATTAAAAAAAAATGTTAGTATGATATCAATTTCCCCAATGAGTACAAAAAATCATGAAGTGTTGGGAAATCGTAAAATTTTCAGCAGTTGACCTGTTACTAAAACAATTTAATGTTTGCAAAAATCCTGGTGGTTTTTTTCAAGTGATTCTAAACATTAAAATGTGTGTGATTTTTTATGTTGAAATCACAAATTCAAATTATTCAAGGGAGAACATTGGAAAAAGCCATTGAAGTAGTTATGAGCAGTATCAGTGTCATTATGAAGTACTTATATCTTATTTCTTAGTTCAAAAGTAAATGTATCTTTCCCTTGGACAAGTCAGTGAACTGAACTTTCTTATAGTTATTGCCCTATCTATTTGTACTTAAAGTATTCAAGAACCTTACACCCAGTGATCCTATCTAATTATGTTTACAAAGTTTCATGTTTCTTTCTTTACTGAATCTTCAGGAAAGATGGTGTTCATTACCAACAGTTTTCTGTGAATGAAGGTATATATTGATTGGTATACAGGTGCGATTCGTTTTATTTGTATAGCAACATATCCTGTTGCTGCACACACAGTTGGAATTTGTCAGCAATGATCTAAATGAACTTTGATAGGCTATATCTGGATTTCGAAGTAATCATTATCTGTCAGTGCAGATTTTCAGCAATAAATAGAACAAAAGATCATCTAGCACTTTTCCCACACATGTATCCCACACATACTCGACCTAATTCATGCTTTACATATTAATGCCATTTGTGGAACTCTAAAGCAAAACATCACTTAGCACACAAACATAACAATGTATCTTCTAAATTATAGACCATTGATATTATGTAAAATATACTGATATATATGGTATGCAACTTATTTTGGTTTCTTTCCAACACACACACACACACACACACACACACACACACGACTGTGCTGACTGCTTTGTAAACTTCTCAGCAATAGTATATCTTAATACCTGTTTGAGCTATGAGAAATATGACTTTGAATGTTGCCTCTGTTGCTTTAGTTTCCTTTCTGCCTCTGGCAAGCAAACTTACCAATTCTACACCAGAAACTTTTTTTGTTCCTTATTCTGAAAAAGTTAATTGGTTTATCAGTGAGGTCACTGTGCTTTTTTGAAAACAATCTGAAAGCTTTTATGGCTTTATACCATTATCTAATATATTTTTAACAGAAAATGCACTGAGACTAATTGATCACTGGTTCAATAAAATTGAATTTTCAGATACTTATTATTATGGAGCATATTCTCATTTTTCCTTTTCTATTTATGTGAAATGGTTATACTTGCAGATTCATCTGTCTTGCACATAGAGGCTCACATCAGATGTCATCCTAGAGTTTGGCTCGCTATTTAGAACTTTTTTGGTTGTAGTAATTTGCTGATTACTTCCACCACTTTTATACTTCGACAAACAACTTTTAAGCCATTGGTTCATTTTTTTCTGAACTATATTATAGAATAATAACTATAAACAAAAACAGATAAGTTCTGAAACAATACATTAGATAAGATGACTCTAAACTGGAATGTTAGATAAAACCTATTGATTGTTTTAATTGTTGCCCACATGAGCAACCTTTAAGCATGTGATGATTATTCAGAACATAATAAAATATTTGGCACTTCTTATTCTTCAGCTCTCAAGTCTCTTCTTTCTGAAGGACTTTCTCCCAGCACCATGTCTGTCCTCTTTCCCAGACCTCAAATCCTAACTTACAACCCTCTCTGTCACATTACCATGTTTTATTCTTCATGCTCTATGCTCTGAAATAAATTTTATTATTATTTACTTATAGATAGTTCCCTCACTACCACATCCACAAAGAAATATCCAAGAGAATTGATTATTCTAGAAAAAAGCAAACAAAAAATACCATCTTTAGTAGATAAGAAACCCTAGGTTTATCCAACTTCATGGCCAAGGAGACTCATGCTTTCAAGAGTTCTCAGCCAAACATACTAGCAAAGACCATTATACACAGAGAAAAGAAGAGATGATCACACCAACAACACCTAGATGTTTTAGTCCCAGCCACCTTGGCAATGATACAGAACAAATTCTTGTAATATATTGAAGCCAAGGTCATGGGCCAACTATGGCTAAAATCATATGACAGGTTTCATACCATTATCTTCCCTGGAAGTAAATATTTCTCTAGAGTTGACATTTTATGATGACCGCAGGAAATCAAGAAATATTTGTTGAATAGATGATCATTACATGTGACTACTTGATAATGTGTTACTTCTTTCTTTTATATATCTTTAAATTTCTCTCATCCTCTCCCCCTAAGATCATGAACCCTATGAAAACAGAAGCTTGCTGTCTTGTTCACTGCTGTATCTTCAGCACCTACAATAGTGACTAGCAATTGGTTGATGCATAATGAATATTTGTGGACTAAATGAGAGTTGTAAAACAAAACAAAATAATTTCATTGTCTTCTACTTTAAACTGCCACATATTTGCTGACATCATTAGTGATCATCAAAGGTCTCCAGAACACATTTTGAAAAACTGGGGTATACCCATGAGAGTAGGTTTCTGAAATATTGAAAAAGATTATCAGGGCAGAAGTTAATGATGTACTAAGATGCATGATCAAGGTGAACATGAGCATGCCTCAAAATGCTAGCAATGGAGAAGAGCAATGTGAGTCAATCAGTCTTTCAGTTACTGTGAAGAGTTGTATGGTGATTGGTGGGTGGCAGAAAAAGAGTGGAAAAAGGTTGGCTTAACCAAATAGAAAGGAACTATGATGCTGTGAAGACTAAGTGGTCGGGGGTTCAATTCCAACTCTACTTCTAAAGCTAGGGAAGTTATTCGACCTGTTTGAAACCACTTTCAAGGAATGTTATAGAGAGATAAATATCACTACTTCATGGAGTTGAATTGACATTTATTGAAAACAAACTAATGTCTTCAGACAATACCTGTCATGTTATTATTCTACTCATGATAAATGGGCATGTAAATGAAGGTGATCGTTATTTTTTAAAACAAGAGTGAAATAATAATAGTCTTGAAAATGTTGGAGGAAATTGGGAGTTGGGTCCATGAAATAAGGGAGAAATGAACCACTTCTTTTTAAAGGAAAGAGAAAATCATGAAGCTGTAGTGGAGGGTTTAGTCTCTTCTATGAAGAGACTAAGCTCATAGTAAAATATATTGATAATGGAATTGAGGTTTCATGGGTTTCATGGGAATTGACTTTTTAAAACAGAGTCAATGGAGGGCAGATGAGGAAGGGAAGGGAGATGGATCTGGGTAAAACTTGCAGAGGGGCTCAGTCTTGGCAGAGACTGAAGCATAGAATGTGGGAAGCAGCCATCAAGGTAGACAGATATGCAGGTTGTCTGAAATTGCATTGAAACTTAAGAACACAAATATTTCTACTTCTACAGAGTTTTAGGTTTAGTTATATATGGAGGGTTGAGAGTTGTAGTTGGTTAATTAAACTCTGGATTTTAGGTCCTGACCTCCACTGATTTCCAAGGAGCAGGGACATCTGGAAACTTGTAGCCTGGGCTTTCAGAGGGGTCCCAAGGAGAGTGATGAGTATGTAAATGAATCCTTGGCATTTTAGTTCTTCTGATTAGACCAAAGTGGAGTTAGTCAAGGCTATCTGGTATAAAGTATGCAAAACAAAAAAGTCGAAATCATGAGTGGTGTTATTTAGATGGGACTGGATTTGAGTCTCAGCTTTTGCAGTGGTGTAAATTTGGTAAGGTAACAGCCTTCCAGTAATTCTTTCTCGTTTGTAAAATGGGATGATAATAACTACCTTTCTAGGTATTAGTATTAAATAAGATAATGAGCATGCTGCCTATTATATTGGAGATGGTGAATCAAGGTCATTTCTTTCCTGTTCACTTACAAGTCATGTATCACAATTCTGAAAAATGGATCATCTTACTCTTTCAATAGTCAACAAATACGTATTAAGTGTCTGCTGCTATATGTAGGCTTTGTGGGATGCTAGAAATATCATGTGAAAAGGTAGGCACAGTCACTCTCCTCACAGAGTTTATAGATTGGTGTATATTTTGATCCAGATTTTTATTAATAAAATCATCAGGTGCTGGTATAAGTTTAACTGCTGTGCAACTGAGCCCATATTTTATGGGGGCATTTTTACTTAGTGCTAATTTGCAATATGATCTGACCTCTAATGAAAGGGCTTTTCTTCAGTGATAATGTGTTTATTTCCAGAGCATTGAGAAGAGTTAGCCCTCCATCTGTCACCTCTTCTTGGTGCCATTACTGTTTTAATCATTACTGAAGCCATTTATGAGATAAAATTAATAATGATCACTTTAACTAGGTAAAAAAAACTTAGCTTTTATACAGTAGCGTTCCTTAGAAGTAATATACTGCTTGTGACACATAAAACACTGTTGTCAGGATTGTGAATTAAAGTTTCGAGTCAAAAGTATGAGAAACCACATCTGCTTTTGAATGCTAAGAGAGGAAAATAAGTTTTTCCCCCCCCATATAAACTTGACTCACAGGTAGAATGATAAAGAAAAATACATGCAAAGATCTATTCTAGTCATCCCATGTGAGGGCAGAAGACAATGTATGCATCAAGATGAATTCGATCTCTTTGTATATTCAAATTGGAAATTGAAAGACATATATATTCCCAGGCGATTAAACCGACCTTTAATCACTGAAGCACAAGAGGATGTCAGATCTCTTAGAATATACACTCTGATATGGATCACGTCACAGCTTTACACAAAACACTTATTCAGCATAAAATAGCCTTTCAGAAGCTGCTACTGCCCTTCCCCCTCCATTTCCAGTTTCCATGCTCCCTTCCTCCCTTGGGAAGATGCAGGCTTGTTCCATTTGCTTTCAGCACCAGCGTTGCCATGGAAACGTGCCTCCTTTTCTTCCCCCTCCTCAGTTACCAAGTACAGCTTCTGGACTCAGCGCCAAGACCGCCTCTGTACAACCTCAATATTCTTTCAATGTTTAGACAAATCTGGTGGAAAACGTTGTTTACATATTTTTTTTTCCCGCAATGCTATAGCTGTACGTTTTGTGTAATTTATTTCCCATGGACCTACCCATGTTCCAAAAGAGGTCTCTTTCTCCCCTTTTCCAAAATAGCTTTAAAAAAAAATTGTATTATTTGGGCTGATTTTTAGTAGGGCATAAAATATAACTCAGGATTATAGAGATTCCATCCTTGTAGTCAGTTTCATTAAGTCTTGAATTTAATATTATGTGTATATTATTTCTGTACTTTTGGACGTGATTTGTGTTTTGCAAACATAGCAGCACTAAGTCAGTTAAAAAATTCTAAATAGTTATTTAAATTAACTCTCATATCTTAGAAGTCCATTAAAGTGCAGTGGCCCTTAGGTTATTTTAGCATTTATAATTTAGATGTTTGAATAATATATTGGCATTCCTGATTATTTGAACTTATAGTTAGATGCCTTAGGTAGCACATTTTATGCAGACATAAAGTTTTGTGTATGGTTTATTTAACCATTCTAACACTATGCTGCCACAAAAGTTTTGTTGGTGTGAAATGACTTTTTTTCCCTTCCCTCACTTTTAAAATGTTAATTTCACTTATAAATTTCTCAAACATGAAAAAGTAGGCTCAGCAAAGTATTTGTTAATTTAACATTTTTTATTGTAAATAAATTGCATAAGCCATACTGGCTGTCCTGCCATGCTGACACTGCCATTTTATTTTTTAAATAATAAATGTTTTTATTTAAAAATTTAAAAAGCTAGCTCTTCTGTTAGGAAAAAAATTTCCTCTGATAAACAGAAGAGGGAGCAATATTTCCTCCTTTTTGATAGAAGGCAGTGTTGTTTTTTAAATTCCTTCTTCACTCTTTTTCTGAACGTAACCTCCTCTGTCATAATCTCTGCTGTTGATTTTCTTTTCCTTTCTATTTTTACGGGGGGAGGGTGTCTAGCAGTGGTGGGAGAGGGCCACCCATTTTGTTCAGGGGAACAAAGGTTAAATTCTTTCTGGTTTGCTACTTTCTCTTAGGATATAGTTAAATATTAGAAATCTTTGTCTTCTACTGTATATTTTTACTTGCAACAATACTTAAAAAAAAAAAAAATCTACCGCTTCACTTTACAAAGAAGCCCTGGCATTGTGTAGTCCGCTGGAGTGAATGTGTGCACTCTCCAGGGCCTGCCCTGTGAGAGACTGTCTTCCCGTTGTTCTCACTCTGAACTGAGTAGGAGCCGCACACATCTGAATAACAGTCTTTTCTGCCTGGTGCAATCCTGGATTGTTACAGTCTAGAGGCCAGCCATGCTGTCACCGGCACAAATTGATTTAACCATCAATTGCTGTGGTCATTAAAGCTGCTAAAAGTTCTCGCCAAACTGATGAATTGCAACTGAATGTGAAATGAGTCTCTAAGTCCCTTTCCCACCATCTCATATCAAAGGCTATTGTATCCCTGCAAAGTAAAGGGTCGGAGGTTCAGGCTGGAGTTCAACAATGGGCTCTGTCAAAGGATAGAGCTCCATTCACTCTGGCACTCCCAATTACAGTTTGCTTTCCATACCTTATTGTATAAAATTTGCATCCGACTAATACATTGAATTATTGGCATACCTTGGGTGTCAAAGGAGTCATTGAATGGTTTGTCCTTAGAATACATGGAATTCTAAGCATCTGGTGGCTACTGGGTCGTGACAATAAAATGATTCCCTGGTTTTTCACTGCTTGCAAAATAACACATTTTCTCTTAATTCACATTTAATACTTCTAAACACTATGCACTACTACTTTCCACATCCACAGCCATGAACCCATTTCTGGCTTTTTTGAGAAGAGCTATAGGGGAGGAATGGTACTGACCCTGCCTAATGATAATATAATTAAATTTAAAAATTACTCACTATATTCTCTTTGGGGCAAAACTGTAACTATAATTTGATGTTTTTGTTTTGTTTTGTTTGTTTTGCTTTGTTTTGTTTTTACCTGAAGAAAACTGAGAAGTAAAATAATAGTGAGACAAAATTAAAATGATATTTAGGCATAGATTTCAATGCCAAATAACTTTTAGTTCTTTTAAGAAAAATGCAGGTTGGATTTTAGGTTTTTGTGGTTAAGGCAATCAAAGAGCTATGAATCAATTGGACAATGAAAACATGTTTATGTTGCTACTAATGATTACTTTCTTTAGTCAATAACTAAGTCTGTAGAGATGAACAATCATAGAAAATTAAATTCTTCAAGCTCTGATATCCAATATTAGTAGAGAATTTCAGGAGATTTTAAGTTTTGCAGTTACTTGCATTAATATGTCCCTGTTGATGATAGATTCTTTTTTCCCAATAGATAATCAACTGAATAGTACTTACATTTTGAGTTAACGATGTGAAAAACTTTACTTATGCATCACCTGCATATTCAGTTTAAGCAAATTCACTTTTTTTTTTTTTTGGTGTTTATGTTAATAGATAAGACCTATCTAAAGAGCCTTTGTTTTTAATTTCAGGGTTTTTGTTGTCTGTTCTTTCTGCTTTTCTCTTCCAAATTTCACAATAGTGTGACTTCACCATCTAATATTTTCTAAGATGTGTACAGGAATCTCTGTCAGGGAAATGTGACTTTGGAGATCAAAGGATGAAAACTTCATTTTTATTTCTGCAGCCCCACACATTCCGGTTATTTTCTTTTGCTAGCTCATCTTGCCACAAAGTGCTATCAATAGGGCTGAGGAGAACAGATGTGGAAAACAAAATTAAAAAAATGAATTCAAAGTATAGAGGAAAGTCAACAAAGCCGGCAACAATCACAGACAGTACATCAGAGAAGAATGAGGAACGAGGAGGTTTTACTTAAAGATTCAGTGCACAGGTCAGGGTTTCGGGCCATTCAGATGTATTAATAATGAGCTGGCAGACAGATACAGGTTTGTGTTTCCCTAGACTCTATTTACCATAGACTTTGCGTCTCCAGTAACTGTGTGTAGAAATCCATCAGTAAGAACTGTTACATTTTGCCCAAGGTTCCAAATGACCCTTGAAGGAGGTCACTGGATTCTTGTCTTTAAAAGATCTATTGTTCAAAACAAGGAGAAAATCATAAGCCCCCTTGGCAAAAAACAAAAAACAAAAAACAAAAAAAACTGACTCCAGTTGCTTAAGCATTGTAAACCAAACGGAATGTCTGTTTTATGACTCAAAAAACTATAGTACATTTTAGATAAAATTTAATGTGGACATAAATTTTTTAATAATCTCACAAAGCAATATTAGAAATATTATACTTATTTGTGAAATAAATGTAAAATAATATAATCTCTCAAAATCTCTTAAAGATAATTTGCTTCTGGTTATTTATTCTGAACCAACAGTTTATAATCGTATTTGACATTAATGTGGTAGCAAAATTTCTACATTTATCATAATTATTATTTATATCCTGATTTACTTAGAAGTTCTTAAGCTGGGTTGATATGAGAAAGTCCTACTTTAGTGTTATAAAAATAACTTTTGATTGCCTAGTACCTATAAAAGCATACATTGAAATATATGTGCTTATTGAAAAGACTTACTAGGATAGTATAACACAAGGGCTTTGTAAAGGCTAAAATCAGCTTAAAAATTAACTTATATTTAAAGAAATATTTTATTTTCATATACATTTTAAAAACAATTCATGAGGACTTTAATGAGAAGTTTTTTTAAATCATTATTTCTTTTCACTAGTTCAGAAGAACCTGAAGCTTGTCTGCTTCTTTGTGAATACTCATTTGTAGTACATGTAATAGATATCTGATAACTACATGTAAACGAATACAGTCTTGCGGTACTGCTATAAGGTGGAGAGGACAGAGAATTATGCCCATTTTGCAGCTGGGGAATTTGAGAGTCAAATTTGGTAGTTTTCTAATATCATATGACTGAGAAAACACAGATTAGAACTTTGGTCTTCTGTGCGGCAATTTCATTCATTATGCTTTCTAGTGTTTCCATGATAATTTAAGGTTGAAAGCATGATGGATATAATCTGTAAACCTTTTGAAAACAAAAAAGTGAACTCTTTTCATAGCAAATAAACATTGCTTCTCAAATTAGAGAGAATTTTGTCTCTTTGTGTTTGGACACATTTTCTCAGAGATCCAGAACTCCTAATACCATTTTATGTTATTTAATTTAAAATATCATATTACATATTCCTAAATTTCAATACTTTTGTCTTAAATTCTATTTAAAAATTATTTTTTATTTCTTCTAGAAGAATTTTAATTTTAAAAGTTTGTTGACTTGTAAATACTTTACTTACACTTCCTTTGAGAGCATATTTATACAAACATTATTAATGAACAAGTTACTATTGTTGCCTGATATTCTGAAGAGCTGGGAGGGGAAGGAATACATAAGAATTATAAGACTTTAGTTTACATAATATTAAAAATTTCCAACATACTTTGATATCATATGTGCCAAACGAACCTTTTAAAATTTATCACATATTTGGTGGGCACTTTAAGTTTGAAGGCTTACGTCTTTCTTTATATCTGGATTTTTTTTTCTATAATTTTTTTATTGTTGAGTAAATTCACTCTTCTTTTTATCTGTTTTCTCTATTTGGAAAATCTAATAATTGAATGTTGGACTCTGTGAACTGATCCTCTAAGGCTCTTCTCTCTTTCTTAAATTTTATTATTATGTGTGTATATATTACACATTTTTGCCTAGGAGTAAATTCTTAGAGGCTCTACTTTTAGTATGAAGACTGATGAGTAGGGAGAGACATTATGTGGTTTCCAAACCCCCGATTAACTATAGTTTTCAGCTGTACTTCTCACTTCATCCTTCATACTAGCTAATACTCAATCTGGAAAATTCCTCAAAATCTCTGCTTTAGCCACTCAATATGTTTTAAAGGATTTTCTTGCTTTGTCTCATTTATGAATCTTCATAATCTTTTTTTATCCCAATTTAAATATATATGTCTGTATTTAAATATAAGAATTTATACTTAAATATATATTTAAATATATGAAATTATATATCTATATCTGTACCTATATATACAGATATAGATGTGTATATGTATGTGTGTATATAAATAAATAACAAATAAATAAATAAATAAATATATATATATTTAGGGTTTTAGGTCTTCAAACACATAATTTAAAAATACTCTCATTTTAATAAGATTTCCCTATCTGTCATCTTGAACCAGGCTATTTCTTTAGGATCTGAAATATTATTTTTAGTTGAATGATTCCTGGGAATTATTCCACTTTAATTTTATTTTACATAGTCTTTTATTATAACATAAGTACAAGTACCTTACAGAAAATTAGACAAGTTAAAGTTCAAAAAATTAAGATGTAATTCCAGAAATTGCCTTTTGCATTCTTCCAAATATATCTGTCTATTCAGCCACCTGTCTACCTACTTACCTACACATAGACACACAATTCTGTAACCAAAATGAGATTATGTGGTATATATTTTTTATGTTTTAAATAAACCCCACCTTTTTGTTTTAGTAAATTTTCATTACATCTCATACCCAGAGCATATACAGATTCCCCAACTGATCCTCAAATAATGTCACATTGCATCTGGTCACTGTATGATTTTAATCTCTTTTGGTCAAACACAACTTTTTCATAACTCATATTTATTACAGAGATCTAGTTAGTTTCCTTGAAAAATGTTTCAGCCTCTGGGTGTATCTGATGGTATATCCATTTCCTTCTTTCTTCCTTCCTACCTTCTTTCCTCCTTCCTACCTTCTTTCCATTCTTCTTTTTTTCCGTTTTTTTGTTTCTTTCTTTCTTAACTGTACTCCCTTAATCCCTGGATCTTTAGAGGAGAATGATATTAAGAGGCCACAGTTTGTATGTTAAGTCTGAATACTTGAATATCAGTTAGAAATTGAATACAAAACTACTTTCTTTAAAACATGCTGAACACAATGGAATGAAATATTGATACATGCTATAATGTGGATGACATTGAAAACATCATGCTAAATGAAAGACACCAGTCACAAAAGGCCACATATTGAATGATTCCATTTATATGAACTATCCCATATAGGCAAATTCAGAAAGTCAGAAGGTGGGTTAGGTTGCCAGGAGCTGTAGAGGGGGTGAACATTGGGAGGAAAGTGAGAATGACTTTAATGGGTATGGGGTTTTTGGCAGGATTATGAAATGTTCGAAATTAGTGATATGGTCACCGTGATTCTTTGACTATACTAAAAAAAATTGAATTGAACATTTAAAATCGGTTTATTGTATGCTATGTGAGTTACATCTCAATAAAATAAAATAAAGATTTGAAGTCAGATTTTGAAAAAAAAAGAATCTGTTGACTTCGTTTCAGTCTTTCTTAGTAATTCAGAACTGAAGCTATTAACATCAGCTATTGTAATTGGTTTTAGTACTGGGATATTCATTTGAGCAGTTTGTCCCCATGACAGGTATGGAAAGAAAATGTTAAGAAAATCATAAGAAAGAAAATATATTCACAGTACTGTATGAATTTATTGAAAAAATTTGCTTGTCAGTGGACTTTAGTGCAGTCAGTTCTAAATTGTATTGTTCAAAAGTGTATATAGACACAAAGAGAAAGAATATAAAAAGATAATTACATGAGAATATGAGAATTCGCTACAGGAAGATGTGCTATATTTGTTTATTTGGTGTTGAGTACTTCCAGGGCTATAAATACTCTGTTTGAAGAGTGCTATTCGGCAGTGGAAATATCACTTAAGATGACTCTATTGTATATAATTTCATTCCATGTGTAAAGAAACATGATGGGCCAGGCCTGATATTCCAGGTTCACCATTCCCTTCCTGTAATACTGAAATCCAATAGAGCTCTGAACATTGGAAATTTTTTTCACAACTTGTTTGATAGCAAAATCTGACCTGACCTGAACTGAATTGGTGTCAAGCTGTTTGTAATTTTTATTTGATTTAGGGTGAATTATTCTGCATTTGTCTTCTGTAATATTAGTGTGTTCAATTACAGGGAATTGCTTGAGACTCCAGCTGAGACGTTACATAATATATGTTATATGTGTGCTCTATTAACTTTTTAAAATCTGAGAAAGTCTCAATTTCAGGACACATTAGACCTCAAGAGTTTTCATAAGGAATTAAAACCTGCACTCCTATTCTCTAGGAATGAAAACTAATATTTGAAGACTTTAGTAACCTGCCCAAGGTTATGTATGAGCAGTAAGTAGTAAAGCTAGGCCTGGCTCTATGTGAATCCAGCGAACAGTACAATCAAATACGGAATCTGCCTAAGCCAATTGCCTTTATTGAATGTAAACTTGTGCATACAGCTTGTTAATACTCATTGTACAATAGGAACTTTAATCCAGAGGAAAGAGAAATCCTTTGAGAACTCATACAATCTCATCTTGGATATACTTGAAGAATCTTGATGTACATGAATAGAGGTGCCTATCTGTTTGTTGTACTGAGGAAGGTGGGTCAGAATCAAAAGGGAAAACTTTTTTAACTTGAAACAGGTAGTTCAGAAGCAGAATCTCTATTATTAGAGAAGTTGACATGCCCAGTCAGCACCTGCCTTCTCTAAAATTACCCATTTGAATGTCTGTATGTGCAAAACATGAGTTCTTGATCAAAAGGAATTTATTTTCTAAAATACATCCTTTTCTACACCACCAATACTGTTAATAACAGTTAATGTTAACTAAATACTCGCAATTTCCAAACACTGTGATGAACATTTTGTATGCATTATTTTATTTAAAGCTTAAAACAATTATAAGAGGTAGGAAGCATTAATTATACTTCTTTTCTAGATAAGGAAATCAGAGAGGCTTAGAAAATTGGTCAAGGCTAAAAAATGGGAAAAACAAGCTTCAGACGTATGCTGCCAGATTTGCAAATAGTCTGTTTATAATCATTAAGCATACTGCTTATGTTTATAACTATTGAGCTTCTGATCAAAAACATTTGGAAATTTGAATAAACTAATGGTCACTGAATCAATTGAATTGGTAATCAAAATCTTACCCTCAATGATTTTACTCTCCCCTCAAAATCTCCAGGCTCCTATTGTTTTTTATGGGGATTTTGTTTGTTTGTTTGTTTTGCCAAGCTAGTAAAGCAAAAATAATTCCTATCATAACAAATCATTTTAAAAACATTTACTAGTGTAGAAATGCCTCATTTTATAGGATTAGAATAACTTGTGACAAAAATCAGACAAAGATAATACAAGATAAGAAACTTCTAGGCCAATCTCATTTTTTTCATAGATGTAAATATGCCATATAAAACTCTAATAGAAATATATAAAAAGAAAGACAAATCATTAGCGACTTAGTTTTAACCCAGGAATGCAAGGAACATGCAACATCAGAAACTAAAATACACAGAACACAGCTTTAAGATGGTAAAATAAAAAATCTATTGGATCATCTCAGAAGATGTTGATAAGCAAAACACTATTCAGCACTCTTTCATGAAAAAAACTAAGAAACCTGGGACTAGAGACTACCTTGAGCAGATAAAAATCACTTGTGAAAAATCTAAATGTAAAGCAAAAGTTAATGAGGAAACTTTAGAAACATTCCTTTTAAAATGTGAAACTGAATAATACTTCTATTTAACATTATATTAGAAATCAACTATAGCAATAAGCACAAAAAGTAAATAAATGATAGCAATAATAATAGCTACTACATTTTGCAAGCCAATTATGGGTCATACCCTTTATACATAATATCTCATTTTATCCTTACAAAATCCTGAAAGGTTACTATTACTGCTGTCATGCTATAGCTGAGAGAACTAAGATTCAGATAGTTATGTAATTTGCCTGCGGCTGTCCAGCTACTATTTCCTCCTTTCTATTACCAAGTCAAGAAATTAAAGTCTGAGTAGAAAGGGGTTTCTCTATGTGGTTTACAATCCTGCTGCATCCTAGGAGAGTGATTTTAGCTATTGGGTGTAGTTTTGTGGTAACATCAGGATCAGAAGCAGTGAAAACAAAAACTAATGCTTTTAGGCTGCATCCTGTGTGTGTGTGTGTGTGTGTGTGTGTGTGTGTGTGTGTGTGTGTGTGATTTATTTATGTATTAAATCTAAAGCTATTTATTTATTTACTTACTTATTACATTTTGTCATTTTACAGGGTTTTCTTATTTACTCACTCTTTTCTTTTTTTTTTTTTCTTCGGAGGATAGTTTTTCCATGAAAGAAAAAAGAGACATGGATCTGTTGGCTTAATGAGTCACTCCACTATTGACAGCTTTTGATAATGACAGGGGACATGTTTTTCTAGTAGGTGTCTATCTTTGAAAAACTGAAGGATATGAATCCGCCTATGCTGACAGATCCTTCAGTGGAATGGAGGAATCAATGGGTCTGCTCCTCTGTTCCCTCCTTAGAGCTTGAGAAGAGAATGGAATAGGCTGAGAGGAAAGCGAGAAGTGAAAAGAGTGGGAAGACTGGGAATAGAAGGAATTTCTTAACGCCTATCTGAAAAAGGTGCCCAAAGGCTGAGAGTTGACTCATCTGGCAAAAGAGAGAATCTTTGCCACTGCCCCTGGGCCCCAAGGGTGTGTCAGAAAGTCTAATGGTAAAACTTCCTTTCTGGCCGTGACCTGTTGTTACCTGTCCTTCTGATACTACAGACAAAATTAAGGGTTCCACATTGGGGTAGAAATGAGGCTATCCCTTTAGTCTGTTTTTCTGCACTAATGTCATGCGCTCAATAAGAAATCAGGTAAATACAAAGAAAAGCTTTTCCATTTGGAAATATTTGAATATAAATGAGAAAAATGAATGCACACAGAAGGGTAGGGGGACTAAGATGAATTGTTAGCCTGCAAAGGGTACAGGTCAATCACCATAGAAGTGGGTCAAGTTTAATTTGTGAATGATCAAGTGAAAATTGGATGCAAAGAAAATGACTGGTGAAAGTAACATCTGATGATATTTCAAGAGCCTCGTGCCTTAAACATTAGTTAGAGAAGAATCTCAAAGCCATCTATGAATAATAGGAACTTTCTCAGTGCAAGGCAGCTTTGACTTGTACCTGAGTTAGGTCAAATTTCAGAGGTTAAGGGTATTACCTCTATAAGGCTGCCTTTATTTCAGATGTCAGGGGCAAATTCTGGTGTTCCCAGGGCACTGGACTTTTGACCAATTAGCTACAAATTTGGAGATTTCCATTACTCCTTCAGATTTGATGATTTGCTAGAATGACTCACAGAACTCAGGAAAGCACTATACTTATCATTACAAAAGACACAAATGAGAACCAGCCAAAAGAAGAGATGCATAGAGCAAGGTCTGGAAAGATCCTAAATGCCAAATTTCCATGTCCTTAAGATGCACCGCTTTCCTGGCACTTTGATATATATCACCAATCTGGAAGCTCACTTGAGCTCAGATATCCAGTTTTTACTAGAGTTTCTCTATATAGATATCATCAACTGAATCATTGTCCATGTGATTCAACTCAGTTTCCAGCATCTCTCACCTCCCAAAAGATTAAGCCAGATCAAAGTTCTGTCTAATCATATGGTTGTTTTTTTTTTTTTTTTTTCCTATATGACCAGCCCCCATCTGGAAATTATCTATGGGCCTAAGTTGAGTCACCTCATTAGCATAAACTCAGGTGAGATCCCAGGAACCTTTTTACTATCCAATAAATTCCAAGGGTTTAGAGGCTCCTTATGAAACCCAGAACGAAGACCGTTTAAATTCTTTATGTAATGCTCAGGTTACATTAGAGAACAGGATATCAATAAACGTACTATTTTCTGGGGTTTCTCAGAAAACTGTTCTTTCATTTCCTAGTCCTGTCTCCATTCACTCTCTCATTAGCTTCTGGGTTAGAGAGGAATGATCCAGCTGCTTTTACCTTCTGGCACACCTTCAAGGAGAAGCATCGGGCTTCACTCTCTCTTGGGCTGATATGTATTGATGTTCTTTCTCCCTTTGGGTGCACACTGTTCTCTGAACCAGGCAGCCCCTGTGCTGAGTGCAGGAATGGAACCAGTAGTAGCTCTTCGGCCTTTTATTCTTCACAGAGCCATTTTTCTCTCTCACTCCTCTTCCTTTTCTTCATTCAGTCCTTGGGAGAAAGAAATCCAATGAATTCTAACCATCTGCCTATTCTCTATCAGAAACTAATCTGTCCTCTAATTTTTGACTGGCTGCACTCTGCCAGTGATCAATGATCCCCTTAATAATACTCCCCTCCTTACCTTGTGTTGTATTTAAGACCCTTTTTACTTCACAGTCCTCTGTTTATCCTAAGAGAAATGGTTACAAGAAAGTTCTTTATGGTGGTTTGGAGTCTTTCACAATATGGTCATACTATTGGGTCTCTCCTGTTGACTGACACTGAAATGTTAGGCATGGCTAAGGGTTTTGGGGTCTATCTCTTCAAAGAAGCTAACAAACTGGGTGTATTCTAACCACCTCAGTTCTAAAGATGGCAAAAACAGTCCCTACTTTTATTAGCCTCCCTTTGGCTTTTGTTGATGAGAAAAAAGAATTGAGAATAACTGTACACATAGAGAATTTTTGGAAAACTAAATTGATGAAAGGTTGACCATTAATTTTTTTTTTCCTAAAAGGTAGTTTATTATAAGAGATATTTTAGTGTCTTTCTTAAGAAACTTTGGTAATATCTCTCAAAAATTGTTGTGAAATGTTTCAAGACTCTCAGTTTTACTCACTTTAAAACTGGGGAGGCAATTACATTGAGAGTGGTCATTGTGATGTAGTCTATTTCCTTCTCAGCTTATGTTATGAGATAATTGCCTAGCTGCCTAAATTTTCCTATACCTAAGAAGAAAAAAATTAAAATTTCAGTAGCTCTTCTAAGCTAAAACAGGATCTAGAGTTTTGTTGTTTTGGGGATAGAATCTTAACTTGTAACATCACCGAATTCTCAGGAGTTGTGATTTATGGATGAAGCCATCAGACTTCCTCACAGGACTCTCATTAGGGTCCTGAGACAATCTGACTCCAGAAGAGAGACCTGTTTAGGGATATCATTTGCCCTAGCAGAGCTAAGCTGCTCTGACTTTTCAGACACCTTAACAAAAGTATTAATGTCAATGCTTTTTACATATTAATTAAAAATATAAATGAAAGAAAAGAAAATAAATATTGAATAAAGGAATACCATATCAAACTAGAGAAAATAGAACAAAACATTGAGTTTTATTTTAATTAGCAATAGCCCTGAATGTCTGATTTACTGTGGACATTTTAGAATTTACAAACAGTTACCCAGTGCTATAGATTCACTGAGGTCACAAGCTCAGAGTTTCTAGCAAGAAAAAAAATTATCAAGAGAGAAGATTGAAACCATGGTTGAAAGGTCACAGACATAGAAAGCTGAGGCTCTTTCCTCCGTGTTCCTTATGTTGAGGCAAACGTGTTATATCTGAAGGAAGAGACCAAGTGCCAGCTAAAAAAAGGCAGAGTCAGCCAATCCATCAGCCGAGTTAGCCTTCTGGAAAATAACAAGCCACACATTAGGTAAAGACTGTGTCTTTTCATGTAAAAGGCAGCTTGAGATTAACCAAGGATGATTTTAATACAAGGATAGAAAAGGATTACAAACATATTGCTTGATGATACAGACTTGCTGCCTAAAAAAGTGATTATCTTTTGTTACCAGGCAAAAATATAAAAATATATGCTGTTAATCAAAACAGTGGGAGTTAGGTTAGGAGGGAGATAAATAGCATGTAAATGAGTTCATAATTGTTTGATTTGTTTAAATCACTTTACATTTGTTTTCGTTTAAAAGTTTTTAACTGTACTCAGAAATGAAAGTAAAATTATAATCTTTTTTTTTTGGAATAAAATTAATGCACACTTCTTTTAGAAATTCAGAAAATATAGAGAAGTATAAAGAAAAGAAAACAAAAATCACCTTTAATTTCACCTCCAAAGATAAATGCTATTGATAAAATATTTATATATGCATACACACATGCATATATGTATGTTTAAACAAGAATAGATTTGTCTTTTATATGCTTCTTTGTAGCTTGTAATTTTTACCTGATATATATCTGTATTTTCTGTAGCTCAACAGAGATAGCTATATATCATTACTTTAACAATTTTATTTAATCACATATCTATAGGATAATGCGTTTTAACAAATGCTGTTCTTAAAATGATCAGTCTCTGTAATTCTAATCATCCTTTTCATGACTTCCACCCTTTACCCACATATACATGTGGCTCTGATTCAAGCCTACTTGTTGCCTAAGGTCAATATTGATATTAATCAGTCTTTTATTTTCCCAGCTACAGGGTTTGAAAAGATGATTTCTTCCCACTGCTAAAATATAGAAAAATGGCTGATTAGGTAGATATTATCACAAACCACACTCTGTAAGTGAGAAAGCCCAATACAAGGTAACAAGGAATAAAAACTCGATTATATTTAAAGTGGTTAAAACACTGAAGTTGTATATATTTTTGAAAGGAATAGAAAAAGAAATATTTTGAGAAAGTTTATGAAAGCACTCGAGCATGAGAAGAACAAACATTAAGGTAAGTAATGATTTCTTACAATGGAGGATTGGTTAAAAAGAAAAAAACACAACAGGTACTTGAATTTCCCTAATTTGGTTCTATTTATGTCATCTGTTGTAACACACTGATTAAAATTATTGATTAAGATTTTTATTTAGTTGTATTAACATAGAAATGCATTCTTGATTTGAGTAAGGGTATCAGAGAAAAAGAAAAAAGAGAAAAGAAAAGAAAAAAGAAATGAAAAAGAAACATACCATTTGCTTTCCATGTTAATGCCTGTAGTGACTTGACAATTCATCTGAAGTCAGTTTCTTTTAGGAATACATAGCTCATATCTTTCCATAAAGTTCCTTATAGAGGATAGCATCTAGAAATCTCTGATTTTATCATGTTTAGTTCATTCATTTTCTTTTCCTATTCCTACCCTCCACAAACCTTGTCATACTATACCACTTTCTAGCCGTAAGTGGCCAATGGGATTCATGCTCCTGACACTCTGGTATGCTGAACTAAGATTGTTGGAGGACCAAGTGACTCCATGTACAATGGCACAGTGACTTCTCTGCTTAATCTGATTACTTTCTTATGAGAAATTCCCATGGAGCATTTCTGATGAATACAATTCTCTACTTAGTCTCAATGTTCTGTATTTACAGCTTTGAGATTTTCCATAGCAAGAGAAATGATGTTAAGTTGGATGGCCTTGGGACTCCTTTTAATTAGAGCCTATTTCCCTCTTTTTCCTAGCCTTCAAGGTGAATTTAATTCCTTTTGAATACTCTGGAGATAGTACCAGGATCAGACTATGGCCTTCGTATTTCTGTGTTCAAATCTTAGAGCTGAGGGTGGGGAAAAGCTATAGATTTAAACTATTTCAAAGTTGACATCTTTGTTATAGTAGGAAAAGATGCTTTGGGTCAATTAGAAATTAAATTTCTGTCTTTAGTCACTAACAAAGTAGAGTTGTGGGAAGTTCAGATTTTATCTGGCACATGTTGGGGTCTGAAAAATACCAGGAGATAAGAGGGCAAACATGAGCAGTAATCTAGTATATGTACCACCATCCCATACATATTAGAAGCAAATTTGTGGGTAATCTTCAACTAAGATTGGCATACTTTCCTATTTCTATGCATTGAGACCAGCTTGTTGGGCTTCTGTCTTCAAGGCATATATACTTGTACTACTTCCTTTTTCTTAAAGATACCACAGTTTCTCAGGCCTGGTTTTTATTGGTCAGTGCTTCTCCTTGGTGTCTACTTAAATCATCTCCGCTAGCGTGCGCGCGAGCCTTTGCTATTGAGAATTTGAGGGCCTATTTAGGGTGACCACGAAATTTATATTGTTTACTCATTTCTGTCTGTAAATTACCCTTAGGTAAGTTAAACAAGTTTCTTAGTTTGTGTCTCTGTAAAAATGAACAGAATGTTTTATTTGCTATTTTATAAGCAAATTGTTAAGATAAAGGAGATTATTGGAGAGGATATTAGTTACTGTTTCAGTTTCCAGGGCATTTTAAGTCCTGAAAGTAGAATAGGATCTGTTCTTGGATAAATATAGATGCAGGTTTCCAAGACATTTGGTGAAATCTTATGTGGTTCCAACAGTCTCTGGTGTGTAAGGCTTCTAGGATATCCAGACTCTGACAGAAGACTCATCGAATGAGGGCCGGAATGGACCAAAGAGGGGCTGGTTTGGGAAGGACATCAGCATTTGGAATTTTAATTTTCACTAGATTTGTGAAATTGCATGCAATTATTTCATCATCCCTATTCCTTCTCCTCCCATACCCAAGGTGATGCTGTAAACCAGTAGCGATGACATCCTTCGGATGGGTACCAGTCCAAATGTCTAAGCCATTCTTAGGTGGTAGAATGGTCAGGTGGGTTCTTCCTGAAAAAAATCATGATTGTCTTCAAATCCTTGGTATTCCTTTAAATATATATATTTAAGATCATTAGAGTTTACTTTTCTCTTGGCTTTGAACTTGTCTATCTATGATCTATTATTACATAACAGGTCACAGATCTCGGTGAGCATTGTGTCATATATCTCTGTAGCTGGAATCCCAGGTAAGGATTGAATTCTTTAATATTGAATTTAGAATTCTCTTCTCCACATATGCAGTCAGGGTTTTTCTCAAAGTTGCATTCTCAGAATGAATATAACTTCAAATGGGTAATGTAGTTATAGGTAAAAATAATTAAATTAAAACCAGAACCGTGAGTTAACATAATTTCCTTAAGGAATACCCAAGGCTATTTTGGAGAGATTTTGGAAAGATTCCTCCAACTAGCAGTAGAAATAATTACAAAAGACAAGAGGTTAGTACCATTAGAAAACACACACATACAAATGCGTAATCATATCTTGAAGTTTGGAGTTTATTTAGTTTCCATAAAGATGAAAATCAGTTAAGTCTAAGTATGAGAGTATACGATTAAAGCAACCTGATTACTTTAAGAAAAGGATTTAATTACAAAGCCACTTTTATATGTTTGGCTTTTCATTTATTTATTTTTGCCAGTTCTTTCACCAGTCAAGTATATTTTTCATATTGGGGAAATTTAAACTCTAATCTCTATCCTCTAAAGAGCTTTGCTGATCTTTCATTCAGAGGTTAAAGGAAAGAAAATAAAGTAACATTTACTTGAGCCTGACATGTGCAGGTAATTTGAGAACACTTTATTTAATGTAAAGGTTTTATATAACATTACCATTAGCTCTGAAAATGGAAGTGGACACTGATTTCTGCACTTATATATTAATACAATTAGTTTTTTTGCTAGTTGTACTTTCTTTGGTTTTGCAGAAATTAAGCCAAGACATTGTATACTCCATTATTTTAGAATGCCTTCCTTGTATTAGGACATATGCTGTGATTTTAAAAAATGTATCTCGTGGTTAATGATGTGCTTTCAAAATAGACTTGTAGGCCTGACTTTATAACAAACTGAACATATGGTGCACATCTACCCCAATTTCTTGGACAGGCAGAGGGACGCATGCCACAGGCAGTTGTGAAGTCTGCCAGGACCTGAAGAAACTTATGATAAAATCTTGCATTGATTATAAAAATTGATGTTTCTGGCCTTCAATTTTCCTGTGAAGTTAGAATTTTTATGCAGTAATCTACATCAATCTTTAAAAATTATCAGAGGATTCTTGAGATTCCTCTAGGCCACATTCTCCCTAGAAACTTTAGTAACCCTTTCAGCTATATTCATTTTATACATCAGTTTTTCCAATTCTGATTTGGCCTCAAATCCAATAAAACATTGAAAAACATTTTTTACTTAGCTGTTAGTTTTTAGTTTTAGTTTTTTTTTTTTTTTAAGGAGACGATTGTTTTATCAAAATATTACTTATTGAAAATAGTAATACCAACAATTCTTAAGAGGTTTCATAAACTTTGAGTACACAAAAACACAATTAATTTTGGATTGGGTATTTATGACCATTTAGTTAACCTAAGCATACACAGGTCAGTCAGAAATTATCTTAGAAGAGGTTCGGTAGATTACAAGTAATGGTAATCTGTTTGAGCTTCTTTAAGCAAAAATGGGTAATTTATGGTTAGGATATTAAACTATCTCTTAGCAGAAAGTTGTTTCAAAGATTAGGAAAGAAAAGAACTAGAAACTACAGAGTTATCAGCATCTCAAGCATTTATTGTCTTAAACACTTTTCCACGGGACCCTATGGTCACTTGTCTATTTTTCTCTGGAAAACTAGTTCATTTTCCAAACTCTCTCTGCAGAATGGCTCTCTGTGCTTTTTGTGTATACATAGCCAAATACCCAGTTTTATATCTCCGTAGCTCATTAAAACTTTATTTCTATATGCTGAAAATTATTGGATGTGGGGAGAATGTGTTAATATACATAATCTTTAATTAGAGCTCTGTGATAGGTTTTTATTATCCATTATAGGGAGGACATTTTTAAGTTTAGAGAAGGTAAAATGTGTGATGAAAATATTAGAACTAGTGGTGAATGGAATATCAGCCACATGCTTTCAGATGAATGTGAAACAAAACAATTGAACTGGCCTGAATCTTATTTACTGTCATACAACACCAAGTGAAAAGTAAAATTTCGGACAAATATGATGAAAATTATTTGAAATGTGAATGTTTATTAAGTGGTGAAAGAATGAACATATTCCATTATGTTTGTGGACACTCTCAAATTCTAGTATAAACCAATCCAAACTCAAGTGCAATTTTGAAACACACAATGAACACCAGGAAAAATTATATGTGAGACCCTATGATATCGGTGTCTTCCTTTGCAAATGATAACACCTTGAGATTTATTTGCTTATTTGAAAAAGCAAATATTAACTTTTAAAAAGGTGAGATTATATCAATAATTACTATGGAAGATGTGATTGCAATAATCGAAATATTGCAGAAAAATCAGACTGGCAAGAAACCAAGCACCACTTCGAGAGCTGGAGAACTCGGGTTTATGACACTGGCGATCCCAGAAGAGCTAGCGCTCTGAAGCTCAGGAGTAACCTTACTTTCATAGGGCTTATTTCCGAACAAACAAAGGGGAGACGTCTGTTACCTAGACAGAACAAGAAAAGGGGAGGGTAAATCTTCGGTTGATTTTGAGGTCACTCTGCCCTTCGGCCTATGTGGCAAGAATGTCTCCAGAAACAGAACAAAGAACTGATTTTAAGGTTAGCCATTTGAGTGGAAAATTCCTCCTCAACAAAACTGAATCAATGGAATAACCACCTTGATCAAGATGAGTTGAATTCCTGCGATTATTTCTTAACAGCTTGGTTATAAAGTTACCTAAAAAGGCACTGTGTTAAAAGATAGTTATACACTATTAAGAAGTACTAAGAAACACCTGATAAAGTTTCTAATAAGTGACTAAGAAGCAGTTTTGTTTTTACCATCTTTAAATGATTTCTCAGTGTCCAACCCTAGCAGAAAAATCATTTAAATACCTTCTACCATTTTAGAACACACACATGAGATAAAATTCTCAATGATAAGTAACAACAAAACAAAAATGGAATTGTCATATTGATATAAAACCTTATTTTTGTCTCAACTGAATATCAAACTATTATTCTTTTATTACTGACTAATCTTAAATTATTTTATTCTTATGTTTGAGGAACTTATTTTGAATCGTTTTAAAATTAGATGCATTCTGTTTATTTTATACTTTAATTTTAAATTCTTACTTGATGAGATTATTTTATTATCTTATTTATTTGTATAGTTATCTTCTGCTTATAACAAGTAATAGCGATTTTTCAGTTACATATAATAAAGTTTCTTTTTAAAACATATGTGTGAGAGGTAATTTCATTTATAGAAAAGTATAATCAAATACATGCTGATAAGACAAAAATCATGTAGAAATGTAGATAACTGAAATTTGAAAATACTATTATAGATTTATAATTCATGGATATTTCCTTACTGCCAGATTTACCTGGTAGAATAGTTTGGGAGAAATAATAGAAACTTTGGAATTAGGGAGATGGCAGTTCAAATCCAGTATAACTACAAATTAGCAGTGTTTATCTAGACAGATTTCTTAGATTCTGTGAACCTCAGTTACTCTACTTGTAAAATGGCAATAATGATAATTATTTTCAAGAGGGTTGTTCTGATAATTGGAATTAACATATATTAAAGTACCTTGGTCCAATAAATGCTATTTTTTAGGTAGTGAGGAAAACCTAAGTTAAAAAGTGTATTTTTTACAAATCAAATTTAACATGTTTGACATCTATAAATTAACTTTTTAATGCAAGAATTAGCAAAATTAGACTAGTTGTTAAATTGCCTGGAGGCTTTAGAATGGGCTAGATGAGTCCAATGTCATCAGAAATTAAAAAAAAAAAAAACAAATAATTAGGTTACTGAAAAAGGAATATAGTTTTAAGAGTGTCCTCTCATAAGACCTGAAGTGTGATATAATACTTAACTGTGATAGTCAAATGCAGATAAACTTGATTCTTGGATTGAACCAAGAAATAGAAGTCAAGAGCTTGACATTAAATCCCACCTCTGAAATTGGTCCTTGGTTCTCAATGTCAAAGCTATTTCAAAGCAGTTCTTTTTTTTCTGTGTCTGAAATGGATACTAACTCACATGGGCGTCATATAATTTATTTTCTTTTTCAGCATTAACCATGTCCCACCATCCCCATTCAGGGACCTAAGTAAATAGAGAACATTTGAAAATCATTTTAGAATTTTAAAAGAGGCAACAAACAAGGTCTTTCACATTAAGAATCCAGACATTGGTTCCACCATGAAATTTAAAGAAACCCATACTTTTTGTCTGGGTGTTTAACTAAAATAGTTACATTTTATAAACCTTGAGCCTGTGAATGGGGCCCAGTGATGATCACATTAGACTTGTCATTCTTAGATGACGCTTTTATAGTCTTAAATATTGATGAAATTCCCTTATTCATAATGTGGGTCCGATATTACTGATAGATTCCAGGCCAGGTTATATACTTTGGTCATTCAACAAACATTTATTTATACTGAACTCTTGGATATCAAGTCATTGTAACACTGGCCCTGAATTGAAGCTGCTTACTGATACCTGTGGTGATGTAGCTAAATAGGCCAGTGACCACGGGAGTGGTATCCATGTGGGTGGCCTCTGTTTGCTATGGTTTCATCTTGACATCAAATTGGCCATTTATTCTAGAGCCTGTGAGGCAACAAGGCTGACTGCCAAATTCCAGATTCTGTTTAGGAACTGCCCTTCCTCACTCGAAGCAAACTGGGGGCATCGCTCACCTCAGAATATGCTTATCCTACCTCTTAGACCTTGCTTATTAGAAATTCTACACAGGGGGCTGAGTCTCAGGCACCACCTTAAGATGGTCCTAGCAGTTCCTCAGAGCACATACACCCATGCATGCATACACACAATGTATCGAATAAAACATTTTAAAAACACCACCTAAGACATAAGAGAATTTATGGATGAAGGATTTTTATGAGGTGATGGTGAGTTCATTATTCTCACAAAGTAAACTTTTTGTAAACCACCTTTAAATATCTGATATTTTTCTTATTTGACCATTAGCTTCTTAAGAATACTTTCTTTCTAGCTCCAATCTCTAAATGCTGTTTTTTCCTCCTTTTTTTTTTCTTTTTCCTTTTTGTCTCAAGCAATCTCACTCTTCCTCTCAGCGTGCCTATTTCAGCAAACATAACATAGTTGGTGGCTAAACAAGGACTAACTGTGGTTTCTAACCAAATAGAGGCCTCAGCTCTTCCTGCCATAAACACTGTGATCGGGTTTTACATGATACCATAGGAAGACAGACAGGGGCATGTAAATAATTGCCCTGAAGGAAGTGAGGTGAGTAAGAGTTAACAGGAAAAATGTGCTTGTAATAAGAACACACCAACCATTCCTTATGAGCAGACTTAAAAATGAGAATGTGAAGGCATCATACTTGATCTTAGAGTTAGAAACCTCAATAGGAATCAAGACCTTTTACAGTAAACCAAACAGTGCAAACTTTGTCTCTAAAAGTATGTAAAACTGTTGAAGAATTTGAAGCAAGTAGATCACATAACATGAGGCTTGGATTTTTAGAAAGATCACCTGGCTCTAGAGTTGAGAAGGGTTTGTATCTGTGAAGAGCAAGACCAAAGTCTGATGCTAGTCAGGAGACTGTGGCAGTAATGCCAATGTGTGAATTAGCATCTTGGAAGCAAGGATAGGGAGAGAGGGACAGGTGTGTGTGTGTATTGGGGAGGGAATGATGAAGAGGAAACACTTACCAGGTTTGGGGACCTTATGGGTTGTAGGAAGCGTTACTGAAGGTAAGGCATCTAGAATGGCCTTAATTAGGCAATGTGCTGAATGGGTGGATGAGAATAGATACAGAAGAAAAAGAGCAGTTTTGAGATAAGAGATGGTAAATTTAGTAAAAAAACTTTATTTTACCAGATTTTAATACCCAATTCCTTTTAAGTGCCAATTTCATGCAAGAGAAAAAGAATATATTAAGTCTTTGCTATTAAAATTCACCGATTCTGTAGATTAGTTTAATTATAGCATAGACTCAACCTAAAAACAGAATCATAGCTTTTCAATTTTTAGCACAAATTATTAGCTGCAGAAATTTTACTTATTTCAAACTAAGACTAATTTTTGAGAATTCAGAAAATTCTTATAATTCTACTAAAGGGGTGATGATACAGAAGAGAAAAGAGTATCTTATTTTAATGTTCATGTTTTCAGACAACCTTTTTACAGAATAAGGGTTCAGGCATGATATAGAACATGAGAAGAATTAGTATGAGTTCAACTAAATTTAGCAAAAAATGAAAAAAAAATGCATAAAAAACTAATCACGATAGCTCTCCTATAAAAAAAAATGTAGAACTGAAAGTAGACTTGAATTTATGAGACACATTGACAGAATTTGAATAAAAATAATAGTACATTTTAGATTCCTTATATCTAGCATAATGTCCTTTAAGTTTCAACTTAAATTATTTTTTGTTTGTTCGTCTTGTTTTTGCCAATAGTAAGACATTTCTTTTTCCTCTAGAATTATTCTCAAGCTTATAGTTTTTGGCTTGTGCATATTTTCCCTCACTTTTTCAACAAATATTTAAGTGCCCACCAAATGCCTGGCACTGTTTTAGGCACTTGGTAACACAACAAGTGAATAAAACCAAGTTCCTGACCTAATAAATTTGATATTCATGGGTAGCAAACAACAAATAAAAAAGTAAAAATATAATATGCCAAGCTGTGATAGCTCTAGGAGAAAATAAAAGGATAGTAAGGGAAGAAAGTTGAAAATGAAAGCCAGGGCGTGGGTGGGGAATGTCTTACTGTTAAGTTTCAATATACGTGAGGGAAGGGAGGGAGCCACACAAATACCTGAGAGAGAAATGTCCCGGGCAACAGAACAGTGTGAAGAAAATCCTTACATGCTAACGGGATGTCTAATTAACTTTGGAATTAGTTAGCATTTGTGCTTGAAGCTGGGTACATCTGGACTTTTGCTACACCTCCTACAAAATAATGAACCATGAAGCCATTATTATGAGAAGGTGCTGTGCTTCCCTTTCCTTCCACCTTCAGTTTTCAGTCTCTCCTTGAGTCCCACATCTTACTAGCATCATCTCTTGGCTTGGCTTCAGGCCTAAATGCAAAGTTTTTTTTTTTTTCTAAACACACGTTTGGATCACCCTCCATGTCTTGAAAAATGTTCAATTCTGTGGCTTGAAATAGACTTTCTAATTGATTAAGTTTAGGATAAAACATGTGATCTTCATTAACAGACCTGATTTTCATCCCAGTTTTGATAGGCTACAGCTCCCTTTGAAGAGTAAGAATTAATGAGTTGGTGAAAACATCAGCAGAGAATGAATTCAAAATAACTCGAAAGCTATATAAATTCCACAATTGAGATGTAATGGCACAGCATCAACTTTAATTAGGGAAGAGGTCTAATAATATTTTTAAAATATACTCAACACATTTTTTTGCTTTAAAGATTATTTTAAATTAAATTGATTCCTATTATTTGTTCTGGAACATCAAAGTCATTCTTATATTTATATTAATCTATTTTCTACCCTCTTTCCCTTCTTTTGTCACTGCCAGAGTCCAGGACTTTATCCCCTACCATCTATTTATACCTCCTATGTTACATCAGTACCCAAAGTGTTTCCTGACATGCTACCTCTCAAAAAATAGCCTTATATTTTATTTGGGGAGGGAGACAGTATGCAAAATGGGGATGACTTGTATCTACATGTACAGTTGCATAGTAAACAACTGTCCCCTCTCAAGTCTCAGTGGCTTCTAAAAAACATTTATTTTTTGCTTGGGCTATATGTTAGCAGCTGTGAGTCAGCTGCCATGGATCTGGTCCATGCGTTTTTCCATTCTGGCATCCAGATTGAAGGAACCAATCCAATCTGGAAATGGGAAATGAGTAAGTGTTCTAGCTGAATCAGGATTCCCCTAGAAGCTTCTGCTCAGAGCTGGCACACTGCCACTTTTCTCACGTTCCACTGGCTTAAGCAAGTCATATGTCTACAGGAGGCAGAGATCAATGAGCCCCTTACATAGAAGGGAGCAAATGTTTGGCGAGGTTAAAGAGTAATACACATATAGAATTAAATGTGTGGCATTTGACAAAATCTATATGATATTAATTATTATAATTATTATTATTTTAAGTTTTATAACTAGTCTTTCCCTATACCTGCTAGGCAAATTCTCAACCCTAGGTCAGAGTTAGTATCAACTTTATCTTTCCTCTGTGCAATTGGTAGAAAACTGCTGAGAAAACTATATAAGCCTATTGAATGGCGCCTCTACAAAATTAGGACCTTGTCAGCAGCTGGGTCCCCAGGGCGTCTCAACAACATTTTCATTTTTCCTGCTTCAGTTCCCCTTCTACTCCCCTCAATGTCTATTTCAAACCTTTACATTTTTCCTCCAAATTACCACAAGATCTTCTTCCACCTGTCCCCCACAGATAACTTGCCCACATCACAAGCATAATTGGGAAAATTGAGCTCATCATGTGGGATCTCATTTCCATTTCTTGGCTTATCCAACCAACCTGCAAATTTGGCAAAGCCCATTCTCATGCCTTTCTTCTAGGCTCCAGTGATTAACCGTCTATTCATCTGTTCAAGGCCAACTTCTCCATCTGTGCTCTTCATGCTACTTCTGCCTTCTCTTATACATGATCATTTATGTCCCATTTTTCTCCTATATTCTCAACTTTTTTCGTATTCTTTCCCTAATAGATATTTGAACCATATCACATTCATCTTTCTACTTTCTCTATAGCACAGTATAGTACTGTAGATATGACCTGTGTTTTATATGCAATAACCCCAAAAGCTCACAGTGGTCAGCAGTGCCTTCTTTTCTCAGTGTCAGGCTACATGTAGCCACCCCCAACCCCAACCTTTTTTCTGTACTTTAGGCTGACATTTTGAATGAATATGGTCTGATTTGCTATTGACAAAGCACTTAATATTTATATAGCAGTGACTATGTCACAGACACCATTCTTAGTGCTTTCTGTGTATTAACAATTTTAACCTTTATAACAACCTTGTGGAGTATGTATTATCCCAGGTTTATAACTGAGAAAAGGCAGACACAGAGGGGCTATTAATATATAGGTATTGGGTCTTTTTTCATATGAAGATGGAAAGATAGAAAATATAGGCAGACAGGCAGACAGACAGACAGGCAGGTAGACAGACAGATATACAGATAGGTATATAGGTATAGATTCACTCAGGTTCTAGGTAGCAAACAAGCTTTACCGTTTTTTCTTATAGTAACTTATGAAGTTCATATAGATAGCCTGAAGGAACCAAACATTAGCAGAAATCATCACTTAGCTGGTATGTGCATCAGAATATAAATGAAATCCCCTTCCCCCTTCACTCTTGTTGGCTCTTGATGAAGCTTAAGCATTTAACTTTCATGTTGCTTTACTCATTCTGCTGTTGCCACAGCAACTGAAGAATGCCATTTCGCTGCTCTTATAGGTAACTTATGAATACAGTTTCTTTAAAAAAAAGATAATGAATTATATATTTTTTTAAAACAAGCAGCCAACATGGACAGTTACTATTTATAGATTTCTTAGGACTCGATGAATATACCTCAATTTTGTAGCAAAATTCTGTTCTTTTTAAGCACACATTAGGTTTTACTTAATATTGCAAGCTGAAAAATTGGGTTTTTGTTAACCCAGAATTAAACCAAATATGAAGCCCCAAACTGTGTTTAAATATAACTTATCTATACTGCATCTTAGAAAGGGCTGTAACTCTCTGAAAATTTGCTTTTACAATCTCATGTTCCATATTTTAGGGAAAGGGCGTATATATTCTTTTTACTATTTTTGAGGTTCTTCTTCACTTAACAATTTAAAATATTTTCTAATGTGTTAAAAATTATATAATTGAGACAAATGATAGCTGAAATGCTGTTGTTTTAATCAGGGCTCTCTTGATTTCAAATGATACAAATTCAGCCCAAGCCTGATTGAGCAAAGGGAAGTGTATCTACCTCACGGAACCCAGAGGTAGAAACATATCAGGGTTAGAAGGGAAAATCTCATGAGGATCTCAGATAATGTCTGGATACCTCTGTCACTCATCTCCACTACTCTTTGGCTTCATGTTCCTTTCTCAAGATGATGGAAACAAGGACAATGAAAGCATTTGAATGTTACCTCTTAAGCCTAAACTAGAGATTTGCACTAATTTTTTTTTTTTCCATCTGAGCCAAACAAATAACAAATAAAATCAAAAGGAACTACTTATTGGCCCACTTTGAGTCAGATACCACCCACAGAACAATCAGTACTAGCCAGGAGATAGGGTCATGTAACAACTAACTTGGTTTATTAGAAGCAGAGTTGATCATTTCCTCCTTTTTGAAACTTATCTGGGTTTTGGCTTCCTGGACACTATTCTCCTTCTGTCTTCTGTTTATTTTTCTGGATACTTATGCTCAGTCTCCACTGTTTGTTTTTCCACATTTCTTTGACCTATTGACACTAGTGCCCAGGGCTCAATATTCTTCTCTACTTTACCTAAACTCACTTCCACGGTGGTCCCATTAGAGACCCCATTATTGTTAGAATACAGTCCACATGCTGCATTTTCAAAATTTCCATCTCTACCCCAGACTTTTTCCTTCCCTTTACTTCTCTTAATTTTCTATCTTCGGTTGGATATCTAATACATGTTCCCAACTCAACATGTCTAAAATGGAATTAATTCTTCAATCACCCTTCTTCCTCTTTGTACTTCTTGAACTTCTTGCTTTTCTCACAGTCTTTTCCTTCTCAGTTAAACAAAGGCCACTCCACCTTTCCTGTTCTCCATGTCAAAAAGTCTTGGAATCATTCTTTTTTTCTTTTTCTCCCATATTCTTCATCCAATCCATAAATATATCTTCAAAATATTAGAATCTAACTACTTGTTTTCTACATTGATATCACTCTAACATAAGAAGAAATTGTCATTTTCACCTAAATAATTATAATAGTCTCCTAGATGTCTCCCTGTTTCAGCCTTTGCCCTCTTATAGTTTATTCTTAACAACAAAGTCAGATTGAGCTCTTTAAAACATAAATTTGGTTTTGTCTTTCCTCTCCACAAAACTGTCCAACAGACTTCTCATCTCAGAGTAAAAAACCAAGTCTTCATAATGACCTACCATGTCCTGTTCTCTCTCCTTGGAATATCATTCTCTTGGATGGCCATATGATTGCCTCTTCCAACCCTTTCTTGCTTACTCAGCTATTGTGTTTTCCGTAGTACTGATATCCTCTGATACACTATTTATTTATTTATTAGTCCTTTTATTGCTTGTCTTCTCTCACTAGAATGTAAGTTCTGTGAAGGGAGGAAGGTTTTTTTCTGTTTATTAATTAATTCTCAGCATCAAATTCAATGTTATCTCATAGTAAATGGTTAATAATATGTACTGAATTATAAAATTAATTTAGTCACCTCCCAGAGGAATATTTTGGTGGAGAGGGAGAACGGAGTTTCCAGAAAATATGGATATTGCTTCCAGAAAAGGGGACTGAGTTGACAAAAATATAGCTGGTGACTTCTAGTTTAAGTGGCAGATTAAGCATGCATTTATTGCCTTTTCCTCCTGAAATTCTATTAAAAGTATACTAAAGAATTTAAAAATGCCATAAAAGAGTAAAATGTGGAGCCATTAGCAGAAGGAAATTTTAACAAATTTATGAATAGGAAAAAGCATGAAAAAAATTAACTGTTGAAGAAAAGTGGAGAAAGCCTCAACTTTGTGCATTAGAGGGGAAGGGGAATGCCACTATGCCTGTTAAACTGCAGAAAGAACTCACATTATAAAGGAGAAGAGTAATAAATTGGGCTGAAAGTAAGAAAATTGGTTAAAGATCTATATAGAGAAGAAACAACCACACCAATCCCCTTCTTCATTTCCTTATAAGAATTGCCTTCACTCATTGAATTTAGCCCAGGTAAAAACCAAAGAAGAGAAAGAGGAAAGCTAGCTTGGGTGTATCCCAGGTCCCTTTTATTCTGGCAGTCAGGATCCTTGCCGTGTGGAAAGTAGCTCCCTACCACTTCATCTTAAAGTGAACTCTTCCCCATCGACAAATTCTTCCAGTACTCAAAGAACTCCTGGTCATTCATATATTCTTTATTATATACCATATATTATATTTATCATATATTATGTTATCAATATATGATATAACATATAATATATGGTATATAATACACACACATATAATATGAAATATCAATTATAGATATAATTTAATAGATTTATTTATATATAATATGTAATTATAGATTTAATTATATATATGTATTTAACAAAGTTCCATCCAACCTTCAAGGAAACTGTGAAGTATAAAAGAGAAAGTGAAGCTAAACAACCTGGAAAAAATGGCTTCCAATAGAAATAGAAAATTCAAGCAATAAAATACACACTAACATACACACATCCTGATTAATAGAAGCAGAGATTTGAGAGGATTTTATATCCACAAAAAAAGAATAACAAGGTACTATGAAAAAGAAATTTTAGACAGTGAGATTACCTACTGGAAATTTAAAAATATGCTTGTCAAAATTTAAAAAAAAAAAAGAGAGCGAGAAAAGAAATACAAGGTAACATTTGGGAAACAAACTAGAATGTAGTACTAAAAAAAGTTACAGAAGACATAAAATCTCAATCCACTACCCCATATCTGAATAGTAGGAGTAAAAGAAAAGGACCATGAAGAAAACAGAAAAAGGAAACAATGCAAAGACATTTCTCAGGGTGAAGAGACACACTATAACAGTTAAAAAGGCCTCTGCACTACTGAGCAGGATAAACAGAAAAAGACTCATACCTACACACAACAATATGAAATTTCCAAACACTAAGGATAAAAATGAGATATTTTCTAAAATTTAGGGAGGAAAACGCAGTTAAGCTACAAAGGGATAACAATCAGATGGTCTAAGACTTGTCACTTACACCATAGGGTAGTAGAAAACAATGAAATCATGACTTTAAAGATTGGAGACAAGTCATTTCCCATCTAGAATCTTCAACAGAACCATTCAAGGCAGAGTATAGCCATTATTAAATTTTTCTATTCCCCTTGTCCTTGTTTGTTTTTTTTGTTTGTTTGTTTATGATATAGACTGACTGTTCTTTAATATGTATCCTCATAATATTTATTCTTCCTCTTTCTGCCTTTTCTTAACTTGGTCCAGTTCTCCAGACTAACACACCTTCAGCCTACACTGTTTGTTCCTCCTTCCTCTTTTGTTTAATTTCTTTGGCTTTATTTGCTTTGCCCTTCTTTGTCCTGCCTTTTTATTCATTCATTCATTCATTCACTCACTCACTCACGCACTCACTCATCATTCAGCAATATTAGGCACTGTGCTAGGAATGGAGATAAAAAGTGAAGCAGTCTTTACTATAAAAGTTTTCACAATCTGATAGGGGGAAGATTGTTAAGTAGAAGAACAGAAGATGCAAGGCCTTCAACTGAGGTGTGATTTAAAAAAAGTTTTGGGAATGCATAGAACTTAGTACAAGAATGAGACGAATTATGCCTAAGATGCCTAGGTAAAGCTTTATGGAAGAAATACAAAATGAATTGGATTTTGAGAGAAGAGTAGAGTTTTAAAAAACAGAGAATGGGGTAAGAAGGTAAAGATGTTCTGGGTGAGGAGAATAGAATATATGAAGTTACATAATGAGATATTCTCTTCCTATAGTTAACTCTAGTTCTGATTCTTCTCCTACTGGGGAAGCACCATGGACACCATCAGTATCTCCACTGCTGCATGATGAGTCAAAGGAATTTTTCTGGATAGTTATTATATAGATACCTTACATCAACTCTCATTGAAACTCCTCATTCTTCATCCCCTTCTTTCAGGATTTCTCAGGGTATCCTATTAATCTCAATATGGTCAGTGGTAAAATTTGTTAACAAAATCATCTTTGCAGATATTGCACAGATTATTTGTAATTATAGATACCAGGGGGATTTTAAGATGTTCAAACAATAGTCTTTGAGGGCAACTTACCAAACACATTAGAGGAAGTCATTTGGAATACTCTTTACTGCTTTCAGAAACAAGAGAATTGAACTTCTCTTTTGCAGCCAATTCTCTTTAGCCACACACACACAAATGGAGGTTTACTAACACTCTTTCTCCTGAGAACACTATCTACTGTGAGCGGTGCCAACAGCTGAAAGCATCAAGCCTGCCTTTGCGCTGTGAGAACACAGTTCTCTCCCAGGGTCTGCCCAGATGCTCATTAAAATCCAATGAGTACCCCACAAGGATGTGTTGTTCACTCAACATCATAGCTTTCAGGAAAAAAAGGATTTCAAGTCAGTGTGGGAAGATGGACAAAGTCGAACACCATGGTAACTGGGTCAAATTAACTCTTTAAACAGGAGCTAGCAACAAACCAATGGTTGCTGACCATCCACAACCATTTAAGGCATTATAATTCAACTTACATTTGCCCTGTATAACTTTTGCTATTCCCCAAACTTGGCAAAATTAATTTTCCTTCTGTGCTCGCTCCATCTTTGTACCTTTCTCCTTTGACTCTTCTTTCTCCTATATATGGAACTGATTCATGTTTCTCCTATCAGCTTGGCCTCTCTGGAATATCTCACAGACCTACTCAACACGTTTACTTCTTTTACAGCTGTGGTATCTATCAACTATAACTACTTCTTCCCATGTTTATACCACACACGGCAAAAAGCCACTTCCCAGTGTTCATGTCAAACAACGCATATTACTTCCAGAATGCTTTCCTCAGCACAGCAGAAGCCAAGGGAAGATGGGTATAGAGGAGGGCACTAAAAATAGTCCCCATTTTTAAGGAGCTTGAAATCCATTTGGCTGTCACAAAGAATACTTTTATTAAGCCTCACTGTGTAAGGAAAATGTTTATTTCTCCTAAAGAATTGATATGTTTTCTTTGTCAGATATTAGAAATTATAGTGTTTAGAACCTTTCTCTTGTTTGCTTTTGCTGCCAGAATGCTTTGCGCCAAGCGTAACATTTACAGACTATAATTACATAAGCTCTAATTGCTTCCTTTTCTTTATATAGTCTTGACTTTATATACTTATTACCAATGGATAGATATTATTGTAAGGTTAAACTCCTCTTAATCTTTTTTTTTTCAAGTGACATAGGGTGTAAATAACTAGACTAAGACTTTTAGCTCTGTCTTGGATAAAGATATAAATGACATCCTCATCAAATTTATACATGAGAAGAGGCAAAATAAGAGAATTGCTGTATTTAGGATCATACTGGATAGAAAGAAAGGGAACTTATTCCTCAGAATTCCAGGGAACTACCATGATGAGAAAAGCAGCTAGAGTGGGATGAAGCCAAGGTCACAGAGCAGGTGATAGGCTTTGGAGGGTCAGTAGGTAAAAAACTTTGTGAAAACAATCAGGGCACTGTCTGAAGTGAATCAGAGAGATCTGTGAGTCAGGAGTGAGTTCTTAAGGTATCGATGATGTTATTTTTAGTACTTGTCATGGTGCAATATTTTGGGGAAAGGAAGATGTTTTTAGTAATAATTTTAGAGAAGTATTTCTATATGATGCTTATCCTTCAAGGCTCTTTGGGTTATTTTGAGGTTTATTTGAATATGGCAATGCATTCAGATGACCAGAAGGCTGCTTGGCTTTGGATGTTAATAGTATTTAAACTCAGAATGTAAAGACAGCTCGGAAGGCTAGAAGGACAGGTGGACTGTTACAGGGAACACTAACAGGAAAAACAACACATTGTTTGGTGTTTCAGGTTCAAACTCCATTTGGAAAATTATGAATTGTGGTAGATATAAGAGAGAATTGGAGGTTTTCATTACCATGAGTTAAAGCATGATGGGAATTTCAAAGTGCAGGTGCTCTTAGGCAGCATACTCAGAGGGTAACACGTTAAGACAAAAGAGTCATGGTCCTAGGTGAACTGCAGTCACTTCTGGACACAAAAATTAAAGGGGAGTTTATGTTCTTGAAAGTGACCACGTAGAACACATAGTGGCCAAATGCAAGAGTGGTTAAGAATGATGTTACACAAGAATATTTAAAAAGTATATACTTTTAACCTATAGAAGAAAAAATAGGATGGGGTGCAGGTCATTATTTTCATATATTTGAGTAGAAACAGTATGGTTTCAGGGATGGAGCATATGATTTGAGAGCAGAGAACCCATTACCTATAGGATCTATGTTCTGACGCCCTGTGACTAGCCAACCATAAATGGGGCTATCGAATTAGCTATTACCATCAATTCTACCGCTGTTATGACTTCTGGGATACACACAGAGAACATGACTTAGCTAGTGTCTCCTCAACAACACTCCTAGGCTCAATGGAAAGTGGAGAGTAAGAGCCCCGAATAGCATTTGGCAATTAGTGAGACCTCAACAAACGCATTTTCTTCCCATAAATAAGAGAATATGTGAATGCAATCTGTGCATTTTCTACAGTCTCAAAGGTTTAGGTCTGAAGCCAATGTATAGAAGTTTCAAGAAGACAGATTTTGGCTCAGTTTTAAAAAATAAAATATGTACTTTTGAAAAGAAAATGAGTTTCTCAGCAGGTATTTTTGTTTCCCAACCAAGAAAGTGCTCAAACCTACGCTTTCTGATCTCAATATAACTTAAGAAATCTGTGACCTAAGTGATAGCTCCTATTTTGAGACTTCCATTGGCATGCAGGCAACGAGGACTCTGGGTCTTCTCTTAGAAATTAGACGTGGAAGAAATGGAGAAGAGATAGAACTGCGCAGGTAGAAATACAAGTTAGCTGAAGTCAGAAAAAAGAAATGTGTTGCTCTATCAATCTGGTATGAATAAGGAAGTAAAAGCCCACTTGAAACAGAATAATTTAAGAAAAGTTTTTACAAAGTTTTTATTTACAGAGTCTAGTGAGGAAGAATTACAATCCAGCATTAGAAACAAGAAGGGATGACTTAACTGGTAAAGGGACCATCGGGTGGAGCAGGGATTATTAGTCAAGGGATATTGACAACTCAAGGAGACCTTGCAAGGAAGGAGCCAAGAGAAGAAACACCCTGACATCATCTTCCTGCCTCCCTTGGATCTCCTTGAACTCCCTGTTGGGCAAAGAGAAATGAAAGCTGAAAGGTAAGGGAGCACGTTGACGTTTTCCAAATGAGTCATCATTACAGAACACTCATTACTCAGTGAGAAATGTTTAAATAGAATAAGATGATCCCTTTTTGATGCCTTCTAAAATTCTTTTATAAATGCGTTTTATCTAGAACAAGGGATAACATTTCCTTTAATAAAAACAAAATTGTCTTTGTGTTAATTCCCTTTTCCTCTCTCCATGTTACTCTTTCCTCTTGAATTAGCTGTTACCATCAATTCTACCACTGTTCTTGGAGCTACATGGCTCAATCTACAGATGGGCCACCTCAGCTGATGAGGTCTGTGGCTGTTCCTGAGAAAATTCTTATGAAGCCAGGCTGGGTATCTGTGAGTTCGCTACCATGACTCAGGCCTCATTTATAGTTGGCTAGACACAGGGTACTATTTTTGCCTTTGCGATCCATTAAAATTGTATCCCTGCATTCCAGAGATGACCTGGAAGCCTTGTAGTTCCTGAGCCTCAGTACTCTCTCTCTTTTCTTGTTATCACTGCCATTCATTCATTTATTCACCAATTTATTATTTTAAAATAGATTAAGAACTTATATATGTCTCGAGGATATAGTGGGAAACATGCCAGATATGGTCTTTAACTTAATATAACATTTTATCTTGTTAACCTAAAAACATTAAACTGTTCTAGAAATTGTCAAAATTTCACCATTTCCGAGACTTCCCTTTGTAAACTTAAGAAATGCAAATGTTCATTTTGGATCAGGTATTCTAATTTTTGACATGGAAAACGTGTGCCTGCAGCCATTTGAAGTAAAAAGGCAGAAACAGAGTTGAATATTTTTGCATCAGTTATCAAATAATAGTTTAAAATGCATGTTCTTTAATAAATAGCCATTAAATGTATAGTTTTTATTTAGTTAGCTAACAATGATAAATAAAGAATGTATATTTAATAGAAGTGCCATAAAAATTGGGTTATTAGAATATTTTATAAATAAGAGCTAGCTTACAGAAATCAGAAGATATTATTTTAAAGTTGTTAGCAAGGATGTTCTCTTTAAAAAAATCTATAGAAAAATTAAAGATAATTTTATTAAAATGAATTGGAGTTTAGACTTATTTACATTGTTTAAGTTTAAAAGTAATATAAAGTAAACTGTCTTGCATAAGAATTAAGATGTGTTAGTAATGGCATTAAAAATCTATTTAGAATTCTTAGAGAAACTAATTCAAATTTTGCTTAAGGTATCTTGTAAAACATAAGAAATATACTCTCTATAAGTATTCAAATAAAATGAATACATAATAAATGTTTTTATGTTATTGTGCATAATTTTGACACTTTTATCACATTCTTTGTGTAGCAAAATAATTTATGATTGGACAACTAGCAGTTCTTAGAGTTTGTCTGTAAAGACCCTCAGAGTTATGTATGAAGTCTATAAAATTAGGATGGACTTTGAAGGTTTATCAAGTCTAACCATCTTTCACAGGTCAAGAAATTTAATCTTCACAGATGTGGAAAAAAAAAAAATCTCCAGAAGCCACCTATCTTTAATTTCTGTATTAAAAAATCTTCCTTTAGGATTTTGATTCCCTGTAGCAGGTATGTGACACTAAGTTGACCTTGAAGTTTTACGTACAGCTATGAACTTTGGGGTTATCACTGTTGGGTCTTGTCTCCACCAGAGTTGTACCATTGATAATAACTTAGATTAATTTGACACCAGGAACTCTCTCCCCAGTCCTTAATGTAATTGCTTCTGAATATAGAATCTATAAATTTCCTTGGAGGAAAAATTTTCCCCAACAAGGACCAAATGACAACATGTATATGTATGGTACACTAATATTTCCCAAAAGGACTAAATGACTTCCAAGTCATTTGTCTAAGATTAAATTTGCCAGTGAGATTTGTTATAAGCATTGAACGTGTAGGTAGAATAACCACATTTTGAAAAAAATTTATTTTATGAACCTTATTTGCATACATATCACATAATATATCACCTCTAAATGTGGTGGTAAATAAACAATGAAAGTCATTTCTGCACCTAATTTTGGCAATGATTAAATTGCACATTAATTTATTGAATTATTTATTTGGCCAGGGTTGGGGTTAGGTGAAGGAATACAGCAATAAACATGAAGTTTATGTTCTATTGCAGAAGTAAGAAAAAGAGTTAGAAAATAAACAATTGAATAAATAAGAAAATAAAGGTACATAATCGAGAAAGTACAAGTTAGAAATACTTAATGCAGATTTCCATGGAGCCACACAACAACCTTATCTTAACATGGGAATTTTAACGAGTTATTAAGTGATGCTACAATAAAACTTGCTTTTTCGAATGGCTTACTATAAATTTTGGTTAAGTGTAGACTCTGATTATCATGTACCAGCAATCAAACCTTGATGTTATGAATGCTATTTTGTAAAGTATGCTAACGTGAATAGGCATTTATTCTCTATTTTAATATGATTGAAGTGAAAACAAGGAAACATTAAATGTAGAAACAAACCTGAAGCTACATTCCTCTAATATTAATTCTAATTTCTACTATCTATTTTAGCACATCTATATCATCTGTCATATTGAATTAGTGTTTTAACTGTATTACCTGTTTAATTAGTTTATAATTAGTTTATAATTAGTTTATAATTAATTTGTAATTTTGATTTTATTTCATATTATAAGTTTTTATTTCATAGTTATAAGTTTTATTTCATAGCTCTAAGCAAATGTTTACACATTTTCTTAAAATATTCATTAACATTATTTATGTCAAAACTAGAGGTTCTTGAAATTATTTTCTTTAATATAATTATTAATAAAAATATCGATGACATTCAGTGTTGTTAAGATTGTGGGAAAACACTGTCATAGACTGAGGATAGAATGAATTTCCATACTCTTTTGGGATAGCAACCTGAGAGAACCTATTGACATTCAAAATGTGTATATCATTTAGCTTTTCTGAAAACTATTAATCAGAAATAAAAGTATCTACATATTTGAATTTATGTATAAAGGTGATCATTGCAGCATTTCTAGTAATATCAAAAACAAAAATCCAAAATATTAGTAAACTAATTTAACAATCTATAAAGTAAAAAATACATCATGACTCACGAGGCTTTGTCCCAGGACTTTACGGTTCATTTTCTTTTTTCACTTTGTTTTTTGTGAGTGCACAGTGAAATTTTACAGAGACAATATGATGTGTGATAACACCACAGTTTGGATGACAAATGGAAATTGTGTTTTCTTGCATTTTAAAACTTCCAGTTTTAATTTATAATAAGGTAATTACTAGTTGATATAACTCACACAAAAAGTCTTTGAGGAACTCAATACTTTTTCATATTATAAAATTTTATTGATTTTTTTATCCGAGGAATAACAATCAAATTTCTAATAATTCCTATTGCAAGTATTTGTGAATCTAAGAGCTGTTTTCTTTTAATCAACTATCTTTTAGTAAATTAACTTCCTTTTGGGATTTTCTGTTAAAAATATTCTATTTCTTAAAATTATATTTGTTAGAAAGTATTTAAAATATACTTATAAGTACAGAAATAATATAGTAAAGAGGTTTATGCCAACAACTCAGTTCTAATGTCTTCCATTTTGCTTTAGATCTTTTGCTAATTGATTTATCTTTTAGAACAGTTTTCGATTTACAGAAAAACTGAGAATATAGTACAAAGAGTTTCCATATACTCTGCGCCAGTTTCCCTTATCATTAACATCTTACATTAGTAAAGTACATTTGTCATAATTAATGAACCAATATTGATACATTATTGTTAAATACAGTTCATACTTTATTCAGATTTTCTTAGTTTTTTTTAACCTAATGAGCTGTGTTTTGGTTTTTTGTTTGTTTTGATTTGTTTTGTTTTATTCTAGGATCCTACCCAGGATACCACATTACATTTACATTTCATGTCTCATTAAATTCCTTTTGACTGACAGTTTCTCAGATTTCCTGGATTTTGCTGACCATGGGAGTTTGAAGAGTACTAGTAGTATATTCTGTAAAATTTGTTGAAAATTTTCTAGTGTTTTTCTCATATACAGACTGGGATCACATGTTTTTGGGTCAAGAACACAGTGATGGTGTCATTTCATCGCATCATATCAAGGCACTTATTATCAATGTGATTTATTACCTTTAATGTTGATCTTGTTTACCTAGCTGACATAGTATTTGTCATGTTTCTCCCATGTAAAGTTATCTCCCTCTCCCCTGACTTTTTATACTGTACTCTTTGGAAGAAAGTTAATATATGCAGCTCACACTTCAAGGCTCCCTTCTTTAAAAGTACAGTATCCATATAAGTGATTTGGAATTCTGCACAGATTTGTCTCTTCTCCATTTATCTATTTATCTATTTGTTTGTTCATTTATATCAGTACGACTCATGGATACTTATTTTATATGCTGAGTTATAATTTCTTTTTACTTTATTTATTTTGTTGCTCAGATTGTTCTAACTTAGTCATTGAGTAATCTTTCATTTGGCTTCTATGCACCATGGACATACTTCTATCAATGTGGATTTGTTTGTTTGTTTTTTTGTTTATTACTCTTTTACTTTCTAGTATGACAAGGTGTTCCAGGCTCATCTTGTATATTTCTTGCCCTAGTCCTAGAATCAGCTATTTCTTCAAGGATACCTGGTTTCTTTTCTTGGAGAAACCAAGATCTGAGCACTAGGTGCTCAGTAATTTTTAGCAGTTTAAAAGAAACCTGGGACTAAAAGTATTTGAACTACTCATTGACTAATATAATGGCCACTTAAAATTATGAATAATTATTCTATGTGGATATATTGGAGGAAGCAGCGTATTAAAAAGAGCACAGACAGATTTGGATTTGAGTCAAAGTTCTACGCCTTAGGGGCACTATGACTTTGTTAATTTACTCTTCTGACTAGTTCCTCAAACTCACTCAGATTTGAAAGATGAACTTTCATTTCTTTGTAATTTTCCCAAGCATAATAAAAAAGTCTTATGATAAATATCATGCAGGAAATTATATAATAGATATATAAATAAAATACTTCTATCTTAATGACATCTCATGATCTATCACAATTATTTACTCAGGCACTGTGAGTATTTTTAATCCATTATATCCTTTAATTGTTACAGCAACACCATTTGCATCATTCTCATTTTCATTTCAGAAGTAGGGAAGCTGAGGCTCAGATGGGTTAAGTTAAACTGTAAAGTTTCTAACAATGTAGACACTTATCTGTTTTTAATTAATGTTATTTCTATTTTCTTCTTCTTAACATGTAACAAATAATTGTTAAAGAGTAAAGTTTTGGCTGGTTTCATAGGCAGGGAGATGCATACCATCTCTTACTCATGCCAAGGTGTCTCAGACCAGCATGCCGTGAGCTTATTTAGTGAGTCCCCTGGCTGGAAACCATTTCCTTCTTGCCAAAGTTAAAGTGGACTATATAAACACTCTTCTAGAGCTGGTGCAACAGACATAAGTAAGAACAATAACCACAAAAATAATATTTGACAATGCGTGAGATTCTGCTCTGCGCTGAATATTTAATATTCTTTCTTATTTGCTGTCACCACAAATTCATAAGATCTTAACTACTCCATTTTTTTAGGTGAGAAAACTAAGCTCATAGTGATTAATTTTATTTCCTAAAGTGATGCAAATTGTAAGCAGGAGAGCCAGCGTTTGAAGCCAGGACTGTGTGATTCCAAACCCATTTACTTAGCCATTATACAAGGGAGAACAGCAGTTGCTGGCAAGTGAAGTCTGTTCCAGGCATTTGTTAGAACTTGGTAAAACGTTTCCCTAAGTTCTAGAGTTGCAAAGATTTTGTGCAATGCTAATGAAGAGTAGAGCTTTTGAGATAATTGGTGGAGGCTTTATACTCAAAATCTGAACACTGAATAACTGCAGACAGATCTGCAGAGAATTTTTAGCAGGAAGCACAGAAATTCTGAAGCAAGGAAGCAGAAATCAATAGGCACAAGAAAGGGGACCAAAGTACAACCTAGAAATATGATAATGAGAATTTAGTAAGACTAGCACACAGATATGTCTCTCAGATATTCCTAGAAAAATGTATCATCTTTTTTATACTGAGGAGAGATTGAATATTAACATTTGACTTATGCTGCCTTTTATTTATAGTTAGATATATGCATTGTGGAAGATTGTATTTCTAAGGTCTCTTTCTTGGGTCCCACTAAAGATCTTGGGATTTGTCAGCCTCCATAATGATATGAGCCAACTCCTTGTAATAAATCCCTTTGTGTATAGTTATAGCTATAGATATAGCTATCTTATTGGTTCTGTTTCTGGAGAACCCTAATACAGATTCCAACAATATTTCCATTCTCACATGCTCTTCCAGAACCTTGCCACTTCTCCGCCAGGAGTTGGAAGCTATATTCCCTTTCCTTGAACTCATTTAAGTTTAGGACTAATAGAATACAGCATAAATGACACTGTGTGATTTCTGAGGATAGGACATGTAAGGTGATAAAAATTCCACCTATCTCTATTTCTTGGTACTTTAGGAACTCTGAGCTGCCAAGAAAGATGTCTGGCTCTTTTGAAGCTCCCGTGCTGGTCTCTGGAGAGACCCTGTGGAGAGACTACTTAGACGTAGGGAGAGATGCCCAATGAGTTCCGGCTATTCTTGCCTCCAGCTTTTGAGCATTCTTAGCCCAAGTACCACACATATGAGTGGAAAGCTCTTTAGAAAATTTCAGTCCCAATCACTGTATGAACAGAATTGCATAGCTGACACCTCCAGTACCATGAGAGGCAGATAATAATAATATAATAATAATAATAATAATAATAATAATAATAATGTTTTATGGTACCTATATGGGGTTTGTTGTATAGCAGTAGATAACCAATAGAAATACGAATAGAAACAAAAATGTAGAGAGAGTTTTAAACATAAGCATATAAATTTATATGAGGATATAAATTTTGAAGTTTCACTTGAGTCACTAAGATACAATAAAATCACACATGAAAGTGAGTTGCGAGATAGGCCATTTTATAAAAATTTTAGAAATGTGTAACCAAAAACTGGGTTATATAACTTTTATACTCCCTCATCCAGTATAAAAAGTATAGGGAGTTTAATTTTGAACATTTAGGCAAGACTGTGAAGAGAATTTCTTTGGACAAAACTGTGCTTTCATCAAAACCTTTCCCTTGCCCCTACTGTTAGTGGGAGGGAAAAGGGTTCTTCTACATTCTTCTCAAGTCAAGTTGAGGGGCTCCAAAAAGAGCCACTCAGAGGGTTTGTTGTCTCATGGGAATGAGAAGTCTAAAAAGAGAAGAAATGGCTGGCTTGCTGCTTTAATAGCGAGGGAAAAGAGCTTGATATTAGGATAAGATTGGATTGCTCTCTTGCTGCCATTGAGGCCAAGGATATTTCTTATGGACTAAATGGAGACAGACAGACCTGCCTTATAATATTTTCGATTCTTTTCAAGGAAACTACCTGAGAGAGTCATGGAGCATATGCTCAGAATAAACCACTAATGCAGGAGGGGATGAGGAATGAACACACACCCAGAGGAAAATGCATCACTTGTACCATGGGAAGCACAGCTGAATATGCCCAGGTATCTTTGAAGAATTCACAAAACATACATTAGGAGTCAGCTTTATGTATTTTCTTGACCCAGAGTGCTTGAAGCCATATAAGAATGGTCAACTTAGAAAAATCTTGTTCTGCTCTCAACATTTGCCTAGACTCTTCCTCAATCTCTGTTTCAAATTCAAAATTGGGACAGGGAGACTTGGTTAGTTAAGTGGGGCAGAAGGATGGAAAGTGGAGAAAAAGAAGAAGGACTTCTACCTACAAAAGACCCTTGCTGAGGGAAAGATGATTTAACTTAAAATAATTTGGAGGTTTGATTATTGAATAGGGATTAGATATTTAACAATTTCTGAATTGAAACTATTTCAACAAATATTCAACCAGTAATTATTAAGCAACTATGACATGGTAGGTACTGTTATAGGTTCTGAGAATAAAGTTGTGAAGAAAAAAAAAAACATGAAAGTCCCTTCTTTCATGGAATTGCATTTTAATGCGGACATGCAGATAATAAGTAGATAATTTATATTCATGCTGTATCGGATGGTGATATATGCTTTGGGGTAAATATGGAAAGGAGTGCCAGGTGTGGGTGAGTAGGTGATTATAAAAGGCCTCCTATGAATATAATACTTTCTATTAATTCTTTCTGTTCACTTTATTTAAAAAATTAAAAGAGCAAGTTATTTTATTTTTTAAAATTGTACTAGGGCAAATAATGCTAGCTGTTACTCAAGCAAACCATACAATCTAATTCTTGACAAAATAAAGATTTACTTTTAGTTTATGTCATAGGCCAATAATCATTCAGAGACACAGTCTCCTTTGCCTCTCCAGCCTCTTAAATCCCTCAGAGCTCTTCACTGAATCCTATTCATTGGGCCAGCAGGAGCTGAGAAAATGCATGTGGAGAATGCACAGCTGTGTTTTACTACCTTGGTCCAGAAGAGACACACATCATTCTCACCCACATCCACTGGCAAGAATGAGAGTTTTAGTCCATAAAGGAGATGAAAACTTGGATTTTGGTGAACACTGTGATCATATCTTGGGCTCACAGAAAACATTTGGATTGAGTTGGAGCAAACAGACAATTAAAGTCAAATATTGGGACACTAGGTTGGGCTGTCTAGGCCGACAAATTGCTTTATGCAGTAGTGCTTGATGGTTTTATTTCTGATTATGTGTGCATCGTGCTATATGTAATTATGCTCAAGTAATAGAATAGAAGACAAAACATTAACCACAGTTTGTTAACAAATGCTCAATTTGTTGAGTAGAATAGTTATGAATAACTTTTTTACTTATATCCTATTTTTTATTCCTTTTTTATGTAATGAAAAGAAAAAATGTAGTTCAAAATAAATAAAGTAAAAGATTTGTCTGAGTAAATGTTTGCTATATTTTTATAGAATGTCATCAAAGAAGCAGAAATGTTTTATTTTAAACCAAAAATATAATTTATCTAAGAATGTGTCCTAAGGGTTCTTATTTGTTGAACAATTTATCAAGAAGTGAAAAAGCATTGTAATACTGAGTATACTTAAGGAATTAATTAGAGAATTGTAAATATACCTAACATCTTATCTTGCTCTGTTTTAATACCAGGTTATTGGTAGATACCATTTATTTTAAGAAAAATAAGAAAAGTGTTTGGAATTTAAATGAAGACTGAATCTGCAGAAATAATATGCAAAGGAGTATAATATTATATGTTAAGCAGTATTCTCATAGTATGCTGTTTTCCAACATTTGAGCATCCATTTGTTCCAGCCTTTGTTGATTAGTTGGTCTAATAAGTTCCACTAACCATAGTCAGTACAGCCCAAAGTTCCTCAGGTTTGAAAACACACAGAGTATTCTTTTAGATATAATATTCAGGCCCAAAGTAGGATATTCTTAATCCATAAAGAAAGCTGATTAAGACTATGGTTGGAGTGACTCAAGAGTCTAGAGGGTCATAGGCATGGACTGTGGGAAATTAAAGATAGTGCATAACTCATCACGGTCTGACCTTGGAACTGTTAGGAATGTTTCAATCCATTTTAAACTAGGTCATAACTATTAAACCTATGTTCTTCATTTTTTAAAAAATTTTTTGTTGTTGTTAAAAAGAAACAAAACTCTTGAGAATAACCTGATGGTCATTAAACCCTCAACCTAGGTTTCTGAAGGTTTTTTTTGTTTTTTTTTTGTTTTTTTTGTTTTTGGCCATAAAGCTGCATATTCAAAAGTGTATACTAGCACTGCACTTAGCATAGAAGAAATGGCATCGGCTTTAGATTTTAAAAGAATAAAAAGAAATCATTTCAACATGGTTGAAGCCACCCTTTACCTTTCTCTGATCCCACTTACTTCCCTCCCCGCTCAGAAGTAACCTCCACTCTGAACTTGGTGTTTATTACCTACATTATATCTTTATAATACACATATATGTATATCCATAAACAATATGATTACTGCTTGAATAATTTTTAAACTAATTAAATAAATAGTATTATACTCTACAGATATTAATGGACCTTTTTCTCTTCACGTTATTTTCAAGATCCTTTTCATGATGATATGTGACCTTATTTTATGAATATTCATTACCATATAATACTCCTTTGTGAACATGCCAAATATAGCTATCCATTTCCTATTGATTGACATGTAGATTGTTTCTAATTTTCTTGTCTTCTTTTCTTTCTAAATAATGGTAAATGAATAGTCTACTGTGGGTCTCTTGTGAAAATGTGAGAGAGTTTCAGTAGAGAATGTAGTTTGATGGGGAATTATTGGTAAGTCATTCTCCAAAGGTTAATAATGACAATGTCACCAGCAGTATATGTGATATCCAATTGCTCCAGCATTAGATGCTGTCATGTCATATATTTAAGTTTTTACTAAATTTGTAGGCGAAAAATAATATTTTGTTTTAACTTTCTTCTATGTTGCTAATGGATTTGAGCATTTTTCTAAGTGTCACTACCAATTTGAGTTTCTCATCCTGTGAATTGACTATTTATAACCTTTAATCATTTGTTTGATTGTCTTTTCTTAATAATTTATATAAGTTATTTATAAATTTTAGGTTCTGAGCTTTCTCAATTCTATGTGCATCAGTATATATTCAACTATAATTTTTTTTTCAACTTTATTTATTGTTTTTTGTCAGAAGGTTTTTTTTTTATGCAAAGACTTAAATATTCCCCAGTATGGTTTTCTAAAATTCTTAGGTTTTGCTTTTTCAAATTTAGCTCACAAATCAAGATTGTTGCGTGCAATGTGTACAATGTGAGAAATCAATGGTTTTTTTTTTTTTTTCCATGTAGTCAATTGAGCAGAAAAGTATACTGAACAGAATATTTCTCTGCTGGTTTGCAGTGTGACCCAAGTCATTTTTTCAAGATTCCTATCTGTATGGATTGTTTTTAGCTCATTATGTCATAGGTTGAGAGGTCCAGAAACAACACTGAGATGAGTTTGATGAGCAAGATATTTATCAGGAATCAACACCTCTGGAAGGAGGAGGAAGAAGCAGGATTGGGCAGATGAGAAGTCAACTTACAATGCAGGGCTAGGAAAAAGTCAGTCAACCTTGCAGAGGGCTCTGGATATATCAAGCACTAAAAATTGTCCTATGCTGGGCTGAAAACCTCTGGCTTTTATGCTCACTCCACAATCAGTACTTGGATGTGAGCTACTCTGGCAAGGTGTGCTGGGGGGAAGGTCGTCCTTTGCTGAGGCAAATCCTGAAGGAATGGACACTGGAAGCTTCTGCATACATTAGCAGCAACACAAAAAAGTCTTTTCTTGAAGGAGTCCAATCTCACAGAGCATCTCCAGTCCGCCATGTTATTCTCTTCTATTTGTACATTACTCTATCTGCCTTCTGTTCTGCTCATCATTTTAGGTTTCTGTTCTATTCTGTACATTGGAGATCTTTTGAGTCTAGAATTCCTATTTTATATCCATCATCACTGTGACAGCAACAACAACAAAATTAAACAAAAGTCTGAATCTATAGATCTATTTTGACAAGAAATCCTCATTGTTTCTCACCTCAAATGTTCTATTAGGGAAGTGAAATTTCAGATTTATCAGGTCAGCATTTAATATATTTTTGGTGTTTCTTTAGTCACACAGACATCATCATTAATGGTGCCTAATTCAGAGTTTCCATTGTTTGGTCTGGATGATAAATTAAATTACAAAAAATTCTTACTATAGATATTGAAATTTAAATGCACCTGGCCCCAAATTCTGTTCCACTTCTTTCTACCACACTTTCAAATTCATTGTGTTAATCCCTCTTAGGCACATCAAAAAAGTAGCAAAATACATTACGCTTTTTTATTATAACGTTTGCTGTCAATTATTAGCAACCTTTCTCTACTAGCCTCATTAGTTTTTTCAACACTCTTCTGCCTATTTTCATGTCACTTATGAAGTCTGTGGTGCATGTCAAAACTTAAAGATACTTAAAGTTGGATTGGACAGCTAGATTTTTTCTTGTGAATGAGTTATGTCACTACTCAAATGATATTTTCCTTTTTAAATATTAACAAGTCAAAAAGGTGATACGTTCATTACTTGTGTTTTATGATTGAGAAGATAGTTTTGCATGTTAAAATCTCCTAAACATACATTTTATTTATCTTTCTAATACTTCGATGATTCTCCTTTTCACATAGAGGATCATATCCTCTCCCTTTGTCAACTTCCCTTTGCCCTTGTCCTCTCCTCTCCTCTCCTCCCTTTCCAATGGCCCCAACTCTATGACTATTTCCATCCTGATTTCTCTCTTCAACCCTCTGTTGCAACCTTGTTCCACTACTACTTCAGAGGCTCTTGCAGGCCCTCATCCTTCTCTTTGTTCTTCCCTCTGGAGTCTCTCTGAGTTTGTTCTTGTCATTATGTAATTGAACCTTCACCCTAATTCTATAGAGTGATTTGCCTCTTTGGACTTCCTTTGTCCTTTTTTTTTATGCCATTTTTCCTTTCTATTAGCGTTTTGTTATACTCCCTTTTACTTTCTTTTAATACTTGCTCTAAAGTTTACCGCATCCATCCTTAACTTGCTAGAGTCAAAATATAAAAAATACTTTGATCAATTTCTGAACAATACAGGAAGTGTAGAATTTATACCTCTTCAAACTTTCATGCTATTATTTTCATGTATTTTATTTCCAGATATATTATAATTTCCAAAATAAATTATAATCATTGTTTCACACTACACTGATATGTCTTTTTTTTTTTTTATGGCTGCTTTTAAGATGTTCTCTTTTTGTCTGTAGTTTATCAGATTTTATGTGGTAAGCCAGCAGCAGGGATTTCTAAATCTATGCCTTTTACTGATTCTGGAAAACTCCTAGTCAACATCTCCCCAAAAATGGATTCTTCTCTATCATCGCTATCCTCAATTTCTCAGACTCCAATTACATGTATGTGAGACTTTTCTACTGTGTCCTGTATCAAGAGTCACCAAAGTATAGTTCCAGAGTAAAATTTTGCTCACCGTCTGTTTTTAAAATAAAGATTATTGAAACAGAGTCACACCTATTCATTTATGTATTGTCTATGCTGCTTTTGTGCTGCAACTGGAGAGGTGAGCAGTTGTGACAGAAACCATATGTCCCACAGAGCCTAAAAAGAAAAAGCTTGACAAACCATGTCTAGCTATTAAACTTATTTTTGTGTGTGTATTTTTCACCTTTTTTTTCCCCCTCTGTGACCTTTAGTCTGAATATTTTCTATTTGCCAATCTTTCAGTACACTAATCTCCTAGTCTTTTCTGGTGTGTCTAATTTGCTGCTGAATCTGTCTATTGAGTTATTAAATTCAATGATATTTGTCAACTCTAAAATTTCCATGAAATTTTTTTTTTACAGATTTTTTATTCCTGGTGAAACTTTTTATTTTGTAATTTATTTGTTGAACATATTAATCACAGTTATTTTAGAGTTCATGTTTTATGCCTTGTAATCCAATATCTGGATCACCTATGGGACTATTTTTATTTTCTGTTTTTTCTCTTGGCTTTTGTTTATTTTACTGTGACTCATCATAGTTTTTCTTTCAATGCCAGCTATAGCAGTTGAAAAATTGTAGAAATATTCTAATCTCTGGCTGAAATTATATTCATTGACAAAAATGTTTCTAGTTGGCCGTTAGAGTAGGAAAGATTACTTTAATTCAGAATAGCATTCAGCTGGTTGGAAAGTGAATTTCCGTCTCCAGTTAGGGTTGGTCAATTTCTAGGTTATTACTATTATAGGGTATTTTTTCCAATGTCCTAATTGGATGCCTGGGATATTTACCAGTACCTTTCCTCTTTTGTGTATTCTGAAATCTAATGTTTGTCTTCCCAGCTCCATGGAGCTACTAGTAGTACTGCTCAGCTTCTCAGACTCTTAGCTGCCACGTTCTGAACAGCTTCTTAGAATATCTAGCTTCTTACAAATTACCAGAGAAGAAAGGGTGCACAATGCAAAATTCTCTCTAATAAATGTCCTTTCTCTTCAAGACCCATGTCTTCTCAAGTCAGAAGCTTTCTAGTAGCTTCCAATACTTTTTTTTTTCATGTGGGTAAGTATTGTGAACAGCTTTTCAAGACGTTCTTGGAAGGGTGGAAAGGCCTAGTTTACAACAAAGTATTTTTTAAATTAGTTTCAAGTATACATACAGTACATTGATTAGACATCTATATAGTTCATAAAACAATCCCCCCAATTATTCCCTCCCTCCTACAGACTTCCACCTAGCCATCATATTAATGCTAACTGTATTTCTTCTGCTATGTTCCCCATCCCCATGACCAACTATCAACTACTAATTTGTACTTCTTTAACCCTTCACCCAATTCTCCCAGCCCCCAACTCCCCTCCCCTCTGTCCGTCACCAAATTATCCACTATATTTGTGAGTCTGTTTTTTGATTAGTTTGTTCTTTTTGTTCCTTAGATTCCACATATAAGCGAAATCTTATGGTATTTATCTTTCTCTGTCTGACTTATTTCACTCAGCGTAACAACCACTAGATCCATCCATGTCATTGCAAATGGTAGCACAAGTATTGGCAAGGATGTGGAGAAAAGGGAACCCTCATACATTGTTGGTGGGATTGCAAATTGGTACAGCCACTATGGACAACAGTATGGAGGTTTCTCAAAAAATTAAAAATGGATATATCTTTTGACCCAGCAATCGCATTTCTAGATATTTATCCAAAGAAAACAAAAACAATAATTCGTAAAGATCCATGCACCCCAATATTCATGACAGCACAATTTGCAATAGCCAAGATATGAAAGCAACCTAAATGCCCATCAACAGATAATTGGATAAAGAAATTATGGTCCATACAACAAAGAAACCATGACTCTCAATAAGTAAATTACTATTCTTTTAATGTTATTTTCCTTTGTTGCTTATTTCAATGGGTTGAGAAGCTTAGATTTCTGTCTCTAGCCACCTGTTCTGAAAGAAAATCATACTAGAGTAGAGTTGTTGTTTTTTTTTCCTTTCTTTTTTTCCTCTACAACTGTTTTCTATTGGTTGCCTGTGAGGGACATCTGCTCTGGAAATAAGCCACACCGCACATTTTGTTGATTTGTTTTAGTCTTTAAGGAATCCCTGTTGCACTGAATTTGTTTGTTTTGGCTACTTGCCTCGCTGCCTGCCTTTACCTTGCCAAATAAGGGATTTTACATAGGGTTCTTCTGAATCCCTCCATTTAATTCCCCAACACCCACTTTTTCACATTTGGAGGAGTTGCAAGTCAGTTGGGGTTGCCTGCTTCTGCACTGGACCATACACCCTGTATTATGAAGAAATTTCTCAAAGTTTGTGCCATGCACATACCATTTTTCCTTACTTCTATTGCCAATGCAGCTTTCCCTCAGATACCTGCATAGCTTTTTCTTTGACATAATATAAATCTTTGCTCAAGTGTTGCCTTCCTAGCAAAGCTCTCACCGATCATCTTATTTAAAAGAGCAAGAATTCTTCCTATAGACAACCAATCCCCTCTACTATTTATTATAACACTATACAGTTATTTACTCATTTATCTATCTATCCCTTCCTTACATCAATTGCTATGTCATTAGTATCTAGAAGACTGACAAGAACATAGTAGATGCTCATTAATTATTTGTTGAATGAATGGAGAATAACAACTGAGAAAATTGAATGCATATATTTCAATTGCTTAAAAGAAAAATTCAATGAAAAAAATTCAATTAATCTCAGAGGTCACTGTCTTTACACCTGATGTTTAGTATCTTGAATGCTGTTGTAAAAAATATTTTTACATTTTGTGATTGTTTCAGATGAGAAATTAATTTCCTATTACTTCACCATGGTCAGGAGAAGAATTTCACCCTCTATTGTTATTTATTTATTATTTGTATTCCTCCAAAAGAATATGAGCTCTGTGAAGGTGGGGTCTTTTCTGTTTGGTGTAATGCTAATTTCTCTAAGATCTGGAACAGTGCCCACATGTAGGCAGAAGCACAATAAATATTTATTGAATAAATGAATTAAAGAAATATTTCTTCTTTCACTGCTCTGAAAATTAATTATAGTTTAATATTCAACATATTTCCAAGTATATCAAAATATGACATTTTAAAATGGCCTTTCTACGGTCTTATTCCTCCATCAGGGTCTGTTATCATGGCTTGTTTCCATATATATTCTCTGTAACTTATTTTGTGTGATGTCCAGTTATCGGACCACTGGAAAGATTTTTCTTTGTTACAGTCCAGAGCATATGATAGATATATGTTCTAAATCTAATTTACATGTAGATATATTAATCTGATGTGACAGCAATGGCTTTAATCCTATAACCCTCCTTCTTTTTGGCTAGGTGATTAGAAAGGAATTAAGAAGAAATTATTTCCATCATATTGCTAGAGCTTAAATTGAACAGGACATGCCAATATCTTAGAGCCATTACTGTATCATCTTTGTATGGAGAGATTTGTGTAGAAAATATGATACATCTGGAATGGAAGAGAGAACAATCTGTTACTTAAATAATCTGTTATTCTGTTACTTAAAATAGTGTTAAATCCCTTATTGTTACTGGTTACTTATTGCATAGCTGAACATGAAATATAAAGTATAAGAAACAATCACTTCATTTATTTCTATAATAAAAGTCAATTGTAATCTCTTGATTCAGAAACCTCATGAACACGATTTTAGCACATCAGTGAAAGTCTATTTAGACAGCATTATTGTGTTGCTTTTTTGCAGCTATGCTAGATGAATGAGTGGCTCTTCATTTGTCAAGGGTCGAGTGTTCTTGCTAGAAATAATAAAAGCATAAAACTAAGAATCGGAAAGGCTTTGACATATACTAAATTTATAGATATTTCCTACCTGAATTTTTATTTTGAGGAGAAAAAATTATAATAAGTCATTAAATCAGCACTTATGTACACACAAGGATTATGCTTGGTAAAGGACTTATCTGATCCAGGGGAACACAAACAAAAGAGTGGATAATATTACTTAAAATGGGAACTCCCTGCTTGGAGCATTAGGCATATGCTTTGGGGTTTGGGAGTCACAAAGCTTGTCAAGTTGCTTTGTAATTCAGGCCTGGGGCTGCCTCTTTAAATGCATGACTAGTCTTTATTTTCAGACAGTGTATTGCTTGCTAGTCTTTTTTTCAGATGCTATCTTAGTGTTCATTCCTTCTCTGGATCATGAGCTGTGCATTTTGTGGCACTAGTTATGGAATGGATGACCTTAATTGTCTCTTGCATGTTGCCTAGCCCAGAATGCCAGCAGAATTACAGGACAGCTGTGGTTTCCCAGTGGGGAAGGTGATAGAAAACTGGAAGCTAGGCCTCTCATTGATGCAAGAGAGGATATAGACTGCAAAAATGGTCCTACCCTAAAAAGTACACCTGCTAGCAACAGCATACACACACTCTGAAGTCTATTAATGGGGAGCCCACATTCATATTGCATTATTGGCTATTTTGTCCTGTTTTTACTGATTCATTTTTTAGTATGCTTAAGTAGATGGTGAAGGACTCTTAGGTATTTGATGATAATGTGTTAACTAATTTATACTTTCTAAATTACTTCTAAATAATAAAAATTTAATATTATTTAGAGACAATAAACCTTTAGAAATTGTCTATGGTATGTCCATTTTATATGAGAATGAGAGGAAAAATAAATTGCCCAAGGTCATAGCATTTTTAAAGTACATAACGTTTCATGCACATTATCTCATTTAATTTTTATGGCATCCTGTGACGTAATCAGGTAAATTAGCCCAATTCCCATTTTACTGAAAAGAGTATTGAGTTTCAGATACTTCAATGCCCAAAACGAGAAGAAAAGTAAGGGGGAAAATAAAATCTTGAGTTCAGAGTTTTTAACTTTTCTAGTAATGTTCTATATCCTCTGGCTTGCACCTAGAATGGAGGATATTATAAACACTGGCTTATCTTAGTTTCTTACTATTGTTACGGAAACATTACTTTCTTTTCCTTGAATGAAACTTGGTCTGTTAGCTCACAGGATATGTTTATTACCCATCTTTCTTGTTTCTGTTGTCAGTGAACTTACTATATCAATAACCAAACCAACAGATAATTCATGGGGAATTACTGTTTTTCTATACTAATTTCTATACTAATACTGCTGTCATCACATGTATATTTAATATTCACACAGATGACATTGCTGTCGCCTCCAATGTCATTGACCTTCGACTTCGACTTTGCAAACTTCTCTGACCACATGTTGGTATTAGTCAATAATAAAAAAAAATATTCTGCTTTTGCAATCTTAAGCACCACCTCCTTAGGGGGAAAGCGATGCCGGGCGAGGATGGAGATGCTGGCAGAGGCAAGATAATCAAGGTGGGCACAGGTCATGTTACTAGTTTTGGTCTTTATCATTAATGCAATAGAAAACCATTTACATATTTTAAGTAGCAAAGTGACAAAATCAGATTTGCATTTGAAAAACTGCACTGCTGCCTACAGAACAAATTGGAATGGGAAAAGAGTGAATTCAGAAAGGCAATGAGGGGGTTACTAAAAGAGATGATAGTAGTTTGGGTTAGGGCGATGATAGTGATAATGGAGAGATTTTTAGGTGGTAGAATCAAAAGGACATGGTCATTGGTTGACTATAGAACTTGAAGAAAAAATAGTTAATGAAGAAAACACAAGTGTTAAGGCTTGAAATACTAAATTTGTTTGTGGAACCATTTACTGAGGTGGGGAACACTGAAAAATGTAGTTTTAGAGTGGGAGTGAAGGGCAGATGAGCAGGATGGTGAATTTAGTATTTCAACTCAATACATTGATTTGTGATAACTTGAAGCAATCTGAGTCCTACAGGGAGTAAGGTATATGTAACTGATGTTCAGGAGAGATGTGGAAGAGAAGGAGAACAGAAGAATATGGCATTGCAGATGCCTAGGGTGGAGGATGCTCTAAGGACATAGATGTGGTGGAATGTGCCCAGCTATGAAGTGAGAATCCCTTGGATTTAACAACATTGAAATCAGAGGTGCTTTTAGTGTCAGTTATTTTGGTAGACTGGGGAGGTAGAATCCAGAATTAAGTGAGTTGAGGAATGAGAAAATGAAGGCACTAATTGCAAATATTTCTTTTTGAAGAAGTCAATAACCAAGTAGAAGACCTGAATGTCACCTAAAACTGCTCTTCTCACTCACTGCCCAGATCAAATCAGTCACCAAATACTGGCATTTCGACCTCCTCTTTTTCACATGCATCTCTACCGCCTTTACTGGACTCCTTTAGCCTAGACTTTCTTAATTTTTACATTGGTCTCCTTGCCTTCAGCTCTTTTCAGGACATCATTCAACAGTTACCAGAATGACCTTTTTACTAAACTCCAGACACTACTCAAAACTTTTTCATGTCTCTCCTTACCCTATCTGATGGTCATCCCTCTTCCAGCCTGACCCCTTGCCTCCCCTGATGCCCCCCCATGTTCCGGCCATGGCATAATACTTAACTTCCTTAGAGTGTCTTCTTTGCTTGGCACATTCTATTTATTTTGAGAATGCCTTTAGCCCTGCCCTCATCTCACTTCACTAGGCAGATTCTTCTTAACTATCAAAATTCAGCTCAGATTTCACCTCCTCCAAAAATCCTTTTTGGCTCATCTTCCCTCTCAGCATGAGGTGCCATCACTGTACATGGTATCTTCATCAGTTTAAAACTATTTACTTATCTGTCTTTCATGGCTTTATCCCCAGAACCTTTTATAGAATCTGCGACTCACTGATATCAGCACATCAATCAATCAATCAGCACATTGGTATGTGCTAAAAGAATAAATATATTCTTTGGAGACAAAGAGAAAGAGTTGCAGATAATCTATCAGTCCCCTGCCTTACCCATCTTATTTATTCATGTATTTATTTAGTTTTAAACTCAGATGAATTGAAAGGAAGGATAATTCATCTTTATGTTTCTGGTAAATCATTTAATATTTTTAGGAATACTGACAACATGCATTCCAGAATAAATTTTATGAAGAATGAAAACATCAGTTTTAGTTTATATAAATCAATTAAGGTGAGATCCCGAAATAAATATTAAGATTTTCATTCTTTGCTGTTTCTTTTTTTCCATAAATGTTGAAGATTTTTCTAGACAAATGTATTTTAAAATCCTATTAAAATAGTGAGGCTTAACAATTAATTCTATGCAGAAATATATATATATGTGTATACATATACATACATACATACATACATACATATATATATGTGTGTGTATATATATATGTGTGTGTGTGTGTGTGTGTGTGTATATATATATATATATATATATATATATATATATATATATATAAACTTTAATTATACACACAGACATACACCACAGGATTTAATGGTCCCCATGTAATTAAACAGGTTATGTAGGCAATATGAGGACTTGTGAAAAAGTCTTCGTCGTTACCATAGAAACACAATTTTTAGAGTTGCTCTGCAATGTGGTGTGATGCTGATTAAAGAGTTCAAGCACTTCATTTTAAAATTAGTCAAAAGAGTCAGGCAGGAAGAAGCATCTTGTGGCTGGGTTGGGCTGGGCTGCTCATGCCAGGCTGCCATGGCCCAAGACTCTTCTTTTAAAGCTGTTTGATACAAGGAGGCCAGAAGGTGATTTACTACATGGCAGCTCTGGTGATCCTTGCCAAAAGGTTAATAGTTATGAACTAGCAGTTAAGAAATGCAATTATGTACTGCTCTGCAGCTGTGATTCCCCTGCCCAAAAGGGCTCAATGAGGGTAATATCCTGGTATTTTATATTCTGACATGAACTTCATAACCATTAAAAACAAATGCTTGGGGAATTAATAGCTGTTGGATCTTTATTAGTGTGCAGCAAAACATAATAATATCACTTTCATTAAAGTATATTGCTGAAAAAGTGATGGTGAAACAATGTAATCTGAATGACAGTAAAGCTGTGAAAGAACCTAGGGCTGCTTATTTGATTACCATGGCAACTGTGATACACACATACACACAGAGGCATGCACACAGAGACACACACACATAGAAACACACATACCACCAGTGTTTTTTAGTTTAGAAAATTCTAAGATATAAATATACTTGCTAACTAATTTCAAATTCATACTTTTAAAAGCAAGGTGTTATTTTTAACCTTTCCTCTAAAATTGAAACTGTAGACTCTTTTATTAGAAAGACATGCAAAATGATTAGGACAAATGGAATTCAAAATAGCCTGAAATATGCCATAAACTTGTCTAAAGCTGATATTTTTCTCCATACCTCTCTAAACCTTTATGCCTTTGCTCTAATTTATAAAGACTATAGCATAGCATAATTTATGAAAATTTCAGCATTTGTGGACTCAAAAGTAGTGATAGTTGAGGCTCACTTAATATAATTCTTCATAATTTTAATTCTTCATAGTTTTTTCATAGTTTTGAAGAATTCTAAAACTGTTTCACAAAACCTCCCGGGGTACAACAGCATAACATCTGTTTTGTCAGACACAGTCGGTAAGTACTTATAAATAGATAAATACAAAGAATACATTCATGCTCAGGCACTTGCTACTAGTAAAGTGGGTAGATTGAATTTCATTCAGTTGAAAACATACTGAACTCTGAGTTAAATTCATTTATTTATTCATAGTTATTTATTTAGACACTGCTGCATCGTTTAATATGGTGGGGATACCAGGTTGAAACACTCTTGTTCATGCGCACACACCTTTATCCTCACACACACTCCTAGACTCCCTTCCCCCATAGATGATGGAAACTGATTTTCGCGTTGGAAAGAAAGATATTTTGGTTCTAAGACCTTATAATTACATGCATTCTCTGGTTCACTGACCAATTTTAATGATGATAAAATTGAAAGAAACTGTAGTTTCCTCTTTTGTTTCACTCTGCTCAGGAGCATGGTGTTTTTCAATTAGAGATCCAATAAAAACATTGATTTTTTAACTTTGGGTAAATGAAAAGAGGCAACTTATTTTTGTCCACCGTCAGTCTACATTTTTTACCTTTAAAAATTTTGATGGGCAAATCATTTACTAGTGTGTGGTACTTGGGTCCTTTAATTTGTTGCATTGTCTTTTTTTTTTTTTTTTTCTCCAGGTTCCTCTCTCCCATCTCGTCAACAGTATAGGCATATCACTTCAAATAGCAAGGTGGGATTATGCTTTTGGCATATATCTAGCTAGACACACTTTATGTAGTATTATCTCTCCTCTCAGAGCTGGGAGATTTCCATTACCTTCATCGAAGTTCACGTTCGTAACTACATACTTCATGCCTACCAAACAGCCCTGCCCAACCAAAGACTGAACTGGGCTGGTTTTTGGGCTTATTGTGTGTGGCTTTTACCAAAACACTAATGTGAGCTCCAGTTTCATGATTTAAGACCTAGTAGTGATAATAATATTTAATAAACTGGGCTGCTGAGAAGATTAGATAAGAAAAAATATATGCCTGGCTAAACAAATTGTTTCTTTCTTTATTTCTCTTGCTCTCTTTTTTATTTATTTCTGTAATTAAGCAAGATAGCCTTATTCTTTACACAAGCTAAGAACTCAGTAAAGATCAGCAGGAACAAGTTTGTCATTACAACTGAAACCAGATAGCACCTATATCTTCATGTACACTCTGTTTGGTGGGTTGGTATCTTTTCTCAAAGTCACAGAACAATTTTCTAATTCTAGGTATCCTATACTTGGAAGGGTGAAAAAATAGAGCAGTGAGAAAAAAAAAAAAGGAGAATCTAGCTTCATCAGTATTTTTTCATTAATTTATAATTTCTTATTTCAAATAAATCTCAAGCTCACAGAATAGTTGAAAGTACAGTGCAAAAATATTTTCTTTTCCTCCTGAATTTTGAAAGGATAAGTTGATAATATGATGCCCAATCAGCCCTGAATACTCTAGTATGTATTTCCTGCTGACAAAGACATTGTTCTACATAAACCAACATCTGACCACTCTAATTAAGAAATTAACATTCACACATTCTACCATCTAATCGTCAGACTCCGTTATGGTTTTACAATTTGTCGCAATAATACCCTTTACAGCCAAAGGCTCTAGTCCAGTATCGCATACTGTATTTAGTTGTCATGGCTTGTAAGTTTTTTGGGTTTTTTGGGTGTGGAGCAGTTGTTCAGTCTGTCCTAACTTTTATGATCTTGGCACTTTTGAAGATAACAGGCCTGTTATTTTGTAAAACATCCTTCAATTTGATTTTGTCTGTCTGATGTGTCCTCATGATTAGATTCAGGTTATGCATTTTTGACAGAAATACCACAGGAATGTTCTCATTTCTGTAATTTTGATCTGTACCATTCTAGTAATACCAGCAACATTAAGTTTGATAAAAGTGGTGACTTGATCAAAGTGATATCTGCCAAGCTTCTCTACTGTGAAGTTATTCTTTCTTCCAGTACAGTTAATGAGCATTTCAAAGAAGGTAGTTTGAGACCATGTATACATCCTATTTCTCATCAAATTTTTGATGTATTTACTTATTTATGTTATAGATTTCTATCTTAGCCAATGGGCTATAATCCATTATTATCGTTATTTAGTTGATGCTCAAATTGTTCTATATTTGATCAGTAGAAACCCATTCAAGTTTGCTCCTGGTACTTGTTGATAAGATTCCATCTTTCTTTGAGCATTTCTCTACTTTTTTTACTTTCTGGAAAAACAGATGCTCTGGAATCATCTTGTACTTTCCCTGACCCAGTCCCTGGAATCAACTATTTCTCCAACAAGCCCTATCATCTATCTATCTATCTATCTATCTATCTATCTATCTATCTATCTATCTATCTATCATTATCTAATCATCTAGAAAACTACACATTCACACCAGTGCTTCTAATTTTAACCCAAAGCCACAATATTTATTCTAGTTTTCTATCATTTTAACTCCCATTTCCAACAGTGAGACTACTTTGCTCTCATCAGCCTTAACATATTTACATATTGATTAATTCCCCTGTATGCAACCAGTTATAGACCATACACATCCCTACCCCACACTCAATCTCTCTTTACTTTTCTCAGTCCCTCATACCCATATTGGGCCACTCTCCTACGCTGATATCCTCTTCAGCCTCTTGGGCTCTGACACCCAGCACTGGCCAGCCCTCTATGTGGGTTTCTGATATTCTGGTCTATCTTCTTCCCTTCTTCTACCAATATTGACCTTGCTCTGCCTTGCCTAATGACTTTTGGACTAAAAGAAAAAGAAAAAGGAAGAAAAAAAAGGAAAGTGAAGGGAGAAGAAAAAATAAAGGGAAGAGAAAGGGAAGAGAGCAGGAAGGAGGAGAAGAAAAAGATAAAACTTATGTTTCTGTTTTTTATTTCCCTGCTTCCACTCCCAAGGGTTCTCCCTGCATTTGCATTCATTTACAGGCATATTTTATCATTACATAATTTCAAGTTTCTACAAAACTGGAAGTCTCTGTTTCTCTGCTACTCTTTTCTTTGTTTCTGTTTCTCTACACAAATTGTATTCAAATTTTGACTAGTTGGGGAAAATTAAACACTGATAAAGGTGATGGTTCTTTTCTCAAGTATAGCTCATCCTTATATTCAATCTCATTGTTTTGACTAAATAAGTTAGTAAACCACAGATATAAACAGATTATTTGGTTAAAAGTAGACCATATAAAAAGACATTTTGACTACTCAGAATGTGTTTAGGCTAGACTCCTTTAGGAGGGGAGATGAGAAAACACTTCTTTAACTTCCTTATAAGAAGCTTTTGACTGGGCAATGGCACACCACAGACATTGTAAAGTGCATAGAAATAAGTTATTGTGACTTTTAGTATAGTCCTACCCATCGGTTCTGAATAAAGTCTGTCTCTCAGACAGATTACATTAGTTTTAGATGAAGACACTGACTGGTAATTTCAAATTGGAAAATACAAAAATTTGTAGAAGGAAGAATGTTTTGAATCTGTTGGTAACGAGACAATAGATAGAGTAAGATCAAATTTGAAACAGGGAGGAATAAACTTTGGCCAGAGGCAGCCTGATTCAGAGAGACCTGCTAGCCTTCTGGAAATACTTATACTTGTGTTGGCCTGTCTTCACTATATTAAAGACAATCCAAAAAAAAAAAAAGAAAAAAGAAAAAAAGAAAAAAAGAAAGAAAGAAAAGAAAAGAAAGAAAGAAAAAAAGAAAGAAATTTTGTCTGAACTTGAATTGGAGTTTTAAAGGTAATCAGTTAACTCTTGGATGCTCTCTGTTGCAGCAATAGGGCCCAAAGTGAAAACTCCCTGAGGGCCATTTATAGGGTAATATTTGAGGTCACTTATCTAGTCTCTCAGCCTTTTGTGAAATTTCTTTCAGAAACTCTTTTTTTAAATTTAAATCATAAAGTTTAAAACTTTGTTTTATAAAAGAGGCCATTTCTGTATTATTTTAGTGGTCATCCATGGGTATTTAAATGCAGGAGATAAGCACACTCATATTTAAAAAAATGTGAGAATTGAAGGAAAAGAAGACATTTTCTTTCTAGGAACATGCCAACCTGGGCCCTACCTTAGGGTGTTTTATTAGTTGCTTCCTTAGCAGGAAAGCTATTCCCCCAGTGCTTCCTTCCTATGGCTAACTCCTTCTTGTGATTCAAGTCTCAAATTAAATGTCACGTCTTCAACTGACACCTCACTGATTGCCCAAACTGAAGTCCCTTGGTGTCTCGCTAACATGACCCCTTATATATGTCCACCACAGCATTTATCATATGTATCTACTTATTTATTTATTTGTTGCTTTAATTTACTATCTATCTCCATCTACATGAATGTAACTACCAAGAGAGCAATGACCTTGAATGTCTTACTCACTGTCGTATTACAGGTATCTTGAATATATGGCACCTCATATGTGATCAAAAATACATTTTTAAGGAATTAAGAAGAGGAAAGCAATAGTGATTGAATAAGATAAAACCTATTCAGCTGAATCACATAGACATATTAGAAAATAACTGAGATGTTAAATGAACTGAAATAGCTGTTTAAGTAAGTGTTAACTAACAGGTTCCAGAGTATAATTCACTTCATATTGACCAGTCAGAGGTAATAACAAGCTTCTATCTAATTGAACAGAGTTCAATCAATAAGGTTCTTTATGGCTAATGAAATTAATCTTCAACTTTGTTAAGTTTCTTGTAGATATTTAATACATCTAAGATGTTTTCTACATGATGTACTATAGGTCATTCTTTCAACACTCATGCAACACTAAATATCTACCAGGCTCCATTAAAGGCACTGGGGGTACAATGGTAAATTAGGAAGCATTTGCTGCCCTCCAAAAACATAGTCTGGTGTCTAGAATCTAGATGCACACCTTGAAACCGACAGGTGCACCATGTGCTGAGTGCTAAATACTGTCAAATAGAGAGTGCTGTGGGAGACCATTGGAAGTGCAGAAAAAGTCACAAAGAATTTCATGAGAATGTAAAATTTAAGATGAATAAACTTGCAGGGAAGCTACAGGTTCACTAATCAAAGATGAGTGAGGTCAGTATCCACATGTGTGCAAAAAAGGTAAACGATTCCAAGGTCACTTAGAGAAGCCTAAGAACATCCATATATTTATGCAATGGACCATGAGAGATGCAGTGAGCAAAACTTATTCATCCAAATGATCGTGTCGGTGCTCTGTTATAAATGATTTTGTGCATCACTGCATTTACCAAGGGTTAGTGAATTAGCCTTTCTTACCCTAATGGAAAATAAATTCTTAGTGTGTCCCATAACCTGTAGTGAAAGACCAAGTAAGTTTAACTGAGTATTTTGTAATACCTTAAAAATGTAAGTAATTTAGGAAAAGCACCTGATTTTGAGACTCTTTCTATTTTATTCATTGGATTTTTTTGCTTTCTGCCAAACGCTATGGTTAATAGTGAATGTCGGGTGAAGAACAAAACAGATAGCACGCACACTGCACAGGACCTTGAAGACTGTGCCATTGGAAGCATCTTTGGCAAGGGCTTGGGCATTCTTCTGAGGGACACTGTTAGCAGAAGTAATGATGACGTTTCTCCCCATGGCTTTATGGGCACTAGACATCAACAAAGAATGAGGGAAAACAGATAATGCAGCCTCCATGTAGTGGCCATGACACAAAGCCTGGGAGCACATGGGAAGCCCCTTAGCATTTCTCAGAAATACTTCAGACATTCCTTTATCCACCTCTGTAATGGATGACTTTGCAATGGGGTGACTTTGAAGTGGAGATGACTGAGTTTCTTTGTAGGCAGAAACTAAACCAGATGCATTACTGAGTATTGACTTTTAATGTTAAGGTGATTTCATTTACATCCACAAGGGGGTAAGGCCAGGTGGTTTGTGGGTTATTCTTGTGACCAGGTTATGATGAATTCTGGCACTTCTGAATGGATGAGGATAGGATCTGTTTCAGGCTTTCCAGTGTAGGCACATATGCTGGGTCCTGGTGCATGACACTGGTGCAATAATTTTACCTAGTGGAGTTGAGTGTTCATTCTGAGTTACAGTAGGCAGACATATCCCTTATACAGGTGCAATGAAAGTGGCGTACTGACTCTGCTGATCCATTCAGGTTTGTGGATATTTATGAGATAGTGAAGGTTCATATGTATAATTTTAAAACATTAAAATGAAACAAGACTGAACAAAAGATTTTGTAAAACACACAAATGTGATAGTATCTCCCTTTCTGTTGAAAGCCAGGAGGGAAAAAATATTTCCACTCAAGAATTTAAATCTTGAAAGCAAGTTGAGGAGTACTCGAACAGCCTCAGAGAGTATCTTTCAAATTTTACTTTATAAGCTTAAAAAAAAAAAACTTTATAAGGCATATAAATGTCGAATCATTATGTTGTGTACCTGAAACTAATATAAAATTGTATGTCAACTGTAACTGAAAAAAAAAAAGACTCCCCCATTCCAACCCACCCCCACTAAATGAGCTACAGCTCACTGCTTCTGGAATGTAATGATAAAGCTCATAAGGACTGTTCTAATACATTCTTAAAATACAAATATAACAGTATTATTATTAATTATTAATGCTATTAACATTAGGCATTAACACTTTAGTGAACAAGGGTAGTTAAACTGGGCCTTGAGGAAAGAGTAGGTTTTGGGGAGAGAAAGGTAGAAAAGGGTGTGTCTTAAGTCTGATAAGGATGACCAGAGGAGATATTTCCTCTTTTTAATGTGGTAAACCTGACCCAGATGTTGAAAATTTGTCCTTGACATGATGGTAGGGCCCAGATTTGAGCTAAATCAACAGCTCAATACTGTATTGTCCTCATACTGGGCTTTGAGAAAGATAATAATTAACAATAAATCTCTTCTCACAATTTTGGCCCAGGTATTTAAGAATTGGGACAGAGAAGTAAGTGGTGCTGAAAAGAAGCTACATATATTTAAAATATACATTCCAATATTCTGCCATTTTGGAACATGATAAAAATAGAGGGAAAATGGGAGAATTAAACTTTAAAAATTTAAAGCTTTGGGGTTTTTTTAAAGTAGAGGGGGAAAAGAGGTTTATATTGTTCCCTTCGCCTTTAAACAAAAGAAAAAAGGAAAAACTAGATGGCAGGTAGAAAACTTCTGAAGTGGTATTGAAAGAGGGCTATTAATTTTATTTGATTGTTTAAGTTAAAATTAGTTTACTTAGAGCTCTGCTATTTTTACCGTTCAACCCTATCAGTTCGAGCTTACCTGTCATTCATCTATCTCCCTCTTTTACTGAAAAGTTCATTGAAAACAAGTTAATCAATTTTACTAAATGCTTTGCGCTTTTAGGAATTAAAAAAAAACACTTTCATTAAATGAAAATATTATTATTATTGCCCCTGTAATCATTTCTGTCATGAGAAAAATGTTGTTTCTTCAAACCCCTAATGAGATCTGTGCAGGTGTTTGCGTATTTGCCATAAATCTGTGCCCACACAAAGTTCATTCTGTTGCATAAAAATAAATCGTCTCATTCAGGTGACATTGAGATTTGACTCAGGAATAATTCTCACTTCTCTTTCCAGAATCAAAGCAACACTTACATTTCCACTGCCATATGCTATCTTTCTCAGTGACTGAACAGCTTATTATATATATTGGGTCTTTCTCCTTCTGTTCAAAGACATGATATAAACTGGAGCATGGTAATGCACTCCAGCTTATGTAAAACCACTGAACAGGCTGCTTTAGAGAACAGGGGGGAAAGGGCTCATTATGAGGTCAAGATTAGCCAACACACTGAAGCTTCTGGCAGACCTTGCTATTAACATGGTATTTGCATTTAGATAAGCTGAGGTTTCCTTCCATAAGGTTAATATTACTTCAACTTTGTTTCATTGGCGCCTTCTCTAGTAAAAATACACACATATGCATATATTTATTCTTATACATATATACGTATACATATATATTCCTGTACATATATATGTATACATATTATGTAACTGTAGAGATATAATAATACTGTATACATATATATATCTACAGTTACATAGTATATATACACATATATATAAGAATATGCACATATTCCTATAGGGTGTGTATACACACACACACATATGTACACACACACACACACACACACACCATAAAATCCCCCCCACCATTGACTATTCTAAGGTTAAAAAACTTGTTTTCCCCATATTGTAGAGGGAGAAGCAGTATAAGAATGTTTATGATTATTTGCTCCAAATACCTGGATTTCAGGGGGTGAGAACTAATTCTGTTACTGGCCTATAATTTTGGGGAGGTCCTCTGACTCCTTGAGAATTCCAAGTTCAGATTTATAAAGTGATGGAGTTGAAATGATTCTAAATGAGAGTCAAATTGAGATATTTTCATATATATGGAAAATTGGAACCCAGTTAACAAGTAGATAGAATCATTGCTTTATACCTGGGGGGTTTAAAACTACAGATACAAAATGTGAAACCCTGACTGAACATCAGCACCTGCCTTCAGCCTCTCCAGCAACCCCCAGGGCGATCGTTTATGCATGGCCACTCTCTGTCAGTTCTCAAAGCGACATGATCTATTCTTATCGGGAAGTTCAAAAGGAACTTTGTAAAGCTGGACCGATGGCAACATATTGAAATTTAGATATTCGAACATGTTATTAATGTTTACTTTTATTATGGAATGCTCAGGCAATATTTATATTGAAAGATAAACATATCTGATATCTGAACACATTTTGAAAATTAAGACTATGTGGAAGAAATCCTGAGGCCCACCTTTCTGGCAGAGTAGCCATTGTATAAATACAGAGTAAAATTTCTGAAAGTGATTAAAGTGTCCTTCTTTTGCATTTAAATATATTTTTCTTGTCAATAAGATTAAGACCTATGAGTTACTTAGAAAACAACTAAAATGTTTTTATGCCCTGCTAAGTGGCTCCATGAAAAGACACCTCTAGCTACTGCAATCGATGGGACACATACTTGCAGAGTTCTTTTCTAAGTGTCCTGTCCTTTATTCACATCCCAGGGGAGTAACTCAAGGTGAAGCACTATGGCGTGGCATGTCTTCACAGATACTAAGCATTTTCCATGAAAAAAAGTGGGTAGTTCAACTCTCAATTGAAATGATCACGCAGTGTTTTACCTCTAAATAGCCTGGTGCTTTGGTTACAGCAGGGGTGCTTTATATATACTTCCCATGTGCTCACACTGAATATTAAAAAGACCCTACTCAAGGGTTGAGATTTAAGAAAATGAATAATCTTTACTGCTTCCCCAAGGATACTCTTAAGTGAAACTGGCTTATCTTTTAACTCAATGGCGCAGCAGTGAAGAATACAATCAGTTCACGGCACTGCCTTGGTTCATGCTAAGGTGTCAAGACAGTTCCCCACAGTGCTTTTCACCACCAGTGCAAATAAATGTTAACAAGGGCAAAAACATATGATGTCACCATGTTATTATTATGAGCGTAGTTTGGAGCATCTAGACTCCTTGGAAGTATCACGGGGAATTCCAAAAGTTGTGCGGACCACATTTGAGAACTACTAGTGTTCTTTTTCAGTATTCCTTTGTTGGATTTTGTAATCAATGGTGTATCAATTTAATAAAAGGTTTTGGAAACCTTCTTTCCTTTCTTATGTTCTGTACCAATTGAATAGGACTGAGATTATCTGTACTTAAAATTTTAGTGGGAAAACACCTATAAAATAATCCTACTCAGTATTTTTTGGGGTGGTGCCATAACTGTCTCAACTTTTACCAAAGTGATTGGTATCTTTAAATTTCCTAATTCCTATGGGGTTTCTTCAAGTAATTTATATATATATAAATTATATATATATATATATATATATATTCATATATATATATTCATTCCTAGAAATATGTATATATTTATTCCTAGAAAACCATCTCATTCAGATTCTCACCATATTTTTTTTCATAGGATTAATTAAGGCAAAACTTAGGATTAATTTTTTAATTTAAATTTTTTATTGTTGATGTTTCTTTTTTAACATTTTCATACAATGAATTGGGCTTTTTCCTTTTATCTTTTTGGTTAGGTCTACTGACAGTTTTATTATTCTTTAAAAAATATTCTTAGCTATTAAAAATTAATTCTATCATTTTAATGTTTCCAATAAATTGCTTTCTGGTTTCTAAATTTCTTCTTTTCTTAAGTTTGTTCATGTCCTAACATCTTTATCTGGATGTTGAATATACTTATTTAAATGAATGTAGAATTTTCATGTAGCCTGGTTTTAACTGTAAGTCATAGTCTGTATTTTGATTTTGATTTTCTCTTGGACACTTGAATTGTTTAAGAGAAGACTTTTATGGGTGGGTGGAGGGTGGTGGTAGTCAACTTGTAGGTAGTAGGTTTTGTTTCCTGTTTTTTGTGTGTATGTGTTTTTAAGTTCTATTCGAATTGAATTTATGATTGGGAAAGCTGATATATATGTATATATATATGTATATATATGCATACATATATATATAACACCTATAAAATAATGAGCACATATATACATACACATACATTTAATTTATTATGGTTTTTTTTTTTACCTGTTAAAAGTAATTATCTCTTTGTGAATATTCCATGTGCTCTTGAAAAGAAATTGTCATTCTATTTTCAAGATATTGAGTTTGGTTCATGTCAATTAGATCTACCTTAAAAGTCATGAAATTTATGTTTCTATTTTTTTTTACTAATTTTGTGTCCTATTGGACTAACATTGATTATAAGTGAATTAATTTTTCCTACTATTAATATATTTTCTTTCTCTCTGTTTTTCCTCTCTTTTTTCCTTTTATGTATATTAATGCAGTGTTACTTGGTATAAATATATTTATGCTGTTAGATAGTCATGTGTTTTGAAATTTGAGTCTTATCTTCATTTTGTTTAAAGCATTTTCCCATGAATTCAATCTTATCTAATATTAAAATCACAACCTCTGATTTCTGTTTACATTTGTAAGGTATGTCTTTCTCATTCTTTCTTTTTAAATATTTCCAAGTAACTTGCTGCTTCTTCTCTAAAGTGAAACAAGAAACATCATTCTAAATAACATTGCTTTGGCTGAAAACTTGTATAGAACATCAAGCCGAGATTTCTTTTTCTTTTACTACCTGTGTTTAGTCTATTTACAGTTTTATATGAACGAGAGACTTGGTTTTAGTTTTATAGTTTATGTTATGCTTTTGATTTTCTTAGTTTGTGTGTATGTGTGGGGGTAGTTCTTAAAAATAATTATAAAGTTTATATTTTTGTTTGACAATTATGATGTTTTAATTTTTACTTTTTCATTAGGAATCTATTCATTTCTTACTGAAACTTTGCTGAATAATAAAGTTGATACTTTCTCAGTCCCTTCCTCTTCCCCTCCCTTCTTCTTAGCAAAATATTTTAATGAATTAAAATATTTAATAGTTTATTTCCTTTTAAAATATTGCTTTCTTAATAAGTTCAGCTGATATCTACTGATCTTCTTTTTGATATGAAAAATTAGGGAATTGGCTTGCTTATTACCTCCTACCTTGTTACTCTTTTCCCCTCCTCACTTTCATTAGCTGTTTCATTTCTACCTCATTAGGGTTTATACTCTTTACATTGTGTTCTATCATCTTAATCATGCTATCTGTTTTTACTTTAATCCTAGAGTTAAATAGTTTAGTATTCAATATCACTTATTTTACAATTATTTATCAAATAGTTTTTGATTGACTGAAGTGTGTTTTTCAGTACTTTCTTCAAGAGGGCTCATTAAATTTATACTCATGAGCTCTCGCTTATTTAAATATGTTTTCCTTTTGCCTTTATTCTTAAAAAATTTTTTTCTGGGCATAAAATTTTTAAGTTTCTTTTCTTTCCTTGATTACTCTATAAGGCATTACTTTATTTCTTAAAAATGGACTGTTTTGTAAAGAAATTGGACACCAGCCATTGTGGCAATATTTTTCCCCCACCATAATCTTTTGCATTTTCAACCAAAAGATTCTTTTATTATAGGTCCAGTAAATATACTATGATATGTCTTGGTAGTGACTATTCTACATTCCTGGGATGCCGTGCACCCTTTCAACTTTAAAGTCCTTCTGGTCTATGACCGTGCCACCTTGAACATGCTGGATCCCATCTAATTTTGGAAGCTAAAGCAGGGTCAGGCCTGGTTAGTATTTGGATGGGAGACCACCTAGGAAGACCAGGTGCTGTAGGCATAAAAACAAACAAACAAACAAACAAATAAATAAATACAATAGATATTTCTTCTTACTTCTGGAAGACATCTTGAATTATATATTTAAATAGTTGTCTTTTGTTCCATTATTTTCTTCACTTTATTCTAGGTCTTCAATTATTGAACTTTTTGCATCACTTTGACTTACACTACATATACTTAACATTTTCACTACATTCCATTTCCATTTATAAACTTTGCTTCATTTCTTTTTGATCATTTTACTCAACTCCTGTCCTGCGTGTCTCTTCCTATGTTGTCAGTAATACCACTTTCTTCCCTATAGGTTCTGGTGGGGACTTCTTTACTGTGATGGTTTTGTTTTTCTCTTTTGCTTCTTTAATGAGTTTGGCCAGGTTACATATTATATTTTTTACATAGTCTCACTGTATTTTCCTGCTCTCTAGTAGCTCTGTTTTCAATTATTATTTTATAAAAGTGACTTTCATTAAAGTTTTTAAAATTTAATTTTGTAGCCATATGTTTAGGCATAATTTTCTTCTATACAATATTAGCAACTTTTCAAAGTTACCATATATAATTTATCACTTAGATTTTTTTCCTTCCTTTTGTTTTAGTATTCTGTTTCTTTTTGATTTACCATCTTTAAATAAGGTTCATACTTCCCAAAACAGCTATTTGCAGGAAGGACTGGAGCCATCTTATGGGCAAATAGAAATTTTCTTTGCAACAATAATTTTTAGTTCTATTTTTCAGTGTATTCCTCACCAGTCAGCTGAGACTAGCTGCTCTAGAACTATTGTTCGAGCTACTCATACTGTATTTCCCTCCTCCATCATTTCTGCAATGTGGGCTGTGTGTTTCCTGTTCAGCTCAAACTCATCTTAAAACTACACCACATATGGAAGGCTCTCAACAGTAGCCTGCTCATGTGTTTTCCATGTGACCAGTAACATTTTATCGGTTTTGCACAGTTTTAAAACATGGCTGCGCATTCGTTGACACTCCTCTCAACAAGACTTTGGAGTTTGGTGTTTCCCTTAAATCTGACAGGCTTTTGATTGCTTTGACTAGTAGAGTACAATGAAAGTGATGCTAAGTGACTTCTAAGGGTAAGTAACAAAAGGCCATGTGGCTTTTGCCTTGTTTGCTAGACACTTGTTCTTAGAACTCTGAACTAAAATGTAAGAAGTCCAACCACTCTGAGGTGACCATAGTGAAAAACCATGTGAGGCACAAGTGTAGACAGTCCCAGTTGAAAGCATTTCTGTCATCCCACAAAGGCACCATGAGATTGAAACTATTTTAGACACTTCAGACCGGTCCATCCACCACTTGGTTACATCTGAATAACCTGTGTCAAGTCCAAATGGAACAGAAGAACGGCTCAGCTGAATAGAAATTGTTGTCTAACAAATTCAGGCCATATAATGAAATGGTTATTGCGTTATGCTGCTAAGTTTCGCCAGAATAAACTATTTATGGCACTTACTTGGAGAAAAGTGCACTTGGCCTGATTTTTATGAGATTTATAGCTACCGCCCTGTATGAACTGTCTTTTATTCTACATTACAATTTCAGAGCTTCTAGAGCCACTTTCTTAGTATTTATATTGAGGTTTTAGCAATCCCACGGTTTCAAGAAAAATGAAGTTTCTCTATATTATCACTTTTGCTTTTGAGTGATTATTAAAGAAGGAGAAATCTATATTTATATTATGAGATTGAAACCAAGTCTCAAACAACATGTTAGATAGATGATGGAATTGTGACTAACAATGCTAAATAAGGGATAAAGTACACTGCTATATTGCTATATAATAATCTGTAAATAAACTTTCTTTTTAAAAAAGTAAAGAAGATGTGTAAGTTTAAAAATTCCTGGAATGGCTTAATGGACTGCCCTATATTTAAATGAGATCAAATATATAAATAATTAGGGACTTTCCCAAACATTTAAGTGGTAATCAGTGAACAAAGAACTCACTTTTTTCATATAGTAATGTAATTTCTTTTGTGTTAATTAACTTTAAATGTCAGGTTTGGACAATGTATTCATTTATATAGAAGAAACTTTCCTATTTATAGTCCATACAGAAATTTAAAAGATTTTATTAATTTCAAAGTGGTCAATATTTTATTAAAAGAAGCACATTTAATATACTAATTTGTATTTCTCATCAACGATGAACAGAAAATCAAAGATTGATTTCAATATAAAATTGTTGTAATGTCTAATAATGTTAAAAATCCTAGAAATGCTCAATAATTATTTATAGTTAATGATTTCTGTATTATGTATTACAATCGATTTGATTCAGAGTTATTATTATGTTATGGGTATTGTCCTAGTGGCTGGGATTACAAAACCAGATAAACCAAAATTCTTGCCTTAGACAGTTTTAAGTTACTAGAATATAATAGATTTGCAAACTTAATTTACATTTTTTAAATTGACTTTATAAAAACATGATGCTAAATTACAGTTAGTAGAGGGAAGTAATGAGCTGGGAAACTAAAAGTGAATACATGATTTCCTGATTGAGAAATGGTGACTTGAGGCAACATTGAGCAAAAAATTTAACAATTCAGAGAAAATAGGTTTTATGGAAAATTATCCTTTAGATGGTTTAGAATTAATATTTGATACTTAGTAAGCAATTTGTAATATGAATTTCCAGTTTGATAGAGAATAGTTTGGAGATGGATATTTGGTTATTGAAACTATTAGAGTTAAAGGGATAGCTCAGGTCCTCTAAATAAAATTATAAGAGAACAAAGGATGAGATCCAAGGGAAGCACACAAGCTGAGGGAGAGTTTAATGGAATGTTAAAGAGATCTTGGGACTTAAATATCAGACAGTTTCTGATGACCTGAGAGTAATTTCTGCTGAGTGCCAAAGTCAGACATCAAACTGTAATGAATTACACTAAGGAATGAGTAGGAGTTGACAAATTAGAAATGATGACAATGGTTACTTTTTCAAGAATTTTGGCAATGAAGATACAGGAGGTATCCAAAAGCCGTTACTCATCTCTAGTTCCCTTATCCACCTCCTACTCATACTGGAAAAGACAGCAACATGTTTTTTACTATGCTTAGCAGAAGATATTATTGAATGTATATATTTTATTTTTAAGATCAGAAAATTGAGCTAGTCTGTACTTAACCATAACTTAATTTCAAGTTACTTAACACACACACACACACACACACATATATGTTATATATATATATATATATATATATATATGTATATATAAAACATATTTTATCATTATTTTAAACACGACTAGAATACATACTTCAGTCAATTGAGAGATGGAACAAAATTACCAACCTCCAGAAAAGGAAAATTATGGCATAGAAGGATTTGCAATGAGTATTAAAATCACATAAACATAGAAAGAAGAGTAACTAAAGCTTAAATGTAATTACAAGACGAAAGCAAATCTTTCTCCTGAAATCATGATGCAGACTGTGGCAAGCCGTTACTATGACCTTATATCCTTTTAGCTAGAATGTTCAATTATTCCTACAATAATTTGGTTCTACTGAAATGATTTCATTTTCTACCTGTGTATTATCCATTTAGCTATCCCCATCATGTGTTCTCTCATTCATTATAGATTTCGCGATTTTTCTTTTTGACCACATTCTTGGAAATAACTAAAATTCCTTTTACTCACTGTCTTTCTCTTTGGCCCCTTGTCAAAAGTACCAACCTTGGATTAACAAATATAAATTGTTTTAGTTTTCATCAAGAACTCTCAGAATTATATCTGTGTGCTATCGGAGAAAAAGTACAAACAATTGATTCCTCCATTAATCTGACTTTATTCAGGTCCTAATGTCTACCAGGCAATGATGTGATATTTCTTTAGTCACCTTCCTCTCCCATTGACCACTAAAGCAAACTTAAACTTTCTTTTCCACAATCCTTGGCTTCAGTTCTTTCTTATTTTCAAAAACTTTACTTTTCTCTAATTTCACTTAGAAAGTAGAGGGGAATCCTCATTATTACACCAATAAATCTAAATCTTTCTACTTCCACACTCATCCTTTCCTTTGGCTAAATTGTAATGATAGAGGTGTTTCTAGAAAATGTACTTCCCCAGCTGGGTTGTAATCATCTGCCTTAGGGTCTTTCCCCTTCAAAGCCACTTCTGAATTCCTTTCATTTTATTTGAACTTAAATATGCTCAAGTCTTTCACATCTTAAAGAAACAAATAAAATCTCTACTTATGTACCTTTCCTTTATCTCCAGGTCACTTAAAAAATTGTCTAAAACGCATTGATTCAATGTCTGGATTTCATCATCCTTTCACTCTTCAAACAGTCTGCCTTCTTAATTTACTATTTTAAGAAACAGCTTTGTCCATGTCAACCTCTAACTCCATGCCACCACATCTCCAGGAGTATATTTAAGTAATTTTTCATACTAGATTTCTCAGCAAGATTTAATACAGATAAACAAATTCTACTTCTTTCAGTTATCTCTCCCCTTGAAATTCATGACAGATTCTGTTGATTTTCCTTTTGGTCACTAATTTTCAGTATTTACTCATCCCTTCAATACAGCAGTTTCTTGGGGCTTAGTCTCAGGCCCTCTGTAGACCTCCATAGATGATGTAAATCCATTCTCATAGATGCAAATATTGACTTCATTTCTTTTTCTCTAGGCCAGACCTTCCTTCTGAACTCCAGAGGCCTCTTCCAGGATCCACTACCTAATTTGTGCCACCACCTCTGGTAGGCAGAACTCTAAGATGGTCCCCCATCCTCTGGTTTACATGCCCTGTGTAATCCCAATGGCTGTGAATATTATGGGGTTTCACTCCTGTGATTCATATATGTTATATGGCACAGTTGACTTTGAGTAAGGGAGATTGTCCATATGAGCCTAACCTAACCACATAAGTCTTTCAAAAACAGAGATGGAAGTCAAAGACTGGAAGCATGGGATGATTCAGCATACCATTGTTGGCTTGAAGCTAGAAGAGGCCACATGACAAGGAATGGGAATGGCCTCTAGGAGCTGAGAGCCAAATCCTAGTTGACAACCAGCAAGAGAGAAAAATGACCTCAAAGACCTGAATTCACCAACAAGAATAAGCTTGGAAGAGGGCTTTTCTTGATAGCCTTCAAACAAGAATTCAACTCAGCCATCACTTTGATTTTAGTCTTGCGATGCCCCGAGAGGAAATTTCAGTCATGCCATGTCCTACTTCTAAATAACAAAACTGTGAACAAATAAATAGGCATTGTTTTAAGTCTCTAAGGATGTGGTATTTTGTTACACAGCAGTAGAAACCCCATAGAGTATCTGAGTTTTGAGTTAAAGAATACTAGAAACCATTATTGTTTTCTTTCCTCTAACTTATCCAAGTTTAGTCAATGAGTCTTGCAGATTCTCCCTCATATATTTGAATTCACCCACTTTTATTATTCCCCCCACTATGAGCAAACCAGTCATTACCGTCTCTCGAGTGAAATAGACTCCTAATCTGTTGTTCCCAATTCATGCTTACTTCAATTTAATCCATTCTTCACAAGGTAATCACTTTAAGTTTTCCTCAATACCTTCATCTCGCTGATAGTAACACACTGTTAGTTACATTCTACATATTTCACTGATCTGAGAGGCGCTGCATGTTGTCTCCTGTTGTTCCATACGGCACCACCTTCTACCACTAGGTCATCTTACTACACTACAGCCTGGGACGCCTTATTTTAACTTCTGCGGCGTGCAGTGCCCTCTCACTGCCAAGCTCAGAATACTCCTTCTGCATATGTGCTTGTCTCGCTTCCACCCTTCCTTGTCTAGCTAAATCAGGGTCATTCCCAAGTCCTTGGCTGCATAGCCCTTTATCAAGACAACTTTTCTAACACCCCAGGATCAACGAACACCCAAGTTTCATGTGTACTCTTTGTGCTAGTCTTTATGAAGCATGCTAACTACTGCTATCTCCTCAGTACACAGGCACTCAGTAAAGGATATATTTAATAAATATTTCTAATTTAGAATAAAAATACTTAAAATAAGTTGATAACAACTGTAACCCATTTCTCAAGGAACCATATACTTCCCCTAGTATTAATTGTTTTCGTATGAGAATTATTTTAGTATGAGTATTGACGTGGACTATACAGAATTTTCTTATCACAGCCTCCTTGGATCATATGAATGCATTCTAACCAGGTCATAATTTATCTACATGTATCATAACAAATTAATACTTTTTAAATGATGATTTATTTGTTACTCTTGTTTGAGGTTAACTCTTCTGTGTTTTCTTCAGAGGCAATACTTTGTATTTATCAATTTCTTCATGGATTGACCCTACAATGTTACAAAAATCTGCTGCAGGTCTTCTTTACTTCCATTTGTGTACTTCATAATCCACATGGGAAACATTCAAAATGTGAACTCAGTTATTCACCAAAAACAATAGTAAGCAATGCCAAATTGAAATAGAAACAAACAAGCCATCTTATGTCAGTAACACATGTGGAAAGAGCAAAGTGAAATTACATACTTATCAAAGTTAATAATAAAGTTTATATTTTTGGAAGTAAAAAGACCACTAATAACCATACCATTGCACACAGAGTGTAACTGAGAAACAGATGTTTTAAGGGTACATGCTTGAAGCTAAACCCACTAACACATATATTAAAACATACCCTTGTTCCCCAACTGTTCATTGCTTTTCCAGATTCTGCATAGATCTTATTTTTATAGCTGTCTTTATAACTCAGAGGATAAATATGCAAATGCTCTAATGCCTGTTATGATAGTTTGATGTTGACTTTTTCAGTTAATTAAAATGCATCTTGTTATATAATTAATATGGTATGCATGAAGAGAAATAAGTCACTAATTATACCAAGTTTTATATCTTTTAGTGTATCTTCAACCATTTTAATATTATCTGATCTTATACTTCTCAAAAACTTAGGACTGTAACTTTTTCAATTTATTTTAAAAACGATTTTCTCACATTTTTTGTAAAATGCACTCCTCCAGATACTTGAGGGCTCTTGTTCTGTATATTACATAAACATTTCATCATGCATATGGAAAACAATTAACTCAGATATTATATTATAATTCAATTTAGAAAACACAAAGAACTTTATAGTGTATTTTTCAGTCATCATCTTTTGGTCATGCCAGAGAAAATATTTAAAAATTGGTATGAATTAGGAAGCAGTGCAATTAGCCAGAGCCCTGGATACATCTGCTCCATTTGCCCCACTGAGTTAGGAACTCTACATCTGTATTCCTTTAGACATTTGAGTTGTGTTAAAATTTCTGTGGAGTGAGAGTCACCAGACTTATTATTGAAAGATTTATTAAAGACTATTGATTTATTTGAATATCTTTCTAATCATAGAATGATTTTTTCAAATGTTGAAGGAGGTTAAATGGAGGAGGCATTGCTGTTGGAAGAAACAAATAAGTCAAATATAGTATTTGCTAAATATTCTTAGTAAAATTATATATTTTAATGTAGGTAAGTTTAATGGTCAAAATATTTGCCTTTCCATATACAGATGGAAATACTTTTCACATTTCTTGAGAGAAGTTTTGAAAGTAGAGGGACAGAGTGTTAAATCTAACCAAAAGATTATAATGAGATTAATCATCTGCTGGGGGCTGTGTGGTTCATTGAGTGTGTCTCACCAGGGGATAACTGGAATGTAAGCTCACATTTACAGATGGTCTTGTGGTTACATGAATCTCATTTGGGCAGCTAGATGTGGAAGGCAGTGGTAAATCAGATTCAAAACCTACAAATATGCTTGTTCCAGTTCTGCTGGATTATCAAAGCCTTAAAAATGCAGAACCAGCTTTTTTCGTTATCATCTTGTACAGTTTTGCGTGCAGATCAGTCATGCCAACTTATTCTATTACTGATTTTTGCTACCTCACAATTTGAGTAGGCTGACAAAGTTTTGAGAAAATCTTTTGATTTATTATTACCCTGTATTTTGCTAGCAATCATTTTATGTTTCCCATATTTATCTGAATTCAGAAGTGTAGAAAGTTGTACTTCAATCCAAATTTTAACTTTCACAATTAAAATTGGAACTGTTTTCTGCAGTAATGTATTACTAAAACTACTTATTTATATTAAAATGCATAATAGTTTTAAGTAGTTTGATGCTAAAATTTTAAACTAGGGTCTTACAGATGATTTTTCTACCATATTTGTAGTTTATTTTCTAAGGTTTTTATTCTTTATTCTGACTGTGTATTATTATAGAATGGTTAGGGAATAAAATGGGTAACTATCCTTAGCAATTAATGAATGGCCAGCACCAACCTTAAGTCCAACTGGATGTATTGACAGATTTCAGATCCTTAAGAATAAGGTAGTAAATGACTAAACATTTCTCAAAATAGCACATATAAAAGTTTTAATACTCTCCATTAATTCTTTCTTTAGTCAATTTTGGGGTTAAATGGATGTTAATTAAATATTTTATTATAAGTTTATTGGCCACTTTTACCATTTATTACAAACAGATTAACTTTTTTTTCTTTGTTGTAGTCCCATGAGAAAACAGCTGCAGGATCCATTTAGTCAATGAAAGAAAAAGTTAATTTACATCTTGATAAATGATAAAAAAAAAAAAAAGCAGCATCACAGTTAATTGCTTTATATAAATAATAGATAGCATTCTTTCTCTGAAGACTTTAAAATGTTAGTCAAATTGAAATAAATAGTTGCAATATATCTCAAGTATACCATTTGTGTTACAAGATGATCCTAGCACAGTAACAGCATTTACTTTCAAGTGACATAAATAGTTTCATAATGTAAACACTTAATAGATTTTTCTTTCTAAGTCAGGTTTATGGGAAGTATAATTTACAAATAGTAAAATTCGCCCTTTTAAATTCACAACCCTGTTCATTTTGATAATTACAGAGAGTCATTTACCCATCACCACAATCAAGATACAGATCATTTCCATAACTCGAGAGTTCCCGTGCACCTTTTTATAGCCAGTCACCTTCCCTCACGCCCACTGGCAACCACTGAGCTGGTAGTCTTTTCCCATAGCTGGCGCTTCTGAGAATGTCATAAAAATGGAAGCGGATAGTGTGCAGCATTTTGAATCTGGCTGCTTTCACTTAGCATGATAACTTAAGAGATTCATCCATGTTATTGCATGGTCTGTGGCTTATTCCTTTTTTTGTTTTTGTTTTGCTTAGTAGTATTACATTGTAACAGTATATCACAAAATATCCATTTACTAGTCCATGGGCATATAGATTGTTTCCAGTTTTTGACAATTCTGCATAATATAAATTTATAAATATTTATCTACAAACTTTTATGTAAATATGTTTTCAGTTTTCTTGACTAGATATCTATGAGAGAGATTGTTGGGTTGTATGGTAGTGAATGTTTAAGCTTATGAAAATCTCTTAAACTCTTTTAAAAGTAGCTTTACCATCTTGCATTTCTATAAGCAGCGTAAAAATGATCTAGTTCCTCTCCTTCTTCATCAATATTTAATATTGTCATTTAAAAATTGTTAACCATTCTAATAGGTGTATAATAGTGTTTATTTGTGATTTTGTTTTTCATTGCCCCAATGACTAATAATGTCAAGCATCTTTTATGTGTATAACTGTCATCCATTTATCTTCTTTGGTAAGGGGTCCGATCCAATCTTTTGGTCAAAATATTTTGAGGAAGAGTTGCTTATCTTATTATTATTAAACTATAAGGGTTCTTTATTTAATCTGGTTTCTCTAACAGATATATTTTATGCAAATATTTTCTCAGTTTATGGCTTGTTTTGTCATTTTCTAAGAAACATCATTGAAAGTTTTAAATTTTGATAAAAGCAGTTTTAAAATTTTTTTCGTGAAGCATACTTTGGTGTTATATCTAAAAAATCTTTGCTTAATACTGTTAACGAACAAAAATTTAACTGAGTAAATATAAAGATCTACTTGGTTTCATTGAAGGATGCATGAATTGGACAGCATCCCATTTAGTAATCAGAGAGATGTTCTGAGAAGTTGTACAAAATAGAAGGTTTTTATAGGCAGAAACTAGTTGGAACAGAAAAATAGCAAAAGAAAAGGCAATGTTTTAGGCGAAGTCACCCTTCTTTGGAGGCAGCAGGGGTCTTACCAAGCAGATTACCTCACTAGTAGAGACCAGAAAATACCAGGCTGATTAGATTAAGGTCACATTCCTGGAAGGGCTGAAACTGCATTTAAGTCTTGCTTTGTTGTCCTGGGGGCAAACAACTCCATCTTTGGTCTATTGGGTTGTTGTTTTTTTGGGTTTTTTTTTTTTTTTAGTAACCCAAAGTCTCAAAGCTATTTTTCTATGTTTTCTTCTAGAATAGTTTTAGTTTCACTTTCTATATTTAGATCTATGGCCTATTTAGAGTTAATTATACAGCTCAAAATATACATCAAAATTCTTGTTTTTTAAAATGGTTAAGTCCCCCACCCCCGCCCCCGCAGCACCATTTGCATAGATGTATAAGTTGAGGAGATCCATTCAGTTTTTATAACAAATAAATATTGAAAGTTTTCAAATGCTTTTTCTTCATATACTGATCTGTTCAATGCCTCATCTGGTGAGGCATATTGGTTGATATTTGATTTTGAACTAAACTTGCATTCTCAGGATAATCTCACTTAGTCATGAGGTATTATATTCTTCATATTTTCTGATTTCAATTTGCTAATATTTTATTGAAAATTTTATATCCATGTTCAAGAGAGACACAATTTTGCTATTGTTTTCCTGTTTTCAATTATATTATTTTCTGCTTTTATTTTAATTTTATTTCTTTTTTCTTTTTTCTTCTGTCTTCATGTTTAATTTACTCATCAGTTTGTGTTTCTGCCGCATATCTTGAGTCTAGATTCAAGCCTGTATCTTGCTTAGACCAACGAGCAATTAAAAAATGTAATACAAGTAAAACTTAGAAAATTTTTTTCCATGTTTTCACTTTTTTTTTCCTTCTGTGATCACAATGAAATTATCATGTAAGAGTGTCCAAACATGTAGAGAATTTTTATAAGAGTTTATTTGAGCCTAACTGATGACACTGCCAGGAAGCAAGATCTTACATGCTCTGGAGAATGATAATTTTGCAGCTTCTTTTATATATTTGGAATTAAAGAGGGAAAGTAAGGAAGACTGCATGAAGGTGGGAGGAAGCCAGGTATAGGATAATTAGCAAGGTTATTTGCTCTTCTGAGGGTAGTTACCCTCCTGATGGGGTCTGAAAAAGAGGCATGGTAAAGATATGTTAACTTAGATACACAAAAACAATGGACAGGGCTTGCTTAAGACAAAGATAAACCTTTTATTAGGGAACTTATAGGCTTGAGACGTGATACCTATCATGACCTGCCCAGTTAAGGAATTTAAGATCAGATTATCCTGTGAAGTTACTTTTGGTTAGATTTATTATAGTGCCTCTTTTTTGTTCACAAAATCATGCTGGAAGATGAGACACATGGAGCAGCCTCAGGTCTCCCTGGTAAAGCCATACTACCCTGTCTGCATGGTAGTACTGAACACTCATGAGCAAGCCCAGATAAGATCAGTAGAGCTATGCAGCAGACACATAACTCATGAACAAAAACACTTAGATATTATTTTAAGCCGCAACGTTTTTAGGTGGTTTGCTCTTGCTAATCTAGCTTTGCTTTCTCTTACATTTCTGAAATCACTATGAGACATATCTGGAATTTTATACTGAGACTATCCACAGGCTGGCCTGCTGGAGGACAAGATGTACAAAATGGAGTCAAGTAGAGAGCAAAGCTCTTTTGTGAAGGTCATCCTATCCCAGCTGACCTACAGTTGACCTCAGATACAGGAGAAAGCCAAGCCTAAGCTAGAAATTCCCAGTTCACCATGGCCTCAAGTGTCGACCTGAAATTTATGAGCTAAATAAATTGTTAATATTTTAAGCCCATGAGATTTTTGGTTGTTTTGTTCCACATTATTGCGGCAATAGATAACTGAAATACAAGTCGATAGTTATTTGCCTTAGATTTAGAGGATGAGGAGAGCTATGAGAAAGAAAATAATAAGAATTGTTTTTTCTTTTAACTTTTTACAAGATTTCTATGGAGCAGTGAAGAAACAAAGAAAACAGTAGAGATGGTTGATTTGATCTAAATATATCTTTCTCATCACTGTTCCTCCAAAAATGAGTAAGCCTACATTGCAGATTTTGACACAAGAGTTAGAAAATGTAGTAGCATTCACATCTCTAAAAAATCTTGTAATATCACTAATTTATTATTTCTGATATTTGTAGTTTCAGTGTTTTTAGTATTTTATTTATTATAAACTGTAATTCTTTTTCATGCCTTTTTAGATATGATTTTTATTCTCGTAGAGAAGCACATACTTTCCATGGAAATACATCTGTAGTTGGATAATGAGAACCACTGGAAAAATAGGCCAGGCATGCAATAATTTACCTATAGGCAATTATTTTGGGACATAGTTTAACAGAAATTGAGAAATTCTTACAGTACGAAATGAATTCTATCTAAATTTGCATAGAAGAATAAGGTTGAGGTTTTCCTCTGCTTAGATCTTTTATACAAAAGGTCTTTCTTCAGAATATCTTAGCAAATGTCATAGTACAAAAAGATGGTTAGAATGAAGACACTCAGTTGCAGAATGTAACTATTGCATCTTATTTTTATATAATAATATTATTAATAAGTATAAGAACTTTTAACTTATTTGCATAAGAAAAAAACTTCTAGGAAATGTAGGTTTACTTTTAAAGATTCTGTAAAAAAAAAGCTTAAATTGCGTAGTTTGGTCTTTTTCTATTTATTGCATGAACGAAAATAAATACTGGGAAAAAAAAGGTCAGTTCTTTGAAAGGTTGTAGTAATAGGAATTTAGTGTCAGCTATGTTTGAACAGATTCAGTTCTATAAATTTGTATTAGATTGATCAAATACCTGGCCTTTCTAAACTTTGTCCCTTGTGAAAAATCATTTCTATTTTACATACGCTTTTTTTTTTCTTTTTTGTAAAATCCTAGTTTCCTTTTCCTCTGAAGAGCAATACAGCTTTATATGAATCATTGTGCTAAGAAAAATCTTTTCAGGCTTACTGAGTGAGTATAGCAGAAGCATCAGGGGTAGTGTTAAAGGCACAGAAGCATATAATAAAGAAATTGGACTTCAAAGGAAAGTGTAATTAAGATTAAATTGCAAGATCTGAATTTGAATGACAGTTTAGATACTCACTGGCTGTGCGATCTTGGAAGATTGGCTCAGCTTCTCCCATACCAGTTTTCTAATGTGAATATGAGTGTAATGGAGATACCCATCTCAAAGATCTCTCTCAAGGTTTAATGAGGCAGTATTCGAGCTCTTCTCCCAGATTAAATGGGGGGCCTGGGGTACTGTTAGGATACTGGCTGGCACTTTAGGAGCCTGGGAGGGCAAGGGAGCTGCTTTGACTGTGGGGCATGAAATAACCAGGATAATTAAGAGTAGTAGTCACGATTAGGGACAGAAAATAGAAAGACTGTGTGAAATGTTCAATAACAGCAACATTAACAGAAACAGAGACATTGTGTTAATATGCCAAAACCTACTAAGTGAGTCAAACATGGTTTTTCATTTAATCCTCATAAAAATCTCATGAGATGGATAGAACTTGCTTGAATGAGCAAGAAAAATGAAATTATCTCACAACTGTCAAGTGGTAAATGTGGAATTCAACCTAAGTACACTGACCCCAGAATCAATACTTAACCATTACACTAACCTGCACTGGTATAAATACTAAGAGGTTCAAACAGAGAGGAAAATACTGAGCCCTAAGCAATGTCTGCAACAGCAATTATCAAAAATGAACAAGTGGGTTCAGGGTTTTGAGTAGGTAGGAGGGAGAGCCCGTTCATTTATTTACTCAGTTATTCATTCAACACACATTTACATTTTAGAGGCTAGGAATAAAGCTACAAGATCAAAAAGAAAACCACATTAGAGAAGGTCCATGGCCTCATGGAACTACATTCAAATGGAGGAGACACATACTAAACAGATAGGCAGTGTCAGTTCAAAGAGTAGTTAAGTATTAAAATAAAGGAGAGTAAGAAGAGAGAGGAGGTCTACTTAAAAAGGCTGGTCAAGGAAGGCTTGTATTAGGAGACTGACATCTAATTTGAACTCTGAATCATGAGGCAAACCTATTAACTGTATTACAAAAGCTGAGAGAAGTCCTTTAAGAAAGGAAACAGCAAGTGTGAACGCCCTAATGTGAGACCAAGACAATGCATGTGAAGTCTTGGCACAGAGAAAACCTGTGGCTGAGAGGAGGCAGCCCAAGCTGAATTCCTAAGGTGTCGCAGCAGAGACGTTCCTGGAGGCACCCTTTGATGGAGCCATAGAGCCAAGCCTTTTTTTTTTTTTTTTTTTTTTTTTTTTTTTTTTTTTAATAAAGGTCCTGAGTAGAAGTTTCTCCCATGGGTGGGAAGGAAATGTTAAAGGTATGGAGATATTTGGAAGGTTGCCAGAATCACACTTCTTACACATGTTTAACTCAAAGAATGTCATCAGAAATCACCTGTTCACTTCTCCTTGCGCCTTGTTTACGCATATATTTTTGACAAACCTTAGTTGACAAATCTCCCTGAAACCTTTATTACCCAAAGCAAAATGAAATGGACATTAAGTGGAGGTTCTGGTACTGACTAGGTACGCGATGGTGGGCACATACTGCAACTTCTTTCAACCTTAGTTTCCTCAACTGGAAAATAAAGGGGGCAGGGCTTGGATTAACTGGTATCTAGAGTTCCTTCACTACCAAACTTTTATTTTCCATGTTTCAAGGTAGAGAGCAGAACTTGCCTCTCAACAATTGACTTATATTTTTCTTTACAAACAAAAGAATTAAGAAAATTTAATGACTGCAGCTCTCAAGACAGTATAGGGATTAGATACCGCCTCAGTGCAAATGGTTTTATATATATACATAGTGTACGTGCTCTATTAACTGTGAAATTTCTCATACACATATTATGTTTTGGTTTATCAAATATTTTCTTTAAAAAGCTTTTTAAAAAAAAAAACAGAAAGTAAGGTACACACAAGCTTATCTGGGATCGTGTAATATAGCAACCTCTTTGCTTCTTCCTCAATGCGATGCCAGTTTACTGGCCATCTCCTCTGTGTTGTTCCATTCATCCACTATTCAGTTGTTGGCATGACATCACCAGGCCCTTGATGACAAGCAGCCCTGGTTTTGTGCCAAGACATTAAACTGAATAATTTTTATCACAGGGAATTAAACCTCTGAAAACCTCTCACCTTTACTAAATAGAGGAATAAACAGAGCTTTAAAAGTGAGTTCCCATTGATTAGAGGATTTATTCTGGGCATATTTAAAAGTCACCTTTGACAGAAGTGTCAGAATATTCTGTTCAACAGCAGGTACATCCATCAGATGCTAATCGGAAGCTTGTTTTTTAAAGCACAGAGCTTTGGTTTGTTAGGGACTGAAGAAAAACACATTTTCCATCTACGACATCACATTCTATCTCCTGGAAGGTCTCATTTGGAGTGAAATGTATTTCTGAAAAGCTGACAGTTGTTTGAATTGATTTAGCTCAGTAGGAAACCTGTTGGTATTCTGTGCAGTTGCTTAGCACTAGGGTGTTTTGTGAGGCCCGGTCCTTTAGCAAATTTTCTAATGAAAGCAGGTTCCAGTTTTTATGTAGCTGGAGGGTACCATTCATTTATTTTTAATTTGAGTACTACTCATTTGAAGAATAGTTTTTCTGAATTTTATTTTGGTTATGTTATCTGTATATATCACAATCAGCCATATTTCCTCAATCAGCAAATCAGGTTGGCAGTTTCTTAGGGAATGAAAACCAACTTGGAATTTCAATACACATTATTTTTGAAGCCTTTTTTCCTCCCTTCTTCTCAAGATTTAGTCACATTGATTTATTGCACACCTATCTAATCTGTGCTTTGTTTGGATAGACACAGAATTTAGAAACTTGGATTAAAAAAAAATAGAGACTAAACCTTTATAATAGCAGCATCTGAAGTTCCTTGGTACTCATCCCTTCCCAGCCAGAGCAGTATTGCTTTTATCTATTTTATCAAATTAGGTGCTGCTAAAATAATTTTAAAATTGCTGTACTGGAAATAACTTAATAGGCTAATACCCCATACACCTAAATTTAGGAATCACACCAACCCTGCCTTTCTTTGACATGAAACTATTTTCCACCTAGTTCATCTCTTGGAGTAGTCTGAGTGATCCCACATACTTTTTACTTCTGTGATCTCTTCAGATTTTTGTGAAATTAAAATACTGAGAAGGTTTGGTTTCTAGACAACTTTTTTTTTTCACACTGATGTTTTCCTTAATGAAACTTCTAAGATCAGTTAACTTTCTTCCTAAAGTTTGATAACATTCAGTGCTTCTTTCACCTGAAATCCATAAATAAACAGACATTTTAAAATTTCTATAGTAATTTAGACATACTAACTGGCATTAAATGGGTGTGTTTTTGCACTGCTTATGCATTTCCTTTTTTTTTAAAAGTCTGTTTCTCCAAAATTAAGTCTACTTATATTTAAAATACTATTCGAATTTGAAAGCAACAACATTAGTATTCTCAGTTTTATTCCTCCTCATTTTACTCAACATATCCTTTGCTGTCTCGTCCTCTTTTGTTCAAGGTCTTCTTTTCTTCATATTTGCTTCTTTTTCCAGGCAAGTTCACCTTTCTCATATTTTTGCTTTTCATCAATTCACAGACTCTCCATCACAGGCCCAATTTCTGCACTACTGCAGAACTGTTTGTGCTGTACCTGGATTCCTGGGACCAGCTCACAGCTGCTATAACTGAAATCGCTAAAGATTACATCCTGCACAGAATGCCAACTAGAAAAGGCATATCTGCAGGTCTGCTCACTGGTTGGAGTGACCTTCAAGACCTTTGGTTTCCCCATCATCTTCCTTGAGAACACAGATGTTATAACCAGAGGTACAAAGGAGTAATGTCCTGCCTTGATAAGAGGACTGTGACCAATGGAAGCCAAGGGAACCAGCAGAAAATACTTTTCTCTGGTTGGTCTGTCCTTAGTGCAATAGTTCATATGGCCTCTCTAGAGACATTCACAAGTAACCAACTGTTTTGCTTTGTAATTTCTCTCTAATGTTTACTCTTTTTTCTTTCCCATTTTATCTTTCTTTCCCTTCATCTCTACTTCTCTAGGGTTTTATTCCCCAGTAAAGTCTAAGAACATGTACTTTTGCTTCAAGCTTATTTTCTAGGGACTTTAGCCTAAGATACTCTCAAATTTGTATTTCGGTTTTACTCCTCTGTGTTCTAATGCCATGTATCTAATATCTAACTGTCTACTCGGTTTTTCTACTTGAATCTCTAGTTGCAACTCAAAACAGCAAGTCCAAAACACTCCCACTCCCTACAGATTCATAACATTTCTTTACTCAGAATTTCAATCTTAATAAATTATTTCCTCAAACATCCAATTGCTCAAGCCTGCAGGCTTGGAGTCATTATTGTTTTTGTCCCTCTCTTAACTCTCACATACAATCGGTTCTTAATTACTATTAAATATATTTCTTACATATCTCTAATTTGTCCATATGTTTTTATCTCTGTGGCTGCCACAGTAATTCAAGTACCATCAGCTTTTACCTAGACTATTATAATATTTTTCTAACTAGTCTTGAATCCACACCTGTATCTTTCAATCTATTCTCTAAATGCTAACCTGAATGCTGTTATAAATGTGAATCTTATCCAGTATCTCCTATTTAAAGCCTTCATTAACTACTTTGTGCCTTAGAATAATATCTTAAATCCTTTTATGGTGTACAGGGCCATACATGTATACATATAACCTGTCTCATCTTATATTCCTCTCCTTCTTGCTCTCTAAATTCCAATCATGTCAAACTTATTTCGGTTTTTCAATCAAATATGTTCTTTCCCACCTCAGGAACTCCTCACGTGCTGATCCTTCACCGTGGAATAGTTTTCCCCATCTCATTCACTTGGGTAATTCTTACAGTTCTTTCAGGTCTCAGATTAAATACTAACTTATTTGGGAAGATTGTGATGTGCTTCCAATTTATGTTAGAGTTTGTTAATTCCCATACCATCTCAAACTTGTTCTTTGCAGAACTCATCATACTTTTGATTATTTACTGTTTCCATAGTCTTACCAAGATTGTAAAGTCCATATAATCGGAGAGCATGTTTTATTCACTGTTATATCCAGACAAATTAAAAGCTGGCCTCCAACCTGTTCCCTCTGACCCTGCCACCCCTCTTTGTAGTGAGCAAGGAAGAAAGAGAAATTGAAGTGGCAGACCAGGCTATTAAAATGTCCAGAAATCTCAGTGTTCTTATAAAAGCTCTCAAAAGAATAAGATTTGACATTATCTAGGGCATTTTTTTTTGGTTTGCTTTGTCTTACTTTGTTTCATTTTTGTTTTTGTTTTTAACGGAAGCAGAAATGACAAGCCGGATAGATGAGTTCATCCGAAGGTCAGGAGAATCAGAGCAGAAGATAAAACCAAGACAATCTCCAACTTGCAGGCTAGATGCAATCTTTTTAAATTCTAACTCAAAGCATTCTCCCATCTGATTTTAGCTTCTCAGTCATCATCCTTCTTGCAAATTCTTCCTTATTTCCACTCTGGTGCTTCCCTCTCTCTGGTCATTTCATGAATGTTAAAGCCATAGTCTTTCTCTCACTCTTTTAAAAAAATCTTTCTTGCATTTCTATGCATCTTGCTCAGTGAGAGAAGCTCTTTGATTTTATTTTTTAGTAAAACAATTTATTTATGATTTTTTTCTCAGTAAAGTGTAAATATATATGTTTTTGCTTTAGGCTTATTTTCTAGGAAACCTAGTGCTAAGATACTCCTAAATTAATATTTCTGCTTACTCCTCTTCACTATATACTCAATATCCAGCTGTCTATTTGATTTCTTCCTCTGAATCTCTAGCTACAGTTCAAACCAGCAGGTCCAAAAACACTTTCATTCTATTTACAACTGTAGAAGAAAAGATATAAAATGTTAATAAAAATTATCTAACTCAAAACAGTACCTCTTAAATGGTATATTATCCATATGAGAATCTCAGTGATCTATAGTGGAACACTCTGATGAATAGTCAGGACATTAGGATGAGAAAAATTAAAAGGGAGCAGATCTTGGTAGAGTATAGGGAAATAAGAATTCTGGCACACTTTAAGATTGAGAAGCCTGTTCTATAGAAAGAAAGTGCATAAGCAGTTAAATAATTGTTGGACATTTATGGGAAAGGCGAGAGCTAAAGGTATACATTAAGGAATTTTTGGTCTAATTGGCCTAATTCAAAATTAGCTTTTGAAGTTATAGAGCTTAATGTTTTCACTTTGAACATAAATGTAGTTATAGAAACACCCGAGGATTGAGCCTGAGGGTATGTCAATACTTAAACAGCAAAGAGAGGAAGAATATCCAGGAAAAGATTCTAGGGAGGAGTGACCAGTGAGGTGAAAAGGAAGCCAAAAAAAAAAAAAAAAAAAAAGTCCTGGAAATGAAGCGGAAAAAAGTCTCAAGGACAAGGGAGTGATCCACTATCTCAAGTGTGGCTGCCAGGTCAAGTGAAGGGAAGAATGAGAACTGATTGGGATTTTTTTAACTGGAGGTCATTGGTGATTTTGAAAAGAGCAGTTCCTTCTAGTAAGTAGGTGGAAGCATGACTGGAGTATGTTCAGATGATAATGGGAAGAGAATGAATTGGAAACAGAAAGAATAGAAAGTTCATTCAAAATTTTCATCTAAAGGAGTTCAGAGAAATAGGTAGTAACTGGAGGGGGAATGTGATTAAGAGAGGGTTTTATTTCACAGTTTCAAAAATCGAGATCTAATTTACACTTCACAAAATGGGACAGATCTTAGAAGTACAGCTCACTCAGTTTTGATAAGGTATGTATTCATGTAATACACAATCCTATCAAGATATAGAATAATCCTAACATTCCAGAATGTCTGTTTGTACCATTCCAGTCAAGTACAATTATCCCACTCACCTTTATCAACCCCATCTAAAGGAACAATTGTCTAATTTCTATCACCATAGCATAGTTTCATCCAGGAGTTCATATAAATAGAATTGCATAGTGTGCCCTATTATACATCTGGCTTATTTCATTCAGCATAATATTTTTGAGTTTCATTCATGTTGCTGTATGTGTCAGTAAATCATTTATTTTAAATTATTTAATAGAATTACACTTGATGAATATACCATTTATTGTTTACTCATCTTCCTAATCCTAAATACATCCATGGAGGTGGGATCTTCTATGTTTACAGGAACCTATGCCATCAGTCTAATAGCTCCTATTGGTGAGCAGTTCGATCTTGTATGGAAACAAAATCCATCTTTCAACATTTCTAACCATGCATCCAAGCTACATGTCCCAGACCAAGTGGAAAAATTTTTATTTTCTTCAAGTTTTCTCATCTAGCATTAACTTCCTCTGATCTTTCAAACGTTTCTGCTCTTGCTCTTAGCATGTATTGCTTTATGTCCCTTGAAATAACAGTGCTAACACAAACAAATAAATAATTTGGATGCAGTTTGGTCAATACAAAGACTGGAATTATCACCAGTTATTCTACCTAGCATATTTTTAATGTAACCTATGATCACATTAGATTTCTCTTAGCCACATAGTTTCTTTTAAAATTTTGAGCTTACTTGCAATTATTACATTTGAATGCATATTCCTCCTGTTATGTCTCCCAAGTTACAATCTTTAAGTTCATTTCTTTTAGCAAATAACAAACCTTTACATTTATCCCTATTAAGTTTTATTTAATTAAATCTATTACATTGTTCCAATGGGTTGCATTCTTTTCAGGATTTTAATTATTTCACACAATGTATTTCTTATATCATTCGGTGTCATATCAACTTCATATTTAATCATATGAACATACTTATTAAAATCATTGATAAAAGGATTATGCAGACTGGGTGCTACAAAAAATAAATCCTTTGACACACATAATTTTCTCAAGATTCGCTTTAAGTACACTTTGTTTATATTTTTTAATATCAAATTCTCTTATTTATACTATTAGCCAGCTTACACACATCCTTTTAATGAATATAAAGGAAGATGATGCTTTTTTGATATTCAGATTCATGATTTCTAAAGTGTTCCTCTGCTCCACCTCTCCAGCATCTTTGAAAAGTAAACAAGTAAGAATTATTTGTAATCATTTTTCTTTAGAGACAACAAACTGACTTCTGGTGACTAGTGGTTCCTTATTCTAAGTGCCAAGGCATGTTTTTAAATGATTTATTCTAGAATTTTCCCAGGTAACCTGATATATAAACAGTTTTATGTTGTAAGGAGGTGAGAGAGGAAAAGACTTTGGATAAAAACAGGCCTGATCCAAATTCCCACCTTGAGAAAATTATTTAGTTACCTCAGCACTAGAATTAGGATCATCGTTTCTGACCTCACAATGTTCCTTTCAGAATTAAGTAATGGTGGGATGCAGAGTGAGCGTTTGATACATTTGTGTTGTTATCTGATGATTTTTGCCACCCCTCTGCTGTGCACATACCTCAGAGACCACCAAGGGGAAATACGATCCATGAGGCCTCTCAGCATTTGTATGTGGATTTATTTGGGACACAAAACCTAGCCTTTTAAAAGCAATTTCCTGCACTCTACACTTTACCATTTTCACTTATTTCAAACTTCAGTTTTCTCATACCAATACTTGTTCTGTTTTCAAACTTATTTGTTTTTAATGAAATCATGCTGTTTTCTAGTGGTTATTTCTTTTTATATGTGCCATGAATCAAAGTTTAATAATTCATATTTGAGGATCTATTTCAAATAGCTTAGCATATGCCTAATGGTAGAAAAAAATGCAGAGTTCTTGCACCATAAGACACTAATCTCTCCACCTTAAAAATTATATAGCTAAATATTTTAAAACATTGGGTTCATGTGAAACAGTCAGATATTTTAGTAGAATTTTACATGGAAATTAACTAGAATTTATATGCCTCTTCTCATTATGCATTCTCTACTTAACTTGTACTAAAATCTTTAAATTATTAGTCAGGTTTGAGAATCTATTTAAATAATAATAATATTAATAGTGGCTATTGATTATTATGAGAACTTTTTATTATTTACTTTATTTGATTATCATGAGCAAGCCTATGAGGTAATTACTCTTTTATTCCCATTTTACAAAATAGAAAATTGAAGCATAAACTGTTAGAGTAGCTTACCATGATCACGGAACTTATAAGTAGTGAAGTTGGGATATAAACCCAAACATCTGAAGGTTAGCTTTATTGGTGTTAAAAGTAGTGAAATAAAAAGGTTTCTATAATAAGATACAGTTAAGAAGTAAAATTGTGGGTAGAAGTGGGTGGAACAACTATGGAATAAATTTGAATGGAAGTCTATTTTCATGAAGGACTTAGTTCTCAAATCTGATTCTCAGGGTCTGGAATTTTAGAAAGCATGTATCCCTACACCATGGTCTCTACACTGTTCTGTTCTGGCAAAGGAGCACTCTTACATCCCATGGGTGGAGCCAAGATCCTCAAACTCTAACTACAGAAGAAACTGTCCATCAGAGCACACCAGTGACAGGCAGGGTGAGTGTAAAACAAGACAATATCACATGTCCAATCAGGACCACTTGTGAAAACCACTTGCAGTTTTTACTTCATAAGGCTCCTCAAGAATTTTGTGAAATTAATTCAAATAGTCCAAGAGCATGCTACTCATTCATTTCAATGGCTGAGGCTCTTTCTTGTAAGAGCAAGTGTATAACTGTAGGCTTCGCCCATCAGCTCATGGGTGAAATGGAGACATGCCTTTTCCATGATTTACCTTTCTGTCTTCAGACAGATACCTTTGTGAACTTGAAATGCAGACACGTAACCTTATGAATATAGATAGAATTCTGCCAGCGTAAGTGGTCACCTCTCATGGCAGTCCACTTTAATGTTTTATTGTATATTTCCAACTGCTTGTGTGGTATTACTATTGTCGGCTTTTTACCCCCACCCCCCGCCTACCTCCAATACACACACACAATGCGGTTGAGTTAATGTAGTCATTTAAGTGATAAGTTGAAGCCATATCTTTATGATAGAGTCAGCTTGCTCGAGAATCATGTATCTCATATAAGGGAAATCACTAGAGCAAGTGGTAAAGCAAGCTTTTCAGGGAGTTGGAAGGTTCTTTACCTTTCAAGCACTCCTTCATGACACATTTCATAATTAAATTACCTAAAGGGACGCATCTATTTCTCATGCAGGTCACCATTTGGGTGAAGTACTCAGTGCAGCCCTGCCACACATCAGATACTTGTTTATTTACATAAGGTTATGTTTTTATAGTAATCTTAGTGCTAAATGCAAGATGAGTTTTTCCACTTTAGTAGAAGTGTGGTATACTTATTTCCTGTTACTTGATGATTTGTTAAGATAAAGAAAGGATCAAATGTTTTGAGGATAAAACTAAGCCTTTAAGAATTCAAGGTAATGTAAATCCTTAGTAACAGTCAGTGTTATGATTCACCATTTTACAGATGTTAATGGCTTATCCTACACTTTGATGAATGAATTAATCACCAAATATTAAATGTCATGACACATTAGAGAAAAAAATTCCTGTTAGGTTTGATGTGATAAAGCTTTTATTTAAATCAATTAACTTAGTGAAATATTGTGAGATCTTATAAAAACCTGTTAGTTTTCTATTGGATGATGCAAAGTGATTGCTTTGTTGAAATCAGGTGTTCCCTATCCACTGAATGATATTTTATTGTGTGCTTTGTGAGTGATACTCAGGTAGAATAAATGCATTTGCATTAGAATAGGTTTTATGTATGAAATATCTCAGAAATAGGGAAATATTAAATTCAGTGAGGAAGCATGTGGAGATAAGTTCTAGATTTTCAATCATAAAAAATTAAAGCTATGATAATAAATCACTGATTAAAAAGAATAATATACAATTTACCATAATTAGATAAAGCAGGTGTCTCGCTCTTGCACGTAGTCAATAGTTAGCAAGATAAAGAGCCAATGTGAAAAATGATCTCACATTGAGAAAATAAATCTCTCTTATTATGGCTTATGCAACGATTATGTTCTCTTTTCTCCTTTTTCTGCTTTTCTCTTTATGTCACCCTGAAGCTTCTATGAGACTCACTCCCTAATCTGTGCAGACACAGTACAGAATAACTTGGCTTCCTTGAAGGAGTCTTCTCTGTGAGACTCTCACAACATTCTAGAAAGGAGAAGCCATCAAAGTAAGTGTAGTATGGAAAGGGTTGAATGAAAGGATACTCAAGGTCCTATTCAAATCTTTTATTTTAGCAGGCACTCACCCTGTTCAAATTAAGCATTCAGGTTTTGACCTACTTGTGTGGGCTGTGGTTCAGTAGTTTAATTTCAGAGCTTTGTGTGGGTTATTTCATCTGCTTGTTATATCTGGTGCCTCTGAGTCTCCCACTGGTCACCTTACAAGAAGAACAGGATTCCCAGGCCCAGCTGCCTGGAGCCTCTAGTTAGGAGAAGGGAATCTGTAGCCCTTGAGGACAAAGTATATTTCTCAGGTAGGACTAGTTGTAGTGGGATCCCTCTTGCAATTGCCATCTACCCATCTGGCATCTCTAGGTTGGGGTGGGAGATCCTCAGGCTCATGGGGAAGGATAGCATTGTCCCCTACTGCTTCTGGTCAGCACAGCTCTTGATGAATCCCATTCACTCTTCGGCCAGGATTGCTTGCTATTTTCAGCAGGGCTCCTGTCCCATTCAGGAGAGGATGTGTTTGAACCTACCTGGGCCATCTTCTATTGCTAAATTGAGAGCTGGGATATACCAGGATGGGATAACCCTCCTTTGAGGGTAAGAGTCATAAGATGACCTGTTGCTATATTGTTACTCCAATCTTGCAGTCCCTAACTAGTTCTCCTTTCTACTTTTCAGACTTCCTTGATTGCCTCTTGCATTATTTTCAGGGTTTATAGTTAGCAAGCCAGAGCAAAGAAAAATGATCCTATACTACTTTGTGTGGATTGAAACTTTACCATAATTACTTCATGAATGAAATAATTTTATGTCAATATAAAATTACATAATTTTAGTATACAAGAATATTTTTATTAAATTTATTAGGGTGACTTTGATTAATAAGATTACACAGATATCAGTTGTGTAATTCAATAAATACATATGTATATTGCCTTATATGTTCACTTCTCAAGTTAAATTTCTTTCTGACATCACATATTTGATCTCCTTTTACTTTATAAAAATTAACTTACAAAAAACTTTTATCTAAAATTCTAAACTAGAAAAATAAAAACACAAACATTTTTTTCATATTTTTGTGTCTAATTAGGTTCTTGATGCTCTTTAAGATTTTTCTAAGAGTGAATCAATAAAAATTCAGAGTGCCAGTATTGTCTTGAGTGATGCTTTCACTTGTCATGAAATACATCCTTTTGTGATACCAAGTTAAATGGAAAAATGAGTTTAAGTATTATAGATTAATCATACAGAGAATTGTCTTAATTTTTCACTCATCTAGTTCTATTTCAAATTCCTTCATTTAACCTTGACCCCATACCAAAGTGCATACACATTATTTACTTACATAGAATTTTATTTCAATAGCAAAAATTACCTAGGAAGAATTTGAAGAGATTCTATTATCTTTGTTTTTAAGAAGGAAGAGAGAGTATTATAGTTAGTCTTTTCTCATTGAATATTTAGCTTTTTCCTTGGATCACATGAGTATGGAAGATATCAAAGTTCATGTTAATCAGCTGAATGTCAGAGCTAACACAGGGCTTTGTGAGAGAAAAAGATAGACATACTAATATATTTTCATTGAGCTCTCATGCTTTTATTCTTTCATTATTTGAGATTAATTTATATACGCTGTTTTTATTCTCCATCTACCATTTTTATGGTGTTACAGCATTTGCATAATGGGATTATGGATATGGTGACAGGGAAGGTCCCGTACCCAACATCTATGGGCAGTGATAAGGCAGATTATCAGGACCTAAAGGATGGGATTTTTTCAAAATCTATAGAGTTTCTTTTTTATAAAACTTGAAATTAGAACCTTATATACAATGTTTATGATGCCTATAATAATTTTGTGGCAAATAAAGACACCAAATGAACTTTAACCTTCTACAATACAGGATGCTGCAATGCCTCATACTCCATATTCTAGGGCAGAGACACCATTCTTTCATACTTATTTCAAGTCATTGACAATGGATCCAACTCTTGATGTTGTGTTACAGTGAGATGAAGACTAATTGATTGACAACCTTTTGAGCTAGCAATTAGCAGCATAATACTCAAAGGACTAGAAAAGCAATGTGGGACTAGACTTTAATTAAAAGATGACTAAAGTTATTATGTATTCCTGAGATAATTAATATATGAGACAGTGTTTATTTCTAATATATTTCAATGAATGAGATTGGTAAAATACATGACATAAAATTTGCCTACTTTTTTAGTTTTCAAATACTTTATTTTATCTTAGTTATTTAAAACAATTTAAATTATACTCCTTAGGTACATAAGTGTTGAAGCAATTGGGGAAATAAGTTAGGTGATTTAAAGTGCATTTTTATTCATTTTCATTTGTAAAACTATATAAGATCATTACCTTATAGCCTAAAATAATTTATTTTCTTAATCAATTACCTCTTTAAAAGTTTTCAATGAATTATAACTTTTTCTCTTAAATTTTAGCTTTCATATTAGTGAAATTAGCTATACCCCATTCTAATTTGATTTGGCTAAAGTTCTGGTGCATGCATTTAATTAGGTTTAGGAGAAAAACAAGATAGTTTTCCCTGAAGAGTCCATATGTGTTGGCAGCGAGTAATACTCAAAGACAGTAATTTTAAGTGCTGATTGAACTTACATTTAATTTAATTACATTAATATGTTAAAGGCAGTGATCTATATCTTGTGGTGACAACATATATTCTTCATAATCTTAAGCAGAAATAGTAAATCTCATATTTTAGGAGTTGTAACATACTTATGTATCTTACAAAATACACCTGATATTTTAAATTTTTACTTATTTAACTATCCATTAATTATATTTAATGTTGCCTTGTAGCCAAATAGTTTCTGAATCAATCACAAGAACTGTAAAGAATCCCAAGGATAAAATAATAATAGTTAATGTTTATTGACTACTGACTGTGTCCAGCACAGTTACACAAAATGTCTCTTGGCTGCTACTTTTTCTCTTGGTACCACTGAGGACAGACATTCAAATGCTGATACTCTCAGGGTCACGTAAGGGAGTTCTTCAGTGAAGTATTGACTATGGTGAAGGTAGAGGCTATAGATAAGGGATATTCCCAAGTGCATGTTGAATGATCTTTTAAACCTCTCTGCCTCAATAACCATTTCACTTATGTATATACACACATCCAGTGCTGATCTGCCTGGGCTTTTGCTTCTTGGCTCCATGCCCAGCAATCTTCCCTTTTGAATGAGGTACTAACAGGTCAGCTCATATCCAGAAACTGGTATAAGCCATAGGGAACAAATAAGCAAATCCACTGCTTTTGTAAAAATCACACAGAAGAATTAGATGCCAATGTTGCCTTCTTGAGGAGATTCTCAGTCTCTGTAAGTGATTCTCTTGGTGACACCCTTTCCATTAACTTGAAGGACTCATGGCCCTGACAATTCCTTTTTTCCCTTCCCAATATCCTGTTTAGCTGGATTTAGGAGAGAGAGAGAAAGAGAGAGAGAGAGAGAGAGAGAGAGAGAGAGTGTAAAGTGTGTAGTTTATGGCTAAGTTTCTTTCTAAAAGCTAAATGGTTTGGGTACTCTCATCCCTAACTGTGAGTTCTATTTATCAGTTCCATGGCAACAGGAAAAGTACCACTCATGGTCCTTATGAGCTATTACAAGAACAAATCAGTAAGCTCATGAAGAAGAATAGGGGGAGAAAAAGTTTTCAAGTTAGATGGACTTAGATTGCAATTCAGTCTTGAAACTAGTCCATGGACGTACATACCATAATTGAATGGAAAAATAATATAATCTTTTAAAATTAATTTGGGTGTCTTCAATGTTAAACTCTGAAATATGCATATTGTGCTCTTTTTGTGTGTGTGTTGGTTATATTCAAAAGAGAGTTATTTCTGTCTTGCTTCTGTAATAGATCTGGTTTCTCAGTGTAATGCTCCTTCTGAAGAGATGAAGTGTCCTTCCACACAAGTGTAATCTTTAAATGCTGTAGCTGTAGTTCACATACACAAATAGCTTATTGAAGAACTATTGCTGACCTTAGAATTTGTGTCTCCCAAAGTTATTTAGTAGAAGTAATTAAAGAATGTAGTATTTAGGAGATCATCAAATTGGTGTCGAGCATGATGAATTACTGTGCAATCCTATAGGTACAATACACATTGAAATAAATTAGTTTGATCTCATTAGAAAGCAGTTGGAAGGCCTTACGTTTGTTTGTTTGTGCTTAATTACATGGTCCAGGTAGTTAAAAAAAAAAAAAGAGGTGATTTTCTAACATTCACTAAAATTGGAATGATATGCCTGAATCTCTTTGTTTCCAACTCATTTTTTCCAGGTAGCTAGTTGGAAAGGCTTTATTCATGAGAGAACTTAGGTTTTACATATAAAGAGCATGTTCTTTTGTAGAAGATAATGTCTTTCGGAATGATTACATAATCTGGTGCATTGCATTTGCTGCCCAGCCTGTAATGTTTCTACCTGGGACATTTAGCCATGGCAGAATCTCATTTGCTGTCTGAGAAAACCTTGATGTGCTTTTTGGACTCATGTCTGAAATCATTTCTTAGTAACCCTGGCAGGGTTTTGTTTTTGTTTTTGTTTTTGTTTTTAGGTCTGGCTTGTCTATAATTACTGTTAGTGGGGAACCATGAAACTATGAAATTCCTGGTTCAGTTCTTTTTCAATTTCTAAACTCACCAATTAAAAAAATCAAATGTAAAAGAATGTGAACTGTGAAAGGAATACAAAAATGCAAAGCCAATCACAGTTTAATGAATTCCTTGTAGCCAAGACAGAACTAAAATGTGCTTAGAAAAATAGTACGTGAAACATGTAACTCATTAAAGCGACATCTTAGTGGAAGCTCTCAGTTTTCCCCTCAAGTCCTCTTTCAGTTTTCCCCCAAAGATGAGAGAATGTTAATTTGTTGAAATTACAGGGCACTGTACCACTTTTGCTAATAGACGGGATATGGGGCACTTTCTGAGGGGTGGGTGTGAGATTTTTTCTTGAAAGGAAGCAGCCTCCCCATCTCTCTTGCTCCTCCTCTTCCTCCCTCCCTCTCTCCCTCCCTTCCTCTCTATCTGTTTGTCTCTCCATCTGTCTTTATGTCTCTCTGTCTCTCTCTGTCTCTGCCTCTCTTTGTCTCTGTCTGTCTCTCCCTGTCTCTGTCCCTGTCTTTCTGTCTCTGTCTCTCTGTCTCCATCTGTCTGTCTGTCTCTCTCTGTCTCTCTCAATCTCTTGCTCTCTCCCTGTCCCCTTTTCTAAAACTCTCTTCTTTACTCTTTTGATGTGTAGGAGAAATGTCATATTCTATACATGGAATTTTTGAAGGATAAATAGATTGATTTCTTTAGTCTTTGAAAAGATAATTTTCTTTTCATTTTTTTCTTTTGTCATTGGTTTTAAACCTTTTATAAACTTGATTGCCTTATCTATATACATTTATAGTTACAAATGTTTCTTTTAGAAACAGTTGCAGAGAATCTAATACAATACTTTACATCAGTCTTGGCCCTCTAAAAGAGTCAAGGAACCCTTAGTTTTTGACGTAGAATTATAAAACTTCTAACACTAAGAGTATATAAGCTTTTTACCTTCTTGGAAACATTGATGATTTCCATTAAATGTTAAAACCCAGAAACTTGATCAGCCAATTTTCCTTCGTTCTCTTTTTCTGCATTAGGGCATTAGCACCAAAATTACTTGTGTGTTATTTCTGTCATCTTGCTTTGCCATTACCTGGCAATGTGTACATTTTTTTAATTTTCTGAAAATTTTCCTCTACTTGATAATATCTCTATATTACTGAGAGTTCCTTTGAAATAAAACTTGTAAACTACTGCTATAAATTGAGATAGAGTGTTTTCAGAGATGTAAACTTAAATTTATTTAATATAGTCATGTATTTGCTGACATTATTCTCACTTGATTAGATTTCCATTTGTTTTTATACTGTTTGCCCTGCCCTTCAACTTGAAAACTATTCTTTCTGGAAAAGATATATACAAATCAATTGTTGAATGGTTCTGCTTTTTCCAAACTATTTCACATTAATTCTTTTTGATGTTTTATTATTACAAACATATCTAAAATATCTGTGACTTTTAGAATTTCTGGATTTCTGGGAATTTTCCCCTTGCGACCCTCTTTTCACACACTAATAATGTTATATCCCTCTTTGTACTTTCATCATTTTTTCTTTTTTTAAATTTACAAGCAATTTAGGTTTCCTCTGAGAGGAAAGGGGGCACCATTGAATACTGTTCAGCAGAAAAATGATGTCATCCCAGTGGTTCTAGGAAGAACAGTCTTAAAGGCAGGGCTGAGTGTCAGTATATCTTGCTGGGAGATTAACCCATGGGAAAGACCATGGTCTGTGTTATGTTCCTTTTATCACACTTCAAGAATTGTTATAGAAATACAGACAGATATTTGTAATGAAGCTTATAACTGGACACAGTGGCCAGTTAAATACAGATTTGGGTTTAATAAGCCCCTGACTAAATACTACTAAAAAGAAATGGATGAGGAAACCTAACCAATCCAATTTCCAGGGAAATGTAGATTAGGTGACAATAGAGCAGCCAGTCTTTCCCCTGTACCACTAGAACTCTAAATCCAATCTATCTTAATTGTAAAATGATCATTAAAGAAAAGAAAATTGGAAAACATAAGTTTTAAACCATGCTTACTCAGAGGCACTTTTAATTGTGAAAGGCTTTCTAAGGCAGCATAAAATTTTCTTCTGAAGAGTTTACAGCTGTCTATGCATGTTTATACCATTAGCAGTTCTCTAAATTTCTAGATTTGGGTATGAAAGAGAGGTTGTCGAATTCTGCTCTGAAATATATATTTTTATTTTTCTTCAAAGATATTATCTTTTTCTCTAGTTGATTGGGTCATGAAAAATGATTAATATCAAATATTGACCATTCTACTAAATCAATACACTCTTCTTGAGTGACACATAAAAGATGACATGGCTTTTTGATTTAGTATGTAAGAACATCATATAACCAAGAATGCGCAACATAAATAAAAACTTTTTGTTTCAGCTTTATGTTAATTTTCCTTTGGTGGATGACAAAAGGAACACTGAAAAAATTCATTCAGTCATCTAACAAATATAAATAAATAAATATATACACACACTCAACAAATACATATTCTAGATATATACACACATATGATATACTAGAAATTGAGCTAACTACTGGAAATAAAATGGTAAACCAAATTAGCAAAACTGCAAAATATTGCAGTAAACTGAGGAACAAGTAAACACACAAGTATAATAAATTGTGGTAAGTTACTTAGAAGACTAGCAAATCAGAAAAGCACCTAGACCATTAGACTGCAGAGAGATTTCTCAAAATAGGTGACACCAAGCTGACCCCTTGAGGAGGGATACCGGACATATACCATTGCAGGATATAAAACATACATGATTAGGTTTGCATCTTCTATTCTCATCTTAGGTTAAGAGTGGGGGATGGATCGGTGATGTTGCTAGAAATTAAAATGGAGTCAGTGAGACTGGCCAGGAAGTTTTCAGTAGTCCATGAAAGAGATGATATTGACCTGAATTGGGGCAGTGCCAGTGAAGGAGGGGAGTGATTGAACAAGAAAGATATTTTCCAGTTAGAACTACAAGACTTGGTACATGATTATGTGAGTGCACGGAAGAAGTGAAGGAGGACTCCAAAATGTCACTCTCTTTTTCTTTGTTTGAGACAGGGAGTGTCAGAGGAGAAACTGAATACAATTGATGTATAAAACTTCTCCTCTTTTTCCTTCTTTTCTTTTTTCTCTTCTTTCTCTCCTCCCATTCCCTCACATTTTTCTGTCTCCCTTCCTCTCTCCCTATTCCATCTCTCCCTCCATCTTTGAAGACCTTGAATCTTTCTATCCCTTGAAGTCACTGTCTTCTATGATGCTCAAAATTATTTTGACAAGGAAAAGTCACTTTAACTTCTGTACTTAGAGCTAATCTGTGGGTAAAAATAACAACAGCCTATCACCTTGCCAAGTTATTTCAAATATCCTTAAGTGCTTAATCAAAGGAGACAGAACATTGATGTACTTAAGAACATTTGCCAAGAGTGTTTCTTGACCTTATTTAAAGATTTAAGATGTAGCTAGGCAAATTATTCTGTGCAAAATAAAATTAAGTTGATCAAACAAAATATATCTAAGGGAAATATATGCTGCCATGTAAGTATGATTTTCATAGATCTTTACCATTAAATTTCAGAAAGGAGTTTTTATTATTTTTCTAATGGGGCTCTGAAAATTGAAGAAATCCAACTTGAAATAGTGTCAACAATAAAAATAATTGAATTTATTTTCTTTTTTTGTATGAGAAGATAGATTTAAATCTAGCCTGAAGTGGGACTCCAGCTGAGAGTTACTGGGTCTCTTCCTCTCCCCATCTCTCTCACATCTCAGCTCTGTTTCTTATTAAGTATTGGATCTGTCTTTTCTACTGCAGGTGGCTCTCTCCAGTAGGAGACAAGAGGGTGATGGTGGTGGTTATCATTACTTTAGCTAGTGTCCACAGAGGCATGAGCGAGCTCTTTGCTTCAAGTGACTATGTATAAAATTCCAAGCAATTCTAATTGGTCTGGCTTGGGCCATGCCTCCAATTCTTAGTGGAGTAGGGAACTCTGGAGTAGGCAAGGGGTGTAGGGAACTGTGGCAGCCCACTAGAATTATCTGGTATGTAGTAGTCCTCCAAAATAAATGAAGGCAGAATGCTTGCTGTTACCCAGTGAAAGATGCAGAATACTGGGAAAACTAAAGCAACACTTGTACATTACATTTTTTATTGAATGTACTTGAAAATGTTTTCCATTTTTAAATGTAAATTAAGACTATTTAATCTTTTCAATGTCAAATCATTGGCATAAGTAGACAACTAAAGGATATTGACCAGTAAAAAATTATTTATGATTATACATTATTAAAAGAAAATGTTTCAAAAACAGCTTTATGACCTCGGGCATATCCTAAGCTGAAGAAGAGTTCTAGTTGTTGTAATTGTTTAAGGTGTTGTCACTGACATTTATCTTTTTTCTGTTTGGTTGGGAACTAATTTTATATTTTAGCTTTATCTATACAGTTTTTGCTGCCTGCCTGTTTTTATAGCCTATCTCTGATGTGCTGTTTCTCTGCTCACACAAACTACAGACATCTTCCCATAACACTTGCTTAAAGATGTGACTCATCTATTCTCTCATATTTGGCCAGAACTAAGTTGTTATACACATTGTTTCTGAAAAAATTGATGTTCTTTCTTCTGATTTGGCAGTTTCAATTCATCTATTAATGCCAAGATGAAAATACCAGAAGAACTCAAGGCAGGAGATGTGTGGTGTTTTGTTTTGTTTTGTTTTGTTTTGTTTTGTTTTGTTTTGTTTTGTTTTTTTGAGGGGTGTGGGTGGGTAGCAAGTCCCAACTACCCTGACAGTTAATAGGCATCTGTGTGACAAGAAATTAAAACATAAATAAATAAATTGTGTCTTATTTAATTTTTACTTCTGTCAGGAAAGAGGGACAATACATTTTTTTTCAATATTTTTTCCTGCCACAATTTATCTAAAATGTAATTTATCTTAACTTACCTTTTTAGCAGAGGATTCTCTTGATTTCAAAGTAAATCCCCTTAAACAGATAACAAATTTGTTGGTGGACCTTTCAACCATGCCTACTAAACTTCATAACTGGGAAAATTCTGACAGCTCTTCTATAATAAAAGTTTTGTTACTCTGGGCAAAAAAAAAAAAAAAAAAAATCACCATTAATGTAAACACAACTTGCCTACCTGTGTGTACACATTGTCTTATGGTTTTGCATTTGTTCACAAAAATAAATGATGCTTGCAGGTCATTAAAACCAAAATGTTTACATTCTGAGGTTCATGGTTCTATTTATAGCTAGATGATCTCTTAGTGGATTATTCTGACTTTTCTTGAACCTATTACTTGACAAATGACTCTCGCGCTTGTCCAATTTACTAGGCTACTGCACATTGCCTTGACAACTAAAGGAAGATTCATTGCTATGGAAACAAGTCAATAAAACATCTTCACATTTTATTTATAGACTAGGTAATGTAAAGGGCATCGTGAACACTTGATATGATATGAAATGAAATATGGTAGATGCTTCTTATTTTTAATTAATAAGATTAATGGTTGACATTGACATATAGCATTATCTCACAGCTAGGGGGACAAAACCGCAGTTGTCACTTTATTTTATCTGTTATTTTAATTACAGAATTTTTGTTGTTGTTGTTGTTCAAGGTTAAATTCTAGACCTATGACAGGAAACCAACAGATGACACTAACATAAAAAGGGAATTTATGAATACTTTAACCAGAGAGGTGCCAGATTTCAAAAATACCTGTCAACTGCCATAACCATTTTCCATTGAAATAGGAAATGAGTAATTCACCCCTGTACAGATTTTATTGTGTAACAGAAAGAATACAGGATTTAAGTAGAAACTAATTAGTTAAAAGATTTGAGGAAGCCCCTTAGCTTTGTTGTAGCTTTCCCGTCTGTAAAATGAGTATAATAACATTTACCTGCTAGATTATTATTGTAATGATCTGAAAAAATGTCTCCCTTGTGCTTCATTATAAGTGATCAACAAATAGGAGGCTTATCATTATTCTGTGCGACTTTTTAAATACTTAAATAATTATCAATCTTTCTTAATTATGCAGCTCTTAATTGCCATATTGATAGATTTTTGTAGCCATTTTGCTAAATGCACTGATTTGATGGAAATAAAAGGGAAATGTGTCTATGTTCCATTTTTCTTTTAAAATTTTGATGTAAAGTTAGATGGGATTCAGCAAATAAAAGGAAACTAATACACGGTGAACAATTATCAGTACTTATTTGTGTTCTTGTTTTAATTTATAGAATCTAGCATATAACCTTCCCATTCTAAGTAAGGAGAACTTACCTTCATTTTGTTTCTGAAAATAACTTTCATTATAATTATTATCATTTAAGAAATTTGTTCCCTGTGGATTGGCAAAATCTAGAAGACTCAGATAGCTTTCCAGTGTGTGTGTGTGTGTGTGTGTGTGTGTGTGTGTGTGTGTGTGTGCGCATGTGTGTGTGTGTTTTCTTAAATATATCATTTACATTTCCTGTAGTAGAATTAATTTTAAATAAGAGGCCTCTTTCTCCTTTAATAAAAGACTGAAAACATTAGCTCTTGAATTTCAGAAGAAGTATATGCTAAGTTACATCATTCATTGTAGGAAGCTTGATGGTAACTATGCCACAAATCCAATTTATGGTTTAATTTTCACCCTTCATGAAAGTTTTCCTTGGTTTTACTTCCGTTTCAAAGGTTTTGGGTTATATACTGAGATCCTAAGTTTATGTATCTTTGGATAGATGAATACATTTTCCTTGTTCTGCCAATATTTTTTTCTGTACTAACTCTTTCTAGCTGAAGTATCCTGATGGCAATTGTAAAAATACTTGAATTTGTACAAATATGTTTAAGTCTTTGTTCTCCACTTTTAAGAAACATCTTGTCCAATAGCCAGATCACATAAAAATAAAAGTCCTGAGAGCCACACAAATGAGTCCTTTAAAAAAATAAACATTTTCTTTTATGTTTTTCCTGTATTTTACTTTATTTAATAAGTTAAAATTAAATGCTGTCAGATTGGAGAATGTCTTCATTAAGACATAAAAAGAGATAATGATAACTAGCAGTGGGGAGGGGAACTTCATGTCAATGTGGTGAGCTCTTAAAGTTCTTTTGGGTTCTACTTCTATGAATTTATATGAAATTGTTAATTAAGTAACAATTTATTCCTAACTCCCTCACTATACAAAAAGAAGAATTAAATTCAAGTAACAGAAAGGGACTATTTGTTTTGTGCTTCATCTTGGTCAAATTGCTAAAGACAGGTTGATTTCCTAGAATTAAACTATTTTTAACAAAGAGCTTCAGTTAAAAATAGATGAATGAGAGAAAAGTATCATGCTACTAATCAAAAAATAAAACAGAAAATATCCCAGGAATATTTACCTTTCTATATTTACCCTTTTCTACTAAAGAAATGCATATTGCATTGAGAAACGCTGATGCATGTGGTTGAATAGTAGGCAAAGTAGCAGACTGAGGCAGAACTCTGACAAAATTAAAGCATGTGTGTGCACGCGTACACACACACACACACACACACAGAGCTAACCAGTCACATTACTGTTCCATTAATACTACATATAATTTCAGACTTGTACTCATCTTCCACAAATTCAAGTGGGAAAATCCATCATGTGAAATAGAATGGTATGCCTTCCAATTAAGCTTTGCAAATTATTAGAAAAAGCAAATTGACCATATGCGAAGCAGAGTGTTAAGAAGTTGAACTTATTCTAAAGTTATGTAAACAAATCCTATTTTAGAAAACTCAGCTAGCTTATACATATTGTGCTAGATTGTGCTGCTTGTTCACAATTCTCCTTCCTTCTTTGCCCTTGGTAGGGTTCCTCATGCACAGAGTATACCTCCTCATCCTACTGGTTTTTGGCTCAGTCTTGACAAATGGAAGTTGTAGAACTGATAATACGTTTCTAAGCATGACATTTATGTGTTTCTGCTTCCATTTCTCACACTTCTGACATGACATCTTCAAGCCATTGATGGGAGTTACTCTTTAGCTTAGGTCTTAAAATGAAGGACACATACAGCACACCTGTACCCAACTCACAACCTGGGGCAGACCCGCTGCTGCCAACTCCTAGACACACAAATGAGAAGTAAATGTTTGGTGTTTTAAGCCTGAAAGTTTGGGCCTGTTTGCTATATATAAATATAGAGAGAAAGCTGACTAATACAAATCCCTGTGAATAAATTCAGAGTAAAATTTCAATAGGGATCCACAATAGAATATCCCTACAGTTTACCCAAGAGCCAAGGTCCTAGCACTAAGAAGACCTGACAACACAAGGTGGAGCTACAACTCCTGAGGGAAAGTACAGGGACCAAATGCTCATCCTTGCTAGGGGTTAGGCTAGAGCATGGGACTTGGGGATCTACACTTGAAAGTACTAAGATTGAGGTTGTGGGTTAAAAAGGAACCTTCATACACCACTAGTGGGAATGTAAATGGGTATAGCCACTATGGAAAACAGTATGGAAGTTCCTCACAAAATTAAGAACAGAATTACCATATAACCCAGCAATCCCTCTTTTAGGTAGCTACCCCAAAATTTGGAAAATATTTGTCCGTAAAGATATATGCACCCTGATGTTTGTTTATTGCAGCATTATTCATGGTGGCTGAGACATGGAAATAACCAGTGTCCTTTGATAGATGATTGAATAAAGAAGATGTGCCGCATACATATACATACACACACAATGGAATCTTACTCAGCCATAAGAAGAGATGAAATACTGCCATTTTCAACAACATAGATGGATCTTAAGATATTCATGCTAAGCAAAATAAGTCAGATGGAAAGGGTTGAGGACCATAAAATTTCACTCATATGAGGGATATAAAACTGAAAACAACAAATGAAGAAGACAAACAACCAAAAACTCATACACATAGACAATAGTTTAGTGGGTACCACAGGGAAATGGTGAGGGGGGAGGTAGATAAAAATAAAGGGAGCTATATGGTGACAGAAGGAGATTTGGCTTTGGGTGGCGAACATACCATGCAATATACAGATGATGTATTATTAAACAGTACACTTGAAACCTACTTCATTTTATTAATCAATGTTGCCCCAATAAATTAAAAAAGTATAGGATCTTGAGCAGATGATCAGAATTGGAGTTATATCTGAGCAAGGACTGTAAAGGAGCAGCGGCTACAGATGGAGTGGAAGATGAGAGGAAAACTAGCAGCAAGATAAATGGTTTGCTAAGTCCCTAAGTTGTTGAGCTGTTTCTTCTTTAAAAATTCCCTTTATAGAGAGACTTGGTTGTAGTAATAAGTCAAGTGGCCCCAGATATTGGAATTCCAGATATTGGAATAGGATGGGTCAGGGAACAAGGCAGGGCCTGGCATCAGAGGACAGAGTCATTTCAACATGAACTATCCTCATAATAACCTGACAGAATCTGAAAGGATCTTTTTAGGATGAGGCTCGAGGAAGTAATATACATACTCATGGAACCTGTAAAAACACACCAAATAGTTAACTTCAAGTGAAATAGCTAACTTATGCCACCAGCTTCCAAGACAGACAATAAAATCTTAGATGGTCTCTTGGTTGTGTTAAGTAATTATGTATTGGCATAAGCTTACCAAACAGGTGTTTCTCTTAAAGAATTAGTATAAAAACTAATTTTCCTTTCATAAATGCTGAATTTAGACTTTAGCATTTTCAAAAAAAGGGCTTTACTCTCTCCAGCGCAGCCTGATTCATCTCCCTTCAATGGATGTGCTAATCTCCTGCTCCAAGGTTGTCGACTGTTTCCTTATCACTGTAATGTGAACTTTAGATCCTTCGGATTCTTCCATAATCTGACTGAAACCTTACTTTTCCAAGTCCATTTCATATGACTCTCTTTGAAAGTTCTCCTCAACAAAATTGGTCTTATTTAATATGATGAGCCATGTAGTCAGCAGTGCTGGGCTTAAAGCATCCTTCTTCACTTAGTAGGTGTGGTTTGGGCTGATCTTTATTCTACCTGAGCTTCAGTTTCTCTGTTATATATGTATTGCTCCAAATTTTAAATGAGATTTTAAAAAAGAAATTTTCTGAAGCAATACCAATGTGTTTTCATTTGCTTATTCTGGGCAAATCATGTATATATTTTTGCTTCTCTGCTATTCTAACTGTCTGAATCATCTACACTTTTGCTTTCTCTGTGCTGATCTTATGATTTTTCACAACTTACATCGAGTTCCACTTCTGTTGAGAAATTTCTTTCAGACTGTCCAACCTTGTGGTGATCTATCCTTTCTGTTGCAACATACAAGTCATTTAGTCTGGCTGCCCTGTATTATGCTTATTTTTTAAATGTATTTAAATTGTGTTTCAAATCAGACACAAAGCTTTGCAGGGTACAGACAGCAGATTATGAATTTCTGTATACTCATTACCATGCAGCTCCTTGTTTATTAAAGGCAAACTATAAACAGTTGAATCTCAGGGGGTTCAAATGAACTTTAAAAAAGTCATAGAGTCAACTTCTTGTGTGATTATATGGCAATGAGGATGATAATGATAATGATGATGATGAAGTTTTGGCTCATTCCTTTTCATGATTGAAGTATTTTATAGAGTTCTGAGATATTTTGCCAGCTTTTCATTTACATTTTGCTTAAATTTGATAATTTATTAAAAATTTATTGACTTTACAAATGTATTTTATGTATATGAAATAGTGCATCTTCAGTTCAATCCACAAGCATCTGTTTGAGCCGTTACATCTCAATAAAGTTATCAATTTCTTTCTTATTTCTTAGTACTAGATCGCTTTAGAAATATAGTCAAAATATATTTAAACTCTGAGGTTCAAATTGTCTGTATGATTGTATAATGTAACGAAGTAGTTTCCTAGGTAGTGGTGTCTGCAAAAGTCATCTCTATTCTAATGCTTTCACAATGCTATATTCTCTGAAATAAGGATGTATTGTATCATATAATCAATGTGATTTTAAAAATCATTATATCATATTTTAATACCCAGCTTTATTTTCCTTAGAGGTACTTAAAACAATGGGATGCAGATTGGGAATTCAATGTTAAAGAACTAAGTCTGCAGCTAGATCAACCTCATTTGTGGTTCAGGTGAGATGGTAGTCAGATTGCCACTCTTTATATGACCATTAGCCTAGTAACTCTTTGCTCCCCTCTCTGAAAATTCTTTCTTCCTGTAGTGGTTTTTGGTACTGGTATTCTCTTTGCCAAGAATGTCAGAGTCATTCCTCCATTTTTCTTCTTTCTTTTTTATTGCATCATGTCAGCCATCAAGTCCCATGATGATACTTATGAAATGCCTCTCGTTAAGTCTCTTCCCTCCTTTCCTGGTCAGCTCTTTATCATTGCTCTACTCACTTATAATTGTCAACTTGTTGTCTTAATATTTCCAGTATACCTTTTCTAAAATTCATATGCTTCAAACTAATACCAGTAATATTCTTTTCCCTCTCATTCTAAACATTTTGGGCAGTCTTTACTATCTATAGGGTAAATCTAAATTTCTGAACATGTTAACTAAGTCCCTTGAAATTAGACCCTAATGTAATTCGAATTATAAAGAGTTATATTAGCAATTTATATTTTATTAATTATATATTATGTATTATTAAATATATTAAATATATTTATTAAATATACAATGTTATTAAATATGCATTAAATAATATTAAATATATATTATCTATTTATACATAATATTTAATATTAAGTTGATTATATATTTATGTTAAATGTATTTTTTTATATAAAATTAGAGCTTAGGACAGTGCCTGCCACATGGCAATAACTCGATAAGTTTTAATGATCATTATGACTGGCATTGCACTTAAACATTGTTTTCTAATTATGTGTTTATTCAATATGCAGTCAAGATTCATTTAGGAGTCAGGAACGCATCAGTTATTTGATCAAAACACTGTAGCTTATACCTAATTCTATATTTATAAACTGAGTAACTGAAAAGGTAAAAAGACCACTCTGAGGTATCATAGAGGTGGCAACTGTAAGGGCACCTGCCACTTAAGGCTAAGGAGAAAATGGGACAGGTTGACATTATTAAAATTTTGAAGCTTGGGGAGACCTTCTGCTGAGATGTATCCCTGACATCTAAGGGGGCACTGCTTGACTGGCATGAGGTTGGATTCTGAGAGTGTGAAATAAGTTTTAAAATGCAGGAGTGAACTGCTTCTGTTGGGGTGAAGATGCTGGGCTTGGAGATGTGCACCTTACACTGGGGGTCCACAGTTTACAAACGGGAGAAGCAAGTTCCTTTCTTCCTCCTCCAGCATTGCTGTACCCCTATGCTCCCCCGCCGCCCTGTTGGCAGATTCTAATATTGGTGCCATCTAGCCAAGTAGAAATGTGCTTTGCAGAGCTCCAGGCCAGTATGACAAAGCTAGTGTAGAAGGGTGGGGTGAAGCTAAGAGATTTAACACTCAGTAATTGGCACAGCCTACCTCTTCAGCTACGTGTCATCTATATCAACCCTTTCTATAAAATGAACTTTTACACACTAAAAACAACTCTGTGTTTCTATTTTACAGTAGGCAACTGCCTTTAGTCAAATGAAGATGTTTTTATCTCTTCCCCAGAATGAGAAGAGCCACAACCCTGTCACTGTGTTCCTCTTTGTGTTGTGTTAATTACTCCTCAAATTTAGTTCCTGGTCCATCTGAATATTCTGTTAATCTGAACATTAAACTGTAAAGTTACTCTCCCACAAAATCTGTATAGAATAATGAGTTATGTGTGTGTGCGTATACACATATATACATACGTACATACATATATATGTGTATATCTCTCTCTCTTTCTCTCATACATGTCAAAAAAGAAAACATACATAACTATGGCAGTCCCTATTTCTGTAACTGGTCATAGGGGCCATGGTTGATAATTATAACTTTCATTTTCTACTAGCCATTCTATGTTTTCTTTGCTTTTGTTTTGTCAGAGTCTACTCTCTGATGTGATAACTAAAAATGTCATTCCTGTAGAGTCTTAGTCCTCAATAAACTGCCTTATTAGTTGCTATACCTTAGTATTTATTTTTGCTATTGGACAGGGACATTTTATGAGAAAACCTAAAGAGAATTCCTGGATTCCAGACATGGCCCTTCGTGTAGCCATCAATGAAGGGAGCGAATTTTCTTTGGTCATTGAGATCAATCACTATAGTCAGCAGAGAAACTTTAGTTGCTGGTTGAGTGGCATGAGGAATGAAACCCTAAATGGCGAAGTGGCAGTCTTGTCATTCAATTTAGTGGAACTATTGTTTGTCTCATGTTGGCAGGAGTCCTCCCTTGGGAATCAAGATCTCCAAATTAGCAGAGCTCAAAGTTTCAGGGAAGTGAAAATTCTACAAGTGAGTTATTAGTTTTAACAGTGTAAGTAGCTACTTTTTCATTCCTTGATATCTGGATTTATTTATTCTGGCTATTGGAAAACAGATCACTTATTGGTCTATAATATACTGCACCCTGTAAGACAAAATCCAGCTGGTGCTGTAACTAGGTAGAACATCTCACATTTCTAACAATCAGTTGCTTCTGGGCTGTCAGATGAATTCCTTGATCAGAAACAGTATGTCATGAATGGTGGTGTTGGCAGAAGCATTATGGACAAGGAAGGTGTAGCCACATCCAGAAGGCTTTTCTATTTGAGTGAAGAAAATTATTTGTCTCTATCATTATGAAATAAGTACAATGCAATCAATTGATGACTAGCTGATTTTATTCTCCCTTCGGAAATCATGGCATATAGGGGTCTTAGTGCTGGTTTCTGCTGTTGCCAGGTTAGGCACTCAGCAGTCATGGTAGCCACAACCCATGCTGATTTCTGTCCTCTCTGAGGGATACAGCTTGGTCACAGAATCCTGGAGTGGAAAGAAACTGCACACTCCGATGATGAGATCATCATGTTGAATGACTGACTTCAGATTTTAATTATCCCGTCAGTGCTTGGGAATCAGTTCTTGGAAAGAAATCTAGCCCTTCTGGTAGGATCTGCAGCTGGAGGTTATTGTTTAGTTTTATTGTCCTCCAAAGCAGGACTTTAGGACCAACAAAAGAAACAGGAATATATATAAATATGCACATGTATAATATGTAGCTATATAACTAGATGTCTCTACATATCTACTATTAAGTGTATATATAGGTAGGTCGATAGCTAGCTAGCTAGCTAGCTAGATAGCTTTTCAGTTATCAGGAGATTGTGTGTGTGTGTGTGTGTGTGTGTGTGTGTGTGTGTGTGTGTGTGTGTGTGTTTTGGCTAAGAGTACAACTAACTTAAAGTATGTGTGTATACATGGATGAGCCCTAGATTTAGCGGAAACTGGAGTTTGGAAGAGGAATCCATCCCAGAGCCTACCTACTGATCAAAATGGGCTCCTGATATACACCTGAGCTCCGTCAGGACTGATTTGGTATCATCCTAATGGAATGTGATAAGCCTGAAATTTTAGGAAGTTCAACATTATGGGTGGATGTTTTTTGGAGAAGGTTGATAAGTGGTAGATACTGTGATAATTACTTGATGCCATTATATTAAGTGAATGAGAATATAAACGTGTAATGTGTCTTTTCATACTCATTTAAGTAACAGATTCTTGAAGATTTATTTAACAAATATACTTTTTTTTTTTTTTAAGTGAGGCAACCTTTGTTTGATCTCACAGATTGCAAGGACCTTGTCAGTTTACAATCTCTTAGTTTTTATTTGTTACACCTACAGTACCTGGTCTTCCTAGGTGGTCTCCCATCCAAATACTAACCAGACATGACCCTACTTAGCTTCTGAGATCAGATGGGATCAAGCTTGTTCAGGGTGGCATGGCTGTAGTTAACAAATATACTTTATCACCTACTTTTATCTTTAATATTTTTGAGTAGCTTATACATAAATGTGATTCAAAATTTTAAACATACACAAAGGTACTTGATGAGAAATCTCACTCCCACTCTCCAATCCCATCCTTTTAAAAGAGGAAATCACCATCCTTATGTATCCTCTCTGAAATAGTCTATGAATATATAAAGCACCTAGGTATCTATGTGTTGCTATCCCTCCACACCCAAATGATAATATATGATGCAGATGTACAAAGTTAAGGTCATCACCTACTTCACTGATAATTGTTAAATTATATAACACATCATATTCTGTGTAAACTGTATTCTTCCAGAGGTCTATATTTTGCATTGAACTTTTTATCTGCCACTGAAAAATATTTTGCATTCCTTCTGATATGAAAGTATTGAGATCATTAAAAATACAAAACAGACACATAAGTCCATCTGGCTGAACACTCCCATCTTTAAAATGTTGAGAGCAAACTGTTTTTATCTTATAAAATTCTTAATGGTTTATTTTTAATTCCCCAAAGTTCTTTCTTTTGATAATCATTTTACCACAGGATAGAATATCCACTGTTTATGATTAGCAGACCGATAGTATTGTAGAGAAAAACCTTGCACTTATCATACTTATTTTTCTCTACTTTCATAAATTTTATTACATTACTTGACACATTGTTCAGTTCAACTGACATGAATTTTACAGAAGAAATTTTCAAAATGAAGGAGGCAGTGTAGTGATTTATATGCAAATCTTAATCTGGTTGCTACTTCAGAATGTCATTCTGTCATTGCAACTTTGTCATCAAAACACACTACACAAAATTAAAATAACATTTGTTGACAATGCAATCCTCTGTAGTTTATAAAGTTCAGATTTAGCTGTATTTATTAACAATGAACTGAAATAAAGGTAATTTTCCTTCATAGCATCAACATGTTTAGGTTATCCATATACAAAAAAATAATTGCTGCAGTAGCAGCTATCTGTATATTTTCCAAACAGCTATAAAAATACTTTGCTAGTTTATTAGTTTTATGAGTTGGTTTGCCATGTAATTGGTTAATCCCTGAATAGGTGGAATTATGGCATCATTGGAAAGTGATGCTTAGGTTTCATTCTCTGCTCAGATTTGCTCAACATTTGCAAGCAGTCTCACTAATGTAATCTGTAATCAAGTGTGTTGGCCATTTCAATGTGGCTAGTTAATCTTAGCAAATTTTAGTGCTGATTTGAAAGAAGCCTAAAAAGGACTAATTTAGCTACTAATGTTGAACCATAAATTTAATACAAGATGATTTAAAATAAAACGTTGGTAAAAAAATATGTTTTAATATATAATTGCTTATGTGTTTAATACTTTTATTCATTCCTATGTTACAGTTGATAAATTAATCTTAAAATCAATTGTTGAAAATTAAAAATAGAACTGTTATATATATGATAAATACATGTCAATGCATGTAGCATATACTATAATATATAAGTACATAATATAATATATACAGTGTATTATATTAATTATATTTTATATATATATATATATCACATTTTCTTTATCCAATCATCCACTGATGGACATTAGGGTGATTTCATGTTTTTGCTATTGTATATACATTATACATAGACACACATACAATAGAACATTATTCAGCCATAAAAAGAGGGATATCATGTCTTTTGTAACAACATGGATGAAACTTGAAGACATTATGCTAAGTAAAATGAGTCAGACAAAGACAAATACTGTTATGTTCTTACTTATATGTGGAATATAAAAAAAGCTAACCTCAAAAAAAGAGAGAATAGAATGGTGGTTGCCAGGGGCTGGGGTTTAGAAGAAATGGAGAGATGGTTGTGAAAGAGTAAACTTCCATTTATAAGATGAATAAGTTCTGGGCATCTAATATATAGTATGGTGACTATAATTAACAATACTGTTTTATAGACTTAAAACTTGCTGATAGAATACATCTTAAAAGTTATCACCACACACAGAAAATGAATATTATGTGTGGTGATGTAGGTGTTAACTAACCTTATTGCAGTAAACATTTCACAATATATACATAAATCAAATCATCATGTTGTACACCTTAAACTTAATTATGCTATATGTCAATAACATTTCCATGAAACTGAAAAAATATTTCTTGTTAAAACATAGACCTATTTTTCATGATTAGTATGCAATTGAAAGAAATGAGATTCATCACATGACCTTGAACAGCCAAGCTAGTCTATACTCTTCCTGAATAAACAACTCTACTAATTGCTTGTTAGAATGTCATAGCAAGTTCAATTTGCTATAAAAACTTCTAAGCACTTAACTTTCGATGTTTGTATCTTTCTAATTGTGGATCAGCAATAAAGAGCTTGAGGATTAACACTGGTCTAAGGACGCTACTTTGAATAGCAGTATAGAGTGGCTGTCTCCTCACACTCATAATAGGTTAACAATTTTTATCACACTCTTATAATAGACTTAACAATTTAAGAATAGGTTTAACCATCTTTGCTAATCAATTAGGTTGAAAAAAGTATTGCATTTTATTTTGTTTCTTTTATTTGATAAGTTTCTACCAGAGAGCTTGCTTTCTCTTATAAGAAATATTTATGTTTATAGAATACTATCTCCATATCGCCCTTGTGTATTACATTTTCCTCTTTGTAATTGTCCTTTCTTTTGTTTATGTGTCTCTGACATTAGGAGTCCAGTGTAGTTCAGGTCTGTTGTCATAAGGATTTATCTTGCTCTGTTCATGCCTTTGGGTTCCCTGTCTAACTCAAAGAATCTTGCTCACCTTGCAATTCTTTGAATGCTATGGATGAAAGTCAACATTCTACACACTCCAACTGAATTAGTTTCCTGGAATGCTGTAACAACATGCCACAAACTAAATGTATTAAAATAACAGAAATGTATTCTTTCATAGTTTGGAGCCCAGAAGTCTGAAATCAAGATGCAGGCAAGGTCTTTGAATGCTCCAGAGGAAGACCCTTTCATGCCTCTTCTAAATTCTGGTGGTTGGTAGCGATCCTAGTAGATGCATCATTCGATCTCTGCCTTCATCTTCAAATGGTCATCTTCCTTCTGTGTGTGTTTGTCTGTGTCTTTTCTCTTTTTATAAAGACACCAGTCATATTGGATTTAGATTCCACCCTGATCAAGTATGACCTCATCTTAACTTAATGGATTACATATATAAAGGTTCTATTTTCAAATAAAGTCACAATCTGAGGTTCCAGGCTTGACAGGAATTTTGAGGGACGTTATTTAACACAGTACATTCAGTATGTACAGCATCAAATGATGTACTCCTCCTTTGCTCTTCTCATCCTAAGACCTATAGTACTTATATTTATCTGGCTTCTTTTATTTTCAGACCTGTGGCACACTTGAATTCCATTCTGGATGGATGAAGGATGAAGAGAAGAGCTCAAAGGAGTGGGAAGGGATGGAGGGTAGTAGGGCGTGCTCTAATAGAATTAAAAAATAACAATTCTCTTTAAGTTGGTAAATCATTTTTTTTATTGTTGTATTTCATTTCTTTTGGTCAGTGTATACTCTGCCCTCGAGTTAGATTCAGAGAAGGAGAAGAGGTAAAAACCTCTTACAGATTTCTTTCCTATGCTATATATATGTGAGATTCAAAAATGCTCAGTGATATTCATCTCCATCAATGAAGATATTAGTGCAAATCTGCTCTATCTTTCAAAAGGGTTGCACTCATTATTTCATCTTTGCCTTATGTGCTGTCATATATTTTAAGTGTCTTCAACCCTTTCAGCCTTTAAGACTCAACCTTGCCATTAATTTTAGATAAAACAAGTGAACAACCATAGGATGATTCATTTTTAGGTTGTATTATCAACTCTTTTTGTGAACTCCAATTCTCAGCTAGTCTTGGTCTCTACTCATCCTAGCTATTGTCCTATATTCATGCAAGTTCATCTCAACCATGGTTATAACTGGGGCACGACCAGAGCAGAGGCAAAGGCAAGCGTAGGACAGGCAGAGCCATGACATAATGCAAAACTACAATCTTTAAAATGTTCTATTCTAAAAAACTTAGAAATATTCCATTTTCAGTCAATTTGCCTGCTTCTAAGTGTGAACAATACACTTAACCTCCCTGAGACTTTGTTTCCTTATCTGTAGGATGAGAGGACTGAGTTCTAATGTGCTGCCAAATAATAACATGCTATCCTCCTATGAAAGAAAGTTAAACTGGTCAAAAATCAAATTAATTTTTTTTAGGTAAAATAAAATTTTTTTACATTAAGGATTAAAGGCTAGAACCTGCTCCTGAGGAGACCGAAGTGACCCATATTGAAAGTTGTTGAAAAATGAGTATCATCTCACCTACCCAGTATGTTTTAAGATAAAACTCACCTGAAGACATCAGATTTTAACAATATCTCTAATCTTAAATTTTGATATTTTATTCATTGCTTTAACTTCATGCTCATTTTGAATGTGATTGTAGCTGATATTTTATTATAATTATTATGACTAGGACAGAATTTCTTTTAATTATAAAATAGCATAAGCATTTGTGGTTACCTCTTCTGCTCTGAGAGTAAAATGTAACCAAATCCCAATGCTCTTGATGTTAATAGGCTTACTCAAAGGAAAACAGTACAAGAAGTAAGGTTAGCTCAAATTATTCAAAAGACACATTGTTTTGTTTCATTTTTTTTTCTTTCCTCACTTGTACTCTGTTCTGTAACAATTGACTTCCTGTTCACTTACTAGTATATCAGGTTTCATAAAACTATAGAGTCTTTATTTCCAATGTATCTTTGTTTACTTGTTATCCCTGAGAAGTAAAAATCAAGCAAATTATAATATGCTAAAAAATAATCTGAACATGGAGCTCCCAAATTAAGACCTGCTGCATTGAGATTGGCTTCACTGTGTGTTTAAAGACAGTCATGATTCATTAACTATGGCCTGTAACAATCAAATAAATAAAACCATGCTCTACAAGGCATCCATTAGCACATTGAAGTGCATAAATCTCTAACCATGTGACTTAGGGCTTAACCATTTGCCAAAACAGCTGTTTTCTCAGTTCAAATAATGAAGAGAAAAAACAGCTGAAACCAATTAGTGGATAAGCATTCATTCCCAAATATCTGCGACAGGCAAGTGGTTTATTTTGCAGGACAGATATGTTGTTATTCAGATCCAAGGAAGAAAGCTTCTTTTACAAAGAAATTGAAGGTTTTATATTAACCCTGTTTGTACTGGGCTCTCCTCCAAAGAGCAAGCAGAGAAATAAACAAACAAATAAACAGCTAATTAAAATCTAGTGTTCTCCAAAGAAGTGCAGTGAATTATTTAGGATTGTTTGTGTCTTTGCTTAGAGAACATTTTAACCAGTCATGAGGACTGGGAATGTGAACATAAGATTCTGGGGCAAAGCAAAATATCTGATTTCAAACAAAAATTATGTTTACCAAAGAGAAATGATCTATCAAACAGAAATAGACTCTAGAGAAAACCGAGCATATTTTCCATACTCAGATTATAAAAGAAGCTCTATTCTCAATGAAGGGAAAACTTTAAACACATTGTGTTTGAGCTTGGAATCGACACTATTGTTAGCAAAATTGTGTGTTGAATTTTCAGCAGGAATCCTCGTACTTTGCTACACCAAAGGCATAATCTGAAACTTTCCTTGATAGTCTTGATAACTTAATTAATATCAATTGTTAATAGAAATTCCAGAAACATGACAGATTTCCTTCAGAGGAATCATACCAAGCAAGGATCAATGAAACAATCTTCCCTGTAAAGGTGCCTTGATACAAATGGGAAGGAGTAAGGGCCTTGCAATGAGATGGGCTGAATTCAGATTGTCCCACTTGTTTATGCAACATTTGGTAACTTTTGAAATCCTTCTGAACCTCAGTTTCATATCTCCCTCGCAGCCTCATGAGTTTTTGTTATGAAATTTAAATAAGCCATTTATTTCTTGGTTAAGTAGAAATTTGTAACATATGAGCTTACACAAAGTTCAACTCTTGTCAAGTGAAATATGAAAATACATTTCAAAACTGGTTAACACTGCCTGTTAATAAGCATTCAAACTAAATGGTAGCTATTTTCATTATTGTTTATGAAATTACTATGTTATGAGGTATCTGCAAGAGGCTGGATCTTTATAATTAGGGAGGAATGGCTTGATCATGAAAAAAATTTTAAAAGTTTCATTTTTTAGGATGAAGGTATGATTTCACTTTTTGGGAGGAAACTGTCTCTCTGGCCTTGAGAGGACCAATACTCTAACCTTGAGAGGACCTAAGGACAATGAATTAACAAAAATATAATTGCTTTAGAGAAGATGTGAAATATTATATGGAGGTAGCTTGTCCTACTGAAAGCCTAGGGAGAGTCCAACCCCCAAACTTAAGGATGTGAGATTCCCATCAAGAGAATGGCTAGATTTACTGTCATGATTTTAAGAAGAGAGTAGAAAAATAAGGACTTAGGGAGGAAACAGAAGAGTGTCCTCCTTTTGTAGACATAGAGGTTTGGAACCGAACCCTAAGAAGAAGAGAGTTGCTCATGGGCAATCCCATTGAGGGAAGAGAGGCTGGCTATTATGAAATGTTGGTAAACCTGAGCTAGGAAGAAAAACTAACCTTACCACTTCCAGGAAGTCAGGAGCCAAGGAGCCCAGTGGGGAACCTGGGGTGTTCATTGTACTGTGACAACCATTTCATCCTTTCCAACTGTGTTTGTGAGTCTTGCTTTCACTAGGTCTTGGTAGTATTGCTTATTCACAATAAAAAATAAAATAAAATCTTGGTTAATTTTATATAAATATAGGATGTAACATGAGAGGACCACTTAGATATGAGTGGTATGACCCTGCTTTATTCTTATAACTGCTTACATTTCTTGACAAATCTTCATTCCTTCTCAGCCATGGGAAAACTATACTTAATCTGGAGACTCATAACAATTGAGGGATTTTTTGTTTTTGTTTTTGTTTTTAAAAAATACAGTTTATTCATGAAACTCGTGCTCTCTATCCAATACAATGTCTCCATCTCAGAGCATCTTTACTTTTCTGCCAGATTTCCTCCTCTTTTTCCTCCAGTTGCAATTTACACTTCACAGGATTTATGTATGTTTGTTTCCACATGTCAGGAGGGAAGTAGTTACATACCTAGCCTGTCTGTCTTGCCTCTAGCTCTGGCTGCTGGTGTCCTCTCGTGTCCTCTGGTCTCTGGTATAGTGGAGCTAAAGATGGAGGGAGAGGGAAAGAGAGATACAGAAGTGAAAGCCTCAGCTACTATGTCATATCCAGGTTGTGGGTAGGCAAAAGATAATATCTAACTACTTTCAATTTGAATTTTTGATTATTGGTACTAATAAAGATACTTCCACTTGTTGGCTTGCATTTATTTACCTTTTAGAGACTTTTTTTCCCCTTCGCTCTTTTTTCTACTGTGGTTTTAAAGTTTTCAGTTTCAATTTATGTAAGAATTTGATATAGAAAGGATGTTAATGCTTTATCAAGCAGTTTCTTGTGAACACCGTTTCCCTTTTTTGTTTGCCTTTGAATTTTGTGTTTTGATATGCAGAAAATGTAATATATATACTCTATTATTACTTTAAAATTGAAAAGGCATTCTTTATGAAATACACTAATGGTTAGTGTGTGTAAACTTTCAATTTTCTAAATAAAGAAAATTAACAAAATTAAATTTAAAATGTGATAGAATTTTAAAAACAGATTAGAAAAATATTCTCATTGAATATTATAAATAGTTAATAAATACAATATGATAATAATTCATCTGAATTATAAGTAAAATTCAATATCCATTATGAAATAAACTAGGAATATAAACAATTGATAAGTAGGAAACATGCATGCTCCATACATACAATAAGAATTCCAATAATATTTTATTCACTGTTATTCATACAAATAATTTCTAAAAAAATGTGTGAGAAAATTTTAATTTTTCTAGAACATTTAAAATATAATTTAAGCTAAAGAAAATATAGTTCATACACACAAGAAATAGTCATTATCCTTAAAAATATATTCTTGTGAGGATGCTACCCTTAATTTTTGGTGGAAGTATAATGGGGATAAAACATCTAGAAAAGCAATGTAGGCATTCATAACAGGACCACAAATAGATCTCTTGATGTAGAAATATAAGATTGAGGCATTCATACTAAGGAAATAATTCTGAATAAGCAAAAAAGCTGTAAGCTATAAACACAACTATATTATTTACTGAATCTATAAAGGAATGTAAGTAGAAATAATCCATTTGTTTTATGTAATAGAAAATTATTTGGCACACCCCGTTCTAACAACAAAATAGAATATAATCTGCCTATTAATAATTGCAAAAATTGACAGAAGTATACTGATGCTAGCAATGTCAAATAAAAATACAAAAATGATATTTGCATTCTGAGTTGAACTATGAAAATACATGCACATGTAAGAGAACGTTGCTAGAAGAAAGTTGTATTTGGATAGTTAAAAAATTGAGTTAATGCATTGGCTTTAATTTTTCTTTAATGTTATTTTCTAAATAATTTGTAAAAGGTAATCATCATGCAAACGAGATGAGCAATAATAGTGACATGTGTTTGTCTATGATCATGGCATTTCCTGACACTTGTCCTCATATTTCCTTTAGTGATAAATGTTTTTCATCAAACAATTTCCTTTTTTTCAGCAGGAAGTCCTAATAACCCAAAAATTAGGATTTAGAATTCGCCACACCATTTAGGCTTCTTTTGTGAGAATTTTTGATGAATTCCCTTACACTTCATTAGGGCAGACCCATTATCCCATTATGTGCATTTGAATGTGCGTTTGAAGGATGGGGGAGAGTTGTCTGGGATTCTTGTTTTGGTGTTTGCATTAGAGAATAAAAGCCTCAAAACAAGAGTCTTTGAAAATTTTCTTTTGGATTTTACTTAAAAGGCAGAGAAATGATCAAAATAGCATCCCACAAGCATCCTTGGCAGGGCTGTGACAAGTGTTGAAGTTTTCTTTATTCTTGAAATTGGCATTTGTTGAAGAGTTTTTTAAAGATAGTAGATACATTTAAGAGAGGAGTGCTTACAGCCTCAGCTAGTACATGATTAAATTAATGAGCCTGATTTTCTGACCTCTGGCTTGGTATCAGGGTGGCATTAATTGCCTAATTACCTTTTCACATCCTCCACCCTCTATATCAGCCAAGAAAAAAAAAAACAAAACTTTTTCCCAATATAGCACCAGTGAGTTTTTCATGGCTTTGTGGAGTTAGATCTGTAGCATAAATAAAATTTCATAAGGCATTTAAAATTATTATTACTTGAAACAAGGTGATATTAGGCATCATTTTTTTCATGAAAGGGAGAAATGAAATAAAGATACAAGACCCTTTTGGCGAAGCTGCTGTTGGCTTTCCTCACTGGCTTGACTTTAAAGGCCTTTCTGAAGCCTGAGCTGCTTTGATTTATGGTCACTTAAAGTGAACCCTAACACCCCTCTTTTGTTCCTATTTCCTATTTAGTTGCCAACATTTCCAACAGTCTACTATTCTGGAATTGGTTTAGTTGTGGCTGAAAGAAAGTTTGGTTTATTTGGATTCAGAATTTCTCAGATCTGCTGTTTTGTGTGTAATAAACAGAGCTGGAGTTCTCTGTTACAATATAATATTTTTCACGATCCTCTGGATCTCTTACTTCTGGGTGATAACAGTGGTACACTTACTGGAAAATTTGTAAACCCTAGTAAATGCATTTAAATTTTTAAACTAATGCTTTTTTTAAGTAGGCTTTAGAGGATTGTAATTGTTTCTCTGATGCAAAAAATAGTGGTTTTATAAGAAATTAGTCCAAATCTAATTCTTTCGACACCAAACTTGATAGATAAAGCTGCTTTATGTCTTTATGTTTTTTAATAGATTGCAGTCCAATAATGCATCTAGAAGGATAGTATTTTCATATGAGTTTTAAGGACACAAAAAAAGTCTCTTTCATTTCTTGTTAGAGGCACATGTGACAATCAATCCCAAACTAAACTTAGGCTTTCATTCTTCAATTGGCTTAAGGCCCCTTCTAGAAGAAACAGGAGAAATTACTCACTAGAATTGCCTTCCACTTTTAAATAACATTTATTGAGAAGCAAAAATATATTACTTAGGAAATTAAAATTGAGGAATCTGTCTCACCATGTCCTAAAAAATATTTACCAATCACACAGCGTTTCCTTTAGTGCTGGAAAGCTTAGGCATGAGAGAGCTGCTCCTTTAATGTCACTGCTCTGCTGATTTATTTTTGAACTTGTAATCTTTCCATGGGTCAGTTCTCTGTCTACATATCTTCCCTCCAGCCAGCCTGGTGCTTTGAAATGTTTAATGTGTGTATACAACTCATCTTTTAACATACAATTCCTGTAAAAATGCAGATTCTGATTTTGGGTTCTAGGGTGGGGCCTGAGAGTCTACATTTCTAACAGCACTCAGATAATGTCAATGCTGCTGGACCACATTTCGGATTAATAGCAAGTCTCCAGGCTATCAGGGACATTAGTAGATCTCCTTAGAAGCTAGGTAGTACTGTAAGAGACTTTGAGATCTTTGAAAGCTTAAGAACTTCCCCATGTGGTCTTTTATTAGCCTGGTCCAACTTGGTAGAGCATTTGCTCTGACTCATTTTTCACAACGCCTCTAGCTGTCTACAGCTTAATTATGCCTAGGCGCGTCCTATAGTGAAAGTGTGCTGGGGAAATCATCCTTTGGTGGATTGGTGGCTGGATCAGTCAGGAAACAAAGTGGGAGGGTATTTTGAGTTTACAGGCCTAAAACAGGGACAACAGGCATAAGAGTGACAAATGAGAAGGTTGATGAAGATACTCATGAGTGTCAAAACGGCAAAGCAAGAATAAATGAAGCAAGTAACATATATATGCATAGTGAAGGAATAAGAGAAAATACCAAGGATGGAGCTTGGCTCGATATTTCCAGGAGACAAATTAGGATAGACAACATGGTGTGGTTGAAGCTGTCATTTAAAATATCTGAAGTACTTAGATATATATTACTTGTATATGTCTATCCAGGTAGCACAGTGAATAACTCCAGGGGACATCTTTCACCTGGACTATGATGTGAATATGAATGGTGCTTCCTAAAATTGTACGATATCATCTTTGGTTTTACCCATCTGATTCTCAAAGCAGTGAACTATTCACTTGGTTGTTAAAAATGCAGACATGCCATTTTGTTCATCAGAGTTAATTACAAGGCCATAGTCGGCTGCAGAGAAGCTGGGGATCACACTCTAGATGGGGCCTTGGAGTTGGGTGTGTCCTAACAACAACTATTATTATGGAAAAGGGAAGAATGCATTTTTTTTTCTGGACAGCTAGCAATATCTTTTATATTCTCTAAACTTGGGACCTCTTTATGCACTAAAACTAGTAATTTTTCATTTACCTAAAAAATCATCAATACCTACTATATAGGTGGACATGTATCTTCTTCAAGCTATTGTAGCCTAATTATCCAGAAATGGGCAAGCTGTCCAGATGATTATCTTTTTTTTTTTCAATCAATAGGTTTCCCCATCATCTCAATGTGCCTGAAACAGCGCTAGCTTTCACCTACTGTGACAGTTTAATTATTACAATGCATATTTTACACAGGTTTGGACAATAAATTAAAAAGTTAACCTACCCATTAAGCATCAAGAAAATCACTTAGAATCACCCCAACAAACTCTTCTCAGGAAGCTTTGAGCCCAGCTTTGAGAACTAGAATTCTAGGTCCCATTCCAAATTCCCAAGATCCATGTCAGACCATAATAATGCATTTGTGTATTTCCTTGTTATCCAGTGTAGACTAGGAAATGGCAGTTTCTCCAAGATTCCCTGCACATACATATTGCCCCTTTCCACATATACTACTGATTTTTCTTAAAATATTGATATAAATTTTGATTGAATATTGATTTATTGGTATGCTGATATATTTATCATTCAGTAAGTAATGGATGCATTTCATCACTCTTTTGCACCATTTTTACTCACATCATAGTTAGTCTGGAATTGCTCTGTGAAGCATAGATCAATACATAAAATTTAGTAAAAGTTGAGCTTCAGAAGCTGGATATATGGAAAATATCTCTGGATAACTATTTGCACTGCAATAGGAAATCAATAAAAATGTAAGAAGGAAGAAGAGCCTGAAGTTTATCCCTAAAATGCTTATTATTTGTATTATGTATCTTGATGACTTATTTATTACTATAAACGTCTTTGAGTACAATCACCTTTTAGCTTTTTAAAAAAATTGATATCTTAATTATTGAGTGAATTTTCTTCTCTTATTGTTCAATGAATGTTTTTTTTTATGAAAAGAGCTAAAATATTGGTTGATATCTACTTACTTTAGAAAAAAGGAGACAATAAAAATATTAATCTTGCAAATCCAAGTATTTAAACTAAAGGAGATTTAATTTTTAAGCAATCTCTTGGTAGTAATAGTCTTTAACGAGTTTGAATTAAAAGTCATTTTTTTTTTTTTTAATATGATAGGATCTGTGCAGAAAAGAGCTCTTTCTATGTTAGATCTCCGGGAGAAAACAACAATATCCTGTCAATTAGAAAAACTAATTGACAAAGAAGAGTTAGAATAAAGGCAAAATTGAATTATGTTTGCTCGCTTAATAAAAATAGTTCCCCACCAAAATGTTCATATTTCTTTCTTAGGTTCAATATGATTAATATTCATACTTAAAAAATGTGTGCCTAGAGAGAATTTATTTTCTATCAAAAGATGCCTTCTTTACAGGAAGATGCTTCTGTTGCAAAGTAAATTAGTCATTTTGAAGGATGTTAGTGTATTGAGGTTAAAATGATTTATTCAGCCTTTTGCAATTAAAATTTGGAATAACATAAGTAAAATATCCAACACAGAGTTGTTTGTATCTAGCACTGACGAATACAATTTCTGGTTTCCTGCCAGAGCCAGGTGTTTGTGTACGCAAAAATGGGAACACAAGGTTAAAGAACATGAGGACACAAATGAGTCACAGGAACTTCAAAGTACATTTTCATATTAGATTACTGATAGCAAAATACAGCGCAGTCAGGCAGGTATTCGCTATTTGGTCCAGGCCCCAAGAAAGTTCTAAGATGCGCGTTTTGTAAAATTTATGGATTGGCAAGCTCTACCTTTCATTTTAAATCTGAGTGTCTCAAATGATTGCTCTGACTCATTGAAAGAGTAATTTCCATAAGTGAATTCACATGTGAATGTTTGGCGCTCTTACCTATTTTATTCTGCAGCATGTTTTACATTCTCTGCCTCTCCAGAGTTTTCACATTCTCCTGTGGTCAGAGTTCCTGCCTGTCTGTCACTTTCTTGAATAATCCTTCCACCTAGAGAATTGGGTGAGGATACCCAGGTTCTACTTATTGAAGTACATTTGTTTTCCACAAAAGGACAACTCAGAGAAATGTGTCCATAATTTAAAATGATTGCAGGGTCTTTGAAAAAGTCCACAAGAATGCTAAATACCTGAGTAATGTTTAATGATTTAAATTAAAATTTTTATCACTTAAAATGCTATTACAATTTGAAGGAGACTTGTATGTAGTTACATGGGTATCAAAATGGTTTGTGTGATGTGGGAGTGGGGGTGTGTGTTACTGACTTTGCTATCATACCACTTATAAAACTTAAAATTGGAAACAAATTATCTTAAGAAAAATAATCATAAAATAAAAATCAGAAAACTAAAATTTATCTCTGAGGCATTATTGAGTTTTCCACTCATGTAGTAGAATTTGCTGATTACTTATCATGTGCCGAGTACCCTTCTACCACTATGAATACAATAGTGAACCAAACAGACCTGGTCCCTGCTTTCCTGAAGCTTCTAGTCAAGAGGAAGGAGACAGCCAAGATCATCTGAACATTAAAATTACAATGAAGGAAAAAAACAAACAAACAAACAGTGTGACTGGTAGAAGAAGTTTCTAGGGATGATTAGACATAAGGTGGTCTGGAAAGGACTTTGAAGAGCTGATGCCTGAAAACAAGAAACACTCATCTGAATAAAGAACCAGGAGAGTGCTCCAACAGAGAGCAACGAATGCAGAGGGCTTCAAGGGGGAGTGTAGTTAAGAAACCAAGAGAAGATACTGTATCTAGTAGTGAGAAAGGGGGCAACATGCAGTTCCAACAAAAGTGTCAGCTAACCCCATGAGAGCTCGAGAGGGGATGGCCCCTTAGAGTTGTCTCAAGTCATTTTGCTACATTGATCATCACAGGATGTGGGCTGCTCCTGAAAGGAGGTGTGACCTTGGGGGAAGCAGTTTTGTTCAGCCACAGCAATCCACAAGGAAGGTTGATACCTGAGGGCTGACTTGGCCACATTCCCAGCAGCTCGTGAAATAAGACCTTTGTTCCTGAAGGGAGATTTGGGCATATGGATTTTATTTGAAGCACAATGGGAAGCCACTGAAGAGTTTTCAGAATGAAGTGTTGTAGTCTGATTTACATTTTTCATATGATTACTTGCTGTTTTTTTTGAAGAGTACAGAATGCAGTAGCGAATCAGGGAAACAAAGTATAATATTTGTGCAAAAGCAAAAGCCTCAATCACATTTCCCAGTATCATTTCATCTTTCCATCTTGATGACCGAAAGTCATAAGATTGGAACAAATTATGGGAAAATATTTTTATTGATATTTAGTGATACCAGGTCTAATGAGAGCTAACGTAATTTTGAATATTATTTCACTCAGCTTCTCCTGAGAATTGTTGAATGAGAAGCTATTTATCACTGTGGTTTGAGTGAATGCATGAGTGAGACTCTGTGTGTGTGTGTGTGTGTGTGTGTGTGTGTGGTGTGTGTGTGTTAGAGAGAGAGAGAGAGAGAAAGGGAGAGAGAGAGGTATTAATTTTCTTTTTTCTTACAGGGTTAACTGAATTTTTGGCTTTAAATTTCTTCCCCTTCATATTCTCGAGTTTGCATTCTCACTTAGGCATATGATGGATTGCACATGATAGGCCCTCACTAATGGACCCTTAGTTTCATCTCTCGGAAAGAAATCTCAACATGTTAATCTAACTAGCAACCTTGAAGAGTTTGTGCTGGGCTCACCTCCATTTCATGCAAAGTAAATGCTCATTGGTTGACTGACCTACTGATAAAGGAGAGGATAGTGTGGCTATGTGGCTATCAAATGGAAGCAGAAAAGATATCTTCATGGTGATGGGATAGTTTTGTATCCTGATTCTGAAGGTGATGCACTGATGTACACATATGATAAACTGACATAACTATATACATCTATTGTATCAATGTCAATCACCTGGTTTTGATATTGTACCATAGTTATGTGAAATACAATCATGAGGAGAAACTGGGTAATGGGTACATAGGACCCCTCTGTACCATCTTCCCAACTTCCTTTGAATCTCTATCTATTTCAAAATAAAAAGTTTTTAAAAAATAAAAAGTTTAAAAAATGGTTTGTTCTATGTGACAAATATGCTAGTTAGTGATACTGCTGCACACTTTTTGAATCATTGCACACCCGCTGATGTTATAAACTATTGCAGCTACACTGAGGACCTGGGAACCTTTATTTCACTCAGATTTCCACTGAGCTCCAGACCATGTAATGTAGCCACCTGGCTGGTCCATGGGCACTACAAGTTCAGCATGTCCAGTTATATCCTTTTCTCCAAACCAACTACACTTTCAGTATTCAGTCTAGGTCTCCTCTGCTGAAGTTCTTCAAGTTCTTCAAAAGATTTTTAACTCTCAGCTTTTTAGTTCATATTGTTTCTGTACCTGAAGTGATCTCTGATTTTTCTGTGTAGCAGACACTTACTCATCTTTCTAGAGCTTTTTAAATGCCTCCCCTTTCATGAAGGTGCAAATGAATGTTCCTGCTTTCATACTCTCATAGAGGTGTGGGGCATTAATATTATTGAACTGTAATTCAATTACTTGTATGCATGCCTGTCTTCCACATTTGATTTTAAGAAACTCCAAATTATATTTTACATTTTATATTGTGCTTGCAACACAGAAAGGATAAATATATTTTTTTGTTAAATGGATGAATAAATTATTGATCTAGTCTATATGACTGCTGTTGGTAAGCACAAAATGAATTTTATATTAAACTCAAAACATTGTTAAGAACTTACCTCATTTGATTCTGACAACATCCATTCTAATTCACTAGCAGAGGTATTACTATCCTAATTTAAGAGCTAAAGAAATGGAAGAGAGGTGCTATGTGGAACTCATGGTCTGAGGACCATGGCTAATATAGTGGAAGAGTAAATATTAGAACTCACAACTGAATTATACTCAAGTGTTTTTTCAACATGTGGCAACCATGGGGAATTGGTTCCAGGACACCCCGTGGATAACAAAATCTATGGGTGCTCAAGTTCCTTATGTAAAATGGCATCTTATTTGCTTATAGCCTTATGTGCATTTCCCTGCACACTTTAAATCATCTCCAGATGACTTACAAAAACTAGTACAATGTGAATGCTATGTAAATAGATGTTATACTGTATTGTTTAGGGAATAATGAGAAGAAAACAATCTATACATATTCAGTACAGATGCAACCATCATAGGCCTTAAGTACATAGCACACATCAACAACAATGTAACATTTTTTTTTTCTGCTATTTTCCATCTGTGATTGGTTGAATCTGCATGTGGAACCTGTGGATATAAAAGCCCAACTGTACTATTATTGGTATCTCAAGTTGAATACCATTGCACCTTTGATGTACTAGAACATATATAGCAAATTTAAAAGTAGTATTTATATGTTGTTTTCCAAACATCTGATTAAATAGTTCTCAAAAGAAATCCACATTACGTAGGTCAATATTCTTGGATATTTTGTGTAATGAGACACTGAAATGTAATGTTTCTGATCACTCATTCATCCTATATATTTTTTTCATTTTAGCTCTGTGTATTTGTGCTTATATTCTAGATGATAAAGGTACTTAATATGGCAAGGTATGGCATGTAGCTTTTTGCTTTCTTAGAGTTTTATGACCAATAGGAGAAATTAATGTTCTAACAGAGGAATAACTTTGAATGCAATGTCTCTGACATCTGTTTCACTTATTTAGTTGGACCTTTTAAGATCTGCTTATCTCTCTTGGCTCTTGGATTCTGAAATTGAAAGCACCACTTTGATTTATGTATGTTGCCGTGATTTATGCACTGTTAAAATGAATATCAGATGGTTTTATGTTCTTGCAAAAGCAATAGCCCAAATAGGTAGATTTTCTCTTATCATCTGAAAACCAAGATACTGAGACATGGCTATCAAATAACATTGCTTAATTGCTTTAACTGCCTCAATATTTTAAAGACTTGGCCTTAATGGAAATTAATAGAAATCGATTTGTAAGACATATATCCAGCACACATTTATTCAGTACCTGAACATAGACATAGGGAGCTAGAGAGGCCTTTCACCAAAGAAGTTAGATGAAAATGTAGATAAATTCCATTTTAAAGGAAAGCAGATGACTAGAGGGAAATGTACCAATGAAGAAGGTTATATAGTTGGATAGTACAAACTACGATTAACCTGTGTGACAGTAAGTTTCCTTCAAGAGGAAAACAAGAATCAAGTGAATACTAAACATTAGGTAAAAGGCCTAGAGTAACTTTTGTAAGATACCTATACAGGAAATTCAAACTTGATGAATTACAATGAAATCTACAGTGGTTGCTGATAAATCTTGAATTCCAAGCTTGTTCATGTTTCTTTTACACGAATGACTTGATGACAAAAAAAAAAAAAAAAAAAAAAATCAGAAGATATCAGATGCTACAATGTCCCTTAATCCATTGTTCTGATAGTAAATGTGCTCCTGCTTTATTTGAGTAATGAATAGCAGATGAAAGAGTGAGGCAAATATTACTTTTATTTAATGGATGCCGTTTATGAGGTCAGGATGGCATGTGTGTATGGGTGTATTGGAGGGTAGCTATAAAATAATATAAGTGCACATTTTTGTTACGCCCCAAAGTGGCAAATACCCAAAGTCTTATTAAATTCTATTGAGATTTTTGCATTTGCTTGTGTTATGCTGCAGGTAAGCCCAAATTAGTGAACATGAAACACTACAGGAGGAGCTTTCCAAGTGAAACATATGGCTCCATTAATTCTTCAACTCAAATATTTGCACCTCTTGGAACTAAATATTTTTATAGTTTTCTGGATGTTACCGCTCACTAGAAATATGAGGCTTGTTGACATGGAATATATCTTTCCCTCCAAAACTGTGGGGCCTTAAGACTATGCTATAGCATGACTTAACTTAATCTTTGTAGAAACAATAAATAACCCACTCTCTTCCTTCAAAGCTTGTCTAGAAGAATTTTTATATGTGTAAGGAGTATGAATGGGTGTGGGGTGGGTTGAGGGGTATGGTTATGGGTGTAGAATGAAGGAGAGAAGGAAGGATACAGGAAGGGAGTAAGAAGTAGCTACATTCTCAGCCTTATACATCTCTTCAAAAACTACTAGAAGTGGAAGAAGATGAGGGGGTACCACTCTGTGAAGGCAACTGATAGACACCAAGTGACTCTAGCAAGTCACCAGGTGGGATAGCTTCTCCTCACACCTTTTTTTTTCTGTTACTTTCTCAACCACACACCTACGTCTGCATGTGATTTGAGTGTGAGTTGACTCCGTTGTAAATTGCAGGTATGGATCAGAGAGAATCTCCTAAGTAAAGAGTCTAGAATGCTAACATTTCTTACTTCTAAGTAATGTTGTTCCTGAATAACAGACTTAAAACTTGATTTGAGAACTTTACTTAGAATTTCTTGATTTATGAGAAAGATATATATATTTTTTATTGTACAGGAAGTAAAATAATAGAAAGATAAATCAGGGCCAATTCTGCCCCACCTCTCCCAAACAAGGAAGTAACTAACATAGTTATAAGTATAGTTAAGAAATTATTTAGGGAAGTAGTCCTTGAATATCAATATTGGCACTGCAACAAAAATGAGAATACAACTATGCTTCTAATTGCAGTTGGTTAATATGCACATATGGATTAACTTGATAATAAAATGTTGATTTGAACATCACAGACTACAGAAATATGTAATTTTTTGTTCTACTATTGTATTTTATTTTTCAGGTTTCATGAATAATAATAAACTTAAAACAATAACAAAGTTTTCAGTAACCTTACATATTACTCATTAAATTATTATTTGGTGATGAGATACTGGTTAATGCAGGTATACAAGAGAACAATTGGCAAAAGCTTATAGGGTATTTATAGCAATATTAATTCACAGCTATGCCTATATGATACTAATAGCCAGATGAAACAAAAACTTTAAAAAAATTAAGGTTAAACAAAAAAATAAGGATAGTTTGACTTTGTTTCAATTTTCATATACATGCTTACTATTATGTCTTCTAACCCCAATGCAAAATTCAGTAGTATTCCTTTTTTTCTTTTTGCTACCAAAAGGGACAATGATTTTGAATTCTGCAGTTTCAAAATAGTATAATTCTAAATTTGAGCTGAAATTTTTGCCCCCAAAATGTTTAACCTCATGGTGCCAGTTATCTAAATATAAATGTAAAATCTACTCAATTTAGAATGGTTAATCTAAATCATTCCCAATATTTGTGCTGAAATAAATTAAACTGTGGATTAAACTGTGGACATTTTTGATACCCAGATATTTGCTTTGTATGTTTGCTCCCTATATTTCCTGTTATTTAGTGCTTCACTTGCATTGCCTTTACTTATTTACATTTCATTTAGATCTCCTTGGCACAGTGTTTACATTGCTTTTCTTTTGAAAGTGTGTTTTTAGTAGAATTATAATAATTATTTACAAAATAAAACATCACAATAATTTCTTACAGAGGTTTCATGATGTAAATTCTGCATGCTTTATTTCCCACCATCAATATCAGGAGCCACTAATGGAAAAGGCTGACAATAAGCTGTCTGAATATTATTTAAAGTTACCTGAAACATTCTCTTCTCATTTTTTTATGAATAGCAATATTATCAAAGTATTATTATTTTTGACTTTACATAATGTTGCATAAAATGCTGAAATACAACATCCAATAATAGATTAGTCTTTATTTTAAGGAAATAACAGACTATTTTCTGAAATTTGATTTGGATTTGAGCAATGTACAAAGAGAAAGTTATGAATATTTATTTAAAGTACTACAATGATTAAAAAAGTGTGGGGGCATATATTTGAGCAAATACATTATCTTATGATATCTATTTTATTGTAATCCACTTTGCATGGTATTAGGAAAAGTATAATGGAAAAAGAATGATTGGAAGGTCTGATCAAATCCTCCCTGAATTACTCCATCAAACACACTGAAAACCTATTATTGTATAGATCTTGAAGCAGGCCTGAATTGAATTACTGCTTTAATACTCAATCTCTTTGAATATCATTATTTTCCAAAGTACGTAGAGGTGGATATAGATGAAAATTAATTTACTCTGAGCATCCAGACTATTTAATCATCTAGACTGAATAAAGACAAATAATTTTCTTGGGGGTTGGGAGATCAAAGAAATTGTTCAACTTCTTTTTCCACCCATTATTATTTAGAAACAATCATTGGGAAGAAATGTTTTATGTGAGAATCTTAGGTTCTGGGAGGATTAAGTGGGAAGCTACAATTCAATAAGCATTTCTTAGATGGTTGTTAATCTACAGTATTCAAAACAACCTAATATTAATTCAACCCCTGTCCATACCTTAAACTGTCACCCAGATTGATGAATTTGAATATCATTTCCTACAGAAAGGCCACCTTTTAAAAAGAGGCCTCATTGGTATTATCTGCCAGTACGAGAAAGGGTTTCCTGTGTCTTGTGTTACAAATATATTTTACAAATAATATAGTGATGGAATGTACTCATATAATCATGAGTCTGGAGTCTGAAAATATTTCTACTTTCTTTTTAAAAGCTAACAAAACTTAACTACATAAATTTAATAATATTAACAGCATATGTACCATATATAGTGGTTTACTACCTACTCTTCTGTTCATTATTTTGTTTCATTCTTGCCATTGGAATTCATGCATATGTACTTTATTTTCCATCACTAATGTGAGGGGTTACTGGTAAAATTAGTTCTCTAAATAGTATCTACAAATGCTGAGACAGAAACTTTATAGTAGATGTGATTATTCCTATTTCATAGTCCCTTAGAAACTGGGACTGTGAAAATAAGATACCTTGCCACGGTCAAGTGCTGCAGTGACATTAGGCTGGGCCTTCTGTGAAGGGTCATTTTTTTTTTTTTTTTTTGCCTCCAGCCAATATGTAGTTTACATACTTCCAGATGCCACTGTATAACATTTATTTATATCCTAAACACTTTTTACAAAATAATTTCAGAAAGAATTTCTATGAACACACACTTTTTTTTTTTTAGGAGAATTACTGTGGGGATACAAATTAAAATAAACATTTGAAACCATATGTTTATTTTGTATAAAAACAAACATTTTCCTGTTAGATCTACTAATTTTGATTTAGAAGTATACATACATTTATAGAAATAAAGCATTCTAGTGGCTTAAACTTTTCTTCATTTGCCAGTAATGAAGAGCTGCCTGTAACCACTTCTATAAGGAATGCAAATGGCTATAATGCATTTAACCAGTAAATCTACAGTTCAATAAAATAATAACTAGTTTATTTTCAATTAAAGAGGTCAATTTTACTTTATTTTTAAATTTGTTTTTATGTAGCAATCTAAGGTAAAATTATGTCCACATAAAAAGTAAGATTTAATGACCAATCTACATAAGCAATTACATAATTTTGCATTATGAGCTATATCATCAGTTTTAACAAACTATGCAACAGTTATAAAGCCATTGAAATCAAAGCCATAAGAGCTTTGTGACTATCCCTAGTTAGACCATGTTAATCAATATTAAGTGTCAAGAGTCTCTGGAATGTATATTCACCTGATAACTAGTAAAATAATACAATCATTTAAAAAAAATCTCATGTCAATTATTGTTTTTTAATCTTTTACCCAGATCGAAGTATATTCTGGTTCACTTTACCGAGATTCTAAAATAAGTTAGATTTTCATTCTAGAAAGATGATTGAAAACCAGTAGTGCATTCAATAAAGATTTGTTGGATGGATGGATAGATGGATCCATGATTAATCCCCATAAGACTCTTTAATTATATCCTGCATAGGGAGAATAGGAAACATATGTCATATAAAGTGTTTGTTTGAAAGCAGCGCAACTTTTCTTTCAACAGAAAGAGCAGGAAGAGAGCATAATATCCAAAAAAAATGGCTAAGCATAACGAAAGCTCATTGGCCTTTTACTTAATTCAAGTACAGCTGGGAATCTATATCATGAACATTACACCTCAGTTGCTTGTAGATTCTGTTGATTATATAACCCCTCTCACCTCCCAGATAATGCCACCCAGCATGCTGCAGTCATGGAGACAGCCAATTAGAGTCTTCCACATTTTGAAGTAGAAAAACATGAAAATATCATTTTACAACTATACCTCTTGCTTTGCTCTAGTTTCTTTCCTGCTAACTCAGCTAGGTTCTGTTTTGGGTTTCTTTTCTCAAACAGACAACTATGTCCTTGACAGCAGCCAGTGCACTGTCACCTGGAACATTCATTATCATACATAGGACTTCAGGACCAGCTACATAATTTGTGGATCCCAGGTTGCATTCTCATGAAGACATTCCTATGGGCGGTCACTATCTCAGAGTTGCAATCCCCCTTCCTTCAGATCTGAGCTCCCTGACTTAGGCATTGGTAACCACTGGAACACATGTCATACTGGGAGAACCACACATGTCTGTAAGGAAGGAACGAGGCCATTCATGCAACCCACAGAGTCACTATGTCTGTTTGAACCCAGATCTAAGCTGCACCTTAGATTTCAAGAGGCTGTTATTACTTCCCAAATACAAACTGCAGACATGATATTTTCCCCTAATATATAAAGAAGTATATACATAGCCATCTTTAGGTCTGTTTCATTTTAATTTTATATATTAAAAAATCTGATTAAAGAAAGCAATTAACATAACAAAGCTACATTGATTTTAGTATATTTTACATTGATCTCTGACCACATACATACATACTTTATATATGTAACATGTACTTTTCGGGTCTTAACAATGGGAAGAAAGAGGATATTGCATATTTTGAGATACACAAAAATCTCTCACTTAATTAACAACAACAAAAAAGTATTTCCTTTGTACTTTATTCTTCACTTATTCCTTCTATAAGACATGGGGATTGTGTGTGTGTGTGTGTCTGTGTGTGTGTATGCACGCAAGTCTATGTGTATGTGCATGTGTTGAAGAGGCAGGGGTGGGATTCAAATGTGTACTTGAGGAATCTACTTGAAGCTCTGCCAACACTCTCATCTGGTACCTGGTTTCCCCACTGTTGATTATAGTACTTATATTGTCTCACACTGTTTCTGCTGCCACCAGCCTCTAGACTATGTGCTCAATGCTCTTTTCACACTCTCGTCCCCAAACACTATTTCTACACTTAGAAACCAGATATCTTAGTTTGGGCTTCCCAGAAGCAAGTCCTGAGTCTAAGATGTAAGTGAAAGTCATTTATTTGAAAGGCAAAGGAAGTATCCTAAGGAAGAGACAAAATGAGACTGCAAAAGGAAGGGCTTTATAGAGTCAGCTGCCACCTCGGACACCCTGAGGATGGGAAACATCCTCACACAGCAGTATCAACTTCCACTAAGGTCACTTAGATCATCGGGCCGGAGTGAGGTTGAAATGGGTTGCCTAAACCAGCAGTTCTCACATCTGGCTATTTATTGATATCAACTGTAGAGCTTTGTAAAATTACCAGCTCTTTGATCTCATCAAAAACCTAGTGAATCAGATTTTGGAAGGCAAGACTGGGGAAAACTAATGTTAGGAATTGACATTACTAAAAGCACGCCTAGGTGATAATGATGGGCAACCAACTTTAGGAATCGCTGGCATAGACACAAACTGCTCACTCACATACTAGATATTTTCCCTTTATATTTAAAAAATAAGTAATAACAGAAGTGTCTTTTTATTCTACCTTTTCTTTCTAGTTCTACTGTCATCATGTCAGACCAAGTCTTCACTGGTCCTTGCCTGGATTATTAAACAGTCTCTTAACCGTTTTCCTTTGGTCTTTGCTCCACTTGGCCATTAGGTGTTGTGGCTCCACACAGCTCACTCAATTCTAAGCTTCCACTCATCTCATTCTAAACTGCCTCTCTGAGGCATCACATCCACTTATATAGAGATGACATATGTATTTCTTTCTTTAGCCAAAACCTCTTCATTGAATTTCAAAATCATCTTTACAATTGCCATTGACTATTTCCTTTTGAATGTCTTGAAATTCAATTTAACTGAAAGTGCTAGCATCATCTTCTCCCAACATCCGAAATTTCTTAAAGAAAATTTAATTTTCTTGGTCTGGCATTCACATAACTCCATCATCTGACTGTAAGCAGTATTTCAAATATAGTCTTTCATTGCAAGTTTGCATCTAGCCTCTGGGCACACAAAACCATGATTTCTTCTTTCCCTGGACCCACATTGTCTGACCATCTTCCAGCTTTGTTGATGCTCATAGTCCAAGAAGTCTTTCTTCCATGTCTTTGCTGCCTTTTCTGGCCTTGGAAAAGTCCTTTCTAATTTCTTTCTTCCTATATACATATTTAAATGTTTTACATATTTGAGTTTATTTTATAAAACAGTTTTGTATTCTATTTAATTTTTTATTGTAGTCTAAATATTTTGTTAATTTCTAAAGCAGCTGTCATTATAATGGTCATGAACATCAATACTATGGGGAAGGTTTCAGAGTTTTTAAATAGCTATTTCCAAAGATGCAAAATCTTTATTGAAGGTTTCTACTTCTATGATTCAGTATGTGAACAATTTTTGCTACCAATTGAAGGGATAAAAGACTGGCCTCCTATACCTAAGTGTGCTGATTCTAATAATACAACATTCATTCATTCATTCATTCATTCACTCTCTGAGAACACTGTTGTAGGCTGCAGAGATACAGCAAGGAACCAGATTCTCATTTTGTGCATATTCCAGTTAGGGAGATGCACAATTCACAGACACAAAAAAATAGGATGAGTATTTTAGATTCTTTTATTGAATACTCTAGGTACTAGGAAATCATCTGCACTTGATTTAAGAAAATGAGAATGTGAATCCAGAGTCACCACTTAGCAGTAGGGTAATCTTGGGCTCATTACTTAATCCTACACATCTTAATTTCTCTATCTGAAAAGTGACTTTCTTAGGAGAAACAAATGATCTAATATTCTTAACAAAATACTGGGCATATAAGAAGGCACAGACATTGTGCTAACTATAATGATATAATATTTATTGTGTTGTTATCATCTTCAGCAGATGATACTCCTCTGCCTGTCCCTCAAAGGCTCCAGGACAGTGAGAAATCTCATTTGTATGCGGCTTTCCATTCTCATAGATTCAGAACTTTAACTAAGAGTTCTCTGGGAATGAAATAATGCATTGCCAATAATTCCTTGTAGGTGCAGTGAAAAATGTTGTTTCACTTGACAGTCATGGCCTTCTTCTGGTATATTTATAAAGACCTTGTTTATAGACGATACAAGCAGTTTAGAAAGATTTAATATCTTGCTCAAGGGCACATGACAAGTGCCACAAACTTTGTCCTGTATTATTCTAAGCATGCTAGATGATTCTGACCTCAGGCTTTTTTTTTTGGAGAGGCAGGGCAATTGTGATTGAAAAAGAACAGTAAGTCATTTTAAAAGTGTGAATACAAATATCCTCGTGAGGATGGCTTGGTAGCCTCGCTACTTTCAGGTCTCCACATTGTTAAATACACACAGAACAGCCAAGCTGAGAGTGTGAAAAATGCAGCAGCAGTAGTGGCTTAACATACCCCATCTTAAACATTCCATTATAAAAGCGTTTTAGTATAACTTTTAAAGCTCTTTTATCAATTCTTTCAACATCTGTAGATGCTTTTTATGTTTATAATTCAACTGTGACTTTGGGAATCAGAGAGCTTGTACAGGCATTGTACAAGAATTAATTTAGGAAAGTCCCACAAAGCTTCATCCTGATTTCTTCTCTAAATCAGTGACTGTTCAATTTGGCCAGCTGAGATAGAATTGGGCAGGGCTGGAGGAGTGATTGTGGAGCTGACATTGTGGGTTCGCTCATACCTTGGCCACTCCCTTTCTTTTCTGCCTGTCTCTCAAATAAAAGCAAAGCATCACATTCCTAGCCTCCCTTGCAGCTACAAGCAGCCAGGTTCTGCCCACTGTCAGCCAATGCCTTCTTTTCCTTCATTTTTCTTTCTACAGAGAGTCAACAAATATGTCTGGAAGGAGCCATTATAAAAATACTAAAGCAGGAAGATAAGAAGCAGCCCAAGCACCGTCTATCTCTAGACCTCTTATATGAAGTGAATATACTACAAAGCATTGGAGATCCTGATAAGCAGCTTTGTGTTATTTGCTGCAATTTGAAATATGTAAGAGACTATCTGACTCTCAAAAACTCTGGCCTACTGATGCCATAAGTTATACTTGGATCTGATGGGAGAACACCTGATGGATGTTTTTGGTAAGTATTTAAAGACAATGTATTGGAAACAAGAAGACCAGATTGATCTTTCATAATATGTGCTCAGTAAGTAAAAAATTTTCTTCTTCTGGAGTGATGTGATATATCAAGAATAGAGTTAGTTACTTCTTATTCAAGATTAGGATATGTCCTTCAGTGAGATTTAATAGAAGAAAACTTAAAAAATAAAAAAAAAGAAAAAAGTATATATGTGAAGCCAGATGTTATCATCTTAAATGGCTGTTCCAGCAAAAGGAAGTTTAATTTTTTGGGAGGAAAAAAGCTTGTTATATGTGGCTGAAAACCTGAAAAACAACTCTCTTTTGAGTTCTACTAATTCCTTTTCATGCATCTTTGGATAATTCAAATAAGTCTTTGTACTTAAGCTTCTTTATATTTTGAATGTTATCCATGATTCTTGCTCTCTCTCAACTCCTACTCCTAAGGGGATAAATGTATATTAAGCACTTTGAGTATTTTCAAAAGGGAATAGTATTAAGTGTCATGTATGTATGCATCTAATTTGTATTATGTGTCCACATATCTTAAGAAAAGATAACACTGCCTGATTACTACCAAAATGGGTTAGAATATTGACCAATCATCACACTGATATATAGCAAAAATGAAATATAGTCTTTTCCAATCTAAAGTGTGATCAAAGATCCTTTTGCTTTGAGTGATAAAATAATTGAGGAATTTTAGTCAGGGATTCTGGTGTAACTATTGTCAATGGACCTATCAAAATAGTGTTTGGTATTTTGTTATTTAGTTAAATAAATTTTAGTTACAAAGATCACTAAATATTAGAAATAGAACTATAATAAATTTGTAGGATTTATTCAGTGTTTTTTATTTCCTATCTCTTCCCTCAAATTTGGTCTTATTGGTCAGGGTTTCCTGTCTCAGTAAAGGGTACCATTTTCCTTCAATATGCAAACCAGCAAATGTAATAATGATAATAATGCCATCACTAACACGTGTGAAGAGATTTTAACTTTATAAACTCTTTTATGGATATGTCTGTTCTTTTGATCATTGGTCATTGGAGAATCAATTAAATATTGGGCTGAGAATATAAACCAGAGTAAAACTGCCTCATTTTCTAATATATCAATCTAGCAGTTTACAGATTACTGAAAGTAAAGCTGGATGGAAAAAGTCAGATGGTTCAAACTGGTTTGAAATAATGTTTTGGAAAGTTGGGTGCATTGTTGAGAATCTATTTGATGTTGGTATTCATGAATTTAATGGAATCACTTTTCCTAGTTTTTATGATTCCTCCCAGCATAGAAAAAGAGCTATTGGATCAGTATAGGAATATGGTTTTTTTAGAATCAAATGCCAAAAGGAGAGATGGTCAAGGGAATTTAGTGTAAAAGCAAGAAGGTTTGTGAAATAATGGGACCTGGAATCTAAGCCTGATGTAATATAGAGGTGAAGAGAGGAGAGGGCTGTTGGTTTGTTAAATAGTTTATAAGTTTATAGGAGTTTCCCATGTAATCAGAAAACGGAGCAAGAACATTTGAACAAATGTTTAGGGAAAGCTTTAGTTAAAAAATGGAATTATTAAATGAATGCTTTGAGAAAATGAATTTTAATGCTCGTGACATGGTCAAAGATATATCTATGGAAGTAGAGAATGGTAGGCCATGATTGTGGAATGGTTGGTCACATAGGTACTGAAGTCAGCTAGCATGATGAAAGACTATGTTTCAGAGGACAAAGTATCCAGTGAATCAGTAAAATTTTAAATTTCATTGGTCAACGTCAACAAGGGAGGATAATGGTATTAATAATTATACCATTATGATTAATAATGATAATCATAATACCTAACACATTACGTATAACATGTGAAACAGTGCTTTAAGTGTTTTGCACATATTATTTCACTAATAGTCTTAATAATCCCATGAATTAGGAAATACAATTTTCCTCATTAAAAAACCAAGATACAGGCACAAAGAGGTTTAGTAACTTGACAAATATCTTGGGGCTAATAAAGGCAGAGAGCATGGATCTGAATCTGCAGTCAGATTTCACAGCTTATGTGCGTAGCCATAATAGTGTGATGCACAAACCTCCAATGAGTTAGCTGTTAGGCTTTTTATTTAAAGAGCATGGAAGAGTAATGATCTGACAGTGGTGGTGGGACTTCCTGGCTCTCTGGTATGTGGATATGAGAAAATAACCTGACAACTTGAAAGGGCTACATGAAAACGGAGTCCTCACAGAGTGAGTCACATTTTAGATTAAAAACAAAGATGTAGAGGGAAAAATCTTCTGGAATACAAAGCATTTTATAAAATATATTATAAAATTATAAAAATATTATAAAATACTTATAATTTATAACATAAAAATTTATAATAGAATATTTGTCAATGTTTTAGAGGAAGGGCGGATCCTTGGTCAAAGCTTGGGAAGCACTGGTTGTGGTTGAACAGTGGTGGACTGTGTTCAGTGCATGACAAAGGGGTGAGGATGAGACCCATCCCCTCAAAGAACTGCATCCACATACACAGGGCACTTTTTCTAATTCATACAAAGGTGTTGTAGAGGACAATGGGGGCCCAATGGTAGTGATGAAAAGGCTTGTGGCTTAGTGGGTTTAAACTCAAATGTCTCTTTGAGGAAAGTAGGTACTAGCTCCTTGGACACAGGACTTATCACTATGAATGAGGTGCTGATGGACCCAGACATTGCACACTCACTGTGCTGTGCTGTCAGGCTGATGGCAGACCAATGACTGAGAATTCGCCTGAGCTATCTAAGTCAGTAACTTAGAATTCATTCTGATAGCTCTTTCTCCCTTCCTGCTCTGTATCTGATCCATTACCAATTTCTGAAATTTCTCATGTTTTTCCTATCTCTATCTCCTGCTACTTCATGATTCCAGGCTTCTATATTGGTCTCTCTTCAATCTGTTCTTCATATTAAGGCCTAAGTAACAACCAATGCTAACAATTTCTCTTTCTTAAATAGGCTGTAGGTATACTGAACAGTATAACCTGTTTATTCCTGTGACTTTCATTTTAACCAAGTATCCCTTCACTCTCTACTCTAGCTACTCTAACTCTTTCAGTTTATCTTACTTACCATGTTCCTCCTGCCAGTTTCTTTCCACATTCTGTTCCTTACGTTAGATTGTGCTTCTTTCCTCTTTTCAACTAAGTTATTTCTATTTATCATTTAGATGTCAATTCAAGCTTTACTCCTTCTGGAAAGCCTCCCTTGACATATCTGATTGGATCAAATAACTTATTGTAGACTCTCATACCTTCTCTGTACATCATCCACATGGTAATTAACATGGTTGACATTTGTTTTATTTTTGTCTTCCCCTCTAACACTGTGAGATCCCCAGGAGCACTTGGTTTTGGAGTCAAGAAATCTGGGTTTGAGTCATGATCTGACATTTATTATTCGTGCCACCTTAGGCAAGGGAATAAGAAATTCATGTTTATTGAGCATCTATCATATGATAGGCACTTCCATAGGTCTATTATTAACTTAATTGTCTCTTACTGTGTAAGTTAATATACTCCTACTGTGTAAGCTGGAGATTATCATTACTTCATTTTGCTGATGAGGAAAGAAAAAGAAAAGTGAATTGTAAAAGTCACAGAGCTCAGAAAATGAAACTCACGTACAGGACTGTGACTCAAAATCTAAGCTATACCTCTTCTTATTAGATATCTCCTAGAATCTTTGAGATTTTAGAGTCTACATTTAATTGTGGATAAAATAAGATAATAATGCCTTTATGGGAGGACTGTTGTGACATGAAATTAGAAAATAAAGTGAGGCAATTAGCAATGACAGAAATTTATTGTTGCTCAATAAATTTTAGGATTAAATTAACATGCAGAGTGAAATGAATACGGATAGCATAGCTAAAAATCAATTGCAAAGTACAATTTACCAAAAATAGTTTAAAATTTGGTGCTATTTGTTTCATTACCAAAATGCTGTAAGCACATTAATTATATATATATTTATATATATAATATATATGTTTAAAATTATACAAATAAAACAACCACTACAAAACCATAGCTCACAATTTTTGACAATATGTTTTGGAGTTTCTATTTAAAGCTGGTCATATGAGAATAATATGAACTTTAAAAAAAAGGTTATTTTAGGTCATTTTTAATGTTTTGAAAATTTGTTCACTTTTTTCCTCCACTTTATTCCTAAATTATGAGACAATTCATCTGTCAAATGAAGATTTACTATGATTTTATTTGTTGAATAAATGGACAAGCTAGTATTTCTAAAATTATTCGAAATTAACAGCCAAAAAAAAATTTGAGTGGGAGATGAAATAATGTTTTTTGACTGGAAATACCAATGATCTGATATGTTAATTATTAATATAAATTACTATAATTTCCCTTTCACATTAAAGATTTTTTTCCTGTTGCCTATATTGGAAGTAAGTTTGGAACCAAGTTTTCATTGTCTAATATTTACAGTGTGAAAATGTTGCTAAGAATAATATTACATTGATACATTACAAATACACATTTCTATATACTATAACACTTTAAATGAGCTAGAAATTTCTACTGATCATTATAAAATTAAATCACATAATTTAGACTTCTGGCAAAAAAAAGCGAAAGGTCTGAGCTATTAAATATTTTGAAAGAAATGTTATTACAATACTTTCAAATTTACATTTTGCAAGTCAATCCAGAGCCCTGGAAAAATAAATGAGTGCTGGTGCCTTGGTTTTCCAAAAACACTGGAGGGCTTTTCATATTATAAAAGCTCAAAAATATAACAAAATGATACCCAATAAATATTTGTTGACTGAAAAAATATATGTAATATAATCATAGTTCAAAATTTAATATTTGTAGCACATGATCCTCTAGGTATTGCATGAGACCAGCTTTTGCTCTCAGTAGACCCAAATGGATTTTCAGATGTCAGATTCCAATGGTCAGAGAATGCAAAAGCAGCACCCCAAACAGAGTGTACTATGAATGATTGATCTCCATATCAATGGCCACATATTGCCCATATTAGCTAAGGTTTGGGGTTCCAGTCTTAAAACAAGTAAACAAAAAACTGAAACAAAATAAATAAATGAAATGGCATGACACATTGTAAGGCAATGTAAGATATGAAACAGAATTATATCTTTTGAGGGTTAAAATGCAAGTTAGTAATTTCTAAATCATGATAGCACAAAATTATTCATAACAAGTAAATTCACTTGTAAATCTTACATTTTTCTAAGATTTTATGGCTTTTGCCATAAAAGCCATAAAAACTTAGAATTGATAATACATTATTGTAATTGATATTACAATTGATAGTACATTATTTACATTTTATTGTAGCAACTGTTCCTAGGAAATAAATGGCAAGTGTTGGAGTTTCTATTGAATTTTTCTATTATTTTTTTTTCAGTTTTCCTTTTGAATATAGCATTTTTTATATAATTTAATAAACTTTATTGAGTTATATTTTTCAAAATATGCCTAGTGGTACACAGATTATCTAGAAATAATGTGGTCATGTTAGGTAAACACATTGAATTGGGTTTGCTCTGCTAATAATTCAAAAGTTTCTAGAATCTCTTGCTTTAGAGTGCTTTAACTGAAGGCAATTCTTCATCAATATCTCTTTTACAATGCCATTACAACATGAGATAAGTATTTTGAAGATAAGATGAATAGACTATTATAAGAATAACTGTTCAATTACTGTTCTTAAATTCCTCTATTCAATATTGCAAGTTTCAGCCTCTTTCAATGTTGTTTTCGATCTATGTAATGCATCTAATATATCAAATTATTGTTGTTTTCTGATTCATTATCAATGTTCATGCTCTATAATATATTCATATTATACCTCATGAGACATAAAAATGTGTATTATGGAAAAAATGTTGTAGTCATATAGGCTATTGCAAAGTACTAGATTTCATTCAAGCATTATCTTAAAGCATTATCTTATTTATTTTTAAAATTAAAATTTGTCTTCTTTCTACCAACTTATCAATCTTTACTACAAACTCTTATTTACTAGGGCCATAGGATTCTTGGAGATCAGGGGGAGTAAATAAGAAATGTCTTGAAAAGAGGCTGAAATCACCACTTTTTTTAGTGAAATTAAATTAAGCTATTGAAAGAAAATCCATGATCCAGAGGATAGTCCATTTCCATCTCCCCTCTAATCATTGCCCTTTGGTTATTAGCATACTGTTTATCTGATTCTTACAATAAAATATGTGTATTTTTTTCTCCAGTACATTTATCAGTCTTCTTAATGATTGTGAAAATTTTTGTTTGCTTGCAAAGTACCTCTTTGCATAAACAACGCTGGGACTGTAAAACATTAGTAGATTACTTTGGTAATTGACTTGATTTTCGCCTTTCACCTGGCTGTTTTAAGTACCATGAAGATTCTGCTTTTATTTCAAAATCAAGTCTTCTTAGTGACCCTTCAGCAAGCAAGTTCTGACCCCTCATAATCACAGCTAAATATGTTTTAAGCTCATTTTCTGCTACATTTTATTGTGCTACATCAAGAACCAATGCTTTCTCAGAGACATTTACACAGAACCAGTTTAGAAAAGGTACACAGATGGCATACAGTCAATGTAAAAAAAGTATATACATAATATATACACATATATACACAAACTATATGTAAAATGTGTTTTTAATATATCGAGAACTTATTAGAAGAGTGGAAACTGGATTTTAAGAAACTTTCAATAAATAAATAAATCTTCCTTTTTTTTACCCATAAACCTATCCTCAGGAGATCCTATCGTATGATTTTAGGAGAAAAATATATCCTAGAAATGTGAGTTTACATTACACACATGCATGCATGCATTCATGCACGCACACACACACATACTCATACATTTGGGATAAAAATACAACCTCAGAAGTTTCTTATTTTAAAAAATGGTTCCCTGACTGCTATTGTTCATCCCCTCCAGGACTGACCTCCCAGGTTGAGAAAACAAAGCCTGGAAAGAAGTCCAAAAAATCTACAATAAATGAAATCCTTACATACTTGAGGAAGCAGCTTGAGATCAGGGAGCAAATTAACATATAACTTCATCTCCAGATGTGCCTTCTTTTGCATTTTTAAGCCTACATTGGATCAGTTATCTAATTTTTAAAAAAGGTTGTTTCTATTAAGAGTTATCAAATTATTATGTTTCATGCAGGATTTATTAAATTCAAGTTTTTGTAAAAAATAAATTTAGTGATATTTAACACTGATCAGGGTGAACTACAATGTAGTCCTAATATTTTAAAAATTTAGACCAAATAACCATCATCAGCAGCAGGCACCAATAATTCTTGGAGTCCCCAAAAACGTCCTGAGCAATCTCCATGTTGCAGTTTTTTTTGGTCTTTGGAAACAAGTGGCAAAAGTAGTTGAAAGTAAATGAGTTGTTTTTTCCATTTAATTCAAGATATTTTCAGTACCCTAAATAAAAGACTTTAGAAACTGTTATTTTTTTCTTCTGATCTTTATAACGCCCCTTGAATTCAAAGCTAAGCTGGCACTTCAATTGTGGGCAGGCCAAAGCAAGTATTCATAGACTAGAATGAATACTAATTTGTCAGCCAGACTAAATTATGCATGTCTTCCTATCTTTCAATTTCCCATGACTGTTCACAGTTGGGGGTTGCTTCTCTATCCCTGGTTTCACTGCCATCTCTACAAATCTTTCCAACTGAATCTTTGAGAGGCTTCCTGTTAACAAGAACTCTCTCTTTCCCCACAACCCTGAAGCTTCTGTCTTCTGTAGGAATATTTGTGAGTGTTGTTCATGAAGAATAGACTCTATGAGCACTTCCAAAATTGAACGTTTTGAAACTAAGGTAAATTTTATTTCTAAAAGCAATCAAAAGAGAAAATAGCCCACACAGTAACCTACAATGAGCAACCCCTCAGGATTCCTATTTGTTATAGGAAAGGGTGAAGGGACTTGAACTGGTCTTATTTAAAGTTTTCATAACTTTATAACACATCTATGCTGGATTTTATTCTGAAAGAGAAAATTTTAAGACTGCCATTTCTATACATGGCTGGAGAAAAACTTGACCTTTGTAAAGCAAGGGTAAAATAGCAAGCAAAATAGTAAAGACCAGTAGTTGTCAGGTCCCACTTGAGGGACTCCAGGAGCCAGTGAATTAGATGAGAGGACTACATGCACTGGACTCAGCCACAGTCAGCCTGAACAGCCCCACTTCGGACTTATTTAATCTGAGGTTTTTGTTGGATTCTTAAAGTAATCTAATTGCTGCTTTAAAGAGCAAACAAAAGTTTGGAAACCACTGAATTTGACTTGAGGGTTACACAAAGGAAATGACTGATATGAATAAATTAATTTACAAGCAGTTCTGAGACTTCTGGAAAGATAGCTAGTATTTCTTGAAGATGAGGTTTCTGCTCTGTTTGCTTTGCTGTTGCTTACTCAGCAGCACGGCAAAGCCTCCAGAAATGCTTTCCCCCTATGTATCAATTAGATGTACTGACCTTAGCCAATATATCTGCTTAGATAAAAGGTTTATCAAGATTTCCAGCAAGGCCCCTGCATGGATCCTCCAGAGGTCTCCCATCACTGTATGGCTTTGGCAGAAAGCAGCATGAAGCCCCAGGACCCAGATCCCCCTGGTTATACTTGGTTGGACTAGAATCATCCCTGGGAACAAAGACCTGTTTCAGTACTGTGGTTTTCAGAAGAAACAATTGTTTAGAGATAGAAAATCAAGGAATTCAAAGTGAATAAACTCATGTGGTCATGTAGGAATCCACTGTTGGTGAGGACATCAAGATTCCTCTAATCTTTTGAGGATGTGGTTAAATATCAAATGTAATCAAAATGTATCTGTAATGGCCATTTCTCTCCCTCTCTCTCTCTCTCTCTCTCTCTCTCTCTCTCTCTCTCTCTCTCTCTCTCTCTCTCTCTCTCTCTCCGTGAGCATTTTGACAGGGCTTTGAAGATTTTACCTCTGTGATCTGAATTTTTAATTTTTGCTCTCAAGTTGTGATTAGTTAGGTACTGCTCTTCCATCTTGGATCTAATACAATGAGGGAATGAAAGATTTGAATGTACAAACATACAAACTTGTCCAGAATAAGAAATACAACTTTCTTTTCTTATTTATTCATTTTTTTAAAAAAACTGTCTATTAATATAACATTTATATTATTAATTTAAACATAAAGTGTGTCATAACATAAAAAGAAAATTTTATACAGCCTTTTATCTGATTATGTTCTTAAGGTAGTATAGTGGTGGCAAAGTGTGGGGCAATTCTGGTCCACAGCACATTGCTGTGTGGCTTGTCAGCTAAGAATGGCTTACATTTCTCAATGTTTGGAGAAAATAAAAGAAAAACATGTTTCATGATTTTTCACATGAAGATTATATAAAATTCAAATGTAGTGTCTATAAATAAAGTTTTATCAGAACATTTAGTTTTTGCCTGCATGTCTGCTTTCACACTATAATGAAAATTGATTAGTTGGGACTGAGACCATATGGATTGCAAAGCCTAAAATATTTACTACTGGTCCTTTATATAAAACAGCTGCCAATCTCTGGAAAAACGGACTTCTTTATTTATAGCTGACTCTCAATCTTAATTTGGCATCATTCACTCTTTTCTCTAGTGGCTCTTTCTCTAATTTCTTGATAAGGTTATCTTTTCTCTTTAGACATATTTCCTGAGTTAGCTCATGTTAACTCTTTTTGTTCTGTTTTTTAAAAAGAAATGTGTGAAGAAAATGGAAAAAGACTATCAAGTTCCCTTTGCTTTTGGGAAACAAAGACTCAGAGCTGAGATATAAAGGTATATGCAGATTTAGACACTCTCAGACTTAGGTTATCCTAACCTTTTGTATTTTTCCTTCCTTGAAAAAGAAGGGCATTTTCTCCTCTTCTTTTCCTGTTTTATTACCCATGTACAACAGCTTATCAGTTGCTCTACAGTTTTGTTTGCATCAGAGGAATCCAAAGTTACACCTTGCAGCATATTTAGAAAAGAGAATAGCAATCTAGTAATCATTTAATAAGTCTCTTAGAATGCAGTGTCTCATCCTTTTTGTTTCTTTGTGGTTTTAAGATATAGTATTGCCATTTGATGTAGGACTACTTACTAACCTAGAATTTTTCTGCCAGATATTTTAGTGATATGATTTCTTGTTATCTAGACACTGCCTGTCCTAAAGCAATGCTTTATTAAAATAAAGCTTGTTTCCTGGAGAAATTAGCATACAATAGAAGCTTTGTTATTTGTAAACTCCTTTTGAGGCTATCCATAGAACAATAAAACCAGGAATAAGAAGCAATATGGCCGCACTCTAGAGCATCTTCCTTAGGTGTTTTATCCACAGGAACATCTTTGGAGCTGTGAAAGCACTTCTGTAAGTGTTTTGAATTTAAATTTGTGCAATGTGTTAATTATTACTCTATTTATAGAATGTTTCTTGGCTCACATATGTTTGGGATAAAGATGAATTCATTGTATGGTATTTTAAAAAATATATTACATCCTGAATAAAGGTTAGTGAATCAGTTTTTATAGCAAACTAGCTATTTTAAAATGCAACTAATAGCTATTGTATTCCTTAAATGTGTTAATATTCATAAACTTTACAAATGTATCATCATTTCTTTTTAAACTATAGTAAAAAAAAATCCAACATCCAATGCAAATATTTGTGATGGTGAAGTGTTTTATAGCACTCTTCATTTCTGACTTTAATTCCATGCTTATTTGTTTATTGTCTGTCTCCCTCATTAGACTATAAGCCTCAGGAGTAGAAGCTTTGGTCTATTCACTATGTTTTCGTCACCTAGAATCATGTTTGACATGTAGTAGGTGCTCAATAAATATTTGTTGAATGAGGGAACTGTGAAGTATTACTTAATCTGAAAGAACTGGAATAATGAAATTAATATATAAAGACATGAATTCTCAGCAAAAATTACTTTAAAAGTCCTCATAATTTCAAGTTGAAAAAAGAACAAAAAATCAAAGTTCATTTTGACAGTAAGTGAAATCTGTGGCTTTATCAGTGATATTAACATCTGAACGAAGGATATGTTTATGTAGAAGTTAGGAAAAGGGAGTCTACAGCATAAGAATTTATTAGTGTTTCATTTCCCTTTAGGGGAGAGATGCTATGAATAGAGGACTTGAGTAAGTAAACCACACCTCCTCTCCCCAAGCATCTACCTCTTCTGCGGTCATCAAGATCAGGCAACCAAATCTCTATATTCTGCCTTTACATCTATAATCAAAGTTTTCATTATTGTTTAGCTTACTCTAAAATGAAATGACAAATCTTATCACCAAGCTTGGGCTTGATTAGCCATCTCTTTAACATTCCTACAAATGAATAAATTAGCATTTTATTTAACTATATATGAGTTTGATAAGAGTTTCCTGAAACCAACCACAAATGAGCATGATGCTTTGATTGTTATCTTTTTTCTAAGTTGTGAAATCCTACCTAAGAAACCAATCAACTTTTCAGGTTGGAGCTCTAACTCGCTACTCTCTAATCTTCTGGAGGACAGAGATCTCCATAGTATCGAGTTTAATATATTCTTGATATTATTTTAGTAAGATTAAGCAAGGTTAGGCTGGAATAACTAAAAAAACAAAAACAACAAAACTAAGTCAAACAATAGCTACAATAATTTAAAAACACACGTACACATCAGTTGCTTAAGATAATTAAAATGTATCTCTCACTTAAGCAAAGTCTACTGCAGGTCCAGGAGACTTGATAAGCAACTGATCTCCATGGGGCAATTTAGTGATCTAGGCTAAGAGAGGCTGCCCCTCCCCAAACTGCAAAATCTAGAACTTGCTGGCCAGTTAAAGAGGGTGACAGAGATCACACATTGGTTTGAAAATTCTTCCATACAAAAGTGATACTCATTATGTCAGCTCACATTCATTGATCAAAAAAAAAGTCAAATTGTCCAAGAGAACTGTCAATATTGGTAAACAATGCTAATGTGCCAATGTCTACTACACATTGAAAGAAAGAATTAATTGTGCAATTTAAAATACCAGCTGCCAAAATATTTAACAGTATAACATTAATATTTTAAAAAGTATTCAGTATTTTTATATACACTACACTGTGTGCATATATATTCAGCATTATATTAATTTACTTGTAACTCATCGATAATTTATCATTTACTATATTGATATCTTGAACTGGATCTTGACTTACCAGTTCAATCAAACACTAGAGTTGGAAATATGGAAAATTTTTCTTTATAATTTTATTAAATGTACTTAAATTTCTGTTTAGAATTTGCTTCATTTGGATGTGGCAGAATAACTTAATTTTTTTCCTCTGTAGTTTCATCATGAGTGAGAGGTCATTTTCATTTTACTCCAATAAAAGGACAAAATAGGTCCTTTGTCCAAAGTCCTGCTTTCTGAAACCCAAGCCATTAACTGTCCCAGAAAAGTATAAGGATACAGATCCAATGGATCGATGTTAGAAATGGAAAGGAAAAAAAAATGAAAGACAGAACTATGGGTGTTGCAAGTATTAAAAAGATAAGAGAATATTATAAAGAATTTTATGTCATGAAATTTGAAGTTTTGGTAGAAATGGATAATTTCCTAGAGAAAAAATGAGATAAAACTAATTCAAGATAAAAATAGATAAGTAAATCAGCCTATATGTATTAAAGTTGCAAAGATCATACAGATTTCCCATACACTTAATATTCAGTTTTCCTGAATGATAACATGTTACATTATATATAAATTTGATTTCTCATAACTAATGAACTATTATAGATATATTATTAACTAAAACCCCTACTTTATTCAGATTTTCCCTAATTTAATCTACTGACATTTTATTGGGGTGGGGGTGGGGTCCCAGGGTCCCATCCAGAATACAACATTGCATTTAGTCATCATGCCTCCTTAGGTTCTTCTTGGCTGTGACAGTTTCTCAGACATTCTTTGATTTTGTTGACCTTGACATTTTTGAGAAGTACCGGTCAAGTATTTTGTAAAATATCCCTTCATTGGGTTTGTTAGGTTTTTTTCTTTCATGATTTGACAAGGATTATGAGTTTTGGAGGAAAAGGTCACCTTACTTATTATATTATATTAAGGGTATATGCTATTAACATGACTTGTTGCTGTGGATGTTAACCTTAAATTACCTGTGTGAAATAAAGTTTGGAGTTTGAAATGCCTCTTAACTGTAAAGTTACCAAATATTCCTTCTTTCTGTACTCTACATTTTGGAAGAAAGTCACTATGTGTAGTATATATATATAGTTACTTCACATACATATATATAATAGAGTGGGAGAAAACACTTTTTCCTCTTCTATATTTTAAAAAATATTGTAGAAAATATCTATTATTTCTTTGTTCAGTATTCTGTAGAGTTCACCAATGGAACATCTGCACCTGGTACTTTCTTTTATAGATTTTCAATTATTAATTTAAGTTCTGTAATAGATAGATATAGGGTTATTTGGTCTTTCTCTTTTTCTGCTCATATCTTGTTTCTTATTTGCTGTTTCCAATCTGCTATGGGTGAAGATTTGGGCTAAATAGTTGTCTATATTAAATAAGAAGAAATACAATATCTAGCAATTTTAAATGCCACAATAGAATTGCGAAGTAGGAATTCTTTCCCCAGTTTTACAGAAAAGTAAATTGAAATTTATAGTACTTTTCCCAAGGTCATAGATAGGAAGTAGCAGAACTAGAAATCCAGCAAATATTGGTTTTCCTCAAAAGCTGACAAGCTGTTCATTTCCCTGAATTTCTTCTGGAAGGATCTAAAAAGTTAAGTGCAAGGTTTAATATAGAGACTTTAAAATAACTGTATTTAATGGCTTAGTTCTTCTGTATACTTTAGGTAAGAACTCTCAGAGGGTAGAATTTACCAGATGTTTGACCTTTCAAATGAATGGTTTAGCTGAATTTTCTTTTTCTGAACTGAGAGAAAGAATGACTGGGATTTCATAATAAGTGAGAGCAAATACTGTCATTTCCATTTTATCAACATGTAAAATCCCACTTTCATGCAATTTTCATCAAAGTAGCAACTACTGTCTTGAATTTCTGATTTATAAAGCAAGTTCATTTCATTCTTTAGGGAACTTACTCTAAATGACTAACTGATGAAATAACCTGTTGTAAAACAATCCATTATAAAGTTCTGAAACAGGAACTTCCCACTCTTTCAGCTAGGGTCAGGTGGCCCTAATGATATAATTCTTCCCAGTAGGCTTGGGGCATCTTTGGGTCATTTTTCTCTTAGCTTCTACGTAACTAAGAGACTATAGATACTATATATACCATAGCCTATGATATACTTCTAAAGCAAAAAAAAAAAAAAATATGTTACTGAAAGGAACTTTATGCTTTTCGGTATTTTTTCATTTCAATATGAAATGCTTTTGCTTTTGACCAATTTTGCTTGATTTATCAAATAAGTAGATGACCTTAACACTCATTTGCTTGGAATGAAATTTTCCCATAAAAATGCATTGTATGAGACTGTAAAATTCAGTAAAATTGGATAGAGGAGATTCTGTCACTTTATTCTGAATGAAAGAGCTATGTATGTAGAGTTAAAGACTATCTTTCTTTGGAAGTATATTTTACTTACTAGAAAAATTCTTTATATGTGATGAACTTCAGTATGTCTTTTTGTAAATAATGGTAATAATGTACAATGAACATACAACAAAATTCACCAATTTAAATTATGCAAGTAGATGGAAAATTTATATAATCATATAACTCTCACCGAAATCATCATATGGCAAATTTCCATCTTCCAAGAAGTGTATTTCTGCCCATCTGCCCCTCCCTACACTCCTGACCTCTTATCTGCTTTCTGTCACTATAGTTTCACCTTCTAGAATTTAGGATCACACAGCATTGTCTTAGTTTGGGGAGCTGTGATGGAGTATCATAGACTGAGTGACTTATAAACAACAAAAATTTATTTCTCATAGTTCTGGAGGTGAGAAGACTGAGGTCAGGGTGCCGATACAGTCGGGTTTTGGTAAGAACCCTCTTCCAGGTACAGATCACTATTTCTTATTGCTACCTTACATAGAGGAGAGGGAGTGAGAGCTCTCTAGGGTTCCTTTTTATAAGAGCATTTATTCCATTGCGGAGGGCTCCACCCTCATGACCTAATTACTTCCAAAGTGCCCACCTCCCAATATCATCACATTAAGAGTTAGAATGTCAATATTTGAATTTTGGGGGAACACAACACTCAATCCATTATAAGCATGTAGTATTTTGCATCTGGATTTCACTTAGCAAAACGTTTTGGAGGTACACTCTTATACACTCTTATTGCATTTTTTTTTTGGTAATTATTTTTATGGCTCAGTAGTATTTCAAAGTTTGAATTTATCAATTCATAAGTAAATGGATATTTTGTTTGGCCCCAGTCTAGAGCAATCATGAGTAAAGCTGTTATGAACATTCATATGCAATTCTTTATATGACCATGCATATATATACTTTTTCCTTGAGAATATCTGAGTGGAATGGCTTGATCATATGGTAGGTACATCTTTATCTCTATAAAAGAACTGCCAAATGTTTTCCCAAAGGTCTGTACGATTTTACATTTCCACTAACACCAATGTCTGAGTTGTTCCACATCTTTGTCAACAAATAGTACTGTCATTAGGTTTAATTTTAACCATTCTTTTGGATATATGGTGGTATCTCAATCCAATTTTGATTTGCATTCCCTTATGACTAGTGATGTTGAGCATCTTTTCATGTGTTTATATACCATTTACATATCTTACTTTGTAAAGTATTTGTTCAAATTTCTGCTCAGTTTAAAAATTATTTTAATTGTCTTCATGTTATTGACATGTAAGAATTTTTGTGTTCTGAATAAGAGCTTGTTCAGATACGTGCTGTGTAAATATTTTCTCCCCACACTTGGCATGCCTTCCATTTTCTTAATAGTGTATGGTGAAAATCATTTGAACAAATTTACTAAATCTAATTTGCTGATTAATTTTCTTTTATGGTTTATATTTGAGAAATTTTTATCTAAACTTATGGCAGAAAAATCTGCTCTATTTTGTTCTAAAATAATTATAAATTTTACCTTTATTTTTAGAAGTATTCTACATTAAGGTTAACATTTATATATCGTTTGGGATAAGGGTAGAAATTCATATTGCCCCCCCTTTTTCATGAGTTTTGATTGTTTCACTTTTTATTGAAAAATATTGCATTACCTCAGACTTTCACCATGACATTATCTCAGAATTGAAATTTTTGCTATAAGAAAACTTTTAGATAAGAATTCAATTATATATATATATATATATATATATATATATATATATATATAGTTTTCTCACATTACTATTCCTTCAATGAACTTCTGATTTGTATCTTTCAAGGTCTTTGTTCGCTTCATATAAATTTTCAGATTTATAGGCATAAAAGATATGTATAGTATTCCCTTATTGTTAGTTTTCCAATGTAGGAAGTGTAGTCAGTACTTCCTGTTCTTTCCAGGTACTGCTTATTTGTATCCTCATTTTCCCTTAATTGGTCTGGCTGATAGTTGTTCATTTTGTAGATATTTTTAAAGAACCACTTTGCTTTCATAAATCCTCTTTTATTTTCCTGCTTTCTATTCTATTGATTTGCATTATCTTTATTGTTTTTTTCTTTCTACTTGCTTTGTATTTAATTTTTTCTACTTTTTTAAAGTTTCTTAAGTGGAAAATTAGATCATTTATTTGACATCTTTCTTTTCCTTTTCCAATATAAGTATTTGATACTATGAATTTCTCTTTAAGCACTGTTCTTGATGGGAGCAAAATTTTCATTTTGATACTATTCAAAATATTTTCTAATTTTCATTGTGATAACCTTTTTGACTCAAGGTTTATCTAGTAGTATATTTTAAAATTCTTGAGTATCCCAATATATATTTTTATTAATCTTAATATACTCATTATTTTCTAGTTTAATTTCATAGGGGCCAGATAATATCATACACATGATTTTAATCCCTTTAAATTTATTCAGAATTGCCTTCTGGGCCAAAATATAGTATATCTTGGTCAATATTCTCTGTGAACTTGAAAAACATGTAGTTTTTATTAATCGTATTAAGAATGTTCTATATGCCAATTAGATCAATTTGGCTGAGAGTGTGTTTAGGACTTCCATATCTTTATTTCACTTTTTTTTGTCTAATTTTTGCAACCACTTAATTCATTACTAAGAAAACTTTTGAATCTGCATGTTGAAATCTTCAGCTATAATTGAATTCTTGTCTATTTCTCATTTACTTTTTTTCTATACATTTAAAAATTTGTTTAAATTTATTTAGGCTTGTTATGTTTTCTTGGTTAATTGACTCCTTTATTATTTGAGTTGACATCTTTTTCTCTGGTACATCCCTTATCCTGAAGCTTAAAAAAAATTTTTTTTTTTTGCATGCTGTATTTCTGCATCTTTTGCTGTTAACTTATTTATACCTGGATATTTTATTTAGGTTTTATGAAGAGAACATGTAGTTGAATCTTGTTTATCCAATCTAACAATATTTTAATTGAAGCGTTTAGATGATTCAAATCTAATGTGATTATTGATATGTTTAGTTTTAAATATACCATCTTACTACATTTTTCATTCACTGTGGTCATTTGCTCTCTTATCTCAAATTCTGTTGCATTATTTTTTATATTACTTCTATGTTATGATACATTTTATCTCCACTATTGGCTTATTAGCATATGTTGTTTTATATTTTACTTTTCCCTATAAGGTTTTCAATATACACTTTAACTTATTACTTTCACTTTAACATATCACTTTGATTAGCATTATATCCCTTCTAATCTAGTACAAAACCTTGTTTTCTACACTCCCTGATTTGATGTAAACATAATCATACGTTTTAGTTCTACATATGAAATAAACCCAACAACACACTTATTATTTTTGGCCTTAAACAACTGGTTTTCTGGCACTACTCATTCTTTTGGGAAGATTCAAATTCCCATTGTATGTAGTTTTCCCTCTGCCTGTAGAGAAGCTGATGGCAATGAAGCTACTCATTGTTCTTTTTTTCCCTAAAAAAATCTTTATTTTGCCTTTATTTGTGAAAGAATATTTTCATTGAGTGTAGAATTGAGAATTGAAAGATTTTTTTCTTTCATTGATTTAAAGGTGCCATGTCTTATCTTCTGCTTCACATAGATTATGACAAGAAAGCTGATATCATCATATCTTTGGTATTCTGTTTATTATATTCCTTTCACTGACTGAATTTAAGATTATATTTTTGTAATATTTTAAAAATATCTTTAGCGTGTGAGAGTCCTTTTTTATGCTGATTATGCTTGTAGTTTTTTGAGCTTCTTGGACCTAAGAGTTTATACTTTTTATCACTTTTGATTATTTTTCTGTCTTTTTCCTGTCTTCTCTCACCTTTCCCCACTCTCTTCATTTACCATGTTTCAGGGGATCCAATTATACATTTGCTAGACAAATTGATATTGTCCCACAAGTTGCTCATGTTTTGTTTATGTTTTTTTCAGTATGTTTCTCACTGAACTTCATTTTGAATAGTTTCTATTGCTGTGTATTTGAGTTCACTGATATATTCTTCTATAGTGTTTAATCTGCTTTTAGTCCTATTTGGTGTATTTTCATTTCATAGATTATGTTTTTCATTTCTAGTAGTTCTATCTTTTTATATCTTCTGTTTCCCTCTTCAACATTTTTAAGTTTCCCTTTATACTCTTGAGCATTATAACATTCATAATTTCTTTTATATTGTCTTTGGCTTGCAACTCCATAATCTGTCATTTTTAGGCTATTTCTATTGATTGATATTTATATCTCTTATGGGTCACCTTTTTCTTTTTCTTTGTATGCCATAGAATTTTTGTTTGAGTGCCCTACCTAATGAATTTTATTTTGTTAATTACTGGATTTTGTTGTATGACTTTAAAGAGTGTTGAAATTTCTTTAGCATTCAGTTGAGCTCTTTCAGACCGAGTGTATCCTTTCAAAATTTTCTTGGAAACTTTTAAAATGCTGATCCAAAGCACTCTTGGCTTTGGATTCAAGATAATTCCTTTTTCTGATTCTACTCTATGAGCATATTATGAAACCTTTCCATTTTGACTGTTGGGAATATAAAATGTTTTTAGCCCTCTGTGAGCATGGGGAATTATTCAGCTTGATTTCTAATGTTTTCCCCTGGTCTTAGTGAATTTGATGCCACATGTATTCAGACACTCAGCCAAAGACTAGAGGTTATTTACATGTATCCCTCTCTCTCTCTCTCTAGCTCACTTCCTTGCTCCCAGTCCTCTTGTAGTCTGTCCCACGATTTCTAGCCATTTTAGTTCTCCTAAAGTCCAATTTCTGGGCTCTCAGTCAAAGGGGTTTTAAGTTCTCTGCATCAGCTCTAAGTTCTGAGAACTGATTTTATTAAGTAAGCTGGAGCAATCACATCTCATTTGTTTCCCTTTTCTGAGGAACGATTGTTCCCCATTGTGTGTTTGAAAGTCTGAAAATCACTGTTTTTTATGTTTTCCTGAGGGGTTGTTTGTTAGTTTTTAAAATTTTGTTTTCAGAGTTTTTTAAAATTAAAAAAAACATTTTTAATTAAAAATTTTTTATGATGGGAGAACTGATTCCATAGCAGGTAAGTCTTTATGAAAAGAAGTCCTGTTTTTAATTTGTTAACTCATAAATACAATCTTTTTATTATTTAAGGCAATGTTTCTCAAAGTGTAAGTCATGAAGTATCTGAATCAGATTAGATGGATTGATAATGTATATTTCTGGGATGCACACTTAACATACTGAATCAGAATATCTGGGAGGTTTCTTTGGGGTATAATTTTTATTGAAAATTCCAAATGATTGTTTTTTATAAGAAAATTAATACACTAGTCTAAAGCATTTAACATTAATCATTTTAATGAATCTACGGTTTACTTTGAACTGTGTGTACATTTATGTGCATATGTGTCTATGTACGTGCTCATTTTCTGGAACTGTTTCAATTGAGTACCTTTTTAGTCATTAGTACCCTGGCTCTCTAAAAATAAGGTGATATTTGTTATAAAATATAGTTTAGACTTCTTCCAATACACTAGTATTAAAGAGAATCCCTTTTAAATTAGAGTGCTTTACCCAAAGGAAAAAAATTTGTACTTATATATTGAGTTATTCAGAATCGATCCACTAATATTCACCAAGGTTTACTCACTAGAGTTTAGATTCTAGGAGATTAAAGATCCATTCTGTCTTGTTCATCCACTTTATAGATATTATAGAGTTTTGTGGATTGTGGTCAAAATATATAGGCCTTTATTAAATATCTGTTGAATGAATGAATGAATTAATAGAAACACATGTTAGTTTTTATTTTTAATGAGTTTGCGAAGACATAGGCATACAACCTAAGAGCTAACAACTTCATAAGGTATAAACAATCTCAAGTTCATAAATCCTTAATTATTACATATTTTCAAATTTTCCTTGAAAATTAGGATTGGCTTCCTAAAGGATCAGAAAGATGTTACTAACATCTAATTATCTCTTTTGACAGATACAACAAAAATCTGATCACACACTCACATTGGGCATACACAGGCCCACTCCATCCTCATATGAAATATTTAGCAATATAAAAAAAATATTAAAATAAAGGTGAAATTACTTTCAGAGATCACGCTTTGTAGCTTAATTTTGTTTTTACATTTTAAACTAAAACACATTAAAACATATGAGCTAGCATATAAATAGCTCAGTTATGAAAAGGGCATTACTATACTTTCTGATCTATAACTTTGAGGATACATAGGATAGAGTAAATGCAGAGAATGTGTACAATGTATAGTTGAAGCAGAGCCTCTCCTACATCAATCTGCCACCTGCTTCAATAACCTTTCTCCTGGAAAAGCTTTAGTAGGAGGATGAGTTAGCCTTAAATCTGCAGAGGTAGGGATCATTGCCAGTAGCATCATCTCTTATCCTGAAACGCAGAGTTGATTGATATACTATGACAGGTACTTATGCATGTTTCAAAATATTGAAAGGTCAATTTTAACTAAACAAGAATTTGCCTAATTGCTCTTGTTAGCTGCTATGGGATTTTAGACAGCAACAATGTGGGACCAAGCAGTATCAAGCTTTCCTAACAAGTTTAACAGCTTAGTGACCTGCTGACAAATGACCTTTCAATGTTCTATTGCCAAATACCTAAATAAGAACTTTATCCCTCAGCATAAAAAGTTAGGATCATTAGAAGTGTGAAATTTTATGGAAATCTCTAATAGGGCTTTGAGTTTTCCACAAAATAAATGATCACTTATTTAACTATCACCTCCTCTCATACCCCATCTCCACTACTTTAATTGTAATTTTTCTAAAATCATAGTTCTCAAGGCAACACCTATTACCTAAAACTTTCCTGTTAAGATTCAATGCTTAGGAAATAGATTGTCACTTCATAGATACAAGATGAGGGTAGAAGAAATAAACAAATGGATATTTTTATTTATTTATTTATTTGATTTTTTTAGGCGAGGCAACTCTAGGTTGACCTCACAGATTGCAAGAACCTTGTCAGCTTACAATCCTCATTATTATTTTTTTTTATTACTTTTAAAGCCTACAGCACCTGGTCTTCCTAGGTGGTCCCCATCTAAGTACTAACCAGGCCCGGCTGTGCTTAGCTTCCAAGATCAGATGGGATTGGACTTGTTTGGGGTAGCATGGCCATAGACAAATGGGTCTTTTTAAAAACAAAAAGGTATATTTCAAGTGACTGAAAGTTACTTTTTAAAAAGTAAAGACAATACACTTTATCGTTATAACCATGAAAAGATTACTAATACACAATTCCTTCATTCAAACATACAAATAACCACACACACACACACACACACAACACAAATCGAAATTTACTAATTAATTCTAGTTGTAGAAAAAGTATAGTTGAGTTAATAAAGTTAGATTTACAGAATATTCTCATGATAAAATTGGGTTTATTTAACTCCATAACAATAGTGCAAAGTAGTTTAGCAATGTGCTATAATATACCTTTTCAGACTCAATGGAATAATTTTGTTGTCACTCTTGTTTTCAAATGGTCACTTCTAAGACCATTTAGTAGGTTAACGTTTTTCTTTTTACTATTATTAATATTACCAATTTGTTTAACATATCTTCTATTTAATAAACCTATTTTGATAGTGTGAAAGGCTTTGCTTCAAATTAGTTCCCTTGATTACTTCCACAGTAACACATGCCCTTTTTTGTTTTTCATTAAAATGTAATTTATTTTCTCCAAGAAATGGGTAGAATTGGTAAAAGATAGAAAAGCAATACTATAAAATAGAAAAAAAAAAAAGGAAGGAAAGAAGCACTATCAACTTCATACCTACTTTGTAGGTAAGTAGATACAGTGACTTGAACATAGACAACATTCACATACTGATTAAATATATATTTAAAGGGCAATGTGTATATGGAATTGTGTTTATTTTACATGTATAATGAAGTTTATTGCTTATCTTGTTTCTATTACGTTTATCAAAAGTAAACATAAATCCATATATAAAATTTGTGACAAAGTGCTGCCATTCTTGCTTCTGGGAGGTGTGTATGTATCATACATATATACATATATGCGTACACATATATAAACATGCATACATATATACACACACACATGCATATATATGCTCTGCACACACCTATGTATGTGTATATATAATATGAACAGTGGCCTACTATTGGTTCTGTTAACAACCCATCATAAGAAACAAAAAGTGTATTTTAAGCAAGGTATTAAAGATTCAGAGCTGTGGTTTAAATTAGTCTCTACTATGTGGCCATACTGAAACGATAAATAAATGCTCAATCTGACTTTTCTAATCACAGACTTATATAACAAAAAGTATCCAACAACCTATGGGTCCTTATGCTTCTCTATCACCTGTCTTATTTTCTAAAAATTTTTCTGGAAATGTAGAATAAATATTATCAGTAAGACTGAAATATTGCCCCTTAAATTTTAGGACACATTTCTCATTTAATTATCTCAGAGTCTGGTTGATATCACTAAAAACAACCAGAGTCCTCATTAATTGGACATTAAGTCCCAATCAGGAGAAAGGTGTCTGAGTAGAAGTGATTTTTAAAACATAAAAATCTAAACTAAATGTCCAGTTATAAGGCCCTTTTTCTCTTTTGCTGTTTTTCTTTATTTTCAGCTTTACATGCAGACTTGCTGAAGGCTGGAGGCTGTCAGGTGCATGTGAAGGGAGTCACTTTATCTCAGAGACGGATGCCTCTGGCAACCATAGCAACTTGGCTTCAGCCACAGGACATCAGGCTCAGGGATGGGGAACGGACCCGGGTCTGATGTGCAGAGGCCCTGGGGATGGACCACCAGGTTCATTCTGGCCCCGTAGTCCTGAGGCAGCACTGGAGTGAGGTGGTGCAAATATAGTTTTCTTGGTAATATTTTCTGAATCCAGAAAGGATAAATTCAGGTCGACAACTACTGATCTCCCTATTGACTGTACAATCATATATAGGTCAAGGCTGCCAAGCAGCCTTCCTGGCAATTAGGTGTCTAAGAGAAGGACATTTTCTATGGCAGCTGTTAGAGTTAAGCTTGGCAATTAAAAATCCCACCACAGATAGCATTCCTTTTTCACATAGGACAGTATGTAACACTCCTGAAATAAAACTTGGGGTTAAAATCCACCTTCGTATTGGCTGAGAGAGGGAAATAAAATGATTCAAGTCAAAGCCATGTTGATGAGTCTGTGCTGTGTAGTATGAGCACAACCACTTCCTCCACTTCCCAGTTTTATTCTGAAAGGAAAAGAGAAGAGATGAGTAACTCTTAAGAGAGCAAATGACTCTTTCCTCCATCAACTTTCAAATAAACTCTGTGAGGTGTATATGTACTGAGAAAGGATCCCGTTATTAATTACAGTGATCCATTAATTCAAAGTAATTATTAAAGTGGTACCTGTGTAAAGTAAATTAGGATGATGTTTAAAACTCAAATACCTTACCTGGTGATATTACCTTTTATACAAGATAGGTTGTTTGTAGACAAACCTCATTTGCAAATGATATTGAAAAAGAATGCTCTTTTTTTTTTTTGCTCTGACATTTTGCAAACTAGTTCTCATGGTATCTTGTCAATTTTGTCAAGGATTAACAGGATGTGTGTGTATATATGTAAATGGATATGTAAAATTTCAAATGCATTAAAATAAGATGTGAAAAAGAGAATCAAAATCACAATGACTGAATTACAAACAATTTTCTGGTACAAGAGAAGATAGTTTAGATATGCTCTAGTAACAAGTTAACCCCCAAAATCTCATTTTTTTTCTTCACATGATACATGGCCATTACTATGTTCAGCACTTGTCTCTCATACATACCTTCAATATGTGATTAGAATTTGCTTTAAGCCTAGTCCTAGCCACCATCATCTCTTGCCTGACTGGCAAGAACCTTAGAATGGTCTCTTTTCATTATTGTCTCCAACCCTAATTATTATTATTTTTTTTGAGTTATTACGGAGTTTGGAGTGGGGCATAAGGGAACACGTTCTGGATAGATAGTATGAGTGAGAGTCTTGGACCTGACTTCTATCTAGTTTCGTAAGTTTTTTAATCTTTAAAATGATGACCACAATAATATCTATTTTAGAGCAATTGTGAGGATTAGATTGATATATGTAAACATAAAACATTTGGATAGCACCTAGTACAAAAAACACTCAGTGTTAGTAATTATTATTATTACTGTCTTAGGGATCTCTAGTAAAACAGAACCAGAAGGATATATAGACATATATTTAGAAAGATTTATAATAAGGAATTGCTTCACATGATTATGGAGTCTGAGAAGTCCTAAGATCAGCAGTCAAGGAGATTTAGGGAAGCCAAAAGTATAATTCCAGCCCAAATTCAAAGCCTGAGAACTAGAAGAGCCAATGGTATAAATTCCAGATTCAAGACCTTATAAGAGTCAATTTTTCATTTAGAGTCCTAAGACAAGGAAAGATGAATGGGTTAGCACAGCCAGGCAGGGATTCTCTCTTACTCAGTCTTTTTCTTCTCTATAGGTTTTCAGTTCATTGGGTGATTGCCATCCACATTTGGGAAAACAATCTGCTTTACTCAGTCCATCTATTCACATGTTAAGGTCATCCAAAAACACCCCCACAGACACACCGAGTAATGTTTGACCAAAAGTCTGGGCACCTTATAGTTTAGTCAAATTGACACATAAAATGAACCATCACAAGTTAATATTATTATTAATCCACTCCTTAGCCTGAATATATTTTTAAAATGCAAATCACATCGCATCACTTCACTTTCCTGATCCAACAATCATCTATCACATTCTTACACACACACCTCTGACTCTGTCAGTTGAGAGATTTCCATCTACACTGCTGTCACTGGCTCTGTTAGCCAGGTTTTTATTTCCATATCTTAGGTTTATCAGATACTCCTCTACAAAGGCCACTCCTTCAACTCCCATTGGCTCTCAACTCAGAGAAATCACACTAAGCTTTCTGAGTTGCCGCTTTAAATCATTTCTCTAGAAAAAAAAAAAAAATAGCATCCCCGCGGGACCATGGCACTGCCGTGTTTTTCCGAGTAAATCCTTTTCTAAGCCTTCAATTTCTTTAATTATATTCTTGATCTTTATGTAGATAATGTGCTGAGTTTCTGGATGCTTTCTTTGCAAGTTCAGCAGATAGTCTAGCACTTTACTATGGAATAAGGCATCAGTTTTCACCTATTGTCTTGGGAACTCCATCCAAACTGATAAAGGGCACCATTTTTATATCTTGTTATATAAGCCTTCACGTGTTGTCTCCAAAATGGATATTTTCACTCTCACCAACGTTTGAAAATGTTGATGATCGCCAGCATTAGATATTTTATTTGCAACCTCTGTATTTCATTAATAGCTAAAAAACTAATGATAACAATATTTGGCTTCTTTTATAATTTATATGTGCATATGACCTCTGCTAACGTATGTACGACATTTACATATTTACATATAATTAATTTAAAAGTACAAATATGATGAGCTTAGACTATTTTTCATTCCTCTTATCACTGGATAGTTTATATAATTTTTTTCTTCGGTTAAAGAATTTACGTTTATGTGCTATATAGTTACGTTAGTTTGGTGTTCCTTTTGTGTGCTTGCATGAAATATATACTTTTTTTTGTACAAGTTTCTGAAATTTATTTTCAATATTCACATTTTAACTTGCTTTTTAGTGTTGAAAAATTTTAGTGTGTGTGTATGTGTGTATGCACAAACCTGTTTATCTTTTATTTGAATTTTCCTCCATTATTGCTAATGTTAGATATTATGCCATTCCTAACATATCATATTTTTGATTTTCATTTTCTAATTTCACTGTAATTTTTATATTTAGCTCTTTAATCAATTTATATTTATTTGACAACACTGAGATTAAGATTTAAGAATAAGTAGTTTTTCAACATTTTTTATTGAGTAATCCGGTCCTTCCACACTTAAGTCTTTAATAATATGACTCTTTTGTAAATGAAATTATTTATAGATTATTTATTCCACTCCATTGATTTGTCTGTTTATTTTTTTACTGTTATCAGTATTTAAAAATTATTGTTGCATTTAAAAACCTTTGCCATTAACTTTTGGAACTTTAGAAAATTTAAAAATGAAAGGATTATGAGTGTGTGTCCATGAAGAAATGGAATCAAAATAATGTGAAATGTGAAGAGGCAGAATTGGTAGAGTCAATATATGGACTTGCCATGATACTATGTTTTCAACACTGTTCAGGTCTTTGGAGACTATTTTTCTTTAGCTGATTAAAACTCCCAACAGAGAAATTTATTCTGCACATTGTCGATTATTTGTGAACCTCTGAATGGAAAATCAGTAAATGAATGCATGGGGAGATAGTCTTTATTCAATTTGTGTTCTCCTCCCCCACCCCCACTCCAGTTAAAGCACTTGAAGAGTTAGTTACATACCATTAAGATCCTCTGTGGAATGGCTAAAAAGCTGAAAATTAAACCCATGCTCTCTGTCAATACCCCTGGAATAATTCATAGAATTATTTACTGAATCTTTTCAAGGAGGATTTGGAAAGTAGTCTTAACATGCTATTTCTGACTTTGAAGTATAAACTGGCAGACTTGCTTTCCTATTCCTTTTATCTCCTGATAGCTAAGAGTTATGACTAAACTCAGACTCCTATAGAAGAGTGATGAAAATGGAGAACAGGAAACAGGGAGAAATGAGTAAATTATTTAATTTGGACTTGGTGTATAATTTATTTTTAAAATAATAATTTCTCCCTTTAAATGAACTCTTCTAAATAGCCAGATTTTAGTGTTGTAGTAGAAAACATTGGCTTGGTCTCAACTTCTCTATTAATAAAAAAATGTGTAAAATTCAAATTTTTGGCAATTTAAACACATTTTCACTGAATCATCACTAATCATTTTGGCATCTTAGGAAGACTGAACTTTAAAAATGATGATTAAATAAAAAGTGTTAATATTAACTGCCAGATATTTGTACCAATAGATTTTGGATCCTAGAAGGTGATTCTACTCCAAGATCTTTGATAATTAGTAGGAGGTGGGCAGTTGTGAGTTTTCTTCTTCCTTCACCCTATTTTTCTTGATCATTTTGTTTAAAGGATCTGGAAGTGGTCAAGTGGTCTTCTTAGATTCTCTGCAAGATAAAAATAGCTTTTGATGTACCAATGCATCAGACTACTGTTGAGAGAAGTAACGCTTTTACATATATATTAGTGAAACCAAAGGTCTATTTATATTTATTTCACTGTAAAGCAAAAGATAAACCAGGGAAAAGGAAGGCTAAAATAATTACTAGCATCTTGATGATTATGATGCCAAGAGGAAGCCAAGTGTATGCTTGTGTGTGAATTAGAGAGGAGGAGGAAGGGGAAAGTGTTGTAAAAGAAGAAGATAGGAAGAAGGGGACATTTTGGATGTTTATGGACAGGGACCTTGGTATAACCAAAGGGCAGCCAAGTGGGAAAAATAAGAAATGCTTGTACCATACACTGGATTCCAACAGTATTCCTAATCATCTCCTTAGTAAGATGGGGTCCTTACTGGCAAGGGACTAAGCCTGTGTGCCTTACTTACCCTTATCGATATTTAAGTGAAAACTAAATTTAGTACATGTCCTAAAGGAGTAAGCCTGAACTTGCACATAGAGTCATCAATAGGTTTGGCTTTAAGATTATAATATAGCTAATGATAGTAACTGACAAAATGTATTTAAAACATTTGTCTTTTCAATGGAAATGTTGAGCTAAATTGGATATTTGTCAATGAAAATAAATAATGTTGACTGACTAAAGTTTTCCCATTTTAAAGTGCAACTCTGATCAACCAGAGGCATTGTCTTCAGGACCAGAGAAAAAATTACATACGTGAAGTAGTTTCAAGCTTTTAAAATGAGAAGTCTTCCCAAATAAGAATGTAATACTAGCATGATAGCAGACTGCAAAGAACCCACACAATAGCTTTGGTCAAAATGACTATAATGGACTTTTTTTTTACAGGGAATTTCAAAAGAATAGCACATATTTCTCAGATTTCACCTAGTAGATAAACAGCATGAGATAATTCTTTACATGAAATAAAATTTTTGTGAATGAAATTATTGTGCCATTATAGTTATCAGGGCACTGTACGTATTCTTTCTTGAAACCTTTATTTAATTTTTGATAAGAATAATGCAGATCTAGTATATTTACTCTATTACTGAAGGAATCATCAGGGACATTGTAAGCCTCAGAGTTACCTATTTTGACAAGTTTTTCTACAAACAATTTTCTAATTTGCAAAATAACTCCTCTCTGTTCCACAAAAAAATATTATTTATTAAATTTTTATAATGATGCATTATGATTCTCCTCTGAACTACAGCTTTACTATGGTCATTGGATTCTTTTATATGCTTACAAAAGGTTTTAGCCCAAATATTACCAGTAATCCCGCTGTGTCTATGTATTACGAAAGTCAAAAGCTGCTTTCAAAATGAGACAGCAAAACAAAATCTGATATTAATACAAAACATATTTTGGTTTATAGTCCTATTTTTAAATTTAATGTGTAAAAATGTTAGAAAGCTAAAATATTCTAAACAAATAGAAAGCATAATGAAAATTTTTTCACTCTCTCTGTTTTAAATACAGATTAAAATCAGCATCAAATACATTTTTTTAAGTGTACCCTAACTGTTAAATATATAAGCTACTTTAAATAGCTTTGCTAATGATTTATTGTATTCAACATAGCAAAAACAATAGAATTTACCGAATACTTCCTTGTGCTATCCTACATTTCCCAATTTCTCTTGTAGTTTGGCTGGGGCCAATGTCTCTAGTTCTAGGTCTAGAGCGATGTGTCACTTTTAGTTCAAAGTACTTCAAGGAATGTGTGAGCTCTACCCACTCTCTCTTCCTTTATCTTATTTTGAAGGTCAAGTACTCCAGATTGGGTGGTAGAAGATGAAAACCATATGAATCCCTGAATCAACCCTTGGAAAGGAGCTACCCTGGAGACCACCAGGCCCATGGAGACTTTAAATGACAGAGAAATACATTTTTATGTACTGTCACTACAGTTTTACAGCTTGCCGTCACAGAATTGTGTAGCCTAAACAACACATTGGTTAGACATAAAAGCACCAGCTTGTTCACTTCACGTTAGGACTTTCACATGTGCTTCTGCATGTTGTTATCTCTGTTACACAGAGAACATCTTTTAAAAGCAATATCCAAGAAACATAATTTGTAGAGAAGACCTGGGATTTAAGTGTACTTCTCCAGAGGGTTGAAGAGCCACTTCCATTAGTATCTATTGTGTCAGACAGTATATGAGGCCTTACACATGTTTGTCATTTCATACATAAAGCTAGTCTAAGAGGTACGTATTGTTCTGGTTATTATTATTATTATTATTATTATTATTATTATTATTACCATTTTTCAGATAGAGAAATTGTGATCAAAGAAGATAATTAATTCTTTAAAGTCATCCATTAATAGCGCACAGCAAAGATTGAAGTTCAGTCACTAGAACGTGCTGCCTTTAGTCTCTGCACTATTTTTTATTTAGATTGATATAAATAAAATCTTTCTAATAGGAAGTGACTTTGTTACTCAGCAAATAAGAACTTTTCTTATTCTCGTTTTATTTAAAGCAATTTATAACTCAGCATATTTCCAGACAAGATATTTGAAAATTTATTTTTAGAGAAATGAATTAAAGAGAATGTGTTTTAATAAAATATTTAGTAAAATGATCTCTTAAAGAAGAGAGCCAGAAAAATGACAGAAACACACTTATCTTTATTTAAATGCACTTTTTAGGCTAAGATTTTAAATGATAATAAAGTATTCCCATTTGTAGCATCAAAAATTTAATAGCATTTTCTTTTTCCTTTAAACAGTGTTCCAGAATTTGTTATAACTTTCAATATATTCCAAGTCATGTATCAACTTAGCATCTTAGTCTCCATGAATTTTGTGTAAATTATGTGAAAAATGCAATTTGAACCCAAAGACTGACTTCTTTTGTGTTGATTTTCCTTCTGATTTATTTTTTTAAAGGAAATTTTTCTTTTTCAAATCAGAGTACTTTAGACTGTTCACTCATTTATAAGGAGCTGCCAGGATCATATAAAAATATTTATAGATTTATACATATATATTTAAAGATTTATACTTTAAATAAAATATTTAAAAAGTTAATGCTATATTGTCTCACTTAATATATATATATATATGATGACATTAATTTGAAATTGATTTAAAGGAGAGAAAATGACTTTTTTGCCTATATATTATAAAAATTACATAGTGATGACATTATATAAGTATGCTACATTAAATCTGTATTGTAAGTAATAATTCACCCTAATATAAGCTAGATATTAAGATTACTAAAGAATACATATTAGGGAGATGATTTATTCAATGGTTTGGTTTCTTTATTCACCATATTTGAGTAAGACTTAACTACATAAAAATAAACTCCATGTACATATAGATAGATCTCAAACTCACAAAGAAGGATGAAGCCATAATTCTACTTCTAATGTGCTCATCTAGGGCCAATTTAAAATTCCCTAAACTGGGCAACCTAATCTGTCTTATATACCCTATTTCAGTACAACAGAACAAAGAAAGGATAGTTTTCCCCTACCACTTTTCAAACTAATGTTATCCTATGAAAACCATTTGGCTGTTTTAATTATTTTCATAACATTACCCACAACAACTTTTATTCTACCACAGCTAGTGTATAACTTTCAGGTCATAAATAGCTGTAAATCCCTTTGGGGCAACATTTTATGAGAAGCTTTTTTACCTGAATTCTTAGAAGGCTCCATATGGCTACCTTTTGATGTGCTCTTTTAATCCTAACAGAAGGAATTATAAGTATTGAAAAGATATATATTTAAACCATGTAACTTACTGCATTGGTTATTTTAGTTGGTTCTTGACCCCTACCACTTTCATTCCTTCATTTCTTGTGTCCTCCAGTAGGTAAGCTTGCTTGGGGGGTAGGTGTTGCAAGGAAGAGGGAAAGAGAGAGAGGAGGAGGAGAGGAGGAGGAGGAGGAGGAGGAGGAGGAGGGGAGAGAGAGAGAGAGAGAGAGAGAGAGAGAGAGAGAGAGAGAGAGAGAGAAAAGAATTCTACTATTACACATTTCCTTGTAGTTAAATTAAAGGTCATTATTTTGAACTAATAATTGCCCCTTGGTCTCTCAAACTCCACTAAGCTTAATGATCTGCTTTAATTTGCTTGACTGGTTTTCATTTAAAAAATACTTTCTGTTCTTCCTAATTTTCCTTCCCTGATAGGAACGGACAAAGTCTGTTTTTAATCCATGCTACATAAAATTATCAAAAGTAACCAATGAGCATTCTATTAGTGAAAAAGATTTATGATAATGCCTTATCGAACTTCATCAAAGAGTGTGATTGCATGGGACATGTAGAGTGGCCAGGTTTCAATGATGTGATCACCAAAGTTTGCCTATCTTGCTGGTGTAAATATCATTTCAACAGGGGGTAAGATGTAAATTTTTGAAAGCCAACTTCTTTCTTACTGAATAGCTACATCTTTGCTGACTTGGTCTGAATCTGCTTTTGACTCTTTTAAAGGTGGTCACAGATGCTTTTTATGCTGATTTCTCTGTATATCAGGTTTCCATTAGTAAAGTCCATATGGATAAGGAAAAAGAACACAGTTTATGCTGTCATTACATATAGGCAGTTTGAGTTTTCGACTCAGGAAATTTGGACTTTTGCTAAAAACAGAAAAAAGGTCCTCAACTGAATAAATCCCATGTTTTGAAGAGAAGGGGGGAAAGAAAACAAAAGCGTCTTCCAATTTACTCTTTACTTGACAGTAATTTATGAATTTGTTTTATTTTTTAAAATTCTAGACAAGCTCAATCTATACAATTTTGTATTGTTTTTCAAAATTCAGTATCATTAAACATTTGTCCCTCATTTCTACACACACAAAAATAAAGGTATGGTTTTCTTATTATAAAGATGTAGCTATTTCAAAAGACTTCAGTAAATTAAGAACTAAAAGACATAATACAATGAAAGTATTTCCCATGGATTTCTGTGCGTTTGTGTGTTGTCATGTTTATTTTGTTTTCTAGACTTGTCCATTTCTTCTTTGTTCTACATGCACATACATCAACGCTTGCTAGGAACACAGCTGGTCGAACAGTGGTATGCATAAGGGCTCCTGTAGGTGGCGCTGCAATCCTATGAGAATGATGAGAGCCACTGACAGGTTCCATTATGGTTTACTTAGATACTGATTTGGGATTCCTTCAAAAAAAAAAAAAAAATGGAAATGCTAATAAAAAATTAGTTAAGTCTAAGTAACAGTGACTTGTCCAATTTAATTTAAAAAAGAAAAGAATTATGATGAACAAACCAGCAAATAAATATAAGCATGTTTATCATCATGGCAGTTCTTTCTCAATCTCTAATACTCCCCCAATTCATCCTTCCTAGAACTCTGGACAACCTCAATTTACATACATTGAAAAAAAGACAGTAAAATAAAAAAGACTATATTGACTTCCTCAACGGAGTTTTCAAAAGCATGGAACGACATTATTTGACAAAAAAAAATTTAAAAAATTAAGCTTTTCTGGAGAACAAGTCACTAAACAGGCCCTGTAATGGCATTATCATATTTGCCAAATAACAGAAATAGTTGGCCATGTTAGCATTTTAATAATTTTCAATTATTTATATATTTGACACTGATAGAATGAAACAGAAAAAGAGATTATACTAGTTGAATAAAAGCCTTGAGTTCGTGATTTATAAGGAGAGGAAGTGGAGGAAAGTATTCTTTAATTTCTTCATAGACCTGATACAGAAGAAAATGGGAACTTGTACTTGGCAGTTAACAGTAGAGTTTCTCAGTCTTGGCATTATTGACATTTGGAAATGGATTCCCTATTATGGGGAGCTGTCCTTTATACGGTAGGATGAATGTTAAGCAGCATCACTGACCTCTACCAGCACATACTGATAGCATTTTTCCAACCCCACCCCCCAGTTTGTGACAACCAAAAATGTTTCCAGACATTGCCAAATGTCTCTTGGAGGAGAAAATCAGCCTTAGTTGAGAACCACTAGTCTATAGTCATGCATTTTTTATACACAAAGGAGAAAATAATTTTGAGGAGCATCCTGGTTGTAGCTATTTATAAAATTTAATAGTAAGAGTTCATTTTCTAAATAAATAATATCCTAGAGGACCTAGAAACATTGTCTTTTTTCATCATAGACATGATGATTCATCTTACCATCTGAATAAACCCAAACATGCACACATTCCCATATTGTTTCCACCAAATTTAATGAATGATGTTTCTTTGTTTGGAACCAGAACAAATTGTCCTTTAGGAGCTTATCAGACAATTAAATAGTTAATGAACTTCCCACTCTATTAAAACTATTTACAATTAAAAGTATTATTGTTTCTTAAAATATTACTGTCGCAAGTTAATAGTGATCAACAAACTTATTGGGGATCTTTCTTTTAGTCATTTAATTTAGAATAACATTGGCATCGTTCACCCTATTATTAAATTTGAAAATGAAGAATACTGTTGGAACATGACAAAAATATACTATTTGTGGAGTGTAGATATTTTAAGGAACTAAAAATGTGACACAAATTTACATCAGATACCTAAACATCTTTTTTACATAGAATGTTAGAATTGGAAGAGATACTAGAAATAATCTTAAGTCCTATTACTTTAATGGTGTAGAAACTGAGGCTTGAGGAAGTTAAGTTTTATGCTCAAGATAACAGAGTGAGGGGAAGGGTCAGGACTAAACCTCAGGTCTTCTGAATGACTTTCAGTGGCCTTCTACTACAACATGCTAACAGTAGAAGGATGACATCTCAGCATCAGCTCTACATGTAATCTATTTATATTTTGAAATGAATACATAAGTTCAAAGAATGCTGGTTTACCTGTGTATATTGTCGATATACTGTTTAAAACATTAGGACCTTATTTGTTAGTTCAGAACAGACTTCCTACTTTAATAAAACTGACAGTAATTTTTGAATATCTGTTTAATGAGATATCACTTGATAGTTTTGTGAAGCTTTGTTCACTTGTATGTTATATTACTATTGACATTTACATTAAATAAGTGGCTTTAATTTTCTTATAAAATGATTGTTGCATATTTATTTCTAATATTATTAATAAACTGTTGTAACTGGCAATATAAACACAAGAGCAGTGTAACAAATTACCTCAAACACGACTATAACAATGCCTGCCATCACACATATTTTTGTTGTTGTTGCTGTTCAAGTTTATCATACACTGTGATAAGTCAATTGCCTTGAAACTCTTTTTTCCCTAAATCAAAGTATTAGAAAATATTTGTTATTGCAACTTTGAACTCCCTTATAAGAATTAAAGTGCTGAAATCTCCTTGTAGTATTTGATTACAAGTGGGACCATCCAGAAGATAAATTAAGTATTTTTTAGATGGTCATCAAAACAAACAGACAAAAAATATTCTGAAGACACTGAAGACCTTAGAAGGTATTTTCTTACCTCAGTTTGAGATGAATTATTCTAATAGCAATTTATAACACCATTTATAACAAAAATATAACTAGATCTGACCATTGAAATCACCCTTTAAAATCTTCCACCTATTAAAACCACTCATTTTTCACTCTGTTTAAAATATTCTAAATGAAAGTGTTTTATATATTTATGACTATGTTCTTAATTAGATTATAGAAAAGGACAGCGTTGACAACATGGTAATTTATTTTAAAATTCAGGGAGAAACTGAAAAATATATTTTGAAGATAAAATGACTATGTGAAAACTCTAAATGCTATTTCCAATTCTAATCCCATAATTCTACTTTCAATTAGAAGACTTTTCAGTCAATCATGTTGTATTTTTTCAAGTTAGAGTTAAATTATTCATGTCCTTTATGTATCATGGTACTTGATAAAATGCTGCTGAGACTGAAAAACAGGCTCAACAATTATCACAACTTCAATGAATGAGAGCTGAAAAAGCTGCTACTTAACAGTGGTCTTTCTAGAAGTGGAACTTGAAGTCACCTATCGTTCATTTTGGAAAATACCCTAAATTGTCTCTATAGTTGAACAAATAAGACACAAATACCCACCAGTATTCTTGGAGAAAAGTAGGAAGTGATCTGAGAAGAAAATGAGCTATTTGTAAATTATTATATATTGCTGGATTCAGAACTGTGACTTTGTAGATATTTTCTTCATTTTCTTGTTTTAGTAAGGGATTGTTTTTTGACCCCACTAAGTAATAATAATAAATAAAATGATCTCATTTTATTTTCATATTTTGGTGGTGACCCTGTTTATCCCATTTCAAGAAGAAAGCAATTTCAGAAATACTCCCTAGAAAGAATATGAAAAAGAAGATTCTGTGTAAAGTGCGATGTTATAAGACATCACAATAGAGAACAGACATCTGTCTCTATCGTGCTGTTGCAGTGTGAAGCTGGGCATTGACTTTTTAGACATATAGGGGTGTGAAGACCTCTTCAAAATGTGAATTAAAGAGCTGAACTGCAATTTGTGAGCCCAGTGAAGGTGACTTATATTTTTTAGTATGAGGAGGTCAATAGGAGACTGGAAAAATCAAGACATTTCTTTGAATGATTGCTTTTATATTTTCTAAGTGAGGAATTAAGTTAGTCATATAAATTTATTAACCTCGATTTTGATATACAGAAAAAGGGAATAATATACATGCCTGACAGATTTGTTGCTAAACAAGCAAAAAAAGAAATGCTAAAAAATATAGGAAGTACTTAGAGGAGTTAAGTGCATGTGTACAATCTACTTCATGTCTAGAACATGTGTACAAAGCTAGGCATTTCCCTTCCTTCCTTCCTTCCTTCCTTCCTTCCTTCCTTCCTTCCTTCCTTCCTTCCTTCCTTCCTCTCTCCCTCCTTTCCTCCTTCCCTCCTTCTTACCCTCCCTCTATTTAGTTCCATCAATTTGTTGATGGAATCATCCATCTCTCACAAACAGAACCTTGCGTCCTCTTTTTCAGCTTTACTTCATCAGAATAAATTTACCAGCCACTAACAGGGTCTTTGACCACAAACTTCTTCCTTGTGCTCTTGGAAGTAGTGGATCCCTCTCTTGTCACTCACACTAAAGAGGCCACTTGGTAGAGAACATTCAGAGACCATCACGAGGGAGCCAAATACACAGAGGTTGGTGGCAAAGACCAAGTATGTGGATAACCGGCTCTTGTCACTCTTTACTTTTGGCCAGTGGACACAGTTGTCAACAGGTACTTCGTTTGAGTTCTGACAGACTCTTGATATCTGATGCTTGATTGTCCTTGCTGTATTGATAGTGTCAATTCATTTACTAACCTTGAAACAGGGAGATAAAATTTTTACCTTCCCTTTCCTAATTTTGAAATTATTGGTTATCATTGCTTTCTATTTAGAGAAAGAAAAGACTTCTATGAATTCTTTAATAAGAACAGAATTTCCTCCTATTTCTGACTTAATATTCTGATAAGAGCTAGCCCTTAACAGTAGCTGATTTATATAACACATATAATGTACAAGTTTTAGAACTAGTTAGTTCATATGCAGTACCTTAGTTCATATATACTATAAGTCTACCAACTAGATACTAGTATTTTCTCCATTTTAGAAAGAGAAAACTTACATACAATGGTTCAGTTAACCTATAAATGATTAAATTTTTTCACATATTTTATAGTTAACATTATTTTATGTTATTTGCTTCTTACTTGATAGTATATAGCAATGACTTTCTTGTGTCATTAAAATTTTTTCAAAAAACATAAGTTGAGTGAGGCCTATAATTATCAGATAGTGTCCTAATTTAGTCAATAATTCCTTTGTAGTTTAATATTTTACCAGCTGAAAGTTGGTTAATATAAATGAAGCTGATATGAATGTTTTATAAAAAGCTATTTTATCCACATTTGTAATTATATCCATAGCAAAATTTCTAAAGATAGAATAATGATTCAAAATATGTGAACATTTTTGAGATTCTTCAAAGCTTTTCAAGAAATGTGGCACAAGTCAGTATCCCTCCAACACTGGGGGCTGTTTCCTCACACTACTGGTGAATGCGAATGTTTAATCATCAAAACAATAACAAGAGAAATAAAAATTTGATAGGTACATTATCATTATAATAATGTTATTTTAAATCACAATTAAGTGATTATTTTTAAATTTAAAAATTTTATCCTTTTTAAAGATTTCCTTTGATTATTTTTATTAATTTTTAAAATCAATCCTATACACTGAATGTGAATAAGACATTAATATGACAGTGACTTTTTCTGTTATATATGAGACATTTTCCAAATTTTATTTGCTTTTTAACTTTTTTGGAAATGTATACATTTATAATTTAATTTATTAAAAAATGAAAACCAATTAAATAATTACATGAAATTATGTACTTCTTCATGCATGGTTGTAATTTTTACAATCCCTCCTGCTTTACATTCTTTAAATTGTATATTTAGTAATCTCGAACTCAATAATTTAATATTTAAAATGTAATCTTTTCTAAGAAAAGATTCATATACAAGATCAAGACACACACACACACAATGAGAGTGTATATTTCTAAACTTCCAAACTTTTCCAGTTAAAATTTTTTCTTCTTGAGCTTAAAATCTATATAAAATTATTTATAAGAATTAAATAGTGATAAATAATTTATTTTCTATATAGTTTCTTCCATTTTAAGTCAATATAGTATGCTTATTCTATTTTGTTTATTATTTCATATCACTAACTAAAAAGAGTTGAAAAGAAAAAGTGATATTTATATACATTCATACACATATTCATATGACACAGTTGGAAAAGATTGGAAATAAACAGTCTTCCAGCCTGAAGGCATATATTTTGTGAAGAAAACTAGATTTTACACTGTGAGACCTTTCCTAATAGCATGTATTCAATTGTTATCTGCTTTTAAAGAATCTATGAACAAAATATGAAAATCATTTGTCATTAAATCAAGGAACAAAATGAACTTAAAGCAAGCCTGGGACTCCACCTCAATGAAGGAAGAAAAGAAGAAAATCAGGTTTTTATAAAGCTATCAGAATTTCGATATATCTGCTAGGATTCCATATCTGTTTTAATTTAAAGAAAGACTTTTTAGCTGGAAAAAGCTAACAAGACTTGAGGAGAAAAACCAAAAACTATCTGGATCTTATCTCCCTTTTATAAAGTGTGGTTTTGCCATGTCACTCAGGAATGTTTTATTCCAACTTAATGCAGAACAGAAAATTGATTAATGCTGATGTTGTGTTTCTATGTCTCTGTACTTGTATTTACCTGAAATATGAACCACAGTTTCAATAAATGCATTTGTCAGATAAAAACAAAACATTAAATCTGTCTGAAAACTCTGAATAAAATATAGGTAGTCTGGTTGCACTCATTTCTTACAGGAAAAGACAATGTATATAAGGAACTATCATATTTTAAAAAATAATTTAAAAGAAATGACCAATAGCTTTTTAAAATAAAGAATAAAATTAGACGGTATTTAAAGCCAAATACCATTTTCTCCCATTACTTAACTTCAACTGCATCCAATTTAGAGAGACTTTTCCTTCTCCCCACAGGTAGCTTTTATTTTTTTCCCTGATTTAAAAGTATTGGATATTTGGTTACAGCTTTCCTGGCTGGAAATCTGCCCATCCCTTTGGGGTGTACCATCTTATCTTTTCACCTCCTAAATTCCACAGGGCTGCAGCCTTCCTTAGCGCAGCCTGTCTCCCTCTAAAATGTACTTTTGATAAATCTTGCCTTTTCTATAAATACATACATGCATATATGCATACATACATACATACATACATACATACATACATACATACAGTAAATAAGTAAGTAAGTAAGTGTGTAAGTATTGGATATCTAGAACAACTCTATGAATGTCCACTTTTTCTACTCTCCTATTAAAGACTGTAATCCAAATTGTCTTCTTGAGTTCTGGTGAAGCCATTTAAAACTATATTATTAACTCTCACCTTGAACTTTGCACACTGATATTTGCCATACTTTCCTTGAAGCCCATGTTCTAGATAAGACTTTCTTATAATGAGATTGTTTTGAAACTAAAACTGATGTGAATATGTTCTGATGAGCTTTCTTCTTTTTGGCTCTAAAAGCTAATCCAAATTTTCAGTTAAAAATTTATAGTTATCTATGAGCCAAAATAAAAAAAAATATACTTAAAATCAAACAAGATGATCTAATGGAATATCTATGACAGACATTTACTTAAAATTATTTCTAAGAGTGATCAGAAATCCAGAAGAACAACCGTATAACCCTGAAAAGTCAAAATGTGTAACTAAACAGCAACTGTATTGATTTTTTGTGACAGGAAGTTGGCTCTGTCAATAACCCTCTAAATTACAGTCTCTGTGTGGTTATGGACTCAGAACATTGGTAATGATTGTGTGTGTGGGGTCATATTTATAGCTTAAAGAATATTTACTTTAGACAGATGAACCTTTTGATTTTTTAATATATGCAACAAAGAAGTACACATTTAATTTTTAGTAAGCTTTTTTACTGATATGCACATCCCTGGATTAATTAAATTGTATTCTGAGGAAAAATCTGTCAGTATGTTCATGTTGAAGCCAATAGCTTTTGACAATCTGAGTCTTATTTTTAAATCTTTTTATAACTCAGTAATGAGACAAGTTGTGGATTTTATTGGTTCTTTGTGTAATTAGCTAGATAATAATATGAGATGCTGCTTTTTTTTGGCTGACAGTGGATAACAAACACATGTCCTGTGATTATATTTGAGAAAAACGACTTCTTATGAACCTCTTTCAATGGTAATAAAGCCAAGTCTGTAACTTATCAACAGTGTGATCCCCCTTAAAATTTTCAATTACTGTCTGTTTACATTTTCTTCTTTCTTCTTTATCTTTGTCCGTCTGTCACTTTGTCTCTGTCTTTATCTCTGGTTCCCTCTAGGATGTTTCTCAAGCAAATTACCTTTCCTTTCCTTCCTATTTTATTGAAAAAATTGATTTAACTTTTGTTATTATGTTTCCACTATGGACCAAGCATTGAATCTCATGCTGGGTTTAGAGTGATGATTGAAATGGTCTTTTATCCTAAAGGAACCAACAGTGGTTACAGAGTATTGTGTATTTTCTTTTGCTTTAGACAACCAGGTAAACCTCCATAAGCTCTCGTATTTCTGCATAGAATCAGCCATAGAACAGTTAGGGAGGTTATAAATTCAGAGTCAAGTCCATCATTGCAAAATTCCAATGGACACTATTCACACTATATTCTCAGTGAGTGGCATCTCGCTGAAGTATACAACGCAATATGAATGGTGCTCCCTGGAGTAGAAGGTAACAGCTATAGGAAACTCTACTCAATTAAATAAAACACTAAAAATCTTTGGAAAGACCAAAGGTATTTGGATCTTAATGGAACAAGGGTTGCGGGAGATGGGAATTTTGCAAATTACGGAAGGCGAGGAGACTCAAATGAGAAGGCTGAGCTAGATTTTCTGTTTGTGCCCCTTCTTATCTCTAAACTTTCATTTCTGTGCGGCAGGAATATAGCAGCACCAGTGCTACTGTCAGCCACTAAAGGTGGGGTTAACAAGGAGGAGATATGAAATCTTATTGTAAATAGCATCCTCTATCAGTGAGTATACACAGCCTGAGGTGCTTTGGAACATTCCTGCACCTCCGGCCTCGTTCTATACTGCATGAGCTAATCAGAACAGAAGGTAAGCATACAGAAAAGAAGCAACTATAGGCGCAGTTCTTAGAAGAAGGAAAAGGCAAGGAGGGGTATGAGTCTGGAATACAATTTTTCACTCAAATCAAGGGGAGGTCAAATTAGAGCCTGGGTTTCTGTAACTCCTCTCCGGTAACAAATGTTAGTCAAAGCAATAAATAGGTCCAGTAAAATACAAATTTCCAGTTACTGAGGAGCTCAAACACTATGCAATAAAGATCACCAATGGGGGAAAAATCAATACCTTAAAAAGCAGAATTAATGCAACAGAAAGAAGAAATATTTAAACTATATATTATAAATATATTCAACGTATAAAAAAGATATTGAAATGAAACAGAAATGTTAGAGAAAATGTACAGGTATGAGAGAGAAAATCTTAAATGAAGAAATTAAAAAGGAATAATGAGTAGGTTGAATGAAAAATATGTAAAGTAGGAGACTGAATTAGTGAGGTGGAGATTGGGTAGGGGATCCTTCCAGAAGGCACAGGAAAGGGACTAGTTGGGAGTGACATGGGAGAAGGGTGAAGAAATATAAATGAGTAAAAATGATGGATATAGGCAGAATTGTCAGTAATTAGATAATAGGAGTAAAGAAAGTATAGTAAAGTATAATAAAGAAAATAACATGTTTGCTTTTTATGTTAGGAAGGAGATCTTAAATGAAACTCCAAAAAGCAGGAACACCAAGGAGAAAAACTAAAGAATGTGATTTTATCAAAATGAAAGATTTCTGTTCTATAAGATACATCAAACACACACACACACACACCACACACACACACACACACAAGAAGAATGTAGAAATGGAAGAAATTATTTGCAATATCTAAAATGTACAAGGAATTTTAACATGGATATGCAAAGACTTATGCACTGCTGCTGGGGAATGTAAATTGGAGCAGGTATTCTAGAGAGAAGTCAGAAAGTACTCCATTAAATAGGGCATGCACATTCCCCAAGACCGGCCAGTTCCACTCGCTATATTTCAGAGTTAAACTTCACATTGGTTAATACATAAGAAGATATGCCTGGTATCATTAGAGGAAAAGAGTTGAAGGTAACTTGTTGATCATTGCTGAGAGGATGGAGCAGTTAAAATGTGGGCTATACGTATAATGAAATATCTATCATGCGGTACTCCAAAATGAGAACTAGATTGACATATAACAATATGGATGAAGCAAAAACAATGTTATGAAAATATTAAAAAAAACAATGAATTTTAAAGCATTATCCTTGTATATGGAAAGGGGGTATAACCATTACATGTATATATGATACTATAATTTTTTAAATACAAAAGTTGGATTATATATATATACATATTTGAAAAAGCTAGAAAAGAGGTAACTGAAGCTAGAAAAGTCAGAAGGGAACTGAAGTAAGATGAAGATAAGAAAAAGATAACATTAAAAGAAACAAAATATGGGTTTTATTTGGAAGATTAAAGAATGTTATGAGGTATATTACCAATTCTATTATTTCCTAGAAGGTAAAATAAATTAATTATTGCATTTATAATTATTATGAAGGAAGGTAGCAGATAATTACCAGATGTTCTTTTGGTTGGAGACTGAGTGAGAGGGAAGACTATTATGAAATCTTCCATACTGATGATGACTTAGAAAAATAAAAGCAGAAGAATATCTCAACTTTTTGCTCTTGGCCACCACATATATAAAGGGAGAGATGTTACCTGAATTATTAGAGAAAAGGAAACTACATAATAAGGTAGAAAACAGCCATCTCTTAATAGACAATAATATTATCCTACTATTATTTGATACCAGTTTCTGTATTAATCAAAATAGATTATCAACTGAACAAAGAGTTCTGAAAATCTAATGCAGTACAGACTTATTTCTTACTCACTTCCTAGGGCCATGTAAGAAAGTGGAGGGTTGGGGGAGTTGACAGTGGTGAAGCTTCTTCCATCTGGTGGCCCCACTATCTTTAAAGGCATCATAGTCCTCTATTGGATCTCTGCATTCTGCAGCAAACAGGAAAGAGAAAGGAAGTGAATGGGCACATGGGATGTTTTATGGGTTAACCAGTGTGGTAGCCAGAATTTTAAGTTGATTCTGAGGATTTCTGATTCCCTGGTGTCCACATTCTGTGATTATGAGAGATTTCACTCTTATAATTAGGCTATACTATAGCACAGTTTTTGTTTTTGTTTGCTTTTTTTTTTTTTTTTTTAAATTATCCAGGTGGGTTGGATTTAATTACATGAAACCTGAGTCTAGAGGTCAGAGGCAGTGGTAACCAGAGACTCAAAATGAGAGAGATCTGATGCACAACAGTTTTTTTTGTTGTTGTTTTTTGTTTGTTTGTTTGTTTGTTTGTTTGTTTTATATATATAGTGGGCTTCAAAGACGAGGGGGCCACATAACACAGACCTTGAGAGCAGTCCCAGAGAAGACAGCTAATAGAAAAAAATGGGGATCTCAATCCTACAGTTTTGAGAAAATTAAGCGTGCCAACAACCAATGAACCTGGAAGGACTCCTCCGTCCTAGATGAGAACCTCTCCCCCAACCTTCGATGAGATAATGAAAGAATGCAGTCACGTCATGCCCCATAGAACCTGTGAGCTAATTAATTTGTGTTTTTAAGCTGCTAAATTCATGGCAATTTCTTATGCAGCAACAGGAAACTAATAGTGGTTGAAGTGACTGGTATCACTTTCATCCACAGAACATTAAGCAAAAGTTCAAGCACACAGTTCCCCTAACCACAGAAGAGGCTGGGAAACAGATTAGCTTGTTCCTGTGAGGAAAAAGGAATGAGTTGGTGAGCACACGCAGTGACTTTGCCACTATTAACCTATTTTAGCCATAGGTAAACAGGCCATAATCTCGAGGATCTTTAAACTATATTTCCTAATATCACTTAGTATTTGTTCTAATTCACTCATTTCATTTTCTCACAAGAATAATAAATGTAATAACTGTCACACGGGATCACAGGAGGACAATGTCAATCACACTTCATTTTTAGGGCTGATTTTCATCAAAATATATTAGGTGAGCTTCAACAAGATTTTTAACCACTCTGCTTCATTTCTGTTTCTACAAACAGGACAAAAATAGCAGCCGGATAATCCAAATCATACATAAAAGGACAAAAATTGAACCTTTCACTAAACACCTGGGAGGAAGAGCTTAGGTACGTTCTTAACAGGTGTGGATATGAAAACGGTTCCTCCGTGTCTATTCAGTGACTATATCAATGCACTCTGATATCCTCGGTTGGAAAATCAATCTGACTAATGCTTAGGTTCATTATTCTATCTCCGCCTTCCACTTAAGAAATGTTGAAAACATAAATTTCATATATGAGAATGTAATTTGATAGTGGCCTTTTGCTCATTCTATTCTAAATACTCTCCCAGAGATCTTCTACCATCTATGTTCTCTGTCCAGCCCAGGTTTCTGTCTTGGACTCCAGACCTATATTTCCATCTGTTTAGTTGACATTTTAACCTAAGTACATCTAGCTGTTTGAGACCCAACAACATGTCAAAAATTGTACTCTCCATGTTTCAATCGAAACCCACAATATTTCATTTCCAAAGAGGATGTTTGAGAAAAAAAATCATGGAGGTTTATTCTACTTTATTTTTAAAATTTTGATTGTAATTTTTTGCTTATTTTTACCCCTCCAGAGAAAGTATATAATTACTAATTCTATACTGAATGATTATCAAAATGCAAGACTGTTATATTATTTTTCTTAAAAAAATAGAAATTATAATTCATAACATAAAAGTAACACCTAAGGTTTGAATGCCTTTTGAGATTTTATGTAATTTCTATTTAGATTAATTCATAAACAAAATAAGGAATAAGAAAGACACATAGGTTATTTCTTATCGTTCAATAGGACAAAGTGTTTCAAGCAACGTTTTAGGATAAATTATCAGCATCTTTTCTTTGAAAATTCTTTTGAAAATTAAAACAAGCAATCTAATTTTTTAAGAGAAGCTTTTTCTCTCTCATACATTTAATTACATCCAGAAAGATATGGTAAATTATGTTCAGGTCCACTTAAATTTTGTAAATGGTCATTTGTAAGAAAACAGAGTAAACTTGCATTTCATTACTGTAAACTGATACACTGAAGGAAGTTTATAATAGTAAAGCTTTAGTCAAAGGTCACATGTGTACCAAACTCAATCCTTTATAACTTAGATCCTAAAATAAACAGTAGGAAAAAAGTATGAGCAACTGAAATAGATGTCCCAAGATCAAGGCAATAATGCTTTGTATCTGAATGCATTTGCCTGAAAGCTAAAGTTCAGATGTCTTAAGATTCATTATGCAGATAATGAGAGAGAGAGAGAGAGAGAGAGAGAGAGAGAGAGAGAGAGAGAGAGAGAGAGAGAGAGAGAGAGAGAGAGAGAGGTTGTGTGTGCGTGCGCGCGAGCATAAATGCCTTATTTTGCGTGAATAATCTATAAATTCATACTTACCATTTCAGTGTATTCCTTAATTAGACATACTCTGTTAAATTAAAATCGAGATTTCCCTTTTTCTTTTCTCTTCCTTCTATATTTAAAATTTGAACTGCATAGAAGTGAAATTTGATTCAAAAATTAATCAATTAAATATTCATATTTTCCCTTTGAACTCATTCAATACATCAGAATTGGGAGAAGCCTGAGAAACCCTTGGTGGTTTGAATTGTTTTAGGCCTTTTGATTTTTATAAGGTCTGAATTTTTATCTTAAGTTTGAATACAAAGAGCAACTTAGCCTCATAATATGCTATGTGAAATGCCATATGTGTTTTTTTCTCTGCACTTCATTTTCCTACATTCCTAGTGTATGATGAATTCTGTTCTCAGTTTACAGGTATGTGGACTATTTAGGGTCATGTCCAAGTATTTAACATTCTGGAAAAGGCTGCAGCGTCTTAAAGGGTCTCTTCATCATCAGAAAATCTCAGATTTCAGCGCCATACAAAAATGAAAGTTATTCTCACTTGAAGTAGATTGCTTCATATTGTACTTATTTATTTGAAGTTGACATTCATCTCTAATAACATTATTTATTGACTTTGTACTTTCCTTGAATTGAGAAAAAAATATAATTTATGGTCTCCCAGTCAAAATAATATGCTTAAATAATATGTGAGCACATGTGAACAGGTTTTAATATTCATTAAAAGTATTATTTCTGTTTAGCTAGTCCTACATTATATGTCTTTTAAAAATTTGTGACAAATTGCTCTTTGTTATGTATTGAATTTTTTTAACTGTAGAGTGGTAGTTTTTGATCTTTTTAATAATGTGAAGAAGTACAATATTTTTGGTGCATATTTTATATTAAATTTCTTTACTTACCAATTTGGCACTTGGCTGGAGAATTGTGTTAAGGGAGAAGGAAGAAAAAACATATTTAGATCGATAATTTTATGATCTTCATGAAGTCTGTCTGGTAAGGTAATGGGTGTTAAAAATACTACCATTAGTCTTGTGTAACCCCCAATCAGAAAAAGGATGTAAATACTGAAGGGCAGAGAAATCTACTTTAATAAAGTAAACTTATTTTGAAGTTACTATTACAGGTTTTCCTTACTATCCCAAGGTAGACTGTTCCTAAGAAAACTTTTGTAAACTCAAATGACTTAAGGTGAAGACTATCCCCTGCTTTCCAAAGATTTGTGTTACACTGCTTTGCTTTAAGTAAAGGCCTACGTTAGCATGGTAATAGCCTTTTTCTTGCAAGAGTGAAAATCTTCAGATTTTTTTCAGCTAGCAGAAATGAGTACTAATGTAGGTCTTTTGTGAAAGTGCAGTGATGTAACATGAACTTTGTAGAAACAGGGGTATCTGTAGATAACTCTGGTAACATTCGTAAAAAATAAATTTATGAGACAATGGGTATTCAATGAACACCTATATACTTTGACTGGACCTAGATACTATAGAGTTCACAATATACCTAGCAGTGTCTGCCCACAGTGAAGTTAACATTTATTCAGTGAGGCAAAACATATTTACATGTAAACATCATTATATATAGAAGCTTGATACCCAAATATAAAAGCATGATGCAGTATTTGGTACAGAAAACTAGAGAATAGAACTGCATATAATAAAATGATATATGTAGTACAATTACAAAGTATAAAAGAAAGTGCAATAAAAGGATATATATTTTTTAATTTTATTTTATTATTGTTTCAAGTATACAGTACATTGGTTAGACATTTAAATAGTTTATAAAATGATCCCCCTAATCGCTCTTTCTCTCCTCTGGCTTTCCACCTAGCATTACATTAATGCTGACTGCATTTCCTATGCTGTGTCCCCGTCCCCATGACCCTCTATCAACTACTAATTTGTACTTCTTTAACCCTTCATCCCCATTTTTGTCATCAACAATAGGCATGAATTGTTATGGAGTAATGATAAATGTTGGATTTTCAAATAGCTCTGCCTGAGAAAGTCATATCCGTCTTGGTACGAAGTCATAGGATGTTTTTAATATTTAGGTGAACAGCATTATATCTTGGTTGTACTTTACCAAGCATCACTTTTCTCAGTTTCTTTAGCTTACCTTTAAAAGGGAAATAATAATATCCATTATTACTGAATTGTTATCAGAAATAATGAGATAATACATCAAAGATTTCTAGTAAAATGTCTGGTGATGGCTAATAATAAATGATGACTTCTATTATTATTTTGTGTATAATTTTAAAAACAAATAGAGTGAATGACTACTATTTATTGTTTATTACCATTTCAAAAAAACATTATTATTTGTATACAAAAATAAATTATTTACCACATCTTTATTTTATTTATGATTTTACTTGTATATGTTTATATTTATGCAACCTAATACAAAATTATGAGTGATTAATACTAATATAAATTCATATATATGTATTTGTGCACATGTGTGTATATAAATATTTATATGTATTTATACATATAGATGTCCTTATTTATTTTCTTCCTTCAATACTGAAGCAGTAGGCCTGTTTTAAAACCAGTTACTTCTACTTAGGCTTATATATATAGAATTTCTTTGGTTAAGTTCTCTATCTTGTCTTAATTTTAGTATGATTTCTTACCTCGTGATATAAATAAAAACAAGGCGATAATTGTCTATTTGTTTTGGTGATAATATTAAGAAATAAAGGTGGATAACATGTTTAGTCTAAATAAGTATATTAAACATGATCATTTAATGCATATAATGATTTTGTAATAAAATACTTTATTTAGTGAAACAGTCCAGGTACTTAAGTGTTCTTCTATGCAGGTAGACTTCATTCCTAGTGTCAGAAGCTTCAGGATTAATTATCAGCAAATTAAATGAGTGGTAAAAACAATGTTGTCTATGGTGATAACAGGTGCTGACTATCCTTTAAGAATGATGAAAAACAGTGTTAACATTCTTCTATCAGTCTCTTTAATAAAAACATTTTTATAAATGTGTAAGCAAATGGATATAGATCACTTTTCCAATTATTAACACACCCTTTAGATAAATAAACAAAATGGCACGAATCTTTTTACTGAGTCTTTCTTGCAATCAGAATATCAACTAAATGACCAACCTTCCTCCCTATCTTCCTTTATTCCATTTTCAAATGCCTACATAATACTTATGTACTAACTATTTTTCAAGGATAAACTCACCCACTCTCCAGTAAAAGCTTATGTTACAGGTAACATTATCCTTATTTTAGAGGCTGTATAGGTTTTATTTATTATTTTATTTTGGATAAAACATAGTAACTAACACTGAGTGCTATATGGAGAATTATATAGTTATATATTATATTATATTATTTCACAAATCTATTAGAGTTCAAGATATACAATTAAACCAAAAGAGTTGCTAAAATCATTTCATAAAAGAACTTGAAACTTCTGATTTCCCCAGATTTCCCCATAAAAGTAGCAATTAGGTGAGGATTAGAATCATTGGCTTGCATATAACTATTACTTCACCTCTGAGGATCGAATCTTTCGAATTAAGTAGAAGAAAATAAAATTCTCAACATAGGGAGAGGCTAGTATTTTTTTTATTTTTTATTTATTTTTTTTGTAACAATGAGTGGCTGAAACTAATCTTTGAGCTGGATGGGAGCAAAAGGAAATGCTAGAAAAATAGTAGCTAAAATAACAGAATACATAATAACCATTGCTTCCTGTTCCTTAAAGACATTATTCAAGTGTGTTTTATAATTATCTTGATTTTCACTTTTTCCAAAATTATCACTTAGTGACAGACGAACACTACCAGCATAATTTTACATAGCAGTAAATGTTTGAAAAACAAAATTGATATGTAGCCTAGAACTTCAGGGAGATGAAGTAGATAATGTCCACAGAGGAGTCAGACTAGCTTAGCAAATGTTTTCCCAGTTAAAATGGAATCAATGTGTTTATTTACCTCAGTGAAGTTAAGCCATAAATTCCGGTAACAGCAATTTTGAAAATTGTTAAAACTGGTCTCAATTTTGAAAAAAAAAAAAGCTTCAATGACTCTTCCTGCTTTCACTGTTATGGAAGGCGTTTGTGGGCTTTCACATGTGCCGACAGAAGAACCCCATTGCAAGAGAAAAAAATGCATGGAATTTAAACTCAGTATCAAGAATTTGTTCTGGCCCTGGGATTGGAAAATGATTAGTGTTTGAGAAATGTATTGACAAGGGTAGGAATAGAATCTGAAAATGGTTTTAATTAGCATTTCTTTGTGTGTTTGTGTATATATAGTTATCTACAAGAATTATCTATTTTATATAAACTCTCACAAGAAATGTAAAAAAATGATATACCAATAAAGCTGGGTCCCACAATTTCAGTCTGGAATATGTAATAATTATAATCTCTGTGGATGGAAGTAATATGTCTCCCAAAAATAGCCTCCAAACCGACGTGGCCAACCATTGGAAAATAACCATCATACTCCATAATGCACCAATCATGTGTCATTTTGCCACTGCTTTGGGGTATGTGGTACAGTAATGCTGAGTACGTCAATTGATTCTAACTCTTTAAATCCTGTTTATTGCAAGCTCATCACACTTCTGGCTGACTCTGAAAAGTGGTAGCTATGTTTGGGGTTGGTGGTGAAAAGGAAAGGTAAGTAAGCACTTCTAAACTGCAAAAAAATGTGCTAAATCGTGTTCCAGTATACACAGAATCTGGGTGTTATTGGATTATTAACAACAACAACAACAAAAAAGCATCAAACAAATAGCTGTTATAAACCACTGAAGAATAATTCAATTTTTCTACAATCAATAGAAGAGATAAAAAGTATATAGTATGCCTTTTAGCCTGTATATTTTGTTAATGAAGAATGTTATGTCTTGTGTAATATAGAGTTTGAACATAAGGTTTCAAGCATCAGATATCTTGGATTGCTTGCTCCAAAACATAAATGAGTGATACACAAGAGAATATATTTTTAATTCTGTGGTACTTGGCAGCCATTTGTAAATCAAGAATAGCTTTGACATATTAAATATAATTTTAATAGCATTTTAATTATGTTAGGTCTCATGCAATCAATAGCATTTTTTGGTGCCTACACATATGTTTAATGATTTAATTAACTTTATTCTGTAGGTATTATTTTGAGATGAAGAAATTAATATAGAGTCTGAATGATCTGCTCAAGATTGCACATCCACGAAGCAGGAGATAAGGCTTAGGGATCAGGGCTTCTCAGAACTCAGTCTCTGGTCTTTGACAGAAGGGCTCAATTTTTAGACCTTTGGACAGATGGGTTCTTTGCATCCATTCTATCTCAAATAGGTTGACTTATCCAATTCCAGTGTTACCATAATTTTCTGGCTATTTTCATATTATATCAAAATATTGTATCAAATGTGGCTGCTGAGAAGGGAATGAAATTGTGAAACAGAGTACAGGGAAACATGTGATTTAAAAAAAATAAAAATAGTGTTTTACATTCTTCACTTTAATATATTCAACTACTTGGAGACTCGATGCAAATCTTTTTTTCTTTTTCTTTTTTTTTTTTGTGAGATTCATGGGTAGATGATTACACATTACCAGCAACTCTTTCACAGATAAGTGAGGTAGACCTTTTCTTCTTTAAAATTGCTTATCTAAGGCTACTTCCTCTGAAAGTTTACCCCACCACCTAGAAAAAGCAACTTTGCACCATCTAGTCTACTATATTCTCTATTTTTCCAAAAGGTAAAGAATTATTTAGAAGGCAGGTATGTTTCTTGGGTTTCTATTGCTTCACTTTTGAGGTATAAAATAACCTGGGTTATTTTTGGATGAATTTTCAAGACTTCCCTAGAAATTATGCCTATTCTGAATTACTTACAAAGTGGTCTTTCGTTTCCAGACTCCAAATAATTTTAGCAATTGACTTTTACCTTTGCTACTTAAATATTTATCTAAATTTTACGTTATTTACATATATCTGTAGGCTTTTGAGATTCTGGAATCATAAAGTTTCCCTTTCTTGCTCTTGCTTACTCAGAAATGTGAATCTTTTGAGTTCCAGTTTAAATACTTTCTTTATTCTTGAAAAATATATCTAGTTTAAAGTAAATTTTCTTCTCTCTCAAGTACCAATGTATTAGACAAATTAAAAGAAACTGACTAAACATTTTTCTGTATTTTCCATAGTCATCCATATATTATTGTTTTTTTTTTTGCTCACATGTTTTTATTTTGCTTTATTTTTAAGGAACTTAGTCATCTAATATCTTATATAGAAAAAGGTAGATATGAGATACAAATGCATATAAATAAATGAACTCTAAACAATTTGAGTTATCAAATCTTAGTGAAAATAAATACTAGCAGGAACATTGTTAAGAGAGCAAATTTCAGTTTAAGACAAGAAATTTTGATTCAGTAGGTCTAAGTTGAGCCCAAAAATCTAATCTGCTTTTAAAAACATGTGCCTTTTGATATCAATCTCCAATAAATACTAACCTGGAAGAAAAGATTTATGCTTAGCTTCTTTGTATATTCACAGGAAGGAAATTCTAGAGCTAATGCTATGGAATTCTAGGTGTTAAGAGACAAAAGGTCAATGTGGAGGTCCATGATGGTACAGAGAACAATCCATAGAAGCTCAAGCTCTAGAACCTGGTCACTGAGAAGATAGAGCTAATGAGGCTACAGTCACCTGCAGAGCAGAAGGTACACTCAACTGGCATATTGCTCAGCTTTTGGACCACATGGCCTTGTCTCCCAGCTGCTAAGTCAGAGACTGTGTGTAGATGAGAACTTCCCTTGCTCAGGCATCATGGAAATTCCTCTCATCATCATGGCTGCCATCCTTGAGGAAGGTGATGTGTATCCCACCTGTACTTCTACCCCTCACAGCCTGCTAGACTCCACCCCCAATAAACCACATGACTTTGGTGAAAAAATTCAAAAAATAAAATAAAATAATTCCTGGGCCCCTCTACCTCAAGGCCTTTCATACTCAAACACCATAAAATCAGTAGCCTGAACCAGAATATCAAGTCATGAATCTGGATGTGCTGAACAAATGAGAAATTTGTGAAAAAATGTAGTTGAACATGCAGGCTGAAAAGGGCATTAAGATGGAGGGAAGTAGTGCAGACTATATATCATGTGAACACTGGGCGTCTACTTTAGAGTAAAGTACATTTTGGCTAGGTTTACTAAGTTTCAGGCAGGTTTGTAATTCAGCTAAAAAATAATGGAACAGAAAGCAGCCAAAAAGTGCCTGAGTGGTGAGAAATGGCCTACAGATTAAAAATAAATTGTGAATAATTCATACATTTTAGGACCATCTATGTGATATGAGATGTTAATGGCATAAACAATTAAAAAAAGCTATTTATTGCAGTGGAATTCAGACTTATTTTCAATTATTTCAATTATTTTTATTTAAAGAAGATAAAATACAAATAAGCAGTAACTGATGTTGGATATTAATTTACTCCAATATATTTGAATTACACATTCTTGCCTTGGTAATAATAGCAATTCAAATGCAATCAACATTTCTGTGTGCACAATTGCAATAAATACATTTTACCCAAAGTTAAAAAAAGTTTATAATAAGCTATATAAATGACCGAATTAGAAAAGATACTTATTTGTCATCAGACTTGTGGATAGTAGCTATTGTCCTTATATATGTCCATATATAAATAAGCAGATGAAGACAAGATAGAAAAAATTGCCAAGTCTAAGTAGTATTTATATTTAGGTGTACTATAAATCTAATTTATTGTCCTCCTACACAAGAGATGAGATAAAAAAATGACCCATTATGATCCAAGTCCTGCCCATGTCACCAAATTCCCCTCATACTACTCTTCCCCTTATTGCCAACTTTAGCAGCACTGGCTGGCCATCTGTCCTTTCCTAGAGAATGCAGAATGCACACCATACCTGTTGTCAGCACTGTGAACTTTCTATTCATCTGTCAGTACAGTTCCCCTACTCTTCTTGTAGCTGATCCTTTCCCTGATTATCTTTTTTAAAGTAGGTCTCTCTAGTTGTTCTTTAGACAGCATCCTTTTTTATTTCCTTCTTGATACTTATTACAAATGGTATGGATTTTAATTATTGGTTTAACTATATATAATCTGTTTCCCCAATTAGAATGTAAGTTCTTTAAAAGCACAGTCACCTGGTAAATCTTGTTCATGGGCTAATAAATATAGTGCTGAGTGTTTTGTAATATCTTTTTAAATTAATGAATGAAAGAACACACTTATTTCACAACTATTATTTTCTTATTTTGTATTCTTGGAAACATAAGTATAAATTTCCCAAACCCTTCAGGGTATAAGCTTGAATTATATACCTATGGAATTATAAGGCTATAATTATAATTGTGTTAGTTCATTTCATCTTGGAACTCTTATTTGTACTTACTGTATAATATTTCTAGAGTATTTAAGGTGTTTAATAATAAGTATTTGAAAGCCAGCAGAAAGTGTTTATAATATCTATACTTATGATTAATAAAGTTGTGTTAGGTTGGCTGCTTTAAAAATTTTGGTATAGGGCATACCAAAAAACTAAAAAAGTACATCATAAAAACATCTATGTTTTGTAAGCTACACAAAATATCTATATATAGGCATAGGAAGATAATTTAGAAGAAAATGTGCAAAATGTTAGAGGTATTTGCCCAAGGGTCATGGTAAAATAGGCATTTTAAATTTCCTTCATTATGTTTTTCAATATTTTCAATTTCTATAAAATATGCATGTATTGTTTTTTTACATTAAGAAAAACCCAAATACCCAGAAAACCCTTGAACAATGGGAAAATAAATTGCCTTTAAGAGCAAGATAAAGCTGCAGAGTGAAATGATTAATTTCTTTCATAACTATTTATCTTGAGTTTCTATGTTTCTGGGACTGTTGCAGGATATATCAGGTTTTCAAAAAGAAACCTCATTTCTACCCTTAACTATGTAAGTCATGTTTACAATGAAATGTAATTAAAGACAGAATAGTGTAAATTATTATGAAGAATATGAGATACAGAGATGGGAAAGTTATTTTTGTGGATGTGCTTAGAGAGTGTTTCATGGGAACAGCCATCAAGACCAGCAAGAATGTTGGCTATGAGAGGAGGACTGTTCAGACCAAGGCACTGACGTTCAGAATGGTGGCCTGGCAGCCAGGCACAGAATGTTTTGAGAAAGGAGCAGAGGCAGATTTGTGTGAAATGGAAGATTTTTTTTAAAGCGTTCAATAAATAAAAACACAGAAAGATCCATGGACCCAGTTTATGGAGTCACTAGAGGAACAGTCCAGGGATTAAAACTGTGGTCAAGATAAAATTGGATACGGTAAAAGAAGACCAGGTTGGCAAGACATTAGGTGGATAGGGGAAATAATGTACATAGTTTTCAACAAGCTACGTTTTGGGATATCTTTGTATCATTTGAGAGATGTCCATTAAACTGTGAAACATATTGGTTTGAAGCTTAAGAAAGAGACTTAGGCTACACATAAAATGTGTGAGATAAATTTGTAAAGGAGATGATTGAAATTACCAGGCTGGATGAGATCATCTGTGGAGTCAATTTAGAAGGACTGAGGCATTAGTAACCTGGGTATTTTAATAACCAAATAGAGGAAATGGAGAAAAGAAAACCAGTTAGGAGGCTCCTACGACAAAGCAAGTGCCAATGAGGGTCAGCTGTAGCATCATGGCAGAAGATATGGGAGAGAACAAAAAGATATTAGAGACACCTCTATTGGTATTTATTCTGTTTCAATACCAAATAAAATTAGCTGGTATAAGTAGTGTTAGTTTTCATAGGTCAGGGATATCCAAACCTAGGTGCCTGTCAGAATTATCTACAGAGCTTCCTAATAATTTAATATATATAACAAACATTAATTGAGCCAATGAATAAATTAATGCTCAACATGTATCTTAAATCATGATTATCAATACTCTTTTTATTAAAATTAACTTGTGGTTTTATTAGACAAAAAATTACATCAGGTGAAATAAAATCCAATATGCTCTATGGTTTATGATTAATAAATGTTTTTGTGTGATTTTAACATTAACAAAGAAAGAATGACATTTTAACTTATCTGTAGTTAGAAAGATTAAAAATGTGCCAAATTTATACAATCCTAGGTTCTTGATGTCTTTATCTGGCACTCTCCTTTCCTGTGCTGGCAAGGTTACTTCATTAGCAACTGTGAAAAGAGCCATAATATTCCATGATGTCATAGTCAATTAAATGTTGAATCAAATTTATTTCATTTTGTTTTCCCCCAATTTTACACCTGGGCTTGGAGATATTCATTGTACAAAATGCAAAAGCATAATGACTTATTTTCTTTCTAAATAAAGATACTAGCTTTAAAATAAGCTAGATTTTTTCTTTCTTCTAAAAATCATTGAATCTCCTTTTTATCACTTCTCCCTGAATTTTAAAACTAATATTTGCAAAAGCAATGACCTCCTCAAATACAATATTCCCAGAGACCAATTCTTAGTAATTATTCCTTCAAAATAAATCAGGAAAAAAATATTTCTTTGAAATTAATTATAAAAGCTGTGCCAATAGATAATAAAAATCCAAGTTAAATATCTGTACATGTTTCCATAAGTGTAATCATTCTTAAAATAAATTAGTGTAGAGAAATTGTCAAATGGGTGTTTATTTTTCACAACAAAAATACACTACGATATATAATTAGTAATGGCTAAAATTAGATTGTTCCACATCTTCTACCATTATCTGATTACAATTTTCCTCTTCCATACTCACTAATATTCAAATATATTGTGCTCTTACGATGTGCTTATTATTAAAATTTTATTCTGCTCCCAAAGGGTATATATTATATATTTTAATATTATTAAATTGCTATTAAATTCTTAGAAAAAGAGTTTTGGAATTGGCAAAGAGATCCTTAAAGAGATGAATTATAGAGTCAGGCCACTTCTTTCATCATGTCATATCTTCTTCCCATATAAACTGTTTCTTTCCACATCACCTCATTCTATCTGGGTTTAATTTTAAAGAATTCCAAAACTTCAGAATCAGAAGGTACTTCATGAAGTATTTAAATCAAGCCTTTTAGCTTATTCACATGTAATTCTCTTCTACAATATTGCTGCAAATGGTGACTGAGTTGGGATTTGACTACATTTTATAGTGGTTTGTTTTATTTTTTGACACTCTGAATTGTCAGGAAGTGGTTCCTCATAAGTAGGCAAAATATCTTACCCTGTATCTTCTTATCACTGGTCTTAATTACAGCCTCTGGGGACATGTGGAATAAAACAATGTATGTCTAAGTTGACCAACTTAGCCCTACTTTACTCAAATTCAAACAGCAAACACACAAAAATCATGAAGATTGTGTCTCTTAGGCTTGTCTATGATCAATCAGCTGATTTATGCTGCTGGGAACCTTTTAAGTTGTTATGATTCCTCATATTTTTGCACATAATAAAAATTCATCCTCTGAGTATGTGAACTCATGTCAGAAGTTGAGTATGTGTAGAATTTTGCTGTTAATATTTTGTTTTTTTTTTTTCCAAAGCAGTATTGTAAAATCAATGGTTTTGATGAGAATAACATAGCAGAACATTATTTGTAGGGTAAATGTTGCAATTTGACATGCTTCCACTTTCTTCATCTTCACTATTTATATCCCTTCCAAAAAGTCTTTGAGCATGCCAACTGGAAAGTCTCTCTCCATTGTGCTACTTTGGTTGTAAGTTTCTAAAAGCCCTAAACTTTCATTATCACTATATATGTAGGTTTAGATAGCCAAATAGCTAGAACAGAAGTTCCTCATGATCAGGAACTAAGTCTTATTCATTTCTGTGTTTTTTATTCCAAGAGTCCAAGACATACTTGTTGCTTAATAAGTAGATATATATATATAGTGAATCGAAGGCAATACTGTAATTAGCATTCCTCTCATAAGTTTTTTTTTATTACTAAAACTAAATGAGATAAGATAAAAATTTGTTTTCCTTAGGCAGCACTTGACAGATTTTTTTAAAAAATAAATTTGACAGCTTATTATCTTGTTTTCTTTCTACAGTTAGCTACTGATGGTTCAAGCAAAACAATGGTTAAGAAACTCTAACATTAATGTATTTAGAGTCAGAGTAAAACTTCCTTATAAAATGTTTTATTTTTCAAATAATTTCTGGGAAAATATTTTGACCAGCATAGTCACAAAATATTCACTGTAGTAGTAAATTATCTATATTTTGATTTAACTCTCAAGAAATCATCATATAGATGATAAGTAATATTTGTCGTGTGTGTGTGTGTGTATTTAATTTAGTCTTAATTATGTAGAGGTGGACTAGGAGATTTCAATCTGTGCTTTTAGTATTTTAATCCAGAAACTTATTTCTGTGCTAAGGTTGAAAATTTTTAACATAAAATCTTTTCAAATGAGAATATGATAATGTGATATAGGAAATAGCAGTTGGTTGCATCTTAAATATGCCATTGAATGAGGTTATTGTTTTAAAAAATGTATATGCATGTTTAAATTAAACAACTCTGCAGAAATATGTGTATTTGGTTCAACTGAAAAAGATGATGGTGCAGCAAGAATTTACCAGCCTAAGTATTATGCCTTTTCATGTATGATAGCTGTGACATCGGCACATCTACTTGTTGCTTGCAAAGATTTATCCAAGATTATCAGAACAGTAGTGGAACCAGCCAAGAGAAGACACATGTAACATTACCAAGGTGCTTAATAAGGGAATAATGAACAAATGCAATTGAACCACCACTCTCTGGAATGTCCCCTTGCCAAAAGAAACAACTAGGCAGTGAAATGAGTGATTTGTGCGATTGTGGTGGTGGTGGTGGTGGTGGTGGTGGTGATGGTGACGGTAGATGAGGGGGTGGAGCGAGGAGGTTGAGGAGGTGGGTAAAAGATGGGAACAGAGAGTGGAAAAAAAGAAATGATGAAGATTGGGGTAGAAGAGAGAGTTTCCAGAAAAAGGGAGGTTATTATGGGAAGGGAGAATATGAGAGAAGAGTGGAGTATTATGAAAAAGGAAGTTATGGAGATCTATATGGAGGAGGTGGTGGTAAATCTAAAAGGTATTAAAAATTATACAAATTAGATAACATGCTTATTTTTTGACAGATACATTAGGCATAGTAATCTAAATAACACAGTCAATATCATCTTTGATGTAAACACCATGTTAGACTAATATCATTCTTGAACTGCTTAGTACCTAAGAGCATTGATTGATACTACCATTTAACCTCTTAGAATTAATTTTTTCACCACAATTCTATGTGCTCTTAAACATGTCGTGTCTTTTAAATGACAATAATGAACACAAATAATTTTTAATGTAAATATTTATGACTTTTGGAAAATAGAAAGTAGAATTTTTAGTCTAGATTTTGTGCTTTAAAACATTACATATTATATGTGGAATGAATAAAATAATACTTTTATTTGGTGAGTTTTATAAATCTAGTAACCAATCAATAATTATAACTTGTAACACTTAATCCCAAAATGTATAACTATTTTTATACCTTATCATTGTATTAAAAATATTATTTCTATAATTTACTATTTTAAATGACTCCTAACCTGGAAGCAGAATATTGGATATTCTTCTTGTGTTTTGTCTTCATGCTAGACAGAGGAAACTTAATATTTGGGTTAGGTTTGCTAGATTTAGCAAATAAAATATAAAACAGTTTATTTTGAACTTCAGATAAACTATGAATTTTTTCAGCATAAATATATTTCAAATATTTCCCAGGATATACTTACATTAAAAATATTCATTGTTTATCTGAAATTCAAATTTAACTAGGTGTCATATTTTATCTGGCAGCACCATTTTGGGCAAATCACTTAATTCGCTTTTTACAGACCCTCACCACAGGAGCAGCGTGGGACTTTTTATTAATTGGTCAAAAGAACACTTTTTTCCCCCCTGTGAACATGGAAAAAAAAGGAGAGATAAAGGACACTTATAAATTTCAGCTCAAAAAGAGGCTGATATTTGTGTGTCCTCAGGCTCATGGCTTGATGCCGAGCATTCCAAGATACTCACATCTTCTCATAAGTCATCTAGTATGACTTTAGAAACCTAGATTCTGTGTTTTTAAGATGGACATTCAAATATATATTCCATTAAGTCAGTTTTGGGGTATTTTAATTATTTACTATAATTTAATTTAATTTAATTTAATATTATAATAGATGGTATTTATTGAGTATCACTTATTAAATGAAGCATTTGAAATACATTAGCTAATTTAAGTCTCAAAACAATCTTATGTGTTAAGTACTCTAATTTTATCCCTCATTTTTTTGGCAAAAGAACAAACCTCAGGGACAAAGGAAGTGAGGAACTTGTTGGTCATGTAGCTTGTAAAAGGTACAACTGGAATTTGAATTCAAATTCTCTGATTTAAGAATTTTTTCTCTTGACCACTACTGAATTCTGCCTTTGAGCCTTGAGATAAAAATCTCATAGACAGATAGTCTGGCTTTCACATTTTACAATAAGTTATAGGGATTTGCTTATTTGGACAGAAAGAGGCACAGAAAAGGTACCACCACAGCCAGGCCAACAGACTGTTAAAGCTTGATATTTTCCCTTGTTCTCCTTCACCTTCAGGATCCTTAACCTGCAAAAGCAATTAAGGAACTACGGAGATCACAAAAAGGCCTCTACCTCATTTTATGCTGTGCGTTTGAATAAGGCCTATGATGCTGTGGTGAAAAGCAAAATGTGTTAAATAGAGTCATCTTTAGTTGACATCCATGGTTGATCCAGGAGTCAGCACACAGCTTGTCTCCTTTCGTTCCCTCTAGATTAGACTATGACTTCCTGTCCAGGCAGGGCCAGCTCAGTCAGCTCTTGGGAGAGTGCCATTGCTTAGGCTGTTTCACTATAAAACCAACCAAATTATAGATCAACCAGAGGAAATGGCAAAATAATCTTTCTCCTCAGACAAGAGAGCAGGAAGTTTATGAAGAGTTTCATGTAGTCTGGCTACTTTATAAAAAATAAGACTATTTCTCTTGATGGACCTTGAACAAAGGTAACATGAACCCATAAAACAAAGCTTTTGTTTGATAAAAGAATATATATTATCGGATAAACTGCTTCAAGTTTTCAACTTAGGCCTTTGTTAAAATTAGAATGAAACTGTTGAACAGTGTACTGCAATGGGTGAACATGCAGAATTATCTACTTGGTAGCACCCAAAACAAGAATTCGGCTTTTCTATTTGCATTAACATAATAATCAAAAGAATTTAAACCTTATATTTAAAAAGTTTTACTAAAATGTTAGTTTTATTGTGATATTAATTATGCACATCAAGTAGGGATTTCATAATTTATAAATCTCAAGTTACAGGATTAAAGTGATGACTCTTTTTCAATTCCTTTTCTTAAAAAAGTGATTTATTTCTACAGTATATCCTGAAATTATCCCTGACTATCTGAACTGCTGAGTATACAGAATGATTATATAATACAAAAGTGGCAAAACAATTATGGAGATTGCCATAAAATTTTTCCATTCAGGACTCCCACAGGTTTGAAGAATATAGAAAAATAGGATAAGTACAAGAAGTAGTTGAGAATGCCATTTTGATTAATTTTCACAGAAGCCTTCTTTTAAGGAGGACATTTGGTATCCTTAGAAGAAGTAGTTCCCACTTTACTCATATAGCATCATCCAATATGGTTATTGAGGACATGTATCAGCAACCATTTATAAATAGAATATTCTACTTCAAGAATCATGATATCCAAATACTTTGTGGTTTAAAATGGCACATAAAAATTATAACTAACTTAAACAAATAGTTTCAAATACTGCATTTATTTGTTCATGAACCTTTTATGTATCAGACATTGCTCTAGACCCTGTATGTCAGATCTAATCTTCACAACAACTTTTATAAATGGATTCCTTTCCAGATAATCTCCATTTTGTATGTGAAACAAAACCTAAGTCAAAGCTGAGGAATGCTGCTGTTGGGTCAAATTTGGGAAACTGGGGAACCATAGGAGTATGAAGAGGGAGGTTGCTAATGCCTAGATCTCAGGCCTTAAATTGTGTGCAATACCAATCTCTCAGGAAGACCTGGAGAGAGTAGGAGGAAGAAGGTAACTAGAGGACTACCTGCTAGGATAGAGAGTGATCTCCCAAATGAAGGAAGTGGGAAATTTCCCAAAACTCAGACTCATGATTGTGACCAGGAAGAGTGCCATGCATATGACAGGGCTGGGTTTTGTATGTCTGAATTATTTGGGGGGCTGTCCTTGATATATGTCTTATAGCATTACAAATATGAGACTTATCCTTGCTAAGTGAAAATTTGCTCCCTTTCCATAATGCTTAAAAAATATATCATGAGGAACTAAGGATTTTTTACCCAGAAAACAGAGAACAAGATTTCCTTCTAGGAAGGACCAGTACCATAGATAAAATTTGTTTTGTTTTGTTTTGTTTTCTCTTTTCTAGTGAAACAAATACCAGCTACTTGAGAGATGGCTGAGGCAGCTTGCTCTCGCTCTCTCTCTCTCTCTCTCTCACTCAGGAAGATATTACTTGTAGTTTGGATCATACATTATAACTTTTCCAGTATGTGGAAGATATTATCTCTATATGCTTCTGCTTTACATAATAAAAAATCTCCGCTAGGTTTTTTCTTACATTTTATACTTTCAGTGGTAAAATATAATACAACATACAAATAATATCTTGATTGATTGATCAGATTGATTCATTTATTTATTTATCCATTTACTCATTCAAGAAATGTCTGTTAAATTCTGAGTACTATGACTGGCACCAAGGATTCAGTGGGAACTTGATAGATGTGATCTCTGTTCAGAGCTTGTGGCCTTTATTCCAGTAGGGTGGAGGTGGAAAGAATGACAAAGACATATAATAAAATAATTTCATAAATATTAATTTTATGTGTAATTGTAGTCAGTTGTATGAAATAATAAAACAGGATGCTATGAGGTCTTGTCAGGAGAAGACATTCCTTGAAAAAGTGCCATTTTAACTCACATCTGAAAGATTGACTTTGTTAGATGCATAGTCTCAAAATTCAAGAGCAACTTTTAAAAGACTGAAAATAGAATGAGCAACATCTAAATCTGGGAAGAAGAAGTAAGTTTTTATTACGAATAGAAGATGGAAAAAGAAAAAGAAAGCAACAGTGAGAAGCTAATGAAGAGATTTAAGCAGGCCGTGACTGTTCTGCATTTTTTGAAGATCGCTCAGGATGCAGTGTGGAGCACGGTTGGTAGGTGCACAAGAATGTACCTTGTGAGAAGAGCTGGGAAGTTTCTGAAATGAAGCAGTTGTGTACTAGCCTATGTTTGAGGAGATGAAGAGAAATAACACTGGGGAGACAGTCTTGATAGAGTAGCATATGAAGGAGGAGAAAGAGGGAGGCATAATGGTGAACTACCAAGAATTTGCCTTGCAGAAAGATTTCCACAAATCTATGCTACTTCAGAGAGCAAACTAGGAAACAAAATTGTGTAGCACATTACACTGCAGTATCTATTTTGTATAGCTGCTCTCAGTATGGTTTTACTTAAAACAAAATACTGAGATACTTGTGATCTATGTCATATTGACTATACAGCAAAGGACTTCAAACCTTTTTTTACGCTATTTAAATAACTTTATGCTATCTTCCATAACTTAAAATGTAACTTTAAGCCATAACTGAGCAGTTCAACTCTTTTCCGTAGAAAGGCCTGGTACAGTCTTTGATTTCTCCACCATAAAGTTATGTTGCAGAATGCCAAGTCAGGGTTGATTGCCAAGGTTCTGCTGCATGCCTCAACGAGCATCAAACATCATTTCTTACCAGTGAGGACTCAAATCATAGTTCTGAAAATATGTTTAGTCATAGGATGCCAGGTGGCCCAGCAGCAGCAGTTACTGCCTATTCATGAACCAGTTTATCACAGAATAGAACGATGTACATAGAAGACATATTTGCTGTTATTATGGGAGTCATGACGTTCTATAACTTCTATCTGAAGCTTTACAAGTTGCATGAATCATAGCTTTTTATAAAGAACCATTTATACCCTTAATTATAGAGTATTTTACATGGAATTTTTGGCTATATGTTTATAGCAACATGATAGCTGTCAACCTTGAAGAATCTTTGATTACTGCAGATTCCAAGATGATGCAACCTTCTCAATGAGACCTAACCCCTCTAAAATTTTAAAAATTGCAAGCTTTTCTTTAATGATCTGCTTTTACTTATTTTTTCATAGCACTTATCATTTTCTAATATACCATACACATTACTTATTATGCTTATTGTTTTTCTTTTTTTATCTATTTCCTTCCACTAAGATGTAAGAACCAGAACTCATTTTTGTTAACTAATATGTTCCAAATGTCTGGCACACAGTTGGTGCTCACTAATATCTGCTGAATGAGTGAGTTTGCTGGTGGATATCCTCACAGATAAAGCTGCAGGATTAACTTTGTGGAATATGATTGTCATTCCGTCTGTGAAAACTACTCTGATGACATCCCATTGCCTATGGGACTTGGTCTAACTCTAGTTTCTTTTCGGGCCTGAAACTGTGTCTTTCAGTTCCTATCTTTCCCTTATAGTCACCCATTGTCTAATTACAGAAAAATAATAGTCATGTTCTTTCACATGGTATTTCTTCTACCAGGTAAGTCTTTCCCTCTGCATTATTTAGTTTTGTGGTAATAATAAGGTATAGCAAAATACCTCAAAATCCAGGGCAGTGGGTTACAGCAACACACAGTTTTGCTTTTCTCTTAGGCATTGTGTAGGGTAGCTCTGTTTTAGGCTAGGCTCAGCTGATATCTGCAAGGTTTGGCTGTAGGCTGTAGGTTGGAATTGGGTCAGACTCATATGTTTTCTTATTTTCCTTGGACCAGCAACTATCCTGAGTATGTTCTGGCAAAATACTGAATACAAATAGTCACACTAGATCACAATAGCACATTTAAGGACTCTGCTTGAATCATGACTTCTAACTCCCTCTGGCAAAAGCAATACATATGGTCAAGCCCAATATCAATGTGGTTGAGAAATACACTCTACTCAAAAGGTAGAGAAATGAATGTTTTCTGATCAACATTCATATCTTTCACATTCTCCTTTGAGAACTTATCCATCAAGACTCAGCACAAATGTTACCTACTTTATTAACCTTCTCCAGTTCAGTAGCTAGTCAGATTTTCCCATTTTGTGCAGTGCACTCTGTTTATACTTATATTATCACACTGCTTGCACATCTGACACTTCTATTGAACTTTATGCTTCCAAAAAGCAGAGAAAATCTATTAAGATTTCTATTCTCAATATACCATAGAACTTAGCAAATTATAAGTGAATAGACATTAAGTTACACATAAATGGTGTGGATGGCACCATAAAAAAAAATCAACCTGTTTAGATTTCATCCATGTCATTTTTCTGTCCACCTTGAATGTGTTTGTATCATTTTTATCGCACGATGTACAGCATATCTAGGAAGTGTTCCCTTTTAAAATTGACTAGAAGCAGGTGATGATCTGACATAAAATCTCATTATGAAAACACCATATTGTATGCTAAAGTGTTCAATATAATTCTCAAGGGCAAGGGCTTTTCTATAGGAATTGATGAAAATATTATTGGCAACAGATTTATATGGAATATTTGAGACATCAAAGAATGAAAATCTTGAAAGTCGAAAAGATAGAATATTTTTAAATTTATGTCAAACTTCTGGTACAGAAATGTCAGGGTTTTTTTTATAACACAAATAATATCGATTATGAAATGTCTGCTTTTGTTCTAGATGATTAATTACTTTATCCATCCATCCATCCATCCATCCATCCATCTATCCATCCAATCATCCATCATCCATCCACCCTTCCATCCATATTTTTACTCATATGATTCCACTTTCTCAACTAACTAAGCTTTGTTTTAACTTCACTCATAATCATTTAGAATTCACGATTTATCATTTCAATTACATCCTTGCCAAAAATCCTAAACTGTTTTTTTTTTTTCTTGGCCTTTTCATTGCATTCATCTAAATAGAAACTGGATAAACTCAGACTCATTTTTATTCTACTTTCTTGAAGCAACTAACCATCATTTTGTTGAACTAGAATAGTCAACTCCCATTCCACCTGGCTAATGCACTATTGATTTTTAAGATTTATATACCAATATCCAATTAGTTTTAAAACCATCTCATATAGCAGTTATCAAGAAAGTTTTATTTATAAAGAAAATGACTTGACTTTGGGATTATGCTCTATAACATCAGTTGCATGCTACTTAACCTTATCAACTGAATGTTTGACAATTACAAAATGAGTACTGATTAATAGGATTTATTTTCTGGGTAATCAGGTTTGCCATTTTTTAATGATAAAATTTAAAGTTTCCATTTCCCCATGATAGCCAGACATGTAAGTGGGAGTTATCCAATTATAAATTGATAAATAAGAAATTAATCATTTTATTGATGCAGGGGATGATAAGAAAATTTCTAATACAGGCATTATAAATGTAAATGTCTTCAGATACAAGAAGAAGTCATGCAGGCAAGATGTAAAAATATAGTAATGGTAGGAGCTGTGAATAAATAAAATGTTTCCATCTCATTTAAAACATTCCAGTTTAACAGATTATATCAGCCAAATAAAACAGCCCAGGATGCCCATCGTAAGGCTTCTGGTCCAGAGAATTGGACTCTACAAAGTAAGGGAGCCCTGAACAACAGGAAATCTCTTGGAAGAAATCAGCAAGTATATGATATGCAATGTGAGGGAAGTCTTCCTGCACCAAGGTACATCTTCAGTATTGACTTATCGATGCTAAGATTTCCCATACTTATTTAAGGCTTTCTGTGTTTTACAAGTATAAATGATATTGGATAGGGAAAATTAGTCACAAGTCCTTGCTTATAAGACATTGAACTTAAAATTCCTATAACCAAACAAAAAAGAAATTTTTTTTTGTCCTATAGACTCTTTAGGATTCACAGAATACAGCAAAACATTCATATATTTTCATTAAAAAAAGGCTTTGAGATTAAGCAGCAATATACTGAATATCTAAAAGAATTTTCTTTTTAATTTCTCTAGTGAGCATAATGGTTTGTTTCAGTTTAGTAAAATCCAAGTTTGTTGTTTTGTTCTTAGATATGAAGATGTCATGCTTGTGAATGTATGCCATAAAGTTTTCCATAAAGTTGGGATTAATGTATGTTCATCTATACAAGCACTCTCTATGTCAAAGAATGTACATTTTGAGATGGCATCCTTCCATGAACGAGGTTACCAACTGGCAAAAACAAAGCTTGCTACTATGTATTTAAGATTCATCCATGCTGTTGTATGGATTTGTGGCTTGTTTCTTTTGCACTGAATATTTTTATAGCATCAATCTAGAACAATTTATTTATTTATTGTTCTACTGAAGGACATCTTGGTTGCTTCCAGTTTTTGCATTACTTTTTTTTAACCTAGCATGAGAAGTCACCAGCACCACTATTCCATACATATTCTGTTCTTTAAAAGTTAAGACATTGACACAAGCCCATATTCAAGGGAGGGAATTAAACTCCACATTTTGTAGAAGGAGTATCAAAGTGTTTGTGGATATGTTCTAAAATTACCTCAATATGATAAAGAAAAGAAATCCCAACTGTCCTTGGGATTCTGTGACTCCTAAAACTCAGTTGATAGATGTTGTGTTTGTTTGCTGCGTAACAGATTACTACAAATTTAGATGCTTAAAACAATATCAGCTAATTAGTCATCATTCATTATCTCACTCATGGTCAGTAGGTCAGAAGTCTGCACAGTGTGACTTAGTTTTCTTCTGAGGGACTTACAAGGCTGAAATCAAGGTGTCACGTATCAGAGTGACTCGGTTCTTATCTGAAGGCCCTGTTGAAGAATATCATTCCAAACTCAGTCAGGATTTCAGTCAGATTTGGTTCATACTGCTTGTAAGACCAGGTCATTGTTTTCTCTCCAGCTTTGAGGGATTGCTCTCAGTTTCTAGAGGATATCCATCTTCATTGGCATTTTACAACATAGTTGTTGACTTTTCTCTAAGTCAGCAGGATTGCATGTCTCTGACTTCTTGATCTGCTTCTTTTGGATGTGAAATTACTACCTAGATTTAAAGGGCTCATGTGACAAAGTTAGGCTCATGCAGATAATTTCTCTTTTTTTAAAGTCAGCTGTGCCATATGACATAACCTAATCACAGGACTAAAACACATCATATTCACATTGTGGGTATTATGCAAGATTACACCAGGAAATGAGGATCCTGATGGCCATCTTAGAATTTTGCCAACACAATTATGGATCAAATATAAAGTAAATAACATATTTGACCAGATATTGGAGTGTCATAAAGAAGAATCCATTTGAGCATTCTTTCTTGAGTAGCGGAATAGAAATATAATAGAAGCAAACTACTGATACATCTAATTTAAGTAAAATATTGAGGTATGCATGGGGCAACTATGCATATAATCATGTGGAAACTGTACTGATTTTCAACTTTTAGACTCAACTCACAGATTAAAGTATGAAAATTTTGTCAGAATAGAATAGAATTTAAATGTCATTAATCTTGACAATGTAAAAGTCAAAATAAATTGACCCTTGAACAACATGGGTTTGAACTGCATGGGTCCACTATGTGTGGATTATTTCTTTTTCAGTAAATATACAGTCAGCTTTCCATATCCCAGTTTCCTATCTGAGGATTCAACCAATGGCAGATCAAAAACAGTATTTCCATACTGCTTAGTCACAAGGATGGGAAGTACAGCATGAGAAATGTAGTTAATAATATTGCAATAACTATATATAGTGCCAGGTGGGTACTAGACCAATTGGGGGATCACTCTGCAAATTATATAAATATCTTGCTGCTATGCTATACACTAAAACTAATATGAACTAATACTGAATGTAAACTCTAATTTAAAAAATTTTTAAAAAACAGTATATTTGATCCATGGTTGGGAATTCAGAAAGGGCAGGCTTAAGCATCCGCAGATTTTGGTACCTGCCAGGGTCCTGGAACAAACCCTTAATGGATACCTACGGACTACTGAACTTTTTGGGAAGTCAAAAGATATATGTGGATTTTTAAATGTGTGGAGAGGGCCAGCGCCCCTAACTTGCACGTTGTTCAAGGGTCCTCTGTATAGCTGATACAAGTGGGTGGGTGGGTGCGTGAGTGGAAAGAGGAGAGGGGAAAATAATTATTATGGGTATTAATATACTTATTTAGCAATAAAGGAGTCCAGTACATACTGTCTATGGTTGAAAAAAAACAAAAACAAAAACAAAACAGAAGTTTAAAACAGGGGTTTGAAAATTATTTTCTTAGGAGGGCATAGTAAATATTTTAAAGTTTGTAGATATATGGTCTCTGTTGTACTTACTCAACATGGTTACTGTATTATGAAAGCGACCAAAGCCATAAACAGATGGATATGGCTGTGTTCCAATCAAACTTCATTTTTGAAAAAGGTGGCAAGATGAATTTGGCCTATAGTTTATAGTTTGCCAATCAGTGGTTTAAAGTATATTTAAAAACATTAAAAAATGTTGTGCTATATCTTTATTGAGAAGAGATGAGAATAATACAGATTTTTAAGTAAATCAAATCCTTAAAGTCATAGTATAACAAGCAATATATGATGCCTACTGTTGATAAATTGCAATTTAGCAATATGAACATATCATTTAGAGAAAATGAAGGTAATTAAGTTTATCTAAGAACAGGAGTCATAAACGATTTTTTCTGGGGGATGAGATTGGGATGGTAAAAGATAGGGTAGGGACTATTACTTTTAAGCATAAACTACTTGGTACTATGAGGTTTTTTTTTTTAATTTGTATATTATTTTGATATACATTAAAAAAATAATTTACTGAATGAGACAAATTTATAGGCAAATTCTCTACTTATTAAATTGATTAAGACTCCCTAATAATTTTATTACTACTATTCAAATCTACATAAATATTCCAAATTGCATTATTATTGAGAATATAATACTTTATATTATTCATAAAGCTATAGCAAGAGTATAAATTCCATGCTATGAAATCACATTGATAGAACTCTGAATGACTAGCTTTTATCTTATCTTAAAAAAGAAAAAAATGATTAGTAAGCAATGACTTGTTTTCAGTTAATATATTCAGGTTTCTCTTTCAAAACCTTCACCACCATCCTCTAAATACAATTTTGTAGAAAAAAATTAGTGTTTATATCATTTTCATAGTGAAAAATTCATATTATATTTGCTAACCTTCAATTTATGGTGATTTTCTTGTTCAATAGTTTCCTTAGAGAATCTTAACAGTAGTCCAGCTATTTCATATGTGGATTTCCCTGAGACCTCAGTAATTTACCATGGCACCATTTGTCCTGGTCAGAGATCATGTTTTAGTCTAACAGCCTATTCTCTTTTATACCCTTGTGTTTAAAGACATACATCCCTTCTTATTAATGCTTATTTTCCACTTTTTAATATGAAGATCATTCTTCATATAGGAAATGGAATAAAAGTATGAGACCATTTTATTTTTTCTTTGAAATTAATCAATATGATTGGCTGTAGACAATGAATCATTACTTTCTTGCACATCCAAACATATATGAAACATGAATTCCACAAATGATTTTGTTGAGATAGGTACCACATGATTTCAAATTATTACTTTTATAAAATTTTGGGCTTTGAATTACTATCCATTGGAGAGTATTTTATTAAAAACCATTAATAATAAAATCAGCGCATCATCAAGTTAACAATTTTTATGAGTACCATTAATTTGGTTAACATACAAATTGTTCTTCCTATGACCATATGATTGTGGGAAATAAAAACATAATAAAAGTACCCATGGGAATTTAGAAAACTGGTTCAAATTAGCCTATTCCACTTTTGTTTTTACAAGTGTTTTCACTATTTGGAGAAGTATAATATGTCACTCATTTTGAGCAAACACAAACCAATGTGAATTTCTAAATGGAAATAAAAATATTCTTTCTTAAGAATGCCAGTTTAAACTATATTTAAGTACAGAAAACTGAAGTTTTTCTAATTATTTGACTTAAACTATCCAGGAATATTTGTTAACAAATAATTGTAACAAAATTATCACATATGACATGCTTACCATTCGTCAGGCACTATGCTAAGTGCTTTACATATGACGTATTTTCTTTTAATGTTCTCAACATGCTATGAGTAGGTGTCATCCTTTTTAAATGTATCAGAAAACTTGGGTCTGAGGTATTAAATGTTACACCTTACAGGATAAATATTTAAACAAAAATCAAGCTAACATTGACTGAATTTTAAATTATAAGTTTATAAATTTTCCTGTGGATAAAGAGAAGAACAGAGATGAAAGACATATCTCTATAGGCTAATAACCAAATAGACTCATCATAAGGAGGAATTGTTTGGAGGAAGCCTCTGAAGGTTTAAAGAAAAGAGTTCTGTTAGTGTTACGTGTAGCTGAAAGTTTGAATATTATGAGAGAAAATTTCTGTTCTTTTAACTGATGTTATTTGATTGTCAACAAAGGAGAATCAGAAGAAATATGGAAGAGAGAAATTTGAAGCTATATTCTTTGAAAAAGGTTTAGAGATTGGATGAGGCAGTAATAAAAATAATTGCTAGAAAAGAATTAGAGGGGGTTGGGAGCATGGCAGAGGGAATGCAATTAGCATTAATATGATGGCTAGGTGGAAGGCCAGGGGAGGGAAGGGACAATTGGGGGGATATTTTTTTGAATTATATAGATGTCTAACAAATGTTCTGTATACTTGAAACTAATATAAACAAACAAACAAACTAAATAAATAAAGAGTTCGATGAAATAACAGAGTGATGTGGGGAATTCAAAGAGAGAACTTTACTACACACAGATGGCTCTGAATTACTACGTGTATAGGCTATTTTAGATACATGATTAAAAAATGAGGGACTAACTCTTGGGATGTGTGTGGATAGAATGTATTTAATTTGGAGCTTTCAATCTATCAAAACTTTATACATTGAAGAAAACAACAACAAAAAATGAAATCATGAAACCCACTGATCCACATTTAAAATAATGTCATGCATTATTCCCGTATTCTTTAACATAAATGTACACACATACACACATTCACACAAACTCATTATATGGTTCCTATACTCACAGTTCTTTAAAAACTGTTTAACACCTATGGGTTCAATGCTTTCAGATAGGAGGCTCTTTACAATCTGTTGCCATTTACATCTTTTCCTGCCTCATCTCATCCTACCACTACGACCTCATCCCATGGTTGTACTTTATAACTTCAGCAAAGTTGAGCTAATTTTGGTTGTTTAAAAATAACTTTGCTTTCTCCTACTTTTACACTTGCTATTCCATTTGCCTAGACTCTTTTTTCACCTCGTCATGGACTTGTCTACTTGGAGACCTCCCAAAAGTTATAATCACTTGCTCTTCCTTAGAACTTTGACCTGAGGAAGGCTTGCCTCCTCGCTACTGTGTTCTCCATGTGCTCTGTACATATCTTCACTCTTGCAGTAATACTTGATTATAATTTATTTGCTTACATATCTCCTTTGTCATTATACCTTGATCTCCTTGAAAGCAGGGCCAAGTCTTTAAATTTTGTAATTTCTATGTGTAGAATACTGCTTCGGTTGTAATTATAGTTTTATAAACATTTGTGAATATTAGATGAATCGAAGCAGTTTACTTTAAATTAAAACTCCTCCAGTGATGACCTCCAGCTAGGGCACTAAGTACCTGAGACTTTGTGTGTGTGTGTGCATATTTTGGAGAATGTTAGAATGTTTTCTATTTCAAATTTATTGGAAAATATCTTCAGTGAAAATGACTGTATTTCCTTTTCACCCAGCACCTAGAATAAAACGTACTTTGCAAGATAAATTTTTATTTTGCTTCTGGCAATCGCTTAAAAAGCCATGGGGAAATAAAAACAGAATCTGTACTTGATGCTATGGGAAATAGAGGCTAGAGGCAGTGCTGAAAGGATGATTTCTTCATAGTACAGGCGCTTTTTCTAAAATGAAAATATGTAGGGCCAAAAATAATGCATCTCCTCGAGCTGCTTATAATACTGCTTTAATATGGAAGGAAGTGTTTCAGATATACCGCTTTGTCTAATATTTTTGAATGGCTTTTTTTTTGGAATGGCTTTTGAACAAAGGGAAAATGACACATATTTTTTAATAAATCAGTATAAGTTGAGTTGTTAAATAAGCTTATTACCATGTAAATATTATAACAAATATTATAACAATATATACCCTGAAGTAGTTTTATTCTATGCAGAAGATATTTTTTTGCAAGTGAAAACAATTGCAACCCAAGGGTTTATGGAAATTGAAACAATCATGAAGTTTACAGTATTTAACAACTGTTAAATTCAGTAACTGCTGAGTGCATGCATATTAAATACTTCCATTTTTTGAAGACAAATATTTGTCACATTTATATTCTGGGTGGTAATTATGCAACATATAGTATAGATGTTAACATCATAGAAAACTGTAGAAGTATAATACTAAATACATGAATTACATGAGAAAAGGAATTGAAGGTGGAATAATTGGATTTTTTATATGCGATTTTAAAGTTTCTGTATGTTAGCTGTTCCTTTGTCACCATGACTGGGTTTGTGTACTTGACACTAAAGGTCATGGAACTCTTGATGGCCTAAGAGAGAAGATGAGTAGAATCTGCCCTTTGCAGGGGAGCAGGGGACTCTTTTCTTCTGCTTGGACAAATCTAGTAGTCAGAGATTTTTTTTTTTTTAATATAGCTGATGAAGCTGATTTGGGTGAGACATAGGGTAAAGATGGTTGTTATAGTGGCAGGAGTCTGTGAGAAAGGAGAGAAAAAGAAATCTCTAAAAGTAGAAGATGAGTGGTTCTTAAAATATATATTCTATTATCGTGATGTTGATATCGAATTTTCTCATTTCTAGCCTTCTAAAAGAAAACACAACACCTGAAAAGAACATGTGATTAGAATTTAAAATGTAAATTCTGGGAGAAATGCCCGTAAGGATATTTGTGTTACTAAGCTATACCTCACAAGAATCACCTGTGAACTGAATAATAAGTGGGGTTTCCAAAAGCAAGTTTTGAATAAATTTATATAAAAAACGAGGGTCCTAACATTAAGAAAATGGGTAAACAGTTTAAAACTTAGCCTACACATCAATCATTCTCAAAGATTTTAAAGCTTTGGAAGAATATTTGTCTGAGGGAGTTTAAATCTCAAAACTAAAACCTTAATTATTAGCTGAATTTTTATTTTATTAGTAAAATGCTAGAGATAATCCACTTTCAATCATTCTATAAATTTATTGATTCAGAAATTCCTCTAAGATTATTTACAAATATTTCAAATATAAAACAATTATAACATAATAAGCATTAATGTGACTATTTTGGATCTACATATTAGAAATTAGAAAAATAACTATTTTGAACTATTTTATTTAAGCCAAAATGAGGTAGTGATTTTTTTTTTTATTGGTTACAATTCAGTGGAAATGTTCAACTTCACTTTGTTCTTAAATTTCTTGCCTTACATTTCTTAACCAAATGGAATATAAATTAATTTGTCATTTTGTCACTAAACTGAAGTTGTACTACCAGTTGATGTACTACGTGGGAACAGTTGATATAATTATTATAAATATGTCCTTTTAAAATATCAAATACTCTAGATTTATCAAAACATTCACTGCAGATGCACCAAAGCCAGCGATGTAAGAATTGATTGATCACCCCACCTTTGTGAAGTCAGACTGGTCATACCAGCTCCAGGACAGCAGTCATCTCCTAACTGCCCACTTAGTGAAAATAGCTGGCACGTATATGGAATCTTCATACCTAAGAAAACCTTACAGTGGATCCCGGGTCATAGAGTCACCAATACTCTTGTCTGCGTTCCCATTTTTGTCCGAGTCTAAAAAGGATCGGCACATACTTTGTAAGAGTGCATCCAGAAACACACACCTATGCAGTGAAAACTTACACTGAGATTTCCCCTCACCTTCTTCCAATAAGATAGCTTTACATTAGAAATCACGTAGGTGTCTCTGCAAAAGCATATCCCTGCATACAGAAAGAAGCCAATGTGAAAGCTACCGTTCAATAATGGTAGGAAAAGTTAGTTAATTATTTACTAAGAGTTTTTCCTTTACTTCTGGGTATAAAGTGAGACTACAGACGTCCCTCCTTATTCATGGGGGATAAGTTTAAGGACCTACAACAGATGCCTAAAACTGAGGATAGTACTGAATCCTATATATACCATTTTTCCTATATATATATGTATCTATAATAAAACTTAATTTATAAATTAGGTAAAGTAAAAGATTAATAACAATAGCTAATAATAAAATAGAACGATTATAATAATACGCCATAATAAAAGTTATGTGAACGTGGTCTCTTTCTGACAACTGATCTTATAATTGAGCTGGCTACTAAGTAACTAGCAGGATGGGTAGCGTAGGGAGCATTTATATGCTGGACAAAGGGATATTTCATGTCCCTGGCAGGATGGAGTGGGATGGTGTGAGATTTCATCATACTACTCAAAATAATGCACAATTTAAAACAAATGAATTGGTTATTTTTATTTTGATTATCATACCTGGAATTTTCCATTTAATATTTTTGGACCACACAAAGCAAAACTGCAGATAAGCAGTGACTAATTTATATTCCCTAGACTCTCTTGCTATTAAGTATGATCATATGACTGAACAGACATGTTTTATGCTCTTAAATCTCCTTGTTGTCACTTACTCTCTTTATTTTACATCTTCCAGCTACATATGTATGTCTAGTACTGTTTTGTTGTCCACATGTTAAATTCTATAAAAACTTATCAAATAGAATCTAAAGACTCTAATCTATTTAACAGAAGAGAAATATGAGGAGACCGCCCTTCAGTATGGTCAAGCGTCCGACATAATTAAACTAGAAACTGTCAATATTGTATCTCAGTGAAGTCCATCACCATACTATTATTTCCATTTTACAACTACAGAAACCGACAAAGTCACAAATGTAAATTGCACCTTTTCTAAAGAATGATTTCAATGACTCCTATGGAGTGTGAGTATGTTCAAGACCACACGTTGCTTTTCTTATGTACCTCTCTTGGAATCTGATGGAATCCATTTGCCAAAAAAAGTTTATTCAATACCCATTATGTACCAAGCACTATTTTAGGTCCTTGAAATACATAGAAATATAGAATTCTGCATCATGGAATAAACTTCCAAACTGTACATTTCTGGTATAGAGAGAAGAATTTATTAATTATAATGTAATTCATTAGGCAAAAATTTTTACCCTTGGTGATCTTGCATTTCTAAAGTACCTTCAGAAAGAACTTATGATGTTTGAGGTAAACACTAGTGGCTAAGAAAATATAAAATGCCAAGTTCTCAAGAAAATCCTCAAGAAATATGCAGTCTCTACTGGAAGATAAATCACATATACATATAACTTGTATCAGACACCTTTATACACCATGTTAGATTCCTTCTGTATCACCTTTTCCTGGGACTGTTGTCCACTTTTGATTCCCAGCTGACACTATGTTGTCCAACCCCAACTCTCATGAGCTCAGACCCACCTCATATGAACAGAACCTGACAGTGCTTTGCTCCCTGCCCACACTGCTCTTTCTCATCTCCCACCCCAGAGCTTGACTGTCCATGCTGAGGCTTAAGTTTCAGTGAGAATAGCTTAAGTAGAACTGAGAGAGGCAGAGAACCTCTCTTAATGTATTAGAGAACAAATTTTTACCAAATGGAGCCAGGAGCCAGCAGATAATGATTTATCCCTTCTTCACTCAGAACAGAGGCAATGATATACAGTTGTTCATAAGGACTATGAGGATGCTTCCTCAAGAAGAACCAATTAGTTGTACCTGATATCAAACAGTACCCATTTCAGGAATTTACCCTCTTGAATTTAATATCTTTTTTTTTTCTCCCCATGGCTTCCTCTCTTCTCTGATCCTGTTTCTTTGTGATTACACGCTAATTAATTACTAACATATACTTCAGTTGTTTTCTATCGACACTTAATTATTACACAAAGCAGAAAGTGGTAATGAATATAGGAGAATTGTGAATGATTTGCTATCAGGGTGTATAAAAAGAAGACTTTTATCCTGGATGTGGTTTCTAAGCATCAGGAAAGTGACAAAAAAGAGGTGGGATTTCAGATTTTATTTTGAAAGATGAATATAAGTCTAACAGATGAAGATGGAGACCACTGGCATCCTAGGTTGAGTAATAGTACAAATAAAAGCGTATCCAAGATTGGTAATCCAAGAGAGAGCTTTTAGGAGAAAGTTGGAGGTAAGACTAACAAATCAGACAATTGAAAGTCTCCAATACTACAGATTCCAAATGCCAGGGATCCCATACTCTTCCTTTAGGTTACCACTTTTGCTGCCATGTCAACAGGAAGTGAGGGCCCCAATGAAAGGACAGAGAATGAGAGTGAACCAAGGTTGAGAAGGCTGCAGAAAAATTTCCTGGAGAGAATTCTGGGCCCTATCCTCAAATAACCTGATTTGGGAGGTGTGACGCAGGGCTTCAAGTCTTGATTTCTACTAAGTCCCCAGATGCTACTGATACTGTCTGTTTAGGGACCACACTCTAAGTAGCACGGGTTTAGAAAAGGTCTGTTCTTTCATTATACCAGTTCTAGCCAGAGGCAGCTCAAACTTGTGTGTTTCTAAATGTGAAAAAAAAAAAATGTCCTCTTGAGCTATCCTTTAAGTACTTTCTGGGTACATGTGCATTTCAGGTGGATTAAGACATTTATTAAGCAATTTATAAAACTGTTGGATTTGTGCATAACTATGTACACAAATACGCTGATAGAAAACATTGTGAGCTAAGCCTGAAATTAAACTTTTCTACTTAATGGCAATCCATTTTCTACAGAGGTCAGGTTCCTGCTGGGATAGGGCACAGAGAAGGAAATTTTGATGGACAGTAAGCATCCAGATACGCATGAGAAGGATCACACTTTGAGTAAGTAATGAGGACCCTAAATAAGGAAGATTAACAGAGGGAAGGCATTGAAAATAATTTCATCTTCCTGTTTTATTTTCCGGACTTTCTTCCACTGGGTATTATTTAGCCAAGAGAGCGATCAGTTTTTTAGTAAATTTTAAATACAAAGAAGAGGCAGAGGGTAACGTATGTAATCTAGAATTTATCCCGATCTCACAGATTCCTGGATCTCATTCTGAGTACCACACCTCTAGAGAGAACAGGGTGGGATGAAGCAAGCCACATGGTATGAAGTACCACTGAGGGAACTGGGGACATTTGCCTTGAAAAAGAGATTCATCGCACTACTGGGTGTTACATATGATGAGTGTCATCTTCCCAAAGACTGCTGTATAACATACCAGGAGAAAAATAAACACAGCAAAAGGAGGGTTATGAACGAAATTTAGAATGTAACAATCTGGATCCAACATTAGGAAATCTGTGGTGGTAGAACATACCGCTCAGTGAGGAAGAAAGTTCTTTATTACTAGAAGTATGAGAAGTAACTCAGGTTAGCAGACTCTTGTATTTTACAAGGGTTTAGAAAAATCAATTGTCAATTTCAAGTTCACAAGGAAAATGGACATTTTTTTTCTAACTGAATTTGTGCACAAATTCCAGAAGACCTGAATGTATAGATGAGTATTCCATTTCATTCATAGTATGAGAGATTCCACAGGTCATGATGGAAAAGTTAACATGGGAGCTGAAAGGGCATCCTGCCTCCCACCAGGGTACTGAATCTACATTAAACACAGCAGGTGCTGTGAACATTTAAACTCTTAGTGGGAAGTGATCATCTCATTGCTTTCTAGGTTTGTTTGAAATTATCGGGTCTTTTCCATGCTGTTTCCTGGAGTGTAAAGAGAAATTAATTGATGGTCTAATAACTGAGAGCAGAAAAGGAAGTCTGCTGTGATAAGTTAAGAATAAATAGGGTTTCATTTTCTCGTAGTGTCCATTAACTTATAGACCTGGAGAGCACTGCTCAGTTTTCTCAACCGGAATGTGAACTATTTGGAGAGGCTGTAATTGGTGATCTCACTAAAGTAAAATCATTTGTTGTGTTACCACTGAGAATTCTTCACCTGGCACTCTTTTGCCTTACCCTTCTAGGCACTTTCCCCCTAATAGTTTTTAAAACACTTTCTAATTTGCTGTTCTTCAAATAAGCTACATTGCATTTCTGGATAATTTTCTTAATACACATTGACAACTAAAAACTGCTGTCTTTTGAGCAGCCAAGTTATGTAGTACTGTGGTAGCAGTGACAATGTATTTACGCAATTTTCAAGAGCAGAATAGCAGGAACACTTACACGAATGTCTATAAATAAATTGAGTCTACTGAAGTAATATTCATTAAGTTTTTCCCATCTAATAAAAGCTATTAAACATGGATTTCTGATTGCAACATCAATTTAATCAATTCATTTATTAACAAGAACTTACTATGTTCATGTAACTTTGCTAAAAGTTGCAGGGTATATAAAGAACTTTTAGTTTCTGTTGATGGATATTTAGTTGCATGAGAGAAGATACACTGATGGAGAATCCCTGTCTCACATGCAAAGGATTCAGGCAGCTGAGTAAAGTGAGGTGGCCTGCAGATCTTTCCCTAATGACATGCCTGAAAAAAGAAACACTGATGACAGGAAAGAAGAGTCTGAGGTTAAGCAGAGTGGCTTATTTCCTTCTTCCTTTCTCATGAATCTGGTCAGCTATTTATCTTCTTGGTTGTAGTAGTGGGGCAAAGTTAAGAAATACCATGAATGCTTACTTTCCATTTGTGAAATGATGCACTTCCCTACTTTATAGGTCAAGATAGGAGAGCTGAGAATAATACTCCCTTCACGAAGTGTTGTCAGTGAACCAGCTGCCTCCTAAGAGCTTGGGATCTCCTGAGAGGAAGGACTCTTGCACAGTCTCCAGGAAAAGCATTTCTGAGAACAATAGGCCTGATAGGAATCTCCCTGGGGACAGTGCTTTGGGGGAAGCAGAAGTTCAATAAGCAATCCTGAATTTTGTATTTGTTTTGCTTTGTTTGGTCTCTCTTAGGGATTTAAATTTAAATCACTGAACATTTAAATACAGTGGGAAAGCAGGCAATCAGAAAATCAATCTCCAATTGAAATGCCAGTACAGTAAAGGTGCCCTGAGAAACCCATTGGTGGCACTACGGAGTTAGACAACTCTAGTAAATTTAGCATTCAATTAATAGTCATCTGAAAATCCAAGGCAGCAATTTCCTTTGGTGGGATAATATGTAAATGAAATTCTAAATGAAAGCTCTACTGAGCTATTTGTAACCAAAACAATTAATTTCAAAGTACCATATATTATTTTGTGGGTTAAATTAAGTGTCCCACACAATTGCATGTATGCAGACATACACATGCACACACACACATACACACTCTCAGAAACAAATACCTATGTACACATTTTTATACTTTGTGACTACTCATCAACCTCACCAGGTCACTTTAGCTTATAGAGAACACAGAGCCAATTTTAAGAGTCAATTTATAAAATTATATAAATAGGAAGAGCTGTTATCCTGTTAATTTATATAAGTGGGTTTTGTTGCAAAAACCAGTGCTTAGACAAAATACATATCTATGTACATATGAATAAAGTTTACTCTGCTTTTGGAAATAAACATTAAACAAACTGCAGTTTTTGTTATTTCTGCTAACAGTGATTAAATGGTTAGTTTTTGGTCTTATTTTTCTGCTTTTTAAGCTGATCTTTATGGTTTCACAGAGTCCTTATTTTTAACTTATTCTTTGATTTAGTAGTAAGGTGATTGATAAACTTATGTGTTGAGGTATAGGGCTTTCATGAGTGAATCTCTGTGCTTCAGTATTTTGTTTTGGTTTGGTTTGTCTTTTTAACCTTGGCATTCTTAGCAAGCAAGATGGTGTTGAAAAAAAAATAGCAACAATATTATTAAAGATCACATACACTTTTAGACATGACAATGTTAGAATACTATTTAAAAAAAGATGTCAGCACAGGGCTAATAAACACTGTCCTAGAAATATCTTCCACCCTATCCATATTACATTCATCTAGTAACTCTAATTAGTGAAATAGGGACTCATTTTTTCAGCTAAGTCCTGAAAACATTCACTATCAAAGACTCATCTATGTTTTAAATTTTTGTTCAGAAAAGAGAGAAAAACACACTTAGTGTTCAGATTGGAAATGTTTTAAATTTAAAAATATCTGCACTACAGATGTGAGCAAGACAATATGGGCCTATAGTTTTTTAAATGGCCACACCAACATAAAATGACCTTAGAGGAAATGAATATTTCATCTGTCATTGATTTTTTAAAATTAAACTGACTGCCATTATGCCGAAGGGGCATGACCATCAGTCTGCTAAAAGTTAGCAATGCCAAGTATGTCAGCTAGAGCTGTGGGTATGTGGCCCTGAAGCCTGCCATCCCGTCATCTTCTGACAAGCCTCAGATGAATTGGATATCCCAGCTGGTACTTACTTTGTCATTTCTGGCTATATTCTTCATCTTTCTTCCTCGTGTTCCCACTTTGATTAGAGACTAGTATTTTCTTTTTCTCCCTTGTATGTTTTCTCATGAAATTCTATTTCATTTTATATTACAAAACAGATATTTTGTATAAGAAAACCCAAGTAAATAACAAAAACCTTGGAAGGCAGTCTAAAGAAAATAAAACGGAAGCTCATTTGAAAATATTAGATGCTTAATAAAAGAAGTAACATTTTAAGATTTAAAGTTTTAGACATATTATGGAAGGAATGTTGCTCAAGAACCAAAATTACATAATAGACAACAAAAAGGCAACAATAATAACTTATGACATAACAACGAGAAAATTATTATCAAAGATAATAGGAGAATGTTGTTCGAGAGTGTTATTGTTTGCATTGTTTCCCCACTCCCCAAAATTCAGTGTCAAAGACCTAATCCCTAGTAGTTCAGAACATGACTGTATTTATAAATGAGGCTTTTAAAGAGGTAATTAAATTCAAATGGGGTCTTTTGGGTAGGACCTAATCCAATATGACTCTTGCCCTTATAAGAAAAGGAGATTCCAACATAGACAACACAGAAGGACAGCTAACAGCATGAGTACACAGCAAGAAGGTAGTCATCTGTAGGCCAAGGAGAGAAGTCTCAGCAGAAACCAAACCTGCCAACACTTGATCTCAGACTCGTGGCCTACAGAATTATGAGAAAATAAATTTCTATTTTGAAGCCATCCAGTCTGTAGTATTCTGTTACGGCAGCCCCGCAAACTAATATAGAGGGTAACATTTGTCAGGGGAAGGTGAGTTTCAAAAGGACATGGAGCTTGTTTCATTTTTTCCTTTAGGCATTCAGGTGTTTGATAAGACAAACTCTGCTCTTTAAAATATCAAGATGTCTTTCAAAGTTCTCATTGAAAAGGTTAATTAATGTTTTTTTTCTGCCCATAATTTTTACACATTTTAGAAAGTAGGCTTTTTAGGGGTTTAGCATTTGTATTTGACTGTCCAAATAGGATTTAAAGAGTGTTTACAAAATGATAGAAAAAAGATTACTCAGTACAGGTGAGCAAAAAAAAGAGGGGGGAAGGGAAGAATGGGATGGTGAATGAGAAAAGTATGCAACCAAGGGATTGAGTTAGCCTGTATGTTTCAGTTGCAAGGGTTCAGGTTCAAATGAAAGTATAGCGAGAGTTTCTGGTGAGTCACAGGTCCTGGGACTAGGGTGTGACTCACAGGCCATGTCTTGCCAATTAACACTTTTTCCCTTGGATTTATAATCTAAAAAGTACTTGCCAATTGACATTTTTGAGCTAGGGAAATGCCAGAGGTTTTTCTCTGAACTGTTGTTTTTTTTTTTTTTTTTTAATTATTCCTTAAATTTGAGTTTGCTTCCTGTTTTTCTGTGTAAGGTGTGAGCTCCATCTTAAAACAAACAAACAAGTAAACAAGCAACAACAATCCTTATCATCAGAATTTTGCTCAGAATTCTATAGAATGTCCCTGTGGATAGCACAGAAATTAGATTAGGAATTCTTTCAATAATAAGATAACAAACATACTATATAAGAAAGATCTAAGATTGCCCAATTTAAATTTTATTCTAACTGATCTGATACTAAATACACATTTTTGATCACATAAAGCAGAGTGTTAAGTACATATATAAATGTAGAATTAAGTCCCTCTACCCTAAATAGCTTTTGGTAAATTCAATTACAATTGTTTAAATGTTACTAGTTATTATTATTAAGCTCTTAATATTTACAGGACTTTGTCACACAGTAAAATATTACTTTTATCTCCAAGTAGAGTAATATGGGTTAACTTTATTGACCAAATGGAATTTGATCTCTTAAGAGACTGTTTACTATGTTGGATATTTCATTTAAATTAGAATTCCCCTCATCTTAGGCACTGAGTCACTCAGCAAAGCATTAACAAACTTTACTGAGAAACAATATAACACTTGGCATTATAGAAACACAAAAGGAGAAACTTATTATCTCTAAATAGAAGGTTTCTGAAACTGATGTCTTCTAATTTCTCCCTAAACTTTGAAATTGCTTCACTACTCAAGCCTTCTGTCATTTTATCCATGGGCGTGTCCGTATTCCTACCAGAATAGATTCAGTGTATCAGCAAAAATACTCCCCTTTTGATGATGCTGATCTAAGCACATCTGGCATCTGCACACATATTAGAGCATATGCACAATTGTCAATTAGAGCACATTTCTACCTCCGGGGTGATCAGTATATGCACACTGAGCTTGTTCAATGAGAGTTAACTCTTTCAGGACTTTGCTTTCCTGTCTGGACAACCATACATTTATTGAATGTTTTGTGACCTTTTAAAGCTACTGAGTCATTTAAGAAATGTTTTTCATGTTGTATTCTGTTTTTTCTTGTCCAGTATTCTTCTAAAAATGTCTTCATTCTTGCTCTTATTTTTGTATTTCTTACAAGAAAATCCACAGAGGAATTCAACATAAGTCTACCATCCAGTGTACTACCTTGTATTTATTAAAATATATTCTCTGCTCTTAAAACTAACAAAAAAATCTTCCCAAGGAACTAATTGCTAAAAAAAGTCTGCTAAAACTTGAATCATCTCCTGAGAAGTCAGAATGCTATGACATTATAAATCACTGTTGTTGTTGGATTTTCTGCTTTGACACCTGATGGCAAGAATTGATGGCCTCCACATATGTTTGACAAGTCTCTAGTGGGTAAACTTCCCAGAGGCATTATGGCACTTCTGTCTCTTAGGAAGTAGACATTTGATTACTCTTCGAGGAAAACTCAGATGTCCCATGGCATGACTGAAGTACGAGTTAAAGTTCTCTGTAATTGCCTATCTTTAAAAATCAACTGTTGTAATGATAATGTGTATTTTTTAAAGTCCTTTTTTCCTGTGACTTAAACTAGAAATTAATTTTTTTCAGATTTCCTCCTAAAATTCTCTGGTTATCCAGGAAGGCCTTGACATTATAGAACTACCAAGGATTCCAGATGAGAGGCATCCTACTGGATCCTCTCTTACCTGAAACACTATGTTAAATGTTCTCTTGAATAGTTCAGAAGACATGCCCCTCCCCTATTAGAAAGGTACTTTTGAAATCGTAGGAGATTGAGTTCTGCTGGTTGAAAACTAGTGACTCGACTTAACTATAGAGCAGGAATACCCTCTGAATAAACTTAAGTATGTAGTGACTTTTGTGTTTCAGACAGGACTTAAGCCTCATTGATATGGTATAAAATGGATAGTGTGGTGACCATAAACTACTAACTATAACTCTCCCTGAAAACAGCTGCCATGGAGCTATAGAATATTTTTCTTAGACTTCAAAGCATTGATGTTTTAAGGAAAAATCAGCATTTTTGGCACAGCAGAGCTTACTCAACTAAAATGTCTTATATAAATTATTTTCATGCATGAAAACTTCTATAAATGTAAATAAATGTATTATTGTAAATGACTCATACCCTCAAAAATGATATAATTTTAAATGACTTATATTACATACCAAAGACTATGGTAACTATAAAAGGCCAGTACCTTATGTAAAATATTTAAAAATTTATGATATGAAACTAATAGGCCATGAACACATATGCTGAGTCACACAGCCAGAAGAAGAAAAGAAAGAACACCAGCCTTGGGATCAGAATCACTAGGACATGGTGCTAGCTCTGATTTAACAACTACGTCATTTGGGCAGATACGATAGGTAAGCTGCTCTTTAGGTTGGGTAGGGTTTCCTTGTGAATGTTAGTGTTCCAGGTTGAAAAATCTCCTCACTTAGTCTCGAGAAACAGGGCAGCTTCCTGACCTACTCTATAGGACCTACGCACAAAGCTCTCAGTGACATTTAATGGATGTCTCTTGGATCTCTTGGAGAGAGAATTAAAAAAAAAATTAAATGCATAATTAATATTCACAGAAATAATGAGATCATACTGCATTTATAAAACATAAATTTGTGTGATCAGATGTTCTCAGGATTAAATATGATAGTTGATAATAAAACTTTCAAAGGGCTAGGAAATAAAACTGAGAAGGTAACTCAAAAGCTAAATAGAGAGGAAAAATTAAAATTTTAAGAGATATTAAGCATCAATAAAAGGGTGCAATGTTCAACAGAGAGGTAATTCAGAGAAAAAAGTTATGCTGCTAAGTATCAATAGGATGAAAGAAGAGAGATCCCCTGCCTGGAGGCATTCTCACAAAACTCCACTAAATATATGGAGAAGGTCTGTAAAGTTTCTAGTTGGGGGGGGGGGGGGGGGAGATCATCTGAAAAGATAGAAATACCAAAAGAGCATTGAACTTCTCATTAGTAATACCCTAATGGGAGAAGATAATAAAGCATTGTCTTAAAATTCAAATTCAAAGGTAAAGTTATTTTGAACCTTTAATTATATACCCAGCTAAACTACAATCAAGCATAGGGGCCAGATTAAAAAAAAAAAAATTGTTTTAGGCACACAAACACTCAGAAAATTTGCATGATAAGTACAGTTCCTGAAATTGTTACAGAGGTCATATCCTGGCAAAATATAGGTTCTAAGAAAGAGTAAACTAAAAGTTCGGTGAAAGAAACTCTTAGGATGACAGTTTGTCATAGATCTAGACCAACTTGTCCACATTGAGATAAGACCTGATAACACTTTTATGCAGATCAATTTAGCTTTAATCCGTGTTCAATTTAGGCATCAGGTCTATATCTGATATCCAAAATTATAAACAAAAATCAATCCAATTTAGACCCACATTTATAACTGTATACAGCATGAACAGCAACTGATGTTTTACTTTAAACACATAATCAAGATGGAATTTTTAGATGAAACTCCTACAGGCATATTTACAGTTATCCCAGATGTTCTGAATGTTTTATTACCTCCTAATTAAGTAAACTACTTAACTTGATTGTCATCTGTACATTAAAACTTAGAATAAATTGATAAAAGAATTTCTGTTTGTTGTAATTGCTGCAATTAAGAAGTATGCATACTAGTTGACTAAGAATTTAACCCCTGATGACTTATCATAAAGAAATAATTGAACAAATGTTCAAAAATTAATAAAGAATTTTTATTGTAGTAGGCAATGTATTCACTCAACAAATACTTGAGGCACTGGGGATTTATCAATTATAAACAGTAAAAGAAAGAAAGGAAACAGCCTAAATGCATAATGATAAGTTATAGAATAAAGAAAATTATAAAGATATATTAAGGTAATATTTAGTCATTAAGACTGATAATGGTACAGAAATACATTTATTAAAAATGAGACATTCCCTAATATATGTTTAAAGGAGAAAGTGAGTTATCTTATGTTACATGGTATCTTTTATACAAACAGATAACAGAGATTTGTTGATAAATAAACCATCTCCTTCCTGGTTATCAGCAAGTTCTCTATCCTTTGGAGTTCATCTTATCTTGAGATTATCTTCCCCACAACAGCAGTTCTAGTTTCTTGTCCACTAACCTCTCCCCAAGGTTGCCCTTCCTCTAGCACATTTTGGATAAAGATATTTATCACATGATTGTACCCAAATCACTCTTTATTGATCCCTTCCTCCATGCTCTGCTGAATCCTTCATTTTTCTTATTTGTTGCTAATCATTTTAATACTACCATGCTAAGGATTTTTACTTGTTTTCTCCTTTAATTCTCACAACTATTTCAATATTAGTACTATTACGATCATCATATTACAGATGGGAAACAGGCTTAAACAGGGACAGTAACTTGCCAGTGGTGATGTAACTAGCAGATGTCAGCCCCTCTCGCCCCATGACATACTGTACTGCCTGCATTCTTTCCTCATTATTCTCCTTGCTCCTCAATCTGGTTAATTTCTTTAAGCCATTGTTTTATCTGGAAAGAAGGTATCTTCTTACCTGATTAAGAGAGATGAGTCAAAGGTGAATGCCTTATCTTAGCCATTCTAAGGAGTATGTCCTTTAGCAAGGAGATTGTCTTTTTGCCCACTCCATTCTGACTCCTCAGAGCCTCTTGAAACATACTTCCTTCTGATCTATTCCCAATCCAAAAAAATTAGAGTGAACAAACTGACACCCAGATCCGAAAGGCTCAAGGCCTTGAAATGTGTGTTATCTGTTCCTCGATGAAATCTATTATAAAGCCAGTTCCCAGTCTACAGGTTTTAGAGAGAGCACCAAAAACAAAACAAAACAAAACAAAACAAAACAAAACAAACAAAACAAAACAAAACAAACAAAACAAACAAACAAACAAACAAACAAACAAACAAACAAACAAAACCTTGAAAAATAAACATTGCTCAATTTTTCATAGAAAAAACACCATATTGCATCTTTTTTCTAATTTTTGAAGAATCATTTTTGATTCAAAATATGAATTCACAATGTTTCTGAGATTTTGTTTTTACCTTTTTCAGAATCTTGTCTCTTATAATGTATTTAATTTTTTAAAGTTAATTACTATACCCATTTGAGATCAGAGCACTTGGTAGATAGATTAGTTCTCAGAACTATTTTGATGTTCTGTTAATTAAGTCTCAGATCCATTTGGAAACAAAATTGTTTTCTAAAATAATATATTCTCTCTATTTAGTGTGTATTAGACTATGTATTAAGAAGCTTAATAGCTCTTATTAGTAATATTTTAAATGCAAACATTTAAATACGATATAGTTCATGTTTCATCAAATTCTGTTTTTTTTTTTAAAAAACAGCTTTACCAGTGTGCCCTAAGTATTTGCTGAAATACACAAATGTATTCACTGACTTTAAGCTCCTGTTTTCCCTGAATTAATTCAGTGTAGATAGCAATCCTCTCATTCAGCACTAGTAACTCTCACACTTCCTCTTGTTTAAAATGGAGACATAAGAGGTGTCATTGCTTGTGCTAACATGATAATTTTTACATACATATAGGTTGAATTTTATAACAGTTGTTTAACTGATGCTTTCAACAAAAGTGTTTATCTTATTGGATAAACAATAAGATAAATATGACAAAAAATTACTCTCTTATTCCTTGTGCTAGTCCTATAGCATAAGACTCTACCTCTATTGATATCTCCTTCCTGTGAGCCAACCTGTTTTACTTTTATCTCAGCTTGGAGCTGAGGAGATGCAAGGGCAGCAAGAGTTATTGCACTGATGCTAATGGTGACAGGAGAAGTGACCTGAACCATGTAAGGGCTCTAGATTAGATTCGAGGGAAGACTCTGTATAAAGATTAGACAGAGGTCTCTTTTTGTCAATAAGATCAAGGCTTATTTCCAAAAATTTTCTATAACTCTAAGTACACTGGATCACTGTCTTTAAGTATGACAGAATATAAAGGATACAAGAAGTGTCTGATTGTCTGCATCAGACAAGGATTGCCAACAGTGGGTCCTGAGTCAAAATAGCCTAGAGGAAGACCTGGTTGTCCAGTTTATCTATATTCATGATACTTTCAGATATATTTAGCTCACTGCCTGGAATATTGTATAAATTCCAAAAATATTTGTAGACTGATTTAGAACCTATTTGTGTGACTCCTTTGACTATCAAAACAGTCAACTAGTGGTTCTTAATATTATTTAAGAATAAAGAAAAGAATGTGAACAAGTAGAAATAGTGATCAGTTTAGAAAAGCTGTTTAGTTTCACACATAACTTAACTGAATTCTTTGGATATCAGATGGTCTAGTGACTCTTTTAGGAATGAAGGGACACAAATTTGGACAGGTCTCCAAAATCAACTGGGTGGTTTTCAGTGCCTCTGCTTGCCCAGGCAATTTGGCAGTTGGCCTGGAATCTGAGAACATTCAAAGACACCTGCTCTGAAAAGTGTCAGTGATCTCATACACAGAGTCACCTGGTTAGCATTAAACTTGGGTTGTACTGAGAATCCAGAGGTTGTTTCATAGAAATCCCCATTGAGAATTCCCAGAAGCATTTTTATATTTTTAATCTCTTTTTTTCCAGATAAAGTAGACACAATTGTCCATAGCTTTATTTGTAATAGCCAAAAACTGGAAATAATCAAATGTCTCAATACGTTAATGGGCAAACAAACTGTAGTTATATCCATACCATGGAATAATATGGAGCAATAAAAAGGAATGAACTATTCATACACACACGTACCTCAAGGTCATTATGCTGAGTGAAAAAAGCCAATCTCAAAAGTTCATGTATTATTTGATTCCATTTTATAACCTCAAAATGACACAAAATATAAAATGGAAAACAAATGAATGATTGCCCTTTTAAAGCAGAGTTGAGTATTTTTAATGGCAACATCTGTTAAATGGAGTAGATTTAAAAAAAAAAAAGATTGAGTTATAGGTTATAAATGAGTTTTACTCTTGGCTCTGCCCCTGATTCCCTTTGTTACTTTGATTAAGACCCTTAACTCGAGGGTGCCTCTGTTTCCTCATCACTACAGTGAGGTGATTTAATTATATTATCTTCCAAGATTCCTTCCACTTCTAATTGTGATTCATTCTAAAATTAATGTGTAAAAAGTTTCTAATAGACTGACTTAGCCTAGGAATAAAAATACTGTTTTATGGCTTATAGCTGTGCAGTACAAAAACTACCCTCTAAGTCTTTTTATGTTAGATAATCTAGTCTGACCCCATCAGAAAATACCTTTTAAAATAGATTTCTCTAATGCTGACTTGAAGACATTTCTGTGTTTTTTTTTTATTTTAATGTACTTTTTCTCTAACAATTTGTCAAGTTGATTATAATTATTTGTTGAAAATATAGCATGGAGTTTTTAATACTTATATCAATTTCTTTTACTTCTTTCATATCACTCATTAAGTTTTCTGACCATGCTCATTTGTAGGCTGATAGCAATGTAATTAAATTAACAATGATTTTTTTCCCTGCCTTTTCAAAAACAAATATTTAAAGCCATTGAAAGGAAATAGAGACTATTTAAGCAATAAGGGAAAAAGAAAGATGAATAGAATTCCAATTATATGCAAACCAACATTGCTCAGAGAATGAAGATGAGGAAAGAAGAATTTTGGTCTAAATATTCTGTACTTGAATTTATTATTCATTACTTGGTATTTTTAGTCATCACTAATCTACTGTCTTAGAAATAGTTAGTTGCTGGTATTTGATGGGTACATATAGTTATCTTTGAATCTTATGTGAAAAGCATTGAATAAACACAATTCCCTGCTAGTCATGTAAATCCTATTGTAAAATAAATTATCTCAAAATAACGTTATGAAAGTTATGGAATGAAAATTGCCACAGAAATACTTGGGAGTAATTAACAATTGAATCCTATAAAATGAATCAACATATGCTAATGACACTCAACCTCTCCTTTTCATTCCATTATATATATTTTAAATGTTAAGTTTAGAGAATTTATTATAAAAAAATCCATGTGCTCACTAAATAGAGGAAATGTTAATATTTTGCATATTTGCTTCAGCTCACTTTTTTCCTTTCTCACGATTATACTTGAAGATCTCATTATTCACCACCTTAATTTCATGTTTTCCTCCGCAGAGATATGAACTCTGAAATTGCTGTTTAATTTTTTCAGACCTGCTGACAGATTTATAGTCTTAGAAAAAAATGTTCTTTGATCATATTCAGCACTTTATTAAATACTTGTAAGCAGAGAAAGTTAGGCAAGATGTTTAATCACCTCATTTGTAGAATTCTATTTTCAAAATGTACTTCATAAAGCTAAATTATATTAAAATTAATAAGATAAAATTAATGGGGATCAATATTGAACCCTTATTTAATTCCAGCCTTAGTCCCTTTACATTAACAGACATACCAGTATATTTGAGTCTTAACCTCACCATCATTAATTATTTTTTCTACCTCTTCCTTTTTCCTCATTACTTTTGTTTGGATTAATCATGCATTTTAATTTTTTCATCTCTTTTCTTTTAGGTTTTATATCTATAGTTCACTATTCCTTCAGTGTTTACCTTTTTAACATGAAATTAACTAATTCATAGAATTGAAAGGTTAAATATATCAACATTTGTCCTTTAATTATTTGATCTAACCTAACTAAAGAACCAACTATAAATTATCACTTTAACTTTTCCCAAGGTAATTTAAGAAACTAAAAACCCTTTAGGCCTGTTTACCTCTCCGACTTTTTGTGCTTATAGCCATTCATTTGAGTTATATATACTTTTGATGTTATTATTGCTTAACATAAATGTTTATTGCATTTTATCCAGACATTTACATTTACTAAGGATTTAAAATTTTCATTTCTCTATGATTTCAGCAGAGATTATTTTCTTTAATCTGAAGAGTTCTCTTAGTATATCCCTTTAGTATGTGTCATCTGGTTTGGTGGCTGCAATTTTCTTTCAGCACCTTAAAAATGTCATTTCATTGTTTTTGGGTTTGTGGCATTTCTTTTGAAAAATCAACTATCAATATTTTTATTGATCCTTTGATGGTAATATAGAGTTCTTTTTTTGTGGGAGGGATACTGATTTTTTAAAAAATTTCTCATTATTTTTATTCTTTATCAGTGGGACCATGATGTATTTAAGTGTGTATTTTAATGCTTGAGATTCACAGAGCCACTCGAATCTGTGGCTTGAAACTGAAGAAAATTTTTATCCACATGATCTTCAAGTTTTGCTTTTCCATATTTTCTAAATTTTCTTCTTTTGCTTTTAATGACATATTTGCTCTACCTTTTCACTTTCACTATATTCCACATGTCTATTATTCAATTTCCATATCCTTTCTCTATTTTACACCCCTTCTCATTTTACATCCTTTCTTGTCTACATACTTTAGCCTGGATGTTTTCTAGTGATCTATCTTCTAATTTACAATTTTTTTCTTCTTTTGTATCTAACATGATATTACATCTATTGATTTTATAATTTCAGATACAGATTTCTTTTCAGTTTTAGAATTTTCATTTGATATTTTTTTTCTACTTTAGATGAAATTCTCTATGTTATCAATATATATATTTTGACCTATTCATTATTTTAAAATAATCTATATATTATAACTTTTATACCTGACCAATCTATAGCCTGTGTTTATTGCTTCATTTTTCCTCTTAAGTTTTCCTTATTTCACCCTGAAATTTATTTAGTATTTATATATGCATATATGTATATTTGTGTGTTCATATATATGTATACATATATATGTGTGCATGTGTATAAATGTGTGTATATATCTATATAGGTAGATAGACATATTCAGAGATTATACTCATGTATCACATAATGCTGTTAAAGTCAACTTTTTGATCTTACATACTTTTAAAATGTCCTGAAATAGAAGGTGGCATATAAACAACCATAATCATATTAACAATGTATATTTTATTTGTTTACCTTTAGAATAATGTTGTGAATGAATAAATATATACATATGTGTATATATTGAATTTCAGATATTTTGCTTAAAAATTGTACAGTCTTTGGCTCTGAATTATATAATATATTAAGTATATTAATTATTCTTCCAGACATTATTAATTTCCAGACATCAGTGGTTAGGGATATATCACCTTGGATCAATTAAAGATTGAGATAATTGGTTTCCCAGCTGCAAGTTCTATGAATATTGTTTGCCATTTTTCATATATTACATAGTCTTTTAGGGGTTCCTAGCTGAAAGCTTGGAGTATTTACCAGGGCCTCTCCTTTTGTCATACCCAAATGACATTATTTTTTTTTCTAGTCCTATACAAAGCCCAAAACTCTGCTCACTTTCTAGCCTCTCAATAGTCATTTTCCACTGGGTGTCTTATATTCTCAATTCTTTCAAGTTTCGGTTTAAGCAAATATCATCAAGGAAGAAAGACATAAGTCGTACTTCTTTATGGTTCCCTTGTCTCTGAGATCTGTCTGCTTTGGTCGCTCTTAACTGTAATTTTTGTTTCTACAACTTTGTGAGATGGCTAAAAGATCCAGATAGTTATTCTCCTAGAGTGAAAGAAGTGGTGGAGAATACCCCAAATCAACATACTTTCCTTCCTTTAGTGATGTGGACCCCTCAATTCTTGGCTGTGTAGTTTGGTTGCTAAGTCTGTAACTACCTGGCATATTTGTGTCATTATTTTTGTTGTTCTTTCGTCCAGCTTTTATAGGTATTCTTGGCCAGTGGGCTGGTTTGGTACAAGCTTCTCTGTCATTGTTAAAAATAGAAGTCTTAGAGCTTATTTATATTTGCATAAAGGAAGTCATACAGTAAAAAGAGAATTATGGGAGGCTGATTTACAAAAATTTATATGAAAGAGACCAAGGGGTTTGACCACAAACAATATGGCAAAAATGTTTACACAGTTTCACTACAGGTATGTGTCCAAGTTAGAGAAGATAATAAACCTGCTAGGCTCAGGGACTAAAACACTGAGTTTCAAACCTCTTACAATGATAGTGTGAGACTAATAAAATCATATAATAGAAGAAATAGCTGATTAAGCAAAACACGTTTGGCTTGGATGGCAGTAGTTATAGGTAGGGGTTAGGAGTGAGATTAAAGAAGGTTTGAAGTATTTGAAGGTTGTAGTGGGGAAGGTGTTGATCTGGGCATCTAGAAAATTCAGGAAGACAGATTTGCCTAAATTAAAAAATGAAACTTCTAGCCCTTAGGGTTATCCAACAAAGCCTTGGGCGCTTTCAGTAAACATTAACTCACTTAAATATTCAGGTTTATATTAAAAGGACACAGGAACGATGTTATAGAGGACATATTTTTGTTAGAAGGCGAGTTGCATTAGAATAGAAAAACAACAAAAGTAATAATTTCGTATATGTCTGGTGCTGTATAAGCACCTTATATTGAATATGTATTTAATCTTTATAAGTGTATAAATTAAATGCCTTTATTATTCTCACTTTACAAATGAGAAAACTGAGGTGTAGAGGTTAAATAATTGGCCTAGGGTCAAACAGCTGGCAAGGGACTGAGATGAGACTTAAATCCAGGCAGCCTGTCACCAGAGATCACACTCTGATACATCACACTATGCTGTCACAATGAAGAGTTTTGCTCTTACATGCTTTTAAATTGTCCTGAAATAGGTGAGGTATAAATAACCGCAACCACATAAACACAGCGCATTTTGTTTACTTTTTGAATAATGTTGCAAATAACACCATTAATAGAGTCATGGATTCCAGGTTATTTGTTACGTGCTTTACTTGGCGAATCAGTATAAAAAGCAGGGCAATGGTCTGATAGTTTATTTTCTAAATAACATATATACAAATACACATATAATACTTTAGTGATATATAAAAATTGGCTAGTTTATGTGTGTGTATGTGTAAAATAAGTTGACCATGCACATAGTAATTCTATATTTTAGTGTAGCATTACATAAATATCATAGTAGTGGACTTAAGAAAATTTGAAATGTCACTTAATACCACTTTAATGCTTACTTTGACTATACTGGAAGATTTATTAAAGTAATTTTAAAAACATGCTTTCAGAATCTACCAAGCAAAAGATTTGAAGTTTTCTTTTGTATCCAAGTTATCATTTTCATAACTTTGTCAGCTTGTTCCTTCTTATTTACAACTGGAATCTTTCAGTAGAAAACAAGGCCATATTCCTCTACTGCAGTCTTAAATCCAGGCAAATTTTATCCATTACATGTTTGGATTCATTTGATTCTAGACAGTTAACAAAAATGGGCCATTTCCTTTATACTATTTTATTATAACCTTTTGTGTTCAATCCTTTAGATGTTGAAGAATCAATCCTTAATTTTTCCTCTTATAATTAATGTGAGGACCCACATAAAAACTATTTTAACCAAAAGTAAGCATTAGACTTACTATTTTGAAAGGTTATCAAAATAACATTAAGAAGTGCTATTCTACCTCAGTACAGTTATGAAAACTGACCCCCTTAATTAACTCTATAACTACATTTCAAATTTTTACATAGTGCCTTTTGACACAAATGTTTCAAGTTTTGCTTTAAAGCTTATTTTTCTCTTTTATTTAAATCTTCAAAGTAGTCTGGTATTTCAGAGAACTGTCGAAATGTGTTGAAACATATTTAAAAGAATGCGTATCTTCATAGATAGGCATAGCTTGTGCACATTATTATTTTTTCAGGTTTTCAGCTATATATAAAGAGGAAAAGGTTCTGTGGGTGGGGCAGGGGCGATACCATGATTGTCACAGGGCAAAAGGAACTCTCTCCAGTGTCTTTGACTTTTCTCCAGGAGAAATTAAGAGAAGAATTCATCAAATGTTAATGTTAAGAACTCAGAAACTGGAATGTTTGTCCTGAGCCCCAGGCCTCAGAGCAAATGCTCTTATGCTGCTGGGCTCCAGGGGAAGACTGAAGCCAAAGTCAACATGAGCAGAAACTCCATCTGACTGATGCTGTAGAAACAGCTGTAACCACTTAGCTGGAAAACCACCTCAGATTCCTCTCCCAGAAAACACTGATGACATGGGAGATGGGGAGCAGGAAAGCTCTGTCAGGGTCTCTCTTCAGCTGTAGTCAGAAAAAATATTTTCTTTCCCTGAAAACTGTAAATAGATCGGTTCAGCCTTGGTCATAATAAACCACCAAAAAGAAAAAAAGAAATCTTTCCTTTTCCATAAATTAACCCATATCTCCTCTTCTCTTTGTATATTATCCAGTATTTAAGTCATCTTTTATATATTCATATAAGATTTTTTTTTAAAGACCCATGTGCTCATAGGTTCATTATCTAAATAAAATTGAATAGAGTTCAGATTAGCATTAAGGCCAGTTTGGCTGGTGAATGTTTAATTCTAATAAGTTTTCAATTTGTGAAAATATTCATAATTCTTTTAGTTGAAATTTTTTTTTTCTTATTGTTCTGCCTGATGGCTTTTTAAATGTTTCTTAGAAGAAAACAGAAAATGTTACATAAAACAACAAATAGATTTTTACCCCATTTGGGGAAAGTAAATTTTGCCTTATGATCACAGCTTTAAAATCTATCACAGTTTTTAATGGAGAAGTATGGGTAGAACAGGAAAGAACCCTCAGAAATGGGAACAACTAATAGGAAAAAAGAGAAGGCAAAATAGCATTATTTCACTTCTGAACATTCTCTGTTACAAAATGGCACAACGTCAAGGTATGGAGTATTGATGGTGAGATATTGGACCAGACCAACAATAAGTGTTTGTCCATATATGTATATATCATCAAAAAGTTAATTTGTCTAGCTTTGTTTAGATACCTATTTGATTATTTAAATTTCATAATTTTGTGATAAATTTGGTTCTGGGCTCCAAGATCAATATATCACACAGATTATTAAAATATACTAGATACATTTTAAGTATTATTTAAAAAGTGACTTGCATTATTAAGCGTCCTACTTCCAAAGTAATGACTATCATTCTAGAACAATGATACCTCTGAAAGTGAGGCGGACTCCATTCAGGTATTTAACAAATATTTGCTTCTTGGTAGACTCTATTCTAGGCTGAAAATATAACAGTAAAAACATCAGACTCCCTGTCCTTATGTATATTATATTCTAGTAGGGAGGCAATATACAATTAAAGAAATAAATATGTTATAGGTTAGGTTTTGATAACTGCTATGGTAGAAAATAAAACAAAGCAAGGCAAAACAGGGCACATTGAGGCGGAGAGTTGCTATTTCATATAAGAAACAGCCTCCCTGAAAGAATGACTTAAAAGTAGAGACATGAAATAAGATAGAGGTTAAGTCATGTGTCTGTTGGTTGGCAAAACGTCCCAGGCACAGAGAAAAACAACTGCAAAGATCCTGAAGTATAAGATGACTGGCTTATTTGAGAAAGTCTAGGTGGCCAGTTTGGTTAAACAAACAGAATGGAGGGAGGCTGGTAGAGTAGCAAGGGAGTGAGGATCAGAAGATGGAGGGTGTCTGGCTTTTGCTCTGAGATGGGACACCATTGGAAAACTTTGAGCAGAAGTGTGATCCAATTTAACAGAATTTTCTATAGGATCCCTCTGCCCTCTGTGTGGATAATAGAATAGGGAGGCAAGAGTAGAAGGAAAGGATGATAGGGTGTTGAACCAACGTCATGACCTCATGAAAAAAGTAAGAAGTGGTTTTATCCTAAAACATTATACCCTGAGAACATTTTGAAAGTAAAACCTATAGGGTTTGCTGATTCTTTGTATATAGGGTTAAGAGAAAAAGAAGATTCAAGATTGACTTCAATAATTTTCACCTAAAGCAACTGGAAAACTATATGGAAGGTTTTTAATTTAAATTGCTTTAGAAATTTCAGAAGACCCTTTAAATGTCTCAAATGGATAAAAAACTGAAGGTAGGAGAACAGTATGCAGGTTGCTTTGGGGGTGAGGGAGGCATAAAGCTTACAGGTCTGGAGGAAAGAAATAAAGTAGAAACAGGTAATGATTGATTCTGCCTAAGGAATTAATTCAAGGTTCTGAGCCAAGAAATGAGAAGGCATTGCTAGAAAAGAAACAATGTGTCAGGAACTTTCCCAGGAGTCAAATGATAGATTTTCCAAGTCTGGGCTATATTCTGAAAGCCAGAAGTATTTAGCCCAAGATGTGACGACAACTGATAGGATATGGAGGGTTCCAGCAAAAGACATCCAATTACTAATCTCCCAATCAATAGTGGAATGTAGCTACTTAAAGGCATTCAGGATAATGTGCTGGTGATCAAGGGCTTTGGCAACGAGCAGATGAAAATCCTGGCTCTGCCACTTATTATTTATGTGACCCTGGTAAGGTATGTGACCTTTCTAAGCCTGAGTTCCTTCATCTTTAAAGTGGTGGTCTAAGAATTAAATAAGGTAATGGTTATAAAATGCATAGCACAGTACATGCCACAGAATAAATTCCAATGTGTTATCTGTATCATCACTGGTTCTCAAAGATGCATCTGAGATCTGAGCAGGAGTGAGATTTCAATTATCAGGGCCCAGTAGGCCAAATAGAGTAGAGAGCACGCAAATCTCCCTTCACTAGCATGAAAAAGAACAGCTGTTTCCCATATGGAAATAAGATGTTTGGAATTTTTTATGTTATTGCTTTTTTTTTTTTTTTTTTATGAGTCTACTGAGTTGTCACCCAAAAAGGCTAAAACACCTCTGATGTAAATGTCATGGTTTTTCACTTCTTGGATGAATTTGAGATTAATGTGTGTTAAAAGAATTGCCTTCAAGCAATAGAAATGTGGTTATAATTTTTTAATCAAAGTTGTTATTGAAGTATAAATCTTATGATTACAATTAAGTAGAAATATGAATACAAATCAGAAGGTAAAATTAAAAAAATGGTGAGCTGTATTGTTGTAGAATATAATTGTTTTCATTAAAAAGGCTTTATAATGCTATATTTTGTATTATATATTTAATTACATAGTTTTTATAGTTGCATAATTTATATATTGTAATGCTTATATACTTATATGTGCAACCCTATGTGCACAGCAAATGCCTGAAAACTATATATCAAAATATTAAGACCAGTTATGCCTTGGTGGTTATGATTATTTTTCATTTAAATATATTTCCAAAATTTTCTGTGGTTTTTATAATATAATTTTATCAAAATCAAAAGCTGTGTTCAGAACTAGTCAGAATAAGAAATATTTTTCTGGATGATCTTATTTATAAATGGCAAAATATTGAGCTCCTAGTTGAATACTTACAGATAAGTTTTATTCCTCAGAGTAGAACAATTTCGGTCTCTGAGATAGGGAAAGAACCTTGGAAGGTGCTTGTTGGAAAAATATTAGTAAAGGCTACTAATTAAGTATTCACCTTGTTAAATATCTATTCATTTATTTACACACGTTAAATAAGAGTCAAAAGTGGCCCTAAATTACAAGTAAATGAGATCTAACTATTAAATAAGAGCAACTGACTAATTAAATGTTGACCCATTTGGTATGGTTTGAGTTATTCTGTTTGTTACTTCCTTTCAAATAAAAAAAATTCTAAGTTCCTTAGAAAATTAATTTAATAATGACTATTAAATTATCTGACCAAGTCAATGTTATTCCTAATATTTTTTAATAATCTGAATAACTTTCTATAAGACTTTCTTTCACTTCCATCTACAGATTGTCAAGTGATTTAGCCAATCTCTTGAGCACTCTCTGGTAATTTCTGGGTAAGGGGCAATTAATGGAAATTATACAACTACTGTGATGCATGGATCCCCTGTGTATCTCTTGAAGCTGTATGCAAAGATGTTCTTTCCATGTAAACCTCACAGAGCTTAGGTGCATATTAAATTTCAGATAATGGTGACCATCTGAAAAACCTTACCCTATTTACTTGTTCTGCTAAATAAAACAGCTTAGCCTTTAGCAACTGGCATCTGCTCTAAATGTCTGTGGAAACACATATGAGAATTTTCTGATGTTGGATTTTACTCAAATTGATTCCTCATATTATCTCTGGCTAGCAAGAAAACTTCTCATTTAATAATCCACACGTTTCATGGAAATTTGTTGTTGAAAATATCTCAGAGATATCATACAGAACTGAAAAGCCTTAGGAATAAGATGCTATTGAGGTTCTACATACAGGCCCTGAACATATTAAAATGCTTCAAGGATGCCAATGAGCATGACATGAAATCACAAAAAGGCAGAGGCCATTATGTCCAAGGAAAGTTTATCCTCATAAATTTTAGTAAAAGTCATGGATGCTAATTAAGGCCAATTCTTAGGGCCAAGTGTAGTTGGCCTTCATCAATCCACCTGATTCAGTACAGATGTTTCCTAAGGGAAACTAGAGGCATGTAATTTGTTCTCACAGGATTTGAATTCTGCCTTATTTATTTATGATAGATCTTTGGGTCTAGAGGTTACATAAGCACATGTTTATAATGTCATTAATTGACCACATAATTTATCTATTACTGACCATGCAAATAATTTTTAGGGACTCTTTTAATAAAAAAAAATTTTTTTAAAGATGTCTTAATGATATAAAATGTAAGTACTCCAAATGGCTGAAATTGGATCATGTAGGAATTTCAGAAATCACATTATTTTGCATTTCTAGCTTTGGAGACAAGCCACAGTTGGAGAACTTTGTTCAGGAAGAATTAGCAATGCTGACTCTGCCATGAATAACGCAATCCACATTCTTTCCTCAGAGTTTTAATAGTTTTTGGCAAGGAGAAGAAGATGATGAAGAATACAGATCAGGAAGTGACCTAGCAGAGATAGGTGAGAAATATCCTTGAAAGAGAAGTGGGTACTTGTTTCTACTTAAATCTAGGAATAGAAAGCTAGATAATGCAGGCTTATGTGAGGCCTTATCTTACAAACATGATGTTTTGGTTCCAGGATGATGTAAAGTTTGAATAATAACAGTAACATTCCATTATTATTAAAACTATTCTACTTCCATAGTTGGAATTGATTTAGAGCTCAAAACTTCAGGGCAGTGGGTCCCCAGGAGGAACAGTATACAAGAAATGGGGCATTTGGTTGTTTAGGAAATCAATAAAGAGGGATGCAAGCCTAGGCTTGAATAAAATTCCACAATCCAACAAACTCCTTTTCTTCATCATCCTGCTATCCTATGTGGAGATCCAAAAATTTAGGATTTTTGACTCAGTGCCTGTAAATAAAAATGTAAAATAATAAAATTTAAAGGTATTTTTTCCTCTTAAAGCTGAGGAAAAACAAAATGAATGTTACCTTTACAGCTGTTGTCTGCAGAGGTTACTCCTATAATCCAATGCATACAACTCAATACCACTCAAAATATCCTTGGAGACTCCTTTTCAGAATTGCATTATGGATCCATTATAACCAGAAAGTGAAGGGCTCTCTCGTGCGTGCGCTCTCTCTCTTTCTCTTTCTCCCTCTCTCTCTTTCTCTCTCTCTCTCCATTCTTCCCTTTTTCCTTTCTTCCTTCCTCCCTACCTCCCTCCCTTCCTTCTACAACACTGAAATAGTCTTTCTCCCATAATTTTGTTTAAATGAATCTTGGCTTCTTCCATAAATTAATTCTTTCTTCAACACATGGCTATTCACCACTAGAGAATAACAACAACGACAACAAAATGTGCTTAAGATATAAAAGGAAATTCCATAACAACAGTGAGGGCATCTTTAGGGTAGTCACATCACCATCAAGCTGTGGCGAAACTGGAGGTATGTTGAAAGTTGAAGCAATTACTTTACAGTTCAATCTCATAAGTCTCATAGATACTAGGGGCTCGATCTTTTTTTTGGACTAAACATCTGATCCTGGAAGTCTCACTCACTACATTTATGAGCAAAAAAAAAATCAGACAAAAGTAACCCTCTGCTTTGTGTTTATGACATTTGTCATTCTCTCTCTTTTTTTTTAATGATAAGACAATAACATATTTACAAAGAGATTAGGACAGAGAAAATTAAGATTCTGTATAAAATAACCAGGAAGGTTATAGATGACTAGTCAAGCCACCTGGATGATTATGATAGGTAGAGACATGGCACTGTGGCCATACTCTGGCTGACTGGCTTTGGAAGCAGTGAGGCATAGTGGTGAAGGGCATATTCTAAAGGGCTATATTCAGCCCTAGCTACATGATCTGAAAAAAATCCCTCTGTGCTTTTTCTTATTTATAGAGTGGGGATAATAACAATATGGCCTATAGAGCTTTGAAAGCCTCATGAGATAATACTTATGAAGCAGAAAGTAGTAGAAAAGTCATGTAGAGGAGAGAATCTTTATCTGGTGTTTCAAATAAAATAGGTCTTATTTATAAGGCATTAGTTTCTGCTCTGACTCTCATTTTACATTTCTTTTGTTTCTTAAGTAGCACCTTCTAGATGAGGACAGATATTTTTAAAAACTAGAACAAAAATGTAGAAACTGTATGTTCAAGCTGAACAACATACAAAGCAGAATAATAGCATTTATGTATCTTTCATTTAAGTATCTGAACACATTTTGTGATTTAGTTTTTTTCTTGGCAGTTCTAGTTAGTTCATAAAAATCCTAACAAGTTTTTGACACTCAGGCGTTTTGGTGTTTGTGAAATTCAAATGATTCAATGAATGCTGGTATCTAAATTGTATCTAAATTATATAAAAGGCTTCAAATAATGTCTTAAAGTAGAACTCTAATTCACATGTATCACAACAAAGATGATGATAGCTCTCATTAATTGAGAGCCTATAATATGCCAGACACTGTTCTTTGCACTTTGCATGAAATATTTTATTTAGCTTTCTCAATACCCCTATGAGCCAGATACTATTTTTATTCTATAAAGTAAGGAGCTTTGGCCAAGATTACATGGATGTTACTGACAGAGCTGGGATTTGACATAGACTGAGATTCCCAAAGCATGCATTTCCCAATCCTCCCTGAATAGTGTTCTATACACTATGCATATTGCTTCCCTATGTGCCATGCTTGTTTAAGTTGATTGAGGGAAATCAAACAATCTATTATAAGACTATGGGCCAATAACTTTTACTATTGATGATTTCTCTTTGTTTATTGCAGCTCTGGTACAAAAAGGTGCAGCAGAGGCATACCTCATTATTATTATAAAGACATTAATGCCTGAGGGAAAAGTAACTACTTCATGAAGTGAATCTTCCTTGTATAGTCAGTCATTATTCACATTTACACTCCAGCATAACTCCAACAGGGACATTCCCCTACTTTGTGGCCTTTCTTGTAGCTTCCCAGGGTTCTTTCCTGAATTGAAGGAAGACCTCCATGCACCAGCTTTGAAATTGCCATAGCTAATTGTCTAGGAGATTTTTGTATTCAAGCAAACACCAGGAATGACATCCTAAAACAAAACATCATAACCTTTGTTGTCCGTTCCCCTGGAGATGATTAATGGAGACATGACTAAATACACTTGCTGACTACAAAAGCAAATTAGGGGGAAAATGGCCATTAAGCAGGAATACCAGAGAACCCTCCAGGGCGACCTGCTTTATGATTTGCTAGAAAAGGCATTGATGCCAATGTTCAAAAACTCATGGTGATTTAGAAAATTACCTCATGGTAGTTTAATCGTGATGTAAATGAAGTTTTAGAAAGTACTTCAGAAAACTCTCTCTTTCAGTTTTGTCAGTGTGCTATTAATATATGATTTGATGCCTATGTCTGATGTGTTATTAATATATGATTTGATGCCTCAACCAACCCTTTTTGAGATGAGGACATACAAATGACAGGTCACAATTACTACATCTATTGAAATATATAACTATATTTCAGGTGACTAATATGGAATACAGGGTTATTGAAGAATGTCATTAGAGTCTATGGGGCCTCTCTCTATATATATAGAGGCAGACACATATATATTGGCAATAAGTTGGTTATATTTTTGCTACTACTTCTTTGAGCTGGAGTAATTTTCAAAATATAAAATAGCTACAGAAACTATATGGATATATTTATACTGAACACAGCCACTGGGTTTTAGTGTAGAAGATTGACATATTTATTTTTTAAAGTATTGAGAAATTAGTGAAATAAAGAAACATATTATGAAAACAGAACATATTGCTGCACATTATTTTTATGACATTTTATAAATTTGGGTGTAGAAAATTTTAAATTTAATTTAGGACATGTTACTGTGGATGATACAATATTTAAGCTTAGTTCTCTCATCTGTAAAGTTGAGATAATAAGTATAAAAAATAAATGACAGGATATAAATAAAATATTTAGCAGAGTATAAACAACTTCATAGATAGTGAATAATGTTACCTATTGTGTTTTTGGATTAATATGGCTCTTTTCTAGAAAGATTCTAACATTAATAAATTTTGCTAAAATAAATGAACATTAGTATGGTGCAGAATTCATTTAGATTGGTTCTCAACTATATTAAGAATAGATATTTCAAGTAGAAGAAAAAGATTTTTTAAAAATTCTAGAAATAATTGAAATAACATGTTCATCCCTATTTGGGAGGGTAGATAAATTGCCTAAATGGGAAAAAATATAATAAAAGACAAAATGACTGAATTTTGATATACATATCTTGTGTTATATAATTATGTCGGATTAGCTGATGGCAGGTAGGCTCGCTCAACTTGTAACAGAATAAACACAAGAGAATAGCACACATATTAAATTTAAAAATTAGCGCAAAACTATATCTTGACAGCCACTCTGGTGTGCCCAATCTAATAAGATAGAATTTAGATGAATGGGCTATGGACATTAATTATAGGCAAACTTGTTTTGAATAAACTCACTTTAGATGAAATGCCCAGCAAGAATAAATATACCATCTTACATTTTAATTTAGTGTTTGATGTCAGTAATTATAGGATGGATCAATCTGGCATATCAGCTAGTACTAGTTAGACAACGAATATCAAAATAGCTTAAAAGGGAAACATTATCTCACCTACAAATATGTTGCATAATAGGATATCTTTCAATCTGGTTAATTCTTTAGTTCAGTACTATCAAGAACCAAAGTTTCTGCAGCACATGCATAAAATGGAATACTATGCAGCAAAAAAGGATCAGATGGATAGCAGACTGGACATTTTAATACTGCAGTATTGAGATAATACTAAAAATGTTTCTTAAGTACACATGGAAATATATATGCAGTTGTGTATATAAAAGATATTCAAATATGTGTGTATATATATATACGTATATCCTATATGACTAAAAAATAATTTGCTGATTAAAAGACTAGAAGGGAATACATACTAAAATAAAAATATGTTATATGACATACTTAGGTTGTGGATGAATTAAAAACAAAATATAAGGGAAACTTGGATCAGAAGTAGAAAATTCAGCACAGTATAAACTGGGGGATCCCTGATGTGAGTGAGCTCCATTTGTATTGGAGCTCTAACAGAACCCCTCTCCTCAGAATTTGCCTCCTTTCAGAGAGACTCGAAGTTGATACCAGCTTTCTGGGCCTATCCTAATCCTGATCCTTATCCAAATCCAGAACTTTTGAAGCCCTCTCAGTTTATGGTTTATAAGCATGCATTTTTAGAAAACACAAAGTTGAAAATATTGACATCAAAAGTTTTATAATATTTTTAAAGCTGTAGAAGAATATCTGATTGCCATTTTATCTATAAAAGGGAGAAAAAATGCTTGAGAAATAATTCCTCTATGGTTATGCATAGTATTTATTCTTTGCTGAAGCATTTCTACTACTACTACTACTACTACTACTACTACTACTACTACTACTACTGCTACTACTACTACTACTACTACTACTACTACTACTACTACTACTGCTACTGCTACTACTACTATTATTCTTATTCCTAATGGAGTCTCATTTATTTATCAGTTAATGGAAGCAGAAAGGCCAATATTAAAAATAATGACCTATCACTCACAAGAGTCAAATGAAGAACTTTACAATGCATGAGTTATTACCATTGTTTCTTTGCTAATATGGAAAAATGCTGGTTACTTGAAATCATTCAAAAGTAACAGATAAATTGAAGCAACTGCCTATCTATCCATACTTGAGTGGAAACAGTATAATCTAAAGTCTATAGTATAAAGAAGCGTCACCAATAACACAGGTGTGCCTGGATTATTTTTAGCTGCTTACAAAACTCAAGTTAAATGGCAAAGACATTTTGTATAAAGCTCCTTTTTTCACGGTCTGCTCACATCTATTAAACTTTACCTTATGTTAAGTGAATTTTGTTCTCAAGTTATTTAAGAGCCCATATTATCTTACATAATAACTTTAGAAATACATCCTGAACTGAGAGCCTCCTTGGGTGCATGTGTTATGTTGTGGGAAACATGGAGAAAACAAAAAAGCTTTGATTAAGAGAAAAACTACTACATGAACTCAAATGAAAGAAAACAAAAAGGGCTATAATTGGGGCGGGGTGGGGAAAGAGGGACCATAAACTGGTTATTTTTTGCTAATTTCAGACATGTATCAAATACTCACATTCTATAAAGCTCTATGTCAGGCATTTTATAACGAAATGGTGATGTATAAAACGATTTCATTTTCTGCCCCAGTGAGTTCAATATTGTTATAAAGAGTAAAAGTAATCCTTATGGTGTAGATTTTCTCCAACATTAATGCTAAATTAAATTATTTTCCACTAGCTGTAAAATCCTTATACTGTTTTTATATGAAAACATTTTCAGAGACAATTGAAACTTCTTTCTGGGATTGAAAAAAGAACAGGCAGAGAGATTTCAATTACCAGCATTTCCTACTAGATTAAGGGCTTCTCTACTTTGCTGGTCAGCTCCAAAGTTTGAATTGTTTTGCTTTTAAAAGTAGCAAGTTGGTTATTTATTCAGTCACTAAAAGTTAGATTGAATGTCTTTGTAACACTCCTATTTGCAAGTATGTAGAACAGGTTCAGAAACACTTAAGAGATAAAACCTGGATAATTTCAATGGTCGCAAACACTGAGCCAATCTAATTTCTCAAAGCCCCCAACATAAAACAATCTCTGTGTTTTCTCTTCTCATGACAAAGCTTTCATTTCTGTATATATATATTTTTAAATCTAATCTGCTTTCCCAACCTGAAATTTTCTTTTTCCTCTTAACATTTATTTAGACCGTGCTCAATCTTTAAAGGCCAATAAAATCCCTGCCTAGTATATGAAGAGATACTCTAGTAAATTGCACTGGTGTTTCCTTTCTGTCTCTGTCTCTGTCTCTCTTTCTCACTTGTTTGACTTATCTGTGAGGAGTATTCAGTGATATCATTTTGCACCCTCCAGTTCAATGGCCATCAACCTTGTCTGCACACTAGAATCATTAGGGGGAAAAAATGTGATATTTGGGTCCCATCCTAGAACAAATGAATCAGAATCTCTGGATATAACCTGGGTATTGCTATCTCTAAAAACCTTCCTATGTAATTTTGATGCAGAGTGAAATTGAGAAATCAGTTAGCTTAGAATAAGATGAACTCAAAGGAGTTTGTTACCCATAAAGGGCTTTACTTTGAGACCATTCATTTTTTTCTCTTTATTTTTTTGCCATATGTGTGACAGAATATGCATATTTTGGATACGTAAATTCAGATGTCAGAGCTCATTCAAGCCCTGAAAAGTGAATTAGTTTCACCTCTCACCCAGCTCCAATCAATTGATAGTTCCTTCTTGCACATCATGTTGGGAAGGATTCAGAGGACTCTTTGGTTTTAGAAAGAAAACATGTGACAATCCAAGCCTACTGGACATATGAGTGGAGGAACAGGGAAGACTTGACATTAATAGTATTTTTCACTCCGATCTAGAAGAGATTCCTTATCATATGAGTGAATAAACTGAGCTCCATGTGGATTAAACTTAAAAATGAGGTAGAACTTGATTCCAGTTTCCAGCCGTCTCAAAGAGTAAATTTTTAAAGTTCACCTGATTATAAACTCCTTTGTGCTCTAGCCCAACCCCATGTGCTTTGGTGATCTAAATGTCTCAGTTCTCAGTTCTTTGGGCCTCAAACTACTGCATGCTCCACAGTGCACAGAATAGACACCAACAAAACTCAGTTGGCCTGAGTGATGAACAGTTCCTCTGCTTTTGAGTTTATAGCTTTCACAGGTGCTATTGTCCTAGAAAAAATGCCAAATTAAAACAAACAAACAAACAAATAAAACAGAAAACAAAAAACAAGGTCTCAATAAGACATGAAAGCTGTATTTGAAATAATATAAATCCCAGAAGGCTCCCCCATAAAGTTTAGTATTCACATAGTCAGTTTGCTGTTTGAGAAGTGTTTTGAAGGGTGCTGAATATCCTAGAACACCAGCCCACCTGCCATCTTGCAACCTTCAAATCAATCTCTCTCTCTTGCTCTCTTTCTTTCTCTCTGTCTGTGCCTCTCCCTCTCCCTTACACATGTGCAGCACACACAGGCATCCAAACACAGGCCAAAACACTGAGAAATTCTATTTTTATTTAGCAGAGTCACAGTAACCAGAAGTAACAGAAACGCTAAAAATCTAAAATCCAATGGAAAAAGCCAATATGAACTATTCAATTTAAATGAATACTAAAGCAATTTTTTATTCAGTATCTGTTTTAATGTGAATTGGGTTATTAGTGGCTTTCTTCTACCCAGCCCACCTCCTTTATTTTCAGTTTCTTTAATTTCAGCTGTTTGATGGTACTGAATAGAAAAGTCGCCTTGTGATTAAGAGTTATTATTAATGAGATTACCAAGGAAAAACTTACATGCCTGGGCTTCTGCTTCTAAGAGATGCACTTCGGGGACGGCAAGATTTTCAACTTAGCTTTCAGGTTCTGTTATTTCGGTTTAGGAAAAATTCAAAACTTTTCCTAAGTAAGCAAACTGCCATTCTCACTTTTAATAAATTATTGACAATGAAAATTCCAAATCATAAACGAGCTATTTTACAAAAACATACTTTTGCATTTAAAAAATAAAATGAAAATCTAAAGCTCAACGAACATTTCTTCTCTAATTTTCTGTTCTGCCAGATATTGTGTGTGATCTTTGATATGACTTTGGCAGATGCCCTTCCCTATGCAAAAACAACTGTTTTGTGAATTGTAAATGATGTCTGAATATTCTTTTAAAACAAAAGTGTCTGGATTGATAGTGTCTGGAATTTCTCCAAGTTGCAAATATTTAATGGTTTTTAGCCAGCCAGAACAATGTAATAGCAAATACCTCAAATTTTAAAAAAACTAAAAGAAATTGTTTTTAAAAAACTTGTAAGCCTGAATAATGCTTGAATGGGTGAAAGGAAATAATACCATGAAAATTCTGCATTTTTGTTGAAGGGAGAATTTTCTGTTCCCATAACCACAGCCTCTCTAATTCCACTAGCCAATTACAGGGTGTGAGGTAGTAATGCTCTGAAAGGGAAATGCCATTCCATTGACCTCAGAACTAGAGGGAATAGGTAATGGGCTGGATAAACAGCATAAAATAATAAGCATGCACAGTAAGGTAAGGTGAAATGGAAATAGAATGTAATCATAACAACTTTGATCCCCATGCTTTGAATCTGCTGAGCTGTTTTCCACTGTGGCTGAGAATGGCTTTAACTTCCTACCATAGGCACCTACTCAAAGAAATGTTGCTTTCATCAAGCAACTTCTCAAAGTTATGAGCTGTTTTGATGACTTCAGGAAAATTTTCAAATAGGTTTCTTCCATACCAACTAATCAATGTATTATTTGAAGAACACACACACACACATAAGCACACACCCAGAGTTTTTGAAACTCCTGTAGCATTTATGTCTGCCCAAGAAACTTATCACTCATTGCCTTAATCATATATTTTATATATGTGTATCTATACAGACAAACACACACACCACATTAATTAATTAACTAACCAAACAGATGCTGCTCTCCATAAAGGCAGACAGCAGGCTTAATCATCTCAATATTCATTGTGGGAGCCAGTACAATATTGTATTTAAGAATATAGATACTAGAGCCAGGCTGGTTCTGCAACTTACTGACTATATAACTTTACCTCTCTGAGTCTTAGTTTTCTTATCACGAGTATAGAGATAGCATAACCTACCTTACAGAATTGTTAAAATATTAAATAATATATATAATTATGTAATATATTCATAGTGCTTGGTTATTACTAATTACTCAAAATCTGATCATTATCATTAACTATAAAATATAAAGGAGAACGATGAAACAAGATGTTTTAAATTAGCTGATGTATCATTTTGGGGCCTTAAAGGAATTCAGTGGTACACTCATATTGGAATAATTTGAATAGAATTAATTTACCAAAAGACGAATAACAAAGATATGAGAGGTACAGGAGAAGTACAAGGGATACTGCAGAGACTTGAAGGGAGAAAGGAAACAAATAGGTCACTGGAGCGAGTGCAGAGTTGAGACTTGTGATGTGCATCCTCATTATCCCTCATTTTTCTCCACTGCCCCATATAATTAATTGCTCCCTATTTGGCATTTTTAACCCACATAATTCAATGTTCTTCTCCTGCCCTCCAATAGACAATCTTCTGATAGACAACCTTCATTTTAATTATTGCTGCTTCAGTTCTTCCCATATTGCTCACCAAAGACATTCTTTGTTTCTTTCTTTGCTCAATATGCAATGAATGACTGTGATCTCCTGATTAGGCCTTTCTCTGAAGTACCTAGCCACCATCCCTTATCACTCTTGTTATCACTAGAAAATGGGCCATTTCTGAAATCACCATTTCTAACATTCCACTTTCTAACCACAAACTCCTGTGCCTCTAGCTTTCTTACTCAACCTGGTAAGATTTACTAGGTAATGTTTACTTCCCTATTTATCAAATTAGTGTATCAGCCCTGTTCTCTGGATGTAGATGAATGATAGATCAATGAATAGAAATACATAAATATACTTTAGGGTCAGCAACAAAATCTTTCTCTTGGAAATTTAGAAAATATAAATGAGCAAATGTAAACAGAGATGAGTGAGGGTTTCACTGAGTTATTTCATGGACCTCTCCTAGAATTTCCATGAGTTTCTGCTCTGCATTTTCCAGGTCTTGGTTATAATTCTTTTCTTTAATGTTTAAGGGGGTCAGGGTTAGTTTTTTGGTGTGAAACCAAACCAAACCAAACAAACAAAACAACAGATTCATGTCAACACTATAAATCTTAATCCACAAATGTCAAAACTATTGACTATCATTTTTTTTTCATCCATTAATCTCCTCTCTTACTATCCCTTCTTTTCAACTTGGATTCCATAGTCCATAACTATAACTATTGTCCAGAAAATATCCTCATCGTCTTTGTCATCTCTCCAACAAAATCCCAATCATTCACTTTTTCCAGGTTAGCTTCCATGAAACTGTGGCTTGCTGGAGAAATTTCACATAAGTGGCCAGATTCTGCCACCAGAATATGTTTCAATTTTGCCAAAACCTTTTTCTTCCCACTCTGAACAAAAACTAAACCCTATGGCTCCTCATTGGATTATTACAGCATCACACAGAATCTTAGGATCAATTTTCAACATTCTAATTCATTGTTCACAAAACATCTAACTTGAGTTTTGTAAAATATAAGATCAGTTATGCCACTGACTTGCATAAAATTGTTTAACGACAATCTTTTGTTGTGAGAAAAAAAAAATCAACTCCAGATTATCACTGAAGGGAGCTGCCTGACCTTGTTCCTTAAAATAGCAACCTATTCCAACACCAGTTTCTCTCTTCCTTAATTTATTCTGGGAGCACACTATCCTTTTTTTTTTTTTTTTTGTAACCATGCAAAGGCAAATATTGCCACCACAGGGCCTTTGCATATGCTGTTCCCTTCCAGCAACAATCTAGTTTTCCTCCTTTGTGAATGGTTGACTCCTCTTTATTAGATTCTTGCTTTACATGTGCTCTTCCCTGACCACTTAATCTGAATTCATCCTCCTCCTTTTACTACTCTCTCCTCAACACTCTATTCTTTTTCTTTATAGTTTAATCACTTGTTATGGTCTCTGCTACATTCTATGTGAGGTCAGGAACAATTTTTTTCTGTTTATCCTTGTATATCCCAAGTACAGTACTTGGTACATAACAGATGATCAACAAATATTAAATTAGTAAATGAAGCTTTAGCTATAAGATAATAAGTAATAGGGAGTCATGTGTAGCTTTCGGACTAGGAAATTCTCTGCTACATCACTAATTTAGGCAGAGTAATTTAGTAACATGCAAAAATAAATTAAAAGTTAAGTGGAGAGAAGTGAAATGATCTCTTTCAATTAAATAAAATTAATAACTTTCATGGTTACCTTTGTATAGAGTTTAAGTGATCTGAACTTTGCTCTTTTCAATTACATATTTTTCACCTAAATTTCCTCCTCTCTTTGATTATTTTCCTCATGTCTTGCATGCAATTAGAATTGCTAATTCTAACTGCATGCACAGGGCCTTTGCATATGCTGTTCCCTTTCCAGCAACACTCTAGTTTTCCTGCTTAAAGGGGTGTGGACAGGGCTTGGACAGGTAGGCTGGAGTGTCCACATGAATGTGTGTAATTACCTCTATTGCTGTAGGACAGACTGGGATAGAATAAGAAGGTAGGAACATATTTAATAAGAGCAGCTAAAATATTTTTATTATTATCAGGTATAAAATAAATATTTTAGATTAAAAATAAACAAACATTTAATGTTACACATTACAGAAAAAAAGAAAAATTTAAACTCATATATACAAAATTTGGAAATAACCATTTTTTATTGTCATATACCTATATTCTCTAAATCAAATGAGGTTTTGCCCTACTTAGTAAGGTCTGTATACAGAGTTCCACATATGTAAGGAAGTGACCTACACTCTAGTTGGATGGTTAGGAGATAAGAAACCCACATACAGATGTTTGGGTAGTATCCAACAAAAATAAGCCATTTGCTTTACTTCTCAGTACTGAAGAAGAATGAGCAAAAATATTAAACGGCAAAGATAAACAGACCTTGCTGAATCGTCCAAGACTGACTCCATTTAGGTCTAGGTCATATGATATATCAGTGTGGTTTTAATTACATTGTTTTCTAGTGAGCATTATGGGTGTGTCCCTTTCCAGTTTCAATTACAGTATTTCATAAAATTTTTCAACTGCCTGGGTTACAGTGAGCCACACTCTTCAGCATTAAGTCAAACAGAACTCCACCTAATTTCAATGGGAATATTTTAAGAGGATAAACTGAATATTTGTACTTAATATCTTGGAAGGCAATCTGTGAATTAAAACATAGCTTTTGAAAGAAATGTCCTGTGTTTGGTTAATTTATTTACTTTAAAATGATAATGGCATGTAGGTATATAAGCAAAGCACGCTGCTTGGGAGGACTGTACTATCTCTACTATCTAAGCTATCTGAATAGATACACAGTTCATCAAAAACATTAAATAATGGGGCCACAGTTCAGTGGCTAATTTAATTATTGACTCTCTACTATTTTCTAGATATGGGTTAGCGTGTATATTTCTTGTCCCTTTTAGCATAAAGAAGTCTCCAGAAGAGTAGTCTAATTTTTCATGGTAATAGAACTAAAATCTTCAGAAGTTTATATTTTCATTTGCATACTAGGTATGAGTATTTATATGAATAGTAAGTTTAATAATCAAACATGAAAACTTTCAACCATTATTAAAAATTACATATATAATTTTGTGTTATTTTTCATTTGAAGAAAAAGCAATAGAGGATATTATTTGACAAGTCAACATTTTAAACTATTTCTAATGCAAAACAACATGGAAAAGAAATTAGATTTCATAGAAATTCGACAATCTTTTCAAAGTCATCAAACCTTCAGTTATTGGTGAGCCATTATGTTATATGGAATCTAAGATTTAGGAAGATGGAAATAAGTAAAAATTTATCAGAAATTTATAATCATATAGCTTGGACTCCATTCTGTGTATTTATTTTTGGTGACTAGAAGCTCTGAAACACAGTGGGTTGGACTGTCGACATTTCTCTAGTGTTTATGTAGGTTGACTAAAATAATGAGAGTGATTTATTGTTCTTGGACAGGATTCTGATTTTAAAAGAGATTCAATTTACTCAGTTGTGGCTAACATTACAGAGTATAAGAATTTTCAGAAAAAAGCAACTACAATACTCTTTAAAAAATTTGTCACATCAAATTATATATGAAATCATTTAATTATCTGAATTTTATTATAAAATACATAATTTATGATGATAATGTTACTATTAGTAAACATTTGGGGGTTAATGAAATAAATTAGGATAAAAGCATAGAAAAGTTAAGTTAGGATAAAACCATAGAGAAGCTAAATTCTTAAAGTATTGAAGAATTCTTTTATAATAAAAAATCTAATTTACTTGTGGTCATTTGTTCTTCAAAATGCTTAGAGACATAGAATATTAAATACCGGTTCTAATTTATGGTACTATTGGGATAGAACAGAATGTTATCTGTATTTTGTTGTTATTGAGAAAGAAAATACATTTACCCAGGTTATTTTACCTGGGTATTTGTGAAGAACCATGTCTATGGACATCCAAAATATCCAGTTGTTTGGAGTCCTACAAAATAATGTATCTTCTTTACCACATCCATTCAGATACCCAGATATCATCTGGGTATTTTATAGTAAACATTGTCCTTCTCATGAAATTATCTAGGTTGATTCACTCAAACATGAACATCCCAAGAAAGAGTAGAGATTGGTCTCCTTTGCTGATTTATTTCTCTACAATTGCATTCCTTTATTGATTGTGTTTTCACTTCATTTAAACTTAGAATATGGGTCAGATTTGTGCACACAGTTGTTAGTGGCACATTGTTAACAGCAGTGAGATAAAGCTGCCAGTGCCATAACAAGAATATTTTATTAATTGTCCATTCTGGGCACCAGCCCAAAGTAAAACCAACAGGACAAATGGCCCATTGCCATTGCTTTCAAAAGATTGTAGTACTGTTCTCTCTCCAACATTGGCTCAGTTCCTGCTCTTTAATTGATCTGAGAGAGGCTGACACTATTATTTTTCTAATTTTCTTGTTTTGGGGTTACCTAATAGATTTCCTCCCTTCTCCCTCCACTAATATCACATTATTCCCATTATGTTATTGCATGTAATTTATACAAATTCTTAGTTTTCCTGCCTTGTTTTCAGCTCCTTAATATCAAATTTTAAGGTTAACCTATTCCTAGCTCTTTTTTATTATTTTATTCCTCTCCCTTTCTCTCTCTCTATACAAGCGCATGCATGCACAAAACACACACACAATAGATAGATGATAAATAGATAGATGATAGATAGATAGATAGATAGATAGATAGATAATAGATAGCATGAGTTTCATATACAAGAGACAAAAAGAGAGAAAATGAGAAAGGAATAGGAAGAGAAAGAGGGAGGGAAGAAGACAGAAATTTGTCTTTTAGTCAAAAACTTAATTTTTTGCCAAAACAGGTTCAGATCACAGAGTAAAAATATTTGACTGAGAACATATTGAATTTTAACATTACCCTGAGAACTTTATCAGCCAAAGCAATAGAGTGCGACTTTATAATGATGGCACACTGAAGTAAGAAATTATTCATAAATGTATTTTTTCAGGTCTTTTGCATTACAACATAAATTTCATTGTATTTTTTCAGAGGATTTCAAGCTTTTAGAAACTGTTGTCTTTTTGATTAGGCAACTTAAAACAATAGTTAATTTTAATGTCTTGAATAGATGCTGAGCAAGGTAAAAACCAGTTCTTATTAACTTTATGACAATTGATTCTGAACAATGTTATATCATGGCATGTCAACATGGCCATAAAAATATGCAATGAAATCCATATCAACTATAAATTGAAATGTAAATAACCACAATATTTTACCTGCATGAAAAATTCCACATATAAATAGCATTAATTATTGTCTAATATAGTAAAGAGCTGTGCTTATAATAGAGAACTTTGTTGAGCTCTCAAATTTAAAAAATGCCATTATTTAAATGTCATATGGTACTCATTTATTTTAAGACAATTGTAAACTCTTACTAATTTGACCATTATCTAGTGAGAGGGGGAAAAAAACCCTCGATTTGTCTGGTCAAATATAAATCACAAAAAAAGGCTTTTCAGTGTCCTGCTGAAATGTGATAATATATAGATCTATAATAAGATCTAAATAACACGATACTGTCAGGTTTAAAAAAAAGAATAACAATTTTACTAATGAGAATTACTAATGGCCTTCACATGGAATATTTTATAAAGAGGAACTAACTCTACCAACACACGTTCTCGAAACACTCAGAAAATAATTTCATTTTGGTGTAAAAAGAAAAATCGTGGTAGGTAAGTGGCAATTTTTCTCATAACCAAGCATTTTAGGGTATAGCAGAATAGAATCTCATGTTCTTTTAACAACCAATGAGAAGTCCATGGTCCTAGGGGAGCATAAATGTTTGTAATTGATTTAGTTATAATTTTAATACTAATATATCAGCTACCAATATGGATGCCAAATATGTTTCAATAACAATACAAAGATCAGGAATTTTTTATTTGCATGCATGCATGCAATAAAAACGTGATTCTTGTGATAATTTGGAAATTCCTGAATTAATAATATCTTTACTTGAAAATAATGCACTCTAAATTTATAAACCTAAATGATTGAGAATATTAATAAAAGCACCACTCAACATTGGTACGCTTGAGTAAATATGTGTATAAGTTAATGAGATTTAGTGTCTTAGTCATTATTCTAAAATATTCCTCATTATGCTATAGTCAAAATTCACATATATGACCAAAATAATTACCTAAGAGACTCATATATTCTGAGCATACAAGAGAATTTTAGAAATTTCCTAAACCCTATTCAAATGACAATATTTTCTAAAGTAATTCATTTGGAAATCATTTTTACATATAATTTCTTCTATTGTGGGTCTTCAGCTTTCTGTGAAATCTTAATATAAATTGCTATGATGCCAAGTGATGTAATAAATATCCTTTGAAGGATTTCTTTGAGTTGTTCTTGGTGTGTCTATCAGGTACAGCTCTATTCAGATTCTGACATTCCTCAGGGATCACATCAGGTATTTAAGGCCCAAACTGTCCACAGTACATGGAAGGAGACACTAGAACATTAACTAAATATCTGTGAGAGAGCTTGAGTGAATTCCAACAATTTTTAAGAAAAAAATATGGTGCTCTCCAAAGGCATCCCTTTGAACCACTTCCTTGGTGACATAGGATGACAACTTAAAAGAGAAAGATAGAGGTGTGACTTTGAAATCTTCATGACAGAATATCAGTAATGCTTTTCACACATCTAGGGCCCTTAAAATGAACAAAATCTCACTTGAGCATCTAATACTTAAAAGAGAGGAGTTTACAATTTTTTGAATTTGTTTTAAAGTGCCTCTTCAAGATGTAACATAGTTTTTCACTTTTTTGTTTATTTTTAAGGCTTAGTTGACATCAGTAAGGCATCCTTACTGAAAAAAAATTTTAAAAAAGCTTTGAAGAAACACTAAAGAAGTTTAACTATGGTTTTCCAAGAAATAGAAAAGATATTTTAACTAAATATCTCTTTATTTAAATTAAGAATCTTTTTATAGGTGCAAAACTACAGTGGTCAACTTGTTTTCTTCAAGCTTTTTCCCACAATGAGGATCGCTTTGAAAAAATACCCAAAACTCCTAGCATTCAATCCCAGGGGGAAATGCCTTTTCAGAAAAAAATGGAAGAAATTCTCTATTTGAAATGAGAACCATATAATGACATCAGTTGGGCTTTTTTTGTTTGCTAGTGATAGATGTAAAATGTGGGCTAACCTTAACACAAAAGGGAATTTATTGGTTCTAATAAGCTGAGGACCCTGAGGCGGCTCACAGACTTAACAGACTGGCTGTAACAATCTGTCTCCAAAGAGCTTCTCATTCTCTCTCTCATTCTCATTCATTCATCCTGTCTCCCTGTCTCTCCCTCCCCTTCCCCATCCCCATCTCCTCTCACTCTTTCAAATCTTATTCTGTCTTTGCTCATATTACACTCTCCTAAAGGAAATAAAAAGGTGTCTATGGATTATGGTTCTGGAGGTCCCAATTTAAGATCTCAGGGACAGGGAAAGGACAGCTACTATTTTCCAATGTCAGTGTAACAATTCTAAGGATAAATTTTGATTTGCCTTACTTGTGTCACAGGCCCATTTCTTGACACTATCATTGTTATTAGAGAGATGAAACTGTGATTACCCAAAAGTAGATCATTTGTGGCTAAAAGACAGGGTCTTCCAAGAGAAGAAATGCTGGCCAAAAACAATAGCTACCACATACCATTATTACAATTTAACAAGTGTCCTTTTGCCAAAAAGCTCAAAACTAAACATATTGCTCCTCTACAGTAATAATAGTATTATCCCAGATTCCTTTTGTATCAAAGTTCCTGTTTGTTTTTAGTGTTTTTTTGTGTGTATATGTGTGTGTAAAAATAAATAATAATTCTTTTTCTTAACCATGTTTTAAGACTATAAATCATTTCACTATCTGTTTGGAGGTAGGTAATTTATAAAATACAAAAAAAAAAAAAAGGGTAACATTAAATGCAACTGGGTTTCCAGCAGATCAAAGCATTATCTATTTTAGAAAAGTTAAATGAAGCATAGTAGTTTTATCTTAGCAAATGTGGATGGCTATTCAAGCAAAGAATTGGCCTAAAAATATCAGGGACCCTACAGTCTATTTACACTACCCACTGGGTGAGTTAAACAGTAATCAAACTAGGTTCGGCTGTAACTTTAATTGGTAATGTCATATTAAAGTAATTCCTTGATGTGATTTAGTTTTTTTGCTTCTGGAAATGCTTGAGCTAATTTAAAATCTATATATGACTGAGCATGTGAGCATGGCCAGTGACCTAAAATTATGAGATGCTGCTAAGTCATAATTAGTTTTCAGAGAATGAACTGAGGAAAAAGGTATAACGTTTCTCAGTCATTACATCTTAAACATTATAATTAATATTGGCTTTAGAATGTCATATGCTTGGTGGAGTTTTGTCAGTGGATAACTAAGATGTTAACTGTAAACAGAGAATAATGGTTCCCTATAAGGTTATTTTAAAGCCCCATGAGGATATGCTTGAAGGTATCAACTGAACTCTTTGCTTTCTATAAAAATGTTTTTCAACTTAGCTTACCACTGTTATAGGACGTAGTGTATGAAAACATATGACCTCTACAGGATGTTTGCCAAACCACTCACTTAGGAATTAAAGACAGAGTATAACAAATTTATCATTTGCTGCCTACAGTGAAAAGTAAAATAATATGGTATCTCAGCTTTATCAGAAACAAGTTGTGTTCCACTTGTTGGAGCCACCCACGAAATCCCAGGAGCAATCTCAGAAATCTATCTATCTCCAAAATTCTTGCTGGGCTTCTCAAGTCTCCATGTTTTTAAAATCTCTCTTGATTGCCCAATTTTTGCAATAACTGTCAGGTGATGCCAAAGCAAAATATCTGTCCTGAACTTTCCATAGAGTATCTTTTCATTTTACTAAGAGATCCTGCAATTCTACTCAAAATCTTTCATTATCTCTCAAGAACCAGCTAGAGGATAATTTTGAATTTGAAAAGGGGGATGCCTCAGGTGGTGTAGTAAGATGATATTAGGATATAAAGTCCTAATCCCTGGAATTTTAAAATGTTACCTTATTTAGGACAAGGGTCTTCACAGATGAAATTAAATTAAGGATCTTGAAATGACATTATCCTAAATATTTTGGATATAAATCCAGTGACAAATGTCCTTAAAAGAGACAAACAGAGAAGAGACATATGTAGAAGAGGAGGAGGCAAAGTGACTACGGAGGCAGATACTGGAATGAAGTGATAACAAGCCTGGCACTATCAGAAACTGGAAGAGACAAGGAATAGAATCTCCTCTATCGCCTCTGGAGGAAGCACGACTCTGCTGACACCTGGATTTGGTCATCTGGCCACCAGAACTGTGAAAGAATAAATTTCTGTTGTTTTAAGCCACTTAGTTTGTGACAATTTATCATAGCAATCCTAGGAAACTAATATAGGTGGGAACATGTGCCACTAAACCACTGTGGCCAGAGAGAATTTTTCTTTCAGTCTCACTGTATATATGTATATTTGAGGAGAATGGGAGATTTTTAAATCTTCAACTATATGTCTTGACCTTGGATTTAGGAAGTTGTCTGGGATTTTGAGAAAATAGGGAGTTAGTTAGACTTTTTACAACTAAATGCAGTCTAATTATAGGTTATAGCACATTTTCTAATAAACAGAAATGTATGGGAAAGCTCCTTCCTAGAGGGATCTGTCAATCTTCTTAATACTTTGGAAGACAATTTTTTAATATTGGTAAGACAAAAGAATTTTCTTCTACTCTTGCTAAAGACTTGAGATATGGAGGACTTTTTCCTTGTGGGCTACCTTGTGGGCTTCCTTTCTTCACCTCCTTTGCACAATTACACTGTATTACAATATCTGCATAATTATGTCTTCCTTATTATACCACCAACTCTCTGAGGCCTACAACTTATTCATTTTTGCACCCTAGCACAGTGCCTGATAAATAGTAGGTGTTCAATAAATGTTTGGTGACTACATATTGAAGATTTTTTTTTTCTTTTAAGATTTGGTAGCATGACTTGATAATACTCTTGAATTTCATAGAACTTCTGGAAAGTACATTTGGTTATAACTCTCTAGTAGCTTTTTCCTGATATTTCTCTGGGTACTGAGAACTTCCTTGATTTAACTTACTGAAGTCTCTTCTCATTCATTCATTTAATTATCCAAACAACTATGAAGATTTCTGGCCAGAGCTGGTCCTTTGCGTGTGGTTATGCCAGGTCTGATTACACACTCCTCCCTCGGCCTGTCCTTCCAGCTTACTCTCCAACCCTGCATCTACACCAAGGACACTGGATGGAGAGTCTGACCACAACGACAACAATCCTGTCTTTTGGCAATCTTTTCTTTTGGCTATAGTGGTTAAATTCTGTTTATCTGTATAGCCAAGATTCATTGTCAGCATAGCTGACAATTTTTAGAAAAGAAATTTAAAGAAAAGAAAAAGTTAAAAAAATGAGGAAGAAGAGAAGTTGTTTTTGAGATAAGTCTTTTTTTCGTTTCCCAGTTTTCTAGGTCAGTCCAGGCTGTCAGTCCACCCCACTTTGTATACGTAAGGTAACCAACTGCCTACTGACTGAATGAATCAGTCTCTAGAAAATAAGACGACCAAGCTTTTTTTAAAAGTTTATACTTGATAAAACTGAGGAGGAATTCAAGAGACTTACCCAAGGTGTTAACAATATCCACACGCAAAGCTAGCACCAGGCCTAGATATACACTCTCTGAGTTCACTTTCTGTTATACTTTTTTTGTGTGTCATTTATTACATAGTTTATTATAATAAAAATATAGATGATTATAATAAAAATAAGCTCACATATTATACAAAGGTACAAGTAAAAATGTAAATCTTAAATGAAATCTAAAATAAGCATTCCTAGTGACGAATTTTCAGGTATTTCTCTCTGCATCTACACAATATATGCAATTTTACACAAATATGATAACATTCTACTTGCTGTTCTATAATCTGCTATTTTTTTTCTCAACATTATGTCATTAGGTTTCTGTCCATGTCATTAAACATGTCTAATTAATTACTCTAATGGCTATATGGTATTTCACTATACATTTAGACTATATTTTAATTTATCATCCTCATTATTAAAATTTGGATTATTCCCCCAAATTTTGACTCTTATAATAATTAAATATTATAAACCTGTCTCATGATGTGCTCTGAATCAATTCAACTGATTATACCAACCATTATGACAGTGAGAAGCTGTTTGATTACTTTCTTTTCTCCTACATGGACATGGCCTGTTGTGTCTGTGTGGTCGTGGGCAACTCACTAAACCACTCTGTACCTCAGTTTCATCTGTACATGAGCATAGTAACACTTGGTTATAGGATGACAGTGAAGATTTTAAAAAACTAATATAAATATATTGAATGTTACTTAGCATATGATACTCAACAGCATTATCTAGGAGGAAGAGTGAGGAGACTCAATTTATGTGGCTACAGTCTCCACACCAAAGGATCAACTGATATCTGAGCAAAAGTATCCCTTTATGAAGAAATTAAACACATAGACTCAGATACGGATAGCTAAAAAACTGACTAAAATATGTAAATTTGGTAACATTTATGCTAGATTAGGAATTTCTCTTTCTCTTACATGAGGGCAAAAACTCTTTTTGTTTACTATTATGTCCTTAATATTTAACAAACTGCTTGATCGATAGTAAAAATCATTATAATAATATAAATGTAATAAGTGTAGCTAACATTTACAGAATTTACAGAAACTTACGAAGCTCTTAGAAGTTCAGGGAAGAGTCTTTGCAACATGAGCAGTGCAGGTCAAGAAAGTAAAGAACTTTAACCTGTAACTCATCATGTTACACAGTGACAGCTGGGAGTCCGACCTAATGCAGTATGAGAACTCAAAAGTCTCTCAACTTGGTCGTGCTGCCCATATTCTCTCATTTCTCTAAGAGTTTCTTCTAAGAAGATCCCCATCTAACTCACTGGATTGTGAAATTCCTTGAACTTTGAGGGCTCACTGGAATAATGACAGGAAAAAAGCCAAAAAAAAAAAAGTCTCAATTTCTTAGAAAAAGAAAGAATAATCTGGTAACAGTGACTAAACAAGGGCGCTTCTTTAAATCATATCATTATTATTCTAAAAACAAATTAAAAGCAAACAAACAAATAAAACTGTTTGTATTAACTTCAACACAAATCGCTAATACAACTATAAGAACACCTAAGAAACACAAATAAAATAGAAATTACAACTATAGAACCCCTGGATATACATAAGGCTTTCCAAATTGAATTTAGGGGCCCTAAAATCTTCTGAAAATATTACATCATAGCTTCTATCTTCATGATATTTTATTGCTGCGCTAAACAAATGGATATTCTTTGAGTGGAAAATACCATTTCCAATGTTGAGATGAAATATTAAATTCAAATAGAAGTCTTCTATCTGTAAAGATAGTTTGTCAATTTTAGAAGTAGTTTTGGTTTAACTATTTTAGAAAAGAACTCATTCACAATAGGTCTTTCAACTGGTATATCTTTGTGGATACAGGATATGTGATATTACATAGTTTTCTAATACTAAATTAATCTCAGATAATCTATATAATATTCAGTAAAAAATGTGTCCAATAATATATCTGGACCTTTCAGTAAAAAATACTTTTTTTAGCTTTTCTCTTCTACTTACATCTTCTTTTTATTTGGGCCTCGGTCTTCTTTCACCTATGTCTTTACTTTTGCTCAAATTCTTATCGCTGTATTATCTGAAGCTGAGTGACTGTTACGTATTATTTTTAAGAATAAATTTTCTTATCACTTGAAGATTATATGGTACTGTAGAAACAAATGTATAGCAGTTTGCTATTTCAAAAGCTTTATTTCATTTATTTCAATTTATATTTGTTGAGTTAATGATTTATACAGATTAAAGAAAATTTTAACATCCAGAAATTCATACATATAGAAAAACAGCTCATTTAAATAATGGATAATAATATAAAATCAATATGTATACTAGGTTAAATCACATAAAATTTTCACTATTGCTACAAAATGGCAATTTGATGTAGTACACCCTAATATGTATATGCTCTACAAAAAAACTTTTTCTATAATGACTATTAAATCAAACAATTTTTATGTTTCATTATAAGACTTGTAATGAGTTGTTTAGTTAATATGTTTCATGTAAAAATTATTTCCCATTGAATCCCAACTAATATATTAAAACTTAACTTTTCAGATGGTGAAATATAAATGTTAATAATGAAGATAATAAAATTGACTATTTAGATTGAACATATAATTTCATTTTAATAAACAAAAGTTTAATATACCATAGGTTGTATCAATGATAGTTTAAAGAACTCTCTTCCTTGATAATATTTTAATGATGTTATAAGAATTAATTTACTTGAATTAAACATTTTATTTCAATCAAGTAAGTTTAATATTGGAGAAAAAATATGTTTATACCAATGCATAATATAATTGTTAAACAGCAATTTTTACAGAATTCTACATTGAAATGAAATGGTATCAACAAGAAAATCAATTGTCTATAAAAGACTATTCAGCCAATCTACTAATTACTATAAGGTAAATAAATAATGACTCTTGCTTATGTTAACCTCATGGAGGCAAATTGCTTAATCTCCTACAGGCCATATTGATAGATGATAAAAAAGTAAGGAGATAAAATTTAAACCCTAATTCTAATTTTTAAAATAAAGTATGAAAAAAATTCAAAAAATAACAGTCATAGAGTAGAAAACAAATAATTATTAAACTATCATTGATTTTTTGATAAAAGACAAAATGTTTTTAAACTCTGGTGCCAAAATTAATAACAAAGGATACGTTTGAAACAAAGACTCCACAAATTCACAGTAACAACAAAAATATTAAATATTTAAGAATAAACTTATATAAGACATGTGTAAGACCTGTAATAAAAGCATAAGTATCTCTCTGAGAAGAAACTTCAAATAAACAAGAGATATACTGTTTTAAGATTAAATCAAACTACTCAATCTCATCCTTAGTTTTATAAAATTTCCATATCAAAACAGCAATGGATTATTTTTTATTGATAAAATAATTTTATATTTTATATTGAATAACAGTTTAGAATAGTCGAAAGCTCATAAAAGAAGACTAACCAGAGAGAACCAAATGTTAAAAATATTATGAAAGTAGAGTAAATCAAAAAGTATGATATTGGTGAACTCAAAGAAGTAGATGTGTCCTAAAAAAAGAGAAAAACAAAACCCTCCTCAGCTAAATCCTATAGAGACAGTGAGAGAGATATAACTATGCGTGTGAGTATTACGTATATATGGGTGAAATTTATGTATGCAAAGGAAGCACATAAGTCAACATGAGAACTGAAATGATGTCAAGAATATTGGCAAGACTTTTGGATTAAGAAAAAATATCATCTATCTTCTTTTTGTAGTTAATGCTAAAATAAATTCCAGATGGAATGAATTGCCCAATGTAAAAAAGGAAACCTCAAAATATTAGATGAAAGGTAACAAATTTGGAAGAAAATTTTTTAAAGTATAAAAATCATTTTAAAAAATCAAAAGATTTAACAATTCACAAGCAGAATTAAATGGTAAATAAAGTTTGTAAAGAGCCTCTTTAAATAACTATTGATTATATTTTAATATTTGATAGAATTATTGATTATTACTTATTACTTTTCTTTTTCATATTATTTCTGGATACGGTCTCCTGTTCTTTTTTTATATAAACTTCAGAACTGTATTGTTTAAAAAATGATCCTATTAGTATTTTTATTGGGGATTGCATGAAATGTATTAACTTTATCTTGGGAGAATTGACATATAATGGTGATTCTGCTTCTCAAAAACCACTTCTTGAAATCTTTTGTGTTCTTCAGTAATCATTTCAAGTTTTGTTATCTGTGTTTAACGTGTGGTTTATCCCTGGTTTTGTCTTTTTTCTTGACATCTTATATGTGATCTTTAATTGATCATTCTTCTAAGTGGTTATTCTTTCAAAAATTTATTTCACAAATACTCATCAAGCATAGACTAGGTTCCATCACTGTTCTAGCAACCAGGGATACAAAAGTGAACAGAGCAGACCAGCAATCCCTGATTTCAAGTTTATGTCATGGTGGGGGAGATAGAAAATCATCAAGATTTATAATAACAGTATGTTAATACCTAAGTATAAGTATGCTAAGTAAAAGGAAGGTCTAAAGAGGAAAATAACAAACAGAAGGGTAAAAAGTGTCAAGGCATGATTTGAAATTTTGAAATTTGAGGTCGAATGGCCAGCACGGTTTCACTAAAATGACATTTAACAAAGACCATAATGAAAAATTTAAACCAACTCACATGGTTAACTGGGGTAACACATTCCACTAAAAGAAAGAATAAGACATAAGCTCCGAGGCAGAACATGCCTGATGTGCTCTGGAATACAGAGGGAGTGGGGTGTGCTGGGAGATGAGAGGTAGCCCGGGGAATACTTTGAAAAGAGAGAGCTTGCAGTTCTCCTTGTGCAAATTGTGTATGCTTTTTAATTGGATTCGCATATATTTGTATTTTTTAGACATTTGAATTGATATGTTTGCAAGTGTTATAATCAGTTGAGTTAACCAGAGGATCTATTTTTTGATTCTACGACAGCAGTGCTATTGATTCAAGCTAATAATTCAGGTGATGGAAATTATAACATGCCATTTCCAAAACGTGCCAAAAGTGTTTTAAAATACAAACCTTTCCACTTCCAACAGGTCAGAGAAACAGACTTTAACAATAAAATGATGAGTCTAGAAAGGATATCTCTATGAAACAATGAACGAGGCCCAACTGGTCTACAAAGGAATAACTGTAGCATAGCACACTCAAATCTAAGACCTTGACTATTCCCTTCTCTTGTCCTCCTATCTGTTTTGCTTTGCCTCTCCCTCACGTTGAGAACTGAGCTTTCCGAGCTGGGCTACATACCCTTGTTCATTGTCACATATATCTCAGTAGTTCACAGGTCATTTTCTTGTTTCTTGGCAAGAGAAGACAGGCTTGTCTAACTGTCAAGCTGGTAAACTCCCACAGTTCCACAGAGTGTAAACTGAAAGCAAATCTCTGCAACAGTCCTTCTCTAGCCAACAGGAACATAACGGAGAATGTGTAAATAGTTGGCTAGACTGATTGTTACAGGGGTTGAAGCAAAACAAGAAGAGCTTTCACTCAGATAATGGAATCTGCACTCTATGTGCAAATGCCCTGTTCTGGGGCTTTTCATACTTCAGTGTGCACAAGTCTCCAAATGTGCTCACACAGCACACACTTGCCTTAAGGCCAGAGCATAGGGCTTTCAAGTGGCTACCAAAGGATTTCAATTTCACTGGCTTTGGGTGACCTTTGCTTCAAAGCAAAAGCTCAGCTTTAGAGCTGGATTATTTTGTGGGGAAGTCCTTTGATTGCCTTTGACCCCTCCTTTACTGGACTCTCCCAAATAGGTTTAATTCTAGCTCTATCAAGTCTTGGTAAACCAACTAAACATTAGGGATCTAAAATACAATATGTAGGTAATTATATATTACTGCAAGCAGTATACTGAGGAATGATCATATCATCTTAGAAAGCATATACTATTTGAGTGGAAACAATAAAAAATGCATAAAAACACAGAGAGGGAAGCAAATGATGCCAGGTTGGACCTTTGTGATGCCAAACGTTTTATAAGTAAGAATTTGACATGAAAGATTGTGATAGGAACTTTCAAATGTCATGTGTTTCTTTCTTATATTACTAAATTGTTAATGCTGAGAAAGTGTCCAATTTGTTTAAATATGAACTGCAATAAAATTTATCAGCAGCATAAGATTCTGACTCTCATTTCTTTAAAGGCAGAGGTCTAAATTTCACATGATGGCATGTTTCTTTTCTATCCTCTGGTTGTATTAGCAAATGACAAGAGATAAATGCTACCCTTATTACAGTCAATATTATATGTGTATTTTCTTTAGCTTATTGGACATGAAAATATTTGTTGCTTAATTCTAGGGATTTTGCAAGTGTTTTATAAAATATTATTAGTTTTTTTTTTATATTTAGCAATAGAAATCCTGAGGTAGTGTTTATATAATAGAAAATATTCTATTGTAAAGGAAATATTTCATTAATCAAATGTTTCCAAGAATGCAGTTGTTAAATATCTGGGGGAAAAAAATATCCAGATGGCTAAGAACATACTAAAATAATAACATGTAGAGTTTATGATGAAGAAGCTAATTTTTCAAATATTAAATTTGTACCACTAAATATATTAAATGAAGACAGTTTTATTCCTTAAGTGATGATTAATAAGTTTCTACCATGTACCAGATGCTAGCATAGTACCAAAGAACTAATGACCTGAGCCACAATATGCTCCTCTTTGTTTCTCCACATTACACGTAGGATTTCTTCATTTATGCCTTCCAGTGCATTCTTTGCTGTTTGGAATTTCCATTGAATTTTTAATTATAATAATTATATTTTTTTATTTAAGAAAAATCTATCTGGTTCTTTTTCTTCTGCCCTATTTTTCAAGTATATATATATATTATTTCTTGTCTATTTAAAAGGCGTACCTGTGATTTTTGTAATTTCTTATGTTATATAGAATATCCAATAATTCCTGTATTTTAATGCCCTGGGCCTCAAATTATTTATCCTTATAGCTCTCATGCAATCATATTTGTTGTTCATTTGGCTTTTAACTCTCTGATTGTGAGTTCATGTTTGACTGAACTTAATCTGTACATACCCTGAGAACTCAAATGAAGAAGGTTTTTCTCCAAAGAGAAATTGTGTTTGCTTTTTTGGGGAGCCAAGGGGTATTACTAGACCAGGAACACACTGATGTACTTTGAGGGTTTTGGTTTAACAAGAAATCTCAGGATTACATTTCCTAATCTAAGGTAGTTGCAGGGTTAGTTGGGTCCCCTAACACTCTACTTGTCTTGAAAATTGTCCATTATTTTCAGCACTGCATTACAAAGTATATATTCTTGTAACTTATCTAGTATGTTGTTATATTATTGGAGGAAAGTCCCTTAAATTATCTTGTCTAGTATTTTTTGGAAGCCATATTTCATTAACTATAATTTCTTCTTAAGTAAAAAAAAAAATTAGTTTATATCAAATTTCAGTGCCAATTAAAACACTGTATATCCATGGATAGATTTTTTTTTTTTAATTTTAAAAAGTAAGTTTTAATCTTGAAAAATTCTACCTGAGAATTTTGGAATTAAAAAAATTGACTCTTAAATTTTCAGGTGAACAACACTTTATCTGAGAGTTCCTGCTGGAGTTTATAAGCAATTACAAAAATGTAATTCTCTATCTTTTTGTTTTCTGTTGTCTAATAGCATAAGCACTGGCCACATGTGGCTATTAAGCACTTAATGCATGTGCAGTCTGAACTAAGACACGTCTCAAGTATGGAATATGCACAAGATTTTGAAGACTTGCTACAGAGAAAAGAGTATGTCTATCATTAATAATTTTATGTTGATTATATATTAAAATAATATTTTGCATATACTGAGTTAAATAGAATACAGTCTAAAAATTGAGTTCACCTGTTTGTACTTTTTAATTTTAAAATGTTAATAATTTATTTGTGCTTTTTAATTAAGAAATTAAATTTAACTAAAAAGTTAAGTATGATTTTCACACATAATATTTTACAAGAAAGCACAGTAAATCTATCATTTAAAAATTTCCAACAAAATCAGTTATTTTTAAAAAATTGTCTTTAAATATAAAACAAAAAAGTAACTGTAAAACTATTATGGAATTGATACTAGTTACATAAGAGATGCTATATACATATACCTTAAGAAGTGCCCTTAATTTTTATAAAATTTATTTTTTCATAGTGTATGTCTTGCTTTCTAGGTCTTGTGAAATCATTTTTTTAAAAGAGCTATGGTTACTAAGGGAAAATCCTGGCTAGTCTTTATTACATCAAAATATCTACTTCTAAGAAAAGTTCAGAAATCCACTGTGAGATTTCCAGTAATTTCACAGAAAACCCACTGAGCAAGAGAAAGCCAATTTCTTAAGAAAATGTATTACCGTTTCTTTTCCTTTCCTTTTCTTTCTTTCTTTCTTTTTTCTTTCTTTCTTTCTTTCTTTCTTTCTTTCTTTCTTTCTTTTTTTCTTTCTTTCTTTCTTTCTTTCTTTCTTTCTTTCTTTCTTTTAGCTGAAGAGTTAAAATATGTAAATCTTTGACAGAGAGTCATGAATTGTGTTATCATTGCTCTTCCATGATGCCCAACAGCCAAAACATTTCCTCCATCCTCCATGGACTCTCTCTTCTTGGGGAGTCACTGTAAATGTGACTCTGAAATCTAATGAAAACTCCTGTTTCTTAACCTACAGAGAACAAAATTGGAATTTTTCACTGTCCTTTGTAGTTTTCAATAGTAACATAAAAGTCTTCTATGGGACTATATAAGTTTGATGCTCTGCCCAGTGAATTTCAAAAATGTTTCCATTTATAAAATTAGCCAATACTGTGCCAATTTTTCAAGTTCATCTCTACAGGTTGGGGAGTTTTTGAAAATGAGTTGTGATACTTAAAATTTCTGTGAATTAGGAGATAGCATGCAAGGTAAATCTAGTATTCCATTCAACTGAGAATTATAGGGATTTATTGTTGTTAATTTTATTTTACCTCTTTGAAGGTCATCTGCCTTTACTAGTTTTCTCATGGTCTAGCCTAGACCAAATGTGGTAACTGACTTTGAGTTATCTCTTAGTGGTTTTAGCAAAAATTATTCATCTTTTTGCCGTTCTAGGAAATTTAAAACCTATAAATTTGCCTATTAAATTTAATTCTAGTTTTTATGAACAATCTACTGGCAATACTTTAAAAAAATTACTAAATAGTATTTATCTTTTAAAGGTAAGACAGTTTTTGGCATTTAAATAAACTTTCTATATCGAATATTGTGATTGGCTTACTTGCAAATATAATAGGTTACCTTAAATTTCAAGGGAGTGACTTCAGTGGTAGAAGTCTCCCTCTCTTCCTGTGATGATTTTGGAGAGGAAAAATGACAAATAGAATGCTTCTCTGTAGTGTTAAAGTCCCAGAGGAAAAATATAGGGGAAAGAAAAGGAAGAAGAGAAGAAAAGAAGGAAGGGAGGAAGTGAAACTAGGTCAGGCATTGAACATCATCACCTATCAGAAATAAAGGTCCTCCTGAGTCCTTTGTAAAAATAATGGTTCATGCAAAGTCTGAAATCTCCATCAGTTTACATTAAGAGGGCACTCCGTGCTTACATATTTTGCTCTCCTTGTAATAAAAAAAAGAATGGTGCTTATAAATTTTGAAACCTAACAGAATGTATAATTTTTTTCACTTAGTAAAACCGTTGAAACTTTCCACTGCATCTCAACATCAAAATTTGAAATACATGTAATTTAAAATACAAAGATTTTTGTTATTGTTAAAGAACTGTGACTAATAATTTGATAAATTATGAAATAATTAATAAACAGAAAAATACATGTAGATATTCTGTTGAAAACAGGAGAAGCACAACATAATTGTTGAAAAATGTTTTTAGAAAAATAGTTTTTAAAATATGGGTATCTTATGTTGTATAAATGTGTATTTTCAAGGAGTTAGAGAAACCAAATGTGTTTAAAATTTCATTTTATGTCTGAGTTTGTTGATGTAACAATGAAGCCCTAAATTGTGGTAGTAATAGGGGATGGGAAGATGTTGGATTGGGGAGGCATTTCAGAGACATTGCCAGTAGGCTTTGGTTATTAGTGGATGAAGAGAACTTAAACATGATATTAAAGAAGGAATTAAGTCAGGGGAAAAGAATGGCAGTTCAATATTTCATGTAGTGAAAAAAATCTATATAAGTGGGAGTTATTATTTAGTCAAAACCTTAATTACATTTTAAATCAATCTTTCATCTGTAAACCCAATGGCTACTCCTGGGTACAGAGTCTAAAGGGATGGCTGTATTACTTTATAGCATATCGATCTATATAAACTGAACTGGCACTAGGTATTTCATACAAATTATAACTTTAGCACATTAATCTTGTATTTACAGATGGTCTGGAAGATAGAGCATTTAATGAGTCAGTAAAACTGGTTTGTAGACTTAGAGCTTCTCTGACAGTATATATAACTTTAAGACTCATTGTCTATAATGATCTTCAAGAATCATCTTCTACAGCAATATCTGTGAAAGAGATGATATGTGGTGCTCGTGCCTCTGCTAAAATGCAAATTATTGTGAAGTAACACTGACACCTTTGTGAACAAATTGCTGTACATGGCTTTTCAGTGTTGTAAAATACTTCTGCCTGTTGTGATTTACTCTATTATAAAAGTTCATTTTTAATAAATTGCCTCTTAGAATCTAGATCTCTCTCTTTCACACATGCTCAAACACACAAACACAGACATATCATAACACTTGTTCAGTGTTAGTGTTTTCAAATATTTACATTCCAATCTTCATAGAGATTAGATGATTTGAATAAGGTTATATTTTCATTGTTTTCAATTATTTAAGTTAAAATACCCCATTACTTGCTTAAACTTAATGTTATAATGGTGCAGTTGCATTTCCACAACACTTATTTTTTCCTATTATTATATTCATGCATTCTGAATGAATGAATTATAAGTCTAACTCCTCTAAGAACATATATGAAAAAATGTACTCGCTATTTCTAACTCCTCATTTGTGAAATAAGACATAGAGATAGTGGATACATTTGCAAGTTAACTATAAAAAGTTGCTTGCAAAATTTATAAAATCTAGATAATTTATCATCATTATGATGCTGTGCCTCTTCCAAGCATTTTAATTGAAATGATAACAGCAGTAAAAATGTAGAAGTATTCATTTTTCTACATTGCTCATCAAAGAGAAAAACTTGCTGTATAATAAAGTCAATAGAAGAATGTTGTGGTATTTATGTAATTTTCTGGAAAATTTCAATCAAAATTAACTATAACTGGTAGAAATAAATAATTCAAAGTTTATCCCTTTTGATGTTAGATACCTCTGGATTAGGATTTTAAGGCTTTATTTTATCTATTATCTTGGAGGGGGAAATGATAGGCTGATTATAGACTTCTGTTTAATTTCTATTGAACTAATTATATTGTCATCAACATTTATTCATATATTTGGCAAATATTTATTGAACTCCTACTATGTGTTTGGCAGGGTTTTAGGGGAGAACACAGCACAAAATAAATCACTATCTCATGAAGATTATATTTTAGTAATCCTTAGAGTTTCCATAGTTTAAATAAAGCTATCTTTCAATTTTTTTCAATTGTGGAAATCAGAGAATAAATATATAAAGAGTTAACTAATAATAAAATACCAAAAGGTGATCGGTGATCTAATGGAGAATAATTCAGGATAGTAGAACAGAAGCAGGCCAGTAAAGCTAGATTGAAGTGAGTGTGGCTAAGTGGTCAGAGATAACAAGTAAGAGGTGGGCTACAGTCAGGTTCTATAATGATCTAGGGCATAGAAAGAAATTTGAGTTTTTTTCTATTGAAATGGGAAGGGACCAGAGGGCCATGATAACTGGAATAAAAACACGTTTGTGTTTGTTTAGGATTTAGCTAGTTTGTACAAAATGAACCCTAATTCTGTAGTAAGCCACTGATCATATATCTCTAGCTCATGAGAAGAATGACATGACCTGAGTTACATTTTATAAAAATTCCTCTAGTTCCACTTGACTAGGAAGGTGAGAGTTAAGAGAAAAATGAAACTAGTTAGTCTAGGCTTAGCTTAAGGTGGTATTAGAGAAGTAATAAAAATTAGATGTAGATTAGATTTTGAAGAGAGAGTAAGCTAGATCAGTTTACACATAAAGCACACACATCCACATTATATGTGGATTACATACACGTGAGTATGGGGGGAAAAAGATCAGTTAAAGATACTACTAAGGTTTTTGGCCTGGAGTGGCTGAGTACAAGCTACACTCAGAGAAGGGAATGACTAGATGAAGAACAGTTTGCAGTTATCAGTACTATCATATGGTAGTTGTATATGTACGTCCACTAAGTAAAGTTGTTCTGATTGTCATGGTTGGGATTAAGGTGAGGCAAGTGTGGCACATGCCTTGGGTATGAAATTTAAGGGTTCCCCAAAACACTCAATAGTTAAGATAAATAATATTTTAGTGCAATATTTTAAAATTCAAAAATTTAAAAATATTTTTAAAAATTAAAAAAAATTTGCAAAAATTTATCATGAACAAAACATAAAAAATGTAAATGAAGATAGAATCAGTGACAGTGCCATGCATTCATACCATAGTCTAAGGCAAAGAAAAAAATGTGCATACATAAAATTTAAAAAATATTATACTGAAATATTAATATTTTAATTTAGTCAATATTAAATAAGCTCAATTTTATATTTAACTGCATATTCACATCATCTTAATCCTGGCCCTGCTGATTGTGAACTGCACAAATACAAAAGGTATCATCTCATAGAAGTCTGCATAAGTGGTACTCTAAGAGCTTGGTTGTGCACAGTCTCCATGGCACTTCATTGTGGCCTGTGTGTACAATAAAACCTTCCTGAAACAAAAGCAGCATTACTATAGTTTATCTTTTGGACATATATCCTTTTCAAGACCAACTAAAAGAAGAGTAGAGCTTGTCATGACATATCTTCTCATATGGTATATATGTATATGCATATATATGTGTATATATATGCATATGTATATGTATGTGTGTATATATATGTGTCTGTATATATATATATATATACACCAATATTACACATAAAAAATTTATTGAGCTCTCTGTATCACACAGTGTGCCAAATGTCTTATGTATATTTTATCTATATGACACTATTGTAAGATAAATGCTTTTTTCTAAATAGATGAGAAAGCTGAGACTTTGGTAGAAGTTTCAGTTTTTTTACCAAGGTCTTATAATTGATCAGTGGCAAGAGTGAAATGCCCAGTCTAATGTGAATAAGTCTAAATCTGTGTTACAAACTGGCATTTTTTTTAAGTCTTCTCTGAGAGACCAAAAAGAAATTCAACCCAAATAATAATCAGTCTTTTATGTCAGTTTGGCATCCATAGATATAAATTAAAAAGCACTTAAATAATCAAGGGACTTTACAATTTCAAATAAAAAAGAAAAGTATCCATCATGCAAGTGATATCTCAAGGACTATATAATAATATAATCAGAAAATTTAATCTCCCCAAAGTGTATATGCAACTGATACAAAAAACTTGGTGTTCAATAATCATGAGTACTAAGGGAAAAAGCTAGCATATTTCATGCATAATGATAGCATAAATTTATATAAAATAAATAATAATCATGGTCTTTATATATATAAAGATAACAGATAAAATCATAAAATAAAATTTGCATAAAGTGACTTGGAATTTATATAACAAGAATTATACAAGACCACCATAGCTGAATCTACTGAGCAACACAAAAGAACACTTAAATTGGACATACTCATTAAGTCTTATATGACAATATTTAATATCATAGGGTCAAATTCCTGGTTTTAATGTAGTAATTCAACTCACCACAATTTAATAATTGAGAAATATGGTAGATTTTATAATTGAATCAGAAATTTTAAAAATGTGAGATTAGGCAAAAAATCTAGAAAAACATGACAAGGGTTGTATACTAACAGATATTAAACTTCATTATCTCTAAATCTTTATCATTTCAAAATGTTACATAAATGAAATCATATATTATGTAAGCTTTCGAGACTGGCTTTTTTTCTCTCAGCATAGTTTGCTTGAGATTCATCCAGGTTGTTGTGTGTATCACTAATTCCTTCTTATTACTGAGTAGTTTTATGAATAAAGCTGCCATACATATGTGTGTATATGTTTCCATGTGAATATAAGTTTTCATTTATCTGGGCTAAATGCTCAAGTGTACAATTGCTAGGTCACATGATAATTGTATGTTTTATGAACTGACTTTACCATTTTACATTCCCACCAACAATGAATGAGTGATCCAATTATTTTACATCTTCACCAGCATTTTGGAAATAGAGGACAGAATAGTAATTGACAGGGGTTAGGTACCGGAGTTAGGAAAGTAGTTGTGGGTGTTAAAGAGAAACATGAGGAGTCTGTTCTGGATTTTGACAATGGTAATGGACATACAAACTTACACAGGTGATTAAATTGTATAAAACTAAGTACACACAGATACAATAATGAGCATGAGTAAAATTACAGAAATCTGAATAAGTTTAATGAATTATAAAAATTTCAGTTTCCTAGTTGTGATAATAAATTATAGTTTTGCCAAATATTATCATTGGAGTAAACAGCATAAAGAATACATGGAATCTTTCTGTATTATTTCTTACAACTGCATGTGAATCTGTAATTATATAAAAACGTTTTTAATTAGAAGTGTATTACAAAACCACATTTATTAAGGAAGTGTAGAACTATTGAAGGGGTATATATAGAACATTATGGCACAATACTGAGTCTGACTTCTATATATAATGAAGATTGTATTTGAAATAATTGAGAAAAAATGGAATATTCAGTAAAAAAAAACAACAAAAAAACCCAAAACTACCCACCTGAGAATAGCTGATCTGCGCAAAATTGTATCTCAACATTACACATTACAAATTCATTACACAAAATAAATTCCTTATGGATTTTATTTGTGTGTGTGTGTATGAAGTAAAATATATGTTGAACACTAAAATATGCAAAACTAATTCAGGTGATGATTTAAATATAGATTTATCCTTCATATATTAAAAAATACCAAGCACTAAGAAAATAAATATCTCAATAAAAAGTAGCACAAGAATTAACTGGGTACTTCATAATTAGAAAATACTCATTTTTATTTGCTATAAAAAACAGAAATTAAAATAATTAATGAGATTCCATTTTTACTCTCATACATTAAGCTAGTAGATTTTATCATCTCCAATGTGATGAGGCTATGGAATACAATGGGTTCACATACTGCCGTGAGTTTATAAGTTAGCATTACTTTTTAAAGGGCCATTTGAAAAGATAGCTCTTAAGACAGGTACATGTGTTGACATAAAGGTTCTGTATTATTTATCCAATCTGAAGATGTAATACTCTTAAATGACAGAGTTGATTCTAATGGTGAACATTCAGACTTCCTAAAAAATAACTTTTGTTCCCCAGCTAGATGTGACAAGTCCATATGAAGAGGACCTTACTTGGTTTAAATAAGAATTGTAAACATTGCTACTTGTCTTCCAGTCCAAACAACACAGATCTTTATTTGATAAATAGCATTTATAAAGCACAACAGTATTTATTTAGGGATAGAGAAAATGGTACTAGATCCTATTTTAAATAGCATAAAATAGAATTAAGAAAATAATATATAGCTACAGCAAATAACTGAAAAATATCTAACATCACAATATTGAATGTAAAATAATGTGGCGGTATCGTTAAGAAATCTAATACATCTAGAAAAATATTCATAATGTAGTGTTAATTTGGAAAGGGAGAAGTGAGGAACAGATTTTTAAAAATGTTTGAAAGCACCACACTAATAAATCATCAATGATTAGCCTTGAATAGTGAGATTGCTGTTAACTTCGTTTTCTTCTTTTCACTAACCTATAATTTCGAATTTTTATAACAAAAATGCTATTTTAATAAATAATAAATTTAAAATATGAAAGCTCAAACTTCAAAACATATGTATTAATTGATTTCAATTACTTTAATAAGAGATTCAAAATTTCACATAAGATATCATATGCTTTCTTTTTGCTGTTATTGGTTGTTGAATTTTAATGGAAATAGTTTTCTGTTGTTTTCTTTTTAAAATTTTTATCAGTTATATACATCTCTAGATAAAAATAGCAGCAAGGGGGCTAACAAATGCCTTTTCCAAAGTCTAACTGAAATGATTAAAGAGAAAAAAAAATGGGGCAGACACTTCATTGGTCTCAAAATGAGGGAATATTGCCAAATATATACACATCAAGGAATTTCTGTCAGATATAGCAGAATTAGTATAAAAAGTGACAGGACTAAGCATATAACTTTACTGCCTGAGAGAGCCATGGAATGATAAATGAAGTTATGTAGAGGAAGTGCTGGTAAATTCCTCCATAATTCTCCAATTTGAAGTGGCACAGGATGAAAGCATTTGCAAGCAATTTGAGGTTGTGGGGTTGCTATATTCACATTCCCTTTTCTGACTTTGAAAGACCAACAGCATGTAAAAGCTGCTGTACTTCTTTTCCATCTCTTTTCTTGTCTATGTTTACTTTAACTTCTTATAAAGTTCAAAGAAATAGTTATCTAAAACTTTCTTTTCTGTCTTGAGGTATGTTATCAAAATATCTGACTCCTCATCTACCTTTCTACACTTTATGTTTTTTATAAAATTTTGCGGAGTCTCATATTTAATGCCATTTTTTTCTATTTATTTATTTTTAAATGGTTTTGAATCTATCCAGGCAAGTTAAATGATGACAGTTAGTACTAGTGAGTCTGTTGGGAGACCAGTGAGTCATTATCTGCAGTGTTACATTACATACAGAACAAGGATAGGAATTACAACAGATCTCTTGTCAGAATTGTGCAAGCTAGAAGTCAATAGAGGGACAACTTTGAAGTGCTGGGGAAAAAAAAAAATCTGAACCCAGAATTCTATAACCAGAGAAAATAGAGGGAAAATAAAGTCTTTCCTGAGTGAAAACATAAAATTATTACCAGATAACTAATTATTCTGCAAGAAATTTTAAACTAAGTTCTATGGGCAGAAGCAATGTGATATAAAACAGAAACTGAAAGATACACAAAGAAATAAAGATCTTTGGAAATGGTGGAAGTGAAGATAATTATAATAGATATTTTGATTATTCTGAAACATTTTAATATTGTATATTTAATGTAAAAATAATAGCAATATATTTTGGGTTTATAGCATATATAACAGTAAATTGTATGACAACAGTAGCATAAAAGATGAGAGGGAAGAATGAGGATTATAATATTGTAAGATTCTTACTCCATCTGAAGTAGTGTGATATTTGAAGCTAGTTTCAGAGCTGAATGATTTGGGTTCATTCAGACATTTAAGAAGAATGGATGAAACTGAGGTTGGGGTGTTTAACATTATAAATGCAACTATTATACTCTACTAGGAGTACTTCTTTCTTACTAGCAAACTACAATCATTCATTTTTATTAAAAACATTTTCACGCACTGTTATGTAAAGAATACTAAATTTCAAAAATGATAGTAAATCCTCTCTAGAGGAAATTTAAATGTAAGTTTATAATCAAGGCTTTAAAAATTTGAACTATTACTTCCCATGTTTTCTTCGCAATTTTACAAAGTTCTGGAGAAGAGGTAAATCAGAAAAGTTTTACCAGGAAAGCAATAAAAATCTGTTACAACATATAATGAAAATATCCCCTCAAAAGTCAAACACAATATATATGAGAAATAAGATCACAAGAGGTTTCTACTGCTAAAATTTTTGCTATATATTGTGTTCTAAATGTAAATCAAAACAAAACAATAATTCAATATGTGATAAATGAGATTCTAAATCGTATCTATTTTATATTCATTTAATTGTAGAACATTCATATACTGGAACTACAGTGGTCAGAAAACATTTGAGATATGAGCTTTTGTTTTATTATGAAAAAACAGAACATTTCTTCCCATGAATAACATAAGGGAATAAAGCCACTTAGCAGCTCAGGGTTATGCATTTTCCTGTTTCCAGAGAATAGAGGTCACTGGCTGAAAAAAAGGCATGGTAGAATTTTTAATCTTCCTGTACTGGGTCCTCACTATTAATGTCTCTGGAAGAAATAAGCTGGAATTCCGCAATTCCAGTCACTATTTCATCGTCTAAGGGGAATTGTAAAGAGAACCCATCAGCAAAACCAGAAACACAAGCCTTAACCAAATGAGGATAGCACAGTGTGAGAAAAATTCATTCACAGAGAGCAAAGATCCTTTCATAGCCTTTTTATTAAGTCAATTTAAACATTTACCATTGTCTATTTTGCAATAGAGTTATGAAAACACATATTTGTTTCCCTTGACAAAGTATTTGATTTTTCTTTGTGTCATCCACAGTGCTCTAAATGAAGAGTAGGGTTTCAATAAATATTGGTTAATTGAGAATGATTTAATAAAGTAATTTCTTCTAATCTATCCTAAATTCACAAAACATATTTTAGAGAAAACATTTTCAAAGAAAATCAGGTTACAATACATTCTAATTGGTCTCAAGTTAATGCACTATTAACTTAGTTCATTAGGAGGAAAAACTGATTCTTTATTAACTTGAGTTAAAAATGTCTGAATCAGAACTGATATCCATAATATTTTACTGCATGAAAAATGTCATTCTATTATAATCAAATGTGTTACATGTTCAAGTGTGCCAAGTTAGGTCTGCTTCTCTATTTTTATATGTAAGAATAAAGAAAAACAGGATGGAACACATATTCCAGTAGAAGTTCTCAATCCTAAACAAAGAGAAAACAAATGCTGGAGAAAGCAAAGAGAAATAAAGGAAAGAATTATTTGCCTTAAGAAATTCCAGGAAGATACTTCTACTTAATTGTATCTATTTGGTGGGACTGCTTGAAAAGTTGGAAGCAGGTTTCTGAACAGAAGCCCTTCAATTAGATCAAGTATTTGGATGTTATCTTTAATTCAACTATGAATAAAAAGAAATACTCAAATGGAGTGTTTCATCAGTAAAACTTCAATTACAATGAATATATTTATTCTTCAAATAAAGTTTGCTAAAGGTATAGCAGCTGACTCCCATATATGTCAAACTTATTTTCAATCATTGGAAAAATTTTAAGTGACTTTAATATTATTTATTTTAACTTATTTCTTAATTATCCTTTATACATTTATAGTTTTATAATATTATTTGTTATAATATGTATTCAACAAAATTTGTTTCCTTTACCACACTGTTTGTGCTTCCAAATCCTCTGCTAATTTCTTTTTGTACAGTTAATGTTCTTACATTAACCACATTGGATGTTATCCTTTGTTTATATTTTACAACATAAATTTGATTCTGGTTTCCCCCCCACTGGGATCAAAATGTTCCCTTTTTTTCTTTAAATATTTCCCAGCATATATTAAAGTTCCATTCCCTTCGGACTCCTCTTTGTTTTACCTAACAAAAACTTTCCCAACATTCAAAAATGAACCAACTGAATTCTTTTACAAACTTGAGCAGTTGCCCAGATAATTTAAAATATTTATTCTTAATTTGGGCTTATAATTCTAAATATTGAATACTTGAAACTTTTGAAATTAATTTATTAGGGCATGAGAGACACTTTTCATACATGTCCACTAACAAAAATAAAACCATACAAATGTCTTGTGTTGGGTATTTGATAACCCTTCCTAGTTAGGATAGTTTATGATAACCCTTCTACTTGTTAATTGTCTAAGATTGATTTATAAAGAGAAGATATAGTATTTTGAGAATATTATTTACTTTATCCATTTGAGTAATTTTTTCTTTCTTTGCCTTAGGTGTTTATGTCTGTATAAATGTGTGTGTGTGGTGTGTGTGTGTGTGTGTGTGTGTGTGTGAGAGAGAGAGAGAGAGAGAGAGAGAGAGAGAGAGATGATTGAGACTACTGCAGTATCTAGAAATACACAATAGTATCTGTGAAAATACAAATTATATGCTTTGTCTCTATTACCCAAAGAATTTCCAGAAGAAACAACTAGAAATTTCATCATCTTGACATTTTATACGAACAAATTTGGTTTATTAAAAAACAAACAAACAAAAAAAACACAAAAAAAACAACCTCAACTGAGTACTTTACGAAATCTCAGGAATGAGTTAAGATGGCTTATAGGCTGCCTGGCAGGATAAGAGAAAGCCCTAAGAAGTAGAACCCTGGACTTTCTGCCCTTAGATCCATTAGATGTATTCTCTGTGGTATTATCTACTATGGATATTTAGGCTCTATATAAGATTTGGTTGAAACAAGGATTTGACAACTAAACATGTTTGAAAACTACCTATTGTCCTTTCCATTTTAAAAGTGGATTTTTCTAAGAATTAAATGTAATATGTAAAATTTCAAAAATCATAAATTCTATCATTGCATATTTTAGCTTTTATGTAAGGTTTCCACATTCATTGCCTAATTTAAATGTGTGTTGAAAAGGAAGATGGGATTCCTACTTTGCAGGTGAGAAATTAGAGGCTCAGAGGTACCACATGACCTGTGCCAATGACATGGGGACTGGAATCCGGACTCCCCTTGCGGTGTCTGCTCCACTCCACCTTCTCTCCTGCTGTTGTGTAAGGTCTAATCATATAGTCGCCATTACTAATTCTAATTTGGACTCATTCCTCTAGCAGAATAAACATGGAATACTATTCTTGTGGTGTATCTTAATTCAAAGTTCATACACTGTTCATGATGTTTTATAGGAATTCTACAGATAAATGGGATTATCACAAACAGATGTATTTACTCAGTATAATTACAATTAATGAATTTTCAGTCTCAAATAAAATTCTCTATTTCTTGTACCAAACATAGCCGAAAGGATCATGGTAACCACAAGACAAAAAAAGCTAAAGTAATACACAAAAGATAAAGAGAAAGAAATACAAGAATACCATTAAAGAAAGTCATCAAACCACAAAAAGATCAAGAGAATAAAGTAACAGAGATGAATTACAAAAATAGCCAGAAAACCATTAACAAATGGCTATAGGTACATATCTATCAATAACTTAAATGTAAAGAAACTAAATTCTCCAATCAAAAAGCTTAGAGTGTCTGAATGAATAGAAAACAATAGCTGTCTACAGGCTGCCTCCAAGAGACTCACTTTAAATTTAAGGTCACATACTCACTGAGAGTGAAGGGATAGAAAAAGATGAGAAAAAGATAGAAACCAAAAGACAGCTGGAGTAGCTATACACAAAATAGATTTTAAAATGAAGACTGTGATAAGAGACGAAGATGGGTATTATATAATGATAACAGGCTCAATCCAAAAGAAGATAAAACATTCATAAATATTTATGAACCCAACATAGAAACACCTAAGAATATAAAGAAAATATTTAAAAACCTTAAAAAATATTATAAAGTAATATAATAATAGTAGAGGACTTTAATATCCAACTTACATCAATGGATAGATCCTCCAGATAGAAAATCAATAAGGAGACATAGTTATAAAATGATATATTAAAACAGATTGACCTAAAACATACACATAGAACATTCTACCAAAAGAAACAGGTACATATTCTTCTCAAGGGCATTCTTCTCAAGAACATTTTCCAGGATAGATTGTATGTTAGGTACAAAACAAGTTTAATAAATTTAAGACTGAAATCATATCAAGCATCTTTTCCAATAACAATGGTAATAAAGTAGGAATTAATCAAACAAATAAAACTGGAAAATTCACAGATGTGTGGAGATAAGAAACATGCTACTAAACAACCAGTTGGTCAAAGAAAAATTCAAAAAAAAAAAAAAGAAAGAAAGAAAAATACCTTGAGACAAAAATGGAAATATAATATACCAAAATTACTGAGATACAGCAAATGTAGTTCTAACAGAGAAGTTCATAGTGATAAATGCCTACCTTAAGGAAAGATAAGTCTCAAATTATCAATGTAACTTTACATCTTAAGGAACTAGAAAATGAAAAACAAAGCTCAAAGTTAGTAGAAGGAAACAAAGATTAGAACAAAAATATAGAAAGATAGAGACTCAAAAGATAATAGAGAAGATCAATGAAACTAAGACCTGGTTCTCTGAAAAGATAAAATTCTTCATGAATCTGACTCACCAAGAAAATAGAAGAGAAAAAAAATAAAACAGAAATGAAAGAGATGTTACAACTGAAACCTCAGAAACACAAAAGCTCATAGAGACTATTATAAACAATTATACCCAACAACTTGAACAACCTAAAAGAAATGGATAAATTCCTAGAAACATAAAGTCTACCAAGACCAAATCATGCTGAAATAGAAAGTTGGAACAGACCAACTTTGTATGGAGATTGAGTCTATAATAAAAACCTCCTAACAACAATGACAAAAAAAAAAAAAAAAAAAAAAAAAACCCCAGGATCATATGGTCAACAGGTCTATAAAAATTATGGTCAACATAAGTAGTCATCAGGGACATGAAAATCTAAATCACAATGAGATATCACCTAATAACTGTTAGAATGACTATTATAAAAAGACAATAACAAATATTGGCCAGAATGTGGAGAAAAGGGAACCCTTTAAGTAAATTTGATTTTTTTGTTTGCTTATTTCTCAAATAGACAAGGAGAAGCCAAAATAATTTATCATTTTAAATATCTTTTTGATTAACTAATAGTAAATGAAAATTGCCTTTTTCTTCTCAGCTTAGAGGTAGCAGAGTAAAAGCAGTATAAAGGCATAATCGATGTAAAGCTAGATCATGTATTCTGCCTACTGTAGCATAATAAAATTGGTGCTGTTTTAGTTTGTCTTCAGTAATTCTGAGACCTCAAAAAATCACAAGTAGCTTCTTTAACATATAGATTCCATTAATGTTCTAAAAAGTTCTTCTTTACTAGTAAAAGAACTTGGGATAATATTTCAGGTAGTCTTTTATCAGATGTAGGACTTTTTCAGTTTTCTAAGGAGAAATAATGTGGTAAAGAATAACTTGGCAAGGAGAGGTGTTGTAATACAATTTATACCATTGGTGTTTTATTTAAATATTATGCTATTTCTTTCCGGATGTAAAGTTTGCTTCTCAGACATATTGTAAACTCTTTGATACCAGGCTTATTAACACAAAATTAACATTTTGTCAATGATTTATTTCTCCTCGTAGAAGTAATGGGTGACTACTGTGGATGACATGAAAATATTCAATGCATGAACTATTACCATATTTTATTGAATCGAAGTCACCATCAATTGTAAGACACCCTATCATTTATGTCTTACTGAGAAAAAAAAAAAGGAGCTAATTAAATTATGATGTACCAACAATTTTAAACTGTATTCTCGTTTGTCAGATGTCAAAATGTGTAAACTTTACCTTGAAACGCCACATCTATTATATAGCCTCTTAATGCTTATATCCAAGTAGGGCACTGCTAGGAAAGTCATGCAAGAGGACAAATCAATCCCTCAATGACATAAACATTGTTACTAAATTCAATATAGCTAAACAGAAAATAAGCATTAGGAGTTCTTAGCAAATAGTGGTCACCATGTGGGAGAATTCTTGAACAAATTCTATTAATTCCCCCCTAGATTGCCTCACAATTTATTTGGGACTTATAAACATATTGATTGACATCAAAAGAGACTGTTAAAAGGAAAATAAGTTGGGCCACGTGAGAGCCCTGTCAACTCATTCTGTAAGTACTTTTCTTTGGAAGGATATGAAATGATGTCCAGAGGACACATCTCTCACAGTTTACACACTGAGAATTGATATTTAAAAGAAGAGCATTTTTTGAAGGGATTTCAGGATGTCTACAAAGGTATGGATCTATCCCTAGTCTAGAAAGATTTGATCCATGTTTATAAATCTCTGATTCTTAAATTTGAAATAACATAATATACATATTTTTAGCTCAGTCTTTTTTGTCCTTAAACAGATTTCATAGCAGCTACAATAGAGAACAGGTATAAATTACCATCAAAACTGTTCACTAAACAAGCATTACTGATGGACTCCCATGGGACACTGAATGCTTGTAACCAATCTGCAAGGTAATCTTTTACCAACATCCATTTCCTCCCACAAGTTATACTTACTGGCAGTCAGTTTTGTTTGTTCTCTAAACTGATCATGCTGGTTTCTCTTGCTATTATAATCATACAATTAATTATGTATTATAAAAGCCTATTTGAGTTTTGCGTGTGTGTGTGTGTGTGTGTGTGTGTGTGTGTGCATGTGAGAGAACGAGAGAGAGACAGACAGAGAGAGACAGACAGACAGAGAGAGAGACAGAGACAAAGAGACAGAAAGACAGAGAGAGAGGAGGAATGTTGGATGCTGTAGAGATATTTGATGAAAGAATCATTAAAAATGCTATCAGATTAGGTACTGGCGGAAAAATTGTGACAAAAAATTATAAAGATATAGAAAGAGTAATGCCTTCAAAAGTAATCATTATTTTGATCAGCTGGTCTCAAACAATGCTAAAAGAGCCTACTATGTTGCCTAGTATTTACCTTATAGTTATTAAACTTTTAGCCAAGTCCAATACCAGAGCTTCAATTTAAGTGGTAAATTAGCTACTTAGATACTAGGAGACCTTGGAAATAACCAACTCAGAGTTAAAGAATGCTTTTTCAATCTAATTATATCCTCAACTGGTCAAAAGATTTTATTTACCATTGTTTATTGTCATCATCAACCCAAAACTTACAGGTCATACTATCCAAATTCAGAAAGACAAAGATAAAATCTGAATACAGGATCCATAAGACTAGATATGAAGTCGTTCATTTTAGAAGAAATGAATTGATGCCAAGAAAATTGGCATCAATCCAGAAAATACTTTTTGTCAATCCAAAGTGAGAATATGTTTACCTTTTAAAGTATGTGTTTTAAATTGTGACTTGAAACTCTGTGATATTATTATTGACTTGTCCTTATTCTCAGAAGATATTTATATTCCTGAAAATTAAAACCTAAAAAGCAGCCATTAGACTAATGTCTTCTTAAATTCAAAAATAATCAAATAATGTTCATATGAAGAGTACTTAGAGAAGTATATACAAAAAATTCTAGGAGCACAAATGAAGAACCGCAAGCCTCCTGAAAATGTCGGCAATGATTTTACAGAGCAGCCACTTGAACTAAGTCTAATGCAAGGAGTTTCAAGGTGTAAAAGAGATGAAAGCAAAAAGAGTAGTGTGGAAGAGTCATATGAGGATCATCAGAGGTTCAAAATGGTAGAAGTGAGGACCATGGGAGGCTCAGAAGGAAGTACAGAGAATAGCAAAATGAAAACTGGCGGGGAGATGGAGATGGAAAGATGGGTTTCCAAGAAAGTGGTCTTCATTGTTATCCCAGGTTCATCTTGGAGTAGTTTTCGTGTTCTCATTCTAGGTATGAATGTGCAACCCAGTGACTATGTAAAAACTATATTCAACTTGAATGTAAGAAAACAATGTTTTATGTTGAGGATGAAAGGAAAAAAAAAGATATCTATCATTTCTTCATTTCTTATTCAGTGCAGGCATTGCTATAGCCTTTTATCTAATATCTATGAAATAGATATTATTAATTCTACATTTTAAAGATGAATCTTAAAGATGTCATGTTGAGTTACTTCAAATTTTCCTAACCAGTTAGTAGCATATCAGGGACTTGACTACAGACTGTAACTTTGAAGCCCACAAGGAAATGTAATTAGCCATCTAGGCCCCTTCTCATTGCTCTTCAGAGCATGAAGTCAGACCGGCAGCAGTTAAGCACCCCATAGTTACAGGCAAAAGTATACGCAGAACTGTGTGGAGAAACAGCCTGGGCATATACAGGGGAAAGTGGGTGGCACAGACTTTTGTTGAGGCCCTCACCAACAGAGGCCCAGGTCCTGGTTTGAGAAGGCCCACAGAGGGGCAAGTATAGGAAAAAGGGAGCCTGGATCCTTGTGGAGCTCGTACTCCAGTCAGAGATCTGACTGACATCCTGACAGGCTGGGGAACACTGATTTTACTGGACTCATTGATGACTTTGATATATTAACTATTAAATAAATATATTATATATTACATGAATATTTTATAACGAATATATTAACTATTCATGTTATACTAAAGGCTCAGGTACACAAATGACTCAAGTGCAGAGATGCCTTTGCCTTTCTACTTTGAATTCTCTGAGTATTGTGGACCCAACCCAGACATGGTCCATATCAGACTCATTTATCTCAGTCTGATGACTTTTCCATACATAACTCCAGGCAGTGACTACTAAAACAGTACCCCCAGGAATTTTGTGCCCCACTCATCCACCTTGACTTGACTGCAAGAGAAGAGGCTCATGCTGATATTATTCATAGCCCAGAATATTACTTCCCTCCCATTCACCCAGCCATCCATCTTCACATGTATAAACACTAATATATATTTTCCCAAGAATCAACTCAGAAGGATATATATATGATTACTCATTTATCCTAAGGAATAAATGAACAAATGATATCAGGTGTAAGCCATGACTTAATTCGTAAATAGTGACACACATGTGACAGGGAGATAGTAATATATGTGTAAATTATATCTGGTTTTGAGCATTTGTTACTTGATCTTTTAAAAATCATTCTTATAATTTTTGTAAGGGGAAACATTAACCACATAGAACTTTTAAAACATAATCCAGTGTATAAATGGATGTATGATGATTGTGGATATTCTAAATTTGTCATAGAGTAAACTTTTAATGAAACTTACATAGGTCTTTTCATCCTATGTTTAGTTACAAACTATATTCTCCTTTCTCAATAGTTTTGTCATTGCACATGTTAATTGTGTATGAGAAATGCTAGCAGGATATATAATGAATATATAAATCAAAAATAGATATTATAACATATTAATAATTTAATAGTAATACAGTAATAAATTGTGCTTTAACTTTGTTATAATAAATTGTAATAGTTATGGAACTCTATCTAAGGTTTTCATTGACAGAGTGACTAAATTCATATTTCTGGTTTATGTTTTAGAAAAAATGATTAAAATCTACAAAAGCAGTTCTAATTCTTTTATTTAATTGCCCAAATTATTGTAACTTAGGAAGCCAGATCATATTATTTAAATGTTTTAAATTCTTCCAAAGAAGAAAGAAGATCCGTTCAAAAACTTTAAGTATGATGTCTTAAAACATAAAACCCTTGCTTGTCACGACGTGCTTAGTGCAAACTAGCATACAAATTGGGTCCTGGCAGAATGATTGATGTATTTACATCAAGCCTCAGAAAATGTAGTGGCAAAGGGCCTATAAGTGTCCTTAGTTTGCCATACATGGAATAATTACCCTTTTGCTTTCATGAATCAGCCTTGGGCCTTAGAAAAATCAAAGGAGAGCATAATCCAGGTTTCTCAAAGAACTATACCTAGTATGAAAATAAATCCTCCTGAACACTGTTTCAAATTATAGCAGTAGCAGCCTAATATTATGGGGACAATGGAAGGGATTTGAATAAAGGTAAGTGACGAACTAAGATTCCTTAGTGGGCATTAGGAACAAGTCAGTTTGAGAAACCTGGATCAGAAGTGGAATAAGTAGATGTTGTCATTCTATGTCCACTTCTGATAGCCCTGCACTATATTTTTGACTTAGTGATAAGATGCATGTCTGTAGTTTTTGGTTTTTGAAATTGAAAGTTTTTCACTGATAACAGAATTCTTAACATATAGGGCTTAGACTATACATATAGTTTTTATTTTATTTTTTTAAATATTATTTTATATTAGTTTCAGGTGTACAATATAGTGGTTAGAGATTTATATAATTTACAAAGTGATCCCCCTGATTAGTCTAGTACCTACTTGACACTATCCATAGTTATTACAATATTTCTATTGACTATATTCCCTATGCTGTACTTCACATCCTCATGACCATTTTGTAATTACCAATTTGTACTTCTTAATCCCTTCACCTTTTTCCAGCCCTCTACTTCCCTTCCATCTAGCAATCACCAGTTTGGTCTCTGTATCTATGAGTCTGTTTTCATTTTGTTTGTTCATTAATTTTGTTTCTAGATTCCACATACAAGTGAAATCATATGGTATTTATATTTCTCTGAATTATTTTTGTTAGATATAATTTCATTTCAGTTAATCATCAAGGGTCTTTTTTATTCTCAGTGAAATTTATTCTCTCAATAGTTTCTGTCCAAGTACAAAATGGTTTAGTAAAGTTTCATCAGCAAATCTTATATAATTAAACTCACCAAGTATACCATGGCTTATATCAAATTAAGGCTTCCTAAAATAGAGATATTTTCCAAAAGGTATGTTTATAAAAAGTATGTCAACTAAGTAGGAAAGAAAAAGTAATACACTGATATAGAGGGAGAATATGCAGAGAAAGAAAACAATCACATTATTACATTTGCAGTTTTCCCCCCTATTTTGTTCTTCCAAAGACCTGTGTGGACTAGAAGAGACAAAGGCAATCATTGATTGTCTCACCTCTTTTTACACATAGGAAATAGGCGAAAATACCGAAACTGGAAGGTTTATTTTCTCTATAACACTTAGCTCGTAACTGGTAGAGACAGGACTAGAATTCAAGCCTCTCGATCCTCATTTATGTATTATTTAGCCTCTTCTGACTCTGGCTTGAATGAGAGCAAAGGATCACCTGCGTAGAAAGCATATTAAGTCATGGAAGAAGATCAGGTCTTTCAGATAAAACGTAAGAAGTTAAAAGAAAAATATCTGAAGATAAGATCCTACACCAACATTCAAAATGCAGGGAGAAGCAGAGACATTTTATAAGAGATGGTTAAGAAATAGCAGAGTCTATAGAAGAGCCAGGAGAGAACAGAATAAGAATCATGAAATAAGGAAGAAGGGAATAATGAAAGGCACTCTGTGCAACATCACCAAATGATTCAAGGTCGAGCTTCCTTCTTGAAAGCCTTTGTTCTTCTAGGATACCACATTCTCCTGTTTTGTTTTTGTTTCCGTTTAACCTTCCTAGCTTTTCTGCCTTTTTTGCTGGTTCTTCTTTCCCTGGTGAGCCTCTAAATTTTAAAGTGACTCAGATCTGAGTCTTGGGCTTCCCTCTTCTCTCTCTGTAGTTCCTAAATAACCTAATTCATTTATTTTTTTTTTTCATTTTATTGTATTTTTTTTCTTTTTAGACAAGGCAACCCTTGGTTGACCTCACAGATTGTTAGTTTACAATCTCTTATTTTTTATTTTTTATGCCTACAGCACCGGTCTTCCTAGGTGGTCTCCCATCCAAGTACTAACCAGGCCTGACCCTGCTTAGCTTCCAAGATAAGACAGATCAGGCTTGTTTAGGGTGGGATGGCCATAGACTAAATAAGCCTAATTCAATCCCATGACCTTTAATATCCTCCATATGCTGATAACTCCCAAATCTACATCTCCAAGCTCTGTTTCTCCTGAGAAGTCCTGACTTGTATATGCAGTCTTCCTTGACATCTACATATACTTTTCAAACTCAGAATGTCGACTATTAATTCTTACCCCCAAATCTGCTCCTCTTTAAATGTCCTGCATCTCAATGAATGATAACAGATATAGCCTGTTGCTTACACTAAAATCTCAAGTGTTTCCATGATTATTCTTGGTATCTCCAATAGAGTACATCCAACCTAGCACTGTTTATTTTAATTAAAAATCACATCCTGAATGTGTTCTTCACTTCTCCTTTACTATCACTAGTTTAATCCTAACTCCATTTTCTACCTCCTAGAATAATCCTCCCAGAGTCCTGCAAAACTTGTAACTGCTTTTTCTATTCATTCTTGATCCTCTATAATGTATTTATTAAAAAGAAGAGGAATCTGATTTAAAACATGAATTGGACCTAATTCCTTCCTATTTAAAATTTTCATGTATTTCTATCTTAATTAAATTAAAGCCATAATTATGCTCTGGCCAGCACAACCCTACAAGATCTAGCCCCTACCTAATACTTCAGGCCCATCTTGTACTACTTCCCTCTTGCCAATTTTCCTTTCAACATCACAGTCTTTTTGCATCATTGCTGTTCTTTAAATACAATAAACCAATCCCATCTCAAAACATTTTACCATGTTTTCTTTAACTTGGAAGATTTTCTTCCTGATCCTTGTATGGGTGATTATTTCTTGTCACTCAGAGCTTACCATATATGTCACCTGAGAGAGATCTTCACCAAGCAGCCAGGCATTATTTGGTACATTACTCTATTTTAAATCTTTGTACAGAATGCTACTATATTATCTAATATTTTTTGTTTCCTCTGTCCATTCTCCAAAAATGTAAGCTCTGTGAAAACAAAGTCCTTATCTGATCCCAGAATTGTGCTTGATGTAGAATGCATTTAATATATATTGATTGAAATAACAATAAAATATTTCTATTAGGTGGTCACTGGATACTTTAAACAGAATATAGAGTGGAATACTAGTTGAATATAATGGAAAAAAGTGGACATATGTTTTCCAGAAAACAAAGTTTCTACAGTTTTTCTGATTGACATAGCATTAGGGCTATGAAAGAGCAAGGCAGTCACAGGACTTGTTCAATGGGGAGAAAGTAGTCATTAAAATATAATTATTACTTAATTACCTTATTATAAGTTCTATAGAGAAAATTACAGGGTGCTGTGAAACATATAACCAGGAGATGTAATTAAGTAGATATCAGGGAAGATATTTAAAAGTGGAATTTACAAGCCATTTAAGGTTCTGAGAAGATAATGATGTCTAAAGGATAGAAATACTATATCTGATAGATTATTCCAGTCATTAGAAATATATATTTCCTTCATTGCAGATAAGAAAGTAATGTTTGGCTTTTTGATTTAAAACTCAGATCATGAGAGTTTAGTAGAAATAAATTCCCTAAAAAAGTCATTGGTGTGGTATTAACTAAAAAAGGAAATTTGAGTACCAAATTTGGGTGCCAAATGGTAGTCTGTCATGAATGATCCAAATGCGATTCGCTATTAGACACTGCTTCCCTCTCTCTGTGACAGTTTTCAATCTCAAACATTTTTATAAAGACATTCATTCTTTTACGAAAACATAGAACTTGTACCTTTTATTCTATTTGTTTCTGATAAAATTATTTTTTATAGCCAGTGATGAAAGAAAATAATTTTTTCATATCCACCTCAAGCAAGGTTTAAGGTCCTATATATATATTGATTTTATATGTAAAGCCCTGATAAAACTGAATTCATAATTTTTTGGATGAGAAGCATTCTTAAAGATCATCTAGTAGAACAGAGGCAGTGGTGGGGAGGAGAGAGAGAGAGAGCATGAGAAAATGAGAGACAGAAACTAATGTTTATTGAGAAGACATTTTCTGGTAAGTGTCCAGCTAGTTAGAGGACGAGGGACCTGTCTCAACATCTATGCTCTTTTCATAGCATTGACAAAGGGGATACAGAAATATTTAATGATATTATTCTAGCTTTACTTTTCCTAGTTTCAAAAATATATATATATGTATATATATATATATAGTCTATGTTCCTTAGTGTATACAGGCCTTCTTTACTCTATTTCCCACCTACAGCTTCTGGCCCATTTTCTCCTATTCCCTTACATTTCACGACTACAAAAGGAGAGGTGTATTTTCATGTTCCTGCTTTTATTTTATTTATTTATTTTTTTCTTTCCATGCTGTTCCCTTGTCAGGGCCAACTTCCTGGGCCTTCTCTATTGGGCAAAGGCTTATTCTCAATGGTAACTTCCCAGAGAATTTTATAGCCAATGATACCAAGCTGTGTTAGCTAAAAACATTATGGACTGTCAATAGGATAAAAGGTCATTTAATACAGATATATAAAAAAAAGGAACTAAAGTATAGAAAGTTTGTTAAGAGCTTGCTGTTTGGATTATAAAACTGGTGACCCCTCGTACAAACTGACTAAACTGAGAAAATTACTTAAATTTTCTGAGCCCTATTTTTCTCATTTAAACAATTAGATAATAGTATTTTTTTATTAAAAGTTACTTATAATTGTTAAATAAATGGCATATATAAAGTTATTAGCTTACCATCTGATATAAGAGTAGAATAAATATTAGCTATAATTTTTATAATTTTTCTTAGTGTCAGAATGTTAGCTGTCAGCTAAGAGTATAGAAATAATAAGATAAATAACAAGAATTCCTGGATTTGAAGAGCTCACATTCAAATGGACAAAAATACCTCGACTTTGAAAGACATCTTGAGTTCTCAAACTGTTTTCATGTATATAATCTAGTTTCATCCTCATACCTTGACATAGGTTTATAAAATAATGTTGAAGATAAAAAGCTGAACATAAAATCTAGACAATACACATGGATTATAATTATGCAAGGTATATTTTAAGCACCAACACATATACATGCATGCATACATACATACATACATACATACGTACATACACATTTCAAAAAAAAAATTATGTCTACTAAAATTTTTACATGTAAAATTATCTAAGGTCATTAAAATGATAATACAATAACAGTATGTAAAAATCATTTTAAGAATATGGGATATCATTAGGGTCCAATAATTTGAGTTTAACAAGGGAAGAATAACTAAGCAACACCTTGTTTTTTTTCAGGGTAGAATCTAGAAAGTCTTATTAATAGGGTTTTAATAAAATTTTGTCTAAAATTTTCAGTTTGTAGATGAGGAATCTGAAGTTTAGAGATGTTTAAAGACTTATTCAATACTGCAGCAAGTGAGAATAGAAGCTAGTATACTGGCCTCAAGTTCTGCTGTCTCTTTTCTAAGTCATAAATTCACTTTCGAACAGGTTTCTGTAGAGCTCATTTTTGGTAATGTACCTTCAATGTACTTTAAGATACACAAGGCCAATTCCCCTTCCTATCTATCAATCACACAGAATACATAAAACTTTATGCAGACTTGTCTTTAACACATTTTCAAAATTTATCATCTTAAGGATTTTATTAAAAGGTAGCTTTAACAAATTAGTTCTTGAATGTCATGGTACATACATTTTAAAAAACTCATCACTTAATATTTTTACATTTTACTTTGTGTAATTATATCTCTATAAAAATACAAAAATTGCATACCCTAATCATCACAACTGGTGCAAATATTTTCTTAGTTTATTAAATGAGGCTTTCAATTTAAAAAAAAAAGGTAGCTTTAAATATTTAAATATAATACTTCATACTATAATATAATATTCATACTATTTATTATAATGTACAACATTAAAGATCAGCCCAAGTCTACAGAACAACTTTCTGAAGGCAATATATTTTTTAAAACTTCAATTTTGCAAAAACTTTTAAATCATAGTAAATATTCTGAAAGCTGATAAAATGTGATTAATAGATGTTACACTGGTTGTTACCTTGGTTTACTCTATAATTACGTTGGTATCCTTTTTTATATACAACTTGAGATTTGCCTTTGTATTGCTTGACTTTTTTATGAATTTATTAAATGAGCCAATAAATTTTTAAATCATTACCATCACCATAGAAATATGGTCTTCAAAACTATTATTGTCTGTGTATGTTAACTTTACCTTGAGAAGGTGGTTCTTAGAGGTTGAGGGTTCCTTAAGAACATTTTGCTCTTTCATGGAGATCTTTTCTCAATCTTTTTTTTTTATTAGAAAGCATATTATTTTCTAAAAGACTGATGAAGAGCATTTCAATGATAATCTAAATATTTTCCTGACTTTCATTGAAAAGGATATAATGTCTTGCCTTAGAAAAAAGAGCTTCTTATTTTGCTACACTTTTAGAAAACATTCAGCATATTTCCTATACAGTGATCACAATCTTTGAGGCCATCTATAGTTTGCAATAAATTTATAGTTTAGTAGCTTAAATTAATGGGAAAATGAGCTGCTGACAGACATGTTTTATCAAACTGATATTTGAGGATGGGTGCATTCAAAATACATGACATGAAATAGCAAAGGAAATGAGGATTGTGTACCTATAAAGCACAATTCTATACTGTCACGAAAGTGCTTAAAATTTAAAATTTTACTAGTATTCGGAAGTTCTATTTTATAATCTTTGATGCAATGATGCATTAAATCTTAGACTACAGCATTTTTTTCTCACTTATTTGGGTAAATGCAGACGTTCTTATTATCAGCTAGTTTTCTTGAGAAAGCAAGTGCCATTTTACATAGGCACTCTGCTGAGTATTATTCATATATTGATTCATTAAATCTCCAGATATAAAAAGAACAAATACAAAAACAAAAAATTTCCATTATATGTATGATAGTGGTAGGGAATTATTAACTTCCAATTACTTTGGAGGATTCAGGTTCTTAATGTTTTGATGTCAATTTGCTAAATTTACTATTGTATTGCATGTACACACAAATGTGTGCACACACGCTTACAACAACACACACACGTGCATATGTAGTTAGGTAGTGCCTCAAAAAAATAATAATTTGTTTTGGTCTAAAACTATGGAGAAAAGAAAGACCCCTGTACAACCACGAATAAATTTTTTTAAGAGAAAAGATATTTTCAAACAAACTATTTTGAATTACAAAAAATAAATTTGGGCACTTGCTTTTCTTTTAGTAACTAATTGATCAACAGATATTTACGAGGTCCTAATGTACAGGATCTCATGAATTAATGAAGTGTAATTACTGCTTCTGTCCAAAGCAGTTTTGCCGTCCTTGAATATAAATGCCCTTTTTCCTTAGAGAACCATGATGTGTAGTCCATGTCAAAGATGAGACCTAATGGACATTTTACTCGGTCCATAGGGAACTTAGATTGGCACCTTAGGTGCCAACACTAAAGCTTCACTAGTTCTGTGCTCTCAGAGTTGTTAACTGCCTGGTATAAAATCATCATTGTTATTTACATCGTACCAGTACCACCGACCAACTTTGTGATTCCAATCAGCCTAATGAGCAAGATCATGTGGATTTCATACCAACTATCTGCTAATATAAAGCATTTTCTATGTGCAAAGCATATTGAGTTGGTTGGAAATGTTCTTATATTAGGGAAAAGAAAGTCCAAATAAGTACCCAAGCTGCTAAATGGAAACTAAAATATTTAACAATAATCTAGATCTAAGTTAAAATAGGTATAAATGTTAGCATTATATAAAATTTATTTAAACTGTGAAGCAGATTTGTCCTGCCCACAGTTTTGATTCACAAACACATAGACTGTGTCACCTCAGAAATCCTGTAACCAGCTGTAACTCTGCTTACCCAAATAGCCTTCTGGGGCAGCCAAGCATTGTCTGGAAGTGCTAGTGAATGGATACTTTATATTGCTTGCAATTGTCATGCAAAACACTCAGCAAGACCTGAAGCCATATGAATTTGCCCAATTTAAGGTTTCATTAAAACTTAAATGTCACCTCAGTTTCTATAAAAGTAATAGCTATTTATAAAGAAGTCATATATTCCAAGCAGTACTTCCAGGTTTGAGTTCCTGAAAAAGAGTACAAGTGAGATTTTGTTATTTTGCTTGATTCACTTAAATGTAATTCAGATAGAGATCGAAAACTCTATAAAACTAAATGAGTGAACTTCCTCAGCCTACATAAATTTGAAATTTAAAAAGAGAACTAGCTAGTATATTTTTTTAATCATGAAAAACTTGAGGACATTTCATAAATGTTCACTGAGTGCCTATTAATTGTTAAGCAGTATTCTAGGCCCTTGGGGTACAGGTGTGAACCAAATAGGGAGTATCCCTGTCACTCATGGAACTGTCACTAAAAATAATTTTATAGTATATTGTCAAGTATAACATAAATGCCACAGAAAGAAAGCAGCGCAGGAGCATAGAACGTGATAGGAGTGTAGACAGTGAGTGGGGGAGTATCTGCCTGAAGGTAAAGTGGTAAAGAAAGACTGCGAACATGAACAGAGAACTCCATGGAGTGAGATTCGGGCCATGGGGAGAGTGCCTGAACAGAGGAAACACAGAAGACTCCGAGGTGAATTCTAGGAATTGGTGAGTTCCAGAAACATCAGAAGGTAACGTCTGTGGATTTCTATAAAGAACAGGGCAAGTGTTAGAAAATGAGGTTAGAGAAGTCATCAGGGCCCATCACAGAGGCCTTTAGGACATTTAAGGGATGCTATGGCAACTGTTAAGTACTGAGTCCCAATAAAATAATGTTATCTGGAGAAAAGAATGAAGTGCATGTAATTTTTTCATTATCTTTTAAGATATGATTTATACATATATAACAATGTATGTGATGTGCAGATCAGTATATTGTATAACTCTGGTCTCCTCTAGGTTCCCCCTTTTTCTTCCACCAGCCATTCCCACCATAACCATGTTGCCTCAGCTGAGTAGCAATCTCTCATCTGGGGATATGGCTTCCCTAAAGCCTCCACTTGGGAGTCCTGGGACCTGGCATTCATTCCTGACTGACTTGGAAGTGAAGGGTTAATGCCCAATGGGGCAGCCTTTGACCAAGGGAGATGGGACTTAATGATGAAAGTACTTTCTGTGGTTCTGAGGTTTATTTTTTCGGTTCCACAGAAGGTCCTCACAGATTTGAGTCCCAGATGTCCTCAATAACTCTATGGGCTTTCTCTTCTCTGTTCCCCTCTCCCAAAGCCCCAACCCTGTTCCCTGGAATTATTGCCCAAAAGATAAAGTACCTATATGCCAGCTCTCACGTCAGGCTTTATTTTCCTGGGGGAACCTCAACTAAGGCAGCAAATTAAAAGGTTTGAAGTATAATTATATAAAATACAACATCCTTGGCTACATCACCCAATCCACAAACTAGTATATTCCAATAACTGCAGTTCCCTCTGGGCTCCTCCCTACCCCATTTCTCAGCCTCCCACAGTCCTTGTCCCCTTGCCAGCCCAGCCAGGGAACCGTGCTCACAGGCTTCGGTCTTATCATTCTCTTATGGTAGTTCTTTAAAATTTTATCATATGTGTATATATTCCAAAGGAATATAGTATTCAGCTTTTGTATGTTTTTTAGCTTTATAAAATTATAATAAATGTAGTTTTATGCAAACTATTTGTTTTTAACTCGAATTGTTCTAACATTCATCCCTGTTGTGCAAGGTTGTAATTTCAATCCTATGTCGTAATATAATTTAACTACCACAATTTAATAATTATTCTTTCAGGAGACATTTAGGTTTTTTGATGGTTTTGCTATTTTGAGCATTGTCTCTGTGAATATTTTTGTACACATTTCCTGGTGCACATATGCAAGAGGTCCCTCAAGCTATACTATCCAATACGTTGGCGCCTTGCCACATTTAACTATTGAGCTTTCTAAATGTGGCTACTCCAAATTGAGACATGCTATAAAATGTAAAAATGTCCCAGATTTCAAAAATTTAGTATAAAAAATATGTTTTAAATAATTTTTAAATATTAATTACATGTTGAAATGGTATTTGTCTAGATATTTGGGTAATATAAAATACATTATTAAAATTAATTCACTTGTTTCTTTGACATTTTTAATATGTCTACCAGAAATTTTAAAATTATAAATTTGGCTTGAATTGTACTTCTACTGACAGTACTGGTCTAGGACAATGCTATTCAAAGTGTATTTCCCCAGCCAATAGCTTCAATGTCATCTAGAAATGCACACTCTCTAAATCCAAACCACTGAAATGCCTTGCAGCAAAACAGAATTCAAAACAGAAAAAAAAAAAAAAAGGATTGGAAAAGATACAGAATCTAGGAAAAAGGAAAGAAGTGCAGTGTAGAGTGTACTGATCCAGATTAATAGTAAACACAGAATTCTGAAGGGAGGTCTCTGAAAACCTGTGATTAGATAAATCAATAAAAGATAGAAGGTATATTATTATTGCAAATAGTACATAAAAAGGAACGATTAGAAATTTAAGGGAAAGAGAAAAAGCAGCAGTAGTGAAATGGAATTCTAATCAATCCTGGAGCTTTTCATGAACAATATACACAAGTATGGAAACTGCTGTCAGGGTGTCAAATGGGGGAGATTATATCCACACTTTGCAAAGTGAATGATCTGTACTTGAGGAAATATGAAATAAGAAGTTAAAACATCACTTACAGATACAAAGGGACATTTTAAAAAGGGAACTAAACTATGAGAAAAAATATTTATTATAATATGGGAAGAGGAGAGCTAGAGGTTTGGCAAAAAGGAGAATGTTTCATCTACATGCAAAAGAGAGTCAATGACTAAAATAATAGATGGAGAACTAACACTAGAATGATATTTTCCAAAAGAAAGAGCTAAAGAGATAAAAGTGTTCAATTCTGAGGAATGGGTCTAGGGTAGAAAAAGGGTAGGAGAATCATTGCTTGTAATTAATTTTAAAGATTGCTTCATAACATGAAAAATTATAAAATGCTTACTATATACAAAATAAATACTTAGATATATACTATATGTAATATATAGTTATATACCATTAATAGACATATATAGTATATAATATATTACTTAGATGTAGTCCTACTAGTTTATTATTAATTTCTTCACTATTGACATTGTACTTGTAGTTTTCTCAGACTTCTCTCAATTTAAATTTTTTTTGACAAATGTTCTTGTTTTGTTTATTTTTTAGATGTATATATCAATTTGCCATCCTCTATCTTTAAAGTTCACAGGTATTCTTACTGTTCTCTGTCTTGGTTATTGATCTTTAATAAGGCAAAACATTCTTCACATAAAATATGAGAAGACTCTAAAAAAGATTTAAGGTATGGTTAAAGAGTAGCATAGAATCTATGTCAAAAGAGCATTTAAAGGTATATAAAGGTAAGCAACAATAGTAAATTTTCTAGAAAAAGAATGGAACTGTGCTTGAACAGATGTGATAAAACAAGCAATGTTTACTTGTAAATTGATTTCATAAGGTATCCCCCAAGGAGAGGAATTATTTTAAAGCTTAGAAGCACTTCATAGCTTCTACCATTTTTGCAATGAGTATTTCTAGTGCTTTAATTCTATCTTCATTTTTTTTTGCAATGATTGATGAACCCCAGTCTTTCTGCAATACATAGCCCAAGGTCCTTGTATATCAATGAGATTTGCAAAATTTTGCAAGCAAAAATTCTTTTTGTGAGATTTAAGACACTGGATAATTGTTTTCTTTGGGTTAGGATGCTATTTATGCAGATTATGTAGTTGGATCCTACTCAAAACAGGAATAAAAATAGACTCTTTTTCAGATCTCTATACCATAAGGTTAGCTAACTTTCATTCAAATCTAGATGAATATTTTGGTTGTACTATATTTCATGTGCATAAATTATTGGGAATAGGTATAGTAAGCACACAGTATGGCCCAACTGTGAAGAGCTGATTTACAGAGCATATAACATGCCTGTGCTAGCAACTTTTTAAATATGAGCCACTCCTGCTAGAAGTCCTGAAAACACCTGGTGCAATGACATTCAAATAAATGGATAAAGTGATCAATGATTACCATCCATGGAATTATTTGTCAATAATTCATATATACTTATCTCAACAAAAACACAGTAGTTGTGTTGATGAAGTTGTGGATTTAGTTTAATATCTATAATAAAGCTTTTAATTACTAAGCATAGTGACTACGATCAGTATAGACACCTTAGGATTTAGGATCACTTTACCTTTTCAGACAATTTTTGATTTTACTCTTGATTTTGACTGAAAATGGACAACTATGCACACTCTACTTGCATCCCAATTTTAGTATTGAGTGTATTCATGAGGCATCTCAATTTGAAACATATATATATATATATATATATATATATATATATGTTTTTAAATCAACATAAATAACTACAGTGACTGTATTTGTGGGATGAGATCTTTTGGTATTGCTGTAGATTTTAGAGCTAGAAAAAAGCTATTAAATAATTTATACAAACTCTATCACATCATTTTTTAGGCAACTAACCTAAAACAGAAATTAAGGAAGTTGCTTCCATCAAAGAATCAATGGTCCAAAACTTCAAACATGCTTTTCCTGACTGATAAAGTATGTGCACTTATCTTTTAAGAGCTTTAGGCAAATTCTGAGACTGGAAGCAGACACATCTATCATCTGAGGAAAAATACCATTTTTCAGGTATTTGAGGGACTACTGAATCATCAATAAACTGACTTGCTGGAATTATAGATGAACCATTCACTATCTGGTTCTTTTCAGCCATGTAGATAGTTCCAGACATATCTGGTTTATAAAACAATAGACTCCTTATTCTGGGGAAAACAGCTGCAATAGTTCAAAAGATGAGTGGCATTTTGCTTTGTTTAAAATATTCGAATTTTATATGAATGGAAAGACAATGTTTTATTGTTTAATAATAAATTATAGAACAATTGCTGTTTCATGGCATTCTCTGTAATAAGAGCCTGTAGATTTTCTACAGTGTTTTTCATTCATTAATTGAAAGCAGGACATTGGTCATGATAATTTACATCTTTGAGTTCCTGTTTAAATTGACTTATATATAGTCTTTAAATCCTTTAGCTTAGTTTACCAGTCAATTAGATATACCTTATAGTTTTATTTCTGAATATCTTAAAATTATCCGTAATGCTAAAATTACTTAACTATAGAACACGAACAAACTTTTAACTCCAATGCTCTATTGGCTATTTTAATTTAATGAATTAAAAATTTGCATAAAATTTATTTACTTTAAAGATCTTCAGATTTAAAAGTATATTTAATGCTTCAAGCAATCGTGTATATACTATTGTAGATATGTGAAGTTCGCTTTTTATACTCTTTCTAAAGGAAGATGGAGATTAATATTTCATATTGATGTTATAAATTAAAATCATTTTATACTATACTTTTTCCTAATATTTAACAAATAAATTGACAAGAATAAAGGAAAAAATAATATTGAGCCAACTACCCTTGGTAAGTATGGTGGCTATAATCAAAGGAAAGTAAATGAGCTTTAGAAATCGATCAAATTCCATTTAAATTGTGACATTTTCTGAAAGGGAAAAACATAAACTCTCTCAACATATCATTTAGTTATGACAGGAACTTCTGAGATTTCTCCCTCTCTCATTTTCTCTCTCATTTTCCCTATCATTTTCTCTCTTACGTTCTCTCTTATTTTCTCTCTCACTTTCTCTCTTATTTTCTCTCTCTCCCACCATTCTCTCCCCCTGCCCTCCTCCCTGCTTTGGTTTGTTTTTTCACTAAATTGCCATAAAACCCAATTAGGTTTTCCTTCTTTCCTCTTTTTCCTAACAGAAGTAGACTCTTCTCTTAGGCCAATTTTTCCACAAGGATAACCTCTGTATCTTCAGGCATATAATTGACTCCAGGCCCGCTCTAAAGCCTATTGCAAAGATGGTTTGTTTACAATGCACTAAGACCTTCCCCCTTCACCCTCTGAGACTAAAAGAAGGGATTACATCCTCTTTCCTGAGTCTTCTGGTATGCCCTGCACTTGGTTTATTTCCTCCAAAGCTTGGCTTTGTCCTTCCCTTTCTGTATCCCAAGGTGTAATAAAAACTCTCAACTATTTTACTTTTTCTACAAGGCTCTCTTTGCTGCCAGAACTTTAGGTATTATAAAAGCAGTATGTAGTAATAAGCCAGGAAACTAAAATATCTTAGAGGTCTATGTCTTTTATAAAATATGATTTTTCATAACAAACACATCAGATTTATTTGTGTAAATAACATAGCAATAAAGTAATAAACATAGCATGCTAAAAGGTTGATATTTATAAGCTCTTTGTAACTATTTAAATGCCATAGCAAAATTGATATTATAGCTACACTTCCTATTAAATGAAAATTCTACACATCCTTTGAATTAATATGTATTATTTCTTAATCATTCTTTAAATATTTTTTATTGAAACTTGTAAAATCAAAGCTGTTTAAGATGAAGAGCCTCAATATTATAAGGTAATAGAAATGAGAAAAAAAAGGTAATTGTAGGTAATAAATCAAACACCACCCTGGGCATAGAATAAACAATAATTACCAGAGGTAAAGGCTCTGACCTCAGGAAGATTACAGTCTAGTCTAGAAGACATTTAGACATGTAAACCTACAATAGCAGATGGACAAACATGTTGTGGAACAGAAGAAAGAACTAAGGGAAAATGCTGGCTTTAAGCATTCGACACCAGAGAGAGTATAAGTGAGGCTGACAGAACTTAAACCCTCGCTGGACACCTAAAAAAACAACCACCAAAAAATACTATGAAAGACCCTTGAAAGGAGGACGTTAAGTCTCTGGGTTGCGAGAAAAAAGAAGCCTAGAGTAGAAGAAGACCAGACAAAGACAATGTGGAATACAAGCTCAGGTAGAGTTTTCCTTGTACCTTATGCTATACCCCTTTCCCCCTTATTACCCTGGTTGAGGACAATCCAGAAGTCCCTAGCAGAATGGTTTGAGCAGGGTAGCACCCTCTCCATTATTGTCAGAAATGCTGTCTGGGGCTTAATAGCCAGGTCCAGAACTCGCAGAGCTCATAGTCCCAAACAGCTATTCACATGTAGGAAGTTTTCAAACCACTCCAGGAAGAGCACACCTTCAGGATAAGGCTTCTGTTCCATGTGTTAGGTAAAAATTATTAGTTGTGAAAAGGTGATATTATTTATCATGCAGTGGTTCTTGCACCTGACTGCACATTAGAATTCCAGGGGCGGTGAGACTTAAAAAAGCAAGCAAACAAACTAACTAACAAACAAATGAAAAATAAACTTGCCCTCCCCCCCCCCATCACACATCAATTCCCAGATCTCCTTCTACACCAATTAAATCAGGGTCTCTTAAGGTGATATTATAGCATTGGTATTTCTTAACTATTCCCTTGATAGTTATAAGGTATGGTAAGTGTAGAGAATCATTGCTCCTAAGGCATTTGTGAGGAACATTTACCACTATTTTGAGAAGATAAAAAAGGAAATAAGTCTCCAGAAAAATGAAATAGCCAGTTAAAGTATACTAAGTTAGAGAGCATTCTGGTTGTAGTCTGTTCTCTTTCCCACATTGCCCTGAGTGTGTCCAATACAGGAGCTGCCATCAGGGCAGCCTAAGAAAGATGTCTCCTTCTCCACTGTAGTCATAAACTTCAGCTGGCATTTACTGGCTAGCTATGGAACTCAAGATGCTCGAAGTCTCTCTCTCTCTCTCCCCCTCTCTATCCTCCCTCTCTCTCTCTCAGTCTCTCTCTGTCATATACACAGACACTCAAAAAATAAAATCACAAATATAAGAGTAATTAGAGTTAATAAATGGGTAAAGAATAAATAAATATAAATGAGTACAAACAATCAAAAGATAGAGGGTCTCAGCTTTGTTTAAGAAGAACATTCTACAATATACATTTGTAAGAAAAATGAAAGTAAACAGAAAGCATGAAAATCAAAGAATGAAAATGTATATCAGCAATATGGGAATTAAAAAAGGTAGTGTAACAATTTAAACATAAGACAAAATAGAATTTAAAGTGAAAATCGTAATGTTTTCTTCACAATATTACCTTTGACTATTTCTAATTATATACTATTTCCACACTGGCTACATATATATCCATCATACAAGGATTTTTTTTTTTAAATTGCCTACAGCACCTGGTCTTCCTAGGTGGTCTCCCATTCAAGTACTAACCAGGCCCAACCCTGCTTAGCTTCCGAGAACAAGGATATTATGAACCATTAAAAGGCACAATATATCAAAGATATATAATAACCACAAACACTTGAGCACTTTAATGTAGACTCAATTCTGATTAAATTGATCAGAGATGGGATTTGAGCATCCTTGTTTTTCAAAAAGAGGCCCAAGTGATAAATAAAATACAGTAGAAAATGTAAAGCCATCTAAAAATAGCAAATACTATTAATTATCTAGAAAGTAGCCTCATCAAGAAGGCATCTTGCATTTATGATTAAAATACAAAATTTTCTTGGGAAATCATTAAAGAAAACTTGAAAATAAGTGATATGTTAATAGATGGAATAACTTAGCATTTCAGTATAATGTCAATAATTTCCTCACAAATTAATCTATATAGTCAATGCAATTCCAAAGAAATAGCCAATTGGATTTTAGGGGGAACTTGTCAAGTTAAGCAAAATATATATGTAGAAGAATAATTCCCATGAATAAATATGATCATTTCTATAAAGAGGAGCAAAGAAAGGGGAATCCCTACCACACGCAAAGACATATTACGAAATCACAATGATTAAACTGTGTGGTACTGGTGAAGGAACAGGAAAAAATAACAGATCAATGAAAAAATTATACCACACAAAAAATTCTAGCTAAGAAATTGTGTAATTAAAAAATTGTATTTTCCAAACCCTAAAAAAATTACATTTCAAGCAATGGTTATCACCGACTGGTAAGACATTCGGGAAATGTAGATATGAATTTTACAATGAATGGACAAAGCTCTAGCATTACATGAAAAAACTGAGTAAAAGAATTCATGGCAATGTTACTTTTGTTTCTAATTATACAATGTTTCTGGGTATATTCATTTGTACATTCCACAATTTTTTTAAGGGCACTGTGCTAGGCTCTTACCTAGTAATAAACAACAATAAATGATTTTTTGCAAGAGTAAATATTTTTTTCCAGAGGAGACCTCCAGCTCAGTCTGACTGTCAAGAAAATATTCAAGAGCTCAAATAACCCAGTTATCTTTAATCTTATGTGTTGTGCATTGATACATACATATATCTTTTCTATGATGTATTGATATTTCTAATCCCTCCAAATACCCAGCAAAAGAAAAATATTTTATTTAGTCCTTTTTACAAGTCATCATTTTTACCTCAAGTGTGACTTCCACTTTTGCAATACTTTCTAGGCCATAAGGCTTTCTATCACTTAAGAATTATATATTCTCGGGACTCCTGAGACTGCACAATGAGAAACAAAAGACATTCCACAGTATATGAATAGGGTTCCCAGGAATTCTGGCAGTGTTTGCTTCAGATACACCAGGAAAATTTTCCCAGTCTCTATGCCTCATACTGATATTATGACCTAAATTAAATTCATTAACTAAGGTGAGGATATTCTTAATAAAAACATAGATTTAAAAAAAATAATTGACCAAGTTTGAATTTGGCTTTCTTTGGGAACTATTATGCAAAGCACAATTTTACAGTAGGCAAATATTTCAAGGTTGCTTTAGTTGGTAAGAAAGTAAGAAATAGACATGGAATCAAATTTATGGGACATGAAGCTCAATGAAACCTTGAATTTGGTATAAAACTTGAAGTCCATCTTGCAGTGGATAAAAGTACATATTCTCAACCAATTACAAATCATACCTCAATTCTCTGATCTGGAAAGGGGGTCAATGCTGAGTAGTGTTTGCTTTTTGTTTGTTTTTAAACCAAAGGACATAGTTGATTTTTACACAAAATGGGTTGTTTTTTAAACAAAATTTTAGCTTAGGACATCATGCGCCTGTTTCCTAAGTTCCCTTGGCAGGCCCAAGTGGCATCATAAATTTAATGTACTGAAACTTGAGCTTCTTCATGCAGAAAATCAGGCCAGGATATGTCAACTCATGAAAAAAAGCATATTATTCTTGGAGGTATAAAATATTTATTCTGTAGCTACAATCATATTAAAATTTCCTGCAGTTGGAATTTAAGTGTTCCTAGTGGGGCATGTGATGAAGCTCTACAGTCTTGGCAGACACTGCGTAATCTCCTCTGGAATCTTTTTGGCCTGGATGTTGGAACAACTTGGTCCTGTTTTGTTTCACCTTTGATAGGTGTCTGGGGATAAGGTCTTGACTCTATTTTCTCCTCTTGTGACTCACATATCTGAGGCATAGTTTCTAAAGAACAGGTCTCTGATTGCAATGGTTAAGTTCTAGGATCTAAGAAGGACATTTGGCAAAAGCACATAGATAGAGTGATAAATTCTATTATCATGCCATTTAAATACAACTCCAAAAAATGTCCAGGATAAGTGCCACACAAGAAATGATTATGAAAGAAATGTCAGGACAATTGCATTTACATAAAAAGCAAAAATAAGACAAGACAATATGCAACAATAAAATGAAGGCTTAGTTTCCAAGGTCAGAGGTTTAAGAAAATGATGTATTAAAATTTGCAAATGAATGAGAAGTCTCTTTTCTACTTAGTCTTCCAACATAGCACCCATTCAGGCCAACATTATCACATCGTTATTGAAACCAACTTAATCAACAACTCCATTAAGGTTAAACTGGTCATTGCAGTGAATGACAGGCTGTTTCTATACCAAGCGCATCCTCTTGTATAATTAACAGTGTAATAATGAGAAATTGAGGCAGACATATTAAGGAGCCCTAAGAAATGCCAAGGTTCTGAGATGTGAAAGTTTCTCATGTACACACAAGAGAACCTAGTTTTGTACTTAGTACTAAGAGTAACTCAGGGCAAGTATTACACTGTGGCGACCATTGACATTGATCTTAAGTAAAAATGCCAATAGTTTCTATTACAAATGTTTCTAAGTATAGGTAGAACATCAAAGGGATTCTGTATGATTACAGAGGACCTTGGTTTTGAGTCATAAGAGAGTTTATCTCTCTGCCTTTAATCTTCTCAATGTATCATGTGATTGTGAGATTTATTACAACATATCCATTTATTACAATAAATAGAAGTATTCCTACTTTCTTCTAAATTAACAGAAAAGCCCTGGAAGTACAGAATCACAGATACAGCACAGACCTTTAAGATTATTTACTCCACTTCTCTTACAGTAAGAAGAGAATACTGAATTTTTGAGAGGTTAAGTAAATGCTGATATGCCCAGGTTTCCTTTGTCCTAGTCTGGCAATAAGTCTATTACAGTAAAAAAAAAAAAAAAAAAAAAAAAAAAAAAAAAAAAAAGAATTCTCAACACTAGTCAAAATATATAATAGCTATGCTTCTTCAACTCCAAAAGTTGGTATACATGGAGGAAATTTCCAGCAGCACTAACACATCACACACTGAGGTCCAGCTGCCTCCAACTGTCATTCATGAATAAATGATCTCATTTTCTTAATCCATCTGTTTGGAGTATACTCTGATTATAGAAGTAAAATATGTTCAAACTCTAAAAGCTGGTTTAAAAAATATCCATAATTGTTGGTAAATCTGAAGTACTAAATTAAAGAATTTTGACATAATCCAGGTGCTAGCACCATCCCTATATAAATGTGCTTGGTTTCTTCTTACATCTTTCTAGCTCCAGGAAGCAAAATATCATCATATTTCCAAGGTTTGTAGCTATAAAAAATAAGAAAGTGTTTAAACTGAAGAGCAAAATGAGATTTATGAATAAGAATTATGTCACTCTGAAGACTTACTTTCACAAGCACCATTGACTTTAGCTGAAAAGCACATTAACTATCAGTTGAAATTCACAGAATAACATGTTACAACTGAAATTTCATAGTCCTAAGTTTGTGTAAATAAAAGTAATGGTAATGAAGGCTTTAAAAAAAGATTGAAAGGTTGCTAATAAAGGACTCAGGTCTAGAACATGGGTTGTGTATGTTTGAGCTGGCCACGATGTATTATGCTCCAGCCATCACATCATGTCCATACTATTGCTGAGCTGACCTACCCCAGCAATCAGTTGCATTCCCAGGTGTCTACCAACACTTTGAACATTATCATATGTTCTAACTACTTACTTAACTTACTAATGTCATCTTACGTTTTCGCATTTGCCATCTTTGATAGGTTGGAATACACTAATAGAATGATGAAAGAATAGATGGGTAGAAAGGTTAACTGCAGTTGTCATAGCAAAAATAATTAAAATAAGAATATAATAATTAGGGGCACCATACATCCTGGTTTTCCTAGGACAATTCTATTTCAAGCCCTACACACTATGTAGTTTGGCATTTGTCCCAGATATAACTTACAGGTTTAGTGATAAATAATGTGGTTGTTCTACAATAGTTGACAATATTTTAGTGTTTATCAGAAGCCACTAAGGGTAAAGATCTATATCATCTAATTTAATCCACTCAACAATACTATGAAGTATAAATTATTATTATACCCATGTTACAGATGAAGAAACTGAGAAGCATAGGTATATGTGACATTATAAATATCATACAACTATTAATCAAGGGACCCAGAATTACTGACTCCAGTTATTTTATTGTAAACTCTTCACTGCTTTATAATAAATTCACACTTCCTAGGCCTTGTGGAATTGTTCATTTAAAATATAAATAAAGATAAATTTCAATATCCAAACCATAAATTTAGTAAATTGCCTGTTTTTTAGCTGTCAGATAGATTTGATTGCTGTTTAGAAGGCCATGAAAGGTGTGGAAAAGGCAAACAGTACCTTTAGCAAGCCCAGAATATGAGAACCATTTTCTCATATTCTGCCCTTTGAAACTCTGAGAGATGAATTAAGTAGAAAGTATAAAAGTGCATTTTACAGAGTGAAGACCTATTTATGGATACTGCTGTCGTGTTGATACAGATTGAAATTCAACAATGTTCAGGATATAACTTTAGAGATTATATGTCAAGAATGAGTTGTTGGAGCAAGGTAGGTGTTGGGGTGGCAGATACATGTTTTAAGGGTGATATTAGAGAAGAGACCTCTTTAGAGCACGCTGGAACCCCACATGGCCTACACGTGAGTCCGCCCCAGCTGGTAAGTTTTGCCTTTTCTCATGACAGTTAGGTAAAATCTCCTAAAGTACAAAAAATCTTTGGTGACCTTTCCCCTTCAGACAGATATCCTCATTAACTGGCATTGTATTTCCTGAGGTCTATGATTGTCATTCTTCATGAAGGATGACTTAAAATATCTTCTAATTCATTAAGAGTTATACTGAAAGCAGTGCTATTCATTTCTTTTCCTGCGAAACTTGCTAATATTTGAATACACATGTGCAGTAACTGTGTTACTAAGAATACTTGAATAATTTAAACATTCCATTGTCCAACTTATGGATTAAAGAGCATTCACCATAGATGTGGACAAGATATCAAGTACTAGAGCATTTTTCTTTTTGTTTCATTTTTCTAAGTGGCACATATATACACAGACAAACAATGGTAGCCTTACCCTTGAAAACAATTTGCCAACATGTTTCTCTACAAAGCTCACTATCACAGAAAAAAAATTCTGTTTTATATGCAATGGGTTATAATATACACAACATGATTGAATAAGGTTCATTCCTATCTAAAAGAAACAAGGATGAATGAGCCAGATAATTACAGCAGATGAAATGTGTTTAGAAGCCTATTTCTAGGTCAATGATTGCACTTATAGTACAGTCATGTTTCACGTAACAATGTTTCTGTCAACGATGAACAGTATATATGACAGCTGTCCCATAAGATTATAATGGAGCTGAGAAATTCCTATCACCTAGTGACATCATAGCTCACATTTGTGGTGATTCTGGTATAAGCTGCTGTGCTGCCAGCAAGTATAAAAGTATAGAACATACAATAATACTTGATATTACAAGTACAGTACATAATACTTGATAATGATAATAAATAACTGTTATTTACAAAACTTTTTAATCATTTTAGAGTATATTCTATATATACATATATACATGAAGTTTGCTGTAAAACAATATGCTGTGTTGTGCTGGCAACAGCCTCAAACATTTCGAGTGTTCTGTGTCTCTTGATTGCATCATTTTCTCTTGCACTTCATTCAATCTTGTGTTGTTTTATAAAATAGTTTACCCTAAATGTATTTATGAAGGCTACAGTGGTATACAGTAATGTCCTAGACCTTCACATTCACTCTTCACTCACTCACTGACACAGCTAGAACAATTTCCAGTCCTGTAAGCTCCATTCATGGTAAGTGTCCTATACAGGTGTTGCCATTTTTTTCTATTATACCATATTCTTATTGTACCTTTTCTATGTTTAGATATATTTAGATAGGCAAATATTTTCTACTGTGTTACAGTATTCAGTACAGTAGCATGCTGTACAGGCAGTAGCCTAGGAGAAATAGGCTATGCCATATAGCCCAGGTGTGTAATAGGCTATACCATCCAGGCTTGTGTAAGTGTACTCTACAATGTTTGCACAATGAAGAAATCACCTAACGACACATTTCTCATAAAAAGTCCTTGTCCTTAAGTGGCACATGACTGTATTTCAATATTAGTAGACCAATTACATTGCCTATTGAAATTACTTAATGTTCTTTTTGTCAAGAGGGACCGGAAGGTGTTCTCTGCTATATTGCCATGTTGTGTGCACACGGGAGGGTGAGGTAGACTTGTTAGAAAGATAAGTTCTCAGTACTTGGCTGTATAACACTTTAAAAGTCTATTAAAAAACATTTGAATAAAAAAATAAGCTCTGCATAGTTCTAATTAAGTTTGTAGAGTGTAATTTTTTTTTGCTAAAAATATTGTTTTTTATTTTTATATTTTTATATTTTTATTTCTTTTTTAATAATCTGTAATTTTGGCATAAAATATATGCAAACAGTCATTTTAAGAAAGACTTAAAATGTTATATTTAAATTTGTTGAAAAGATTTGTAACTTTTATTTCCCAAGAGTGACATCACCAAATATACAATTATACCACCACCACCACACAGATACATACACTCACATATGTATATTTATATATGCACTCACTTTGCACAGTATTATGGGACTGTGAAAAATGATCACATAACCTGAAACTGTGCAGAATGATCTTAATACCAATCAAAGGGAAAACTTCTAACTATCCTGTGACTTATAATAATTTTGTCCAAACATTAACAATTCTCTTATTGTCAGTTTTAAATGTATTTCAAAATGGAAAAAAGTAAAATTATTATTTACTTAATATACTGTAATGTAAGCCATTAGAAGTATTGAGAATCAAAGTGTTTTATTTCTTTAGAAAAAAACTTATCCAGAGTGGTTGTTTGAACAGTGCTTGCCTCCTTCTTGTCATATAAGAGGATACAGAGCTATCATTTCTAAGCTTTATCATTCTTCATTTGTTTGCTGCACTTTGATCTCTGTTGGCCAATTTCTTCTTTTGATTATCCATTTTTGTAATATGCCATGTGGGTTTATCACTGGGAGAAAAGGAAACAACACAACTACACCCTTTGCTGTCTGTGGGAGAATCAAATAATAGTTATGCAGTGACCAATCATTGACAGACTTTAAATAGAGTGATGCGATCAGTTCCTAATCATGATGTGCACAGGTCATGCTTTGTCATATTTGTCATGACTGGTACTTATACGATTACTTAAAGTTAATACATTGATCATTGAAATTTGAACATTATTGGTAGGCTGATGTAACTTATTAAATTGTGCTGACATTTGTGCATATTAGAACTGTGCAAGAAATGGAATGCCTGTAAATTTTTCATTTTTCCATCATTATACCTTGGGATATGCCCTGATGTCAAACATTTAAATTAATAAAAGTTGAAGCAAGTGAATCTTAACTGGGATGTATATGGTTTAATCTTGCTTAGGTCACACATAAAACACTCAATGTTGAACAAATGTGTTTTCTAGAAAGGCCCTCATGTTACATGGAGGCTTCGGGACAATTAAAATCCATCCATACATAACTGAGGACAGCATAAGAAACAGGCAGAGTAGTGGCGTGGTAAATATACCTAGGAAATACAAAATCCATCCTTGGGCTTTTTATAGGCTTGTAAATTTTGATTAGGAAAGGAAAAATCTTCAGTGGAATTGTTCTCCTTGAGAATTAATATGAGAGTAATGTGTGAAATAGATCACAGGTGTGGGGAAATTTGTTCCAAGTAGGGGGTATTCATTATTTCAGTAAGGCATAGAATTATTCCTGGGAAAGAATTATTGAGTCAATGACAGTAGTAATGGAAAAGTAAGAGACCTAGACAGGGGTGCAGGAACTAGGATTTGTCGGTGGGAGGTACACATGGAGAAAAGGTCTTTTGGAGACAACTACAGTTTCAAACTTAAGTGATGTGAAGAAGCCTGAAGATCCGAACTTCACAAGATACTGGTTAATTTTTAATATAGCTTATTTTAAAAAGATAAAAAACAATTTCTAGGTTCTCTCAATAGGTCTAATACGGTATCTTTCATGGTCATTCACCTATATTTCTGGGTCCCTTAAATTATAGTGTATTAAAAAAGAAATGATAAAGAGATGATGACAAGATCTACTCCTTTAAGCCTTTTTTATCTACGGTATCTAGCACTTTTCAGACAATATAAGCTTTTTCTTTTGTCAAACAAACTTGAGATACTTATAAATATTTATCTAAATATATGTGTATATGTATCAATAAAAATAGATTTTACTTGTTTTGTGTTTTATCCATGAATAAATATTTAGGTGCACTTAAATTCTTTTGTTATTTTCTTTTTGGTGAGAAGATTCTTTGCAATAAAGTAACAAATAAAGGCTTTGCAATCTTTCCACATTACAGTTTTAGAAAATCAAAGGCATGTTGCACACAATTTATTTTATTTTTTCTTAGTGTGTTTGTCATCAGTGATCATATGTTCCTAATATTCTGAGCCTCACAAATGCCATAGTACCTCACGTTTTTCTAACAACATGTGTTTGCCAACATTTTTCTTCCAGGGAAAACTTTTATTATAAATGCCAAGTGGGTCTGGCATAACTATTCAAATCTGGAGAACGTATAACGATATAAGCTGAGCCATGAATAAAAGGAGAGTGAATACTTGGTAATATTAGAACAATATTACCAGAGGATCATTCGTGCTCTTGTTACCACAATCTAATTTCCCTGACAGCCATAGTATATCCTTTTATAAATCAGGCATACAAACATTATACATAGTTGTATTTCTTACCCAGCTCTAGTGTAATAAAACCTATAGTGGATTCAGATATATTTCACTGTGGCTTGTAGATGGTTCTAGTGTCATATGCTAGAGTAGACAAGGCTTTTCTGCTAACAGGTAATGAAATGGTAACAGCATGTTAAAGAAGGACAGACCTGAGGTCCAATCCTGATTCTGCCTTTCACTCAGCTGTATGATCTAGAAAGAGTAAGAGAAACACACTGAGCTTCAGATCCTTTGTTTATAATTAGGAATAACAATGATTCCTCTACTTAAGTCAGAATTTTGTCTTTAAAATCAAGAAAAAAACAAAGTCTTACCATGTAAATTTATAAAGCATTATACAAATATAAGGCTTAATGGTTATTATATATAAGACCCTACCTTTTATACTGGAAGTTGTATAAACAGTCTTCACATTTATCAAACTCATATACTTTTTTCTACTAGAGGTAAAATAATGAGTAGAATCAACAGAAAGAGGAAGTAACAGTATTAAAAAGGATGTTAGCTATGAGTTAAACTGTTGATCTCACATTAAGTTCTCGAGCACTGATGGACAGCATAGAGACTATTGAAGAATATGTTGCTGGCAGAGCTTCAAGACACATGACTTCATTTTTGAAGGAAATGTTGCTGTCAGTTTCTACTTCTCAGAAACCAAAGACCAGGTATTAGTGGTTCCATTGCAGAGCCCAATTCTTCATTGATATTTGATAAAGCAGGCAATAAAAGTTTTTTTATATATTGTTTCTGGCGCATAGCTTGAATACAGCAAATCTTATATTGAAAGAAAAAATGTGGCCAATAAACTTTTCTTCCTTCTAGAAAATTCTGATGAAGAAAAGAAGAGAGAAGTCATTTTATCATTTTTAATGCATGTCATACCACAGTATTAATAGACACACAGGAACCAAGGAAAAACAAGAAGGCCCAGAAACAGATTTGTGTTTAGGCAGGGTAGTGTTGTGATAGAGGTGACAACACAGATCGTTAAAGGAATGAACAGATTTTTTAAATTGAATGAATTTGTAATTCTGGCTTCCATACAGAAAAAAATAAAATCCAACCCTTCTTTCAAACAACATAGAAGAGTAAAATTCATATTAATTAAATATCTATATGGGAAGGTAAAACTATAAGGTAATCATTTTTTTTTTAAATGTAGGATAACATCTTTGTGATTTGGGGGTGAAAATTTCTTCAATAAAAAGTAAAAGCACAAACCAAAAGGCAGAAATATAGTATGATTTAACTATGTCAAAATTAGTGATTTCTATGCAACGAAGAATACCACAGATAAAATACTTAAAGAGGGACCAACTAGAAGTTGTTAGTGAAATCTAAATCTGAGAATTGAATAGCAGATAAAATTAACAAAGAATTCTTATTAATTAGCAGTAAAACTATGAGAAACACAATAAAAAAATGGTCCAAGGACAAGTACAAATTACAAAAGGAGATCCTAAGTAACTTTCATATAGCAATGACATGATCCACTGACTGTGCAATCAGAGAAAAGCATTGGAGTCTTCATCCAGAAAAACAAAAATTTTAAAATGCTTAATAATACTGTTTTACTAAATATATGGGAAAAGAGAAACTTCTACAAATTTCTAACGGGCATGTCAGCAAGTATAGCCTTTCTGAAAAATAGCATAGCAGCCATCCCTTGTCTTAGTGTATCCACGGGGACTCTCTCCTACAGGTTCATAAGAAGATACAGATGTTAATTGGAGCAATTATCTGGGGAGTTGAGAAGCTCATATGGTGGAAACTTATAACACTATTCTTTGAGCAATCAAAAGACTGAAGTTGCTGCATAGCGTGTGTGAATATGTGTGTTTGTGATTGTGTTATGTCTTACTATGAATGGGTCTTCACTATATGATGCTGAGTGAGGAAAATTGATGAAGAAAAGAATAGAACACAATACCATTTTCCTAAAACAAAATATACTGCAAACAATCACACACACACACACACACACACACACACATATATACACATATGTGTGTGTGTGTGTATATATTTAATGAATACATCTATACTAAAGTCATACACTAAATACATTAGATTGAGTTTCTATGGACAGTGTGGTACTCTAGAAGGAGAGGCTGAAGTAGTAAAATTAATAGCCTTAGATTAAACAGACCAATGGTGATAGTGTGCAATGGATTGAGACTCAAAAAATAAAAAGCAAAAAGTAAAATAAAATGTACCTCAACGCGTCTCTTAATTTGACTAGAAAATATTGAATTTTTGTTTATAATTTTTAAAGAATTCCCTTAGAATTAATGTGAATATATCCAAGAGAAGGATTATTAATAATATTGGCAAGTATAAAACGTGGCAGGAATAGCAAAACAAGAAGCAATAAGGTAACAGTGTTTGATCTGATAACACAATAACATAAATATTTGAAGATAGTACATGATAACAATCATGTCTAAAATGGCATGAAGAAATCTAGTGCACAGTGGTAGGAAAACACTAGGAGAAAATGTTAAAACACAAGCAGATATCACCTAGAATCCTAACTTTGAGTTGACCTTGCATACATTCCCAGAGGTAAACAGGTGGAGAATTCTCATTATATTAACATTTTTAAATTGGTTAAAACTCAACATTTTATTTAATGATATATAATATAGACTGGTAAATTTTCTGGCCTTCCAAATTAAATTCTGATTTTATATGATTTTTTTATTACCTCTAGTCCAGAGATTATTAACTTTTTTTCTGTGCATGTGTGAAACGGACCCCTTTGTAACATGTGAGACCCTGATTCATTCTCAGAATAATTTTCACAAAATTTAGTATTCATTTGTTAAATATTAATAGGCTTTGCTATCATTTGTGATTCTCAGCAAGAAGATAGTGATTGATCCTTGATATATATAGACAAATGCAGGTTTTTGTAAATGGTTTTGCATAGCAGCAGCTCCTCAGACCTATGAGTGGTACTGACTAACCTTGTTGCTTAGCAACACTACTTTATCACAGACAACCTTGTAGTCAACTGAACTGGAAGAATCAGAAGTAGAAAACGGAAAGTACAATAGTTATTTGCCTAGATTGAGATTTGCCTGGTTTTCTATTACTTGTGAAAATACTGGCCTTGGGAGTATTTTTTTTTCTTGTTTATAACCCCATTAACATAGGAGAAGTCAGATATTAGCAAACTGCAGCAGCAATCTTATCTATTTATTGGCAGCAAGGATCTCAGGGAGCCTAGGGCAATTGCTTGAGTACTTTAGTTTATACAGGTTCAGGCGAAGGGTCAAAAATAATTCATTTGAAAGTGTTTCAAGAAGTCAAGCTGCAAATTTTCTCTTCTATCATAAACTTTAATTATAATTTAAAGTAATCTGGTCACCTATGACTGAAACACCAGAAAAAAATCCGCCCCCTTTTTTTTACAGATGTGGTTTTATAGTGTTAGATGCAAAAACAAAAACAAACAAACAAACAAAAACAAAAAAAACCCCAAAAAACAAAAATGGGGAATGGGTGTGTAATTATACTCTCTTGGCCCTCCTCAAGCTTTTCTGCCTTTTCCTTTTTCACAGATTGATGAATCTTAAGAAAGGTATGTATGATGTCAGTTCAAGACAGTGTATTGTCTTTGATAAAACTTGCTTTAGTTTCTAATTTCAATAAAATAGCTCCAGATAAGATCCACTTGAATCTACCGGCACACTCTATTTTTGTTGTGGCATTTTATACTCACTACCAGAATATCTCATTGTTTTGCACTCAAAATCTGTCCTTTCAGCACTCTTGGAAGACTGTCATGTTCCTAAACTCTCATTTCCACTTTTCCTATTATTCTCTTACACCATAATCACTTTGGAGTCATCATATTGACTTCAAAAAGAATTTCTCTCTTTCCTAATTCCTTTTTATCTTCACTCTATATTGAGTGTATAAGAATTATAAAACCACTATATAATGTGTTTGCTTAGTGTAGTCTGAAAGGTGTCTCTGGATCTCCTATTATCCCAAAAGTGCAACTACATTTTATATAAAATGCAATATAAAAATTGCATTTATAAACTACAGGTGCTATCACGGTTTCATGAATCTGTCATAATGAATTGTGCAATGCTAAATCTTCATAACATTACTAATCCACAGCTATGCCATATGCCATATTTACTTGAAAGAAAGTACGTGACATTACATAGTGTGGGTTTTCATTTAAAATCCCATGGTTGGTTGTTTTACCATTCATTGAGCTTTAAAGTGAACTTGAGGTTCTTTTAAATCTAGTCACAAAATCTTATTGGTTGTTTTCTTTTTGATAGTGAGTTTCTCTCTCTCTTTCTCTCTCTCTCTCTCTCTCTCTCTCTCTCTCTCATGCATGTATATACACACACCACCACCAATTTTTTTATTCTAATTTTCTACTTACTACTTTTGCTTTAAAATCTTCAATACTTCTGGTTTCTCTTCACCCATTGGTTTTCAGGGCTTCTGCGATTCTAATATAACTGAAGTCTTTTTAGGTCCTTCATGTAACTACTATTGTTTCTATTTAATTATTTATATTTTGCTCTTTGGAGGTTCATAGTTTCTTTGATCTTCAGACCATGTTAAGGGTAAGAAAAAGCCTATTCATTATACATGTGTTTAAGGTACATTGATTCCTGTCAAGGGAGATAATGTTCCTTAAAATGTTTGATGCACACAAGTTTGGGATTCTATGGCAGGCGGGGAGGGATCTCCATCTCATCTCTTTCAGAATTAGATATTCAGTGATTTATTTTTGGTTTATTTGACTCCCCCCTCTACCTTTTGTTTTCTCTAAAGAAAATTTAGGAAAAGGAATGAGATTAAATTGCATTAGCATTTTTGGTTGGACTTTTGTAGAAACCACCAAACAAGTCAGCAATAAAAACTGCATAACCACTCTTGGCTCAGTGCATATTTTTAAAGATCTAGATATTTCTCCTTTTACTTAGCTGTCCTGTGTACTTCAACTGTTTGAAAAAAAAAAAAAACAAAAAAAAAAACGATTTCTTCCCTGATCATTCTCTTTTCTATTTTTACAAATTCTCACACATATCAGGAAAAAGCAACCTTTCCTTGGTGCTAGCTTTTAACATTGAGCCATATCTCTTATGTCCTCCATACAATGTTCAGCTACTTGTCCACTCAGCTCTGCTCAGCTCAATACCCCATCCAACAATAATCACCAAAGCCTGTACTTTGTAGCAAACATAAATTTAATAAATTGTTCAGAATTTGATGGAGTACCTATAAATTTTGTGGCACACAGGTTAAGGTCAGACTATTGTCCTCTCCTGAAATATTCTCTTTTGCCCCACTCCTCATAAGAATTCTACCTATCATGGAGGGTTTAGTTAAAGCCCAGCCTCCCTCATTTCAGCTCCTTTACAACCAACCATGTCCTGCATTGACCTTTCCTTGTTTTGAAGTTCATTAGTGAACGCATAGTCAAATTTCCAATTTTAAACATTAAATACATATCTTAGCCACTACTCATGAAAGTTTGAATATAGTAAATTCAGAGGATGATAGTTCAAGTTTAGTTCTTCATTTCTGGTTGTTTATCTTTGGCCATTAACTTAGTCTCCTTGAGCATTAATTTTTTATATGTAAATGAGGAATAATATTACCTACTTAATAGTTTTATCATGATTATTAAAAGTATTTATGAAATGAGTTTGCAAATGTGAGGTAGTTGCACAAGCAGAAATATCAATACTTTCTATATAATATACACACAAATTTCTCATCTTTAGCATTAACATTTTCTGTATGTAAGTATAAAAATAATTTCTTATCTTTTTTTCCATAATGTATATCACTCACACCTGAAGGAAGATGAAAATGAAGCTAAGTGTCACATAGAATTGTACAGTTACGCCTTTCTGTCACCTCTAGTGGAGATGTTTGATCAAATGAGGAGAGTGTTTTTGGGAAATGACCATCTGTATTAAACTTGAAACAGACAAACATTTTCAACATCACAGCCAGATAGTATGATGTCCCAGCTGATCCTGAAGTAAAATTGCAAATAGCTAGTGAGAAGAGTTAGCAAATAGTAAAAGATAAGACAGAGTTATGTTATATACAAATGAGTTTCTGGGAGAGGGAGAAAAAAAGCAGCTTCCTACACAGGAAAAGAAGTTCTAAATAGAACAAGATGCTTCCTCCCCTAAAACACTGAAGTTTACTTACTAGTATTGAAAGTAAGGAAATAAAGTATTAGTTGCTTTGAACATGAAAGGACAGAAAATTCAAAAGACTCAAACTTCTTGCTTTTATCCCATTCTTTTCTCCCATCTGGATGTTAAGGACATTCTTTTCTAAAGTCATAAATAAAATTGAATTACTATATAATTTCTTTATGCACACCAAAAAGACCAGAGGGAGTTATACCAACTAAATGAAAATCAACACACAATTAGTTGAAATGCAGAAAAACTAAGGCACAATTTTTAACTGATCTTCATCACAATTTATTGAGAGACCACCAGCATTTCATTTGGTTCTAAGCTGAATTGAACATGACCCTGCTCTCTAGGAATTCATGAACTAGTACAGGAGATAAGCACATAAAAAATAACAAAACAACAAATGCTTTGAGTTTCATTGCAAATGTTTTCACTAAGTTCTCTATACATCTGTGTACCTATATTTATTTTGACCAGTAGATATATACACATAGATATAAAAAGGCTTCCCATTTAATAGAACAATTTTGGTTGCATTTAGCAATTAGCTATGTAGGCACAGAACACGGGCACAGGAAGGCTAATAAAGTTAATTCCTTTATAGTCTGAAACAATTAAGAATTAGACCTAGTATAAAATAAATCAGTAATTGAGTGTGGATGAGGAGGGAAATAGATTTTAATCAAAAATAAAACCAAAGATATAATTAAAGTAAAATTCAGCCATTTTATTAATTAGGAATTGTTATGGGCTGAATTGTGACATCCTCAAATTCATATTTGAGCCTAGTCTCAGAATGTTACTATTTGGGGGGATAAAGCCTTAAAAGATGTGATTAAGTTAAAATGAGATCATTTGGATGGACCCTGATTCAATACAACTGATCTTAGAAGAAGAGGTGACTAGGACACACAAAGGCATAGAGAAAAGACCATGTGAGGGCATAGCCATCTGCAAGTCAAAGAGAAAGGCCTCAGAAGAAACCAGTCCTGTTGATATATTAATCTCGACTTTTAGTCTTTAGAACTGTGAAAGCATAAATCTGTTAATATGCCCAATCTGTGATACTTTGATATGGCAGCCCTAGAAAACTAATAGAAGGATAATTTATTCTGATTAAAGGATTTCCTTAATTTTTCTTCTTGGCCCCAATTTCCTTTTCGATTACATTTACTCAGAAATGACAGAATTAAAAGAAATACATAGTCTTAGGGTGAAATAAATTGACTTCTACATCTTCCCTGCTTTTTTCCCAGGCTAAAATTAAGCTATTCTAATTATTTTCTCCAAGAGTTAGGGATGTTATAATGGCTTTTTAGAACCCTCACACTTTCCAAATGTACACTATTTTCAACATGGGGAACCAATGTCATTGTTATGAGCTCTGGTAAAAGTGTTGAAGGAAGATAATGTGAGAATAAAAGTTAAAATAAAAATTATTTAGCTGTTATTTTACTTAACTCTACAATTAATTTATATATAAGCTATGCATAGACATCCTTCTGTGCTTCACAAAAGTTCTTATGTTTACCTGGGCCCTTCTTCGCAAACATAAGTGGAGCCCAATTTCTGAGCAGATTTGGACAAGGAAGTGAAATAAAGATAATGAATCTCAGACAGAAACACCTCTCAGGGGACCAGATGCACATACTTGTGAGCCCCTCCCCACAGCTGGGTTGCTTTGCTCACAGTCACTTCCAAGCCTGCATATTATTTCCACTATGAATGTAAGTGAGGTTATTAAATCCTTATGTTTGGAGAGTTACAGCAGCAAGACAGCTGTCTGGGAGCACGTACACAGAGAATAAGGCTAAAGAGGGCTCCCTCACATTTAAGAGTTTTCTGTCTCTGGGGCCTTGAAACAATTGTCCACTCTCGCGAGCCCCCGCTATGTGCTCTGTCCCCACAGACTCTGATAACTTCCATTCTACTGCTCAAACTTTTGTTTCCTACTGGGAAGCTTTCTGGTAATGCTGAAATGCAAGAAACAACAGAACCATGCAGGCCCACCACACATTAGCTACATGGAGGTGGAGAAGAATAAGGCTCCTATGATGAACAAATACAAGATGGAGGCTGTCAGATAAATTATTTTCATCCCCCTACCTGGCAATACTGCCCTGAGAATCAGTCCTTGATATGTCTTCTCAGAAGGTGTTCCCGAGAGATTAGGTAATCTATCACAGTTGATGCCAGTTAATGATCGGTTTGATAATGACGCCTTCCTTCCCTTTGATGCGGTATCCCTTCCTGGCTTCGCTTGCCTCTCCCCTCATTCCTGCTCCTAAGGTTGAGATTATAAACCTTTTTTTTTTTTTCAGGCTTTGCTTTCTGAGTGATGTAGGTTAAGACAGAAGGGAAGAGAAAGCAGTCCTTTCTTGAGCTAGCTGGCATTATTTGCTCCAAAAATGAGAAAATAGATTGTTTAATTACTGATTTCAAATAAATGTCGACTTATACTTTACCAAAGTACCTTTTTGATAGGTCAACTGACCTATACTGAACTACAGTTCCCAGAATTCCTTTTCTAATATTTTTCCAGATAGGGTGAACTACAAGGGATAGATTCTTGTGCTGCTGGAAGACAGAAGGGAAACAGCCACCATTTTTTGCCATAAACACATTTTATCCAGTTATTCAATCAATTCAAGTGCTTCTATGAGGGGATTCTACAGATATACTGAAAGTTCCAAATGCGATAATTTTAAGTTAACCAAAAGAAAGCTTACCCTAGATTGGCAGAGCTTAATTGGTTTTGGAAGAAAGCTTGGACTTTCCCTAAATGAAGAGTCTCCAAACAGTAGCCAGAGGCACAATTGCTCTCACAGAACTCCAACCTCCTTGTGATCTTTCCATCCTGACTGTCTGCTCTGTGGATCGCAGGCTGCCTGTGACTGCCCCCACAATGTGGAACCCATTCTTTGTTAAAAAAAAAAAAATCCATCTATATGTTAAACTTGAACATTTTGTTTACATATAGGTAGCCACCTAACCTATTGTTTATGTACCCTTGGAGATAATAAAAATGACCCCAGAACGAACCACAATGTATCATTTATTTATTTAATTTTTTATTAAATTACACCTATTATGTGTCAGATATCATGTAGCGCTGTGGAACCAAAGGTAATGCTGCATTTTCTCTGACCTCTAGGACTCACAATCCAGTAGGAAAGGCAGACACCTATGTGATTAGTTTAGACAGTGTTACCTGTCACAATCTAAGTAAGCTAAGGTCATCACACTGAGTGGCTTCTGATTCTTTGATTTGAGAGTTATAGTATCTAATCAAGCTGTCAATCAAAAGATGATTTTTTTTTATGACAGATCACTATGTGATTTTTTGCATATAACAAAGTCAAGTGACGCTGCTTATCATTCACTTTTATAAAAGTGAAAAGTAGGGATAGATGGACCCCGAACCTATTATTAGTCTTATATTAATATATGAAAATATATGGAAAGTATTTGAAGAGAAAGCAGCTATCTGTTATAAAATATAAACTTCCACTAAAATTTAAAATTTTATGTTTAGAAAGCTATTAAAATGTATATATTTATTATTTTTATCAATTTTTTTTAAAAAATTATTATTATAATAGCATATCAATCCAGAAGAAATTTTTTAACAATTAGAACATAATGGTCAAAAAGTTAATTTCAAACTTTTATATAAATCACTATGTTGCACACTTGAAACTAATATAATATTGTATGTCAACTATAATTGGAAAATAAATTAACTAAAAAAATTTTTAAATAAATATAGGTGGTAAATATGTAGATATACACATATTTTTTAATTGCATAGAAGTATGATAAGGTCATAAAAGATTTCAAGCATAAAATATATTGGAATAGTATTAGCTAGTATAAGAGTTATATTTATGTGTCATCTTGGCTGGGCCATGAGGTGTCCAGATATTTGGTCAAATATTAGATTCTGAGTGTTTATATGAGGATATTTTGAATGAAATTAACATTTCAGTTAGTAGACTAAGTAAAGCAGATTGTTTGCCATAATGTGAGGAATCTCGTCCAATCAGTTGAAGGCCTGAATTGAACAAAAGCTGACTCACCACTGACCCACAAAGGCACTGTCAGTCTTCAAACTGGAGCATTGGTCTTCTTGTTAGAGCAGTCAGCCAGCCTTCAGGCTTGGACAGGGACATTGGCTCTGCAGATCTGGGAACTTGCCAGCTCTCATAATCATATGAAACAATTTCTTACAATAAATCTTTACATATATGTATTTACATAGATGTATTTATCTCCTATTGGTTCTGTTTCTCTGGAGAACCATGACAAATACAAGTGGTAACAGGAAATGAAAATATTAATTCAAGAAGAAAAGGGAACTACATATAATGAATGCCTGGTCATTAAAGAGCTTGTTTATTAATTTTTAACATTAACAACGGTGGTTTTTTTTTAAAATTAATTATGGCATACAGATTACACTGGATATGTTTTTAAAGTGGAATAAACGTTTTATTCTAAAACAAGATTTCACAGACTTTTTCTGGAAAGGACTTGATTGCAAATGTTTTAGACTTTGTGGACCACACAGTCTCTGTAGTAACTACCAAACTGCTGTTGTAGCACAAAAGCAGCCAAAGACAGTGTGGAAATAAATGAACATTGCTATCTTCTAGCAAAATTTTAATCACAAAAACAAGTAATGGGCCTAATTCGGGCCATGTGTGGTAGACAGTTTGCTGACCCCTGCTCTGTAATATCAATATTTATATTATACCAAAAATTACATTTTTACATTTTTTGGTAACCACTTAAAAACGTATGATGAAAAATTTTAAGAAACCAAATTGAAAATGGGTGAATGTGTACATAGTTCTTCAAAAGTTTTTTAGATGGTGCATGAGCAAAGGATTTTGTAGACCTATGCCATTATTGTGAAGAATGAGAAGGAGGACAGGAGGACAGAGCCAGCTGAAGAGGAGAGAAGGGATGTTCCAGGAAAAGGGCACAGCATGGTCAAAGTCACAGAAGAGAAAACAGCACAGTGTGTTTCCACTCTTCTAGCAGCTTGGTGTTGTGAGAGTGCAACATACAAGATGGGTAATGAGGTGAAGCTAGGTTGCAGGTAAGGGCCCAGTGGCAAAGACCTTCACATGCCCTGCTAAGGGGCTTAAACTTTATCCTGTAGGTAGAGAGAAGTCGTTGAAGAATTTTAAGCAGTGGACGGTATTACCTGAGGTTATGGGTATGCAGGATAGGCTTAGAAATGCAGGACTAGAAGGAAGATAATTTAGGAGACTATTATTGTAATAAAGTTGAGAGTTGAGAAGCATCTGAACTACGGCAGTGGGGCTAGGAATGATTGCGCGTAGACTCAAGAAATATGCGCAGCGATGGGCCATCATTATTGGTTTGTCAATGGGCAGATTAGAAAGGAGGTTGAGGCTTCTGGGGACACTATGGAAAAAGGTGTTGATAAGGATTTTACTTTGGTGTCAGGGGAAAATATGTTGTCACCAACTGAAATAAACTTCAAGAAAAGTGCCAATTGAATAACATTGAGAAAGGAATTCATTTTTTACATTTTTGAATTTGAGGTATTGTTAGAACACCTAATTGGAGTAGTCAAGAAGGCAATTGGATAGAAGTTCTTAAAGTCATATAAGTGGTCTTGATTAAAGACATAGATTTTAGAGCTATTTTGATGTAACTGGTCATTGAAAACATGGAATCCGACAATTTTTTTTTTGCATAGAGAGTAAAAGTGAAAAGAAAAGATGCTGAGGATGAAGCCTCCAGGAATACCAATATTGAAAAATATGATGGAGAAAAATCCATTAAAGAGAAAAAGCAAAGATAGGAAAAGACTCAAAAGAGGATGTTCTTTTTCAACACAAGTTAAAGAAACTTCAGAATTAAATGATTAGCAGAGTCAAACGCAGTAAATAAATACAGTAAGATAAAGATTAGAAATGACTTTTAATGTGGACTAAAGTAAAATTCAAAAAAACCTCATGAGAACAAAAGCTAGATTACAATGGCATCATAAGTGTATGAGAAATAAGAAACTGGAACTTTGAGGAATTCAAATGAGAAGAGGTAGTAGATAAGAGGTTATGAGCTATTTAGGATAGATGAAAAAAAAAAAGTCCACGTGTATGGGTGAAGAAAAGACCCGAAGATAAAAGAGGTAGTCTAAAGACAGAGAATTACAAAAGTAATTGAGGAAGCATGGTCTTGGTGAAGGGTGGGAGTAGGAAAATTGGCATGACAGTAGAAAGAGAAGTGATGAGGAATGAACGGGGTTGGAAAATAAAAGGAGAGCAAATCTAATCTAGTTTTTATGGAAGAAAGTACAATCTACAGAAAATAGGAGGGGAAGAAAGGGAGGCGAGGTGGGAAGAAACAAAAGTTGATTTAAGTCTTTAAGTGGTAAAATTTTGAATACACATTGAGAAAAAGAGAGTTGAGCTAACTATGCTAGTGTTAATGTTTAGCAAATATCCATCTTCTCTACATTTCCTCAGCATTCATGCATCTAGGAGGGCTCATTTGAACAGAAGCGATGTGTCATCTGGTCTAAGGCAGTTTTGAGTGGGTATACCTCTTCCACACTCTCTCTCTCCAGGCTGTGAAAATCTTAAAGGCTGTGGTTCTAAACAGAAGAGAGCTGTAAGTTGGAGAAGGGCTATCAATGGTTATCAGAGGACAATATGAGCAGAAAATAAACTTTATTGTGTTAAACTGCCAAGATTTTAGATTTATTTGCTACACCAGCACAATCATCACTAATGAACCAAGGACAATTGAAAGGTTGCTACCAAGATTACAGATCAGTATTTGCAGGACTAATGTGTGAAATCCATTGATTTTTCAGCTCTCTGTCTATAGGAATTAAAGAAGGCAGAGTTGGGGTTACTGGTGTCAACTGTGTTAGGGATGGGGTAGGGAGGGAGGGAGGAAGTGAGAGATGATTAAGCAGTGAGAAAGCCTGATAGGCTGAAGAAAAAAGTATTAGGGAGTATGCCTAGTTAGGCTAGGTAAGTTTGAAAAGTGGGTAAATTGGAAAATTTAGAGTGAGACTGAAGAACTGAAGAATGTAGTCAAAGAATGGAAAGCTAATTTATGATTATCCTTTCAGATAGCCTTCTCTATCTACTGTCTTACTGCCCTTCCAAAAACAAAACAAACAAACAAACAAAAAGTTAGGTAGCCTGACAACTTGCTCCAATAGTGCTTTATTATTCTCTCCATTATAGTAAATAACATCCTCTCCTGCAATTGTGTAGTATTTGTAATTTTCTTCTACTTGACTATGAATTTCTTAAGAGTTGGATTAATTTGTAATTCATATTTATATGACCAGCATCTAATACAGTCTCTGGTTTTTAGTACAGTGTTTTTCAACCTATATATCACTACCCATTAGTGGATATGTCATGGTGTAGGTTTGACCATCATTCATTTTCAATAAAATGGGATACAAAACAGAGTACAAGAGGATATATTATTGTTTTGTGAAAATTTGTTTAGGTTGAATACATATCTGTAATTGTAGTGCCATGTAAAATGTATATTTTATAATTACTTGGTCATAATAAAAAATGGAAGCTACTCAGTAACATAAATAACTGCAGAATGGATCACGTGCAAATAAGTATATAGTTGATACTAATAGCATGTGCCCATTGTCTCCACAGACTTTTGAGAATTCCTCTTGATTATGTGTTTGAACTGGACTTTCCCTGGCCTTCCCTTTACCTGGAGGTCTGCCTCAGCCTGAAGGAAGAGTGTCCTGAAAGTGAGGTGCTTCCATATCCACTTCAGCTGGTACAAGAAGGCTCAACTCAAGGAAAGTTGGGGAAGCCTCTCTTAGGAGCCTTGAACTGATTTATTTTCAAAGAACTTTTGGTGATAAGTAGCCTCCTTGTACCAGAGCTTGCAGAATGGCTCCAGTATCCATCACCTCAGCCCTGAGGGTAACTGTTAAGAGTGGCAGAGGCCACAGAAGCCCAGCTGGCCTGGGGATGGCAGCCAGTCCTCTTCATCCAGCAACCCCCATTCAATTCACTCATGCTTTGAGGTGGCCCCTGTCCCACATCAATGACCTAAAAATATTAGTTATAAAGAAGGAAGTCATTTCAGTATTGCTGGAGGCAAGTTGAAATTGGAATAATAGAGAGTCCTTGAATCAAATTTTTATTTCTTTAATCAAATCTGAACAAACATCTGCTTCTGTGGCTAACATTATTTCCATGTTTTTGTTTATTTGTTAATTTTCAAAAAGTGCTTGAAGTAACTTAACCTATTTCAGACACAATTATGTAAAGGCAGAGGTTAGGGGAAAGAAAAAAATTTAGAGATTAAAAAAAAATTAAACAGGAAAATATAGTTCTTCCGTGATATACTTAGAGAGAGTAGATTCTCCCCATCCTAATAATTTTCATGGAGTTTTAGGAACTTAATAGGGGAAAGGCAAAAACATTCTAAAAATAAATGAATTTGATTTGCAGAAACCTCTGGAAAAGGGATCTTTTCTCAGCAATGTGAACTGCATGTGTACTACCATGATGGGCAAAAGTTTGTCATTCTATCCCTGCTTAAAACTATTTCCTGTTATTCTCCCTCAGTTTAAGGGATATAAAATATGCTTCTGTGTCAGATATATTCACTTTCTACTTCTAAACTGGGGGGAAAAAAGAGAGAGAGAGAGAGAGAGAACCTGTGAAAATGAAAACTACGGAGTGCTTTTCCTATCGCATCTCCACTTACAAATAATGAGGTTTGTTTTCAATTTTATTTTTCATTAAGTAGTTAAGAGCCGCTGCTATAAAATGATTGTGTCTGGAGAGGTGACTCAGCAGGAAAGTAGGGGGCAATGAGTGAGTGATTCACTAAAGCCAAGAAATAAAGAAATGACAGTAGAATAACCAAACAGAGAGAAGATGAAGACAGGCAAGTAAGAGAGAAGCTGGTTCTTGAAGAAAAAATTAGTTTGGACATTGGGGCTGAAAAATTAATTTACAGTGAAGATCATGGAATAAAAATAAAATCAGAAAAGGGAAAAAAATGTTAAGAACTAAGCAGGAACCACTAATGTTTGATGACCTGTCAACTCTCAAATGAAAAGCAGGTGTCCCCTCTCTTAACCCACTTCTGCTTCTGAGCAAAAACTCAGGGTTTCCAAAAGGAAAGGAAGGACAAGCTTCGATTACAACTCAGGTTACCTAGATCACATTGGATATATACATTTTCTACTTTTGTTTTAAAGTCACGCTGACTGCATCTGTGAAGGACTTGGGCCAACTTTGCTCCCTAAATGAGGTTTCCTTGATAAGCCATCTCTAAACATTAGAAAACACTATATTGTCGTATTGCAACTTATATATGCCAAAATATTTTAAGTTATGATGGGAAGTGAGCTGAAATATATTCTTTTATATTTTAATAGAAAATATAAAGATCAAGAAAGACCAAAAGGAAAATACCTAAAATTCTGTAAGTTAGTTCGATTTTTTTTTTTTTTAAGCTGTGGATCAGTGTCATGGAGAGTTTGAATTTATGAGTGACCCTACTTTTGTATACAGAAATGAACTCAGTGGAAAATTACTTTCTTAACTGTTTAGTGTTGTAATCCAAGTACAATCTATTTCGATTATTCTTTACTTTGTAAATACATATAGCTTTACATATGATTTTAAAATTGTAAATAGAGTTATATTATTTTCTAATATATATATGTTAATTAAATATAAGGAAAATCAATAGAAGTATTACTTTTTCCCAAAGACTTTACAAGTATGGAACATGATTACCTTCAAATTTTGTTATTATCTGTTTATATATCTAACTATCTCCTGGTTGATATTTGGAATATACAGTGTTCTACTTTGCCTCGTTTCTAATTAAAAGACACGCGTTAAAACTTTTTAGACTAGGGATTCTGGTTCCCCTCTGAGATGCAGTATTAGTATGGGAAAGTACCACTTTTTAAAATCAGAACTTTAAACTATATCATATGAAAATTCACCAAGAGTAGAAATCTAATTAGCCAGGCCTCCCGTAGCTGGAGCTGTTGGAAGCCCCAGAGCCTCTCCTGGCAGGGTGCTGAGCGAAAGGAGTGAGACCAGAACACAGCTGGGAAAGGTTAGCTCTGTCCACAGTCTCCTCCCAATGCGAAGACCCTGACAAACAGAGGGTTGATAGAAGTATGTCATGGGGCTATCCCAGGCCAACAGGGTCACATATGTGGGACATATCATGTAGCACCCGTGGCAGCATCACTTGTCCATTCCATACTAATGGAATGGTTGTACATTCTGTTTGACTATTAGAAGGCAATATCATTGAAAGATATTTATGTGTATTTTATTCACATAGTTAACACACATTCATTGCATAGGGGTCAAGAAAGCAAGCAGTCAGGATATTTTTTCTCTATGTTAAAACATTATGGCTCAGCAGGGTAAAGGGGGGGAAATCATAGAAAAAAGTACAGTTCGACTTTTTTCCCCTCAGGACTTTTATTTCTTCTGAAATGTGTGTGTAAAGCATATGTGTGTATTTATACGAAATACACATGTGTAGATGTATACTTTACCTATAAATATATGTAATATATTATATGCACATTTATGTGTGTACGTACGTGTATATATATTTTTTTAACACGGAAGAGGTCATTTGTAAGTTTGGTATTGCCTTTTAATCCATGAACTTCCGTTCTTTTTTTCCTTTTTGGCAGCAGTTCCCTACTGTGTGTCATCTTGGTGAAAGTCAGCTGTCTGCCTCCCACTGCCAACACCAGAGGGCAAGAATTTCTCTTGCTCTATTCTGGCAGGCACTGCATATGGATGTTGTTTTGCCACAGCTAATCAGGTGGCCCAAATTGGTTCTTGTCTCTTGAATGAATCTCACAAAGTATGAGGAACAAGAATTCTTTCAAGAATGCTGTAGAGACCGTATTCTCGAGCTTCAGAACGCTGTCCTCTTAACCGTTTCTGCTAAAAGATAGATGTGCTTCTAGCTTTTTGCCTCTAAGCTGCCCTCCTCTTTCCCAGACTCCTACTCATTCTGTAGCCCTATATAGACTTCTAATAATTTTTAATTTTAGCACATTAGAACTGGTTTCTGTTTTTTTTTTTTTTTGCAACCAGTTGCATTGTAGATGATGCAAATGCTGAAAATAGATTCAGCCTCAACCTTGCCATCTAAGATCTCAAAATAGATTTTAAAACAATCAAATTGGTAGCTTTATATAAAACGAGTTACTGCACTGAGTAACAATAATATCCATACCCCTAAACAAATTCTCCTACTATAATAGAAAATAGACAAGGTCTGAGGTTTTGAAATTAGGAAGTTGAAACTTGATTCTCCTAGTATCTGGAAACTTGAAATCAACTATAATATTTGTCCTTTATAAAAGTTGCTATTGTAAATGTTCTTGATAAAAATATTAAATTCTGTTGTAGTAATATGAACATACTTTTATAAATTAGGAAAAGAAACTAACTTACTATTTTTCACCTAGCAGGTCATTCTATCTTCAAAATCATGTGGCATATATAGATTGAAGCATAAGGTATTCTTTCAGAAATAGCCATTAAAACCACTAAAAATCTTAATACATGTCCATGTGTATTTCGAAACATATATAGATTCGTAGAAGGTTATAAAAAATGTATGGGAAATTGTGTTAATCCTCCCTGCAGTCTCCCCTAAATTTAATATCTCATACAAATAAATATGAGAATGTCAGAACAAAGATATTGAGATTACTACAAATAATAGAGCTTATTTAGATATCATAGGTTACACATGCCCTCTTTTGTATACATAGATCAATGCAATTTTATTAATGTGTAACTTTGCATAACTACCAGTATAACCAAAATACTCACCTGTTAAATCATCACAGATTACCTGGGCTAACACTTGATAGCCACACATCCTCTCCCTCAGGTCTTGGAGGTAGACTCCCTTAGTATTAATACAAGCTCTACCGCTTACCAGGTGTGAAACTTAGGCAAATTTTTTACCTATATGTCTAATACAGATGTTACGGATATTTAATATGTTCACATATTTAAAACATTTAAAACACTGCCTAATAGTCTACAGCCATGCTACCCTGAACAAGCCCTATCCTATTTGATCTTAGAAGTTAAGCAGGTCTGGCTTGGTTAGTACTTGGATGGGAGACACCTCTATTAAAAGACTTGTTATTATTGAAAAAACTTTATGTGAACAGACTCTTACCCATCTCTCTGAATTTAACTTCTTCACATTATTCACAACTCTCTAGCCACAACGGCCTTCTTGATATTCCATAAACATGTCCAACTTTTTCTGCCTGGGTTGTCTTACATCAGATATTTTTATGACTATTTTCAAGTTTCTATTCAAATTTCTGTTCTTTATAGATGCTTTCCATGACCGCCACACTCAAAGTTATTGTCTATCACTCTTTATTACTCTATATGTTTATAATCTCTTCATAGTACTTAATGCTTAAAGTCAAATTGTAATTATCTTTTAATTATTAATGTTTATATTTATAGTCTGTCTCACCATACCTTTCTTACCCTCTACCCTTCTGAAAGTGATTTTCAAAGTTGCAAGGATTTTGTTTACTACTCCGTTTTCAAGATCCATAATTTGCCTGGTATTTAATAGATACTTTCTTTCCTTAAATGTTTAGGAGTAGTCATTGGTCGATTCATTATTTAAGTATTAAGATGAAAAATATGTACATCCATTCATTTTTTTTAATGTATAGGTGAATCTTTGGGTGTAGATCCAATGATCAGAATTCCCACAGTTTTTGTGAATTATACCCATAAACCATCATCTGTAATTACCAGGCTTTTAAGGCTGAGGACACAATTAAAGATGCTTGTGAAACCCTCTGTATGTCTGATCAAAGCTAATTTAGCATTTATTTCTTTGGCAACACACCTTAATATTATTAATATTTCCAAAGCTTTCACTGAAATTTCATAGAAAAACAACTTTGTTCCATTTGTCACTCATTTCTCATTGTTTTTATGTGATATTAATTGGTTTATTGTGACATTAATTACAATGTATAATTAAAATATAAGTACAGCTGCTATAAACAAACGGGCACAAATCAAGTGCTTCTTGGTAACCCACTGGAGAAACAGCAATGTGAAAGTTATGATAATCTATCATTTACCAGCTCTTCTGAGCCTATAACCTGTAGTTACATAACCTGAAAATAGCCCAGAGCTTTTTTGTCAATAAACTTAATAAAATCTTATTACATTTAGAATGTTTTTAATTAAATTTCACATCATAGACACAAGCAAAAGAGTGAAGACATATTTGGCCATTACTAAAAGACTCACAGGCTTACTTATATGAATTTGTGAAAAAAATAAGTTTTTCCAAAATAATATATTAATCTGTTTTGAAACTACTGCAAACATCACATGTATAATTAATTTCTTCTATTTTCTCAGAGACTCGGAAGATATATGAGGCTTTAAATCCAGTTAGAAAGTCAAGACCAACAGGTAAAATATTAACAAATGTACTTGGAAGAAATCAATTTTTTTGGAAGTCTTATATAGCTGTCTTCTATAACCTGCAAATTTCACAGTACATAACAAAATATTGATACAACTAAACATTTGCGATAATTATTTTTCAATAAGTTACTATTTATACATAATTTAATCTTATGATATGACTAATTTTCTGATAAATCAGTGAAAATTAAAATATTGCCCATTTGTGCCATATATAGAAATTCTGCTAATCTGCCTCCAGTAACACAATAGATTTCCCTGCTCAAGTATTGGATAGGAGAATAATACAAGAGTATTATTGTATACACTGTGTAAAACTCAATACGTAGTTTTTTTCCATTTTTATATAGTAAAATATTTCATTTAAAACCCTAATTAGTACTCAAAAAAGTTAGTTATGAACCAATTTTTCCCGGAAATCATTTTATTTATACTGGTAAGATAAAGACTAAAACTTACGGAAACTGTGGGAAGGGTTCATTTAGATACATTTTTATGCAGGTCATTACACAGTTAATAAAGTTTAAACATGCAGCACCATTTTTAAATTTTAAAAAAGATTATTTTTGTCTACAGCATGCCACCCTGAATGCACCCGATCTTGTCTGATCTCAGAAGCTAAGCAGGGTTGGGCCTGGTTAGTACCTGGATGGAAGACAACCTAGGAATACCAGGTGCTGTAGGCATTAAAAACAAACAAACAAACGATAAAAATAAAAAAGATATTTTTGTGTAACTACCAGAATTAATCTTGTGTGATGGTAGTAATGATTGGAGTACAGTTTCTGACCACTTAGAAGGTATTAGCTTTAATCTATAGCAGACTGTTATGTTATTTGCAACCCTATCCTTGAAATCATCTCATTACTAGTTAATAAAAATGCATACCTCATTAAAGAAATATTATAAAATATGAGCATTCTTATGTATACCAAGGTAAAGAATAGTCAGCTCTTGAGACCCAAAAATATTTGTATTTTTGAGGGAACTATAACTCATATGACAAATTTTTTTAAATTTCTCTAAAATTTATTTCAAGTTAAAAGTTAAATAATTAATTTTGCTTAATTTCTTGCCAGCTAGAGAAATACAAAGAGAGCATATATTTAAAAGCCAATTAATTATGGTGTGCCCTTTGGAGAAGGAAGACACATGCTGTGACCAAAATTTAATGCATATCCTAGAAGTAAATCTAAATTTCCCTGAACAGATTTGTTAAAATCAAACTGGTTCATGCTTAAATCTTTTAGTACATGAATCTTTGAAGGAATATATTAGTATATTTTAAGTTATATTCTAATAATGTTCTCTGATAGTGCCTTTAGTTGATAAACCAAATATAATTATGTCTTTAGAGAATTTATGTCAGCAAATAATATCTGAGACCTCAAGCTGGGTGTCCTAAAGTTCTGTCACAATGAGATTGTGTCAACATAATATATAGACATAATAAATTCCCTTTGGACTAACGATATGAATTAATTTTAAAATAGAAATCTGAAACATTTAGAACTAGAAAGATGATTATTCATTAGCTAGTTAAATCTCTGAATTTTGAAAAAAAATGGTAAGTGCAGAGAGCTTAAGAAATATTTGCAAAGTCAAAAAATTATCTTGAGTCCTAGTTAAATGCTCTTTAATTTTACCACTGAAATGATTAGATAATGAATTGTAAAAACAAGAAAGTCTTCAAACCTGTCACAAATTTTTCATGGCCCTTAACCTGTAAAGTTAATTGCCCAGAGTTCTCAGGTCTGCATGAATGCTTCATTATTTGTAGTATTCAGTAATTGATCAACATGTACTAAAGAAAGTCAGTGTAAGATAAAAGGCTGAGTGGATCTGGGTATCCTCGAACAATAACTACCCAAGTTTCCTGCAACTACTTATATTCTCCTTTTTACAGCATCAAGTAATAAGCCCCATAAATACAGGAGCAGGTGATGGAGAAATGGATTTTTAAATCACATTGTCATGCAATCAAGATACCTTTTAACCTATCCTCTTGTTGTTTACAAACACTTTCAAGAGTTTGTATATAACTCTGATCAATACAAACTTTATTATGTTGTATTGAAATGTTTTAAATTTATTTTTAAGAAGTTAAATGATATAGATACAATTGAAAATCTCTATATATCCCTTTTCAATGCAATTCCAGTCTTCCATTTCTAGATGTAACCATCATAGTGACTTTAGTGTTTATTATTCCCATGAATGTGTTTGTCTTATCTTTTGGCCAGAAATCTATTAGACATAAAAATATATGCAATAGTATGATGTGTATATAGTACTCTGAATTGCTGTTTTTAATGGGCTTATATTTTTTAGTATTATTCTTATAGTTGAATTTTCTGGTTCACTTTCTTTCAATGACAATGAAAATGCTACAATTCATTTATTTATTCTATAGATAGATATTTAGGATATTTATTTTGCTTTTACAAATAATGCTGAAAGGAAAATATGTATATATTTTTCTAGATATAAGCATAAGAGTTCTTATAGTGTATAAGCCAAGAAATAGAATTGAGATTTTAAGATATACAAATCTTAAAAGACATTGGATATTGTCAAGTACATTTCCAAAGTAGTCATACAAATTTATACTCTCATTATGAGTATATCAAAATTCTTTGTCAACATTCAGTTTTGTCATATTTTTAAAAAGTTTTTGATCAGTGTGATGTTTATAATTTTGGTTTTAACTTACATTTCTTTCATTGCTTGGAAATTAATTTTTTACATGTTTATAGGCTATTCAGTTTTTTTCTTTTGTAAATTGCTCACCTATTTGATTTTCATTCAGTTCTTTGTCTTTTTTCTTATTTATTTGTAGATATCTTCATATTATATAGGTTCTCTTTTGGGATAGGTACCTATATATGAGATATACATCTCCAATATCTCCTCCCAATGTGTTTGTGATAAAAAAGATTTAAAATTTAATGTATTTTTATTAGCCTTTTGATTTATGCTTTTAATATCTTGTTTAAGAAAATTTTCCTTCCTTGAGGTCTCATTTTTATATACTTTTATATTTGTTTATAAAAGTTGTAAATGTTTGTCTTTGGCTTCTGTTCCAGTGGAAAGTAATTTTTCTATATATTTATTAAATAGATTATCCTCTTCCACTAATCTGTAATTCTACCACCAAGATACATCTTTTCTATTTATGTATGTGTCTGCTTCATGACTCTGTTACATCGCTTTATTTGTTGTGCTCTGTAATGTTTTTAATAAGTGTCTTAAGACAGGTTAGTAATAAATGATATTGTGCAGGAGTAACACCTCTCAAAGCACACTTTATTCTCCTTTTTCAAAGTGACTTGTCTATTTTTAATATTTGCTCTTCTTCCCTATGAAATTTAAAAAGTCTTTATCAAGTTTTATACATTATATATTTAGCAAGCTTCTGTAATAACTCTTATATTAGCAATACTTTTTAATGAGTGTAGATTATTTTAAATGCCTGATACTAAAGTACACAATTTTATCTAGTTTGACATATGAATACATCTGTGAACCCTTTACCACAATCAAGATAAACATTTTTATCAATATAAAAGTTTCATTGTGACATTTTGCATCCTATTTCTCCTTCCACCCCTGTCCCAGGCAATCACCAATCTTCTTTCTATCACTAGATATGTTTGCATTTTCTAGAATTTTATATAAATGAAATCATATAGTAGGTACAATCTTTTTCATAGCTTTTATTGTTCAGTGTGATGATTTTGATATTTTGATATTAAAAATAGCAAAACTGTGTGTATCAATAGTATATTCTTTTTTTTTTAATTTCTGAGTAGTATCCCACTGTACAGATGTACCAAGATTTATGTATACATTCACTTGTTGATGTATATTTGGCTTATATCTAGTTAAGGTTATTATTACACATAAATCTGCTATGAACATTTATGTACAGCCTTTATGTGAACACATGTTTAATTGCTCTTTAATCCCTAAGAGTGGACTGCTTGAGTTATATAATAGGTATTTAGCCTTTTACGAAACTGTCAAATTATTTTACACAGCAGTTGTACTCTTTCGCATTCTCACTAGCAGTGTATCCGAATTCCATTTTCTCCATGTTTTCGCAAATACTTGGTGTGGCTGGGACTATTTCAGGGGTTCTTTTTCAGCTTTGTTGTATTAATTCAAACACAAAAATTATGCAAAAGTCAGCAAAAAGTTAGAAATTGTCAGAGGACACATCTCCTTGCCTCACTGGAGCAAAAAACCTCCCTTATTTTATCTACCCTTTCACTGATGACACAGCACTGCAAAGGCCCCCACTTTAGGTGAAGGCCCCTTTCCTAAATCCCTAACTTTCATGAACCAAAGGATGATTTCCTCCACCTGCATAGGTTACTAGATTATTAAGGCAGGCAAATCACTCATATTTCTCACCTTCCATCTCAACCTATTCCCAATATCTATCGCCAGTTCCAATGACCATAGTCTCTCTTGGAGTGTGTTCTCTCTGATTTAGCTTTGAGAGAAATTGATCCTGATTCATTTATTAAAGTTCATTTATTCACATTGACTATTTTGGTTGGTTCTACAGCAAAACAAAACTTCTAGTCAATTAAATATAGTCTTCCATATTTGCTTTGGCATAAGCCTAACAATTATTTTAAATTAGAAAAGCAAAATAAATGCTTTGGAACACCCCTGTGTAGACTAACCAAGAAGTGGAAGCAATTCAAATGTTCACTAACTGATGAATAAGTAAATAAAATGTGCTGTACATACACATTATTCAGCCTTAAAAAGGAAGAAAATCTTGTCACATACTACAGTATGGATGAACCTACAGGACATTATGCTAAGTGAAATAAGACAGTCACAAAAAGATAAATGCTACATAATTCCACTTACATGAGGTATCTAAAATAATCAAATTTATGGAAAGAGAAAGTAGAATGCAGATTGCCTGGGGCTGGGGAAGATGGAGAGGGGAAGTCTTGTTCAATGAATACAGAGTTTCAAATTTAGGAGATAAAAAAGTTCTGGAGATTTGTTTCACAACAATATCTGTTTCACAGCAATGTGAATATACTTAACACTACTGAACTATACATTTAAAAATGGTTAAGACTATAGATGTTATATCTTTTTACTACAATAAAAATGAATAAAAGCTTTGGATAGTTTTCATTTTTATCAGCTTGAAACTGTCTTCTTGTTTCTTCTGAAATAGGTCTATTACTAACTTTTCCCACAAAATTTGGTATGCATATTTAGTGAAGCTTTTGAGCAACATTAGCAACAATAGTTCCACTGTGATGAATTTCTGAATACTGAATGAGGCTGAGAGAATTTTAAAAGATTTGGACTCACTGTAACCTCTACTCACTGAAGTTCAGATCCATTGCTCCAAGGGGAGATGAGTTTCCAATTTACCAGGAGTTGTTGTTTTTTTTTTTGTTGTTTGTTTGTTTTTTTTGTTTTTTTTTTTTAGCTGAAAGGGAATGTCCTCTACATTTTCTTTATCAGGAATAGAGCTCAAAGGAAAACCCCTGAACTACGACAGTTTCTTTTTAGGAGATAATTGTGTATAATCAAATCTATCTTAAAACATCTTTAAAAGATAGTTACCTTAGTTAACAATTGTCTTGAAAAATTTGAAAACAAACTAAAGCAGACTCCGCTTTAGTTATTTATTTTAAAGCAGTAGTAATACTGATAGGTTTATCAGAAATATGCGCAGAATATTAAAATATGTATATTATTTCAGAAATTTCATTTGTATCATCAACAGAGGTGGTCCTTAATATGTAATTGATTTTTCAGGGGGGTCATTGTGAAAGCAGTTATTTAATCTCCCTTCTAATTAGGAAGTGTAGACATTTTTTGAAGAAAGAGGAATCTATCAAAAACCTTTCAGTATTTTCAGTAACTTTACTCTTTTGATGCAATCACTTCATAGAGTGTGTTTTCTGAATAGTTTTTTTTTTTACAAATCTGAATTTGTATGTTTGAGTTCCTATTGAAGTCTACTCAGCAGGATAGAGTTTTTAGTTTTAATTTTAAAGAAAGAGAAAAAATATTCTTATCAGCAAAACCTTTTCCATAAACAATTTTTAGGAATCTGGTACAGGCTATTAGAGTGTAAGACTATGTAGCTTTTCTTCTTGAGGATTCTTTAGAGTAATTTTAACTCTTTTCAGAAACAGGTCAAGACAGTGAAATATAGTTTCCCCACCACCTCCCTTGGACCTTGTTTATTTTTAAGATTGCTATTGATACTTACACTTTACAATAATTCTCTGTCATTATTTTAAGAGTTTTTTTTGAGATTTTCTGTTTTCTGAGGTTTTAGATGCCACGTGGCTAGAAATTTAGGAAGTGTAAAATTTGTATTTGTAGCAATTAAATTATTTTTTAAAAAAACAAATTTATTTTCTAAGAGTATAGGGAAAAAATAAAATATTAAATAAACTTTTAAAAGTCATTCCTAATAATAATCCAAAAGCTTTTAATACAGTTTTAGATTAGTTAGTTTTACCCACACTCTAGATAATAGAGTGGTTCTAGCTTTAACTTGGAGGTGAATTTAATGAAATATCTTCTACTTTTCAAGTAGGATAATAGATCTAGTATTTAAGTAGACCATGTATTACACTAAATAAATTGAATTACCATAGATTGCTTTAGCATAAAATTACTCTCAGAATGAATGGCTCACAAACTTTTCTTATATAGACTATGTAGTGGCAGTAGGAAAAATAATTCTGGATCTGAAGCTAGAAGGCTTGTGTTCATTTGCCAGCTTCGTATATATCTCTCTCTACTTTGGACAAGTCATTTATGCTCTTTCTTTCGTAAAGAATGTATACAAAAGTAATTGCTCTATTATGTTATCAGATTAGTACAGAATCAAATAAGGAGATGAAGTCAAAATTATAACATTTTTGAAAATTAAAGCTATTATATTCCATGGTTTTATCATACTTATAATGACATGACTCAGAATCATGAATTTATAGAACTAGAATAAAACAGAGAGTATTTTCTAGTCCCAAGTTTCCTAAATGTTCTTAGGTTACAGAACTTCTTGGAAATTTGATTTTAAAAATTATGCTATTCTAACAAGAAAAACATACGTACTCACGGGTAAGCAAGATATTGAATATAACTTCATGTATTCTAGATATGAACATCTGATCAATTTTAATGCTGTATTCTGTAGAGTGGATAAATGAGACCTAGAGAAATGAAGAGATTTAACTGAGGTTACACAGAAATTTTGTGGCAGAGATAATTCTTAAGTAAATGCCTGCAACTCACATCCCAGTATTTTATTTCCCTAGATTAGGGTTAATGCTAAGTGTGTCCCACAGAGACTTATTCATTTCAAAGAGATATCTCAGGAGCAAGCACAAGACAAAGCCCTCCCAATCATTACCATATTTTTATCTGTTTTCTACATTGGGCTTCCAAATTTCTACCTTATGGGGAAAAAAAAATGTTTGGATACTATTGCAATAGAAAAATAAATTGATAGATGTGAAGTAGAAAACCAAAAGTAGTATAGAGACAGAGTTCTCTTTTAGTTATCATGCCCTTTCTGGAAGAGAAATGTAGTTCTCAGAATTATGAAGTTCTTTAAAAACCACATGGTGTCTGGTAGTACAGCTATGAGTAGCTCTAAAAATATTAGAAAAATAGAATTCAGAATTTTAAAAGTCTTTAAGCAGTAATCTTAAGACATGTATGATAGCTCTAGAAAATTCTACCAAATGTTTAAAAGAGAATTAACACCAATCTATATGACCTTTTTCAGAAAAAAAGAAAAAAAGACATATCCCAATTTACTTTATGAAGCTAGTATTCCCTTAATACCCAAGACAAAACAAAACTGCAGCCAATATCCCTCATGGACATAGATTCAAAAACCTTTAACCATATAAAATTAAAAGGTATATAAAAAGAGCTATACACAATGACCAAGTAGGGTTTACTGTAGGGATGCAAAGTCGGTTCAACATTTAAAAAACAATCAATGTAATCTACCATATTAACAGGCTAAAGAAGAAAAATCACATGATTATACAAATTGATGCAAAAAGCATTTTAAAAAAAATTCAACATCTATTCATGATAGAAAATCTTAGCAAATTAGAAATTAGAGAGAAAATTCTTCGACTATAAAAAAACCTACCTCTCACATCATAAGTAATAGTGAAAGGCTGAATGCTTTTCGCCTGAGATCTGGAACAAGGCAAAAATGTCTACTCTTATTCAGCATTGTACTAGATATTCCTGCCCATGTAAGAAGGCAAATATAAAAGAAATAAAAGGCATAAATGTCATTAAAGAAAACATTAACTGTCCCTATTTGCAGATGGCATGATTGTCTTTATAAATAAGCCCAAGGACTATACAAAAACATTTGGAACAATATCTGATTTCATCAAAGTCACAGGATATAAGATCAACATAAAAAGATCAATTATTATATCTATAAATGACCAAAAACAAATAGAAACAAAAATTTTAAATATAATTTCATTCGTAATCATTCAAAAAAAATAAATACTTGGGTTTTTTCTAAATAAATAATACTAAGTAAACTAAAAGGATAAATACTTATATATAAATCAACAAAATAGGTATAGGACTTACATGTTGAGAACTACAAAACAGATTTTTTTTTTTAATTAAAGATCTAAATGATATGGAGACACATACCATGTTCATGGACTGGAATATTCAACACTAAAAAAGTCAAATCTCTTTAAGTTGACATATGTTCAAGGCAATCACTATCAAAATTCCAGCCAGATATTTTATATAGATCAGATTATTCTAAAGTTTTAAAGAAAGACAGAGAAACTAGAATAGACTTTTATAAAGGAAAAAAAATTACAAAGTAGAAGGACTTTATTCAATTTTAAGACCTTTTATATAGCTATACTAATCAAAACTGTGGTGTTGGCACAAGGTTAAACATATGTATCAGTAGAATAGAATAGAGAATCCAGAAATAAAAAATATGCAAGTATATACAAGCACAGCCAACTGATTTTGACAAAAGTGCAAAATCAATTTAATGGCAGAAAAATATTCTTTGCCTCATATACCAAAAGCAAAAAAAAAAGGAATTAAAAAAAATCCATCTTATGCAAGTTCAACTCAAAATGGATCATATTTAAGTAAATATAAAACTTTTAGAATAAATGAGAACATCTTTAAGAATTAGGATTTGGTGAAGAGTTTTTAGACATAACCAAAAATATGATCCACAAAAAGAAGAAAAACTGATAAATGGGACTTCATTAAAACTAAAAAGTTTTATGCTGCAAAAGATCCTGTTAAGATAATAAAAAGACTAGTATAAAATATCTGAAAATTATATATATGATAAAGGACTTCTGTCTAGAATTTACAAAGGACTCTCCAAATTCAACTGTAAGGAGTAAATCTGGAAAATAGGTAAAGTATATGAAAGACATTTTGCCAAAGAGGATACATGGAAGGAAAACAAACAAACAAAAACATGAAAAGGTTTTAAACATCATTAGCCACTAGGGAAATGCAAATTGATACTGTGATGAGATATCACAAAACATATAGGAAACAACTAAAATATCAAAATAGCAACTATGTAAAATGCTGTCCACCATGCAATAAAACTGGATCTCTCATACATTGCTGATAGGAATGTAAAACAATAAAGACATTCTGGAAAACAGTTTGGCAGTTTCTTTAAAAAGTTAAACATGTACTCATCATATGACTCAGGAATCACCTTGCTGGGCATTTTTCCCAGAGAAATGAAAATTTATTTTCAAGCCAAAACTGGTACATAAATGTTCATAGCAACTTTATTTGTAATAGAAAAAAAAACTAGAAATGATCAAAATGTCTTTTAATAGGTAAATGTTAAACAAAATGCCATATCTGTGCCATGGTATACAATAGTCGCCCCCTTATCTGTGGGGGATATGCTCCAAAGCCCCAGTGGATACCTGAAACTGCATAAATTATTGATGCCTGTATATACTATGTTTTTTCCCATACATACATATCTATGGTAAAGTTTAATTTATAAATTAGACACAGCAAGAAATTAACAAAAATAACTAATAATAAAATAGAACAATTATAACAATATACTGTAATAAAAGTTATGTGAAAGTGGAGTTTCTCTTTCCCTGATAACAAATCTGATAACGAGATGGCTAGTAAATGATTAATGGGTAAATAGTGAACACAGCTTGGGTTTGCTGGACAAAGAGATGACTCATGTGCAGGCAGGACGGCACCAGATTCCTTTAAGCTACTCAGAACAGTGTGCAATTTAAAATGCATAAATTATTTCTGGAATTTTCCAATTAATAATTTTAGACCAAGGTTGACCGCAGGTAACTAAAAACTGTAGAAAGCGAAACCATGAGTAAGGGGGGACTACCATACTGAACAATAAAAATAAAACTATATATATGACAACTTGAATAGGTCTCAAATAATACTCAGTCAAAAAAAAATCTCAAAAGATCACATACTATATGATTTCACTTATATAACATTTTCCAGATTATAAGATTACAGACAGAAAAAACAGACCCGTGGGTGCTAGGGATAGGGATGTCTGGGGACTGGGGATAACTGTAAGAAAGAGGCTGCAAGAGGCAGATGCTTATGCTGATAGCATAGCTGTCCTTGCACATAGTTAATGACACACTTGGTTGCAGTGTGGTGGTTGTACTATTTACATATGATAAAATCACAAAGAAACTGCCAAAGTAAAAAAAAGTGATTTCAGCTAGATTAAGATAGAGAATCAATATAACAAAATAAGTTTAATTTATATATCAGCAGCAAACAAAATAGTAGGGAATGAAGTTAAGAAACACTGCCATTTTTGTAGTAATTTTAAAAAAATATAATGTACTCAGCAATACGTTTAACAACAATGTCCAAGATCTCTATACTAAAAATCTCCAATATTATAAAGATATATTAAAAAGATCTAAATAAATGAAGACATAGATATGTTCATAGATTGGAAGACTTGTCATTATCATTTAAATGTTAATTTAATGCAAATTTATCTATAGATTCAATGCATCTCCATTAAAAAATCTCACCAAGACTTTTTTGAGAAATTGAAGCTGATTTTAAATATTATGGAAAAATAAAGGACCTAAAATTGTCAAAATAATATTGAAAAGTATAACAAATTTAAAAAACTATATTATCTGAATTTAAAACTCACTATTAAATGCAGTAACCAAAATATTGTAACATTTTCATACAAATAGATCAATAATAGAATAGTTTTTAAAAAAAACCCACCCATGCATGACAAATTACATTTTTTGACATATTTGCCAACGATTCAATGAGGAAAGGATAGACTTTTCAATAAATGGTGCTAGAACACTACATAGCCATACATTTAAAAACAAAATCAATCAACAAAACAAAAAAACTTGACCTCTACTCATATCATATATAAGAATTAATTTGAGATGGATTATAGACATATACATAAGAGCAAGAAGACTTGAAGACAAGAATTTGTAAAGATGCTCAATATCATTAGTAACAGAGAAAAGCTAATTAAAAGCATAATGAGATATTATTTCACACCCATTATAATGGTTACATTTTTAAAGATTGGCAATACCAATATAGAAAGATACAGAGCCACCAAAATTTGCATGTATGACTATAAAATGGTAATGGAACTTTGAAAACATTTGGCAATTTATTATAAAATTAAAAATATACCTACCCTTGACCCATCAATTTTATTCCTAAGAGAAATGGAAAACATACATTCACAAAAACATTAATACAAGAACATTCATAAAAACTTTAATTATAATAACTAATAAATACAAAATGGTCAAATGTCCACCAATGGGAAAATGAAGAAACAAAGTGTAATACATTCACACAATAGAATCCCACTCGACAATTAAAAGGAGTGAACCAACTGATACATATGACTTGAAAAAAATCTCAAAAACATTATGCTGAGTGAAAAAACCAAGGAGCGAACATGTTCATACCGCATCATTTAATTCTATGAAGTTCAAGAACAAGCCAAATTAACACATGAGAATAGTGGTATAGTGGTTGACCCTGGGGCTGGGGAAAGGAAGTAACCAGAAAGAGACATGGGGAAACTCTCTGGGGTAAAAGAAATAGTCTATATATCTTGTTCATAATGGTTACATGGCTGTATCTGTTTGCCTAAGCTTACTGAATTGTATACTTTAACATTTTATTGTATGTAAAGTATACTAAAAAAATCTTTTAAAAAGAAAAATAGTTTTTCCAGGTACTCATCAATTGTAAACTGTTTATCGAATGCCTATTAAATAAACCTCTAATCACTACTACAATTGGTTTGGGAAAGCACTAAAGCACTGACTTTCAGTTTTGCAATTACCCTGTCTTAAATCTAAAAAAAGAAAAAGATCTTCTAAATTCAAATGAATAATTTATCTATGTTCAAATTATTGCATGTAATTTGCCACATTGGTAAACATTTTCTTTCCTTTGTGTAACAGGCTCCACAAAATAGACTAGGCCAAGCTGAACAATCGTAGAACAGGGAAAGAACATTGGACCTGGAGTCAGGTCCTTCTAGCTTTAGATTTTATGATTCTATTTGACAAAAGTTCCCAGCTGGCTATCACTGCTGACATTCCCTAACACTAGAAGTATGTAGTGAATACAGAGAAGCATTGTTACACAAAGCAATTGCTGATGCCTTCTTGGTTGTCAGCTTCAGAATAGTTAAGAGACACTGGTACGTACCTACATTGAAATGTGATTATTCTAGCTCATCATTCTCTTTCAGTCTATTGACTATGCTGTACCTTTGTTTTAATATACAAGAATCACTTTTCTGTTTCATTTTTAAAGTTCTTATGAAATCACTCACATGCTTCAATGCCACCTTTGAAGCAGCTGACATAAAGTCAAAGTGACAGGGAGAAGAATAAATGCTATCCCCTTTGCTTTTGTCCTCCATTACGTAGAAACATCTCCTTGGCTTTTTCACTGATTTCCTTTCAAATTGTGCCATTTTGCAAAATTAATGATTGTGTAGCTTTAAAAATGTAAGACTCTCTTCACCTCTGTTTTAAATGTGTTACTGTATAAAAACAAAACAATTATATATGTATACATACACATACATATACATATAATGCTGATGAATATTGACATGTGTAAAAATATATACAAAGTGTCATTCTCCTTCATATAGTCATTCATATGTATCTATTCAATACATATTTTCAGTGCCTGCTATACGCAGACATTGTGTTAAGCACTGAGAATGTGATCATAAGCAAGACAGTCTACATCTCTAGATTAATAATAATTAAGGTTTGTATTCATACTTAATACTGTTCTAAATTTTTTGCCTTTTCTAGAATTGCTTAACCTTTGTAGCTCTATTTTAAAAAGGGTATTATTTGGTTAAAATTCAGAATAAGAGAGGAAGAATAACTTCTCCTATATCACATAGCTAAGAAACAGTAGACAGGTTTTCAACACAGGTTGTCTAGTTTCAAAGGAAGAAATAGGTAACTACTACACATACCATGCTCCCCTGCTCTTGTATCTTATGAAGCTAAAGTAGGAAAAATATTGACTAGATATAAGGAGACTGAAACAAGCAGATATAATGCAAAATGTATTTCCCTCATACTGCCTGAGATATTCCACTTATTACCTCTTTTATAGTTTCACCAATGCCAAATTGTTTTCTTTGTTTAAACCAATTCCTATTTTAATGATTAAAATAATTCTGGGACATCTTTAGTACAGGTCAATTCTTTTTTTCCTAATATGTATCTGAGACTAGATAAGAGAAGGAGTGACGTTTTTAATGGGATGAATTGGCTTGAGGGGGGTGGAATGTAACTTTAGAACATGGAAAATTTGGGGGGAAAATAGGCTTGATAGATTATATTACTGTTGTCAATTATTCAGCATCTTTCATATGAGTCATACATCATATCCATTGCCATATAACTTACAGAACTTTGCTGTAAGAGAAAAATATTTTGCATGTTAACAAAGATTTGGCCATAGACTTGATTTGGCCAATAGTATATGAGTAGTATGTGTGCTACGCAAGGCAGAAGTTTTACAGTTATTTCATAGTTCTGTTATTGTTCCTTCTCTCAGCCCTGAGAATGGTATATCTTAAATAAGGATTGTTCCTTTGGTCTGGATCACATAATAAGATCCACAGTAATGCTCAACTCATATATAAGGGTAGAAAGAAATAAACCTTTGTTTTTTAAACCAGTGAAATTCAGGTTTGTTTCAGAATAACCTCACAAAATTGGAAGGATTCAATAGATTTATCTTTTCATATTCCTTAATTAGAGTTCTAAATAGACTTCTATTCAAAAAATTTTCAATTGTCAGTGAAAGAAAACCACTTGAAATACTTTAGTAAGAAAGGACCGAAACTGCAGGTAAGAGCAGACATATGGTAAAAGCCGAGTAAACAACTAAAACCAAAACCTTGAACATAACCTGATTTTTTTTTACATCTTGCCTCTATATTTCTGTGTATGATAACTTTTCTTTTTTTCCTCTCTTTCATCTCTCTCCCCCTCTCCCGCAAACCCTCTCCCTCTGACTTCTCTCACCCCCCTTTTCTATCAAGGTATTAGCACATGTTACTCTCTTTCATTTACAGAAAAAATGCCTCTTTTTGATCCTTTGCTGGTTTCCACCTGCTCCCTTACCTTTTTCTTTCTTGAGAATCAAGCTTTATAAAAGAATAGTTGTACTTTGTCTCCATTTCCTCATTTCTTATTCCCCCTTATGTTTACTTCAATATCTTTTGCCAAGATTGCTGAAGAACAGCCAATTTTCAGTTTAAATTTAATTGGCTTCTCAGCCAATTTTATCTCTATCAACCATACCCTACTTCTCAAAACATTTTCTCTGCCTATTTCAGTTATGGCTCCCAATTCCTTCCTAATTATTTTAGTCATCCTTTTTTTCTTCTATGGAATTTTCTTCCTCCACCTAACCATGAAATACTGTTTTTATTTTTCCTCCCAAAGTTTCATTTGGTAAATATTCTCACTCAACAGGAAGTCCCTCAGGGAGCTTGCCTATGCTCTTGGCTTACACTGCAGCACACTTGATAATGATTTATATATCTATGTGTCCGATCCAGATTTTGCTTCTCAATCATGTGAAGAGATAAGGGAAGCACTCCCTTCAAAGAAGTGATTGCAAAGAATGTCTAAGCTTTTATCTAATCTTATAGCAATCCCTATAGAAGTTATTTATTGTCCTATTCTTCCACAAAAGTTCATTCTTTAAATATCATTGGCCCCAAGGAACTTCTCATAAGTTCTTTTAGATGCAGAGGTGTAATCGACTTTTTCCAAATTGCATGGGCTAAGAACTGAAAGAGGTGTTTTCTCATTGAAAAACTGAGACTTTTTGTAAGAAAAGTGAGTAAATGTTAGGTAGGCATAATAACAGTGCCCCCTTGCACACTGTGATACTACCAGAGATAGCCATAATTTCTAACTCCTGAAAGAGCCAAATTTGACAGAGAGGTAAAAGAGGCAGGTGACAAATTTCAGTGGTTGTTGAGGGAATATGAGGATTTGGAGTAGAAAAACACTGAGACTAGAATCCAGTAAGTCAAGAATATCCTGTGTAAATAATGTATATAGAGGGGAAAGGGCAACATAATATAGGAAATCTACGTCAGACAAGGGAGCGATTATCCACAGATGTATGAATGGATGGGTGAAACTAAAAGCCAAGGAAGCAGTACAGGAGATGAGCAAGAACCAAACAACAAACTGAAGGAAGGGCTGTAACAACAAGAGTTTTCAGATATTGCATCAGAAGTAGAAATGGACACGATTTACAGTTTCCAGAATCCAAAAACAAAGGAATTGACAAAGTATGACAAAACGAAATGTTTATAGTGTGTGTGTGTGTGTGTGTATATGTGTGTGTGGTATAATGGAATACAAAGGATTGGATTAAGCCAGTATATTTTGACCACTGATTTAACTGCTTCAGCACCAGGAATTGATTCTGCTGCTAACAAGCCTATCTAATGAATTGTTGGCAAAATTTAATGTGTTCTGGAAATATTGATATAACTATGTTAAGCACAATAGTAAGATTATATTTAGTCCCAAAATACAGAGGGTGAAAGTCAAATAAAGAGGGGAAGTCTGAAGTAGAGGCATAAGTATATATAAAAATGAGGGGCATTTAGGTCAATAAAACCAATAACTCTTTGGGGCTAAAATCTTAGACTTAGCATTTTGCATGGGACACAAAGAATAACATGTAAGTATTTTGATCAGGATATTATGGAAAGCCATCTTGAACAGCTGAAGTTTTTTAAAGGGGCGGTCCAGGAGGGCAATTTAGGTTTAGGTTTAAAGGTGTTGCCAGCTAACCATATGGACTGGGCGGACTCTGTTATTGTAAAATTTCTTTAAGATCAGGTAGAGAGGCAGGAGTATGGCAAGGTAATTGAGAATATGCTTTAACATGAGCTGTTGGTTCAGTGAGGGTTACATAAAAATTATTTGTAATGCCTTCACAGTGAGTAATGTTATATTGGGGGGTGGGCTAGAAAAGCAGAGATCTAAGGAACAGAAGATAAAAGAGAAGAAGAAGAAGGAAGGATAGCTTAGAGTGGTTAGGGATGAATTAGGAAAGAAGTGATGGGGGAGTAGATGGGAATATAGAGGGTGGAAAAACATTTAGCTTTTATATATAAAACTTAAAATACATAACTTTATACAAAAACTAAAGGCTGTAGATGACTTTATTTAGAATGAGTCTCACTGTACCATCTTTTGGGTTGAGGTAATTATAAGGGATGAATCCAGCCTTGGAGCTGATTCATCACAAATGAATATACCTGCATGGCTGAAGTCATTATGGGGAGAGGATGTAAATCCAGCTCTGAGGCTGAGATCACTGGTGTAATATCATACCTGTGTTCCTGGAGAAAGTTGGATGTGGTTAAGATCTTGTCTGCAAATACTGTGTGCCATGGCAGGATTCTAAAGGCACTCCCTTGGGTAGTCAGATAGAGCGTATTGTATCCCTTCAAAGGGAAAATCTATGGAGAAATTCTGGGGGGAGAACAGGGCAGTATAACCATGTTTGGGGCTGGGCTAAGTGAGACAGCATGTAAGTTGAGCTCATATAGTGACTAGGGTTTAGGGCTGGGGCAAAGTTCTAGAGCCTGGGCTAGAGGACTGCAGGGTTTAAACTTCTTGCCAGCACCAAATGGGGGAGTGTATGTGAGCTTTCTTAGCTTGTCTAGATGGTGCAAAGAAGAAGATGGGGCTTGAAAGTTGTTATTGATCAAGCATCAAAAATGAAGTTCAACTCTATTACTGCTACGGTTTTAAAGAATTTTAACAATGTATATGAACCTATGCAGACTAATTCTTAATTCCAAGTGACAGTTTCAATATTGCTCTTTGGAACAACAGTGAAGCTGTAATAAAACTTAGTATAATAAAATGGAATTTTTCTTTAACCATGGTTTCTAGACCAATAGAAAAAAAATAATAATACTAAACAATTGACACTGCTAGAAACTGTTTTACATGTAAAAGCACATGTGATAATAAATTAAACCTTGCTTCCTTGAAGTTACTTTTAACTTATGGACTAAGGGACTGAAGGAATTCAGATAGAACAAGAAATAACTAGTAGTTTAACCTTTTTAGGAACAAGGCTTAAAATACATACACATTTTTTTTTAATTTTAAAAATAACCAGCAATTTTCCACATTGTGTTAAACTTAGAATCTATCCACCCTTGTTTTTTATTGAAGTAGTTTAAAAGCTGCATTGGGAATCATTTCCACAGAAAATACTAGAAATCTTTTAGCAAAATCTATATTGTAGAGATTTTCTTCTGCAGCAATTCACATAAACTCAAATTTAAAACAAAGCAAAACAAAACCCTTTTTGACATTTAACCCATGAGTTAGAATGATATTTTTAAAAGTAGAATACAATTGTATTATTATAATTTTGGAATGGCAAACATTCCTTGAATATATATAAAGTTTATAGTTACCCTATTTTTAATTGAAAATCAATATATTTGAAAATCTATTTTGTATTAAAATTATTTCTTTTTATAAGCATCTATGTGTCACAAACAAAATAAAAATACACTCGGTTCAAGAGAAAGTATTCATAAATAAATTCCTTGGCCATTAATCAAATGTACCATTTTAATATTTTGCTAAACATATTCATATCAATATACTCTGGCATTATTGGGTATGAACACATTTAATTTTGTCATCAGCTCACTAGTTGAGTCTGCCAGAAGCAGAATCAATTCACGGTGCCAAAGCAATAGATCAGTTGTCAAGAAACACTGGATGAATCCAATCCTTTGATCCTTTGATCTCATCTTATATAAACATATTTTTGTATTTATTTTCAAATATAAAGCACATTAAATATGAGATAGACTCTGAATTGCTCTTAAACTTGAAAGAATGAATGAAATAGTATTAAAATTACTAGTGTTTTCTTTTAAAACATGGCTTTATTCGATGTAATCTATTGTGCTGAAATATTGAAGAAATATTGAGATTTGCTTTGCATTCAAATGAATCAAATAATTAAGAGAATTGATGGAAAGAATAGAGAGATGAGTAGTATATATAATAAAGTATAGCAAAATGTTAATGGAAAATCTAGGTGATGGGTATATGGATATTCACTGTAAATTTATTTTAACTGTTCTGCATTTTTGAAACATTTCATGATAAAGTGTTGAAAAAATATGTAACATAAAATCTTAAATTCTCAAAGATTTCAGGCAAATAAAAGAGGTAATCTCTGACAATACAAGCATATTAACTTTATGATATCAATATATATTAGGCTACAACAACAATATTATATTCACAAGTGAAATGAAATACCAGTTCCTTCCCTGTGTATGTATGAACATATATATGTGTTCATAATACTCAACATAATACAAACAAAACAAAATTATAGGTTCCATTACAAACTTATACTAATGTTTCGCTACCTGCTTTTTTAAGGTCCTTGGACAGTTTTTTCTTAAATATCCTCAGCATTTGCTCACACATCATTTTACATCAAATATCTCAGAGAATTCAAAGTCATATATCTTTTATTTACTACAGTAGATTTGCTGTAATGTATTTTTTTTTGTCAAAACATTTTAACACTAAATCATATCATTTGTTTTCCAAATATAATTATTGTGACCAAAACTCCCCATTGCTTTATATGGCACTGATGGCAGAATCTGGGTTGTGTTAAATGCATACCCAACTCAACCCTAAAACCCTTTAATACTCAAAGCCCACAAAAACCAACTTCATTTTGCTGAGTCAAGTGATCTTCTAGGCAAAGAAATACATATTTAAATTAAAATATATTTTATAATGTTCCTTGGGACATTAATTTGTTTTTATAAAGCAATGTTTAGAAAGGTAAATGTAAGTGAGCCATATGGGTTGCATTCCAGTTGATATAACCACACATTGGCAACTTAAGGGAATATGGGCTTGGAAAATTTGCAGAGTTAGGTTACCAGTATCAAGGTTTTTCATAATTATGTTTGATGGTTTCAGCTAACAAGCCACAATTGGAGAGTAGAATTACCACATATAGCAGGGGTGGCATTTCAGTGGTATGTATGTGTCAAAAAGTACTCAGTCTGAGGGTCTTATAATCTGTCCATCCGGGAGAAAGTACATCACATTTCAGGTAAGGGTTATACTGATCTGAGGTATTCTCAGTAGATCCAGAAGCCTGGTTAGACTTAGAACATATCTAACTTAGTAGTGTCATTCAATATACTATTTATTTATCAATTTATTCATTCATTTTATAGCATGTAATCAGTGCTCTATATTATCATTAGCTTGAAGACATAGATCTTGATTAAAATCTGCATGTATAATAGATATTCTTGGTGACACACCTATATCCTTTTGGCACTACTATTTTCATGCATGCCAAACTTCCAATAGCATGTGAATCTTCTTATCTGACAGCTTTTTCTGGCTATCCCATTCTGCTCTGCCCATGCACAATAGGCTGAAGCTATGGACTTTAATGCCTCCCAGAAGCAAATCTCCTACAGGGATAACATTAAAGTCCACACTCAATAGATTCCAGAGTTTCCTATCAGGCTTAAGCTTCCAATGCCCACAGTGTTGATAATTCCTTCATTATGCTGTTTCTCTACTACGCTGTTCATGTTTTCTAATACGATGCCCCAAATAAGCTACTTGGTTTAGAATACTTCTCTTAGGATATGCTTCTGAGGAAACCCAAATTAAGACAATATGTGTATTAGTCAGGATTCTCCAGAGAAACAGAACCAATATGATATATATAAAGATATATAAGAGGAAAAGTTTTATTATGGAAATTGTCTCATATGATTATGGAGGTTAAGCCACAACACAATCTACCATCTGTAAGATGAATAACCAGGAAACCTGGTGGTATAATTGAGTTTGATGGCCTGAAAACCAGAGGCTCCAAGGTCCAAGTGCAAGAGAAGATGGATGACCCAAATCAAAGAGAGAGAGAGAGAATTTGCCCATCCTTAATCTGTTTGTTCTAGTCAAGACCTCAATGGATTAGATGATATTTATCCATATTGGTGAAGGTGATATTCTTTACTCAGTCTACTGATTCAAATGCTAATCTCTTTTGTAAACATACTCATAGAAACACTCAGAAATAATGTTGTGCCAGCTACCTGGATGTCCCTTAGCCCAGTCCAGCTGAAACATGAAATGAACCATCACAATAGGTAAGGTAGGCATGGAAGTGAATAATTACACATGCACCCAAAAAAAAAAAAAAAGTGCATGAACCATAGTAATAAATGTCGTGGGAATAAAAGGAAAGAGCTACATTCATTTGTTCATTTAACAATAATTTACTGGGCACCATTTTCTATATTCCCAATTGATGCAAATGTAAAGAAGGCACCAAGGCAAAGTAATCACTCTTTGCCTAGGAAGAGAAAGGGCAGAGTATGGTGGAGAGAAGAGAGGATAAAGAAGAAAGAAAGTATTAAAAAGAAGAAATAATGGAAGCTGAAAATATTTCTGAGGGTAGATAATGTTTGAGTTGTGATTTGCACCATGACTAATTTTTCCATATGGAAATTTAGAGACTCAGAGTCTAGGCAAAGGACAGAAATCTGAGAGGCCTACAGTCACACCAACAGGTATAGTGACTTAGGAATAGCATTTCAGTGTACCCAGAACACAGTTTAAATGGGAAACTTGAGGAAGGTATAAGCAGGAAAGGTATATTGGAATGGACTGTGTAGAATCTTGCATATAAAGAGTATGGACTTCATTCTCTGAGCAACAGGAATCCACCAAGACCCCTTATCCTAGGGCTCCAATTGACATGCCCCTCTGTTCTAAGTGGTCTGAAGAAAGATTCTCTCGTACAAGCTATATTTATATTTGGAGTCTGTCTTGGGTTCACCAGTCACTAGAGAACTAGTGCAAAACTGCTGAAAGCATTTGCAGATATAAACTATTTATTTTATGCTACCTTTGGTTACAAAATTACCAAGCATTTAAACTACAAAGATTATAGGGAATATCTGTCTAGTCCCTTCACTTACAGAATCAAGACTAAAATGCATATATCATAAATCTTAGTCCCTCTCCAGTACACTAACTTGTTCCTTAACAAGACCATTTCAATCAAAATAATTGTTTAAAGTATGCAGTGTATGTTGGTATTCCTGAATACAGAGAATCACAGACACTTTATTTCAAAACTCTACTCTCAGCAGATGAAATAAGATTGGCCACATGTTGATTATTACTGATGACAGGTAATCTACATGGAGTTCAGCATGCTGTTTTCTCTACCTTTGTATATATTTTACATAATTCACAATAAAATTTAAAAAATGAAACAATTCTCAAAAAGCAATGAAATTAAAAAGTGAAAAAAAATTTTAAAATCAATGAAATTAGTTATCGTAGCAGGTTCCATTGAAGTACCTTTAGCAGTCTGGTTTCCTGTCCACAGCTGTTGCTCTCTTGTGCACTCTTCTTCAGAGTGCTGTCCTTGGTTGACTTTGAAAGCTGTCTCAAATGGCTGAGAGGCTCTCGCCATTACCACCTTCAGGGGTGTCCATAGCTAATGACTGACGAAGGAGAAGAAAGTAGTAACAATAGTTCTCTCACACTCTGACGGAAAAACTGCTGGTGCAATTCATATTCCAGAGCTGCCTGTGGGATGAGGCTAAAGGTAGACTTCTCCTGAATCTCCATCTCTTTCCCTGCTTTGTCCTGCTTTCCTCACCTAGAAGTTTCCCCTGAAACATTCCCTTAGTATATCATTTTCAAAAGACTGTCTCAGACTGTGCTTCTAGGGAACTCAGATTTAAATAATTTTATTTTGGAATTGATGGAAATTAATCTGTTGATTAGAGGACTAAACCAGGCAGAAATCAGAAAGTCTGGTTACCAGAATGATTTTGTGTTTCCTTACCTGTATCATTCAACTCTGTGAACATTAATTTCCTTTGAAAAATGAAAAAAAAAATAACATTTTTCCAGTCTATACAACATACCTGAGGAGCAAATGAAATTATGCATATGGAAGCACTATTGAAAATGGAAAGTTCTATATAGTATGACTACATTACTATGCTATTTTTTGTTTGTCTTCAAAAAGTTACATGTTGCCTGAAATAGTTTTATTAATTATTATTAATCATTATTAATACGTTACTGAATTATACAAATTGAGAAGTTATTTTAAAGCAAATAAATCAAGGCTTGTAGAAATGTGCCAGAAAACTGGGCTGTTTTTTGTTTTTGTTCTGTTTTGTTTAATTTAGGCCTTTCATCTCTGCCTTCCTTTTCCTGACAAGACACTAGAACTACATGTGAACTTGAACTTCTGGTGGACAACGGAATCTGTCATCTTTATGAATAAAGAGAGCACATTTCCGTTTTCTTTTCCAGAAGTGAAGAAATGTTTTGCAATTGAGTATCAACATCTTATAATGTTTATGAAGAAAATAAAACAATAATAATTCAGCTTAGTTATACACTGTAATAATAATCTCCATTATTGATCATGTATTCTATTTTCCACAATGCCCACTGCAAAGAACGGATACCACTTTCTCTAATCAGGTGATAATCCAGCAACGTAAGTACTCGTGTAACAGAATCTAAGGGCCTGACAATAGCGATTGCTGCAAAGTCGAAACAGTGCATGAAATTGAATCAGAGTGCACACTGCCAGAGGGAAGATGTCTATGTTTATGCTGAGTTCCTGATGGTCAGATGATCACTCTTAAAAGAGTCTTTGAATTCTCATACTCAATGACCCATTATCCTGGCATAATGTCCCTTTCTCAGAAACACGGTTTGGGGAAAGGTACAAAGGTTGTTCATGATTAGTCTTTTTTCCCTTGTCTCTTTCTTCATATGAATAGTTCTTTAAAAAATTATTAATCTCTATTTATACATTTCTATCTTAATAGACATATCTTTCACAGGTGGCTTTTCTGAAAGATGTATGGAATTACCATAAAATATCTAAAACAGAATCCAGATTATGTATGTTCCCATTCTTGAGATACTTCTGAAAATAAACTTCACTCAAAATATTATGTGGTGATCTTACATGGCTGGTAACTAGGATATACTAGTAAGATGTCAACATAGCTTAAAGTAATGACTTGCATAAAACATGTAAGTATTGTGTTTTTTTGTCTGTTTTCTATTGCAGTATAAAAAATTCTCTATGTTTATCTTCATAGGAACTGATTTCTCAATGAGAAAAATTTAAATATCGATGATTCCTAAAGCATACTGAGCATAAGGAAAAGAATTGTTAAGTGCTCACTGTTTTGAAAATCTGCTGTGCACACTAAAGTGGCTGCAACTTAAATAAACATTTGAAGCTTTAAGCAAGAAGAAAAATTAGCACAGGCAATGGTTAGCAATTTCTAAGAGGATGCCTCTAAACAATATTTGGAAGGTTGCTAATGGGATGTTATTGAGTATATGTGATGTGACAGACTATTACATATACATATATATAAAACTCTTAGTCTCAAACTTTCATTTTCTGATCCAAGACTAATTTATCTTGACCTACTAATTTTTTTTCTAAAACAATTATTGAATTTTTTACTTTCCTCTGGGTAAGAATGAAAAACTTTATTAGTAAGACAAAAGTGTTTTCTTTAGCAAGTGAATGAAAATAGGTGGAAAATGGGCAGGTAAGGAGATAATATTGTTCTACTGTGGATGAAGTAGAACCACCTGAGAAAGATGAGGTGTGGCCCTGAAAGTGGTCGCTCCACAGGCTCATCGTTGAGCAACAGCAGAGAGGTGCTTTCTTCCAGACAGCAACACTCAAAGGTGGTGTTTCCACTGACTCCACCTGCCCCAACGCTCACACCCCACACAGCCAAAAACCCATGCCCATGTACGGAAAAGGAGAAAGGCCTCCACAGGCACGATGCTCACACTTTATTTCTCAAACAAACTTTTTTTTTTAACAACTTACTGTTTCATCAAGCTGGGGACGGACTTAAAGCAATACTGAGCTAGTCTTTTCTCTTAGGACATGGAAAAAAATTATAAAAAGATAATGTAAAACATGCTAACAAATTTAAAACTCTAGGGTTTTTATCCTTGCAGTTGTACTCCTCCCAAATGAAATCATATTGGACCAAGTTAGGAATGTTAGTGTAATTTTAAGAAAACAGAGAAATGAAGAAAGATAAATGATAACCTCATGAGATTCTTTAATCAGCAGACTTTCCAGCCTTTGGACACTTTCTGTGGTGGGCTTGATGTCAACTTTTCGCTAGGTCATTTCCCAATTGAAGTAAATGCAACATTTCTGAATAAAATTAGGATTATTTCATTGGTGATTGGGTAATTCTGTGGCAGATTTGTTATGTCAAGTAATATTTGATACACTAATGAAATATGAACTTAACTAAGAACTAAAAAAAATTTACATTAAAATGCTACACTTTATGAATTTTAAAAGTCAAAGATTTTCAGACTTCTGCTCTTGGGAAGATAAAATGGACACACTTCCCTATTTCTTCTGCTAAGTACAACTAAAAACCCTGGACATTAAATACAAAACAAACAGAAGAAGATTTTGAAAGGTGGAGAAGAAAATACAGAACATTCTGGGCTGTGATGAACTCCCTGTATTTTCTTCTTCCCTTATTTATACCAGATTTGGAGGCAAACTGACAACCCAGAAATACCAACAAATAGAGGCGAAATAAGTAAATAATCAATGAAAACTACTCTCTTGGCAAAGGAAAAAGTAAGAGGCAACATAACAAGACAAAAAAATTTTAGTTGATAACCATTCTACTCCAATCTAACACCACAGGGAAAAAAAAATGTAACCCCATCCTTATCCATGTCAACAAGACTGAAGTGTAAGCCTTGATTTCCATCCTTGCCAGGCTATAATGAAGCGATCTAATCCACTCCCTTCCACCACCAAGATGGTGTCATAGAAGGCCAAGTAGGGAGCCAGAAATTTTATCCCATTTGGTATTAACAAGGTCATCTGTCCCTAATAAAGGGTATTAGTGGAAACCATTGAAAAATCTGGACTACCACTTCCGTTCACTGCTGAGGTAGTGTAGGAGAAAACTTAGTAGAGAGTCAAGACTTTCATCACCATGCAGCAGTAAGAAATACCTTCCAATACCATGATGTGGCTGGTGGCTACATGGAAAATAGTAATGAGACACCCGTGACACTCCCTGCCAATGCAGTATCAATCGAGGCCTAGTGAAAAGCCAGAAATGCCACTCATACCCACATCAAGGACAAGCCCTTTCCCCATAATACCAACCAAGGTTGAGTGGTGAACCTAAACTTCTACTTCTACTGGTAAAACCCAACCTTCTTCCCCATCTCACAGTAACAAATCAGAGACCCTCTTCTTCCCCTGATGGAGTTATTGCAGATAAAACCAGAAGGTTTACATGATTCAGAATCTACTACCATAATGTCATTTTTAATCTCAGAACAATAATATATCATACTGAGAACCAGGAAAATTTCAAACTGAATGAAAACAAGCAATAGATGCCTACACCAAGGTGATAGTGGCGTTAGAATTATCTTATAATAATTTTAAAGTAGCCATCAAAGAGAGGGTTTGATAGCAATTACAAATACACTTAAAATAAATGAAAGAAATGGAAAGTCTCAGCAAATAAATCATTAAAATATAAAACAAAATAGATATTTTAGAGCTAAAAAGATAACCGAAATAAAATTACTAAGTATTACTGTTAACAGAATAAAGGAGGAAACAGAGGAAAGAATCAGTGAACTAGAAGATAAATAATAGAAATCACTCAGCCTGAACAACAGAGAAAATAGATTCACACACACACACACACACACACACACACACAACCTCAGAGAACTGTGGGACTATAAGAAAAAGTTCTAACAGTAACACACAACCTCAGAGAACTGTGGGACTATAAGAAAAAGTTCTAACAGTATGCCATTGGAAATTAGAGAGAAAGGTGAAAGAGAAACCAATTTGGTAAAAGACATAAACCTGTAAATCCTAAAACCTGAGAAAAATCTCAGAATTTGTTCCAACAAATCTAAACTAAAAGAATGACTAAGGTATGTTCTCTAAACAGAATGAAAATAATAAACAAAAGAGACCATAAAACATCAGGAAGGGAGAAAACACATTGTAAGCAAATTTATGGGTAAATTAAGATGTCATCTCTTCTTAAGCTTTCTAAATTATGTTTATGATTAAGGTGAAAATTATGGCACCATCTGATGTAGTTCTAAGTATAGGTAGAAATACTTAAGACAAGTACTTTATAAATGGGTAAGGTAAAGGGACACAAAGGCAAGAATAGTTTGTATACCTCACTTTAACTGATAAATGACAATACTAGTAGACTGTTATTTATATATAATATTATGTACATAAAACAATTACTTAAATAAAGCTATATGAAGCAATCACTAAGAAAATAATGTAGATAAATTAGAACAGAATTCTAAAATGTCTTTAAATAGCCTAGGAAATCGAGTGAAAGAAAACATAGAAACAAAGAACAAAGGAAATAAACAGAAAGCAAAAAAAATAAATAGATAGATAGATAGGCATATTTAAAATATCCTAACATATCCATAACTACATTAAAACTTATATCCTGTCTAAAAAGAACTCACTTAAAATATAACAATACAGGCAAGTTGAAGTAAAAAGAATAGAAAAAGATACGATATAAACATTGATCAAAAGAAAGCCATAGTAACTGTATTAATATCAGATAGAGCAGACATCAGAATACAGAAAATTATCAGAGGTATGGAAGGCATATATTGGGGGGAAAAAGTCAATACACCAAGAGGTAGCAGTTCTAAATGTAATGCGTCAAAAAAACTAGACCACAAAATATATCTGAGGCAAAAGTGATAGAAATGAAAGGAATAGATAAATGTACAATTATAGTTAGAAATATCAACACTCCTCTCTCAACAATTGATAGAAACATCAACAAGAATATATAAGAACTCAACACCTTCAACTAGCATAATGTAATCAGCATTTCTAGAACACTATACCTTGATACAACATAATATATATATTTTTTGCAAGTGACCATGAAATATACCAACATAAGTTATGTCTTGGGCTATAAAACAACATTGAAAATAACTGAAAATCATAGAGTTTGTTCTCTGAGCACAGTGAAATCAAATTAGAAATCAGTAACAAGAAGATAACAAGAATATTTCCAAATGTTTAGAAACTAAACGATACATTTCTAAGTATTTCTTGAGTCAAAGAGGTAGCTAAAACAGAGCTGAGGTAAATTTATAGCACTAAGTGAATCCATTAGAAAAGAGGATTCTATAATCTAAGTGCATACATCAAGAACCTAAAACATGATTAGCAAAATAAACCAAAGCAAGTAGAAAAAAAGCAAATATATGAGCATAAATCAATGTAACTGAAAACAGAAACACATAGATAATGAAACAAAGAGCTTATTTTTTGAACGAATCAATAACATTGACAAATCTCTCACAAACCTAACAAAAGCAAAAGGGAGATGACACAAATTACCAATGCCAAGAGTGAAAAAGGTGGTTACTATTGCAGATGATATACACATCAAAATGATAATAGGAAACTGTAATGAATAATTCTACACACAATGGAAAGTCCTTAAAAACACAAACTACCACAATTCCCTCAAAATTTATTTGTAATAAAAAATTCCCCCAAAGAAGCTCTCTAGGCTGAGATGGTTTCAATGGAGAATGCTACAAAACATCTGAAGAATTAAGACCAATTCTGCACAATCTTCCAAAAAGTGTTCTAAAATGCTTTCCCATTTATTTTGTGAAGCTAGTATTTCCCTGATATCAAAACCACAGGCAGTAAAAATAAACCATAGCCAATATTTCTCATGAATACAAACCAAAAATTATTAATAAAATATTACCAAATAGAATTGAGCAACATGTAAAAAGAATTGTACACACTGTGGCTAAAGAATTTTTTTCCAGGGATGCAAGGCTGGTTCAATATTCAAAAATTAATCAATGTCTCTGTCATGTTAATGACTAAAAAAGAAAAATCACAAGATTATAAGATTATATCAATTTATGTAAGAAAATGTAATGCAATTAAAAATGCATTTATGATCAAAATTCTCGAAAAGTTAGGAATAGATAAAAATGCACTCAGCTTGCTAAAGAGCATGTATAAAATACCTATGGTTAATATGCTTATTGTGAAAGGCTATTTTCTTCTCAGACTGAGAACAAGGCAAAGATGTCTACTCTTACCACTCTTATTTAACACAGTGCTGGAAGTTCTAGCTAGTGCAACAAGGCAAGGACAAGAAATAAAAAGGCATAGAGATCAGAAGTGAAAAAAATATATCTATACATATTTAGAGGTAACATGATTGTTGTCTTAGTCAATTAGGGCTGCTATAACTAAGTACCATAAACTGGGTGGCTTATAAACAACAGAAATTTATTTCTCACAGTTCTGTAAACTGGATGTCTGAGATCAGGGTACCAGCATAGTTGTTCTGGTGAGTTCCCTCCTCTTTGTTGCAGACTGCCTAATTCTCATTATATCTCACCTTGCAGAAAGAAAGTACATTAGCTCTTTAGTCTCTTCTTAAAAGAACACTAATCTCATTCACGAGGGCTCCACCCTCATGACCTAATTACATCTCCAAACTACTACCTCTAAATACCATCACATTGGGGATTAGATTTCAACATATGAATTTTGAGGTACACAAACATTCAGTCCATAGAAATTGTTTACATGGAATAAGCCAAGGACTCTACATATAAACTCCTAGAACTAAAATATGAATTCAGTAAGGTTCAGGGGATATAAGATCACCACACACACACACACACAAAACCAATTATATTGCAATAGTCTAGCAATGATCATGTGTAAATAAAAATTACAAATACGATACTATTTAGGATGGCTCAAAAATGTAACATTTATGCCTAAATGAGAAAAACTACAAAATGCTGATGAAAGAAATTTAAAAAAGTGAGAGACAACATATAATAATATCAATTTTCAATAAATTAATATACAGATTTAACAGAATCCCTAATCAGAATCCCAACATAACTTTTTAAAGATATGGACAAAATTGTTCTAAAATTTAATGAAAAAGCAAAGGAACTAGAATAGCTAAAACAACTTTTGAAAAGAATAAATAGGAAAAATCAGTTTCTCCGATTACTATACTTATTATATAGCTATGTAATCAAATGTATGTGGTGTTGAGTAAAAGGAAAGACACATAAATCAATGGAGCAGAATGAAGACACATAAATTAGCTCGTACAAATATTCCTACCAATTTTTGAAAAGAGGTAAAAATGCAATTGAATGGAGGAAAGTCTTTTTAATAAATAATCCTGGAGGAATTGAACATTCAGAAGCAAAAAAAATAAACTGAAGTCTCATACCTAGTCCATAAATTAACACAAAATGGATCACATATTTAACTATAAAACGTAAAACTATAGTTTAAAAAACACATGAGAGAAAATCTTCAGGATCTAAGTGTAGACAGAGTTTTTAGATTTTACACCAAAATCACAATTCATAAAAAATGCATTAACATTAATGTAATGGCTAGATGGAGAGACAGAGAGAAAGGGCAATTAGGGGGATCACTTTATAAACTATATAAATGTCTAATCGGTGTACTGTATACTTGAAACTAATAATAAAATAAAATAAACATATTTTGATAAATTGGAAATCATCAAAATTAGATAGTTTTGCTCTATAAAACCATTTTAAGAAATGAAAAGACAAGCTACACACTGGGAGAAAACATTTGTAAACCATATATCTGACTAGAGTCTAGACTATATAAAGGATACTCAAAACTTAAAAGTTAAACAAATCCAATTTAAAAATTAGAAAAGGACATTATACTGAAGAAAATATACAGATGGCAAATATGTACATGAAATATTTTCAACTGTATTAACCATTAGGGAAACGCAACTTAACACAAAAGTAAGATATATCCTTATACACTTATTGAAAAAAAAAAAAAAGACTAAAGCAAAGATAGTGAGAACAGTAAAAGCTGGCAAGGATGTGGTGAAACTGGATCACTCATACATTGCTGATGGGACTACAAAATGGACAGCACTCTGGAAATAGTGTAGCAATTTCTCTAAAAACTAAATATTCAACTATCCTACAACCTATCCATTATACTTTGGGGCATTTATCTCAAAGAAATGAAAACAGGTCACCCAGAAATGTCGACATTAATGTTTATAACGGCTTGATTCATAATAGCCCCAAACTGCCAATAATCCAGATATCCATCAATGGGTAAACGGTCAAATAAACTGTGGTACGTCCATCCATGGAATACTACTCATTAGTAAAAAGGAACAAACTACTGATAAATGGAACTCTGGATGAACCTCCAGAGGATTACACTGAGAGGAAAAAAGCCAATTCTGAAAGGTTACATCCTACGTAACTCCATTTATATAATATTCTTCAAACAGTGGTAGAAATGGAGAATAGAACAGTGATGTGTTTGCCAGAAGTCAAGGAAGTTGTGGTTTGGGAGAGAAGTAGTATGGCTATGAAATGAGAACATGAGGAAGCTTCATGGTGATGGAAATGTTTTGTATCTCTACTACATCAGTATCAGTATCCTGGTTGTGATACTGTGCCATAGCTTTGCAAGATGCTACCATTGAGAGAAACTGGCTGAAAGGTATGTAGAATCTCTATTAGTTTTTATAACTGCATGTGAATATAATTACTTTAAAATTGAAAGCTTAATTAAAATAAAATAATCACAGAGGGTAACATGATTACAAAAAATCATATCTATCTCCTTTTGTCACTTGGTATCATATCAAAAACATTTTCCAGTTATTACATTTCTTATAAAACAACCATAGCTTTTTAAAACTATCTTAAATAATGATTTCTGTTATTTTCCTTGATGAATACATTATATGTTATTTATTCTTCCAAATTTAATGTGTACAGTTAATACAAAAAAAATCAATTATTTTCATGAAGTAAAACAAAATTAATTTAAGATTCATCTGGAACTATAAATATCAAAGACTATCAAATAATATTTTCAAATATTTAAAAATGAAGGAACAATGAAATATAACTTCATCAAAAAATAATTAAATGCTATAATACTATCACTCATACATACTGTATTAGTGGATTTTAAATAAATTGTCAAGAGAAACCCCAGGTATCTGTTTGTCACACATCTGCAAATCATGATAAGGCAAAATAATTAAAGTTTCATAATTTTATCACATACGTATCAATGGATCACAAAAGAATATTCATGAAAAGAATATCAAATGTCTTGTATTTGATATATGGGAAAGAAAGCATTATAAACAATGAGAAAATATTACTAAATCCTAATTTAGATTATAAGTGGGTAATTACATTTTTAGAAAAATAGATTCACAAATCGTATCAAAAAAACAAAATTAATGTTTATTATTTTGTATAATTATATAAAATTAATCAAAAGAAAATCTATGCAAAATAATCTGATTATATACTTAGTTAACCATCCTGAACAACATTCTGATGACAAAACTAACATTTTACTAAGATTTATTTCTTTGTGATTAAATGTAGAGTTTTCAATTAATTTAGTGTTCTTTTCCAAGAATCTTCTAAGCTCAATATTTTCCAAAATGCAATTATATTTCCAAGCAAGTGATCCACTGAGTAAATTCTTGATCCTAAACATTCAGAATTAGAAGATGATAAGGGCAAACATGATGCTCTCTTCCTTGATTTCTCCAGATGCTCTACTTTGCCTTGTGAATTCACATCAGATATGTATAACAAAAGAAACTCACAAGTAAGCAAGCAGAGAACTTCCTAAAGTGAAAAACAAGTGATCTTTCTATTTTACTTACTGTATCTTAACAATAATGTTGTAATATTCTTTATAATAACTTTCATTTTAATATGCAGTTGAGGACATTCAGTATTTCCAAAACTAAGCGTTAAAATCTACTTCATAAATAGGCCTCTATAAGAATCTTTCCATAATGACTCTAAAAGAGGCATGAAATGTTGTACATAAGATGTACTGTGAGAGTTCAGCCAATAACATTATTTTTACTTTGCAGCATTTGCTGTTTCTTTAAATATTTATGTGTTCCTTACAAGTACAGCCAGCTTTGACTGAAACAAATATGTTTCTCTTTAAATCGAGATAACTGGTTAGGAATGATAATGGCTCTGAATTTGTGGTGGCTCTGAATTTGTGGTTTTCTTTGAAAAGCAAATCGATATTACTCTAATAATCTTTTTTTAGCTGCTGAAAATTTTGCATTGAGACTAGAATGTATTTAAGTCTCTTAAACAAGAAAAAAAATGTGTTTATAGATGTACAAACACAAGTCTTAACTGTCAGTCAATAAACTGGTAACTGGTTGACTTTGGAGAGAAATGGGGAACAAAGGAATAGGATGAAGAAAGGTTTTCATTGTATGTACCTTATACTTTTTATTTGTTTTACCATGTGGTATGTGTTACCACTTTAAATGAATGGATAGAAAAATAAATAATTAAAATAATGCACAGAAGTAAATAAAACTATTGTATGAGATAAAACTTTATTTTTCACACCTATTTATTTTTCTGAAAAAAAAAATCTGTATTTGAGGAAAATCCCATTTGGGAATAGTTGAAGAAAACCCTTAACTTTCAGTGATTTATTATGATGCTTGCCATGAGCGTTGATATGTTCAGGAATCTGCAAGTAGTTATGGGGCTGCCAGTGTGCTTCCTCCATAGTTACTGATCTGTACGGCATGTGCCACAAGTAAGTCATAAAACAGCACCATGACTTATTTGCTTTTCTGAAAAACGGAGGCCATTATTCTTATTGATGCTTTGCCTACAGAGGGTATTATAAATAATTCATCAAGTAACTTTGGTACGTTCATTGTTTTACCTGGAAAGAAGATAAAATGTGTTCATTATTATTACAGCAAACCATAAGGTTAAAAAATGCCAGCCTAAAAAATAAGCATTCTGGCTATTAATAAGTTTAAATGGGTTAAGTTTCTCAGATTAAAAATAATATGTCTACTATTGATTTTGAATAATGTGATTTTGAATAATGTGAGAAGATAGGAAAACAGTGATAGTTGTAGCCACTTCTGAAGATAAAAATCACGACTGAAACTGGCATAACTTGAGAAATGATAGCAGTAAGTAGTTAAAATCCCAAACTAGTCCAGGCCACGAATATTTCACCAGCATAACATTTTCCCAAAATTTCGGTGTCATGAGTTCCTCTTTAGCTTCTTTTTCACATTTCTGTTAATAATTATTAAGTAGAAAAGCATTGTGTGTGTCAAATGCAGTCTATCTGCCATTCGATATCCACAGGGAGCTATAATCAGCTCAAGAAAGACCATATACCATCTCTCTGAACTAAATGTTCCTAAAAGATCAGAGTTCCAAAAGTAAATTCTGTTATCTATATGCACAACCAAAATGCAAAAGTCTTCTGAAAATGTAACGAGATTTCATCTTGCTTCTCAAGCTCTAAAATAAGTAAAGAATGTTTTGTGAAGATCTTGACCAATTTTATTGATAATTTTCAACATAAGAACTATAGTTGTGACCTAGCATGATGACCAAGTGGTGATTGTCACAGAAGTCTTAGAGTTGACTGTCACCAAGGTAAATTTTGCTGAAAAAATACTGAAATAGAATCATTGCATCCTTAGCTTGAACGGAATACAACCTGAATGGGATAGTAAATTCAAAGAGTCATTGAACTGTTATTTTTAGCTTACATTTCATAGTAACATTAACATATGGCATAAAATATTCTACATTAGGATAACTTCCTCAGAGATTACTATGTTTAGCATTGAGGACTCAGACAAAAAAGATACTATTCTTGCCTTCAAAAAGCATGGTGTAGTCACTCAGAAAGGAAATTAGATTGCAATATAATAAAACGTATGGCAAAGAGAACATATAGAAAGAGTACCCAATTAGGACTAGGGAAGAGTCAGAAAAGAAAAGGCTACCTAGAAGAAAGTGACTGTTGAGAAATGGAGAAATTAACCAAAAGAAGAAAGATAGGGCAAATGCAGTTTAGATAAAGTAGTCTAGAATTTTTTATTTTTATTTTTTTTTTTAGAACATTTGTTACAAAGCAAGGATGAAACCTGAAGCATAGTTTGCTCAGGAAACTGTAAGGTGGAGGTAGTAATGAGACATGAATGAGGTATCACTGATCACTGCAAAAGTAGGTGGAGATAAGACTGTAAATCAAGATATGTTTAAAAGGCTAAGCCTAATGCTCTAGGCCTAATGAGGCCATCAGAAATAACATAGGGAAGCACTTGTGTGGGAATAGGTATACTCATGAGGGCTGAAAGAGCTCCTATACTATTCTAATGATATAAAAAGCCAAAGCCCTGAAAGCATTCTTTTTTTCGATTTGGTAGCTTTCTCATTTTTGTGGATGGTGTTGATAAACAAATTTCAAGGTACATCCATATACCCATTACTCTTTTCATAAATATATCCTTTACATTGCTCATGTGCTGGCTTTGTGTGTGGCAAGTTAGGAAAAGGATATTGCTAGCATGTGTTATTGCTGTTATATTTTATTTTGGCTTGACAATGGCATTCTTTGATGGAGAAAATACAGAAGATAGGTCCAGTTGGTAGGGTAATGATTATATCATCTTTGGAGTAACTTGGGGAAACATAATTGTAGTTTTAAATGCAGACGACATATATAAATCAGGAGATGTTAATAGATGTGTAATGATAGCATATATAACCAATATTTGGTATCATGGTAGTATATAAGATCAACCCAGCAGGGCTAGAGTAAATTAGAGGTTGAAGAAAGAGCTCTAAAAACAGTAACAGTTATAATATGGGTAGAAAATTAGATGCCTTTTAGCTGAGAAAAATTAGACATAGAAGGAGATAGAATACTAGAAGAGAGTAATGTTCTAAAAATAAAGAAAAAAGAGAGTTTCACAGATTTTATTAAAGATGAAATGAAATGACTAGATTTAATTTTGATAAAATGAATAAACTCTGATAAATCTATGTCATGTGAATTAAATTTATCATCTCATACAGGTTAAGTAAAATAAGAAATGATAACACTTTTTTGATAGTGACAAGGGTAATTCATTGCAGTGTTTCAGGTGAATGTGGCAAGAGAGACTGGTATGCAGGGATATATAGAAGGATTAAGATACAGAACCTTTCTAATAAATTTCAGTTGATCCTTTCAATTTTTTAAAAAATAAATGTAGAAAGAAGCAGAGTATCTTATTCCAATATCTCCAGATTAGTCATTTTCATTCTAATAAGAGCTGTCTTTATTAAATATGTATGTTTGTATATATTTATACACATATATATTTACAACTGTATATATATATATTTCCCAAATTTTACTACAAGATTATTATTTATGGAGAATTTCTAGAGTAAAAATTTTAATAAGTCCCTTAAAGGTTGTGAATATAAAACTAAATATTTTTGAGTTTGCATTTATTTTTCAGGGAAAATTTAGGAACTTAATTAATTAACTTACCACATAGAAAATATTATTTGTAACTCAGGCCTACAAGGAAATGGGCATTAAAAAACTATCAGAAAGGGAAATTAAGAAAACAATCCCATTTACAACTGTATCAAAAAGAAGAAAATATCTAGAAACAAATTTAACCAAAAAAGATGAAAATCCTATATATTGAAAGCTATGACACTGGTTAAAGAAATAGAAGAAGACACAAATAAATGGAAAGATATTTCATATTCATAGGTTGGAAGAATCAATATTGTTAAAATTTCCATAGTACAGAAAGCAATCTACAGATACCAAGCAATCTCTATCAAAATTCCAAAGACATTTTTCAGAGAAATAGAACAAACAATCCTAAAATTCATATGGAATCACAAAAGACAGTCTATAGCCAAAACAATCTTGAGTAAGAAGAACAAAGTTGTTGGCATCATGCACCCTGATTTCAAACTATATTATAAATCAATAGTAATCAAAAAAGTATGGTATTGGCATGAAAACACACACATAGATCAGTGAAAAAATAAAGAGCTTAGAAATAAACCCATGTATATATGGCCAATTAATTTATGACAAAGGAGACAAAAATATACAATGGGAAAAGGACAGTCTCTTCAATAAATAATATTGGGAAAAACTGGACAACCACATACAAAAGAATAAAATTGGACCACTCTCTTACACTATCTGCAAAAATTAACTCGAAATGAATTAAAGATATGAATGTAAACCCTGTTGATGTAGAACTCTTTGAAGAAAATATAACTGGTAAGCTCCTGGACATTGGTCTTGGCAATGTTTTTTTTGGATCCAACTCCAAAAGCAAAGACAACACAAGCAAAATTAAACAATTGGGTCTATATCTATGTAAAGATCTTTTGCACAGCAAAGGATACCATCAACAAAATGAAAAGGCAACTAATGAATAGTAAAAAATATTTGCAAATTATATACCTGATAGGGATTAATATCCAAAATATATAAATAACTCAAATAACTAATAAATATATACAATTTAAAAATGGGCAGAGGATCTGAATAGACATTTTTATAAATAAGACATAGAGATGGCCAACAGATACATGAAAAGATTCTCAAAATCACTAATCATCAGGGAAATGCAAATCTAAACCACAATGAGGTTTCACCTGACACCTGTTAGAATGACTATTATCAAAAAGAAATAACAAGTGTTGGCAAGGATGTGGAGAAAAAGGGACCCTGACACATCGTTGATAGGAATGTAAATTGGTGCAGCTACTGTGAAAAACAGTATGGAGATTCCTCAAAAAATTAAAAATAGAATTACCATATAATCTAGGAATTCAATTTCTGGGTATTTATTTAAAGAAAATGAAAACACTAATTTGAAAAGATATTATGCAGCCCTATGTTCACTGCAGCATTATTTTTAATAGCCAAGACACATAAACAACTTAACTGTCTATAAGTGAATGAATGGATAAAGAAGAAAGATGTGGTATGTATGTATGTATGTATGTATGTATGTATGTATACATATGTATGCATGCATGTATACACATATACATTATGTATGTATATACATACATACACAATGGGACTATTCAGCCATAAAAAAGAATAAAATCTTGCTATTTGTGACAACATGGATGGACCTTGAAGGCATTATACTAAATAAAACAAGTCAGAGAAAGACAAATACTGTGTGATCTCACTTATATGAAATCTAAAACAAACAAAAAATGAACTGATAGGTATGAAAAATAGATTGATGGTTGACAGTGGCTGGGGTGCAGGGTAGGTGAAATGAGTGAAAGTGGCCAAAAGGTACGAAACTCCAGTTACAAAATAAATGTCATGAGATATATTGTATGACATGGTGACTAAAGTAATGCTGCACCTTTTAAAGTTGCTAAGAGAGTAGAGCTTAAAAGTTCTCATCAAAGAAAAAAAATTTGTAACTGTATGGAAGTTTACTAGAGTTATTGTAGTAATCATTTTACAATATATATGAATATCGAAGCATCATGTTGTATACTTGAAACTAACAGATAGTATGTGTTAATTATACCTCATTAAATGGGTGGTCATCAAATAGTGAAATCAAAATTAAGCAACAAGCGAGAAGATATATACTCTCCTAGAATCAGAAAAGGAAGCATTGTTTAAACGGATGCAGAATAATGAATTTGGTTTGAAATATATTGAATTTATCTAAGTTGGACTGAAACACTTAGGTCAGGGCAGGTCAAGAAATACAGGTTTGGATATTACTAACACGTAGATTGGTATTTCTCAAATTGTGGTCTGTGAACCATCTGTATCAGAATCATTTAGGGGGTGATTGTTAAAAATGCTAACAAGAAAAATAATAAAATACCCAGGAATAAACTTAATGAAAGGATGTGAAAGACTTATATACTAAAAATACATATTTATTTAAAAATAAAAGAAGACACAAAGAAATGAAAAGATGTTTCATATTCATGGATTGGAAGAATCAATATAGTTGATCATCAGATTTGCATGGAATCACAAAAGATTCTGAATAGCCAAAGCAATCCTGAGAAAAAAAAATAAGGCCAGAGGTATCACTTTGCCTGACTTCAAATTATACTACAAAGCAACAGTAATCAAAACAGCACAGTATTGGCAGAAAAAACAGACACATATACCAATGGAACAGAATTGACAGCCCAGGAAAAAAAAAAAAAATATATTATATATATATGTAGTATGTATGTAGTATGGACGTATGTATGTATGTACACACACACACACACACACACACACACACACACACACACACAGGCAAGTGATTTTCAACAAAGGAGCCAAAAACAAACAATGGAGAAAAGAAAGCCACTTCAATAAATGGTTCTGGGAAAATGGGAAAGCCATGTACAAAAGGATGAAACTAGACTGCTAACTGTCTAAAAACTAAAAGGCTCCTGCAAAGCAAAAGAAATGCTCATTGAAACAAAGAAGCAACCTTCTGAATGGGAGAAGATATTTGCAAGCAATGCCTCTGATAAGGGCTAACATCCAAAATATATAAAGAACTCATACAACTCAACAACAACAAAAAATCCCATTAAAAAATGGGCAGAAGATCAGAGCAGACACTTCTCACAAGCAAACATACAAATGGCCAACAGTATAATGAAGAGATGCTCAATTTCACTAACTACTTAAGAAATGCAATTCAAATCCACAATGAGATACCACCTCGCACTTGAAAGAATGGCTATTATTAACAAGACAGGTAATAACACGTGTTGGAGAGGTTGTGAGGAAAAAGGAACCCTCATACACTGCTAGTGGGCATGTAAATTGGGACAGTCACTATGAAAAAGAGTATGGAAGTTCCTCAAAAAATTAAGAATAGAATTACCATATGACCCAGCAATTCCTCTTCTGAGAATCAATCCCCAAATTTTGAAAACATTTATTTGTATAGATATATGCACCCCAATGTTCATTGCAGCATTATTTATGGTGGCCAAGACACGGAAAACAATTGAAGTGTCCTTCAATAGATGATTGGATAAAGGAGATGTGGTATATATACACAATGAAATATTACTCAGCCACAATAAGAGATGAGATACTGTCATTTGCAACAATATGACAGAAAAAGTTGAGAACCATATGATTTCACTCGTATGTGAGATAAAAAACTAAAAGCAACAAATGAAACAGACAAACAAAAGCTCATAGACACATATAGCAGTTGAGTGGTTACCAGAGAGACATAATCAGGGGGGTAGGCAGATAAGGATAAAGGGAGTCAAATATATGGTGACAAAAAATTTGAATTTGGGTGGTGAACACACAAAATACAATATACAGGTGATGTATTACTGAATTGTACACTTGAAACCTATATAATTTGAGTAACCAAAGTCTCCCCAATAAATTTAATTTTTTTAAAAATGTTGACAACCTAGATGTCCTTTTAGGTCTACTTATTCAGAATCTCTGGGAGAGTGGCCCCAAAATCTGCATTTTAATTGAACACCCTATATAATTTTTAAGGCCACAAGAATTTGATAAATTGTTTTCTCATCTATAGAAATACATGGATCACCCAAGAGAGAATATAGAATTAGTTCTCTCAGGACTATGACTCTCTTTTTCACTTCTATTTGTCTAGCAGCACTATGTTTTCTGGACATTATTATATAATTAATAAATGATTGTTACTATTATTTTTTAATCCTTTGGGAAATAAAATACAATGTGCACCAAGAATTATAAAATATTCATATTTTTGATCCAGTAATATCACTTTTGGGAACTTATTCTAAGTAATAATGCAACAGGAAAGAAAATATAATCTATGGAGATGTTAATACAACATATTCATAACAGCAAATAATGAGAAGAAGCAAATGCCAAGAAATAGAGATGTAAGCAAGTAAGAAGAGGATATTTATCTTCTACATGACATTTTGTTACAACTAGAAATAGTGGTTATAAAAACTATGTAGCAACATGGATAAATATTAGAATAATATTAGAAAATAAATTGTATCTATACTAAGGTTACAACTGTAAAAAAAGATAAGCTATGTATAAATACTAAATGAAAAATTAAAAATATTTGCTTTGCTAGGTTGACACATTATGAGTAATTTTATGATTCTTTTAGTTAATTGTAACAGAATGTAATATGTATTATAAATATTTCTCATTTAGAAACCAATAATGCCTCATTCAACCATTTCAAGTCACTATCAAAGTGAAATATGGTTAAATAAGATCCAATTTTGTTCAAAAAAATATTATGAACCTGTTCTAAAAGAGGTAGTTTTTAAAAAGGAAATCAAATGGTATTATAATTAACTCCCAAGAATTTTTCCAAATGAATATCAAATGTTTTTGCAACTTGTTCCAACATAGTTTTGAATGCTAGTGTACTTGTAAGTGAACAGAACTGAAGAAAATATAAAACTTTTCTCTCTCTCTTTCTCTCTCTCTCTCTAGTTAGCACAGAAGAATGTGGAATATGTTTGAGATTTTGTCACTGGATTTTTCCACCTGTTTCATGACATGCCAGTGTAAACATACAAAAACTCAGACACACCCATTTAACCCCCATATATATACACATATAATTCAAATCATGGCATTTAATGAAACTGAAGAAAAAAGCAGTACAAAATTAAAGACTAAAACAGTCATAGAGAACCATTTAATGCCTGCTTTTCTGGCAAACATTTGTTAAATAAACGTGTCTAGTCTACATGCAGAATTTGGTCTGTGTCTTGCTTTCATTATAAGTAGTAAGTCTGCAGAAGTAGCTTCCCCTTACCACCTCAAACTCTTAGAATGACTATAATTACCTACCAACAAATGAAACTTAAGATCATGAATTGCCTAATTAACTTAGGTCCTTTTGTAACATCTTAGAAGTAATGATAGTTTAAGGGATAGAGTAAAAGGAGATCATATAGATGGCAGAGTTATAAGAAAAGCATAAAATATGAAACATAAGAGTGTATCCTTCAAGATAATTAACAGTGGAGGAAAAGAGGGAGGAAATGAAGACAAGTATAAAGATGGATTCAACAACTGTGGTGACAAAGGAGTGTAAGTGATTGATATAATCTAAGGATGATTAGCAGCAGGGCCTTTTTTTAATGTTTCACATAGGGAGGGTATGTTGACTTGAATATTTTATTGAGGAAGAAAAGAATCTAGTGAAGAAGCAGCAGGATGTAATTAAAGACAGAGCAGGCAACTGATAAAGGAAGGCCCTCTTAGAAGATACGGAGTATATTGGAGAGCACAGTTGAATGGATTAACCTTCAATGAAATAATTAATACTACTAGATTAGAATAAAGAGGACAAGGATGTGGTGGGCCCAGTGAGTAGCAGTGTGGGAGAGGAAGAAAAGTATTTCGATCATGTAGAAAATGGTAAAGCAACATAATTTTTGTTGAGGGTCCTAGAATAGAAGTTTTTGAACAACAAGAAAGTATTGATAACAACCTGTGGGATCATCAAACCTGGGAGACGGTGAATATCTCCCAAGTTGCATGGTTTCATAAGTTCTCCAACGCTATTTATAATTGATAAAGCAGATGGCTGTATAGATCAAGGATTAGGATTCTGCAGGACAGTTATGAAATCAAACAAAGAGCAAGAGAAATGACAATTCAAAGTATCCTCATGAAAAAACAACTCAGTGATAAACAGAGAAATTTTGCACTAAATAAAAAATCTTTGGTTCAATAAATGTCTATGAATTTCTGATCATAAGGTGCCTAGGAATAGTAAAACAGCTATATCATCATCAAATAAAATAATAATCTATACTATGAAAGATAGTTTTTTAACATAAATCTGGTGGATAATTATGTTAATTTTATTGACTACAAATAAAAATGTAACCTTTTCATTATTTTAAGAGTGAAAAGGTCTATCTATTTAGAGAGTAGATAAACATGTGAGAGATGTGACAGATGCCTATTGCCCATAATAGCCTCGTCTCTTAAAGGAAAATCATTTTGAGAGATTTGGGGTATTATTAATTTCATTTCTAGTTATACCAAACCCAAAACAAATAAGTTAAGTCATTTGTCTCAACTGGCCCTGTGGAACAAGAGAATGCTTTAGGTTCACTGGAATTAAGGAGCCATATGGAATTTGTAGTGTACTTAAAACTAAGACAGATGGCAGCAGAATGGAGCCAGCCTTGAGGCTATATAAACACCCAGAGATGATGAGCAGCCAATTAAGAATTGAGACAAGAGGGAAATGTCATTTCAACTCCTGTAAATTTATCTGGTACACATATCCTTGCTGCCATTCATAAGCCCGTGCCATAGTCTATGGCTCTAAACTAGAGCCAGAGGAAATGTTTTTCTTACCTCCTCTTATAGAAGGCACCTAAATTCTGGTCCAGTTCCTAGGATGTCAAGGATTAGAATTTCTGCTTCTACTTGGAGAAAGCCTGGAAGACGAGATTAATTCCAGCACTGTTCTTAGTAAGCTCAAAATGAAATATTCCTTTAGCTCCTAGAATAGATTAATATCCCCAGGACTCATTCATTAAACAGTTTCCATGTATATATGCTCTCTACCAATCATTCTGTAGCTCTGATGGTAACAAATGACAGTTAAAGTTCCTGTTTTCAAGGTCATGAAGGAGACGGACAAGTAAACCAGACTGGGTATTCTAATAGAAAGTAGAACTCTGTGAGCATAGATAAAGGCTAACTCTCCATCCAGATAAGGCATGACTCTTTCTTAAAGATTTGTTTGAGTAGAGTCTGAAGAATAAGTGTGGATAGCTAGAAAAGAAAAACAAAAACAAAACAAAATGATAGAAGAGGGCAAGCATTTGACATAGAAGATATAGCAAGAGCAAAAGTAAATAAAGCAAGAAGCAACATCACTTAATCAGGAACTGAATAGAATATACTGTGGCTAGAGCATAGGGCATGTGGCAGAGAGTGTGTTGTGGATAAGGGTGAATAGGTTTGCAAGAACCAGGCCTGAAGGCCTTGAATAGCAGTCTCAGATATTTGACCACCACAGTTTGATGCTGTAAAAAGACACTGAAAGAGACTTTCAGTGAAAATGAAAAGTCAGCTCTGAATTTTAAAATATATACCTCTGTATCTATGTATTATATTTTTATGTCTATAAAGGGCAGATGTTGAAATATGTAGGGGGGGTAGGATTGTGGGAACAAGGATGGTGCAAGACCAGCCACAAGGAGAATACTTAGGAGGGTACTACTATTAACCTGAGCTAGAAATGCTGAAAACATGAACTTCTGTGTCTAATAAGGGATCAGAGATTATGTGTAAGAGAGGATAACCTAAGGAAAATCAGAGTCTCCTCCAGGTATGTCTTTGTCCTGAATCCCAGAACCTGTGATTTGTTATATAACATGGCAAAGGGAAATTAAGTTTATCCATGGAATTAAGGTTGCTAATAAACTGACCTTAAAAACAAGAAGATTATTCTAGATTATTCTGGTAAACTCAATGTAATTACAAGAGAACTTCAACATGAAAGAGAAAGGCAGAAAAGTACTTAAGAATCAAAGAGATATTTGAAGACGCTACATGCTATTTATCGAGCAGAAAATAGAGGTGAGAAAGTAGAGTATCAATTGCCAAATATGGCCTCAAGAAACTTGACTCAAGTGACTATGTCCTGTGTGAGTGGAGGCTGAAAGTTATTCTTACCTGACCTTTCATTTCCCATTTTTATGTCCTTGATTTGAATTTGCTTTTCTAGGAAGAAAAAGCTAAAAAATGCATCCAAAAATACTTTTGCAAATCAAATACTGTACTATAATGTGCCAAAATTTACTTGTTTTGTCATTGTTAGGGAAAGTAATGCTCTGCATTAGCATTTTAAAGATAACTGAAACTTATCGTATTATGCAGCAATTTGTCTGTTAGTTTAACGATATTTTATGGCAGGTTTTCTGAAGCACATTAAGTGTTTATCTCTTCTAAAATGAATGGGTATATAGAATGGAAATGTTGGAGATATAATTCAAGCTTTTCCTGAGGACTTAATGACATCAGTGTGAAAGCAATGATTGTGTGTAGTTATAATACAGTAGTACTTCCATTACCTAATGAGATATGAGCTTTGAAATTATACCCATGCTACTGTTATTTTGTATTCTTGTGACTGGTGTTCACATGACCAGTGCTCCAAACCTGGCAACTATAATTTCACACATCTGTAAATAAGATTTCTTTAGATCCTCCTCTGACCCTAATCAAATATTCTTATTTTCTAATCTGTGGACTTAAAGGCCACATTATCAAGATTGTTGACATAACAAATAGGAATAAATAAGTTCTGTTGGTGACCTCTTATGAATTTTCATTAATGGATATATACGTAGATTATCAAAGACTTTTTTATTTACCTTTAGGTTCTAGGCTACGTTCTAGTGAATTGAGGATGCCAAATCAATATAACAGGAATATGGGTAAGTAAGTAAGAAAAAATGCTTGTAATGTGTTATTGCCTGCACTCGTAAATTAGTTTTGCCCATTGGATTAAGCATCTTAATTCACATTGGAACTAGCTCTTTAACAGAGTTAAATACTATAATAAACACATTATAGGAAAGAAAAACTATAAACTAATATATCTCATAAACATAGATTCAAAGTTCCTCAAAATATTAGCAAATCAAATCCAACAATATATACAAAGAATTATATAAAATGACAAATTTATATGTAGAAAATCTGGTAGATGATTGGATAAAGAAGTTGTGGTACACATATACAATAGAATATGACAGCTACAAGGGATGAAATACTGCCATTTGCAACAACATGGATGGTACTTGAGATTGTCATGCCAAGCAAAAAAGTCAGAAAAAGTTGGGAACAATATGATTTCACTTACATGTGGGATGTAAATCTGAAAACAACAAATGAACAAGGAAAACAGAGACTCATGGATACAGACAACAGTTTAGTGGTTACCGGAAGGAAGAGGGGATGAAAGGATGGTAGATAAGGAGAAAGGGGGTCAAATATATGCTGACAGAAAGAAACTTAAATTTGGGTGGTGAACACAGCATGCAATATACAGATGATGAATTATAGAAACATACACTTGAAACCTATATAAGTTTATTAACCAATGTCACCCTAATAAATTTAATAAAAAAATAGAAAATCCAAAAGAACAAAACTTTTGGAACTAATAATCAAGTATAGCAAGGTCACAGGACACAAGGTAAAAATATAGTTAATTGTTTTTCTATATACTAACAATGAAAAATTGGAATTTGGAATTGAAAAAATACACTTAAATGGTTTCAAAAAAAAAATGAGTATTTTATAAATAGAAGAATTAGGTATCTAACAAAATATATACTAGATCTATAGTAGAAAACAATACTGATGAAAGAAATAGAAGATCTGAATAAATGAAGTGATATTCTATGTTTGTAGATTGAAAGACTCATATTGTTAAAATATTATTTCTTTGTAACTTGGTTGACAGATTAAATATAATTCCAATCAAAATCCTAAACAATCTATTTTGTAGATACAACCTTATGTAAAAATTATATGAAAATAGCTACCTCAAAGTAGTTTTGTTAGGATTAATGTATTAATACAAATAAAAGACTCAGAATAGTGTCCTGTACCTATTAAGAATTCAATTATTGTTAATTATTATTTAATTATTTATGAAAATAATTGTAAAAGTTCTATTTAAGAAGTATAAATAGAGACCACTCAGACCCAATAAACATTTTATTTATGTATAAAGCTCCCTGCAGCTAACCAACTAAACACTCTCAACTTTTTAAAGATCAGTGATTCTTCCCATTGATAATTCATTAGTCAAGGTCTGGTCTGGGGAAAGTACACACTAATTTGAAAGTTTACCGTTCCTTCCCTAAAAAATGAATATCACCCAAGTAGCTACTGAATAGCCATGTACAGATAACTGGAAATCTTGTACAGAGAAAAATCTTTGCTTTGAGGTCCCAAATTCTAGGTACATCTCAGATTCAATTTGGTCAATTACCACTTTTCTCTTGCGCTATGAAAATACAAACGCTGATTCTGTAGCCCAATAAGTGAACTGAGCATGAACTCTTTATGAAGACTCTTTCATGATGGTGATTAATGGGCTGCAAAGATTTTGAAATAAAAACCTGAAACCACAAACTAGTCATACAGTTAACTAAATATTTTGTTTGGGTGCTCACACCCAACCTACAGATAACCTTATGTTGACCCTGTATTCCAAACCAGGAAGGAAGGGCCAGGGTTTTCAGAAAGGAGATTTGTGGTTTGGGTTTGGTCTGTCTATAAAAAGAGTTGCAGAGCATAGTCTTAACAAAGTTCAATTTCCAAGTCTCTGATCAACTGAGTATGAGGTTCTCACAGAAGTAAGTCGTGACAGCTGGAATTTGGCATCCACGGCCCCTCAGACAGGCTGCTGATCCCAGACTGATAGTTTTAAAATCCTAAAAGAAGCCGGTTACCATTCGTGAAATTTGTTTCAGCAGGCGCCAGAGAGGAATGTTACAGGCCTCTCATTGCTAGCCCTGAGTCTCATCCCAGCATAACTCTGAAGAACTTCTGGGCTCTTGGCTTATTCAAAGATAATGTTTCCCAGTTGGTGGCAGGACAGGGGCAAAACCACATGCTTTGTTTAAATATGTGGAATGAGTGGTAAGATCAGCAAAGGCCCTTAAGGCAAATGTCAAAAGGCCATCACCATGTGAGAGAACTGAGCCAAATGCATGAGACAGGTGATTTCTCTGAATCTTATAGAAGTAGCTTTCTGATTATTTAAGGAAAAAAAGTAAGGTCTATTTTCCAATTTTAGATATATAATGTCCAGTTTGTATTTATTTTGAATTTCATACAAAAGAAAGCATACATACAGTCACTAACTATTTATTGTTTAGAATATAAAACTTAAGTTGTAGGTGGTATATGCTTTCTGATTTACCTCTTTAATGTTCCTCTTTGTCTTATGCCTGAGAACTAAATTATGATTTCTACAAAAAAAAAAAAAAGGGACAAGTTAGTAAAGAATAAGAAACTTAATATTCCCTTTGTAGCATCTTTGAAGAAAACTACTCTAAGGTATGATTAGTGTATTAGTAAGGTATGATTTGTGATTAGTAACAAAGATTGTGCAATATTCATGCAGTGATATGTAATTTTTCCTAAGTATTTCAAGTCCCTGTTCTGTTGCTTTCTAGTGTGAACTTTGGCAGGCCTCCAAACCTCTAGAAGCCTGTTTCCTACCACAAAATAATAACAAAGTTACATGATGGTTATGAGGATTTATAGAGTAAATATGAGAATATCCTTTGAAAACATACAATTATATAAATAATGTGATATTATTAAAATCTATGCTCATGTTTATTCAATGAAATCCTTAAATGTTACTGCTATTTATAAAATATAATTAAAAATCATAATATTGATAAGCTTAACAATTTAAATCAAGTTCTGTATTTTTATTTTAAATGAAATATAACTGAGTAGGAAAAAAAAAATATCCCAAATATGAAGAGTTAAACCAGGCTATTTGGAATCAGGAGAATATAGCAATTACCTCCTAGATGCTGAATGGGTTAGCAAAGAGGTACTTGTAGCAGTGGAAGCTGTCAGTATGAATCAATTTGTAGAGAGAGTTTGCAGAATAAGAAGAAATAAAGGTCCACAGTTGTATTCATGAGAAGACCCACCATTGTACTCTAGGTGGAGGGGAACTATAGTTTTTAAAAAGTGCTTGGAAAAATAAGGCTACTCAAACCTGAGAAGCAATACCTAGCAAATTAATAGAACTTAGACTGAATGGTTTTTCTGAGACTATGATTCCAATACAGAAGACATAGTCATCGGCCATTCTGTCGATGCTACTGAGAAGTCAAATTAGATGAAAACTGAAAAATGTTCAAGTAAAGTGGCCAGTAATGAACTGTATGAGTAGCTTAAATGAGTGTTGAGGAAGAGATCTAGATCTTAGTACAAACAGCAATGAAGGAGGGACAGGCAGCAATGTGAACCACTCCATATTTCTTGTTTCAAATTAGGAGGAACTGTGTATTGGAAATATCCTTAGGTAAATGATGGAGAGAAAGCAGAATCATTGATGGAGCAAATTCCCTTAGCAGCTGGGAGGCTGGTGGCATGCAGCACATGGGCCGGAAGATTAGACTTGGAGTAGAGACAGAAAGGATAGAGGGAGACAGCACATATAGGTAAGTTTATAGGTTTGGGAGCAGGAAATAAATCAGGTATCTTTATTTTACACATGAAAGGATAAGCTTTAGTATATCATGATATTTAGGATATTACAGCAGAGCTTAATATAATAAAAATAGAATGGGAAAATTCTATTTGTTATTCATTTTTAGTTAAATATTGACCAATAGAGATTTTATAAGCAAAATACTATAATTAGCTCTTTGTTCATTCATTCATTCACTCAATCAATAAATATATTGAGTTTAGCAAGTATAGAAACTTTTATTTCTACTGAGAGCACAACAACAAAAGTGAGATTTAGTTCCAACATAAAGGATTAAAGCTGTGCAATGACATGGCTTGACTGTAAGGATTCTTAAACATCACAATGAATTCCTTATAAGGAAGTCTTGTATTTTACAGCTGTCTTAAAAATACTGTGGTTCCTATGTTGACTGAGACTGTTTAATCTTTAAGCATGAACCTGTAGCCTGGATGAGAACAGATAATATATCTTGTTCAGGGAATGAATCTCTAAAACACTTTCTGTGGCATAAAATTGGTCTCGCAAATTTAAAAGCAGGACAGAATGTAGGTCTTCTCCAATATTTTTTGTGTGCTAAATCTCACAAAACAATAAATGCAATATTGTTTCTATACTATTCATAGGTACTTAGTAAAATAAAAGAGAAAGATATTAATAGTCGAGTTTAGTATATTTGGGTTGCAACATTTTTATTGAGAAATGAGTGTGACTTTTAGGAAGTTATTCTAAATATTCAAATGTATGTATATGTGTATGTGTTACATTATAGAAACTTTAAATAAGTCCAGTAAACACTGAAATCTAGCAAGCACATATTTAATATTAATTTTCAAGAGCTTACACTTTGCCTTTTATATATACTTACTGGATATATTTAATTAGAATTAACATACATTTGTTATATTAATAGTAAAACTTTAAGTCATAAATTAGTTTAAGATCAGTTCAGTTCCATTCCAATTTTTTTATAGGTTAAAAAACACAGAAAATGTAAATTAAACTCAAGAGAATTTAGCAAGTTGTACTGTAAGATAACACACACACACACACACACACACACACACACACATATGCACACATGCCCATAGAAATTCAAAAAGCCTATAAAGAAACTAGATGTTCTGCATTAACCTGAGATTAGTATTTCAATAGCAGGCACCTACTTTTGTAAAAATGTGTCAGGTCCCAATGTCTTACCTTTAACAGTTTATGTGAATGTTTATTGTTTTAGATTTGTGTCTTTTGTCTCCTATTTCTGTCTCTGTTATGGGCCATAGTCAGAACTTTCTGGGAGGTTACAGCTCAATACAAAAGAGAAACTCTCTATATAACATAACTGATAACTCGCACACATAGAAACATTTACATATACTTTAGTAGACACTACATAATTTTTGAAGAACATTTGTCTCATTTTATTTTTCAATTGAGTTCTAGCTTCTGTGAGATGGATTCAATATCTCAGAACAAATTAAGTAGCCATAGAGGTGAGCTATTCTTTCTAATACACTTTTCAATAGAGGACCTGCTATCTGGAGTATAGTAACAAATGCTTACAACTTACAATAACTAACAACTTACATTATGATTTAACTTTTTATGGTGTTAGAATTCCTAGCATGAAGTGTTTCATCTACAGTTGTTCTGAATCATTCTCTTTAAAAATTATTTCCTCAGGCGAGAAGATAAACCATGTGCACCTAAGGTTTGCCAAGTTCTGGTAAACAACTCAAGAGGAATTTAATTGCAACTACAATTAAATAATAACTACAATTAGCTATTTTATACATATATAATAAGATATCTATGTGGTTTTAATTGTTATTTTTCACTTAGAGTTGGCATTCAATATTATTTTATATTAGTTTCAGGTGTACAACATAGTGGTTAGATTCACACAATCCACAAAGTGATTCCTCCCAATTAGTCTAGTACCCATCTGTCATTATACATAGTTATTACAATACTATTAACTATATTCCCTTGCTGTTCTTCACAGCCCTATGAATATTTTGTAACTATCAATTTCTACCTTTTAATTCCTTCACCATTTTAAGATATATTTTTAAATTTTTAAGAAGTTAAAATTTTTTTCCAAGCCCAATATACCTCATTACCAATAGAAAATGTAAAGGGACAAAAGAACCCAAATCTGTATTTTTCAATTTTCGCTTTACAAAAGAATAGGGCATTTGTCTTAAAGTTAACTTCCTTTGGTAGAACTTGCATACTTTCTCACCCCAAATGATCCTGTAAAAAGTTGTTGATATACTCTCGCATATTTGCTAAAATTATAACTAATAGAACACATTGTAGATTAACTTACAAGTGAGCATTTATTAGGAATTTATATTTGTCACTTATTTTTAAGCATAAGATAATGGATAATTCATTTACAATGATACATAGGGGTAATTATCTGAAATTTTAAGAATGTTAGGTGCTATTACAGACAAAATAATTTTCTCATATTATTGTGACATTTCTTAATGCCTAGAAGAATGGCATAGGTAACCTCAACAGCTATGCTAAATAAATACAAGGATAGCATATTTATTTAATATGTGTATTCATATACGCAAGGAGTACATCTAAACTTTTACTTGATTTGAATAAAATAAAAAGTAAAATTATTATATTTAAGATTAAACTATTTTAGTAGAAGATACACTGACCAGTACTTGCAGTGCAATGATATAACAGACTGAACTTTACGTAATTAATAATATTTCTTGAGAGCAAAACAACTGTATTTCTACTACTAAATGCAGCAGCAATACTCTAGACTAGACTTAAAAATGTAGCAAAATGTAACAATTCAAAGAACACTACTCAAGACTAATAAATGACTTCAAGAAATTTCTACAGAAGAAAACACAAAGGAATTTTAGTTGTTTTATCCCACAGATGTTGAAGACTATATAGTATAGAAGACTGACTTAGGAAAATTGGCTTTAGTAACGATGGGGGATTAATTACAGATATCAGGGAAAAAAACTTAGAAGTGCTAATTTGGTGGAGAAGTGTCTGGGAACGTTTTTATACAATTCTTAACTTGTTCTGAGATATCACTAATTTTTCAAGTTAGTGATAAAAAAAAAAACCTTGGAATCATTTAAAATTGACTACACAAAGTGTCAGAATATCTTGAGAAAAGATACTTCTGGGAAAATGCTAATATGAATGTGTTTCCTTTTCCAACATCTATGATAATAAATAACAATTTAAAATATGCTAAGGGAGAGAATATACATTTTGGTCTTTAAGACATAAAATGGGCTAGATTTTCTATGCATATAAATTACACCCTAGAGGCACCCTTGGAAATCGCATAAACTCTTTCAATTCGCTGAAACCCATTTCACATGATCGCCCTTCCACCTAATGCAACTCCCAAGGTGCCCATGATAACTAGGACAATTTGCTTGTTCATGGCATAGGCCCTGAGTAATCCTATTTTATCTAAGAAACACGGCAAACAAATAAATAAATAAACATATACATATTATTTCCTCTAGTAATAGCTATTTTTCTTTTTAAGAACAGCCTTATCCTACTTTAAATACTGAACGTTAGCCACATCCAATGTATTACAAAAACAACCAAAGTGTTTATTAGGGGAAAAGAAAGAGATAGATGACTTAGTAAAGTTAAGAACTGTATAAAAACGTTCCCCAGACACTTCTCCACCAAAAGAAATCAGAAGTTATGTCATACATAACCAAAGTAAAACCAACATAGTTTCTCTGGGTCCATAATTAATGAGAGGCAAAGCAGAGGGTCGGGGAACTTTCCAGAAGAAAAATTTTAAATCATCCATTTTGTCCCATATTTGCAATAATTCAATTTTGTTTTTTAATTCTAAGCTCCTAAAAATGACACATAAAAATGAATATATTCATTATATATTTAGATTTCAGTAATTCAGAAAATTTATAGAAAATATTCATTCAAATCAAAAATTTTCCTTTCTACCACACCAGACTTAAAAATCAGTATGGACAAATTCTCTTTCCCTCATAGTTGTTTTTTGTTCTTTGTTTTTTGTTTTTCAGATTGGAATGCTAGTAACTCTTGCTATCCCTGAGAAAAACAGTAAAGAGAGAATTTTTGTGATCAGAGCTTCTTAACAGTCAGTTTGCCCATATTACAGAAGAGGCTCACGTTTTAGCTAATAGCTATGTGTTTGAATCGTACATGGGCTAGTGAGAAAAAAAAGGCCAGAAAAAAAGAAAGGAATTTGCTTTCCTTTTTAAATTCTGTAAAATGGAAAAAGAGAATAAATCCTTGAAAGTACCCTTTATGAGAAACTCGCTGATAGGTTTTAAATATTTTTATGATTGTTTAACTTGTACAGTGAACTGAAACAATATCTAGATTTTCTCTCATTCTATTTCTAATTGTCATTATGTAATAATCTATAACTGTCTCTGTTAACAGAATTTTAAAAAATCATGAATTTTCTTTGATTTTGAATTTTAAAAGTATAGAAATAATCCTAGAGAATAACTGAAATTGATAAAATATCAAAACATTTTTTCCAAAACTGGCAAAAGTAAAGTACTTCTAATACATGTATTTATTTAAACTACGGAACTACAAAAGGATTTTAAAGATGAAAAAAGCCTCTAAGAACATTCCTACTGATGTATTCTTTTTATGTAACTGTGACTGTGCAGTTAAGATTCTCATTCTGTATTTTTTATGCATTTTACATACACTGATGATTAAATTTGCCATTACTATCAATGAAAATATTTTTTTAACCCTGGTATGGGAAGAAATCACTCCTATATCTTTGGTAATGTTGACATCACTGTGGATTTATGAACTGTTTATGGAAATGAATTAGCCTTTATCATTCTATATGACTATGAATAAACAGTGTTAGCAATATTAAAACATTCTGTTAAGGACCTGTTTGCTTTACTTTAACAATTTAATTATAAATTTCCAAATAATATGTATACTTATTTGTTTAATATCTTAATATTAATTTTGAGCCAAATCAATTAAATGTCTTCTGTTGCAATAATACACTTAGAAACATGCTTATTTGTGGTTTTATTTCTGCCTATACAATTTTTTTAAAGTAAGAATCAATTTAGTTAACATATAAACATTTGTTTTCAAGTGACATGAAAAGGATTATTCAGTAATTTTATTTTTTTACTTATCAAATAATTGTGGAATTGCATTGCTAATAGGTCTCAGGAATACTAACAAATGACTTTTAATAGACTGGCTATTTTTGCTAAATAAGTGGATTAACCAATTGTTTTTTCTTGATATGATCACTTATTTAATACTTAATTTGATTAAATGTTTGTAGGACCAAATTAGCAAATTAGTTCATGTATTCAAAATTCAAAACATTTAGTGGGTACTTACTATGTGTCAGGCGCTGGACTAAGTGCTGATGATACATTGGTGAATAAATCATGAACGATCTCTACATTTAAGTAGATTAGAATCCAATTCCACTCTCTACCTGTTCTGCCTGTTACAAGTAACAAAAAATTACTAGCTTTTATCCAACTCTGAGATTCATCATCACTGTACCACTGTGATTAATGTTTCTGACCTTTGATAATGGGATAGAAATGTATTCATCAAAGAGACTGGCCACAATTTCTCTTTGGGATGGGAATTGTCTTTTCATGAGACTATACCTTGTTAAGTTACTTGGAGTAGAGAGTATGTCCAAAGGAACCTGAACGTTTGAAAGAATCAAGGCTGTTCTGCTCAGGAGACAAAAGGAGAAATTTCTGTATTTCTGCAAAGGAGGAAGAGAAAAAGAAAACAAGAGCCAAGAAGAAGAGGAGGAGGGACAGAAACCAGAGAGTCAGTGTGAGAAGAGGGGGCCCTCAGTGGACAGGGGAGCAGAAATTCTCCTGTTTTAAATGGCCAGAGGATATTTTAGAACAGAATCACAGATGCCATATATTTAACTCAAAGTTATATTGTTATTGCTATTTTTTACATTTTTGTAATACAATTTCTTCTACTTCACTCCAAATTTTTAGTAAATTCTACAACTTTGCAAATGTTTTGAGTAAGTGGGTTGTTTACAGAAACCATGGGCAAGACTAGATTTTATCTCTGTTTTTGGCAGATATGGGTTATTTGCAGAACCAAGAACCCAAAGACAGATGTGTCTCATAACATAAATCCTCCCCATCCCCTAGAATGTATGAATGCACTGCAGAGAGATTTAGGCTTCCACACAACATGGGAACCAGAGTTCAAACTAAACCCCTCAAACATCTAGAGACCAAGAGATTTCTGTTGACCCAAGTTTTCTTGCATCTCGGAATCTGAGAAGTGGCTTTCTTGCTTGGTTCTGAGATATGTATTTCAAATCTTAGTTTTTAATTAATTTTGTTAATTTGTCTGGACCTTTTGGGACATGAGTCTTGTCTTCTCTTTTCAATCTTTCTGTATCATTCATTCATTCATTTATTCATCAATTCTTTCACTGATAATTATCATACATTTCCTGGAGACAAAACATGTGACTGGCAACAAAGTAATTGCTAAAAACACAAAGCTAAATAATATCCAGTTTCCAAAGATGCTCATGGCCTGGTGTGGAAATCAGACTCTAATAAAAGAGTTCAAAGGGTTAGAGATTTAGGAAACAATGAAGATATGTAAGAGGAAGTTTCGTTTCTGTCTAGCTCTTGAGTCTCCATTAGGGTGACTAAGCATCCTGATCTGCTCAGGATCCTCTAGTTTTAGAATAAAAATCTCATGTCCTGGGAAACCCCAGTTCCATGCAACTAGGACAGCTGGTCACCCTAGTTCTCAGACAAGAACTGGGTTCCTACTACTCTCTGACAGTCTTAACTGATGCTAACTAATCTGAGGGCTATGCATGTTTCAACTCATCCATGACATTTCCCCTACTATAACAGGGAAGAGTTGGTCTTCATATTTAGAACTTTATTCAAATTTGTCACAAATAAATAAGGAAGGGTATTTTAAGCAGAGAATACATTGAGTATAAAGGTACACAGTTATGAAACAACATGATGTGTTCAAAGAAGAGAAAGTAGCTCAGTATGGTTGGAGTACAGTGTTCCTTTTGAATTTTGTTAGGAAACAATTATAAACAGGTAGGCAGAAGTCAGACCATAAAGGACCCAGATATGTAATACTGTTTAGTATGCATTATATTCAAAAAGGCTTAGGGAAGTATTGAATGGTTTTAAGCAGGAAGCTAAGTTTTAGTTTAGAAAAAATTACTCTGGAAAAGTGTAGTGTATTCATTGACTGGAATTTAACAAGGACTTCAGCAAGAAAACTGGTGATCAGGGTATTATAATATTTGAAGTGAGAGAATAAAACATTTTGAACCAAGAAACTGGTACTAATAATGGAGAGCAGGAGTCACATTCCACAAATAGTTAAGAGGAAAAGAAACATGAGTCTATGGCCAGTTGAATGTGGAGCTGGGAACAGTAAAAGTCGGTAGAAAAGTTAAACTAAGTCCCTAAGAGAGATCCAAGAGTTAATAAAGGAATAACAAATACAGATGATAAAAATACTAAGCAAGACTTAAACCATAAATAAGAAATGAAGAGCAGATTAGAAGCAAATACAGCTCAGAAACAACTCAAGATAGATCAAGATACTCGGAGAAGGACTTTAAAGTGGTCCAGTATATGTGGTTTATCTTTGTGGAGAGGCATAACAATGAATACGTCTGTCTGGACTGGACATCCACGTCAGACATGGACAATTCTATGGCATTGTCATTTAGTAAATGGTACTTTTTTGTTTTCTTCTAAATCCATTGCTTATCTGGTGTTTAAAATAGGTGCTGATCCTCATTTTTCATTAAAAGTAAGCTATTTTATAATAGCGATATTTCTTACATAAGCTATTTATAACAAACAAAAAAACTGTTTACATCATCTTCCATTATTATCCATTTCATTTGGTACTAATAGCAAAAGGAGAGTTCACTCTATAATGAGCACAGAAAACATTTATTTTTAAAAAGAGAAGTTTAAGACTCACTGTATTAGAAAGTCATCAATTAAAAAAAGATTAAGCCAAGAACATATTCAATGTAAATCTCAAATCACGGAGTTTGATTTTTTCTATGTCATAAGAAGGTCATTTAAAACAAATTATTATTTCAAAATATATACATATAATTTCCCCGTTGAGCCATTTTCTTAGATCTAATCAAGATGGTCTCTTTTCAAAAGAATTCAACTAAAACCCGAATTGCTATCTTGTGTGTATTCTATAGATTTTTAATCTAATACTCATTACATATTGGCTTTCATTTATAAGTTTTCATTTTTCAACCCAATTTTCCTAGTGAATAAATTACTCCCTGGGAGTACACAGAGTTTTGTTGTTTTGTTTTGTTTTTTAACACATTAATTTCTTAAGGCCACCAAGGTTTAATTTTCAGTATACTGAAGCCATTATATTTCAAATGATTCACCAGAGCATTTAATTCACGATTTTAGCATATGATTTAAATCATATATTTATGTAATCACTTTATTTCAAGCTGAATTATCCTGAGAAATCAACTCATTTGTTTCTGCTTGTTATAGCTACTTATTTCTATAAAGTAACAGCCGAGGTTTTCTAATTTAGATTGCTGAATAATCCTTTCTTTGTTTGTTGTTTGCTTATTTGTTTGTTTTACTATGCATAAGAAAAGAGTTAATTTGCTATGATGAGTGTCAGTATAATCATGCAGTAACTTATGGCTACTAACAAAATCAAGTGAAAAGTCACATTTCAATTTAGCATTTCACTCTGAAGAAGGTTGTAAAATTATATATACAATATTTCAGTTTTTTAAAACACTCTGTTAATATTTTTAATTTTAATTGGAATATTTGATGTTGAATAGACACATCCTTACTAGTAAGTGGTCATATTTGAAATAAAGGTAGAATTTATTTTCAAACAAATAGATATGGAAAATTTTTTATAAATTAAGTTTGCATTAAAACAATTTTGTAGAGAAAAAAAATGGTAGAAGATTAGCATTTTTTTTCTGTCTTGCTGCAAATGCAAAATGGATTAATGATCGGACCCCTGGCCCCAGTAATCTCATGGAGACACGTTTATACTGATGTCCATGTTACACTGCAGGAGTCTTTTCTCTCCAGGCACAGTGTTTCTCTTTATATAAAACTGATGATGGTGTAAATCTTTGTGAATAGATAAAAACTGTACCTGTTCAAAATGCTTTGGGTGTTACATGGCAGTCAGGCTAGAAAAAACTTCACATTTAACATCTTTTACTGCAATTGAAATGAAACCTGCCACACAATTCTGTTGACAATCATAAATGATTAATAATTTTGATAAAAGATCTTTCCAAAAATTAAATGCTATCTACAAATCCATGAATTCTATATCAGTGTTAACATTTATCTTGACATATCAGATACAATTCTATACCATAATCAAATCATTAGCTGAGCTCTATCATTTTTCACTCAGTGGGATGTCAGGGAAATAAGACACAATGCTCAGTAATGTCATGAATTTTGTAAGAAATGGGACATGGACAAATCCTTGATGATAATTTCCATTCCAAATGAAAACTCTGTGATGACTTTTTCTTTTTACATTTCCTTTCAATCATTCAAATGTACTGTAATCTTTTGCCCTTTTTTTCACTATTCAAAAATATCTTGGTTATAAAAAAAGTTGGAATTATAGAATATATTGTATTAGTTTATTTTCTCATTCCAACTTTTCTACCTTAAAATATACATTTATTTTTTTAAATACTTATTTTGAAAGTATTTTCTTATATCAACATAAAATCACTTTGACCAGGTTGACTCATTAAAATGATCAAATTCTGCTAAAAAAAAAAATAGGCAAAACAGTAAAAGTTAAACACCAAAGACCAAAGAAATGGCTAAGACTGAACTATATCAGCAATGACAAGCTATAAAAATAATGCTATCGGCATATTTGTCAGCTACTGCTAAAAGGAAATGTGGAAAATGCTTTTCAGGAATTGGACGTGGTCTCTCCAATGAGGCATTTTACATCCCCTCTATGGCTTAATTCATGAGGGTAAATACTAAGTTTGTCTTATTTGAAACTGTGTCTACCTTAGGGCCTGGCACATATAGATGCACAATAAATATTGTTCAATGATTTAATGAATATTTCCTCATCCCATAATCATCACAGTTTTCTAAAGAATGCATGTCATCCACATTTAATCAACATCCATTACTATTACTGCTTTTAGTAATTGAAACAATCCTAGTTTTTCTAAAACTCAATGGCTAAAGATACTGAATATATATTTTACTTCTCTGACTCATAGTTTGTTTTACTGTGTGTAAAATAGGGATGATAATGATTTTGTATAGTTGTAAAGAGAAAAATACTGTACAGCCCCTGGTACATGACAAATAAATGCCTTTACTAGTATTGCTAGTATTACTAGTACTGTTATTATTGCTGCTGTTGCTATTATTAAATTGTTATTATAATACTGCCTCCTTGATGTGTTTGAGAATAGTTTAGTCAAATTATGATATTGCTAAGTTCCAATAAAATAATCACAATCATTAAAAGTAATGTGAGCAAATTTTTCAAATTACCTTAAAAGTACCTATGTTTTCTCACTTTTGACTAGAAGGTTGTTATTGGCTGAATTGTGTCACCCCCAAATTTCATATGTTGAAGCCCTAACCCCCAGTAGTTCAGTCCTTTAAGAATGTGATCAAATTTAAATAAGGCCATTGGGCTGGGTCCTAATCCAATCTGATTGGTGTCCTTAAAGGAAAAAGAAATTTGGAAATACAAAGAGACACACAGAGGGAAGACCAAATGAAGTCACAATAGTAAAGCACTCATTTACAAGCTAAGGAGAGGGGCCTCAGGAGAAAACTAACCCATCAATACATTGATCTTAGCTATCTAGCCTAGTATGTGACACTTTGTTATGGCCGTACTGGAAAAATAATAGATGGTTATTGACTTACATGATATATTTTCAATAATATTTGTGTTATGTTCAACTGCTTTATTAATTTTTCTTTGCTTCATTGTACTCACAAATTTATTCAAAATGTTAAGCACTTTAGAAGAAACTTTATGATACATTTCAGAAAACAAGCTTATGTAATGTCTCAAAAGGAAATATTTAAAATTACTATTCATGAGTAAATTTTAAAGCTGCTTTAATAACTTAAACTTTTGTTACCAAGCACTGTTTGCAAAATGGTCTTAAAATGCCTGTATCTTTACTTTCTTTAACAAGCAAATACTGTTACCATAATTCTTCTGTTAATGAAAAAGATGGCTTCCTATGGGAACGTTTGAGGGTAAGTATGATTATTAAAAAATATTATGTGAAATAAGACAGAAAGTAAAAACATTATATGTGTGTGTATGTGTGTGTGTAGCTAACATTTGGTTACTACTTAAATAGTTATTGAGAGTTAAAGATGTATGTGACATTGTTTCTCTTCCTCTTCCATTGTAAGTAGTAATTAGACATGAAAAAAAAAATCTCACCTCTGATTGAGCTTACAATGTCTTGCCTAAAAGAAGCTTTATTTCTAGTAGAATAGTTAATCAAGTTACTTCTACATTTCTTACAATATGGATTATTTTCTAGGTTAAAAAAATAGACTTCTTTATATTGGTTAAGATTTATATTATTCTGCTTGGTGAATTTAACTGAATCTTATTCAAAAACACAAATAATGTCTATATGTACAGCTTAGTTTGAAAATTTTTCTTGCCAAGATGTTCAAATCAATTAAAACTACTGAACACATAACAAAAAACTTATGTATAATACAAATAAATTATGTATTAAAGAAACTGGTATTTCTACATTCGTTGAAACTATACGTATTTAGTAAATAACAAAAGCAGTTTTTGCATATACTCTATAACACACAATCTCAAATTCTTCTCAATTGTTTAAGATATATAGTCATAAATCATCCAATTATATTTTTACATGAATTTGGAAGATTTTTTCCCACATCTGGTTACCTTGAACCATGTCCAATAGTTCATGATGAGTTTTTAAACATTTTTCCTGTGCTTTATACATTGAAATATTATTACATGTGTCAAAATGACAACAAATGTACAGAAGAAAAATTTTTTCATTTAACTTCCTGATTTTGATGTCTTCATGTTCATTTAAACTGTTTTATTTCACATTAAAAGAGCCTCTTTTACAAAATGTATTTGTTAATAGTTTTTCTCATTATTTCAAAACGTTAGGTAATATGTATTGAAAACACTATGTATCAAGCATTTTCCAACATATCTACATATATTATATGTAGATATGTTATATGTACATACATAATTATAACTGAGCTACAAATCCTGATTTATAAACTTGATATTAAAAATACAAAACTGAAAAATCTATTAAAACAATAACTTGCATTTATTTATTTCATTTAAATTTTTTTCCCAGCTTTGTTGAGGTATGATTGACAATACAAAAGTGTATATTTAAGATATACGTCGTATACATTGTAAAATGATTATCACAATCAAGTAATTAATGTATCTATATCCACATAGTTAAATTGTGTGTGTGTGTGGTAAGAACGCTTGAGAATTACTTTTAGCAAATTTCAAGTTTGCTTTATTAATAACTATAGTCACCATGTTATATATTAGGTCTCTAAACTTATACCTTTTAACCAATCTGTCCTCATTTCTCCATCCCTTAGGCCCCATTAACTCCCATCAAGTGTCTGTTACTGTAACTTTGACTTTTCACATTCCACATATATGTGAAATCATACAGTATTTGTCTTACTCTGTCTGGCTTATTTCGCTTAGCAAAATGTCCAGGTTGTTGGGAATGACAGGATTTCCTTCTTTTTATGGCTGAATAATATTCCGTTTTACATACATATATTTATTCGTCTGTCAATGACCATTTAAGCTGCTTCCACCTCTTGGCTATTGTGACTAACGCTGCAATAAACATAGGAATACAGCTTTCTTGTCAAGGTCCTGATTTCGGTTCTTTTGAGTATATACCCAGAAGTGGGATACCTGGATCTTAGGGGAGTTTTATTTTAACATTTTGTGAAACATCCATGCAACTCTAGCAATTTATATTTCCATGAATGTTGTATAAGGGTTCCCTTTACTCCATATCCTCGCCAACACTTTTTGGTAACAGTCATCCAAACAGGTGTAAAGTGATACCTCACTGTGGCGATGATTAGTGATGCTGAGAACATTTCACTATTTGTCTATCTTTTTTGGAAAAATGTCTATTCAGGTTCTTTGCCCATTTTTAATTGTTGTTGTTTATTTCCTATTGAGTTGTATGAATTCCTTATCTATGTATATATTTGGTTATTAATTCTTTATTTGGCATATGGTTTGCAAATATTTTTTCCCATTCCACTGGTTGCCCTTTCATTTTGTTGATTATTTCCTTTGCTGTGCATGTGATTATCCAGTTTTCCCAAACCATTTATTGAAGAGACTATCCCCTTTGTGCACTCTTGGTGACTCTGTCATTTATTAATTCATTATATATGGTTTATTTCTGTGCTCTCAATTCTGTTCTATTTTTTTATTACAGTACCATACTATTTTGATTATTACAGCTTTGTCAAATAGTTTGAAATTAGTAAGTGTGATGCGCCTAGCTTTGTTCTTTCTCAAGATTGCTTTGGCTATTTGAGGTCTTTTCTGGTTCCATACTAATTTTAGGATTGTTTCTTCTGTTTCTGTGCAAAACGCCATTGGAATGATGATAGGAATTGAATTGAATCAGTAGATTGCTTTGGGTAGCATGACCATTTTAAAAATATTAATCTTCTAATCTTTGAACACAGGATATCTTTCTATTTATTTGTGTCTTCTTCAATTTCTTTCATTAATACCCATAGTTTTCAGTGTACAGATCTTTTACCACCTTAGTTAAATTTATTCCTAAATAATTTATTTTTTGATGCCATTTTAAATAGCATTGTCTTCTTAATTTATTTGTGAATAGTCTGTTGTAAGCAAAAACATCACTGATTTTTGTATACCGTTTTGTTTCCTATAATTTCTGAATTTATTTTTTAGGTATAATAGTTTCTTGATAGAATCTTTAGAATTTTCTATACATAAAAATTATGTAATCTGCAACCAGGGGCAACTTCATATCTTTCTTTCCAATTTGGATGACTTTTATTTCTTTGTCTTGCCCAGTTGCTCGGCTAGGACTTCCAGTACCACATTGAATAGAAGTGGTGAGAGTGGGCATCCTTTTCTTGTTCCTAATCTTAGAAGAAAAGCTTTCAGCCTTTCACTGGTGAGTATAATTTCAGCTATGAGCCTGTCATATATGGCTTTTTGTATGGTGATTTACATTTCTTCTATACCTAATTTTTTAAGAGGTTTTATCATGAAAATGTGTTAAATTTTGTAAAATAATTTTCCCACATCTATCAAGATGATCTTATAATTTTTATCCTTCATTTTGTTAATGTCATATAATACATTTACTGATTTGCATATTTTAATCATCTTTACATCCCAGGGATAAATTCCACTTTGTTATGGCATATGATTCTTTTAACATATACTAGAATTGGGTTTGCTAGTATTTTGTTTAGGATTTTTGCATCTATGTTCATCAGGGATATTGGCCTGTAATTTTCTTTCCTTGTGTTGCCTTTGCTTGGCTTAAATAACAAAGTGGTGTTGATCACATAGTATAAGTTTGAAAGTATTCATTCTTCCATTTTTATTAAATCTGATAAGTCCAATAATGTTTAAATTCTTTTTAAATCTATTGAAACCTAACTTTTAAAATAATTACTTGAATCCAGTTTAAACACATAAAATTTATAATTTTGTTACTTGATATGAAATGCAAAGCACATAAATTAAAATACTATACACATTCACATATATATTTAAAATAGTATACCAAAAATTTGACCTTTCTGAAATATTCTGTTATATTTTCATATTTTTAGTATACATAATTTTTTACCAACCTCATTATAGAATTAATATGTTTGTAATGTGCCAGAAAATTATTGCCCATGTGAAATATTTTACAATTCTAAAATTGCCAAATGATAGATTTATACCTAAAAAGTGTAGATATCTTCCATAATCAACCCTAGAGTAGTCTTTGCTTTTCTTTACCTCATGATATACATTATTGAGCAACAAATTAGAACCTAATATGAAAATATTTACAAATTTTTTTCTGCTATTATGGTCAATTTATTGAGCAAAGTGAATTTATCTTTTGTTAGAAACTAAAGTTTTGTTGAATGGATGAATGAGATGGTGGTATTCAAAGAAAACTCAGCCTGGATTATTTGATGATATGTTAGGAATTATGCTTCCAAGACATGGTGACTTACATTACACATACTACATTAATGTTGAGCAAACATCACCTCTCTTAATGTTGCTATTCTAAACCTAATTCTCTTTATTAGAAAATTCATATAAAATTAAGATTCTTACATTAAAAATATTAAAATTAACCCTAGAAAACATTTATCATCATGATTAACCATATTGGTAGATGAAATTAAGCACACACATACACACTTACCCAAATTAAAGAATGCATGCTAACTTTAACTATAAATAAATCTCTAATTTGTTCATTTTGTTTTCACTAAAAACATAAGATACAACTCTAACCAAAAAAGAGAGAAAAAACCACCATGCATAAAATCAAAATATGAATGACACTTTTTTAAAAACTTGATCTCTTTGAGGATCTACATTCTGAGTTTTTATATAGCCATATATGCATGTGTACCTGTGTCTCTGTGTGTATGTGCATATGCATTTAGGAAACAGATCCTCAGATTTTAAATTGAAGCTTTGAATAAACCTTATACATAGCTTGAATGATAGAATATAAATATTCATTCTTGGCAAGAGTCTCTAAGAACTTACATTTACATACTAAACTTTTCAAACGATATACTTAGAGGTAAATATGAAGATTAATTTTTGATACCAATTTATCAGAACCCCAGTAAATTTTCAATTTAAACTATAGATCTTAAAATAATATAAAAAGACTTTTGAAAATACTTAGACATTTTAGCTTTTCATGTTATGATAAGTTTAGTGGAAAGAACTTTGGAGACCAATAGTCTAGTCCCAGATTTAAGATTATGAAGTTTGGTGGTGTTAAATTATCATTGTTCCTTTTTGAGTTTGAGAAAGCTTAAATGCTTTGTTCTCCAATTAAATTTTAGTTTTCATATTCTATGGATTAGTACTGGCAAAGTGAACTGCAATGTTTAGATGGAGATGTGGTTATATGACTCACATGTAAAAATGCAGACCTTCCAAATTAATACCAGCCTTTAAGTGAATTCTTGGTTTTCGATTTGTATTTGATTTTTATTTATCTCTCAAAGTATTTTCAGTCATTATGAGTCTGATTTGACACGGCAAAAAGCAAAGTGGTTGGACCCAGAGAAAGAAAAAAAAAATGCTACCATAAATATTCTCCTAGAGTGTCTCCTTGAAATTGCTTGGCACAGAACCATCACGTATGGCTAGAGGATAGGGGTGGAGATGAAATTGGTAAAAAGGGAATGCAGGTTTTGTTTTTGTTTTCGTTTTTAACTAGGTGATACATTTATCTTATGTTACTCTTAAAATGTTGTGTGAGTACTTTTTAATTATAAGGTTTTATGCATTGTTAAATGTTTTGATTATTATAAGATCTGTCATTTGACATTAATGATTTAATTTTGTGATCAAATGATATACTTGTTTTTCCAAATGGATTGAACTCAATTACATAAGCAACTTCTTCCAAGATAGAGATAATGGTTTCATTTACTAATGATACTTCCCAGAGCAAACAAAAAAATAGAAAAAGAAATATCTTTTATTTTAAAGCAGACAAAATGTTTAGACATTTTAGTGAGAAAGCTCAGAACTTCAAAACATTATCTAAAAGCAAACATTGAATATTCCCTAAGAGGCAGCTACAAACAAGACTATCAGTAGTCAATAGAGAGTAGAGAGAATTTGGTCAAATTCAATCTCCTAACAGATTCATAAGTTTATCTGTTTCAAGTGAGGCTAAAGCAGACTTTTTGATGTTGCCGTGTCTCAGCGTATTCTGGAACCCACTGTCACATGAATTTATTCGGCAATAGAACTGTCTGTGAGAAATAGTATCAGTATTGCCATATGAGGAAGCATTTCAGCAACCTCTCTCCTTAACACAGCTTCCCTCCCCCCTTTTTTTTTTCTGGAGCATCAAGACAATTCCAAAGTAAGCCTCAAAAAATGTCTTTTAAATTTCACATTCATTTATTTTATACTGCACTAAGAACAATTACCACATGTTAATCCACACAGAGGAAGTTCTTACTTTTTACATGTATCATTTAAAAAATTATTTTCTAATAGGGTGCCTGGGTTTGCATGTATAATATATTTCTCTTATAATTCATATGTTTTCAACAAAAAGCCTCATTTTAGAACATGCTTAAACTCACAACTCCTACAAATTCTTTTTCCTTTTCTCCAATTTCAGGCAGCAAGAGTACCAGAATATTTGGAATTTGTATAACCCCAAACTGTGTTTTCCTAACTAATCTTGGCAAGCTTAAAACCCTGGAAAGTCACAATTCACTTCCCAGGCGATCATCCTGGACAGCTCAGCAGCAGAAAACCAGAACAGGATATCCAGCTATTGAGCAGGGCCGCCGGCCCAGGTGGCCAGCCATGCAGCTGCAGAGAGCATCCTACCAGGAGGCTTGCACAGGGCTGCAGGAAGACACGTTCCTTTCCTCTGTCTGTTTTCAGCCGGGGAGGAAAGTACAGTCTACACTCCCCAAACACTGCCTGCAGACACAGCACTTTTCAGCAACGGTGAAAAGAGGGTATGTCTCTAACAATAAATGTCACAAGAGGAACAAATCATTTATGAGATTCGGGAGGCCCTCACTCAAGCAAATAGTTAACTATGGAAAAACAGCTTAGGTTTTATTATTGAACTGAGTGAGACATAACATCATAGATGTGAGACCACTTAAGACCAATTGTTTTTGTACGTAAAATATATAGAATAAAAGACACTATGGATTAAAAGCCTGGGGTTAATTACAGATTCTCTACTCCTGTGTTAAGAATTTTGTGGAAGGAATTTTTATCATTAGTAAGGCCAAAGTCTTCTTCCTGATACCATTCTTCTATTTTTGTATCTTACAATTTTTTTTTTTTTTTAAGAAAGAGTGATTTTTATTCAAGCTAAGAAATCCTCAGGTCATTCCTCCTAAGAAGTTGTTTGTACTTAAATTTTTTTCCAGTTTTATTGAGATATAATTGATATATGTACTGTGTAAGTTGAAAGTATACAAGCATAACAACTTGACTTTTATGTTTTATGAAACATGGTCTATACATTGGTGAATATGAGCAGGATTAATCACCAAAATAAGAAAGAATTGACCTATTCTGCTATTGTCTATGGGATATATTTCATCTTGAGTTGGTTTCTCCTTTTATTAAGCAAATAACTGTTTAGTCAGAAATATCTATTCTTTTCACCTCAACAGTCTTCTTATAAATTAAGATTTAGTGCTCATCAGTATTCTAGTAAATTATATCAATTCTTACTTTGATTGTATCTAGGGGCTAATTTACCAGACATTAACTTTTTTGGAAATCCAGAATTTAATTTTCCATCTGCAGAAATCTGGTAGTAATTTAATATCTCTTACTAAATTTTAAATTTTAGTGTATGTGTGTGCTAGAAAATTTTTTAGTTTAATTTTTACTTAAATATTTTTTGACCAAGAAAAATTAGAAATTTAGAGAAGCAGGAAAAAAATCATACAAAATCCATTACTTAAATTAATATTTTAGAGTCTGTATATTCAGTATTTTCTATGAACAAACTTGTTTTAACAAAAAAAAAAGGTAACATAGGTGTACCTGCTTTTAATTATCGTTATTTTCAGTTATTATATTGACTATATCTCCTATCAATCTGTATACATTTGAACTATCATCTATAAAATCTGCACATTCTATTTGTAAGTATTTTCTTTAACTTGTTTAACTAATCCCTGTTGCTAGACATTTATTTTGCATTTGATTTGTACCATTCTAAAATGGTTATAATAACTATATCATTAATCTTTGTTAAATATGAGATAGATTCCTAATAATGGAATTACTGAGCCAAAGTCAACATTGATTTTTAGGACTTTAGATTAATATTGCCAAATTTTCCTCTTAAAATATGTATCAACTTATGTCAATTTATTCTCCCATGAAAAATGTATATAAATACCTGTTTTCTCACATATCACTGTCACTGTATAGTATTAAAAAATAAGAACTCTGGCCCAATTACTTTGTTCAGACATGAATCCCATTTTTTTTTTTTGCATTTCTTTCAATCTCTTTATATTACTTAAAAAAAATTCTTTATTGACCATTAGAAGTATCTTTCTTTGCTTATTTGCTATTGCTGTTTGCACACATTCTGTACATTTATCCATCTACCACATTTTAGTTTTTCTACTTTATTTTTCTATATGAAAGTTATTAACCATTTGTTTATCACATTTGAAGGAAATCTGTTTCCAGGTGGCCATTTGCAAAATAACCTTTAGGAAAGAGGATAAATTTCAGGCAGGTAAACTTGGGTTTCAAATAGGAATTCGATCAACTTACTAAACTATGTGACTCTAGAGAAGCCACTATGGCTCACTAAGACTCAGTTTTATTATATATATATATAATGTGAATGGTAAAATCTGTTATAGACATAAGAAATATGTCTAGGAAATACTAAGCACAAAATTAATGATAGTTATTATTATTTTCTTTTATTTATAATGTTTTAGACATTTAGACGCTATTCAAGTTTTGTGAAACCAAATGTCTATCTTTATGGTTTCTAAAAGTTAACTTATAAAAGTTGTTAAGAACTCAAACTCAGAAAACTGTCCTGAGTTGGAAATGTAGCCTTGGTTCTTAGTAATTGTTTGATTTTAGGCAAGTTATTTAACCTTTCTGAACCACAGTTTTCTCATATGAAAAATGGATGGAAATTAAAGATGTCAAGACAATAAAATAAGTATTATTTATAAAGTGTGTAGCACAGTGCTTGATATGTAAAAAATTCTGCAATTAATTTTAGCTTTATAACTATAAGGATGACAATTATCTTTCTGCCTTAAAGTGCTTTTTCATTATTTAGGGTTTTCTTAATTATTAAAATGCCATGAGAGGAATTCTCAAGATTTCATAATATGACATAATCCAGCTGATTATCGTAGAGGCTTTCTTGGCTGCCTTTCTATGCTGGAGACTCCTCACCCTGGCTAAGAAAGTTTTTTTCCTGGGGAGTATCACTGATTGAGAAGACTTGAGAAATCTATTAATGTATTTTAATGATGCAATGCTTGGTATCTGGGATCTCAACAAACACTTGCACATTTAGCCTCACTGAAACATGTGGTCTTTTTACTCCTCTTTTAGTAATCTCCAAAATAAAAAGATGTATCTTAACAAAAGTAATCTTGGAGTGTTAAAAAAGAGATACCATTAACTCCATGTAGACAAGGTTAATCCCAGCTCCTGGAAAGGGGTACAACCATAGATTAATGGAAGTGGGCGTATTCACAGAATGTGGCCCTGAGGAGCCAGAGAAGAGGAAGCAGTCATTTTCTAGTAGATCATGTGGTTCAACATTCAGTGGCCCTAGCATTGCATTCAGAAAATAAGATTTCCAAGACCCATTCTGATTTTCTAACTGGAGGAGGTCCAAATAATTGCTTGGATATTTGAGCAGTGAATATGTTGTGCAGTCTCCCATCAATTGACAAATACAAACTTTCTGGATATAAACATCACCACAAAACAGGATTTTTCCCCCTACCTTGAGGATGGAGCAAGAGGGCTTTCTGTACCACATACATTCTTATTTCACAGTGTAATTGGTCTTTGGAACAAAGGATTTGCAAATCAAAATGATTTTAATATGCAGATCCCATCAATTTTTTTCCTGTACAGGAGGCCTTCATTTCTATTGACACATATTTCTTAACAGCTCACTTCCCTTCATCTCCTATTGGATTCTTATTGGTTCACTTTTCAATATATCCTGAATTCGTTCTTATAGGTACTAGGTCATTGGACTCTAGAGATATTTTTTGCCCTCTGGTTATAGAACTTTCCATCAGTCAGCTGTAAATTTAGGCAAAGAAATACTAAAGCCTGCAACATAAATCTGACAATTTGAGAAGTAATCCCATCCTCACTAATCCTCATACTTGAGCAGGCCCATGGTCTTCTTCCTGCTGATGTCTCCTAAGCTCATTAGCTCGGTAGTGTCATGAGACTGTCTCAGCTCTTCATCCACTATACTTTAAACAGAAGGTATGATCCTTTGTTCAAACCATGATTCTCACTTATCTTGAAATATTAATTTCAATACTAGCTACTCCTGATCTTTAGGATTCACAGCTACTTTTAATTATAGGAAGGAAAAAAAAATTCTTTTTTTAGTACCAGATACAATTATGCTTGTCCAGATTTAGTATGTTTCACATTTCCTCTCTGCAAAATATCCATTTCCTATCTGTAGATGTAAAGCAGATTCTATCCTATAGTCATTTCTTGATATAAAGGTCTTATTATATGTCATTGTTGAAAGTGATGCAGTGTTTACCATGTAAATCTATGAATTCAAGTCAGATTTCTTTGTGCTATTCATTTCTGTTTAGGAAAAAATGTAAAAATCTTTGAAATAAGTACCATTTATGTAAAAGGAACAATTTGAAAAGGAAATGTTTTTCCTTCACAATATTTAATTTTATCAAATAATGAAGGGACAAAATAGAACTTGATCTACTTTATGGAGAAAAATAGTATCCTTTGAAAAAAGCCTCTCATTTTGTGAAGTGGTCCCAGAGACAGCTGGCATATTCAAGATATAACAACCACTCTGGAAAGCAATGAATACAAACACATACCAACAAAATCTGTCACTCAATGACTAATATTCATGAACTATCAACAGAGAAATCAAGTTCATAATGCAAGCAGAAAAACTATTTTCCTCAGTTTTTCCTGATAAAACTTACAACATAAACAAATTATAAAAAGCCTGATAGTAGCAGACCCATGGGGGAATTGTGCTCCTGTCCCCATAATTCCATAATTTAATTAAGCATTACCACAGATAGAGCAGAGAATACAATTATGATCTCCAGCAATGTTGCCATACCCTACTATGGGGACACTCCTCCCCAGATTTTCGTGGAAGATATTTGTGTGTCATAAATAAATAAAAAGGCAAGATGATGCAAGTAAATAGCATTTGCTATCTTTGCAAGGGTTATCTAATGAAAATGTCAGATCTAAGCTAAGCTCTTAGCTGAGTCTGTAAAGATATACTTTTACATCTTTTCTTATTATAAAGCTCTGGTTCCTAATTCCCCTCATGGCATGACAAATTAAAGTTATATCATCATCATCAATTCACATCCACTTAGCATGCACTAGAGGCTTAGCACTGTAATTAGCAGAAATCATTATCAAAAGAGTTACCTAACTCAATGTCAGAAAGAACTGACTCAATAGCTAGAGAGCAAACCTACCTCATCACAAGTTATTAAAACACAAAGTTTTACTGCATAATAGGTTTACTTTAGTTAAATATATCAGCGTAATTCACTAAAAAAATACTGAAGGTTAAAATTCAAGCTTTATTTTATTTTGTTATTAATATTACAAGAACCTTTCCAAATAATGCCAGAATCACAGATTTCAAATATTCAATGCTGGTTCTCATTCTACTGGCCAAATGTGCCAAATACGTATATCAGCCTTTTGGGTGAATTAAAGATACAGATGAAAGTCATCCTTTTAATTGATAGTAATATAGCATTCAAATGAATGAATAATGAAATTCCATCTCATTTCACTAGTGTGGTACCTTTTTGTAATAATGTTCCCATTAAATGTAACTTTTGGTAAAAATGGTCTTTTGCAAGGATCAGACCAAGTCCATTGTTCCTTTGATCCTGGGAGCCTAATTCATAAAAATTTTTTCTATTATGGCAAGAATGAGTGCTTTCAATGGGAAGAGCTGCTTCGTTGCTTATCTGTGCCCGACTTTTTTCCATGGGTTCCCAAAAAGTTTGGCTCCTTTTAGGAAGTTACAAGAAGGACAAAATCCAGAGCAGGGCTGCAGAATACTCACCTGTGGCTGTGCCTGACACCCCCAACCCCACGCCTGGTTCTGTCCCCATCCATGTCTTGTGTGGGGAATGAAGATCTGCTCTAAGATCTGGGTATTATCAGAAAGAGCAAATATACTTAGGAAGGGCACAGAAAAGCTAGGCCTTATAGTAAAATGCAGATATTTACATGAATTATAAATAATGTAAAGTTAATTTGAGATTCTTCCGGTAAAAATGTAAAATGCTTTCAAATTAAAGACCAAAATAGTTGTCAATTACAAGGGCTACATGAAAATTTTAAGAAGTCCAACACTCTAAAAAATCAGGTGCCTACTTTTTACCATTTATCTACATAAAAACAATACTGAATCATAAAATAAGTATAAGAACATCCAACAAAGTTCTGATTTTTTTCTTTTGATAGTATTTTTAACATCTACATAAAAGTGTGCCATCTTTCTCCAAAATATTTCTGAGGCCGGACTTTATGGTACCCTGAAAACATGTTTAATCTTTCAATTGTATAATCTAGCCACAATAGTAGCTATCAATTAATTTTCACAATGGATATTAGAAGCAACTGAGTAATCCTGGTCAAATCACTTTATCTCCTGAGACTTCAGTTCCTTTCATCTAATGAAAGAACTGAGTTGAAACAAGGTTGACTTCCTAAAATTCTATATTATAAGGAATTGTAGGGAAAATAAAAAGGATAGTATATCTCTCTTCACAGTTGAAAAAATAGATTTAGAATTCTAATGCATAATTTGTCATACTCTTAGAAAGAAACTTAAAACATTGAAATGGTGATTGGAAAGGAATTTCTGTCTAAACTTTCTTGGTGTTGTACCATTTCTACCATATGCAAGCACCATGATTTAGCCTTATCCTTGTCCTCATCAAGTTCCACCCCATCCATGAAGTTTTTCCAGGCTTTTCCAGTGTCCAAACTTCCACTAAACTTTGTTAAAATCCTACAGAACCTAATTACATATATCAAGTAGCATCTGTTACCTGTTTATAACATGAATCCCAAAACATAGTGTATACCTCTTGAAAGTAGGGACTATGTTTTATATTTAACTGTAGCCCTCACATAATTTAGAAAGTTATTCAATATATAGAGGAGGTGATAAAAATTGGTTATTAGTGTCATTCACAGCCCCTGACGAATAAGAAACTAGCAAAAGTATACATAGAAAATAATATAAAACTATACAAACCAAAAAGTTCAATTTCTTCATTCTGGCCTGGTCATCCCTCATCCTGAACAACTTTTCACATCTGCCAGAATGGCATTTTCTCTCTCAATTACTCTTTCTTTGACCCAGCTTTGAATTATCAGTACAATGTCTATTTATTGTTTAATAGTAGAAAATTCTAAAAAGGCTTTCTAATTATATGCGACCTTTTTAAAAATATTCTGATCTACAATGCGAAAAGAATAATTTGCCAATTTTTTAAAAAGTGACATAATTAACCAATAATTTCTATTATTCAGTTAATATAATTTAAGATTTTCCATCTTATAATAATACATTTATTTCTACATATTACTATAGCCCTTCTATCCCCTACTATCTTTTTTCTTTCTTTCGTTTTTTTTTTTTTTTACTTTTCAGGATAGAATTCCATCATCTACAAGCATTTAAGCATTTTAAAAAGACATAATTCCACAAAACTACTAAACATATTGCTTTTGTGGGGAGACTTAATAAGAACAACTTTATGTTATTATCGTTCTCAAAAGGAATCATATGTGACAAATGCATTTTTGATATCTAGGAACATATGGAAAAAAATGGCAATTCTTTTTCCATAATGCATTTTACCATTCTCAATTTAGGGATGAACTAAAGAACAATAAGTAACAACATTTTACTATACAGATTACCCATTTTCTGCTTGTTAGATACCATAAAAAACATGGGTAAATTTTTAATTACCTCATACCAGTATTTATTACCCCTCAAAGCATCTCACACAGTAGAAACTATATCTGTAAAGTTAATTTTACTATCATGAAAAGTTCATCCAGATAATAAATAAATTTTCATGGTTTCCAAATGTTTATTACTTGAACTTCCATCTGATATTTTCCTGACACTTGAGAAGGAAAGCTATGTTTATAGGCTTACATTTTATCAATAGAAATTATGCAAGTTAATGGACTCAACTCTACCTTGACAATATAATTCTTTGAGTAAGATTTCTAAGTTATTAGGTCAAGAAATTCATAATCAAAGCTGGGAATTGAAAAGGACATTCATAATTACCTAGACCAGAAATTGAAAACTCAAAGTACCTACACAGGCCAGACAGATAATGTAAAGAAGCACTACAAACTCTATGCCCATTTATGTGAACAGGAGCTGCATAACTTCAGACAATGTCGCCATTGCAATAATGCAAGCCAATAGTGCCATTTTTCAAGAGAAACTAGAAATGTCGATTTTAATATTAAATCTATCAATATTACTTCACATTCACGGCAAGTCATTTTGTCTCTTCAATCACAAAACTATCAATTTCTTGAGAGCATTACCCATGACTCTTATTCTCCTCATTCAAAAGCACTAGCAGAGAGCCATGTCTAAAGAAAGTATATTGTAGATATGGGACTGACTGACTGACAGACATGACTAGCTGCTATATCCTTTCCAGGAAAGAGCAGGCCATGATCTACAGAATCAAAATTCAAAAACTATTTTAAAAATACAAATTGTTAAGGTTGAAAGAATATTTAAGAATCTTAGAAAAGCGGTGCTATGGTGCAAGGAGCTGGGTCGGAGTAGTAAGATAAGATAGTATTTTGAGAAAAACTTTAATCTGACAATATACCCAGTAACCATCCTTAACTGGAAACACAGACATACACATATAATGAAGAAATATTAAACACATATAAAAAGACACATTTTTTCTTAAATTTAACATTTTCACTTTGAATAACTGCTGGGTACTCCACAAGAAACAAAGGACATCAAACAGTGAATCATGAATTTAAAGCTGTATTTTTGAGAATAAAATTTAAAACTCTGTTTTACAAAATATATCTATAGCTGATGATATGATGTAGAAAAAAAATCGATTGCCTAGAGCAGCAGCGTTTGAAGAAAAATAGAATGTGAGTCACATGTGTAATTTAAAATCTTTAGCAGCCACATTTTTTTAAAAGTAGGATTTAAACTGCTAATAATAAATTAAATTTAATGTAATACATCTAAATATTGTCATTCAGCATGTATTCTTTATTTTAAAAATTATGTGCAAAGTATTGGACATTTTTTATTCTGTCTTTAAAATTTCTAGGTTCTTTTTACATTAATAGAACATTTAATTTGTACTAATCAATTTCAAATACTCAAAAGCCACATGTGCAACAGCACAGATACATAGAAAACTATGCTTTCTTTCTCGACATACATTAGATAAAATCTGACACTCAATGTATCTCTATGAATGACAATTATCAAGAAAAGAATGGTTCAAGTTTCAGAGAAAAATTGACAACAATGACTTAAAATAGCTTTAAACTGGCCTTTTTAATCTTTGAAATGCTGTTAATGACAATGACAAATTTGTCTCTTCCAGTATTTGTGTTCTTAGTGAATTATAAGGCAAATATAAACTCAAAAAATAGTTTAAGACACAAAGGTACTATCACAAGGCTATTTTCTAATAGCCTTTTTCTAATCATATTATGATGGCTATGAGAGTTATTGTCTATTTATTCTCAGGAAAGTTAATGCTGCCCCAGAAGGTCTAAACCTTATAAATTGTTTTTTAGGAAGGTCGATATAATAAGCAAATCCTAAGTGAATGGTCACAGAAATAAACTCTGAATTTTAATCTATATCCTAAAATATCTACCTTTCTCCTAAGAATTGGCCAATTTGTATTAATTATATTTATACATGTAACAAAGCTGATCACCACTCTCTGAGACAAAGAGAACAAGTCTGCTACAATAAATATTTGTCCAATAAATCAAGTAAATAACTTTACTGAGTATTGGGTTGAAATTACTTTTCCTCATTTCAAAAGACAGGCGTGAATTTCTTACATTCATGGCATGGGGAGAGGGAAAAAAATGAATGCATTTCTTTTATATTTCTTCTACCGTCATTTTAGATAATCCCTTTGCAAGCTGAAAGTTAATCTCTGAAAATACTGGTATCGTTCACTGTAAGTGAATGTGTGTGTGTGTGTGTGTGTGTGTGTGTGTGGAGTGAGTTTGCCTGTGTGTTGCTTTTGTGTCTTTATTCTTCTTAGCTTTGTTGGGGCGGAAGGAAGAGGAAGGAGGCTATGAGAAAGAAGGGCTGGTATTGAGGAAATGGGGTGTGAACTCACATTAACAATGAAGGCTGTAGACTCTTTATGTGACTTAAGACAGAAAGATTAATTTCATTAAGAGCCCAACACCAGCCTCCAGGAGCGCTTATCACTGCTCTTTCAGAGAGGAAGTGGCCATTTTTGTTGTTGCAAAACAAACAGTGCTTGTTTTTGTAGCCCTGACCTAAGATCTCTCCCACTGTATCTCTCTGTGTTTGCAAACCTCCTCCCTGGGTCCTAAGCAGGTGTGAGGGAATTGAAAACAAATGTTTAAACTGAACAGTCACTTTTCCATTTGAGAGCTCTGTTACTATTTGAGTTCTTGGAAAGGCATAGCTGAGGTCAGCAGATGATTACATAAGCGGCTGCTGCCAACTAGCAGACAATTTTCCAAGGTCATGGAAAGTCTAAAAAGTGAAATATACTTCTAGCCTTTTTATTTTGAAGTTTAATATTTACATTTGTTTAATAGTAAGTTGAATTACAACAAAGAAAAGTTTCCATCTGATAAAAAGAATCAAACATAAAAGTGCAAGTGACTATATCTCTAAGTTGAGGAGAAATAACCTCTATCAGAAATCTAGTGGTTAGACTAACAAAATATATCTTTAGGGGGAGGATTTTTGCAGTCAGAAGCCCAACCATTTCCGAAACATTAAACTAGTTTCACCTCCAGTAAACAGAAGCTGCCAACTAAATTTAAAACATTGCACAATCCACAGGCACAACAAGCTGGGCCTCTACGTACATAATTAGGGTGTTCTATAGGTCCATAAAGTGTTCTTGAGCCTGCTTCATTTTAATGTGGTCATTCTTTTTTGGTTTTACAAGAAAGTTCCTCACCAAGGCCTTCTGAGAATGAGTCATTGGTTTTGTGGCCTGTATAGCATTACAGATGACATGTGTTTGTCCATGTGGGGATAGTAAGTATGAATAAAAGGGAAAAGGCCTGTGAAATACACATTTACAAGTACAAATAAACTTATTTTCAAATCACAACTCATTTGAGATAGTTTAGTAAATACTGATGTATTTTCCTTAAATACAAAGTAAATCAATATTATTCTCTTTATAAGAGATGGATCACCCAACACGTCTCCTTAAAAATGAATCTTCCTCTGTTCTCCCTCAGCCCGACTCAATGTGCCAACACACACACATCGTATACACTCACACACAAACATTACATATACGACACATACACTCACATACCACAAAATATAAACATGCAAGTACACACTACACATATTCAATACGACAAAGATAATATGCATATACACACCACATACACATAGACACAGCCCATTATATGCATCATACCAGCACACCATTTCCTAGAGGCATTTAATACTGTTTTGCCTAATGGTTGCTTCTTCCCATAAAAAACCATCTTCATCATAGACTAAACTTATTAGGTAACTTATTAAATCTTCCTAAGACTCCATTTCCTCATATAAAAATAAGGATAGTCATTATAATCCTATATAATTGAAGATAAAGTAAAAACTAAAAAATGTGATAAAGTATCTGGTATATAATAAGTGATTCAGTAAATGTTATAAATTGTTAATTATATATTTATAACCTTGAAACCATGGTTTTCCTTCTAATGAATCTATTTTATTTCTAAAAGAGCATTGGAGGAATAATATCCTGAACATATGGGACAATTTAGCCTGGTAATTATTACTAGGTTTTTGTTTTTTGTGTATATATCTTTTCCATAGTTAAATGCTTCAGAAACTTTCCTATCTCCATAGTTTACATGATAATCAGTTCTCATTTCTGTTGCCAGTTGGAGAAGCCATTGATAGCTGGGAGGGAAGTTGTCTTCCAGGAAATATATAAGAAATGGTTAAATATATATATATGTATGTATGTATGTGTATTATATATGTTTATATACACATATATACATACATACATTGTGTATGTATGTATGTAAGAAATGATTATAGGACAAGAACATTTATCAACATAAGTGGGTAAGGCTCTGCACAGATGTTCAGTCATATCGCTCAGATGAAATGGCAATATACTGTCATATGTATTAAGCCTGTCAAAAAAAAGAAGAACAAAGCTCAAAGAGGTACTTAAGCAGCCATGCTAAAAGTTATAATTTGCCAAGCACAAGAAATGTATTTTAGAGTTGTTTTATTTCAGTCAAGTTCCTTTTATAATATTGTCAACACTAAATTTGTACTGAAATAGACTAACTGGCTCGAAGTACTCTCAGCTTTATAATTTTCACTTCTAAGACTCTAGCTTTTCAACCACGATTTTCCCCAGGCTGGTTCAACTAGGCTGTATATCAGACTCAAGGAAAATGAATTATCTACAGTGCAGGCTACTTAATAAAGGAGCCAGTGAAAGACATGGTTAGCCCTTTGAGGGGCTTGTCATTAGTAAGAAAGCTACAATTAGCAAAATGCATCTTATTATATGGGATTTCTATTCCTCACACGTCAAGAAATAATCCCTATACAGTAAGCATTTTCCAATGGAGTATAATAACTGTAATTTGGAGGAAAGAAATGCTGCATCTTATCCTAAGACTCAGCAGCATTTTCCTTATTCTCGATTTTAGTTAATTGTGGAGAATACACATTGAAGTGATATTCCCACTGGCTTGGTTTGATGTAAGAGTCTCTGTAGGCCGACTCTTTAGTACCATTTACATTTGCCCTGTAGAATACCTTTAAGTCAACCTTTGAATCACCCAAAGCATCACCAGACTCTGGTAAGTATGGTCAAGAAGATGCCTACTTACATACCTCTTCCTACTATTCTTCTCTAAAACAGCATTTATATTGCTGCCAGACTGGTCCTTTTTAACAAAAAATATGGCAAATATCACTTTTAATTAAGCTTGCCTAGTTGACATCCTCAATTACCTACATGACAAATTCCAACACTAGGCACTGTTCCTCTGAGACAACTGCTGTCTACTGATTAGAAGCCTCACCGTTAAGTACTGCATCGTTACATGCCTTTATGATCTAGCATTCAGAATTACTGGTAGTTTTCTCAAGCAACTTACATTTTTTCTTACTACTTTACTCCTCAAGAATTTGACATCTGTATTTGTTTGTTAGGGCTTTCATAACAAGTTACCACTAACTGGAATGGCTTTAAACAATAGTCTCACAGTTTTGGAGACTGGAAAGTTTGAGATCAAGGTGTTGGCAAATTTGGTTCCATCTGAGGGCTATGGGGGAAAATCTAAATATATCTATTCTCTCCTTGATGTCAATGCATTTTCTCTGTGTGCTCGTCTGTCTCCAAATTTCTCTCTCTTATAAGAACACTTGTTGTATTGTATTAGGGCTTACCCTAATGACCTCCATTTTAATTTGGTAAAGACCTAAACTTGGTAAAGATCCAAATAAGCTCATATTCTGAGGTACTAGGAAATACTACTACAACTCATAACACCATCTCTCTGCTATATTACACTACTCTTCATCTCTTCTCTTTTGGGTAAATATTATTCACTTGTTAAAACCCTGTTCCGACAAGTCCTCCTTAGAGACCCTACCCTGACTGTATTACCTTTCACCTTTTTCTCCTCTAGGCTACTGTGCACAGTGCATGTACTTGCGTTTATTCATGGGCTGAAAATTTATTTTATAATCTACACATTTTAGTTATAGTATATATTTGTTTCTTGAATTAGAAAAGCTGTGTGAATCAGAAGTTTTCTTCATATTTTATATTCTTAGTACCCAGAGCAATGTCTAGCACATGGTAACCATTCAAGAAAAGCTTATTACATTAAATTGAAAGAACGGCAAAAATTAAATACTGTTTTGAGTCTTTCAAATAAATATTATAAAGAAAATATATTACCTATATCAGGTTACAAGGCTTTTGAAAGAAGTAAATGTGGTGGGAACTCATCAGAAAAACAATACTTTTTGGTTTATTCTTACTTTAAAAATGATAACTATATCTAATAGTTTTTAAGAAAAACAAATGTCCTGAGCTCTTTGTTGTCCCCACCAAGAGTTTTACATCATCAGTTTATTTTCTTAATTTTTTTAAAAAAACTATGCTCTCTAAAGGACATGCTTAGGTTTTTTTTAAAAAAATATTGCATGCAAAGTTTTAATCAACCTAGGTAATGTTTTTGTAAGAATTTGAGATATATTTAGCAATAATGTGGGGAGAGAGCAAAGTCCAGCAGTTGAGGGAGCTCTGTCATTTAGGTAAGCAAAGCAAATCTCTGACACATAGCTTTCCTCCACCCATTCCATCATCTCAGTGTTTGTACAATCAGGGAGTGAAAAGAGAGTGTCCCCTCCCTTCCTCTAAGGCACACACAAGGCGGCAGGGCAGACCTCAGAATATTTGTGCCAGAGGAAACAATAACTGCTTGGGAGACCCTGAGGAAGCAGGAATTGGGCAAGGAACTTCCCACCACCCCTTTAAAGAATAGCAACACAAACAATGCCTAATCTGTAAAATCATCTTTCTCTGTGGATAGAGATCACTTTAAAAGTTTTGAGTATCACATGTAAAAAAGTCAAAAAATCTTGGACCAACAAAAAATCATTTCATTCAAGTTTTGTATACATGATTGATACTTGGTAATAGCAAGTTTCCTAAAATTTGTAAATTCATTGACTATCATATTGTGCACTGGATCTACTAATGTGTAGACATGTTTAAAATACTTGTTCACATCACTTAGGGGAAAAAAATGATCATTTCAAGCTCCTTAGACATCTTTGTTAGTTTTGTCTTACAGCACCACTCCTGGTACTTTTACTGTTTAAGAATTCTCAAATAAAAAGTGCTTTGGAAAGAAGTTCTTGCTATGATAACAGATATGGGCAGAAAGATGCAAGATAGGTTAAATATATTTTAATAGATGCATGAAAAATTAGGAAAAACAGCAACATTATGGTATTTCAGGCAATAAGAATTTTCCAGCTAAGGGTAAAAAGAAGTACTAGGTCGAATGTATTATTTTAAGCAGATGTCTCCTGAGAAAAGAAAAAGAATCAATATAAACATTTATGTTCTAAGCAGTAATTCTTATAGTTCAACATAAATAATTATCACTTTATAATTTATTGTTCAAATATTACACTATGAATATTTTGATTAATTAGTTTGTGGAAGAAAAACATAATTCAAATACTTTCATCATAGATGACATTGGGCCATTTTTTTCCATAATAAACATTGTAGCTTTGTTCATTTCTGGCTAAAGCTGTCAACTTGCTAAAATTTTCCCTGAGATATACCTTCCTTCCCTTGAAGTTTTTTTCAAATTTGTTGTTGACAGAACATGAAATCATAATGACCTTCATGGCTTAAAATACCTTCACTGGCCTTGTATGGTCCTTGCTTTTTACCTCCAAAACACTGGTTAAATTTTCATGCCTTCCCATGTCTGACTTAACTTCTTCTTGAATCTTACACCAATATATGTACCTTTACAAATACAGAGAAGTCCAAAACTATTTATATACATTTTAGGACATGATGCTTAGATTCTAGTGGAGGCAGTGTGACGTTACCAATGAGCACTAGGCTGGGCGTCAAGGACCCTAGTTTGATTCTCTGCATCTGCCAGAATCTGCCAGTTGAGATTCCTTGAGTGAGTCACAGGACACATGTCTCTGTCCTGCACTCTCCAACTTTGAAATACACAGTTTGAGCTAGAGGAGCTTCAAGAGTCCTTCTAGCTCTTCCATTTTAAAATACAGACTTAGTGAAAAATCTATCTATGTTTAGACAGAATATAATTAAACATGTCATAAACTCCAAGGACGGGTTTTAAGTTACTAGGAAATATTAGAAACAAAGGCCTATAGACTCTGACCCTGTTTGCTTCTTGATAAAGCTAAGAATAGATGCAATTACAGCATCTTGATCACTACTTACTGTTACTCTTTTGTTTGGATATCCTTAAAATTGACAGCTCATTACAACTCATTTATTAACAACAAAAAGAAACACTTTCAAGTAATATTCTTTAGCAATTTGCTTTATTTTGGTTTTATTTTATGTGTTTGAGAAGGATATAAAATTGGGAGATGGATTGGGAATAAAATGAGTTAAAAGATATTTAAGAAATAGCCAATGGCATTGTGATTCAGAGCAAAATGAATTGATAAATTTGGAAGAAATTATATGAAGTCTCATGTGAACTACATTCCCCCATTGAGTAATCACATAAAAACTACAATAGCAATAAAAAGCATGTGATGATTACATCTCCTCTCTTCAATTTTACTTAGAAATGTAAGCTTTATCATAAACTAACTTCATGAATAGTCTGAGATTCTGGCAACAGTAAATTCACTATGTATATCCAGCATCAGATTTTGCTATATACAACAAGAAAAAGAAGCCAGAACATTAAATTTTCTCTCTCATTGCCACAAAAACACAGAGACTTGAAAAGCGATTCTATGGGTATTTGTTAATAGAAATTTTGTTTTATGCTTCAGAAAGAAATTCCTTTTTTTTTTGATTCAAAAACAGGTTTAAAAATTATATAACCCTGGCATTAAAAAAAAAAAAATCCTCTGCCAAATTTCACATTTCTTTTTGATCATATTCTGAAATTGGTTAAACTTGTCACCATCATTTTTAGCAATTTACTTTTAATTGTAAAATGCATTTCTGAAAGCATTGAGGAAAACATCTTTCTGTGTGGTAATAATGATTTTATTCCATCAGCCTAACCTAAACAGAGACATTTCTTTCACTGAACACAACAAAAAATAGCGTACAACTGAGAGGGGACTTGGGGATGGCAGCCATGGCTTATAAGAGTGGACTATTTTATCTGGAAAGCCCAGGAAACAGTAAGCCTTTAAATATGACAACACAGTTGAGAAAAGAAGGCTAAATTTTAAAGGTTTGAGTGGTATTTAGAAATAAAGCTTTGTTTGTAATTAAGGGTGCTTGTATTTTTTTTTTAAGCAGTTTAATTAATTTTTGTATCATCTGCACATTTATTACTACAAAATGTTTAAAATTTGTGTCAACAGTAAAATTAAGGTGTTGGAGCGTAACAACATATTTTTATGAGCAAAAATATTATTTTTTGATGCCTATAAAACCATCACTTTCTTACGGGGTGAAGAAAAATAAAAATATTGTTCAAAGCACACTTTCTAATAGGAGGATATCAGAGACTAAGAAAAGCTTCTTGTTTTGCTCTCCAGTGGTATCTTTGACTATGAAAAGTCTTTAAGAAAATATCCTATTCCAAATACACGATCATCTCAAACATCGCAAAGCTTTAAGTGGTTATCCAAGAGCTATAACTACCTTTCATCTGAAAAATTACACTGAGTTTCATGATGCCATTGGTCGTTAAATAATAGAGAACTAATAATATTTGTTTTACATTAGTCTATATTTTATAAAAATATATATTAAGAGTGAGCCATCTTAATCAAGATTTCTTGGATTAAAATTATAGTACTCTCAAACTGGCCTTGGAAACGTTGGCCTCTGTAGTCCTTAGCTATCTCAATCTGTTAAACGAGTCAAAATATACCCTTTATGTGCTTACTTGTGAATATTAAATCAGACTCTGCATATAAATAGACTGGTAACTGTGCAGCACACAAACACTTAATCACCAAGTGTATTATAAACTTTGGTCCTAGTTTACAAGCCCATGACCACTGTTTCTTCTTAAGGATTCTTTAATGACATAGTGAGAAAGCCATATCTTAATCATTACAAACTATGATTAACACAACCATTACAACTGCTTTGGAGAGAATGTTCATCTCATCACAAATATTCATAAGAAAGTTTATCATACCATACTTCCTATGAAATGCTCTAAAAGAATGCTATTCAAAATGAGGCTAACTTAGACTCTTACACATATTCAACAAAAAAGGTTTAAAGAAAGAAGAGGAAAAAGTAAAATATGAAGATGCAAGCTGTGTTCATAAATTTATAGTAAATTTTTAAATCCCATTAAATCTTAATTTTGCAATCCAATCAACATTCTATTTGATATTAGTACATTTGAACTCAACGTAAATCCTTCACATTTTAAAAAATTTCATAGCTTTCAGAAATTTTGAGGCTGATCCACAATATATAATTTTTTAAATTACATATGGAAGATTTATAATAGTCTCTTAATTTTTGCCTTTCTAAAAGTTAAAGTAAATACTATGAGTTCCATTTTATCTTAAAATTTAAAGTACACCACTAATTGTAATTCATTTGACATTACATATAGCTTTTTTAAATATAATTTTTAGTAATAATTAATACCTTGTTATCTGTGCATAACCTTATATAAATCCAAAGAATTCCTATACTTAGTTCTTCCTTACAATTTTAAAAAATAAGCTATTTTAAGTAACATTTTCCCTCTACGCCATTTGTTAATTTAATCAAAATCTTTTCATTGCATATAGATTTTTCCCATTATATGATATTGTCAGCATATTTTAGATTTCTAACATCAAAAACTGCAATTTTCTTACAGGAAGTGTTAATTAATATATCTTTAAATTACGGCTCTTTAATACAGCATCGTAATTGATATCCACCGCATACTGACTCCATTGATTTGATTTGGAAGGTACATATTTAAAAAAAAAATCAATGTTGATGGTTTTCATTAACCCAAGGGTAGAGAGAGGCAAAATAAAAATTAGAGAATGTAACTCCAGAAACTATATAGAAGGACACAATACTGAAAGTAGAAATTAATAAACATAGATATTAGAGAAAAAAATGCCGAAAGTTGTTTTTTTGAAAAAACTAATAAACCTTGGATGAGACTAAAATAAATGAAAAAAGGAGTGAGAACACAAATAAATAATATCAGAATACAAAGGAGGGGAATCACTACAGATCCTAGTCATTAGTCATTAGGAGTATATTATAAACAAGTTTTCACCCAATAATTTTGAAAAATAGGTGAACTAAACAATTTTCTAGGAAAACAAATAATCAACATTAATACTAGAGAGAAATAAAATCATCTGAGTAGTACTATATTAATTTTTAAAATTGAATTTATAATTAAAAACCTTCCAATAAAGAAATTTTTAAATGCAGATGCTATTATTATTTATTTCTACCAAACATTTAAGGAATATATGAAACCATAACACACAAATTTTTCTGGATATCAGAAAAAGAAAATGTTTAGTAACTCTTTTTTTGTGACCAACAAAACTTGATACTAAAATCTGATAAAACATTATAAGAAAAGGCAATCAAAAATCAATAGATAATTCACTTTCATGAACTTATATGTGAAAAACATAAACAAAGTATTAGGCAACAAAGTCTAGTAATATATAGAAATAATCATGACCAAAATGGTTTTATTTCAAGAATGAAAATTGATTCGACGTTTGAAAATCAACCCATTTCATTCATCACTCTAAAATGTTAAGACAGAAAAACCAAATGATACTTTTAGATGCAAAAATATCCATTAATAAATTTCAATATCCAATAGCTATTTCAAAAATACACTATAAATAAGGAATAGAAATAAGAATCTTCTTTAATCTGATAGACATTTTTAAAGGAAAGAAACCTAAATAGCATATTGTCGAGCTATGGACTGCTCTACTCCATGCTTTACTCTTGAGGTAGAACGAAACAAGAATGTTTGCTATTACTGTTTCATAGCTGTCCTAGCCAGAGCAATGAATCAGAGAGGAAGAAAATGAAAGGTGTATAGACTGAAAAGAAAACTATTTTATTAACAGATAACATGATTATATGAGAAGAAATTAACAAAAGAATACAAAGATTAATAGAATTAAAAAGTTACATGAACATTAAAAAAAGATCAATATACGTAAATTATGTGTATCCCTATATACTTGAAAAAAACAATTAGGGAAACATTTTAAAAATAATTCCATTTACTAAAGCAAAATATATATATATACACATATATATGTATATATGTATGTATCTAGGTATGAATATAATGAAAGATATACAAGACCTCTACAGAGAAAGCTCTATAACATCGAGAACAAGTAAAAACCTAAATAAATGGGAGGTAGGTGGGTGCTGTGTTTTAAGGATCACAAAATTCAAATAAAATTTTTGTGGAAATTTTAAAAAATCTAAATTTTCTATGTAATTTACATAAAGTACAAAGAAGCAAGAATAATATCCTCTTTTTATACACAGATTATATAAAATTTATATATATAATTTATATAAAAATTCAAAAGGTCAACTCAAGGATAGAGAGAGAAGGCAAAGAGTAAGGCTAAGACACCAACATAAATCATTCCACATTCCACAAAGTCTAAGTGGCTCGCTCATTCAACAATGAAGACCACAGGACCCACCCATACACATAGAGCATCCAATCAGCTTTTCAGCAGGGCTCTCTCTCGCAGGCATGACTAACAGTTACAAATCATCAGATATTTCATGACAGCATTCAATGTGACTACTAGTCCAAAACAGAAAAAGAGCAAAATGGGGAAAAAGAGACTAAGCAAGGAAGGCGAAGTAATTTTAAAAATTATATATATTTTTAGAGATAAGTGAACGCATTGCAACCACGAAGCAAGATGCTATAAAAAAGGAACATATTTACAACTTACCAGAACAGACTCGGATGCAGAAACAGCCCTGAAAAACAGAAGATATGTACAGGTTACTATAGCTGACTCAAGAGTGGAAACAGATTTGGGAATGGTACTCGGGTAGGACAAACTGAACAGCTAGAAGTTCAGCGTGGACAACCTGAGAGTTAAAAACTCCAGCGGGGCGCCCGGTCAGAGAGGGTACCTCCATAATATTGTGAGTCTTGCTTCCTTCCAGGAGTTCAAAGAGGCCCTCACAGTAAAAAGCTAGAAAAATCCCTTTAGGCTTCCGGTAGGGGAGGGGAAAAGCAACCATTTGGAGAGATGCCAGAGCACTTTGTTTTCCTAATGAGGCCTGCCCTCAGGAGAAACTAATTAACCCAAGCCTAACTTGCTGGGGTATAATTAGATCCTAAGTGACCTGGGGAAATGGAAATATCAAACTCCACCCATAGGTAGCCATCCTGTCCCACCTAACTGGGGAAAAAATAAACTGAAAACTCTTGTCAAGGTCACAGCCCAGAGGCACAGACTCGCTAAAGGTAACATAAAGGAGTATTTCAGAGGTATTGCATATTTTACACCACCGCAATAAAACCAGCCCTAATCTCTTTGTTGGCGAAGAGTCTTGCCTTTGATTTGTAAAAAAAAATGTAACATCTCTGAAGTGCAGTAAAGCTAAGCATATAAAAATGGTATGCTTATATAATAAGATGAGACGGTAGTGCTCTTAGATATTAAAAAGGTGGTAGAAGAAAATAAAATACTCAATCAAGTTTAGGTTTAGATGATAAAGATAAGAAAATTTTGCCGAAGATGGAGCAAAAGACAACAAATCAGTCAAAAACAAAGAATGAGAAATTAGCTAATTAGTCCATTAAGATACAACCAAATAATAGTCAGAAAAGAACAAAAGAAATAGAGGGAAGGAGATTACCAAAGAAGTAACACAAGAAAATTTCCCGGAAATGAAGGGCATATTTGTCAAGATTAAAAGGGCCGAAAAGGTGCCAGCATGAATTAACTATAGAAATGAAAACGCAATGATACCAAATTTCCCATATATTTTTAGTTTCTGTTCAACAAACCCTCATAATTACACGTTTTAACCCAAAAAAGTAAACAAGGAATTTCCATGAATATGTTAAAAATTTTGTCCATTATCAAGAAAAAACAACAACAAAAAATGTGTGCTTCTGTGCATAGGTTTAGCTCTGGTTAGAATTAGCACTAAATCAATTGAATATTTACTTAAAATAGTCTTTGACAAGGTAACCCACAACAGAAAAAAATATATATATAATAGATCACTATACAAATAAATATATATTTATCTAAATGAAACAAAATTTTATTATATAATATTTACCTTTACTACCTGCAACACACTCCAGTCATCCCACCCAATTTTTGCTTAAAAAGATAAACCCTGCTGGTGAGACCCCCTAAATTAATTTTACAATGTTCTGAGACCCTAAGATTAAAAACACTGCCTTTCTTAGACTTATGTATAATGAGTCTAACTTCAAAGTTCCTTTTTACTGATTTTTTTTTAATACCGGTGAAATTATGGCAATCTTATAGATTATTAAAGGTTAAAAGGTTTCAAGAGCGTTAAAAAGTCTTGAGAAGGAGTATTCTTAGAAGACTATAAATGAACTTTATTCCATTTCAACTAATATGGTTTGTTTAGCTGAAATCACGAGCCTTATTTCCAATTTACTACTTTCTCGACTTCAATGGTGGTCTTTAAGAACATTATCAGTTTTTATAGTGCTGTTGGAAATTTGACTTACTGTTAAAGTGGTCATTAGCATTACCACCTGGTTTAGCAGATGTAGCTGTATCAATATTATTTACAGTCTAGAGATTACTAAGGAGAGAAGACGATTAACTTTTTTTTATGGAACCTAATTACCTCTACTAAACATGTTTGCCAGTTATCAACATCTTAATTCTATAGTTTCATAGATTATTTAATAAAGGAATGAGGGGATCAAAAAAGTAGTGGATTCCCTAGTATATAACCAATTTCCCATAAAACTTAAAAAGTATTTTCTTTCTTTCTCTTAAAAAACATACTATTTTCTGATACTTCCTTTCTTCATTCTCCTTAATAAATTCATACCCACACTTGCTCTTGACTTAGTTTTATATCCCTTGGGATACTATTTTTTGGGTTGCTGAGGCAAAACAGTAAATTTATTATCTTAGGAAACACTAATCCTCTTTAAGTTGGATGAAAGAAAACAATTGGAGAACAATGAGTAGTAAATGACAATATAAAAGGGCATTATTAGAAAGTGATAATAAACTGAAGACACAACCCAAATGAAATACAGGGTAAAATGGATGTTTATCTAATTAACTCCTCAATCCCCAGAATGTCCTGTCTTCCTTTGCCTTTCCTTCAGATTTTTTAATTAAATTTTATTGGGGTAACGTTGGTTAATAAAATTACATAATTTTCAGATGTATATTATCATTTAACATCTGTATTTTCTATTATGTGTTAACCACTCAAAGTCCAGTTTCCTTCAGCTATCATATATTTGACCCCCTTTACTTTGTCTACCTCCCCTCTCCCTCCCACCCCCTACCCTCTGGTAACCACTAGTCTATAGTCCATATCCATGAGTCTCTGTTTATCCTGTTCCTTTGTTGCTTTTAGTTTTTTATATCCCACATATAAGTAATGTCATGTGATTTTCAACTTTTTCTGTCTGGCTGATTTCACTTAGCATGATTATCTCGAGTTCCATCCATGTTGTCACAAATGGCTGTATTTCATCTCTTCTTATGGCTGAGCTATATTCCATTGTATATATGTACCATAGCTTCCTTATCCAATCATCTATTGTAGGACTCTTCAGTTGCTTCCATGTCCTGGCCACTGTGAATAATGCTGCTATGAACATTGGTGTGCAAATATCTTTGTGGATATATTTTTTAAGTCTTTGGGATGAATACACAGTAGAGGGATTGCTGGATCATATGGTAGGTCAGTTCTTAGTTTTATGAGGAAACTCCATACTGTTTTCCATAGTGGCTGTACCAATTTGTAATCCCACCAGCAGTGTATGAGGGTTTCTATTTCTCCACATCCTCTCCAGCATTTGTTGATTATAGTTATTCTAATAGATGTGAGATGGTATCTCATTGTGGTTTTGATTTGCATTTCCCTAATAGCTAGTAATGTTGAGCATCTTTTCATAGATTTGTTGGCCATTTGTATGTCCTCTGGGGAGAAGCGTCAATTCAGATCTTCCACCTATCTTTTGATTGGATCATTTTGTTGTTGTTGTTGTTGTTGTTATTGAGTCGTCTGAGTTCTTCCTATATTTTAGATATTAGGCCCTTATCAGAGGCGTTGCTTGCAAATATATTTTCCCATTTAGATGGTTGTCTACCTTGTTGACAGTTTCTTTTGCTGAGTAGAAGCTTTTCAGTTTGATGTAGTCCCATTCATTTATTTTTGCTTTTACTTCCTTGCCTTTCAGATCAAATTCATAAAATTCTCTTAAGTCCAAGGTCCTTGAGTTTCATTCCTAGGTTTTCTTCCATGCATTTTATTGTTTCAGGTCTTATATTCAGGTCCTAAATTCATTTTGAGTTCATTTTAGTGTGTGGTGATAGATAAGAGTCTGGTTTCATTCTTTTGCAGGTGGCTTTTCAGTTTCCCAGCACCACTTATTGAAGAGGCTTTCCTTTCTCCACTGTATATTTTTGGCTTTTTTGTTGAAAATTATTTGCCCATATAAATATGGGTTTACTTCTGGACTCTCGATTCTGTTCCAGTGGTCAGTGTTGTCTGTTTTTCTGCCAATATCATGCCGTTTTGATTACTGTCATTCGTAATATAATTTGAAGTCAAGCAGAGTGATGCCTCCAGCCTCGTTTTCTCTCAAGATGGCTTTGGCAATTCGGGGTCTTTTGTGCTTCCATACAAATCTGATGACTTTTGTTCTATTTCTTTAAAAAATGCTGATGGGATTTCGATGGAGATTGCATTAAATCTGTATAATGCTTTAGGTAATAAGGTCATTTTAACTATGTTGATTCTTCCAATCTAAGAGCACGAAATATCTTTCCATTTCTTTGTATCTTCTTCAATTTCTTTTAATAGGGTCTTATAGTTTTCACTATATAGGTCCTTCACATGTTTCGCTAAATTTATTCTTAGGTATATTATTCTTTCTGTTGCACTTGCAAAAGGAATTTTTTTCCACTTTTTCTGACATTTCATTGTTAGAGTATAGGAATTTTGGATTTTTGAACATTGATTTTGTATCCAGAAACTTTATTGTATTTGCTTATTGTTTCTAGTAGTGTTCTTGTGGAGTTTTAGGGTTTTCCAAATAGAGAATCATGTCATCCGCAAATAGTGACAGTTTGACTTCATTTCCTATTTGGATGCCTTTTATATCTTTCTCTTGTCTGATTGCACTTACTAGGACTTCCAATGTTATATTGAATAACAGTGGCAATAGTGGACAGCCTTGCCTTATTCCTGATCTTAGAGGAAGGTTTTTAGTTTTTCACCATTAAGTATAATGTTGGCTGAGGGTTTGTCATAGATGGCCTTTATTATGTTAAGGTACTTTCCTTCTATACTGATTTTGTGAAGTGTTTTGATCTTAAATGGCTGCTGTATCTTGTCAAAGGCTTTTTCTGCATCTAATGATATGATCATATGATTGTTATATTTTAATTTGTTTATGTGGTGTATCACATTAATCAATTTGCATATGTTGAACCAACCTTGTGCCCCTGGGATGAAGCCCACTTGATCATGGTGTATAATCTTTTTTTAAAATGTTGCAGTATTCGGTTCAAAAGTATCTTATTTAGGGTTTTTGCATCTGTGTTCATGAGAGATGTTGGTCTGAAGTTTTCTTTGTTGTGTTATCTTTACCAGGTTTTGGTATCAGGGTAATATTGGCCTCATAAAATAAGTTGGGAAATATTGCCTTCTCTTTTATTTTTTGCTTTGCCCTCAGTTTTTAGTTTAATTTTGTATTGGTTATTTTAAATATTTATTTTTGTGTTTCTATTTTCTTTGTCTCTCATCATAAATTCTTCTTTTTTCCTTCATTTTAAAAATAAAAGGCATTTCCTGTTTTGTATTTCTTGAAGAAAAAAGAGTAATCTTAGTTACTTTTATATGATTTTTTCTTAATTTACCAATTTACGGGCCAGTTGCCCCAGACAGGCAAAAGTTTTTGACTCACAGTTTATAGCTGCACTAGCTGCACTGTCCGATACGGTAGCACCAGCCATTGTTATTTAAATTGAAATTAAAACAAATTAATTAAACTGAAAATAAATTAAAATTGAGTTTTCTTTAGTTTCACTAGCAACAATTCATGTGGTCAAAAGCTATTTGCAACTAGTGGCTATTGCGCTGGACACCACTGATAAAGAACATTTTCGTTATTGTAAAAAAAAAAAAAAGTCCTGTTGGTCAGCACTACGCACACTAATCTTTCAGTTTAACAAGAGTACAGCTAACCTATATGGCTATCTTTCGAAGATGTGAAAGGCTAGGGATCCTTTGAGACCTAAAACAAGTAATTTGATAATCTCTACAGGAACAAATTCCTGAAAAAAAAACAAACAAACAAACAAAAAACAAAACGAAAAACAAAACAGAAAACAAAAGCAAAATAAGGTTCAGAAATGGACTATAAACAGTTTGAATAATTTTTCTAGTTCAATTTATTAAATCAACTTATTGAATTTGCCCACAGAAACGTATGTAGGCGTGTTACAAAGCTCTGCATAACATGTGTCACCAGTGACAGGAAGTTATGATGTGATGCAGCAAGTATTTTTTGCATCATACTAGAGATGTGAGAGGGAAGTGCTATTTACTTGCACCAATAAGAAAATCAATAATCTTTTGAAGTTTCTCCTGCAATACATGCTAAGAGAATTGTTTTCAGACTTCACAAGAATTTGAGCTTCATATGCCATCTCGTCCCTTATAAAACAAATTATTCTCACCATATAAAAAAGGCTTTGGCATATTTATTAGTTAGATTCTACTCAATGCAAATTTATTAAATACCTCCTATGAGCATTTTTCTCTGCAGAGAATAAGAGAACTGAGCATAAAAACAACCTTTTGATGAGAATCATAGTCCAAAAGAATTGGCCTGAGCTTAAAATAACTGCAAAGACAAGTGAACCAGGAGAAGCACATGTCGAAAGGCAAAATTAATATGCAGAGTCAAAAACAAGAAAATTTTCAAATTCAGGAGAGGAGAGGAGTGGCGGGATGGCTTCTTAAGAATTTTGTAACAGGTCTTGAAGATGGAGATGTTCTATATGTACCATCTTGAGCAGGAAGAACAGTCTGAGCATAAAGCTCAATACAGGACCTATAAGAAGAGCTCCTTTGACCTCTCTGAGTCCTGGTCACACAGAGCACTTGTGAAAGGGAACTGGGAACAAGAAATTGAGGCTATGTTGTGTAGAGAGTCTTGAATAAAAGGGTGACATGTATCATCTTGTTATTGATGAGCACAATTAAAAGAGGTAAACCAAGAATAAAGAAATAAAGAAAAATTCTGTGAGCTTTCATGTTTTGCCAGTCTTGTAAGTCTCTGATAGAGACAAACATTAACTAAAATTGTTTGACACTTTACAGTTTATAAAGTGCCTTCATGTTCATGATCTCATTAAATAAATCCTCACAAAAGGTATGTAAATAGGCCTTATCTCTATTTTATAAATAAGATAAATGCAGTTCAGAATTATGTTACTTGTCCCAACTTACAAAATAACCTGCAGAATTTAAATTAAAAAAAAAATGTTCTGTTGCCAAATGCTCTTATCTTTTTACTACACCAGCAGTTCTCACGCTTTTTTGGTCTCAGGAAGCTTTACATTATTAAAAACTATGAGGACCACAAAAAAGTTTTGTTTCTATGGCTTTTCTCTCTCAAGGTTTATCATAAAACTGAAATTTTATAAAATATTATCTATTTATTTTCTTAAATCAGTAATAATAAGCATATTACATGCTAAGATAGATAACATTTTTGTCTAAGCAAAAAAATAATTTTCTTTTCAAAACAAAAATAATTACTAGGAATAGTGATATTTTTTACATATTTACCAATCTTTCTAAAGTCTGTTTTAATAGAAGACAGCTGGATTCTCAGATCAGCTTCTGCTCAATATATCAAAATATATTGTTTTGGTTAAAGCATATGAAGAAATTTCAGCTTCATACCAATGTGCAAGCGGATAGGAAAGAGTATGTCAATAGCCTTTTAAGATATTATATGTATATTCATCTTTGATATTATGCCAAAAGCTCAATTAGAAGTAGTTTCTTGAAGGTTAGTTCCAATGAAATTTTGAAACCATTCGAGGAATTTTTTGTACTCTGTTAGTCTGAAATCCATTGGTCTATATTGCATTCTGAATGACTCCTTTGTTCATGAATGATTGTGTAACATCAAGCAATGATCATATGGAAAATGTTGGTTCACTGAGTTATGCAGCTTCTAAATGTGGACTCATTTCTTTACATAAAAAAAAAAAAAAGAAATCACATGCTAACATCACTGAAGTTTTTTAAGTATTTTCAAGCCACAATGGTAAATACAAGTTTTCTAAAATTTGAAAGCTCAAACTTTATCATTAGAAACAAATTCTGTCAGTTTTTCTTGAAATGAGGCTAACTTCTTTACTTTTCAGGAAAATGTCTTTCCAATACCCAAGTATGAATAACTATAATTTGTTTGTCAATTGTTCTTTCAAGTAAAAATAATGTTTCATGAAAAATGGTGGCCAGTTCAGCTTTACAATTCAAACCACCACCCGAATGCTTTTGCTCTGGATCACCATCAATTACCACACTTCAGTATGTAGCAAGTACTTTTTGCATACTTCTCATTTTGACACAGAATATCTTAGAGAGATGGGTACTCAAGGGTAAAAATATTATAAAAGTTACAAATTTCACTTTTTCATCAAGAATAATCTTCAGTGAAATTGGCACACATGTAACACAAGTGCATATATATATATATATGTGTGTGTATGCATATAGATATATACAAATGTGTATGCATATATATATATATATATATATAATTAAAATTTTATGGGGGTAAAATTTTTGACACATTAACGTGAATAGAGGGAATAACACCAAACTGAACAAGTGGTAAATAATATAATAATATAATAATTACCTCGATTTGATGTTACTGCTTTAATTCATGTTAAGGTACCAGTAATTTTACCACCATTATTTTGGCACCATCAGTGTGAATGTCATGGGAAAGACAAATAGCAATGGAGTATTATTTTGAGAATAGGTTTGATCTTGCCAAAAAGGGTCTTGGGGACCCACAGTTGGCCATGAACCATACTTTGAACGCTGGTGCGCTATATACACATCTTGCTTCTCTTGATTAATTCTTATTATTGTGTTACAAAAAGATAGTCACTAAATAATATCTAACTGAAAATGCTATTTAGTATATTAGAAATCCCGACCAGAAGATAAATGGTTCATTAAGCAGTTTATTTATAACAAAAATCAAGTTGGCCCCAACACACTGTTATGGATTGAATGTTTTTGTCCTCCTAAATTCACATGTTGAAGCCACAATCCCCACTGTGGCTGTATTTAGTGATGGGGACTCTAAGAAAGTAATTGGAATCAAATGAAGTCATAAGGGTGGGGCCCTAGTCAATAGGATTTGTGTCCTTATAAGAGATACCAGAGAGCTTCTTTTTTTCTCCATCGTGTGACAGAGGAAACAGGAAGAATGTAGATGGTTCTCACCAGAAAGTGACTCTGCTGGACTTTGATCTGGGACTTCCAGAATCCATAACTGTGAGAAAGCAAATTTCTGTTGTTTAAACCACCTAGTATTTTACAGTATTTTGTTCTATGGTATTTGATATCTGGTCTATGATATTTCTTAATGATAACTTGAGCAGAATAACACATACTTACATTGTAATTCATAAAAACCCAGTCAAAGCCCTGGAATTTTACTTTAAAAATATATATAGTTGTGAATTTTAATGCAAAATTGGCTTTAAAAAAAACTAAATATCGAATGCCTAAAGTAATGAGACATTATACTAACTTTACATATTGTTTCAGCTCTAATGTTAAGAAATTAGATTAGATCATTACTTTCTTTAATGCCCCATGCACGCCAAGAGCTTGAAGAGCCTCGATATATTTTCCAGAATCAATACTTGTTATTTAGCAGTGACACAGTAGCAGACAATTGCATAATGAAGCTGTCTGTCTTTATTTACACAATGTATTTTTGTATTCACTAGGCCAGAAAGAATAGTTCTGTGTAGCAGCTGTCATTGTATTTTTTGCTTATCTCAGTCCTGTCTGCCAGTGTTATAATTCACCAGCTGACACCCGCCTTGGCAGAAACCAAGGGCAGTGATTTCATGTCAAAGCAACAACGAGGCTCTGAACTCTGACACAATTCATCTTAGTTCTAGTTAGTAAAGGGGGATTCTTTGAGTTTTCTCTCCTTCTGTTAAGGCATTTCACTGCTGGAAGGAGAGAGGGAGAAGGAGGGAGATGGGGGTGTGTGTGATGGAAATGAACACTGAGAAACAGTTATGGCTCTGTCTGGTGCAGTGGAACAGGGTCACGGGAAGACAGGGCCAGTTGTGAGGGATAAAGCCTGAACACCAGATAATGAAATTCCTGCTTGTTTGATTTTGCAGAGTTGGAAGGATACGAGAGCACATTTGGTATCTAAAAATACACTTCTGTTCAACTCACCCTATTTGGAGGTTCAAAGTGTAATTTCTGGCACTTTTTGATTTAGGAAGCTTAGACTTGGGCATAAAGGCTGTTGATTGTAGTCATTAAAAATAGCCTTGTTTTGGTTGTGAATGCTAAATGAAATACAAAATATACTTGCTGCATTTTTTCTACACATTAATGTGGATAGTTCATGCAGGTCTTACTCTGCAGTCAGAATAATGACAGGCACGGAACGTAGGCTGTGTCAAATTCGAGAAGTATTGGCCAGGTTATCATAATTTTTAAGAAGTCTTTCCTTTTTATAGTTAAAAAAGTACATGCATCCACTCTAAGAATTCCATACATTTCCCAAAATTAACTAGGATGAAAACTGTACTTTCCATTCCATTTCCTGATACAGAGTATATCACAAAGTATTAAAAAATGCAGAAATGAGAAAACAAACTTGATAACTGAGGCTTTTGAATATCATTTTGACGTCAATTATCTTATAAGCCAAAACAAGTTCAAAGCTAGAAATATTAAGCTAAGTGCCTTAGTTTTCCTTTTTCTTTTCTACATATAGGCATAATCTGATTAAGAAAGTTTGCAACAAGAGGATTGCCTTAAAAGTAACCTGATTTCCTATTGTATAAAAGTCTAACATTCTTGGCAAACTATAGGCCAGTTCTGATGGGCTCCCTGTATTATTATAGAATATATTTGAGTAGTTACTGATTGTGATCTTGGTATCGTGTTACTGGCATAGATACAAATGTGGAGAGAAACCTTATGTGTCAATATTGCAACTTACTAGGAATAACAAAAACAAAAGGCATAATAATTTATCAAAATCTTTTAAATGAAACTACAACATTGGATCATGTAACAACAGACCAATGATGAGTCAACAGTTACTGAATACAAAAGCAAATATTAGTTTCATATGTTCTGCTCACTATAAAGTTGACATCACCGCATTGAATAAAGCCAAATTTTCTTGATAAAGGACTATTTGCAGAGAATGTTTTGACTATGTGTACTCTACAAGAGGGCATTTGAAGGAAGATGTTTGCAGAAGTTAGTTTTTACCTTAAAGCTCATAAAATAACTTTAAAATATCGGTGACAGACCACATCTGCCCTAAGGGAAAAGAACAACCTACTCTCATTTATTGGTTCTGCCCTTGTTAGTTTTTGTTTCTATTTCAACATTTTATATTTTAATTTTGACTATTTATTGTGCTCTAGTTCTTAAGTTGTTTCTAGTTCTTGAATGGTTATATTATTTTCCAACTTTCTTAAATTTTTAAATAATATAGATTATAAATCTTTTTCTAAGATCTGGAGTCAGGGCACAGAGGGAGTCACTGGTCCACAGGTGCATCCCACAATATTTTATATAATATTTTCAATTTCTTTTAATTTTAGTATTTTCTAATTTCCAAGGAAAGAGTTTAATCCAATAAATCATCTAATTTAATTTAAATTTTTAAAGTATTGACGTAAGGGAATTGACCATTTTATATGTTAATTTCTGATTTTATTAAATTGTGGTCAGAGAAAATTGTATGTTATGTATTCTTTGGAATTTTTTGAGTCCATGGCCTTATAAAAGGTCAATTTTTAACTCCATTTGAGCTTGAAAAAATAATACGTAATATGCTAATATAAAATATATATTCCATTAATTAATTTTATTGTTCAAATCTTCTAAGACTTACTAAATTTTTGTGAGTTAAATCTAGTGGTTTCTAAAACATGTTAAAATCACTACTATAACTATTGTTTGGCAATTCGTCCTAGAAATTTTATCTATTAGATAATTTGAAGTCAAACTGCTATATGCAAAAAGTGAGTAACTGTTATATCTTGCTAGAAGTTTATTTGTAAGTATTTATTATCCTTAGCTATGCCTATTAGTCTTTTTCTCTAGATTTGATTTTGTTGATATTGATATTGCTCTATCCATTTAATGTGGGTTAGAATTTTATGCTATACATCTTTTTACATCTCTTCATTTTCAGCATCTCTTAATCATTTGACTTAAGTATATCTCTTGTCAGTAATATGTGACAGTCTTTCTGTCTCTTGGTTTTCAGATCCCAACAGACTTTTCTTTAGTAGTAGCTATAATCTTCTTACATTTATTGAAATTACTGATACATGTAGACTCATTTCTACCATCCTTTTTCTAGTTTTCTATGCCTTTAGTAGTTTCTCTCACCTGTTGTAATTTTCTGAGAGTTTAGAAGGTACAAATTGCATATAAATAAATAACTATATACAACTGTACATAACTATATATGTATGTGTGTATGTAAAATCTCATATACTGACCACACTCCTACACAAGAATATACACCTACATACATTTCTTTTGTTATTGTTTGAAATTATATATTTTTAAAAGAAAAATTATTCTTTTTGTATTCAATTACATTAGTCAATAGCTTCTAAATTTACTGTTAGTGTAAACAACTTTAGAATGTACCCTATTCCTCTCTCTGTGTACATTCTAGGGTATATCCATTAGTAGTTTTTCAATAAAAAATTATGAGCTAGCTAATATAATCTTGTAGCCTATATATGTTTGAAAAAAATGTCTTTTATTTCACACACAATTTTGAAAATACAGGTAAAGTGGGCAGAAATACTAGGTTGACTGTTTTATGTATAATAATATCCTATAAATAGTATATTATTTCTTCATCTTTTGTGATTTTTTTTACTCTTGATGAAAAATAAATTGTTAGTTTATTGTTTCTTTGTAGGGTTATCAGTCAAATTGCTGCTTCAGTAATATTATATAACAACAACAACAACAAAACCTGCAATATCTGTGACTTAAAACAGTATTCATTTATTTCACACTTACAGGTCTATAAACTAACAGCTGATCTTGGCCAAATTTGTATGGACCTAACTGGGTTCCAGTTTTCAATTATTAGTTCAGATCTGTTTCTTTTGCCTTTAAGGTAGGAACCTGGCTGAAGGAATAAAGATGTCCTTCAAGAAAGAGTTCAAACTCAAGGTGACTTTATAATTAGAGTTTGTACATTGTTAATTCTACCCATTTTCCATTGGCCCAGTCCAAAATGAAGGACCAAGAAAAAACATACCAGCAACTCCGGCAAGGGTAAGGAGGGAAGATTTGTAAGCAAATAATACAAACTGCCACAACAGGTAAACTATCTTCCCTCTTGTGACTTTGAACATTTCTTCTTTATCTTTCATCTTCACAATTACAGTTTGCTTCTTATTCACATTATGTGGCAGTTGATGTCAACCTTTTAATTTACAACTCATCTTTCTTCAATACTAAAAATTATTTAATGTATTATCTCTTTCAATATTATTCATAAGCCATTCCTTTTATTAACTTCTGAAATTTCTTTAAAACATCTGTGAATTTGTTTACAACCTTCCATATCATTTAGCTTCCCTCTGCCTTTTTTGTTAAATTCATCTCTTTCTTTCTTTTACATTCCAGAAAACTGCTAGGCTATTTAGTCTCACTTTGGGTCCAATTTGATGTAGCCTGTATACTGACTTTTTGTCAACTAGGAAATTTATCATTTTAATACTTCTAATTGGTGGGTTTTTTTGGGGGGGGCAGCATTTTTGTTTTATGTCTGCTAATTTTTAATTCTTTTTTTTTTTTTTGCTATTTTTCTTCACCTATATGTTTTTCTGTATCTTCACCCATTCTTATCTCTTTTTCCCTGTGTCTGTAAAAGAGGTCTTGCTACTTCTATCCAAGTCTAATTTTTCTTTTTTACTGTCTCTAGATCCAATTTTCTTCTGCCTCCTCGGGATGTTTTGTTTATTATTTTATTTTATTTTTATTTGCCCTTAAACCATTCTGGTATGTCTCAGCCTCTAGCCTTTAAATGTTCAAGTCTAGCTAATCTTTAAAAATCAAACAAATATTACATCCCTTCAGTTGTTACCCTTCTTTTCTTCTCAGTAATTAACTCTGCAGGATGTGATGCCAGTGCCGACTTTCTCTCACTTATATCTAAAACTCTTGTTACCTCTTTGTTTTCAAGGCTCTAATCTTCTGGATTTATACCTAAATTTCACCTGCAGTTTCCATGTTCTCTGCCTATACCTGAATGCTGATGTTTCGCAGATCTGTAACTTTTACCCTGACTTTTAAACGTTTTCCTGGTTTATTTCATCTCCTTTCATAGCTTCAACTAAGACCTGGTGTATGTCAGATCTTCATCTTTCACCCACATCTGAACTAAGCTCGCGCTCAGCTGCACATGATATGTCCATTCTTGGATAAACCACAGGAAGTTGCAGTAGATGTTTCCAAAAATAAACTCATCATCTTCCACACCAAATCTGATCTTCCTGAATTCTCGGTGCTGGCTTTTGGCATCACTGTACACCGAGGTGTCAAAGCAAGAAATCAAGACTCTCTTCCCTTATTTTTCACATCCAAAAATCACTGAGTCATATCTATAATTTCTGCCCCTTCACTAGTCTTTGAATCTGCCCCCTCTTCTCCATCTCAGTTATCACGGCCTTGTTCAGGCCTCCTTCTGGATTACAATGAATCCTCAGAACTGGTCTCCCCTTTTGCACTCAATTTTAAACCAGAGCCAAGCAGTGCTTTCACTATGATAATCTGAACAAGTCTTCTACTTGTTAAACACCTCCTATGGTCCCACACCACAGTAAAACCTAAAAGCCTTACAACAAACAAATGGGCCTTTCATACTTGATCTCCTTGTAAACCTTTCATTGCAGTATTATCCACATTGCAGCCTATGTTCTAGTTATACTGATGCACTTGTAAGAACGTAACTTAGTACATGCTAGTCTCTCATTTCCACTTGCTCTGATTGATGACCACCTATCCTTGAAGACTAAACAAAAGGGTCATCTTCCCTAGAAAGCCTACCTCCTTTGTGTGATCCATCAGAGCAATCTGTTTGCATCTATTACAATACATACAATAACATATTATTGCCATATTTACACATCCTGCTCTCACAGCTCAATGTGAGCCCTCACTTATTCATTAATTTATAATTCTAGAAAACCTTTACATATAATAGATGCTCACTAATTTAAATAAATTGATAGATAATTATAATAATTTAATGGCATATGGCATGTGAAAGTTCTTGATATCTATCAGATATACAAATAATTTATTAACATTGAAACAAGTAATATTTTAAGATAAGACATATGGAAGCTGAAGGGAAGGATGCTAACGGGGGGTCTGAAGAAGTGAGAATAACCAAAGATATGAGCACTTAAAACAAGTTATTTTATTTTCCCCATCATCGTAATGAAATGTTCCTGAAGATATCAGCAGATATTTTCCTCAAGTCTCATTTATTTATTTTTAAAACTTTTTGTGCATTAAGGCCACACAACTTAAAAGGTCTTTTTCTTGGTGGTGGTGGTGGTGGTGGTTTTTTTCCTGGCAGGTGAAAAAATGTGTGTGATGACTTTGATGATACAGTAATTGAGGTGAGAGTTTTATTAAATTCCCTTTTTTTAAAAACTGACAAGAATTTACAAATAACAAAGTCAAATAGACCTGTGTTTCATTTTCTTCTTCACCACATACAGAGATTTCTAGTTATCTGTCTGAAAATGAAATAGGTCCAAATATGTCCCGTTTTGGAAAAAAAAAAATGACTTCTCTATTAGATGATGAGTTCTGGTAAGTACTAAAATCATCTAGATGTTATTAATCATTGCTTTAAGAGCACTTGGTACTTTGTAATACTCAAAACAGTAGATGATGCTTAAAAGTAGGAAACAACGTGCTTCCTCTACATTTTGTAGATTTGTGTTTATTTTGTCTTCTCTACCTTAGGAGCAGAAGGAAGGGCACACAACTAAAGACTGTCTGGAACTTCCACACCCTTTGCAATAGGGCTTAGAGGAAGAGTAAAAAGAAAGTTCACCCATTCAAGCAGAATTTTAGTTTGAATATGTAATTTTATTTCATAGGCCAAAAAGAATGTTATACCAGATATGGAAATTAACACAAAATTAGAATAGCTTTAAATATATTTATGTGGCAGGATAACATTTTTTGAGATATTAATGTTTTGGGTATTTTTTTTCCTTGGTGGTTAGAGTTTTTCCTTCTCTCCATTCAAGCAGTCTATTCAATGTGTTGACTGTGTTAGAAATGACAGAGTTAGTGAAAGAGTGAAAGTTGAGAAAAGGAGAATTTTCTGGAGTTTATTTCCAAAATCAGCAGGTCTGAGAGATATGGAGAAAACTTAGGGCATGACAACTTTGGGGAAGAAACATCTAGTGTGAGAGAATGAAATATCTTTTCACTAAAAAGGGGTATGGTGAGAACAGATATTTTTTTCAGTTTTACTGAAAAACAATTGGCATACATCACTGTGTAAGTTTGAGACAAATAGCTTGATGGTCTGATGCAGAGGTATTGAGAGGCGATACAGATGAAGTGATATGAAGAGAGATAGAGACACAGAAATGAGGAACAGTTCTGCAACAGGCCTTATTCTCAATCTTTCAGCAGTGTGAGAGCTGGATCTGCATCAGTACACTACTCATTATCTATGATCCCCACTGCTCTGGGGCTGCCTAGGAGCTGAATGATCATATATAAAATGCCCAGCCCTAACTTGCTCCTGCAGATTGAGGCCAACATGGCTGAGAACCATTCTTTCCAATTTCCTGCTATTATCTCACAGACAGTTCTCTTCTCTACCATCAATTTCCTCAGTATGTGTCCAGCATGAATGGTGTTGTCCATAATCTGAAAGCTTCCTTTTGTAACCTCTTTGATTCTCATAACATTCCAGGACATCTATGAACCAAAAAGCATATTTCCCTGGACAATGAGCAAGGAGGTGAGCAATATAAAGTTCCTGCACCTGTACTGGTGAGAGCTCGTGTAAGGAACTGGGTGGTGCTGAATGGAACCAGTCCCTGGAAACAGAAGACTCTTCAATGGCAAGGGTAGGAAGATGTTCTTCTCCCACTCAAGATATTTCTTTCAAACATGTTATCCAGGTGTGCATTTTATATTTATATTTCTTTTATAGACATTTCATATAGTTATTGAATAAAGTTGGTACACTCTAGATATAATATACCCTTTGTTTTACAAAAGAAATTTCATACTGGGCACTCATGAACTTGTCTGTTTGGCTCACACAGTGTTTTAATTAGAATTAATTACCAGAATTTACATATTTGGAGATTTAAAATAAAAACCCATGTTTCTGACTACTCTTCTAAACTTGCATCACTTAACAACACTAGGACTGTGCTTAAATGTCAATAACTAACTACAGCTGAGTAGATGCTAGTGCCTTAAGATGAGACAAGTGCTCTCCAGCCATTGTGCCCACAACCATTTTATTCATTTCCTTCGCTCTCTGGAACCTTAAGCATTGGAATCTAAACATGCTTGCATGAGGAAGTTTAACATCCCTTCTAAGAATTACCTAGCCTTTCAATTTCAGAATGAAATATGGTACACTAATAAATGCTTGCTACACACACATACGTGCTTAAAAATGCAAACTACACATATAATCAGGAATCAAATGTCCCTGAATCTGAATTCTTAAATGTTTCCAGTATTGAAAGAAAGCTTTTTAGAATTTAAAATACAAGAAATGCATAAGGAGAATGGACAGCGTATGTGCAGGTGTAATGGGTCAATCAGAGAAAACATTTTGCACAGAGATTCTAAAAAAATAGCTAGCTTTCCCCTTAGATAAAATGAGTGGTGCCTTTATAGAGCATAGAAACAATTCTGCAATACAGAATAAGGACAAGAGTTCATATTTGGATTAGTAGACCTATGACCACTTGTAAACACTTCATTTAAAAATTAGCTCTTAATTTTCCAGGGTAAGAGTTAAAAAGATATTTTTTCTGGGAACAACCTCTCCTTGCTAAATTAGAATACTAGTCATTTGAGCAATAATGATTTATAAGCATAATTGCCTCTGTCACTCCTTAAATAGATATAAAAGAGAACTCAGGACATCCCTTTGACCCAAATAACTCAGAATTTAGAGAATTACATAAATACACTCAGAAATTCAATGGTGAGCCTTTATCTCATTTCTTGTCTTCATCATGGATTTGTAATGTATTACAAGACTCTCAGCTGGCATATAGTAAGTAGAATGTGTTGGCAAAGGAAATTTTAATTGGTAAATTCCAAATACTGCAAATACTAGATAAATGGTAAAATGTAAATTTTCTCTCGTATTTTACTAAAATCCTTTGACTTTAAAGAGAACACAAAATATCAAGGCATTAGAAAAGTTCTGTGCAGTATTTCTTTTCAAGGGCTTATTTTTATTTATTTTCTATTTGTCAATATACTCAATAAAAAGCTTTCATTATTAAAAAAAATTTTACAAGAGGATGAGCTATTAAGACATTGTCTTCCTATTTTATTTCTCACTGACAACTATTTATGTTGAGGGTTAAAAGATTTTCAAAGTACTTAATAACTATTGACTAAATCTGAAGAATTATGAAGGTTTATACATTTTAACTTATGTGATGTGACTTAATCTGTTCAAATCTAAAAAATATTTATTTTACAAAGATCAGTACTTGGACATGAATCTTTATTTTGGGGGATGCCTATTTGGTTCATGGATCAGAAATTTTATACACAACAGAAAAATATATCTTGGAGAAAAAAAAATCAGGCATTTGTAGCATGATGGAAATGTTTTAGAGTGCTCTGAGGGAAGTCCATTCAATTTCACTGACATTCATAAATGATGACTAATGCATTCAAATAGAATGAGTAATTTACCAAATTACGAACATTTGGATGGGCTCAGAATGAAGATCTTGTTTGTTTGGATATGCCCTGAAGTGAATCTCAATGAGGTTTACTTCATTAAGCCTGACTCTACAAATAGGCTTCAGTCACAATCTGAACAAAAACCCTGACATGTAAATAAATGTGCAAATGATGGCTGGCTACATCACTCTTTTTGTCCCCACTCAGGAAGAGTCGTCCCCATCAAAAATATCAGTCACAAATAGATGGCACCATTGTACTTAGCACACAAGTACGAAAGAGATTTCCCTTGGCAGGGTGTCACTGTTACATCCACCCTCTTCTTGACCACAGGTTTCCTCTCCTAGCAACTGCGGGCCTTCTGCAAAAAGCAATCCCTAACAAGCTCCCTCCACATTGCATATTAGTAACCCACATATGACTAGCACCTCCCACAGCACACCACAACAAAAGGCTCTGAACCTAAAGTGCTTCTTTAAAGGGTTTCCACCCTCTGGTAGAAACTGTAAGTGAAGAGCAGCAGCAAACCCAATTTCCAGTGATAGGAACATGCACATCGCTATATGTCCTAGGATGGTGCCCAAATTTTGTGCACATTCTGGCTGTTTCTATAAAGATAATAAATGCCCAGTGAAAAAATTTAAAATCCATCTTCAACAGAATTGTTTTGCTTATGTCTGAAAATAAATTAGACCGAATATATGTCTAATCTAATGAATTCTGAACATTTGATAAATTCAACTGACAAAATAAAAAAAAAATAATCTTTGTCTCTGATAAGCTGAATTGATTTAGTAACACTACGTTTTTCTACAGGAAATAACTTTACTACTTCAGCTTCAAGAAAAAAAAAATCTTCTTAATTGGATTTTGTTTATAATTAGAAATCCTTGTAATGCCATATCCAAAGCAGTTCTATAGTTATCTATTTTTTTGGCAGTAGTCACAAACTTGTCTGTCGTTAGCCTGTTTATTCTGATGTTTCATCCAAGCATATATAGAGTATCAAATACATGACAGATACAAGCACACTTACTGCACATAGGGCAACAGTAAGACAGAAATAGTTTATGAATTCATGGAAGTTAAATCTTACAGAGAAGACTATATTGATCATATGATTGGGGAGTGATAGAGTTGTAGAGTATAAGTACAAAATTCTATGGAAGATTAACCACAGAATCTTACAGGGACCTAACCTAGTCTTAGAGAACAAAAAATAGTTTCTCTAGGGAGTGATGATTAAGTTAAGACTTGAAAGATGAAGGACTGACTAGGTGAATGTGTAGCTTGAGCTGACAGAAACATATCAAGCAGAAGGAACAGTACCTCCAAAAGTTCAGAATAAGAAAGATAAATGTATTCAATGAACTGCAAAAAAAGCCATCATGGCTGGAGTGAAGATAGGGCAGAGAGCAGCCAAGGATGAGATGGAGAAGGTAAGCATGAGCCATGCCATTCGGGCCTTAGAACCCACGTTTTAGACTGTGGACTTTAAGCTAGAGACTACTCAGTGTCATTAGAAGATTTATTAGGCTGCTAGGGCTGCCGTACAATGACTTACCAAGAAATTTATTTTCTCACACCTCTGGAGTCTAGAAGTACAAGATCAAAGTGGTGGCAGGGGTGGTCTCTTCTGAGGACTCTTTCCTTGGCTTCTAAATGGCTGTCTTCTCCCTGTGTTTTCATATGATCTTTCCTCTCTGTGATACTATGTCCTATTCTCTTTTCCTTATGATAGGATACCAGTCATATCGAATTAGGTGTCACTCCTAATGACCTCATTTTAACTTAAGGACCACTCTAAAAACTCCAAATGCAGTCACATTAAGAGGCACCAGGGTTTAGGGTTTCAACATGTAAATTTTGTGGAGGGCACAATTCAGTCTGAAACAGAAGGTTTAGCACAGGGTAGTGATATGACCCCAGTTATGCTTTACCTGTTCACTCTGGTTGCAATTTAAATAGAGTAGAGGGATATAGAAAACATGGAGGCCTCTGATATAATCAAGGAAGAGGCTTGCTGAGCAGGGCCAGCTTTGTTTTCTGAGAAGGACTGTGCTGTTAAGGGTAAATCCAGAGGAGAGGTAACTTGAAGAAGGAACACATTCTACTTTGTGACAGGAGGGAAGGAGAAAAAAAAAAAAGAGTAAATTGAGGTAGATTTGCAGATATGATAGCAGGAAGTTGAGGTGGTGTGCTTTCATGGTTTCTTTTTAAATTTTCTGTGAAGTAAGACATCTGCTAAGAACAAGAAGAAAGCAAATTGCAGATGTGAGCTGAGTGGAAAATGTTTTAAATTGCCATTCCAGACAGTGGGGAAGCAAGCTAACGACAAAAAAATTTTCATTAGAATTTCTATGAAGTGTTAAAAGCCCATAATGTTGGTGACCATGAATTTAAAATGGCACAGATTCCCCTAGTTTTGTGTTATTTCTTCTTTGCTTGATTTTGTGGGCACAGATGTGGAGGTGCAGAGTTGGATTCTTTCAGGATTGGGGTTTCTTAGGCTAGAGGGGATGCTCCCTGGGATCACTGGAGGAATTCTAGGTCACAACTGTTGCAACTCTTGGGAATTTCCTAAGTTCTTGGAATTTAAAGTTATCATTTAGCAGTAGGTGTCTGCTTACAGTGCTGTTGGAATGAAAACCTCCTGGGAACATTTTCCTTTGTTGCAGCTCTGAGAACTGTTTCCTTGTTCATCTTGAAGCACTCGCTACAAGTCAAAGCTCCACACATTGATACTAGATAGTTACACTATATCTTTTTACCTTTGTATACTTCAGCTGTTTAAAATGTCTGCTTGGCTGAATATTTCTCTGAACGGAAAAAATGCTTAGAATTTAATAAAGTATTATGGTCCTGCCACATAGTATAACACAACACAAGATATGATGAAGAGCTTCTGCCTAGATGCTTTCTTCCTTCTCAACCTGCTAAAACTCCACTGGACTTTTGCATAATTCTTGCTGCCTTAGAAATTGAAAAACATTAATTTTTTCTCTGAAAAATTATGATAGTCTCTAGGAGTTTGAACGCAGAGGAAAGATGCCTTGGAAGGTCCAAGAATTTAATGCTTCACTTCCATCAGCCCATGTGTCATGAGAATTCTATTTCAAATCGTTCCATTGCCTGCCCACTCACTCCCCAATACACGCGCACACACACACACACACACACACACACACACACACACACACTTTCATAGTCTCAAGCTCCTCAGAACTGTAGGAGTTCATATTTCACATATCTCAAAGGGAAGGAATTTTAGGATATAAATTCCACAACTTAAATTGTTTTTACATATGCTACTACTTACTGTGTTTTGTAGCAGGATATGGGCTCTTGGTGTGAAATAACAATAATGACAAAGGATTTGCCTATAAAAAGAAGCTGGGTACTATACAGTGTTGTCTAAGCAGAGTGTTGCTCTAAGATAATGCCTAGACATTTTAGAGTATGCTATGCTTTCTGAAACTTACAGTTAAGGCAGGCATTGAATTTTCTGAAGAATTACATGATTTCTGTGTTAAAATTCATAATATAAGTTATAATATCAGCAATGAGAACTTCAGAAAGTATCTACTTGAGTTCATCCTAGAATATGAAAAGTCGTCTTTCTTAGAGATATAAGCTATTTTTCCATTATTTGGGCTGGGGTTTCAAACAGAGAAATTAGATAACCAGCTGCTGAGTGGGAAAGAATACTGTTGAATTTAGTTGATTTTAGTAATTAGAGAGGTGAGTTGGTAAGGAAGAGGTAGAAACAGCATGTCTGGATGATATTTTGATCAGATGATATCATCAGAGAATCACTTATTGTATGCATTTCAAAGATAATGAATAGGACCACCCCTCAAGCTAAAGACCTAACTGAACCACAATTATGACAGCTGGTCACCTTGTAATGATGGTAACCAAACTTCTATTTCTAGTGACTTTCATTAATTTAGACATGTGTTTCTATATTCTAGTGCATTTCTAGTTTCACATAATTGAAATTTTATATATATATATATATGTTATAAATTCTACAATTCTTTTCACTTTGTACAGAATTCTTCAAAGAGAAAAAGGAGAGAGACAATCTACATAGCAGCTAGAAATGACTGCCACGGGTTCACATGATCTAATTAAGAACAAATCCTTCATATGCCTCACCATGAGATAGCTCACAAACTTCTTTAAGGAGAAAACATTTTATAGTTTGCAGAAATGAAATAAATTTACCTCAAGAAATAAAATAGTCATAATCCCTTTAAATTCTGGGGAAGTTTTGCCTTGGCTCTTTCTTGGCTTATTATTATTATTATTATTATTATTATTATTATTTACTATAGAAACAATTCAGATTTTTATGACATACTGAGATATTATTTTATTTGTGGAAATCAATTATCTCAAAGAAGCAAGCAGAGAAACAAACAAACAAAAAAGGTAACTCCACAAAGTATTTCACCAAAATCAAATGACTATTAAACAATAAACAAACAAACAAACAAACAAACATATGGCAAACAGACCTAAGAGTTTGTTCTAAATTAGAAGTGTTATACCTTCCAAGTCTCAGTTAAAGACCAGAATTACTTCTTTCTGCGTGAGGTCTGAGAAAATCACATTGAAGTGGCGCGCAGACTATTTCCTGTAATATTTTTTCAATTCCTTGGACTTGTGCAATCTTCAGCTGTGACACTGTGAAATTACTTTTCGATTTTTCAATATAATATTTTCCTTTCTTTGCTATTCCCTTCATCTTACATGGGAGCTTGTTACTACATGTATCTAACAAACAAACAAACAAACAAACAAAAACAATGAACAACTTTGCTATCCCATGGCACTGAACCTTTGCCTTTTTGGTCAATATCAGTGAATACAGTTTCTGCTATTTCTCAAACTATCAGAAACTGAGTATCCTCAGGATATGTATTGCTCTACTTCCTGCGAGCCCAGGCAGTGTGTTCTTCCCATGAAACTTCCTATCCCCACAGCCATTTAGAGCATGGAGCCAACATTAAGCTTGTGGTCAAAGTGGGAGTGAAGGTAACACTTTCCCCATCTGTACTGCTCTAGTCTGCTCTGATCGAGATTTCCAACAGGATGGTATAGAGATAAACCTTGAGAATGAATAATCTCTTTCCACAATTTTTCATTTTTTTTTTTTTTTTTTTTTTTTTGGTGCCATCTCCCCATCGGTGTGTATATTCCTACTTCTCTCCCAATCCCTTTCTCTCAAAAATTCCTCCCAGGCAAGGTTGTACAGAACTTCCACAGGGATCTGCAAACACTTTGACATGATTGAGTGACTCCAATACTATGGATTACTGAACTTTGCAGCAAACACAAATTCTTGAAGCCAAGGAATTGTGTCTCCATTTCTAGAATTTTAGGCTTGAGCAAGTATGTAGAAACATTAATTTGGAGGGTATCTCAGAGATTACCTCATGCAGTCAATCACTTATTGTGACTTAATTTTTTTTTTTTATTCTAGAAGCATTGAGTGCCTACAAGATACCAGAAAACATTTCTAATCTAGTAGGGGAAGAAGGACCCCAAAATAAGAAAGGTCATTTAAACATTAACGTGGGAGACACATAAAAAGTTCACTTTTGGAATATCAGTAAAGCTTCAGGGAATGGAGATGGTCTAAAAGGTGTGAGATATTTTCTAGGTAAACAAAGGAGTGAAAGGTTTTCTGGCACTTTGGGATTGCTATAAACCAGGCCTCTGGAATAGGGTGAATTGGGAAAATATGAATTATTCAAGCAAGCTAAACAATGGAATATGAAGAATGGCTTAGAAAGAGATGAAGTGGAGAGAAACCAAGGCCGGATCACTGAGGCTTTGTGTGCTTTGCCATTGTGGACTTTGTTCTGTGTGTCCCTATTTCCCAAAGTGAGACACGAGCTGATTTTAGGTGTTTTTTTTTTTTTTTTGATATTTTGGTTATTTTTGACCAAACATTTTGGAGAAAAATCTTTTTAAAATGAGATTCTTCTATGAAGATCATGAAATGCTGGTTTTTATTTGCAGAAGCCACATAAAATGCCCTGTGATACTACTATTCCCGCTGTTAATAAATGTATTAAGTATTTTAAGAAAAAGTAAAAGATTACATTAAAAATAATGATAAAAATTATACACAGGTATGGCAAAAGTCATAGAAGTGGCATACCAATAACTTTAGTTGGAGAAACATTAAAGCAGGAAATAGGAAGCTGTTGTGATGTCCACCTAGCAGGAACACCATTATCATGCAGGTCATTGCATGCTTACCACCAGTGTGCAATCAGCCGTATTCTGAGTTTCTACTCTACAGCCACTATCATTAGGCATCTTCCTGCCTCATGGAAACACCGAGTGTTAGTTAATTGGGGTTGTGATGTGAAGGAAAAGATTTGAGGAGTATTAAGTGAATGACACCCTTATCCATTTCAAAGCAATGGAAAGTCAAGCATTTGAGTTGAGCATAAAGCAATGGAGCTTACTCCTCCTTTGTATATGTGTATATGTATGTGTATCCATGCAAATATGTATGCACACACATACACACACACAAATGTGTACATGCACATTACAAAACAAGACAGGGCCATCTCTTCCTGGAATTCAGTCAAAATTAATTCTTTTCCTCTTCAATGGGTATCACATTCCAGAAATCATCCTAGGAGACAAAGTCAGAGGAATTGATGTGTCTATGCATTAAAAAATAATTTTCAAGGTCAATGACCTGGGCTATCTTTGTGTTTATTAATTACATGGGTTTTTTAGTTTCCATTCATTTGCAGTCTCTTCCAAAAAAATAACTGATGAGATGCTCTTGACTAATGTATTGAACATGCTCAATTTTAAACTTCCCTTAAGTCAAAGGCACATTGTGGGTAATTTCACATGATGTTTTGATAGCATTTACAGTTGTCATTTAACCACTCAAGACTTAGTAGTATACTGATTTATATTGTTCACTAATTATTTTATTAGTGATTGTCTTGTCCATCCAACAAGATTGTAACTTCTGTATGAAAAGAGTAGTTTGTTTCATTTACGTATCTCTCAGAGCCCCTTGCACAGGGTTAGGCATGTAGTTAAGTGCTAGATAAATACGTGCCCATTCATGATACAATACTTAACCTGTAAGCTCTTACTAAGGTATGGAGGGAATATAGGAGATGGGTGTAAAAAAATTATGGGAATAATTAAAAGACTTAGAAAACCTAAATTAAACAAAAGTAAATTATTCTTGTTCTTAGGCAGCATCTAGCAGGAGAGAGAGGAAAGCTAACAATCCTTCAACAGCTACTATGCACCAGAAACTATGCTAAGTTTTTGCTTGTTAACACACTTAAGCCTCACAACTAAGTAGGAAAGCAGGTGTTACTTTTCCCCCATTTTCAAATAGGAAACTAAGTTTTGTAAAGCATTTTTAAAAAATAATTTTATCTTTCATCTAATGTTTCCTTTATTACTACTTACTTTGTTTTTAAAAAGTATTTTTAAGGCTTACCATGCATATATGTAATAAATATTTTCAAACTGAATACAGGATAAGGACTCCTAAAATATAAAATGTATGCAGAGAAACAAAATCAAATAAAAGGTACAAATAGATCAGCCTCGGGAAAACCTTACATGGTTATGAGCAGAGCTTCAAATGTGGCTACAGCAAAAAGAGGAGACAACTGATTCTTTATTATTAATTATCAGAAAGAAAAACTCCAATTCTTCATTTTTTCTACTGAATTAGAAGGACCCAAGTCATCTAGCTAGTAATTGTGGGACCTCAGAAAGAGTCTCCAAGCCTGTCTGAATATCATGATTTCTCATGGAACGCACTCCTCTTGAAGCTCTTTGGCTCAAAATGGCTGATTTTTACTTCAGTGACATTTTGACCAAAGATTTCCCTTAGCAGCACAAATTTTTCTGCTATTAAGTATCAGCACACAGTCTTAATTCTCTGGCCTCACTGCAGAAATCATGGTGCTATGTTTATCTAAACGTAGTTGTGCAATTTCTGACTTATTAGTCAAAGAGATTATAGTATATGTCATGAGAAAATGCCATTACTTGATTGCTCTAGGGTATCTCAAATGTGAAAGAACAAGTCTTGGGTATTCTCATAATCCAAAAGCATCTCTATATGAAATTTTCATTGCTATATTGCAACTTTAATATATTTTTACATTCCCTATTCTAACTTTTAAAATATTTTAAATTTAATAAAAATAAAAATACAGCTTATCAAAATGTGTGGGTGCAGTAAAAGCAGTGTTTGGGGGATATTTATTGCATTAAAAGCATATATTAGAAAACAAGAAATATAAAATCCATTAACCTACAATTTATCTTAAGCAACAAAAAAATAAAAAGAGTATTTTAAGCCAAAAACAAGCAAGGAAATAAATAATAAAAATTAGAGCAGAAACAAATTAAATTAAATTAAAAGCTGGAGAATAACAGATAAAAGGAAAAAATAAAATCTGGTTCTTTGAAGTGGTCAAGAAAAGTGATAAATGTAAGTAAGACTACCAAGTGAAAAAGAAGACACAGCTTACTAGTATATGGACTAACACAGGAAGGTGTTTACTCGAACCCTGTAGACATCAATATGATAAGTAAATACTTCAAATAGCTCTATGTACATAAACTTGACAGCTTAGATTAAAGGGAGCAATTCCTTGAAACAAACAAATAAAAGCCACTATGATATACACAAAAGGAAATAGATAGCCTGAATAGCTCTATAGCTATTAAGGAAATTGAATTCATAATTTAAAACTCTCCTAAGAAAAAGAATGCCTGACTAACCACATCATAAAAAGAGAAGACACAATTTACCAATATTAGAAATGAAATTATCATCACTTCTTGACATTAAAAGATAAGAAAGGAATATATACTCTATCCCCACAAACTTGATAACTTAGATGAAATCGACCAATTCACTAAGACACAAACTACCAAAGCTCACACAAGAAGCAATAGATGAGATAGCCTATACAGTAAAAAATTGAATCAATAATTAATAATCTTGCATGTAAGTTTTAATCACATACAATCAAGCATAATTAAAACTATATTGAGGTATTACACTCAGCCATGAGTAGCATAAAGCACCCACAGTCTTTCTCATATGAGGAAGGTATTTCTTCTCACAAGGAAGGACTGGGTCAGAACAGTCCTCCACTGCTTTACTGTAGAGAATTTGAATTCTCCACTATCTCTTCCAAAAAGTAGAAATAGAGAGACCATTTCCTAACTCACAACTCATTTCCTAATACCTGCATTACTCCAATACCAAATCCAGCTAAAAACATTACAAGAAAAAAAAAGAACAGACCAAATGAAAATAAACACAAATATCCTCCAGAAAATGTTACAAATTTAATCCAAAAATGTATAAAAATAATTATACACAATGGCTAGTGGGATTTATTCCAGGTATATGAGGGGATTCAACATTCCAAAATCAATTACTGTAATCTACATATCAACCAGCTAAAGAAGAGCAATCATATGCTCATGTCAATTGATGTGCAAAAAGCCATTGACAAAAGATAATACCAATTCATGATTTTTTAAAAAAAGCTTTAAGTAATTAGTAATAGAGGGGACCTTACTCAACTTGATAATGAGCACCTACAAAAATATCATACAAGTAATATAGTTAATGATGACAGGCTGGATGCCTTTCCCATAGGATTATGCACATTAAACAACCCTTATTCAAAATCATACTGAAAGTCCTAGTTAGTGTAATAAAAAAGTAAACAGAAATAAAAACTATGCAAATTGGAAAGAAATTTAAAAAAACTGTCTTTATTGGAGAATGGTATTAAAAACTACAATCTGGGGAAGGTAAAGGCCTAGTCAAGAAGAGGACTCAGAGGAGCCTAACTAAAGTTTGGTCAAGGAATCTGTAAATATGCAAGAAAATGAACCTAGGCACAAACTTTGTGCAAGCCTTAACTGAAAATGAATCATATGCCTAAATTTAAAATGTAAAATTATAAAAGTTTCTGGAAGAAAACATAGAAGAAAAATCTACATCATCTTAAATTTATGAGTTTTAGATACAACACCAAAAACGTCATCTATAAAAGAAAAAAAACAGTCTTTATTAAAATTAAAATTGTCTGCTCTATAAAAAACAGTATTAATGGATGAATAGACAAGCCACAGACAGGGGAAAATATTTGAAAAATACATATCTGAGAAAGAATATGTATCTAAAAAATACAAAGAACACTTAAAACTCAACAGTAAGAAATCAAATAACTCAATTTAATAAAAGGACAAATGCTCTGAACAAATAGATGCCACACCAAAGAAGATACATAGGCAAATAAGCATATGAAAAGATGTTCAACATCATTTGTCTTTAGCGGTATTAGTTTCCTATTATTGCTATAATAAATTATCACAAACTGTGACTTAACCCAACATAAATTTATTCTTTTATACTTCTGGGGTCAGAAATCTGAAATAGATTTTACAAGGTGAAAATCAGGGTGTCATCAGAGCTGCCTTCCTTCTACAGGCTCTAGGGAAGAATCCATTCCATGTTTTAAATATATATTGCACAGAGTAGCTCACGTACATGTATTTCTTTGCTCTTTCATCTGAGAGGGCCTAAAAGCAATGACACCTGTGTAGCAATGAATACATCTAGAGCCCAGATCGTGGTTTCTAATGTCATTCTGTAATAAAAGAAATTCCAGGTTCCTTGGAGAAACTACTGCTTCTAGGAGTAGGGAAGGAAATATACAAGACTAACCTGAGCATCTTGTAGTGGCAGAAAGTAAGAAAATGATAAAACAAACAAATACAATGTCCAAAGAACACAAGAAACAACTGAAACAGCTCATAATGTCCAAAACTGGAACAATTTGAGCAATAAACTAAATAACATTCTACTGGATTATAACCCAGTAGAAAATAAATATACATGAGTCTACACTGAGATAAATAAATGATTGAATAAATGAATAAATAAGGGAGAAAAACAAATCTTCTGTTCAGAAAATTCCAAATAATTTATGTTCAAGGAAGTGAAGCATAACTCCCCATTCCTTAAGTGTGGGCTGCACATAGTGACTTGCTTCCAAAGAATAATATATAAAAATGAGTGTAAAAGTAACTTTACATTGAAGAAGTCTGACAAACATTATCTTAGTGATATGATCAAGGTTAACATCAATAGTGACAAGTTATGACCCTTGATCTGACATAAGAATGGCACTTTACTTTTGTGACCTTACTCACAAAAACTTATAATGCCATACTAATCATGAGAAAAACATCAGACAAATTCCAATAGAGTGACATTCTATACATGACCAGTACTCCCCAAAACTGTCAAGGTCATTGAAAACAACAAAAGTGTTTGAAATTGTCACAGCAAAGAGAAACCTGAGACATGACAACAAAATATAATGCAAATGTAATCCAAAATAAGATATGGTAGCTGGAAAAAAAGACACAAAAAAAAAAATTAGGCAAACTAAGAAAATCTGAGTAAAGAAAGGATTTTAGTTAATAATAATATTAACATTTGGTTCATTAATTAGACAAATAAACCATACCAATATCGAATGTAAATAATAAAAAAAAAAATTGGATATGGGGTATATAAGAACTCTCTCTCCTCCCTTTATAACTTTTCTGTAGTCTAAAACTATAAGTTTATTTTAAAAATTCTTTATTCTAATTTATCTGGATCAGCATCTTATTACCAAGTTTTACCACAAGATTTTTAGGTACATATTTCTGTATTTGTTTATAATCATGTTGATGCCAAATGAACATGGTAACATTTAATTTTCAGTGAATTATCTGGGAACCAATAGTAGTGTTGATCTAAATTATTATTCTCATACTGAATCATGTTACTAAGAAATAAATAAAAACTATATCTTCTACATGAATATTTCACACTTGTTAGGTATTCTGTGGTATAGTATTTAATTTCTTAATTTTTAAGTAAACAAAGGCTTTGGTTCTACATGACAAATGACATTTTTGTGATAATGCAAAACACTATCTTTATCTTTTTAGATTAGGAAGAAAAGTGGCTTAATCCTAAAATAAAATTGTCAAGCCAAGTAAAGGCCCAATGCCAAATAATAGCTTCAATGGGGTTTAAATATTTCTAGAGTTGAAATCAACTTCAGATACTATTTTCTGGTTCCTGATTCCAGAAAACAATTGGATTACATACCCATTTAATGCAAATTTTAATAACATTATATACCTTTTTAAGATAGCTTTAGAGACTTAACAAGCAACTCTTCATTAAAGCAACATTAGAGTATTACTTGTTGAGGAATGATAGATAATCCTGAACTTGAATTTATTACTACCCTTTTGTATACTGTTGTATTGCTACCATATTCTGCAATTGTTTGATTAAAGTCAATTGATAGCAAAAAAAAAACCACACACACACACACACAAAAATGGATCCAAATGACTATATTGACTATGTCTTTACACAAAAATTTAAAGTTCATTGTGTTTATTATGTTGTATTTAATGTGTAGATTAATTATTAGTTGTATAATAATAAATTGCAAATATATAAAATTTTGTGATATGTGTACATCACGTTATAATAAAAATAACTAAATATAAGATAATAAAAATAACTAATGGCAACACTGCAAATATGGACCATTGTTTCTTTCTGAGAAAAATCAATATATTACTCAAATTTCAGAAAGACTGCCTAGAGGGCTCATAAAATTACCCGAATATCAAGCCAACATTGAGGGATATCAAAGGATTGTTTTAAAGCAAATCAATACTAGGTTTCACTTGTTCCTCCTTCACTTTGACCACTGATGCTAAGAGGTGATGATCTTCTATAGTGAGATTCAATGAAATATCAAATTTAAAAGATATGGAGAGAGTGAAGAGGAAAAAGGAATAGGATAGGATAAAGAAAATGGGTGAAAGTACTGAGGCCGAATTGTAAAAGAAAAATAACACAAGAAAAGTACTCTAAAAGAAAAAAAAAATTAAAAATAAATGAAGATAGTATTGTCTAATACAGCATCATTGATCGGTATTCTGGTTCTTCATTTTTGGATATTTCCTCTTACAAAGTCAGACAAAAATGCTCTCTCTTCACTAGAACTGAAAACTAGGGGAACTGAATTTGTATATCCAGGAAAACATGTTGAAAATCTAATGGTTGATTGATCTTCAGGACACAAAGCAACTTATCTGACTACACTTTGTTCAGTCTATAATTAATTTTTTCATTCAACTGCGCTTTTTGTTGTGAAAAAAGCCAGTCTATCAAAACAAAAACAAAAACGAAAAGACTTATTCATTACCATTTCTATGATTTCTTTCCAGGTTTTGGCAGAAATGTGAATGCAAAGTGAACCTACGCTAGGGGACATAAACAAATCAATGTGACTATTGTGATCATTCTTTAGGACTGGTACAGATTCAGCAGCAGATCATGAAAGCCAAAGGTGTGATTTGATCAGATAGAGTGCCACCTAGCTCAGCAGTCATAAAGGGGATTTGAAAGATTTGTCTCAATAATCCAACAGAAAACACTCTAGTTCTAGTCATTAAACATCATTTAATATTGATACAACAAGTTTTTAAAGGATTCTATAAGTAGTTACGTTTCTAGAAATTTCTTGATTCCAATGAGTTGATATATCAATTTATGTTTTTATGAATTAATGGCAGATATTTTAAATTCATTGGATAAATAGCTACATGCATATAAAACATCAAATCGAAATGTATCATATTTATATTTATATTGAGATGGTATATTCTTATCCCCCAATATTAGATTTGTGTGTGTGTTTTAAGTAAATTAACTCTGTCACCTTTTAAAAAATGTGGAAATATTTCATTATATAAAAAAATTTTCAGATGGAACTGAATCTTGACATGGAAAGCATACATCCCTCATCTCTAAGGATTCTGGTTTCTTTTAGACTTCTTATGTTGATCACATCAGGAATCAAACTCAAAGCACCTAGATATTTTTTCAAATCTGACAATAAAATTCAGTTGTATTTATGACAATATTTATAGTTCTCAAATTATAATGGGTGCATGAAGAAAACAGTATAGAATTTTAGTTATTTTAAGTATTATGGGTAAAATTTTATTTAAGATACAAGACTAAGGGAAAATGTTCATCTTTGTTTAAAAAAAAAAAAAGAAACTATGCATTTTATCCATCTATTGTGCCTTATTACAATCCAATTCATATTGTCATTTTGATGTAATGGAGTTACTGCCATTCAGGAAGAATGACCAGACACCAGTTTCTTCCAGTTTTCAGGTTCTCCCTGCAGCAACTTATCGTTTGTTTAGCATTCATATTTTTTTTCTAAAACACAAAAATAAAATAATTTAAAAATGTACACAATGGCTGCTCTATCAATAAATACTACATTTGTCTGCCTTTATTTTTCTTGACATTTCAAATTTAAAATGGTTACTACTCTTTCCCTTTTGAAAGGCACGGTTCTTCTTGCTTCCAAGGCAGGATGCTCTCCTGCCTGTCTCCTCGCTGCTCTGGCTGCACCATCAGTGGTCCTCCTGCAGAGCAAACACTGGCTGAAATTCCTCAAGGCACTCTACTCAACCTAATTCCCTCCTTTGGGGTTCTCATCTGCCCTGTTAACTACCACATCATTACAGATAATTTATAAACTTATATTTTCAACCTAGACTTCTCCTCTGAACTCCAGACCAGGATATCCAATCATGTCTCTTAGATGACTCAAAGTCACTCAAAATGAGAATGTACCAAACTGCACTTAGATGATTTTATGACATGATTACAAATTCTTTGAAATTCTTCACATAGAGATGTGGGGTTTCTTTCCCCTCTCTTTGAATCTGTGTAAGCTTGTAATTGTTTCAATTAACAGAATACAGTGGAAGTGAAGGTATGTGGTTTTTAAGACTAGAATATAAAAGGTCATGCAGCTTTGACCTTGGCTGATGGAATGCTCGTGGAAAGCTACTGTGTAAGACTCAATAACCTCAAGTCTGTCATGAGATGAGAGAAGCATGAGTTGTATGTAGAAGACATATATATGATCATTCTAGCACAGAGACCCAGCTGAGCCTAAATCATTGAGTCCTCCCAGGCCAGGTTCCATAGAGGAGAAAGAGGAAGGAGGCTCCAGGTAGTTTCATCTGCCATTCAAATTATTTCTGATCATCAACCATGGTCTTCTTTCATGTCCCTCTGTTTCAACTCCATCAACTCCTGTGGATTTTGTCTTTTAAACATCTCTTGAATCCAGTAACTTCTGTCAAATTGCCATTATCCTTGGCTTAAATTATGGCAATGGCATTCTTATTGGTCACTCTCTTTTTGCCTCCAGCTCTCTGCTCAAGCTTCATTTTTCTCAAAGGAAAATATTTTATGATCAACTTTGCTTGGTTCAATTCTCCTATTATCTGCTTTAGCACCATTATGAACCTTAACTTTCTAGCATTTGTCAGAGTGGAAATTTTACTGCTGTACGTATTTAAGTTACCTGTCCCCCCTAACAAAGTTATAAGTTCACAGTGTCCAGCATATAGTATCTCGGGTTGCAAAACTTAATAAAACACAAGTTAGGACGCAGGAATGTCAGACTATAGCAAACAAGAGGACTACTTTGTATTCCAAAAGCAATACAACAGTGCTATGTATTTCGCCAATTGAATTCAAAATGTAGCTGTTAAATGAACAAACAAATGAATGAATGAATGAATGAATGATAATGTCACTTCTCCAAAATAACATTTCACATCTTTCTACTTTGAGAGAAGAAAAGCCAAGGTCTTTGCCTTATCATTGCAGCACATCATTTGAGCCCAGATTCCCATTCTAGTTTACTTTCTACCAGTATCCCCCTCTTGAAAAGACAAATTTGAGCATGGTCCTGCTCTTCTCTGTGAACTCTCTAAGATGTTTCTTCATCTGTAAGAGGGGATAATGATAGTAACCATGTTAAAAGGCTAGTGTGAAGATTAAATGGAATGATATATACATTTAGCACAGTGTCTGTCACGTAGTAAGCTCAATAAATTTTAGCTATTAATATTATCTCTAGGCCAAGTACAAGATCATAATAATTACCCCTCAGTAAATGTTTACTATATACTAATCATCGTTTCAAGTGTATTATTTCAACAAATCCTCATCATAGTTTCTATCAGAAAAAGGAATTGAGGCTCAGTGAGGTTAAGTCACTTGCACAAAACCACACAGCTAAGAAAGAGATGAGCTTCACAGTGCGGTATCTTGATGCCTAAGCCTATCTTTATTACCATTTATCTCCTTACCTGGCAATAGGCACTCAGGAATTTTAATTTCCTTTTTACTTCCATGTATCCTATGCTCCTATCGTTTAAATAAACACTTCTCAAACAGAGTATGTACTTTCACAACTCCATTTTCCTGTTTACACTGCTAACTTCCTTATATCTAAATTACCTGCCCCCTCTTTTCTTTAAAGGGCAAAATTCTATTCAAGCTTCAAGTCTATCTTATACATTATCATCATCTTCCTTTATTGTCTATCTTTCCCCTCAGTGTATGATTTCATCTTACCAGTTAGCTAAGCATTCTGTTCACAAATTAGTAAACACATATTCCATTGCTTTATTGCTTTTTGTATGCAAAGTTATCTTTCCTGTTCTGTTCTAACATTTTTCAAGGTCCAGAAGAGGGTCATGCTCATTTTTGTATCCCATATGTTTAACAAAATGCTAGGGACATGTGTTCGGTTAACTTACATTGATGTGAAAATTAACTTAATATGTGGTATGCACAAGCTGCTTTTATTTATACACACACATATTTACACACATGTGCATAAACAAATGAACATGCACATAAACATAGGCTCACATGAATATAAACACACATGCCTGTACATGCAATACAAAACCACACAAGCACGCACATCCACTCACTATAGTTTGTACACATGCAAAAGCACACACATACACACAAAACACACAGGCATGCTCACACACATGTTCATGCACACATGCAAATGTGCACACACAGAGCTTAATTCAGGTTTTTTGTTATGTTTGTTTATGGCTAGGCAAATAAATATTGAGGGAAGAGTGAGTTTAAAAGGATTTTGTGGAAATTATTCTGTCATTTAAAACAATGAGAGTAATTTGTATATTTAATTTTGATAAAAAAATAAATAGCAGGAGTATTTTTGTTACTTTATTTTTCTAGTTTTATTATAAAGATGTATTTCAAATCAAAGATGATCTCGGTATTTGGTACTGAGATATCTCTCTCTGTCTCTCTAACACACACAAATACACACACAGACACACACACACACACCACAGAAAGATGCACATGCTCCATTAGATTACATACACCTCTGTTAAAAGAACAGACATATTAAGAAAATTCAGACCAAAATTACCTTGAAAAGATCACTTTAGAGGTTTTATATCAATATTTTTATCTAAACTATATGGCTTTTGAATTTTATGTTCTATTAAAAAATCATAAGCTTCTAGAATAGTTTATGATCTGAATATTTAAGGCAGTAAAGTTACCAATAAAAGATGTTTTAAAGAATTAAACAGATACTTCACCTTTTAAAGCAAATAAAAACGTACCTCCAAAGCAGAAAAGTGATGCAGCATAATCATTAAAAATTTAACAAAGCAGATTATAAACAATCAAGAACACAACTGCATATATAAAGATAATTGCACCCCAGATCACTGATGGCATTACTAAATCATGGGAGCTTCACTTCCAGGTTAGGATGTGCCCAGAGCCCACAGGGGAATTACAGCCCTATTACATACAGCCAAGGGCACATTACTATCTGTTGGGAGGAGGTGCAGGAGTTATAAATGTCTTCTATGGTCTGCACTCCATTAGATAAGGATATTAAACCCTCAGATCAATAAGACACCATGAAGCTATTATGGCCATTGGCAGTTAAAATAGCTCCGCTCACTCACTTGTTTCCACTGTGTCCACAAGAGGAGTAGGATTTTTGTGCATCAGATGTGGCTGCATTCTAACACTTTCTGTGTGAAGATTCACCTTCTCAGTACTAGGAAGGAATATTTTCATTTGCATACTCTGCCTGATGCCTACATTATGAGTGCTTAAAGTGGGCCTGATTTATGTCAGTTTAAGAGAGCCCCATGATTTCAGAACTTGTAATGGAGTTTTCATTCTTCTAGCTATGTAATGCGTGCAAACATTATCCCAATGCCTTTTAAAAAGTTGTCAAAATGCAAAGGGAGAACCAAATGTATTATATGTTTGCCTCCTTTAGACTGCAACAGGAGAAGAATGGCTCAGAGAGGTTTCAACTGTGTATAATTATAAGTAGCTCTTCAACTGAACAGTTATTGTGATACCCACAGTGTATAGTGTCTGGAAAAAAATACAGAGAAGTGTGCAGCACAGTATTTTTGCCTAATATACTGTACAAATATTCACATATGCTACTCCCCATCATCCTATATATGAGGAAATGCCAGTAGCAGTTTACCTAAGTTCCCACCTCCCGTAGCTCCCTCCACGGCTTGCCTGTCTCTAACAGAGGGAGAAAGGAGAGTGGAGTCCCATATTTCTCTATGCTGTACAGGTCCACAACTTTCCATCTGTCTTAATAGTGACACTTGAGTAAGCAGAACTGTAAATCTGTCAGAAAACAATTAGCCCTCACTGTGTTTTCACAGTGGACCATATTGAGGGGGACAGCTCTAGGAAAATCAACCCACTTCTGTATCAAACCACTCAGAAATTATTTTAGTGTTATGCAGGTCAGTGCATGGCCATAGGGACTTCTACACATCGGCATTTCCTGACTTCCCCAAAAGTGTATTGAAGATGTGAGAGAGGAAGCCCAACCCCCCTTGCCCTTTTCTCCTTAGCCTCATTCCCTTGGTACTAAGTATTTGGTGGAATCCCAGGCTCAAAGAAATATACAGCAGTTTGGGGGATATACAGTTCTCACATATTAAATAATTAGACATAAAATAAGTTAAACAAATAATCTGCTAAATGCAATGACATTGAGGACTAACATATATCATATAGGCAAACAGCATGAGATGGGAGAAAAAATGATCAAATTGCTTGATTTTACCAGGAAAATTATACAGAAAATTGGAATTTGAGGAAAGCTGCCAAGAATAAGTCAACCAAAAAGGGGCAAATGAAATTGTTCAGGCCAAGGCGCAAAGGCTGGGTCCTCATGGCAACATCTTCCTCACAGAGGTAGATAGAGAAGAGGAATGAAACAATGATTGACAAATGATGGAACCACAAATTGTCAAGTACTTTCTTATCTGGATGTGGAGAAAATTAGGAAGCCATTCTCAGTTCTTGAGCAGTGGCTGTCTATCAAAATCAACTGCATCCAGGTCAGCTCATATGCATGCATGTGAAGTTACACAAGGGCTATGTCCCGTTCTGACATACTTTAAGGCTGACATGCACGTTGATCACCTGGTAGACTGGGCAGTGGAGGCAGGTGCTGGTGGTAGTTTGTGCGGGCTGCTGGAGTGAGAGGAAGCCACTTGTCCTACCCTTGTATCCTGACTCTGTATGAGAGCCTATTCCGCACACCTTTCTTCTGCGCCTCATGACTACTGGGGGGGTCCTTGAGTTTATTTCCCAATTATATATCCATAAGTCTTTCAATAATCATATAACCTTCAAAAATTGGGGGGAAAGATCAATTTTGGACAATGGACTCAGGTAAACAGCTCCTTCCTGATCCTCTTTCTTCTTTTCCCTTTGGTCTCATTGTCTGTGACCTTTGGAAAATTTCTTAATTTCTTTAAATCTTTACTTCCTCATCTATAAAACTGAGACAATCACATCCAGCTTAGGAATCTATGAAGATTCAAAGAGGATACTGTACTTAAAGATAACTCAGCAGCCAGGACTACAGACCTCTTCCATGACTGTTCCCTCTCTCTCCCTCCAGCCTTCCTCTCTTTCTTCTTCTCATCCTTTTTTTTTTTTTCCTCTGTGGAAATATGCTAGATAGACTAAGGCATTCTGATGGTTGATTTTCCTCAAATACTTTTTTGGGTGTAAGGAAAAGTTGGATTTAGTTTTTTGGGGGTAGGTGTAAATATAAGTAATATTAAGAAAAGGAAGCCACCGCAGAATCAAAATTGGAACTAAGAATCTCATTTGAATTTCTTCAATAATGGAAGAAAAAAAAAAAAGTGAGAGTTCTCCTGCCAGAGTCTGGCAACCATCACACCCAAGTTCTTTGAGACATCAAAATTGCAGGATCTCTCTTCTTTTTTTTTTTTTTTTTTAAATGAGTTTCAACCCAAGAACTTAAAAGCACATTGCCTTATGGTTAGCAGGAAATAAGAGGTCTTGAAAAGCTCCAAAAAGGATGAGGAGACCTGCACTCTGAGGGAGGTAGAGAGGAATTTACCAGTAGTGGTCAGAAGGGCTCTTATTTAAGTGGATGGTGATGAGGTACATTTGAAAGACATCATAGTGTTTGTCTCAGAAAACATTAATAAATGATCTTTTTTTTTTTTTGCATGTCTCATTGTATGTCATAGCACTGAGAGATGAATTTCATCATTAATAGATAGGATGATATGTAGACATCATTAGCTTTAGTTCTTTCTCCACCTAGCATTTCCTTTGACCTATTACTCACTATATAATAACAAACATAGCAACTTTGTTGCAGGTCACCTTCTTGATGGAATTAGATCACATCAAAATAGCCCTCATACCTCATTAAACATTTATTGCTAAGAAATACAATCGAAAACTGTGGTCACAAAACTTGCGTGGCATTGCATATATTATAACCTGGCCTGGGGATTTTGCCTGCACTATGAGCTCAGTAAAGTATATGTCCTTTTCTGGAGAAAGGATTTCAAAGCTAATCATGAATAGGCAAAAATGGAATGTGTAACCCAAAGATTATAAAAGCTCTGCTATTGAAAGTTTCTTTTAAAAACCATCACCAATATAGTTCATTGCAATTTTCTCAACTTCTAGGAATAATATTGCTTTACTCAAAGGAGAAAAATATAGAGAGACACTGCAACAAACTATGAATCTCTTCAAGCTCTTAATGTATGTTTACCTAGAGTTTAAAAAGAAGCATTAAGGGCTCACTATATGGAGAGTAACAGGAAAAAAAAAAAAAACAATCTTCCCATAATTTCAAAATAAATCATATTACCAGATGGACTATTTCCCTCATTGAATTAAATTGACTTAGACAGCAAATGCCATTTTTGGCTTAGAGAAACCTCTGAATTCCTACCTGTTCTTTTCACTGCTTCCCTCAGGGCTAGACTCTGATTGACTTAGACATTTAGTCCACCCATTAGAGTGGTGGTGTTGAGTTACAGCCTCAGCCTTGCTTTCAGAAGGTCTCTTACCTTCTAAACTCTCCTTGTCTGGAAGTTCTTACTTCATTGACTTTTATCAGTGTCCCCATTACACCATATCCTATTAAGAAAAATCTCCATTGCTCAGTTCCATGTTCGCTATTACATGGAAAGCAAATGATTGAAATTAAATGTGATTCTCATCAAATAAGATAACCAACCCTATCTGATATAGGAGTTTCACCATTAGAAGATAGACTATTTTCCAAGCAAATCCAGAAAGATTCTATTATACATTTTTCTTTTTTTTCAAATTGTTCCATTAACTTCTAAGAATTCATGTTGACCAGTGATTGGAGATAATTCAACAACAGATGGAAAAGAGATGGAGTTTTCTGGTGACAGCAGGTATTATGGAGGATGGGAGTCAAAGCCTACCCATGTGTCAAGACCTCACCATCTCACCAGCAAGAGAGTATGACTTAAGGAATCTAAATAAAGCAACTGCCTAAATTAGTGCTATTAACTCACTTGAGTGGAAAATTTATTCAATTAACCCACACCACATATTGAACTCAAAGAAAATTTATTCAATTAACCCACACCACATATTGACCTCAAAGTGAGTCTAGTGAATCTAGTTTGGTTGCCAAATTTGTCACCGGTTGAATCAAACTGATATGTATCTATCTTCCTCCCTGTGTGTGTGTGTGTGTGTGTGTGTGTGTAAGGTTTTATTTCATATGCTTGCATAAATTTCAAAAGAAAAAATTACATTTATAAAAAACACCACAGTTTTCAAGTGGAGGCTAAAAATCACTTTTAGATAGGAACTTGTGAATGAGTCTCAATAAATCAATCATATTAAAATTGTACCATAATATCCAGTTAGTGGGAAAAGAACATCTATTTAAGGCTATAGTTCTCTATGCCATCCTCCTTCATTAATAATAGATGTTAAATATTTAAATGTAATTTTCTAAAATTTTAATGTTATATTTTAAAAATCACATGTATAATCAATATTAAAATATTTTTGTCTTGAAATGAGAGATTAAATATGTGTGTATCCATATGATCATTTATTTTATTAATGCAGTAACATATTGTCTCCTAGAACAATACCTTAAAGTATCACAGAGCAAATTGACCATCTTTCCTTTTCAGTTAAGGCCAGACTAAACTAAACATATTATTGTCACTCCTTGATTTGTCCCTGAGCAGACCTTTGTAAGTTTGCTTACTTGCCCCTTCTTTTCAGGAAATCCCTGCTGATTCCTCCTATGGAAGAATTCTAGGTTCTTGCTTCCCAAAGCAGACTGCATCTGGATTGTCTCCTCTGTGGCTCTGGCGCCTGAGAAGGCCAGAGCCTTGACCTCAGGGGGCTAAAGCCTTTGAAGGATAACCTAGCATCTGGGCTGCCTCAGGGCCCAGCAGGCAAGAGGACTGTGACAACATTGTTTTTTCACTAAAGAACATAAATCTAACTTTAAATTGTTTCTGTTGTGTTAATTTAATGTATACCAATGCATATATCTTTGTAATAATGCAAATTGAGAAACAATCTTGCAATTGTGCAGTCTACACCCCTCAGAAATTTTGAAAATGAGGTTCCATTAGTTCATAAATATTTTTGTTTGACCTACTTTTGTAGAGGACATCAAAGCAAAAGAGAATGTATCTGTGCGTATATAACATGTAAGAGTATATAGGGTACACAAATGCACACACACCTTAAACTCTTTCTGTAATGAGATTGTAAGTTATCTGTCTCTATAAATATCTAAATATACGTATAGAATGATAGTTACTCCTTAACAGTCATAAAAAATGTATTATTCACTGCTATATCTAGAATCTAGAGCCTTAGAACACTGTCTGGAATACAGTTGGTATTTAATAAATATTTTTACTTAAATTCTTATTTTGCTTAATTTTTTTTAAAATGCATGTATTTATATATGTATATATGCGTGTATAGATGCGTGCATATATATACATATGCATAACATATATATTAAAGCTGTAATTATGTGAATATTTAAGCATGCCAAACAAGCAAGGCTCTCAATCTGTAATGTCAAGCAGCTACATTACAAGCA